>JAZKLR010000211.1:2661687-5323375 GCA_037103525.1 Ganaspis brasiliensis
ATAATAGTTTAGACTATAATTTGAATTAATTGAAATTGGGCCTAATAGAATTTAAATTTAAGTGAAATTTATATTTAAAAAAAAAATTAAAATTTTAAAAAGAAATTTTAAACCCGAGGATTGATTAAAATTGAGATAATTTAACGCCTTATAACAAATAAAAATTTAAATGAATTCAAACTTTAATAAATAAAAAAACTTAAAAGTATATTGATTCTTAACTACTAATTTAGATTTCCATTTATTATTTCGAAACTTTAAAGATCTCAATTTCTAATGATCTAAATGTCAATTAATAAATTCAATTTTCTACGCATGAATATTTCAAGTAATTTTTATATTGACAGAATTAAATTTTAATTTACTAAAAATTTTAGTGTATCGAAATTTCAGTTCAATATTTTAGACTAAACTATTTATTTTAATTAATTTATTTTCTGTCAATGCAGTTAAATTGATTCTTATCAGAGTAGACTCTAATTTTAATTGATCTTCTTTATTATCTAAATTTTAATAAGAAATTAAATAAGTTTAATAATAATTTGCTCATGCAATAAAAAAGAAGATTAAATGTATTTTTGAAATTCATGAAGGATTATTAATGAAAACGCTTTTATATAACACAATTTTAAACTGAGGTTGAAAATAGATTTTTACAACATATTATTGCACCTTAATAGATAGCTACTGCATTTTTAATTATACATAATTTTACGACCATCTATCTGCATTGAGTAAATTTAAATCTATTATAATATAAATTAACAAGATAATATTTCTCAAATATCCTAACTAATCAAATTTATCATATAAATTAATATTTAAAATTAAATGATTTAACTTCTGAGCTGTAAAATTTTTTAAACACATTTTTCACCTGTGAAAGTGAATAATTCAGTGACGTAACTTATTTTCTTCAATCTTGAATTATTTTCAGCATATTTGAATTATTTTTTGAATATTGAATTAATTTTAATTTGTTTCAATTATTTTTCTCAATTGTTAATTAATATTCTCATTGATGTCTAAATTTATTTTCTAGAATTTTTAAGTATTTTTCTGAAGTTTTAATTATTTTTTTCATTTTTTACTTATTTTCAAATGTTTTCATAATTTCCCATTCTCTTTATAAATTATCGTAAATTTTATTTATTTTTAGCTCTCTTCAATTTTTTTCTCCAATTTTAAGTTATTATCATTTTTTCAATTATTTTTTAAGATTTTCATATATTTTTCACAAATTTAAATTATTTTCTCTTAATTTAAAAATAATTCTGTAATTTTTACAATTATTTCACTCAAATGTGATTTATCTTTTACAACTAATTATTGTTTTTTTTCATATTTCAATGATTTTCTTAAAGTTTCGAATAAAAAACTCATGTTTCAATTATTTTCTACATCTTTTAGTATTTTTATTATATTTCAATTAATTTCGTAATTTTCAGTCATTATCTCAAATTTAGATTATTGTCTTCAATTTTTAATTTTTTAAACGATTTTTCAATTATTTTCTTTTACTTATAAACAAATTCTGTAATTTTATATTATTTTCTCCGCTTTTTAATTATTTTTATTCTTTTGGCTTAATTTTTAAACATTTCAACTGTTTATCTGAAATTTCATGTATTATTTTTATCAATTTTCGATTATTTCAACGATTTTTTAATTATATTCTCTTTAATTAAAATTTTTAAGCAATTTCGTAATTATTCTCCTTTTTTAAACATATATGATATATTCTACGATTTTTTCAATTATTTTTCTCAAATTTTATTTAATGTAAAAAATAATATAAAAATCCTTATATATTTAAATTATTTTCTTCATAAATTTACATTTTTTTCAGCATTTTTGAATGATGTTTTCAATTTTAAATTAATTTTACGATCTTTCTATTATTTTCCTCAATTGTTAATTATTATTCTCATTATCTAAAATTTTTAAGTTATTTTTCTAAAATTTCAATTATTTTCTTCAATTATTACTTATTTTCATTTGTTTTCTTAATTTTAAAATCTCTTATTTAATTATCGTAAATTTTATTTATTTTTCGCTTTTTTCAATGCTTTACTCCAATTTTAAGTTATTTCATTTTTTTCAATTATTGATTTCTAAGATCTTCATGTATTTTTCTCAAATTTCAGTTATTTTTGTTTATTTAAACAAAATTCTATAATTTTTTTAATTGTTTCACTGAAATGTGATTTATTTTTTACAACTTATCAATGTTTGTTTCATATTTCAATTATTTTCATCAATTTTTAAATTCTAAAATCATTTTTCAATTATTTTCCAAAATTGATATTCTTCAATTTTTAATTTTGTTCATTTCTTTTATAATTTCAAAAATTTTAAACTATTTATCTGAAATTTCAATTATTTCATTCAATTTTCAATTATTTATATAATGTTTTATATTCTTTTCTTTAATTTTCAGTTACTTCCGTTCTTTTTCGTAATTTCCAAAAAATTGTTAATTATTTCTGTTTAATTAAAAATTATTCTCTTCAATTTTAAATTATGTTTATATATTTTCATTTATTTTCTCTAATTTTTAATTATTTTTTCTTTTTTTTTTCAATGAACTTCTGAAAGTTTTAAGTATTTTTCTGTATTTAACCTAAAAAACTGTATTATGAATTTTAATTATGTAACAATGTTTATAATTTTTAGTTTTATGTCCTGAGGAGGCCTTCTTATTAGTTGGCGAAACGTTGACGTTTTTTTAATTATGTGACGAGTTTTTAATTTTATTAAATGGACTTGGTCTGGAGACTATATGTTATATTTTATTTATTGAAAAACAAATTCTGAAATTTTCTTTCACTTTCCTTCATTCACAAATATATTATGTAATTTTGTCAATTATTTTCTCAAATTTTCAATTTTTTTTCAATTTTTTTCAATTTTCTATTACTTTCCCTAAATTTTCATTATTCAATTTTTTTCAATTTATTTTTAAGATTTCCAAGTAATTTTCTAAAATTTAAATTATTTTCTTTGTTTTTAAAACATTTCTATGAGTTTTTAAATTACTTTCCCCAGTTTTTAATTGATTTCTTTTCTTTCAATTAATTTGAAAAATCAGCAATTATTTTGTTCAATTTCAATTATTTTTTGCAATTTTTTTAATTCTCAAATTTTATAAATTTTTTCATAAAAAAATAGTTTATTAGGGTTGACTGAGGGTTCTCTGAGCCCAAGAGCCCCGGGGCACTGCCCCACTTTGCCCTTTAAGGGGTTACACCACTCTAGAATTTTCAAAAATTAATTTTTTTTTATTGGCTTAAAAGATTCTTTAAACCTTCTAAAATAAGAGGAAAAAGATGAATTTAGTATATTTTCTAAATTCAACTTCTAAGCTGTGTGCTACAAAATCATCAAACATAAAATACTTCAAAAGAACGTCTCTAGTGCCGCCATTTTGAAATTTTATTTAAATGAAAAATATTTTTATTTTACTTCAAGACATTTCTAATAACATCCTGTAATATTATTAGTCTTTTGCTTTTTCTTCCACAAAAAAAAAAATTTACAAGAACTGCTTAATTTTACCCGCCTAAAATGAAGTTGTCCCAACGCATTTTTCTCAAAACTACATTTTTCGAGACGGCCGGAAACATAACTCGCTCAATTCTTTACCGATATTGACTTGAAATTTTGAGAGTATCTTTCAAACAACATTATCTAGAGAAAGACGTAGGGATTTTTTTTTATCTTGCATATTTATGTAGTTATAAACAATTTAGTTCTTAATTTTTTAGAAAAAAACTCAGTGTTTTCTTAAAATGTTCATCATTTTTGCAAAAATCGATAAAAACAAAAATCCCCAACATCATTCTCTAGCTTTTGAGATGCAAAAATAGAGAAAAATTTGTTTTTTATTCTGGAATGAAAATTGTAGCAAAAAACCTTTCCGGCTGCGAGGTCATTCCCCTCAAAAACAGTTTTCATCACGTACCTATATATCTGATAATTAAAAAGAAAAAAATTTATGAAGTACATTTTTTTCTCTTTAAAGTTTACCTAATCAAGATATATTTAAACATATTTTTCATAACTTTTAAACTTTTCTTTAAAAAAATTATTAAAATTAGGCCTTTTTTTGATGTTCTAGAGTGGTTTAACCCCTTAATAGCTACGCCACTGGAATAATTTCTTATTGTAAGATTATAAAATATAAAAATTAAAAATCTTATTTGTGGTCGACCTTAACAAAATCCAGTCTGATAATAATAATTCACGTTGGTCTTTTAGAGTGCGCGTTTCAACGGGGACAAAATGTACTTATGGATGTAGTGAACCTAGACGAGGTAGGAAGTGGTCCAGCACTTAGTCAAATAAGCTTTCATATTCAGTCGTGAAGTGACGAAGTGGAACAGTTCGAAGCGACGGAAGTCGAATAAGGAGGGGAGAATGTTAAGTTCTCTTTGTCAGAGAGCACAATATGCATTATTATTGAAAGCACAGGTGGTTTAATTCTGCACGAAAAAAATAGTTTACTGTAGCAACCAAAAGTTAGTCAACACAGCTAAAAAAGTTACGAGTCAGCGAAATGTTGACTATCAACGCTAACTTTTTTGTCTACAATCTGTTCGATGTGGTTGCTAATCAGACAGCTATCGGCCTGTTACGCTTTTAGCTGTTACGCTGTTCGTCCGTTACGGTATAGAGAGACAAAGATTGTTTGGTAGCTTAAGATAAAGAGATAAGAAAGATAGGTAGAAGGAAGAAAAATATTATTAAAATCTTTTTTGAACGTGTCATCCTTAGAAATGCAGAAAGTGATTTGACTTTGGAGGTCTAGTATATGTTAAATTGCATAATATATAATTTATATATATATATATAATATATAATTTAAATCATCCTTTCTGTCATTTTTTGTAAAAAGTACAACCTGATTAATTGGAACTTGTGCTCCAATTAATAAACAGCACAGAAAGCAGGCGCATTGCGCCTACAATCTAGGGTTTCGTGGTCTTCTGTTACTCTATGTTTCCGTCTGTCTCACATGCAATCTGAAAAGCTGAATAACATAGGAAACTTAAAGTGACACAGGTTACTTGAAGTGACATAGGCTACTTGAAGTAACATAGGCTACTTAAAGTCTGCCATAGGCTACTAGAGTGTGGCATAGGCTACTTGAAGTAACATAGGCTACTTGAAGTGTGACATAGGCTACTTGAAGTGTGACATAGGATACTTGAAGTGTGACATAGGATACTTGAAGTGTGACATAGGCTACTTGAAGTGTGACATAGGCTACTTGAAGTGGCATAGGCTACTTAAAGTGACATAGGCTACTTGAAGTGTGACATAGGCTACTTGAAGTGACATAGGCTTCTTGAAGTGACATAGGCTACTTGAAGTGTGACATAGGCTACTTGAAGTGACATGGGCTACTTGAAGTGTGACATAGGCTACTTGAAGTGACAGGCTACTTGAAGTGTGATATAGGCTACTTGAAGTGTGACATAGGCTACTTGAAGTGTGACATAGGCTACTTGAAGTGACATAGGCTACTTGAAGTGACATAGGCTACTTGAAGTGTGACATAGGCTTCTTGAAGTGACATAGGCTACTTGAAGTGACATAGGCTACTTGAAGTGTGGCATAGGCTTCTTGAAGTGACATAGGCTACTTGAAGTGACATAGGCTACTTAAAGTGACATAGGCTTCTTGAAGTGACATAGGCCACTTGAAGTGACATGGGCTACTTGAAATGTGACATAGGCTACTTGAAGTGTGACATAGGCTATTTGAAGTGAAAGAGGCTACTTGAAGTAACATAGGCTATTTGAAGTGTGACATAGGCTACTTAAAGTGTGACATAGGCTACTTAAAGTGACATAAGCTACTTGAAATGTGACATAGGCTACTTGAAGTAACATAGGCTACTTAAAGTCTGCCATAGGCTACTAGAGTGTGTCATAGGCTACTTGAAGTACAATAGGCTACTTGAAGTGTGACATAGGATACTTGAAGTGTGACATAGGATACTTGAAGTGTGACATAGGCTACGTGAAGTGTGACATATTCTACTTAAAGTGACATAGGCTACTTGAAGTGACATAGGCTACTTGAAGTAACATAGGCTACTTAAAGTCTGCCATAGGCTACTAGAGTGTGGCATAGGCTACTTGAAGTAACATAGGCTACTTGAAGTGTGACATAGGCTACTTGAAGTGTGACATAGGATACTTGAAGTGTGACATAGGATACTTGAAGTGTGACATAGGCTACTTGAAGTGTGACATAGGCTACTTAAAGTGACATAGGCTACTTGAAGTGACATAGGCTACTTGAAGTGGCATAGGCTTCTTGAAGTGACATAGGCTACTTGAAGTGTGACATAGGATACTTGAAGTGTGACATAGGATACTTGAAGTGTGACATAGGCTACTTGAAGTGTGACATAGGCTACTTGAAGTGACATAGGCTACTTGAAGTGTGACATAGGCTACTTGAAGTGACATAGGCTTCTTGAAGTGACATAGGCTACTTGAAGTGTGACATAGGCTACTTGAAGTGACATGGGCTACTTGAAGTGTGACATAGGCTACTTGAAGTGACAGGCTACTTGAAGTGACGTAGGCTACTTGAAGTGACATAGGCTACTTGAAGTGTGACATAGGCTACTTGAAGTGACATAGGCTACTTGAAGTGACATGGGCTACTTGAAGTGACAGGCTACTTGAAGTGACATAGGCTACTTGAAGTGTGATATAGGCTACTTGAAGTGTGACATAGGCTACTTGAAGTGACATAGGCTACTTGAAGTGACATAGGCTACTTGAAGCGACATAGGCTACTTGAAGTGTGACATAGGCTACTTGAAGTGACATAGGCTACTTGAAGTAACATAGGCTACCGTGTACGACGGACGGACGGACGGACGGACGGACGACAAAGTCTCACTATAAGGGTTTCGGTCCCGAACCACGAAACCCTAAAAAATGAGCACTTATTTGCTGGAAACTAGAGCTAGTACCAATTAAAAAATACTTTGTTCTAATAAATCTTTTTCTACCAATATCAGACGCGATAAGACGAAACGATTTATTTTAAAAGAATAAGAAGATTATTTTTTTAGTTTTATACAGTGTAAATGTACCAATTTCTGAGGTGTAAAATCAAAGTCCGGTAAAAAGATTGAAACAAAAGATGAATATAAATGAAAGACAAATATTTGGCTGATTTTAAGAGCACTGTTGTTATCTATATTGAAGTAGTAACCACTATAATTAAAATATAAAAAGTTGAAATTATGTACTCTTAAAAATAACGAATTACTAAAAAGATACTCTGTGGTGGTATTACTGTGGGCCTGCATAAATTATTGTGCCTCAATTTCTGCGGTGAGAATAACGTGTATCTGAAGGTTAACTTTTTTCAAAGAACTGCAGTAATTGGGTCATTCCCAGTAATAGGTATATTTACCCTATATATAATTCAGAAACAAGACATTCAACGAAATAGCGATGTAACAAGAAAATTTTATTTTGCGCGACACTCAACTTTATAACGCGCTTTCAGAAACAGGAATCAAAGACGAAGAGCATATTGCAACTTGCTCTTGTGACTTTTATTTTACAGACAAGTTTTCATTTCACGACGAAAACTTTAAATAAATCGTGGCTTAAAATGACTTTCTCATTGCCACAAAACCTTAACGTGATTCTTAAACATTTTTAGAGTCCATTTACACCAACGGCTTAAAGGGGACACAGCATAAAGGAGAAACCTACGTCGAGCGTGACTTAAAATCAAAGTGGGGAGGCTTAAAATGAAATAGAAATTTTTTCCATGGAATAAAATTTTAATCCCTTCTTTTACACATCACAATGTCTATTTTTTCTAATTCCAACTTTACGAAAATCAATCCCAACTTCAACTATTTCAATCTCTGTCTATCCATCTGTATTCTAAAAATGAATTTTTATCTCAAAATTTCTATCCAAATCTATTCTTCATTCAGGGGCGGATCTACCTTGAAGCACATGAATCACGTGCTTCAGAGCCCGGAACCTAAAAGGGCCCGGTGCCAGAATTTAATGTAGGGGAGAGTCGGGTAAAATGCCTAATTGGGTAAATTGGCAATGGTTAATAACTTGGCCAAAAATAAATATTAATCATAATTGTTTTTAATTATGAAGTATATTAAGGTGAAGATGATTTCTGTACAGTTTCATGTTTATCAGTTTATTATTAAATAATTTATTAAAGAATTGTGAAAATGATGCTTTCCAACGATAATTTTTTCATTTTTAAAGATTAGAAAACATGCACTTCTATCTCACATACGTACATAATTTTTTTTTAAAATTAATCCTTGAATATTTAGCTATCTAATCACTTTGACTTAATTAATAAAAATGAGTTCTAAAATGAAAATAATTAGTTTAATTACATCGTGTGTTTTTGGGTAAATTGCCTTGGTTAAATTGCCTATATGCTGTAAAACTTCTAAACAAGATACGTATGATACGGAAAATCTCTCGGGTTTCACGTATATTTTGATGTAGAAACTAAATATCAAGTTGTTACTGCTTCTGTATAAAAAATCAGTGTTTAAACAAATTAATTATATTAATTAATGCATTTATATTAATAATAATTATAATAATTATGCATTGAAGAATAATTTTTAATATATTTTTAAAACATGGTTTTAAATAAGCGCGGGATGAATCAAAAGAAGTGCGCATGCGCAGAAAAAATACACAAGATTACGAGAGATACGTGTTGTCACGTGACTATAAAGAATCAGGGCGGATTAACTTGTCACATTTGGCATTGAATGACAAAATTTTCGTTTTCTTCCTAAAACTCACGCAGTTTTCAATCGAGCAGGTATTTTTGTAATTTATTATAGAGTTTAATTTACTTTTGTATGATTTTTTATAATTGTAGAAGCTTTATTTATTTGTTATAGACTTTATTTCCATTTTTTGTCGGTCTGCTTTGGATTAAAATTTTAGTTTTATGACAAAAAGATTATATTTTTGTATTCACAGCTAGTTCTTTTTTTAATATAAACAAGATAATTGATTATAGAAAATACATAAAAAAAAATTGTTTACTTTTATTCATATTTTTCCATATTTTTGTGCACAGGCGATTTGCCCAGTCGTGTGTCAAAATGGCGAATTTTGACATCAATATTTAAATAATTCTTTTTTCTATTTTTTCTGAAATAAACACTTAAAATGACTACATTATTATATTCTTAAAGGATGTTTTCTAAATATTTGATGGTTTATATTTTTCAAAACTATAATTAAATACTTTTTTTTTTGCTCTAAACTTTACTATAGGCATTTTGGCCGACTCTCCCCTATCGTGAAAAAAACTTACAAATTGACGAGAATTTTTAAAATGATCCTAAAATTTTGAAAACGATCCGCAGTTTTTTAGGAAACTCTGAGAAGGTAGATAAATCCTAAAAACTTAAATTTAAATCTTGTATTCTTTACTAATAATGTGAAAAATTAAATTTAAAATGCTCAGAATTTAATCTAGAAAAATTTTGATAGAAAGAAAGTCGAAAACTATATTAAACTTAATTAATTCCAAGCCATTATTATTTATATAAATCCCAAACGTAAATCAACTCAAAGTTTAATTTTTTTAAAGTTATAAGTTTCAATTAATCAAAGTTACAATTATTACATGTATATAGTAAAATATTAATTAACATTAACATTATTGAGAAACTCTACATTGCTATTCGTCATTTAAAACTATAAATTTTTGGAAATACAAATAATGAAAATTACGAGAATAATTACAAAATGGAAAAGAATATATGTGAAAAATGACGAAAATAATTAACAATTAAAAACAAAATTCAAAAAATGGCAAGATAAATACACAATTGTTAAAAATAATCTAAAATATAAAACAATAATATACATTTAATTTAAACTGAAAAATTGAAAAATTAAAAAATTAAGAAAATTATAGGAATAATTGATAAAACCAATTGCGAATTGCACAACTGGATTGAAAGTCAAACCAAAAGAAATATAAATTGAATAAAATAATTGATAACTATATAAAATAGTAAAAATTTGAAGAGAATAAAAAAACTTAAAGAAATAAATTCATAATTTAAAAATTAAACTGAAATTAAAAAAAAATTGCAAATAATGGAGAAAAATTACAAAACGTGAAAACAATTCACATTTGAAAACAAAATTCGAAAAATGGCTAGATTAATACACAACCAAAAAAAAATTATTAAAAAAATCAAAGAATCGTTATAAAACTTTAACAAACTAATTGCAAATTGAAAAAATTTTAGGAAATAATTTCAAATTGCGAAAATAGTTAATAATTAAAAGAAATATTTAAAAAATTAAATAAAATATCTACAAAATGACTAGATTAATAGACTACTGAAAAAAATTGATAAAATATAGCAAAAACTTTAAATTGAAAAAAAATTATTAAAAATTGAAAAATGAAGAAAATTATAGGAATAATTGTTGGAAATAATTGCACGAATGGATTGAAAATCGACAAATATAATTAAAATTGAATAAAATAATTTAAAAATAATTGAATAAAATTAAAAAAAGGTATTTGAAAAAAGCCGAAAGTTATTGAATATAGAAGAAAACAATTACAACTGAAAAATGGAATTGAAATTTAAAGAAAGAATTGAGAATTAAAGAAAATAAAAATTTGAAATTAACGAATCTTATTGATAAGGGAGAAAAATAATTGACAATTGAAAAAAAAATCAAAAAATGAGTAGAATAATGCACAATTGAAAAAAATAATTGAAAACGTTAAAAAATAATTCTAAAATTTTAAAAGAATAAATAAAAATTTTAAATACTGAAAGAAATAACTAAAAATTGAAGAAAATAATTGAAAAATAACAAGAATAATAGCAAAGTTGAAGATAATTTCTGAAAACTGACGAAAATAATAATTGACAATTGAAAACAAAATTCGAAAAGTGGCTAGATTAATACACAACTAGAAAAATAATTTACAAAATCAAACTAGAAATATTTAATTTAAAAAATAATTGAAATTTGAAAAATTTTAAAAATTATAGAAATAATTGTTGGAAATAATTGCTAATTGAACAACTGGATTGAAAAAAATTTAATTGATCAAAATAATTGAAATTGAAGAGAAAATTTAAAATTAAAGAATGGAAATGAAATTTTCAAAACATAATTAAGAACTGAAGAGAATAATTAAACAATTGTACTTGAAATAAAAAAGCATATTGATATTCGAAAAATAATTGAAAATTAAAAAATGTGATTGAAATTTGAAGAAAATAATCAAAAATTGAATAAATAAATTGTAATTTGAAATAATGGTTTATAATTGAAAAAAGTCAAGTTTTTTGGAATATTGAATAAACTTAATTGAAAATTGTAGAATGGAATTAACTTTAGAAAATAATTCATAATTTAAAGAGAATTACAAAATGACGAGAATAATTTAATATTAAAGAAAATAATTGAGAAATGCGCAAAATAATTGACAATTAAAAAAGGAATTCGAAAACTGTCGAGAATAATCTACAACAGAACAAAATAATTAAAAAGGTAAAGACTATGTAATTGAGTAAGGATTCCTAAAGTGTGTCCATCATTTTCAAAAGGTATTCTGAATTTATTCAAATTTTATAATATAATAATTTTTAATAATAATATTTTTACAATTTTAGAACACAACAAAACGAGATTATATATTAGTTGTGTTCAACAATTGTAAAAATGTTATTATTAAAAATTATTATTTAAATATGATTTAACATTTTATTATTGCAAACGAAAACATAGTATATGTATTACATAATATAGTAAAATATTTACAAAACATATTTTAATGTATCAAATTCATTTTTAAAGAAACATGAAATTAAATTTTTAAATTAAGATTTCAAACATTTATAAAACATTCATAAATAACCTAATTTTTAATTATTGTGTATACTGTATCTGTTCACAATATTTATTTTAGAAATGAATATAACTTTTGTATTTTGCTTCTCTCAATTTAAAAGTTTCTGTCGATTCAGCATATTTAAAGGAAAAAAAAACAAAAGATATGGATAGTATATTGTTGTTGAAAACTTCACATTAGTAATTAAACGGTATTTCTTTCAACAAAATTAAAAGTATTTTATTCCTATATTGTGGGCCCCAAAATTTTATTTTTGGGAAATGTGAACAATTGTATACAGAATAATATTAAAAAAGAACGAAGTCAATATCTCATTAAGAACAGGCTTAATTTTTAATTTGTTTATAACAAGTGTTGATTATTTAAACAAATTGCATTCGTTTTTTAAAAAAACTTTTAGTATTTCGACAAGCGCCTATTTTTAAGTAATAGTTCCAATTTTTATAACATTCTGTTAATTAGAACGGAAGCAATTGGATTGTTTATAAAAAACTCTGATTGTTAATAACTATTAAAA
This sequence comes from Ganaspis brasiliensis, assembly GCA_037103525.1. Classification (NCBI taxonomy): domain Eukaryota; kingdom Metazoa; phylum Arthropoda; class Insecta; order Hymenoptera; family Figitidae; genus Ganaspis; species Ganaspis brasiliensis. The sequence goes on from JAZKLR010000211.1 coordinate 2,674,148, forward strand.
TATCAACATTTTTTTAATAATATTATAGGATTTTGTTTATCTTAATATTCACTATCAAAATATAAAATTTGAATAAAATCAGAATACCTTTTGAAAATGATGGACACACTTCAGGAATCCTTACTCAAATTATAAAATTTAACCAGAATGTTTGTAAATTGAAAACCGTTGAAAATTATAAAAAAAAATTGTAGACTTATTTACACACTAATTTATATCACTTTCCTGAAATATTTAATTATTCTTCTTGCAATTTTTTCTGTTTCAAACAATTTTTTTGGTAGGTTATGTTTTATATTGCTTTTCTGTATTTTTAGAAAATCGCTTTCATTTCTTTTTAAAAATTTTTTTTTTTTATGCGTTTAATAATATCTACTTTTTTATTTTTTAGATTTTTCTTTAATTTTATTCTTTTTACAAAAATTACTTCATTTAATTTTATGCAGTTTTATTTCAACAATATTTAAACAAATTTATTTACTTTTCCCGTGAATAATTTTATTTATTATTATAATTTGAAAGCTTTAAAATATAATTTTTTTTAATCTAATGATTTTTAAAATATTTATTTGGTTTTTTGTCATTTGTCATAACTTATTAATTTTTATAATTTTTAAAGACTTTTCTTCTTTTACTTAATTTTTCGTAAATTTGATCTAAATAATACATTTTCTCATTTGATCAGAATTTCTCTATTTCTTAGAAACATTGGGTTTTTTTTTTAAATTGTTTAATTATTTTTACTTAATTCTTCATTTAAAAAAAATATTGCTTTTTGCTTGATTTTCAGAACAAGTTTTTAAAGTATCTTTTTATCTTTAGTAACATTTTTCCGTTGTTTTACTTGATTATCTTATTTATTTTCTTAATTTAAAGAAACATGTCCACAAATATTTTAACTTTTTGAAAATTATTTTTTCCTCTCGTTTTTTATTTCAATTTTTTGTTTTAAAAACTTTTACTGTTTATTGCGTAGTATTTTGATTTTAAAAAAGCAATTTAATTAATCTTCCTTAAACTGTTTAATATTTCATAACGCATTATTACCATATTTCTTAATTTTATTTTTTTACACACTAATTTATATCACTTTCTTGAAATATTTAATTATTCTTTCTTGCAATTTTTTTTAACCTTTTCTGTATATTTAGAAAATCGCATCCATTTCTTTTTAAACATTTTTCTTTTTTTATGAGTTTAATAATACTTTTTTTTTAGATTTTTCTTTAATTGTATTCATTTAACAAAAATTACTTCAATTAATTTTTTACAGTTTTATATTTTAACAATATTTAAATATAAATATTTTTTTTCTTTTTTTATCTTTAGTAACATTTTTCCGTTTTTTACTGATTATCTTATTTATTTTATTAATTTAAAAAAACATGACCGAAAATATTTTAACTTTCTGAAAATCATTTTCTCCTCTCTTTTGTTATTTCAATTTTTTGTTTTAAAAACTTTTACTATTCATTGCGTAGTATTTTGATTTAAAAAAAGGCAATTTATCAATCATCCTTAAACTGTTTAATATTTCATAACGCATTATTACCGCATATTTCTTAATTTTCTTTTTTTACTTTCATTGATTTTTAAGCTTTTCTATTTTTAAAGAATTTATTTTTTTTGCAGGTTTTTCAATTAGTACATTTTTTACATCCTTTTGCTTTAATTTTCCCATCTCAATGTAAATTATCCTTAACTTTCTTATCTGTTCATTCATAATACTGGTTTTAATAAAATTTTGTAATTTTTGTAATTTATGTAAAATTTTTCATGTTTTACATTTTGTTAAGATTCTTTGAACATTTTCTCCATTGTTTAAATAATTATTCGCTAGACACTCCGATAAGATAAAAATGCAGAAACTTTTGTTTTTTTTTTTTAGAGGGGCCCTGAAATTTTTTTGTGCTTCAGGCCTTTGACAACCTTGATCCGGCACTGCCTTCATTTATATACTTTAAGCTTCTTTCTTTCTTTCTGGATCTTAAATAACAGTTAAGGGCATGTGATAAAGTATGACGTCACTCGTATAGGCCAAATTTGTATACGTAACTTTTCTCTTCAAATATTAAATATTTTGTCATAAAACTTGGTACAAATACCTAAAATGTCATTAGGAAGGTTTCTCCAACCCGAATTCGATTGAATTTGGCCCAAAATCAATTTTGAAGAATTTGCGAAAAACTTAAAATTTTTTACAAAAATTAATTTTGAGCTAAAATTTAAACAAACTCGGGTCAGGAAGACCTTCTTAATGATATTTTAAAAAATTCTACCAAATTCAGTGACAAAATATTCAGTATTTTAAGAGAAAAGTTACGGACAAATTTTGCCTATAACATACTCCATCACATGCCATTAATCTTATTCAATTTCTACTTTTCAAATACAAATAAATAATTTTGAATTCAACTTTATCTTCTTTTTTTGTAAAACTGCACACGATTTTACAATTAACAATTATAAAATATAAACTATAATTTATCTTTTTTTATCCCATTTAATATTACGAAGCAGTAGGGGAGAGTCGGGTAAAATGCCTAATTGGGTAAATTGGCAATGGTTAATAACTTGGCCAAAAATAAATATTAATCATAATTGTTTTTAATTATGAAGTATATTAAGGTGAAGATGATTTCTGTAAAGTTTCATGTTTATCAGTTTATTATTAAGTAATTTATTAAAGAATTGTGAAAATGATGCTTTCCAACGATAATTTTTTCATTTTTAAAGATTAGAAAACATGCACTTCTATCTCACATACGTACATAATTTTTTTTTAAAATTAATCCTTGAATATTTAGCTATCTAATCACTTTGACTTAATTAATAAAAATGAGTTCTAAAATGAAAATAATTAGTTTAATTACATCGTGTGTTTTTGGGTAAATTGCCTTGGTTAAATTGCCTATATGCTGTAAAACTTCTAAACAAGATACGTATGATACGGAAAATCTCTCGGGTTACACGTATATTTTGATGTAGAAACTAAATATCAAGTTGTTACTGCTTCTGTATAAAAAATCAGTGTTTTAAAAAATTAATTATATTAATTAATGCATTTATATTAATAATAATTATAATAATTATGCATTGAAGAATAATTTTTAATATATTTTTAAAACATGGTTTTAAATAAGCGCGGGATGAATCAAAAGAAGTGCGCATGCGCAGAAAAAATACACAAGATTACGAGAGATACGTGTTGTCACGTGACTATAAAGAATCAGGGCGGATTAACTTGTCACATTTGGCATTGAATGACAAAATTTTCGTTTTCTTCCTAAAACTCACGCAGTTTTCAATCGAGCAGGTATTTTTGTAATTTATTATAGTGTTTAATTTACTTTTGTATGATTTTTTATAATTGTAGAAGCTTTATTTATTTGTTATAGACTTTATTTCCATTTTTTGTCGGTCTGCTTTGGATTAAAATTTTAGTTTTATGACAAAAAGATTATATTTTTGTATTCACAGCTAGTTCTTTTTTAAATATAAACAAGATAATTGATTATAGAAAATACATAAAAAAAAATTGTTTACTTTTATTCATATTTTTCCATATTTTTGTGCACAGGCGATTTGCCCAGTCGTGTGTCAAAATGGCGAATTTTGACATCAATATTTAAATAATTCTTTTTTCTATTTTTTCTGAAATAAACACTTAAAATGACTACATTATTATATTCTTAAAGGATGTTTTCTAAATATTTGATGGTTTATATTTTTCAAAACTATAATTAAATACTTTTTTTTTTGCTCTAAACTTTACTATAGGCATTTTGGCCGACTCTCCCCTACATCCATTTTTAGTACTACTTTTCTAATTAAATTTATCTTCTCTTAATTCACTTAAATCTTTTTTTGTAATGCAACTCCAACGTTATTTTCAGACATGTTAACTGCGGTCAATGAAACTGTAGAATTTTATTATATTTATTATAACTATAATGTTTTACACAAATTTTTAGGTCAAAATATTAATTAGTTTACGAGAATTGAAATTTCGAAAAAAAATTGAAATCTCAATTTCTGTTCTATCAGTCATATCAAGGTTTTCTATTTTTTAAAATGCTCAGAAAAATATAAGAAATAATTATTCTACTTTAGAATAATTTTATATAATAGCATTTGGGTCATTGAATTTTTCTGGCTGATTAAAAGTCATATACTTTTTATTTAATAACTTTTTTAATATTAAAATTTAATATAGATGTTAAAAGATGGACATAAATGGTGAAACAAAGTGAATTTATGCAGTAAGAAGATTGAAGCATATAATACATTATTTTAGAAAACAAATAATATATATATCAATCTTAATAAAAGAGTGAATTTAGCATCTGACAAAGAAAATCGATTGATTATAAATGAATTGAATGATGGTGGATTTAGGGTAATTAAAATGTTACAGTAGTGGATATTAAATTAAAGCAAAGTCTGCAGAATAACGTCAGGATCACGTCTCCTGAGCTTTAGTTCGCGGCAATAGGAACCAATTTTCCAATGAATCGAATGTGCGCCAGGAGACAAGTTTATCAAAAGCGAATTCAAATTAATATTCCAATTCCGTGCAATCTCGATGTTATAGAATTTCAGAATCCTAATAGAACTTAACGTCCTAAAGAAACGTAGACGTGCAGTGAATTTCACAGGACTCTAAACATTTTCATTCAAATTGTACAAGTATCGAATCGAAAAGTTGAAAACATATACCTAGAAATGTAAAAGATCGAGAAAAACTTTATTTAACTGTAAAGATGAAAAATTTCAAAAGAAATATATTGACGAATTTTTATCAAAATAATAAAAAAAAAATCTTAATTTAAAATGTACTCGGGGGAAAAAAACGACTGTATAGAGAAATCATGAAGTGTAGGATATAGGTTAAAATTTTTATCAAACTATAATTTTGTTGCTATAAAAAAGAGTTGAATATTATTTTTAATAGAGTCGCTTTACAAACCCAGTAAGAAGGAGGAAATTGAAAAAGATTGAAATTTTATCATTTTCGAAGAAAAAGTCAAATTATGTAATCTTTTTTAATACGTTTTCTGTCCAATCCATTTGTATCCGATGATAACACCTACTTTTATCCGCAAGTCAATCCTTATTAATATGGGTTCAAATATTTGTCAATCCTAATTAATCCCTTTATAAATACAGAAAATAAAATGAATATTTTTTAATGTCCGCAGTTCAGGTTATTCAATACAAATGAATCCATTTATAATGAAATTAAAATTTTTGAAAAATCAATGTTTTTGAAGACCTACAGTTCAGATTTAATTAATCCAATTAAAACCTTTTATAATTAAAAAAATGATATGAATATTTTTTAATACCTACAGCTCAGATTATTTAATACAAATAAATCTCTCTATAATAAAATTTAAATTAAAATAAAACTAATATTTTTAAATACCGACAATTCATTTTATCTCTACATGTAATTGAAACTTAATATTTGGTAAATTTTTTTTTATTTCAGATGAACTCATTCATAATGCGTCTTCGGCGCAAAATTATACACCGTTTTTATACACTGTTGCATCTTAAGGTATTTCTCTTCCATTTATAGTTACTTGAAAAAATCGATTTTCTATGGATTAATGGATTTTCTTTAAATTGTGAGAAAACGTTATTTTATATATGTGCCTTTTATTTTATTAAGATTTCAGGACCCTTTACCGTCTAAAATTTGAGAATTCTTGTTCAATATTTCAATTTTTTATCATTTTGCATGTAAAATTGAAATTTCGAACGAGAATATCTCAAATTTTAGACGGTGAAGGGTCCTGAAATCTTAACCAGATAGAAGGCACATATAAAATAACGTTTTCTTACAATTTTAAGAAAATCCATAAAAAAACGGGTTTTTCAAGTATATAACTGCAAGAGAAATACCATCGGAAATACCTTAATTGTGGGTTAAAAAGCAAAAAATACGTAAATTTGAAGTTAATTTTTAATGATCTTTATAATTTATTAAGACGTTGATGAAAGTTTCTTAAAAGTGTTCATCAATAAAATTTTTTTTTACTTAAATATTATTCTTGAATACATTTTTAAAGAATTTAAATTAATCATCTTTTGAAGCTTTTTGAATCTGAATTAGTGAAAGGTGAGCTACTATTAAGTAGTAATAATTTTACTAATTTTTTAGTAGAAAACTACTAAATTAAACAGTGAAACTTTAACATTTCAATTAGTAGTTTCCTACTATTTCAATTAGTAGTTTTTTATTAAAAATTAATAATTTTCTACTAAAAAAATTAGTAAAATTATTACTAATTTTACTAATTTTTTATTAATTTTTCCACTTTTCAATAATTTATTAATAGAAAAACACTAATTCAGATTTAGAGAGAAAGTTATTAAACTTTTTTTTAGACTTTATTAAAAAAAACTTTTTTTAAATCTGTTATCTGTTTTTTACAAAGCAATTTTATAGTTTTAATCTCAGCAATATTTCTATTTATATTTTCACGAGTATTTTCATTTACATCGTTACAAAAATGTTTCCCAAGGTCTCTAAAATCTTGACCCCTTCAACAATGCACCCACACAAACAAGTTTTTTTTTCCTATCGAGACAACTGAAACTTTTCTTGAACCCTCGCTTGATCCTTTTATGACTTTTATAACATGTGTTTCATCTCAACTGTCACTTTCCTTGTAAACTCAGTTTTCGTTAAATTTTTATCCGGTCAACACGTACCAAAAACGCTCATTCAAAACTACAAATTAAATTTTACTTACAAAATTTTTTTCGGTTTTCATTATAAAAACTATAAAAACGGTTGTGAAAGTGCTATGTGGACTGCCAGACTTTCTGGACAGAAAAATGGATACTATTACTATGTAAATTTTAGGTATATATTATTTTCGTTTTTTACATCACAAATTATTAGCAATAGTTATAATATTTAATAGTTATTTATTTTCGTCATATTGTAATCTTTCTTTTAATTATCAATTATTTTCTTGAAATTTCCAATTAATTTCTTCAATTTTTTTCTTTAATTCTCAAATATTTTCTTTAATTTTTAATTATTTTGATCGATTTTCAATTAATTCCTCAATTTCCAATAATTTCCGGACTTTTTCAATTATTTTTTACACTCATAAAAATTGTTTTAAAATTGCAAATCAATTATTCAATTCTAGAATTCTTCATTTCTCAGTTATTTTGTTCAAATTTAAATTCCACTTTTCAATTTTCAGTTATTTTCTTTAATATTAAAAAATTATCGCTTTTTTTCTATTATTTTGTTCGATATCATTAAGTTTCTTTAATTTTAAATACAATTATTCAAATATGTTCTTTAATTTTTAATGCCATTCTTCAATTTTTATTTCCAACCTTCAGTTTTCAATTTCTTCTATATATTCATTAATTCTCGGCTTTTTTCAATTACTCTTTTTAAATTTTTAAGTATATTCTTTTAATTTCAATTCCATTCTTCAATGTTTAATTGCTTTCTTCAATTTTCAATTACTTTTTTCAATTTTAATTATTTTTTTCGATTTTCAATCCAGTTGTTAAATGGGCAATTATTTCCAACAATTATTTCTATAATTTTCTAAATTTTTTAATTTGCAATTATTTTTTTTTACATTTAATATTACTTGTTTAATTTTTTCAATTATTTTTTTCAGTTGTCTATTAATCTAGTTATTTTTGAATTTTGTTTTTACTCGACAATTCTTTTCGTCATTTTTCACATATTTTCTTCAATTTTTCAATTACTCTAGTTATTTTTTAACTTCAATTTTTAATTATTTTCCGCAGTTTTAAATTATTTCTTACAATTTTTCAATTTTCAATTATTAACTAAAAATTTTATAATTATTCTTTGATTTTATAAATTATTTTGATGGGTTGCGTGTTAATCTAGCCATATTTTGAATTGTGTTTTTAGTTGTCATTTATTTTCGTCATTTTGTAATTTTTTTTTTCAGTTATCAATTATTATTTTTTAAAATTTTAATTTAATTCTTAAATTTTCGATGTATTTCTTCAATTCTCAATTTATTTTCTCAATTCTTTAATTTTCAATTTATTTCTTCAATTTTAAATTATTTTCTTCAATTTTCAAATATTTTCTTTAATTTTAAATTATTTTGATCGATTTTCAATTAATTCCTTAATTTCCTATAATTCTTGGACTTTTTAAATTATTTTGTACACTCATAAAAATTGTTTTAAAATTGCAATTATTCCTACAATTTTCTTAATTTTTCAATTTGCAATTATTTTCTTTAAATTTAATATTTCTTGTTTAATTTTTTCTATTATTTTTTCAGTTGTCTATTAATTTAGTTATTTTTTGAATTTTGTTTTAAATTGACAATTATTTTCGTCATTTTTTAACTATTTCCTTCAATTATTAATCATTTTCCGCAGTTTTAATTTATTTCCTACAATTTTTCAATTTTCAATTATTATCTTAAAGTTTTATAATTATTCTTCGATTTTTTAAGTTATTTTGATCGGTTGTGTATTAATCTAGCCATCTTTTGAATTTTGTTTTCAATTGTCAATTATTTTTGTCATTTTGTAATTTTGTTGTTTATTATCAATTATTTTTTTCAAATTTTCAATTTATTTCCTCCATTTTTATTATTTTCTTAAATTTCAATTATTTTTATCGATTTTCAATACAGTTGTTCAATTTACAATTAGGTATTTCCAACAGTTATTCCTATAATTTTTCAACTATTTTGTTTAAAATTAAAATTTATTGTTAAATTTTTTAAACTATTCTTTTTAATTGTGTATTTATGTAGCTATTTTTCGAAATTTGTTTTCAAATGTCAATATATTTTTGTCATTTTTCAAATATATTCTTCAATTTCGTAAGTTTCATTATTTGAATTTGCAAAAATTTATGTTTTTAAATGACCAATAATGCAAAGTTTGTCGCGCGCTTGAGCGCGCGTTAATGCTGCTAGTAAATAATAATTGACAGTCAACAATTTTTATTTTTCTAACCATAGGCCATTAATTGTGTATAAATACCCCCCAATTATGGGAGTTGTTTATAACCCTATAAAACAAAATTAATAAAATTAATTTCAAAAATTGAAATTCTTTGTTACTCCTTTGTTCTTTGTTTACACCTTACACCCTTACAGTGATTTCAAATGTGCTCTTTTAATCTGAATTAGTGAAAAACGGTCATTAATTCGAATTAGTGGAACTTTTTACTTATTTTTAGTCAATTTTCACTAAAACTTTGGTGAAGAATTTAAAAAAATTAGTAGAAATTTATACTAATTTGAATTTCTTCAGTGACTTTTCACTAATTTATTTTTAAAGAGATGAGTATTTATAGAACAATGGATTTGGTTTTATTTATTTAAATTATAAAAAGATTAATTTGGATTGAATAATCCGAACTATGTGTATTCAAATATTAAAATTTCATTTTTTTCATTATAATGGTATTTATTTGGATTCAATAAAACTGAATCGTGAGTATATAAAATGTTCATTTTATATTTTTTAATCATAAGGGTATTCATTCGGATATAAATTTTCATTTTATTTTAATTGCATTTTTATTATAAAAATATTCATTCAGATTGAATAATCTGACGTGTGGGTATTTAAAAATAATTAGTTTATTTTTTCATTATAAAGGGATTCATTTGTATTCACTAACCTGAACTGCAGACATTAAAAAATATTCATTTTATTTTTTTTCATTATAAAGGGATTCATTTGGATTCACAAATTTTTTAAACCCATATTCATAAGGACTGATTTTTGGGTAAAAGTAGGTGGAATCACCGGATACAAATGTATTGGACAGAAAACGTATTCAAAAATATTAAAATTTTTTAATATTTTTTAATTCCTCTCTTCTTACTGGGAATAGCTTCAAAATTCTAATTATGTATTTATATGCCAAACATCAGAATGGTATAAATTTGATGGTTTATAAGCTGTATACTATTAAGGACGGTATTATTGTACATAAAAAGGAGTTCGTGTCGTTTTTTATGGTTTATTTATATACTCGTTTACCTGCTGCTCGTTACATTGTTCATAAATATTACAAATTTTGAAATTATGTTACTAAGCAAAATTTAATAAATTTTTAACGGCAGCTATTTAACATTTTTACAAGGGGAACTTCGCTTATACTTATTAATTTAAGGGAAACTATACCTTTATATTATTAACATTTGTAAATTTTAATGATAGCAGAATGTCAAGTTCACACAGGGCCGAATCAAGGCTGTCACGGGCCTGAAGCACAAAAAAATTTCAGGGCCCCCCTAAAAAAAACAAAAGTTTCTGCATTTTTATCTTATCGGAGTGTCTAGCGAATAATCATTTAAACAATGGAGAACATGTTCAAAGAATCTTAACAAAATGTAAAAAAATGAAATTTTACATAAATTACAAAAATTACAAAATTTTATTAAAACCAGTATTATGAATGAACAGATAAGAAAGTTAAGGATAATTTACATTGAAATGGGAAAATTGAAGCAAAAAGATGTAGAAAATGTACTAATTGAAAAACCTGCAAAAATAAATAAATTCTTCAAAAATAAAAACGTTTAAAAAATCAATGAATGTAAAAGAAAGAAAATTAAGAAATATGGTAGTAATGCGTTATGAAATATCAAACAGTTTAAGGAGGAATCGGACAAACAATCGGAACAAAAGTTAGTCCAAATGATTAATTTTGATTTTTGATATAGAAGACACATAAGTTAATGTAATTTTTTTCAGGGGAAGTGTGGAAACTTGTAGTTTTTAACGGCTCATTTTGTAAAAACTACAAGTTTCCACACTTCCCCTGAAAAAAATTACAAAAAAAAAATGCAATTTTTTTCAGGGGAAGTGTGGAAACTTGTAGTTTTTAACGGCTCATTTTGTAAAAACTACAAGTTTCCACATTTCCCCTGATAAAAATTACATTAACTTATGTGTCTTATATATCAAAAATCAAAATTATTCATTTGGACTAACTTTTGTTCCGATTATTTGTCTGATTTCTCCTTAAGGAAGATTAATTAAATTGCTTTTTTAAAATCAAAATACTACGCAATAAACAGTAAAAGTTTTTAAAACAAAAAATTGAAATAACAAAAGAGAGGAAAAATGATTTACAAAAAGTTAAAATATTTTCGGTCATGTTTTTTTAAATTAATAAAATAAATAAGATAATCAGTAAAAAAAAAAAACGGAAAAATGTTACTAAAGATAAAAAAATACTTTAAAAACTCGTTTTGAAAATCAAGCAAAAAGCACTAAATTTTTTTTAAATGAAGAATTAAGTAAAAACAAACAATTTTAAGAAAAAAAACCAATATTTCTAAGAAATAAAGAAATTCTAAACAAATGAGAAAATTTATTATAAGATCATATTTACGAAAAATTGAAAAAAAGAATAAAAGTCTTTAATAATTAAAAAAAATTAATAATGTTATGACAAATGACAAAAACCAAATCAATATTTTAAAAATCATAAAATTGAAAAAAATTATATTTACCAACTTCCAAATTATAATAATAAATGAAATTAATAATTGGAAAAGTAAATAAATATTTCTAAATATTGTTAAAATAAAACTATATAAAATTAACTGAAGTAGTTTTTGTAAAAAGAATAAAAAAAAATCTAAAAAATAAAAAAGTATTATTAAACGCATAAAACAAGAAAAAATTTTTAAAAAAAATTAAAGTTACCCCAGTGACTTTCTAAAAATACAGAAAAGCAATATAAAACATAACATACCAAGAGAATTGTTTGAAAAAGAAAAATTAAATATTTCAAGAAAATGATATAAATTAGTGTGTAAATAAGTCTAAAATTTTTTCTATAATTTTCAACCCCTTTAAATTTACCATTATTCTCCTTAAATTTTATAAATATTCTTTAACTTTTTAAATTTTTTTGTTCTGTTGTAGATTATTCTCGACATTTTTCAAATTCCTTTCTTAATTATCAATTATTTTGCGCATTTCTCAATTATTTTCTTTAATATTAAATTATTTTAATCATTTTGTAAGTTTTTTTAAATTTTAAATTATATTCTAAAGTCAATGCCATTCTACAATTTTCAATTAAGTTTATTCAATATTCCAAAAAACTTGACTTTTTTCAATTATAAACCATTATTTCAAATTACAATTTATTTATTCAATTTTTGATTATTTTCTACAAATTTCAATCACATTTTTCAATTTTCAATTATTTTTCGAATATCAATATGCTTTTTTATTTTAAGTACAATTGTTCAATTATTCTCTTCAGTTCTTAATTATGTTTTGAAAATTTAATTTCCATTCTTTAATTTTAAATTTTTTCTTCAATTTCAATTATTTTGATCAATTTAATTTTTTTCAATCCAGTTGTTCAATTAGCAATTATTTCCAACAATTATTTCTATACTTTTTTTAATTTTTCAAATTTCAATTATTTTTTAAATTAAATATTTCTAGTTTGATTTTTAAAATTATTTTTTCAGTTGTGTTTTAGTCTAGCCATTTTTCGAATTTTGTTTCCAATTGTCAATTATTTTCGTCATTTTTTCAGAAATTATTTTCTACTTTGCTATTATTCTTGTTATTTTTCATTTTTTTTTTTTAATGTTTAGTTATTTCTTAAAGCATTTAAAATTTTTATTTATTCTCTTAAAATTTTAGAATTATTTTTCAACGTTTTCAAGCATTTTTTTCAGTTGTGCATTATTCTAGTCATTTTTTGATTTTTTTTCAATTATTGTCAATTATTTTCTTTAATATTTTAAAATCCTCGCCTTTCGCCAATTATTTTTCTTTATTATCAATAAGATTCGTTAATTTCAAATTTTTATATACTTCAATTCTCAATTTGTTCTTCAAATTTTAATTCAATTTTCTGGTTTTTAATTGTTTTCTTCTATATTCAATAACTTTCGGCTTTTTTCAATTTTATTTAATTGTTTTTCATTTATTTTATTCAATTTTAGTTATTCTTGTCGATTTTCAATCCATTTGTTAAATGCACAATTATTTCCAACAATTATTCCTATAATTTTCTTCATTTTTTAATTTTTAATTATTTTCTTTAAATTTAATTATTTTCTTTAAATAAATCGACTTATTTTCATCTAAAAAGCGCAAATTTTCATTTAAAATGAAAAAATGTCCATCTGGACATTTGCTTAGAATTTTTGACAAACAATTTTTTCATGCTAAAAATAAAACTTAAAGAATACAAAAATCATATTCCTTATCTAAAAACTAATCGATTGACCTATATAACTTTTATAATTGATCGAGAATTCGTAAAATAATTCATATTTTTACATTTTTTTGCATTAAAATTTTTTTTTAACAACTTTCCCATTTAACTTATATATTATTAATTTCTTGCTTCCTCTATGAGGAAGCAAATTATTTTGCTTACTTGGAAGCGAAATGTCCATGAAATGGACATAATTCTCACCTAATTTTAATTTGCAATTAGTGTCTTGAAGTTTTATAATGATTCTTTGGTTTTTTCAATTATTTTTTTTTTGTTGGTTGTGTATTAATCTAGCCATTTTTCGAATTTTGTTTTCAATTGTGAATTGTTTTCACGTTTTGTAATTTTTCTCCATTATTATAAATTTTTTTTTAATTTCAGTTTAATTTTTAAATTATGAATTTATTTCTTCAAGTTTTTATTATTCTCTCCAAATTTTTATTTTTTTCTAAAGTTTTCAATTAAGCAATTTAAATTTTTTTTGTTTTAATTTTCAATCCAGTTGTGCAATTTGGAATTAAATTCAATTTTCCATATTATTATTAAAGAATACAAGATTGAAATTGAAGTTTTTAGGATTTATCCATCTTCCCAGAGTTTCTTAAAAATTTGCGGATCGTTTTCAAAATTTACGGATCATTTTAAAAATTTTTGTCAATTTGTAAGTTTTTTCACGATACATTAAATTCTGGCACCGGGCCCTTTTGGGTTCCAAGTCCTGAAGCACGTGCTTCATGTGCTTCAAGATAGATCCGCCCCTGAGTTCACAATAAATTCAAAGAAATTTTTTCTATTAATACTATTTCCAATTTTCAAATATAATTTAGAAAATATTTAAAAATTTTAAATTAACAAGAAACTCTTTTGTCTATACACAAAATTATTATTCTTTAATTGAGATATGTTTTTTTAACACAAAATATTAATAAATTTTTTGCAAAATTCTAAAAAAAATTTTTTTTTTTACAATAAATAAGAATTTTTTAGGTACTATGGTAAAAAAAATTTAAAACATACTACCAAGATTAATGGTTTTTTGCTATATTACAAAGAATATGTAATACAAAAGTTATAGATCTTATAAAAATACACATTCTATAATGTTTTAAAAACATATTAAAATACTCTTGGACTGATTTTTATATGCAATTAATAGTGTAACAATTTGTTAAATTGTTTAAACTATTTATTATTATTATTAATTTCTAATTATAAGTAAACTAAAATTAGAGACTTTTAGTTGTTCCCAATAATTCAAATAAAATTAGTAAAAATAAATATCAAAATGACAATTTTTTATTCATAAATGTTTTTCTGTCGCAATTAAGACAAAAAAAAAGCATTGAAAATCTTTGCTTTGCAGAAAATGTTACAAAGCAGCAAAAGAAAGAAGGATATTTTTAATAATTAATGCTCTCCTGTACTTTTAATAAAATTTTTTGGAAATTATTATTAAGTTCTACAAAGGATTATTAATTATGAATTCAATAGAAGAGTGCACATTAAGGAACCATTTTATTAGCATAGTCTTAATATAATATTTTAATTTTACAAAAAACAGTTTTTTACATTGTTAGATACAATTTTTAATAGCTTTTTTAGATATGCATATTTTATATTAATTATATATTATAATATTAATACCCGAAACTTAATCCAAATCAATCTTAACTTTATTTACTTGAATCTCTGTCTATCCATCTCTATTCTTAAACCGAATCTATCCCCTTCTATTTTCAAATTTCTATTCAAACCTGTTCCTTCATTCATAGATTTTATTCTTTTTTTGTCAATGAGGAATTTGAATGACTAATTTTTCTAATTCCTCCTTTCCAAATTCAAATAAATAATTTTGAATTCTACCTTCCTGATATTTAATCCAAATTTATCTTCTCTCAACATATTTTAATTGTTTTTTTATGCCTTTCGTATCTGAATAACCAAATTTTTTTAAATCCTTCCCTATATTCAAAATTAATAACTTTTAATTTGATTTTCCTATTACCACAATTTTTGGTGAAGATTAATTTAAATAAAAGTTTAAACAGTAGTGATAAAAATAGAGAGTATTACCCCGGAAATAAAAACTTAATTCATTTTTTCTGAATCGGTCATAAGCTCAAGTGAATCTACTTTCTCAAAAGAAAATTTCCGATTAACTCCGATTCAAATAATTTTAATTTTTGAAGTGTTTTTTACTTTTTAGAAATATGTTTAACAAAAATTTTTTATATTTGTTTAATTTTAAAAAGTATTATCAAATCTAACAGCCCTGCACATAATTTATTGAAGCGAGTAGATCAATTAATTAAAAATTCCAAATTTTGTGTAAAATATGACAATCTAACCTCAAAATTTCCAAACCGATTCATAATTGTCAAACTAGATTCAATAAATTTTGTATTAATAGGAAATCACTAATTAAAAATAACTCCGATTCAAAACCATTCAGAATGTCAATCATTATTCTGCTTTTTTTAAAACTCCGATTCACTAGAGGTTTTATTCGATAAGTTTTTTTTCCGGGGATACTTATTGGAAATATTCAAAACTATAGAAATTGTAATAATATATCCATAACCAATAAAAAGAGATAGGCATTGATAAAAAAAGATAAAATTTCCATCCACTCCTATCTTGTCACTTCCACAAATTTAAAGTCAAATTTCAAGAATCCAAAATGTCGGATCCAATATGGTGGTTAATAATCTGAAAATAAAATTCTGTTTAATTTTGAATGTTTTTTTTTTCTTCAGTTTGACCCAAATAAATTCATGAAAGAACTCTTTTGTAAAGCTGATTGAGTGAAATTTATTGACGGATTTAAAAATAGAGTCATCATTTAGTGAACTAAAAATATCCTTTTTGTGTGCCCGTTTTCGTCAGCTGTTATATTTTTTAATGAATAAAGCGAAGTGAGTGATTTTTCCAGCAAGATGGGTATGTAAATAGCGTGACATCGATTTCTACTGGACCGATTTACAATACCCGTATAACTTCTTGTTGGAAGAAGTTTGTCGAGCAATTAGTTGCCTGTGACTAATACGTCACACAAAACTACTTCAACTGGAACGAGTACTAACAAGGTCGGGCGTGAAACTTCACATGCACAAATAACGTTTCATTTCCAACTAAGCCAAGATTTCTTCATAGAACTGCAAAATAAACCTTTTCTTCTGCTAGACTTAATTTAATTATTTATAAGGTGCTCAACACAAATTTGCTTCAGTGAGATTTCAATTAAGGCACTTGGTCTAAGGGCACATTTAAATTAAATGCAATTAAATTTAATTAATTCAATTCAATTTTATTAAATGAATTCACGGTATCTATATAATAAATGACTATTTTCAAATTTCCTGAATCGTAAACTACAATTTTCTCGGCGTATTTAAAAATTCAGTGGTTTATGAAAAATGTTAGGAAGAGCAATTTTAAATATTCATTATAAGTAATTTTTGTTGAGAAAAACTATATAATTACACTGAAGCTTCACTTATTTTAATCCGGTCTATGCAAATCCATGACAAAAGTCGCACTTATTTTAACTTCCATTTACTTATAAAGAACTTCTCTGATTGACTGATCCGATTCGCAGCAATAATGGAAATGTTAGTTTTGATTGGTCGACAAGTTAAAATAAGTGAGACTTCGAACTGTTAAAATAAATGCGACTTCAAATAAGCGAGACTTTAAATAAGAGATTCTTACTAGTGACGGAAATGGTAATTTCTCCTACTAGTGTCGAAAGTAGAAAAGAGACAGATTAATTTGTAGATCAAATTTAAAAAGTTCAAAATAGCAAATCCGTTAAGACAGAATTAATATCATCCAATAATTATCTTATCAATTAATTTTCCTGACACTTTTTCGTGATCACATGACAGGGAAAAAGTTTTAATTTATTTTAATCACTGCCTTCTTTAAATTAATATTTTAATAAAATTATTCATTTAGACAAATTTACAAGAACCTAAATTATATTCAATTTCTCCATTAAAACTGACATTGATTAATTTATTTCATCTGTTGAACATTTGACCTAATTTTTAATCTCCCGAAATGCTCTTTAGACTCATAATCTCTTATAAAGTGTAACAGGTCCGAATTTTTCAAATAATCTTATTTCCGTTCGCCAAAGCCGCTAAAAAATTTATCCAAAAAAAACTGAATTTTATTTTTAAAAAGAGAGGGAGAGAGAGAGAGAGAGAGGAAGAAAAAGAAGTAAATTGATGTAATAAACTTCATGACCAGTTTAAGAAAATTTTTATTTTAATTTGCATGACGTCAGTTAAGTCCTTTAGGTTTTAATTCAATGAAATAATCTTGATTAAGAAGTAGTCTGATAATAAAATATAAACTGACGATTTGAAAGTAAGTTCCAAGTTACATTTTTGCTTCGAGTTTAATCATCTCCAAAATTCCGTTTCTCATTTCCTTCAGAGCATCGTATTCGGTCAAGCCCATTCTTCTTTTGTTGCTGATATCGTAAACACCTCCTTCTGAATCACTGTGTTCACCTCTCGTGCCACGAATCTAAAGTTAAATAAAAATAAAAATTAAAAATATTTTTCAATTCCTCAAACTCTTAAAGTTCTTGTAATATTAAATTCGGATTCTTTGGGAAGTTAGCTAGTTTTATTACTACATATAAATATTAATTTCCAAGTTTTTAGTAAATGAGCAAAAATTTTCAAAATGTGTACTTAAAACAGCGAAACTTGAATAAATCTTGGATTTTTAGAAATTTTAGAAAATCAACATTTTGATAAAACTGACATTCGAATGGATTAAAAATTAAGTTGTTAAAAATTTGGATGAATAAATATTTTACTACAAATTTATAAGTATTAATCAACTAATCAATTTTTAATTAATTTGGATCGATTAAAATTTGGATATAATTGTAAAATTTACATTCATTAAATTTTAAGCTGATAAATTCGTTGATAAATTTAAGATTAAATTTAAAAAAAAAAACTAATTATAAATAAACATTGTAAATTAAATTATTTTTGTCATGCTATAATTGAATCACTTGAGTTGACGATTTTTTTCTACTAGAAATTTAAAATAACATTATATTTCAAAAGTCAATAAAATTGAAAAAATGTTATTTAATTAATGAAATTCAAGTGTAGAATCAAATTTTTGAATGGGAAATATGAAATTAAAAATTCTAGAATTGACAAAAATTCTTAATTAAAAAATTAACATAAATAAAAAGTGACAATTTTCGATTTAATAAAAACAAAATTTAACTATGAATAAGTATCAGGGACTGACACGAAAACCGAAACAAAATATATTTTATTTTTGTTTCGTTTCGGTTTTGAAAAACTGAAACAAAATATCAATTTAATTTTGTTTTGTGTTAAACCTGAAACGAAAAGGCTTTGAATTACGTTTTAGTCTCATGCCCGAAACGAAAATGCTTCGAATTTTGTTTTCGTTTCATGCCCGAAACGAAAATCCGCTCCGAATTCCGTTTTCGTTTCTCATAAAAAAGGCTCTAAATTTCACAAAAACAATTTTAAACACAATTCTTTTCTTGCAGGAGACGAAAACGAAATTCAGAGTCTTTTCGTTTCGGGCATGAAACTGAAACGAAATTCGGAGTTGATTTTCGTTTCGGGCATGAGACGAAAACGTAATTCAGAGCCTTTTCGTTTCAGGCTCAATACAAAACAATATTGATTGTACATTTTTGTTTCGTCACAACAATTCAAAACAGAAACAGAATTCGGTTTTCGTGTCAGTCCCTGATAAGTATCGTACCATTTTTAAATTTATGAATAATTTTATTTTTTCGGTAAATATCAAATAAAAAAATAAGGATATTTTTTCTCAGAGAATATAATACTTTTGAATGTAAAATTATTTTTGGACATAGATTCACTTAATTTTAAGTTAATAACGCAGACATGTCAGTTTCATAACTTATTATGCTCTTGGTATCTTCAGAAAAATAACAGCTTTTTAGGTTTTTTTTACGAGTTTTAACTCGGATTTTTAACCACAGTAAATTAAGAACAGCAGATAAAGATATTTCTGTACAAAGTACACTATAAATTCGATATAAATTTTTAATTTTCAGTGGACACATCAGTTTCGTAATTCTTACGTAAAATGTCAATAATATTGGTTTTAAAATACACTAAATTGTCATGTTATGTATTAATAAAATATTTACATAAAAGTATTTAAATTTTAGAAATTCAAAGTACAGTCCTTAAAATATCTGCGAGAAAATGAAATGAGTTAATTCTTTAAAATAAAAAAATAAAAACATTATACGAGAAATCAAGAAATTTTGAAAAAATGTTTAAAATCTGTAAAAGAACAAAAAAATTGTTTTTTTTTTTTTTTTTTTTTTTTGAAAAATCAGTAATTATAAAAAAAATTTAAACAGTTTATAAAAAGGAAAAAAATTTCTAAAAAATATACGAATGATAAAATTATAAAATTAAAAAATAAAATGCGTATGAAAATCAAGAAAATTTTTGAAAAAAAAGTGTAAGTTTCACTAAATGATATAAAAACAAAAATGCATGAAATAAACTAAAAAATTTGCGTAAAAATGAGAAAATTAAAGAAAATCTAATAGGGAGAAAACAAAAAAAAAGTTTTTGAAAAATAAGATACATTAAGAAATTCTGACAAAATGTAGGTAAAAACAAAATAATATAATAAAATTTTTAACAAAATAAAAAATTATATACGAAAAAAATTATATTCTTGAAAAAATGTGACACAGTTTTTCTGAATATATTATAGAATAAAAAATCATGAGAAAATTAAAAAAATTAGAAGACTAAAGATAGATTAAAAAGGAGAAAAATGAAACGATCGTCGAAAAATATAAGATTCTTTGAAACAAAAAAATAAAAAGATAAAATGCACTTTGAAAAAGTGAAAAAATTGTAACGTTTACATTTTACAAAAATATAAGAAAAAATCCCACTAATTAAACTTTTTTCTAACAAGAAATATTTGAAAGTTTATGAATAATAAGGGTATCTAGCGAATTATGTTTTTCAAATTCCGGGTAAATTCAAGGATTTGTTACTTTAATTTTAATGATTAATAACTTAATGATTGATTTTAAATTTAATGTTTTAAATCATTTTTAATGATAGATTATTTAAATATTAAGCCGTTTAAAAGAAATCTTGAAAAGAAATATAATTGAAAAGAAGTTTAAAATATTCAATATATGTCATTTTTATTAAGAAAAAACAGTAAAATCAGTTTCAAGAAGACTTCACTTAAAAAAAACAGATTAAATATTAAAAGGTTTAAAAACATCAGAAAGTCTATCAAAAAATCACCGAAAAAAGTGAGGAAATGAAAAGTTAAAAAGTCTAAATAAATAAGAAAATCTAAGAACATCCGATAAAAAATAATTAAAAATAATTGGATCTTAATCACAACAATTTAAAAAAAAGACCCAGAAAATCTAAAACTTACTTGAAACTTGAAACAGTAAATAAGTAAATAAACAAAATATTATAAAAACGAATTGAGCAAATTTTCGAAAAGATAAAAAAAAGAAAACAGAAAATTGTAAAAAAATTAGTTTACTCGTCTCAGGACCAACAAATAAAAATGAAAAAAATTAAGAAAACAGTTTTTTAATTTAAGAAAAAATAATTAATTCAAAAAAGAATAAATATAAAGAACGAAAAATGAACATTCTAACAAATTTTTTTTATAAAACTCGAAATAAATCGAAATGAAACTCGAAATAAATTGCTTGAAAGAGTAAATAAATTTATAAATAAAATAGACAAAATATAAAAAAGAATTGAATAAATTTATAAAAAAGAAATCAGAAACTTGAAGAAAAAAAGTATCCCCCCCCCCCCCCCAATATAAAGAATTAAAACTAGGCAAACATTAAAACAAGTTGAAAATTATGTTTATCTTATGAACGTTTTGCTTCGTCATGGAGGAATCAAATTGATTTTTTAAATTATAAAGCAACTTAAAAAACAACTTGAACATTTCCGGTAAAAATGAAATTTTCAATCTTTTAAAAAATTGATAATTACGATTTTTTAACTTTTGAAGAAATATAAACTTATTAGAGGTAAATAAATTCTTTTTAATGTAAATAATAGTATTGTTTAATATATAAAGTTGAATTTAAAAAATAAAACAAAAATTTTAAGAAAAATTATATTTTTGAATCTTTAATTGCAAATAATTCTTCAGATTTTAAGAAAATATATTTGATAAGTAAAAAAAGTCAATATGAATCGTTCCGAATACCAACTTTGAAAATTGTTAAAGAAAACGATTTCATAAATTGAAATGTTTTGTATCTTTTAACGAATTAGCGAAAATTTTTAAAAATTACCGGATATTTTTTAAATTCACGGCAATTTCCCGGTCAAACTAAAATCCCGGATATTCAGTTTTCCCAAATTTCCCGGCCGCTAGACACCCTGTGAATAAGTTAATAAATTTGCAAAAGAAAAGTAGAAAAAATGTGTAAACAAATTCAAGAAAACCGATTAAAAAAAGTGAAGGTGTTTTAAGAAAAGATTAGAAAATTTGAGAAAAATATTGAATTTACTCCCACCTCTAAAAAATTTTAATAGAATTAAAAAAAACATGTAATAATCTAGAAAAAAAAGAAAAAAGTGAAAAATAAAGAACAAAAAAAAAACAACAAATAAGTCCATCATATTTTTCCACCATTTATTGCCTTTTGAATAAATTTTCAAATTTTCAGCATAATTTATATATTTCTTTAAATTGTTTTCAGTTTCTCGAACCTGTTTAATTATTTTAATTATTTAATTTATTTGAAATAGCCGGAACAAGACATATCTCTTATAATTTCTTCAAAAACTTAAATATATTAAATATTAAACTGTTAATAAAATTTATTTATTGACCAGAATTTTCTTAAGAGATTTTACTTTTTAATAAATTTTAACTGGATTAATTTTCTAAATTTTTTGGACATAATTTCTTATATTTTGAAAAAAATTTACTCAGTGTTATTTTCCTACATCTTTCATAATTTTTAATTTTTTTCAATTTTCAAAGATATTTGATTTATGTTGTTCATTTTTTTTTTTCAATTTTTCGTTATTATATTTCTTTAATTTTTCCATTTTTAAGCAAATTAATTTAGTTTATTCTATGCATTTTTGTTTTTATAACACTAAAAAAAATATTTAATAAAAATATAAATATTAAACATAAAAAATATTTAATTTTTTACGTCCTTCATTAATTTTCTTTGTAATTTTCATATAATTCCTAAAAAAAAATCTTGCCGTAAATATTTGAAGCTGTTCAAAGATATCCCTGTTTTGTCTTTTTTTTTAAAAAAACTTTTCTCACTTTTTACCATGCTTTACAATCTCGTGTATAGTTTTAATTTTTTGTTTTAATTGCTTCTCTTTTTTTTTGTTCAATAATTGACCATTTTTTTCGTAAATTATCTCTTAGTTTTCTTAATTTTTTTTTCTTTCTTTTTGGAGAACAGAGAAGAAGTAGAGTTCTCTTTAATTTTCTGACTTCAGTCCGATTCATTTCTCTTTTTGTAGGTTTTCTCTCTTTTTTTTTAAATATTTTTTCATTTTTCACAAACTTATTTGCTCTTTCATAAAACTTTTATTTCTAATGTTTTTTTTTAAATTTAAGTTGCCAGGACTTTTCTAAATTGTAAAATTAAAATTTTCTGCAATTTATCAAATAGTTATTCTTAATTATTTTTTCTTAATTTCAAGTTGAGATGGATCTTTTACTTTTCTTCATTTTTCTGAGTTTGTTGATCTTTCTGTAGATTTTATCCAAAATTTTACATTTTTTACTTTTCCGCAAATTAATTTACTTTTTAAAAAATGTCTAGAGTTTATTGTATTTAAAGAAAATATTGAATTCTTAGAATTTTTCTTAAAGTTTTTTATATTTTAAGATTTTTTGTTTTATTAAGATTGTTTTTATATATTTTTAAAAATTTCCTCATTTTCTTAATATGTAATATAAACTTTCAACTTTTTTTAATTTCAAATAATTTCTTCAGTAGTTTTACTAATCTTTTTACATTTTTTCATTTTAGTTTAAAAAGGAATTGGACACTTACTCGAGAAGAGGTTATGTTTTAAGTAATTATTTTGCTTTTTGAAAAAAAAATACCAACTTTTATTCTAAATTTATTTAGACAAGATTAAATTAAATTTAAAACAAAATAAGTCATTAAAACTCTTATTTGGATAGAAATGAAAGATTTTTGACATTCAGAAATGTTTTAGAAAAATGAGACAAACTATAAATTTGTTCCTGAAGGTAAAGAACCTTTAAATTTTATCCAATTATTTTTAAAATAATTTTAAAACAATGATTTATCAAATTATGTCATTTTATCTTATTTATTTCGAGTTATTTTGCCTCTTAAATTTTCTCCCTTTTTCCTAGATTTTTTATCGCCTTTTTAACAGTTTTAGATGTTTAATAAATGTTTTCATTTTCTTTTGGAAGTTCTTGAACGAAATTTTGCATTAATTACGTAATTCGTTACCAAACAATTTTTTAAATATCTAAATATCTAAATTCCCTTTAGCACCCTTAAATTTATCAAAAATTTATCGTCATCACTCCTCAATGAAAAATATCTTATATCCAAATTTCAATAAACAGAAATTTGCCCTTATTTTTATTTAACTTTAAAATCTACATTATTAAAGAGCAAAGAAATAAAATATAAATTATATTTTTGAGATAAAATTTGTTTTTAGACAATTTTAACCAAATATAGCTTTTACTCCCCGCTAACATAATTTCTGAAATAAAAAGCTTTAGCACGAATTTCCAGATGAAAAATTAGCTTAGTATAATTGAATATAGGATTGGTGAATGTTTTTTTTTTTTTTTTTACCTGAAGATTATACGTATTGGCTACATCGTGGAATTTTTTTTTATCCGCAGAGAGTTTGGGAAGGCGAATATGCACCGAGGCTCTCACAGTCGTGCCCAAATTTGTTGGACAGAAAGTGAGAAATCCAATTCGCTGGTGTCGAGAGAATGCAAATTTTTCTCCAATTTTCGTCACAGCTTTCACCAGTCTGCCATATATCGTCGCCAGATCACCACCTTTCTGCATCGATATTATGCGCAGATGATCCTCTTCGTTGACCCAGACGAGAAAAGTTTTGGCCTCGTTATAAAATATTCCTCTACCTAGAAAAAGGTGTGATTCATTCCATCCGGTTACATCCCCTCGTTAAACTTTCACACAACACACATGAAACTTCGTTTCCGGTACAAACCAAAGAGTTACTCAGTAAATCCGATATCCCTTTGAAAAATGCCCCACAAAACCAATTACCTCTCTCGTAACACGTAATTTGAATTTTCTGCTTTTTACGCAAAAATTTTAACCGAAAGCTTTTTCACCCCTTTTTCTATAAGAAAAAAAAAATAAAAAGAAATAAAAAAAAAACAAAACAAAGAGAAAAAAAAGTCTTGTTTTCAAGAAGAATTAATGACTTCTCGAGAGGGAAACTTTTTAAGATGTTGAGGTGATATTCATTAAAAGTGAAATCTCAATACTAATTAGAATGGAAGCTCGAGTTTTAATTAACGTTTTCGGTAAACAAATGAAATAACTTTTTTTGAGAGAAATGTAAACATTGAACGAATATACTTTTTTTTATGTTGAGATTTCAAATGACTAATTTTTAACAAATAATAATAATATTAATAATAACAAGCTTCACAGTGACAATTAGAATATTTTAGGGGAAATAGGGAGTTTTTACGGTACTTTAAAAATTTTATAAATAAAAATAAATAAATTATATACAGTCAAACGTCGATTATTTTATTTGGGTAGGAAAAAATTACAAAGTAATAGTATAAAAAAAATATAATAAAAAAATATAGTTACAAAATTTTCAATTAAAAAAAAATAATAAAAATAACTACAAATTGTGGAAAGTGATTTAAAATTGATAAATAATAATTCAAAATTATAGAAACTGAATGCAGGAGTTTAGAAGTAATTGAAAATTCAAGATAATAATTGAAATATAAATGATGAGAATAATTAAAAATTGAGGAAAATAATTGAAAACTAATAAAAATAATTGGCAATTGAAGAACATAATTGAGAAATGAGAAAAATAATTTGAAAGAGTACACAGGATATATATAAACTAAGAGGAAATAATTAAAAAAAGATAAGAATAATAATAAATTAAAAAAAAAAGAATTGATAATTTAGGAAAAATTAAAAATTGAAGAAATTTAGGAAACTAATTAAAAAATGATGAAGGTAATTTAAAATCGAAGAAATCAATGAAAAGATTATAAAACAGATTGAACATTAAAACAAAAGAATTGAAATTTAAGACAATTAATTGAAGATTAAGTAAATCAAATTGTAAATAATATTAAAAATTGGGGGAAAAAATTGCAAAATTTTAGAAATAATTGAAAATTAAAGACAGTAATTAAAAATTAAGAAAATACTTGAGAATTGAAAAAAAATCGAGAATTGAGAAGAATAATTGAAAAAATTACAGAATACATATCAAATTGAAGGAACTAATTGAAAAAATGTAAAAAATAATTATACATTTTTAAAAATAATTGAAATTTGAGATAAATAATAGAAAATTTAGTAAATTAATTATAAAATACCAAAAGCAATTGTAAATTTGAAAAAAAAATTGAAACATTCTGAAATTCATGAAAAAATTTTTTAAATTAATTGAAATTTGAAATAAATAATTTAAGGTTTAGTTAAACCAGTCAAAAAATAATTTTAAAAATTATAATTTGGAGAAAAAAGTTGAAAAATTAAAGGAAACAATTTAAAAATTATGAAAATCATTGAAAAATAATACAAATAACTGAAATTTAGGATAAATAAATTAAAAATGTAGAAACTGTATGAAAAAATACTTTTCAAAACTAAAAATTGAAGAAAATATTTTTAAAACTATAGAAGACATAATTGAAAATTAAAGAAAATAAATAAAATTAAAGAAAATCACGTGTTATAATTACTAAACATTTTTGAAATTTAATAAAATAAATGAAAAATGATAAACACAATAAAAAAATGATGAAAAAAATTAGAAGGTAAAAAATAATTGCAACTTTTGGAAATTAATTGAAAATATTTATTAAGTAGAAAAAACAAGTTAAATTGAATAAAATAATTGAAAATTAATTAAAATAATTGACAGTTTATGACCAAGAAACATAATTGTCAATTATATATGTATTTAAATTTTCAAACAAATAATAGTTTTTACTTTTTAAATTTTGGAAAAAAATGTTTCGTATTCGAATAATAAATAATAATAATAAATAATTCCAATGTAAATCACGGAGACTTTTTGTAAAATTTTCTGTAAGAAAAGAAATGTAAAATAAAAGAAAAACTTTTTTTAAAAAGGGGAAAATTTTAAAAACCACAGGAATTTTTTTTTTAATTTATAAAGAAGATAAAAAGTATAAAGACGAAAAACTAAAGAAAAATAATAAATAAATATTAAACTATTACAAGAACTATGAAAGAATTAAACATTTGAAGAAGCGGTAAGAAAATGAAATAAAACTATGAGGAAAAACAAGAAAATTTTCTTAAAAAACATCAAATTAAATTACAATTTTTAGAAAGAAAGAAAAAAGAGAAAAATTATTAAAAGATTTTTAAATATTTTATAAAATCTTACACGGAAAGAAATTGCAGAAATCAAAGTCTGAAGGAATTAGAAAAAGGGAAAACATTTAATATTTCATTATATTAAAAATAATTTTAAAAATATTCTAAAAATTGTGAAAACTGAGAATATTATGAAAAGTATTTAAAACCTTACAAATGAAAAAATATATATGTATAACAATCTAGGAAATCCTTTCAGAAAATTAATAGTCTGCAAGAAACAGAAAATTGTAATTTTCAATCAAATATAACTTTCATTTGATCAAAATGTTAAAAATAAAATTGTTTCACCTTCCACTAAAACGCTTTTTAAATTAAGATAATTTCTTTTATTTAAAATATACGAAAATAAGGAGTTAAACTGACTTTTTTATTATTGTTTGTCTAATTCCTCCAAAAAGTGCATAAAGCTGAAAAAGTTTGAAAATGAAAGAAAATCTACAAAAAAAGTAATGATAATAAATTTATGAAATATAAATAGAGTTGAAATTATTAAAATCAATTAAAGTTTAATAGAAAAAAAAGGGAAAAAGAGGGGAATAATATAATTTAAAAATAATTAAATTCAATTATTGTAGATTGAATTTTGGATCTATTAAAATTAAAAACAAATAGATCCAAAATTAGATAAATTTAAGTTTGGATTCATTAAAATTTTAAAGTACTTAAATTGGAAATAAGATGAAATAAGATTTGAATGTAGATTAAAAATTAAGTAACTTTCAGCTGATTTAATCTAAAATTACTGAAGTGTTTGTAATTTTAATTTTTCAAATTTAATATAAATCTAGTTAAGATTTGACATATGAAAATTTCGATTATCAAATTTGGACAAATTTAAATTTTGACTCTAATTAAAATGTTCAATTTTACAATTTTTACTGGTTAAAAATCTGAACAGAAATCCTAAACTCGATAAATTGAACTTTGAATAATTGAAATTTGGATTAATTAACTTTTGAAAAGATAAAAATTCAGATTTAATTGGAATTTCAATTAATTCAAATCTAATTGAAATTAATCTAACCATTACATTTTGAATCGATTACAATTTGTTTATAAATTAAAATTCAAATCGATTGAAACTAGTATTAAATAAAATTTGAATAGGTATAGATTTAAAATTCCTTAAATTACAGTATTTAAGTTTCAACTTATTTATAAATTGAGATTCGATACAGATTAAAATTTTGACATACGAAAAATACGAAAAACTAAAAATTGATCGCGGTTATCTTTTGACACAAATTTTAAATATGTATAAATAAAAATATTTAAGATTTCATGAATTTAAAAAATCTAAAAAATGATACTTTAACTTAAAAAATATTCTCTTTGTTTCTTATGTTTTTTAAAAAGGAAGAAATAAGCTTCGGTTAAAATGTAGTAAAAAATAAAATAAGGGTATTGAGAGGTTTAAAATGAAGATAGTTGTTATTAATTTGGAACTCTTTGTTAGAAATAAAGTGAAGTTGGTTGGTGCAAACTTACCAACTGGCCAGAATCGACAGGCGTTCGCTGCTTGGAGAAAACGATCACCCTCTTTGAAAAGGAAGTGTTCGTCTATCAGTCTCTGTTGGGTTGCTTTATCCATTCCCTCAAGAGGATAATAAGTTCCTTTCAGATCTCCTTCGAGTGTGTTTAAAGCCTCAGAAACCTGACACATGTGAAACGAATTTGTATTCACGAATTCTCAATGCCTTGTCTTATTAGAAAACAAATCTTATTTTCAACATTTTACAAATAAAGGGAAAAAAAAGAAAATTTCTTAAATTAAAATTAAATAATTTAGATAAATGAAAGTAAAGTTGTCGGCCAATTAAAAAAATATTGAATACAATTTTCAAATCCAGATTAAAAGTAATTAACACAAAATTAAAATCACAAGAATCTGAATGGATTTTAAAATAATCTATAATAATAATCCGCAATTTCATTCATTCTTTCATTCATTCTGTCCACACCTGAAGTTGGTCGTTTTTCTATTCAATTGTTTTTTAATAATGTTTTGCTTCTTGGTTTTGAAATTTGTTATGTAGTTGAAAATAGGTTACGTTTTTTGTTTGTGTCAATTTAATAAGTCCATTGTCTTTCGTCTGAGAACTGTTGCGGACTTATTTTAAAAAAAATATTGTTCCAGAACACTTGAAACTTTAATATTTGCTGGTTTCATTGGTCAAAATATTAAAGGGTAAATTGTATTTCTTTTAATGCAGTTATTAATCAAAAACCTTAAATTTTTGCATTTTTTTAAAAACATTATCATTCAAAAACTATTTAATATTATCTATTGGAACTTACCAGAAACATAAAATGCTTAATTTTTAATATTTTATTGTTGATATTTTTATTAAAAAAGGATTATTTTAAAATAATATTTAAATTCGAAAAATTTTTACTTTGAAAAATTTTACAATTATTTTCAGCTTACAACTTTTTTACTGAACCTCCTACAAATTTCAGCTTTTGTAAATATTTGATTACATATGTGACGCTCCGCGAGAGAAGGGACCTATCGCTAAGAAAGCAAACTTTAAAGGACGGACTGGCAAAGAGGAGGAAGAAAAATCGGGACGCTTAACATACCTATGTTTGAAGCTTCATAACAAGAAAACTAATTGCAGGAATCAAATTTTGATTTTTGGAACTCAAAAAGCAACTCAAAAACTATCAATTACCATTAAAAAATGAAATCAATAAAAGCCAATTTCACGAGACGGTCGTTCAAAGAAAATCCAAAAAATGCGATACACTTAGCACGCCTAGGTTTGAAGCATTATAACAAATAGTGTACTTAATAAATTTTTTTTTGAAACATGGAAATGAAAGATTAACTCAAAAACTATCTTTTAACATAAAAAAATGAAAATTGATTTTTTCCACGATAGGTCCCTTCTCTCGCGGAGCGTCACATATTAATAAAATTTACTTATTATTAAAATTTTATGAACGTGTTTTACTTCGTTTTTGAGATATAAAATATTGAAATTTTATACTTAAAAAGGTTATTTCTAAAACTTGAAGTTAGTATAGACCAAGTTCACATCGCTCTATTCAACTTGTAATTCAAATTAGACAAGCATTATTACAACCTGCCTAAAGTTTAAAATATCAATTGAAAAATAGAAATCTAGATATTTATACCACCAGTTCTTTTCCATTTTCTCCATTTGTAGGAGGTTCCACAAAAAATTTGTAAGCTGAAAAGGATTGTGAAATTTTTCGAAGTAAAAATTTTTCTAATTTAGATATTATTTTAAAATAATCCTTTTTTAATAAAAATATCAACATTAATATATTAAAAATTAAGCATTTTATGTTTCTGGTAAGTTCCAATAGATAATATCAAATAGTTTTTAAATAATAATGTTTTTAAAAAATTGCAAAAATTTAAAGTTTTTGATTAATAATTACATTATAAGAAATACAATTTACACTATAATATTATGACCAATGAAATTAGGAAATATTCAAGTTTCAACTGTTGTGGAACAATTTTTTTTAATAATATGTCCGCAACAGTCCTCAGACGAAAGTCAATGGACTTACATAACTATAAAATTGGTAAATTTTTAAAATAAACTAATAAAATTTTAATAATAGGATTAAAAAAGAAAACAAGATTAAAATATATACATTATGCAGGTATATAACCTGCTTTGTATTTAACATTTTTTTACAATTTTAATTTAATTTATGTTAAACAAAATTTATTTAAGTTCTTATTATGTAAAATTAAGTTTTTCTTAAATATTTTGAGTAAATTGAATATTGGTTTTTTTAATTCAGAAAATCTAATATTTCTATGAAATTTCATAAATGATTTGAAGATATGAAATAATAAAATTTTATTATCATTTATTCATTCATTCAGTCTTTGATTCTGTTTACACCTATTTCGAGCTTTTAATTAATTCTAAAAAATACAATAAAAATAATAATAAAGAATGAAATATTATGAATTATATCATTGAAAAATAAGCTATGCACAGGTTTTAAACATTGCTTAAGGTTTTCAATTACCTTTTTGATTATTTGCTTTCCTTTTGAGAACTTTTTTTTCTTTAGTTTAAGGGTCAAACCACTGACTTTCGACCAAAGGTGGTCGCTTACGATAATGATTAATTTATGCACTTTAATTATATTTTCATTAGATTCAAGACAGATATTTATTTTATTGCTAAATAATACCACCTTAAAATTCCGGAATTAACCCCAAAACACATTTTTAATCTTATATAAGTTTCTTCTGGATGATATTAAAAAATTAACACTTTTTACATATCTAAGTTTTTATAAAATATTCAACATATTAAATTTTCGCGAGGGTAATTTGCTCAGTTTATGAATTATTAAAGTTTAAAAATGTAATGAAAAAACCATATTTTTCATTGAACAAAATACACTCTTACATTTGTCGTTAAAATTATTGACAAAAATAATTTTGAATTTAAAATAAATAACAGATTGTCAAACTTTAGAGTGTATTTTGTACATTTTAAACTTGAATAATAATTCATAAACTGAGCAAATTACTCTCTCTAAAATTTAATATGTTGAAGATTTTATAAAAACTTAGATATGTGAAAAGAAATAATTTGTTAATTGCATCCAGAAAAACTTATATAAGATTAAAAATTTTGTGTTTTGGGGTTACTTCTCAAGTTTTAAGATGGTATTATTTAGTAATAAAATAAATATTTGTCTTGAATCTAGTGAAAACATGATTAAAGTGTATAAATTAATAATTATGGTAAGTTTGAATAATATTTATTAAGAAGGTTTCTAAAAAATAGATTTTTAAAAATGGTTAAAAGTGACAGCCTTTTGATCAACTTTAAATTGATTTTATTATTATTCTTATCATTATTCATTATATACAAAATAACATTAAATAAAATAAATATTTGGATGTTAATTAAACATATTTTCTTTACAATATGAGAATGAAATGTTTTCTTTCTAAATAAAAAATATTTGAAATATGCATTAAAAACGCCAATTTTTCTTGACACTTGCTTCTTTAATTACAATTTACGGCTGGAAAATAAAAAAATTATCTAAAACAACTTCAGAACTTGAATTTAGACACATCAATAATACATATAATATGGGTTTTAATATTTATTAAAATATGTCAGCGACGAGCTTTAGTTGAAAGACGGTGGTTTGACTCTTGAAGCTTTTTTGCGCTATTAATTTTTAAAGAAAAATGGGTACTGCATTAAATTACTTTTGAAAAAATTTAGTATTTTTATCTAAAAATTATTATTTTTTATTGCGTGAGTAAGTGATTAAACTGCTTTAATATTCAATTTAATTATACATTTAAAATTAAAGACAATTATAAATCTAATTATAGTTTAACTAGATTAACAGAAAATGAGATAGACTGAAATACAGTTTTTACTATAAAAGAATTAACTTTTTTTGGAAAGACTAAAATTATAAAATTAATCAGAAAATTTGGATTTATTTTAGTTTTAATGTATGTAAATTTTTTACAATTAAAACGTTTTTAGAAATTGGTTTAAGTTTGAAATTATTTTAATATGTATATTGTTAGAATTTGAAATTATTTAAAGTTGATATAATAATTAAAACATAGAATGATTAAAAATTGAAGCATTAAAAGTTTTTAATAATAATTGAAATTTATTAATAATAAAATTCAAATAATTCCAAGTTCCTAATAATTAAGAGGATGTGATAGATTGATCATTGACCACATGACCCACAAACAAAAATTTTCAGCGGTTTTCTCTAGAACTAGGTACTGAATATTTTTCAATGCAATTTTGTCGAATTACCTAAAATATCACCTGAAAGGTCTGCGTACCCCTAACTTATTTGGAGTTTGACCCAAAATTAACTGTTTGAGTTTTTTCTAATTTTGAACAATTTTATAAAATTAACTTTTTAGTCAAAATGAGAACACACGCTAGAGTCAGAAAGATCTTCCGGTTGATATTTTATATAATTCTATACTAAGTTTTATATAAAAATATTCATTAGTTTTATACAGAAAAATCGCTGAGAAATTTTGGCTTTGGGTCATGTGACTATACTGACATCATTCTCCATCACAAGCTCTTAAAGTTTGAAACACATTTTAAAATTGCATTAATAAAATTAAATTTAAAATATTTAGTTTATAAATATATAATAAAGTTAAAATACATTTTGTTTACATTGTTGAGAATCAAAGTGAAATTGGATTATATATGTCTCTTAAAACTTTGGTTAAATATTAAAATTTTGCTTAATTGAAGTTTAAAATAATTAGAGTTTGAATCTATAAAAGTTGGAAAATATTTTAAATTTGGAAAAATTAAAATCTGTGTTGATAAAAGTTTTGACGATTAATTTGCACCTAGAGAAGTTAGTAATTGAAATTTATATTGTTTAAAGAAAATTTAAGAATAAGAAACTTTGATTAATAGACGTTTGGAACAATTGAAATTTGTATAGAATTTTGAATATAATGTTAGTATATTTCAAAATAAATAATTCATTACGTTTTTCTCGTTTCCTTTTTGCTATAAACTTTTATTGTTTACTTTTTGATTAATCATTTTTTTGCATTTATGGGTCAAGAAATGCTAATAAACATTCAACTCAAAAAAATCATACCTCTTTTAACAAACCTTATCTTTCTTATTAAACTGGACTAAAATAATAATTATATGTTAAAATAAAATTTTTGTTTAATTTGTTTAGGATCTAATAAAATTAATTTAAACTAAATCGGATTACTTTTATTATTTAAAAAATTTTTATTATTATTTTATAATTAAATCAATTATGTATTAGGATGTATATTAATAATAATAATTAACTTTTAAGAAATGCATTTGACGGAACAAATCATAGTTTAAAGAACAAAACTCTTTTTCTGATTTAATAAAATTTAAATAATAATTATGTAACAGTAAAAAATGAGTTATATTTTTATTTAATTTAATAATAAATTATCTAATATAAAAAAGTTCATACTTTTTATATTTAAATTAGTAACAAATGCAAAACGTCATTCTCGCGCGCTGTAGCGCGCGTATATTTTGCTAGTAATTAATTAATAATAATAATCGCAAACTTCATTCTTTCATTCTTTCATTCTGTCCACATCTGAAGTTTGGCACAATAGATGTTTTTTGTTTTAAATCAATAACTTTTGAAAAAATGTATTTTTATATTAATTATACGATTTCTAATTTTATTTATTTAATTATTAATTCTCCTGAATCTAAAATTTAAATGAATTGA
Source organism: Ganaspis brasiliensis (assembly GCA_037103525.1). Taxonomy (NCBI): domain Eukaryota; kingdom Metazoa; phylum Arthropoda; class Insecta; order Hymenoptera; family Figitidae; genus Ganaspis; species Ganaspis brasiliensis. The sequence goes on from JAZKLR010000211.1 coordinate 2,708,368, forward strand.
CAAATTTATATATTTTATTTTCAATGATAATAATGTATTACAATACAAACGTGTCTTATTTAAATCTAATTTACATGAATAATTTTCATAATAATATTTTATTCTGTTAATTACTTATACAATATAAATAAGAATGAAGAATGAAATATCATGATGTAATAGGAAGAAAGCGGGCACTGTTTTCAAATATTTTTTAAGACTTTTAAATACTTTTTTTTATAATTTATTTCTCTTTTAATCATTTTATTTTTTTTTTAACTTAAAACTTTCTTCCCTATTTTAAATTAAAATACGTACCAAATTAAATTTCACCAAATAAATGTTGTATTTTTTATCTCAAAATGCTTATTTTTTTATTGGTAAATTATTATTAAACTTATTTAATTTCTAATTTTATTATAGGTCTGAAATTGGGATAAATTATAATTTTAATTAGTTCAATTGGAAGAACAAAAAAAAAGATTGACTGAAATATAGTCCAAGCCTGTCAGGCTAAAAATTCATTAAAATCTTAATCAAGGATCCCAAAATTTTTATACAAAAAACACTAATACTCGTTTTAATAAAATCAAGTTTAGAATTTTTAATTTAATTTAATTTGTAAAGGTAGAAGATTGGAATAATTGTTCCCACCATTAAGGATTCAAATAAAAATGAGTTATAAATCTTAAAACTTTAGTTATATTTCAATTTTGATCAATTGAAATTTGAAATAATTTCAATTTGAATCGATAGAAGTTGGGAATTTTTGAATTTGGAAATATAAAAAATATTGCTAGAAATTTTGAAGAATGGTTTGTTATTAATTGAATTTCGTAAAGAAATTTTAAGAATAAGGAATTCTTATTATCAAAAGATGCTTGGAATAAATCAAGTTTGCATAGAAGTTTAAATATATTTTGTTCAAAAAACTATTGAAAAATAAATATTCTTACTTTTTGAAACATACTCTAAAATTTTTTATTTTTAATTGGGGGAAGAAAATCTTATTTATTTTTCTTAAATTTCATTCTATTTATTAATTTGTAACAAATTTTAATAAATCAAAATTCATTCACACATATAGATGTTTTTTTTTGTTTTAAACCAATAGTTTTGGAAAAAATGTCTTTTTATATATGATTTCCAATTTTACTTATTTATTTATTACATCTCCGGAATTTAAAATTTTAAAATTAAGTAATAAATTTATATTTTATTTTTAACAATTGTGTATTAAAATATAAATGCGTGTTTTACTTAAATCTACTTTACAGTTTTTAATAAAGATTGACAACACTTTAAACATAATATGTAAATTAATGAAAAAATATGTATAAGTAATTTGAAATAATTTATTGTTTCCAATATATTCGACGATTTAATTATAATTTTATGGAATACAACATAAATAAGAATAAGAATTAGATATCATGAAATTAAATTGAAGAAAGCGAGCACAGTTTTCTAATATTTTTTAAGGCTTTTTAAATATCGTCTTTATAATTTATTCCTATTTTTTGGTAGACTTATATTTGTTAAACTAAATATATTTAATTCGGTTGATATAAAAATTTCTTAAAATTATAAGCGTAGAAGTTTAAATTGAATGATATTTAGATTTTTAAACATAGAAAAAGAAGTCTGCTTCAATAAAAAAATTTAGAATCGATAAATTCAAGTAATAGTTGATTAAAGTTTGAATTATAAATATAAGTTTGAATCCATTTGAAATTTTCAAATTTCTATAAGTTGAAATTAATAGTTTTTAAATTTACAAATGATTTCAGGTTCCCTTGTTTCCAATTTTTTAAAATATTTTTAGACTTCAATAGTGGAAATTGTAATCATAAAGTTTGAATTGATTTAAGTTTTGATACTGTAATACACATTTTTTATAATTTGAAGATTGTAATATTGGTTGCAGTTTGAAATTCGTAATTTAAATATGCATTGTTAAATTAAAAAATATTTATAAGTTTATAATAATTTCAACATGAATTGATTAAAACTTGAACTATTAAATGTTTTAAATAATAATTGAAGTTTATAATTATTCAAATTTGAATAATTGATAATCATTCCTACATATAATCTCATTTTAAGACACTTTTTGCGCCTCAGATACAATAAAGATACCATATTATCGTAGTTTAAAATACTTCCAAGACACTTGTTTTTAGAGTGTACTAATTAAAATTTGAAACAATTGAAATACGTATTAGTTAAATCAAGTTTAAAAATTTTAATTTAATTTAATTTGTAAAAGTAAAAGATTGAAATAAAATAAAATGAACTTATTTTTATTTTAATTCCTAATGGTGGGAACAAAAATTATTTCAATCTTTCAATTTTACAAATTACTTTGGTTATATTGCAATTTTGATTATAATTGAAGTTTGAAATAATTTAAATTTGAATTATTAGAAATTGGGAATTTTTTAGTATGGGAAAATTAAAATTTATATTAACGGAAATTTTTGAGAATGGTTCGTTACTAATCGAATTTCGTATTGTTTAAAGAAAATTTTAAAATAAAGATTTCATATCAATAGAATTTTAAAATAAATGAAATTTATATAGAAAATTGTAATAATTGTATTAATAAAAAATATTTTGTTCGAAAGCTATTTAAAAAAATATTCTTACTTTTTGTAACGCACTATACTTAAAAACTTTTTATTTTAACTTAGCAACAAATCGGAGTTATTCTCTAAAATTTCTTTGTATTTATTAGTTTATAACACATTTTAATAAATAAAAATTAGTTCAAAAAATTTAATTTAATAGTATAATTAATTTAATCTACATAAGTTCAGTTTGTTTTTTGTATTAAAACTATACTAGTCAATGAAGAATGTAATTCTCGCGCGCTTGAGCGCGCGTATTTTTGGCTAGTTATTAATAAAGTTGAGTCTAATTTTATCTTTATTTTACAATATTACCAATTCAAATTGTATAATTTATAAGTAATTTTTTATATAAATCAAATATCATTTATTTTAAAATAACTTTTTAGAATAAATATCAAATAACTTTATAAAAAACAAACATGAAAACTTTATTGAAAAAACTGCATAGGACTCTAAATAATTTGAAACAATACATAAATATTTACTCAAATCGACAGTCTAGGGTGAATAGAGTAATATCCGAATTACGATGCCGACAATATTTAAATATAAAAAAATAGAAAAACATATTGATTTCATACATGAAAACATCACTTTTTATGCTTTCAAGTAATTATTTAATAACAGAAAACACAAGAAAACACTTTCAATTAAAATTTTTTGGTTATACGTAAAATATAAAAAAAACAGATATAATTAAAAATTTAATAAAATAATTGAAATATCAGATACCGCCAAGTGGGGCTATTTTGTGCGCCGTGGGGCTATTTTGTGCACGCAAGGTTTTTAATGAATAAAATCTTTATATTCAGTTGCTTAAGTTTGCTACTTGGTATAAATACTTTCTAATATCTAGACTACAGAGAGTACTTAATGAATGTACTTAATTCTTTGTCGGAAAATAGAAAAAAAATCCTAAAGTCGTCAAAATCAAGCTGAAAAATTTTAATGTTCTCAAAATTCTGTTCAGATTTCTGGAAGTTTAAAAGTGTTTCTAAAGGTATTAATAATACTTGTTGACAATTTAGTTGAGATGATGTATACGTGATGCGCTAACTTTTTATTGCATATTTTAAGAAAAAAGTGTAAAAAACTGAAAAACCAGGATTTGGTGGGTTATTTTGTGCATTCTTTAAAATCAAGTTTTTTTCAATAATTTGTTTTGTAGTTAGTAAAAATTACTTTAGAATTTCGTTTTTAAACATTTTTGTCTTATTTTTGTTATAAAAGACAAGAAATAAGCATAAAATTTCAGTTTTACACATGGTGCCTTAAAAACCTCAAAAAAGTAACATTAATAATTACATGCTTTTCAAGTTAATTTTGAAACTTTTTCACTTAAAATAACTCAAGAAGTGTAATAGAATTTATTTTAAGTAAAATTTTCTTAAAGAAATAACTGTTTTTGTAAATCTACATTTTTGTGAAATTTTTGTGTTTTACTTTCAAATTAATTAAACAATTCCTAAAAAAAAATATTTCTGGCTTTGTTTTTCTTTATTGTACTCTAGAATATCTAGAAATAATATTTCATATAGCAAAAACGGTCAAAAAAAATGTTTTACCAACTTTATAAATAAGCAAACTTTGATGCACAAAATAGCCTCACCATGAGGTTTATTTTGTGCACAACTTTGAGTTTCTATAACTCAGACAAAAATTTTTTTCTTGTCGGACAACTCATAGGACACCTTTAGAAGGATGTCTACAACATAACTGAATAGATAGATTATTTATTTTTTCAAATTCTGAATTTTAATGAAGCATAGAGTGTAAAAAGAGCGGTTTTGTGCACAAAATAGCCCCACTTGACGGTAGTTTAAAATTTTAGAAATTATGAAAAAGAATGGAAATAATTGAAAATTGCAGAAAATAATTTTAAAAAATGAGAATAATTAAAAATTGAGAAAAATTAACATGGGCTCAGTTGGATTCGAATTTCGATCCCATGTAAAATTCGGGTTTCTGTACACCTCTAAATTGGAGAAAAGAATTGAAAAAAGCTACAAATAATTAAAAATTGAAGAAAATAATTAAAAATTGAGAAAAATACTTCAAAATTTTATAAAATAATTTTAAAAAATAAGATTAATAATTAAAAATTGAGGAGTTATGACCAAAAAATACCAATAATGTGTCAAATCATGAAAAAAAAACTAAATTGGAAAAAAAATATTAAAAATAATATGAGCGAATTCAAAAAATGTCTTCAAATAAATTAATAAAAATTTACAAACAAAAAAAAACAAACAAGAAAGAATGCGATTCTGAGAAAGAATTGTAAAATTTAAAAGAAAGAAAAAATAGAATTGCAACTATACAACAATGGAAAATATACAAAAACTTAATGGAAAAAATAAAGAAAACAAGGAAATCTTTAATAAAGTTAAGCCAAAATGTTTAATAATTATAAAAATAAAAAAATTAGAAAAACTAAGTAAAAATTTTACTAAATATTATAAAAACAAATATTGATGAAATTAAACTGAAGTATTTTGCAAAAAACTGAAGAAATTAAAGAAAATCTGATAACAAAAAAATTTAAATCTCAAGAAATTATAAATTTCCAGGAAAAAATAGTTAACAATTGTTTTGAGAAGAAATTAAAGGTAACAAAAAAACTTGTAAGGAAATTAAAAAATGAGAATAAAAAAAATTTATTAAATAGTTAAAAAATGATACAAAAATTATGTGAATCATTATTTATTCTTTGTAATCATTTCTTATTCAAAATTAAGATAGTTTTTTGTCTTTATTTTTAGTTTCTTTTTTTCCTTTGAGTTTCTCCATTTTCTTTAAGTTAAAAAATTCTATAATTGATAAAATGATCAACGAAATAACGTAAAAATTTTGCATTATATAAAATTTATGAAATGTACTAGAGGGATCATTCACATATCACGTGATACAAATTTTAGCTATTTTAAACCCCCTCCCCCCTCCTTGTGATACTTTTTCTATTGCTAAAAAAATTTATTTCCATGGACCGTGATATTTTGCCTACCCCCCTCCCACCCCTAAAGATATCAAGTGATATGTGGAGGACCCCAGAATATTTTTGAAAATTTAAGAAATAAACTTAATTTGCTTTTATTTTCTTAAATGAAAGTAAACAATTCTATGAGCGAAAACAGAGAAATCTATAAATAAATAATTATCAACTTATAATAATTTAACAGTCTTAAGAGAAATTTTTTTTAATTAATCATACAAAATTGATGATAAAATTGGAAAACTTATTAAAATACCAAAGAACGATTTAAAAATTATCAAATTTAATAATTTTATAATATTTTTAATATTTTTTTAATTAAAAGTTAATGTAATATTGTTTTTTGGGGTTTTATTTATTTTTTTTTCTTTTCAATAGAAATTAAAAAAAAATTTTTAGTTTAAGTTTTTAATCTTTCTTTTTTCCAGAAAAAATTCGGTTTAGCTAAAATCTGTTATCACATAATAATTATTTAACATATTATGTTTTTTCTTCTTATGTAGTTAAAATCTGCACGTTAAGAAAATAAATTATAAATTTTATTAAAATGCATTTATAATTTAGAGAGAAAGTGACTAAAAGCGAAATTTTCCTACAAAGAATTTCAAGCTTTAAAAAAATCGTTCGAATCATTGCTAAGTAATTTTGAACTTTAATATAGTCTGTAACAAATTTAATATAATTTTCTTAAAGTTTGAAATTTTCTCTTTTTGATCCTTTTTTCCTAAATCCTAAATTCCTAAATAAAACACTTTCATAAATTTTTTTTCTTCAGAATTAGAATGAAAATTGCAGTTGTTCATTAAATTTAAAGAAGAAATATAAAATGTTAATTATTATTTGACAACAAATTTTAGCTCAACCTAATTTATTCTGAAAAATGTACAACTGGATCTTTCAAAATTTGGTGAAATTAATGTAAATAATATTTTTATTTAAGGTAAAAAACGACTTTCTAGTTTGATATAATGTAAATGGAGAGAACCTTCTTAAAATCATTTTTTAAATTCCCTTTGAAAACTTCTTTTGAGAGGAAAATAGGTTGTTTTTTTATTGAGTATTTTTTTAAAGGATTTTAAATTTCTTTTTTATGTTTAACGTACGTCAAAAACAACTGTTTGGGACCTATTTTGTATAATAAAAATTTAAACATACTATTTTTGAATAGAATAAATTATATACTACTTTAAATTATTAAACAATATAAAAGTGAAATTAAAATTTTCGGGATGTTTTTACACCCATTTTTATTCAAATTTTATTTTTTAAATACATTTTCTGAACAAAATATGATTGAAAAAATTAAAAAAACTAGAATTGTAAAGAGTCATTAAATAAGCTTGATTTTTTGGCAAGAAATAAATTGCGTTTTTTTTAACATAAAAAAACAAAAATTAATTTAAACTTCATAATGTTAAAATTAAATTTCCATTTTATCTTTTTCTTGATACATATTTGAATTTTTTATTCATTTTTTTTAATTCATATTTTATTGTTTTACCCATCAAATGCACAAACGATATTTTTCTTCAAAAATGTTCAAAATTTTTAATTATTATTCTTATTTATTACAGAAATTTTTTGAACTATTTTTTGCAAGGCCGCAAAAAATCCCCAAAATTGCAAAAAAAAAGTTGTTACCTGGCTTCCAAGTGAAAAATAAAATGTTTTTATTTAATAATTATGCGATAAAGTTATATTCTTTGAACATTTCTGAAGAGAAAAATCGTTCGCCCATTGAAAAATATTATTTTTTATCGATTTTATAGCAAAATTAAAAAAAAGCGATTTTTTCTATGTAAAAATGGGACGTATGATTTAATTCTGAAATTAATTATTTAGAATATTTCATAGAATTTCATTAGGAAGAATCTTCTTTTAGGCGAAATTTTTACATTTCCGAATATGTTTTCAATCGAACATAAATTAATCCGAATTTTGACCTAACAGAATTTTTAGGTCATCGAATTTATATTTAACAGAATTTTCATTTTACATAAATTCTTTAAAGCAACTTTTCATTTAAAAGAATTCCAATTTAAACGAATTTTAATTTAAAAGAGTTTTTATTTTACAGAATTTTAGTTTAATCGAATTTTTAAATACCAGAATCTTTATTTGTCCGAAATTGCAAATGGCCGAAAAAGTAACCGACAAAAATATTTTGGCGCGAATTTGGAAACTGACCAATCAGAAAATATGAACAAAATTGTAATTGGTCAATTTTCAAATTCGCGCCAAAATTTTTTTCGGCCATTTGCAATTTCGGACAAATGAAGATTCTAAATTAGAATTCTTATAAATGAAAAGTTGGTTAAACGATTTCTGTAAAATGAAAATTCTGTTGGGTCAAAATTCGAGGTTATATCTTTCAGGCTTCACAGTAACAATGAAAAATATTTTAGGGGAAATAGGGGACTGAATATACAAAAATAGGGAACTTTTAGGGTACTTTAAAAACTTCATAAATAAAGATAAATGACTTATATATATAGTAGAACCTTGATTATTTTATTTGAGTAGGACAAAATTACAAACTTGTAGGATAAAAAAAATAAAATTAAAATATATAATTACAGAATTTTCAAATTAATAAACAAAAAAAAAAGGAATATAACTACAAATTGTGGAAAGTAATTTAAAACTGATAAATAATAATTCAAAATTATAGTAAATGAATGCAGAACTTTAGAAATAATTAAAAATTCCAATTAAAATATAAATGATGAGAATAATTAAAAATTGATGAAAATAATTGAAAAATAATAATGATAAAAATTAACTATTGAAGAATATAATTGAGAAATGAGAAAAATAATTTGAAAGAGTACGAAATATCTATATATGATCTAAGAGAAAATAAATGAAAAAAAGTTAAGAATAAAGGTAAATTAAAAAATAAGTTGAAAATTTAGGTAATTAATTAAAAAATGATGAATATAATTAAAATTTGGGAGAAAAAATTAAAAAAGATTATAAAACTAATAAAAATTAAAAGAAAAAACTAAAATTTGAAATAAATAATTGAAGATTTAATAAATAAATTTAAAAATAAATTTAAAAAATTAAAAATTGTTTCTATAATTGCAAAATTATAGACACAACTAAAAATTGAAGACAATAATTAAAAATTGAGAAAATGATTAAAAATTTAGAAAATTAATTTAAAAATGATGAGAATAATTGAAAAAAATTCAAAAATTGATGAAAACAATCGAGAATTGGGAAACATAATTGAAAATTTAGAAAACGAATTAAAAAATGATGAAGGTAATTTAAAATTAAAGAAATCAATGAAAAGGTTATAAAATAAATTGAACATTGAAAAAAAAGAATTAAAATTTAAGATTAATAATACTTGAAGATTAAGTGAATCAATTGAAAAATAATTTTAAAAATTAGAAAAAAATTGCAAAATTATAGAAATAATTGAAAATTGAAGACAGTAATTTAAAATTAGGAAAATATTTGAAAATTGAAGGAAACAATCAAGATTTAAGAAGAATAATTTAAAAAAATACATAATATTATATCAAATTAAAGGAAATAATTAAAAAATGGAAAAAATAATGAAAAATTTTGAAAAATAATTTAAATTTGATATAAATAATTGAAAATTTAGGAAGTTACTTACAGAATACCGAAAGTAATTGTAAATTTGAAAGAAATATTTAAAAAATTCTAAAATCCATTAAAAATGTGTTCAATTAATTTAAATTTGAAATAAATGATTAACGGTTTAGTACATCAGTTAAAACGTAATTTTAAAAATTATAATTCGGAGAAAAAAATTGCAAAATTATCGAAGTAATTGAAAATTGAAGACAATAATTAAAAATTGAGAAAATAATTAAAAATTTAGAAAATTAATTTAAAAATGATGAGAATAATTGAAAAAAAATTCAAAATTGATGAAAACAATCGAAAATTGAAAAAAATAATTGAAAATTTAGAAAACGAATTAAAAAATGATGAAGGTAATTTAAAATTAAAGAAATCAATGAAAAGGTTATAAAATAAATTGAACATTGAAAAAAAAGAATTAAAATTTAAGATTAATAATACTTGAAGATTAAGTAAATCAATTGAAAAATAATTTTAAAAATTAGAAAAAAATTGCAAAATTATAGAAATGATTGAAAATTGAAGACAGTAATTTAAAATTAGGAAAATATTTGAAAATTGAAGGAAACAATCAAGATTTAAGAAGAATAATTTAAAAAAATACATAATATTATATCAAATTAAAGAAAATAATTAAAAAATGGAAAAAATAATGATAAATTTTGAAAAATAATTTAAATTTGATATAAATAATTGAAAATTTAGGAAGTTACTTACAGAATACCGAAAGTAATTGTAAATTTGAAAGAAATATTTAAAAAATTCTAAAATCCATTAAAAATGTGTTCAATTAATTTAAATTTGAAATAAATGATTAACGGTTTAGTACATCAGTTAAAACGTAATTTTAAAAATTATAATTCGGAGAAAAAAATTGCAAAATTATCGAAGTAATTGAAAATTGAAGACAATAATTAAAAATTGAGAAAATAATTAAAAATTTAGAAAATTAATTTAAAAATGATGAGAATAATTGAAAAAAAATTCAAAATTGATGAAAACAATCGAAAATTGAAAAAAATAATTGAAAATTTAGAAAACGAATTAAAAAATGATGAAGGTAATTTAAAATTAAAGAAATCAATGAAAAGGTTATAAAATAAATTGAACATTGAAAAAAAAGAATTAAAATTTAAGATTAATAATACTTGAAGATTAAGTAAATCAATTGAAAAAAAATTTTAAAAATTAGAAAAAAATTGCAAAATTATAGAAATAATTGAAAATTGAAGACAGTAATTTAAAATTAGGAAAATATTTGAAAATTGAAGGAAACAATCAAGATTTAAGAAGAATAATTTAAAAAAATACATAATATTATATCAAATTAAAGGAAATAATTAAGAAATGGAAAAAATAATGAAAAATTTTGAAAAATAATTTAAATTTGATATAAATAATTGAAAATTTAGGAAGTTACTTACAGAATACCGAAAGTAATTGTAAATTTGAAAGAAATATTTAAAAAATTCTAAAATCCATTAAAAATGTGTTCAATTAATTTAAATTTGAAATAAATGATTAACGGTTTAGTACATCAGTTAAAACATAATTTTAAAAATTATAATTCGGAGAAAAAAATTGCAAAATTATCGAAGTAATTGAAAATTGAAGACAGTAATTAAAATATTAAAAATGGCAAAAATATTTGAGAATTGAAGAAAACAATTGAGAATTGAGAAGAATAATTGAAAAATGTCAAATAATGATAAATTATTTAAAATAATTGAAATTTGAGATAAATAAATGGAAATTAGTAAATTAATTACAAAATACCGAAAGTAATTGTAAATTTGAAAAAAATAATTGAAAAATTCTAAAATTAATTAACAATTTTTTTAATTAATTGAAATTTGAAATAAATAATTAAAGGTTTAGTAAATCAATTAAAAAATCATTTTAAAAATTACAATTTGGAGAAAAAAATTGAAAAATTACAGAAGTCAATTTAAAAATTATGGAAATAATTGAAAAATAATACAAATAACTGAAAATTGAGATTAATAAATTAAAAATGTATAAAGTGTATGGAAAAATACTCTTCAAAACTAAAAATTGAAGAAGATATTTTCAAAACTATAGAAATAATTGAAAATTAAAGAAAATAAATAAAATTTATGAACATTAAGTGACAAAATTACAAAATATTTTTGAATTTTCATAAAATAACTGAAAAATGATAAATTCAATGAAAAAATAATGAAAAAAATTAAAATGTAAAAAAATAATTGCATGTTTTGGAAATTAATTAAGAAATAATGAAAATATTTAAATAAGTAGACAATAATAATTTTAATTGAATAAAATAATTTAAATTTGATGAAAATAGTTGACAGTTTATGAAATTAGTAAAATAATAATACAAATAATTATGAATGATAGGAATAAATTAAAAAATAATAAAAAGTAATTGTGAATTGAAGAAAATAATTGAAATATGAGATGAAGAACTGAAAATTCAGGAAATCTATTGAAATACAATTTAATGAATTAAAAATTGGAGAAAATAATTTAAAAATGATAGAAATAATTGAAGATTGACAAAGAATAATAAAAATTTAGTGAAAATTGAAAATAATTGAATATCTCTAGACACCTTGCCTTTGAATATATTTTCGTGAAAAATAGGGGATTTTAGGGCAAAATTTTCTAAATAGGGGACATTTAGGGGAAATAGGGGACCGCCTGTGAAGTCTGATCTTGACATAAGCATAAAAAAGTTTCCACAAATAGATAAATAGCAAAATTGTTCTGAAAATGATAAAATTATTCAATAGAAAATAAACCATAAAATTAGAATTTTTTTACAAAATGAAAATTCGAGTAATTCTCAGAAATAAACTGCTCATTTCTCCGATCAATTAAAAATCCAAATTCCGATTTACAAAAAAAAACAAATCCTAATTAACAATTCCAGAAATCAAACATCAAAAACTCGTTGCAAGAATTTAAATTTTAGAATCAGCAGTAAGGTCATTTTTTATGAAAGTCATTAAACTGAAATTGTCGGAGGTTGATCTCTCATTGACTCGAATTTCCATTTTGCTGAGAAAATGTAAAAAAGAGAATCTGTGAAAAAGAGGAAAATCTAATAAGAAACTAAAGCTTGAAATTATTCCAATGAATTATTCGTGGGAATAATTTGAAGATTTCTTTTCTATAGCCTCACTTTCTTTTGTATCTCGGAATAGTGATCCTTGGTCATGGTGGGATTGAAGCAATAGTCCTTGAGAGATCTTCCGCATCTAACTCTGGTTGAAATGACGTACTTTCCAGTTGGATCGAGGTTGCCGAGAGTTGTAGCATCGCCCCAGTTGGACGGTGGATGTACGGCTTCAGGACCAAATCCTCCATGATATTCGTCGATTATGGGATCAAAGAGGTCAGCAAAGACAGTGTAAGCTTCGGCATCTGGCGCGTAGACACCGATTCCAGAGTCAAGATTTGCCACTCCTGACTGTATCACATCAAGAAGAGTTGAGCCGAAACTCGTCTTCTTGCTTTTCAGCTTCTCGAATACCTCTAAAGTCAAGTATTTCTTTAGTAAAGAGCCACTGTCACTTTTCGAGAGTATCGCGAAAGCATCGTTCAATTTCTTCATCATCTCGGTATCGGATTGTGTGTTCTTTTTTCCACTTTGGTCGCTCATTTTTTACTCGATAGTTTCACGAATTTTACTGCTTTTTTTTAAAAATAGTTTTAACGAATTTACTCGCGATTTTAACTTGGATGTAATTTGCAATGAAACGATATTCTGTTTGTTCTCACTTCCTTTGTTCTCACGTCACGTGCACTTCATGTGACTTCATGCCAGGGTTGTTACAAAAGTGGAGGGGATGTGTACTAGACGTGGACAAAATATGTACTAGATTGTACTAAATTGGAGCAAAAATCGTACTCTCCAATCACAAGCCTTTATTTTGGCGGTCAGTTTAAATGTTTTAAATTTAAATTAATTTTTAAATAATTTATTTAATCTGAATTAGAGTTAAAAAATACTATTAATAATTATAAAAATATTATTAGTTATAAAAATTCAACAAAATTTAAAAAAGTTACTCAAATAGTTTACATCGACTTTAATCCGGTCCAAATACTACCTTTATCCTAAAGAAAAACCTCAAAATAAGGAAATGTACTAGATTGTGCTGCTTTTTAAAAATGTACTTTTTCTATTGTACTAAAAAACTTATTGGGGTACTAGTGTACTAGAACATGTCAAATTGTACTAGAAAAGTACAATTGTACTAAAAATAACATCCCTGCTTCATGCCTCAACGGTTTTTTCTCAGGGTTGCCAACACGGTTTCAGACAGTTTAGCCAACAGAACGCAACTTGAGCGCTGCTTCACTTCTGTTTGTGATTGGTCCAAATTGACGCGCGCGCTTATTTGAAATAAATCTTTACCTGTAATTTTGAATTTTTTGATTTGGATAACTGAATAGGGTAAAGTGAGAGGTAATTTAGATAAATTACAATTTGTAATTGTCTGCAGGAATACGAAAGAGTGAGAATATTTAATAAGAAATGAAAAATATTGTTTATAATAAAGATTGTGTTTTTGAAATAAATTATGAAAAGTTTTTTTTGAATATTTACAAATTTTATAAACGAATGCAGAACATTGTTTTCGAAAAATGAAAATAATTTTATAGGAATGAAAATTTTTCTTTCAATATTTTGTAAAATTAAAAGATTTACTGAAACTTTATTTAGAAATTATGGAAATTGATGAGAAAATCACAGAAAGAGTAACGGGAAAATTTTACTTAGTGTTATAAAGTAAAAAATCACGAAATAAAATAAAATAATAATTGCAATGATGTGAAATTAATTAAATTAAAAAATAATTCGTGCAGACAGGAGAAAATGTTTAAAAATTAGAAAAAATCCAATAATACTAAAATAGGAAAAGAAGAAAGTTAATGAAATGAGAAAAAAGAAAGTTTTAAAAAACTGGTAGGAAAAATATTGAATCAATTTTTTTTTAAATATATCTACAAAAAATGAATTAAGATGTAAGATGGAATAAATGTAATAAAATAGGACACGATAAAATTGATTAAAAAGTAATAAAATCCAGGAATAAAATACGCAATAAATTTTGTAGAAAAATAAGAAACTAATTTAATTTATAATTAAAAAATAATTTGTGAAAATAGAGAAAATTTAATTAAAAATCGAAAAAAATGTAGGACTAAAAAAAGAAAGAAAATTAAGAGAAAAAGCTTACAAGAAAAAAGAAAAATTAAAAAACTGTTGAAAAACTGAAAGAAAAAATACGGAATTGATCTTTTTTTAAGTAATAAATATACCTATATGTAAAAAACTTTAAATTCTCAGAAAAGGAAATGAGGGTAAAGAAAATAGCAAAATAAAAAAATATAAAATTTAGTTATTTACAAATAATATTTATATAAATAAATAAATTTATTTATAATAAATTTTTTATTTTTTAAAAAAAGAAATAAAATTTAATAAGTTTCGAAACTATAAAAAAGTTGTTAAAGACGAAATAAATAAAAAAATACTAAAAAGATGAAAAATATTTTTAAATAAGAGCAGCTAACAAATTATGTAGAAAAGTAGGAATAAAATACTAAATAATTTTTTGGGGAAAATAAGTAATTGTTATAAGAAAAAAATTTAATTATTAAGTGATAGGGAATAAATTATAAATAATTCAAAATACGGTGATAAAATTGAAAAAAATAACAAAAAGAGAGAAGTAATTTTTGATAAAGGAAAAACGTTAATGAAATTATTTTAAAAAAACGGGGAATTTTAAAACAGCTTGAATATCATTTTGAGAAAACAAAAAAAATATTAAAATATTAAAAAATTTGTGAAAAATAATAAATGAATAAAACTAAATAAAAAAAACGTTAACAATCTTCTAAAATATTAAAAGATTACAGAAATATTATTTAAAAATTATAAAAATTCATAAGAAAAATTACGAAAAAACCGAGATATTTTACTTGACATTTAAATGACAAAAATTCATGAAATAATCTAAAGTAATTTGAAAAAGATTAAAATATTTAATAAAAAAATTTTAAACTATTAAGAAAAAGTAAATAAAAAATATATAAAAATGAGAAGCAGAGAAAATAATAAAAAAAATTAAAATAATTTTCAAAAACTGCACGGAAAAATAATTAAGAAAATTTCCTTAAGAAAGTTTTCTCTCTACAATGTAAATCAAAACAAAAACCGTGAATTTAAGTTTTCTTTTGAATCACTGTCATTACTCGAAAAGCGCGGGTTGATTTGAAATGTTTTTTTAATTCAAAATATTTCTAATTAATTATTTTTAGCTCAAAATTTATTTATGCTTTTTTAGAATTAAATATATATTTTTAAATGTATTTATCCTAAAATTAAACAATTTTCAGAACTAGATGTTTTTTTTTTTTTAAATTTTAAATCATATTTGACCTTCTTTAAATGTTCTCAAATTTTAAATTTAGAGCAAATTTAATTTCTTCAAATTTCGGTTAATGTGAACTTGCATTTATTATGACGCTGAAGTGCGCAACGTTTCTGAGAAACGAATAAAAAGAATAAATTAGAAAAAAAATATTTTTAAAACTTTTCTGGACAAATAAACTTTTAAAATTGTTTTTAGTTCTATTATATAGCTAATTCAATGAATAATTAATCATATTTAACTATACAATTTTAAATATAATTTACAAAATTTTTGTTCGTTTCTCAGAAACGTTGCGCACTTCAGCGTCTTCATTTATTAAAAATTCCATTAAATAAATTTAATTATTTATTCCCAAATTTATTTCCTAAATTTTTATCCTAAATTATTTTTGTCATTTTGCACTTATTATTTTCATTATTTTTCAATCAATTTCGTAGATTTTCATTTATTATCTCAAATTTAGATTCTTGTCATCAAATATACATATTTAAAACGCTTTTTCAATTATTTTCTTTTGATTAAAAATAAATTCTGCAATTTTTCTATTATTTTCTTCGATTTCTAATTATTTTCATTATTTTGGCATAATTTTCAAAAATTTTAATTATTTATCTGAAATTTCAATTATTATCTTCAATTTTCGATTATTTAAGCGACTTTACAATTATTCTCTTTAATACATTTTTTTATTATTTTCTATTTTTAAACGTATGTATATTCTATGAATTTTTCAATTATTTTCCTCAAATTTTATTTACTATTTTTAACTTTTCATATTTAAACTATTTTCATAATATTTTAATTTTTTTTCTCAATCTTAAATTATTTTC
Source organism: Ganaspis brasiliensis (assembly GCA_037103525.1). Lineage (NCBI taxonomy): Eukaryota > Metazoa > Arthropoda > Insecta > Hymenoptera > Figitidae > Ganaspis > Ganaspis brasiliensis. The sequence goes on from JAZKLR010000211.1 coordinate 2,724,863, forward strand.
AGCATATTTCAATTATTTTTTTTTCAATTTTGAATTAGTTTTATCATTTTTCAATTATTTTCCTCCATTGTTCATTATTCTTCTGATTTTATAAAATTATTTTCTAAGATTTTTAAGTATTTCTCCTAAATTTCAATTATTTTCTTCAATTTTTAATTACTTTCATTTGTCTGTATAATTTATTTATTTATGTAATTATAATTATTTACTTATTTATTTTCATAATATTTCAAATTTTTTCTCAATCTTAAAATTTTTTTAGCATATTTCAATTATTTTTTTTCAATTTTGAATTTGTTTTATATTTTAATTATTTTCCTCTATTGTTAATTATTATTCTGGTTTTCTAAAATTTCAATTACATATTTTCTTCAATTTTTAATTTTATATTATTTATATTTATTATTTGTTTGCATAATTTCCAAATTTTTTTTTATTAACTATCGTAAATTTTTAATTAGTTTAGCTTCCTTCAATTCTTTTCTCCTATTTTTAGTTATTTTCAGTTTTTTCAATTGATTTTAAAGATCTTCATGTATTTTTTCAAATTTCAAGTACTTTTTTTTAAGTAACAAAAATTGTGTAATTTTGTCAATTATTTCACTCAAATGTCATTTATTTTTTACAACTTATCATTGCTTAAATCATATTTCAATTATTTTCTAAAATTTATTTCCTGCAATTTTCAATTTTTTTTCATATGTCTTATAATTTACAACATTTCATATTATTTATTATCATTATTCTCTTTAATTAAAATTCTTTTAGTAATTTTGTAATTATTTTCTTTTTTTAAACATATATGTATTATTTGATTTTTTCAATTATTTTTCTCAGATTGTATTTACTATTTTCAACTTTTTATACTCAAATTATTTTCATAATATTTCCATTTTTTTCTCAATCTTAAATTATTTTCAGCATATTTCAATTATTTTTTTTCAATTTTGAATTAGTTTTATCATTTTTTAATTATTTTCCTCCATTCTTAATTATTATTTTCATTGTCAAAAATTATTTTCTAGAATTTTTAAGTATTTTTCTCAAATTTCAATTATTTTCTTCAATTTTTAATTACTTTCATTTGTTTGCATAATTTCCATTGTTAATTATTTTTCTGATTTTATAAAATTATTTTCTAAGATTTTTAAGTATTTTTCTAAAATTTTAATTATTTTCTTTAATATTTAATTACTTTCATTTGTTTGCATAATTTATTTATTTATTTATTTTCATATTCAAATTATTTTCATAATATTTCAATTTTTTTCTGAATCTTAAATTATTTTCAGCATATTTCAATAACCTTTTTTTCAATTTTGAATAAGTTTTATCATTTTTCAATTATTTTCCTCTTTTGTTAATTATTATTCTGATTTTCTAAAATTTAAATTATTTTCTTCAATTTTTAATTATTTTCATTTGTTTGCATAATTTCCAAATTTTTTTTATTAACTATCGTAAATTTCAATTAGCTTTAGCTTCCTTTAATTCTTTTCTCCATTTTTTAGTTATTCTCATTTTTTTAATTGATTTCTAAGACCTTCATGTATTTTTTTCAAGTTTCAAGTACCTTTTTTTATTTAACAAAAATTCTGTAATTCTTTCAATTATTTCACTCAAATGTGATTTATTTTTTCCAACTTATCATTGTTTGTATCATATTTCAATTATTTTCTTCAAGTTTCAAATTTCAAAATCATTTTTCAATTATTTTCCAAAATATTTATTTCCTTCAATTTTCAATTTTTTTCACTTGTTTTATAATTTCAAAAATTTTAAACTATTTATCTGACGATTCAATTATTTCATTCAATGTTCAATTATTTATATTATTTTCTTCAATTTTTAATTACTTATCCGTTCCTTTTTATAATTTCCAAAAAGTTTCTAATTATTTCCTTTAAATTAAAAATTGTTCTCTTCAATTTGAAATTATTGTTATCTTTGTTCAATAATTTTTGTAATTTTTAATTCTTTTTTTCTTTTTTAAATTAGATATTTATCTCAATTTTTAATTATTTTCTCTAATTTTTCATTATTCAATTGTCTTCAATTTAATTTTAAGATTTTCGAATATTTTTTTAAATTTAATTTATTTTCTTTATTTTTAAAACATGTCTATGATTTTTTAAATTACTTTCCCCAATTTTTAATTAATTTCATTATTTTCTTTCAACTAACTTGAAAAATTTGCAATTACGTGTTTTGTTTAATTTCAATTATTAAATTATATTTTGCAATTTTTTTTAATTCTAATATTTTATGAACTTGCGTTCATGAATTACTTTATTTGTAGAGGTTATACCTCATATTTACCGTTTATCTATTCTTATTAACTACTTTATCGATATATAGACCAAATTTTACTGATATTTTTAATTTATAAAAATCGTTTTTAAGTTAAAAAATCTTTATTTTCAACCGAAAACAAAATTATAAATCAAAATGATAAAAATAAGAAAAAATAAAAGAATATTGCGAGAAAGGGAATTTTTTTTACCGACAATATGGCACCTTTTGTCCGATTTCATAAACGGGAAATTGCACATTATGGACGAATTGAAGTTTATTATCAATGATTTTAATCGTCGAAACACGCTTTTAATCATAACCTGTAACGGTGAAGATAAATTCATCATCGAAAAGCCATTTCTATTGCTGACATTTGTCACTTGTCAAAATGTGAAGTGACGAATGTCAACGCATTCAGTACGAGCATGTTTACCATGCCATCATTCGCTCGTTCAATCCATCATGACTCGACCATGTCAAAAAATATTCGTCCCTTGTGTCTGTTCACTAACGGTGTGACAATTCCAAATTAATGTGACCGTTCAAGTATCTTATTCATGCCAACAAAATTTTCAAGTGCAATACATCTTAATCGAATAAATAAACCAAAATTGGAGAAAAATTCAAAGTATAAATAATGGAAGGTTATCAATTTCACAAAAATTCTCGATATCCCAGCAAGGACGGTTTTCATAACTCGGTAAAACTTTATTTCACTGATTAAGTGCTTTTTTATGTAATTTATTATTATTGTTATTTTTATTATTATGTTATTTTATAATTATTATTATTATAAACGAATAATTTTCATGCAGGGTTAATAATAACGATAATTATTATTATTATTATTACACACAATATATATTTTTTTCTAAATCTTGAATCTGGATAATTTTCTCAGAATTTTACGACAAAATCCAACAAAATATTTCTTCGAGCCGCTTTTGAGAAAATCGACCTTTTTTTAGGTTAAGAAATTGAATATTTCAATTTTTATGATTTTTATTGAAATTGTGTGTAGAAATTAGTTTAAAAACATTATTTATAATATTTATCAGTGGAAAAATAAAGGATGATTGACAATAAGGCGGATTTTTGAGTTATTAGTGAGCCTTTCTATTTTAAATTTCTAATTATATTGAAAAAAATATTCATTTCTGAAAAAAAGTTTCCTAAAAAAGTGGTAGTTTTAGAAAATTAAATTTTTTTTACGTTGAGTACATTTTTGTTATATTTAATAATTTATGAGAAAAATAAAAAAAAATTAATTTTCCCTAATTTTAACTGTGATTTTTATAATATGTTTCTAAAAATGTTGTTAATTTGCAAAATAATTTAAATTCGTGCGAGTATTAAATATGTAGAGACAAAATTAATTTCAACATGAAAAAAATGATACTTTCAAGAAACGAAGATTTTTCAAAATATTAGGGAATTTCAAATTAAGTCACTTTAAATATACAAAGAAACGGCCTTGTTGATACTCATGAAACTAAAATGGCGATTTTTTCAAAAACAGCTGAGTGAAATATTTTGGATTTTCTTATAAAATTTTCAGAAAATTACCCAGATTAAGACATAAAAAAAAATTACAAAGCGAATATTTTTAGGATAAAATGATTTCAGGCAAATCGTTGTTATTTGTATTATTACTATTATTATTATCATTATTATTATTATCTTTCGTTCTATCCACATTTTTCTACGCTTATATATAATTTATATTATTAACTAATTTCTATTTATTTGAATTTTTCCCAAAAATATTCTATAATCTCTTTTTATCTGCAATGAAATATTTCAATTTTTATTCATTTGAATCTTTCCCAAAAATATCTTCATCTTTTTCTATCCGCGATGCAATATCTAAATTTTTATCAATCTGAATCTTTGCCATAAATATTATCCTCTTTCTATTAATATTATGTTTTATTTTCTATCCATTTGAATCTTTTAAAATGATAAAACGGGAATAATCAATTTAATTTAATTTATAATGCAGTTTAGAAATTTTAAAAAATAAAATCATATGAATTCTTTTTCGAATAAAAACATTCTCAGCATTTTAATTCTTTTGGATTGAAATGAATTAAAATGATTAAAAATGTGTCCACGACAAAAAATTTTTAATTTAATTTCGTTTTGTCCATTTTTGTAAAATCGTTTTAATTTATTTAATTAAATTATTTCATTTATTAAATGTGAATCAGAATGATTTATTTTGATATGAAAGTGAGAGATTGATTAAAATGGAGAGAGATGAAAATGGACATAAAAAAATAATTTTTTGTCCGAGACATTTTACTAGTGTTTTTCTTCCCTGAATCCAAATCTAAAGTCGGAATTGTTAAATTGGTTCTACTTTTTGAAATAACCTCATAAAAATATTTAAATCACGAATCAAAATTAAAAAAAAATTTCCAAGACTCTACGCTAGTGTATTTTTACATATTTCTCTCCACTGAATCTTAATCCAAAGTCTGAATAATCAAATTAGCTAAAATTTTTTTAGATAATCTCAAAAAACTGCTCAAAAAACAAAAAAAAAAAGTTTTTTTTCGTCCAGGACAATATGGTAGTGTATTTCTACGTATTTTTCTCCGCTAAATCCGAATCCGAAGTTAGAATTGCCAGATTAGATTAACTTTTTGAGATAATATCAAAAAACTGATCAAAAATACGAAAAAAATCGCTTTTTTCGGATTATCTCAAAAAATTTAGCTAATCTGATTATTTTGACTTTTGATTCGGATTCAGAAGAAAAAAATACGTAGGATTACACTAGTCTAGTGTCCCGAGCAAAAAAAAAATTTTTTTGTGTTTTTTTTATCACAAAATTTTTAGCTAATTTAGTTATTTTTATTCAGCGGTGAAAAATACGTAAAAATATGATTATTTTTTTTTTGTGAAAAATTGGACTATTTTAGAAATGGTCAATTAAACAGGGTGTCTACTAACCGGGAAAACCGAAAAATAACCGGGAATTTAAATTGACCGGGAAAAACCGGGAATTAACCGGGAATTTTCCGTCAAACCGGGAATTTTTTTTCTGGGATAATAAATTCTTTTCAATTTTCAATTATTTTCTTCAATTTCCAATTATTTTCTACAATTCTCAATTATTTTCTTCCATTTGGAATTATTTTCATTAATTTAAAATTATTTCTTCATTTCTCAAATATTTTCTTCGATTTTCTACTATTTTCTTCAGTTGCCAATTATTTTCTTCAATTTTCAATTATCTTCATCAATTTCTAAATTATTTATTTAATTCTGAAATATTTTCTACGATTTTCAATTATTTTAATCAATTTTTAATTATTTTCTTCAACTATACATTATTTTTTTGAATTGACAATTATTTGATTCAATTTTCAATTATTTTCTTCAATTTTTAATTATTTTCATCAATTTTTAATTATTTTCTTCAGATCTCAACTATTTCCTTCAATTTTTAATTATTTAATTTAATATTCAATAATTCTCGACTTTTTTCAACTATTTTTTTCAATTATCATTTATTTATTTCAAATCTCAATAACTCCTCCATTTTTCAATTATTTTCTTCTATAATCAATAATTCTCAGCTTTTTTCAATATTTTTTTTCAATTATCAATAATGTATTTGAAACTTGAATTCAATTCATCAATTATTATTCAACAATTTTCATAAAATCATATTTTCTTCAATTTCAAATTGTATTCTACAATTTTTAATTAATTTCTTCAAATTACAATTACATTCCTAATTTTTTATTGTTTTTTTCAAATTCTATAATTCCTGGGTCGTTTAATTTCTTTTTTCTTCAATTATCACTTATTTTCTTCTACTTTCAATTCCATTGTTCAATTCTTGAATTATTTTCTTTAATTCTCAATTATAATTTTCGACATTCAATTCCATTCTTTAATTTTCAATTTTTTTTTTAACATTCAATAACTTTAGGCTTTTTACAAAGATTTTTTTTAAATTCTCAATTATTTTCTTCAAATTCCAATTTTTTTCTTAAATTTCAATTATTTTCTTCAATTTCCAATTATTTTTTCATATTTCTTTCAGTTTCTCAATTTCTTTCAATTTTTAATTTCTTATCAATTTTCTTCATTATTTAACAATTCTCAGCTTTTTTAAATTATGTTTTTCTTTCAATTTTTATTTAAATTGAGAATTTTTAAATCATTTTCATCAATTCGCAATTATTTCCGTCGATTTCTAAATTTTTCTGCTGTTTCCAATTATATTGTATTTAATTTTGAAGTACTTTCTTCAATTTCAATTATTTTCTTCAATTTTCAATTATTTTCTTTAATTTTTAATTATTTTGTTCCATTTTCAATTGTTTGTTTCAATATTCAGTAATCTCGACTTTTTTCAATTATTTTTTTTTTCAATGATCAGTTATTTATTTCATGTTTCAAAACCTCCTTCAATTTTCAATAATTTTCTTCTATTTTCAATTTAATTGTTCATGTTTTTCAATTCTCAATTAATTTCTTTAAATAACAATTCAATTTCAATAACAATCAATTTCAATAACAAACTTCAATTTTTAATGTTTTCTTCAATATTAAATAATTTCTGTAATTTTTCATTTTTTTTTTAATTGTAAATTATTTTCTTCTTTTTTCAGTCCAATTGTTCAGCAATTTTCTTTAATTCTCAATTATTGTATTCGACTTTCAATTTTATTTCTCAATTTTCAATTGTTTTTTTTTTTAATATTCAATAATTCTGTGTTTTTCTGATTTCAATTTCATTATTTAATTTTCAATTTATTTCTTTAATTTTGAATTATTATAACTTAAATTTTGAATTATTTTTTTGGATTTTCTATTTAGTTGACCAATTTTCAATTATTTTCTTTGAATTTAATAACCATTGTTCAATTTTTTCAATTATTGTTCAATTGTAGATTAATATTTACTTTTTTTTTTTAATTTTGTTTCTAATTGTCAAATATCTTTGTCATTGTTCAATTATTTCTTTCCATTATTAATTATTTCTTTTCATTGTTAATTGTTTCTTTTAATTCTTAATTATTATTTTTTGTAAAGTTTAATATTTAATTCTTCAATTCTCCATTATTTTCTTTGAATTCCAATTATTTGCTTCAATTATCAGCAGCTTTTTGTAGGTCTATTTATACTTAAAATAAATTTTAAGTCAACAAGAGAAAAAACCGGGAAATGACGCAAGGAATTCTGTGAGATGAAATTAGTAGACACCCTGAATTTAAAATGGCGTCGATTTAAGTTAGCGGTGGTGGGGGAAGATTCATATGATTGTCAAGCGTTATTAGATAAATGAGAGTCACGGGGTGACTGCAAATTATGTCTAATTCACACATAAAATTGTTAAAAAAAAAAGGTATAGATACTTGAAAAAATGAGCAAGAACGCCATATCTTTCTTACAGACTTTGCCATTAATCTTGGCTGCCATTCTTCTCGTGCATGCTTTTAAGAGTAAATTTCTGACTGCAGATTTACCGCTTCCTGGTCACGGACAGCAACGTTCTTGGCACCGGTTCGAATTGTGGACCCGTCACCTTCTTCACGTGCGTTGCAGCAGTCACAATAATCGCGTGTGCACTAGTCGTATGTATCCAAAAGAAGAAATTGTTGTATTTTCAAAGAAAAAGCATATAATTAAAGGAACCATTAAACTAACACTAAATAATGCAAGACAGCACTCACAAAAAATGGATAATAGTCTTGAAAGTTAAGGGCATGTGATGGAGAATGACGTCACTGGTTTTAGGCCAAATTTGTCAGTAAGCTTTCTCTTAACCCTTTAACGCCTGAATATACAGTTTTTTGTCATGAAGTTTGACGGCAAATTTTATCAATTAAAAAATTATACATGTTTTTTTAAAAAACAAAAACATGAAATTTTTAGGTTGTATTTTCATATTATTGGATTCTTTTAATAGATAAACAATATTTATAAAAGTGGTGAATATTGTGTCAAAAATAAACATGCTGTAAGATAGGAGTATTTAAACAAAAAATTCAAAATGTCGGACTCAAAATGACGATTAAGGTAGTGGCGTAACTATTAAGGGCAGGCCCGAATTTACCAAACATGGGGCCATAGGCAGACGCTGGTGGGGGCCTATGAAAGGAATGGATTTTTCCGAAATTTACTCAAGTCGAAAAAGCAGTTTCAAAACTTGACACTTTTTTAATGAGCGGGCTTTTTGAATTTCTAAAAACTTACAATTATTTTATAAAAGTCCCAGTAATAAGAGAGGAATTGAAAAGTATTAAAATTTGTTAATACTTTTGAATACCTTTTTTGTCCAATACATGTGTATCCGGCGATAGCATCTACTTTTACTCGAAAATCAATCCTTACTAATACACGTTTCTAAATATTTTTCAATCAAAATTAATGCGTTTATAATAAGAAAAATAAAGTTATTATTTTGTAAAATCCACAGTTAAGATTAATTGAATCCAAGTAAATCCCTTTATAATGAAAATAAAAGAAAAGTAAAACGAATATTTTAGAATACCCGCAGTACAGATTTATTAAACCCAAATGAATCCCTTTATAATTAAAAAAAAAATTATTATTTTGTAATATCCACAGTTAAGATTAATTGAATCCAAGTAAATCCCTTTCTAATAAAAATAGAAAAAAGTAAAACGAATATTTTAGAATACCCGCAATACAGATTTATTAAATCCAAATGAATTCCTTTATAATTAAAAAAAATTAATATTTTTTAATACCGGCAGTTAAAATTTATTTAATCCAAATGAACCCTTTTATAATGAAAAAAAGTGTATGTTTTCTAATACTCACAGTTCAGATTTATTTATTCGAAATGATTTCTCCTATAAATAAAATAATAAAATGAGTGTTTTTTAATACACATAATTCAGATTTACTTAATCCAAATAAATCCCTTTATAATGAAAAAAGGTATATTCTGGAATACCTACAGTTCAGATTCATGTAACCTATATAAATAATCAGAATAGTAAATGTTATACTAAACAATATTCAAATATTTGTTTTCTCTAAATCAAATATAAGGTAAAAAACAATTTCTGAAATATGTAACTAAGCTTTCTCAATTTTTTTAGATTAATTTTATTAAAATCAAACATGAAGAAATAATGTTATACAAATTTAAAGAACTGTATATACTATACAAAGTGGGTATTCGAAAATATTCACTTTATTTGAATTTTATTTTCATTATAAAAAGATTCATTTGGATTCAATAATCTGAACTGTGGGTATTAAAATATATACATTTTATTTTTTTCGTTATAAAGGGATTCATTTGGATTGTAAAATATTAAGAAACGTATTAGTAAAAATTGACTTTTCGATAAAAGTTGGTGATATCACCGGATTCGAATAGATTGAACAAAAAAGGTATTAAAAAAGATTGAACAGTTTTTCTTTTTCTTCGAAAATCATAAAATTTCAATATTTTTTAATTTTCTCTTTTTCTTACTGGGTTTTTTCAGATTTTTAATTGCCTAAAAATATTTTTCGAAGTTGTTTTTGTGGAAAATCTTATAGCTGGTGGGGGCCCTTTTTGGTGGGGGCCCCTAGGCAGTTGCCTAGTTTGCCTACATATAAATCCGGCCCTGATTAAGGGGCAAAGTGGGGCAGTGCCCCGGGGACCTTAGGCTCAGGGGGCCCTCAGTCAACCCTAATAAATCTTTTTTTTTGGAAAAAATTTATAAAATTTGAGAATTAAAAAAATTGCAAGAAATAATTGAAATTAAACAAAATAATAGCTGATTCTTGAAACTAATTGAAAAAAAAAAGAAATCAATTAAACATTGGGGAAAGTAATTTAAAAACTCATAGAAATGTTTTAAAAACAAAGAAAATAATTTAAAATTGAGAAAATTATTTGAATATCTTAAAAATAAATTGAAGAAACTTGAATAATGAAAAATTAGGGAAAATAATTGAAAATTGCGATAAATAATATAAAATTGAAGAATATAATTAAAATTTGAGAAAATAATTGAGAAAATTACATAATATATTGTAAATGAAGGAAAGTTAAAGAAAATTTCAGAAAAATACTTAAAACTTTCAGAAGTTTATTGAAAAAAAAAAGAAAAAATAATTAAAAATTAGAGAAAATAAATGAAAATAAATAAACATAATTTAAAATTAAAGAGAATAATTTTTAATTAAACAGAAACAATTAACAAGTTTTTAGAAATTACGAAAAAGAACGAAAGTAACCGAAAATTGAAGAAAATAATATAAAAAATTATATAAATAATTGAAAATTGAATGAAATAATTGAAAACTCAGATAAATAGTTTAAAATTTTGAAAATTATAAAAGAAATGAAAAAAAATTAAAAATTGAAGAATATAAATTTTGGAAAATAATTGAAAAATGATTTTAGAATTTAAAACTTGATGAAAATAATTGAAGTATGAAACAAACATTGATAAGTTGTAAAAAATAAATCACATTTCAGTGAAACAATTAAAAAAATTACAGAACTTTGTTTACATAAACAAAAATAACTGAAATTTGAGAAAAATACATGAAAATCTTAGAAATCAATATTTGAAAAAAATGAAATAACTTAAAATTTGAGAAAAGCATTGTAGAAAGCCAAAAATAAATAAAATTTACAATATTGAAAAAAACGATTTTGAAATTAAGAAAACAAATGAAAATAATTAAAAATTGAAGAAAATAATTGAAAATTTAAAAAAAACTTAAAAATGTTAGAAAATGAGAATAATAATTAATAATTAAGGAAAATAATAGAAAAATCGTAAAATTAATTTAAAATTAAAAACGTCATTCCAATATGAAGAAAATAATTTAAATATTGAAATATTGAAAATTATTTTTTACAATAAATAAAATTTGAGCAAAATAATTGAAAAAATCGTAGAATATATATTTAAAAAAGGAAAATAATTACAAAATTGCTTAAAATTTTTAATTAAAGAGAATAATTTAAAAATCGCTGAAATAATCGATAATTGATGAAAATAATAAATGAATTTTTAGATACACAATTAAAATGTTTGAAAATTAAGCCAAAAGTATGAAAATAATTAAAAAGTGGAGAAAATAATATAAAATTACAGAATTTGTTTTTAAGTAAAAGAAAATAATTGAAAAATCGTTTAAAAAATTAAAAATTGAAGACAATAATCTAAATTAAAGATAATAACTGAAAATTTAGGAAATTAATTGAAATATATTAAAAATACTAAATGATATAGAAAATAATTGAAACATGAGTTTTTTATTCGAAACTTGAGGAAAATCATTGAAATATGAAAAAAACAATGTTAAGTTGTAAAAAATAAATTACATTTGAGTGAAATAATTGGAAAAATTACAGAATTATTTTTAAATAAAGAGAAAATAATTTAAATTTCAGAAAAATATATGAAGATCTTAAAAATCAATTGAAAAAATGAGAATAACTTAAAATTGGAGAAAAAAATTAAAGAAAGCTAAAAATAATTGAAATTTACAATAATTTATAAAAAAAATGGGAAATTATGAAAACATTTGAAAATAAATAAAAATTGAAGAAAATAATTGAAATTTAAGAAAAATACTTAAAAGTTCTATAAAACAATTTTAGACAATGAGAATAATAAACAATCGAGGAAAATAATTGAAACATAGTAAAATTAATTCAATATTCAAAAAATAATTCAAATATGCTGAAAGTAATTAAAGATTAAAAAAAATAGTTGATGATGAAAATAATTTAAATATGAAAGAATGAAAACAGTAAATAAAATTTGAGCTAAACAATTAAAAAAATCATAGAATATATGTTTAAAAAAGGAAACTAATTATAAAATTGCTTAAAAATTTTAATTAAACAGAATAATCGAAAATTCACATAAATAATTAAAAATTGATAATAATAATAATTGAAATTTTTGAAAATTGTGCCCAAAGAATAATAATTAAAAATCGGAGGAAATAATATAAAATTACAGAATTTATTTTAAAGCAAAAGGAACTAATTGAAAAGTCTTTTTAAAAATTGAAGATTAAAGACATTAATTTAAATTTGATATAATAACTAAAAATTTAGGAAATTAATTGAAAAATAATGAAAATATTAAAAGATGGAGAAAATAGTTGCAAAATAATAAAAGAAATGGAAATTGAACAAAAGAATTGAAAATTGAGATATATATATTTGAAAGTTCAGTAAATTAATTCAGAAATTATGAAAATGATTAAAAATTGAAAATAATAATTGCGAAATAAGAAAAATAATGGCAAGTTAAAAAAGTAAATGTAAATTTGCGATTAATAATATAAAATTAAGGAATAAATAATTAAATTGATTTGATGTCAAGACAAAAATAATTAAAATTGAAAAAGTGATTGTGAAAACTATACAAAATAATTGAAATTTGAGGAAGGTAAATTTAAGTGTCAGGGAATCAATTTAAAAACAATTAAAATAATTAAGGATTATAGGAAATAGTTAAAAAATGATAAAAAATAGTACAAAATTGTATTTTAAGTAATTGAAATCATAACAGAAAAGAATTATTAAATATTGAATAAATTTTTAAATCACTTGAAATTTAGTATTTTGGAAACGTGGATTAATTGAACTTTTAATTAATGCAAGTTCACATTAACTGAAATTTGATGAAATTAAAATTGCTATAAATTTAAAATTTGAAAACATTATAAAAAGGTGAAATATGATTTAAAATTTTGAAAGAAAAAAATATCTAGTGACAAATATCAGGTGTGGACAGAATGAATGAATTAATTAATTAAACTTGTAAATTATTATATATAATTTTGGCCCCATTTTCTATTTTGCCCCAGGGCCCTTGAACCCCCAGTTACACCACTGGATTAAGGTAGTTAGTTCTATTGAACCAGTGGTTCTCAACTCAAACTTTGTCATTTTATACTTATTTTGTGATGTTCAATGTATTTGAAAATTCACAAGATTTTTTAAGACACCATTTGTAATAGTGATTCTTGGACCTCTAAAAATTTCTTGAAATGAAAAGGTCTATTGATAAGATTTTGCCTCGAACTTTATGACAAAAAATTGTAAAGGATTAAACTAATAAATATTTTGACACTTAGCTTTGTAGAATTACTAAAAATATTATTAAGAAGGTCTGCCTGACACAAAGTTGTTTCAATTTTGAGCTAAAATAAAAGTTTCAAAATTTTCAAAAATTAGCGAATTTTTTGAAAAGTTTATTTTAAAACAAAATTAAAACAAATTTGGGTCAGACAAAACTTTCTTATTATGTTTTCAGTAATTCTACAAAGTTTGATGTCAAAATATTTATTATTTTTTAACCTATTCGCCGGACCTAATCTTATCCTGATAGCTTTCAAAAAAAAAAGAAAGAAAGAAAAAGAAAACGTTCTGGTCATCCGCATACACCAAAATCTCCGGAGGCTAAGGTTAAGAAAGTTTACGGACAATTTTTGTCTATAAAATAAAATCTAAGTTTCCTTTTTACCGCCAATAGGAAATAATTGAACAGAAAATCCAAAATTAATAATTCAAATATAAATTTATGAAATTTTCAGTTTAAAGAAGCGACTTACTGTTTTAACCAATTTTAAATTCCTCCAAATGTAAATTTACTCCATTTGCAACAATCAAACCAAAATACGAATTTTAGTTTTTAAATGGGTCAAACCATTTCATTTCGACCAAAGTTGTTGCGGGTCGAGTCCATACCAAGTGATCACACCAATTTCAGTCATATTGAGTAATATTTACGAAATTGATATTTTGGGTTCCTTTAGGAGTAAAAAAAAATAAATTTTAATTATTTTTAAAAAATTCAAAATATTTTCGAAAATATTCAAATTCGAAATTTTATGTACTATTTTTTTTTGTGTTATCATAACTTCTGTAATTTTGAAGCAATTGAGATCATTTTTTTTTTAAATTACTCGTATTTAAATACTCTTTCAAGAAAAATTATAATAATTAAGAAATTGTTTATAATTAAATTTTTATTAAAAAAATTAAATTATTTATTTAAACAAAATCTAAAGTATATCATCGTTCTTTTTCAAAAAATTCATAAACATAGCCTATAATGTGCTTAAAAATTTAAGCCAAAGAAAAAGATGGTATGTATTATAGTTTTTGAGAAAAAAATTATTAAGTTATGCTAGCGCGGCGCGGACCGGTGTCACCGCTACTCAACGCGTAGTTCCGTAGTAACCGAAATGTATGTATATTTTTACATAATGTAAATATAGTTAGTGTATTATATTTAAATTATAAGCTTCAGAAAGTCACACTGATCTTTTCATAGTACATGGACATCAAACTTTAGAATTAAAAAAATCTGAGAAAATAATTAAAGTAAAAAAAAGTAATTAAAAAATTGGTAATTTATAGAAAAATAATAAAAATAACTAAAAATTGGGAAAATTATTAAAATTTAAGAATAATAATTGAAAATTTGTTAAATCAATTGAAAAATAATTAATATAATTAAAAACTGGTAAAAATAAGTGAAAATAAGTGAATAATTAAAATAATTTAAAACTGAAGAAAGAAAAATAATGGACTGGTAAAATTATCAAAATTCGCGATGTTCAGGGGTGTTAATTTTTTTTCTTATGCAATTTTAGACCTAAAATTATGGGGTAATGTCAAAAATAGAGAAACAAATAATTTGCGGAGTTTGAGAAATTTATTCTAAGAAAAACTTAAATTTTAAAAATTAAACCTCTTTCACAATTTTCATTTTTTCCATCGACAATTTTTTTGTGGGATTTTAAAATGATTTTCTACAATCCATCGTATGGATTTTGAAAAATAAAATTTCGAAAATGACCAAAAAAATATTGTTTTTTAATTTTTATGTAATACCATAATTCTACATCTTAATTGATGTAAGAAAAAAAATGACACCTCTGAGCATCAAAAATTTTGTTGAGTTAAAATTTCACCTATCTCTCCCCTTAAAGAATGATAAAAATAGTTTGAAAATAGTTGAAAGTAGCAAGTTTACAACGACCATTAAACAATCAAATTGTTACTCCTCTTGACTTATACGAGTGGGCAAAATCCAGTTTAGAGAAAATTAATGTAGAATTTTGTAATTACGCAGAATATGAAGCTGAAAAACAATTGTTAAGTGAAAGATTTAATCAAGCTATGACCATTAAAGGTACACAAAAATTTCATTCCTTCGTACCCCTTGAGAATAAAATTGACACAAAAATTTTTTCAAATTCTGTGCACAGCACAATTTATAAAATAAAAAAATAAACATGACGATTAACTGTATTTATATTATGTAATAATATACATACATTTCGGTTACTACGGAACTACGCGTTGAGTAGCGGTGACACCGGTCTGCGCCGCGCTAGCATAACTTAATAATTTTTTTCTCAAAAACTATAATACATACCATCTTTTTCTTTGGCTTAAATTTTTAAGCACATTATAGGCTATGTTTATGAATTTTTTGAAAAAGATCGATGATATACTTTAGATTTTGTTTAAATAAATAATTTAATTTTTTTAATAAAAATTTAATTATAAACAATTTCTTAATTATTATAATTTTTCTTGAAAGAGTATTTAAATACGAGTAATTTAAAAAAAAAATGATCTCAATTGCTTCAAAATTACAGAAGTTATGATAACACAAAAAAAATAGTACATAAAATTTCGAATTTGAAAATTTTCGAAAATATTTTGAATTTTTTAAAAATAATTAAAATTTATTTTTTTTTACTCCTAAAGGAACCCAAGATATCAATTTCGTAAATATTACTCAATATGACTGAAATTGGTGTGATCACTTGGTATGGACTCGACCTGCGAACAAATTTTGAAAAAATTTGATACTTTTAGAAATGATATTCTTTATAGTTCCAAGAGTATGAAATGAAAAGAACTATATGTGTACGTCCGCATGAAAAGGGCCCACTTTGTCGATTTGATTTTCCGAGATACATATACTCGCATTTTTCTAAAGGAGGTTTAGATTTCCGAATATTTTTTATTGTTGAAAAACAAATTACGTAATGTCCCACGTTAAATCATGCGTTTATCATAACTTTATCGTAATTAAAAACAGACAATAATCTTGTTTTTAATTTTTAAAATGCACTGGCGCTAATAGTATTTTTGTACTTTAAACTCGTTTTTCTCAAAAATGGGGTTCTGACACTTATAATTTTGAGTGCTATGTTAATTTTTCATCTAAGAGGATCCAAGACCTCCGAAAATGTTCGAAATTTACTAAACGGTGTTACTACGCTTTCTAGAAACCTGGAAAACCTGGAAAAGTTAGGGAAAAAGTAAAATACTGGAAAATAATTTTTCACCAAAATAACATTACTATAACCGACCCACTTTCTCGAAAAATATAACCGTCCAGGGCCGGATTAAGGCTGTCACGGGCCTGAAGCACAAAAGAATTTCTGGGCCCCCCTAAAAAAAAAAACAAAAATTTCTGCATTTTTATCATATCGGAGTGTCTCGCGAATAATCATTTAAACAATGAAGAAAATGTTCAGAGAATCTTAACAAAATGTAAAAAAATGAAATTTTACATAAATTACAAAAATTACAAAATTTTATTAAAACCAGTATTATGAATGAACAGATAAGAAAGTTAAGGATAATTTACATTGAAATGGGAAAATTAAAGCAAAGAGATGTAACAAATGTACTAATTGAAAAACCTGCAAAAAAAATAAATTTTTCAAAAATAGAAAAGTTTAAAAAATCAATGAAAGTAAAAGAAAGGAAATTAAGAAATATGGTAACAATGCGTTATGAAATATTAAACAGTTTAAGGAAGATTGATTAAATTGCTTTTTTAAAATCAAAATACTACGCAGTAAATAGTAAAAGTTTTTAAAACAAAAAATTGAAATAACAAAAGAGAGGAAACAAGGATTTTCAAAAAGTTAAAATATTTGCGGACATTTTTTTTTAAATTAAGAAAATAAATAAGATAATCAGTAAAAAACAAAAAAACTTTGCTAAAGATAAAAAATACTTTAAAAACTTGTTTTAAAAATCAAGCAAAAAGCAATAATTTTTTTTGAATGAAGAATTAAGTAAAAACAATTAAACAATTTTACAACATCAATCTCTACAAATAAACAATTTTAAGAAAAAAAAACCAATATTTCTAAGAAGTAGAGAAATTCTGATTAAATGAGAAAATTTATTACAAGATCAAATTTACTAAAAATTAAATAAAAGAAGAAAAGTCTTTAAAAATTATAAAAATTAATAAGTTATGACAAATGACAAAAACCAAATAAATATTTTAAAAATCATAAAATTGAAAAAAATTATACTTTACAACTTCCAAATTCTGTTGTAGATTATTCTCGACAGTATTCGAATTCCTTTCTTAATTGTCAATTATTTTGCGCATTTCTCAATTATTTTCCTTAATATTAAATTATACTCGTCATTTTATAATTTTCTTTTAATTATGAATTATTTTCTAAAGTAAATTCCTTTCTAAAATTTTCAATTAAGTTTATTCAATCTTCCAAAAAACTTGACTTTTTTTCATTACAAACCATTATTTCAAATTACAATTTATTTATTCAATTTTGGATTATTTTCTTCAAATTTCAATCACATTTTTCAATTTTCAATTATTTTTTCGAATATCAATGTGCTTTTATTATTTAAAGTACAATTGTTCAATGATTCTCTTCAGTTCTTAATTATCTTTTAAAAATTTTTTCCTCAATTTCCATTATTTTGTTCAATTCAGTTTTTTTCAATCCAGTTGTTCAATTAGCAATAATTTCCAACAATTATTTCTACAATTTTCTTAATTTTTCAATTTTCAATTAGTTTTTTAATTAAATATTTATAGTTTGATTTTTTAAATTATTTTTCCAGTTGTGTATTAATCTAGCCATTTTTCGAATTTTGTTTTCAATAGTCAATTTTTTCGTCATTTTTCAGAAATTATCTTCAACTTTGCTATTATTCTTGTTATTTTTCAATTATTTTCTTAAATTTTTAGTTATTTCTTACATTATTTAACATTTTTATTTATTATTTTAAAATTTTAAAATTATTTTTCAACGTTTTCAATTATTTTTTTCAGTTCTGCATTATTGTAGTCATTTTTTTATTTTTTTCAATTGTCAATTATTTTCTTTAATATTTTAAAATCCTCGCCTTTTGCCAATTATTTTTCTTCATTATCAATAAGATTCGTTAATTTCAAATTTTTATTTTCTTCAATTCTCAATTTTTTCTTCAAATTGCAATTCAATTTTCTGGTTTTAAATTGTTTTCTTCTATATTCAATAACTTTCGGCTTTTTTCAAATACTTTTTTCAATTTTAATCAATTATTTTATTCAATTTTAATTATTTTTGTCGATTTTCAATCCATTTGTTCAATGCGCAATTATTCCTATAATTTTCTTCATTTTTAAATTTTTAATTATTTTTTTTTTAAATTTAAATTTTTTGCTACATTTTATCAATTTTTTTCAGTAGTCTATTAATTTAGTCATTTTGTAGATATTTTCTTTAATTTTTTAATTATTCTCATTTTTTAATTATTTCTTTTCATTATTAACTATTTTTCGCAATTTGAAATTATTCCCTACAATTTTTTCAATTTGCAATTAGTCTCTTAAAGTTTTATAATGATTCTTAGAGTTTTTCAATTATTTTTTTTTTTTTTGGCTGTGTATTAATCTAGCCATTTTTCGAATTTTGTTTTCAATTGTGAATTATTTTCACGTTTTGTAATTTTTCTCCATTATTATAAATTTTTTTTAAATTATGAATTTATTTCTTCAAGTTTTTATTATTCTCTCCAAATTTTTATTATTTTCTAAAGTTTTCAATTAAGCAATTTAAATTTTTTTTTTTTTGATTTTCAATCCAGTTGTTCAATTTGCAGTTGGTTTCAACAATTATTCCAAGAATTTTCTTAATTTTTCAATTTTTTAGTTTAAATTGAATGTATATTGTTTATTTTTTTAGACTATTTTTAAAAATTGTGTATTTATCTTGCCATTTTTCAAATTTTGTTTTTAATTGTCAATTACTTTCGTCAAGGCCGTAGCCAGGGGGGGTGATAGGGGAGTTTGAACCCCCCCCCCCCCGAAAATTTTTTCTGGCTACGGCCTTGACTTTCGTCATTTTTCAAATATATTCTTTTCTATTTTGTAATTATTCTCGCAATTTTCATTATTTTCATTTCCAAAAATTTATAGTTTTAAATGACAAAAAGCAATGTAAAGTTTCTTATTAATGTTGCTGTTAATTATTATTTTACTATATACATGTAATAATTGCAACTGTGATTAATTGAAACTTATAAGTTTGAAAAAATTAAACTTTGAGTTAATTGACGTTTGGAATTTATATAAATAATAATGACTTAGAATTAATTCAGTTTAATATAATTATCGACTTTCTTTCTATCAAACTTTTTCTAGATTAAATTCTGATAATTTTAAATCCAATTTTTCATATTATTATTGAAGAATACAATATTGATATTGAAGTTTATAGGATTTATCTGCTTTCCCAGAGTTTCTTAAAAATTTGCTGATCGTTTTCAAAATTCACGGATCATTTTAAAAATTCTCGTCAATTTAAAAGTTTTTTTCACGATACATTAAATTCTGGCACCGGGCCCTGAAGCACGTGCTTCAAGATTGAACCGCCCCTGCAACCGCCAACTCGAAAAAATATTTTGAATCCGCCCCTAATTACGAAAAATGTTCCCAACATAGGGCGCAAAGATCGCTTAATCTTGCCAGTCTTTATTGAGTTATATTACAGCCATTTTTATTATTAAATAAACTTTTATTAGCCATTTGTATAGCCAGTTATATTGACAAAGATCGTAAAAATGGGTCAAATTAAACATCTAACATATTATTCTCATCACTGATAAAAAACTTTTCTTGCGCCAATGCAAAAATACATTGGATCAAACATAAATTATGCTTATAATCGGTCCTAGTATGAAATATTATAGGCTTAAGAATTTGAGGTTATGTTAAACAGTTTTGCGCATGACAGAAGCAGACCAGTGTTTGAAGCAGATCTCAGTGATCTAGTTCTTATTATATTTATAATGATTGCAAAGATTAATCGAATAGGACATCATTCAGCAAAAATAGAGGGCGCAACGATCGCTCAATTTTGCCTGGTTCTGTTTATGTATTTAAAATTCAATTTTTTAAAAAATCATTATTGCATACAGTTTGTAATTATATTATATATAATTTTTTAAATTATAATTAATTGTAGACAGCAACTAGCTGAAATAGTGGGATAAGATCGCTCAATCTTATCTTTTAATGTGTTACACACATTGTTCATTTATTACATATTTAATCTTTATGTTATAATCTATAATAAAAGCAGCAAAAATTAATTGAAGCAGACATTGCTAAAATAGAGGACGCAATGATCGTTTAATCTTATCTGGTTTAAATCATAATTATCAAAAAGTTCACTTTAATCGGTCAATTTTAATTGACAAATATGCAAAATTATTAAATATAAAAGTTTTATAAAAATCTCCCAATTTATGCTGCGATATTTTTCAATAATTTCCCACAATTCAAAACAACAGTTAAAAACAGAATTACTGAATTAACAAAATTAAAGTTTAGTTAGATATTATTAGAATTCTTATACTCCATCAGTAATTAAAAATATTTACTGATTTAAGCCTAATTTTTTAATTGAGAATTCTATTACTTGTTATTTGACAATTTCCATTGAATTTACTAGAATTAGTAAATTTACCACAACTAAAGAAATTTTGCGGTTTCCGGAAAATTAATTAAATTTCTTAAATCTATTGTTTGTTAATTGAACATTTTCATGGAATTTACCGAAATTAGTAAATTTACCATAAATTTCACAAAATCATTCGTCGATTCGACAATGATTTTTAATTTTATTTGACTAATTTTCTTTTATATTATTTAAAAAAATTGTTACTAAAACGGGGAAAAAAAGTCTGTTAATTGTATTGACTTGTTTTTTAACTATTTAATTTTAATGTTTTTATGTCGGAGGTACATTTTTATTTTTGTGTTTTTTATTTTTTTAAAAGAAAAAAAATGAAAATTTTTGTTAAACTGAGTATTCTACAGTATTTTTTTTTCTAAAAATAGTGTCTTTAGTATTTCGTGGTTCGGGACCGAAACTCTTGTAGTGAGACTTTGTCGTCAAATCAAAAAATCAGCAAGGTAATATTCTTTGAGTTCAAAAAACATTTTGAAACAAATCCTATTGAAAAAGGAAAATGGGGCCCTTATTATGTATAATAATTTCCAAATTTAATTCATTCATTCTGTCCACGCCTGAAAGTTTTTCACTAGATGTGTTTTTATTTTAAAATTTTAAATCATATTTCACCTTTTTAAATGTTCTCAATTTTTAAATTTACAGCAAATTTAATTTTTTCAAATTCCAGATAATGTAAACTTGCATTTATTAAAAGTTCGACAGTTCTTTCATCTCTTATTTTTAAGAATGTTTTTCATCCCTCCATTTTTCAAACATTCTCTCCAATTTATTTTATTACGAAAATATTCTCACGTTTTTCTTATTTTTTCAAACATGTTTTTTTCCAATTTCCTTTATAGATTTTGTCATTTCTTCATAAATTTTCTATTTTTTACAGATCTTTTTATATATTCTGTATTTTCTGAGTGTATATATAATAAAAAAAAACTTTTTAGATTCTTTAGTTTTTTCTTTTTTACGTAGACATAATTTTTCTCTTTCTTTCCCTCTTTTAGTCTCTTAAATCCTTTCTTTTAAAAATAAAAACTACAAAATTAATATATGATACATTTTTGTGTCGAACTAATGTACTTTTTAT
The DNA here is from genome assembly GCA_037103525.1 of Ganaspis brasiliensis. NCBI lineage: Eukaryota > Metazoa > Arthropoda > Insecta > Hymenoptera > Figitidae > Ganaspis > Ganaspis brasiliensis. The sequence continues at coordinate 2,747,022 of JAZKLR010000211.1, forward strand.
ATTTATTCTTTACTTCCATTATATTATACTAATTTTTATTTTCTTTTAGATTTTACACTTTTTCTTATATTTACTACACGCAAAGAAAATTAATTATAAACTTGATTAAAATGCTTTATAATTTAAGGAAAAAGTGCCAAAAAGAAAAATTTTCATACAAGAAATTTTAAGCTTTAGAAAAACCATTCGAAATATTGCTATAAGTAATTTCAAATTTTAAGATGTATAGAAAATTTCATACAATTTTTTAAAAGTTTGAAATTATCAATCTAAAATTTTCTCTTTTTCATCCTGTTTCCCAAAATTGTAAAACTATTTTAATAAAATTTTATTATATTCGTTTTTTTTCTTGCTCCTTTTTAATATTAATAAAATTTATAATTTTCTTTCCGTGTACCTATATACACTGAAAAAACTGTATTCTTTCTTTAAAAATTATTCTTAACGACTATTTAAGAATAAAATATCCATCTATTAAGAAAATAGTATTCTTAAAATAAGATTAATATTCTTAAAGTAAGAAGCATAGTCTTTAAATAAGAATGATATTCTTAAAATAAGAAATGGTTATTATTATTTATCTGAAGTATTATTAACTCTTTAAATACTATTTTTTATGAATATTTTTTACTATTCGACCAATAACATATTCAGTCAAATTAACAACAACAACAACCATTTATATTTATATTGATAATTTGAATTTATCACTTGGTGAAAATTTTCATAAGTAGGATGAATTAATCAATCACTCCAAGTCAATAAAAAACCACTTTTTCTTTTTTTTTTAACGTTTCGACAGTTTATACTGTCCTCTTCAGAAACTAGAAATTTATTAACAATTTTGTACATTAAATGTATAACAAAAACTTTTTGAAATTTACAAAACAATTTATACAAATAAACAATAAAAATATATTTACCGAAAAAAACATGTCAATATTAAAATTTATTAAGATGACATTTTCATGTGAAAACGAAAAGTCAATGAGTAAAATTGTTAGACACGTCAAATAACACAGCTCAATTCAAACTAAACAGAAAGTCAAAAATTTAAAAATAAATACAAATTAGTTTGCAAGTCATTATAAGTATCAAAGCTAATTAATCACAATCGTCTAAGAATTAAAATTAAACAATTTTCGGAGTTTCTTTTTCTGAAATTTCTGAAATTGGTAAAAAAAGAATAAAATAATAAATTATTGAAAGTATGATTATTAATTATATTATAAAGAAATAAACGTAGGACGTTTTACAAAAAGGTCCATTTAAAAAAAATATTTTTTTAAAAAAAAAACATATAAATCAATAAACAAGATATAAAATGAAAAAATTGTAAAAAATTGTAAAAATTTTTTTTAAAAATTGTAAACTTTATTTAAAATCATAAATTTATCAAAGCAAGTAGAATTTTTACAATTTTCCTTTATGCGCTGTTAAGAACTGAAAGTAAATATTACTCAAATTTCTGGCATCATCTTTCCTATTGATAGGGTTCTTTTGTAAGTTGATATGGACCATTTCAGAAGTCAAACGTTTATTAAGATTTGGTTCTCTATCGAGTATTGAGAAATTACCCCAATCAAAATCATGATTGAATATATTTAACTTAATATATAAACTTAAATATATTTATATTTAAGTCAAAAAAAATATTTTTCTCTGTGTACAATTGTTAAAACAAATTATTATCAATTAATTGAATCTAATTTTTCTTACTCAAATTTTTCTCCTTTTTTGTTTCTCTTTCTAAACTTAAAATTTCCGCAAAAAACATTTGAAAAGCCAGGAAAATTTTTTTAAAAATTCGTTGCCATAATATAAGAAAAAATTCTTAATTTGAGAATATGACCCTTGTTTTAAAAATAATTTTTAAAGCAAGAAATTGTTTATTCAGTGTATATTAATTTTTATAAAAAATTTTCATTTTTTTCGCAATATTTTTCATGAAACCCCTAAATTGTGCAAGTAATGACAGAATGAAGTTTATGAATGTATTTTTTAGTGGCTGAAGACGTGGAATTTGACGTAAAACTAAACCGCTTACTTTCCGCGAAACTGTTGCTTTATTAAATTAATTTCTGGTGATGATAAAATTTGCGAGTACCCGAGTCGAAATTTTAAGGCTACTTTAACGCTACATTGTCCAAAATTTTTAGGAAAGCTAATATTCAACTATATTAAGGCCTCTTTTAACGCTCAAGACCCCCTTTTTATTGATCTTCTAAAGTCTAAACAAAGAAAGAATCTGTTTTTGCGAATAAAACTGAAATTAATATGAATGAAATTATAAAAAAAAATATAAAATAAATATTCAAAATTCATGCGCTTTTAGAATTCGTCACACTTAATACACACAAGCTGGAAATAGTCTAAACTTACTAAATAAATTATTATAACGCAAGTGGGGATTCGAACCCACGACATAACGACCTACACAGTTAAAAATTTTGTGTAGGGGAGAGTGGCTATCAATGTACCGGGTTTTTTTCAAGGTCATAGTACTTATTGAATTTCACCAATTTCAAGCACTTCTTTGCATCAATATAAAACTACAACACTTATCTAGGTAATGCACACATATTTTACACGATTTATTTTGATTAAATAATAAAATTTAGGATTTTTCTAAAGTAACAAGCTATTTTCATTTTCAACAAACTGGGTACACAATGAACCACCTCTATAAAAATACTAAAAATGTTCAACAATAATAATATTGCACTTTTCACTTTGTAAAAAAACTTGTTTTCTATCAAATACTATAAAAAATTGTTACTTAACACTTTTTAATTGATAATGTATAACATAAATATACCTCAAATTTAAGTTAACTAGCTAAAATGGCATTTTAGTTTTGCTATGTTGAGAAAAGTACTGATAACAATCGCTGTAACATGCTGTATGCATGCCTAGTTTTATAATCAAGCATACCACTCTGGAAATCGAAAATACACTGAAATTCCAGGTGGTTCATTGTTCCCCGGTACATTGAATCAACATGACATTTGCAACAAAAATGGTTTTTTATAACTTAATCCAATATTTCAAAATCTTTATCTCATTAGAATATTGTAGTTAAGGCCCAAAACAAAATAAATCGTAAGTACATTTATTTTTAAATGGCCTTATTTCAATTAAAAAACGTGTTCGTATTTTAGGTAAATTTTTTCTTCAGTACATCAAAAACAGTTTTTTCCAGTTTTCTGTGTGAAGAATAAATCCACACGTCTCAAATTTATGGACGTAGTGTGTTTACGCAAACTTCATTTATATTTAAAATTAGGAGAATTTTTATTTAATTGTTTCTGAGAAAATTGAAATGGTTCATTGAAAAAACTGGTACATTGATGGCCACTCTCCCCTATTTGTGTAGAAAACAGTCCTTGTTAAATTTTTTGTGTTAAAATGTAACATTTTTCGTGTGTTGATTTTACACATTCTTCAAATGTCATTTGATTCTTGAACATAACCTCAAATTTTTAGTAGTAACTCTGTAATTTATGTTTATTTTTTTGTTGCAAAAGCATAAATTCCATATTGAAAATTCATTTTAACTTGCAAAAGATAAAATACAATAGTAATTGCATAAAATATACACGCTTTAAATTATTATAATGCGTAAAATAAGAGGTTAAAATTTGTGTACAAAATTCAACATATTTTTTTGTGTTGAATTAACACATAAGTTTTGAGTGGACCGTTTGGGACACGTGAAAAATGTTAAATTTAACACAAAATTTTTTACTGTGTACGCACTTATAATCTAACGCACTAACCACTACGCTACCGACGCTTATGAACTTAATATTTAATTTTCTCAGTGTCCTTATGATACAAATTACGAATAGTTTTTTTAGGACTTTTCAACAAAATTGTTACATATCGCCAATTTCTGAATGTTTACGGAGATTTTTATGTATTTTTCATTTGTTTAAACAATTTATTATTGTCAACTTACAGGCTGATATTGATTTAAATCATTGAAGCATTTGCATTAAAATCATGATTTAAATAAAAAAAAAACTTTACAATTCTCCGGATGTCTAATACTGCATGTAAAAAATCACAAACCATAAAAAAAACCACAAATTTGTGGATAAATCTTAAAAATTTCAATTTTAATATTTTAATCTTTATAAAATTTAAATAATTGGGCTAATATAGATAATCAAAATACCTACGATTTACAAATTTTTGGTATGAAGATAACAAAAAATAATATCAAATTTTTATATCTTTAGGTCATTATAATTTAAATAAATTCCAAACGTCAATAAACTCATATTCCAATTTTTTCAAACTTTTAAATGTCAATTAATTCAAATTTAAAGACACATTAGTTAATGCAAAATAATTAAATAATATTAATTATTTTTCATATTCACAATAATACTTTTTTTAAGTCTTACAATATTTGTAATTCTTCTTTTGTTTCTAATTCAGTTTCTTTTTCGAAACTGTTTAAATTTTATCTTATAATTTCTTATTTTTACAAAATTTAAAGATGTTTTCTCCTTTTACTAATGGTATTTTTTTGTTGTTGTATTTGTCATTTTATTTTATTAATAAATAAATTATAAATAATAAATAATAATTATTATTTATTATTATTTCGTTGAGTTTCATAAGTTTTTTCATATTTTTAAAAATAAATACGCTTATTTTTTTATTAATGCACCTATTCAATTTGTTTTTAATTCTTGGATAGTTTTTGCGAGGTTTTTTGCAAACTTAGTACTTATTCTTTTATAGAATTTTTAGATTTTCTTTATTTTTCTAAATTTATTGTTGGACTTGCTTTCAGTGTAATATTATAAAAATGTTTTTGGTTTAATTTGCCCAAACTTTTTTTTTCTGAAGGATTTTTACTTTTCTTTTCTGGACTTTTTATATACATTTTTTTAATTTTATTTTCATCAATTTTAATTTTTTAAACAAATTATTGCTAGTAATTACTAATTCTTTACAAATACACCTAGGAAGATACAAATTTTTCCTAATTTTACAAATAAATTACTGGGCTCTGGTTAGAAAAATAAAAATTATTGACCATAAATTATTATTTTTATATTTTAAAACAATTTATTATTGTTAATTTATAACATTTAAAAACACCTAGCAAGTAGTAGTTTTTTAATTTGTTTACTTTTTATATTGAAAAAATAAGATATTTATCAAAATTAACAACAATCACCACTCAAAATTGTTTAAACAAATTATTGTTAATAATTGTTATTTTTTTACAAGTGCATCTAGAAAGATACACATTTTCCCTAATTTTACAAATTATTGGGTTTTGGTTATAGATTAAAATTTTTTCCTCTTAAGGGCTAATCAGAGGAACAATAATTGAAGAAAAAGTTAGTTTAACTCCCGTTTTTCTTATATGTTAAATAAAAAAGTATATTTCAATGGAAAAAATGACTGAGTTTCACTTGCAGGTTTAAAGTAGAATAAAAATTTTCATTTCTTTATAACTGGGAATGTGGAGCTTTAAAAGAGCTGCTAATTTTAATGATTGGAAAAATGAAACATGTGTATAGACGTAAAGTAGAAGGAAATATTATTATTAGAAGTAAAGAAGAGGCTAAAAATTAAGAAGTCGTTAAGTAGAAGCTAAAGTTCCTCATGAGATTCAAAGTAGCTTCAAAATTTCGACTCGGGTATAGGCACAATAAATATACAAGTTTATACTGTACATTAATTATATATATTCATAATGTTCGAACGATGTTTAGTTCGTCGTCGTTTCCATGGAAACGGTAATTCATAAGTTATATTTTGAAAGATACGCTCGACGCACACATGTTTAGATGAATTAACGTTTTATAGCCTGCAAAAAGTAATATCTCGGTGCTGATACGTTCGCCGCAAGCTACTCTGAGCTTCTAGTATATACGCATTTTTAAGTGCAGTCATACACAAAGCTCTGAATGCTTTAATATCGGTTTTTATACCAACCAGAATGTATAAAAGTATGTTGCTGTAGTTTGCAAGAAAATGCCCACACTCTCGTTAAAAAATGGAGTACTAACGAGTTTTTTCACAGGCACTTTTAACGCTTCGATCCTTCCTTGAAAATCGAAATTCAATTTCAACCATTTTCGGTAAATAAAACAGTACCTTAAATGGGCACTTTTTTATTGTATGATAAAAACACTTTTCAAAACAGACGCGCTTTTATTTCTATACGGGAAAATTAAATTAATATAAAATGGCAATTCAGAATTCGTGAAATCAGTATAAAAATAAAAGATTTTTTTGTTTTTTATCTAAATACTGAAAAAATTATTATGTTGGTGCATGAAAATGTTTCTACCAATTGAAAAAGATTTTTTAAACATTTATTACAAAAGTTATTGCAAAATGAAGATTTTATACTTTTTTTAAATAAAAGCTTATATTTCTTAAATGAGTTTACTGATTTAAGTTTACTTTGGATAGAATCAAAAAAGTCATAGAATAGACTTGCACTAAGATTTGAAAAATTGAAAACAATATATCTTTCCTAATTTGTTTATAAATTGTTTATAAACAATTAATTTTTTTCAATGTTCTGAACCTTTTAAAAATCGGGGGAAAATATTATAATACACTTACAACTCCAAGGAATCGAAATCCATTGAGAAAATTGATGATCGATATTTTTCTTTTTTTTTGGGAATTCCATGAGAAAATCGTTTGAATGACCCAAAAAAATAATCGCTTATCAATGTTCTCAATGGATTTCGATTACTTAGAATTTTAAGTATATTATAATATTTTTTCCGATTTTTAAAGGTCCAGAACATTAAAAAAAATTAATTGTTTAACAACAATTTATAAACAAATTATGAAAAAAAATATTTTTTTTTAAATTTTCGAACTGTAGTTAGAAGTTTATTTTATGCCCTTTTATTCTATCCAAAGTTACACTTAAATCAGTAAACTCATTTAAGAAATTATGTTATTTAAAAAGTGATAAAAATATTAATTTTGCAATAACTTTTGTAAAAAATGTTTAAAAACTTTTACGATTGGTAGAAACATTTTCATGATCCAACATAATATATTTTTCAGTATTTCGATAAAAAACAAAAATCATATATTTTTATACTGATTTCACGAATTCTGACCCAATTCTACAAGGGGTCATATTGTATTAAATTTGAAGGGATTTAAAAATTTCTTTAATTTTTAATAATTATTTTCTATTATTATTTCAATTACTTGAACTACAATTTTGTACTACTTTTATCATTTTTCAATTATTTTCTGCAATTTTTATTTATCTTTAAATTGTTTCCCTAAATCTTAAATTTACCTTCTTCAAATTTCAATTATTTTATTCAGGTGTTTTAATCACTTTTTCAATTTTAATTAATTTTCCTATGACATTAAGGGCATGTGATGAATTATGACGTCACTGGTATAGGCAAAATTTGTCCATAACTTTTCTCTTAAAATATTGAATATTTTTTTATGAAACTTGGTAGAATTTCTTAAAATGTCATTAAAAAGGTCTCTCAGACCCAAATTTGTTTAAATTTTGGCCCAAAATTAATTTTGGAACATTTTCCAAAAAATGCAAATTTTTATAAAAATCAATTTTGAGAGAAAATTCAAATAAACTCGGGTCTGAGAGACCTTCCTAATGACATTTTAAGTAATTCTACTAAGTTTCATTAAAAAATATTCAATATTTTAAGAGAAAAGTTACGGACAAATTTTGTCTATACCAGTGACGTCATAATACATCACATGCCCTTAAATCAATTTAATTATTTATTCCTGAATTTATTTCCTAAATTTTTTCCTAAATTATTTTTGTCATTTTGCACTTAATATTTTTACTTCTTAATCATTTTCGTGATTTCTGAATTAATTTCCTGAATTTTCAAATATAGGTATATCCCAATTTTGAATGATTTTGTTCAATTTTCATTTCTTTTTATTATTGCAATTATTTTCTTCATCTATTAATATTTTCATTATTTTTCAATTAATTTCGTAGATGTTTATTTAATATCTCAAATTTAGATTATTATAATCATTATTTTGGCATAATTTTCAAAAATTTCAATTATTTATCTGAAATTTCAATTATTTTCATCAATTTTCCATTATTTCAGCGACTTTATAAATATTCTCTTTAATTAAAATTTTATTTACTATTGTCAACTTTTCATATTTAAATTATTTTCATAATAATTCAATTCTTTTTCTCAATCTTAAATTATTTTCAGCATATTTCAATTAGTTTTTTTCAATTTTGTATTAATTTTATCAATTTTCAATTATTTTCCTCGATTTTTAATTATTATTCTGATCTTCTAAAATAATTTTCTAACATTTTTAAATTCTTTTTTTCTTAAATATCCATTATTTTCAGTTTTGTTATTTTGCACATATTATTTTCAATTTTTAATCATTTTCGTGATTTATGAATTAATTTCCTGAACTTTCAAATATAGGTATATCTCAATTTTCAATTATTTTGTTCAATTTTCATTTATTTTTATTATTGTAATTAATTTCTCCTTCTTTTAATATTTTCATTATTTTTCTATTATTTTCCTCAATTTCTAATTATTTACATTATTTTGCCATGATTTTCAAAAATTTCAATTATTTATTTGAAATTTCAATTATTTTCATCATTTTCGATTATTTCAGCTACTTTATAATTATTCTCTTTACTTAAAATTGTTAAGGTAATTTTGTAATTATTTTCTTTTTTTAAACATATATTCTATGATTTTTAATTTTATTCAATATTTTCAATTTTTCATACTTCAATTTTTTTAAATTTTACATTAAAATTATTTTTCATAATATTTCCATTTTTTTTATCTTTAATAATTTTCGGTACATTTCAATTATACTTTTTTTAATTTTGAATTAGTTTTATTATTTTTCTATAATTTTCCTCGATTATTAATTATTATTCTGATTATCTAAAATTATTTTCTAAGATTTTTAAGTATTTTTCTAAAATTTCAATTATTTTCTTCACTTTTTAATTATTTTCATTTGTTTTCATAATTTCCCTTTTTTTTTTTATAAATTATCGTAAATTTCAATTATTTTTAGCTTTCTTTTATTTTTTTCTCCAATTTTAAGTTATTCTCATTTTTTCAATTGCGATTTCTAAGATCTTCATCTGTTTTTTTAAATTTAAATTATTTTCTCTTTATTTAAAAATAATTCTTTATTTTTTTCAATTATTTCACTCAAATGTCATTTATTTTTTACAACTTATCATTGTTTGTATCATATATCAATTATTTTCTTCAAGTTTCAAATTTAAAAATCAATTTTTAATTATTTTCCAAAATTTCTTTCTTTTAATTTTTTTTATAATCTCCAAATTTTTAAACTATTTATCTGACATTTCAATTATTTCATTCCATTTTCAATTATTTATATTATTTTTTTATATTATTTTCTTCAATCTCAATTATTTTCGTTCCTTTTTATTATTTCCAAAAAGCTTCTAATTATTTCCTTTAAATTTAAAAATTTTGTTCCTCAATTTGGAAATTATGGTTATCTTTCTTCATTTATTTTCTCTACTTTTTAATTATTTTTTTCTTTTTTAAATTGTTTATCTCAATTTTTAATTATTTTCTCTAATTTTTCATTATTTAATTTTTTTCATTCTATTTTTAAGATTTTCAAGTATTTTTTTTAACTTTTAATTATTTTCTTTATTTTCAGAACATTTCGATGTTTTTTTAAATTACTTTCCCCAATTTTTAATTGATTTCATTATTTTCTTTCGATTAATTTGCAAAAGTTTGCAATTATTGTGTTTAATTTCAATTATTTTTTGCAATTTTGTTTTAATTCTAATATTTTGTAAATTTTTTACTTAATATTTATTTATTTTATTTATTTATTTATATAAATTTAATTTTAAATATTATATTTAAAATATTTATAATTGTTGATTACACAAGACTAGACACTTCTAGTTTTTTTTCAGTTTTACAAATTTTTACTATCGTAACACCTGACTATAAAAAAAAACTAGAAATCATTATATTTAAAAAATAATTTATTATTATTAAATTCACAATGTAGGTAAAATAAACATAGAAACTTATACTTTTTTCATAACTGTGCATATTTTTATGAGCAGATCAACTGATTATAAATTAATAAAAAGTAGACATTATCATATTTACGCAATTGTTTAAAAAATGTATTGTTGTTATTTATTTTTTAATATATTGAACACTAGATTGATAAACCATAAACTTATTTGAAGAATTACTTTTTTTTATTTTTGGAATTAAACTGAAAAAAATTTGTAAAAAAATCGAATTCTTCTTTTTATTATTTGAGTAAATAACAGTCTGTTAACGTTAATTCACTCACAGTATTGATTGGAAAAACACAAAATTTATTTATGTAATTTATTTCCCATAATGGTTGGTGATTGAATTTATTTTTAATCAAAACCTGTATACAGTTTCAATTATACGAAAGAATTGATCGGACATAATCATGAAATATTGCCTACGGTCAAAATTCTAACAGATTTATTCTTTTCCAGGGTTTGAGAATTTCCGAGATGAACAAAAGTATTTCTGAAAATATTAAAAAAGATTCCGATGAGGTAAATTGAATTTTATTCCTGTTTCTATACTCGTCACATTCTCTCAGTTATTTTATTATATCTTTTTTATTGAATTTCCGTAAAAAAAATCACTAATTTAAATACAAATTTGGGCTTTTATCTAAAAAAAAAAAAAAAATGAAAAATATTTTAGTTATCGACATTGTAAAAATTGTTTTCCTTAAATCATTATATTTTTTATTATTTTAGTTTGTAAATAGTTTATTATTTTCATTCATATGTATTATGTTTATTATTATTATTATTTTTATTATTATTATTTAGAAGAAAGTGACAATTTTAGTTTCTAGTGGGAAAAACGACCATTTTAATCTCTAGTAGAAAAAATGTCTAACGGATAAAATACGCGTGTAAAAATTTGTGGGAAAAATTACTGTCTAGTTGAATCAATACTACTAGTAAGAAAAATTGAAAATATTGAAGAATACATTTTTTTCAGAAAATGCCAAGAAAGCAGAGTTTACTGAAAATAAAACCAGTTTATGAGTGTGTTTATAAACACGTAAGTTTAAAAAATTTTAAAAATAGTGATTGATGCCCGTAAGGCGTCGATTTTTTTGTGATTTTTTTTTCTGTAAGTCACTCGTTGGAAAGCTGATATTATACTCGATTGATTTTATAGCTACAACACAGGGATCTCTTCATAGAAAACACCAAAAAGACGGTGAGTTGTCAACTTTCTTTTATCGTAAATATTAAATTATATGTACATAAAATTCTTTCTGTTCCATCAATTTTTTAGCACTTAACCATGAGAAAAACTTTTTCAATTTCATTAAATGAATTGTACCTTTTAATAAAAATAAGAATTTTGTTATTCTTTCGAATATATATATAAAAGCTTGCAATTTTTTCAATACATCTCCTAAATGCGGATTTTATTATAAAGTTATAAAAATATGTAATATAATCAAAAACTAACGTAAAAACATCATTTTCTCAGCTATAAATAATTCATTTTTTTCAAAATACAGAATGTCGGAGAAATTTTTATATAATTTTTTATTATTGACACAAATCTTTTTTTTTTGTTGCTAAATTTCCATTTCCATTTTCTGCTGTAACTTCTCCAATTACCAGTTTTTAATTGGATGATTCCTTTTAAAGTACCTATATATTTCTTTCGAAAATTGAAAAAAATGATGATTTTTTATTTTCTTTTTTTGCCTTTTTTTGAATTTGTGTCTTCCTTTATGAAAAAGCATTAAATATAGTTTTTTTAATGTTATATTTAACAAATACTGAAATTTCAAAAAACCAAGAGGCCACAATTGATTACATTTCAATTAAAATTGAAAGAAAATCACAAAATAAAAAGTGCCTTTTAATAAAACTTTTGTCCGACAATGTATTGATAAAAAATTGCTAGTTGTCAGATTCCAACTGAAACTTTTAACTCGACAATAAAGTCTTTTGTAGCAGTATACCAAATAATAATAGAAACAATGGACGTGCTCAAATTTCAAAGTGTGCTTATTTTTGTTATTTGTAGACAGAAGGTAGAAAATAGTTTATTTTTCTGTCATCTGAAAGTGGAGACAGAAAAGCAAAAATGGGGAAAATAGTAAAAGAAATATATGCTCTAATTGGAAATGATAAATGTGTCAATTAATATACATCAAGGGTAAAAAAAAAAAATGAAGAAATAAGGGTTGAAATCTTTTTTTTTTTCTTTATATATAAAAAGCCACAATTGATAAAAATATTATTTTGAAATTCGTTTTGAAAACTAGAGTTTTTATAAAAATATATTACATTAATTTAATCTAATTTTTCTTAAAGAAAATTAATTTTTTCCTTAAAGAAAATTAATTTTTTTTTAAGTGAATATACAAAATGAGTTACCTTATTCCAAAATTTTAATAAAATCATTTTTTGCTCAACTATTTTGTAGTACAGATAATTTAATTACACTTAATTTAAATTAATTTAATTTTACCTTCAAAACTCTCTAAATCTGAATTTGTTAAAAATAACTAATCTCAAAAATTCAAAGTAAACACTAAGCCACTAATTTTTCTCCGCTGATTCCGAGTCGAAAGTTAGAATAACCAGATTAATTAAAACTTTGAAAATAATCTCAAAAAATTGCTTAAAAAAAACCAAGAATTTTTTTTTTTTTGCCCGGGACAATATGCTAGTGTATTTGTACATATTTTTCTCTGCTAAATCCGAATCTAAAGTCAGAATAACCAAGATTGGCAAAAATTCTTGAGATAATCACAAAAAAATTGTTTAAAAAATCAAAACCAAAAAAAATTTTTTTTTTCTGGGACTCTAAGCCCTTGTATTTTTACGTGTTTCTCTCCACTTTATCAGAATTAAAGTCAGAATAACCAGATTAGTTTAAATTTTTAAAATAATCTAAAAAATTGCTCAAAAATGAAAAAAAATGAAACTTTTTTTGTTTCGAACAATATGCTATTGTGTTTCTCCGAATTTTACGTTGCTGAATCCGAATCTGAGGTCAAAATAATCATATTGGCTAAAGTTTTTGAGATAATCAAAAAAATATTTTAAACAATTTAAACTAAAATAATTTTTTTTTCCTGGGCACAAAGATTGTGTATTCCTACGCATTTTTCTCCACTGAGTCCGAATCCAAAGTCAGAATTACTAAATTGGCTAACAGTTATAAAATAATCTCAAAAAATTGCTCAAAAACCCAAAAAAAGCCCAAAAAAAAATTTTTTGTCCGGGACAATATGCAAGTGCATTTTTGCGTAGTTTTTTATGCTAAAACCGAATCTCAAGTCAGAATAAACAAATGGGCTAAATTTTTTTAGATAATCTCAAAAAACTGCTCTAGAAGGCGAAAAAAAAACCCAAAAATATTTTTTTTCTGTCCGAGGCAATATGCTAGTCTATTTCTACGTATTTTTATATGCTGAATCCGAATCTGAAGCCAGAATAACTAGATTGGCTACAATTTTTTAGATTACTCAAAAAACTACTGAAAATCACGAAAAAATAGGTTTCTTGAGATTATCTAAAAAATTTTAGTTAGTCTGATTATTTTGACTTAGGATTCGGATTCAGCAAAGGAAAATACATAGAAATACACTAGCATATTGTCCCGGACAAAAAAATTTCTTTTTGGGTTTTTAGGTTTGTTGAGGATTGTTTTGTGATTATCTCACAAAATTTTTTCTAATCTAGTTATTCTAACTTCAAATTCTAATTCAGCAGAAAAAAATACCTAGGTATACATGCGCGTAGTGTCCTGGAAAAAAAGAAAAAAAGAATTTTTGGTGTTTATGTGGAAATAACTAATGTTTTAGTAAAATCCTGTTCAGTAATTCAGTTAGCCATATTTTAACTATTTTATATAGTTATTTGTTTACTTATAATTCGTCATATTTTACTAATAATAATAATAATTAGTTATTTTTTACTAATTGCAGAAACAAAAAATCTGGCGACGGTTTTACTAATAATTAATTGTTTTTAACTGATTCAGATTTAGAGAAAATAATTGAATTAAGTAATTAAGGAGGTTCTCTACATTTACATAACCTCCAACTAGAAAGACGTCTTTCATCCTAAATGAAATTATTAGTTTAAGGTTATGTAAGTGGAGAGAACCTCCTTAATTAAAAATATTATTGAAATCAATTTTACCAAATTATGAAAGACCCTGTTGTCCATTTTTCAGAAAAAATTAAGTTGAGCTAAAATTGGTTGTTTAGGAATAATTATTTAACATTTTATGCTTTTTCTCCAAATCTAGTTAAAATCTATTATTTTCATCCAATTTTAACAGCCAAATGCTCATTTTTCTCATTGAAATATTCTCTACAATTTTATTTGTTGGTTTTTGTTAAAAATTGGATGAAAATTACAGATTTTAAACTGAAAGAAAAAACATGAATTGTAAAATAATTATTTGACAATAAATTTTAGCCCAACCTAATTATATTACGTCGTCTCGTTCTTCTAGATCATTACGTAGTCATTCTCTGCTTGCAGGATCCAACCACAGTTTTTAAAGCTTTTTATAGCTTTTTTGAAATTAAAATATTTCCCGCCTACCCGCCACGCCGCGCGGCATTTCCGGCGCTGGTGCACATACGTTACCTTATTATATTCTTTTGTGCGATTCGCAACAGTTTATAGAATTTATTTTTTACAAAAATTTCAATATAATGATTGTTTTTTCATAAAAAATGAAGTCGGACAAAAGGTCAAATTCAAGTGAGAGAAGATCGAGAAAAATAAAGAGAGATAGAAGTCCAAATTCATCGAGAGAAGGATATTAAATACATTTCTTTCTAGAATTGAGCACGAGGAATTGATCCTATATTTCTGAATCCTATTATTTATCAATTTCTAACCTATGAATTCCAAACCTATAAAATCCTAACCTCTTGTCATACTTATTTATTAATTTGATTTTATTGAAGCTTTTAGAGGTTAAATTAAAGATAGACTTTTGAATGGAATGTGCTTTGGCTGAATTTGATGAAGTAGAATATTTTATTTTATCGGCTTTTGATTATGAAGCTATTTTGCTGCTTCGATTTGCTTAATGGTAGTGGGAATTGCTGGCCAGGAAATAAAGATGAATTCGAGAGAGCCATTTTGAATTGTCAAGAAGGTTTGGTGAACTCGTGGACGCGGTTTGCATGAGTTGATAGGTTCTGGCGAATTCATAACAGCTGTCTGGAATTCTGGCAGCTTAAAACAGCGGAATCGGATTTTAAATAAATAAACTGAAGTGTAAGAAGTGAAAGTTTAAAAGAAATATAGTGTAAAATACCTTTATTTTAAACGAAAAGACAGTATTTAGAAAAAACGAAAAAACTGAGATCTGACAAGCGTCAGTTGACTTTATTATTCGATACATAAGTCCTACCTTACCTGCGTCATTGGTAAGTGAACTACTAAACTCTGTTACTTCTCAAATGTCAAATCTCAATTCATATTCAATTTTTCTTGCAAACACAGTCATTTTAATACTTTACCACAACTAAACTTACACTTTTTACTCTTCTGAACATTTCTTTAAAGTTTTATTCTGATATTTCAAGCAGAAAAGTGTCTTCAAGAGAACAAGCGATGGATAGATAAATGAATATTATGTAGGCAAGTTAGGAATGTTAAATCAGCTGACGCTTGTCAGATCTTAATTTATTCGTTTTTACAAAAACTGTCTTTTCGTTTAAATTAAAGGTATTTTACACTTTATTTCTTTCAAACTTTTACTTTCAGTGAACTTACACTTCAGTTTATTTATTTAAAGTCCGATTCCGCTGTTTTAAGCTGCCAGAATTCCAGACAGCTGTTATGAATTCGCCAAAACCTATCAACTCGTGCAAACCACGTCCACGAGTTCACCAAACCTTCTTGACAATTCAAAATGGCACTCTCGAATTCATCTTTATATCCTGGGTGTGTATATAAGTTAAATTAGTTGAGAAATCCTTGAACTCGGGGACAGAAGTAATTTTTATTTTTCATTGGTTAAATACAGTTTTGCCTTTTGAATGGGTATAAATCTGCATTGTGGTTGACATGCTTGGTCCATGAAAGTAAAATTTTGTACTTTTGCTTTGTGGCTAAACTTTATGATAGACTTGAATTAAATTTGACACCTACACAAAGAAACTGCTTTTCCTTTAAGTGAATTTTAATTTACTCGTATTTATCTGTATTTAAGATATTTGATTTGCGCTGTTTTTTTGTTGTTGGGTGTAAGGAGTTTATCTTCTATTTTTGTGAAATATAAATTTGAATTAAACTTGATTGACACTTACACATAGAAACTGCTTCATTTAAGTGAATTTTGAATTATTTTTGCTTAATTACATTTAAGATTTTTGATTGGCACCTTTTTTCGTTTTGGTTTAAAGAGTTTATTTTCTATTGTGCGAATTGCTCTGTTGTCAGAGGTATTAACCTGTTCTTGAAAATTCTTTATCTTTTTCAGGTTTTTTTCAGGGTTGCTCAAGCTATATGTCGGAAGTTTCCAATTTTTCGGTGGGTCTCTTTCCTTATTTTCTTCTGATCAGGCATTAATCACTTCCCTTGTTTATCAGGCTTCATCGATTAGGTGGGAAAGGATGGCTGAGGTAAGAGAGAATGTTAGTCTGGATCCTCAGATCCATAATGCCGAGTTTTTGGAGTGGATTAATCCTGGCATACCTAAGAATCCGACTTATGCGGATGATGCTGCTCCCCCTTTTCTGGTTTTAATGGAAAGCGCAGGTGACTCGGTGAATATAGGAAAGTTTAACCCAATAGCTGTTGCGGATATAGTGGACTCGGTGTTCGAGGGGTGGTGGGAAATTCGAAAGAGTGGGAAGAATCAGGTAAAGATTAATTGCCATGATAGGTTGGATGCAAACAGAGTTATTAATTCCCTGGAAATTAAATCGTCAAAGTATAAGGCATATATACCGAATTCATTATACTCTAGAAAGTGCCTGATTAAGAAAGTTCCTGCTAGTTATTCGGTTGTAGTCATTAAGGATAGGATGTCTGATACAGATATCAATCATGTTATCTCAATAAAGAGAAGGATTAATTTTCAAAATGTTTTGCTGGACACTCGAGCTCACAGTTCTCGGACATACTTTGCCTGATAAAATTTTTATAAAATTTTTTGAATTTCCTCTGTTTCCAATAGTTCCTTTGCCTATTAGGTGCTTTAAATGCCAACGTTTTCGGCATGTAATCAGTCAGTGTAGATCCAAGGGTTATAGGTGTGAATATTGTTCACTTAACCACTCCACCGAATCATGTCCTAATCAGATCAGAAGACCGAGTTGCTGCAATTGTGGAGGGGACCATATTGCATCCTCGAAGATCTGTCCTACTTATCTGAAAGAAAAAAGTATAAGGGAAATGCGTGGGCAGTATAATTGTGGGTACAGGGAAGCTGATGATAAATTCCTCCAGGAGTTCCAAACAATCGAAACTCAGGATGATCTTGGAGATGTGCGGGATGTCTCGGGGGCAAATGATAATAATACGGGATTAACGGATAATTTTTTTAATAAACATGAGGATGTTTCAGATCTTACTATTAGGCAGAATTCTGATGTAGGAAGCTTAAATACGAATAATCCCGTTGCAAATAAGAACCAGCATCGTGACAATGATGTAGAAAATTCTATTCGTGTGAATGATGAGTCTATGATGGTTGACTCACAGGGGAGATCTTCTGAGGGGCATGAGTCCGTCTCAAATCTTTTTTTGGCACAGGCTCCTCTGCAGACTGGTGCTGATGCACAGATGATGAACGAGCAAGTGCGGCAGGCTACAGTTTCAATCAGAAAATTTCTTAGTGAAAAGAGGCCGGCTTCACAGAGGGAGCGACTTCATCTTCCTCGTTCTTCTGTTACTAGCTCTCAAGGCTCTTTAAATGGTTCGCGTCACCTTGATCGTAGCAGAACTCCTTCGGCCGCTAGCTCCCCTGAGGAAAAGAAGGTTAGGAATTGATAAGAGGCTGAGTTCTTTTTCTTATGCTAATTTAATTTTTGTTAGTTTTACTATTTAGTATTTATAGGTATTAGTTATTTGGGATGATAACCGATCTTGGGTAGCAGTCTGTTCTGAATATAGTAATTAAGGCTGCAGTTTATTTAGTGTGGGTAAATTGAAAATTTTGGTGAGATATGCTCTTACATGGAAATTTAAGATTGATTAATTGGAATGCTCCCAGTATTCTACCCAAGCTTGAGAATCTGAAGGGCATGATTCGCGATTATCAGCCCCATGTTATTTGTATCTCTGAATCTTGGTTGCAGCCAAACTCAAGATTTAATGTTTTTAATTATAATTTGTATAGGCAGGATTGAATGGGAACCCGGGGGGGAGGTGTTGCAGTATTGGTGAGGAGGGAACTGAGGACGTCTCCTCTGATTTTTGAGTTCTCTGATCCTGGAGACATTTTATGTACAGAGTTTGTTGGTATAAATGTACGATTAGAGGGGGGTAGTTGTGTTCAAATCATTGCAGTGTATTCTCCTCCAGATGTTGAGCCAGCTTTGAGTGCGTGGCAGGAACTGTTTGGTTCGGGGGGAGTTGATGATCATAAAATTATCTGTGGCGATTTTAATGCGCATTCTATGACCTGGGGCTCGTTGAATGTTAATAATGAAGGTAATAGGATTGCTGAGGTTGTGGAGGGACTTAATTTGATTCCTCTCAATGACTCGATTTTTACGCGGGTCCCAACTATTGGGTCTTTGGCTTCTAATCTAGATTTGATTTTAGTTTCCCCTTCTGTGTTTTCGATGGCTACCTTTGAGGTTAGCTCGGATGCTTAGGCATCGGATCACTTGCCTGTTGTATGTGACTTTCGGCTTCGCCCGGCTATAATTACACATAAAACTCAAAGAATTAATACTAAAAAGGTTGATTGGCTAAAGGTCAGAGAGGATCTGGATGCTGGAATCGGTGGATTCGATGAGGAAGTTCAAGGGCTCTCAGTTGAGAATCAATATGGAAAATTTATCGGGAATGTTAATCAAACCTTAATGGCTAATGGTGCATATGATTCTAAGCAGCTGAAGGGATTGAGGAAGTCCCAACCTCTTTGGTGGATTTCGGATTGTGACGATCTTGTAGGTGGAAGGAGAGACACGCCCTTAAAGATTTCCTTGGGGATCAGACGGAGGATAAACTGAAGCTTTATAAGAGGGTTAAGAACAAG
This sequence comes from Ganaspis brasiliensis, assembly GCA_037103525.1. NCBI lineage: Eukaryota > Metazoa > Arthropoda > Insecta > Hymenoptera > Figitidae > Ganaspis > Ganaspis brasiliensis. The sequence goes on from JAZKLR010000211.1 coordinate 2,766,308, forward strand.
GTTAGGAGAAAGTTGCAGAAGATCAAAAAGGAATCGTTTAAGAAATTCTGTGAGTCTTTGGATTTTCGAGATAATATGACTAAGACCTGGAGTCTTGTGAAATCGTTTGCTTCTAGGAATCAGACTCCGCAAATACCTACCTTAACGGATGAGGATAAAGCACAACTTCGCGCTGTGCAGGATAAATTGGTTAGAGAGAATATTAGGCCGCATACATTTACCAGAATTCCTCGTTCTTTAGAATCTTCTCCATATTCAGACCCTTTTTCTTTGAATGAATATATGTCCGCACTAAGTTCTGCGAAATTGAATTCCTCTCCGGGTATTGATGCAATTAGCTACGATATTCTAAGACGATTACCTCCTGGCAGCCAGAAATTGCTTTTGTCACTCTATAATGAAATGTTTAAAACTGGTACTTATCCTGCTTCGTGGAGAGAGACCTTGGTTAAATTTATCCCGAAAGATAGTGGGGATTTCCGTCCTATTTCTCTTACCTCATGTGTGGCTACGCTTTTTGAGAGACTGATTCAGCAACGCCTTGAACACCTGGTCGAAACGAGGGGCTATCTGCCGAGTTTTCAATTTGGATTCAGGAAGGGACGTTCTTGCTTGGATGCTGTTGCTTGCCTTACCTCAGACATCTATAGTGCTTTTATGGGGGGAAGGTCAGTTGTGGCGGTTGCTTTGGACATAAAAGGGGCCTTTAACTCAATTAGGCCGGACATGATTTTGAAAGAGCTGGTAGATTTGAGAGTCTCTGCAGAGATTATTAATATTGTGTGTTTTTTGATAACGGAGAGGTACTTGATCTTTGATCCGGACAATCAAGAGAGGAGAACTTCAGGTGTTGGTGTGCCACAGGGGGTTAGGATCTCTATGTATGCGGATGATATTTTTTTTATATTTGGAATGGGATGATGCTGTTTGTTCAGTGTGAATTCTTGAGCTGGCTTTTACTCGACTTGAGGGGTGGCTTCTGGAGTTTGGCTTAGAGATTTCATACCCTAAAACACAATTTATAGTTTTTTCCAAAAGAAAGACGATTTTGGATTTAGGTATTAAGATAAGAATGGTGATCACGAGTGGGGAGCAGAAAAAAGTATTAAGTATCTAGGAATTTGGCTGGATTGTAAATTGCTGTGGCATGAGCATATCAACCAAATTGCCTTGAAAGCTAGTAAGACAGTTAATGTGATCAGGTTCCTTGCAAGAATCTCTTGGGGAGCTAGTCCCGAGCTGCTCTTGACTGTTTGCAGAGCTATGATTAGGGCTTGTTTGGATTGGGGAGCGCCTTTGTTTTGGAAGGCTAGCGCTTGCCATATTAGAAGACTTGATAGAGTTCTTTTTTAGGCTCTTAGAGTTGTTCTGGGCTGTATGCGCACCACTCCTAGATCAATTTTGCTTGCAGAATCGAATACTATGTAGCCAGAGATTAGAAGGAGTTTGCTGGCACAAAACTTTATTATTAGAAATGCACAGTGGTCGAGTAATTTGTTGATCAATAAGGTTAGCACAGCAGTTGGCGCCGCCAGAGGAGAGAGGGGTAAGAGAATGATTCAGAAGTTTGGAGTAGCGGTGGCTTGGATGGCAACTCAGGGTCTGACTTCAGAAATATTCTCAACAAATTTACCTTCTTATCTGGACTTGCTATGGCGAGCGGTTGTTTGTCGAATTAGCACAAATGCTCGAATGGGTTTTGATCTGCGTACCTCGCATCACCCTGATCATGATTTGAATGCAATTTTGAGCCAGCAGGATTCCTTGGCTGTTACTGTCTATACTGATGCTTCATCGATCCCAAATTATGGTGGTTGCGCTGTTTCTTATTTTTGCCCAAGTATTGAATATAGGCTTGCTCTGAGGGTACCTGAATTTTACTCTGTTATGTCGCTCGAGATGCTTGCAATCTTTTTGGCTCTTAAATTTTGTTTGGCGGCTGAATTCAAACATGTAATAATAATGTCTGATTCTAAATCTGCTGTCGAGAGCCTGTGTGGGCTTCCTCTTGATAGTCCCAGAGATTCTGCTTTGATGCTGGAAATTAGGGGAGTTATTGATCGTATATGTTCAAGGGAATGGGTAATGTTCAGATCTGGTAGGTGCCTGCTTATTGCGGGATCTCTGGTAATGGAATAGCGGATGACTTGGCCAGACTGGCAGTGGGTTTACCATTTGAGAAAAATTATTTGATTCCTCCTGAAAATTTAAGGGAAGTTGTTTTGCGGGATCATGAATTTTGGAGGTTGCTCACTTGGCCTGTATTACCTACGTCACGCTCTAATAATTTTTTATTAAAAGTCAAAGACACCATGGTTTTGTCGGTTTAAGGTGGACCGAAATATGGCATGTTATATCACAAGGATTAGATCGGGGCATACTTTGACTGGGGACCAAATACTTAGATTTGGTTGGTCGTTTAATGTTAATTGTCAATGTGGTTTCGAGTTTAAGGATTTGGATCACATCATTCGGGACTGCCCGCTCTATTCTGGAGGCAGACCAAGATTTTTTGGCTTCCTATGTGAAAATTGTACACAGGAATTTGATACTATGGAGAGATTCTTTACTGTTATCTTTAATCCAACTCAGGCGGGTTTGATCGAGATGGGAAGATTTTTTAGACAGTCAGATATGATTATATGATCTGGTGTTTTCCTTGGTTGAATCTAGTTAGAGCTTTGATTTGAATTAAGCTACTTAATATTTTAGATGTGAAGTAAATTTTAATCAAGTTAATAACTGCTTCCAGTTTCCATTTGAATTTCCCGCCTAATTTGCTCAATGTGAAATTAATGAATGCAAGCTTTATTGAATATAATTTACCTTAAGGACTTGAGCATGCGCTTTGAAATTTACCCTGAAGCCTGCTCTGGATGGAATTAACTTTAAAACATATACGGAATAACTAATATATTTACTGATTTGGATTAATATATAATGAATTGATTAGTTGAAAATTTTTTTCTGATCAGCTGAAAAAGTTATGGCTATTTGACCGAAAGGGACATGATGCCAAAAACCAAACCAAACCAAACCATGATCAAAGATATCATGATAAAAATTACTTCAGAGGTTCCTATGATGACGTGGGGTGCAAAGATCGTTCTCAAAGTCACAAAACGCAAAACGTTTATGAGCGCAAAAATCGTTCTAGACGTAAAAGGTCAAAAATAAGATCTTGTAAACGCAAGGATCGTTCTCGAAAGTCACGGTCTAAAGAAAAGCGCAAAGATGCCTCTCCAGGTTCGATTTCGGGTGTAAGTATAGAGTATTCTACTAACGGCAGATCTAGTTCGCGTTCAGATGACAGTAAGTCGAAAAGTGATAGTTCTCGATCATTTAATTCATTCTCAGATAGAGAAAATGAAATCTCTGATATAGAAACTAAACATTGTAAGAAAAAAGATGCTGAAAAACAAACTTTTATGGAGGGTAATGTACAATCAAATGAAGAAACGCTTAAAATTTTAGGAGAGGATCTATCGAAAAATAAAATTGATTCTCTTAAAGTACATAATACTTTAGTGTCTAAATGGACAGATATTTTTCAAAAAGGGTTAAGAAAAGAAGGTTTAGATGCATTACTGAAAAAGATCCCTCTACCAAAGGATTTGGAGGCTATTTCTGCTCCGAAAGTGAACTCCGAAATTAAACATATGCTTGGCGAATCAGGCCTCAAGAAAAATAACTTCCAAATTGTTTCTTAAAACAAAATAGGAGCCGCAATTTATGCTGTTGGTCTAGCTTTAACCAATATTTTTAACGATGGTTCTAAGATTAACGCAAGAAAGGATTCTAGCCGACGTTCATTATAACGTTTCGGTGATGCGAAGGGCATTTATTTTACCTAAAGTTAATCAAACCGTAAAAGAGATTACGATAGAAATACCTGTTAACAACCTACTTTTTGGAGAAGATTCATCTGCAAGAATGAGAGCAGCGAAGGCGGTCGAGAAATCAAGCAAAAATCTTGAAAAACAGACGACATCAAATTTCAAGGATAAAAAGGCCAATCAAGGGACACATAAAAGAAATACACAAGTTTACAATTATAAGAAGACATCGTTAAACTCGAGAGGCTCGACCAAAGGCAGCTACAGGAGCCGGAACAGGGGCAACTTGGCCGGGCCGCAAAGAATGACTCGCCCATATCGACGTCAGTACTAGAGGTAAGTGAAACATCTGGACGCATTAAATATTTTGAAATTTCATGGACAAAATTAACTAAGGATAAAGTTATCCTGGAATATGTTAGAGGTTACAGAATACCTTTCGCAAGGGAGGTTTTACAAAAGTGTAAACCCATTGCTCCGTCTTTAAGTAAATCAGAAATGCAAGAATATTCCCTAGTTATAAATAAGCTTATTAAAAAAGGAAGTATTAGAAAGTGTCAACCATGTACAGGGCAGTTTATATCCTCTTATTTTTTAGTCGACAAACCTAATGGGAAAGAAAGGTTTATCCTGAATTTAAAGAAATTAAATGATTATATAGGGCCTCCACATTTCAAACTAAAGGATCATAAAATTGTTATTAAATTATTAACGCCAAACTGTTTTACGGCATCGTTGGATTTAAAAGACGCGTATTTTTTAATACCCATCGCGGAAAATTCAAAAAAAATTTGCGGTTTGAGTTTAATGATACACTCTATGAATTTAATTGCCTTCCCTTCGGTCTTTTCACGACCCCTTTTGTGTTTACAAAATTGTTGAAACCTGTAGTTCAAGTACTGAGAAGCCAGGGTTTAAAATCAGTCATCTATTTAGATGACATTCTTATTGATAAGAATAACCAAAGAACTTTGCCGTATAAATATTTTGCAAACAAAAGAATTGCTTGAATCTTTGGGATTTATTATAAATGGGGAAAAATATTCCTTGAATCCTTCTAAAAAATGCAAATTTCTTGAGTTTATATACGATAGCTGTCAATACACGGTTAACTTGACACAAGATAAAAGGGAAAAAATTCAAAACTTAACAAAAAAAGTTTATCTTAAAGAAACTTGCAAAATTAGAGATTTTGCTCAATACATTGGGGTATTAGTTTCAGCTTGCCCGGCGGTAAACTATGGCTGGCTTTACACAAAAAACATGGATAGACAAAAATTTCTGGTATTAAAAAATAGTGATGATAACTTTGAAGTAAAAATGAGGTTATCTACAGAAGTAAAAGATGAAATTGGAGGACAAAAAATGTCACCTTATCAAAAACCCCTATTCAAAATTCAAACTTTTATTTCGAAATTTATTCAGACTCTTCTTTGACGGGCTGGGGCGCATATTGTAAGGGCAAAAAAACACACGGCTGGTGGAATTCGGAACAGCAAACCGAGAATATTAACATTTTAGAACTGAGAGCGGCTTTTAATGCCTTAATGTGTTTCGCGTCAAATTGTCAATCTTGTCAACTTCTCCTGCGAATAGACACAACTACAATCTCATACATTAATCGTATGGGAGGAGTTCAATACTCAAAGGTATCTGGAATTGCAAAAGAGATTTGTCAATGGTCTGAAAAACGAAATTTGTGGATTTTCGCATCATACATCAAGTCTAAAGACGCAATATCATAGCGGACAAAGAATCACGAATTTTGCCATCTGAAAAAGAGTGGGCATTAAATACAAAGTATTTTCAATTAATTACAGAAAAATATGGTAAACTGGAAATTGATTTATTTGCGACTAGTGCAAACAATAAGTGTGATAAGTTTGTTTCTTGGTTTAAAGATCCGAATTCCATAGCAGTTGATGCCTTTACAGTTTCGTGGAAAAATTTTTATTTTTACGCGTTTCCTCCTTTTTCGATTATCTTGAAAGTTCTAAATAAAATATAATAAACGATGAAGCGTAAGGAATAGTGATTATTCCTTTATGGCCTACACAGGCTTGGTACCCTTTATTTTTATCATTAGGAACAATAAAACAATATGAAAAACCACTTCGACTATATTAAACTTACGGTATTTTGAATTCGTATCGTTCAGCAGTCTCCTTGATAACAATGTCAGAAATTGGTTGTGATCCGTTAATGAAGAGATTTTTTAAGGCCAGGTTACTCTGAACAATTTTGAAAAAATCGAAATTTTTTTTTTCATAAATTGCCACTGGATACTCGTAGAAATAGTATAGAATTAGTCCCGAAGGTCAGGAAGACCGAGAAGCAGGTATAAAAGAGTAGGGAGCAAGGCACTTTGCTGATAGGGCCAACAACAGACGTGTTGATCGAGCTGAGCTAGAAGCTACTGAAGTGTCTAAGGATCACAGAACTGCTTTATGAAATGCAAGAATTCTTCAGAATGATGCTTACGAAGACGAGGAAGGAATTGTGTATGCAGCTGGAATGGATATGTAAGTAAAATTCACTTTTTTACGATTTTTCACGAATAAAAACTTTGAACTGATTTTTCTTCAAACCACGTTTTTTCGCATGGATGACACCCTCATTTCAAAACTATTGCACTAATCGATATGAACCAAACGGCATTTTACTCTTTAGATGTCTGGCTATGGCCTCAAGCAGAACCAGAAATATTCATTATTATTTAAAAAAGTTATAAACAATTAAAAGTGAAAAACAAGGTTGAAAAAATTCAAAAGTTCGCCATTTTGTTTTTTTTTTTTCATTGAAAATGTTTCATTCTGCTTGAGGCCATATCCAATTCGATACAGAACATGAAACCGTTTTGTTTTTTGCTTTCAGATAATTCTTTTCCAAGAAATTATGTCATTCATCTACGAAGTAGATAACTTTCAGCAGCCATTTTCAAGACCGCCATTTTGAAAAAAAATAAAAAAATTTCAAGTAACTTCATGTATGTACTATCATATGTAAAAAAGGTTATTACTTAACATTTTTTGTATTATAAATAAAATGTATTAAAAAAATCACGTTTTTCAGAGTAAGCTGGCCTTAAGGGTGTTTCGGTCGCGAAGCTGTAGCTGCAAGCACCGCGATATAATTTTACTTGGTATCCCCAGACGGTTATCAATTACATAAAATTATTAGATGTAGACTCAAAATTACCTCTTAAACTTTTAGCATACAAATTGATAATCTTATTAGCTTTAATTACGTCTCAAAGAGTGCAGACACTCTGAAAAAATGTATTAAATAATATTTTGATTTCAGAAGAAGTAACACAGAATAAAAACATCTGGAATTAACATATCTCAGCCTTGTTTGCGAGTCCCGTTTTTTCGAAATGAACCAAAACTATGTGTCGCATCAACTTTGTCAGAATATATAAAACGGACTGAACCTATAATATTCGCGTTTGCAAAATTTTATGATAGGCCACTTCAAAATAAAGATATTTTTGCTAAAGCTATTATTTATAATCAAAATAATTAATAAGTATTTTCTGATTGAAGATGCCTGTTTTATGATTTGTAATAAAAAAAATAAATAAAAATCTGTAAAAAGATTTTTAAATATAAACAAAATCGCAAATTTGTTTTGCTTTAAACATCTACGTAATGATCTAGAAGAACGAGACGACGTAATATAATTAACTAATTAAACTTAAGTGAAGTTCAATCTTAATTATATGAGTCGTCTTGTTCGAATAGATCACTCCCTCCCTGACAATAAAATAATTTTAAAAAATTTTCCTGTCTCCCTTATATTGCGATTTAAAAACTTTAAAATACATGAGGTAACGGATGTGCACCAGCGCGGGAAATGCCGCGCGGCGTGTCTACTAACAGGCGGGTAATATTTTAATTTCAAAAAAGCTATAAAAAGCTTTAAAAATTGTGGTTGTTTAATCAGTTAATTTTTTCTGAAAAATGTACAACTGGATCTTCCAAAATTTGGTGAAATTGAATCCATTAATATTTTTATTTGGGGTGAAAAACGACTTTCTAGATTGAGGTTATGTAATTTGAGCGAAAAGGCGAGAACCTCCTTAAATTAATTAGTTCAATGTAAACAAAATAATTTCACTGAAATTAAAATATTAATTCTGTTTAAACAGTTGACCTTGGAGAGGCTAAAAGTAGAAAAAATATATCGAGAAATAACCACGATTCTTCGACTGTTGGCGCCAAACGTAAGTAAATTCTTGATAATTCCCGTTTTTATGAAAATTTATTTATAAAATAAAATGTATTTCCAGACAGGGCCGAATCAAGGCTGTCACGGGCCTGAGGCACAAAAAAATTTCAGGGCCCCCCTAAAAAAACAAAATTTTCTGCATATTTATCTTATCAGAGTGTCTAGCGAATAATCATTAAAACAATGGAGAAAATTTTTAAAAAATCTTAACAAAATGTAAAAAAAATGAAATTTTTCATAAATCGCAAAAATTAGAAAATTTTATTAAAATCAGTATTATGCATGAGCAGATAAGAAAGTTAAGGATAATTTACATTGCAATTGTAAAATTAAAGCAAAAAAATGTAAAAAATGTACTAATTAAAAACCCTGCAAAAAATAAATTAATTCTTCAAAAATAAAAAAGTTTAAAAAATCAATGAAAGTAAAAGAAAGAAAATTAAGAAATATGGTAATAATGCGTTATGAAATATTAATATTAAACAGTTCAAGGAAGATAGATTAAATTGCTTTTTTAAATATTTGCGGACATGATTTTTTAAATTAAGAAAATAAATAAGATAGGGGAGACCGGGGCTGGTTGGGTCATTTTGCACTCTTCGTTGTTTAATTTCTTTAATATCCAATTAATGAAAACCTTATCGTATCGGAACCCTATTCTTATATTTTAGCTTTTATTTAAAAAAGAAAAAGTCCAGTTATTACTTTTAGTTTTTTTTTGGGAACATTGTTTTTGCAGATAAAACAGAATTTTTTTGAAAAAATATTGTAAAATATATTATGAAAAGTTGTGGAGGACAGATTTATCTACAAGGTACATGAGTTTACATATATATGGATTTGGGGATTTAGTTAAAAAAAAAATATATATTTTCTAAAAATTAAACTTTAGGCCCAGCTCCCCTATTCTTCAACTTTTTTAATTATTTTGTTCTGTTGTAAATTATTCTTGACAGTTTTCGAATTCCTTTTTTAATTGTCAATTATTTTCCGCATTTTTCAATTATTTTCTTTAATATTAAATTATTCTCGTCATTTTGTAATTTTCTTTAAATTATGAATTATTTTCTAAAGTCAATTCCATTCTACAATTTTCAATTAAGTTTATTCAATATTCCAAAAAACTTGACTTTTTTCAATTATAAACCACTTTTTCAAATTACAATTTATTTATTCAATTTTTGATTATTTTCTTCAAATTTCAATCACCTTTTACAATTTTCAATTATTTTTTCGAATATCGATATGCTTTTTTTATTTTAAGTACAATTGTTCAATTATTCTATTCAGTTCTTAATTATGTTTTAAAAATTTCATTTCCATTCTTCAATTTTAAATTTTTTCCTCAATTTCAATTATTTTGTTCAATTCAATTTTTTCAATACAGTCATTCAATTTGCAATTATTTCCAATAATTATTTCTATAATTTTCTTTCTTTTTCAATTTTCGAAATTTTTCGAATTTTGTCTTCAATTGTCAATTATTTTCGTCATCTTCAGAAATTATCTTCAACTTTGCTATTATTCTTGTTATTTTTCATTTATTTTCTTTATTTTTTAGTTATTTCTTACAATATTTAAAAATTTTTTTATTCTCTTAAAATTTCAAAATTATTTATCAACGTTTTCAATTGTTTTTTTCAGTTGTGCATTATTCTAGTTATTTTTTTATTTCTTTTTTCACTTGTCAATTATTTTCTTTAATATTTTAAAATCCTTGCCTTTCGCCAATTATTTTTCTCCATTATCAATAAGTTAAATTCGTTTTTTAAATACTTTTTTTATTTTTTAATTATATTCTTTAAATTTAAAATAAAATTTTCAATTTTCAATTATTTTATTGAATTTTAATTATTTTTGGCGATTTTTTTATCAATTTTTTTCAGTAGTCCATTAATCTATTCATTTTGTAGATATTTTCTTCAATTTTTTAATTATTTTCATTTTTTAATTATTTCTTTCAAATATTAACTATTTTTCGCAACTTGAAATTATTTCCTAAAAATTTTTTCAATTTGCAATTAGTCTCTTAAAGTTTTATAATGATTCTTTGAGTTTTTCAATTATTTTTTTTTTTGGTTGTGTATTAATCTAGTCATCTTTCGAATTTTGTTTTCAATTGTGAATTATTTTCACGTTTTGCAACTTTTCTCCATTATTATCAATTTTTTTTTAAATTTCAGTTTAATTTTTAAATTATGAATTTATTTCTTCAAGTTTTTATTATTTTCTAAAGTTTTTAATTATTTGTTTCAATTTAAATTTTTTTTTTTTATTTTCAATCCAGTTGTTCAATTTGCAATTGGTTTCAGCAATTATTCCTCTAATTTTCTTAATTTTTCAATTTTTTAGTTTAAATTGAATGTATATTGTTTAATTTTTTAGATTATTCTTAACAATTGAAACTTATAAGTTTTGAAAAAATTAAACTTTGAGTTAATTGACGTTTGGGATTTATATAAATAGTAATGGTTTGGAATTAATTAAGTTTAATATAGTTTTCGACTTTCTTTCTATCAAAATTTTTCTAGATTAAATTCTGATCATTTTAAATTCAATTTTTCATATTATTATTAAAGAATACAAGATTGAAATTGAAGTTTTTAGGATTTATCTATCTTCCCAGAGTTTTTTTAAAAATTTGCAGATCGTTTGCAAAATTTACGGATTATTTCGAAAATTCTCGTCAATTTGAAAGTTTTTTTCACGATACATTAAATTTTGGCATCGGGCCCTTTTGGGTTCCGTGCCCTGGTGCTGCAAGGTAGATCCGCCCCTGTTTCCAGACAGCTCACAACAAAAAATAAAGTTTTACAACTTAATTTGTCACTTTAATAAATTGTCTCTTCAAGCTGCCCTGAAACTGGCTTGTCAGCTTTAATCTAAACACTGCTCTGAATTTTTAAAGATTGACATTCTATGTTTTTTGGCGCTTGTCTGACCTTCTTGAAAAACATGAAGTGTCAGATCTGACGTGTTTAAAATTTATGAAATGTATAAAATATAAATCACCCGGAGATTTGATGTTTGATCTCGATACTCGAGATAAATTCGTTCTTTTTACATTGACACGTATTGTGAAAAAATATTGATCCCCTGCAATCGTCTCTTTTCTCAAATTTTCCGTCTATATTGCTTTGATGATAAAAGGCGATAAAGTCCGTACTAATTATTCTAAATACATTGAAAGAAAAGAATTTTTTTTTTGTTGAGTCACAACCACAACGCTAATTATTTCAATATATAAATATTTTTATTGTCGCAGGAAAAAACTCAATGGAGAAGGTCAAGGTCACGCAAGGAGTTTGGCAGAGCAATAAGTCCTGAAGTTAGATCGAGGGACGAATCTGTCGTAAAACAAAAAAACGAAATTGTTACTTAAAACTTCTTTCAAGAATCACCTGCTCCAAGAAACTTTTTTTTAAAATAAAGCACACAAATTATAAACGACGCAATTAATCATTTTTCTTTGTCATATGATAAATGCCTAAACTGAATCAGTGTTATTCATCTTAAAATAGAAAAAAGTAAGTTGCATTATTTTTATTAGAATAGTCTGTCGTTCTAATAAAATTTTTTAACTCGTTTTTTTTTAAGACAAGCAAAATTTACATTTTTGGAAAAATTTTCATCAATTAAAAAATAGTTTTAGAATGTTACCGTCTAATGATTTAATAACTAAAAAAAACAACAATTTTTGTTATTTAAATCAGAGTTATTACGAAAATAAAATTTTCGAACGCTTATTTCTAAGTAGTTTGTTTTTTAATAAATTATATATTATGAGTGATAATTTCCAGATTGTATAATTTTCCCGGAATAGTTCATTTAATACTTAATGATAATTGATTATTTAAATAAAAATTAAATGAAGAAATGAGAAAATTCTTTGAAATAAAAGAAGTTATGGATATTATTTAAGACAAATTTACATTTTTTGGAGAATTTTTCATCAAGTTTTTAAAAAATTCTTCTTTTGAAAATTGACCGTTTAATAATTCAATAATTTCAAAATAAAACAATTTTTATTACTTAAATCAAACCTTTTTACTTATATAAAATTTTCAGAAGCTTAATTCTAAATAGTTAATTTTTTAATAAATTTTATGTTACAAATGATAATTTCCAGATTGGATAATTTTTCCGGAATAGTTCATTTAATGATTAATAATTGATAATAATGTAAATAAAAATGATTTGAAAGAAATGAGAAAATTCTTTAAAATAAAAAAAGTCATGGTTATAACATATTCAAAAATAGAGAAAATTTTCAAAAACTACACGAGAATGAAATAAGTGACGACAAATATATAACAAAATAGAAAATCTTTTGAAAAATAAAAATATTTAAGTACATTTTTTTAAAAATTAAGAAAGTAACAAAATGAATGAAAAAACGTTTCAAGAAATTACTAAAGAGAACATTTTGAAAATTAAAAAAATTTGTAATTACTTTTTAATATTAAAGAAAAAAATAATGAATTAGTCTTTTGAAAATTTGGAGTAATGAGAATTTAAGAGAAAAGAAAAGAAACCGGTTTTAAAAAACAGAAGAAATTTCTCATTTTTCTATTAAAGAAATTTCTTCTAACATAAAATAAAATAAAAGAAAAGTCTTTAGAGAAATTAGAAAAATAAAGCAAATATGAAAAATTTATATATTTATCGAATAAATTTTTTTAAGAACACAACCATAAAATTAAACATTTCTAAAAAGTGGCAAATATTTCTTAAAAATAGAAAAATTATGAGAAAATTTAAAGTATGGTACTTGGAGATGAACGAAAAAATGGAATAAAATGGAGAACATTTTTTTTTTGTAAAACCCTAACAAACTATGAAAAACTAAAAAAAAAATATATAAATTTTTCTGAAAATCTACTGAAAAAATAAAAAGTATAGTAAGAATAAAACAAAAAAAAATATAAAAAGATAAATAGAACGTCTACAAATAAAATGAAAAAAATCTTTTAAAAAATGGATGAAACTAAAAAAATCAGAGAATTGAAAAAATATTTTACTCCTTTCTTTCCTTCTATAAAATAAAAATAAAAATTCATGTTATAGTCTACAAAAAAATGTGATTATTAAAATAAAAAAATAAAAAATTGAAACCCCATATAAATAAAAAAAATTTATTAAAGAATAAAGAAAAAACATAAAGAAAGTTTAAAAAATAAGAAAATCTTTGACGAAATGAGAAGATTTATTGAATTGTTTTTTGTAATAAAAATAAAGGTAATTTTAAAAATCAAAGAAAAGTAAAATTTGTTAAATCTGATAAAAACAAAATTCTGTAAAATAATATTCAATAATTTGCTGAAAAAGAGGAATACAAGATATAATCGTAAAATAGAAAAACAAAAATCCAAAAAAGACATTATAAAAACCAAAAGAAAAAATCTTTTAAAAACCAGAAAATAGAATTAATCAGTAAAAAATACAAAATAATGAATACATTTTTGGAAAAATAAGAAATTATAAGAAAAAAAATTAACAGTTTCGAAAAAGTGATTTTTATTAAATAAAAAAAGGATTATTATTGTTAATATCTAAGTAAAACAATTAATTTTTGAATACTGGAATCTTAATTAACTGAAAATTGAAAATTTAATGAATTAAAATATGAATTAATGGACGTTTGGAATTTATTTAAATAAAATTGTAATAACTTGAAGATATTAAAATTTAATAATATTTTTGACTCTCTTCCTACTCAAAGTTTTAAATTGTATTTTGACCAATTTTTCAATTGTACAATTTTGCTATCAACGAAATTAAAATTTGAAATTTTCAAGATTTGCAGAAATTGAGCGATATTCATGCATTTTTGTTCGGTTTGTAAAGTACCTTTTATAACGAAGCATTTTTTAAATTAACTATACAAACGTAAATATAAAATATTAAATGTCGTACTCTAAATATTGTAGAATTTATAAAACTTTAAAATGTTAATAATTATATTAACTTTTCAAAGGAATAATGTATGAATATTTAGAGTACCAGGGTGGACAGAAGGAGTGATATAAAAGTAGCCCTTGCTAACTTTTATATTCGCAAAGTCTCATATAAGTTAGACTTAAATTATGTCATGCATTTTTTATTAAACTCGACGAAGGTTCCTGTCATCTAATACTTTCCTCTTAGAGCACCACATTACTTCAATTTTTTATTAGTCACTTGAAAAATTAGTTTTACAAAATATTTTCTCCTCTTTTATTGAAAATAATGTAAAAAAGTTATTCATAATGAGAAAAAAATAAAAAATAACTCTTTCTACTTTTTATCTGTTATTTAAATTCTAGGTTTTATAATTTTAGTCAACTTTAAAAACTTGGCAGTGGAATCGGATTAATCGGAAAAAATGCATAGAATGATGCATGTATGAGGTAGGGATTTTAATGTAATAAGCGTCTCATAGTTCTTAATTTATAAATGGTGTCCAAAACGAGCAGACGTATAATTGTCTAACGCCGCATTTTCACATCGACGAAAGATTTGTTAAAGGTATTAATTTTTATTGTCGTAAATTGGTGTTTTTTTTTTGTTTCAATTGGCTGAGTTAAACTTATTTGTATTCATTTTTGTTTTAATCGGAAATTTGAGGTCCATTTAAATATATTCTGATTGTGGATATTTGACGGAAATCTGTGATCAATTCATCACCATATCATCAATGTATCAATTGGATGAATCTTATCCGTGACATAGAGTAAGTCAAGACATTTTTATTTGCTCTGATCTTCCGATTATGTCTTCTGAAACTAAATTATAAATGTATTGTCACATCTCGTGAAGTTATTCGAAGACACCAATATTATAGATTCGTTTTTGTTCTTTTCTTTCTTTATATTCGTCAGATAATCATTTTGTATCAACATTTTCAATTATAGGATATTTGTTAGTATTTATGTAATCTAATTTAAATTTGTGTGTATGTATGGATTTTAGAAATAGAGATATCAACTTGACTGATTTTATAAATATTAGGTATTGTTCTCTCTCTCTCTCTCTCTCTCTGACTCCAATGTGACCTTGTGATAAATAAAAATATATTGTTACCAATTAGTTTGATATTTATTTGGCTGAATATTAAAGTTTGCTTATTTGATAATAATTGATCGATATACTTTCGAAATTTTATACTTCAATAAATACATAAAATTAAGTAACTAAAAAATCCATTACAACATTTACAGTAGATACTCGAATATAATAGTGTAACTTTCTTTATATAAATCCTTTATTTTGACTCCACATCAAATAGCGATTAACCTTTAATCGAAAGGGTAGAAAGTTTTGATTGTGTCTTGCAAGTTTATTTTGGAAAGAGCAAAATCAGGGAAAATTGAAGTGATCTTGAAAGGTGGTCTGCTCAGCCTTGTTGGTCCAAAGCGACGTTAAAAAAAAAGCTTAAGACTGTAATCTTGAAGAGACCACGTACGCGGACTTTTGGACAAGTCGAGCAGGCGGCGCACGCGCATAGAGTTGATGATTTTCTAGATGGCAGTGTAGGTTCATGCCTGGCGGCTTTGACAGGCCACCCCTTACCCTTACACTTTTACCCCTTCTCTCTTTACTTTGTCTCTTTCCCAGGTTCAGTCACTCTTCACCTTTTTTTTCTTTTTCCACCCTCCTCCACCTCCACCTCCTCCTTCTACCAACCCTTTCCATTTCTCTCACCCTCTAAAAGCACTGACAAACTGAACCGCGACAGCCTGCTATATAGACACGGAGGGTCTTTGCTCCCGTTTAATATTTTAACCAGTCCATTGGCCACTGTAAGCATCGACATGCGCGAAGCTTGCGACCCGACCAACCGAGCAAATTCGACTTACTGTCTCCAACATATTCCATAATGTCTATCACAATCACTTCCAACTATTTTATAACTGATTACCAACAAAAAAAAAAAAAAAATTTCACGTGTGAGGCATTCATTCTCAATTCGGCCACCCCAATTAGAGTTGCAAAATTCTCGGTAATTTAACCTCCGGTTACATTCTCGAGAATATAACCGATAATATTCTCTTTCCGGAGAATTTATGAGATAATTTTCTATGTTTGAATGAGCCCCACTATTTTGAAGCACAAACAATTTATTATAAAAAAAATGGAAATATAACAAAATAATTATCATTATAGGGGAGAGTCGGGTAAAATGCCTAATTGGGTAAATTGGCAATGGTTAATAACTTGGCCAAAAATAAATATTAATAATTAATTAATTATTAATTAATAATATTAATTAATAAATATTATTTTAGAATTATTGTTTACTAATTGCAATTACTTTATTCAATTTTTTGTATTGTTATGAACTTTTAATTTTTAATTATTTTTTTCTTATTTGACTTTTTTGGCATTTATGAATTATTCTCATCAATTGCAGTTATTGTGTTCAAACTTCAATTAATTTCTTCAACTTTCAATTACTTTACTCAAACTTATAAATTCTTTTTTTTTAACTTTACAATCATTGTCTTTAATTTTTTTATTTTTACACCAGTTTTAAATTATTTATTTCAATATTTCAATTGCTTTGTTAAGTTTTCAAGTATTTTCTTCAAATTTTTAATTTTTTTTAAAAATTATCAGTTATTTTTGTCATTTTTCAATTACTTTTTTACGTTTCAACTATTTTTGTGAAAATTCAAATGTTTTTAAAATTTTTGAATTATTTTCTTTAAATGTCATTTTCTTCAATCTTTTTATTATTATCATGAATTTATTAACTTTTGAAGATCAGTTTTCAATTATTTATGTCATTATTCAATTATTTTCTTCACATTTTAATTGTATCGTGAATTTTTCAATTATTTTAAACAATTTTTCAAATAATGTATTTAATTTTTTATTTTTTTACTTCATTTTTGAATATATTTCTCATTTTTCATTAATTTTTTTTTAAATTTCAGTTATTTTTGTCATTATTCAACTATTTTTTACACATATACATTTTTTTGATACTTTTTAATTATTTTTTCCAATTTCAAAATTGGAACAAAAAATTTAAATTTTCGGACTCGAAATTTGTTTAAAATTGTTTAGAACAAACAAAACTGTGTTCTAATTTGTTTAAAATTCTTTTGAATTTGGAATTTTTTTTTCAATTATATTCTTGAAAATACTATTATTTTTTTCAATTTTTCAACTATTGTCTAAAAAATGTAGTTTTTACACCAGCTTTTATAATTATTTATGTCATTATTCAATTAGTTTCTTTAAATTTTACTTATTTCTTTAATATCTTAATTATTGTGCGAAAATTTAAATTTTTTTCACCAGTCTCAAATTTTAATTATTTTTTTGTAATCTCAATTATTTTTGAAACTTTTCAATTATTTACTTTAAATTCCAATTATTTCGTTTGAATTTTTGTCATCAGTTTTTGATTTTTAATCAATTTTTCAATTAGTTTTGTCATTTACAACTTTTTTCAAATTTAATTATTTTTGTCATTATTTAATTATTTTCTACATATTTCAATTATTTTTGCGATTTTAGAAATTGTTTTCTTTTAAATTTGAATGGCTTTTCCTGCTGGCGCCCCCCAATTTAATATCAGTAATATTAAACTCTATATTGCTTATCCTCTTTTCACGTAAAAACTCATTATTTTATCACTTTTTTAAATTAAAAAGTCTTTTTTTCACTATTTTCAATCTGCAAATCCACTGGCAGCCCTCTTTATATTGGATAAATATTATTTATCGATTTGTTTTATTTATTATTATAGTTTAATTCCTGAAATGTATGGAAAACTAAGTTATATTTTGCTGGTTAACAAGATAATTGATTATAGAAAACATATAAAAAATTTTTTTGTACTTTTATTCATATTTTTCCATATTTTTGTGAACACAGGCGATTTACCCAGTCGTGAGTTAAAATGGCGAATTTTGACATCAATATTTAAATAATTATTTTTTATGTTTTTTCGGAAATAAATACTTAAAATGACTACCTTATTATATTCTTAAAGGTTGTTTTCTAAATATTTGATGGTTCCTATTTTTCAAAATTATTATTAAATACTTTTTTTTCGCTCCAAACTTTACTATAGGCATTTTGGCCGACTCTCTCCTAATTGAGATTGAGAGAGAGTAATAAATTTATTTTTGTAAATAAATTGATAATAATAATACAAAAGAATCTTTATCTTGTTTTGATATAGGGGAGAGTCGGGTAAAATGCCTAATTGGGTAAATTGGCAATGGTTAATAACTTGGCCAAAAATAAATATTAATCATAATTGTTTTTAATTATGAAGTATATTAAGGTGAAGATGATTTCTGTAAAGTTTCATGTTTATCAGTTTATTATTAAATAATTTATTAAAGAATTGTGAAAATGATGCTTTCCAACGATAATTTTTTCATTTTTAAAGATTAAAAAACATGCACTTCTATCTCACATACGTACATAATTTTTTTTTTAAATTAATCCTTGAATATTTAGCTATCTAATCACTTTGACTTAATTAATAAAAATAAGTTCTAAAATGAAAATAATTAGTTTAATTACATCGTGTGTTTTTGGGTAAATTGCCTTGGTTAAATTGCCTATATGCTGTAAAACTTCTAAACAAGATACGTACGATACGGAAAATCTCTCGGGTTACACGTATATTTTGATGTAGACTCTAAATATCAAGTTGTTACTGCTTCTGTATAAAAAATCAGTGTTTTAACAAATTAATTATATTAATTAATGCATTTATATTAATAATAATTATAATAATTATGCATTGAAGAATAATTTTTAATATATTTTTAAAACATGGTTTTAAATAAACGCGGTATGAATCAAAAGAAGTGCGCATGCGCAGAAAAAATACACAAGATTACGAGAGATACGTGTTGTCACGTGACTATAAAGAATCATGGCGGATTAACTTGTCACATTTGGCATTGAATGACAAAATTTTCGTTTTCTTCCTAAAACTCACGAAGTTTTCAATCGAGCAGGTATTTTTGTAATTTATTATAGTGTTTAATTTACTTTTGTATGATTTTTTATAATTGTAGAAGCTTTATTTATTTGTTATAGACTTTATTTCCATTTTTTGTCGGTCTGCTTTGGATTAAAATTTTAGTTTTATGACAAAAAGATTATATTTTTGTATTCACAGCTAGTTCTTTTTTTAATATAAACAAGATAATTGATTATAGAAAATACATAAAAAAAAATTGTTTACTTTTATTCATATTTTTCCATATTTTTGTGCACAGGCGATTTGCCCAGTCGTGTGTCAAAATGGCGAATTTTGACATCAATATTTAAATAATTCTTTTTTCTATTTTTTCTGAAATAAACACTTAAAATGACTACATTATTATATTCTTAAAGGATGTTTTCTAAATATTTGATGGTTTATATTTTTCAAAACTATAATTAAATACTTTTTTTTTGCTCTAAACTTTACTATAGGCATTTTGTCCGACTCTCCCCTACAAATTAACTATAAGGGGCCATCCATAAATTAGGTAAGACTTTTAGGGGGGAGGAGGTGTCCAGTAAATCTTACGACCAATAGAAAAAATGGCGCTAATGTATGTAAAAAATCTTACATGGGGGAGGGGGGGGGGGGGGTTCAAATTACCGAAAAAACGTCTTACGTAATTTATGGACGGCCCCTAAGTCAATGAAGTGTAAAAATTATTAAATATGGGTGATTCTACGTCAGAAATATCACAATCTGCAAGTGGTTCACAGAATTTAATGATACTTGGTGAAATTGTAGTATAAAATAAGAGAAATTAGTCAGCAAAAGGAATTTTTAAAATATCATAAAATGTAGGAGTTATAATACTTTGAATTTTAATGCTACATTTTCTTAATTATTTTATATTTCGGTCAATTTTTAACCGATTTTGATGAGTCACCCATCAATTTCTTCATAAAATTGTGTATTTTCAGAAAATTATAGAGCGGAAAACAAAATTTATTATTTAGATAGAAAAAAAGTGAAAATAAAACTTTATTTATATATTTTTTTAATTTTGACCCAATTCTTTAATTTTTTTTTATTTTTTAGTAATATTCCCCTTTATTTCATCTCTATTTTAAAATAAAGATCATCCTGGAGACTTTCTTAGATCTTGTGATATCGTCCTTTTAGTATCATCATCCAAAAGAAAAATACTACGTGAATTTATGTTTTTACCTTCATTTGTTTTTCAACATTTTTTTTTAAATTAAAAACTATTTACTGTGAAGATTTCTTTTCAATTTCTCTATTAAATACAGTGAAAATCAAATATAATTGTTATTCTATTAATAGATTTGGAAATAATTATTAATTTTAAGTAAAAATACAAACATTTAATTAGAAATTAATTTTAATATAATTAAATAAATTAGGTAGTTAAATAATTATTTATTTAATAACAATATAATTATAATATAATAGAATAAATATTTATACAATGATTTATTTAGTAAGCAATTTTGTTTAAATAAAAAAAATTTAATTTTACAAAATTTGTAAAAAACAAGTATAACTGATTTAATAGTATACAAACTCACATAAATGTCCTAAAATTTATCGCTTTCGTTTTTATGATACTTGGACTTAAAATTTGAAGGTTTCTTTAACAGCAAAATATTTTCTGCATTAAATTGTTTACTTTCCATAATTTAATTAAATGTTTTTATTTCTACATAAAAATTAATAATTATTTCCAAATCTCTTAATAGAATAACAATTTTAATAGAGATAGATGTTTAATAGAGAAATTGAAAAGAAATCTTCACAGTAAATAGTTTCTAATTTAAAAAAATGTCAAAAAACAAATGAAGGTAAAAACATATATTTACGTAGTATCTTTCTTTGAGATGATGATACTAAAAGGACGATATCACAAGATCTAATAAAGTCTTCAGAATGATCTTTATTTTAAAATAAAGATGAAATAAAGGGAAATATTATTAAAAAATTAAAGAATTTGGTCAAAATTGAAAAAAAATATAAATAAAGTTTTATTTTCACTTTTTTACTATCTAAATAATAAATTTTTTTGTTTTTTGCTTTATGATTTTCTAAAAATACACAATTTTATGAAGAAATTGGTGGGTGACTCATCAAAATCGGTTAAAAATTCACCGAGATATAAAATAATTAAGAAAATGTAGCATCAAAATTCAAAGTATTATAACTCCTACAATTTATATTATTTTAAAAATTCCTTTTGCTCACTGATTTCCTCATTTGATATTACAATTTCACCAAGTATCATTAAATTCTGTGAACCACTTGCAAATTGTGATATTTCTGACGTAGAATCACCCATATAACAATTATGAACAATTTTAAAATGACAGAAATTAATTTAAATTTGAGAAAAAAATTAAAAATCCAGGAAATAAATTGAAAAAAATAAGGGTAATGAAAAATTAGAGAAAATAATTGAAAATTGAAAAAAAATTATTCAAATTCAGATAAATAATTAAAAATTTAGAAAATTAATTCAGAAAACGATGAAAATGATTAAAAATTTAAGAAAATGATGAAGAAATAATATCAATAATTTAAAAATGAAGAGAATAATTAAAATTTAAAAAAATAATTGAAAAAATTGCATAATATATTTTAAATAAAAGAAATTGAAAGAAAATTTCAGGAAAATGCTTGAAACTTTTAAAAGTTAATTGCAAAAAAAATAAAATAATTAAAAGTAGAGAAAATAAATGAAAACAGATAAACATAATTTGAAATTGAGAAAAACAATTTTTGATTTAAGAGAAATAATTGCAAAACATACAAAATATAGGTACATAAAATACAAGAAAATAGTAGATATAATTGAAAATTGAATAGAAAAATGAAAATTTCGTAAAAACTTTTTCGAAATTATGAAAAAGAACGTAAGTAATTGAAAATAATAAACAAGTAATATAAATAATTGAAAATGATTAAAAATTAAAGAAAACAATGGGAAATTTGAGAAAAATATTGAAAAATTTTAGAAAATAATTTTAAAAAAATAAGAATTATTAAAACTTGTGGGAAATAATTGGATGAAAACAATAATAAGTTGAAAAAAATTTTGTTATTTTTCTTTCAATTATCAACTATTTTTTTAAAATTTTAATTTAAATCTTTAATCTTGAACTTAATTCTTTAATCTTCCATTTATTTCATTTAATTTTTAATTATTTTCTTCAATTTTTAATTGCATTCTACGTTTTTCAATTACTTTATTCAAAATTCAATAATTCTCGCATTTTCTGAATTATCAAATTTTTTCTTGAAATTTCAATATAATTCTTTAACTTCCAAATGATTTCTTTAATTTTATTTATTTTTTAAAATTGTTTTCATTATTTTCATCAGTTTTCAATTTATTCATCAATTTAAACATTTTTTTTCAAATGCCGATTATTCTCACCATTTTTCAAATTTTTTTTCGAAGGTTAATTATTTATTTTTTTTTAGTTAATTATTTTCGTTAATATTTTATTATTTTTGTCATATTATAATTTTTCTTTTAATTATCAACTATTTTCTTGAAATTTACATTTAATTTTTTTAATTTCCAATTTATACCTTCAATTTTTAATTATTTTCTTCAATTCTCAAAAATCTTCTTTAAGTTTCAATTATTTTGATCGATTTTCAATTAATTCCTTAACATTAATTAATTCCAGCATTTTCTTAAATATTAATTATTTTCTTTCAATACAATTCTTGAATTTCCATTGATTTCTTTAATTTTCATTTATTTTCAACCATTTTTTTCCATAATTTTAATCAGTGATCAATTGGCAATTTATTATTCTCCTTCAATTTTATGAATATTCGTTAATTACAAAATTTTTTTGTACAAATGACGACTATTCTCACCATTTGTCGAATTTTTTTTCAATTGTTAATTAATTAATTATTTTCTTCAATCTTCAAATATTTTCTTTAATCTTCAATTTTTTTTTATCTATTTTCAATTAATTCCTCAATATTCAACAATCCTCTTATTTTTTCAATTAATTTTTTACTGAAAAAAAATTGTTTTAAAATTTTAATTCAATTATTTAATTCTCTTCAATTCTCAGTTTTTTTCTTCAAATTTAAATTTCACTTTTAAATTTTCAATTATTTTCTTTAATATTAAAAAATTATCGCCTTTATTCTATTTTTTTTTTTATTATCATTAAGTTTCTTTAATTTCAAATACAATTGTTGAATTATTTTCCTAAATTTTTTATTCTATTCTTCAATTTTTATTTCCATTCTTCAGTTTTCAATTGTTTCTTCATTCTTCATTTCATTTCTTCATTTTCTATCATTATTAATTCTCGGCTTTTTTAAAAAATGTTTTCTTTCAATTTTTAAGTATATTCCATAATTTTCAATTCAATTCTTCAATTATCAATTATTTTTTTTTTTAATTTTAATTATTTTTTTCGATTTTTAATGCAGTTGTAAAATGTGCAATTATTTTCAACAATTATTTCTACAATTTTCTTAATTTTTCAATTTGCAATTATTTTCTTTAAACTTAATATTTCTTGTTTAATTTTTACTATTATTTTTTTCAGTTGTCTATTAATCTAGTCATTTTTTGAATTTTGTTTTCAATTGACAATAATTTTCGGAATTTTTCACATATTTTCTTCAATTTTTCAACTATTTCCTTCAATTATTAATTATTTTCCGGAATTTTCAATTATATCCTACAATTTTTTCAATTTTTAATTATTATCTTAAAATTGTATAATTCTTCTTTGATTTTTTAAACTATTCTGTTCGGTTGTGTATTAATCTATTTATTTTTTTAATTTTGTTTTGAATTGTCAATTATTTTTGTCATTTTGTAATTTTTTTTTCAATTATCTTTTATTTTTTTAAATTTTAATTTAACATTGATTGAGAAAATTTGACTTAATTTGATAAATAAATAAAAAAAACTTAAATTCTCATAAATTCTCGATTAGATTAAAATCGAAAATCGAGACCTTCGGTTTTGAAAAAAGTCACTTTTTAGGCGGAAATTCAATTTTTCATACATTTTTGTTGCAAATTCATTATTTTTTACTACATGTCTAAAAAACCTAAGAAAAATTGAACAAATTTTATGTAGGGCATTATTTTTAATTTACTAATAATAACGGAGAAAGCGAAGGTTAAAAATGCTCTATTTCAAAAAAAGGTTAAATTTCAAAAATTCATAACTTCTGCAATTTTCATTCAATAAAAAAACAAAAAAATACGTGTTTCCTTATTTTTCATATAGAATCAGAAAAAAATTATTCCAAAAAAAAAAAAAATTTGAATGAAAATGTCACGTAGAATGCCCTCTTTAGCAAAAGAAAACAACTCTTGAAATTCATCCCTTAATCGGTAATCCACAATATGAACAAATTTTTATTAAAAAAATAAACAAAAAATTTTTTAAGGAATTCCCCGGATTTAAAAATTGCTCAAAATGTATTATTATCTATCTACCTCACCACCTTTAACATCAATAACCGCCCTTTAAAATAATCCCCTAATCTTTAGTCAAAAAAAAGTGGAAATTTGTATTGAACAAATAAACTAAAAAAATGTAGAGACAATTGCCGGGCTTTAAAAATCGATTAGAATGTATACCTATCTACATTATCACTTTTAGCATCATAAACTCCCCTTTAAAATCATCCCTTATTCATTAATCCAAAAAATGGATAATGTTTTATTAAATAAGTAAACTAAACCAATTTTGACAGAATTCACAGGCTTTAGAAACCACTAAAAATATATTTGTATCTACCTTACAACCTTCAATTTAAAAAACCGCTCTTCAAAAATCATCCCCTAATATATTCATTAAAAAAATTGACAGTTTTTATGAAGCAAACAAACTAAAAAACTGTTGAGAGAATTCCCTGGCTTTAAAAATTGATCGGAATGTATTCTTATCTATCTTAACCTCTTCAGCATCAGAATCCACCCTTTAAAATCATCCCCTAATCTGTAATAAGAAAACTGACAATTTTTATTAAACAGAAACAGTAAAAACCTTTAGAGAAAATTCTACGATTTAAAAACCACTCAAATTTTATTCCTATATCCCTTACACCCTTTAGGATCAAATACCACTCTTTGAAATCATCCCTTAATCATTAATCAAAAAAATGTGAAATTTTCATTAAACAGAGAAACAAAAAAAATTTTCATGAATTGCCCAGCTTTAATAATTACTCAGAATGTATTTTTATCTACCTTACACCCTTTAACATCAAAAACCACCCTGTAAAATCATCCCCTAATATTTCATCATAAAATTGAAAATTTTTATTAAACAAAAACAGTAAAAAAAACTTTTAGAGAATTTAACCATTTTAAAATCGCTTAGATTATATTCCTATCTACCTTACACCCTTCCGCTTTAAAAACTACCCTTTATAATCATCTCTTAATCATTGATCAAAAAAAATTTTAATTTATCTTAAAGAAAAAAACAAAACAAAATTTTAATTATTTGCCCGGCTTTTAAAATTACTCACAATGTATTCCTGTCTACCTTATACCCTTTAGTATCAAAAAACACTCTTGACAATCATCCCTTAATCATTAATCCAAAAAAATTTAATTTCTTTTAAACGAAGAAACAAAAAAAATTTGAAAGAATTACCGGGATTTAAAACTCAAAATGTATTTTTGTCTACTTTACCACCTTAAACTTCAAAAACAGACCTTCAAAAATCATCCCCTAATCTTCATTTAAGAAATTGACAATTTTTATTAAATTAACTAAAAAACTGTTAAGAGAATTCTCTGGCTTTAAAAATCGATCGGAATGTATTTTTATCTACCTTACCCCCTTCAGCATCAGAAACAACCCTTTAAAATCATCCCCTCATCTTTAATAAAAAAAACTGACAATTTTTATTAAACAAAAACAGTAAAAACTTTTTGAGATAATTCTACCATTCAAAAATCGCTCAGATTGTATTCCTATCTACCTTGCACCCTTTAACATCAAAAACCACCCTTTAAAATCATCGCTTAATCATCATTAATCCTTTCAAATGGAAAATTTTTATTAAACAGAGAAACAAAAAAAAATTTAAGGGAATTAACCGGCCTTAAAAATAACTCGGAATGTATTCCTATCTACTCTACCTACTTCAGCATCAAAAACAACCCTTTAAAATCATCCCCTTATCATTAATCCAAAAAATAGAAAATTTTTATTAAATAAAGAAACAAAAAAAAATTTAAGCGAATTTCCGTGCTTTAAAAATTACTTAGAATGTATTTTTATTTACCTTACCCCCTTCAGCATCAGAAACCACCCTTCAAAATCATCTCCTTATCTTTAATCAAATAACTGACAATTTTATTAATGAAATAATAGTTCAAAGCAGGGGAATTTTAATGAAATTTATTTAGTTTATTTTTTTAATAAAAAATCGTCTACTTTTTGGATTGATAAATAAGGGATGATTTCAAAGGGTGGTTTTTGATGCTAAAGGGTGAAGATAGATAGGAACAGGGCCGGATTTATATGTAGGCAAACTAGGCAACTGCCTAGGGGCCCCCACCAAAAAGGGCCCCCACCAGCTATAAGATTTTCCACAAAAATAACTTCGAAAAATATTTTTAGGCAATTAAAAATCTGAAAAAAACCCAGTAAGAAAAAGAGAAAATTAAAAAATATTGAAATTTTATGATTTTCGAAGAAAAAGAAAAACTGTTCAATCTTTTTTAATACCTTTTTTGTTCAATCTATTCGAATCCGGTGATATCACCAACTTTTATCGAAAAGTCAATTTTTACTAATACGTTTCTTAATATTTTACAATCCAAATGAATCCCTTTATAACGAAAAAAATAAAATGTATATATTTTAATACCCACAGTTCAGATTATTGAATCCAAATGAATCTCTTTATAATGAAAATAAAATTCAAATAAAATGAATATCTTCGAATACCCACTTTATATAGTATATACAGTTCTTTAAATTTGTATAACAATATTTCTTCATGTTTGATTTTAATAAAATTAATCTAAAAAAATTGAGAAAGCTTAGTTACATATTTAAGAAATTGTTTTTTACCTTACATTTGATTTAGAGAAAACAAATATTTGAATATTGTTTAGTATAATATTTACTATTCTGATTATTCATATAGGTTACATGAATCTGAACTGTAGGTATTCCAGAATATACCTTTTTTCATTATGAAGGGATTTATTTGGATTAAGTAAATCTGAATTATGTGTATTAAAAAACACTCATTTTATTATTTTATTTATAGGAGAAATCATTTCGAATAAATAAATCTGAACTGTGGGTATTAGAAAACATACACTTTTTTTTCATTATAAAAGGGTTCATTTGGATTAAATAAATTTTAACTGCCGGTATTAAAAAATATTAATTTTTTTTTAATTATAAAGGGATTCATTTGGATTTAATAAATCTGTATTGCGGGTATTCTAAAATATTCGTTTTACTTTTTTCTATTTTTATTAGAAAGCCTGAGTCGAAATTTTGAAGCTACTTTGAAGCTCATGAGGAACTTTAGCTTCTACTTAACGACTTCTTAATTTTTAGCCTCTTCTTTACTTCTAATAATAATATTTCCTTCTACTTTACGTCTATACACATGTTTCATTTTTCCAATCATTAAAATTAGCAGCTCTTTTAAAGCTCCACATTCCCGGTTATAAAGAAATGAAAATTTTTATTATACTTTAAACCTGCAAGTGAAACTCAGTCATTTTTCCATTGAAATATACTTTTTTATTTAACATATAAGAAAAACGGGAGTTAAACTAACTTTTTCTTCAATTATTGTTCCTCTGATTAGCCCTTAAGAGGAAAAAATTTTAATCTATAACCAAAACCCAATAATTTGTAAAATTAGGGAAAATGTGTATCTTTCTAGATGCACTTGTAAAAAAATAACAATAATTTGTTTAAACAATTTTGAGTGGTGATTGTTGTTAATTTTGATAAATATCTTATTTTTTCAATATAAAAAGTAAACAAATTAAAAAACTACTACTTGCTAGGTGTTTTTAAATGTTATAAATTAACAATAATAAATTGTTTTAAAATATAAAAATAATAATTTATGGTCAATAATTTTTATTTTTCTAACCAGAGCCCAGTAATTTATTTTTAAAATTAGGAAAAATTTGTATCTTCCTAGGTTTATTTGTAAAGAATTAGTAATTACTAGCAATAATTTGTTTAAAAAATTAAAATTGATGAAAATAAAATTAAAAAAATGTATATAAAAAGTCCAGAAAAGAAAATTAAAAATCCTTCAGAAAAAAAAAGTTTGGGCAAATTAAACCAAAAACATTTTTATAATATTACACTGAAAGCAAGTCCAACAATAAATTTAGAAAAATAAAGAAAATCTAAAAATTCTATAAAAGAATAAGTACTAAGTTTGCAAAAAACCTCGCAAAAACTATCCAAGATTTAAAAACAAATTGAATAGGTGCATTAATAAAAAAATAAGCGTATTTATTTTTAAAAATATGAAAAAACTTATGAAACTCAACGAAATAATAATAAATAATAATTATTATTTATTCTTTATAATTTATTTATCAATAAAATAAAATGACAAATACAACAGCAAAAAATATCATTAGTAAAAGGAGAAAAAATCTTTAAATTTTGTAAAAATAAGAAATTATAAGATAAAATTTAAACAGTTTCGAAAAAGAAACTGAATTAGAAACTAAAGAAGAATTACAAATATTGTGAGACTTAAAAAAAGGATTATTGTGAATATGAAAAATAATTAATATTATTTAATTATTTTGCATTAACTAATGTGTCTTTAAATTTGAATTAATTGACATTTAAAAGTTTGAAAAAATTGGAATATGAGTTTATTGACGTTTGGAATTTATTTAAATTATAATGACCTAAAGATATCAAAATTTGATATTATTTTTTGCTATCTTCATACCAAAAATTTGTAAATCGTAGGTATTTTGATTATCTATATTAGATTAGCCCAATTATTTAAATTTTATAAAGATTAAAATATTAAAATTGAAATTTTTAAGATTTATCCACAAATTTGTGGTTTTTTTTATGGTTTGTGATTTTTACATGCAGTATTAGACATCCGGAAAATTGTAAAGTTTTTTTTTTATTTAAATCATGATTTTAATGCAAATGCTTCAATGATTTAAATCAATATCAGCCTGTAACTTGACAATCATAAATTGTTTAAACAAATGAAAAATACATAAAAATCGCCGTAAACATTCAGAAATTGGCGATATCTAACAATTTTGTTGAAAAGTCCTAAAAAAACTATTCGTAATTTGTATCATAAGGACACTGAGAAAATTAAATATAAAGTTCATAAGCGTCGGTAGCGTAGTGGTTAGTGCGTTAGATTATAGGTGCGTAGGTCGTTATGTCGTGGGTTCGAATCCCCACTTGCGTTATAATAATTTATTTAGTAAGTTTAGACTATTTCCAGCTTGTGTGTATTAAGTTTGACGAATTCTAAAAGCGCATGAATTTTGAATATTTATTTTATATTTTTTTTTATAATTTCATTCATATTAATTTCAGTTTTATTCGCAAAAACAGATTCTTTCTTTGTTTAGACTTTAGAAGATCAATAAAAAAGGGGTCTTGAGCGTTAAAAGAGGCCTTAATATAGTTGAATATTAGCTTCTACTTTAACGCTCTCATCGCGGAAACAGGAAATTTCTTCCAATAATAGCACCAAAGTAGAAGCTAAATTGTATTGAATTTGCTTCTACTTTAAACCTCTATTTCCTAAAAATTTTGGACTATGTAGCGTTAAAGTAGCCTCAAAATTTCGACTCGGGAGGGATTTACTTGGATTCAATTAATCTTAACTGTGGATATTACAAAATAATAATTTTTTTTTTTAATTATAAAGGGATTCATTTAGATTTAATAAATCTGTACTGCGGGTATTCTAAAATATTCGTTTTACTTTTCTTTTATTTTCATTATAAAGGGATTTACTTGGATTCAATTAATCTTAACTGTGGATTTTACAAAATAATAACTTTATTTTTCTTATTATAAACGCATTCATTTTGATTGAAAAATATTTAGAAACGTGTATTAATAAGGATTGATTTTCGAGTAAAAGTTGATGCTATCGCCGGATACACATGTATTGGACAAAAAAGGTATTCAAAAGTATTAACAAATTTTAATACTTTTCAATTCCTCTCTTATTACTGGGACTTTTATAAAATAATTGTAAGTTTTTAGAAATTCAAAAAGCCCGCTCATTAAAAAAGTGTCAAGTTTTGAAACTGCTTTTTCGACTTGAGTAAATTTCGGAAAAATCCATTCCTTTCATAGGCCCCCACCAGCGTCTGCCTATGGCCCCATGTTTGGTAAATTCGGGCCTGGATAGGAATACATTCTGAGCAATTTTGGAAGGCTGAGAATTCTCTTATAATTTTTGTACTGTATTTGTTTTATAAAAATTGTTAATTTTTTGATTGAAGATTAGGGAATGTTTTTAAAGGATGGTTTTTGATGACGAAGCGGGTAAGATTGATAACAATTGTTATATTGTAACAATTTTAGAACAATTGTTTAAACGAATTATATTGTTCATTTTTAAGATATGCCAAATTGAGCTACACAGAGTTGCGACTTTTTCTCAATTTTGTAACTTTTTGAGGTCAGTAAAGCCATGTACTAACAAAAAACTAAAAATAATAATTTTCACAATTGTTTAAACAAATTATATTGTTTATTATCAACTTTTTATTAAATAGCGCTACAGAGATACAACTTTTTCTCAATTGTACAACTTTTTCAAGGACTGTAAAGCAAGATACGAACAACAACCTAGAATAATATTATTTACAATTGTTTAAATAAATTAATAATGTTTATTTTCAATTTTTTATTAAATAGAACTAGAGAGTCTCAACTTTCTTTCAGTTTTGCAAGTTTTCTTTTGTTGAGAGGTAGGAATGACTTTAAGACATAATAATTAAGGGCATGTGATGGATTATGACGTCACTGGTATAGGCAAAATTTGTCCGTAACTTTTCTTTTAAAGTATTGAATATTTTGTCATAAAATTTGGTAGAATTACTTAAAATATCATTAGGAAGGTCTTTCTGACCCAAATTTGTTTGAATTTTGGCTCAAAATTAATTTTTGAGAAATTTTCGAAAAATAGAAATTTGTTTAAAAATTACTTTTGACCCAAAAATCAAACAAATTTTTGTCAGAGAGACCTTCCTAATGATATTTTAAGTAATTTTACCAAGTTTCGTGACAAAGTATTCAATATTTTTTCATTAAACTTGGTAGAATTACTTAAAATGTTATTATAAAGGTCTCTCAGATCCGAATTTGTTTAAATTTTGTCTCAAAGTTAATTTTTGGAAATTTTTGAAAAATTGCAAACTTTTTTTAAAATCAATTTTGAGACAAAATTCAAATAAATATATACCAGTGACGTCATAATCCATCACATGCCCTTAAGTACAAAACTTTAGAATATTTATTTTTTTTAAGATGATAAATACATGTGTTGGCATTTACAATATTTTTTCGGATAAGGTTTTTTTGTTACAGTACGGCAACTTTTTTAGGTATTCTGCAACAACTTTAATTAAGTACTGCTTTTGTTCCTCATCTCTTGTTATTAGTTTCTTAAAATCAGATTTTTGTTATTAAATTGTTTAAACAATTGTTAAAATTCATTTTCTTATTTTTTGCTTTAACTTGGCTTTATAATCATTAAAAAGTTGTAAAATTGCAAAAAAGTTGTAACTCTCTAGCTCTTTTTAATAAACAATTGATTAAAAACAGTACAAATTGTTTAAACAATTGTAAAAGTTATTACTTTTACTTTTTTATCAGTATTTGGCGGAATAGGCCTTGAAAAATTGCATTATTGAGAAAAAGTTGCAACTCTCTAGCTCCAGTTCATAAACACTTGAAAATCAACATTAATTTGTTTAAATAATTGTTAACAATATATTATTTTAGGTTGTTGTTCGATAAGTTTCAAAATTAAGAAAAAACTCTGTAGCTCAATTTGCAAAGAAATTGATAATAAACAATAATAATTTGTTTATTGGTTATGTGTATGTGTGGGTGTGTGCGAATGAATTTGAGGAGAGATGTATGAGTCTATGTGTGCATCGTGTAACTGTGTAAGGGTACACATGTGTATGAAGATGTGTTTGTGAATGTATATGTCATATAAGTGGAAATCGTGAAGTTGTGTGTAGATGAGTCTAGACGTGTGTCAATGATTGTTAATGTATTTTTTGTAAAAAAAATATTCACTTTTAAAATTAACCGGTTTTATAAAAAAAAAAGTATACCTTACATTAATACAATAACTTATAGGTATGTAAACAGTTAAGATTTCTCTTAAAATTGATAGAATTAACCTCAATTTTTTATTTTTAAAACTGACAATTTTCATTTTCTTATCATAATTTTTCCAATATTTTTTTTAATATTTGACCTCTTAAAATAAATATTCTATCTATAATGAAAACTGAATCAACTGATCTTTATTAACAGTTTCGTATTATCTTTCACTTTATAATAGCGTTAAGTTATTGATGATACTAATGAACAGATAAATAGACGAATTAAAAAGAGACAATTTTAGCATAAACTATCCATCAGGTTAAGTATTTTTTCATCAATAAGCATTTAACGAATTTCATTGATACTTACTCTTTCATACTTTTATTCGTTCTAAAAAAAAATAGAAGAAAATAGACGAAAATAAAATAATTAACTTAATTCTCATCTTCTAAAAGTAACATTGTTACATGTTTTATATATATGATAAAGTACATTTTTTTGCTTACGTAGAAGCAAAATGTTCATGAAAAGAACATAATTTTCACCTTGTTTCATTAATCGAGTAAAATAAAAAAGTAAAACGAGAATTTATCTTTCGCTCTGCAATTTTATTATATAAAACAAACAAACTGAAAATGAGTGACCTTAGTGTGTACCTAACAGTTTTTTAATAATATCATTAAAGGCTTTTTAATTAGTTTCCTATTACTAAAGGTTATGGAAAATAAGTATAAAACAATTTTCTTTATCGTCGTGAGCAGATATTAACAATAAATACAAAATCTTGAATAAAAAAAGAATTCGATAAATACATTTTTATAAAATAAGTACAATTAAAAAAAAAAAAAAATACAAGAAAATAAATTCTAGATTGCATCAGTGAAATTTGGAAAAATTGTCAAAAAGTTTTTCTCCTATTTTGGAAAACTGACGAAAGGAAAATAAAACATTGGAGAGCAGTCAATATCGATTTTAACATCTGTTTTCTCTTAATATTGCAATACTTTTCGAGGGAGAGCAATTTTCAAGATTTACGCCTTTCAGCCAGGCTCAACGAGCCAAACGCGGGACGGGCATTCCCTTTTTTCGTTATTGATTTAGGGGAACTCCCTTTACTTCAAGATGGTCTCCAGATTTCGTACCACTTCCGAACAAATCGGGCTTGTCCGAGCGAAAAAATTGACAAATCGGATTGAGTGTTGTAGCAGATATGACGACTTGATTCAATCCTCTTTCCCATACTCAACTTCCGTGAATATAATGTATTTCTAAAAAGAAATGTCAAACCTAATAGCTTCTGATTTTAGAATTGTCTGTTCACAAAAATATTCTATTGTGCTTCACTATACTTTTCTCATTAGGGGAGAGTCGGCCAAAATGCCTATAGTAAAGTTTAGAGCAAAAAAAAAAGTATTTAATTATAGTTTTGAAAAATATAAACCATCAAATATTTAGAAAACATCCTTTAAGAATATAATAATGTAGTCATTTTAAGTGTTTATTTCAGAAAAAATAGAAAAAAGAATTATTTAAATATTGATGTCAAAATTCGCCATTTTGTCACACGACTGGGCAAATCGCCTGTGCACAAAAATATGGAAAAATATGAATAAAAGTAAACAATTTTTTTTTATGTATTTTCTATAATTAATTATCTTGTTTATATTAAAAAAAGAACTAGCTGTGAATACAAAAATATAATCTTTTTGTCATAAAACTAAAATTTTAATCCAAAGCAGACCGACAAAAAATGGAAATAAAGTCTATAACAAATAAATAAAGCTTCTACAATTATAAAAAATCATACAAAAGTAAATTAAACACTATAATAAATTACAAAAATACCTGCTCGATTGAAAACTGCGTGAGTTTTAGGAAGAAAACGAAAATTTTGTCATTCAATGCCAAATGTGACAAGTTAATCCGCCATGATTCTTTATAGTCACGTGACAACACGTATCTCTCGTAATCTTGTGTATTTTTTCTGCGCATGCGCACTTCTTTTGATTCATCCCGCGCTTATTTAAAACCATGTTTTAAAAATATATTAAAAATTATTCTTCAATGCATAATTATTATAATTATTATTAATATAAATGCATTAATTAATATAATTAATTTGTTAAAACACTGATTTTTTATACAGAAGCAGTAACAACTTGATATTTAGTTTCTACATCAAAATATACGTGTAACCCGAGAGATTTTCCGTATCATACGTATCTTGTTTAGAAGTTTTACAGCATATAGGCAATTTAACCAAGGCAATTTACCCAAAAACACACGATGTAATTAAACTAATTATTTTCATTTTAGAACTCATTTTTATAAATTAAGTCAAAGTGATTAGATAGCTAAATATTCAAGGATTAATTTAAAAAAAAAATTATGTACGTCTGTGAGATAGAAGTGAATATTTTCTAAAATTTAA
This sequence comes from Ganaspis brasiliensis, assembly GCA_037103525.1. NCBI lineage: Eukaryota > Metazoa > Arthropoda > Insecta > Hymenoptera > Figitidae > Ganaspis > Ganaspis brasiliensis. The sequence goes on from JAZKLR010000211.1 coordinate 2,801,116, forward strand.
AAATGAAAAAATTATCGTTGGAAAGCATCATTTTCACAATTCTTTAATAAATTATTTAATAATAAACTGATAAACATGAAAATTTAGAGAAATTATCTTCACCTTAATATACTTCATAATTAAAAACAATTATGATTAATATTTATTTTTGGCCAAGTTATTAACCATTGCCAATTTACCCAATTAGGCATTTTACCCGACTCTCCCCTATATCAAAACAAGATAAAGATTCTTTTGTATTATTATTATCAATTTATTTACAAAAATAAATTTATTACTCTCTCTCAATCTCAATTAGGAGAGAGTCGGCCAAAATGCCTATAGTAAAGTTTGGAGCGAAAAAAAAGTATTTAATAATAATTTTGAAAAATATAAACCATCAAATATTTAGAAAACAACCTTTAAGAATATAATAAGGTAGTCATTTTAAGTATTTATTTCCGAAAAAATATAAAAAATAATTATTTAAATATTGATGTCAAAATTCGCCATTTTAACTCACGACTGGGTAAATCGCCTGTGTTCACAAAAATATGGAAAAATATGAATAAAAGTACAAAAAAATTTTTTATATGTTTTCTATAATCAATTATCTTGTTAACTAGCAAAATATAACTTAGTTTTCCATACATTTCAGGAATTAAACTATAATAATAAATAAAACAAATCGATAAATAATATTTATCCAATATAAAGATGGCTGCCAGTGGATTTGCAGATTGAAAATAGTGAAAAAAAGACTTTTTAATTTAAAAAAGTGATAAAATAATGAGTTTTTACGTGAAAAGAGGATAAGCAATATAGAGTTTAATATTACTGATATTAAATTGGGGGGCGCCAGCAGGAAAAGCCATTTAAATTTAAAAGAAAACAATTTCTAAAATCGCAAAAATAATTGAAATATGTAGAAAATAATTAAATAATGACAAAAATAATTAAATTTGAAAAAAGTTGTAAATGACAAAACTAATTGAAAAATTGATTAAAAATCAAAAACTGATGACAAAAATTCAAACGAAATAATTGGAATTTAAAGTAAATAATTGAAAAGTTTCAAAAATAATTGAGATTACAAAAAAATAATTAAAATTTGAGACTGGTGGAAATAATTTAAATTTTCGCACAATAATTAAGATATTAAAGAAATAAGTAAAATTTAAAGAAACTAATTGAATAATGACATAAATAATTATAAAAGCTGGTGTAAAAACTACACTTTTTAGACAATAGTTGAAAAATTGAAAAAAATAATAGTATTTTCAAGAATATAATTGAAAAAAAAATTCCAAATTCAAAAGAATTTTAAACAAATTAGAACACAGTTTTGTTTGTTCTAAACAATTTTAAACAAATTTCGAGTCCGAAAATTTAAATTATTTGTTCCAATTTTGAAATTGGAAAAAATAATTAAAAAGTATCAAAAAAATGTATATGTGTAAAAAATAGTTGAATAATGACAAAAATAACTGAAATTTAAAAAAAAATTAATGAAAAATGAGAAATATATTCAAAAATGAAGTAAAAAAATAAAAAATTAAATACATTATTTGAAAAATTGTTTAAAATAATTGAAAAATTCACGATACAATTAAAATGTGAAGAAAATAATTGAATAATGACATAAATAATTGAAAACTGATCTTCAAAAGTTAATAAATTCATGATAATAATAAAAAGATTGAAGAAAATGACATTTAAAGAAAATAATACAAAAATTTTAAAAACATTTGAATTTTGACAAAAATAGTTGAAACGTAAAAAAATAATTGAAAAATGACAAAAATAACTGATAATTTTTAAAAAAAAATTAAAAATTTGAAGAAAATACTTGAAAACTTAACAAAGCAATTGAAATATTGAAATAAATAATTTAAAACTGGTGTAAAAATAAAAAAATTAAAGACAATAATTGTAAAGTTAAAAAAAAAAGAATTTATAAGTTTGAGTAAAGTAATTGAAAGTTGAAGAAATTAATTGAAGTTTGAACACAATAACTGCAAATGATGAGAATAATTCATAAATGCCAAAAAAGTCAAATAAGAAAAAAATAATTAAAAATTAAAAGTTCATAACAATACAAAAAATTGAATAAAGTAATTGCAATTAGTAAACAATAATTCTAAAATGTCAAAAATAACAAAAATATTTAAAAAATAATTGGAAAATAACAAAAATAATTGATTAATGACAAAAGTAATTGAAATTTGAAGAAAATGATTGAAAAATAACGCCAGTGAATTGAACTTGTGTAGAAAATTTTGATATTGCTGAGAATAATTTGAAGATTGAAGAACACAATTGAAAATAAAGAAATAATTGAAAAGTTTCAATTGAAATTTTAAGAAACTGATTGAATAATGACATAAATAATTGTAAGCTGGTGTATAAAAAAAATGTATAGAGAATAATTAAATTTTGAAGAAAATAATTGATATTTGTTGAAATTAATTGAAAAACAATGTACAAATTTAATAGACTCATAACAATAATAAGAATAATAAATTGATTGAAAATTATGAAAAATGATTGAAATTTGTAGAAAATAATTGAAAACTAATATAATAAATTAAAAAATTCATGACAATAAAAAATATTGAATTTATTTATTTACGGGCAAAAGCCCATTACAATATAAAATTTAAAAATTTATTTCAAGTAACAATAAAATTAAAATTTGATATAACAAAAGTAATTACCTACTATATTAAATATTGATAGGTCGCATTCAATAATTTGAATAAAATAATAATTGGAATTTGTAGAAAATAATTCTAAAATTGCAAAAATAGTAGAAATATGAAGAAAATAATCGTAAAATGACAAAAATACTTGAATAATGACAAAAGTAATTGAAATTTGAAGAAAATTATTCAAAATTAACAAAAGTAGAATAGAAACTGGTGTTGAAAATTTAAATATTCCTGTCAATAATTTAAAGATAGAAAAAAATAATTGTTAAGAAAATAATTGAAAAATGACAGAAGTAAATGAAAACTTATGTAATAAATTTAAATACTCATGAGAATGATTTAAAGACTGAAGAGAATAATTAATATTTGAAAAAATTAAATTCAGAATCGCAACCTTTCCGGAAGTTTTCAAACTTGCAGCAAACTTGATGAAAGTTTCGGAACTTCAAAAATGGTTAAAAAAAGTTACAGGATAATTTAAACTTTATTTAATTTTTTAATTTTAATTTTTTCCAATAAAGTAGTATAACGTCATTCGAATTTTTAATAATGTTAATGTTAGTCATAAAAAATATCTCGTCATTAAGACCATATAACCTTAATTAGAAGGTTATAGAAGTGTTTTAAACATAAAGAAAATAATTTAAATTTAAGAAAAGTACTTGAAAGTCTTAAAAGTAGAAATTGAAAAAAATTGAATAATGAAAAATTAGAGAAAATAATTCAAAAAAGAAAAAAAATGATTAAAAATTCAGATAAATAAATTAAAATTAAAAAAAATAATTAAAATTTAAAAAAATAATTAAAAAACTTAAAATATTTTAAAAAAGGAAAATTAAAGAAACATTCAGAAAAATACTTAAAACTTTCAGAGGTTAATTGAAATAAAAGAAAATAATTAAAATTTAGAGAAAATAAATGAAAAAAGATAAACATTATTTAAAATTGAAGAGAACAAGTTTTAATTAAAGAGAAATTAAGTAAAAACTTTTTGGCAATTATAAAAATGAACGAGAAATAGAACGAAGTAATTGAAAATTGAAGAAAACAATATAAAAAATAATATAATTAATTAAAAATTGAATGAAATTATTGAATTGACAGATAAATCATTTAAAATCTTGAAAACTATAATATAAAACAAATGTAAAGAATTGAAAATTAAAGGAAATAAATTTTGAAAAATAATTGAGAAATGTTTTTGAATTTTGAAATTTGAAAAATATACTTGAAACATGATACAAACAATGATAAGTTGTAAAAAATAAATGACATTTAAGTGAGATAATTAAACAAATTACAGAATTTTTTTAAAATAAAGAAAAAATACTTGAAATTTGAGAAAAATATATGAAGATCTTAAAAATCAATTGAAAAAAATGAGAACATTTAAAAAATGGAGAAAAGAATTGAAGAAAGCTAAAAAAGTATGAAAAATTTGGAAACAGTAAATAAAATTTGAGGAAAATAATTGAAAAAATCATAAAATATATGTTGAATTACTGAAAATTTTTTAATTAAAGAGAATTATTAAAAAATCGCAGAAATACTGGAAAATTGATGAAAACAATTGAAATTTCAGATAAATAATAAAAATTTTTGAAAATAATATAAAAATATTTAAATGGCTTAGATATTGAAGAAAATAATAGAAAAATTGCAAAATTTATTTTTAAGCATAAGAAAATAATTGAAAAATCGTTTAAAATATGGAAAATTGATGACAATAAGCTAAATTTGTGATAATAACTGCAAATTTAGGAAATTAATTAAAAAATAATGATAATGTTAAAAGATGGAGAAAATCATTGCTAAATAATAAAGAGAAATGAAAACTAAACAAAATAATTAAAATTTGAAGAAGGTAAATTTAAGATTTTGGGAAACAATTTAAAGATAATAAAAAGAATGAAAAATTGCAAAAAAGAATTAAAAAATTATTTAATTACTTTATAATTTATCATAAATTACCGTATAAATTTATATAAATTGCTGGCAACTGATTTGCAAATTGTAAATTATATATGCGCTAATAAATTACAATAAATGTATTTAAAATAATGTATAAAATTACAACATATATTTCCATAAATTTTTACATAAATTTCCTAAATTACCACAGAAATTTCCATAAATTATCTTATAAAATTTCCATAAATTTCCAACATTCGTTTTTTAAATTTTCTTTTTCTTACCTCAAAAATTTTATAAATTACCATAAATTTTCATAAGTTACTACATAAATTTTCTGCATCATTTTTTTAAATCCTGAATTTCGTTTTCATGATTATTATATAAATTACCTCAATATTTTCATAAATTACCGCATAAATTACCGCTATAGATTTCTTTATTTGTTTATAGCAATTTTATCAACAAATTATGCCATCACAAAATCTTTCTATTTTTTCTTGTAGAATCGATTGTCATCCATAGTTTCAATCAAATGTAATTCTTTTATAATTTGTTTAAACAACTATTGTTTAACAAATAGAAATTTAAAAAGTTAAAATGCGAATGATTTTTATTTCACGTTCCTATATTTAATTGTAGTCTATATGAATTAAAATTTTTCCATTTAATTTTGAATACCTTCTGAAATTCTATCAATAAATTCTTCCCAATATGTAGAGGAATTCAAGTTAAAAATAAAGTTAAATATATTTCAATTGAAGAGAATCTTTTTTGAAAAATTGTTTGCTGAAAGGATGAAATTTCTGGAAAAATACATTAATGATAAAATGTATTTATTTTAATATATTCTCTGAATCTAAATTAGTAGAAACTATTGATTTCACAATAAAACCTCATTTACCATATTAAATAGTAATTCTGCTATTAATATTAAGGTGAAACTAGATAAAAATTATGTCCATTTCATGGCCATTTCGCTTCCAATTAAGTAAGTAAAATAATTTGCTTTTTCATAGGGGAAGAAATTATTTAATAATAAAAAAATTAATTACAGAAGTTATTAAAAAAAAAAAAAATGAAAAAACATAAATTATGTTACGAATTTTTGATCAAATACAAAAGTTATATAATTATTATTTACATCAAATTATTTACATATGAAACTTGTTAAGTTTACAATTTTTTACAGGACTCAAAATTTGCCAAAAAGTAAATTAAAATAGGTTATTATTGGCAAAAAATATTAATTTTCAAAATAATGAAAAATTTACGATTGCTAATTATGATTTCTATTGTTTTTGAGGTCGCTGATTACAAATCTGAAATCAGATTACAAAAATTCTAGTGATGCATGTCGAGCAAACGATCTGATCGATTTTGAATCGATCGTCAGTTGTTTGCTTGGATCGTCTCGATTCTAATTTATAATTAATCAATATTATAATTAATTATAAGTATATATAATCAAATTATACTTATAACTTTACTTTTTAGTTAACTTTGAATAATTATATCATCATTTTTGAAAATATCTTTAAATATAAGGTTTTTTTCTTTTTGCAAAAGAATGTTAATAAATATATATTCTAAAGATTTGTTTGTAGTAATTTATTTTGTATATAAAGCACAATTATAGTAAGTAAAATGAATTTAAGATTGATTTAAAAATAGACAATTTTTGGCATATTTGACAGCATATTTTTTTAAAACTATTTAATAAGAAAGTTGGATACTTACGAAAATTTAATTTAATTTAAAATTAGTTTGTACATTTACTTTGTTTATCCAGAAATAATAATTATCATAAATAACATTAATTTGCAAGTAATTATAAGAAAATAAATGTTACACCTTTAAATAAAATCTATTACACCTTTTAAATGAATATTAATTACGATATTTAATTTAAATAAAATCGATTCAAGTAATTTTTTGCCAAACCAACCAATTTTGAAGGACTTCTAAATTTGTAATATATTTCTTACTCAAATATTTAAGAAATTAAGCAAAATATATTAGTAAAATTTTAATACAAACTGTTTGTACAAATTTAAATGTGCGTAAAGTTTAAACTTATTAAAAGCTTTCAGAAAAAAGATATGATGTGTTTAAATATGTCATTTGTTTAAATATAGAATTATGAAATTCAGTTTTGTAATAATTAAATTACTATTCTTAAGCAATTGTGTCTGGATAAGCAAAAGAAATATACTAATTCTGAGTCCTCATAATAAAAAAATGTGCTGTTCAATATGACAAAAAATCGTCAATTTCTAGATCAATCTTAAATCGATTTTACTTATTATAATTATGCTTTATATAAAAAAAATTACTACAAACAAATCTTTAGAATACACATATATTAACATTCTTTTTTAAAGAAAAAGTTTATTTAAGCCTGTATAATTAATTATAAAATTAATTAATTATATAAAATAAAATCGAGACGATCCAAGCAAACAACTGACGATCGATATCAAAATCGATCAGATCGTTTGCTCGACATGCATCACTAAAAAATTCAAAATGGCGGATCCAATATGGTGGGCATGAAAATTTGTAAATGAATCAATTTCTATGGAAGTTCGTATTAAGGGTGTTTTCCGGTCCCTAATCACAAATTTGAATTAAATTTTGAAAAACTCTAAATGCCGGATCCAATATAAATGGACATAAAGTTAAAAAATTATTCATTTTTCATGAAACTTGATTATGTAATTTCTTATTCCAGTAACAAACAAAATTTTTGTGAAAAAAACAAAATTTTTTATTTTGATAACAAAATGTCGATCACATTCAAATAATATTCTCGTGTGTTTGTATAGTTATAGATGAGTGAACCGTTGTACGTTATTTTATGTACGTTTCGATGTAGATGTGTGTTTATTTATTGGTTTGTGTGACTATGTACCTGTGTCTATAAGGTATGCGTGAATTAATAATTTTTTTAAATATTAATTACTTTGAAAATATTTCAAGAATGAAAATGATTCATTATAATGTTTATTAAATTTATGGTTGAATGTCTGAAAGAACACTTCATCGAAAATTAAAACTAAATATTCCTTAATTTATTAACAAATAAATCTTATATACTCCAATTATAACTGAACTCTATTTAAATGTGAAATGTTATTATACTATTATTATTTTTTTTTTAATTTAAAAGAAAAGTTGTAGGTATCTACAATGAGCTTCTAAGGAATCATTTCCTGTAATATTGTATTGATAAGATAATCCTCAAGATTGTTTTCTTAGAAAAAGATTCAGAAGAAATAAACAAAAGCTCCTCGTTTAAGAGTGCTTGATGAGACAATCTCAGACCTGGTATTTTATTTTTACTGCAAGGTCGTTTTAACAATTAAAAGCATCCGCATACTTTTAAAATTAAGAACATCTTGCAATTTCCAGTGCATGGTAATTAGAAAGAAGCTGAAAACAAGGACACAAGTAATTTAAAGTTCTCTTTTATTTTTATTTATATATATATATATACATAAATTACAAGTGTAGTCAATTTTCATGAATAATTATACACAAGACATTCATCTAAAATTCCTAATTAAGGTTAATTACAATAGCAATGTTTCGCGCAGTAAGTTTAGGTAATATGTGAGAGAAAAGGTAACATAAATTTTTCTACTTTAAAAATGGATACTATACAAAAATGCACTTTACATTTTTTCATTAAAATTGATGTTTTATTGCGTTTTAAATCGTAAAATAAAGGAATATATTTGAAAATATTTTAGACAAAAAATGGAGATTTTAGACAAGTCATATTGTCACAAAACTTATCGTAAAAATTGTTATAAAGTTTCAAATGAAGATAAATGTTATTTTTTACAATGGCTAAATCCAATAATTCTGTTAAATTTAAAAAACAACAAAAAAGGCAATTATTCTAGTTAAATAAAATGTTTAATAAATATAATAATACACAAAAAAGGTTCTGAGACGTCAATATACAAAAAATATAATATAATTATCTGACATAATTTCTTTTTAAATTAAATTATTTATTTTACATTAAAATAAAGCGTTAAATTATATTATGTTAAAAGAAGGTAAACTCGATTAATATTATGTTTAAGTAGAGTATTACATTCAACATTATATTTATAAGTGAAAAAATGTATAAATGCTACCAACCTGTCAAAATCGAATATCTTCAAATAGCCAAACATTTTAAACTGATCAGGATAATTTTTAATAACTTGAAGTTTGTCATTTACAAAATTTGCTACCTAACTAAAAATGAGTTTCATCAAATATGAGTTTAGGTTTTTTGTATGATGTACTCTCATCCATTAAAAAACAATATAATATGAGCAACCAATTTTTCTTGGATAAGAAATATTTGGTTAGAATCATTAACCATGAAATCAACATTTTACAATAAGCAGTAATTAATGAAGAATACAATTTTACATAAAGTAATTATTAAGTTGAGCTGTAACAAGAATAATAGGGGAGACAGAGGCTAGTTGGGTCAGGGGCAAGTTGGATCATTGCAATTTATTAAAATCTTATTAGCCGAATTAACTCCTCTATACAAAAAAAAAAATAATCTACTTTCAGTTCCGTAACTGGGAAGGCAAGGGCCCATTATCCGCAAGCAACACTACATCAGCGTACGCCAGGGTATATATCGTCGATCTCCCTAGCACTACTCCTCCTTTCCCTCTCCTCCATAACCTTTCCTCCAAAACCGCTATCAGCAGATTGAAAAGCACAGTACTCAGCGGACAACCCTGCATTAACCCTCTTTCCAGACAGAATTCCTTTCCATACTTCCCTCCCACACTGACTTTATCCTCTTTATCACTCTCTCCTCTACTCCTCTATCCTTCAAGACCTTCCACAGAACTTAATTGACGGAAATGCCGCTTTGAAGTCGACAAACACCACTACCTAATTTCCCCCTTTCTTCTCCAATACCCTGCTCACTAAGTGATTCAAAACAAATTTATTGTCCATCGTCCTTATTCCCTTTCTAAATCCCGTTTGGTTATGTGGGATGCAACCTAACACTTCCACCTTCTTTTCTAATCTACTCCTGATTACCTCATCATATACCTTATATACCACTGACATCAGAGTGATTCCTCTATAGTCTCCCACCTTTCTTCTTTACCCCTTCTTTACTATAGGAACTATCACCCCTGTCTTCCACTCCTCCAGCCATCCTTTTCCTTCCCATACAACTTTGACTACTTTCCATATTTCTTCCCTTACTCTTTCCCCCATACTTCAATTCTTCATTTTCCATTCTTTCCATCCCTTCTGCTTTATCCCTCTTTAATTTATCTATTGCCCTTCTGACCTTCTCCCTGCTAACCTCTTCATCTCCCTTTACCTTTCCTCTTACTTTTCTGCCCTCTCCCTTTACTCTCACCCCTACCCCTTCATAAATCTCCTTAAAGTATCTCCTCCATTTTTCTAAGCTAATCTCTTGATTTATCTTCTGTCTTTTCCTCCTTTCTCCATTTACTACTTCCCATTCTTTGCCCCCTTTTACTGCCTTTTCCACGCTCCCCATATAACTCTTCCTATCTAATTCCCTTTTCATCTCTAGAAGCCTTCTGTCCACCCTGTGCCTCCTATTAGATTCTCCCTTATCTAACCTTCCTTTTCTCCAGTTCCTTATATCTTCTCTTAACGCCTCCTTACTCTTTTCCAACTCCTCATCCCACTATCCACCGTACCCCAACACTTCTTCCTCTAATTCCCTTCCTATCTCCTCCTTCGCGTCACTTATTCTCTTTCTTAAAACTGCCAATCTGTCCTCAACTCCAATTTTCCTTGTCTCTTCCGAATCCCATTCTTCCATTTTATTCTGATACTTCTTTAAACTATCCTCCTTCCATTTTTCTATCTACTTTACCCTCCTTTCTCCTTTCCACGCTACTTTATTTTTCGTCTTTCCTTTCTCGACCCTAAATTCTTCTATCTATCTCCTCCGCCAATATATAATTGATCACCGAGTTGCCATTCTCATGAAACGTGAATTCTCCCTTCTCAAAACCCATTGTCTTACCATTGAATATCGACCACCCCCTCTCTCCAAGCATCCATAACAATTTCCTCCCCTCCTGGTTCACCTCTTTGTGCTTTGAGTTTCTACTGAAGTGCTGTTTTTCCTCATCCCACCAACCCCCACCTCTCTGCCCTGTCTACAAATTTAAATCCCCCCCTATAACCACTACCTTATCTTTACCTTCCTCTATTCACTCTTACAGCCTATCCCATCCTACCTCCTCGCTTCTTCTCCTGCACATTCACACCAATCATATTTCCTCTTTACCCATCCTTATTTTCCTCTCCATACAACCCTAGCGTCTTCTCTTCTCTCCCTTCCTCTCCACCAACTTTATGTTTTTTCGCACTCCTACCAGCATTCCTCCTGATTTTCTCCCTGTCTCCTTTTTCTTTAACCCTGTCTGAAATCCCCACACATACTCAATAGAAGCCTTCCAGTTTATTCTTTTCCAATCTCTTTCATCCGCTCAAGTTTCAATTAGAAACACCACATCCCATTTGCCTATCGTTGCCCAAAAACCATCATCCTTTTTCCATAACCCCGCTACATTCCAGAAAGCCACTGTGATACTTTGACCTCCCTTATACCTCCTTCTTTCTTCTTCCTTATTCCTGAAACCCCTCCTCTCTCTTCTCCTTTTCTCCAACTCGTTATCCTACCTTCTAAACTCCATCACTCCTCCCTCTTCCTCCTTCAATTTTAGTCTCTTTTCATCTATCCATAAACACCCTTTTCCCACTCTTACCCTCTTACTCTTTCCTCTCTTCTCCCAGGCTCTCTGATTAATCCACCAACTCACTCTTCTCTCCCCCTGCGTTAAATCTTCCTCTATTCTCTCTCCCCTACCTCTAAACGCTTTTTTCTTGTTCATTATCTGCCATTTCTGCTCTTCACTCCCTAACTCCACTACACATACCGTCGGTTTCTGCATATCCACCCCTCCTACCCCCACTACTCTCATCACTGTTACATTTCCCTTTATCTCCCTTAATATCTTTTCTGCCTCTTCCTTCTCCTTTCCTCTTTATACTTTTAATTCTCTTATTATCACATTAGCCTTCCTTCTATGTTTCTTTATTCGCTCTAATTTTCTTAACAACACTTTTACCTTTTCCTCCATATCCTCTCTAGTCTGCTTCACCAGATCCCTCTTCTCCCCCTCCCCCTTGGGACTGCTCTTCCCTTCCAACTTTTCTATTTTTTTCTCCAACTCCTTTCTCTCACCTACCTCCTCCTTTCTTCTCCTTTCCAACCTATCACACATTTCCTTCACCTTCTTTTTTTCATTCTTCCACCCTTCATCCCACTTGTCTAACTTCCCTCTAATTTTCCCTATCTCCTCCCATATTTCATTTACCTGTTGCTCCCTAATCTCCTCTCCGTTTTTACAATTTCCTAACTCTCCCTCCATCTTTTCGAATCTCTCTCTTGTCCCTACTGCCAATTCTCTCACCACTGTCGTCACTTGTTCAATGCAATCCTCAAAATATCCTTTGTCCCTAATTCTTTTCCTCCCTTTATCCCCCAACCATCTCCTTAAATGCCTTTCCGACCCCAGACTACCCGCACGCTGCACCCTCTTCCTTCTGGACAGACGAGCTCTCACCCGCCTGTTCTGGGTTAAAAACCCGTCATCGTCTGCCATCTGCTGCTCTCTGTCGACTTCCATCACTTCCTTATCACTCATCATTCTCCACGTCCTCTCACCTACCCAGCCTTTCTTTCTCCTCTCACCTGCCCAGCCTTTCTCTCTCCTCTTACCGCACACTTCCCCCGCAAACACACCTAACCTCAAATTCACCCTTATTTTTAGCTTCCTTCAATTGTTTTCTACAATTTTTAGTTATTCTCAGTGTTTTCAATTGATTTCTAAGATCTTCATGTATTTTTTTTAAATTTCAAGTACGTTTTTATATGGGGCAAATTTTCTCAAGTGTCCAGCATCAAAATTAAAAGTTGTTGAATCGGACGAATATTTGCACAAACTTTAGTGCTATGGGTAAGTACTTTAACCACCAAATATTATGCAATTTAATTTAAAATCGTAGAGGGGGGAGGGGGTTGAAGATTTGGGTAAAGTAAGAACATTGAATTTTCAAAAAATCGTAGCCGCTAAATAACGAAATGAAAAGAATTTTCACCCATATGTTTTCGAAAGGTTTTTTCCTGCTCTTTCACATGGTAAAAAAGTATCTTTTTAGAAATCAAAATTTAACCCTTTTTTTTTTGAAAATTAAAAATTTTTTTGACTTTTTTTTCAAAATGGACCCTTTTTTTCTTTTTTTTTTTTATCTTAAAAGAAAGATCAAGTTGTGTACTTTAAACATACCAAAAGAACAAAATGACATTTTTTGTTGTATTCGAATTATTAATTAACTAGCAAAATAAAACGCGCGCCAGCGCGCGATTAGTTTTTCATACCTTTTAGAAATTATAAAATACAATAAAAAATATAACAAATCGGTAAATAATATTTATCTAATAGGAAGAAATAAATATTTTAAATATAATATTTAAAAATCAATAAATATAAATAAAATAAATATTTATTTAGGAAAAAATTTTTAATATTTTAATATTAAAAAAAATTGCAAAAAATAATTGAAATTAAACAAAATAATTGCAAATTTTGCAAATTAATTGAAAAAAAATGAAAACAATTAAAAATTGGGGAAAGTAATTTAAACAATCATAAAAATGTTTTAAACATAAAGAAAATAATTTAAATTTGAGAAAAATACTTGAGAATCTTAAAAGTCAATTAAAACAAAATTGAATATTGAAAAATTAAAGAAAATACTTGAAAAATGAAAAAACATGGTTAAAAATTGAGATAAATAAATTAAAACTAAAAGAAATAATTAAAATTTAGGAAAATAATTATAAACAAATTACATAAAATATTTTAAATACAGGAAAGTTAAACAAAATTTGAGAAAAATACTTAAAACTTTCAGAAGTTCATTGAAAAAAAAAGAAAATAATTAAAAATTAGAGAAAAAAAATGAAAAAAGATAAACATTATTTAAAATTGAAGAGAACAAGTTTTAATTAAAGAGAAATAAGTAAAAACTTTTTGGCAATTATGAAAATGAACGAGAAAAAGAACGAGAGTAATTGAAAATTGAAGAAAATAATAAAAATAATGAAATAATTGAAAAATCAGATAAATAGTTAAAATTTTTTGAAATTATGAAACAAATGTAAAGAATTAAAAATTGAAGGAAATAAATTTTGGAAAATAATAATTGTAAAATGTTTTTAAATTTTAAAACATGCCGAAAATAATTAAAATATGATTCATTTAAATTATTTAAATAAATTTATTTATTTATAAAAATATACGGGTTAATAACCCATTTTACAGAATAAATATAATTATAAATAAAATTATAATTATAAATAATTATAAATAATAAATATAAATTATAAAGAATTATAAATAAAAATAATTGAAATTTGAAAAAAAAATACATGAAGATCTTAGAATTCAATGAAAAAAAAAGAAAATAAATAAAAATTGGAGAAAAGAATTGAAGAACTAAGCTAAAAGTAATTGGAATTTACGACAATTAATAAACAAAGTTTAAAATTATGAAAACAGAGAAAAATAATTAAAAATTAAAGAAAACTATTGAAATTTTAGAAAAATTCTTAAAAATCTTAGAAAATAATTTTAGAAAATGAGAATAACTAAAAATTGAAGAAAAGACTGAAAGAATGCTAAAAATAATTAAAATTTACGATAATTAATAAAATTTTTTGGAAATTATGAAAACAAAGAAAAATAATTAAAAATTAAAGAAAACAATTGAAATTTTAGAAAAATTCTTAAAAATCTTAGAAAATAATTTTAGAAAATGAGAATAACTAAAAATTGGAAAAAAGACTGGAAGAATGCTAAAAATAATTAAAATTTACGATAATTAATAAATTTTTTTAGAAATTATGAAAACAAAGAAAAATAATTAAAAATTGATGAAAATAATAGAAATTTGAGAAAAATACTTAAAAAATTTTAGAAATTTATTTTATAAAATGAGGAAAACTAAAAATTGGAGAAAAGTCTGGAAGAAATCTAAAAATAATTGAAATTTATGATAATTAATAAAAAAAATTTGAAATTCTGATAACAAATGAAAATAATTAGAAATTGAAGAAAATGTTTAAATTTTTAGAAAAATACTTAAAAATCTTGGAAAATAATTTTAGAAAATGAGTATAATAATTAAAAATCGAAAAAAAAATAATTGAAAAATGATAAAATTAATTTAAAAATGACAAAAATAATTGAAATATGCTGAAAATAATTTAATATTGAGAAAGAAAATTGAATTATGATGAAAATAATTTAAATAATATAAAAACTTAAAAACATTTAATAATATTTGAGAGAAATAACTGAAAAATAGAACATATGTTTAAAAAAACTAATAATTACAAAATTACTTAAAAATTTTTAATTAAAGAGAATAATTAAAAAATCGCAGAAATAGTCGAAAATTGATGAAAATAATTGCAATATCGGATAAATAATTGAAAATTTAAAAGTAATGCCAAAATAATGAATATAATTATAAATTGATGAAAATCAAGAAAAATTGCAGAATTTATTTTTAAGAAAAAGACAAAATTAAAAAATTGTTATATAATGAAAAATTAATGACAATAATCTAAATTTGAGATAATAACTGAAAATTTAGGAAATTAATTGCATGTGTTTATGTATATTTTAAACTTTTTCAAAAACCATAATAAATTTTTAAATCATTTTTCGAAACTGTTATTTTACACAAATGAGAATTAAAACCCAATAAAACACGACACTAACGAAAAAGGTTACCTTATTCTTTCAATTCAAATTTCAAAATATTTCCTGATAAAGAGAGTCAAAATCAATAAAACAGGGAATAAGACTAACTTCACTTCAGTTTTTAAAAAATGGACAGAAAAAGATGACTAAATATTAATACTAACTAACTTCACTTCAGACTTTAAAACGTGGACAGAAAAAATGAATAAATATAAAAAGTAACTAACTTCAGGAGTTTACGGAGATTATTATTATTTAATAATTAATTAATAAAAATTTATAAAAATGTAAATAATTTACAAAAAAATTAAGTTACAGCAATTCTGAATACACCACTTTAAAGCTTATCAAAATGTGCATCCAACGAGCCCTATATGAAGTATTTTGGATAATTTTATGATTTATTAATAAATATTTATAAAAAATTAATTAACAAATAAATATCATCTATGAAAATAAAGGTAGAGTGCTAAATTTTTTTTTTAATAGAAAGGTTTTAGAATCCTACATTAAATAATATCTAGCTAAAGTATTTCCAACCATTGAAAATTTAAATAAGACATTTTTATATCAAAATTAACACTACATTAAGCCCGCACTAAAATTCAAACATCTATTAATTAAATTTTGATAAAAAATGTTAAATATTTTCTCCAAAAAGGAAGCAGAAAGTAATTAAATCGAGTTTTAAAAATGATGCACATAATATTAAATATTAGGATCAAAAAATTTTAATTACTATTATAAAAAGATTTAAAGTTTTGTAATTTTGAAAACGATATAGTTATATAAAATTAAATTATACAAATTATTATGAAAAAATATAATATCTAATTGTTAAAAAATTAATAATAACTGTTCTGTAGAAAATAACATAAAAATATTAGGCTCAGTGGTTACACAAGTAGCTTTAACCAAGTTATGCAGCGCGACGCGGCGCATGCATAAAGATGTGGATGTAAAAATATCTTATTTAAATTTTCAATGGTTGGAAATACTTTAGCTAGATATTATTTAATGTAGGATTCTAAAACCTTTCTATTAAAAAAAAATTTAGCACTCTACCTTTATTTTCATAGATGATATTTATTTGTTAATTAATTTTTTATAAATATTTATTAATAAATCATAAAATTATCCAAAATACTTCATATAGGTCTCGTTGGATGCACATTTTGATAAGCTTTAAAGTGGTGTATTCAGAATTGCTGTAACTTAATTTTTTTGTAAATTATTTACATTTTTATAAATTTTTATTAATTAATTAATTAATAATTCGAAAACAACAAAAAATGTCATTTTGTTCTTTTGGTTTGTTTAAAGTACACAACTTGAGCTTTCTTTTAAGATAAAAAAAAAAAAGAAGAAAAGGGTCCATTTTGAAAAAAAAGTCAAAAAAATTTTTAATTTTCAAAAAAAAGGGTTAAATTTTGATTTTTAAAAAGATACTTTTTTACCATGTGAAAGAGCAGGAAAAAACCTTTCGAAAACATATGGGTGAAAATTCTTTTCATTTCGTTATTTATCGGCTACGATTTTTTGAAAATTCAATGTTCTTACTTTACCCAAATCTTCAACCCCCTCCCCCCTCTACAATTTTAAATTAAATTGCATAATATTTGGTGGTTAAAGTACTTACCCAAAGCACTAAAGTTTGTGCAAATATTCGTCCGATTCAACAACTTTTAATTTTGACGCTGGACACTTGAGAAAATTTGCCCCATATTTAACAATAATTCTGTAATTTTTTCAATTATTTTACTCAAATGTCATTTATTTTTTACAACTTATCATAGTTTGTATCATATTTTAATTATTTTCTTAAAGTTTTAAATTTAAAAAACATCTTTCAATTATTTTCCAAAATTTATTTCCTTCAATTTTTAATTTTTTTATTTCTTTTATAATTTCCAGAATTTCAAACTATTTATCTGACATTTCAATTATTTCATTTAATTTTTATTTATTTTGTTCAATTTTCATTTATTTTTATTATTGCAATTATTTTCTCCATCTAATTAATATTTTCATTATTTTTTTAGTTAATTGAGTAGATTTTCATTTATTATCTCAAATTTAGATTATTGTCATCAATTTGCCATTTTTAAAAAAATTTCAATTATATTCTTTTGATTAAAAATAAATTCTGCAATTTTTCAATTCCTTTCTTCAATTTCTAATTATTTACATTATTTTGGCATAGTTTTCAAAAATTTCAATTACTTATCTGAATTTGCAATTATTTTCATCAATTTTCTAATTATTTCAGCGACTTTATAATTATTCTCTTTAATTAAATTTTTTAAAGAAGTTTAGTAATTATTTTCTTTCTTTAAACATATATTCTATGATTTTTTTAATTATTTCCCTCAAATTTTATTTATTGCTTACAACTTTTCATATTTAAATTATTTTCATAATATTCCAATTTTTCCTCAATCTTAAATTATTTTTTAGCATATCTCAATTTTTTTTCAATTTTGAATTAGTTTTATCATTTTTTAATTATTTTCTTCGATTGTTAATTATTGTTCTGATTTTCTTAAAATGATTTTCTAAGATTTTTAAGTATTTTTCTAAAATTTTAATTATTTTCCTTAACTTTGAATTATTTTTATTTGTTTGCATAATTTCGAAAATTCTTTTATCAATTATCGTAAATTTCAATTATTTTTAGCTTCCTTCAATTCTTTTCTGCAGTTTTTAGTTATTCTCAGTTTTTTAAATTGATTTCTAAGATCTTCATGTATTTTTCTCAAATTTCAAGTCCTTGTTTTATTTAATAAAAATTCAGTAATTTTTCAATTATTACACTCAAATGTCATTCATTTTTTACAACTTATCATATTGTTTGTACCAAATTTCAATTAATTTTTTCAAGTTTCAAATTTGAAAATCATTTTTCAATTATTTTCATCTGTTTTATAAATTTCAAAATTTTAAACTATTTTTCTGGTATTTCAATTCTTTCATTGAATTTTTAATTATTTATATTATTTTTTATATTATTTTTTTCAATTTTCAATTGCTTTCGTTCCTTTTCATAATTTCGAAAAAGTTTCTAATTATTCCCTTTAAATTAAAAATTGTTTTTTTCAATTTGAAATTATCTTTTTTCATTTATTTTCTCTTATTTTTGATTTTTTTTTTCTTTTTTTAATTATTTATCTCAATTTTCAATTATTTTCTCTAATTTTTCATTATTCAATTGTCTTTAATTTATTTTTAAGATTTTCAAGTATTTTTTTTTAAATTTAAATTATTTTCTTTACCTTTAAAACTTTTCTATGATGTTGTATA
The DNA here is from genome assembly GCA_037103525.1 of Ganaspis brasiliensis. Classification (NCBI taxonomy): domain Eukaryota; kingdom Metazoa; phylum Arthropoda; class Insecta; order Hymenoptera; family Figitidae; genus Ganaspis; species Ganaspis brasiliensis. The sequence continues at coordinate 2,819,876 of JAZKLR010000211.1, forward strand.
TTACTGTCCCCAATTTTGAATTGATTTCATTATTTTCTTTCAATTAATTTGCGAAATTTAGAATTATGTTGTTTAATTTCAATTATTTTTTGCAATTTTTTTTATTTGTAATATTTTATCAATTTTTCCCTGAATAATTATTTATTTTATTAATTTATTGATATAAATTTAATTTTAAATATAATATTTAAAATATTTATGATTGTTGATTATACAAGGTGTAGAATCTTATAGCGCGCCAGCGCGGGTTGCTTAATTTAGTCAAACTTTAACTTACTACAATTAGTAAGGTTTTTAAATTTAAAAAAAAATGGTTTCTTAGGTTTTACCAAGATTATTAATATGGAGCAAATGTAAGAAAAACTAATTGTGACCCTCCAAAGTAAATTTTTACCCCCACTTGGTTTTTTTACCTCTTCCTGTGTAAAAATTTTACAAAAAGTTTATATTTATTAAATTTTTATCTTTGAATAGTTTTTTTTAAAAGAACAATCAAGAGATTTTAATTTAAACAGTATCAATAGAAAAAAATCAAATATTTGAAAAACATCGTTGGGGTTCGTTAAATATATTCAGATTTCAATTTTAAAGTTATAAAATAACCCTAAAAACTAAGTTTATTATATAAAGTAATGTTTTAACGTTTAAACAATAACATTTCAATCATTATCCATCTTACCCCGGCATATGGACCAGCTTGCCCCGGGTCGGGGTAAATTGGGTCACTTTGGATGACCCAACCATCCCCGACCTCCCCTAAAATACAGATCTATTACTATTTTTGAATAGTATGAGCAATCTAAAAACAAAGGATGAGTCAAAGAAAACAAAGAGAGTCTGCTCATCATCAAGAAAAAACAAGTGTCTATACTATCCATATAGAAAAGTCTTTGAGCATCTAATGGAAGTTATAGAGCTGGAGGAAGAGAGTTTTACAAAGAGATTGCCGTTACCATAAATGAATTTTTATATTCTTCCGTTCTGCATAGTGGGGTTCTAAGCACGTTAGGACACCTATAAGCTCTCTAGAGGTAATCTTCTCGACAAAAATGAATCTTTCATAAAGAAACAAAGGTCTTTCAGTATATGAGGAATAACATGAGTCAAACAACCAATAAACCCAAGCTATCTGTTTCCAACATTAAGCTGAAATTTAATTTAAGCTGAATTAAAAAATTCATGTATAATTTTTCATTTTAAGTTGTAAGAACTCCAAAAGTGCCTTTGAAAACAATTTTCTCTGTCTGTCTGTCTGTCTGTCGGTCTTTCTGAACTAACATTTTTAAATGTTTTTTTTACAACTGATTACACAGATATATTTTTAAAATTTGGATCTTATGCTCTCTAAATTTCTTAGAGTGAAACCTCACTCTTAAAGAGTGAGATTTCACTCCAGGCAAGAGTGAAAATTGAGCCACTCCATATGGAGTGAATGTTCACTCATTGAAAGAGCGAATTTATTCACTCTATAGATAGAGTGACGAGTTTACTCTAATTAGAGTGAATTTTTCAGCTGATTTAAAATGGCGGCTCATTCCTCTTAGATCAAATTTCCCACTCCAATTTTAGATTGGGTAAATTAAAGCTTTTGGAAATTTGCATAACATAACTTTAAAGGAATAATATCTTATTTTTGAAAAATAAAAATAATAAATAAAAATAAATATTGAATCTCTTGAATAACTTTCTGTCAGTACTGTGGTATTTTCGTATTTATTTAGTCTCAAGGATATTTGTTATTTATATTATTTTATAACATTTTATTATATTATATTTACAAATAAAACATACAACTTAATACTAACGCTAAACTTATATAATTAAAATATTTGACGCTGAGGGGTCTCGAACGTGCGACCCCCAGGCCTAAAGCCCAACGCTCTAACCACTATGCTATACGCTCGTTGGTACAAAACTTACGAACTGCCGTTATAAGTTATACGTGCTTACGTTCACTCAAAACAGAGTGAAAGTTTCACTCTAAGTCTTGGAGTGAATATTCACTCCAACCACTGGAGTGAATTTCTGCACTCTTTCCATTAGAGTGAGCGATTTCACTCTTTTAGAGTGAACTTTCACTCTATCTGGAGTGAATGTACATCTCACTCCTAAATTAGAGTGAAATATTCACTCTAAGAAATTTAGAGAGTGAAGACAGATGAAAACAAAATGTCTGTCTGTCTGTCTGTTTGTCCGCAAATATTTGGTTCGCTCATCACTTAAGAACAGTTTAGCCAATTCAAGTGCAACTTGGCGATATTTTAGAAAAATGCCTAACTTAAAATCATCGCCTGGCAAAATTAAAAAAAAATTATTTTGAATCCGAGATAAGAAGCATTTTTTGTTGACTGTTAAGCTATTCAATTTTGGGCCTAAAATAAAAATTGTGCGTTGATGAAAAATTAAATTACCTTGAAATTTACTTAAAAATCTTTGAGAAAGGATAATTAGGACAGAAGTTATTTGTAATTTAGCAAGCTTACTTTGTTTAGATAAAAACTGAAATAATTTAACTAATTTTGTGAATTTTGGAAAATTTTATACAAATAAGAAACAAAATCTTTTTCAATAGAAACGTTTGTGTGTATTTAAATTTTAAAATTAAAAAAATTTTTGTATAAGTTTGTATTTATCGGACACTATAATTCGAAGGTTTCTGTTTAACAATGTACACACTTTTTACGATATAAACTGTTTAGACTTTAGTAGTAGACATCAGTAACTTTTCTAGCTTACCAATTGAATATAGGGGAGAGTCGGCCAAAATGCCTATAGTAAAGTTTAGAGCAAAAAAAAAAGTATTTAATTATAGTTTTGAAAAATATAAACCATCAAATATTTAGAAAACATCCTTTAAGAATATAATAATGTAGTCATTTTAAGTGTTTATTTCAGAAAAAATAGAAAAAAGAATTATTTAAATATTGATGTCAAAATTCGCCATTTTGACACACGACTGGGCAAATCGCCTGTGCACAAAAATATGGAAAAATATGAATAAAAGTAAACAATTTTTTTTTATGTATTTTCTATAATCAATTATCTTGTTTATATTAAAAAAAGAACTAGCTGTGAATACAAAAATATAATCTTTTTGTCATAAAACTAAAATTTTAATCCAAAACAGACCGACAAAAAATGGAAATAAAGTCTATAACAAATAAATAAAGCTTCTACAATTATAAAAAATCATACAAAAGTAAATTAAACACTATAATAAATTACAAAAATACCTGCTCGATTGAAAACTGCGTGAGTTTTAGGAAGAAAACGAAAATTTTGTCATTCAATGCCAAATGTGACAAGTTAATCCGCCATGATTCTTTATAGTCACGTGACAACACGTATCTCTCGTAATCTTGTGTATTTTTTCTGCGCATGCTCACTTCTTTTGATTCATCCCGCGCTTATTTAAAACCATGTTTTAAAAATATATTAAAAATTATTCTTCAATGCATAATTATTATAATTATTATTAATATAAATGCATTAATTAATATAATTAATTTGTTAAAACACTGATTTTTTATACAGTAGCAGTAACAACTTGATATTTAGTTTCTACAGCAAAATATACGTGTAACCCGAGAGATTTTCCGTATCATACGTATCTTGTTTAGAAGTTTTACAGCATATAGGCAATTTAACCAAGGCAATTTACCCAAAAACACACGATGTAATTAAACTAATTATTTTCATTTTAGAACTCATTTTTATAAATTAAGTCAAAGTGATTAGATAGCTAAATATTCAAGGATTAATTTAAAAAAAAAATTATGTACGTATGTGAGATAGAAGTGCATGTTTTCTAATCTTTAAAAATGAAAAAATTATCGTTGGAAAGCATCATTTTCACAATTCTTTAATAAATTATTTAATAATAAACTGATAAACATGAAACTTTACAGAAATCATCTTCACCTTAATATACTTCATAATTAAAAACAATTATGATTAATATTTATTTTTGGCCAAGTTATTAACCATTGCCAATTTACCCAATTAGGCATTTTACCCGACTCTCCCCTATAAGAAAGTTAGATAGATTCATCTAAAGTCGTTTAAGAGTTTCGAGAACTTTCTTTCAGTTGCGCATGCTTTATGTTACATCGTAAAATCCAGTTACTATTTTAAAGTTAAAAAAAAGTTCACTGATTCAAAATACTTTTTTTTTTATTTTACAAGCAAATTTCACTAAATGCTGTATTTGATCCAAATCAAAATAAATTATGTTGTTTTGTTTTTGAATTTCTATTTTTCTTTTCAGCAAATTTCTTGGATTCTTAAATAGCTTCAAACTAGTTCTGAATACTTTTAAACCAGTTTCAAACAGTTCTGAAGAATTTCCAAACAGTTTTGAACAAGTTCGAAATAATTCTTAACTGGTTTCAAAAAGTTTTGATCTAATTCTTAACATTTTTGAAATAGTTCCAAAAAAGATGCGAACTAGTTTCAAACTTTTAAACAGTACCGAACTGTATTAAATTGTTTCTGAACAAGTTTCAGATAATTTCGAATTAGTTCCAATAATGTTCAAACTAGATTAAACAGTTTAAAACTAGTTTCTGACGGTATTGAACAAGTTTCATAGATTTTTTGAATAATTTCCAAATAGTCTCAAACTAATTAAAAACCGGGTTTTAAATAAATGTTTAAACTAGATTAAATAGTTCAAAACTAGTTCCTAACGGTATTGAAAAAGTTTCATACATTTTTTGAATAATTTTTAAATAGTCTCAAACTAATAAAAAAAACCAGTTTGGACTAGTTATAAACTGTTTTTGATATTTAGTGCCTAATTAAAAATTTACCTTATAAATCAATTAGTTTGTTCATGTTCCAATTACATCGTCAATTTTTTAATTATATTTTACAAATACGTAATTTCTACACCTCTTTTCAATTATGTTTGTCATTTTGAAAGTACTTTTGTCAACTTTAATGTATTTTTGTCAATTTTCAAGTATTTTTGCGATTCTGAATTTAATTTTTTCAAATATCAATTATTCTCTTACACAATTTTTCATTTACTTCTGTCATTTTTCAATTATTTTCTTAACAATTATTTTTTTCTATCTTTAAATTATTGCCAGAAATATTTAAATTTTCAACACCAGTTTCTATTCTAATTTTGTTAATTTTTAATACTTTTCTTCAAATTTTAATTTCTTTTGTAATTATTGGAGTATTTTTGTCATTTTACGATTATTTTCTTCATATTTCTATTAATTTTGTAATTTTAGAATTATTTTCTACAAATTTCAATTATTATTTTATTCAAATTATTGAATGTGACCTATCAATATTTAATATAGTAGGTAATTACTTTTTTTATATCAAATTTTAATTTTATTGTTACATGAAATAAATTTTTAAACTTTATATAATAATGGGCTTTTTCCCATAAATAAATAAATAAATTCAATGTTTTTTATTGCCATGAGTCTTTAAATTTATTTCATTAGTTTTCAATTATTTTCTACAAATTTCAAGCATTTTCTTTATTATTTTTATTATTATCATGAGTTTATTAAATTATTACATTTTTTTCAATTATTTTCAACAAATTTCAATTATTTTCATCAAAATTTCTTCTTTTTCTTCTTGTAATTTTAATTATTTTTGTAACTTTTCAATTATTTTTTTTAAATTCCAATTGTATTCTTCAATCTTTAAATTATTGTCAGGAATATCTAATTTTTCTACACAAGTTCAATTCACTTTCGTTGTTTTTCAACTATTTACTTTAAATTTCAATTACTTTTGTCATTATTTAATTATTTTTGTCATTTTTCAATTATTTTTTTCATATTGTTGTCATTTTTGCCATTTTAGAATTATTTTCTACAAATTTTAATTAGTTTCTTAAATTTTTTTATTGTCATGAACTTTTAAAATTCTTACCACTGTTTTCAATTATTTTCATCATTACTTTTATTATTGTTACGAATTTATTAATTTTTTACACCTTTTTCAATTATTTTCTTTAAATTTTAATAATTTTTTTCATATTTGAATTTTTTTGACATTTTTGAATTATTCTACTCTTCAAATTCCAATTATTGTCTTCAAACTTCAATTAATTTCTTCAACTTTCAATTATTTTACTTAAACTTATAATTTTTTTTTAACTTAACAATTATTGCCTATAATTTTTTAATTTTTACACCACTTTGGAATTATTTATTTCAATATTTTAATTGTTTTGTCAAGTTTTCAAGTATTTTCTTCAAATTTTTAATTTTTTTAAAAGTATCAATTATTTTTGTCATTTTTGAATTATTTTTTCAAGTTTCAACTATTTTTGTCAATGTTCAAATATTTTTTGACATTTTTGAATTATTTTCTTTAAATGTCATTTTCTTCAATCTTTTTATTATTGTCATGAATTTATTTATTGAAAATCAGTTTTCAATTATTTATGTCATTAATAAATTATTTTCTTTACATTTTAATTGTATCGTTAATTTTTCAATTATTTCATACAATTTTTCAAATAATGTATTAAACTTTTTTTTCTTTTTACTTCATTTTTTAATATATTTCTTATTTTTCATTAATTTTTTTTTCTTTTAAGTTATTTTTGTCATTATTCAACTATTTTCTTGAAAATTCTATTATTTTTTTCAATTTTTCAACTATTGTCTACAAAGTGTAATTCTTACACCAGCTTTTTATAATTATTTATGGTATTTTTCAATTAGTTTTTTTAAATTTTACTTATTTCTTCAATATCTTAATAAAATTGTACGAAAATTTAAATGTTTTACACCAGTCTCAAACTTTTGTTTCAAATTTCAATTATTTTTGTCATACTTTAATTATTTTTTTGTAATCTCAATTATTTTTGAAACTTTTCAATTATTTACTTTAAATTCCAATTATTTCGTTTGAATTTTTGTCATTAGTTTTTGATTTTTAATCAATTTTTCAATTAGTTTTGTCATTTACAACTTTTTTCAAATTTAATTATTTTTGTCATTATTTAATTATTTTATACAGATTTGAATTATTTTTGCGATTTTCGAATTGTTTTTTTCAAATTTGAATGGCTTTTCCTGCTGGCGCCCCCCAATTTAATATCAGTAATATCAAACTCTATATTGCCTATTCACTTTTTTTAATTGAAAAACTTACTATTTAATCACTTTTTGTTACATAAAAGCTCACTATTTACTCACTTTTTTCACTTAAAAACTTATTATTTTCTCACTTTTTTAAATTAAAAAGTCCTTTTTCCAATATTTTCAATCTGCAAGTCCACTGGCAGCCCTCCTTATTGGATAAATATTATTTATCGATTTGTTTTATTTATTATTATAGTTTAATTTCTAAAATGTAGGGAAAACTAATAGCGCGCTTGCGCGAGTTATATTTTGCTAGTTCTTTTTATAATTCTCAAATTTCTCTTTACTTTTTATTTTTAGTAACTTTTTTCATTTTCTAGTCTTTTCATTATTTTTTCTACTTTTTCTAATTATATTTTTTTATTTTCTAAATATTGCTTTCTTTCAATTTTTAAATCCTTTTTCCAGTTGTTTTTCTTTAAAAAATCCTCTTTCCAAGTTTTTAAAAAATACCTTGTTTCTTTCCATAAGTTTCTATATTTACTTTCTTTAAATTCTAGTTATTTTATCATTTTCTAGTGATTTTTTCCTTTTTTTCCCTATTATTTTCTTGATATTTGTTAAACTTCCTACTAGTTTTTTTCATTTTTTACGTCTTTTATTTTTCAAATTATTTTCTCACAATATTGGAATTTTTCTCCTTTTCTAATTATTTTTGCTTAATTTACACAAATTTTACTTTCTAGTAATTTTTCGTCATATTCTGGTGATCTTTCTTTATTTTTAGCTATTTTACAAGGGGTTTTGAAGCACATAATTCTGCCATTTGCACATTTTTAACTCAAAAATCGAGAAAAAAAAACTTTCTCTCGCATAATTAATTTTCTTCCCGTATCAAACTAGTTTTATTTTTTCTTTCTTAATTTTTATTTCTACTTTTTATATGTTGAACCTTACGCGTTTCGGGCTAAAGTCTTTGTCCCTCTCGAGAAGTTTGAACAAGTAGAACTTGAAAAGCTCTTATTCTAGCTTCAAGTCCGTTTCAGGAGAAGTTGTTAAAAAAAATAGTTGAAGCACCCTGGCCAGTGTCATAAGAAAATAAAAAAAAATTCTTCTTTTCAATTCTTTGAAGATTAATTTTTTTAAAAACTCACTCAACGTTGAAAAACTTAACATAACAATATTACTTAAATTATTAATTCTTTTGTTGTTGTTGTTATTTCTTAAATTATAATTTCAAAAGTTTAACAATTTCCAGTTTTACATTTACATTTTCTATTTTTTGTTTTTTATTAGAATTAAGTTTTAGAATAAAACATATTTTCGTTTAATAATAATATTAATGATAATAAATAAGTGAGTTCCAATTATAATTAGTTCCTTGAAAATTAAATACCATTCAAAATGTCCCTTTGTTTGTTTTTTTTTTAGCTTACTAAATTGACCCTATCTATAATTAACGTTATCTTGATTGTATATCAAGGAAACATTAGAAAAGGTGACAAAATATCCTCAATAATAATCACTGTAGCGTTATTGATAGTATAATTAGAAGTATTTTTCTGAATTTGAATCGAATACTATTAATTTTAGGAACTTGTGATAAATTTTTAATAATACTACTAAATAATTTAGTCATTGGTTTAACAGGGTAAATAAAATATAATAGATAAATCATAAATAGTCTTAGAGCAGAGACGTTTGTAGGAACAAAAAAGATAAAAATTTAAAAAAAAATAAATAAAAACTTTAAAGAAATGAGAAAAAGAATATATTTAAAAATTTCCGAAAAATCCTGCAAATTTTGAAGCTGTAAATAAATTTGCGGAAAAAATAAATCAATATAAACTGAACACGTAAAAAATACAAAAAATAAGAATCCATTGAAATTTATAATGCCTAGAGGTGCCCAGGCCCGAATTTACCAAACATGGGGCCATAGGCAGACGCTGGTGGGGGCCTATGAAAGGAATGGATTTTTCCGAAATTTACTCAAATCGAAAAAGCAGTTTCAAAACTTGACACTTTTTTAATGAGCGGGCTTTTTGAATTTCTAAAAACTTACAATTATTTTATAAAAGTCCCAGTAATAAGAGAGGAATTGAAAAGTATTAAAATTTGTTAATACTTTTGAATACCTTTTTTGTCCAATACATGTGTATCCGGCGATAGCATCCCCGAGTCGAAATTTTGAGGCTACTTTAACGTTACATAGTCCAAAATTTTTAGGAAATAGAGGTTTAAAGTAGAAGCAAATTCAATACAATTTAGCTTCTACTTTGGTGCTATTATTGGAAGAAATTTCCTGTTTCCGCGATGAGAGCGTTAAAGTAGAAGCTAATATTCAACTATATTAAGGCCTCTTTTCTATATTTTAGAATTCGTTACACTTAATACACATAAGCTGGAAATAGTCTAAACTTACTAAATAAATTATTATAACGCAAGTGGGGATTCGAACCCACGACATAACGACCTACGCACCTATACGCTACCGACGCTTATGAACTTTATATTTAATTTTCTCAGTGTCCTTATGATACAAATTACGAATAGTTTTTTTAGGACTTTTCAACAAAATTGTTACATATCGCCAATTTCTGAATGTTTACGGAGATTTTTATGTATTTTTCATTTGTTTAAACAATTTATTATTGTCAAGTTGCAGGCTGATATTGATTTAAATCATTGAAGCATTTGCATTAAAATCATGATTGAAATAAAAAAAAAACTTTACAATTCTCCGGATGTCTAATACTGCATGTAAAAAATCACAAACCATAAAAAAAACCACAAATTTGTGGATAAATCTTAAAAATTTCAATTTTAATATTTTAATCTTTATAAAATTTAAATAATTGGGCTAATATAGATAATCAAAATACCGACGATTTACAAATTTTTGGTATGAAGATAGCAAAAAATAATATCAAATTTTTATATCTTTAGGTCATTATAATTTACATAAATTCCAAACGTCAATAAACTCATATTCCAATTTTTTCAAACTTTTAAATGTCAATTAATTCAAATTTAAAGACACATTAGTTAATGCAAAATAATTAAATAATATTAATTATTTTTCATATTCACAATAATCCTTTTTTTAAGTCTTACAATATTTGTAATTCTTCTTTAGTTTCTAATTCAGTTTCATTTTCGAAACTGTTTAAATTTTATCTTATAATTTCTTATTTTTACAAAATTTAAAGATTTTTTCTCCTTTTACTAATGATATTTTTTGTTGTTGTATTTGTCATTTTATTTTATTGATAAATAAATTATAAATAATAAATAATAATCATTATTTATTATTATTTTGTTGAGTTTCATAAATTTTTTCATATTTTTAAAAATAAATACGCTTATTTTTTTATTAATGCACCTATTCAATTTGTTTTTAAATCTTGGATAGTTCTTGCGAGGTTTTTTGCAAACTTAGTTCTTATTCTTTTATAGAATTTTTAGATTTTCTTTATTTTTCTAAATTTATTGTTGGACTTGCTTTCAGTGTAATATTATAAAAATGTTTTTGGTTTAATTTGCCCAAACTTTTTTTTTCTGAAGGATTTTTAATTTTCTTTTCTGGACTTTTTATATACATTTTTTTAATTTGATTTTAATTGATTCTAATTTTTTAAACAAATTATTGCTAGTAATTACTAATTCTTTACAAATACACCCAGGAAAATACAAATTTTCCCTAATTTTACAAATTATTGGGTTTTGGTTATAGATTAAAATTTTTTCCTCTTAAGGGCTAATCAGAGGAACAATTATTGAAGAAAAAGTTAGTTTAACTCCCGTTTTTCTTATATGTTAAATAAAAAAGTATATTTCAATGGAAAAAATGACTGAGTTTCACTTGCTGCTTTAAAGTAGAATAAAAATTTTCATTTCTTTATAACTGGAAATGTAAAGCTTTAAAAGAGCTGCTAATTTTAATGATTGGAAAAATGAAACATGTGTATAGACGTAAAGTAGAAGGAAATATTGTTATTAGAAGTAAAAAAGAGGCTAAAAATTAAGAAGTCGTTAAGTAGAAGCTAAAGTTCCTCATGAGCTTCAAAGTAGCTTCAAAATTTCGACTCGGGGGGATTCATTTGGATTTAATAAATCTGTATTGCGGGTATTCTAAAATATTCGTTTTACTTTTTTCTATTTTTATTAGAAAGGGATTTACTTGGATTCAATTAATCTTAACTGTGGATATTACAAAATAATAATTTTTTTTTTTAATTATAAAGGGATTCATTTAGATTTAATAAATCTGTACTGCGGGTATTCTAAAATACTTTACTTTTCTTTTATTTTCATTGTAAAGGGATTTACTTGGATTCAATTAATCTTAACTGTGGATTTTACAAAATAATAACTTTATTTTTCTTATTATAAACGCATTCATTTTGATTGAAAAATATTTAGAAACGTGTATTAATAAGGATTGATTTTCGAGTAAAAGTTGACCCGAGTCGAAATTTTGAAGCTACTTTGAAGCTTATGAGGAACTTTAGCTTCTACTTAACGACTTCTTAATTTTTAGCCTCTTCTTTACTTCTAATAATAATATTTCCTTCTACTTTACGCCTATACACATGTTTCAATTTTCCAATCATTAAAATTAGCAGCTCTTTTACAGCTCCACATTCCCAGTTATAAAGAAATGAAAATTTTGATTCTACTTTAAACCTGCAAGTGAAACTCAGTCATTTTTTCCATTGAAATATACTTTTTTATTTAACATATAAGAAAAACGGGAGTTAAACTAACTTTTTCTTCAATTATTGTTCCTCTGATTAGCCCTTAAGAGGAACAAATTTTAATCTATAACCAAAACCCAATAATTTGTAAAATTAGGGAAAATGTGTATCTTTCTAGATGCACTTGTAAAAAAATAACAGTTATTAACAATAATTTGTTTAAACAATTTTGAGTGGTAATTGTTGTTAATTTTGATAAATATCTTATTTTGTCAATATAAAAAGTAAACAAATTAAAAAACTACTACTTGCTAGGTGTTTTTAAATGTTATAAATTAACAATAATAAATTGTTTTAAAATATAAAAATAATAATTTATGGTCAATAATTTTTATTTTTCTAACCAGAGCCCAGTAATTTATTTTTAAAATTAGGAAAAATTTGTATCTTCCTAGGTTTATTTGTAAAGAATTAGTAATTACTAGCAATAATTTGTTTAAAAAATTAAAATTGATGAAAATAAAATTAAAAAAATGTATATAAAAAGTCCAGAAAAGAAAATTAAAAATCCTTCAGAAAAAAAAAGTTTGGGCAAATTAAACCAAAAACATTTTTATAATATTACACTGAAAGCAAGTCCAACAATAAATTTAGAAAAATAAAGAAAATCTAAAAATTCTATAAAAGAATAAGTACTAAGTTTGCAAAAAACCTCGCAAAAACTATTCAAGATTTAAAAACAAATTGAATAGGTGCATTAATAAAAAAATAAGCGTATTTATTTTTAAAAATATGAAAAAACTTATGAAACTCAACGAAATAATAATAAATAATAATTATTATTTATTATTTATAATTTATTTATCAATAAAATAAAATGACAAATACAACAACAAAAAATATCATTAGTAAAAGGAGAAAAAATCTTTAAATTTTGTAAAAATAAGAAATTATAAGATAAAATTTAAACAGTTTCGAAAAAGAAACTGAATTAGAAACTAAAGAAGAATTACAAATATTGTAAGACTTAAAAAAAGGATTATTGTGAATATGAAAAATAATTAATATTATTTAATTATTTTGCATTAACTAATGTGTCTTTAAATTTGAATTAATTGACATTTAAAAGTTTGAAAAAATTGGAATATGAGTTTATTGACGTTTGGAATTTATGTAAATTATAATGACCTAAAGATATAAAAATTTGATATTATTTTTTGCTATCTTCATACCAAAAATTTGTAAATCGTAGGTATTTTGATTATCTATATTAGCCCAATTATTTAAATTTTATAAAGATTAAAATTATCACTTCTTTTTTTCAAAATTGTAATTACCCGTGCAGAAATTGCCTTATTATGTCCCTATTACGGGTGTGGCCCGGATCAGTTAAACTGATCAGGGCCGAATTTGGCAAATTTCATGGCTCAGGTCCGCTCCTGGTCCGATTGCCTGATTAGAACTTAACGCCATCTGTCACTTATATAGATTTAGATATCAATTTAAGAAATATTGTAAAAATAGTCATAATCTTTTTAATGTTATGTGGTGTCATGTGTAAAAGGAACAAATATATTTTGTAAAAATGCCAAAAGAGAAAAGTACACACCGTGTAAGAAAACATAGAGCATTACTAGCAAGTGTCCCTTATCAACAGTTTTTGTCAAATATTAGCGACAGTAAGTTAACCTCAAATTTCATGTTATAAAATAGAAGTTATACTAATTTTATAATTTACAAATTAGTTGTATTAAATAAAAATTGTAGGCAGCGATGCTGATGATGAAATATCTGTGGCGGGGAATGCTGTCATATCCGATATCTCTGACCATGAACACAATGAACAAATTTCTCAGGAAAATGAAAATAATGAACTCAGATTCAACTTTGAAAATAATGGTGAGTATTTAACTATTTTTATGTGTTCTTAATTTGCAACATTTGTAAAATTAGTTTATTAAAGTAATTGTTTTGTATAGAAGAAAGAATGTGACAGATAATTATTTAAACAGTAAAAAAAATTAATGCAAATACAAATTTTTATTAAAAATAAAATTTTTAACTCATCTTTGGTTCAGTTTGTAAGTGTCAAGAATTATATTCTCTACTTGTAGTTTGCATGATTTAGTTAAAGTAAAATACAAAATCAAAACACAAGGGAGCCTAAGAGAAGCTGTCAAATTTCGAGGTTATGTTGGGCATTCCTTCAGAATACATCTATATTACAGATCTGCATTTTATTAAATATGTTTACGTTTATTTACGATTTTAAATAAATTATCTCATGTTTTCTATTTATTATTTGAAATTAACTTATTTTTTAATTAGTTCCAGAATAATTTTTTGTAAAATCTTGTCCGCTTTTTGTTTAATGAATTAATAATGTGTACAAAATAACAAAAAATTGTAAAACGTAAGTAATTGACTTAACTAATAAAATTTTTTTGATTCAATAAGTTATTTTTACATGACCTAAAAAATCAATTTAACCAATGATTAGTATTATTTTAATGAAACGATTAGTAGACATTCATACTTAGAGAATATTTTGTTATTAAATGTATTTGATATTCCCAGAAAACACAATGATCTCCTTTTTTTACTAATTATTCGTAAGAACTTTTTATTTAAGAAATAAATTAAAATAATAAACAAAATTCTGACTTGTATATAAAACTTTATTGATCTTTATATTTGTAACACATTGACCTGCAGTTGTGACAATGTCATTTTTAAACAAATAAATAATAAAATAAAAAAAATAAATAAATTTAAAACAAAAATTACACTTCTAATTTTTTAAATTAAATATGTCACTAAAAATGCATTAAAATTTAACTGATTGTAATTTTTAAAATTTATTTTATTTTTTAGAATCGGAAATGAATTTATTGAGTTCTGCCGAATCTGCTTCATCGAATTTGGAAGGTCCTGGTCTTAGAGAAGAATTTGAAGAAGATTTGTTAAGCTCTAATGAATCTATTTTGACGAATTTTGAAGAAAATGATATTATAGAAATTCCGCAAGAGGGCCCAGATGAGGTCAATCAGTTACGCGTTCTAGCTGTTAAAGATGGAATAGAGCAGAGTACTTTGGATAAATTATTCAAAATTTTACGCCCTAGACTTTTACCTGAACTTCCTAAGTCATCGAAAACGTTCTTAGGTACATCTTCAGCGACTTACGATATTCGAGAGATGCAGGACTCTGATGGTTCATTCGGTGAATACGTCTATTTTGGAATCGAAAAAGGCCTTGTTAATTGTATTGATCCTGATGTGTTCACTGAGGCAACAATTTATTTACAGTTTAATGTCGATGGCATTTCTTTGACTAAATCTGGCGATAAAGATTTTTGGGTAATGTCAGGGAAGGTATACTATAAGCCTGATATATATAAGCCATTCCCAATATTAATATACTGCGGTAAATCAAAGCCAAATAGCGTTGATGAATTCTTGGCCGATTTCATACACGAAATAACGATCTTGCAGACGACGGGTGTAATAATTATGAACCATCGTTATAATGTGTGCATTCATTGTTTGATAAATGACACTCCTGCGAGGGCTTTTATTAAATGCACAAAAGGACACACAGGATTTTTTTCCTGTGAAAGATGTGAAATAAAAGGGTTGAAGTTAAACAGAGTAACACAATTTCCTCTTATAAATTGCCCAGAGAGGACTGACAATTCTTTTAGAAGGGGTTCCCAACGACAGCATCATAAAGGAATATCACCACTTTTGCAAATTGATCCACCTATTAATATGATTTCTATGTTTATCTTAGATGCCATGCACTTGTTGTACGAAGGAGTCATGAAAAGACTGTTAATAAATTGGTTTCTTATTCGTGGACAAGCAAATGTTGGTCAGCAAATGAAAACAGAAGTCTCAAGAAGACTTTTGTTAATTCGCAAAGGAATACCCTGCGAATTTCAAAGAAAAACACGTTCGTTAAAATCTCTTAAAAAATTTAAAGCTACTGAATTTAAATTTATTCTTCTCTATGCTGGTCCTATAGTATTACTGAACGTTCTTAACGAAGATCGTTTTAAAAATTTTATGCTTTTACATGTTGCATCGCGTATTTTGTGTAACGATGAATTGATAGAAAAATATCAAGGACACGCAAAAAATTACTTGCAAAGATTTTTTTTAGGCTTGTATGCTTTGTATCCGACAATGCAAGTAATGAATAGTCATGGCGCTATTCACATCGCTGATGACGTTGTAAATATGGGGTGTAATTTAAATCTAATTTCAGCCTTTAGTTTCGAAAACTTTCTTGGAAACTTAACGAGTTTAATCAGAACACCAAATCGTCCGTTAGCTCAAATTTGTAGAAGGTTGCATGAGTTAGATTCAATAGATCCACCTAAACCACAAAAACCTCATAAAATTCAAATTTTGAAACGCAATGGATCAAACGTGTTAAAAATAAAATACAACGAATGTACCTTAACTGCAAAATCACCTGACAATATTGTTTTGTTGCAAAACAACTCAATTTTTAAAATTAATTTAATAACTATAAGGGAGCAAAGAATAGAAATTCAGGGTAAATTTTTGCGAATAAAAAGGTCAATGTTTATTTATCCTACAGATTCCAAAGACTTATATATGTGGGAACTTCGAAAAAGTTCTAACGGCGAAATGTCCCATTTTGATATTAATTGTATAAAGAAGAAAATGATTTTATTAAAACTGAACTTAAGTGAACGAGCTCCTATGAGAATGTTTTGTATGCCACTTTTACATCAGTAAATGTTACTTCCGCTTTAATTTTTAAGTGATTGTAAATTACTATTTGAATAAAAGAGAATTAATTTTGTGTATTTAATAAAATTTTCATTTTTACATAAATAATATTTTTTATTTTTATTTTTTTTTAACAAAAAGCATTTTTACGACTGAATAGTAAACTTACATGGAAGTGCGTTTCGTGGTCTTCATGTGACCTCTCAATATTCTCTGACTAAAAAAATTATCTATGTATTTTTTAATTTTAACGAATTTTGGAGGTCAGAACAACACATTTCAAAAAATTCTTTTACTGTATTGGTTCACCGTAATTATCACTCATTTACCATAAAATCTGTATCACAGTCAAGATAACATTATTAACGAGCTAAATTAAGTAAATTTAGAAAGTGAATTTTATTTACAACTTTCAAAGTTTACAAAAAATTAAATAGAATCGAAATTATATTAATCTAAATTTGAAATTTCTGTTAAATTACTGAATACCAAATGACCTATAAATATTTTAAGCAACATCTGTAAAATTTTAATATTAGTAACCTTTAAAAAGTTTCATTCTGATAAATTAATAATCCAATAAACTTAAAACTCTAAAATTGAAGTACTATAGAAATTATATTATTTGAATTTCAAATTACCGCGCTCATGCTTTCGTTTTGAGTCGATATGAGTAGCCAATCCTGCGTTCGATTCCGAGTTCGAGATCAAAGTGTCAGTGTTGATAACCCCCAAAAAATTAAATATTAAAAATAAAATACATTTAATAATAATACACTGACAGTCCGCAAAAGAAAAAAATGAACGAATTATCAAGTTTTTACTAAGAAAATTTTTAAATTCAAATATAAAGATAATGAAAACTACTCTTACGTGGTTTGATTAAACAAGATTGCTACCAACAGTTACCAACCTTGCATTCGAGACGAATTCGCCATCTTTATAAGAACATTTTACAAAGTGTGTCAAAATATCTTATATTATTAGATGAAAATTAATCGGAATTCTTCACGTTGATCCATTATTATTTGACGTAAGTACTTTATTTACCAATATTGAAAATTTGTTTTTAAAATTGTTGTATAATTAGTTTCTTGTATGCCAAGAATAAATGCAGAAAGATATTAAGTTTTTAGTACATTCATCTTCAGTAACTTGAGATCTTCGTGACTCTATTATATTTTCTTATACTTATATATTTAATTATTTTTTCTCTTTTTTTTGTTACTGTATGATGTCTGATCATAACAAACAATACGTAAAAGTAAAATGTACTTAATTTTGATTTCCGTTTCTTAGAGGTTAGAAAATTTATTTTTGTCATTTTTTCTCATACAGTAAATTAATACCCTTTGTCTTTTATAGAAGTAACTCTCGCCTTCTTAAATGAAAATTGTTGTATTTTCCGAAGTATGATACTATTTTTAAATAATTTTTTATCCTTTCGCACATTATTTAATATTTTGACATAAGTTATATATTCTCTTCAATTTTTAATGTCTCACTTTTATTATCCGTTTAAAATACACAAAGCAATGTTTTATTAATTTATTTTGCGTTATTGGAAATAATATAATACGTATTTTATAGGAAGAAAACTATGTCAGACTTAATCCTGACCACAAAGCCTTTTCAACTAGTAAACTTCCTTCGCCCGGGTAGACGTCCGAAGACGCGATCGGTTGATCTATCTTTATTAAAATGGATTCGGTTCGACACAATTAAAAACAAATTTGTGACTAAGTATATGGGGGAACCATACACCGACGAAAGGAACGACATTCTATATGATTTAATAAAAAATAATGAAAATGCACCAAAGGATTGGAAGGAGTATACTATTAAGATTGTTGGTCATGCAGGTTAGCACAATCTACTTTCGTTTTAATAAACTATAAATACATATAAATATATAAAGTAATATAGTTGATTAAAATCGCGCACTTAAAACAGTTTCACTTCACTTTTTTTTTTCATTTACCTGTGTATGGATGATTTAATTATTGCAGATACTTTTGAAAAAGGAGTGGAACGTCTGAATGTTCTAAAAATTCAAGAATTCGCATACACCACTGACTCAGAAATGGGCGCAAAGGAAAAGAACGTAAAAATGGAGGAAATTCTAAAAAAACAGATTAATAACTTTTATTCTGATATAAATAATGTATCAACAGCTCCAAAACTAAGCGATACAGCCGTCCCTCTCCATTTACCACCTATGAAAGATCTTGAAGCCAGTGAAGGTAATTATTTTCTTTTTTAAATATGGTAAAATGTTTTATTTAATAATCTTAATATTTGATGTTTTATGTTTCAAACAAAATATCTGTTTAAATTTTAATTTATCACGCTTAATTTTGTTAAACAATAAATTAAATCTCACACGTTTTCTAACTTCATTTTTTTCAAACATGTGTTAATATAGTAAATGTTGTTATTTTATTTTTTGTAGATGAAGATTCTGAGAATGAATTCAGCAATGAGGAAACTGGATTTAAAGAAAACAGTAAGCAAAAGTTTATTTTTTAATAAACTATTTCCAATTTAAAAATATTACTAAAAAATTCTTTATCTTTTACTTTATTTTCAGATGTAGAGTCAGAGGATGATTTATTTGATAAAAAGAATTCTTCAAGAAAAAGAAAAATGAAGACATTCCTAAGTAAGCAGTTTGTTTATACATACATGTCAAATAAAAATACAGTGTAACCTGTCTATATTGGAGATTAATAAGATGAAAAAAATACTAGAGGAAAATCTATTTTTCTGAAAAAAATAGATATACTTTTATCATCTTTTAATAGTCCAAAATTGAACAGGTTACACTGTAAATACCTAATAGCTTTGCATTTTTAAACATCTATATGTATTTAGAATTAAATGTATGCCACAGCCGAATTTATCGATGAAAAAAAAATTTTAAATTTTCAGGTTCTGAATCAGAAAGTGATTCTGTTACTGATACAGACGAAGGAACAGACAAAGTAACAGACAAAAGAAGAAAACTATCCAAAAGTAAGCTAACATTATTTAATGTAATAATTAATAATTTAATTTTTTATTATTTTAAACTATATGTATTAGGATGGCCCTTAATTGGTCGTTGTTTTCAAATCTTCTGTCTTTGCCCATAACATTTATCAAGGTACCCAAAAATTTTTTTTCTGAATATCTTAAGCCAAATCACGCAATATTAACACGTACCTCTAGACATCCTAATTTTTCCATGTATTTTTACAAGAAAAAAATTGTTTTTTCGTAAATTTGCTAATCATTCAAGTAAAAAATAAAAAATTTTCAATTAATAATTACGAAACAAAGATTTTTTTAAAAAAATACATGGCAGATTTCGGTTGTTTAGAGGCACGTGCTAATATTGTTTGATTTGGCTCAAACTTGTAGGAAAATTTTGTTTGGTACCTTGATCAATTTTCCGGGGGGAGACAGAAAGTTGAAAACATCGCTTAATTAAGGTTCACTCTAATATATATATATATATATGTATATATAATACATAAATATTTTTTTAACAGATAATGCACTTGAAGAAGATGCTGTTGCTGGACCTAGCAGGGGTAATTATCAATACAACTTAAATTATATATACCAGAAATATATGTATATTCCTCATTGGCATCGATTAACTAAATTACTTTTTATCTAATTTTAGTTTTCCTAGTTTTTAAATTATTAATATTTAAAAAAAATTTATTATAGAAAACACCAAAAGCAACCATTCTATTTCTAACAGCACAAAATTAAGCATCAACTCTTCTTCGTCATCAGAAGCTTTCAAAAACAATTCTAAACTCGCATTACAAAATTCCAAAAAAGTAAAAGCATATTCTGGATCAATCAAAGACTCAAGTAAGTTCTAAAATTTACACATTTATTAACAAAAATTAAAAATACAACTTTCAACAAAGAAACAAGCATTTTTTTGTATTTAATTAATATGAGGTAATAAATAATATTTAATTAATGTGCGTAGAAATATATTGTATTTTTTATAATTGTGTTATTATATTTATATATTTGTCACTTTATTTTGATTCTATTTTAATGCTAATTTGGCAAACTTGCCGTTAAACCAATTCAAATTCTTATACGAAAAAATAAAATTCTTAAAAGAATAGAATCGATTGTCTTACATACGATTTTATAAAACTTTAGTTTTTTCAATCTTTATGTTACTAAAATTTTAAAAAATTTATTATGTAGGAAACAGCAAAAGCGACAATCCTGTTTCTAAGTACAGAAAATCAATCATTAATTCTGCTTCAACATCAGGGATTACAGAAGATTCTTCTAAAAGCAAAAATAATATTCCCAAAAATGTGACCGAACATTCTGGAGCAATTAAAGACTCACGTAAGTTCAAAAAATTAGACTTTTATTTTAACAAACATTAAAAATGAAGATATTGACAATAGAACAAGTATTTATTTATGTCTTGAATTAGTATTGAATAAGCATTTAAAGAATTATAAGAATTTAATACATTTTTTTGAGGTGAATAAGTTTGTAATAAAATAGATGTATTTATTTTCCTTTTTTTAATTAGGATTGGATTACCTTGTCTCTGATGTAAGAATTATGCAATCTGATATTCGACAAATTCTTCAAAATCAAAAAGATATTAAAACAATGCTTGAAATCAATCAAAGCTCTAACTACGTCGGTCAGCGAAGCTTTGAGGAGGAGTTTGATGTTAATTTACCTTTAGGAAGTATTGAAGATTTTAAAACTCTGGATGAAAAACTTAAAAATAATGAAGAGTGCTCTCGTCGCTTCGTAAGTGATTCTATTCAAGTATATATAATTGACTGATTATTATTACAGGGATCATAAGTTTGTCCTCTTTTTGTCTGTCTTTTCAAAATCAGATTCCTAAAATACATAAAATTTTATATTTTCTTCACTTTTCCCTCTTTTATCAATAAATTTTATCTGTTTTGCAATTTTACTGAAAGTAAAAGTTAAAATTTAAAAGGTTTTCTTTTAGAACCTGAAAATAAGACATTATGGGAAAAGTTTTCTTCTTTCTCATTAATAATTTTATGTAACTGGTTTTATTGACATTCTACAATAAGTATAAAAAAATCTGTAATTTAAGGACAAGATTTTAATTTCTTAAATATTTTTAAATCTTTAAGTAGTTATTCGTATATTAAAACATTATTTTCTCAATTATTTTCATTTTTATTTGAGGGATTTTAAAAAAAATCTGTTAACATAAAAATGTTTATGATTCAAGGCGGAATTTTTTAAATATTTTTTTCTTAAACTACTGAATATTTTTAAATAGAACTTTGTAGAATTACCTAAAATATAATTTGGATGTTCCGTCTAGCCTTAATTTAATTGGATTTTGACGCAAAATCAAGTTTTTGAATTTTTCTAATTTTGGGCAATCTTAGAAAATTAAATTTTAAACAAAATAAAAACAAACTAGGGGCAAAGAGCCCTTCGAGAGGATAATTTAAGTAATTCTATAAAGTTTCATTTAAAAAAAAATTAGTATTTTGAGAGAAAAATTGCTAATCATTTTTACCTATGGATCATGTAATCACTGACGTCATTCTCCATCTCATGTTGTTAATTCAGTATTAATTTTAAAAAGTTTGGTTTTAAATTAAATAATCAAATACTACACTGGAAAGGAAATAAATAAGTAATAAATAGAAAATAATATATAATTCTTTAAATAAAATAATTTATACGACTTGAAAATAAGGTTTAAAATTTGAATGGAGTTTTTTTTAAATTTGATCTGGGAAAACTGGAATAATCTTGGAATTCCAAATTCAGATTATTCTGTAGAAACCTTGAGTAAATTTTTAACTAGTTTTATTTATAAATATTTGTTATTTGTCATTGGTGGTATAATTATAATAATAATAATAATAATAATAAAATAAAAATCGTAAATATAATAATTTAATATTATTATCATGCTTTTTTTCGAAGTTTCAAAATAATAATTTCTATTTCAGAAAGCCATTGTTGGATTATCGTTAACCGAAGCTGGGTGTCGAAAATGTCTTAACAACATTTTCAAAAAATTTTTTACTAGAGATGTCATGATTCTTTTTACAGCCGTAAAAAAGGTTTCTAAAAAGGAGTTATTTAAAGATTATGCTTTTTGCTCAGCTTTACTAGGTAATATCTTTGTATAGTTTACTTCTAAAGTTTATTTGAAGGAAAAACATAAATATATATATTTATTCATTTTATACTTCCAGATGTTGTTTGTGCAAAGTACAGAATTTCCGAAGAAGAAGCTCTGTCCAATATAGGGACTATTTTTAATAATTCAAAAGATTGGGATGGGCATCGACTGCAAAGGGTTAATAAACCGTCAACCGAAAAGTAGAGCTTCATCAAACCGGAAACGATTATAATTTTTAATAATAAATAAAATAATGGAAATTTAATTCTTCTGTATCATTTTTTTTACCTAAATACTCAATTTAAAAAAAAATATTTTAAATCGCTTTTTATCGGAAAATTATAAGGGCCTGACAGGGATCGGATTCGGCAGCCGGATCCGGTGACCGGATCCGGGCCAAGTCGGGCTTGGTGTTTCATCCGGACCTGGCTCAGATCAGGCAATCCTATCCGGCCCGGATTTCTCCGGATCTGGACCTGATCCGAGCCATGTTGAAATTTCTTCACGGGTATTTTCTTCCATTTTAAATTGTTTATCTTAAATTTAATTTATAAATGTTTTTATTATTTTACAAACATTTCCTCCCAATCTCAAAGATTTTAATTGTTTTCAAATAATTTTTCTAAATTTTCTGAATATTTATCTCCAATTTTTACTTATTTACTTTATCTTCCATTTCATTTTGTATTATAACACTTTTTTCAAAAATTCAATTATTTTCTTCAATTATCAATTAGTCAATTACGTCAAATTTTAATTATTTTTTTTCAATATTTTATTATTTTCACTATGTTGCAATTGTTTTCTTAAATTTTCAATTATATTCAATATTTTTTTCTTCAATTCCTAAATTTTTGAATTATTTATCTCAAATGTCAATAATTTTTATTAATGCTCAATTTTTAAAATTCTTTTTCAATTATTTTCTTGAATGTTTAACTATTTATCACAAATTTCAATTATATTTTTTTGTTTTGAGTTATTTTTATCAATTTCCAATTCTTTTCTTCGATTTGTGAGAATTTTCAATATTTTTTAGCAAATTACCTTAATTTACAATTAATTGTTTCATTTTCAATAATTTTTATTAATGTTTAATTTTTCATATTATTTTTTAATTATTTTCTTATATTTTAAATATATTTTGTAATTTTATAAATACATTTTTCTGGAATTTTAATTGTTTCTTGGACTTTTAATTACTTTTACCATTTTAAAATTATTTTCTTTAATTTTAATTATATTTTTTTATTTTTCTTTCTCATATAGGAAGTATTATTACTTATTTTTCTGAAATTTCAATTATTTTCTTCAAATTTCAAATATTTTTATTACTTTGCAATTATTTTCTCCAATTTTTAATGATTTTTTTATTAATTTTCTAAATTCCAATTGTTTATCACTAATTTTAATTAATATTTTAAATTTCAATTACTTTCTTTATATTTTTCATTGTTTTTACCATTTTCCAATTATTTTCTTTAGTTTCCATTAAACTTTTTAATTTTTCTTTCTCATATTTTCTTTATCATAAATTTAATTTATAATTATTTTCATTATTTTACAATCATTTTCTCCAAATTTTAAAGATTTTAATTGTTTTTCAATTAATTTTCCAAATTTTCTAAATATTTATCTCAAATTTTACTTATTTACATCAATTTTCTAAATTTCTTCATCATTTTTCAATTATGTTTTTTAATTTTAAATATATTTTATACTTTCATAACTTATTTTTCTCAAAGTGTAATTATTTTCTTTAGTTTTTCCAGGGACGTAACTACAAATGTCGAATTTGCCTACAACTACAATTGCCCCCCCGCAAATTTTTTCAGGAGGCCCCCCTCCCCCCAAATTTTTTTTAAATAATGTATAAATAATTTCAGGCAATATTTTCTATTTTTAATTTTATTTTAAAAAAATTTTTTTGCATTAGGGTTTTTGGGCTTGAGGCCCCCCAGCAAGCCGAGGCCCCTCCGCAATGCGGGGTTTCGCTGTATGGCAGTTACGTCCCTGAGTTTTTCATTATTATTACTATTATCATTTTTAATTATTTTCTCGAATTTTTATTTTTCAATTAATTTTATAGATTTTCGATTTTGCAAAAATAGTGTGAATTGCACTGAAAAAAAAATTCTGTAATTAACGGATTTTAAGCAAATATTTCTAATAAGTATTAAATATTAATTTATTTACCATTTTAGGATAAAACTCCTTCTTTATATAGTTATAATTTCTCATAACATAGAAAATGATATTGTTTTTAAAAAAAGTCCACGTGGACATTTAGAGGGGGGAGGGGGGGAGCAAAAAGTGATTAAAAATTATCCACGTGGTACATGAACGATCTCATTATTCACATCAATTTAATTAATATAAAAAAGTGTGTAATATTGAACTTAGTTGATTTTTTCAATATCATTATTTTTATTATAAATCTCGGAAGTGTGTTTTAACTCTGTTTGCCTGAATCGGCAGATTAGCGATGAACAAGGGTGAAAATTAATCAGACGTGTAAAGGACTGGGAATATTTTTATATTAGACGTATGTGCTTACTGGTGTATCAGTAAAAAAAAAACCACGTGAATCAGCTATTACTGTCGCATGTGTTTGTCTCTGAATATGTGCCTGATTGTTAAAACAGAATAAAGTGATGTGAGATTAATATCATCCCTAATGGGACACGTGGTAAATAAATCGTAAAATGCAGATTTTTATCAATTCGCAGGGGCGTCATAACACGCGAGGAAAATGCTAAACAGTACACCTGAAACACGTCAGAATTAATCTTTTTATATTCTTCGTATTTGCTGGTTCGTTAAACAGAGATGTTAAAAAATGAAGGTATAACATACAACGAGAGGCAAATAAAACGAATTTTTAAACTTATAATGCTCTCAATGAAAAAAAAAAGTAAAACCTAATGTTTCCCCCAAGATGATAGTAATTGAGATATTTCCAATGAGAAGACGTCTTTAATTTTGCTCATATTTTAGGAAAATGTTGTGTTAGTTACAGAGAAGTTACAGTTGGTAGTTATAGAGAACTACCAGAAAAAAATTTTAATTTTCCTTCAAAAAACCAATTAAAAAAATTTTTTCGAGTTTGAACATTTTTTTTAAATGTGATAACAATGAAATGCGACTTTGAGAAAAGTTTTATTTTACCTTTCTTTTTAACTATAATATTTTTGGCAGACAGATTGGTTTGGTGCGCCACAGGTGAAAATAAGGAAATATTTTTGTTGGCCCCTCATATACATGTAAATTCATTGTAACTAGGGGCCAACTATATAATTATTTTTTTATCAATGTTTTCTCAAAATATGAGCAAAATTAAAGACATCATCTTCCCATATATATGAAATATATATATATATATCGTGAAAAAAAACTTTCAAATTGACGAGAATTTTTAAAATGATCCGTGAATTTTGAAAACGATCGGCAAATTTTTAAGAAACTCTGGGAAGGTAGATAAATCCTAAAAACTTCAATTTCAATCTTATTCTTTAATAATAATATGAAAAATTGAATTTAAAATGATCAGAATATAATCTAGAAAAATTTTAATAGAAAGAAAGTCGAAAACTATATTAAACTTAATTACACTCTAAAAACAAGTGTCTTATTTTGTCCTCACTTTTAAGACATTTCAGGGTGTCTTAATTTTAAACCATTGAGAAAGTGTCTTAAAAATACCTGTAAGACGCTTTCTAAACGTCTTATGTCTTAAAATAAGACACTTGTAAGACACCTGTTTTTACAGTGATAATTCCAGGCTATTATTATTTATATAAATCCTAAACGTCAATTAACTCAAAGTTTAATTTTTTCAAACTTATAAGTTTGAATTAATCAAAGTTGCAATTATTACATGTATATAGTAAAATATTAATCAACAGCAACATTCATGAGAAACTTTACATTGCTGTTTGTCATTTAAAACTATACATTTTTGGAAATGCAAATAATAAAAATTACGAGAATAATTACAAAATGGAAAAGAATATATATGAAAAATGACGAAAACAGTTGACAATTAAAAACAAAATTCGAAAAATGGCAAGATAAATACACAATTGTTAAAAATAATCTAAAAAATTAAACAATATATGTGACGCTCCGCGAGAGAAGGGACCTATCGCTGAGAAAGTAAACTTTAAAGAATGGACGGGCAAAGAGGAAGAAAAATCGAGACGCTTAACATGCCCATATTTAAAACTTCATAACCAGAAAACTAATTGCAGGAATCAAATTTTGATTTTTGGAACTAAAAAAGCAACTCAAAAACTATCAATTACCGTAAAAAAATCCAAATAATTAATTCTTAATTTCACGGTACGGTCATTCAAAGAAAAACCAAAAAATGCATAATACTTACTCTCTAAATCTGAATTAGTAGTTTTCTACTAAGAATTAGTAGTTTTCTACTATGAATTAGTCAAATTCATGGCTCATTTTTCTCTAATTCATTAGTAGTTTTCTACTAAGAATTAGTAGTTTTCTACTATGAATTAGTCAAATTCATGGCTCATTTTTCTCTAATTCATATAGTAGAAAACTACTAATTGTAAGTAGAAAACTACTAATTGTTAGTAGAAAACTACTACAAAATTAGTAGTTTTCTACTAAAAATCAGTAAAATTCTAACTATTTTAATAGTAGCTCACTTTTCACTAATTCATTAGTAGAAAACCACTAATTCACATTTAGAGAGTAGTATGCCTAGGTTTGAAGCATTACAACAAAAAGTGTAATTACAAAAAGAAAAATATTTTGGAACATGGAACTAAAAGAACAACTCAAAAATTATCTTTTAGAATAAAAAAATGAAAATTGATTTTTTCGGCGATTGGTTCCTTCTCTCGCGGAGCGTCACATATATTCAATTTTAACTGAAAAATTGAAAAATTAAGAAAATTGGAGGAATAATTGCTGAAACCAATTGCAAATTGAACAAGTGGATTGAAAATCAAAACAACAAAAATTAAAATTGAAGAAAATAATTGAAAACTTTAGAAAATAATAAAAACTTTGGAAAAAATAATAAAAACTTGAAGAAATAAATTCTTAGTTTAAAAATTAAACTGAAATTATAAAAAAATTGATAATAATAGAGAAAAATTACAAAACGTGAAAATAATTCACAATTGAAAACAAAATTCAAAAAATGGCTAGATTAATACACAACCAAAAAAAAAAAATAGTTGAAAAAATCAAAGAATCATTATAAAACTTTAAGAGACTAATTGTAAATTGAAAAAATTGTAGGAAATAATTTCAAATTGCGAAAAATAGTTAATAATTTAAAAGAAATAATTAAAAAATGAGAATAATTACAAAATTAAAGAAAATATCTACAAAATGACTAGATTAATAGACTACTGAAAAAAATTGATAAAATATAGCAAAAACTTTAAATTTAAAGAAAATAATTAAAAATTGAAAAATGAAGAAAATTATAGGAATAATTGTTGGAAATAATTGCGCATTGAACGAATGGATTCAAAATCGACAAAAATAATTGAAATTGAATAAAATAATTAAAAAATAATTGAATAAAACTAAAAAAAGTATTTGAAAAAAGCCGAAAGTTATTGAATATAGAAAAAAAGGATTAAAAACTAAAAAATGGAATAAAGACTTGAAGAAAAAATTGAGAATTGAAGAAAATAAAAATTTGAAATTAACGAATCTTATTGATAATGCAGAAAAATAATTGGCGAAAGGCAAGGATTTTAAAATATTAAAGAAAATAATTGACAAAAAAAAAATAAAAAAATATGACTAGAATAATGCACAACTGAAAAAAATAATTGAAAAGGTTGAAAAATAATTCTAAAATTTTAGGAGAATAAATAAAATTTTTAAATACTGTAAGAAATAACTAACAATTAATGAAAATAATTGAAAAATAACAAGAATAATAGCAAAGTTTAAGATAATTTCTGAAAAATGATGAAAATAATTGGCAATTGAAAACAAAATTCGAAAAATCTCTAGATTAATACACAACTGGAAAAATAATTTAAAAAATCAAACTATAAATATTTAATTAAAAAAATAATTGAAAATTGAAAAATTAAGAAAATTATAGAAATAATTGTTGGAAATAATTGCTAATTGAACAACTGGATTGAGAACAATTGAATTGAACAAAATAATTGAAATTGAGGAAAAAATTTAAAATTGAAGAAAGAAGATGGAATTTTTAAAACATAATTAAGAACTGAAGAGAATAGTTGAAAAATTGAATTTAAAATAAAAAAATCATATTGATATTCAAAAAAATAATTGAAAATTGGAAAATGTGATTGAGATTTGAAGAAAATAATAAAAAATTGATGAAATAAATTGTAATTTGAAATGATGGTTTATAATTGAAAAAGTCAAGTTTTTTGGAATATTGAATAAACTTAATTGAAAATTGTAGAATGGAATTGACTTTAGAAAATAATTCATAATTTAAAGATAATTACGAAATGACGAAAATAATCTAATATCAAAGAGAATAATTGAGAAATGCGCAAAACAATTAACAATTGAAAAAGAAATTCAAAAACTATCGAGATAATAATCTACAACAGAACAAAATAATTAAAAAAGTTAAGGAATAATTATAAAATTTAAGGAGAATATTAAAATGTTAAAACAATATTTTCGTTAGGTTATGTTTTATATTGCATTTTCAGAAAATCACTTAGGTAACTTTCATTTCTTTAAAAAATGTTTCTTTTTTAATGCGTTTAATAATTCTTTTTTATTTTTTAGTTTTTTTTAATTGTATTCTTTTAACATAAATTACTTCAGTTAATTTTATACAGTTTTATTTTAACAATATTTAAAAATATTTACTTACTTTTCCAGTCATTAATATTATTTATTATTATAATTTGAAGGATGTAAAATATAATTTTTTTCAATTTTATGATTTTTAAAATATTTATTTGGCTCTTTGGCATTTGTCATAACTTATTTATTTTTATAATTATTAAAGACTTTTCTTCCGAGGCGAATGAATATTCCCTAAATCCCAAATGATTTAATTCTCAATGGACATAATTCCTAAAGGACATAATTCCCGAATGACATAATTCTGAATGGACATAATTCCCAATGGACATAATTCCCAAATGACATAATTCTTAATGGACATAATACCCAAATAACATAATTCTCAATGGACATAATTCCCAATGGACATAATTTCCAAATGACATAATTCTTAATGGACATAATTCCTAAATAACATAATTTTCAATGGACATAATTCCCAAGTGACATAATTCCCAAATGACATAATTCTCAATGGACATAATTCCCAAATGACATAATTCTCAATGGACATAATACCCAAATAACATAATTCTCAATTGACATAATTCCCAATGGACATAATTTCCAAATGACATAATTCTCAATGGACATAATTCCCAAATAACAAAATTTTCGATGGGCATAATTCCCAAATGACATAATTCTCAATGGACATAATTCCCAAGTGACATAATTCCTAAATGACATAAAATTTTCCCTATCTTCAAGAAAGTTTTCCCTATCTTAGAGAAAATTTTCTTTACCGTAATAAAATTTTTATGTTACTTGAGAATTATGTCCATTGAGAATTATGTCCATTGAGAATTATGTCATTTGGGAATTATGTCCATTGAGAATTGTGTCCATTGGGAATTATATCATTTGGGAATTATGTCACTTGGAAATAAAGTCCATTGGGAATTATGTCCATTAAGAATTATGTCATTTGGGAATTATTTCATTTGGGAATTATGTCGTTTGGTAATTATGACCATTGGGAATTATGTCCATTGAGAATTATGTCATTTGGGAATTATCTCATTTGGAAATTATGTCCATTGGGAATTATGTTTATTGGGAATTATGTACACTCAGAATTATGTCATTTTGGAATTATGTCCTTTAGGAATTATGTCCATTGAGAATTATGTCATTTGGGAATTATCTCATTTGGGAATTATGTCGTTTGGTAATTATAACCATTGGGAATTATGTCCATTGAGAATTATGTCATTTGGGAATTATCTCATTTGGAAATTATGTCCATTGGGAATTATCTCATTTGGAAATTATGTCCATTGAGAATTATGTCATTTGGGAATTATCTCATTTGGGAATTATGTCCATTGAGAATTATGTCATTTGGGAATTATGTCCATTGAGAATTGCGTCCATTGGGAATTATATCATTTGGGAATTATGTCACTTGAAAATAACGTCTACTGAGAATTATGTTCATTGGGAATTATGTCCATTAAGAATTATGTCATTTGGGAATTATCTCATTTGGGAATTATGTCGTTTGGTAATTATGACCATTGGGAATTATGTCCATTGAGAATTATGTCATTTGGGAGTTATCTCATTTGGAAATTATGTCCATTGGGAATTATGTTCATTGGGAATTATGTACACTCAGAATTATGTCATTTTGGAATTATGTCCTTTAGGAATTATGTCCATTGAGAATTATGTCATTTGGGAATTATCTCATTTGGGAATTATGTCGTTTGGTAATTATAACCATTGGGAATTATGTCCATTGAGAATTATGTCATTTTGGAATTATCTCATTCGGAAATTATGTCCATTGGGAATTATCTCATTTGGAAATTATGTCCATTGAGAATTATGTCATTTGGGAATTATGTCCATTGGGAATTATGTTCATTGAGAATTATGTCATTTGGGAATTGTTTAAATTCCATTGTTTAAATAATTATTCGCTAGACACTCCGGTAAGATAAAAATTCAAAAACTTTTGTCTTTTTAGGGGGGCCCTGATATTTTTTTGTGCTTCAGGCCCGTGACAGCCTTGATCCGGCTCTGTAGGATTCAGTTTTCGAATACTCCACATTTTTGTCAAATCTAATAATAATAAATAATTATTAATTTACATATATATTAATTTGTTTTTTACTTTGTATTAATAAGTGAAGAGTTTTTAAATTATTTTATTTGTATATAGTAATAGTAATTGATGGCCGCTGTCGTTTCTCAAGTGGAAAACAAATAGTAAAAGAAAGTATAAGACACTTTTACGAGCAGGAAGATACAATGGGTGGTGATTTAAGAGCACCTGAGTGTAAAATATACCCTGACTTTTAGTCGAACCTTTCCTGAGAATTGCGCTGAATTTCCCTTCCTCGATATATGAAAGAAAGCTGTGAAAAGGAAAAGATTGAAAGCAGCTCGTGAATGCCGGACTTTCCTTCGCAACTTTCAGTAAACTATTGTGAAAGTTCGTTTTTATTGTCCTGAAATATCAAACATTTTTGTAATTCTGAATCAAATTTTCTTCTTTTATATTTCTGTTTCTCACAAGTTGTTTGCATTTTTACCAAGCGTGAAAGTGCATTGAATAAAAAAATCATTTTAATTGACATCTGGTGAAATTTTTTGTTTTTGAAAAGAAAAAAAAATACTTATTTGGAAAAGAAAACAATTTAATTTTATGATGGCAATGGCGAATGATCATTTTCAATGGTAGCCGACATTTTGATCAAAACTCAATTGACACAATGTGCAATAGACCAAAATTTATTTATCCGAATATTTAAATTCCCGAAACTTCATTTATCACAATACATAATTTCCCGAAACTTTATTTCTCGGAACATTTAACTTCTTGAATATGCATTTTCCAGAAATTGTATTTATCGTACTCACTTTTTGTCCGAATATTTACAAAAAAACCGAATTTGTCAGAGTTTTAAGCTTTCCAAATACAAAAATTCCAGAATGTGCCTTTGTCCGACACACGAAATGTAGAATTTCTAAAGGAGCTATTTGATTGGCTGCTAATCTTTCCGGAAATATTACCGGTCAATCAGCGAGCTCTTTTAAAAATTCTACATTCCGTGTGTTCGGAAAGATAACACAGCCCCACAAAAAAAAAAGTGTCATGTACTTTTGACCGGAATACCCTAGCGCTATGTATTTTGACGCGCTAAACACGAATCCGAAGTCCATTTTGCTCCATCACGTCAGGATTTTTTTCTAACCTCAAAAAATATGTCGAATTTTGAGAGGTAGGCGATTTTTTAAAAAAATTTATGGATTTACTTCAAACTTGGTATCTGGGGGTTTTTTGGGTCGCTGATTATGAATCTGAAGTTAGATTTTCAAAATTCAAAATGGCGGATCCAATATGGCGGACGAATTTTGAAAAAATTTGAAGATTTACTTCAAACTTGGTATCTGGGGGTTTTTTGGGTCGCTGATTGCGAATCTGACGTCATATTTTCGAAATTTTTATGAAATTTGGTATCTTCAGGTTTTTAAGTTGCTGAGTGTGATTTTGAAGCGAGTTTCTCACATTTTCAAATATGACTTCTATTACAATTTTATCATAAAATATTCCTTGGTAACAGATTGGATATGTTTGGTGCAGAAGCCAAATAAGAAAGTACATTGTTCCATTCTGCATCTTATTCCTGATGGACATATCATTGTCATTCTATGTCTAACGTTCTTATTGAGCTTTGACACAATTTAAATGCTGCTGCTTCGATAAATGTAGTAGGCGATGACAACTGCCCCGAAAGGGGATGTGTAGAATGATTCGCTTCCTGTTTATCGAAGTAACGAAGCCAGCGTAGGCGCGCTGCCTTGCAGGTGGGCGTTAGGGTGTGAGGATGATACCGTAGTGGGTCCGACGACGAGTTGACATTGTCCTCGTCAAAGTCGGAAAGCTCTCATACTTAGGCCTGGGGAGGTATGAGAGTTATCACCCCTAGGACGGTGGACTCGCCTGCGATCGGACCAGGATCCCTAACGTGCGGGTTATTCAATAAATCATGGCTTTTCAAAATCAAAACAACACAAAAACTTCAAATGCTTCAAAAATTAATTTTAAAGCATTAAGATCAAAACACATATGCAATAGCAATGCAGATGCATTTTGTTATTTATGTGGACAGTTCGATGTTCCAAAGAATTGTAAACCAATCAATGACAATATTAGACAAATTTACAAAGATTGCTTTGATTTAGAGATAGCCGATCAAAATGAAAATTGGGTTCCACACAAAATTTGCTTATCCTGTCACATAATGTTATCTCGTTGGAATAATACTAAGGAGGATAAGTACTTTAAATTTAAAAAACCAATGCTGTGAAAAAAACCATTGAAACAAGAAGATTGTTACTTTTGCATGACCAATGTAGAAGGTTATAATAACAAGAATAAAGGAAAAATATTGTACGCTGATGTGACAACTGTAACAAAACCAGAAATTATTTGTGATACACCTTCTTCTTCAAAAAATTTTGAAATCGACTGTTCAAAAGTAGAAGATGTATTTAGTGATATAGATGACGACATGAGTATTGATGACAAAGATGACTATTACATTCCAACTGGTGAACAGGAAGAAGAAATACCTAAAAAGTTCACACAAGAAGAACTCAGCAATCTCATCAGAGATTTAAAACTACCAAAAGATGTTGCAGAATATCTTGCATCAGTTCTTAAGAAGAAAAAAATGCTATCGAAAGGAACTACATCTTCCTTTTATCGCGATAGGGAAAAGGAATTCAGAAAATATTTTACAGAAGACAAAAAGCAGTCATTGGTATATTGTTCTGACATTAATGGGTTAATGGATCAATTAAAACCTGGCGTATACAAAGATGAAGATTGGAGGTTATTCATAGACTCTTCTAAAAGAAGTTTAAAAGCAGTATTACTTCATAATACTAATATGTTCGATTCCTATGGCTCATTCTACAGAACTTAAAGAAAGCTATGAATCTGTAAAACTAGTTTTAGATAAAATAAAATATCAAGAACATAACTGACAAATTTGTGGGGATTTTAAGATCTTAAGTATTATGCTTGGACAACAAGCAGGTTTCACAAAAACGCCCTGTTTTTTGTGTCTGTGGGATAGTAGAGATAGAAAGAATCATTACAAAAAAAAGGAATGGCCAAAAAGAAAATCTTTTAAACCAGGATCGAAAAATATCATTAAGAAGCCATTGATTCATCCCTCAAAGGTATTGCTTCCACCATTGCACATTAAACTAGGAGCAGCAAAACAGTTTGTTAAGAGTTTAGATAAAAATGGAAAATGTTTTAAATACCTAGAACAAAAATTCCCTTAGGTCTCTGATGCCAAACTAAATGAGGGAGTTTTTGATGGCCCACAAATTCGAAAATTATTAAAAGATGAGAAATTTGTCAGAAACATGAGTAAAACTGAGAAAAATGCATGGATTAGTTTTAAACTAATTGTTGAAAATTTTCTGGAGAATAACAAAAGCGAGAATTGGGAAGAAATGGCAAATAATATGATAACAAACTTCGGAAAGCAAGGATGCTTGATGAGCTTGAAGCTACATTTCTTAGAATCACATCTAAAGTACTTCCCCGAAAATTTAGGAGACTACAGTGAGGAACAGGGAGAGCGATTTCATCAAGACCTTAAAGAAATGAAACGTCGTTATCAAGGAAGGTGGGGCGTAAATATGATGGCCGACTTTTGCTGGATGCTGAAAAGGGATGTTGTACCAGGTAGTGTAAACTTAAAGAGAAAACCGCTACACAGATCTTTCGAAAACAAAAGAGTGCGCTACCATAAAAAGGAATAAAGGAAAATTATATACTTCAGAACTGACATATTGAATTTTGACAATCTGTTTTCAGATTTGCAATCAGTCACCCCACAAACCACTAGATACCAAATTTTATGTAAATTTTAATATTTTAAAAAAATTCATCAGCCATATTCTTGCCGCCAAGTAAATCTTAATATGTTTTTTAATTCGGCCGCCATATTGGATCCGCCATTTTAAATTTAGAAAATTTAACTTCGGATTCGTAATCAGCGACCCAAAAAACCCCCAGATACCAAGTTTGAAGTAAATCTTCGATTTTTTTCAAAATTCGTCCGCCATATTGGATCCGCCATTTTGAATTTTGAAAATCTAACTTCAGATTCATAATCAGCGACCCAAAAAACCCCCAGATACCAAGTTTGAAGTAAATCCATAAATTTTTTTAAAAAATCGCCTACCTCTCAAAATCCGACATGTTTTTTGAGGTTAGAAAAAAATCCTGACGTGATGGAGCAAAATGGACTTCGGATTCAGGGAGTAGTATAAGGAGACTGAACGGCCATGATAAATCCGCGTTAAAAGCGGACCACTCTTTTGTAACGTAATTTCTATAGGCTCACTTCAATGCGCACTAGCGCTTCTCGTGGAAAGTCTGAGAACCCTGTTTGTAAACAAGAAATGGCATTTTATAACCTGTTTTTGCATATGAATTTTATTAATATTGCGTATAATCGTTGCTAGACATCAAAAGCTTACCTATTATTACCTATTATCATAAAAAAGTGTTTATTGTCCAAGTGTAACATGTGATTACGCCAAAAATGTCATCCGTATGTGCAGTTGAAAAGTGCAATTCTTACGATTTAATCAAGCGATAGGAAGGAAAAAAATTTCTTTTGTTATACAAAGGTTTGTTTTGGCTTATATTTTTTTAATTGTACAGATGTTACTAGTTAAAATTAATGTTATAGTTTATGAATGTGCTTAAATTTAATGTTTCTTTATGCACATGGGAGGAAGTGCGGGAATTGTGGCAGGAATCTGTTCACAAGAAAAATATTTATTTTTCGCCTCTCTCCTATATTTTCCCTTAAACATATAATACACTTTCACAGTAAAAGACAATTAATTGTCAAAAACAACAAGAAATTAACTTTTATGCAGCAGTACGGATGCAATCGCGATGACGCGAACAAACAGTAGCAGACGACATATAATGCCAATTTTGACCACCATGAGCGCAAGTGCGCATAGAAGTGAGCCTATAGAAATTAAGTTACGAACATCGGGACCACTTTCTATACATATCGTTCGGTCTCCTTATACTACTCCCTGTTCGGATTCGTGTTCAGCGCGTCAAAATACATAGGGCTAGGGTATTTCGGTCAAAAGTACATGACACTTTTTTTTTTTGTGGGGCTGTGTAATGAATCTGATAAACACAATTTCTGAAAAATATATATTCGAGAATTTAAACATTCTGAGAAGTGGAGTTTTGAGAGGTTAAATATTTGGATAAATGGTAAATGTGATAAATGCAGTTTCTAAAAAATGCAAACCCGAATTTGATTGAAAATTAAATTTTCGTCAAAATATTTAATATTTTAAGAGAAAAATTACGGACAAATATTTTCTGTACTGGTGACGTCATACTTCATCACATCCCCTTAAGGAATAATAAAAATTACAACTTGTAAAAAAGAAACTTACAAATACGTTTGAAAAACTGAGAAAACCTGTTACTTTGTAAAAAATTATAAAAGAAATCATGAAATTGCAAAAAATAATACAAAAATATTAAATCAGGGATAATCTTCTAAAAAATGGGAAAATTAAATTATAAATAGAGGATGTACGCGAGAAGAAACAATAAAAAATTGTGAGCTTTGAAAAAAGATTGAAAGAAGACAAGAATTTTACAAAATCGCGTAGAGGGATATACAAAAAGCTAATAAAATATTTTTTAAAAATTAAAATGTTTGCGGACATTTTTAAAGAAAGATTTAAGAAAAGAAATATTAAAATTAATGAAAGACGTGAAAATTTGATAAGGAGAGAAATATTTTTGAAATTAAGGAACGAATTTTGATGAATAAATTTTCGGAATAAGTAAGTAATTAAGTGAAAAACAAATTAACAATTTTGAGAAAAGGAAAACAAAATTTTTTTAATTGAAACATCATGATTAAAAGTGAGCAAATTTTATATTGGAAGATTAATACAAGATTTTTAGAAGATCAAATTTATAATAATAAGTAAAATAAAATGAGAAAAGATTTTAAAAAATTCGGAAAAATTAAGAATCTATGCAAAAATGTAAAAAAAGTAGAAAAAAATACCTACTGAATAAATGTTTTGAAAAAATTAGAAATATTATGACTTCGAATTCGGATTCAGAACCCTAACACGTTTATATTTTAATTCCCTATTAATAAAAATAAAATGTAATTCTTGTTAATTATCAGTGAGGTCTTATTTTATCACATGCCCTCAATTATTGACTTAATTAAATTAGCAGCTCACTTTAAATTATTTTAGATTTAGAGAATTTGAGTATTTGAGATATTTCACAATGTAAAATTTTCATCAGAATACTGAATAAACTAAGAAAACCCTATTAAAGCTTCTATTTATAAACAAAAATTGAAATGCAAAAAAGAAATTTTAATTTGCATAGAATATTAGATCTAGAATCTGGAATATTAGAGAATATTTAAAAACATGTATTTTCTCATAAAAATGTTGAAGCATTTATCTCTATCCACGTCCTGTAACCGGGAATATTATTTCTCTTTTTTACTAAATTCTGAATTTAAATCATCATTTAAATAGACAGAGATATATTAGTTCAAAATATGGATCTTTAAATTCACTATTATTTCCAACTAAGAAAACAAAATATTAATAAAATATAATAAAATTGTAATAAACTGTAATAAAATTTAAAATTAATTAATTGACTTTAAATTTTATCAACTTTATAAACTCATTTTTAATTAACATTATGTTCTTTATTATAAACTCAGCTCTGCTTATCTATTTAATAAAATTAAATAATACAGAATTTATCAACGTTCGTTGAAAGAATCTATAAATAATACATTTATTATAAAATTAAAACTGAAAATATTAATTATTATATGTGATAATTATTTATTTTCTATTATCGATTTTAGAATTCTCGAAAATATAAACAAATTATTGTATTTCTATTAATTATGACTATTTATAAGCATTAAACTTGATTTATTATTATCTCTAGCTTATTTTATTCAGTTATAAATATACCTCTTTAATAAATTTAAATTAATATACTCACTTAGATTCAATAACTAATACCAAATAAAATTCGTAAAACTTATCAGTTTATTCAATTTTAATTGTATGTAAATCTATAAAAAAAATATACAAGTAGAATCTCAGTCAAAAATTAATATTTCATTTAAATACCTATCAAAATTTTACCTACACTACCGGCCAAAATTGTGGGACCACTTACAAAAATGTGATTAAAAACATGACCATCTTAAAAAGTTGATAACTTTGTCAGATATTAGCGAAATGGAATTTTTTATAGACCATGGGAAATCTTATAAAATTTGCCGATAAATTGTCCTATTTTAAAGCTTTTTTGATTAAAAGAAACGGCAATTCAATGTGACAAAGACAGGTGAATTTTCATTGTTCAAGTTTGGTGAGAAAATTAATTGGAAAATTTTGAAATTAAGCTAAATTAAACCTTGAACTATTAGCTTTAAAATAAGCTAAAGAAAATTAAAATATCTCGACTGGTTTAAAAGTTATAAGAAATTATACATTTCTTTTGTTTCCTCCCCTCTTGGCCAATTTGCCATGTATTAAGCAGACAAAAGTGGTGCGAGCACTAGAATCGTTGCGTTTTTTCGTATGATACATTTACTTATAATTTTTAAACCAGACAAGATATTTTAATTTTCTTTGGCTTATTTTAAAGCTAATAGTTCCAGGTTTAATTTAGATCAATTTCAAAATTTTCCAATGACTTTTCTAGAAAATGCAGCTCACCATACTAGAATTAACAATAATGAAAATTCACAAAAGACGGAAAATTCACCTGTCTTTATCTTTACGAAAAATTAAAAAGAAGAAGAAGAGTCTTTAAAATTATATAAAATTAATAAATTATGACAAATGACAAAAAACCAAATAAATATATTAAAAATAATTAAATTGAAAAAAATTATATTTTACAACTTAAAATTATAATAATAAATAAAATTAATCACTGGAAAAGTAAGTAAATTTTTTTTAAATATTGTTAAAATAGAACTGTATAAAATTAACTGAAGTAATTTTTGTTAAAAGAATACAAATAAAAAAAATCTAAAAAATAAAAAAATATTATTATACGCATAAAAAAAGAAACATTTTTTAATAAAATGAAAGATACCTAAGTGATTTTCTAAAAAAGCAATATAAAACATAATCTAACAAAAAAATTGTTTGGAAATGAAAAAATTTCAAGAAAGAATAATGAAATATTTCAAGAAAGTGATATAAATTAGTGTGTAAATAAGTCTACAATTTTTTTTATAATTTTCAACCGTTTTTAATTTACAATTATTCTCCTTAAATTTTAGACTTATTCCTTAACTTTTTTAATTATTTTGTTCTGTTGTAGATTATTCTCGATAGTATTTGAATTTATTTTTCAATTGTTAATTATTTGGCGCATTTCTCAATTATTCTCGTAATTTTGTAATTTTTTTTAAATTATGAATTATTTTCTAAAGTCAATAATATTCTACAATTTTCAATTAAGATTATTTAATATTTTAAAACAACTTGCCTTTTTTCAATTATAAACCATTATTTCAAATTACAATTTATTTCAACAATTTTTTATTATTTTCTTCAATCTCAATTACATTTTTCAATTTTCAATTATTTTTTCCAATATCAATATGCTTTTTTTATTTTAAGTACAATTGTTCAATTATTCTCTTCAGTTCTTAATTATGTTTTAAAAATTTCATTTTCATTCTTTAAATTTAAATTTTTTCCTCAATTTCAATTATTTTGTTCCATTCAATTTTTTTTAATCCAGTTGTTCAATTAGCATTTATTTCCAACAATTATTTCTATAATTTTTCAATTTTCAATTATTTTTCAAATTAAATATTTATAGTTTGATTTTTTAAATTATTTTTCCAGTTGTGTATTAATATAGCCATTTTTCGAATTTTATTTTCAATTGTCAATTATTTTCGTCATTTTTCAGAAATTATCTTCAATTTTGCTATTACTCTTGTTTTTTTCAATTATTTTCTTTAATTTTTAGTTATTTCTTACAGTATTTAAAATTTTTTTTCAATTCCATTTTTTAGTTTTTAACTGTTTTCTTCTATATTCAATAACTTTCTGCTTTTTTCAAATACTTATTATTATTAATTATTTTTGTCGATTTTCAATCCATTCATTCAATACGCAATTATTTCCAACAATTATTACTATAATTTTCTTCAGTTTTCAATTTTTAATTATTTTCTTTTAATTTAAAGTTTTTGCTATATTTTATCAATTTTTTTCAGTAGTCTATTAATCTAGTCATTTTGTTGATATTTTCTTTAATATTATAATTATTCTCATATTTTAATTATTTCTTTTAATTATTAACTATTTTCACAATTTGAAATTACTTTCTACAATTTTTTCAATTTGCAATTAGTCTCTTAAAGTTTTATAATGATTCTTTGAGTTTTATAATTATTTTCTTTAATTTTTAGCTATTTCATACAGTATTTAAAATTTTTATTTATTCTCTTAAAATTTTAGAATTATTTTTCAACGTTTTCAAGCATTTTTTTCAGTTGTGCATTATTCTTGTCATTTTTTGATTTTTTTTCAATTGGCAATTATTTTCTTTAATATTTTAAAATCCTCGCCTTTCGCCAATTATTTTTCTTCATTATCAATAAGATTCGTTAATTTCAAATTTTTATTTTCTTCAATTCTCAATTTTTTCTTCAAATTTCAATTCCATTTTTTAGTTTTTAATTGTTTTCTTCTATATTCAATAACTTTCGGCTTTTTTCAAATACTTTTTTCAATTGTATTCAATTATTCTCCAATTATTTTATTCAATTTTAATTATTTTTGTCGATTTTCAATCCATTCATTCAATGCGCAATTATTTCCAACAATTATTCCTATAATTTCCTTTAGTTTTCAATTTTTAATTATTTTCTTTTAATTTAAAGTTTTTGCTATATTTTATTAATTTTTTTCAGTAGTCTATTAATCTAGACATTTTGTAGATATTTTCTTTAATTTTGTAATTATTCTCATTTTTTAATTATTTCTTTTAATTATTAACTATTTTTCGCAAATTGAAATTATTTCCTACAATTTTTTCGATTTGCAATTAGTCTCTTAAAGTTTTATAATGATTCTTTGATTTTTTTAATTAATTTTTTTTGGTTGTGTATTAATCTAGCCATTTTTTGAATTTTTGTTTTCAATTGTGAA
This sequence comes from Ganaspis brasiliensis, assembly GCA_037103525.1. Taxonomy (NCBI): domain Eukaryota; kingdom Metazoa; phylum Arthropoda; class Insecta; order Hymenoptera; family Figitidae; genus Ganaspis; species Ganaspis brasiliensis. The sequence goes on from JAZKLR010000211.1 coordinate 2,861,685, forward strand.
TTATTTTCGCGTTTTGTAATTTTTCTCCATTATTATCAATTTTTTTTAAAATTCAGTTTAATTTTTAAATTATGAATTTATTTTTTCAAGTTTTTATTATTTTCTCCTAATTTTTATTATTTTCTAAAGTTTTCAATTATTTTCTTCAATTTCAATTTTTTTGTTTTGATTCTCAATCCAGTTGTTCAATTTGCAATCGGTTTCAGCAATTATTCCTATAATTTTCTTAATTTTTCAATTTTTCAGTTTAAATTGAATGTATATTGTTCAATTTTTTAGATTATTTTTAACAATTGTGTATTTATCTTGTCATTTTACGAATTTTGTTTTTAATTGTCAATTATTTTCGTAATTTTTCATACATTCTTTTCCGTTTTGTACTTATTCTCTAAATTTTCATTATTTGCATTTCCAAAAATTTATAGTTTTAAATGACGAACAGCAATGTAAAGTTTCTCATTAATGTTGCTGTTAATTAATATTTTACTATATATACATGTAATAATTACAACTTTGATTAATTGAAACTTATAAGTTTGAAAAAATTAAACTTTGAGTTAATTGACGTTTGGGATTTATATAAATAAAAATGGCTTGGAATCAATTAAGTTTAATATAGTTTTCGATTTTCTTTCTATCAAATTTTTTTTAGATTTAATTCTGATCATTTTAGACTCAATTTTTCATATTATTATTAAAGAATAAGATTGAAATTGAAGTTTTTAGGATTTATCTACCTTCCCAGAGTATTTTAAATCCTACCCCTAAATTAATTTAAGCTATAAAATTTACCGCACAACTTTTTTCAGTGTACCAAAATACCAAATGATTTATGATTTATAAAAAGTGAATAAAATTGTCATATTTTCAGGCCCGGATTGGCCATTCAGGATACCGGGAAAAATCCCGGTGGGCCGCCGCCAGGCGGGCCGGTATTTTTGTAGGTCTAATTAATAATTTAATTTATGTAATTAAATTTCATTTAACTTTCAATTACTCTTTTCTATTTTCAATTAATTTTACAACATTCAATCATTTTCGGCTTCTTTCTATGTTCTTTTCAATCACAGAAATTGTAGAATTTCAATTAAATTGTTCAATTCTACAACTATTTTTTACAATTCTTATTTATTATTATCTTTAACTTTCAATTCCATTCTTCAATTTTCAATTCCATTCTTCAGTTTTCAATTATTATTTTTTTCTATATTCAAGAATTCTAGACTTTTTCAATTACTTCTTTCAATTTTTAATTACATTTTTTAAATTTCCATTACATTCCTCAATTTTCAATTATCTCCTTCAATTTTTTCAATCCTCAATAATTCTCAAAAAATTTTATAACTAATCTTTAACTTTTTAAATTATTTTGTTCTCTTGACCATTATTTCTTAGTGCTTTACGATATCAAGACGATATCATATTTGAGCAATATTGATATTGATCTCAAAATCTCTTGACCATCCAAAAATGTTCTCGAGTTGATAATATCGACCTAAAATAACTAAAAAATGACGAAAATAATTGACAAATGAAAAAAATTGGAATAATGACAAGATTAATAAATCGACAATTGACAAAAATAATTTAAAAAATTAAAGAACAAATATAATATTTTAAAAAAACAATTGGAAATTAAAAAAGGAAAAAAATTACAGAAATAATAATAATTGAAAGAAATTTTAATTTTAAAAAATTGACCTGGATTGAAATTTGAAGAAATAATCACAAATTGATAAGAAGAAAATAATATTAAAATTTGCCAAAATAATTAAAAAATGAAGAAAATAATTGTGAATTAGACAGAAAAATTGAGGAATTAAGGAGTTAAATTGAGATTTCAAAAAAATTATTGATAATAAATAATTTACAAATTACTATATTAATAAATAAATAAATAGTATAAAAGAGTGAAAAAGCCCAGGATTGGTGAATATTTAAGAAAATAATTGACAATTAAAAACTGAAGAAAACTGTAGGAATAATTATAACAAATAATTGAAAATTGAATGGGATTTCAAAAAGTTAAAGTTGGTTGGAAATCGAAGAAAATAATTTCAAATTAGAAGAAATAGTTGAAAATTGAAGAAAAAAATTCAAAATTAAAGAAAATAATAATTGTGAATTTAAGAGGATAGTTGAAAAATTGAATTGAAAGTTCAAGAAAAATATTGTTAATTGAAAAAATCATCGAAAAAAGCCGAGAATTATTAAATATTGAAGAAAATAATTGCCAATTGGAAAAAATTCTAAACATGGCAAGATTATTAAATTAAAAACTGACAGAAATAATTTTAAACAGAAAAAGATAAACATGAAATTAAAAAAAAACTAAAAAAGAAAGAAAATGATAGGAATAGTTCTAGAAACAATTGAAAGTTTAATTGCTTTTTGAAAAATTAAACTTTATTAAAATTTGAAGAAAATACTTCCAAATTGAGAGAATAATTGAAAATGAAAAAAAGTATCAATAAAAGACAAGAATTGTGATTGGATACAAATAATTAAAGAATTAAAGAACTAAATTGAAATTTCAAGAAAATGATTAATAATTGAATAATATGAAAGAAAATAATTGAAAAAGACGAAAATAAAGGACAATTGCAAAAAATTCGAAAAATTGCAACATTAAAAAGTTTACATTTCAACAGAATTATCTTAAAAGTTAAGAATGTAAATTAAAATTTAGAACAGAAATAACTAAGAATAAAAATTGAAAGAAAATTACTGTAGTAATTGTAGAAAATAATTGTAAATTTAATTGGATTATAAAAAATTTAGCTGGATTGAAGTTCTTGGAAAATAATTGCCTATTGAAGGAAACAAGTGAAAATTGAAAAAATAATTGAAAAAAAATCGAGAATTATTGAATATTGACTGAAATAATTAAAAATTCAAGTAAATAATTGAAAACTGAAAAATAATTGAAAAAATAAGAATATTTGAAAACTGAAAAAGTAATTGAAAACTGAAAAAAAATAATTGAAAAACCGACAATATTTGAAAATCGAAGAAAATAATTGAAAACTGAAAAAATAATTGAAAAAACGAGAATATTTGAAAACTGAATAGAATAATTGAAAAAAACCGAAAATATTTGAAAATTGAAGAAAATAGTTGAAAACTGGAAAAACAATTGAAAAAATGAGAATTATTGAATATTGAAGAAAACAATTGAAAATTGATAAAAATATTGAAAGAAGCCGAAAATTATTGAATATTAAAGAGAATATTTGAAAATTGAAAAACATGATTAAAAATTAATTAAAATAATTGTGAATAGAAGAAAATAATTGAGATTTGAAGAAAATAATTGTAAATTAAAGAAAGTAATTGGGTATTCAAATATTGAAAAAATGATTTTCAGGTGAATGAAAGCCGACTTTTTTTATGCTAAAGGGGGCAAAGTAGATAGAAATTCATTCTGAGCGATTTTTAAAGCCGGGGAATTCGCTAAAAAATTTTTTATTATATCCGGCCCTGCATATTTTCCTGCAAGTGTGCGCACCGAATATTTTGTGAAAATTTCGATTTATGAAACGTGTCACAAAAGATACTATTATATTTCCTTGCCAATTAAATAGCCTGCAATTTCCGTTTTATTACAAGAAATAAAAAGCGCTTTACGAGATGATCAAGTTAATAATAAGATTTAATTAGTTGGCAAATAGAAAGAAATGATAGAGATAAATGAAAGGACGAGTTTGATTGTCTTGCACGATCTTTATACACAGTAATTTAGTCCTATAACGAGCTTCGCTGCGTCACCTTTCAGCTAATCATCTCTACTTGGAGTTTCCGTGTAATATTGATCGTCAGTGCCACTACTGTGAATAAAAGAGAAAATGTTCATCCGCTCGGATTTCTCTGCTCATTGGATCTCATGGAAAGGCGGAATCTCGAAAAATTCACAGCTTGTGAACCTGTGCAGTATCATTATTAGGCTTCAATATGAATTTTCCTGGGTGCTGAAATGTGCATTTCCTGCTTGAAAAATAGCAGCTTTTCTATTATAAAGCAACTCTTGACATCAGCAGCCGTCGTCTCGTTTTTTGGTTGATGCATATGAGAGGCGACTACTTGAAAGACCAGTCGCTTGAAATGAGAGAAAAAAAAGAAAAAAGAAAAAAAAAAAAAGAAATCCCACCACCTCGAGTGTTAAAGGGTAAGTGTGCAGACAAAACGGGATTTCATTCGCTCTGACTTCATTAGTAAAAGATAATATCATCGCGTTCTTCAAGGAAACTTTGCGCAAAATTCAAGTTGAAACTGAAACTATGATTCATTATACTCTTATAAGAGCAATTAATTGTTACTGAAAGGAAATCATACAGGCCTAGTTTCATCTCAATGGAAAATACGAGGAAGGAAAATTTATCTAGCAGAAAAGAACGATTATAGGGTAAATGTACCAATTAGGGTACGTCGAGGAGAGAAGAATAATTTATCGCATTTTTTATCAATTAATCGGGTTATTTGTCAGTTACTCTCTAAACTTGAATAGGTGAATATTCACTTATTTAGGTGTCTAAATAAATAATCCTTAGACCTCACACATTTTATAATCAAAATCAAGGCTTAAAAATCATACCTTAATCATTATTTTCATAAGTTGAGAATTATTCTTCGTGAAATCAACTTGATGAAATTTTGACGACTCTATAGGCTGTACGATTATTTTAAGGTATCATTTGATCAAAGAAAAATAAAAGATCAATAAAAAACGTCCCTTGAAAATCATCCCTTATTCCTTAAGTAATATTTTCACAATTTAAGTAATATTCTTTGTAAAATAAATTGTAAACATTTCTGGAACTTCTAAAGACTATAGAATTGTGTACAGTTATTGTTTGATCATAGTAAATCAAAGTTAATAAAAAAACATCCCCTAAAAATCATTGCCTAAGAATTGTTTTTTCAAGTTAGGAATGATTTTTTGTGAAATCAACTAAAAACTTTTCTGCCATCTCTACAGTCTTTAGAATGCTTTCAGAAAAACAACTGATCAAGGTTTAGTAAAAAAAATTCAAAAATATACCTTAAAAATCATACCTTAAAAATTTTTTCCACAAGTTAGGTAATATTTATTGTAAAATAAAACTTATAAATTTCTAGCACTTTTACAGACTATAAAATTGTGTACAATTATTATTTGATCATAGTAAATAAAAGTTAATAAAAAAACATCCCCTAAAAATCATCCCCTGAAAATTGTTCTTGCAAGTTAGGAATGACTTTTTTTGAAATCAACAAAAAAACTTTCTGTCATCTTTGCAGGTTCAAGAATTCTTTCAGAAAGTCAACTATTCAAATTAAAATCGAAGATAATAAAAAAAAATCCCTTAAAAATTACCCCCTAAGCAATACATTTATAAATTAGCAATTGTGCACTGTGAAATAAATTTAAAAATTGTCTGTGATCTTAATAATCCTTAAAATTCTCTTTTCACGTCTGTCAATTAAATTAAAATCGACAATAATCAAGGAACATCCCTTAAAAATCATCCCTTAAGAATTATTTCCACAACTTAGGCAATATTTGTTGTAAAATAAATTGTGAAAATTTCTGGTACTTTTACAGATTATAAAATTGTGTACAATTATCATTTGATCATAGTAAATTAAAGTTAATAAAAAAACATCCCCTAAAAACCATCCCCCAAGAATTTTGTTTGCAAGTTAGGAATGATTTTTTGTGAAATCAACTAAAAACTTCTCTACTACCTTTACAGGTTCAAGAATTCTTTCAGAAAGTCAACTATTCAAATTAGAATCGAAAATAATAATAAAACATCCCTTAAAAATCACCCCTTAAGCATTACATTCACAAATTAGCAATTGGGAACTGTAAAATAATTTTAAAAAATTTCTGTGATCTCAATAATCTGTAAAATTCTTTTTTCACGTCTATCAATCAAATAAAAATCCACGATAATCAAGAAACAACCCTTAAAAATCATCCCCTAAGAATTGTTTTTTCAAGTCATGACTGATTTTTTGCGAAATCAACTAAAAACTTTTCTACTACCTCTACAGTCATTAGAATTCTTTCAGAAAGTCAACTGTTCAAATTAAAATCAAAGATAATAAAAAACATCCCTTAAAAATCACACCCTTATCCATAAATTTTCAATTGTGCAATATGAAATCAATTTAAAAAATTTCTATCACCTCTACAATCCGTAAAATTCATTTTTCACGTCTATCAATTAAATTAAAGTCGACAATAATCAAGGAACATCCCTTAAAAATCATCCCTTAAGTATTATTTCCACAATTTAGGCAATATATGTTGTAAAATAAAATATAAAAATTTCTGGAATTTCTACAGACTATAAAATCGTTTACAGGTATCATTTGATCATAGTAAATGAAAGTTAATACAAAACCATCCCCTAAAAATCATCCCCTAAGAATTTTTTTTTTCAAGTCATGAATGATTTTTTGCGAAATCAACTAAAAACTTTTCTATTACCTCTACAGTCTTTAGAATTCTTACAGAAACTTAACTGTTCAAATTAAAAACGAAGATAATCAAAAAACATCCCTTAAAAATCATCCCTTAAGCATTAATTTCGCCAGTTAAGATTTATTCTTTGTGAAATCAAATTTAAAAATTTTTTGACACCTTCTAAAAACTAAGAAATTTTATCAAGATGTCAAATGATTTAAAAACATTTTTTGAAATTAAGTAACATCCCCCATCAATCATCCCTTAAAAATTAATTTCAAAAATTAGCAATTGTACACAGAGAAGTGAATTTAAAAAAATTCTGCCACCTCTACGGGCCGTAAAATTATTTTATGATGACCAGCAATCAAATTAACTTCCACGATAACCAAGCAATATCCCTTCAAAATCATCCCCTAAGAATTTTTTTAATAAATTAGAAATTATTTTTTGTGAAATGAACTAAAAATATTCCTGCAACCTCTACAGGCTCTAAAATTCTTTCAGAATGTCAACCAATGAAAATGAAATCGAAGATAATAAAAAATATCCCTTAAAAACCACCCCTTAAGCATTACAAACATGATAAAAGTATTTTACGGATTGTAGAGGTGACAGAAATTTTTAAAATTGATTTCACAAAAATAATTCATAACTTGTGAATGTAATACTTAGAGGGTGGTTTTTAAGGGAAGTTTCGTGATAATCGTAGATTTTAATTTGAACAGTTGACTTTCTGAAAGAATTCTAGAGCCTGTAAAGGTAGTAGAAAAGTTTTCAGTTGATTTCACAAAAAATCATTCCTGACTTGAAGAAACATTTCTTAGGGAATGATTTTTAGGGGATGTTTTTTAGGGGATGTTTTTTTATTAACTTTTATTTACTATGATCAAATGATAACTGTACACAATTTTATAGTCTGTAGAAGTTCCAGAAATGTTTAAATTTTATTTTACAATGAATATTACCTAACTTGTAAAAATAATTTTTAAGGGATGAATTTTAAGGTATGTTCCTTATTTATCATGGACTTTAATTTGATTGATAGACGTGAAAAAAGAATTTTACGGATTGTAGAGGTGATAGATTTTTTTTAAATTGATTTCACAGTTTATAATTGCTAATTTGTGAATGTAATGCTTAGGGGGTGATTTTTAAGGGATGTTTTTTTATTATCTTCGATTTTAATTTGAAAAGTTGTCTTTCTGAAAGTATTCTAAATACTGTAGTGGTAGTAGAAAAGTTTTTAGTTGATTTCACAAAAAATAATTCCTAACTTGCCAGAAACAATTCTTAGGGGATGATATTTAGGGGTTGTTTTTTATTAACTTTGATTTACTATGGTCAAATTATATCTGTACACAATTCCATAGTCTGTAGAAGTTCCAGAAATGTTTACAATTTATTTTACAAAGAATATTACTTAACTTGTGAAAACAGTTTTTAAGGGATGATTTTCAAGGGACGTTTTTTGATTATCTTCTATTTTTCTTTGATCAAATGATACCCTAAAATAATTGTGCAGTTTGTAGGGTCGTCAAAATTTTTTCTAGTTGATTTCACAAAGAATAATTCTTTACTTGTGAAAATAATAATTAAAGGATGTTTTTTAAGGGTTGATTTTTATTACAAAAGGTGTGAAGTCTAGGAATTATTTATTTATTATTTATTTATTTTAACTGGGAATTTTTTGATACTAGTGAATAAATTCTAAAATACATTAGATATAATTTTCATTTGGCAAAATATTATTAGAAAGAGTTTGTTTAGCCGATTATTCAATTTTTAAATTTGTTCGTCATTTTGTTGTAAAAGAAATTAAATTCGTTATTTTTATAGTTTAAATTCTTTATCTTACACTTTTATAAGATTTTTCTTCTAAAAAAAAATATATATTTTACAGAAAAGAAAAGAAAACTTTCCATATTTAAAATAATTTAAAAAAATTTTACCCTGACTTGATTTAATTTATCAAAATCTACTCTTATTTGTACTTAATGTTAAACACTGTAATCTAACTTTAAGAAATATTAAAAATTATGCTTTATTTTTACTTATTTTGAAAATTTTAATCTATTTTTATGTTATTGTGTAAATAACTTTTTTTGGATTTTTTTTTTTAGAAAAATATTTTGAGAGATAAATTTATCTTAAATAAATAGAAATTAAAAATGCTAAATAACGTATACTTACACTTTGTTCAGGATGTTCTAATTGATGTAAAGAGAGACAGGAGAATGTAAAAAAATGTCTTCAAAATTAGTATTTTTTGTTAAAAATAAAGGATAACTTAAAAATTACACCTAAAATTAAATTCTTCTATCTGATTTCAGGTACTTTTTTATACTTACAATTGGATAACTAAAGATAAGATAAATAATCAATTTTATTAACACCCGTTGAGACAATTTATCGAAGAAAAAGGTAGCATACGAAAATTACTAGAGAAAATCCTTAGTTATTTCATAATAAATGTTAAATACTCAGTTGCTAAAATGTAATTAAATTATTATTTTCAGATAATTTGGAAAGTGCTAATTTTATTAAAATTTATGAGAACCATTACTTTTTAACAAATACGGAAACAGCTGTTAAATATTTATAAATTTTTCCAATTTCACGATGTTTTACAGAACGTCTTATCCAAAATATTAAATTATTAATCTATTTCCTTTTAATTCCGTAAATTATTTAAAGTTCAAAACGATGATTGATCTCGATGTTAATTGTATGATAAATTAAAATCATGTTTTATTTATTTTCTTAAAGCGAATATTTTACCATCAATTATAAAAAATCCCACCGCCTTTTAAATAATAACCAAAATATATTATATTTAATTAAAAGAAAAAAATTATAAAATATTCTTTTTCTCACAAAAATAATAATACCGACTAATTGATAATTGACGTAAAACTCAAAAACAAGAATTTTGATATTCTCTACGTATTTCCATTTATTTCTCACCAAAGATTACCGATAAGTTGCTTTTTATCCGACATTATTCCCTTTTCAAATCATATTATTTTGATTTATTTCAAGCTATACTCATAACAAATTTCTCATTTTACAGTTTCTCAATAAAATGCGCTATACATAAAAAAGCACTCTCATCTATTACAAGCGTAATAAAGGAATAAAAAATATAATACGAAAGTATAAAAAGAAAGGTAGTGCAGGAAAAAGAGTATAGGAATGAAAAAAAGGAAAACTGAATAGAAATGAAAAGAAAGAAGGGAAAATGTATGGGAAAAGATAATAAAAAGAATCTATAAATATGTTTTTTTTTTGTCTTATGCTAAAATAACTTCACATTTAGTTTCATCAAAAAAAGTTTATTTCGACAACTTTCGCTTATAGCACATATTTACCATGTTTCACGATATTTCGTGAATGTATCTTGATGTTTGACTTTTGTGATGTGTTTGCGTTAAATTTACGTATCTCTCTATTATGTATGGGTTCAAGAGTGTGTAACCTTGGAAATACATGTCTATAATATTACCAACGTTCGCCAATCAGTCACTAATCAATAATTATTTTATTACATAATCATTATATATCCTTCCTACCTATCCTTCTTAGCGCAATTTCCTCCTGGGATTAAAACTATTGGCTCGTTAAAGGTTCATTATTGTAATAATAAAATTCGTTTAACTTTCCACCATATACCTTGAATTTATTATTTGATATCATTTTTATTATTAAATTTGTAATTAAAATTTTTAAATAATTTCGCAGAATTATTGTTTTTTTATATTCGAAATAAAACTCACAGTTATATTTCGAAATTGACGGAGCAGCGGATCATTTCAGAATGACCTGCCGTGCAGCGAGGATCGCTTCTTATAAGTCCCGGCAGCGGTGGAGTGGGGATATACGCTCCGCCCAATTCGCAGAAGCGTTTCCACCGGACTCCGCTGGGCCGCCAAGTGGGCGGAGCGTATATCCCCACAGCAGCCGGGACTTATAAGAAGCGATTCTCGCTGCACAGCAGGTCATTCGGAAATTATCCGCTGCTCAGTTAACTTCACTACTTCTATAAATCTTTTGATTCCGATAAAGTCCAAGCGTTTGGAACGATATCCACATTTAACTACGTTCACATTCAATACAAAATTTACAATACAAAATAATAAACAATTACCCCAAATAAAAATATTAATTACAAATTTAATTTGAAACATAATAGTGGCAATAAAATTCGATTTGCTAAAACAGAGTAATCAGAGCGGCGGATAATTTAAGAATGAACGCTCGTGGAATGAGTCTCGCTTCTTATATGCTCTGGCGGGAGTGGGGATGAACGCTCCGCCTAATTCGCAGAAGCGTCTCCGCTGGGCCGCCAAGTAGGCGGAGCGTATATCCCCACTCCACCGTAGCCGGGGCTTATAAGAAGCGATCCTCGCTGCACGGCAGGTCACTCTGAAGTGATCCGCTGCTTCTGTAACTTCACTATTCCTAGAAATCTTTTGATTCCGAAAGCAAATTTGCGATAAAATTCGATTTGCTAAAACAGAATGATCATTATTCTGTAATTTCCTGATTAACTATCGCCAAATAAAATTCTCAATAATGATCTATCAATGAGCCAACTATCAAATTTTTCACATTTTTTAATAACCTTGTTATCACAATGAAATATATATAACTTGTTTACAATACAATTTCAATGAACTGCTTATAACAAAACGGTACATTTTCTTACTGGTGTGATCGTCGATAATTTACAAATCGCGTGATATTCTGTTTACAATGAATGCTTGTGATATTTGATAACAATAGTTACTAATTGCTCGTCCTACCCACCAGTCATTAAGGTCTTTCTCAAAAAGCAGAACTTTGTTTTTATCGACTTCCATTTATCTACCTGCAGATGGAGGGAGAGGAGGGGGGGTAGAAAAAATTTAAAAACACATTTCACTAATGATCTTCTCTTGTCGAAAAAATTCGGAAAAAAACAGGTGACGTTGAAAAATATGATACTGGTCGAGAGGGAAACGTGAGTTGGATTTTCGTTTCAGGTATTATTTTAACAATGCTTCTCCAAGTGCAGTTTAATGTTTCATAAAAGTGAGTATACATATTATTGAGAACGACAATCCCGTTTGATTAACCTCTATTGTTGTTATTTTTTTTCCTTTTTTTTTTTAATGAAACTGCTCTTTATAGATACGATGACAGATTCAAGATAAGCCTCGATTTTTCCCTCGTTCTGCAAATCTAGTAAACAAAGCATTAAATCGATTAGCCATTTCTTTCAATTTCTTGAGAGCTTGTATATTACAATTCAACCAGTCTTTGTCCAGCTTTTTTTTTAAATTATAAAGCAAAAATTGACTCTCGGGAATTTGAAAAAAAGAGCATGAAATAAATATTGTGTTAAAAATTGAATTTTACAACACGCTTTAATATAGAGTACAAAGTTTAATACAGATTTGTTGTAAAATTACAATTTTCAGTTTTTGCGATAAAAATGCAAAGTTGTGCTTTTTTCCCGTCATACGTGGATTATTATTATTGTTTATTATTGAAATATAAGACTTGTGTAAATAATTGGCGAACTGTGGTCGTGATCTAAACGCTTTTCGCTTCATTTTCATGTAAAATAAAAGGAATTTTCATACGATCCGAAAACGGATTTCTGCAACACTAAATTACACATTTGTACATCATTAACATCATTAAGTTTGCTTTTTTTTTTTAAGGATTATTATCTAGCTTCGAGTTCGTTTATAGAATACGTTCATAGCCACTTGCCTGTTATGCAAGGGGTTCATAATTATCACGCAAAGGTATCATCTCTCGTTCTCTTTCTCTCTTATACACATTTACAAACACATGCAAATCAACACGCAAACTGTACTTTCATGCACGCTCTTTTCCTTGTGTCATGGACATTCTGTCCGATATGCATTCCTATTAGGAGATATGCATAAGATGTTTAACTTTAGAAACTGGGTATCTAGAACCAAGTCTAAAATCACGAGATATGCAAAAGCTCAGATGAGACAGTTAAAAAACAAGTTACTTTGAGTTCTCTGTTTACGTTCGATGTCGGGTAAAAAAAGCATAGATAATTTATACTAAATTACTGTTTATAATATCGTGTAAAAAGATATTATATATGAACACAATTTTTCTTTAAAGTTGGGTACTGATTTTCATTAGAGCGTCAGTCAAATTATTAGTGACATTTTTAAATTCGCTTTATTTTCTTTATTTTAAAGTTTATTACTATATCGCAATTGAATTAATTCATTTTCGTAAAATTTATTTTCAATTTTAATTTTCCGGTAATTTTATTAATTTCCATATAATTTTCCGCTTAAAATTTGTTTGTACTTTCCGTGAAATTTTTTTTCGTCAGAGGTTTATTATTTTAAAATTAAAACAAAATCCATTAATTCATGATTTAAATTATTTTTTGAAACTGACAATTTATTATTATTCCGTGGAATTTCCATTAAATTTCCAGAGTGTAATTTACACAAAATCTTTTTACATGTGAGTCTAATATTTTCAAACAACTAAACCCAATAATCAGTAATCCATATAATTTAAATGACCATATAAAGATGAAAATTTGTACATTAATAAATATACAATAAAATTAATTTTTAAATTTGATTGACACTCTAATGTAATTTTTCATTTTATGTTAGGTAAAAATATTTTCGTTTAAATACAAAAAAAGGTCCTATGATATAAACCACTTAACTTATCGATAAAACAGCATCTTTTATTATTTAGTCTCGAAACTCATAATTCGAATCCCACTTTAGGTCCGGCTTGATTTAAATTGTAAATATTCCGGATTAAAAGATAAAACGAATTAACATTTGTACAAAAAATATCACTGAAGAAAGTCGGATATATATTCTTACTACTTTTCTGAATAAGTAATTGTTTTCTTAATTTATGGCAGTTAGATTGGGTCAATTCAATATTAAATAATAAGAAAGTGAATATTGACAAAAAGAGTAAAAAAGCCTGTTATTCTTTTCATCATAATCCACCTGTTAGGGATTCATTTAATCAGAAAATGCATTTTATGAAGAAATGATATTGCCTATTCGTGCCCAGAGAAAATAAAGACTCCTTTAATCAATGTATTGACTTCTGGCGTTAAATAAAATTGATATGTAATGGCACTTATAAAATATTCAATAATCAAAATTGACGTTGAAAAACGACTTTAGTCATTTATTAATTTCATTTTATTTTTGTCTTCAAATTATCTGTCAATCTATTTCTTGGTGACTTGATTACTTTATCAATTGTCAGTGTTTGATAATTTTTTTTTTTTCCTTATTAATCACGCAATTCAAATTTTGTTATTTACTATTTTTTTAGACAATCTTTAATAAAAGTAATTTAAATTTAAAAGAAATTTTAAAGAATTATTTTTAAATTATAATTATTATTAAATTATAATATTATAATTTTCATTTCTAAATTCAAATTTTCTAAACGTAATAACATTATTAACTAAATAATTAAATTTACTAATACTTTATTTTTCAACATGTTATTCAATCTGTTTTTAATTGAAACAGATTAAGAAACACTTGCTTGAATTCCGTGATTAAATAATGCCAATTTTTATCCAAAAGCAGATCAATGCACTAAATTTATCAATTTATGTAGTTTAAAAAAATAAATAAATGATAATGTACATTTTTATTTCAAGACAATATTAAAATTTCTGCAAGAATATATTTAAAAACTCAATGTTAAATTTACGAAAAATTAATTTAAAAATTTGAAACAAAAATATACAGAAAGAAAGTGATGCTATTGAAATTTATAAAACGGGAAAAAACACTATTTTTCAAACTTAAAAAATACAATTTCTGAAATCATATTTTATACTCTTATAAATCCATAACAGCATATTGGAGTCGTTGTTTGTTTTTACGACGCAGTCAACTAATCCGCTTTTAGATAAAAAATTACATTTTCGGATTTGCCGTGATAGAATAATAAAAATAATAAATAGTAAAAATGAAACGATAGAAAATTTTTCGAGATTCGAGCAAGAAAAATTATAAAATGAGATAGAATTTAATGTGAAGAGAATGTGATTTATAGACAATGACAGTTTCAAGTCGAATATTTCTTTTGTTCTGAAATTTCATCAATTCAAAAAATTAACTTTGTTAATTAGTACAAAACTTTTTTAAAATGTTTAAATAATTGTAATTGAACTCCCATATTAAATTAAAGTAGAAATGTTATTTTGCGAGTATTTTTAGCAGAAATGGTTATTAAATTTTTGTGATCTTCAGTTTCGTATTTTTAAAACGGATATTTGGAATGAAAAATATATTATTGTTTCAGATAAAGAAAAATAATTCAATTTTATTTTAATGATCAAATTTAGTAATTAAGTTTGTAAAATTCAGTTCAAAACTGATTCGCTTTAGTTTATCCATAATTGAATAATTGATACAATCACAATTCTAAAAATGTATAAAAATCCGCAGAAATGAAATTTTATGCAAAAAATTCCTAATGTTGCAAAAAACATTTAACTTATTAAACTCGATTTATTTGATTTATGTTTAGAAAAAATATAATATATGACATTAAGACAATGATGACTTTCAATCTCTTCAAATCAGAATTTATAGTTAATTAATAGCTTTAATTATAATTTGGATAATAATTTTATTAAGATAAGTAATATTTATTTAAGATACATTCAAAGTCAAGTGAATTAAAGTTCGATTTAATCTAAATAAGAGACAGCTTAAGTTTCAATAAATTAAAATTAATTAATTTTGACATTTGGGTCAAAGGAAGATCCAATTAATTGAATTTTCATCACTTGATCTCGGAATCCATTGAAATTAGAATTAATGAATATTTGAACCATATCATATTTAAGTTTTCTCAATAACTGATATATAAGAATAGGTATTCTTTGAAATATCAAATAATCAAAATTAAGATCATCGGAAATTAGAATCATTGTAAATATTGGAGATAATGAAAATGGAGGCTATTATAATTTAGATCAATGGAAATTTAATGGAAAAAAATCCAATTAAATTAGAGTTTGATTTAATAGAAATATATTTCTAATGGTTTTAAGATTTTATGCAAATTAAATTATTTATAATATATAAGAAATATTGGATCAATTTAAATGTGGCTCTACTGAAAAATATTTTCTTACAAAGTTTCAATTTAAACAAATATCAAAAATATGTTTAAGTGTAGTTCCGAATAAGAGGGATCTCCGATTTTTTTGAAACTTAGTATACTTACGTATTTTGATGGGCTAATTACGAAAAATATATTAAAAATAGCTAAAATTTGTTTCTTATGTTAAAAACCGTAAAAACCCCATAAAAATTCAGTTTTTTTATAATTTTTGCAATAAATATTAAAAATTTCGAAAATTATTTTTAACAAAAGTTGTAGACCTTTTTAAAATACATATTTTATGTAGCGTAAAATTTTTTGATATCTCTGATAGATTTCGAGAAAATAAAAATTAAAGTTTCACATGCAGCGCTTTAAACGTCGAAGAGAAGACAGTAGCGGCTGTTTGGAGAAATCAGTTTTATTTTACACCTCCTCCGATTTTAATGGAACTTGGTATAATTACGTATTTTGACTCGCTGATTACGAACATCATAGTGGAAATTCCCGCAAGTTTCATTTTCATGGTAAAAACAAAAAAAAACCCATGAAATTTCAGTTTTTTTGCAATTTTCTCAATCAATATTAAAAATTTCGAAAATTGTTTTTTACAAAAGTTATAGGCCTCTTTAAAATTCATATTTTATGTAGCATGCAGTTTTTTTTATATCTGTGATAGTTTTCGAGAAAATCGAAATTAAAGTTAATCGTGCAGCGCAAAGAGAAGTGACCCTGCAGTTCTGAAACGTTTCGAGCAACTTCATTATCGATTTTCTCGGAAACCATTAGAGATATCAGAAAAATGCATACGACCTAAAATATGTATTATAAAAAGACCTACAACTTTTGTAAAAAACAATTTTCGAGATTTTTAATACTTTTTTAGATAATTCCAAAAAACTGACAATTTATGAGTTTTCTTTTGTTTCCACCATGAAACAGCAACGCGCTGCACAAGCAACTAATATTTTAATTTTCTTGAAAACTGTCAGAGTTATCAAAAAACTGAATACAATATAAAATATGCATTTTAAGAAGACCTTCAACTTTTTTAAAGAGAAATTTTCGAAATTTTTAATATTTATTAAGATTATTGCAAAAATCTGAATTTTTATGGGTTTTTTTGGTTTTTACCATAAAAATGAAATTTATGGGAATTCCCACTATTGTATTCGTAATTAGCGCGTCAAAATACGTAAGTATACTAAGTTTCATTAAAATTGGAGGAGGCGTAAACTGAAACTGATTTCCCTACACGGCCGCTCCTGTCTTCTCTTCGCCGTTGAAAGCGCTGAACGATCAACTTTAATATTGATTTTCTCAAAAACTATCAGAGATATCAAAAAACTCAATACAATATAAAATATTCATTTTAAGCAGGCCTACAACTTTTGTTAAAAACAATTTTCGAAATTTTTAATATTTATTGAGATAATTACAGAAAACTGAATTTTTATGGGTTTTCTTGCTGTTTTTACCATAAGAAACAAATTTTAGTCATTTTTAATAAGTTTTTCGTAATCAGCGCATCAAAATACGTAAGTATACCAAGTTTCATTAAAATCGGAGAAAGCGTCAAATAAAACTGATCTCCCCAAACGGCCGCTCCTGTCTTCTCATCGCCTTTCGACGCGCTGCACGTTCAACTTTAATTTTGATTTTCTCGAAAACTATCAGAGTTATTAAAAATCTGCATACAATATAAAATATGTATTTTGAAAAGGCCGATAACATTTTAAAGAACAAATTTCGAAATTTTTAATATTTATTGAGATAAGTGCAAAAAACTGAAATTTAATAGGTTTTTTTGAGGTTTTCACCATAAAAAAGAAATTTGCGGGAATTTCCACTATGATATTCGTAATCAGCACGTCAAAATACGTAATTATCCCAAGTTTCATTAAAATCAGAGGAAGCGTAAAATAAAACTGATCTTCCCAAACAGCCGCTACTGTCTTTTCATCGCCGTTTAACGCGCTGCACGAGAAACTTAAATTTTGATTTTCTCGAAAACTATCAGAGATATCAAAAAATTGCATGCTATATAAAATATGTATTTTGAAAAGGCCTACAACTTTTGTTCAAAACAATTTTCAAAATTTTCAATATTTATTGAGATAATTGCAAAAAATTGAATTTTTATGTGTTTTTTGATTTTCACTATGAAAATAAAATTTGTGGGAATTTACACTACGATATTCGTAATCAGCGCGTCAAAATACTTTAATATGCCAAGTTTCATTAAAATCGAAAGAGGCGTAAAATTAAACTGGTCTCCCCACACGACCGCTCCTGTCTTCTCATCGCCGTCCAACGTGCTGCAGGTTCAACTTTAATTTTGATTTTCTCGAAAACTATCAGAGATATCAAAAATATGCATACAATATAAAATATGTATTTTGAAAAGGCCGATAACTTTGTAAAGAACAAATTTTGAAGTTTTTAATATTTATTGAAAAAATTTGCAAAAAACTGAAATTTAATGGGTTTTTTTTTGTTTTCACCATGAAAATGAAATTTGCGGTAATTTCCACTGTGACATTCGTAATCAGCACGTCAAAATACTTAATTATACCAAGTTTCATTAACATCGGAGGAAGCGTAAAATAAAACTGATCGCCCCAAACAGCCGCTACTGTCTTCTCATCGCCGTTTAACGCGCTGCACGAGAAACTTATATTTTGATTTTCTCGAAAACTATCAGAGATATCAAAAAATTGCAGTTATATAAAATATGTATTTTGAAAAGGCCTACAACTTTTGTAAAAAACAATTTTCGAAATTTTCAATATTTATTGAGATAATGGCAAAAAATTGAATTTTTATGTGTTTTTTGATTTTCCCTATGAAAATAAAATTTGTGGGAATTTACACTATGATATTCGTAATCAGCACGTCAAAATAGATAATTTACTAAGTTTAATTAAAATCGGAGGAGGCGTAAAATAAAACTAATGTCCCCAAACAGCCGCTACTGTCTTCTCTTCGCCGTTTAGGCGCTGCACGAGAAACTTTAGTTTTGATTTTCTCGGAAACTATCAGAGATATCAAAAAATTGCATCCTAGATAAAATATGTATTTTGAAAAGGTCTACAACTTCTGTTAAAAACAATTATTGAAATTTTCAATATTTATTGAGATAATTGCAAAAAAATTGAATTTTTATGTGTTTTTTGAGTTTCACTATGAAAATAATATTTGTGGGAATTTACACTATGATATTCGTAATCAGCATGTCAAAATAGACAATTATACTAAGTTTAATTAAAATCGGAGGAGGCGTAAAATAAAACTAATGTCCCCAAACAGCCGCTACTGTCTTCTCTTCGCCGTTTAAGGCGCTGCACGAGCAACTTAAATTTTGATTTTCTCGAAAACTATCAGAGATATCAAAAAATTGCATCCTAGATAAAATATGTATTTTGAAAAGGCCTACAACTTCTGTTAAAAACAATTATTGAAATTTTCAATATTTATTGAGATAATTGCAAAAAAAAAATATTTGTGGGAATTTCCACTATGATATTCGTAATCAGTGCGTCAAAATACGTGATTATACCAAGTTTCATTAAAATCGGAGAAGGCATAAAATAAAACTAATCTCCCCAAACAGCCGCTACTGTCTTCTCTTCGCCGTTTAAAGCGCTGCACGTGAAACTTTAATTTTGATTTTCTCGAGAACTATCAGAGATATCAAAAATCTGCATTTAACATAAAATATGTATTTTCAAAAGGCCTACAACTTTTGTACAAAACAATTTTCGAAATTTTTAATATTTATCGACATATTTGCAAAGAAATGCATTTTCATGAGTTTTTTATGTTTGTTACCATGATAATCAAGTTTGCGGAAATTTCTACTGTGATATTTGTAATCAGCGCGTCAAAATACATAGGTATACTAAGTTGCAAAAATATCGGAGGTCCCTCTTATTCGGAATTGTA
Source organism: Ganaspis brasiliensis (assembly GCA_037103525.1). Taxonomy (NCBI): domain Eukaryota; kingdom Metazoa; phylum Arthropoda; class Insecta; order Hymenoptera; family Figitidae; genus Ganaspis; species Ganaspis brasiliensis. Next base: position 2,881,234 of record JAZKLR010000211.1, read on the forward strand.
TCTACATTAAGCATGTTTAGTTAATGCTACAAATACACGTTTCTGTCCATATTTACGTTCGTACACATGTCAATTTTCAAATCTGCGTATTTTGTTACCCATTCTCCAAAAATTTAATAACCAATAAACTTTTCTGCACATAATTGACAAAATTACATCACCAACAATGTCATAAATTAAATAAAAGAGAACGTGTTATTGATCCCTTTCATAATACTCAAATATTGATAAAAACCCTCTAATTATCATCATCTAAATTGAGATGTTTCACTAGAACAAAATTACCATGTTTGAGTGAAAGCTGTCATCGTCCATTATTATCAACTGTGTGTGTCTGTTGCAGAGAGAAAAGCAAATTTATAAAGGCATTGTCTTGAGCTTATAAATGGATACTATTACAATGTGTATATTTATAAAGTTGTAAAAACAAATTTCGTGTTAAAACTCGATAAAAATTGGATTCCTCATTGAAGAATCGACTCGTTATATCGATACTGAACAATAAAATAGTACACGAAAGGAAAGTAAGACATAAGCCAGACAACCAATCTTGGACACGATTTTCTATAGTCAGTGAGCAATGACATGCAATGCGCCTGTGAAAGTGCAATGCACCCCGCAAAAGCTTCGTTAAACGAATGAGCAAAACGATATATACTATATATATATATCTAATACTTTTCATTGGTTGACTTGCTTACGAATTGTACCCTGTAAAGATCTTGTGCACTTTATTCTGAGCAGATCCTTTCTCCCTGTAAAGACAGAACATCAACTCAAAAGAGATACTTCCAAGCAGGATGTTTCGTGATATCGAAATCCTCTGCTCTACTCTCAACTATACATATATATATATATGTATATCAACCTCGATCGATATTCTTGAAATAAACGTACCATTTTACATATATAGTCCTTCCCTCTTCACATATCAATACGGCCAATATCCCCATTTTCCCAATATCACTTAACCCATTAATGCCGAGTTTGAACCTTCCAACAATTTCGCTTTATCCACTCCTTTATTTCCTTCAATTATTATTTATACTTTATTTTTATATAAGTTTATGAATGAATTTTTTCCTTACACTATTTTTGTTGTTTTTTTTTTTATTGAAAAATGTGATTTGTGTGAAGGATTGATTTGGGTGAAAAATATGATTTGTGTGAAAAAAAAATGATTTGCGTGAACAATATGATAAGTTATGTAACTTAATAACCAGTGAAACAACCGAAAATAAAATATTCTAAGACGCCGCTTCTAAGTTTATTGTATTTATAAAAATTAGACAGTGATTTCTTCATCTTATCACACATTTCACACAAATGATGCTTTTCACACAAATCATGTTTTTCACCCAAATCATATTTTCACACAAATCAATTTTTGTGACATTTATAAGACATTTTTAAGAGATTTAAGGTTGTCTTAATAGACAACCTTAAATGTCTTAAAAGTCAGGATAAAAGTGTCAAAAAAACAAGAAACTTGTTTTTAGAGTGATGTGGCATGTTTTTTTATGGATGAAAAATTTTTATTGTCGGATATTAATATGGAATGCTTTCGCTAGTATATATATATAAAGAGCAATGTCTTTACTCTTGCAATCTGGCAAACATTGTTATAATCCAATTTTAGAAAAAATTAAATTATTATTGAACGTTGGTTCAAAAACATTTAAAATGATTTGAATAATGTCACAGTACTCTATGATTATGCGAATACAAAAGTAATATAATAATTATGATAAAAACAATAATAATAATAATAAAACACAGAATAATCAATAACCATGATTAATATTTCCATATTTGCGATTTAGGTTATTTTTTTCATCATCTGTCAATTTTCGTGAATTTTTTGTGGCTTACCAAAATTTTCATTTTTATTTCCCTAAATCGTATCCTATAGTACTACTCTAAAGCTTCAAAACCCATTTTTGAAAACTATTTTACAATTTTTTAATTAAAAGTTATCCAGATTTGAAATTCTTTCATTTAGTCAAATATGCATACAGAACGTCGCTGTAAATTTTTAGGAGTAAGTTTTCACTCCTCAAAGAGTGAAAATTGAGCCACACCAATCAGAGTAAAAAAACCACTTTAAAAGAGGTACTCTTTCTTATAGAGTGAATTTTTACTCCAATTCGAGCGGAAATTCACTCCAAGTAAAAAGTGAACACTTACTCTAATTTTGGAGTGAAATTTCACTCTATACGAGTGAGACCTCACTTTCTAAATTTCTTGGAGTGAGTTTTCACTCCAATTTGAGTGCAAATTCACTCCAATTAAGAGTGAGATCTCACTCCTATAGAGTGAATTTTTCACTCCAAACAAAATGTGAACTCTCACTCTAATTTTGGAGTGAATTTGCACTCAAATTGGAATGAAAGTTCACTGTTTTAGAGTGGGTCTTTCACTCTGATTGGACTGGCTCAACTTTCCACTCTTTGTGGAGTGAAAATTCACTCCAAGAAATGTAGAGAGACCTCCTATATGCATATTTGACTAAATGAAGAAATTTCAAATCTGCATAACTTTTTATTAAAAAATCGTAAAATAATTTTCAAAAATGTGTTTTGAAGCTTAAGAGTAGTGCTATACGATGCCATTTACAAAAATGAAAAACAAATTTGGTAAGCCACAAAAATTCACGAGAATTGCCAAAATGGTCATTTTTTGTCCATTTAAGCTAATATTACAAAAGTGCGACGTAATGGACCATTTTTAAGGTTAGATTCTGATTCTGCGTCAAAACATATAAAAATTTTGCATCAACCTACTTTTTTAAAAAAATGTACAACTGGGTCTTTCAAAATTTGGTGAAATAAATTTTAAAAATATTTTTATTTTATGTAAAAAACCGTTTTCTAGTTTGAGGTTATGTTTATGGGTTGAACATCCTTAGCATAGAATGACTCATTATTAAAATATATATATATTTTTTTTTACTGAAAACTTGTATTATTTAAGATAACAAATTTTAATTTTTTTATTTATACTGAAATTTCGTATTTTTATTAAAAATTTGTTAATTTTACTATATCTTGTTGTTTAAAAGAATTTATGGTTTGTAATTAGCAGATTAAAAAATAGCTTGTCATTCTTAACAATATTTTACTTTTTTCTTATTTTTCCAAATATTTATTTTAAATAAAAAATGTTTATATGAAATAAAAAATTGGTAATTTCTTTAAAGAATCTTTATTCTTATATACCATAGAAAAAATTATTACTAAAAATAACCAGCCTTCTACTAAAAAATTAGTAAAATTCTTACTATATAATAGTAGCTCACTTTTTGCTAATTCCTTAGAGAACCATTAATTCAGATTTAGAGAGTCGAATTTATTAACTTTATTTTTTAAACTACATACTAAAATTGATGTTTTTAATAAAATTTGATGTTTCTAAGCAATTATAATAGTTAGTAAAAATGTAATTTCAATTTATTGTACTACAAATTTGTTATTATAAGTAACATTTTTTATTATTACTTTAACTTGTTATTTTTAACCGAAATTGCTATTTTTAATAAAATTTGTCATTTGTAGTAATATTTTGTCAATTTTAGTAAAATTTGTTATTTTAAGCAGAAGTTTGTTGTTTTATTTGTCATTTTACCTTTTATTTTAAAAAAAACTAAATTTATTAAAAATTTGTTATTTTTAAGTACCAAAATTTGATCTTTTGAAGTATTTTGTAGTATTTTCATATTTTAAATAAAAACTGATTTTTTTTAACTAACTTTTACATTTTTTCAAAATTCCTTATATAAAAGAAATCATCATTATAAACAAAAATGAGTTAATTTTATCCACAAATTGTTATTTTAACAAACAAGTTGCTGTTTTCGGTAAAAGTTTATTTACCAAACAATTATATAATTTTCAGTAAAAGATAATTTTATTAAAAAATTCTTTTTTTTACTTAAACTTGTTATTCTAAACAAAATTTGTTAATTTATTAAATAAACGTTAAAATAAAATATGAGAAAAAAAATTATTTTATTAATATTGACAAATTTGTTTTAAAAAAAAAATTCTTACTTTTGCTAAAAATTAAAATTTTTAAAATCTATTAAAATTTGTTCCTTCGACTAAAAATGTATTATTTCTATTATATTTTTCTTAATTATATAAGTTTGGTATCTTTTTGAATATTTGTTTCTGTTATTTACGCTTTTTTGTTAAATTAAAACTCGATTAATGTTTACAATCAATTATATTTTTACTAAACTTGAACTACAATAATAAATTATTAATATTAATATTATTATTATTATATTTCTATTTTAACTATTTATCTCAATTAACCATTTTTTACTAAACTGGTGAAGAAAAAAGTAATAATTACAATAACATTGTAATAAATTTTGGTCGATTCAAGTTAATAGAATTCGGTATTATAAAATTTTGAGTTTGTTAATTTATTATTTCTAAAACTAATTTAATACCACTATAAAGGCATTTTTTAAAATGTAAGTTTACAATGTATAAAATAAATATACAATATCATAAATTTATTATATAAAACACGCAATAAAGTCTTTTAAAAAAGGGCAATGACTTGAACCACAATTTGTAAGGTTTTCGAGAAAATTACACGTATTATTTCTTTTTCAAATCGATCAGTACATTAATACATGTCATTAAAAAAAGGAACTAAAACTTAAAAAAGTTTATTTCTCTCAGAAACTCTTTAAAATTCAAGTAAAAGTGTCAACTAATTGAAACTGTTTCTAAAAATGTTTAATATGATCATTTAATATTATAATTACTTTTTACCATTAACCCAATTATATCGTATATTGTAATTAAACAACACAATAATCAATATAAAAATTGTTTTTAAGTATAGAAAAGTTTTTGACAATTTTTGAGTAAGCGCAAATATTGACGTTGTTTTTCAGAGAATGTCTAAATAATTTCTAGGAAAAAAAATATTTTCTATTTACTAATTATCTTTTAATAATTTTGTACTTCGTGATAAACGACTTTCTTAATAAAAATTCAAAAGCAAGTCATTATTAAAGTAATGATCGATAGTGAACAAATAGATTTTAATAATTTACTATCTGTACATAAATTAAAATATTTATCTATGCCCTAGAAGTTCATAAAATTTAAATAAAGAAGTATTTTATGCTTAAGGTGTTCCACTTATTCTCATGAAATATACAATCATTCAACTTTTAGTTCAAGAACTTTTATTACGAGAAATCACTATATCTAATTGGCATAAAACTATTATGAAGAGAAATACGTTTTTTAAGTAAAAAATATAAAAAAAAACAAAGGTACAGTTTTAATGGACAATTTCGTTTCAAGCTATCTACGTCTTTTTTTTTAAAAAACGATTTTTTTCAGTTTTTAAAAATTTTATAAACTAAAATTCTTTTTCACAGAACAAGAAAAATGTACCTTTAAATGAGAAAACAAACAGGAGAACAGATAGAATAAATTAATTAATTCAACGTTATTGATTATTCATTGCTGTTATTAATTAAAGTTATGAAATGTATTCTCTAATCCGTTACTAATGAAAATAATAACGTGTCACATCGCTTATTATCCGCTTCGGTAAATATTTCTATTAATTAGCACTTAACGTTATTAATTTTATTGACACTGTTTTTCTTTGCCTTTCAATTGTCATTTTTATTCTATTTATTTATTCTTTTTATATTCATATAATACTTTATTTATCATATTTCTATAATAATTTTGATAATTTTTCATCAAACATTGTTCATTTAACGTGATCGAATTTTAATTACTACGCATATTTGCCGAAATAAATATATATTAAGTAACATGACATGAATTTAATGGTATAACTTGTCATCCATAATTGACAAGAGTAAATAGAATAAATTGCTTTGGAAAAGGAGTTTAACATGAATAATATGAAAAATGGAAGCCCATAGAAAGTTCTTGAATTTGTTATGCACATCAATAATATTGACACTGCAATAGAGTAGGTCACATTGTCTTCCGGCTTAGCGGGACTTCCAATAATTTCCGGAAGTATAAGCGTGGATGAATAGAAACCATTTTCCATAAGCCTCTTATTTTGAAGCCCTTAAGGCTCTGATAACAAAGCCACAGTGGCAAATTAAGCAAAAATTTTCAAATTTATGTTCTCATTTCAGCACTAATGGGTTATTATAATTTATAAATATATAAATGAAAATCTTGTATAAAGTGTGTCTGTCAGCTTCTGCATGTGAATCTCATTTCTCTCAATATAAACAAAAAATAAAAAAAAAAAGCAGTAAAATAAAAATAAAAAATTCTGATAGAATTTAATAACAGATTGTCGAATACTTAACTATTAAAATAAATCATTCGGGGGGAAAATGCGAAATCGGTATTTATAAAAACCTTGTCTGAACGGGTAAAAAGTGAGACAATTTGCAATTTGGTATTTTAAATTCTTAAAGGGATGTGATGGATTATGACGTCACTGGTAAAGGCAAAATTTGTTAGTAACTTTTTTATTAAAATATTGAATATTTTTTCAAGAAACTCGGTAGAATTAGTTTCAATATCATAAGGAAGGTCTTCCTGATCCGAGTTTATTTGAATTTTGTCTCAAAATTAATTTTTCAAAATAATTCGAAATTTTTCCAAAAGTTGTTTGTAACTTTATTTTTTAAAGTATAAAATATTTTATAACAAAACTTGGAAGAATTCCTTAAAATGTCATAAGGAAGGTCTCTATAATCCAAGTTTATTTAAAATTTGGCTAAAAATTAATTTTTCAAAAATTTCGAAATTTATCCAAAATTTTTTCTTAACTTTTCTCGTAAAATAATGAATATTTTGTCACAAAACTTGGTAGAACTAATTAACATATCATAACAAAGATCGCTCTAATTCAACTTTACTGTAATTTTGGATAAAAAGTATTTTTTCAAAAATTTCGAAATTTTTCCAAAAGTTGTTTGTAACTTTTTTTTTAAAGTAAAAAATATTTTGTAACAAAACTTGGTAATATTCCTTAAAATATAATAAGGAAGGTCTCTCTAATCCGACTTTATTTCAAATTTGGCTAAAAATTAATTTTTCAAAAATTACGAAAATTATCAAAAAAAATTTCTTAACTTTTCTCGTAAAATAATAAATATTTTGTCACAAAACTTGGTAGAATTCCTTAAAATATCATAAGGAAGGTCTCTCTAATCCGACTTTATTTAAAATTTGGCTACAAATTAATTTTTCAAAAATTACGAAAATTATTCAAAAATTTTTTTTAACTTTTCTCGCAAAATAATAAATATTTAGTCACAAAACTTGGTGGAATTACTTAAAATATCATAACAAAGATCTCTCTAATCCAAATTCACTATAATTTTGGATAAAAAGTAATATTTCACAAATTTCGAAATTTATCCAAAAGTTGTTTGTAACTTTTCTCATAAAGTATAAAATATTTTGCAACGAAACTTTGTAAAATTCCTTAAAAGATCATAAGGAAGGTCTCTCTAATCCGACTTTATTTAAAATTTTGCTAAAAATTAATTTTTCACAAATTTTGAAATTTATTAAAAACTTTTTCTTAACTTTCCTCGTAAAATAATAAATATTATTTCACGAAACTTGGCAGAATTACTTAAAATATCATTACGAAGGTCTTTCTAATCCGAATTTGTTAAAAAAAAATAGTAAAAAATTAAATTTTCAAAAATTTCGAATTTTATCAAAAATTTTTTCTGAACTTTTCTCGTAAAATAATAAATATTTTGTCACAAAACTTAGTGGAATTACTGAAAATATCATAACAAAGATCTCACTAATCTAACTTGGCTTTAATTTTGGATAAAAAGTAATTTTTCAAAAATTTCGAAATTTATCCAAAAGTTGTTTTTAACTTTTCTCTTAAAATATAAAATATTTTGTTACAAAATTTGGTAGAATTACTTAAAATATCATAACGTAGGTCCCTCTAATCCGAGTTTTTTAAAATTTTGTCAAAAATTTAATTTTTCAAAAATTTCAAAATTTATCCAAAACTTTTTCTTAACTTTTCTCGTGAAATAATAAATATTTTTTTACGAAACATGGTAGGATTACTTAAAATATCAATACGAAGGTCTTTCTATTTCGAGTTTGTTTAATTTATAGTAAAAAATTAAATTTTCAAAAATTTCGAAATTTATCAAAAATTTTATTTTTAACTTTTCTCGTAAAGTAATGAATATTTTGTTACGAAATTTCGTAGAATTACTTAAAATATCATAGCGAAGATCTTTCTAATCCGATATTGCTGTAATTTTGGATAAAAATTAATCTTTCATAATTTTTAAAATTTATTCAAAATTTTTTCCTTATTGTTCTAGTAAAATAATAAATATTATGTCACGAAACTTGGTAGAATTACTTAAAATATCATAACGAAGATCTCTCTAATCCGACTTTGCTTGAGTTTTGGATAAAAAGTAATTTTTCAAAAAATTCAAAATTTTTCGAAAAATTGTTTGTTATTTTTCTTTAAAAGTATAAAATATTTTGTAACGAAACTTGGGGCAATTACCTAAAATGTCATTAGAAAAGTCTCTCTGTCCCGATTTTGTATGAATTTTAGATAAAAATTAATTTTTCAAAAATTACGAAATTTTTCCAAAATTTGTCTGCAACTTTTCTCGTAAAATATTGAATATTTTGTAACAAAACTTACTAAAACTACCTACAATGTCATAAGGAAAGTTTTTCTAGTTCAAGTGGGCTTAAATTTTGGATAAAAATGAATTCTTAAAAAATTGTTTGTAACTTTTCTCTTAAAGTATAAAATATTTTGTAACGAAATTTGGTAGAATTCCTTAAAATATCATAAGAAAGGTCTCTCTAATCCGAATTTGTTTAAATTTTGGCTAATAGTTATTTTGCAAAAATCTCGAAATTCATCCAAAATTTCTCCATAACTTTTCTCATAAAATAATGAATATTTTGTCACGAAACTTGATAAAATTGTATAAACTATCATAAGAAAGCTTTCTCCAATCCAAGTTTGTTTACATTTTGTCTCAAATTGAATTTTTAAAAAATTTCGCATTTTTTCCAAAATTAATCTTCATTTAAAATTTTAACAATATGATGAAATATTCAATATTTGAGGAAAAACTTTACTGACAAATTTTGCCTTTATAGTTAACGTCATAATTCATCACATGCCTTTAATGGCCGATTTTTGTATGAAAAAAAAAAAATGTTTGGATAATTTATTCTGATAAAATGTGGTCTTGGTTTGGAACGAACCTATATGATAACAACTAATGTATGATTGAACCTTCTGATACAATGATAAGACTTGACATCCATCCAACTGTGACTGAACCGCAACTAATTACAGAATTGACTATAAAATCCATTCGATTATTCACATTTCCTCACAAAATGTCCCCATAATTGATTCACTTGTTTCTACCTATATATCTTTGGAACATTAAACAGTCTTTGTATACTTTAGAAATCTGTCGTTACGATAACGTACGAGCATATCCGCAACAGAAAATACCCGTCAATATTGTGCTGCGTGAAAACACTGAACAACGATATTGTCTCGATTTAGTTTCTTATATCACCTCGACATTGTTACGAACGTCTCGCAGATATCTTTATCAACGTCTTTTCAAATCCCAGCTAAAAATTCATTAACAGAATTTTGTCAAAATTTAACGCACGACAATTCGTACATTGTCATGCACAAAATATCTAGATATGTATTTAGCATCTAATATTTGGACATACAAACATATCCAAAAGACGATGACAAACATTTTTTGTAAGTTTTTAAATATACTTGACACTGAAAAAAAATATGGTTACATTAATCCCAATTAAAATGATTACTACTTTTTTTAGGTTATGTTAACCATAAGAGTAGTAAAATTTACTATTTTCGTGGTTAAATTAACAATTTTTGTTGGTTAATATATTAACCAAAATATAAATAGCGAGAATAGTAATCACTTTTGTTTTTTCAGTGTGGATGATAAAAGGGGTTTTAATGTTATTGTAAGTTTTAATATACATAATGTGTGTATATAGCAGTTCATGCATTGTTGAAAAAAAGTCATTTAGTAAATTTAGATTGATTTTAAAAAAGCATTTTTGTAATATTGTTGCATCTATAGATAACTTACAAAAATTTCTCGCATTCTTCAAAATGTTTTCAACATTTCTTGATCCATTTTTTAAAAATGAGAAAATGTTTCTTCAATTTTTTTCCCTTTCTTTCTACATTTGTCTATAAAAGTAATAAGTGAAAAATTGAATTTACCAGCGTTTCAAGCACAACACGAGAAAGTTCATTTTGTTGTTTATCGAATTACTTTTTTCTATCAACCCTCTCAATTTGATATATTACTTCAATTATAATTCTTTGGTCCACTTTGAAAATTAGATTTTATTTCAATTTTTTGAACATTGTGTGTAGAAAACTTTTTCATAACATTTCCACAACACGACATTTGTAAAAAAAAACAAAATCAACTTTCAATTATCATAAATTTTATAAATATAGTTTAGTTATACCTCCAATAAAAATTACGAATAATTTTTTAAAAAATGCACAACAAATTTTCAAGAACATAATTTTTTTTACACTAACATTCTTGCATCAAAATACGAATTCTTTTGAAACTTAAAATTGTTGTATTTTTTATTTTAATAGTCTTTTTATATTTAAAACAAATATTCTTATTAATTAATAAGTCGATTAAATTTACTTTTTAAATATAAATATCTATATTTTTTCACGTTTAATTTTATAAAATAATTAAAACTTTTGGTGGGAAAATTTTAATATATATAATTTTAAACATTGTAATTTTTAATGATGGTTAACAAAAATTTTCTTGGTTCATTTTGTAATTAATTTACATATTTCATTTTGTAGTTTTAGTATTTAAAATTTGTACAAAAAAAAAATATTTAGAAACTCTTAAAACACTAATAATTTTCACCAATAATTGTAATAAAAATAAAAAGCAATATTAATAAAATAACCAAAAAACAATAATAATAATAACTATAATGAGAAGAAATTAATAAAAGAGGCATTTATAGTACCTACTTGTAAAAAATTATGGATTTTTGGTAATTGTAAAAAGTTTAATTTCTCTTTTTTTTTAATCTTCCCTTAAAATAATAAAAAATTGTTTAAAATTTTTAAATAATTTAAATAAAGTAGTTTTTTAAAATGTTGGAACTTTTTTTAAAAGTTTTACAACTAAATTAATTTATTGCCACTGATGTGAACATTTTTAAAAATTTTATCTGTCAGATGCTGGAAGTTAGTACCAAAAATATTGGAAAATTTACCAACGCGAAAAAATATATCATAATCAAGAAATATATATTTTTGTTTTTAAAATATAGAAATATAATTATGATAGTTATTGTGTATCAAATATTTACATATTTCTTAAATATTTTGTTTTTCTAAATTTTGCACAATATTAAGGAAATTTTTAAATTTACACACTTTGGAACCAAATTTTAAGTGACTTAGGTGAAAAACATTTTTTATTCATTTAGGAATAATATGAATTTTATAAAGACCAAAAATTATAAAGACAAAATTAACTATTTTTGTAACATGTTATTTAACAACAGATTTTTAAAAACGATGTATTTTAATTATTTTTTTTATATTTTATTAATTTATAAAAAAAAAGTTACAATATTTACTGAATTATCGGATTTTTTATTGTTGATATAAACCAATAACAATTTATCAAAAGATGAATAATTCATTTCTGATAATAACAATATCAATGTTAAAATTTAAAAATTCTAATTTTTTTCAGTTGCTCATATAAATTGATATGTCTCTTACATATATTTTAAAACAAAATAGTCTCTCGTATCATGTCGTTTTTTCAGAAAAAACGAGAAAAATAGGTTAAAAGCATGTCGAAAGTGAATAATTTGAAAATAGCATTAGAAGTCATGCAAAATAGTTTTTTTCATGGAATAAAATGTTGATTTACTTTCTTTTTTCGGAACATTAAATAATCATTCAAGCAATGGTACAAGGTAGTTAGTTAAAAAAAGTAGTTCTATACATTTTAAACCACTTTTTTTATTTTAGGATTTAAATTTAAAAAAGAAATTTTGAATATGAAACTTTTTAGTCGACATTTTAAATTTTAACTACCAATTTGAACTCAGCGACCCCAAAAACATACAATACTGTTAATATCGTTAGATAAAAAAAATTTTTTTATATATTTTTAGCACGAAGACTTCATTCTACTGCACTGCAAAGGGGTTAAGTTGAGATCAGTCGTATGAATGACTATTTAATGTGATTTGTAACTTTTCAGTTTCATGTGAAAGAGTTATGTAGTTTAAAAAAAACAGCAAATGTTAATTAGTTGTTGAGAAAACAAATCCAAAGAAATGAAAATAAGTATTAATTTTAAAAGATTTAGAATTGCAGTTGTGTATCACGAATTACATGTTATAAAATAAAAAAAATAGATAGAATCTGAGGTTAACATAAAAGAAGGTTGGAAACATTTGCTTCAATTTGAAACATTTTTCTGAGTGAATTATTCGTTTTCCGAAAATCTTGTACCAAATAACCATACATGAAATACTACCAACACAACATTAGGTACAAAAATGAATCATTATTTCCATACTGCATTTAATGAAGTACCACTTTGGCGCAAAACTTATGATAAAGATTGTTGTTTTGTACAAACATAGGTAAATGTTATTTTGTACAACACCTGAAATTAATAGTTTTGACATTAATTAACCCATTACATAAATAATAAACACTTCAACTAATTCATAAAAATCAAGTAATTAACAATTAAAGCCTAAAGATCTTTTAGTTTTATCAATTCTACAAAATAACGTTTACCTATATTTGTACAATATAACAATCTTTATCATAAGTTTTGTGCCAAAATGATACTTTCTCTTAATAATTGTCAATTTGTGTATGTGGTTGTGAAAAATTGATGTTATGCATGACAATGTACAAGTTGTTTGTATATTGTTGGACAAATTGAAATGTACAAAGAACATTGGTGTATTGATATGCAAGTTGTTGTACATGAATTTTTAGCTAGAAAAATAGTTAGCCTCTTAGACGTCTTAACGGACGTGTCGTAGACATCTTTAGCGGATGTCTTCTCGACGTCTTGGCGGAAGTAAAGATATATTATTAACGGATATGTCGATATCCCCACTTCCTGATATATGGATAAAATCACCACTTTCAAGAATTAGTACAGTCTTCTGATGACAGCACAAGCTGTTTGGAGGCATTCACTACCGGTAGCCCAACGGATACAACTGCAGTTATCAACAGTCTGTTTCCTCTTGGTGTCGTCTGCGAAGCTCCATGTATCGATGCCGGGCGTCGCAGTAATGAAGTAGTGGTACCTAGACATCAGTACCTGTCCCTTCCTGATAGCCTTCGTCAGGCGAGCTTCTTGTCGATCCCAGGACACGCTTCAAAGCGGAAACAGGCGGTAGAACCGGAACTCCTTTCTGCCAGACCCGCATCTGCTTGGCTCCAGGTGGGAAAGACCCCTCTGATGCCATACTGGCCAGCATCTCCTTGGACGTATAGGGATTAACGGCAACTGTGGTCCTAACGTCTCTCTCCCAGAGGCATCCGGAGTACAACAGCTTCGCGTCGTCCAACTCGACACGACTGTATTCCCCACTGAAGGGCACCACTTCCTCACCCGAACCTCTCCTAGTGTCCCTGATGAGGTCCGGATTGTCGATTGGCATTAGTGATGTTGTCGAGGAGAAACAAGGTCCAGGAACCATTGGCTGATGATTTTCCTCGAATCGCTTTAACACGTACTCGCCCTCGGAGATGCAGGGCTGCGGCCTCTGGACATAACTCAAGTTCAGGGAAACGGGATGTTTCGTTTCACTGAAGGAGGTCGTCTCCACTTCCTCCTGCTTCCTTCGACTGATGGTCGACGTCGTGGACTGAAGATTGTCCACATTGTCGGACGGTGCTCCGTCTCCGGGAGTCGGACTCTTGTGGTCCTTCTGGGGCATCCTCTTCAGCCGCACAAACAGCACGAGGATAATTAGCAAAATGAACAGGATCAGTACCACCAAAGCTGCGGATATACCCGCTATCTGTCCTGACCCAAGTGTCGACATACCCGCTGTTCTCAAAGAAACGTGAAGTGTAAAGTTGGCTTCCACGCTCCCTGCCCGATTTTCCGCCACACAAAAGAATTCACTCGAGTCCGATTCTTGAGCGTTGGTCAGGACCAAAGTGCTCCGTTTCCTGAACTGACCCTCCTCGTAGATCAGGATCTTCTGGTAGCTGCTAAAGGCGGAATGATTCGCGAGTAACCTCCCATTCCAGTACCACTTCACTTTAGCCGGTGGTATTGCCGACACCCTACAGATGATACTCGCATTTTCACCAATAGTCGCCTCCGCGTAACGGCTCGTTATCACCAAAACAGGCCGACAGGCAAAATCGTCCACGCCAAGATCGGTAAACATTCTGTTTACCAATTGCTCGGGCCCGTGGCAGACAGGGGCAATTAGCATGGGGAGGTTGTGCTTGACGAGGCATAACTTGAGCTCCCTCAGCTGACAGTCGCAAATCCAGGGGTTCTCGTGGAGTTCGATGCTTCGTAGTTTGTTAAGCGGGTCAAAGGTCCCCCGATGGAGGGTTGAAAGTTGGTTGTTGTTGAGCTTGAGACTCTCGAGATTTTCCAAGCCGTGGAAGGCATTCTGCTGGAGTTCGACTAGCTTTGTATTGGAGAGGTCTAGCTTAACGAGATTTGGTGTCTTCTTGAAGGCGAAGGAGGGAATCCGATTAAAAGGATTGCCCGCGAGAACCAAGTCCCTTAAAAACGGTGCTTTGGCGAAGCTTTGACTAGGAACGGCACTCAATTGATTGCTACTCAAGTCGAGTTCAACCAAGTTCGTCAAACCGAACAGGGCATTGTCGTCAATGTGGTCGATACGACATTCCCGTAGATAGAGACGCTGCAGGTTGGTTAGGTGCACCTTGGCAAAAATATTGCTCGGCAATCTCTTGATGCTGTTGCCGCTGATGTCCAGAACCTGGGTCTCCGGATCGATCGAGTCGGGTATGCTGGTCAGGGCACGATCAGTGCACTCAACGGTTCGCTTGCCACCTTTCCACTTGCAGGAACACTCGTTCGCGCACTTGTCCCCAAAAGCCAGACAGCACAGGGTCCAGATGACCAAAATCAGCGGTAAATCCATCACGTTCGACAAACCTCTCATTTTTCCTTTTTCTTGATGTTACAGCCTCTCTTTCAACAAGCAAAAACCATTTCCTCCCCAACTTTCTCGACAAACCCTTCCAGTGCACTCATCCTTCTCTCTGCTCCCTTTCACAAGTACTCCAGTTACGATCAAAGGGCTCACACACGTTCACCCCACCCCCCGTCTCCAGCAACCTTAACCAAGCAAACTAATTATGTAAACGAGAGCAACGGGATTAAGCACGCTTGATCCGTGATCGCATCTCGTTTCCGGACCTCCATTGCCAGTCGCCCACTTCGCACACCAACAACCACAAAAGGTCACTTTAAAACTCGGCCTCAGCATCCACTGAACAGAGCAATCTCAACATCCACTGAACCAGGACAATCTCGTGTATTAAAACCGAGTATTTCCTCACTTGGCCGACACTCTATGGCGCGCACAACATTTCACAATTCTCGGGTGAAACTCACTCGACACTGGCAACATTCGCGAGACAAAATGGAAGCCGTGCTCGAAGCCGAGACAAAGCCTGGACACGACGGGGAGAAACGACTGAATGGAAAAAAACATTCGTAGCCCGCACAACATGAAACTCGAGTCGCGAGGGTGAACGCTGACTCGAAGTGGGCGCACCCTTCTTCTCTCTCGGTGGTGAACTATAGACCGACACCGTGATTCCACAACCACCCCCAATAGTTCGTGCTCCCTCGATACTAAACTCACCCTTCTCCCACTTCTCGCTCTAGACTTGAATCCCACTTCTAACCCCCCACTCTCTGGCATGAGCGCGCGCATCACTTGCCAAGGTATCGAATACTACGTCACACTACGAGAGATATACGGCTATTTCGTAAAGTGGTTAAATGCACTGTCAGATTACGCTAGACCAATACCGCGTGGGATGGTTTGTTTTTTTTTTTTCATTTCGCGTAGCCGTCAAAGGTTATGCGTTATTCTGCTTAAAAAGACGCATCAATTCCAATGACCTGACCTAACCTCTTAATTGGCGGGGAAGTTTCCCTCTTTTTTTTTTTTTTTCTCCGCTCCCACACTGGCTGGCAGGATAAATTTTCAGGGCTCTATTATAGAACGAGAATGCAAGAATAAGAGAGAGGCTTGAGAAGAATAGACAGGATGTGGAAAGAAGGCTATGAGGAGCGCTAATTTTCCTTGAAGGACCTTTTAGCCCTAATTGGCTATCCGGATCGATATCACTCTCGGCTGCTGCCGACAGACCGAGGAGGAATATTGATGATACGAGAGCAGTGCGAGTGCTGAATGGTACTGCAGCTGGCTCAAGTACACTCTCTGTCTCGCTTGTCTGTCTTCTTGCCGCATTCCATGTGTTTATCGATTCGCAATATTGTTGCCTGAGACGACGCTGAAAAAAGAATTCTCAAGAAAGTTGAAAGAAAAATCTCTTTTTCAGAAGCGAGAGCATTTTTTTCTTTTTGGAAGTGAGGGAAAAAATTACAATTTGTTAACTGTTCCTATAGTTGACAAAAGTTTAAGCTCTGTTATAAAATTAGACAAAGATCGAACTAAAAAAGACTTAAAAAATAATGTTGTTTATAAATTTACTTGTAGTGATTGTCCCTCGGATTGTCCAGCTAGATATATATCGGAGAAACAAAACGTTATGCGAAAAAAGATTTAAGAAACATCAAAGTCAAGAACATGTTATCTTGGAACATCAACAGAATAATAGTCATTCTTTTGATTTAAAAAATTTGAAAATTTTAGATTGTGAACCTGATGACAAAAAAAGACTGATCTCAGAAATGATACATATCTAAATTAATAATTTTACCATTAACAGAAAAACAGATATTCAATTCTTATAAGTAATTCTTATTTTCCACTGTTGTATAAGTTTATAATATCATTTATTTCTTCGTTAATTGTTCTGATTTTGATTAGAATCTAATGACTCTCTGCGCTTATTAGGTAGAATTAATTAAATAATAATAATCTTCATAAACTCCTGAAGTTAGTTAGTTTTTATATTATTTATTCATCTTTTTCTGTCCACGTTTTAAAGTCTGAAGTGATGTTAGTTAGTATTAATATTTATTTATCTTTTTCTGTCCACGTTTTAAAAACTGAAGTGAAGTTAGTCCCTGTTATTTTATTGATTTTGACACTCTTTATCAGGAAATATTTGGAAATTTGAATTGAAAGAATAAGGTAACCTTTTTCGTTAGTGTTGTGTTGTGCTGGTTTTTAATTGTCATTTGTGTAAAAAACAACCCGAGCAGCACGTAATATTACATGAATATCCAGGCCCGAATTTACCAAACATGGGGCCATAGGCAGACGCTGGTGGGGGCCTATGAAAGGAATGGATTTTTCCGAAATTTACTCAAATCGAAAAAGCAGTTTCAAAACTTGACACTTTTTTAATGAGCGGGCTTTTTGAATTTCTAAAAACTTACAATTATTTTATAAAAGTCCCAGTAATAAGAGAGGAATTGAAAAGTATTAAAATTTGTTAATACTTTTGAATACCTTTTTTGTCCAATACATGTGTATCCGGCGATAGCATCCCCGAGTCGAAATTTTGAGGCTACTTTAACGTTACATAGTCCAAAATTTTTGGGAAATAGAGGTTTAAAGTAGAAGCAAATTCAATACAATTTAGCTTCTACTTTGGTGCTATTATTGGAAGAAATTTCCTGTTTCCGCGATGAGAGCGTTAAAGTAGAAGCTAATATTCAACTATATTAAGGCCTCTTTTCTATATTTTAGAATTCGTTACACTTAATACACATAAGCTGGAAATAGTCTAAACTTACTAAATAAATTATTATAACGCAAGTGGGGATTCGAACACACGACATAACGACCTACGCACCTATAATCTAACGCACTAACCACTACGCTACCGACGCTTATGAACTTTATATTTAATTTTCTCAGTGTCCTTATGATACAAATTACGAATAGTTTTTTTAGGACTTTTCAACAAAATTGTTACATATCGCCAATTTCTGAATGTTTACAAAGATTTTTATGTATTTTTCATTTGTTTAAACAATTTATTATTGTCAAGTTACAGGCTGATATTGATTTAAATCATTGAAGCATTTGCATTAAAATCATGATTGATATAAAAAAAAAACTTTACAATTCTCCGAATGTCTAATACTGCATGTAAAAAATCACAAACCATAAAAAAAACCACAAATTTGTGGATAAATATTAAAAATTTCAATTTTAATATTTTAATCTTTATAAAATTTAAATAATTGGGCTAATATAGATAATCAAAATACCTACGATTTACAAATTTTTGGTATGAAGATAGCAAAAAATAATATCAAATTTTTATATCTTTAGGTCATTATAATTTACATAAATTCCAAACGTCAATAAACTCATATTCCAATTTTTTCAAACTTTTAAATGTCAATTAATTCAAATTTAAAGACACATTAGTTAATGCAAAATAATTAAATAATATTAATTATTTTTCATATTCACAATAATCCTTTTTTTAAGTCTTACAATATTTGTAATTCTTCTTTAGTTTCTAATTCAGTTTCTTTTTCGAAACTGTTTAAATTTTATCTTATAATTTCTTATTTTTACAAAATTTAAAGATTTTTTCTCCTTTTACTAATGATATTTTTTGTTGTTGTATTTGTCATTTTATTTTATTGATAAATAAATTATAAATAATAAATAATAATTATTATTTATTATTATTTCGTTGAGTTTCATAAGTTTTTTCATATTTTTAAAAATAAATACGCTTATTTTTTTATTAATGCACCTATTCAATTTGTTTTTAAATCTTGAATAGTTTTTGCGAGGTTTTTTGCAAACTTAGTACTTATTCTTTTATAGAATTTTTAGATTTTCTTTATTTTTCTAAATTTATTGTTGGACTTGCTTTCAGTGTAATATTATAAAAATGTTTTTGGTTTAATTTGCCCAAACTTTTTTTTTCTGAAGGATTTTTAATTTTCTTTTCTGGACTTTTTATATACATTTTTTTAATTTTATTTTCATCAATTTTAATTTTTTAAACAAATTATTGCTAGTAATTACTAATTCTTTACAAATACACCTAGGAAGATACAAATTTTTCCTAATTTTACAAATAAATTACTGGGCTCTGGTTAGAAAAATAAAAATTATTGACCATAAATTATTATTTTTATATTTTAAAACAATTTATTATTGTTAATTTATAACATTTAAAAACACCTAGCAAGTAGTAGTTTTTTAATTTGTTTACTTTTTATATTGACAAAATAAGATATTTATCAAAATTAACAACAATTACCACTCAAAATTGTTTAAACAAATTATTGTTAATAACTGTTATTTTTTTACAAGTGCATCTAGAAAGATACACATTTTCCCTAATTTTACAAATTATTGGGTTTTGGTTATAGATTAAAATTTGTTCCTCTTAAGGGCTAATCAGAGGAACAATAATTGAAGAAAAAGTTAGTTTAACTCCCGTTTTTCTTATATGTTAAATAAAAAAGTATATTTCAATGGAAAAAATGACTGAGTTTCACTTGCAGGTTTAAAGTAGAATCAAAATTTTCATTTCTTTATAACTGGGAATGTGGAGCTGTAAAAGAGCTGCTAATTTTAATGATTGGAAAATTGAAACATGTGTATAGGCGTAAAGTAGAAGGAAATATTATTATTAGAAGTAAAGAAGAGGCTAAAAATTAAGAAGTCGTTAAGTAGAAGCTAAAGTTCCTCATGAGCTTCAAAGTAGCTTCAAAATTTCGACTCGGGTCAACTTTTTACTCGAAAATCAATCCTTATTAATACACGTTTCTAAATATTTTTCAATCAAAATGAATGCGTTTATAATAAGAAAAATAAAGTTATTATTTTGTAAAATCCACAGTTAAGATTAATTGAATCCAAGTAAATCCCTTTACAATGAAAATAAAAGAAAAGTAAAGTATTTTAGAATACCCGCAGCACAGATTTATTAAATCTAAATGAATCCCTTTATAATTAAAAAAAAAAATTATTATTTTGTAATATCCACAGTTAAGATTAATTGAATCCAAGTAAATCCCTTTCTAATAAAAATAGAAAAAAGTAAAACGAATATTTTAGAATACCCGCAATACAGATTTATTAAATCCAAATGAATCCCTTTATAATTAAAAAAAAATTAATATTTTTTAATACCGGCAGTTAAAATTTATTTAATCCAAATGAACCCTTTTATAATGAAAAAAAAGTGTATGTTTTCTAATACCCACAGTTCAGATTTATTTATTCGAAATGATTTCTCCTATAAATAAAATAATAAAATGAGTGTTTTTTAATACACATAATTCAGATTTACTTAATCCAAATAAATCCCTTCATAATGAAAAAAGGTATATTCTGGAATACCTACAGTTCAGATTCATGTAACCTATATAAATAATCAGAATAGTAAATATTATACTAAACAATATTCAAATATTTGTTTTCTCTAAATCAAATGTAAGGTAAAAAACAATTTCTTAAATATGTAACTAAGCTTTCTCAATTTTTTTAGATTAATTTTATTAAAATCAAACATGAAGAAATATTGTTAAACAAATTTAAAGAACTGTATATACTATATAAAGTGGGTATTCGAAAATATTCATTTTATTTTAATTTTATTTTCATTATAAAGAGATTCATTTGGATTCAATAATCTGAACTGTGGGTATTAAAATATATACATTTTATTTTTTTCGTTATAAAGGGATTCATTTGGATTGTAAAATATTAAGAAACGTATTGGTAAAAATTGACTTTTCGATAAAAGTTGGTGATATCACCGGATTCGAATAGATTGAACAAAAAAGGTATTAAAAAAGATTGAACAGTTTTTCTTTTTCTTCGAAAATAATAAAATTTCAATATTTTTTAATTTTCTCTTTTTCTTACTGGGTTTTTTCAGATTTTTAATTGCCTAAAAATATTTTTCGAAGTTATTTTTGTGGAAAATCTTATAGCTGGTGGGGGCCCTTTTTGGTGGGGGCCCCTAGGCAGTTGCCTAGTTTGCCTACATATAAATCCGGCCCTGCTGAATATCACAGTGACATCATATTGTAATATTGGTAATATTACGGGGTGATATTACAGTGATATTGACGTAATATTGACGTGATATTGAAATGTCCGCCTCAAGGTAATATTACAAGTAATATTACAGTAATATTACAAATATTTTTTTATTTAAATATTTATTTTACATTAAATAAAATATTTTAAAAAAACCCGGCTCACACGGGGTTCGAACACGCAACGTTCGACATGACATGAATACGCCTTGTACCTCTCGGCCATCTAGATCTTGGAAAGTATTTCAGAAAGTGTTCTTCATGTAGTACCTTAAATTCTCTTTGGTACAACATGAAGAACACTTTCTGAACTATATTCTAAGAGCTAGATGGCCGAGAGGTACAAGGCGTATTCACGTTGTGTCGAACGTTGCGTGTTCGAACCCCGTGTGAGCCGGATTTTTTTTAAAATATTTTATTTAATGTAAAATAAATATTGAAATAAATAAATCTTTGTAATATTACCGTAATATTACTTGTAATATTACCTTGAGGCGGACATTTCAATATCACGTCAATATCACAGTAATATCACCTCGTAATATTACGAATATTACAATATGATGTCACTGTGATATTCATGTAATATTACGTGCTGCTTGGGCAGTTACGAAAAATGCTTTGGTTTTTAAAGAAGTTTAAAATATATAACCATGCAATTAAATTTCTAAATTTTCAGTTATTATCTCAAATTTAGATTATTGTCATCAATTTTCCATTTTATAACGATTTTTTAATTCCTATTTTCTTTTGCTTAAAAATAAATTCTGCGATTTTTCTTGATTTTCATCAATTTATAATTATATTCATTATTTTCATCAATTTTCGTATATTCTATGATTTTTTCAGTTATTTCTCTCAAATTTTATTGAATGTATTCAATTTTTCATATTTAAATTATTTTCAGCATATTTCAATTATTATTTTCAATTTTTAATTAATTTTATCATAAATAAATAAATAAATTTTTCAATTATTTTTCTTGATGGTTAATTATTATTCTCATTTTCTAAAATTATTTTCTAAGATTTTTTTGTATTTTTCTGAAAATTCAAATATTTTCTTCAATTTTTAATTATTTTCATTTGTTATCAGAATTTCAAATTTCTTTTATTAATTATCGTAAATTTCAATTATTTTTAGATTTTTTCCAGACTTTTCTCCAATTTTTAGTTTTTCTCATTTTATAAAATAAATTTCTACATTTTTTTAAGTATTTTTCTCAAATTTCTATTATTTTCTTCAATTTTTAATTATTTTTCTTTGTTTTCATAATTTCCAAAAAAAAAATTTAAATTATCGTAAATTTTAATTATTTTTAGCATTCTTCGAGACTTTTCTCCAATTTTTATTTATTCTCATTTTCTTAAATTATTTTCTAAGTTTTTTAAGAATCTTTCTAAAACTTCAATTGTTTTCTTCAATTTTTAATTATTTTTATTTGTTTTCATAATTTCAAAATTTGTTTATTAATTATCGTAAATTTCAATTACTTTTAGCTTATTTCTTCAATTCTTTTCTCCAATTTTTAGTTATTTTCTTTTTTTTTAATTGATTTCTAAGATCTTCATGTATTTTTTTCAAATTTCAATTGTTATTTCTTTATTTAAAAAAAAAAATCTACAGTTTTTTCAATTATCCTACTTAATGTCATTTATTTTTTACAACTTATCATTGTTTGTACCATATTTTAATTATTTTCGTCAAGTTTTAAAATATAAAAACATTTTTCAATTATTTTCCAAAATTTATTTTCTTCAATTTTTAATTCTTTACAATTGTTTCATAATTTTTAAAAATTTTTAACTGTTTATCTGACTTTTCAATTCTTTCATTATTTATATTATTTTTTATATTATTTTCTTCAATTCTCAATTACTTTCTTTCTTTTTTATAATTGCCAAAAAGTTTTTACTTATTTCTCTTTAATTAAAACTTGTTCTGTTCAATTTTAAATTATTTTTTCTTTTTTCATTTATTTTTTTATAGTTTCAAAAAAATTTTAACTATTTATCTGACTTCCATTATTTTATTATTTAAACTATTTTTTATATTATTTTCTTCAATTTTCAATTACTTTCGTTCTTTTTCTGGTTCTTTTTCATAATTGACAAAAAGTTTTTATTTATTTCTCTTTAATTAAAACTTGCTCTCAGATATTTTGTTTTTTGTTATAAAAATCCATATTTATTTTATTCAATAAATTGCGATACCGCAACTCATTATTATTTTTTAAAATTTTTTAAATTTCTAATTAAATTAGCTTCTGCCTGTCGACGTCAGGCATCTTCAGATTTTTTGTAAAAACTGCAATCATGAATTCAAAATTCAAATTTAGATAGTAAAAATATGTAGATAAGTCGTGAAAACATGTATGTATAATTCTATAATATTATTTGTAACTATTACTAGGAATGACAACATAACCTCAACATAACATTCTTGGTAAGTTTGAGGTTATGTTGTCATTCCTAGTAATAGTTACAAATAATATTATAGAATTATACATACATGTTTTCACGACTTATTTACATATTTTTACAATCTAAATTTGAATTTTGAATTCATGATTGCAGTTTTTACAAAAAATCTGAAGATGCCTGACGTCGACAGGCAGAAGCTAATTTAATTAGAAATTTAGAAAATTTAAAAAAATAATAATGAGTTGCGGTATCGCAATTTATTGAATAAAATAAATATGGATTTTTATAACAAAAAACAAAACATCTGACTACAATTTTTACAATCCAAACAAAATAAGAACTAAACTAAAACTTGTTCTGTTTCAATTTTAAATTATGTTTATCTTTTTTCATTTATTTTCTTTAATTTTTAATTATTTTCTTTTATTTCAATGTACTTCCGAAAGTTTTAAATATTTTTCTCAAATTTTGTTTAACTTTCCTTTATTTAAAAAATTTTATGTAATTTGTTTAATTGTTTTCTCAAATTTTAATTATTTTTGTTAATTTTAATTTATTTATCTCAATTTTTAACCATGTTTTTTCAATTTTCCATTATTTTCTCTAATTTTTCATTGTTCAAATTTGTTTTAGTTTACTTATAAGATTCTCATGTATTTTTCTCAAATTTAAATTACTTTCCTTTATGTTTAAAACATTTTTATGATTGTTTAAATTACTTTCCCTAATTTTTAATTGATTTCATTTTTTTTTTTCAATTAATTTGCAAAATTTGCAATTATTTTGTTTAATTTCAATTATTTTTTGCAATTCTTTTTAATTCTAAAATATTATATAGTTTCTAAAACGTATGAAAAACTAATCGCGTGCTTGCGCGCGTTTTATTTTGCTAGTTTTCATATATAAATTTAGTTGACTGAATCTCTTCGTTCTGAAATGATTCTGATTCTGAAATATTTTAATTTTCAACAACGAAATATTTTTATGTAATTTGGTTTGTTTTTTTACACAATTTTATTCATTGGAAAATATTTAGATGTAAACTTTATACAAATTTTATAAGGTAAAATGTTTTTTAGTTTTTTAAAATTTTTTGCTTCAATTATGATTAACGTTTTGTAAGATTATAAATCAAATGTGAATTTTATTTCTTTGTGCTTTGAAAAAAAATGTTTTGTCTTCTTATTAATTCACAATTTCTTTAAAAATTGTACAACAATTCAAAAATTTTTTCCACACATTGTAACAATTTATCGTTTTATTAATTAATTTAATCTAGCCAACAAAACCTACCTGACCCACAACACCTGTGTTTTTTAGTGTTTCATTCATTGGCCTTCGAGTGATTGACAAAAATCCGCCTTTTTAAATATAATGGAATAAATTTGAAAAACGTAAATTCAATCAATATATGAAGGTAAAAATAAGGTTTGATAAAAACAAGTGGGTAAAAAAAATAAAAAAAAGTAAAGTAAGAATTTTAATGCTCTTACCCCCTGGGATTGTTCTATATCGAAAAAAATACCTCTGTTTTTTTTTAAAATCAAGAAATATTTAGAAGTCGCTAAAAGCGCTCAAAGTTTCCCATGTAAAATACATGGGGGAAAAAAACACTTTTTCGTAGAATTGGTATAGAATACTTAAAAAAAATATTTCTTACTATTTTTATGAAAGTTTTTTCCAAGATTTTGAATAAAAAACATAAGTATTGATTTTTAATCATTATTCCATGTAAGTGTTAATACGTTTAAACAAATTATTATTTTTTATTGACAACTTTATATCAAATGAAGCTACAGAGTTGTAACTTTTTCTCAATTTGGCAACTTTTTAAGACGAATGTAACCAATTACTAAAAACAAACTAAAAATAACAATTTTACTAATTGTTTAAACAAATTATTATTGTTTAACTTCAATTTTTTTTCGAATTGAGCTACAGAGTAGAGATTTTTCTCAATTTTACAATTTTGCAAGCCGAATGTAATTAGTTACTAACAGAATCTAAGAATAACAATTTTTCTAATTGTTTAAACAAATTACTATTGTTTAACTTCAACTTTATATTAAATTGAGCAACAGAGTTTACAAAACTTTTAAAAGATCCGTTTGTCGGTTTCAACGCCCAAATGTATGATGCGTGTAACCTAATTAATAAAATGCTATAAAATAAATAAAAATAAATAAATAATAAAGGAAAAAAATTAAAATTTAAGAAAAATGCTTGAAAATCTCAGAAATTAACTGGAGAAATGAGTATAATTAGAAATTGAAGGAAAGAATTAAGGAAGGCTAAAAATAATTGAAACTCAAAATAATTCATAAAAATGTTTATAAATTATGAAAACAAATGAAAATAATTAACAATTGAAGAAAATAATTTAAATTTGAAATAAATACTTAAAAGTCTTAAAAAATAATTTTACAAAATGAGAATAATAATAATTAATAATTTAGAGCAATAATGGAAAAATGATAAAAAAATTATTTAAAATTGAAAAAAATAATTAAAAAATGATGGAAATAATTTTAAATTTTTAAAAATAATTCTAACCTGATGAATATAATTAAAAAATTTAAAAAATAATTGAAATATGATGGAAATAATTAAAATTTTAGATAAATAATTGTAGTTTTTGAAAATTATGCAAAAAGAATGAAAATATATAGAAATTTGAAAAATAATAGAAAAATAACAGAATTTATTTTTAAACAAAAGAAAATAATTGAAATAATTGTGACAATAACACTGTGTTATAAAAAATGTCAAAGAAAAATTACTTTTTAATCAGACCTGGCCTAACTTATTCGTCATGAAAAACTAAAAAAAAATGTGTTTTAAATTTCCCCCCCACCCACAAAGTTTAATTTTGAAGCTAGAAAATAGTTTTTCTGTAGTTTTTGTACAAAATATACTGTTACTTCGTCATTTTTGTTCCGATTTCAATTTTCCTTTTTTTTAATTTAAAGCTGAAAAACCAGGTTTTTTTATACGTTTTAAAGGTTTTATATTTTAATTAAAATTTTCGGTAGAAAAAAAGTAAAAAATTTCGAAAATTGTCAATTTTTTGGAATTTTTTCAACTTTGGCAATGATTAATGAACCCATTTTATTTAGAATGTTTTTTTCTGTGCTAAATTATTTAAAATGCCTTTAATTGTGCGTCAAATGAGCTTTTTTTGAATTCTGAGTTATTGCATTTTTTGTCTTTACTTTCGCAGTATTTTTCGGGAAAATCAAAATTCCAAAATTTTTGTGACATTTTTAATTTTCAAAATTTTACTGAAATACACTAAAATAAGTATAAAAAACTTGATAGAAGATGATAAGTACCACTTGCAAGTGTTAAAAAAAATTATAAACAGGACTTTTCATGATTTTAAAGATTCTAATGTTCTTAATTACGACGCTTTTAAAAAGATATTTAAAACAAAATTCTATCATTTAAAATTTATAGTTTTCAGTAATTTAATTGTAATCTACAAAACTAATGTTTTTCTATGAATTTTATTATAATAAAATAGCAATAGATTTTTAAAAGTTTATTTTAGGTACTGGAATACTTGAATAGATTATCTAATATTATGCCACAAGCTTATTAAAAATCGAAAAAGCTTTCTTTAACATATTGAAATATCTATAATATATTTAACATTTTCTACAGTATTATATTTATATTCTACAGTAATATGGATTTTATACCACTCTTAAGGGGTTAAATATGTTTGAAGCCCAAAAAGACGGGATTTTTTAATATTTTTCTGTGGGTACATTTTTAAATTATAATCCACAAGCAATATAGTAATCAATAAAGCATCTCTTCATAATTGATTAATTAAGTTAATTTTAAGAAGGTTTTATATCGGTTTCATACAAAGATTATTGATTATAAATCTAGGGATTTTTTACTGTATTTTAAGCCAATACAAAAAATTTTAAACAGATATAACCCCTTAAAAGGAACCCTAACAGCAGTTGGAATATGAAGAGGCTTAACAAATTACGAGAATATAGTTAGATATATACTTTACTTTATGATACCAAAATCACTTCTCAAATCACATTCAACTACTACAATTTAAATATATATAATAAAAAACCATCCCTTAAAATCAACCCCTATGTAAGATATCGACCTTTGGCACAAATATTTCAATCCAATTTTTCTCACTGGATCCTTCGGTTTCAGGATTATATACCAGAGACAATTTATAAAACTCTAATGTCATTTTTATTCAAAAAAATCCTTAAAAAACAACCCTTATCTAAAATACCACACTTTGGCAAAAATATTAAAATCAGAATTTTTCGACAGAACTAACGGCTTGAGGATTGTTCTAGAAATAGTTTCTGATACTCTAACA
This sequence comes from Ganaspis brasiliensis, assembly GCA_037103525.1. Taxonomy (NCBI): domain Eukaryota; kingdom Metazoa; phylum Arthropoda; class Insecta; order Hymenoptera; family Figitidae; genus Ganaspis; species Ganaspis brasiliensis. The sequence goes on from JAZKLR010000211.1 coordinate 2,909,351, forward strand.
TGATTTTTACTAAAAAAAAACCCTTAATAAACAACTCCTAAAAACAACCTTTATCTAAAATAGCAACTCTTTGTCGAAAATACTAAGATCAAAATTTTCTCGCCGGATCATTCCAGGATTGTACTACAGACAATTTGTGATGTTTAATACTCTAATATCAACCCTTAAAAAACAACCCTTTTCTAAAATCCAACATTTGAGCAAAAATAATAAAGTCAGAATTTTTTCATTAAAACTGCCATGCTGCACAGTGAAATAAATCTGGAATTGACTGTTAAAAAATATCTAGAGCTTCCAATTCTTTTCTAAATTCAATGTTTTTTTTTTAAATTAAAGCGTAATAAATTCTTAAAACCATTGTCGGGTCCGATTTTTGAAAAAACAGTTTGTTAACTTTTTTATTAATGTTGAAATTGACTAAAAAAGCAAGTTTTCATTAATTTACACGTTTAGTCTACTTAATGATATTTTTTCAAAACAATTTTAAAACTAATAATTTTACTTTCAGAAAAGTAAAATGTTATTTAATAAATAAAATTTCACAATTTCTATCTGATTGTTATAAACAAATTATAGCACAAGAGGTATAACATTTCATTGCTAAAATTACATTTTAAATAAATTTAAAGTTCCATTCATAATTAAATTTTAGCCCAATTAATTTCGTAAATTTTATTTAATAAATACATATTTTCAATCAACCCTAATACAAAAGATATCTAAAATTAATGTTTCATTAATTATATAAATTTATTTCTTTTTTAATATATTTATATATAATATTTAATTTTTTCTCTAAAAATTTATTTATTATTATTTTAATTAAACTAAAATATTAGAATTAATATTTTTACAAAGTTATAATTTTATATCAATAATTTTATTTAATAATTTTATATTTATTTATTTATTTTATATCTCAAGTAATTTTTAAGTAATTCCACAAAAATTTCAACAATTTTAAAATTAATTTTTAACACTATTCGACATTTAATTTAGAATAAATTAAATTTTTTTAATTATTTCAACGTTATTAAATAAAGCTTATCAAATTTAGTTAATATCAGTTGTAAATATTTAAAAAAGTTTTATATGTTAAATATTAGTGCGTCTCATTACAAACGCGTTTATTTAAATATGTCGAAATCTCTCTGACTGCAAATAACCATTTTCTTCATAAGGACAACAGCATTAAAATTGATCAATAAATTTTCGAGGTATTAATTTTTTAATTAAAAGCATTTAAAAAATATAATATTTTTTAACATTAACAAAAAAATGTTTTCAAAAAAATTTTTAGGGAGCTAAGTTTTATATTAAAACCCTATAAAAAGAACCATGTTACGATATAAAAAAATTATTAAGTGTCTCTTATCAGAATCCTGTGCTTTTTTTTAATATTTAGATGGGGCTCAAAGAATAATGCCAAATTGTTTATTTAATCATTTTTTAATATTAAATATTTTTTATAGGGCCCCAAAAAAGACCATAAATTTCAAAGTTTCGAAAAAATCGTTAAACAATATTTTTTACTATTTTTATGAAAGTTTTTTTTTTAGGATTTTGCAACTTTTCGAGGTCAGTGAAGCCACGTACTAACAACAAACTAAAAATAATAATTTTTACAATTTTTTTAACAAATTATATTAATTATTATTATTATCAACTTTTTATTAAATAGACCTACAATATTCAATTATTTCAGTCATTTTATAATTTGTCTTTCAATAATCAACTATTTTATTAAAATTTCAATTTAATTCTTTAATCTTTAATTTATTTCTTTAATTTTTAATTATTTTATTCAATTCTCAATTATTTTCTGCAATTTTCAATTATATTCTTCATTTTTCAATTATTTTATTCAATAATCAATAATTCTCGCATTTTCACAATTATCAATTATTTTCTTGAAATTTCAATACAATTCTTTAATTTCTAATTGAATTCTTCAGTTTTAATTTATTTTCTAAAAATGTTTCCATAATTTTCATCAGTTTTCAATAAACAATTTATTATTCTTCTTCAATTTTATTATTATTCATTAATTTTAAAAAAAATTTTGTTCAAAAGACAATTTTTCTTACCATTTTTCGATTTTTTTTCAATTGTAAATTATTATTTTTTTAAAATATTTTTTAATATTTTTGAATATTGTAATTTTTCTTTAAATTATCGATTATTTTCTTGAAATTTACATTTCATTCTTTAATTTCCAATTTATATCTACATTTTTTATTTATTTTCTTTTTTATTTTCAATTATTTTTATCGATTTTCAATTAATTCCTCAATATTCAATAATTCTCTGATTTTTCAATTATTTTTACAATTTTTAAGTATATTCTTTAAATTTCAATTCCATTTTTCAATTTTTAATTGCTTTCTTCAATTTTTTTTTTATTTTTTTTCAATTTTAATTATTTTTTTCGACTCTCAATCCAGTTGTTAAATGTGCAATAATTTCCTTGAACTTTAATTCTCAATTAACTTAATTCTTGACTTGATTCTTGTTTTTCGAATTTTGTTTTCATTTGACAATTATTTTCCTAAATTTTCACATATTCTCTTTAATTTTTCAATTATTCCCGTTATTACTCAACTGCTTCCTTTAATTATTAATTATTTTTCGCAATTTTCAATTATTACCTACAATTTTTAAAATTTTCAATTTTCAATTATTATCTTAAAACTGTACAATTATTCTTTGATTTTTTACATTATTTTGTTCGGTTGTGTATTAATCTAGTCATTTTTTTCAATTGCCAATTATTTTCGTCATTTTGAAATTTTTTTTTTTTCAATTATCAATTATTTTTTCAAACTTTAATTTAATTCTTAAATTTTCAATTTATTTCCTCATTTTTTTATTATTTTCTTCAATTTCAATCATTTTTTTCGATTTTCAATCCAGTTGTTTAATTTGCAGTTATTTCCAACAGTTATTCCTATAAAATCTTTTAACTATTTTGTTTAAATTTAATATTTATTGTTTAATTTTTTAAACTATTATTTTAAATTGTGTAATTATGTAGCCACTTTTCGAATTTTGTTTTCAAAACAATGACCTCAATAAGTTGCAAATTTAAGAAAAAGTTCACTCTAAAAACAAGTGTCTTATTTTGTCCTCACTTTTAAGACATTTTGGGGTGTCTTAATATTAAACCATTGAGATAGTGTCTTAAAAATGCCTGTAAGACGCTTTCTAAACGTCTTATGTCTTAAAATTAGACACTTGTAAGACACCTGTTTTTACAGTGTTGCAACTCTCTTGCTCAATTTGATAAAAAGTTGTAAATAAACAATAACAATTTGTTTAAAAAAAATTATCAATAACATGAAATAATGATTAAAAATCAATGTTTATGTTAATTATTCAAAATCTAGGAAAAAACTTTCATAAAAATAGTAAAAAATATTTTATAAATTTTTTCCAAATTTTGAAATTTATAGGGGTTTTTGTGAGGCCCTAAAGAAAATAGTTTATATTAAAAAATGGTTTAATAAACAATTTGGTATTATTCTTTGAATAATCCTAGAACGATCCTAAAGAGTGAGAGTAATAAAATAAAAGAAAAAAATTTCTACGCATTTTTGGACCACCGTATTGTGCACAGGTCACTTTTTCGCATTCTAAAGTGAATTCCACCCCACTATGAAATTCCAACTTTCGAAGAATAACAGACACCCTATTACATACATATATATTAATTTTGCAGCATATATATAGCACATGAGAGGGTGAAGAGATGTTCATCATGAGGGTTTACTATATACACAGTTTCTTGAACTGAAGGGGCTTTTTCCACTGACCCTAACTTGGAAAATGACGCAGTTTCCGCGCGGACGTTTTTATTTTCCTTGAAAACATTGTTTAGGGCTCTTATAAATCTCGCACAATAATATGTTTCTAATGTTGAATCAAATCATTTCAGTCGAAGCAATAATTTCTCTTTATTGTCAGAATAACAAAACTATTCACTAAGAAAATTGTATCAAGTCGTCGAATCTTTTATTTAATGATTGAGTATATATAAGGTGGTTTTGTGAAAATAAAATAGAAATGAAGAATGTTTGGTAAATTGAGAATATGTCTATAAAAAAAAAAAAATAATTTCAAAAACAATATTCATATAATAAACGACTGATTCCGTGTAATTCCGTCTTGACATTTATCTTTACTTTTTTATATATTGAGAAAATATAGTTTGTTTGAATCAAAAACATGTATTTTTGTGTGCTTTAATTGTTCCATGATTAAAATTTTGAAAAAATGTTAACTCATATGGAAAATGGAATAAAGAATAATTCGAATTATCAGTTCTTTCTAGTTTTTTAACATTATTTTTTCTTTCTTCGCAGTTAAAAAAAAACATCTCATTTTATTACCCTGCAGAATCCGTTAGAATATTTTTAACTGGGTCTATTGTTAATTTATTTAACTAAGCACAATGAAAATTATAAGTACAATTGAAATATCCATTTAACTAACACACTCATTTATAACAATTTGTATGTGATCAAATTAAACTTTCATAGCTTTGATTATTTGATTTTGAATCGAAATTTATTATACCAAGTAAACTTTAATTATGAATCAAAATTCAGATTAAATCGGATTTGGGTCGATTAAAATTTTCGTAATTCTAAAACCGACTATTCTATTATTTTATGATTGTAAATCAGCATTGTGAAAGCCACATGTTACACGTACTAATAAAACGTGCAATAACGCATGTATACTGATATCTATAAAGGTAATTTCAAATAATTATAATTCTCATTTTCACGTTAATTATTCAATATTTTCGTGATTTTCCATTTTTGCTTATTGAAATTAATTATTATTAATTTTTAGAAAAAAATTAATCATTTTTTTGTTATGCAATTTAAATTATAATTAATAAATTAATTTAATGTGTAGTAAATCTATTTCGAATCGAAACAACATAACCGTAACCTATATTTAATTATAATAATTCACTTTCAATTGATTAATTTTTAATGATTTTTTTTTCATTAATATTTAAAGATTTATTTTATTAATTTTAAAAAACAAGAACCTTAACATTATTTTCCAAAAAAAAAACCTAAGTATTACAATCTTCAAACTTTGCATGAAATTTCAAATATTCATTTATTTTAAACTTATTTAATATAATATGATTTATCACTTTTATAATATAAAAATATATAAGATATTTTAAAACATTAGTACCGAAAGCAGTACAATCGAATTTTGAATTTTTTCATACCTACCCCAGAAGTTGTCTAAAATTTAAATTGTTTAATTAACAATTTATTTTGCATAAAGAATTACAAATTTTGACAATTCTGATCAGGATTAATAGAAGCACTATTTTTTTATGTCTAAATATTATTTAATTTTATCAAAAAACAGCAGAGCAATGGTGAATATCGTAAAAAGGTGATTCCAAATTTAATTGCTTATAACTAATTGAAAAATAACAATTCTTAAAAAAAGCATTCCAGAAATGTTTTTGTAACACCTGGCTGTAATAAATTATTTTGAGAAGTCTGTTTCAGGTAGCAGTGGCGTACCGAGCATTCTTGGCGCCCGGATCAAAAGGTATTTTTTGCCGCCCCTTATTGAAAATTATTTCATCGATTTGCCGCCCCCAAATGCATTGGGCTCAAGGTTGGCGCCCGGGGCTACTGCCCCCTCTGCCCCCCTCTAGATACGCTAGTGTCAGGTAGCCCACTTCAGAAATTTTGACTAATTTAATATTCTCCATCTTTTAATATTTATCCATTTGGATATATTAATTAATTAAAATTTGGATTATATAATATGCTTCCCACGAATTTTCCAGCGACTATCAGAAAATTTCCAGGAATTTCTGAGGATAACCCAAGGATTCCTAAAAATTTCCGTGAGAGTCTCAGAGACTCTTTGGAATCCAGAGCGATTTCCTAGAAAAATCCAGAAATTCCAGAAATTTACAAAAATTTCCCCACCTTGCAGATGAATTTTCAAGGATTCCAGAAATTTTCCAGCGATTATCGGAAAATTCCAAAGATTTCTCGAGGATTCGCAAGAATTTCCCAGGGATTCACAGAGACTTCATGAAATTATTCTTGAAATTCCTGAAATTTTCCAAGGATACAGTTAATATTCCAGATATCCCAGAAATTTTCCAGCGATTCTCAGGGATTTCCGAGAATTTCCCAAGGATTTCCAGGACTTTTCCAGGGGTACCCAGTAATTTCCTAAAAATTTCCCAGTGATCCTAAACATTTTCAGGGATTTTTCAGGGAACCCGAGGAATTTCTGATAATTTCCCAAGGATTCCCAGGAATTTCCATGAATTTTCCAGGGGTACTGAGAAATTAACTAAGGATGCATAAATTTCCAAGAATCCCAAAATTTTTCCAGGAATTCAAGGGATTTCCGAGAATTTCCCAAGGATTCCCAGGACTTTTCCAGGGGTACCCAGGAATTTCCTAAAGATTTCCCAGTGATCATAAAAATTTTCAGGGATTTTTCAGGGAACCCGAGGAATTTCTGCTAATTTCCCAAGGATTCCCAGGAATTTCCATGAATTTTCCAGGGGTACTGAGAAATTAACTAAGGATGCATAAATTTCTAAGAATCCCAAAATTTTTCCAGCGATTCTCAGGGATTTCCGAGAATTTCCCAAGGATTCCCAGGACTTTTCCAGGGGTACCCAGGAATTTCCTAAAGATTTCCCAGTGATCCTAAAAATTTTTAGGGATTTTTCAGGGAACCCGAGGAATTTCTGATAATTTCCCAAGGATTCCCAGGAATTTCCATGATTTTCCAGGGGTACTCAGAAATTAACTAAGGATGCATGAATTTCCAAGAATCCCAAAATGTTTCCAGGAATTCAAGGGATTTCCGAGAATTTCCCAAGGATTCCCAGGACTTTTCCAGGGGTACCCAGGAATTTCCTAAAGATTTCCCAGTGATCCTAAAAATTTTTAGGGATTTTTCAGGGAACCCGAGGAATTTCTGATAATTTCCCAAGGATTCACAGAAATTTCCATGAATTTTCCAGGGGTACTCAGAAATTAACTAAAGATGCATGAATTTCTAAGAATCCCAAAATTTTTCCAGCGATTCTCAGGGATTTCCGAGAATTTCCCAAGGATTCCCAGGACTTTTCCAGGGGTACCCAGGAATTTCCTAAAGATTTCACAGTGATCCTAAAAATTTTCAGGGATTTTTCAGGGAACCCGAGGAATTTCTGATAATTTCCCAAGGATTCCCAGGAATTTCCATCATTTTTCCAGGGGTACTGAGAAATTAACTAAGGATGCATGAATTTCCAAGAATCCCAAAATTTTTCTAGGAATTTAAGGGATTTCCGAGAATTTCTCAAGGATTCCCAGGACTTTTCCAGGGGTACCCAGGAATTTCCTAAAGATTTCCCAGTGATCTTAAAAATTTTCAGGGATTTATCAGGGATCTCGAAGAATTTCTGAGAATTTCCCAAGGATTCCCAGGAATTTCCATCAAATTTCCAGGGGTACCTAGAAATTAACTAAGAAATTCACAGTGATGATTTTCCAAGGATGCAGACAATTTTCCAGCAATACCAGACATTTTCCAAGGATTTTTAGAGACTCCTTGGAATCCACAGACATTTTCCAGAAATTTTCAGGATTTCCAGGAATTTTTTAGAGGTTCCCAAGAATTTTCCAGGGATGCAAATAATTTTCCATGGACCCTAGGAACTTTTATGGGGGTACCCAGAAATTTCCCAGGAATGCAAAGGGTTTTCCAGGGATCCTAGAAATATTACCGGGGATTTTCAGAGACTCCCAGGAATTTACAAGGATTTTCAGGACTTTTCCAGGGGTACCTAGGAATTATTTAGTGTTGTAAACGATTTACCAGGGATTCTTAGAATCTCCTTCGAATCCGCAAGTGATTTTCCAGGAAATTTCCAGTGGTAACTAGAAATTCTTTAGGTATTATTAGAGATTTTACAGGATTACCCGAGAATTGCTAGGACTTTTCCAGGAGTACTTAGAAATTTTCCAGAGGTACAAAGGGTTTTCCAGGAATCCTAGGAATTTTCCTGGGATTTTCGGGAACTCTTACGAATTCTCAAGGATTTTCAGGATTTTTCCAGGGGTACCCAGAAATTGCCCAAGGATGCAAAGGATTTTCCAGGGATCCCAAGAATTTTCAAGGTATTTTCAGGAATTTCCTAGGATTTTCCGAAGATTTTTAGGACTTTTACAGGAATATTCAGGGACTCCCAGGAATTCGCAAGGTATTCCAAAGGATTCCCCAAGAATTTCCCAGAGATTGTTAGAATCCTTGGAGTCCACAATTGATTTCCTGGGAATCTTTAAGGATTCCCTATAATTTTTAGGATATCCAGGAATTTTCCAGTTGGACCTAGAAATTTCCTAGGAGAAAAGATAATTTTACATTGATCCTAGAAATTTTTTAGGGATTTTACAGGATTTCCTAAGGATTCTTAGAACTTTTTCGGGACTTTTTCCCAAGGATGCAAAAGATTTTCCAGGAATTCTAAGAATTTTTAGGGGTTTTCAAGGACTCTCAGGAATTTACTAGGATTTCAGGACTTTTCAAGGAGTACCCAGAAATTTCCCAGGAAGACAAAGGATTTTTCAGAAATTCCAAGAAATTTTCAGGTATTCTCAGGAATTTTCTATGATTTACCGAGAATTTTTAGGAATTTTCCAGGATATTTAGGGACTCTCAGGAATTCACAAGGATTCCCCAAGAATTTCCTAGAGATTTTCAGAATCTCCTTGGAATCCATCTGTGATTTCCCAGGAATTTTTAAGGATTCCCTGGAATTTTTAAGATTACCAGAAATTTTACAGTAGTTCCCAGAAATTTCCCAGGGATAAAGAAGATTTTGCAGTGATCCCAGAAATTTTTCAGGGATTTTCAGGGATCTCACAGGATTTTTCGAGGATTCCCAGAACTTTTTCAGGGGTACTTAGGAATTTCCTAGGGATACATATGATTTTCCAGTGATCATAGAAATTTTTCAGGGTATCTCGGGGAGTTCACAGGATTTCCCGAGGATTTTCAGGACTTTTCCAGGGATCCCAAGAATTTTCCACGTATTCTCAGGGATTTTACACGATTTCCCGAAATTTCCTAGAACCTTTTTAGGGGTACTTATGAATTTCTCAGAATCGCAAAGGATTTTTATACGATCCTAGGAATTTTCTAAGGATTTTCAGGGACTTCCAGGAACTCACAAGTATTCCCAGGACTTTTCGAGGGGACTTAGGAATTTTCTAGAGATGCAAAGAATTTTCCAGGTATCCTAGGAATTTTTCAGGGATTAACAGAGACTCCGAGGAATTCACAAGGAATTTCAGGATTTTTCCAGGGGTACCTAGGAATTTTCCAGGGATGCAAAGGATTTTCCAGGGAACCCATGAATTTTTCACGCATTCTAAGGGAGCTCCTAGAATTTTCCGAGGATTTTTAGGATTTATCCAGTGATTCGCAGGGACTACCGGGAATTACCAGGGATTTCCTAGGACTTTCCGAGCGATCCCAAAATTTCACAGTGGTTTTCCAGAAATTTCCCCTATATTCTCAATATTTCCCAAGAATGCAGAAGATTTTCCAAAATCCTGCCAATTTTCCAGAGATTTTCAAAAATTTCTTAGAGAATCCCAGGAATTTCCCAGGACTTTCTAAAGATCTCGGGATTCCCAAGAATTCCCCAAGAATTCTCAGAGATTAATTAGAGAATTACAGAAATTTCTAAGGTTTTATAGAGATTATCAGAGAATTCCTAGAAATTCCCTGAAATTTCGGAGAATTTCCCAGGGATTTCTATAAATTTTCCAGTGGTTCTCAGTGATTCCCAGGAATTTAAAGGAATTTCATAGGAATTATCAGGGATTACTAGAAATATTCTCGGAGTTATCCAGGGATAACCAGGAACTCCTGGGAATTGACAAGAAAATCCTAGGGATTTTTTTAGTGCCTTCCAGTGATTTCCAGGAATTTTTTAGTGATATACAGGAATTTCTCAAGGATTACCAGGAATTTTCCAGGAATTCTCAAGACTTTTCCAAGGATTCTTAGGAATTTCCTAGGATTTCACAATAATTTCTCAGGATTTGCCAATAATTCAAAGGAATTTTCCCCCTAGCGCCAACCCCTTGTACCTCACGAGGGGTGACATTCAGTTTTCCCAAAAAAGTAGAAAAGGTTGTCTATTCCTATGTTTTTAGGATCCCTGAATTCGAAAAAATACACTAAAAACCAATATCCCCCCCTCCTTCGCCCCCTAATACCCCCTGTAAGGGGGTTGGAATTTCGAATTTTACGAAAAGTCAAGTTCGGTGTCGATTCCTATATTTTTTAAGGCGCTGAAACTGAAAAAGACCGCCAAAAACAAATTTCCTCCTCTTTGACCCCCCAATACCTCTTTGGAGGGGGGTGAAATTTCGAATTTTACAAAAAGTCGAGTTTAGTGTCTATTCCTATGTTTTTTGGGGCTCTGAAACCGAAAAAAAAACACCAAAAACCAATTCCCTCCCCTTTACCCCTCTAATACTCCCTGTAAGGGGGCTGAAATTTCGAATTTCACGAAAAGTCGAGTTCGGTGTCTATTCCTATATTATTTTGGGGCGCTGAAAACAAAAAAGACCGCCAAAAACAAATTTCCTCCTTTTTTACCCCCTAACACCTCCTGGGAGGGGTGCGAAATTTCGAATTTTACAAAAAGTCGAGTTTGGTGTCTACTCCTATGTTTTTTGGGGCGCTGAAACCGAAAGAAACACCAAAAACCAATCCCCCCCCCCCCGGTGATCCCCTAATACCGCCTGTAAGGGGGTTGGAATTTCGAATTTTACGAAAAGTCAAGTTCGGTGTCTATTCCTATGTTTTTTGGGGCGCTGAAACCGAAAAAAACACCAAAAACCAATTCCCCTCTTTACCCCCTAATACCCCCTGCAAGGGGGTTGGAATTTTGAATTTCACGAAAAGTCGAGTTCGGTGTCTATTCCTATGTTTTTTGGGGCGCAGAAACCGAAAAAAACACCAAAAACTAATTCCCCCCTTTACCCCCTAATACCTCCTGTGAGGGGGTTGGATTTTCGAATATCACGAAAAGTCGAGTTCGGTGTCTATTCCTATGTTTTTTGGGGCGCTGAAACCGAAAAAAAACACCAAAAACTAATTCCCCCCTTTACCCCCTAATATCCCCTGTGAGGGGGTTGAATTTTCGAATTTCACGAAAAGTCGAGTTCGGTGTCTATTCCTATGTTTTTTGGGGCGCTGAAACCGAAAAGAACACCAAAAACCAATTCCCCTCTTTACCCCCTAATACCCCCTGCAAGGGGGTTGGAATTTTGAATTTCACGAAAAGTCGAGTTCGGTGTCTATTCCTATGTTTTTTGGGGCGCTGAAACCGAAAAAAAAACACCAAAAACTAATTCCCCCCTTTACCCCCTAATACCTCCTGTGAGGGGGTTGGATTTTCGAATATCACGAAAAGTCGAGTTCGGTGTCTATTCCTATGTTTTTTGGGGCGCTGAAACCTAAAAAAAAACACCAAAAACTAATTCCCCCTTTACCCCCTAATATCCCCTGTGAGGGGGTTGAATTTTCGAATTTCACGAAAAGTCGAGTTCGGTGTCTATTCCTATTTTTTTTGGGGCGCTGAAACCGAAAAAGACCGCTAAAAACCAATCTCCCCCTTCTTAACCCCCTAATACCCCTTGGGAGGGGGGTGAAATTTCGAATTTCACAAAAGTCAAGTTCGATGTCCATTTCTATGTTTTTCGGTGCTCTTAAATCGGAACAGAACTCCAAAAAGCAACCCAGGGGTGTTAAGAGGGTGCTAGGGGGTAAATGAGGGGCCGAATTTATTTTTGGTCGCCTTTTTCGATTTCAACGCCCCCCAAAAAAAATGGAAATGGATACCGAACTCGACTTTTCGTGAAATTCAACATTTTAACCCCCTTTCTGAGGGTATTAGGGGGTGAAGAGGGAGGGGGAATTGGTTTTTGGTGGTCTTTTTCGGATTCAGCGCCCTAAAAAACATAGGAACTGACAGCCTTTTCGACTTTTTCGGTAAAACTGAAATATCCCCCCCCGTGAGATTTACGTTAATTTTTGTTAGTTCTGGAAAAAACCGGTTATAAACTTCTATAACCGCTCAGGCCTAGAAAAACATGTTTCCTCTTATTTAATTAATTAAAACATAAAGTAAACAAAAAGATTCTGAAGTATGTTATTAATATTTCTGTGTAGTTTTTACATGTCCGCTTTTATTAAATTTAATATCTCTGATGTAAAAGCCAAAGTCACTAATGTAAAGAGAAGTTAAAGATCTTCATTATTTAGTTATGATTTTACTCGTGAGCCCAGTAAACGTAAATTAGTTTCGTTTACCAAAATTCTCTTGAAAGCTGGCAAACTTAATAAAATATTTAAAATGTTAACATAATTCGAAAAGGGGCTCTTTGACCATAATTAAAATAGGGAAGTAGTTACACAGCCCGACCTTATTTCTTAAGCTCACGAAATTAATTTATAATCCATAAAGGGTCAACATTCTTTAAGGGCGTAACTAAATTATCCTCAAGGGTCAATGTGCAATCTGAGAATTTGAAACCATATTCACCTACATTCTCTCTAAAATAACAATTCTCATTATAATGCAAAAAGATACAAACTTTAAAATATTCTAATTAATTTTAATTACATACTGTGTTTTTGTTAAATATTTATTTTAATTTAAGCACACTAATTTATGTAATTAGGATTTACACGTGCTTTTTTGATAATTATAATGAGAAAATAATTAATAGCATTAATTTAAACTTTAAACGTCGATGGATAATTAAACTTTGTATGTCAATAGATAATTAAACTGTTCTCATTAAATTACTCATGAGTGAATAATTGTTAATACAAAGTTAAACAAGTTATAAAGCATATTTGTTCGGCAGAGTTAATTCACATTTTTCAGATATTGTGTGTTAGTAAAAAGTTTCGCAACGAGGATAACTTTTTAGAAAAAGAGAGTGTAAACTAATAAATAAATCCGCACCGACAATTGTCATATTTAAGAGAACGCGCAGTGAAAATATGAGAATTAAAAAAAATATATAGGAGAATGAGTAAAAACACTGCTTTTCAAATTAAGTAATAAAAAAAAAAATTTATGACGAACACAACTTTTTCTCTTCTACATGAAGCCCCTTTTATTATCAGGAATTTGCAGCTTGTCCTTTTTATAATTTCAACTTGTTATGACGAATAAAAGCTGGACTTATATTTCAGTTTTAAATTCACATTTACACGTGAATAACGAATTTTTTTTTTATGAATATTACATAAATTAACCATTTGAAAAAAGTGTAAATATAGACTTAAACATAGAGAGATGAAAGAATATTTCTATATTATTATTTTTTCAACAAAGTTTTGGTATTTAACCTGAACAAAATGTATCGAAAAAATTGTTCTTTTTTCAGAATTGATTTTGTAAAAAAAAAAATGGTTGTGTGATACATATGTATAATAAAGAATGAGGCTCTATAATAATCTTTATCTTGCAAATTTTCAGTAAAGACATTTTTTATCAAGTGCCTTTATTTACCTGCTCATAAAGAACTTCTATCATTCGCACAAAAGTTTTTATTATAAAAAGAATGCTTAAGGAAACATCTTTTCTTGCCAGAATAGTCTCTAAGGACCAATTTCTTTTCCCCTAGATGAAATTTATGGTAAAGTCAACCTCCAGTCATCCAATCAGAATTTAAGATTCGAGACCAGAATTTGGGGGACGAATCAGTAATAACATAAATCCCGAAAATGGACAATTTTCTGGATCCTAATTGAATGGAACTCACCGAGAATAAATGTCCCAAACTTCATAAATTTGGAATTTAATAAAAAGAAAAAAAAACAATTATTAATATATTTTGTATTTATGTTTTATAAATGAACCATTTATTCTTGAACATACATATAAATCAGAGGAAACATTTTTTTAGTTTTGAAAAATTAAAAACAATATTTTTTAGATTATAATATTTAAATAATATATTTAACATTATATTTATATATTATTTATTATAATCTATCCGTCTGTCCATCCCTCTGTCTGTTCCTTTTTTTGTCTCTTTGTCAGTCTGTCTGTCTTGCCGTTTGCCTGTCAGTCCGTCTGTCAGTTTCATTGTTTATCCAATGCGTCCATCTGTCTGTCAATCCGTCTGTATTCTACCGGTCTGTCCAATCCGTTCGTCCGTCAATCAGTCCGTCTGTTCGTCTGCCTGTCCTTACGACTGTCCGGTTCTCATTTTGTCTGTTTATCTAATCCATCCATTTGTCTGTCTGTCATTCCGTTTGTCTTCCTGATCCGTCCATTTTGTTTCTTGCTATGACAGTCAGTCTGTAATTTTGTCGTCTAACCAATTAATCCAATTATCTACTTGTCTGTTCATCCATATAGTTCAGTCTGTCCGTCTGTCTGTCAGTCAATCCGCCTGGCATTCTGTCCAATGAGTTCGATTGTCCTTCTGTCTGTCAGTCTGTCTGTCCCTCTGTCACTTGTCGATCCGTCTATCCGACCGTCATGCAATCACACTGCCCGATGTCTACCCATCCGTTTGTCTGTCTGTCCGTCGGTGATAGTAGTCTTGTCATTCCTAGTTTTAACAATCTGGTGTCCAACTATACAGAACTAGTTATAAACGGCTTTAAACCAGTTCTGAATAGTATAATACAACTTCTAAACAATCTTAAAATAATTTTAAATAGTACTAAGTTCAGTACTAAGTTCTGTATTATCAAATAGTTTTAAAATCGTTCTAAACAATTTTGAACATCTTTTGTAATTTTAAACAAGTTCTAAACAGTTCTAACTAGTTTGAAGTAGTTTCAAAAAAGTTATAAATTGTCAAAAGCAAATTTATATTGTTATAAACAGTTTTGACGATTTTTAAACAGGTTTTAAACTGTTCCAAGTAGTTTTAAACCGGATCGAACCAGTTATAAGCAGTTTTAAGTAGTTATAAACTAGTTTAAGATTGTCCTAACCACATTTATATTGTTATAACCAGTTTTGAATACGTTATGATGAATTTTAAACAAGTCCTGAACAGTTTTAAATAGTTCAAAGTAGTTTTTAACAGGTTTAAATCAGTTATCAGTAGTTATAGGTTGTTATAAACAAAATATAAATTGTCATAAGTAATTTTAATTCGTTTCAAACAGATTTGACGGTTTTTAAACATGTTTTAAATAGTTCTAAGTAGTTCTAAGTAGTTTTAAGTAGTTTCAAACAGGTTTGAACCAGTCACAAATAGTTTTAAGTAGTTAAAAACTAGTTATAAATTGTCATTAACAAATTTATATTGATCCAAGCAGTTTTGAATTCGTTATGATAAATTTAAGACATGTCCTAAACAGTTGTAAACAGTTTGAACTAGTTTTAAACAGGTTTAAACTAGTCATAAGTAGTTTGAAGTAGTTACGAACTAGACATTAATTGACATAAGCAATTTGAATTCGTTATAAACAGTTGTGATGACTTTCAAACAGATTCTAAACAAATCTAGGTAGTTCTACGTAGTTTTAAACAGGTTTAAACTAGTCACAAATGATTTCAAGTATTTATAAATAAGTTATAAATTGTCCTAAGCAAATTTATGTTGCTCTAAGCAATTTTGAATAAGTTATGATGAATTTTAAACAAGTCTTCAACAGTTCTAAATAGTTCGAAGTAGTTTTGAAAAGGTTTGAATCAGTTATAAGTAGTTTTAGGTAGTTATAAACTAAATATAAATTGCCATAAAAAATTTTAATTCGTTTCAAGCAGATTTGACAATTTTTAAACAGTTTCTAAATAGTTCTAAGTAGTTCTAGGTAATTTTAAACAGATTTGAACCAGTTATACGTTGTTTTAAGTGGTTAAAAACTAGTTATAAAATGTCATAAACAAATTAATATTGTTCCAAGCAGTTTTCAATTCGTTATGATAAATTTATAACAAGTCTTGAACAGTTGTAAACAGTTGGAACTAGTTTTAAACAGGTTTAAACTAGTCATAAGTAGTTTGAAGTAGTTATAAACTAGACATTAATTGTCATAAGCAATTTGATACTGTTCTAAGCATTTTTAAATAAGTTATAAAGAATTTTAAACAAGTCCTCAACAGTTCTAAAAAGTTCAAAGTAGTTTTGAACAGGTTTGAATCAGTTATAAGTAGATTTAAGTAGTTATAAACTAGATATTAATTGCCATAAAAAATTTTAATTCGTTTCAAACAGATTTAACGATTTTTAAACATGTTCTAAATAGTTCTAAGTAGTTTCAAACAGGTTGGAACGAGTCCTAAATAGCTTTAAGTAGTTATAAACTAGTTTTAAATTTTCCTTAGCAAATTTATATTATTCTAAGCAGTTTTGACGATTTTTAAACAGGTTCTGAATAGTTCTAAGCAGTTCTAAGTTGTTTTAAACAGGTTTGAACGAGTCATAACGTTGTTTTAAGTAGTTAAAAGCTAGTTATAAATTGTTTTTAGCAATTTTAAATTGTTTTAAACAGTTTTGAATGCCTTATGATGAAATTTTAAACAAGTTTTGAACAGGTTTAAATAGTTTAAATTAGTTTTGAACAGTTTTAAATCAGTTATAAGTAGTTTTAGGTAGTTATAAACTAAATATAAATTGCCATAAAAAATTATAATTCGTTTAAAACAGTTTGACGATTTTTATACAGGTTCTGAACAGTTCTAAGTAATTCTAAGTAGCTTTAAACAGGTTGGAATCAATTATAAATAGTTTTAAGTAGTTATAAACTATTAATTAATTGCTATGAGACTTTTTGATTCGTTGTAAACCGATTGAACGATTTTTAAAAAAGGTTCTGAACAGTTCTAAGTAGTTCTAAGTAGTTTATAACAGGTTGGAACCAGTCATAAATAGTTTCAAGTAGTTATAAGCTGGTTATAAATTGTTCTTAGCAAATTTATATTGTTCTAAGCAGTTTTGAATAAGTTATGATAAATTTTAAACAAGTCCTGAACGGTTCTAAACAATTTGGAGTAGTTTTGAACAGATTTGAATCAGTTATCAGTAGTTATAAGTAGTTATAAACAAGATATAAATAGTCATAAGTAATTTCAATTCGTTTCAAACAGAATTGACGATTTTTAAACAGGTTCTAAACAGTTCTAGGTAGTTCGTGGTAATTTTAAACCGGATTAAACCAGTTATGCGTTGTTTAAAGTAGTTAAAAACTAGTTACAAATTGTCATTAACAAATTTATATTGTTCCAAGCAGTTTTGAATTCGTTATGATAAATTTAAGACATGTCCTGAACAGTTGTAAACAGTTTGAACTAAAGTTTAAACAGGTTTAAACTAGTCATAAGTAGTTTGAAGTAGTTTTAAACTGGACATAGATTGTCATAAGCAATTTGTAGTCGTTCTAAACAGTTTTGACGACTTTTAAACAGGTTCTAAACAAATCTAGGTAGTTTTTAACAGTTTGGAACCAGTTATAAATAGTTTTAAGTATTTATAAACTATTTTTAAATTGATCTTCGCAAATTGATACTGTTTTAAGCAGTTTTAAATAAGTTATAATGAATTTTAAACAAGTTCTCAACAGTTCTAAATAGTTCAAAGTAGTTTTGAACAGGTTTGAATCAGTTATAAGTAGTTTTAAGTAGTTATAAACTAGATATAAATTGCCATAAGAAATTTTAATTCCTTTTAACCAGTTTTGACGATTTTTAAAAAAGGTTTTGAATAGTTCTAAGTAGTTCTTAGTACTTTTAAACAGGTTGGAACCAGTCATAAATAGTTTTAAGTAGACATAAACTAGTTATAAATTGTCCTTAGCAAATTTATATTATTCTAAGCAGTTTTGACGATTTTTAAACAGGTTCTGAATAGTTCTAAGTAATTCTAGGTAGTTTTAAACAGTTTTAAACCAGTTATACGTTGTTCTAAGTAGTTAAAAACTAGTTATAAATGAACCATAGCAATTTTATATTGTTCTAAACAGTTTTGAATACCTTATGATGAATTTTAAACAAGTTTTGAACAGGTTTAAATAGTTTTAAGTAGTTTTTAACAGGTCTTAACCAGTTTTAAGTAGTTATAGTCCGTTCATTAATTAGCATAAAGAATTTTAATACGTTCTAAATTGTTTTGACGATATTTAAACAGGCTCTAAGTGGTTTAAAATAGTTCCAAACAAATTTGAACCAGTTCTAAGTGGTTTGACGTAGTTCTAAACAAGTTTGAATCAGTTATAATTAGTTTTAAGTAGTTCTAAAGAAGTTTTAACCAGTTATAAGTAGTTTTAAGTCGTCATAAACTACTTATAAATTTACAAAATTAAATTTATACTGTTCAATACAGTTTTTAACACGTTTTTATGAATTTCAAACAAGTTTGGAACAGTTCTAAGCAGTTTAAAGTAGTTTTAAACAGGTTTCAACTAGTTATAGGTAGTCTTAAGTAGTTATAAAGTAGTTATAAATTGTCATCAATACATTATGATAAATTTTAAAGAAGTCCTAAACAGGTATATATACTTCGAAGTAGTTTAAACAGGTTTGAACCAGTTCTAAGTACTTTTAAGTTTTTTTAGATTAGTTCTAATTGATCATAAATAATTTTAATTCGTTTTTAACAATTTTGAGCTATTTTTAAAGATTTTTCATCTATTTTTGAACAGTTTTTAACCAGTTTTAGTTTGTTTTAAGTTTGAATAGACTAGTTCTAAATTATGACAAGTGATTTTATTTGGTTCTAAACAGTTTTGAATAAGTTTTAAAGATTTTTAAACAAATTCTGATTAGTTCTGAGTAGATATAAAAAGTTTCATACTATTTTAAACTAGTTAGACACACGGTTTTAAATAAGTTTCAGATAGTTTTCAACATATACGGAATATTCTTAAGTAGTTCTTAACGTCTCGAAATATTTTATAGATAGCTTTAAATAATTTTATGTTCTAAACATTTTCAACCCATTTTCAATAGTTTCTAACTGTTTAAACAATTTAAAAATAGTTATAAAAAATTTTGTAAGCAATTTCAAACAATTTTTTAATTCATATAAATTATTTTCTTTTATTTGTTCGTAATTTTGTATAATTTTCTGTTAAATTCTTCCTTTTTCAGGGTGTTTTTTCCATTTGAAAGCTATTTTCACAATTTTTAAAAATTCAACAGATGTTTTATACATTTGTCTCTCGAGGGTTTTTATGATTGCTGATTACCAATCTGACATTATAAGTGTTAAAAATTGAAAATGCCAAATACAATATGTGGCGCACAGTGATATTTTCAGCACCCAGAGGGGTTATTTTGAGCAATATTTAAAATCTGTACATTTTTTCTACTTGGCATTAATATTGTTCGATATCTGAATTACAGACAGTACTAAAATTCTCAATTCTTTGTCAGAAATCGGCAAAAATAAATTCATATAAAGTTATGAAAGTGAAAAACTTTGTTTAAATATGCAAAAAACTCTACTGATTGTGATACATCAATCGTTTTTTGTCCTTAAGTAAAAAAAGTAGAATATTAAAACTTTATACTGTCAACTTTTCATCATTTTTGTTTTTTAATTTAATTTTAAAAATTTTTCTATCAAAATAACGTCTTTACTCTTGTTACTCTCTAAATTTGAATTAGTTAATAACTACTATTTAGAGGTTAAAATCATAAGTAGTTAAATTTAATTAATGAAATTGTAAAAAATAACTAATGTAATTAGTAAATAGAAATCTACTAATTCTTTTAATAGTTTAACATAACCTACAATTACTTTGGCTAATTAAATTATTAGTTTTTCACTAAATTATTAGTATAAAAAATTACTGTTTTACATGGTAAACGAGTTTTCACCCTTAAAATAGTAATTTTTAATTAATTTAGATTTAGAGAGTATTTGATTTTTTGTTTTTATTAATTAACAATGAATTTGTGTTTATGTTTTTTTGACTATGATGCAAGTTGTTATTTATTTTAATTCTTGAACTGTATAAATTAAAACTAATTCTTTGTTTTTTCGTGAATAACCTCAAAGTTTTATGCGTCTGAATGCAATAATAAATTTGAAATTTCAATTCAAAATAGCGAATTCAAAATGGCGGACGAAATTACTTCTAAAAATTATCTGATTCGTACAAACCTTAGTGTTGTTAAGTTTTTGAGATCGCTGAATGCAAATATATAATGATCTATTTGAGAAATAAAAAATATCGGATCAAAAATTGCAAATTCTGCAATTTTTCTATTATTTTCTGCATGTTTCCAATTTGAAAATCATTTTTCTATTATTTTCCAAAATTTATTTCCTTTAATTTTCAATTTTTTTCATTTGTTTTATAATTTTCAAACTTTTAAATTATTTATCCGACAATTCAATTATTACATTCAATTTTCAATTGTTTATATTATTTTTCATATTATTTTCTTCAATTTTTAATTACTTTCGTTCCTTTCTATAATTTCCAAAAATTTTCTAATTATTCCCTATAAATTCCTTCAAATTTCAATTATTTTGTTTAGTTTTTCAATCACCTTTTCAATTATAATTGATTTTCCTATGATATTAAATCAATTTAATTATTCATTCCTAAATTTATTTCCTAAATTTTTATTCTAAATTATTTTTGTCATTTTGCATTTATTATTTTTAATTTTTAATCCATTTCATAATTTCTGTATTAATTTACTGAACGTTCAAAATAGGTATATGTAATTTTCAATTATTTTGTTCAATTTTCCTTTCTTTTTATTATTGCAATTATTTTCTCCATCTTTTAATATTTTCATTAGTTTTCAATTAATTTCATAGATTTTTATTTATTATCTCAAATTTTGGATTTCACATATTGTAAACGATTTTCAAATTATATTCTTTTGCTTAAAAATAAATTCTGCCATTTTTCTGTTATTTTCTTCAATTTCTAATTATTTTCATTATTTTGTCAGAATTTTCCGAAATTTTGATTATTTATCTAAAATTTCAATTATTTTCATCAATTTGTGATTATTTCAGCGAATTTAACATTATTTTCTTTAATACAATTTTTTTAAAGTAATTTTGTAATTATTTTCTTTTTTTTAAACATATTATATATTCTACGATTTTTTCAATTATTTCCCTCAAATTTTATTTACTGTTTTCAACTTTTTATATTTAAATTATTTTCATAATATTTCAATTTTTTTTCTCAACCTTAAATTATTTTTAGCATATTACAATTATTTTTTTTCAGTTTTCAATTAGTTTTATTATTTTTCAATTATTCTCCTCGATTGTTAATTATTATTCTGATTTTCTAAAATTATTTTCTAAGATTTTTAAGTATTTATCTAAAATTTCGAGTATTTCCTTCAATTTTTAATTATTTTTATTTGTTTGCATAATTTCCAAATTGTTTTTATTATTTATCGTAAATATTAATTATTTTTAGCTTCCTGAATTCTTTTCTCCAATTTTTAGTTATTCTCAGTCTTTTCAATTGATTTTTAAGATCTTCAAGTATTTTTTTTTCAAATTTCAAGTACTTTTTTTTGTTTAACAAAAATTGTGTAATTTTTTTTAATTATTTCACTCACATGTCATTTATTTTTCACAACTTATCATTGTTTGTACCATATTTCAATTATTTTCTTCAAATTTCAATTTTGAAAATCATTTTCAGTTATTTTCCAAAATTTATTTCCTTCAATTTTCGATTTTTTTCATTTGTTTTATAATTTTCAAAATTTTAAACTATTTATCTGATATTTCAATTATTTCATTCAATTTTCAATTATTTATATTATTTTCTTTAATTTTTAATTACTTTCGTTCCTTTTTATAATTACCAAAAAGTTTCTAATTATTTCATTTAAATTAAAAATTGTTCTCTTCAATTTGAAAATATGATCATCTTTTTTGATTTATTTTCTTTAATTTTCATTAATTATTTTCTAGTATTATTTTAATTATTTAAACTACAATTTTGTACTACGTTTATCATTGTTTAATTATTTTCTGCAATTTTTAATTATTTTAAAATTGTTCACCTAAGTCTTATAAATTTTCCTTCTTCAAATTTCAATTTTTTTTAAATCTCTTTTTCAATTTTAATTAATTTTCTCATGACATTATATCAATTTAAATATTTATTCCCAAATTTATTTCCTAAATTTTTATCCTAGATTATTTTTGTCATTTTACACTTAATATTTTCAATTTTTAATCGTTTTCATAATTTCTGAATTAATTTCCTGAACTTTCAAAATAGATATATCTCAGTTTTCATTTATTTCTATTATTGCAATTATTTTCTCCATCTTTTAATATTTTCATTATATTTTTCAATTAATATCGTAAATTTTCAATTATTATCTCAAATTTAGATTATTGTCATCAATTTTCCATATTTTAAAGGATTTTTCAATTATATTCTTTTGCTTAAAAATAAATTCTGCAATTTTTCTATTATTTTCTGTATGTTCCAAATTTAAAAATCATTTTTTTATTTTCCAAAATTTATTTCCCTTAATTTTCGATTTTGTTCATTTCTTTTATAATTACCAAACTTTTAAACTATTTATCTGACAATTCAATTATTTAATTCCACTTTCAATTATTTATATTATTTTTTTCAATTTTTAATTACTTTCGGTCCTTTTTATAATTTCCAAAAAGTTTCTAATTATTTCCTTCAAATTAACATTTTTTCTCTTATTTGAAATTATGGTCATCTTTTTTTATTTATTTTCTTTAATTTTCATTAAATTTTTTCTATTATTATTTTAATTATTGAAACTATAATTTTTTTACAATTTATTACAAATAAATTTATTTATATTATTTATTTATTAAATTTATTACAATTTATTTATTTATAAACTACATTTATCATTTTTCAATTATTTTCTGCAATTTTTAATTATTTTTAAATTGTTCACCTAAATCTTAAATTCATCTTCTTTAAATTTCAATTTTTTTTTTCAATCTCTTTTTCAATTATAATTAATTTTTCCATGACATTAAATCAATTTAATTAATTATTCATAAATTTATTTCCTAAATTTTTACCCTAAATTATTTTTGTCATTTTGCACTTATTATTTTCAATTTTTAATCCTTTTCATAATTTTTAAATTATTTTCCTGAATTTTCAAAATTGATATATGTCTCAATTTTCATTTCTTTTTATTATTGTAATTATTTTCTTCATCTTTTAATATTTTCATTATTTTTCAATTAATTTCGTAGATTTTTATTCATTATCTGAAATTTAGATTACGGTCATTAATTTTCCATATTTTTAACAATTTTTCAATTATATTCTTTTGCTTAAAAATAAATTCTGCAATTTTTCTATTATTTTCTGCATGTTTCAAATTTAAAAACTATTTTGTTATTATTTTTTAAAATTTATTTCCTTCAATTTTCAATTTTTTTCATTCGTTTTATAATTTCAAAAATTTTAAACTAATTATCTGACATTTCAATTATTACATTCAATTTTCAATTATTTATATTATCTTTTATATTATTTTCTTCAATTTTCAATTACTTTCGTTCCTTTTTATAATTTCCAAAAAGTTTCTAATGATTTTCTTTAAATTAAATTTTTTTTTCTCTCTTTGGAAAGCATGGTCATCTTGTTTTATTTATTTTCTCTAATTTTGAATTATTTTTTTCTTTTTTAAATTATTTATCTTAATTTTCAAGTATTTTCTCTACTTTTTCATTATTCAATTTTTTACAATTTATTTTTAAGACTTTCAAGTATTTTTCTTCAATTTAAATAATTTTCTTTATTTTTAAAAACATTTCTATGATTTTTTAAATTACTTTCATGTTTAATTGATTTTATTATTTTCTTTAAATTAATTTGCAAAATTTGCAATTATTTTGTTTAATTTGCAATCATTTTTTACAATTTTCTTTAATTGTAATATTTTGTAAATTTTGTCCCGAATAATTATTTATTTTTAATAAATATTTAATTATTTATTTATTTATATAAATTTTATTTTAAATATTATATTTTATATATTTATATTAGTTTATTACACAAGGTGTAGAAAGTCAAAAAACACTTATTTCATAATTCATTTAAAAATCTGAAGCATCCTATAATATGAGACTTTTTTCACCTCTCTTGTGCATATTTAATTTTACTATTGATTTTTCCATTATGGTGAACTATGCATAAGAAAAAATGCCAGAAACATTTGTGCACTGATCATCATTCTTATGCAATGCAATATAATTAGATTTATATTACATAATCAAAATATTATAAATACATATATATATATTCAAAGAAACTAATTCTAGCTTATGTAAGCGTTGCAGTGGCCAACTAATCGTCCTGTTGAAACAGTCGGAAGTGGGCAAATCCATAGAATGGGATTGGAATGGATAATTGGTATGCGCAAAGGGATACATCACAAACGAGAAACGATGCTACTATGCTCTTCCCACACTGATGGGGGTCTTTTTTAATTGGTAATGTTTTTGAAAAATAAAAGCTGCTCAGTTTTTCATTTGCCGATATATTGACATTCTCATCACGATGCTGCGCTGCTCAAGAGCGCAATAAGAAAAATTTGTCGAATTGGCCAGTCTGACTCAAGTGAGAATTATACCATCTCTGTATATGTACTTAGCGAAATCTAGACACGTTTTATTGATTTTATCCAATAGCTTGAAACTAAAGTCGACCAAATGCACTTTACGATATCGAACACAAATTTGCGGTAAATATTTGATCAAAATTCAGCCAATCCTTTTAATTTCATTCATAACGATCGTTATATCGACGAATTATTATTTTATATATGTATATTCTTTACTGACAATAACATCGAATTTCACGCTTTTCTATATACAGACCAAGAAAATTTTTAAAGTGGTTTTATATAATAAAAAATTATATATGAAACCATTTTAAACGTATATAGAATTGTGCTGTTTCGAAATCTGCAATAACAGAATATCGATAGACATGAATTCATGAAAGAATCAATTGACTAAATGATAACATAGGATCACGAAAGGAAATCAAAATGTATATGGATGAAGAATATTTTTCTGACGAAAAATTTTATTGAAATATATATAAATATCTTTTACGAAGTGTCTATTCGTCCAGTTGACGGGCTAAATAAGAATGGGATATTATTCGGACCGTCGAAAGAATACTAATAAAAAAACTAATAAAAAATCGGACCGAATAAGAACGGTAGATTATTCGTACAGTTTATTTATTTTAACATTGAAATAACGCCCCGGTGCCAGAATTTAATGTATCGTGAAAAAAACTTTTAAATTGACGAGAATTTTTAAAATGATCCTGGGAAGGTAGATAAATCCTAAAAACTTCAATTTCAATCTTGTATTTTTTAGGAATAATATGAAAAATTGAATTTAAAATGATCAGAATTTAATCTAGAAAAATTTGATAGAAAGAAAGTCGAAAACTATATTAAACTTAATTAATTTCAAGACATTATTATTTATATATAAATCCCAAACGTCAATTAACTCAAAGTTTAATTTTTTCAAACTTATAAGTTTCAATTAATCAAAGTTGCAATTATTACATGTATATAGTAAAATATTAATTAACAGCAACATTAATGAGAAACTTTACATTGCTGTTCGTCATTTAAAACTAAAAATTTTTGGAAATGCAAATAATGAAAATAGCGAGAATAATTACAGAATGGAAAAGTTATTCTTGTATTTTACGTCCGAGATTATTAAATATTGAAAAATAACGACACTTTCAGACAGTCTTTAAATTCTTTATTCATTATAAAGTCCAACGTTTCAAGAACGAACCGAACGTTGGACTTTAAAATAAATTAAAATTTAAAGACTGTCCGAAAGTGTCGTTATTTTTCAATAAAATGGAAAAGAATATATATGAAAAATGACGAAAATAATTGACAATTAAAAACAAAATTCGAAAAATGGCAAGATAAATACACAATTGTTAAAAATAATCTAAAAAATTAAACAATATACATTCAATTTAAACTAAAAAATTGAAAAATTAAGAAAATTATAGGAATAATTGCTGAAACCAATTGCAAATTGAACAACTGGATTGAAAATCAAAACAACAAAAATTTTAATTCAAGAAAATAATTGAAAATTTTAGAAAATAATAAAAATTTGGAGAGAATAATCAAAACTTAAAGAAAAAAATTCATTATTTACAAATTAAACTGAAATTAAAAAAAATTGATAATAATGGAGAAAACTTACAAAACGTGAAAATAATTCACAATTGAAAACAAAATTCGAAAAATGACTAAATTAATACACAACAAAAAAAAAAAA
Organism: Ganaspis brasiliensis; assembly: GCA_037103525.1. NCBI lineage: Eukaryota > Metazoa > Arthropoda > Insecta > Hymenoptera > Figitidae > Ganaspis > Ganaspis brasiliensis. The sequence goes on from JAZKLR010000211.1 coordinate 2,935,696, forward strand.
ATAATTGAAAAACTCTAAGAATCATTATAAAACTTTAAGAGACTAATTGCAAATTGAAAATATTTTTTTTCTATCTTTCAAAACTTTATTTATTCGATTCGTATTGAGACAAGGAAAATTGTAGGAAATAATTTCAAATTACGAAAAATAGTTAATAATTAAAAGAAATAATTAAAAAAGGAGAATAATTACAAAATTGAAGAAAATATCTACAAAATGACTAGATTAATAGACTACTGAAAAAAAATTGATAAAATATAGCAAAAACTTTAAATTTAAAGAAAATAATTAAAAGTTGAAAAATTAAGAAAATTATAGGAATAATTGTTGGAAATAATTGCGCATTGAAAAGACGAAATTTATTGAATATAGAAGAAGACAATTAAAAACTAAAAAATGTGATTAAAATTTGAAGAAAAAATTAAGAATTGAAGAAAATAAAGATTTGAAATTAACGAATCTTATTGATAATGAAGAAAAATAATTGTCGAAAGGCGAGGCTTTTAAAATATTAAAGAAAATAATTGACAATTGAAAAAAAAATCAAAAAATGACTAGAATAATGCACAACTGAAAAAAATAATTGAAAACGTTGAAAAATAATTCTAAAATTTTAAGAGAATAAATAAAAAATTTTAAATATTGTAATAAATAACTAAAAATTAAAGAAAATAATTAAAAAATAACAATAATAGCAAAGTTGAAGATAATTTCTGAAAAATGACGAAAATAATTGACAATTGAAAACAAAATTTGAAAAATTGCTAGATTGACACGCAACTGGAAAAATAATTTAAAAAATCAAACTATAAATATTTAATTTTAAAAATAATTGAAAATTGAAAAATAAAAAAAGTTATAGAAATAATTTTTGGAAATAATTGCTAATTGAACAACTGGATTAAAAAAAATTGAATTGAACAAAATAATTGAAATTGAGGAAAAAATTTAAAATTGAAGAATGGAAATGAAAATTGTAAAACATAATGAAGAACTGAAGAGAATAATTGAACAATTGTACTTAAAATAAAAAAAGCATATTGATAATCGAAAAAATAATTGAAAAATGTAATTGAAATTTGAAGAAAATAATCAAAAATTGAATAAATAAATTATAATTTGAAATAATGGTTTATAATTGAAAAAAGTCAAGTTTTTTGGAAGATTGAATAAACTTAATTGAAAATTGTAGAATGGAATTGACTTTAGAAAATAATTCATAATTTAAAGAAAATGACAAAATGACAAGAATAATTTAATATTAAAGAAAATAATTGAGAAATGCGCAAAATAATTGACAATTAAAAAAGGCATTCGAAAACTGTCGAGAATAATCTGCAACAGAACAAAATAATTAAAAAAGTTAAAGAATAATTATAAAATTTAAGGAGAATAATTGTAAATTAAAAACGGTTGAAAATTATAGAAAAAATTGTAGACTTATTTACACACTAATTTATATCACTTTCTTGAAATATTTAATTATTCTTTCTTGCAATTTTTTCTTTTCTAAACAATTTTTTTGGTAGGTTATGTTTTATATTGCTTTTCTGTATTTTTAGAAAATCACTTAGGTAACTTTCATTTCTTTTTAAAAATTGTTCTTTTTTTAAGCGTTTAATAGTACTTTTTTATTTTTCAGATTTTTTTTTAATTGTATTCTTTTAACAAAAATTACTTCAGTTAATTTCATACAGTTTTATTTTAACAATATTTTAAAAAAATTCACTTACTTTTCCAATGATTCATTTTATCTATTATTATAATTTGGAAGTTGTAAAATATTATTTTTTTCAATTTTATGATTTTTAAAATATTTATTTCGTTTTTTGTCATTTATCATATCTTATTAATTTTTATAATTTTTAATGACTTTCCTTCTTTTATTTAATTTTTCGTAAATTTGATCTTACAATAAATTTTCTCATTTGATCATAATTTCCCTATTTCTTAGAAATATTGGTTTTTTTTTCTTAAAATTGTTCAATTGTTTTTACTTAATTCTTCATTTAAAAAAAATTATTGCTTTTTGATTGATTTTCAAAACAAGTTTTTAAAGTATTTTTTTATCTTCAGTAACATTTTCCCGTTTTTTTTCCTGATTATCTTATTTATTTTCTTAATTTAAAAAAACATGTCCGCAAATAATTTAACTTTTTGAAAATAATAAAAAATAAAAAATAATAAAATAAATAATAATAAATAATAATAAATAAAATTAAAGAAGTATAATAAATTGTCAATTGAAAACTGATAAAAATTATGGAAAAATTGTAGAAAGTAAATGAAAATTGAAGAAATCAATTGGAAATTGAAGAACTGTATTGAAATTTCAAGTAAATAATTGATAATTAAGAAAATGCGAGAATTATTGAATATTGAATAAAATAATTGAAAAATGAAGAATGCAATTGAAAATTGAAGAAAATAGTTAAAAATTAAAGAAATAAATTAAAGATTGAAGAATTAAATTAAATTTTTAAGAAAATAGTTGATAGTTGAAAGAAAAATTACAAAGTGACTAAAATAAAAATATAATATTAAAGATAATAATTGAAAATTAAGGAAAATAATTGGCAATCGAAAGAAAAATTTGAAAACTATCGATAACAGAACAAAATAATTCAAGAAAATTAATTATAAAATTATAAATTATAAATATTTATAAAATTTAAAGAGAATAATTGTATATTGAAAACTGTTGAAAAATATAGAAAAAATTTTAGATTTATTTATTAATGAAATTAAAAATATTTGTACTAATATTTATAAAGATTCAAAGTTTAACCAATTTAAATGCATTTTTTAAAAAGTTTCTGATTTAAAACAAAAAAATAACTAGGTGCCAAACTTTAGGTCTAGACAGAATGAAAGATTGAATGAATCTTGTGGATTATATCACAGATTTTAAGAATTTAACTAATTTTAACAATATTTAAATCTTACATAAGACTGAAATTTTAAATTAAATTTTCCTGAAATTTTCGTCGTTAAAGTTGACTGAATAATATTAAATTAAAATTTTCCTGAAATTTTCGTCGCAAAAGTTGACTGAATATTTAAATTAAATATTCGTTAAATTTTCAACGCGAGTGCTAATTAAATATTCAAGTAAATATTTGCTAAGTTGACTGAATAAAAAAAATTATAATAAATAGAAGTAGATCAAGTTAATTAAACTTTAATTAAATGAATATATAAACACATTTATTAAACAGAATTTGCAGATTCTGTAACGTTTTACAAATCCCTAATTTAATAATGTTTAATAAATGTGTTTATATTCATTTACTTACTGTTTAATTTACTTGTTCCACTTCTATTTAATATAATTTTTTTATTCAGTAAGCTTTCAGCTTAAAATTTAGCAAATATTTACTTAAATGTTTATTTAACCTATGCGCGGAAAATTTAACGAAAATTTGATTTAAATGTTCAGTCAACTTCCGCGACTAAAATTTCACGAAACTTTAATTTAAATATTCAGTCAAGTTTTGCGCCAAACTTTTATTCAATCGAGTCGATTAAATCCTTACACAATTTTCACTAAACTTCGCAATTAAATATTCCGAAGTTTGCAAATAAACTTATAATAAATTTTCAGGGAATTTTCGGTTGTGTGGGGGTAATTATAATCTTTGAGTAAATTTAGTGCAGTTTTACAATTGTGATATTTTATAATGATGCGAAAGTAAACAATGATTTTGATTCTATTTACTTTTTGTGTTTTAAAATATCCGTAAGATACATATTGATTAAACAATTAAAACAATTATTTATATATAAAACTATCAGTAACAATCACTTGGGTTTTTTTAACTTCACTTCTTTTTCAAACTGTTAGAAACCAAACAAAAAAAATTGCTTATTTTGGACTATTTTCGTATATGGAACTCTTCGGATTACTTTCAGACTTGTTTTAAACTATTTTGGACTAACTTCGGATTCTTTTGTGATGATGTATTTTGGATTCTTTTCGCACAGATTTAATATTCTTTTCCGACACTTTTCGAAATAATTTCAATTATTTTCGTATTTAATTGACGCTCTTCGGATTACTTTCAGATTTATTTTGGAATATCTTCGGGAATATCTGCGGGTATCATTTGAAACTGGTTTCGGATTTTTTTCTGACTTATTTTGGATTATTTTGGACTAATTTCAGACTCATTTTGGTCTTATTTCGGATTCTTTTCTGACTTATTTTGGATTTTTTCAGACTGATTTCGATGTCGTATTGAACTATTTTCGTTTTTGGAACTCTTCGGATTTTTGTCTAAATTCGGATTTATTTTAAAATGATTTCGGATACTTTTCTGACTTTTTTTTTATTATTTTCATTCTAATCTCGATGTCATTTTGAACTAGTTTCGGAATTTTTTCTGACTTATTTTGAACTATTTTCGGATTCTTTTCAAACTTATTTCGTACTGATTTCAAACTCTTTTCTGACTTCTTTCGTATTGTTTTCGGACTGATGATCTCGATGTTATATTGCACTGGTTTCAGATTCCTTCTTGCTTCTTTTTAGATTTCGGATTATTGTCAAACTTATTTCGAATTATTTTTGCTAATTTCGGACTCATTTTGAACTGATTTCGGATACTTTTCTGACTTATTTTGATTATTTTAAGACTGATCTAGACGTCATTTTGGACTAGTTTCGAAATCTTTTCAGACTTATTATTTTAGACTATTTTCGGATTTTTTTCTGACTTATTTTGATTAATTTCGGACTCATTTTGAACTTATTTCGGATTCATTTCTGACTTATTTTGGATTATTTTTAGCCTGATTTCGATGTCATTTTGGACTGGTATTGGAAACATTTTGACTTATTTTCGACTATTTTCAGACTGATAAAATTTTGGACTATAGTTGCAGAATCTTTTCTGATTTATTTTGGACTATTTTCGTATTTGGAAATCTTCGATTATTTTCGAACTTATTTCAAACTATTCTAGTCTACACTCGGAAAAATTTTGAAATTACTTTGGACACTTTTCTAACTTTCTTTAGATTATTTTCAGCCTAATCTCGATGTCATTTTGAACTAGTTTCGAAATCTTTTCTGAGTTATTTTGGACTATTTTCGGATTCTTTTCTAACTAATTTGGACTGATTTTAGACTCTTTTCTGACATATTTTCGATTATTTTCAGACTGATCTAGACGTCATTTTGGACTAGTTTCGGAATCTTTTCTGACTTATTATTTTGGACTATTTTCGGATTTTTTTCTGACTAATTTTGGACTATTTGGGACTAATTTCGGACTCATTTTCAACTGATTTCGGATACTTTTCTGACTTATTTGGGACTGATTTCGGACTCTTTTCTGACTTATTTTGGATTATTTTCAGATTGATATAGACGTCATTTTGAAATAGTTTCGGAATTTTTTTTGACTTATTATTTTATACTATTTTCGGATTTTTTTCTAACTTATTTTGGACTAATTTCGGACTAATTTTGAACTTATTTCGGATTCCTTTCTGCCTTATTTCGGATTTTTATCAGACTGATCTCAATGTCCTTTTGGACTGGTATTGGAAAGATTTTGACTTATTTTCGACTATTTTCAGACTCATTTCGATGACATTTTGAACTAGTTGCTGAATCTTTTCAGACTTATTATTCACTATTTTTGTATTTGTAACTCTTCGGAATATTTTCGAACTTATTTCGAACTATTTTAGTCTAAATTTGGACACATTTTAAAATGACTGCGGATACTTTATGACTTATTTTTGGATTATTTTCAGCCTAATCTCAATGTCATTTTGAACTAGTTTTTGAATCTTTTCTGACTTATTTTGGCATATTTTCGGATTTTTTTGTTAAACTAATTTCGACTGATTTCAGACGCTGTTCTGACATATTTTGGATTATTTTCAGACTGATCTAGACGTCATTTTGGACTAGTTTCGGAATATTTTTTGACTTATTATTTTAGACTATTTTTGGATTTTTTCCTGACTATTTTTGGACTACTTGGGACTAATTTTGGACTAATTTTGAACAGATTTCGGATTCTTTCTGACTTATTTTGGATTATTTTTAGACTGATTTCGATGTCATTTTCGACTATTTGCGGAATCTTTTCTGACTTATTTTGGACTATTTTCGAATTCTTTTCTGACTAATTTTGGACTATTTAGGACTAATTTATGATTAATTTTGAACTTATTTCGGATTCTTTTTTGCCTTATTTTGGACTTTTTCAGACTGATCTCGATGTCATTTGGGACTGGTTTCAGATTCTTTTCTGACTAATTTTGGACTATTTTCGACTTTTTTCGGACTTATTTTGAACTGATTTCAGATACTTTTCTGAATTATTTTGAATTATTTCCCTACTGATCTCGGTCTCATATTGGACTGGTTTCGGCTTCTTTTTAGTCTTATGTCGGATAAGTTATTGACTTATTTTATATTCTCTTCGGACTAAATTTAGATTCTTTTTCTCTTGTGAGAATTTTGGGAATATTTCTGTTTCAAAATTTCAAAATTTTTCAATAATATAATTAAATCAGCTTTTTTGATATGTTTTCAGGATATTAAGTAAAGATTTTGTTGTTCGAAAAAAGATATTCAATGCTTTGAAAAATAATAATGATAAAAAGGTATAAAGGTTCTTTTGTGTTCTCTAACTTAAAAAATCGTACTTTGCAAAACTACAACTTTATTTCTTTCAAAACTTATATTCATTTATAAAAATGATTGGCAATCTCTTTACTTAATCGAATGAAGCATTTCATTTATCCATTTATATTATCAACATTTTCTTTAACCTCGATTAAGATATTAAAAAAAAAAAAGAATTTTGAAATTGTTTTCAATAAAGTTGATTTATTGCAGGATTAGGACACTGTTTTTATAGTCCTGAGTTTAATCTATTCCAGAACATATAAGAAGTATGTAAAACATTTATCAAGGGGAGAATATTGAGGGGATGGGACTAGTAAAATGTAGGGGCTGTGTCACATAATGGAGAAGCTTCCCAAAACCATGTTGAACAATATTATCACTTTCTTACGCAAACTCTCTAAAGCATATTAAATTCCAGAAAGAAACTTTTTAATAAAGTGAAACATATATGTTTGAAAATTATAAAAATAAAAATACGAAAACAATATTTAAAAAAAAAAACATATTTACACAGGTACCTATATTTATAAAAAAAGAGAATTTCAAGTATTAAAAAAAAAAACATGCAATTCAATACATAGGGGGAAAAAGCTTTGAAATCGTATTTTTTATTCTGCTTCAATTTTCAATTAAAACGATTCAAATTTCGAGTGAATTTATGTGCATATTCACTAAAGAAACAATTTGTTTTTAGAATATTGAACTAACTGAAATCGATGAATTGCACCTGGGATGTGGCTCGTTCAAAGAAACATGTATTGATGTTAAACTTTAAAAGGATTGTTTTCAGGAATCAGTATAATTTAACTGTGAGTTACTCCGAAAAATGTAATTTGCAGTTTTAAGCAGAAAAGTTATAAAGCAGTGTTATTTGAAATCAGCAAAAGTGTAAAATAATCATTTAGAGGATATAGCAATCATGTACATTTTATACATTCATATGATTATGAGTAAAAGTACTAAAACAGAAAAAAACTTATTAACAAAAAAAAAAACAATAATAATAAATAAAAATAATATATAATATAATAATAAAAAATAATATAAAAATAAAAAATGAAAATCATAATTTTTTAATAATATTTTTTCTAATATTTGATATGTTCAATTCCAAATTTTTAAAAATTTTACTGTAAAACACTTGTTTTATACAGTTCAAAACAATTATTGACTGGTTATTTTTAATTGTTTTGAATTTGATAAAAACTCTTTAGAGCAGATTAGAACTACTTAAAAATGTTTGAAACTAATTCAAAACTGTTTAAAACTACTTCCAATATTAACTAGCTTAAAACTATTTGAAAATAGTTTGAATAAAACTATTAAAACTATAAAACTATTAAAACTGTTTGAAACTAGTTCAAAACTGTAACTAATCGAAACTGTTTACAATATAGTTTGGAACTAATTTCAAACTGTTTGGAACTGGTTAAAAACTGTTAAAAACTATAGTTCGAAAAACTGTTTGAAAATAGTTTAGAACTATCTCGAATCTGTTTAGAACTAGATTGAAACTAGTTCGAAATTGTTCAAGACTAGACCAAAACTGTTAGAATCTATTAAGAAATCGGTTTGAAACTAGTTAGAAACAATTTAAATCTGGTTTAAAATTTTTTAAAACAAGTCTGACGTTTATAACTAGTTCAGAACCACATTGAAACTGTTTAAAATGAGTTCCGATCGGTTTAAAACTAATTCGAAACTGTTACAAACTAATTAAATACTATCTGTAACTATAATTAAAAACTTTTTGTAACTAGTTCAGAACTAATTTGAAACCAGTTTGCAACAAGTTCGTAACAGTTTAAAAGTACTTCTAAACTGTTTAAAACTAGTTTAAAACTGTTAAAAATAATTCGGAATTAAATTTAAACTCTTTGAAACTATTTCAAAACTTTTTAAAACTATTTTATATTCAGAACTATTTGAATTTTGTTTAAAACTGTTTAACTCAATTTCAAAACTGTTTTTAACTAATCCATAACTAGATTAAAACGGTTTAAAACGAATTCGGAACAACTGTTTAAAACTACTTCAGGACTGTTTGGTGCTAGTTCAAAAACTGTCTATAACTAGAGTTTAAATCTGTTTAAAGTATTTAAAAAATAGCAGAATAAAATTTAAATTTGAATACATTTGCAAATTAAAATTACTAAATTAAAATTACTAAATTAAAATTACTATTACAAAATTTGTAATAAATTGAAGTTTTGATAAACCAAATTTCTGAATTGATTGAGAAAATTAAAATTTGATTTAAATTACCTAATTGTTATTTGAATCTATTAAAAAATATATATTAGATTGAATAGCTTCTACTAACATTGATAAAGATAATCTGTAGATGTTAAATCTTAATTTGTGATATGTAAAAAGATAATTTTGATTTTTAAGTGGATTAAAAATTAATTCTAACTGCTGATTTTGATAAACATTAGCTGTGACATTTAAGTTAATTTTCGTTTCTTGACGTGGCAGGGGTTGATTGAACTCGTTAGATTATGATTACGTAGTAACACTATCTTTTGAATAAACTGTAATAATGACTTTACTAAACCTGTATATATAAACTATAAGGGTTCAATGAACTTTAATCTTCTTATAAAATCCCAAATTACTATGCCTAATGCAACTTAATAATTTAAGTAAATTCTTTTTTCAAAGTTTTAATCATATACGTATAGACCCTATATTTAGGTTTTCCGAACTCGAGCTTAATATTATATAGCAAATGGATGATTTTTCCAAAGTTTAATATTAATATTAATATATCTTGAAGTATTCTACACATACGATACACATACATCATATATATTATATTCGTATGTTTTTATATTTTTAAGATCTTGATGAAATAGTACAAAGAAATAAATGCGCATTAAAAAAAAACTTCTGTTTGTAAACATTTTTTTAAATTAAATTATTTTTTCGATATTTTATTTTATAAAACATTTCATTCAATGTCTATCCGAGGTTGTAAAAGCGTTTATTCAATTTGAAAAAGTTTTAAAATCACGTTATTTATAAGCAATAAAATTTTAAGACTAAATAATACTGAGAAAATTACAGTATAAACACTGCAGTATACTTTTATTGAAAATTGTTTCTTCGCAGCTTTTTATAAGCTAGAAAATGAATTAATGAATCTATGAAATCTAAGTTCTTGTGCAGTTACTGAAGCGAAACTTTCCTCTGGATTTTACAAACAATTTTTTTAATGCTCCTTTTTAGCTTTAAAATTATTAAAGAACTATGAAAAAAAATTGTGTAATATACTTTTTCTTAGTCAATTAAAAAAAGTTCAAATATAATATTTAAATTTAACAAGAACACCAAATTCTTAATTTTAATGAATCGTAGTTACTGAATAAAATTTTAACTTTCTCGGCAATTAATTCGTCAATTTTAATTTATCACAGTATTTTTTCGTTTTTTTTAATTATTTCAATACAATTTTAAAAATATAAATTCTTTATAACAATATAAATTTAAAGTGATTTATAAAAAATTGCTTCTCATTTCCAGGAAAAATTTAAGGTTAATTTAAGCAAAGTTTAGAAACTTTTTTTAAGTAAATAGGTGTTTGTTTTTTTAAATATGAGAAAATTACTCTTTTCTATGATTAGAAATTTATGATAATTGTCTATGAATATTATAGCACATTTTTTAAAATTTTATAATTTTACCAATAATTAATTATTTGTCTTTAAGGTCAGGATTTAATTAATTTAATACTTTTGATTGAGAAAAAAATTAAAAATTCTAAAACACTTCAAAAAAATTGTTTTGAATTTTATCAGAGAATAATTTTAAATCAAAATTGTTGATAGAAAAAAAATTGGCACCTTTGAAATACGTGATTTATAAAATGTTGAAATTTCACCTGTGATTCCCCTTAATTTTAAAATAAAATTTAGTTTCTGTAATTGGTTTTAAAGTATGTAAATTCTGAATAAAATAAGCCTAGTTCATTTTTAAAACGTATCTAGTAGATTAGAGAAAAAACTGAATTGAGAACAAATTTTTTTTTCGAAATTTTCCAAATCAAATTTAACTTCTTCCCTAATGTAAGAAAATAATTTTCAACAAACACCAATGATTTGCTTAAATTTTATAGAAAATTATCTTTTAAATGAAACCAAGAACATAATTTTTTTTTATTATTTCACAAGTTATTTAAAAATAAACAAACATTACGATTTATACATTATTTTTAAAAAATACGTTTTAAAAATTAATAAAATTAATTCAGTCTAAGCTTATTTTATTCCGAATTTAAATAGTTTCGAACCAATAAATTAAAAAGAAAAAATGTTATTCTTTAATTAAAGACAAAAGAATTAATTATTTTCAAGTATTTAAAAGAGGTGTCCACTCAATTATCGCCGGTAGTGTAGTTTTTTCAATTTCTAAAATCAGTGAATATTAAAATTATATCTTTAATATCCAAAAGGGATATAATAATCAATTAATAAATCAAGAACAATGAATTATTTCAATATTTAAAAATGACATGTGTTAAAGATTTTTAGCAAACATTATTACTAATTTTTTAATTTTAGTCGAATAAAAGACAAGCAACTTTTTGTCAATTTATATCTATAGAAATTCAGACAGTTTGAATAAAAATTCGGAATTATTTCGCAGCTTCAGATGAGGTTCATAATTTGACTTATTTTTCAAAATATTAATTGTTTTTCTTTTCACTAATTTCGTAGTACACAGAGAAAAATCACTTAAACGTTTTTTCCGTTTTCTCGGTTGACGAAACTTTTTATTTTGAGGTTATGGCAGCGGAAGAAAGCAGAAGATGCTTTAGCTTCTAAAAGGCGGGAAAATAAATATTTTCAAAATTATTGTTGTTTTTTAATGTTTCTAACATTCTTTTTTCGACAAAAACAATTGTTTTAAGTTAGAACTTCTAACTATATTGTAAGAATTATATTTTAGATTATTGTAAAGGTTATTTTTATAATTTGTTATAAAAATTGTTTTTCAAATCCGTGCAAAAATTAGTTTTTAAATTGTTATAAGAATTGTTTTCTACGTTATAAGGAAGGTAGTTTAAAAATTGTTGTAAATATTATTCTCAATTGTTAGAAAAAAATGTATATTTTCATGAAGATAAAATCAGATCATGTAATTTTTTCACTAAATGTATACACATTGGTTGCATAGATTGAAAACAGTTGAACAAATTGCGAGGAAGAGATTTATTGGTCATTTGATTCATCCGTCGATTTTATCATTAAGCCATTTTTCACGTAAATTCATTACAGAAAGAAAAAAAAAAAAAAAAGAGGAATAGATCGTTTTGTCCACCGAGTGCAATGTTTAATTTCATAGTTTTCCAAGCTCAATTTTGCATATACAACACGAAGCGAAGGAGAATTGCGAAATGGAACTCTGGGGTCCCTTTAATTTTGTCAATTATTTTCATTTAAGCTACTAACGCTCGCTATTTAATCTAAATATGATGTATAACCGGCAAACAACATTGCCAGGCATAAAAAAATCAAACTAAAAATTTCTCTTTATTTTTTAAACTAATTATGATTAATAAAATAATTGCATATAATTCATTTTCAATAATTACAATGCATAAATTATACTCGTTTATTCATAATAATAATAATAGTAATAATGTAGATATAAATAATAAATATTAAAATTTTTAAATTATTTATTGAGAAGTATTTTAATGAATAGAAAAACGCACTCATAATTATTTGTACAAATTTAAAATTTAAATTATTACTCGCATAATTACACCCTCAATAATTCAAGCATGACATTGGCTGATAAATTACAGACTTGTAATTAGTCGTGTGTAATTAAATATATATACGAAAATGAATCAAAACTCGGCATTTTTTAAAAAAAAAAACCTTGAATTTAATGTACAAGCTTGAATTTCACATTTTTCATCCCCAAGAGAACTCTAATTATTCAATTATAGGGAGAAAACGTATTTTACAGGGAAAATATTTTTAAAATTCGATACCAAATTAAAAAATTTAATTAAAAAAAAGGAGTGGGGGGGGATAATTTATTTTGTTGATAAAAACAAAGAAAATACAAATTGTAAGATTGGTTTTTAAAACATTTTTATTAAGCTGAAATTTTTTAATAAAATTGATATTAATCTAAATTTTAAGAAAATAATAAAAAAGTATACTAACCTATAAAATTTTTATACAATACGATTATTAATGTAATCATTTCCCTCACTTGTGGAAAAAGGAAGGTTTTTCTCACTAGTGAGGAAAATGGTCATTTCTATCACTAGTGGAGAAAATAAGCAATTTAGTTACTAGTTGGAAAATAACAATTTCCTTCACTAGTGGAAAAAATTACCATTTTAGTTACTAGTTAAAGAAAAAGTTAACATTAATTAAAAATTTGTTAGGTTTTGCAATTATAGATTAGGGCAATTTATGATAAAAATCACTAAAAATTGTATTAAAAAAAATTGACAAATTAAAAAAAAAACATTGAAAACAAGAAATTAAAATTCAAAAATGAAAATATTTACAAAAATACATGAAATAAACTAAAATAATAAATGTGACAAAAAATATTTGGTTTATTGAAAATTGAATGGTTTTAAATAATGAAATAAAAGAAAAGGAATTGGAATTCCAAGCATTTTAAATTTGAATTAAATTAAACTATTAATAAAATAGATAAATCAAATTGACATTGAAAGTCGAGTAGATTAAAATTTTAATGAATTAAAAACTGGAGTATATTGAAAATTTTATAAATTGAAACACGGAACGATTCAAATTTAAAAAAATTGATGTTTGGATTTATGAAAATTGGAAATATTAATTATTATTATTAATCGATTAAAATGACTGAAGTTTGTATAAATTAAAATTTGATTTCGATAAAGTGAAGTTTAGATCGATTTAAATTGGATTCACTAAAAATTTTGTATGAAATTAAATTCTTAATTAAAAAATTTAATTAACATTTGAATAAATTTAAACCCAGAATAAATCACAATTTTGGTCAATAATCTTGAAGAATGTCAAGAAGTTGAGAAATTAACAAACAACAAAATTGCTAACACTTCTTAATAAAATAAAATAAACTTTTGTAAATTGGTGAGAATAAAAACCAAGACATTTACGTTTTCATATCGGACTTTTATTACGGAATAAATCTGCTTTAATTTATTCCTGAAAGAAATAAAATTTGAACATGCGTTGCATTTGAAATGGGTTCGTGCCAACAAAAATTTCAAGTTCAAAAAAAAAAATTTATCGTTTTCTCTGAACGGGCACTTACCCACTTTTACAATTTTCTGTTACATCTATTAATGGCTACAAAGAACAAAGTTTTTTTTTTTTTTTTGAAATCTTTTATCTTTTAACCGAGACTATTTTTTTCGTATCGAGCGTTACAAGAAAACATTTTTCCACTCAATTTGGACAATAAAAATTACCAAACATTAAAAAAAACAAAACTGCTGAAATGGAATAAAGAATTGCGAAATTCGTTTCTAATAACAGTAATAAATTTACCGATACAAGCTCAAATTCAGACAAAAAATTTCAAAATTTCGCAAAACTTAAATGCCGATATTTTTTTTCTTTTTTTTTTAAATTTTTACCATTAAAATCGAATCTTTATTGTCACAAAACAAATAAGTTGTTCTGCGATAAATTTCCTCTCGGCTGACTTTCAATTAGTAAAATTTTACCATTTGAAAATTTGTTATGTGACAATAATTAACATCAATTCTCCAATACGAAATCAAAATCATTTAGTGGTTCACAGAACTTTCACTAAATGTCTATTAATTTTCGTTTCTTTTTTTTTTCTTTCTTTTTTTTTTACTTTTATTCAAATTTTTATTGTTTTTTTTTCTTTTCCTTTTTTTTCGATACGTTACAAGAATAACTAATGTACCAATTTCACAATTTCATTAATACAAGTTCATAGATGTAAATTGAAGCGGATTTTAAAAAAGGTACATCAATCGTTATACTGTAACAATCTTCAGAAAAAAAAAAAACTGAACCGGAACAAAGTGAAAACTTTAATTTCTCAAAAAGAAAAAAAAAAGAGTCACTAAAGATCTCACTTGTTTCCTTTTGTACGAAATAGTCGTACGATCACAATTTAAAAGAAAAAAACAACAAAAAACAATAAAATAAAATAAAATAAAGATAAAAGGGAAAATAATTCCAGTTGATGGTATTTTTGAATTATTCTCCTTCTTTTTCTAATCCGATGTTAACAGTCGCTTACAGAAACGTTTCACTTTTAAGAAACGATCTTTACAAAAGATTCCCTTTCATCCAGAAAAGTTACTCAAACTTTTCCTGGAATTTCTTGTGACATTTTCAAGACACAATTTCTTTCTTTTAATTCTTTTTAATAAAAAAAAAAGTCACCGTAAAAAAAAGTACTGCTTCAAAGATTATTTTTTCAAATTTAAAAACTCTTTTTAGGTTCAAAAACCCTGTTTAGATTGAGAAACACTTTTTTTTTAGAGTCAGAAAGACTTTTTTACCCCCCAAAAAAGACTCGTTTATTAGTTGGAAAAAGAAAAAAATAGAGTAAGAAATAGTGTCTTGAAAAATGAAACGTCGCTAATCGACGCCTAATACTCCCAAGATTTGTATTTATTTATTTACTTTCATTAAATCGCACTGCAATGTTCTCGAATTGTACATAATTTGGACAAGAGTCGCCGCCTTTCAAGTAAATCGTGAAGTTCCAAATTGTCAAACGAAAAATCTCAAATATCAAAAGTTCTGTACAAAATATCAATCGATATTATAATCACTACGGGAACAATGGACTTCACGGAATAATTCGATGTACTTTGCGACTGTCTTCTAAATTTGTCAAAACTGCCATGTATCGCGAGCAAAAACAAGAAAAAAAAACAATTACTTTCTTTTTACAAACGAACATCACGATACATTTCCAATCAAAGAAAAATTACGATAAATTCACTTCATAACGGAAATGAATCATGAGACAGTCAAGACACGCTCCAATAATATGAAAAAAAAGAAAAAATTTTATTACAGTAGCAGGTAAATAAATTCATCACAATGCCTCAATTAAACTCGTGATTTTTTATCCACTTAGTATCACTATTTCTTTTCCTTTTTTTTTTTTGTTTTTTAAAAGAAAAAAGAAAAAAAATCTCAGAATCAAAATTAACTTTTAAAAACCACTTCGAATCAGTTTTGAAGAAAATAAAAAGCGATTCTTTTGAATTGACCGGTAATTAATGACAAAAAAAATAATACTTAGATAAAAGATCACAAATTTCATTTACAAAAAAGTTTAAACCTTTTCTAAATCATAAATTGGGCTTCAAATTTGTGGTGGTAAAAAAAAACCGATAATTTCAACAGAGTAGATTCATCTCACTCAAAACTCCATTATTTATCGAAAAAAAAAACGCAGGATTTTTTTTTTTTAATTTAAAAACAATCAATCTCAAAGATTGAATTTCGACTGAGTTGTCACGAGGTTTTTCTTTCGTCAGAATTCATTGTACACTTTTTTGTCTCGTATATTTATCTACATCTTACAGAATGTATAACGGTGAATTCTAAAAAAAAAATTAAAAAAAAAAACGATTAAAGAAAAATCTCGCGAAAACAATTGGTTTTTGATCGTTCAAAAAAAGAAAACGGTTTATAATGCGCTTTGTATTAAAATTTAATTTTCGGGGAAAAACGATTGATTATAGCTGTTTAATGGACCAGCCAAACATTCGCAAACAGACATTCCTTTATACATTAAGAAAAAAAAATACACCAGGAGTTTTCGAGTTTTTTTCTTTATACTTCCTAAACTTTGGAGAAATGACGAATCAAATTTTGTCATAGAAGTATTGGTTTTTTTTTAAATCTCCCTCAAAAAACACAAACAAAAAAATCTCCTGTCGTACTTTTTTTTTTTCACATTCTCGCAAATTTATTGTTTTTAAATCATTAATATAAAGGCATTTTGAAACCGTTTTTTTGACAATTAAGATTTCGTAAAGAAAATCTTTTTTCTCGATTACGAAATACATTTTTAACTGTTTACTGTTCTTTATTACGAAATTCTTTTCATAAATCTAGGTCACAATGGCTGGTGGCTAATATCCCGTGAGACTTGTTTTCTTTAAATTGAAATATTAATTGTAAAATTGCATTGTAAATACAGGATTTTATTTTCTTAAATTTTTCATTCAATCGGACTGTTTTGGCCTTGGTGCGATGCAAAAACTGCATTCCAGGGGAAAAAGGAAACCCTTTACAATTAATTTATAAGAAGAAAGCCTTTTGAAAACTTTCGCTGTTTTCACAAGTGAATCCCTCTCTTTTCTCCTTTTCTAAACTGAATTGTGTTGTTTCTTCAAATTGACATTTGCTTTAAACTTCATATACGTTTGAATTATTTATTGCAATTTCGAAGTTTATTTTCGTGATTCTCAGCTTTTTTTTTTGCGCTTTATTCCTTAGAAATAAGTGACAAAAAAAGGAGATGAAAAAAGAGAAAAAAGAGAGCGACAATAAATCACGCATTTAAGGTTTCCCAATTCCCGTAAATAATCCACCAGCCAGTTATTTATAAAAATAATTGTATAAAACTAGTCAATTTTACAACTTCTGATGTTCAATCACAACTTTAGTAAAAAAAAAAAAAAATCCTAATCACATTTGAAATTAAAATCAAAGTATTTGAATTTCTTTTTTTCTTTCTTTCTAAAAGGAAAACATAAATTTTGTTCTTTTTTCAAAAAGAAATAGGGAAGAGAGTTTAATGGGAGCGAGGGGGTGAATTGAATTTCAGAGTTGTATGACAGTAAAGAGTGAAACAAAATCAAGCCAAAATCGTATTCTAAAAAAAGGATTATACAACGTTTATACAAAATACAACCTTCATTAGAATAGGCACAAAAAAAAATGTCCACGACAAACGAGTTCTTTTTCTTTTAATATTCTAAAACATTGAATATCGATTGTTATAGACAAGAGATGTTTTTTTTTCTCCTCTAATCCACGAGATCAATTGCGATTGCCCGATTGACTGACGTAAAATAAGAAATAGTTGGTATAAAAATCTGCTGTTTGAAAATGATGACGTGAAATGTTTTATTTACACTTTCGGCAGAATGGTGGGGATGATTAAAGTCGATTGATTTTTGCTTTTTTTGCGTGCTAGATATTTTTGTTGTTTCTTTCATTATTTGATGATGGCTTGATTCTGTTATAAGTTAGAGTTATTTACACTTAAAGTTATTTTATATACAAAGAATGACTCGCACTGGCACTCAAATCATTTCATTCACTGAGTTTACCGAGCGCTTAGCGAATGATTATTTCATGCTCAGTATACCTTATTTACAAGTAACCATTTTTCATGTCCATAGTCTCGAAGATAATTATAATTTTTTGTTTAGTTTAGTTTCTCGTGTGCAAACCTGTTTATCGAAATGTTTATTTATCATTTTTAGTAGCACAGTTCTCCCACTTCTATTTCTTTTTTTTTTTTTTAATTATTATTCGTTTACACCTTCGCACAATTTGTAAATCACTCTTCATCAGACTTAAGTAACTTGAAACTTATCACTTTTTTTTTTTTTTACTTTTTCCAAGTTCAAAGCACATTAACGCGTGCTTGTGGTGTACACGTGCAAGTTTCAATCACTTTTCTTTTTCACCCGCGCAACACTTTTGAAACTTTATTTGAGCGATAATAAAGCGATTTTATTTGGAAACTACTTCGACACGTTACCCTCCTCCAAACTATTATTGTCCTCGGGTCTCGAGACGTACAAACTGGGATCGATCACTTTCGGGATTGGCTTAATTTCGGTACCAAGTTCTTGCTCGATACGATGGAGATTGAAACGATCCTCGTACGTGATTAGATTAATTGCAATACCTAAGTGGCCGAACCTTCCAGAGCGGCCGATACGATGCAGATATGTTTCTGCCATTTTCGGAAAATCAAAGTTGATCACAACATTCACTGCTTGCACGTCAATTCCTCGTGTGAATAAGTCACTGCAAACCTGAAAAAAAGTAAAATTTAATAATTATCCAGGGTTCTTATTAATCGTAATTATAAAAGAATAGCACAAAATTCTTTCACCAATTTCAAAAAAAAATTATTAGCAAACATGACTAAATAAATAGGCTTTACAGTGACAATGAAAAATATTTTAGGGGAAATAGGAGACTATTAAAAAGATACTAAAATATAAAAAAAATATACTAAAATAATATAATTTGCAAGAAAAAAACATTTTCTAGTCCACATTTTAAAAGAGTCTCGATATTTCTATGTAGCTGAAGTTCAAGACGTCCGTGGCGGCGAAATTAAAAAAAATATATTTTAAAGTTTTTTCTGTGCGAATTGCTTTCAAATGTCTAGAAAATAAGTTTTGAGCAGAAAAAAATATAAATTTTATTGTTTTAGGGGGCTTAAGTACCCCCCAAAAAAAATATATATGAAATGTGAAAAATCAATAATGATCACCTCCAATCAAATCGCACTCCAAAGAAAAAAAGTTTCTTTTCAACAAATAAAAGTATTTCCAATGTCAAACATTATCAAAAAACCCCCCCATGACCGCCCCCCTGATGACACATTTCATAATTTCGTATTCAACTCGAAAAATCTCAAAGAGGGCAAAATCGAATCATTTTCAAGTCTACAGAAAAAATGTTTCTATTCACCCCAAAAATAAAAAAAATATAGTCAGAACCTGCGGCAACCCCCCCATGACCCCCTGCGCATCAAAAAACCAATTTTTCCATTTTCAACACGAAAAATCTTAAAGAGGGCAAAATCAAATCTTTTTCGTGTATGCAGAAAAAATGTTCATTTCTACCCCAAAAATGAAAAAAATATAGTCAGAACCTGCGGCAACCCCCCCAAACTCGTCGTTTTATTAAAAAACCAATTTTTTAATTTTCAAATCGAAAAATCTCAAAGAGGGCAAAATCAAATCTTTTTCAAGTCTAAAGGAAAAATGTTTCTTTTTACCCCAAAAATAAAAAAAATATAGTCAGAACCTGCGGCAACCCCCCCCCCAAACTTATCGTTTTATCAAAAAACCGATTTTTTCATTTTCAACTCGAAAAATCTCAAAGAGGGCAAAATCAAATCTTTTTCAAGTCTGAAGGAAAAATGTTTATTTTTACCCCAAAAATGAAACAAATATAGTCAGAACCTGCGGCAACCCCCCCAAACTCATCGTTTTATCAAAAAACCGATTTTTTCATTTTCAACTCGAAAAATCTCAAAGAGGGCAAAATCAAATCTTTTTCAAGTCTAAAGGAAAAATGTTTATATTTACCCCAAAAATAAAAAAAATATAGTCAGAACCTGCGGCAACCCCCCCAAACTCATCGTTTTATCAAAAAACCGATTTTTTCATTTTCAACTCGAAAAATCTCAAAAAGGGCAAAATCAAAAATCGGTTTTTTGATAAAACGATGAGTTCGGGGGGGTCGCCGCAGGTTCTGACTATATTTTTTTTTATTTTTGGGGTAAAAATAAACATTTTTCCTTTAGACTTGAAAAAGATTTGATTTTGCCATCTTTGAGATTTTTCGAGTTGAAAATGAAAAAATCGGTTTTATGATAAAACGATGAGTTTGGGGGGGTCGCTGCAGGTTCTGACTACATTTTTTTTATTTTTGGGGTAAAAATAAACATTTTTCCTTTAGACTTGAAAAAGATTTGATTTTGCCCTCTTTAAGATTTTTCGAGTGGAAAATGAAAAAATCGGTTTTTTGATAAAACGATGTGTTTGGGGGGGTTGCCGCAGGTTCTGACTATATTTTTTTCATTCTTGGGGTAAAAAGGAACATTTTTCCTGTAGACTTGAAAAAGATTTGATTTTGCCCTCTTTGAGATTTTTCGAGTTGAAAATGAAAAAATTGGTTTTTTGATAAAACGATGAGTTTGGGGGGGTTGCCGCAGGTTCTGACTATATTTTTTTTATTTTTGGGGTGAATAGAAACATTTTTTCTGTAGACTTGAAAATGATTCGATTTTGCCCTCTTTGAGATTTTTCGAGTTGAATACGAAATTATGAAATGTGTCATCAGGGGGGGCGGTCATGGGGGGGTTTTTTGATAATGTTTGACATTGGAAATACTTTTATTTGATGAAAAGAAACTTTTTTTCTTTGGAGTGCGATTTGATTGGAGGTGAACATTATTGATTTTTCACATTTCATATATATATTTTTTTTGGGGGGTACTTAAGCCCCCTAAAACAATAAAATTTATATTTTTTTCTGCTTAAAACTTATTTTCTAGACATTTGAAAGCAATTCGCACAGAAAATACTTTAAAATATATTTTTTTTAATTTCACCGCCACGGACGTCTTGAACTTCAGCTACATGATATTTCTTCTAATATTAAAATATTAACTTTTATGACAAAAAATATTTTATTTATAATTACGTACATGAAACAATAAGACTACATAGTCAGAATTGTGGGAATAATTATTATAAAATGAATAAAAATATCTTTAAACGTAAGAAGTATGAAAACTAATTTTTTTATCTTATTTCTTAAAAAGCTAAACAATTCTCAAAAGAATGAGAATTTGAATTGACTGAAATTTAAATAAAATAACATTTGAATAGATAGGAATTCTGATAAATTTACGTTATTGGTAAAATTGAATCAAATAATATTTAAAGAGATAAAATAAAATAAGAGAAAAAGAAACCCAGCAATATATTGAAAAATGGGAGGAAATCTTCACAAAAAAAAAAAGTTTAATAAACTATAAAAAAATTAGAAAAAATATAAAAATAGCGAAAAATGAACTACAAAATAAAATAATTTGTTCGCAAATAAAAACAAGTTGGTCTAGTAATTTTTCATTTTTTATAAAATTCGAATTACAAATTCGAGAACATAACTAAAAATAAACAAAGGAACAATATTTGCGGAAAATAATCACAATAATGGAAAACTAAAGAACCTAATAGAAAATTGAAGAAATAATTGAAAATCAAAAAAAAAAAAAAAACCATTGAAAATGTTAAAAAATACAATTGAGATTTCAAAAAGAAAATTAATGTTTAATAAAATCATTAAAACACAAAACATTTTCTTAATGTAATTGAAATTTGGAGAAACCAACTGAAACTTAAGAAATTAATTTAAGAAAGAATAAATTTAAAAAATAAAAGAAACAAATTTTTAAAGAATTTTAATAACAAAAATTTGTTTAAAAAATTTTAGATTGTAAAAAGTTTATTAAATGGCAAATAAATAAGCGAAAAAAAAGACAAAATGTAAAGAAAATTAAATACATTTACATAAAAAACAAGTTAATCTAAAAATAATCAGTTAAATGAAAAGAAAAAAATTGTAATATCACCCCCCCCCCCCTAAAATTAGCAAATTAAATAAGATATTTTTTCGAAATGTTATAAAACCAAAATTATATAAAATAACCTGAAATACTGCGCGTAAAAAAATCTACAACAGGTAAAAAAATATTAAAAGCAACAAATAAAATAAAAATCTTAAACAAGTGATTAGCATTAAGAAATTGTATAAAAATACGAAAGGAATAATAATAAAATACTGACTTTTTTTTAAAAACATAAGAAATTATAAAAAAATTAAATTTGTTCATAAAATGATATATAATTTAAAATTCCAAAGAAATAGAAACATGATTAATAAATTAAAAAAATTATTATTAATAAGTCAAACAATGATAAAAGAAAATTATCAAGGAAGAAAAGAATTTAAAATAAAATTAAAAAAAATTTTAAATATCGGAAAGATTTAAATTAATGTTAATTTGTAAAAAGAAGAAACAATTGTAATCACCCTCATAAACAAATTAGGAATATGCATAAAAAATCAACAAACACTTAAAATATTATAAAAGATTAAGTAAATTTACTAAAAAGGTAAGCAAAAAAATATTTGAAGAAAATATGCAAAAAGTTGAGAAAATTTAAAAGATGTCAAAAAATTGAAAAAATCACCCCCACTCCCCACTAACCAACCGGAAAAACGTGAAAAACTAGACAAATCATGGAAAATTGTAAATTTAACAAAAATAATTAAAAAATAGAAATTACACAAAAATTAATAAAATGACAAAAGTAATTAAAACAAAAAAGTAAATCTGCAGATTAAACTTTTAACAGAAATATTTTTTTAAATTATGAAAATAATTACGAAAATCAAGAAAAAAAGAAGATATGAAATTTATTTATTTATTTTATCGTAGGCGGGCCTACAAAATATGCCCTTAAGTACCAAGTACTAAGTAAAAAAAGATATTGCATTAAATTAACAAAACCTCAACAAAAATTTAAATTTATACTAAAAGACATAACAACTTTTTTTTAAGATTAATTGAAAAATCAACGAAAAAAAATATAAAAATTTGAATGAATGTTAGAAAAGCAAAATGATATGAAGTAGATTTAAATTATTTTCGGAAAAATTAGAAAATTTATGGATTTTAATGAAAAGTCAATAGAAAAACTTTTCAAGCACAGCAAGATAAATGTTTTAAAAATAACAAAAATTCAGTGACATTTTTCAAAACTATAGGGAGATAAAGTAATGAATAATTAATTGGAAAAAATAATTTTTTTTAAAAAAAAGTGGAACTGTTGCGAAGAAAGAAATTTCTAAAAAAATGTCAAATTGATGGTAATATTAGAAAATTGATTAAAAAGGTCAAAGAATCATTTAAAATATATAAATAAACGAAACATGAAATTGTGAAAAAAAAAGTGTATAAAAAACCTAGGAAAAACATTTATTTGTTTTTCCATTTGTTGTTTTGAAAGAAGAAAGTCCAACGGAAGGAAAGTTCAAAAACAGAAAAAAATTCACACACTAAAAAGTCAAAGAATACTTTTTAAAAACGACGAAATTTTTACAAAAAAGCCTTTTTTAATAATATTTAGAAGTCTAAATTAAAGAAGTTCTTTCCGTTTACATAATCTCAAACTAGAAAGTCGTTTTTCACCCCAAATAAAAATATTTTTGAAAACAATTTCACTAAATTTTGAAAGATCCAGTTGTGTTTTTTTCAGAAAAAATTAGGTTGAGCTAAAATTTGTTGTCAAATAATTATTTTACATTTTATGTTCTTTCTTTCAATCTATAGCTTTAAAATCTGTAATTTTTATCTAATTTTGACAAATAATAGCTCATTTTTTTCATTGAAACATTCTCTGCAATTTTATTTCTTAGATTTTGTTAAATATTTTTTTTTTTTTTTAAACAATACGTAAAAGCAAATTTTATTTGTTTAAATACTTTTAAACAAAATATTCTTTAACAAAACAGTATACAGATACAGATTAAATAAAATAAAACAGAACAAATAAAATTGTAGAGAATATTTTAATGAGAAAAATGGGCTATTATTTGTTAAAATTGGATGAAAATGACAGATTTTAACTAGATTTAAAGAATAGCATTAAATGTTACATAATTATTATTTAAAAACAAAATTTAGCTTAATCTAATTTTTTCTGAAAAATGTACTACTGATGTCCATGGAGAGAAACCTCCAGACTAAATTTCAATTAACTTAAAAGAAAAGATTTCAGAACTTTTTTAACCAAAAATATGAAATAAAAATTTTTAAAGAAAATTCGACAATTCAGTTTCACCAATTTAAAAATCACAAACTGAACCAATTGTTTGTAATGACAAAAACTATAAATGCTAATATAATTTTTTCACCCTTACCAAATTATGTTTATTTTGAAATAAACCTGTTAAAATTTCTAAAGTTTTCGAAAATCAAGGTCTTGATTATCAAATTCTAAACAACCACAATTGTATGGCCCACATTTTATTAAGAAATCATTTAAATCTTAAATCTAATATTTTGTTGTTGATTATATTATTTATAGCTCGAAAAATGCAATTTTACTTTAACTTTTTCTATTCTAAAAGTTTCAGATGAAAAAAAAAACATTTTCTTTCTAAAATTTGATTAAATGAATTGTAATAATTTCACTTACCAGATTTCGGCACAGCCCTGCGCGAAAATCGTGAAAGACGCGGTTACGGTGAGCTTGGGCCATTTTGGCATGGATATAATAACAACAATATCCTAAATCCGTAATTTTCTTCGCTAGTAATTCAACGCGCTGTGTCGTATTGCAGAATATTATGCTCTGGTTTATTTGCAGCTAAAAATAAACAAATTTTCTTATTAAAAAAAATATCAAATTAACACTTTTAATAACCACTAAATGCAATTATTTTGTATTTTTTGATTCAATAAATATTAAAAATTTTGTTTGATTAAAAAATTAAAACTAATACTTTTTATCGAGAGTCAATTTATTTTTTTAATCATAATTCTCTTCTTAAATTAATAACTTAATATAAGAAAATTAATCGAAATGAAATAAATTATTAATTTGTAAAAGATTAAAATTGAAGACTCTTGATAGAATTTATAAACAATATTTACGTTTAAGGAGGTTCTATGGTATGACGGTACTAGTCAAAACAGAGACCATTATTTTGAGGTTAGGTTTAAATTTAATTTTACGAATATATAATTAAACAATTGTATTTATTAACTTTATTTACATTATTTACTTTTTAAAAATGACTATTTTTCATGTGTGATCAAAAGCATCATTTTAAAATGCCAGAACGTCTGAACTGTATCGTGTAAAACGTAAAATATTTGTACAAATTAATTTATTGCAACTCTCACAGGTACATAATGGCACTTTTTTCATCAGATATTTAATCCTTATATATCTGTGATGTATTAAAAAAAGTTTCATTAATTTGGTAATGCTAAATACTTTGTGGCAAATAAATATACATGAAAAACTACTGATTTCCCATAAGACTCAATGCTAAATGTTCAAAAATATTAAAAAACAAAAACGCTTATAACTTTTTTCACAAGTACATTGAAGTCTCAAAATTTTAACTGCATCATTATAAAACCTTTGTCTATCAGTGAACCAAATTTAATGAAAATGGTAATGTTAATTCTCTTTACGATAGAACCTCCTTAAGTTGTTATTGATTTTGAAATAAAGAAATTAGAAGAACAAACCTTGGAAAATAACGTGTTAAGGCAGTGAACTTTCTGTCGTTCCTGTACAAAAGCATAATATTGTGTCACTCCCTTTAGAGTCAGCTCTTCCATTAAATTGATCTCATATGGATCTTTCAAGTGTTTTTCCATAAATTGCTTTACCGTCAGAGGAAATGTGGCTGAATACAGCAATATTTGACGTCTCTGTGGTAATCTGAAACAAAAATCAAATTTATAGAAAAAAAGTCTCTAATCAAAAAAAAATTAAGAGAATAAATTCATTTCTCGTTTAAAATTAAAAAAAAATGTAAAATTTGAAAAGAAGTCGATAAGTTTTAAAAATAAGCAAAGATTAAAACACTTAATAAAAAGGGACATAAAAAGTTTTAAACTAAACGAATTCAAAATGAGAAATGTTTGAAAATTTGCATTAAAAAAAAAAATAATAATTTTCAACATTTAAAATTTTAAAGTGTAAAGCTTTACAATTTTCACCAGACTTTCTAGCGAATAATCATTTACAAAATTTCGAATTTTCCTTATCTTAAACTATAATTTTACTGGATTTTTTACTTTAATGATAAAAAAAAAAAAAAAACAAGATGATAATTTAAATATTAATTATTAAAAGAAAAAAAACAAAAATTCTTTTAAAAAAACAGAAAAATCAAGATATTATTAGAAAATGTAGATAAAAAAACCGAATAAATGCTTTAAAACATAAAAAATTAAATGATAAAAATTGATCAATTTCAAAGAAAGGAAACTAGTTCTAATAAATAAAAAAAACCTATTATAAAATTAAAAAATTAATAAAGAATGATAAAAAAAAATTATAAAAGGACAAAAAAATTGAATGAACTGGAACAAAATTTAAGAAGTTAAAGAGTGTAAAAGAATAAGGAATAATAAAGAATTTATGAAAAAAGGAAAAAATCTTTTATAAATGATGAAAGAATTGAAAAACACCTTCAAAAATGAAAAAGTTTAAGGAAAATAAACCAAATAAATTTCTATAACACTAGACAGTTTTTTAAATCAACTTCAGAAGAATCAAGAAAATCTCTAAAAATTTTAGAACATACGTAAGTTTACAAAAAAAAAAAAAAGTCAAAAATATGAAAACAAGACTAAAAAAAGCAAATTTAAAAGAAATCAGAAAATTGAAGAAAATATTTTACTCCCTCTGCCCTTCAGTAAATAAAAATATAAAACTAGGTTTTAATTTACGAAAAATCGGTTCAATGTAAAACAAAAGATACAGAATTAAAAAACGTAAAAGTTTAAGAAATGATTTAAAAAAGAGAAAAAAAGACGTCTAATAAGCAAAAATCTGTCAAGAAATGATAAGAAATTTAACAAGATAAGGGTGATTCTCCAGAAATATTCCTTTTTGTGCATCGGAAATGAAAATTTATTAAATACATTTTAGGACCTCTAAAATTTATAAACGTGTTAAGCAATCAAAGATTTAACACCTTCATAACTTGATCATGCTAATTTGTAGCATTTAAAAAAGATTTTTAATATTAAAATTTATAGAAAAATCTAAAGGTTAAAATGTAGAGCAGGTGTTTTTTTTAAAGTAAACAACAACTTCATGTCATTTAAATTTATTTTAAACAATATTTTTTATAGTTAGAAAGCTATTTAATATTATAAATTTCTTATTAATTATAATTTAAAAAAATTGTAGATTTTAAAACTCTTACCAAAATATGAAATCTTTTGACCACCAATAATTATTTGTCAAGATTTGAAGGTATATTTTACGTTGACAGTTCAAAAACAATTGATATTCATATTAATTTTTAATATGAGCCAGAGGAATGACGAGCCAGAGGAATGATGATTTTAACATTTTTTACATTTTATTTCAAATTAAGCAATTTTTTTTAAACTTCAAATAGTTTAGCATGTTTGTATAAGTTAACTTTATTGTAGAAAAATTGCAAAAATATTTTATCTACTGGCATTCTATTTTTAATTTTAGCCAGAGGAATGACGCTTCAGGTTGTGAATCGCTGTAAAAGCTTCAATTTATATATTTTTAACTTTAAATAATGATTTTTTTACAAAACCCACTTGACAAATTATTATTAGGGATGTCAATGTATTTAATAAGTATGAAAACAAATAAATAACTCAACTAATATAAAACATATTGAATAATATACCAGAAGCCAGAGGAATGATGCAAAACCAGAGGACAAAATTCATTTTCCATTTATGGAAAATCTATAAGATCTATTTTATTTATACTTTGTACAAATATTCTACAATCCCTTAGCTTCTAGAAAATATCTGTAAAGTATTGTTTTTCAAATATTAAATAGTTGTTTTACGTTTTGAAAGAATGAAAAATTGACATAGGACAGGTTAAAAGGCTCACTTTTAGTAGATAAAATTACAAAAAAAAGTACTTTAAAGTTATAAAATAAATAAATTCTTTTGCAGGATTTTGAGAAAAAGTGGTAAACTATTGTCGTATAGAGAGAAATTGTCATAAATTATTATTATTATTGAGAAAATCTTGAGGACATACAAAAGTAATATTTCGGGAGAATCACCCATAAATATTTTGTTTTTAAATAGAAAAATAAATAAGAAAATTAAGAAAATAAAAGCTTATTGAATGTTAAAAAAACAAAATTGTATGAAATAATAATAAATAATTTAGGTGCATTAAAAAAATTAATGTGAGAAATCACGTTTAACGTAAAAAATTCTGGGAAAATTTGAATAGTTGAGAAAACTTTAAGTAAAAAACATCAAAAGGAAAAGAGAAAAGTTTTTTTAAAACGAAAAAAATGAATAAATTATGAAAATAATAATAATAATAATAATAATAATAATAATAATAATAATGAATACAGTTTTTGAAAAAATCAGAAACTATAATCTATATGAAAATAATTATTGCTTACATGTAAAATAATTAATTTTTTACTATTAAAAAGATAACCTTTTGTTTTTACTTTCTTTTTACCAAAAATTTTTAAATCGTATTTTACGACCCATTAGTTAAATTTTTTTAATTTTGATTATTTTCTCTTCCACAACAAAACAATTTCATTATTTATTGCTAAATTTCATATTATTTATCGCAGAAAAAAATTAATTTTTCTAATTCATCATTATTGTTTTCATTTTGCAATTATTTTCTCCATCTTTTAATTATTTTAATTAATTTCCTAAACTTTCAGTTATTATCTCTTTTTGCATAATTTTCAATTATTTATCTGAAATTTGAATTATTTTCATCATATTTCAATTTTAAATTAATTTTATCACTTTTTAAACTATTTCCCTAAATTCTTAATCATTATTCTCATTTTAAAAAATTATTTGTCAAAATTTTGAAGTATTTATCTCAAATTTCAATTATTTTCTTCAATTTTTAATTATTTTCATACATTTTTAGTCATTTCCATCATTTCTTAATTAAATATCTAATTTTTTAATTATTTATCTCAATTTAAAGCATTTTTTCAGTTTTCAATTACTATTTTCAATTACTATTTTCAATTTTTCATTATTCTAATTTTTTTCAATTATTTATAAGATTTTCAACAATTATTTTCAAATACCAATTATTTTCTTTAATTTTAAAACGTTTATATGATTTTTTAAATTACCTTCAACAATTTTTTCAATTAATTTGCAAAATTTGACATTATTTTTTTAAATATTATATTTAAAATATTTACAATTGGTAAACACTGTTTATAATTATTACATTTAATAATAATTATTACACTAAACTGTCTTATAGTTAATTTGTAATGATAATTATTTCGTTATTTATCAATTTTTATTTTAATAAATTGTTTGTGTTTCATTCAAACATAGAAAATTCTTAAAAATTCTCCGAAAAGAGAATATTCTCAGTTCAGGGATCACAGCCCCTATTGTTAGTAAAAAAGGGGAATAGGGGCAATTTTTTTTTTAAATAGGGGACAAAAAATTCGTTTTAAAGTCTTTGATGGAGACTTCCATTGAAAAATTGAAGATGTTAAACATGGTCTTAATAGTTTTAACTTTTTAAATAGAATAAAATTTAGTGTTTAATTATCCTAAAATGTCAAATTAATATTTTTTAAACAAATAACGTTATTCATGTAAACATTGAAATATTATGTATACTAACAACGTTGAAGCGCGCGAGAAACTTTGCATTGTTATTTGTCATTCAAAAATATAAATTTTTGGAAATTTAAATAATAAAAATTAACAGAATTAAAATTTTTTTTAAGATAACTAAAAAATAACGAAAATAATTGACACTTGATAATAAAACTCGAAAAATATTTAGATAATTACACAATTGAAGAAGAATTATTTAAAAAATTAAACAATAAACATTAAGTTTAAACTAGAAAATTGAAAAATTAAGAAAATTATAGAAATAACTGTTGGAAATAATTGCAAATTGAAAAACTGAATTGAAAATCGACAAAAATAATTGAAATTCAAAAAAATAATAAAAACTTGAAGAAATAAACTGAAAAATGAAAACATAAATTAAAATTGAAAACAAAACTCTAACAATGGCCAGATTAATACACAATGAAACAAAATAATTGAAAAAATTAAAGAATAATTATAAAATTTTAAGGGAATAATTGAAAAAATTGTTGCAAGCAATTGAAAATTGAGAAAAATAAATAATCATTGAAAGAAATAGTTGAAAAGTAGATTAATTCACAATTGGAAAAAATAATTCAAAAAATCAAACAATATTATATTTAAACACAATAATTCAAAAAGTATGAAAATTATAGAAATATCTAATTGTTGCAAATAATTTAACATTGAACAACTAGATTGCAAATTGAAAAAAATAATTAAAATTTAAGAAAATAATTAAAAATTGCAAGAAGGAATTGAAATTTAAAGAATAAACTTAAAAATTGAAAAAAGTAATTGAATATAGAAAAAAATAACTAAAAAAAACGAGAATCTTTTAATATTAAAGACAATAATCTGAAATTGAAAAATGGAATTTGAAATTTTGAAGAAAATAGTTGTAGAATTAAACAATTAAATTAGAATGTTGAAACAATTTTTGTGACTGAAAAAAAATAATGGAAAACTGAATTAAACTGAAAAGTTAAAAATTAAATTAAAATTTAAAGAATATAATTAAAAATTGAAGAAAGTATTTTAAAAAAGGCAAGAATCATTAAGTATATTTAAAAAATGGAAATGGAATTAGAATGAGATATTTAAAATTGAAAAAAATATTTGGGAATTGAAGAAAATAGTTGTAGAATTGAACAACTGAATTGAAATCTAAACCAGTTTTTATAATTGAAAAAAATTATTGAAAAAAGTCGAGAATTAAAAAAAAATTTTAAATAATTTTAAACTGAAAACATTATTTAAATTTTTTAAAAATAATTCAAAATTAAAGAATTAAATTTTGAAGAAGACAGATAGATAATTAAAAGAAAAATTACAAAATGATAAAATTATTAAATATTATAGAAAAAAATTGACAAATGGAAAAAATTTGGATACTGGCGAGAATAATTAACAAGAGAACGAAATAATTAAAGATGTTAAAAAATAGTTATAAAATTTCTGAAAGAATTAGTGCAAATTGAAAAAGTTGTTTAAATTAATTACAAATTATGGGAAATAAATGATAATTGACAAATGTCTGAAAAACCAAAGTAGTTTTAGGTTAACTCCCCCCCCCCCCCACACTATGTGTTACATAGTTTTTTTCAAAAAAAATCTGAACAAAATTTTGTGTTCTCTACATTATCGTATAACCCGTATACTTTATAAAAAAAATAAATAAATTACAGATGCGTTTCAAATTTAAATTTAAAATTTATTAAATGACACAAATTCAGAATTAAGTACAAAATAATTGATAAATTATAAATTTAAATTTGAAAATTAGAAATAGGGGAAAAATCTTTAAAATAGAGGAAATAGGGATAAAACTTCAAAATAGGGGAAAAAAGGGGAATAGGGGACAAGCTGTGATCCCTGTCAGTTATATTCTCGAGAATGTAACCGGATTTTAAATTACCGAGAATTTTGCAACTCTATTACTTAGAGACTTATTAAACATCTGAGTTGAAAATAGTGTCTTTAGTAGCCACTTTTTAACACAAAAAAAAAAACGAATTTAAAAGAACATTTCAATAAAAAATGACGAAACAAACCTCGAAATCACATGATCCAGCATTCCTTTAAAGTCTTGAGACAGAAGTTTGTCAGCTTCGTCTAATACGAGAATCTTGCAGTGCTCCATTACTGCAACTTTCTGATCGATTAGATCAAGAATTCGACCTGGTGTGGCTATGATAACTTGAACTGTAAATTGCAAAAGGAAGCAAATTATCGTATCAAATTACAATAAGACTTTTCACTGCTACTTTTAACTAAACGTTAGGATAATCTACCTTTCTGATAAATCCTCATGATATCGTCACGCAAGTTAGTTCCACCAGTGGTAACCATCACTTTAACATCCATGTGCTTTGCAAGCTCGATCAATATTTGTGAAGTCTGTAATGCCAACTCTCTGGTGGGCACAATTACTAACGCCTGTATCACGTCCTTCTTTGGGTCAACCTTTATAAACAAAAACAAATTGCATTCATTATGGCCAATGAACAGAAATTCCTTTCAATAAAAAACTATTCAACAAGTAAAAAGAAGCGCAACAAACAACAATAAAGTCACATTTTGTAAAAAATAATCAAACTTTCAAATTCTTTCTTAAACTTAGAAAATTAAAGATTCAAGGCGAACTTGATTTAAAAGTCATCTGTACGCAAAATTTCTTCCAAAAAGTTTAAAGTAAATTATCAAGTTTCTAGTGAAAGTAATTTTCAAAACATTTTTTATTCAAGTTTTTACGTTATAAATAAATTTTTGATAAACTCTAAGAAAAAATAGAAAGATTAAAATAAAATGTCAACAACTGGAAAAAATTTAACATTCTTTTAAATGGACACAAAATATATTTTTTCAAGTCGAATAAAACTTTTGACTCGGAAAATAAAAAAAAAAAAATTTACATAACAGTTAAATATTGACGGATATTTCAAATTATCAAAATATTTTTTTTTTACCTGTTCAAGAACAGGAATAGAATATGCTCCAGTTTTGCCTGTTCCGTTTTTGGCACGCGCCAATATATCTTTGCCGGAGAGTGCAATGGGAATACTGGCTTCTTGGATTGGTGAAGGCTTTTCCCAGCCTTTTTCGAAAATTCCCATCAGCAATCCTCTTTTCAGGCAAAACTCTTCGAACTCGTTTCCACGTGTGTCTGTCACATCCTGCAAAAAGAATTTCATTTAAAACAAAGATTCATCAAGATTTAATAAAAAGAACTATTTAATTAAAAATAACAAAAACTATTTCATTAAAACCATCTTTTATTCTTTAAATTACTTTTAATTATAATTGTTGGGCACAATATCAGAAAACCAGATCTAATAGAAAAATGATGTTTTTAAAAAAGAAAAAAAATACAATTTTATATTGAACTCAGATTCTTTTGATTTAAATCAAAAATTGATTTTTTTAAATATATAAAATCAGTATAAAAAATTTTAAAATGTTTATTTCTAAGTAGTTTTAATAAGAAATAATGAAAAATTAAACATTTAATCAAAATCAAACAAATTATGTCGAATAAATAAGAAGATTTCAAAAAAATATCTTCAAATTTGTATGATCGCAAAATTAAGAAAATTCGGTAAAAGCAACGAAAAAATAATAAATTATAAAAAAAAAATGAAAACGTAAAAAGATAAGAAAACGGTCTAATATAAAAATGAGAAAACTCTTTTAAATAAAAAAATTCATGGACAAAAAACATAAAAACGTAGAAAGATAAGAAAAGAATCTATTAAAAAAATGAGAAAACTTTTAAATAAAAAAAAATATAGAAAATAAAGAAAATATTAAGAAAAGCAGCACAAGAATGAAACAGCGACATAAAAATATACAAAAAAGTAGAAACTCTTTTCAAAAAATTAAGCTATTTACAGACATTTTTTTTTAAATTAAAAAATAAATAAGATGATAATTATTATTCTATTTTATCTTATTTCTATTTTTCTTTATCGAACCTTATCATATTACATGCATATTATGTACTGTTTCTCGAAGGGCTCACTAGCCCTAGGAACTTTGTTATGAATAAATAAATAAATAAATAATTAAAAAAAGAACGTTGAAGTATATTACTAAGGAGAAAACATTTTTAGAATTAGAAAAATTAGGGAATTATTTTACAAATTAAAGAAAAAAAGAATGGAATAACATTTAAAAAAATTTTAAATAAAAAAAATTCGTTAATGGAAAAACAATGATAAAAAAAACTCAAAAAAATTAAATTTTTATTTTATTTAAATCGGATTCTTTTGATTTGAATAAAAAAGCAACGAAAAAATAATAAATTATAAAAAAAAAACACAAAAACGTAAAAATATAAGAAAACAGTCTATTAAAAAGAGATGAGAAAACTCTTTTAAATAAAAAAAGTAATGAACATTATTAAAGAAATAAGGAAAATTTAACAAAGAAACAAGAATGAAACAATGACATAAAAATATATAAAAAAGTAAAAACTTGTATAAAAAAATTAAGCTATTTACGGAAATTTTATTTAAATTAAAAAATAAATAAGAAGATAATTAAAAAAAAAACGTTAAAATAAATTACTAAGAAGAAAAAAAATTGGAATTAGAAAAATAAGAGAATTATTTTACAAATTGAAGAAAAAAAGAATGAATTAAATTTTTAAAAATTCTATGAAATAGAAGAACGATGTTAAAATAATAATATTTAGTATAAGATTAAATTTACATAATATAAAATAATAGAATAAAAGTCTTCAAAAAAGTAAAAAATCGAGAAATTTATTTATTTACAATAATAAATTGTAGATTGAAATAATAAAATTGTAGATAAAAGCATCGAATAAATGTTTTCAAAAAATCGTAATAAGCTAAAATCAAAATTAATTAAAAGAAGGAAAAATGTTTTTAGAAATAGAAAAATAATGACAAAATTTGAAGAATTAATTAAAATGTACCTAAGGAAGAACCAAAAAAAAATGTGTAACAACAATAAACATAAATAAAACAGAATAAAATGAAGAAATGTTTTTTTTCTCAATCAACAAACTGTTCAAAAAATGTAAAAAGAACAAAAAGGAAAAAATTCGGTAAGAATCTAATAAAAAATTAGAATTAATAAAAATGCATAAATAAAAAGTTTACAAAAGAAATTTAAAAATCTTTAAAGTTAAAAAAGTTTAGGAAAATTAAACCAAATGATTTAAATTAGTTGCAGTTTTGCAGAAAACTATTTCAAGTGAAGGTTATTTTACTTTAAATTATTATCAAAATATTAAAAAAAAAACCTAAACAAGAATTACAAATGACAAAAACTTTCTGAATGAATTGTGGAGATTTTTGTACAGATTTCCTAACTTTTATTCAGGATGAAAATAATTTTCACTAATTAAAAATGCTGTGAATTGTTAACAACTATTGTCTTGATGTTTTAAAACAAAAAATTTGATACTTACACTTGTTTTAATTCTTGCATCCTTCGGTGGGATTTTCAGCTTGGCTTTCCAACCCGCATCATCCATTTTTACAAGATCCGATTTTGGACCCAAACCAGAATTCAGCATGTGATTGGAGTTCATATGTGTTTCTGTCATCATTTTGAAAACAATAAAGTGCTTCTACGTCCTGCAAAATATAAATAAAGAAAATTATAAACTCTCTCGTTGCCATTGTTCCAAATATAGAAATTAGATTAAGACACTGATAATAGTTTGTACTTTCTCTCAAAAGGCTTCATTGCTTTGTCTTAAGATAAAAAAAATAGCCATTTTCTTATTTTACACAGAAAACCTGAAGAATGAAAAAATATTTAAAAAAATTAAACACATCAAAAAATGATAAAAAATATTAGAAACATAAAATGAAAAAATGCTAAACTTTAAAGAAACTTGACTATAAAAAAATGTTAAAAATGTAAAAAAAGTAGATTACAAAAAAAAATGAAATAAAAAAATGATTTTGAAAAGTTTGTAAAGTAAAAAATATTAGAATGGATAAAAATAAAAGTATATTTTTATATTTTTCAGTCTTTAATTTGATTTTGTTTTATAAAATCAAATTAAAACTGAATTAAATAAATATTTGAAATAAATTTTTGGCCAAAATTTAAGTAAATGAAAAATTAATTAAATTAATTATACCAATTTTGTTTAAACTGATTTTATTTGTCGTACCATAAAAAAAGTAAGAAAACCGATAACAAATTGTTTGTATAAATGAACTAATTAATGTCTCATTGACAGTGAAATAATTTTAATTTATTTTAATAAAAATAATTTAAGTTAACTAATTTATAAACCTCTAATTACTATTTTATTTAATTCTAAGTTATCATTTTTTTTATTTTCATGTTTTCTATTCCTTTTTCCCATTATATTATCATTTTAATTATTAATTTTTACATTATTATAAAAACCGAAATCTTGTAAAAAACAGTAAAATAAAAAAAACCATTAAAGACACATAAATAAGAAAATTCGAAAAATAATACAAACTACAAAAATTTAAAAATTAAATTATTCCAATTTATTAAAATTTATAAAACAACGCTCTTTTTTTAAATCGGCAAGAATATTGCAGAAAATATTATCATAAAATTAGAAATTATTATACACAAACCAAATTTTGCAAATAATAAAAAATTAATCAAATGAAATTATTTAACACCAATTTAATCGATTATTTATTGTAAAAATTACAAATACAATATTTAATTTCCTTAAAATATTTTATTCACAAGCAAAAATAACGTTTAAAAAATTCAAAAACAGACAAAAACGTTATAACGAAAAATAAAGAGCAATATATTTTTTTACAAAATGCTTAAAACTTAAAAAAAAAAATTTTTTTGAAAATGTTTTTAAAAAAATAATCTAATTACTGAAAAAGAAAAGAAATAAAAGAAAAGCCAAATTTAATTTTCGGAAGGAATATTTCCTTATGAGATAAAATCCAATGAGTCACTCAACTTTGAGAAATTTATTGTGAAATTGAAAATATTTCACGAACGTAAATTAAACTCGAAAACGAAACAATAATAAAGAGAGATTATAATATTTCCACGAGGCAGTTTTTATGTTTGGATTGTCAATGTAAACATCAAAGTACACCAAGCAGGCAGAAAAACTTGCAAGTCGTTTCGATTAATAGATTTTACTATAAATTATTCTGAAACGGTTTCCGTTCAATATACCGTTCAAATTTTCTGTTAAAAAAATACAAGTTGAATTACAATAAATTTTCGACAAGAGTCCAAAGTTCGTTGACAAAAAAAAAAAAAAAACAAGAGTACAAAAATGGAAATAAAAACATTTTACGGCACTTTCTTGACAGACGGAAAAGGTAATTTGACAAAAAAAAAATTTCAGGAAATAATCTGCCTTGTATTATTAACTCAACAAGTTTTATTAATCAATCAATTCAGTTAATGTCCCCTTTATAATAGAAATTAATTTTTTTTTAATGGAACAATATCCGTATGGTAATTATATTTTTCGAAAAATCAAGTTTTTTTCTGTATAACCTTAAAATTTACATCGAAATGTAGGAAAAAAGTTGAAAGGTTTTAGTGAAAGACAAATTTTCCAGAAATGTAACGGTCGCTGAATGAAAGCTGTGAATACAATAACTGAAAACTGGTTTCTGAATAGGAAGATTTTTCAGAGTGAAAAAAATGCAAAGGGTGAATTGAAGCTGAAAACGAAATGGAAAAAAAACCCGTCTGCAATGTTAATAGACGAAAATATTGCTCGGGAAAGTGATATTTCTTACCTTGAAACGGATGGATGTCGATGCTGATCGAAGCACTCGATTGGGAAACAACAAGCCAAAATGGCCGTTCCAATGTCAAGTCTCTAGAATCCTGGCAACACGTATA
Source organism: Ganaspis brasiliensis (assembly GCA_037103525.1). Taxonomy (NCBI): domain Eukaryota; kingdom Metazoa; phylum Arthropoda; class Insecta; order Hymenoptera; family Figitidae; genus Ganaspis; species Ganaspis brasiliensis. The sequence continues at coordinate 2,973,397 of JAZKLR010000211.1, forward strand.
AAGTTGCGGTTAACCCCCGGTCGAAAGCACTTTGGGTAGTTTTCGTTAGGGAACTCTTCGCGTATTTTCGATAATGAGATATCGTCCTTTTCAACTGATTATTTGCAATTAACGCACTGCGTTAAAAGCGAGAATATTTGCTAACTCGTCGAGGCGGCGATTAAGAATATACACGGCTTGTGTCATGGGCAAAGAAATCATAAAGACTGGAAACGCTGGGAATTGAAACGTCGCACGGGCCACGACCAATGATGACGTTCGCTTCTCCCCCCACCACTCGTTTTTACATTTGAAACGATGCGCATTAAAAAACAGAAACGTTACACTTTCAAATGGCGTGTAAGAGAGATTAGTTTATTATGTTTTGTTTAGTGACCAATTTACTGGGCTTTTATTTCAATGTAAAATAATATCGGAATTGAATTAAATCTTAAATAATCATGCTTTCGTGTGACATTTTATTTATTAATTCAGCGAGGTTATGTCTGTCAGCTGTTCAGCAATTTTCGACAAGATGTAAACAAGAAACTGGAAATGAACCGAGTTTCGCGGAAGATTTGAAATTATTTGTTTTTCGTTTTTAGGGATTTTGGAAATTCAATAAGGTAATTTTAAATTTTTTAAATTTGTACTTTTTATTTGTAAAATTTATAATTTGACAAGGAAACTGAATAATGCAAATTGTAAATAAAAGAATTTTATTTTTAAAAACAATTTTCTGGTTGACATTCTTTGTTACATTAACATGAAAATAAAGATAAAATTTTACACTATACACTTATAGAAATTGTCTAGATAAATAATTACAAAAATATGATACTTTCTGTTTCATATAATTTTTTTTTTTTTTATTTTAAGCAAAGAATTATTGGTTTGTTCTTTTTTGAGATAATTTGTATTTTCGACAAGCTTCTGGACAATGACGTTCTAAATAGCGTCGTTGAGAAAAAGCTTTCAAACAAATTCCACACTTCCATTCCCACTGATGATGATTTCTTGTTCTTTGATGAGCCCTCAAATTCGATCTGTAAATCAAAGCCATATTTTAATTATTTTTAATAATTTTCGGCAAATAAAATTGACAAATAATACAAAATTAATAAAATATAAGTATTAACAATTTTATGAAATTATTGTAAAAATTAGAAAATTGGGTAAAATACTGAAAATAAAAAAGCTATCACAATAAAATACAGACAAAACAAAAAAAGTAAAATTCAAAATATAAAAAATTAAAAAAAAAGAATAATTTTAAGAAAGAGCTTGTAACTTTTAATTGAAGAAAAGTGATTTACTAATTTAAATTAGTAACTATTTTTACTAGTTCTTAGTAAAATTTCACTACTTTAGAAGTTTAAGTTATTTTTGACTAAAGTTTTAGTAAAAAATTAATAAATAACAGTGGCGTAACTGTTAAGGGGCAAAATGGGGCACTGTCCCGGGGCCCTTGGTGAACCCTAAGAAACCTTTATAAAAAAAAAAATTCTAATGGTCGTAATTTAAAGTTTGACTAAATTAAACAATACTTGTATAATCAACAAATATAAATATTTTAAATATAATATTTATAATTAAATTAATATAAATAAATTAAGTAAATAATTATTTAGGAAAAAATTGATAAAATATTAGAATTTAAAAAAAATTACAAAAAAATAATTGAAATTCAACAAAATAATAGCAAATTTTACAAATTAATTAAAAGAAAATAATGAAATCAATTCAAAATTGGGGAAAGTAATTTAAACAATTATAGAGATGTTTTAAAAATAAAGAAAATAATTTAAATTTAAGAATAATGAAAAATTAGAGAAAATAATTGGAAATTGGGATAAATAATTTTAAAAAGAATAAAATAATTAAAAAATACAGAAAATAAATGAAAAAAGATAACCATAATTTCAAATTGAAGAGAACAATTTTCAAATTTAAAGAAAATAATTAGAAACTTTCTGGAAATTATAAAAATAAACTAAAGTAATTGAAAATTGAAGAAAATAATATAAAAGCAACATAAATAATTAAAAATTGAATGATATAATTGAAATATTAGATAAATAATAATTTAAAATTTTTGAAATTATAAAACAAATGAAAAAAAAATTAAAAATTGATGAAGGAAATAAATTTTAGAAAATAATTGAAAAATGATTTTCAAATTTGAAACTTGAAGAAAATAATTATGAAATTATGAAAACAAATGAATATAATTAAAAATTGAAGAAAATCATTGAAATTTTAGAAAAATACTTAAAAATCTTATAAAATAATTTTAAAAATCAGAATAATTAATTGACAGGGAAAATTAATTTCAGGAAAATAATTAAAAAATGATAAAACTAATTAAAAATTAAAAAAAAATTGAAATATGTAGAAAATAATATAAGATTGAGAAAAAAAATTGAAATATTATAAAAATAATTTAAATATATATATAATGTATATATATATAATATATATAATGTATTTTTAATCGAAAGAAAATAATTAAAAAATCGTTTAAAATATGGAAAATTGATGACAATAATATAAATTTGAGATAGTAAATGAAAATCTACAAAATTAATTGAAAAATAATGAAAATATTGAAAGATGAAGAAAGTAATTGCAATAAAAAAATAATAAAAATTGAACAAAATAGTTGAAAATTGAGATATATCTATTTTGAAAGTTCAGGAAATTAATTCAGAAATTATGAAAAGGATTAAAGATTGAAAATAATGAGTGCAAAATGACAAAAATAATTTAGGTTTAAAATTTAGGAAGAAATAATTAAATTGATTTAATGTCATTGGAAAAATTAATTTAAATTGAAAAAGTGATTGAAAAAACTAAAAAAAGTAATTGAAATTTGAAGAATGTAAATTTAAGATTTAGGGAAACAATTTAAAAATAATTAAAAATTGCAGAAAATAATTGAAAAATGATCAAAGTAGTACAAAATTGTAGTTTAAGTAATTGAAATAATAAAAAAAAAAAAATTATTAAAAATTAAAGAAATTTGTTAATCACTTTAAATTTAGTAACTTTGAAAGGTGGATTAATTGAACTTTTAATAAATGCAAGTTCACATTAACTGAAATTTGAAGAAATTAAATTTGCTGTAAATTTAAAATTTTAGAACATTTAAAAATGGTCAAATAATTTTTTAATATTTTTAAGCATTTTTATCATATTTTAATTATTTTCTTCAGTTTTTAATTATTTTCATAATTTTCAAATTTTTTTATTAATTATCCTAAATTTTAATTATTTTTAGCTTTCTGCAATTCTTTTATCCATTTCTTTAATTTTTCTCATTTTTTTCAATTAATTTTTCAGATTTTCAAGTTTTTTTTCTGAAATTTCAATTATTATTGTTTATTTTAAAAAAATTCTGCAATTTTCTCAATTAATTATTTCAAATTTAATTTACTTTTTTCAACTTATCAATTATTTTATTTTATACTTCAATTATTTTCTTAAGTTTCAAATTTTAAAATCAATTTTCAATTATTTTCCCAACCTATAATTACTTTAATTATTTTTCAGGTAATTTTATGAATTTGCAGTTATTAACTCAAATTTAAATCATTGTCTTCAATTTTCAATTTTTTTTAACGATTTTTCAATTATTTTCTTTTGTTTAAAAATAAAATTCTCTAATTTTTCTATTATTTTCTCCAATTTCTAATTATTTTAATTATTTTTGCACAATTTTCAAAAATTTCAATTATTTATCTGAAATTTTAATTATTTCATTCATATTTCAATTATTTAAAATTTTTTTTAATTATTTCATTATATATTAAATTATTTTTTCAATTTTAAATTATTTTTATCATTTTTCGATTATTTCCCTAAATTCTCATTTTGTAATTTTTTTTTTAAGTTTTTCAAGTATTTATCTTAATTTCAATTATTTTCTTAAATTTTTAATTATTTTCATTTTTTTTAATAATTTCCAAAAGTATATATTAAGAATTTTTTCAATTATTTTCTTTAATTTTTAATTATTTATATTGTTTCTTGCTTTTATATTGTTTCTATCACCAATTTATTTTAAGGCTTTTTTTATAATTCTGAACAACATTACTTATGAATATTAAAACAATTTTATTTTCCAAACAATGAAAAAAAAATTATTTCTCAAAAACAAAAAACAAAGCAACTTTTGAATGTCAACAAAATTTATTTTTTAATTTTTAAGAATATACTGTACCAATTATATATCCAAAATTGTGCCAAAAAGAAAATTTACACCCTTCAGCAGCGAGTTAAAATGTTGTTGGAACATTTTTGAAAATCTGACTTCTTTCACAATTTTTATTTTATTCTATCGACAATTTTTTACAGACTTTTTTACAATTTTGAACAAAATTACGTATGGATTTAAAAAGTTTTTAGTTTGAGAAAAAAATTGAAAATTCTAAAAACCTTCAAAATTTTTTTTTTTAATTTTTATCATTGTAGAAAAAAATTTATTTTTTTTTACAATTTTGAACAAAGTTACGTATGGATTTAAAAAATTTTTAATTTGAGAAAAAGACTGAAAATTCTGAAACCCTTCAAAATTTTTTTTTAATTTTTATCATTGTAGGATAAGTAATTTTAAATCCAAAAAGTTGCTAGAAAAAAATTTGGCACCTTCTGAACGTCATTTTAAAATTACGGAAATTTGAAAAGTAATGTTTAAACTTCTGTTATTTCTTTTACTTTTCTTTTAAGAAATTACTATAAACAATTTTTAATAAATAAAATTTTAGGTTATGCAGTTACATGTAACTGCCAATTTAGGGTGTTTAAAAAAAATCAATTTTTTTAAACCTTACCCCCCCCCTCTAATTTTTTTTCTTTGGCAAAAAATATGAGATGCGTATTTTTTTTATTTTTTTATTTATTTAATATTTGCCGCAAAGGCCTTGAAAATTAACATTGAATTCCCATAGGAAAAATGCACTTTTTCGTAAATTTAATATAAAATCGTAAAAATTGACAATTTTTTGTGTGTTCTTTTCTATTATGATTTCAATTACTTAAAATACAATTTTGTACTATTTTTTATCATTTTTCAAATGATTTCTATAATCCTTAATTATTTTAATTGTTTTTAAATTGATTCCCTAAATCTTAAATTTACCTTCCTCAAATTTCAATTATTTTGCTTAGTTTTCTCAATCACCTTATCAATTTTAATTATTTTTTATTGACATTAAATCAATTTTAATTATTTATTCCTTAATATTTTGTAATATTCATCGCAAATTAAAATTTATTTTTTTAAATTAACATTATTTTTGTCATTTTGCAATTATTATTTTCAATTTTTAATCACTTTTATAATTTCTGAATTAATTTATTGAACTTTCAAATATATATCTCAATTTTCATTTCTTTTGTTCAATTTTCATTTCTTTTTATTATATTGCAATTATTTTCTCCATCTTTTAATATTTCCATTATTTTTCAAGTAATTTCCTAAATTTTTAGGTATTATCTCCAATTTTAATTATTGTCTTTAATTCTTAATTCTTTAAAAGATTTTTCAATTATTTCCTTTTGCTTAAAAATAAATTCTGTAATTTTATATTATTTTCTCCGATTTTTAATTATTTTCATTCTTTTGGCATAATTTTCAAAAATTTATCTGAAATTTCAATTGTTATTGTCATTAATTTTCGATTATTTCTGCGATTTTTTAATTATTCCGACAATTATTCTCTTTAATTACAATTTTTAAGTAATTTTACAATTACATATTTTCTTTTTTTAAACATATGTTCTATGATTTTTTCAATTATTTTGCTCAAATTTTATTTACTGTTTCATTCTTTTATATTTGAATTATTTTTCTCAATCTTAAATTATTTTCATCATATTTTAATTATTATTTTCAATTTTGAATTAATTTTATTATTTTTCAATTATTTTCCTCGATTGTTAATTATTAATCTCATTGTCTAAAATTATTTTCTAGAATTTTTAAGTATTTTTCTCAAATTTCAAATATTTTCTTTAATTTTTAATTATTTTCAATTGTTTTCATAATTTCCAATTGTTTTTATTAATTATCGCAAACTTAATTTATTTTCAGCTTTCCTAAATTTTTTTCTCCAATTTTTAGTTATTCTTATTTTTCTTAATTGATTTCTAAGACTTCATGTATTTTTCTCAAATTTTAATAATTTTATTTTTATTTAAAAAAAATTCTGTAATTTTTTCAATTATTTCACTCGAATGTGATTTATTTTTTTTTACAATTTATCATTGTTTTTATCATATTTCAATGGTTTTCTTCAAGTTTCAAATAAAAAACTCATTTTTCAATTGTTTTCTGAATCTTTTAATATTCTCAATATATTTCAATTAATTTCCTAAATTTTCAATTATTATATCTCAAATTTTGATTATTGTCTTCAATTTTTAATTTTTTAAACGGGTTTTCAATTATTATTATTATTATTATTATTTTTTTTTTTTTGATTAAAAACAAATTGTGTAACTTTATATTATTTTCTCCTCTTTTTAATTATTTTCATTCTTTTAGCATAATATTTAAAAATTTCAATTGTTTATCGGAAGTTTCATTTATTATTTTCATCAATTTTCGATTATTTCTGCGATTTTTTAATTATTCTCTTTAATTAAAATTTTTAAGTAATTTTGTAATTTTTTTCCTTTTTAAAACATATACTCTACGATTTGTCCAATTATTTTTTTCAAGTTTTATTTAATGTTTTTAGTTTTTCATATTTAAATTATTTTCAGCATATTTGAATTATTTTTTCAATTTTAAATTCATTTTATCATTTTTCAATAATTTGCTCTATTGATAATTATTATTCTCATTTCTTAAAATTAATATCTAAAATTTTTAAGTATTTTTCTAAAACTTCAATTATTTTCTTTAATTTTTAATTATTTTCATTTGTTTTTATAATTTCCAAATTTGTTTATTAATTATCGTAATTTTCATTTATTTTTAGCTTTCTTCAATTCTTTTCACCAATTTTTAGTTATTTTCATTTTTTTCAATTGATTTCTAAGATCTTCATGTATTTTTCTCAAATTTCAATTATTTGTCTTTTGTTTAAGAATATTTTCTATTTTTTCAAATTTTTTTACTCAAATGTGATTTACTTTTTACAACTTATCAATGTTTGTATCATATTTCAATTATTTTCATCAAGTTGCAAATTGAAAAATCAGTTTTCAAATTTCAATTATTTCATTCAAGTGAACCGAGAATTTTGCAACTCTACATATTTGAATTATTTTTCTCAATCTTAAATTATTTTCATCATATTTTAATTATTATTTTCAATTTTGAATTAATTTTATTATTTTTAAATTATTTTCCTCGATTGTTAATTATTAATCTCATTGTCTAAAATTATTTTCTAGAATTTTTAAGTATTTTTCTCAAATTTCAAATATTTTCTTTAATTTTTAATTATTTTCAATTGTTTTCATAATTTCCAGTTGTTTTTATTAATTATCGCAAACTTCATTTATTTTCAGCTTTCCTCAATTCTTTTCTCCAATTTTTAGTTATTCTTATTTTTCTTAATTGATTTCTAAGACTTCATGTATTTTTCTCAAATTTTAATAATTTTATTTTTATTTAAAAAAAATTCTGTAATTTTTTCAATTATTTCACTCGAATGTGATTTATTTTTTTTTACAATTTATCATTGTTTTTATCATATTTCAATGGTTTTCTTCAAGTTTCAAATAAAAAACTCATTTTTCAATTGTTTTCTGAATCTTTTAATATTCTCAATATATTTCAATTAATTTCCTAAATTTTCAATTATTATATCTCAAATTTTGATTATTGTCTTCAATTTTTAATTTTTTAAACGGGTTTTCAATTATTATTATTATTATTATTTTTTTTTTTTTTTTGATTAAAAACAAATTGTGTAACTTTATATTATTTTCTCCTCTTTTTAATTATTTTCATTCTTTTAGCATAATTTTTAAAAATTTCAATTGTTTATCGGAAATTTCATTTATTATTTTCATCAATTTTCGATTATTTCTGCGATTTTTTAATTATTCTCTTTAATTAAAATTTTTAAGTAATTTTGTAATTTTTTTCCTTTTTAAAACATATACTCTACGATTTGTCCAATTATTTTTTTCAAGTTTTATTTAATGTTTTTAGTTTTTCATATTTAAATTATTTTCAGCATATTTGAATTATTTTTTCAATTTTAAATTCATTTTATCATTTTTCAATTAATTTGCTCTATTGATAATTATTATTCTCATTTCTTAAAATTAATATCTAAAATTTTTCTAAAACTTCAATTATTTTCTTTAATTTTTAATTATTTTCATTTGTTTTCATAATTTCCAAATTTTTTTATTAATTATCGTAAATTTCATTTATTTTTAGCTTTCTTCAATTCTTTTCACCAATTTTTAGTTGATCTCATTTTTTTCAATTGATTTCTAAGATCTTCATGTATTTTTCTCAAATTTCAATTATTTGTTTTTTGTTTAAGAATATTTTCTATTTTTTCAAATTTTTTTTCACTCAAATGTGATTTACTTTTTACAACTTATCAATGTTTGTATCATATTTCAATTATTTTCATCAAGTTGCAAATTGAAAAATCATTTTTCAATTATTTTCCTAAATTTTTGAACTATTTATCTGAGATTTCAATTATTTCATTCAAGTGAACCGAGAATTTTGTAACTCTACATATTTGAATTATTTTTATCAATCTTAAATTATTTTCATCATATTTTAATTATTATTTTCAATTTTGAATTAATTTTATTATTTTCAATTTTGAATTAATTTTATTATTTTTCAATTATTTTCCTCGATTGTTAATTATTAATCTCATTGTCTAAAATTATTTTCTAGAATTTTTAAGTATTTTTCTCAAATTTCAAATATTTTCTTTAATTTTTAATTATTTTCAATTGTTTTCATAATTTCCAGTTGTTTTTATTAATTATCGCAAACTTCATTTATTTTCAGCTTTCCTCAATTCTTTTCTCCAATTTTTAGTTATTCTTATTTTTCTTAATTGATTTCTAAGACTTCATGTATTTTTCTCAAATTTTAATAATTTTATTTTTATTTAAAAAAAATTCTGTAATTTTTTCAATTATTTCACTCGAATGTGATTTATTTTTTTTTACAATTTATCATTGTTTTTATCATATTTCAATGGTTTTCTTCAAGTTTCAAATAAAAAACTCATTTTTCAATTGTTTTCTGAATCTTTTAATATTCTCAATATATTTCAATTAATTTCCTAAATTTTCAATTATTATATCTCAAATTTTGATTATTGTCTTCAATTTTTAATTTTTTAAACGGGTTTTCAATTATTATTATTATTATTATTATTTTTTTTTTTTTGATTAAAAACAAATTGTGTAACTTTATATTATTTTCTCCTCTTTTTAATTATTTTCATTCTTTTAGCATAATTTTTAAAAATTTCAATTGTTTATCGGAAATTTCATTTATTATTTTCATCAATTTTCGATTATTTCTGCGATTTTTTAATTATTCTCTTTAATTAAAATTTTTAAGTAATTTTGTAATTTTTTTCCTTTTTAAAACATATACTCTACGATTTGTCCAATTATTTTTTTCAAGTTTTATTTAATGTTTTTAGTTTTTCATATTTAAATTATTTTCAGCATATTTGAATTATTTTTTCAATTTTAAATTCATTTTATCATTTTTCAATTAATTTGCTCTATTGATAATTATTATTCTCATTTCTTAAAATTAATATCTAAAATTTTTCTAAAACTTCAATTATTTTCTTTAATTTTTAATTATTTTCATTTGTTTTCATAATTTCCAAATTTTTTTATTAATTATCGTAATTTTAATTTATTTTTAGCTTTCTTCAATTCTTTTCACCAATTTTTAGTTGATCTCATTTTTTTCAATTGATTTCTAAGATCTTCATGTATTTTTCTCAAATTTCAATTATTTGTTTTTTGTTTAAGAATATTTTCTATTTTTTCAAATTTTTTTCACTCAAATGTGATTTACTTTTTACAACTTATCAATGTTTGTATCATATTTCAATTATTTTCATCAAGTTGCAAATTGAAAAATCATTTTTCAATTATTTTCCTAAATTTTTGAACTATTTATCTGAGATTTCAATTATTTCATTCAATTGAACCGAGAATTTTGCAGCTCTACATTCGATTAATTTTCCAAATTTTAATATTTCATTATATCGAAGCTTGAAAGAAATGCAGAGCTTTTATTAATTCGAATTAATTTAATTTTCAGACTTACCTATCAGCAAAGGATTTATTGCAAACGGGACATTCAAAGGGTCTTTCGCCAGTGTGAAGTCGCAGGTGTCCTTTCAAGACCCACGGACGATCAAAGCTTTTATTGCAATAGGGACAGCAGTGCATGACTTTACTGCGCTTCCAGCTCGACTGATCAATCTCGTCACTCGCTTTTTCCGTCACTTTTTCACTCGACAAACAATCATCTTGCAAGGTTTCTTCAGCTTCAATTTCTTTACAACTGGCAGCAATCTGAACCAGCCCTTTATAACCCTGGAAGCGCAAGAAATTCACCGACATCTCAGGCTCCTTTTTTCTTATCTCTAAAGCATCACCCTCCAAGCATTGAATTCTATCTTTAAATACTACTCGTCTATTTATTTCCCTAAACTCCTCAGATTTTTCGCAATAATTCCCTCTTCTTTTCAATGTTTCAGAATCGTCTCGAGACTCGATTGATGATTTTCCACCTAGAGGAAACTTCAGATCTTTTTGAAACCTGCAAAATGCTTCGGGATCATTTTTAGTTCTATCAACAGCTTCAGGATCAATTTGGATTTTTCCAGTCGCTTCCTGATCATTGGGAAACTTTCCAGACGGCTGTAAAAATTCACTGGATAATGCAGGATCTTTTTGAGGCTGAATTGAAACATTTTGAGATACTATTAATACTCCGGGATTGTTCTGAGACTCGACAAATGCTCCAGGATCGTCTCGAGACCCGCTCGATGTTTCAGGATCGTCTTGAAATTCTCTAAATGACTCAGGATTCCTCGGAGACTCTGGAGATGAATTGGAACCATTTTGTGAGTCGTCCGATGTGTCATGATCATTCTGGGACTCGTCCGATATTTCAAAATTGTTCCGGGACTCGCCCGATATTTCAGGACTGTTCTGAGACTCGTCAGATATTTCAACATCACTCTGAGAATCATCAGAGGCGGAAGCCGAGTCGAAATTGTCCTCCTCGGGAATGAGGTCCAATCCAAGTTCCTCGGGAACTTCCCAGCTGCAGAGCATCTCGTCGTTGTCCTTAAATCCGTATCTGGTAACAATCGACAATTTGGAACAGTTCCACAAACTTGAGGACTTTTTATAATTGCATTTTGTCATTCTTTTCTTTCTAGTTGTCACTGGTGTTATCCAGGTTAGGGGCGAAATTGAATCTGGAATAAAACAACACTTGAGAAAAATTCGATTGAGAAATAATGTGAAAATTGGTAATTACGGAAATTTATTTTAATGCAATTTTTATCTTGGCAGAAATAAAAAGTTGGGGAATCGTTTTTGTTTAGAAATTCTTAAAGAAAAGAATATTAAAACTAAATTCAAAATGGAGTAAAAGGTAGTGAACTGAATATAAGGGAATAAAAATAATTCAGGGTTAGAAATATTTTTAACATTATTAATAATATACAGATCGAAATTAAAATTTATATAAAGTTAGATGAAATATTTCTAAGCAAATTGAAAAACAAAACTTAAACCAAACGTAATAAAAAGTTCAGAATTTTGTTAAAATGAATAAAAGTTAGTAATTGGAACAATTTTGAAAACGAACAGAAATATCTCAGGAGAAATAAAAAGTTAAAGAACTAGAGATTTATAAAGAAAATCATAATAAAATTGAATTAAAATTGAAATAATAAGTAGTGAATTTAATATAAGGGAATAAAAATAATTCTGGTTTAGAACTATTTTTATCATTATTAATAATACTATAGAGATCGAAATTAAAATTCATATAAAGTTAGATGAAATATTGGTAAGCAAATTGAATAACAAAATTTGAACCAAACGTAATAAAAAGTTAAGAATTGTGTTTCAAAAAATAAAAACTAGTGATTGAAACAATTTTGAAAAGGAACAGAAATATATCGGAAGAAATAAAAAGTTAGTGAATTTTTTTTTAGAGTTTCTTAAGAAAAAACATAATAAAACGTAATTTAACTTGGAATAAAAAGTCGAGAATTTGATATAAGGAAATAAAAATAAATAAGGGTAGGAAATATTTTTATCATTATTAAAAATAGAATAGAGATCTAAATTAGAAATTATACAAAGATTAAATATCAATTAGCACATTGAAAAATTATTAATCTGGAACCAAACAGAAAAAAAGTTAAGAATTTTGTTAAACAAAATTAAAAGTTAGTAATTGAAACAATTTTGGTAACGTACAGAAATATATCAAGAGAAATAAAAAGTTAAAGAACTAAATAATAATATAAACTAAATAATAAGTATTGAATTTAATGTAAAAGAATAAAAATCATTCAGGATTAGAAATATTTTTGTTATTAATAATACCATAGAGATCGAAATTAAAAATTATATAAAGTTAGATGAAATATTGGTAAGCAAATTGAAAACAAAAATTTGGAACCAAACGTAATAAAAAGTTAAGAATTGTGTTTCAAAAATAAAAATTAGTGATTGAAACAATTTTGGAAAGGAACAGAAATATCTCGGAAGAAATAAAAAGTTAGAGAATTTTTTTAGAGTTTCTTAAAAAAAAGCATAATAAAACTTAATTTAAATTAGAATAAAAAGTCGAGAATTTAATATAAGGAAATAAAAATAAATAAGGGTAGAAAATATTTTTATCATTTTTAAAAATACTATAGAGATCGAAATTAAAAATTATACAGAGATTAAAATAATGTCAATTAGCTCTTTGAAAAATTAATAATCTGGAACCAAACGTAATAAAAAGTTAAGAATTTTGTTAAAAAAAATAAAAGTTATTGATTGAAACAATTTTAGAAACGAGCAAAAATATCTTGGGAGAAATAAAAGTAATATTCTTTATATTTTTAAAGAAAATCGTAATTAAACTGAATTAAAATTTAAACAAAAAGTACTGAATTTAAAATAAAGGAATAAAAATAATGCAGTGTCAAAAATATTTTTATCATTACTAAAAATACTGTAGAGTTCGAAATTAAAAATTATATTATAAAGATGGAATATTATTTAGCAAATTGAAAAATAAAATTGGAAGCAAATGTAATAAAAATTTCTGAATTGGTTTTTAAAGAATAAAATTTTTTTTGCTCCTGAGCAAATAAAGTCAGAGAATTTTTTTAAAGCTTTTTTTAAAGAAAATCGTAATACAACTTAATTAAAATTAAAACAAAAAATAGAGAATTTAAAATAAGGGAATAAAAAGAATTCAAGGTCAGAAATATTTTTCTCATTATTAAAAATATCATAGAGATCGAAATTAATATAATTATATAAAGTTACGACAAATGTTAATAAGCAAATTGAAAAACAAAATTTGAAGCAAATGTAATAAAAAGTTCAGAATTGTATTTTAAAAAATAAAAATTAGTGATTGAAACAATTTTTCAAACGACCAGAATATCTCGGCAGAAATAAGAAGTTAAGGAATTTTTTTTTAGAAATTCTTAAAGAAAATTGTAATAAAACTACGAACTGGATAAAAAAGTAGTGAATTAAATATAAGGGATTAAAAATAATTCAGGGTAAAAAATATTTTTATCATTTTTAAAAATACCATAGAGATCGAAATTAAAAATTATACAAAGATGAAATATTAGTTAGCAGATTGAAAAATAAATTTGGAACCAACATAATAGAAAGTTAAGAACTATGTTTTAAAAAATAAAAATAGTGAAATCTCTGCAGAAATAAAAAGTTAAATTTTTTTTAGAGATTCTTAAAGAAAAATTCAAATAAGACAGAATTAAATTTTATATAAAAAGTTGTGAATACAGAATTTAGGAATTAAAAATAATTCAGGGTCAGAAATATTTTTATCAATAATAATGCCATAGAGATCGAAATTAAAAATTATATAAAGATAGATGAAATATTGAAATACGAAAAATTGAAAAATAAAATTTGATCTAAACGTAATTAAAAGTTAAGAATTGTGTTTCAAAAAATAAAAGTCAGTGATTGAAAAAATTTAGAAACAAATAGAATTATTTCAGAAGAAATAAAAAGCTAAAGACTTTTATTTAGAGATTTTTAAAGAAAATCAAAATATCAAAATTGAATTAAAATTGAAATAAAATGTCATGAATTCAAAATAAGGGAATGAACATAATTCAGGGTCAAAAATATTTTTATCAACATTACTAAAAATACCACAGAGTTCGAAATTAAAAATGATATAAAGATGAAATATTATTTAGAAAACAGAGAAATAAAATTAGAACCAAACGTAATAAAAAATCAAGAATTGTGTTTTAAAAAATAAAAGTTAGTGATTGACACAATTTTTGAAACAAGCAGAAATATTTTTGCAGCAATAAAAAGTTAGAAAAAATTTTTTTTTATTATTGAATATAAGAAAAAAAAAATCTGGGTCTGAAATATTTTTATCATTAATAAAAACACCTTAGTCATCGAAATTAAAAATTATATAAAGTTAGATGAAATATTAGTAATAAATTGAAAAATAAATTTTAAACCAAATGTAATAAAAAGTTAAGAATTGTGTTTCAAAAAATAAAAATTAATGATTGAAAAAATTTTAGAAACAAACAGAATTATTTCAGGAGAAATAAAAAGTTGGAGAATTGTTTAATTTTAAAGAAAATTAAAATATCAAAATAAAACTGAATGAAAATTGAAATAAAGAGTAATGGAAATAAGGGAATAAAAATAATTTAAGGTCAAAAATATTTTTATCATTACTAAAAATACCACTGTATTCGAAATTTATTTATTTATTTATTCAATACACAGGCTTACAAAAATTACGCCCTTTATGATTGTAAAAAATACTAAAACTATATAAAAAACAAAATTAAAAAAAAAATTAAAAATTATATAAAGATTAAATATTATTTAGTAAATTGAAAAATAAACAAACATAATAAAAAGTTAAGAATTGTGTTTTAAAGAATAAAAATTAATGATTTAAACAATTTTAAAAACTAACAGAAATAGTACCGCCTTTAAAATTTTTCTGAAATTAATGACAAAGTTTTTCCTGTTTTTTAAAAAACAAGATAAATTAAAATTCTTAATGTTAACAAAAACTTTTTAAATTTAGATTTAAGAAATAGTGAATTTAGAGAGATTAGTTTCAAAGAACTGATTGTTAATTAACTAATAATTTAGCAATAAAAGAGATTGTTTAAAAAATTAGAGATGTTTTAAAGAAAAAATAAAAGAAAATTAGAACTTTGTTAAGAAAAATAATAATGTAAAAAATTGTGTTTTAACAACAATTTTATTAAAAATTTGCAACGAGCTAAAAACAATTAAAAACTGTAAAAATTTTAAGGAATTAAAAGAGGTTTTTTTAATATTCCAAAAGACAATATAATCTAATAATATTTTTAGAAAAAAAGTCCAATTAAAATTTAATTAAATGCAGAATTGTGGAAAATTTGTTTTGAAAAACTAGGTAAGATATAATAATTTATAAAAAATAACTTTATTAAAAGAGATAATCTGGAAAATTGAGAGATGCTTAGAGAAATTTATTAAATGACAATAATTGATTAAATAATTTAAATAATTATAAGCACAAAACGAATATTAAATATTTATTGTTAAATTTGAATCTAACAAAGAACCAAATAAAAAAGAAAAACGTAATATAAAAAATACGAAAGAAAACAGACAGAAAAATAGAAAACGAATATTGAAAATAAAACGTAAGAAAACTAATTTGGGATAAAATATATTTATAATTATTTAGTAATTTGACAAGTATTTTTTAAAAATACCATTGTGACAGAATTAAAAACTGTTTAAATTAATAAAATAAACAAATAATAAAATATTTGTAATCAAAGTAGAAAATAAAATGAGACTCAAGAAATAAAAAAGCAAAAATTGTTCTCAGAAATGATATCAATAAAATTCCACATTTCCTATCAGAAAAAGTAAAAATGTTGTGAAACTAAGAACGAAATCGTTCCTATTTTCCAAAAGTCAAAAATATTTATACCACATTGTTTTAAGCAAAAAAGTAAAAATTTTAAATAAAGAATTTCGAAAAATTGACGAGAAAACTAATGACATATTATTTAGTTAGCAAGAGATAATTTGATAAATTGGGACAGATTTTAGAAAAACTAATAATAATAATAATTGATTGTTTAATGATTGAGGAAAATTGACACAATTGCAAATAATTAGTAAATTAATGATACTCATAGAATGAAAAAGTAAGACGAAAGGAGACATTTTCAAAATTGGTCTGAGCACAGTATAAAAATAACAACTTGTCAGGTAAAGAAAATTTGGAATTTTAAGGTTGATAAATACCTTCTTGATTCTTGTTGATTTGATTAAATCGTACCAGTGATTTTATAAAACAGCGAGGCATACTGATGAGAACGAAAAAACAACATTAATAATAACGTAAATTTGGAAATATTAAAAGACAGAACTGAAATTCTGAATCACTATCACTACTGGCTATTTGCGATAGGCAATTGTTTCGCATGACGCTCCTTCAAGCTCGAAACAAAAGGGAGTTTATTTTTTAAATAAAATAAACCACCGACAAATAAAAAACGTCCAATACTATTCTTTTAACAATTTTCATCCAATTCAGTTGAAAAAATAGCGTTAGATTGTTGCACGACACGAATTTTATTTTCTATTTTTTTTTTAATTCTATTTTCTATTTTCAGTAAAGTGGAAATTTAAAATAAATATCAAAAGTGAAAAGAATATTTTTTTTCTTGATTAAAAAGGTAATAATAATAACAGAATGTTTAAAATAAAACAGAAGTTTTCATAATAAAAAAATTATTTAACAATAATTAAATTTTTCAAGTTTGTGTTATAAAAAAATTATACTAATTTTGAAAACCGTGATTTTGAGTCTGAAATTAATAATTTTCGAATTCGAATCATTTTTAAATGTTCTGTTTTTAAAATTAAGTTTTTTTTATTCCACAGACTCTAAACGAAAAAAAATAACATTTTATTATTTTCGTAATTATGACATAAGAAATTTAAAACTTTTATTTTTAAACGTTATTAAAATTTAATCAGTTTTTTATAATTAAACAATTTTTAGAAAGAGATCTTAATGTCTAATAAAAAAATTTGGTTTAAATAATTAGTTTTGAAATTCATTTTTTTTTACAAAATGGAATTTTCTGAATTTTTAATATTTATTTTAATTAGTGAATTAAATAATGTATTTTGTAAAATTATATTTAACGTTTTTTATAAATTGTTTTTTTTTTCTTCAAAAGATCAGTTTTTTAACGAAATGGTAAATTGAAAATTTTTAAATTTCAAAATTCTAAAAAATAGAATTGACGTTGAGAAATTTTGAAATCCGAAATTTATAACTTTTTATTTTTATATTTTCAGGTAAAATCAACTAACCTTCATCTTTTGTAGCTTTTATTTTATACAATTTTGTAATAAAAATCAGAGGTTATAAAATTGTTAACTTCTACAACTTTTTTAATATTAAAAAAAAATTAAAAGGACATTATTCTAATCAAATATTTTACTTTCTCTAATTACAAATCTATCCCAGATTTTCAAGTTTAATAAAAATATTAAATTTCAGTTTTAAAATAGTTAATAAAATTTGACGAAACAGGAATTTTCAAATATTTTTAACTATTATTGTGTAAAAAAGAGAGAGAATTTGGAATATTTTATAAAATGTTTGCGGATTAAAAAAACTACTAAAAAAAAATTTGTATAATGAAATTTTAAAAATTTTTAATGTTTATTTTTCGATAATAAATTGGCATTTGACATATATTTTTTACCATTCTGGTTAAAAAAAATAAATTATTTACAATTTTTTTTACAAAATAGTAGATTAAAGATTTTAAATTTCAGAAATAAATAAAAACTAAAATCAGGAAAAGATGAATAAAAACGAAGTCATTAGGACAAAATTATTGGACAAGTCATTTGATTAGATTACGAAATAACTAAATAAATAATTGAATTTAACTTTTCAAATTGTAAAATTTGTGATATCTCATAATTGAAAGTTATTGGTTGTTATTAATCTTTTTTTGTAAACTAGGCTAACTTTTTTCTTTTTATAATTATACTGTTTTTGTTTGAGTTCAAAAAAAATTAATTTTTAAAAATAAACATTCACTTTTTCTTATTTTTATTATTTCTCTTAACAGTTTATTGTTAAATGAACTATTTTCTTTTTAAACTTAATCATAATAATAATAATTAATATCAAAAAATCACTCTTAAAAAAAAGAATATATTTATTTGAATATAAAAATAGCAAAAAGTGTTTAAATAAAAAGAAAACATTTCATTATTTTTTTCTCTTTTTTGGCCTAAACGGGCGTATATTTTTAAATATAACGAAGTTATATTTTGTTTTTTTATTTTTATTTCAATTGGCACGTTTCGAAATAAAATTTTAATTCTTTATCAGAATCTTAATGGTCAATTAAAATATCATTAAATTACAATAAAATAAATTTTCATGCTGAATCTGAATTTTTTTCAATTATATAACCTAACTTGATTTTTGAAAAATTAAATTTTTTTTGGACATGTACTCAAGAAGAGGTTATCTTAAAAGTCATTATTTTACTTTTTAAACTAAAAAAACTAACTTTTAATTTAATTTAATTTAGACAAAATATGGTAAATTTAATTTAAAACCAAATAAATCATTAAAACTGATATAAAAATTTAACATTTTTGACATTCAGAAACAAATTTAAAGTTACTCTCATTTCTCTAAAACATTTCTGAATGTCAAAAATCTTTAATTTTTATTCTATTATCAGTTGTAATGATTTATTTGGTTTTAAATTAAATTTTCAACATTTTGTCTAAATACGATTACATTAAAAATTAGTTTTTCTATTTTAAAAAGCAAAATAATAACTTCAAACATAACCTCTTCTCGTGTAGAATTTGTCCAATTTCTCCTTAAATAAGAGATTTTCATAATTTTGATGATAAAAAACTAACATTTTTTTTATTAAAATATAATCTGTTAATTGAAATTTAAAATATAAAAAAATAAAAAAATATTTTGTCCTGTCAAGTGTACATCTATTTCATTGTTACATTTTGTTTACTTATGCAAATTCATTACTCATTTATTCTATTGTCATTTCTATTTTAATTAACATTATTGTTTACAATTATCTTTTTTGTACTAAAAAAAAGTCATAAATTAATTTTTAATGTAAATTTTAATATTTATAATTGAAATATTGTTTAATTATTTAGCATACTTATTAATTATGAAATTGTGCTGTTCAAAAATAATATAAATTTTCTTTCAAATTCGAAGGTCTTGATGAAACGATTATAAAGGAAAGAAGAGGAAAGAAGATGAATTGTCGTCGCCCCTCCTTTTGATAATGACATTGACAACAATTATTCCAAAGTAATATGAAAAGTATCAAGTTTATGTTATCATTTACACTCGAAGGGTTTAGTATTATTCGCTTCAATTGTGAGTCCTGTTGCCCCAACACAATTATTAGCATTTCCTACAAGGGGACTAAGTACTTTTTGAGACGTGAGTAATATTTATTATTTTATTTACAACTAGCGCTTATTTAAAAAATAAAAATTTTTATACAGGTATACCTTAAAAAAAGTTGAAATATTTTTCTTGAAAAAATAGTTTTTTTTTAAACATGTATTCAAACTGTATACATATAAACTTCAATTATTGAAGCTTTATTAATAAGCTTTATTATACAAAATTTTTTATTCACAATTTTCATGCAAGCAATATAAATTTCAATTAATATAACTTTTTTTAATTCAGGTTTCAAAATATTTATCAATGCAAATTTTAGTTTTTCCAAACTTCTATAAGCTCAAAATTTCGGCATGTAAAATTAACTTGTGTCAAAAATTAAAAAATTAAAATTTGAACATGTTTATCATATCTTGCACACTTTTTAAGTTCATCTATATTCTTTTATTATTTCTGTATTATTACTTTTATTATTATTATTATTATTATTATTATTATTTATTATTATTATTAATTTTTTTTTTATATAAATATTTATATTGATATAATTGTAAAAGGTTTTCTTAAGCCTGTAAATATACTTAAATAAAATAAAAATAAATTATTATTATCATCCTGACTAAAAATAAATAAATTTATTTTCGAAAAAATTAAAGTTTTTGAAAATTTAACTTTTTTATTTTTTACTATTTTCTATCACCAATTTATTTTAAGGTTTTTTTTATAATTCTGAACAACATTACTCATGAATATTAAAACAATTTTATTTTCCAAACACTGAAAAAAAATTATTCCTCAAAAACAAAAAACAAAATAACTTTTAAATGTCAACAAAATTTATTTTTTAATTTTTAAGAATATACTGTACCAATTATATATCCAAAATTATGCCAGAAAGAAAATTTACACCCTTCAGCAGCGAGTTAAAATGTTGTTGGAAAATTTTTGAAAATCTGACCTCTTCCACAATTTTTATTTTTTTCTATCGACATTTTTTTACGGACTTTTTTTACAATTTTGAACAGAATTACGTATGGATTTAAAAGACTAAAGTTTTTAGTTTGAGAAAAAAGTTGAAAATTCTGAAACCCTTCAAAATTTTTTTTTTCAATTTTTATCATTGTAGAAAAAAACGGACTTTTTCTACAATTTTGAACAAAGTTACGAATGGATCTAAAAAGTTTTTAATTTGAGAAAAAAACTGAAAATTCTGAGACTCTTCAAAATTTTTTTTAATTTTTATCATTGTAGAATGTAATTTTAAATTTAGGGTGTCCCAAAAAAAAATCAAGTTTTTTAAACCTTACCCCCCCCCCCTAATTTTTTTTTCTTTGGCAAAAAATATGAGATGCGTATTTTTTTATTTTCTTTTTATTTAATATTTGTCGCAAAGCTCTTGAAAATCAACATTGAATTCCCATAGGAAAAATGCACTTTTTCGTAAATTTAATATAAAATCCTAAAAATTGACATTTTTCTTTCTATAAACGATATTTCTGTTCATGAATGTTCAAACAATGAAAATATATCGTATAGGTATTTATTAAATAAATTATATTAACTATTTTTTATGCGCCTCTAAAAAAACCCCTTCAAACGTAAAAAAAAACTTGGAATTTATTAAAAAAAATATTAATTATTATTTTCAATGATTTTTCCTTTATTAATTGTTTATTATTATTATTTAAATATATATTATTGCAGTGGCGTCCACACCTGAAATTGTGTGTGTTCTTTTCTATTATGATTTCAATTACTTAAAATACAATTTTGAACTATTTTTTTATCATTTTTCAATTATTTTCTATAATCCTTAATTATTTTAATTGTTTTTAAATTGATTCCCTAAATCTTAAATTTACCTTCCTCAAATTTCAATTATTTTGTTTAGTTTTCTCAAACAACTTTTCAATTTTAATTATTTTTGCCTTGACATTAAATCAGTTTTAATTATTTATTCCTTATTATTTTATAATATTCATCGTAAATTAAAATTTATTTTTTTAAATTACCATTATTTTTGTCATTTTGCAATTATTATTTTCATTTTTTAATCATTTTCATAATTTCTGAATTAATTTATTGAACTTTCAAATATATATCTCAATTTTCATTTCTTTTGTTCAATTTTAATTTCTTTTTATTATATTACAATTATTTTCTCCATCTTTTAATATTTTCATTATTTTTCAAGTAATTTCCTAAATTTTTAGGTATTATCTCAAATTTAAATTATTGTCTTTAATTCTTAATTATTTAAAAGATTTTTCAATTATTTCCTTTTGCTTAAAAATAAATTCTGTAATTTTATATTATTTTCTCCGATTTTTAATTATTTTCATTCTTTTGGCATAATTTTCAAAAATTTATCTGAAATTTCAATTGTTATTGTCATCAATTTTCGATTATTTCTGCGATTTTTTAATTATTCCGACAATTATTCTCTTTAATTACAATTTTTAAGTAATTTTATAATTACATATTTTCTTTTTTTAAACATATGCTCTATGATTTTTTCAATTATTTTGCTCAAATTTTATTTACTGTTTCATTCTTTTATATTTGAATTATTTTTCTCAATCTTATATTATTTTCATCATATTTTAATTATTATTTTCAATTTTGAATTAATTTTATTATTTTTCAATTATTTTCCTCGATTGTTAATCATTGTTCTCATTGTGTAAAATAATTTTTTAGATTTTTAAGTATTTTTCTCAAATTTCAAATATTTTCTTTAATTTTTAATTATTTTCAATTGGTTTTATTAATCATCGCAAACTTCATTTATTTTCAGCTTTCCTAAATTTTTTTCTCCAATTTTTAGTTATTCTTATTCTTCTAAATTGATTTTTAAGACTTCATGTATTTTTCTCAAATTTTAATAATTTTATTTTTATTTAAAAAAAATTCTGTAATTTTTTCAATTATTTCACTCGAATGTGATTTATTTTGTTTACAATTTATCATTGTTTTTATCATATTTCAATGGTTTTCTTCAAGCTTCAAATAAAAAACTCATTTTTCAATTGTTTTCTGCATCTTTTAATATTCTCAATATATTTATATTAATTTCCTAAATTTTCACTTATTATATCTCAAATTTTGATTATTGTCTTCAATTTTTAATTTTTTAAACGGGTTTTCAATTATTATTATTATTATTATTTTTTTTTTTGATTAAAAACAAATTGTGTAACTTTATATTATTTTCTCCTCTTTTAAATTATTTTCATTCTTTTAGCATAATTTTTAAAAATTTCAATTGTTTATCGGAAATTCCATTTATTATTTTCATCAATTTTCGATTATTTCTGCGATTTTTTAATTATTCTCGTTAATTAAAATTTTTTAGTAATTTTGTAATTATTTTCCTTTTTTAAACATATATTTTACGATTTTTTCAATTATTTCTTTCAAGTTTAATTTAATGGTTTCAATTTTTCATATTTAAATTATTTTCTTCATAAATTCCAATTATTTTCAGCATAAGTATTTGAATTATTTTTTCAATTTTAAATTCATTTTATCATTTTTCAATAATTTGCTCTATTGCTAATTATTATTCTCATTTCTTAAAATTAATATCTAAAATTTTTAAGTTTTATTCTAAAACTTTAATTATTTTCTTTAATTTTTTAATTATTTTCCTTTGTTTTTATAATTTCCAAATTTTTTTATTAATTATCGTAATTTTCATTTATTTTTAGCTTTCTTTAATTCTTTTCTCCAATTTTTAGTTATTCTCATTTTTTTCAATTGATTTCTAAGATCTTCATGTATTTATCTCAAATTTCAATTATTTTTTTTTTTTTGTTTAAGAATATTTTGTAATTTTTTCAACTATTTCACTCAAATGTGATTTATTTTTTACAACTTATCAATGTTTGTATCATATTTCAATTATTTTCCTAAATTTTAAACTATTTATCTGAGATTTCAATTATTTCATTCAATTTTCAATTATTTATATTATTTTTTATATTATTTTCTTCAATTTTTAGTTACTTTCGTTCTGTTTCATAATTTCCAAAAAGTTTATAATTATTTCTGTTTAATTAAAAATTATTCTCTTCAATTTAAAATTATGGTTATCTTTGTTTCCTTCATTTATTTTCTCTAATTTTTAACTATTTTTTTTTTTTCAATGAACCTCGGAAAGTTTTAAGTATTTTTCTGAAACTTTCTTTAACTTTCCGGCAATTAAAATATATTATGTAATTTTGTCAATTATTTTCTCAAATTTTAATTATTTTTTTCAATTTTATATTATTTATCTCAATTTTCAATCATTTTTTTTTTCAATTAGTTTCCCTAATTTTTCATTATTTCATTTTTTTCAATTTATTTTCAAGATTTTCAAGTAATTTTCTCAAGTTTAAATTATTTTCTTTATTTTTAATACATTTCTATGAGTTTTTAAATTACTTTCCCCCATTTTTAATTGATTTCATTTTTTTTCAATTAATTTGAAAAATCAGCAATTATTTTGTTTAATTTCAATTGCATTCTATGTTTTTCAATTACTTTATTCAAAATTCAATAATTCTCGCATTTTCTCAATTATCAAATATTTTCTTGAAATTTCAATACAATTCTTCAACTTCCAAATGATTTCTTTAATTTTCATTTATATTTTACCATTGTTTTAATTATTTTCATCAGTTTTCAATTGACAATTTATTTTTCTCCTTTAATTTTATGATTATTCATTAATTTAAAAATTTTTTTTTTTGGAATGCTGATTATTCTCACCAATTGTAGAAAATTTTTTTTAATTAATTATTTTTTTGAATAGTTAATTATTTTCGTCAATATTTAGTTATTTTTGTCATGTTGTAATTTCCCTTTTAATTATCAATTATTTTCTTGAAATTTACATTTAATTCTTTAATTTCCAATTTATTTCTTCATTTTTTAATTATTTTTTTTCAAATCTCAAAAATTTTCTTTAAATTTCAATTATTTTGATTGATTTTCAATTAGTTCCTTAATATTAATTAATTCCTGTATTTTCTCAATTATCAATTATTTTATTTCAATACAATTTTTTTGATTATCAATTATTTTCTTGAAATTTCCATTTAACTCTTTAATTTTCAATTTATTTCTTCAATTATTAATTATTTTCTTTCATTTTCAAACATTTTCTTTAATCTTCAATTATTTTTATTGATTTTCAATTAATTCCTCAATATTCAATAGTTCTCTTATTTTTCCAATTATTTTTTTCACTCATAAAAATTGTTTTAAATTTTCAATTCAATTATTCAATTCTTAGTTATTTTCTTCAAATTTAAATTTCACTTTTAAATTTTCAATTGTTTTCTTTAATATTAAAATATTATCGCCTTTTTTCTATTTTTTTTTTTTTTGATTATCATTAAGCTTCTTTAATTTTAAATACAATTATTAAATTCTTTTCTTTAATTTTTAATTCCATTCTTCAAGTATTATTTCCTATTTCAATTTTCAATTGTTTTCTTCTATATTAATTAATTCTCGGATTTTTTAATTAATTTTTTTCAATTTTTGAGTGCATAAAAATTATATTTTAAGTATATAAATTGTAATTAAATCCTTCAATTTTTTATTGCTTTCTTCAATTTTCAATTATTTTTTTCAATTTTTTTCAATAAAATTTTATAATTATTCTTTGATTTTTTAAATTATTTTGTTCAGTTGTGTATTAATCTAGCCATTTTAAATTTTTTTTTTCAATTGTCAATTATTTTCGTGATTTTGTAATTTTTTTTTTCAATTATCAATTATTTTTTCAAATTTTTATTCAATTCTTAAATTTTCATTTTATTTCCTCAATTTTTTATTATTTTCTTCAATTTTAATTATTTTTTACGATTTCCAATCCAGTTGTTTAATTTGCAATTATTTGCGACTGTTATTCCTATAATTTTTCAACTATTTCGTTTAAATTTAATATATTTATTGTTTATTTTTTTAAACTATTGAGATTGCTTTAAAAAAAACTCACTTTTGGCGTCGGATTTAGCGAAAAAAAATTGTAAACCTATATATAAAAATTTTCCATCATTTTGTGTCTCAGACAAAATCTTTTTTTTGTGTACCTGTTATATTATTATTTATTATTATTATTATTATTATTAATTTATATAACATTTCTCATTATTAATCACCTATTTATTATTTACTTTATTCATAATTGTGGAATAGAGAAAAATATAAAAAAAAATTTATCTCTTTCTTAAATAAAAAATCTTGAAAAAATCGTTATATTTATTTGTTATTTTATTGAATTTTTAAAGAATTTTCACGGGATTTTTGGCAAAAATCTATGACAAATATGAAATTATTTGGAACTGTCGATGGCATCTGTTACTTTGTTGTTTAAACTTTTGTGCCGTGTACATAAACTGTGAACGAGCTTGTTTGAATGCTCCCCAAGCACTTAATTGTATAAGTAGATTCAGTTGTTATCAGTAGGGCTCCTTCACATCGTCTGATTGATAGAATAGTCTTCCTATCCAGCGGTCTTCTAATCGTAAAGGCTCGTGGTAAATTATTTTCTCCCAAAAAGAGATAAAAAATTAACGCTTTCTAGTCCTGTAAAACGATTTCTAGGATTCTATCTCTAAATTTTAGTCAAATACTCATTAAATTAAATCTTTTTTCAATGATTTTGAAAGTTGTGTTAAAAAATTTTTTGTTTCATTGTCAGGCAGTGATTTCAATTAATTTAAATTATTTTTGTAGATTATGTCTCGAGTGCTGTTCCTGCTCTTATTTTGTAACATTGTGTCATTACATAGATGCTGGTCTTCAGGTGAGAAAATTGATTTTATTTATTTAATGAAAAAACTATATTATTAAATAATAATTTATGTATATTTAATTATATTATTTATTATTGATAAATTTTTATAAAAATTGTTTTAAAATACTTTTTTGTTTATTAATTAATTAATCAAAATTTTATTTCTAATTATAATAAATAACAATATTGATCCTTTTTGCAATTTTAGAAACACAATGTAAACTTCCGGGAGAATTTCTTTGCAAAAACGGAAAATGTATTTCAGATTTATTAAAATGTAATGAGAAGAATGATTGTGGCGACGACTCAGACGAAGAAAATTGCAGACATTCTGAGGTTTGTCTTGTTATTTAATTTAAACTAGAAGTGGACAACTTTTATTGAAATTTTTTTTTTTATTAAATTATTCATTTAATATGCAAATTAAAACTTTTAATTACAACAAATTTAAATTGCAATTAAATTGGTTTTTTTATAAACAATTTTTATAAACAAATGCATTGTTTACCTATTTTTTGTCTCGTTTTCTGTTAATTTTCACTAAACTATGCAAAGTATTCTTTTTTAAATTTATTTTACAATTAAATTACCTTTTTTTGTAAACAATAAATTTAAACAAATTTACTAAAATGAGATTTTTGTGTTAAAAAAATTGTTTCTTTTTATATTATGCTTAGGTCAAGTAAACTTACCTTTGTTATGAAGAAAAATGTATTTTGCAGTTAATATTCCTTTCTATATAAACAATTTTTTTAAACAAATGCATTATTTGGCCATTTATCAAACGCTACAATTTTTGGCTAAAAATGACCAAATAATGCATTGGTTTAAAAAAATTGTTTATAAAAAAAGGAAAATTAATTGCAAAATTCCTTTTTTTTTATAACAAAGTTCAGTTTACTTGGCCTAAGCATAGTATAAAAATAAATAATTTTTTTTATCATAAAAATCTCATTTTAGTTTATTTGTTTATATTTATTGTTAATAAAAAAAAGTTAAATTAATTGTAAAATGAATTTTCCTAAAAACTATTTACTTTGCATTTTTCAGAGAAACTTCGCCAAAAACGCAACAATTTTTGGCTAATAAATGGCCAAATAATGCATTTGTTTAAAAAAATTGTTTATAACAAAATTAAAATTAATTACTAAATTTCATAACAAAGTTCAATTTACTTGACCTAATAATATAAAAAGAAACAATTTTTTTAATATAAAAATCTCATTTTAGTTTATTTGTTTATATTTATTGTTTATGAAAAAAGGTAATTTAATTGTTAAATAAATTTTTAAAAAAATTACTTTGCATAGTCTAGTGAAAATTAACAGAAAACGCGACAATTTTAGGCTAAAAAATAGCTAAAAATAAGAATGTGCAATCGGTTAAAAATTGCCCTCGAAAAATCAATTTAAACTCTTATAGTTTACAATTTTTTTCCACTGTGGACTAACCACGGAAAAAAAATTACTTACAATTTTTATTTAAATGTTTTACAATTTATTTAACTTTTTTAAAGTTTCAAATTGCTATCTAAAATTTTTTCTTGTTTCCTAAATTCCAAATCATTTTATTAAAATTATTCGCTAATTTTTTCCCCATATTTTTTTTCAAATTTGAACATCAGTTTGATTTAAGGATAATCACTCACCTTTATTTTAACCAGTGTTAAAGTAATTTTTAAAAAATTATACTTTTGCTACAAAAAATTTTTTTTCGGCGTTTTGCATAATTTTCAAAAATTGCAATTATTTATCTGAAATTTTAATTATTTTCATTCTATTCCAATTATTTTTAAAAATTTTAAATTATTTTCATCAATTTTAAATTATTTTGTTTAATATTAATTTCTTTTTATCATTTTGCAATTTTTTCTTTATCTTTTAATTATTTTAATTATTTTTCAATTAATTTCATAAATTTTCAGTTATTATCGCATATTAAGATTATTGTCTTCAATTATTTTTCAATTTTTTTTTAATAAATTCTGTACTTTACCTATCTATAATTATTTTCTTCAGTTTCTAATTAATGTCATTCTTTTGTCATAATTTCTAAAAATTTTAATTATTTATCTGAAATTTTAGTTGTTATCATCATATTTTTCAACTGTTTCCCTTATTATTTTTAAATATTATTCCAATTTTGTAAAATTAGTTTTTAAAATTTTTAAGTATTTTTCTCAAATTTCAATTATTTTCTTCAATTTTTATTTATTTTGATTTGTTTTTATAATTTCTAAAAATATTGATTAATTATCTTAATTTCAATTATTTTAAGTTTTCTTCAATTCTTTTCTTCAACTTTTGATTATTTTAATTTTTTGAATTAATTTTTCAGATTTTTAAACATTAATTATTCTAAAATTTCAAATATTGTCTTTAATTTTCTCAATAACTTTTACAATTTAAATTATTCTCTCTTTAAAAATAAAGCAATGCCATTATTTTTTTGCTAAATGTTATATTATTTATTGCAATTTTAAATTAATTTTCTTAATTTACTATACTTAATTATTATAAAATTTTTAATTATTATCTTCAATTTCTAATCATTTTCATTATTTCTGAATTAATATCCTGAACTTTCATTTACATATGTCAATATTTTCAATTATTCTGTTCAATATTCATTTATTTTCATCCTTTTGCAATTATTTTCTCCATCTCTCAATTATTTTAATTATTTTTTAATAAATTTCCTAAATTTTCAGTTTTTATCTTAAATTCAGATTATTGTCTTCAACTTTCAATTTTTTAACCAATTTTTCAATTATTTTCTTTTGCTTAAAAATAAATTCTGTAACTTTTCTATTATTTTCTCCATTTTCTAATTATTTTTATTCAATAATTTTGAATAATTGCAGTCATTTATCTGACATTTTAATTATTTTCATTATATTTCAATGATTTTTTCAAATTTTAAATTATTTTCATCATATTTAAATTATTTTTTTCAATTGTAAATTATTCTTATCATTTTTCAATTATTTCTTTAAATTCTTAGGCATAATTCTCATTTTGTAAAATTATTTTTAAAGGTTTTTAAGTATTTTTCTCAAATTTCAATTATTCTCTTCAATTTCCAATTACTTACGTTCTTTTTCATAGTTTCCAAAATTTTTTAAATTATTTGTCTGAATTATATTCTGTATTTTTTGTAATTATTTCCCTTAAATTAAATATCGTTTTTTTCAATTTTAAGTTGTGTAATTTTTTTTTTTCATTTATTTTCTTTAATTTTTAAATATTTTTTTTTTACTTTTGGGTACAATTAACTTCTAAAAGCTTCAAGTATTTACCTGCAATTTTCTTTAATTTTTCTTCATTTAAAATATATTGTATAATTTTTTCAATTATTTTCTCAAATTTTAATTATTTTCTTCAATTTTAAATTATTTATTGTACTTTTTTATTATTTGCTTAAAATATTAATGATTACCATCATTTTTTAATTCATTTTCTAAACTTTTAATGATTTATCTCAATTTCAATCATTTTTTTTAATTTCCAATTATTTTCTCCAATTTTTCAATATTCTAATTTTTTTAAATTTACTTATAAGATTTTGCAGTTTTTTCTTAAATTAATTATTTTCTTTAGTTTTAAAACATTTCTATGATTTCTTAAATTAC
Organism: Ganaspis brasiliensis; assembly: GCA_037103525.1. Classification (NCBI taxonomy): domain Eukaryota; kingdom Metazoa; phylum Arthropoda; class Insecta; order Hymenoptera; family Figitidae; genus Ganaspis; species Ganaspis brasiliensis. Next base: position 3,003,544 of record JAZKLR010000211.1, read on the forward strand.
TTAATCGTTTTCATTATTTTTTTTTTTTCAATTAATTTGTCAAATTTTCCATTATTTTTTTAAAAATATTGTAGTTAAAATATTTACAATTGTTGATATCTTGGATATAAGAAATTACAGTTTCTATAATTTATAGAAAACGCTGTTCATAATTCCTCGAAAGGAGATTTTGTTGTCTGACTCATAACGGCATTTTCTACTTATGTTAATACAAACTAAAGTTTTTTTTATTTTCATCAAGTTCGTATAATATGAAAATTTATTGAAAATAATTTTCAAAAATAGCAAACTTTGTTTAAAATAAAAAATCTAACTTAACACGGTTTTTTTTTCTGTATACTCAAGACAAAGAGATAAAAACAAACTGCTAAATTTAAGGGTGAAGTCACAAGCGGAGGTTAGGAGATGAAGGGAATAGACTGGAACAATCAGATAATTGGTCACATTGGAAAGCATTTTTTGATTGGCCTATTCTATTCCCCTGATCCTCTAATCCTCCGCATTTGGTTTCACACTAAGGAGATTCTCTCCATTAAAATAACCTTAATAGAAACCCAGAAAACAACAGAATTTAAGTTTAAAGTCATTTTCTGTCACAAAATGTTCCTTTTAAAAAATAGTCCAAAAGTACCAGAACTATTTATATTTTAAATTCTTAATTTACAGGTAACTAAATTAATGACATGCGACCAGACAAAGTATTTTAAGTGCAAAAATGGGTTATGCGTGCCGAAAATCTTCAGATGTAATGGAGTCAATCAATGTTTCGATAATTCAGACGAAGAAAACTGTGAAAATTCTGAGGTTAGATTTAATACACACCTTATATGTTTTCTGCTTTTTTTTGTTGTTTTTATAGACAAAGTTTTCGAGATAAGAAAGGCCAATTTATATTTCTTCTGCGCATAGCACGAAAATTTTGTGTCTGAAATTGTTTACTGAAGTAGCAAATGGTCTAAAGCACATACTTTCCACATTGGAATAAACCGGGAGTTTGCAAATTTTTTTGAAAAATTGGAATTTTTTATACAATTTACCCAGGGCCGGATAAACCGGGAGTTTGCAAATTTTTTTGAAAAATTGGAATTTTTTATACAATTTACCCAGGGCCGGATCAAGGCTGTCACGGGCCTGAAGCACAAACAAATTTCAGGGCCCCCCTAAAAAAAAAAACAAAAGTTTCTGCATTTTTATCTTATCGGAGTGTCCAGCGAATAATCATTTAAACAATGGAGAAAATGTTCAAAGAATCTTAACAAAATGTAAAACAATGAAATTTTACGTAAATTACAAAAATTACAAAATTTTATTAAAACCAGTATCATGAATGAACAGATAAGAAAGTTAAGGATAATTTACATTGAAATGGGAATATTAAAGCAAAAAGATGTAAAAAATGTACTAATTGAAAAAACTGCAAAAAATAAATACATTCTTCAAAAATAAAAGTTTAAAAAATCAATAAAAGTAAAAGAAAGAAAATTTAGAAATATGGCAATAATGCGTTATAAAATATTAAACAGTTTAAGGAAAATTGATTAAACTGATTTTTTAAAATCAAAATACTACGCAATAAACAGTAAAAGTTTTTAAAACAAAAAATTGAAATAACAAAAGAGAGGAAAAAATGATTTTCAAAAAGTTAAAATATTTGTGGACATGTTTTTTTAAATTAAGAAAATAAATAAGATACACTGAGAAAAAAGGTTTGGTTTTACCAACAATATTTTTTAGTTGACCATTGTTGGTTGTAACAACAATATTTTGATTGGTATAACAAAACGATTTGGTTGGCGTAACACATCAAGTTGTTTGGGACAACCATATTATTTTGTTGCTCTTATTTGGTTGAACCAAACATAATTTAGTTGTGACAACCAAAAATTTTTGTTATACCAACAAACAACACTGAACCAAATAATTTAGTTGTCTCAACCAAATAGTTTGGTTGAATAAATACCAACCAAATAATTTGGTTGGCTCAACCAAATTTTCGGTGCTATGACTAAACATTTTTCTCAGTGTAATCAGGAAAAAACGGAAAAATGTTACTGAAGATAAAAAAATACTTTAAAAACTTGTTTTGAAAATCAAGCAAAAGCAATAATTTTTTTTAAATGAAGAATTTAAGTTAAAACAATTAAACAATTTTAAGAAAAAAATCCAATATTTCTAAGAAAAGGAGAAATTTTGATCAAATGGGAAAATTTATTATAAGATCAAATTTACGAAAAATAAAATGAAAGAAGAAAAGTCTTTAAAAATTATAAAAATTAATAAGTTATGACAAATAACAAAAAACCAAATAAATATTTTAAAAATCATAAAATTAAAAAAAATTATATTTTACAACTTTCAAATTATAATAATAAATAAAATTAATCACTGGAAAAGTAAGTAAATTTTTTTAAATATTGTTAAAATAAAACTGTATAAAATTAACTGAAGTAATTTTTGTTAAAAGAATACAATTAAAAAAAATCTAAAAAGTAAAAAAGTAGGTATTATTAAACGCATAAAAAAAGAAAAAATTTTAAAAAGAAATGAAAGCGATTTTTCAAAAATACAGAAAAGCAATATAAAACATCACCTACCAAAAAAATTGTTTGAAAAAGAAAAAATTGCAAGAAAGAATAATTAAATATTTCAAAAAAGTGATATAAATTAGTGTGTAAATAAGTCTACAATTTTCTCTATAATTTTCTACAGTTTTCAGTTTACAAGTATTCTCTTTAAATTTTATAATTATTCTTTAACTTTTTTAATTATTTTGTTCTGTTGTAGATTATTCTCGACAGTTTTCGAATTCCTTTTTTAATTGTCACTTATTTTGCGCATTTATCAATTATTTTCTTTAATATTAAATTATTCTCGTCATTTTGTAATTTTCTTTAAATTATGAATTATTTTCTAAAGTCAATTCCATTCTACAATTTTCAATTAAGTTTATTCAATATTCCAAAAAAAAACTTGAATTTTTTCAATTATAAACCATTATTTCAAATTACAATTTATTTATTCAATTTTTGATTATTTTCTTCAAATTTCATTCACATTTTTCAATTTTCAATTATTTTTTCGAACATCAATTTGCTTTTTTTATTTTAAGCACAATTGTTCAATTATTCTCTTCAGTTATTAATTATGCTTTAAAAATTTCATTTCCATTCTTCTAATTTAAATTTTTTCCTCAATTTCAATTATTTTGTTCAATTTATTCAATTTTTTTCAATACAGTTGTTTAATAATACAATTATTTCCAACAATTATTTCTACAATTTTTTTCATTTTTAAATTTTCAATCATTTTTTAAATTAAATATTTATAGTTTGGTTTTTTAAATTATTTTTCCAGTTGTGTATTAATCTAGCAATTTTTTGAATTTTGTCTTCAATTGTCAATTATTTTCGTCATTTTTAAGAAATTATCTTCAACTTTGCTATTATTCTTGTTATTTTTCAATTATTTTCTTTAGTTTTTAGTTATATCTTACAGTATTTAAAATTTTTTATTTATTCTCTTAAAATTTTAAAATTATTTTTCTACGTTTTCAATTATTTTTTTCAGTTGTGCATTATTCTAGTCACTTTTTGATTTTTTTTTCAATTGTCAAATATTTTCTTTAATATTTTAAAATCTTCGCCTTTCGCCAATTTTTTTTCTTCATTATCAATAAGATTCGTTAATTTCACATTTTTATTTTCTTCAATTCCCAATTTTTTCTTCAAATTTCAATTCCAATTTTTATTTTTTAATTGTTTTCTTCTATATTCAATAACTTTCGGCTTTTTTCAAATACTTTTTTTAATTTTATTCAATTATTTTTCAATTATTTTCTTCAGTTTAAATTGTTTTGTTTTGATTTTCAATCCAGTTGTTCAATTTGCAATTGGTTACTGCAATTATTCCTATAATTTTCTTAATTTTTCAATTTTTTAGTTTAATTTAAATGTATATTGTTTTATTTTTTAGATTATTTTTAACAAATGTGTACTTATCTTGCCATTTTTCGAATTTTGTTTTTAATTGTCAATTATTTTCGTCATTTTTCATATAATATATTCTTTTCCATTTTGTAATTATTCTCGCAATTTTTATTATTTGCATTTCCAAAAATTATAGTTTTAAATGACGCACATCAATGTAAAGTTTCTCATTAATGTTGCTGTTAATTATTATTTTACTATATACATGTAATAATTGCAACTTTGATTAATTGAAACTTATAAGTTTGAAAAAATTAATCTTTGAGTTAATTGACGTTTGGGATTTATATAAATAATTATCACTTGGAATTAATTAAGTTTAATTTAGTTTTTGACTTTCTTTCCATAAAATTTTTTTTTAGATATTCTGATCATTTTAAATTCAATTTTTCATATTATTATTAAAGAATACAAGATTGAAATTGAAGTTTTTAGAATTTATTTACCTTCCCAGAGTTTCTTAAAAATTTGCGGATCGTTTTTAAAATTCACGAATCATTTTAAAAGTTTTTTTCACGATACATTAAATTCTGGCACCGGGCTCTTTTGGGGCTACTTTCCGTTCAATTTTTTTGCCTGTATATAACTATATTTATTAGTTTTTAATGTTTCTTCACAGTTAATGTGTTAGTTTTTTATTAGGTAATTTCTAATTCAGATGAGTTAGATGAAAATATATTTTTGACAGATTTTTATCGCCCTCTCCTTCACCCCTAAGCAAAATTCTAAAACTGATGAGAATAATTATTCTAAGTAAAAAAAAATTTTGATACCTAATAATAATCGTATAATAATCGTTTTCAAATTTTAGAAGATAATATTATTTTTTCATTTTTAAAAATGTTATAGATACTTTGTTTTTGGTTTTTTTTTTCAATGATATCAACGATTTGTATTCGATCTAATATATATAAGAACACTGGTGCAAGTGACGTTTTAACAAAGCTTTTCAGAAGCTTTCTTAGCTCAATATATCAAACATATTTCTTACATTCTCGGAAAAGAATGTATCTTTCGAAAAAGCTCTATATTCTTTGTGTACGAGAGAATGGGAAAGGATATTATTTCTCTTTTTTTTTTCATGAAAAGTTTCTAAATCGTTACTAAAAACGACTCGTATAAAAATAGAAATAAAGACTTTTGAATTTTCTTATTTTATTCGAAGTAATTTTCGTTAATAGTATTTTTCTATGTCTACACATAGAAATTTATAATTTATTTAAATACATATTTTTATTTCTCAGAAACTCTACACGTTATTTAAAATTGTGTAATTATTTATATTTTTATTTTATATATTATTAAATTATATTATTACTTTCTGACGTATAGCCTATTATTAATATATCACGCTTACGCAAGTTTTAAAATTTTTTTATTTATTGAATAAGAATCATATAATTAATGTCTTTTAACTTTTTGTTTATTTTCTAATTCTAGTGGACACCACCATTTCGTAATTGCACACAGAATGAATTTCAATGTAGAAATAAATTTTGCATACCCGTAGAAGATTTTTGCAATGAACAAGAAGATTGTATTGACGGCAGTGACGAATATGAAGGATGTGAAAGAATGGTTAGTTTTTTTTTATAATATTAATTTTTTCTAAATAGATTCCATTACAAATAGAACTTCATTTTACCTTTGCATATTCTATTAACAAAACTATTAAAAATAAAATAATAATAGCAAAATGGTAATTTTTCGAGAAATTTTTCAGAAAACGTTAAAAACTCCAAATTTTTCATCAGTTGACTCTAGAGTTTAAAAAAAAAAAAGTGTAATTCAATGTCAGATTTAAAAAGCGCAGTTGAAAAATCTTTCTGTTGGATATTTATTCTGCCATTTGCAATTTTAGACAAATCAACATTTGTCGATTTGGGAATTCTATTAAATATTCAATTCATACAAAAATTAATTCGGACAAATGTAAATTGTATCAAATGGATATTCTGACATTTAAAAATTCAACTCACTTGAAATTCTGTTAAACGAGAATTCTGCTGACTGAAAATTCGGTTAAATTCAATGTCTCTTAAACGGAGAGTCTGTTAAAAAGAAATACTTCAAAATGAAAATTCTAATAAATATGAATTCCGTGACCTAAAAATTCTGTTAATAAAAAATCCGATTTTATTTATATTCGATTGAAAACAATAAAATGAAAATTTGACTAAAAGAAATTTCTGTCTAATAAAATCCCATTAAATAAAAATTCTAACTGATAAATTTTATAATTTATTTATGCGCCTCCACAAGAAGATTTTTAAAAATGTATTATATTTTTCTACTTTTAGTTGAAGCAAATGCCTTGCTCGGGATTCAAATGCAGAGACGGAATTTGCATCAATAGACATTGGCATTGTGATGGTAAAACAGATTGTCCAGATGGAAGTGATGAATACGACTGTGGTGAGCATTTATAGATTATAATTTTTCAAAAGGAAATGTATGATGTTTCAAGGCAGATATCTAATTTATTTGGTTTTCGAAACATTTTAAAAATCGATTTTTTTGGAACAAATAAAATCAACAAGAAAATGAACAAATTAAAGAAATAGCCAAGAACATTTTTAAACAATAAAAAGTCTTAAACATCTAACAAATTATATGAAATAATGATAAAAAGTATTAAAAACATTATTATAAACTCAAAAAAAAAAAAAAACTCAAAAAACTTAAAGCTTAAAGTTTAAGTTTAAAATGGTAAAATTAAACGAAAAGCAAATGTAAAAATATAATTGAAAAACCTAGGATGAATAAATAAATTGTTTAAAAATAAAACAGTTTAGAAATTTATTAAATTAAAAAGAAAGAAAATTAAAAATATTCTAATAATTTGTATAAAGGTACTAAAACAGTTTCTCAATTTTAAATTGAGCTTTTTATATTCTAATAATGTTGTGAGATATTAGAAAGTTTTAAGAAAAAAATGTTTTAAAGGTTTTTTTATCAAGATACCACGTGATAATATATATGACAAAAGTGTATAAACATTAAAGAATGAAGAATTAAAGCAATAAAATAATTAAACAAAAAATTAGAAAACTTACGTAGATGTTTCTCTTCTTTAATAAAATAAATAAGAAAATCCGTGAAAAAACTTAAAAATTTTACTAAAGAGAAAAATATTTGAAAAAAATGCAAACACTAGAAAAATTAGTTTAAAAATTAAGTAAAAAACTGTAGATGAATAAAATTTTTTTTAGAAAAAGTAAAATTAAATGAAAATAATTAAAGTCCTATTTAAAAAAAGTGATGTAACGAAATATATCGAAAATCTCGCTTTCATTGTTGTTGAAAACCTGATTGGTTATCCAAACGCTTGAAGTTTTTCATATCTAGCTATGTAAATAAATGATTATGAATGTATCAAATAAAATGTGCGGTTAATACTTATTCGCATTTTGACGATATAAAAGAATTAAAGGAATGATTAAATCGCTCGTCCGTGGTCAAAATAAGAATTAAATAAATCAGTTCGCCCACCTGTCTAAATGAATGAACAGAAATCGAAGGAAATAAGTTGAATTAAGTTCTAATTTTCCGTCAGGTAAGCAGTTAAATGACTAAAAGAAATTAAAATTTATTTGAATTTCCACATGTAGGTACCTATAAAAAATCTAAATTAAAATTCTTTCTGATTTTAATAAACAATATCAATTTAAACTATCTAAAAATAAATTTAGGTATCCATAATTTTTATTCCGTTAAAATTCAAGTACATCCAAAGTAAATAAACAGTTCTAATGTTTATTAATGGAAATTTTAATCGATTCTAAATTTAATTCATCAATTGTATATATGATTTTAAGACAATAGTTCTAATTTAAATTAACCTCAAATTCAATTACAGGGTTGCTACAATTTCAAAATTTCATGACTTTTCCAGGTTTTCCAGACCATTTTTCTTAAAATTCCATGACCAAATATTAAATAACTAGCAATATTAATGAAGATTACGAGAATAATTACAAAATTGAAGAGAAGATCTGAAAAATGACGAAAATAATGAAAAATTGAAAAAAAATTGGAAAAATTTAAGAATAATCATAAAATTTTAAGAGAATAACTGGAAATTGAAAAAAATACAAGAAATAATTGAAACATTCCTGAAAATAATTAAAATTGAAAAATGACAAGAATAATTCAAAATTTGAAAGAAATATCTAAAAAATAACGAAAATATATGACAATTGAAAACTAAATTCGAAAAAGTGACTAGATTAATAGAAAACTGAAAAAACTAATTAAAAAAAATTAAACAAGTAATATTAAATTTAAAAAAAAAATGCAAATTGAAAAGTTAAGAAAATTATAGGAATAATTGTTGAAAATAATTGCTCATTGAACAATTGGATTGAAAATCGAAAAAAATAATTAAAAACTGAAGAATGGAATGGAAATTTAATGAATATAATTAAAAATTGAAAAGAGTAATTAAAAAATGCTGAGAATTATTGAATACAGAAGAAAATGATTGAAAACTCAAAAATGAAATTAAAATGTAAATGAATTGATTTTTAACGAAAATAAGTAAACAATTGAATTGAAAATTAAAGAAACTTATTGATAGTCGAAAAAAATAATTTTAAAATGGCGACAATCTTTAATATTAAAGAAAATAATTGGAAATTGAAAAATGGAATTGAAATTTAAAGAAAATAATTGAGAATTGAAGGAAATAATTAAAAATTGAAGAAATAAATGGAAAATTAAAGAATTAAATAGAAATTTGAAGAAAATAAAAAAAATTACAACATGAAGAAAATAATTTAGAAACAAGGAAAATAATGTTCAACTGAAAATAAATTTCGAAAACTGGCGAGAATATTCGCCAACGACGAAATAATTGAAAAGTTAAAGAATAATTATAAAATTTAAAAAGAATAAATGAGAATTTACAAAATTGTAGGAAATAATTGAAAATTAATGAAAACAATAATTAATAATTGAAAAAAATAATTGAAAAATAATGAGAATAATTGAAAATTAAAAAATTATGGATTTTATAGGATTAATTGGTGAAAATAATTGAACAATTGAATTTAAAATTCAGGAACATTGATAATCGAAAGAACTAATTGACAAAAGGTGAAAAGTTTTTAATATTAAAGAAAACAATTGAAAACTGAAAAATAGAATTGAAATTTGAAGAAAATAATTTAGTTATAGAATTTAATTGAAATTTTAAAACAATTTTTATGTTTGAACAAAATAATTTAATTTTGAAGAAAATAGAGAAAGTTGAAGAAATAGATTGAAAATTAAAGAATTGAGTTGAATTTTTAAGATAATAATTGATAAAATTGAAGGAGAAATTATAAAATGACGAAAATAATTAAATATTAAGGAAAATACTTGACAGTTGAAAAAAATTCGATAAATGTCGAGAATAATCGACAATAGAACTAAATTATTGAAAAAATTAAAGAATAATTATAAAATAAAAGAGAAAATAAAATTGTCAATTGAAAACTAAAGAAAATTATAGAATAAATTGTAGAAAATGTATGAAAATTGAAGAATTTTGAATATTGAACAAAATAATTAAAAATTGAAGAAAATAATCGAAAATGTAGAAAAAAGATATTGAAAATTGACAAATGAAATTAAAATTTGAAGAAAATAATTGATAATTGAAAGAAAAATTACAAAATGACAAAAATAAGTAAAAAGTAAAGAAAATAATTTAGAAATAAAAAAAATAATTGATAATAATTAATACAAAAAAATACAAAAAAATGCGTAAAGAAAGAGAAGCTAATTAAATTAATTTTTTAAAACAACATTTTATAAAATTCCATGACTTTTCAAGGTTTTCCCTGACTACAAAAAAATTTCATGACAATTCCAGGTTTTCCAGAACCTTAGCAACCCTGAATTAGTATAAACTTCAATTTAATCTATCCACATTTATAACGTACTTAAATCTAACATTTATTTGTAGAACTTTAGGTTAAAAGAATTTTTACTCGATTCCAAATTTTAATTCATTAAAATTTCAGCAGAATTTAATTTAAATTTATTATAAATTTAATGAATGTCAATATAAATCTTATCAAAATTCAAAACGTATTAATTTCAATCAACTTTAATTACAATCATTATAGTGAAAAAGTTTATAAGTAGGTACAAATTTTAGTCAATTATGGATTTTTCAAATCAAAAATTTACATATAAACGATCCAAAATTTAAATTATTAAAATATTTAATATATTCAAATTTTAATCTATTCAAATTTCAACTGAAGCAAATTTCTGTTACATCCGATTTCATTTATATTTATTTATTATTAAAAATAATATGTAGTAACAAAATTTAAAGAATTCAAATCTAAATTCACATAATTGTTTCATATGAATGGTATCTCTCATATAGAAATAGATATAGCCAGATGGATTATTCTGTAAAAGTTTTTAAATTAATTATTTATGAAAGAAAAATTCTGGAGCATGTAATTTTCCAACTATGCAAATTATTAAACGTCCAAATTTTCAAATTTCAAGAGTCCAAATATCCAAAAATCCGAATTTCCAAATCGTCAAAAATCCAAAAGTGAGAATATCCAATAATCAAATACTCGTTTTTATCAAATTTCCAAAAGTCCTAATATCCAAATGATCAAATATCCATTTAATCGAAAATCCAAATGTTCGAATATCTAAATGTTCAAAGACCCAAATGTTCGAACATTTGGTTCATAGAGGAAAATTTTTTCACAAATTAAAAAAATTTTTACTTTCTTAAGTACTTAAGTAAAATCTCCTAACAGTTAGGGAAGATTATTATTGAAATATTTTTTCCGTGTAGGATAGCAATTTTTTAAAATATTTACAACATGATAAACGAAATAAATTATCGCGTGCGTAGCGCGCGTATTTGTTTTCTAGTTTTGAGAAAAAAGGAAATATTTTTAAGAAACAGAAAAATAATTACATAAAGTAACTTAAAAAAAAGACTTAACAAAATTAGAATATTGAAGAATATACTAAAAAATAAGAAAAGTTATTTGAATAAGAAAAATAAGAAAAATAAGGAAATTTAAGAAAAAAGTTTAAAAGAATGAGAAAACATTAGTTTGAACATTAGTTTCATTAGTTTGAAAAATTGAGAAGATCTTTTTCAAAAATGAAAAAATATTTAAAAAATAATGACAAATATACAAATTGTGAAAAATAAACAAAAAAATAAGGAACAGTAAGAATAAAATAAGAAAATGTCAAAATGTCTATGAAAAGGATGTCCAATTTTTTCAAAAAAGAAAATCTTGGAAAATTACACGCAAAAAGAAGAAACTTTAAAAAAATAAAATTTCATAAAACATACATTTTTAGAACAATTCAAACAATTTTATCTCAAGAAACCATGGCTAAAAAATAAAAATTCCAAAAGTTACAGAAAAGAAAATTTTATGTGTAAAATAAAAACTAAAAAATCATGAATTGTGTAAAAATAGATACATAAATAAATAAATAAATAAAATAATGAAAACATTTTTTTTAAATAAGATATTATAAAAAAACAGTTAGAGTTCGAGAAAGTAATATTTCTTAGAAATTTCTCAGAAATAAAAAAATTAGATTAAATCGAAAATTCACTAAAAATTCTAAAAATTATAGAAACAAAAAATTATGTAAGAATGAAAAAATTGACTATAAAATTGAAAATTAGAAAAAAGTCGGAAAAGTTGTCTATTTTCTACCCTTTTATAATAAATTTTATAACGCCTTATACGAATAATAAAAATGTCTTTAAACAGTTAAAAACTGAATTAAAATATCGTAAAATATTTTTGAATAATAATTTAACTTTGATTTTTTCGAAATTGAAAAACTGCGTTCTTAGGGTATTTCACGCCTGTCACATCGTTTTCATGATCTGTTTCCTGCATTCTAAAAATTTCAGTAGCCAAATGTGGACGAGTTTTAATTAGTTCTTCAAACTCCGTTGTTTTCTTCACCAACTTCAAGTGCAAAATCAAATATTCCAATGCTTTATCCTTTAATTTCGAAATTGAAAATACATCTGCAAGTTGAATTGTTTCTAATACTGTGTCCAGGGATAGATTATTGTACAAACTGATGATACACATTTTTTTCAGCTTTTCCAGGTCATACTTTTCAGCTGCATAAAATAGTTCTAATGCCGATTCTGCCAAGTTCTCGACCTTTTCAGTATAAATAAAGCGAAGCAATTTCTGAAAAATTGTTGATTTTATGTCTTTGATTTCAATAATAGAAGTCAGTTCTTCCGCCATTTTGCTTTTAAACATGGCTGCAAATACGGGACTTCGAAGTGCGAGGATCATTTTATGCGCAGTTAACTTTTTTTCCTCCACTAGAATTGTCACATCTTTGCAGGCTTCATCATTTAAAGAATTTTCTATTTGTCCCAATAAATCTTCAGATTTTAGAGAACTAGTTATTGGCTTTTCAATAACTTCTTGAATTGAATCGAATACAGTCAGATCACATGTGACGAAAACGTATTTTGATATCGAATTATCCTTACGCACAAAGAAACTATGTAATAGAGATCCACTATAAACCCAGCTTTCGTTATTATTGAAATTATTTTCATCCACTGTAAAATTAAACCCATTTTTATAAGCATCCAAAACAGAAAGTCTAAACTTTAAGTATCTTTCTGAAGGATTGGAGCAGTTTGTTTTTTTCAAGAAAATATGGAACTCCTCTTCATTGTCTTTTTTTATCTCTGTAGGTTCAAAACGAAGATGCCACTGTCCTTTTTCTGATTTTGTAGCAGGAATCTTGGAGATTCAATTGCTTCCATATTCTTACAAACGAATTCGAAATTTTCAATCATCCATTGCAATCTATATCTACGAAACGTTGGTGTTGAAATAAATAACTCTTCATCATTTTCATTTATTGTTGAGTTGAATTTCCTTTTCTTGGGCATAAATCGCCTGAAAAAGTTGTTTTTTATTAGGGTAAAGAGTACTATTCATTAAACAATACTTTATTTATTAATATTATCATAAACCTCATTATTTAAACTTATTGTACCAAATTAATTGTTCTTAAAATGTAATTTTTAAACGACTTGCTGTCTTTTGGACCTTTTGGAAAATTTGTCAACAAAAAATACAAAAAAAAGCACCATTTTGAGGTTATTTTTCTTGAAATTTAAATATTAAAGAAAATATAGACTGATTAATTAAAACAACAATTTTATCAGTTGCTACGAATTGCATTTTACATTGCATCAATTTTACCTGGAAATATATTTTAATATCGTTGGTTTTATATTTATTACGAATAGTTAATAATTAGTTGTCGTTCACTCTCAGAGGATCGATCACTGTACCCTTTACCTTATAATTATTATTATTATTGGTAATAAATAAAAATTTATCAATCCTCAACGTCAAAGTGTGGAAAAAAATTCAAAAACACATAATTCTTTTAATTTTTTTTCGGCACCTTGACTTGGAGAATTAATAAATTTTTATTTCCCGTCTGTATTATTGACAAATTATTTTAATTACTAATTATTATTATTCAATACTTAAATATTCTAAATTCTCGAACAAGATTCAAATAGTAAAATCTTCTATTTTGGGAAGTAAGAAAACACTGGAATTGTTTTAGACAATTATCTTGAAAATTAATAATAATATTTACAACAACACTTTTCAAAAAAGTTACCCGGATTATTCATTCCGAACAAATTCTTAAATTTTAATTTAATGAAATATAACAATCTAAATTTTAATCTAAATATTTATTTTTCTATTTATAGATATATAGATTTTGTAGATTTATAGATATTCTATTTATAGATATACTTTATGTTTGAAAAAATATGTAAAAAACAATTTCAATTTTTCCCCGGGTTGACTTTAAAGCACCAAAAAACATTACGAAAATTCAGCCCCAAGAAAGTCGATTTGATTTTATTATCAATTAATACTGTTTCATATTAAATGAGCATTCATTTTTTAATCAGGATAATTCAGAAAATTATGTTGCGAAACTTTATTTAGAGTATTTTTAATATTCAATTTTGAAATAATTTCTTAAAAATGATTGAAGTCTGATTTATGCAGAACATTCTAATTCAGATATACAGTAAAATTGAATTCGTCAAAAACTTTTAATGACACTATCTGAAAACTTATCAATTACAAATATTGTACAATCCCAAGCCTAAAATTAAAAAAATACCTTACTTTATTTGATCTTCTTCATGGAGTAGTATATGATCTTCATCTCCTTCTGTGGACGAAGTCATGTTATTATAATATGAGAAGTAGTCGAGAGCCATTAGCTCAACACTACGTGATTATTAGAAAATTAAATACAATTTAACCTTTCTTGCTTCGTTTCCTATATTTATAAATTGTTTTGAGTTTATAAATCACGAAATTATAAATATTTGAAACAACCAAGAAGACTAGAAACAGGAGTACAAACTCGGCTGCTTAAAATCGGGAGCAATGGTCCAAACCGTGGCAGTATGCATAGGCGTGCTACCCCGAGGCGCGGTCGTCTTCTGCGCATTCCCACCACCGATTTCACTGATGCATATTTTCATGCGACCAGAATTCATGTAGTTAAGCATATGGTGGGAATTGGTGGGGATGCGCAGAAAACTACCGCGCCTCGGGGTAGTACGCCCAAGCGTCCTGCCACAATTTGGACCATCAGTCCCACTCCATGTTGTGTCTCCTGTTTCTAGTCTTCTTGGAAACAACTCAAATTAGCAACGATTTTGATTCGACTTGCACTCAGGGATGGGTAATTGTAACAAGAATGTAACAAACTCAGAGTTGGGAACTTCCGCGTAACTTTGAGTTTTTTACGTAAATTACGTGAGTTTTTTACGTTTGTAATACAGTGAGGGTAAAATCTCATGTGAGCAGAAAGCGTAAAACTGAAAGCAGAAAATATGAGAGTAAGAGAGTCGTGGCCTGTTTACACCTTCGAAAAAAAAAATTTTCGCATTGGAGGGAACAGGACAGACTGTGTATCTGTCCTCTTTACTCTCATGCAAAAAAAAAATTTTTTTCGAAGGTGTAAATAGGCCATCAATGATATATGCCTGTCTCTCTCACACTCTCATGATTTTCTGCTTTCGGTTTTGCGCTTTCTGCTCACATGGGATTTTACCAGGGATGGGTAAATGTAGAAAACTCGAGGTTTTCTACGTATAATACATGAAGGACGTATTATACGTAGAAAATTGTAGAAAACCTAGTGAACCTAGTTTCTACGTGAACTTTGTAAACAGTGTAACATAACCTATTTATCACATACAATTTTAATATTATACATTTAGGTACAATTAATTGTCCTTTAAAAGTTGTTTAAACAGGAAATAAAGCTTTAATATGTTATTTAACAATATTTAACATTTCTAATATTAATAATAGGATTCTCTGCGACACGTTAACAAGTTTCGGCAAGATGTCAGGAGATTAATAATTTTTTACATATAGGAATTTAAAAAATTTACAGAAAGCCTAATATTTAAAATATTAAAAAATTTTAGTCTTTTTAACTAGTTAGTTGTTTTAAAAAATATTGTTATTTTAATTATGCCGGTAACTACAATATTTATTTTGGTCTCGATTTGTTTCTCTCACATATAATATTATTCCAAACTATCTATGAACATTTCTCTTGTTAATAAATATATTTAAAACATTTTTAACTTAGTTTAAAATAATTCCAGACATTATATAACCAATAATTTTCTAGGATTAGACACAAAATTATTTCAAAAACTTTTGTTAACACTTTGTAGATCAAATTGAATGACTTTATAGGATTTCTAGTAATGATAATCTAGTTATTCTGGAAAAAAGTGTTTAAATTAATATTAAAATCATGCAAATATGTTGTCAGAATATTAAATAAACTATACAGGTACAGTCTTTATAGAAATAAAGGTTATGTTATATGTATATCCCGCTCATTTAGTCACGTGATAAAACGTAAAATACTTTACGTAGAAAATTAAGGACGTAAAATACATAGTATTATGGGCGATTGTCAAAATAAAGGAAAACCCTTAGCTGAAAAGTGGAAATTTGATTATGATAAATAATGCGATAAATATTAATAAAAATCTATTCTATCACTCCTAAAATGAATAATTTTGGAAGGGGCAGTTTTAAAAGCAAGAAATAAATGCAGTATTTATTATTGAAATAAGGAGTAAAATTTGAGGTTAAATGAAGATTGGAAAAGCGGGAAAAATTTTAAATAATATTAAACAAGTTACCAGAAAATTAGAAAATGTAAAAAGTTATTAAAATTAAGTCATCTCTGAAGTTTCTATTACTATTATCTTTATTAAATATAATTATTTTTAAAACGAATAAAGATTATACAACCATCAAAATAAACATGTTTAGAGGTTATGTTAACTTTTAAATTCCTGAAGTTCCAGGCGAATAGCCACGCGCATGCGCAAAACTGTTATTCCGTACTAATGTACGGTAATGATTTCAACAAAACCACTGAGACAAAACTTTTTTAATATTTATGGAAGAACAATTAACTTTACAGTATTGAAGTTACTATAAATGAAAGTTAATATTACGGTTAACTTTTACTGATACTGGTTCTGTACTAAAAATAATTAGAAATGGTTTTTTTAAGTACGTACGGTAATGACTTTTTATGTTGTCAAAATTGAATTTCCAACTTTATTATTAAATTACAAAAAAGTAATAAGCTTTTTAATAATAACTTTACAGTATTTTTGAGTCATTTTGTATGCTTGATTTGTGGGTAATTGTTATTTTCTTTTGACTATTTATATTTTAAAGAAAAAGTAGCGTACGGTAATGACGTTCATAACATGAAGAAATTGTGGGACACATTTAAACAATTTTTTTTTATTAAAATTGCTTCCTTTGCAACAATTGCAAATATTTTATTTAATACCTTAATATATCTCTAATATATGATCCAATAATTGTTTTAGCCATATTCTTTAAAAAATGAGAAGATAATAAATTTTAAAGGGCACGCATGCATTCTTCCCGCAAGTCATTTGCTCGACTCGACATTTGATCGAACGGCATTCGATCGACTCGTCATTTCCTCGACTGGTCATTTCCTCGACTCGACATTTGCTCGACTCGACATTTCCGCGACTGGTCATTTCCTCGACTGGTCATTTGCTCGACTCGACATTTGCTCGACTCGACATTTCCGCGACTGGTCATTTCCTCGACTGGTCATTTGCTCGACTCGACATTTGCTCGACTCGACATTTCCGCGATTGGTCATTTCCTCGACTGGTCATTTGATCGACTCGACATTTGAAAGAATGGTTTTTTTTATGTGAGTTTCCTCTCTATTTTGTAGTAGTTTGTGGTTTCTATTTATCAAGCGTTCTTAGTGTGCATAGTGTTGAATATATTGTCGACAGATGGAGCCGGGAGTATTATATTCAATATATTCAACACTATGCACACTAAGAACGCTTGATAAATAGAAACCACAAACTACTACAAAATAGAGAGGAAACTCACATAAAAAAAACCTTTCTTTCAAATGTCGAGTCGATCAAATGACCAGTCGTGGAAATGACCAGTCGCGGAAATGTCGAGTCGAGCAAATGTCGAGTCGAGGAAATGACCAGTCGATCGAATGCCGTTCGATCAAATGTCGAGTCGATCAAATGACTTGCGGGAAGAATGCATTCGTGCCTTTTAAAGTACTAAAAGTGTATGCTGGACATGTACAAAACTTTTAACAAAGAAAGTAAAAGTGAAAAGATAATGTATAACTATTTTATTTAACTGGGACTTCAAGTTTTCCCGCAATTTGACAATCACCCTTATACGTGTAGAAAACTATGTATAATACTTCAGGTATTATACGTACCCATCCCTGGATTTTACCCTAAGGGTGAAGTCTCATATGAAGAACTAGGGTATCAGTGGATTAGAATAGACTTACAGGCAAACCTGTCATTATAGAACCTGTCATGAGACAATTTTCCCCTATCGCGACCCTCTTCCACGAGTCATATATTTAAACTTGCGCCATGCGCAGTCGTGCCATAATGGCTGATGGTGTACCAATTTCTTCTCACGTGAAAAACCTGTAATGAGAGAAACCCCCACTACATTTCTCTCATGACAGGTTTGCCTGTATCAGATAATTGGTCACATTGGAAAGTATTTTATGATTGGTCTATTCTAATCCACTGATATCCTAGTTCTTCGTATGAAGCCCAAAGCACAACGAATACGGTTACGGGAGCAGGGCATGAGATAATAAAGGACAGAGACTGTTTCTGTCTTTTTCTGTCTCATGCTCTGGTCCCGAAACCGTATTTCTATCTGCTTAGGCCTTGAGACTTAACCCTAAAGCCCAACGCACAATGAATACGGTTACGGGAGCAGGGCATGAGATAATAAAGGACAGTGACTGTTTCTGTCCTTTTCTGTCTCATGCTCTGGTCCCGTAACCGTATTCGTTGTGCTTTGGGCTTAGGGTGCCGTCTCATGCTAGGGATTAATGGATTAAGGATTAGAATAGACCAATCAGATAATTGGTCACGTTGGAAAGCATTTTCTGATTGGTCTATTCTAATCCCTGATCCATTAATCCCTAGCATGAGACGGCACCCTTAAAAGTGTAATTTACTTACGTTGTTAAAAAGGCGAAGTTACGCTTACCTTCACAACCAGGGTTGTGCAGTGACGCATCACTCGAGGTTTTTTACGTAATTTACAAGTATTTTACACAAGTAAAATACCGTATATTACCCCCACTCCCAAAAAATACATTATGTAAAATATTATTGAGGTAATTTACTAGGTATTTTACCGTAAAGTACCACGTAATTTACCTAAGGTATTTTACTAGCACAACCCTGTTCACAACCCTGCACACAACCCTGCATACATGTGAAGTAGTTTACGTTCCGAACCCTGGGTATGAATGTATGAATGAAAGCGCGCCATAATATTTTTTGCCATCTTGAAGTTCTTGAAACTTGAATCTGCTTGACATTACTTGAAACTAGTGACGCGCCTGATATTCTTTTTCCAAATTTATTCAACAAAAAAGGTAAGAATCTATTGTTTCTAATTATATTGTAAAATTGATTTTAAAATTCTGAAATAAATAAACTTATAATACGTGTTTTTGTCTGAATAGCGTATCCACGATGGCAACAGCCGTTAACAAACGATTAACCAGGTCGCTAAAAAGAAAGAGGGATAGTGAAATAACACCCATTCAAGCAGTAAGTAATAGCATCGAGCAATTTTCCACAAACTTTCTCAAGACAATTGCAAAAAAACAACCAGGAAATCTTATTATTTCTCCTTTGACTGCGAATATCGTCCTTTCCATGATCTATTATGGTGCTCGCGATAACACCAAACTACAAATGCAGAAAGTTCTGAGAATGCCAGCTGATGAAAATTTTGCAAAATGCGGATATCAAAACCTTATCGACAGGTTAAACGATGTCGAAGATGTGGAACTGAAACTCGCGACAAAAATCTTCACTAAAAAGAATCTCAAAGTTGAAGCAAAGTTCCAAGTCTTGACCAAAGAAACTTTTCGTTCAGAGGAGCAAAAAGTCGACTTTACAAAGTCCGAACAAACTGCAAAATTGATTAATACCTGGTGTGAAAAGAAGACCAACAACAGGATAAAAAATGTTGTTAAATCTGCCGATTTTGACGCTTTTACTGACATGGTTCTTGTCAATGCAGTTTATTTCATGGGCGAGTGGAAGGAAAAATGTAAGTTTCATCCTATGTTCACCATGGATAGAGATTTCCACGTTAATGAAAAAACTGTCAAGAAAGTGCCAACTATGAATAAACAGATGTATCTACTTTATGGAAAGCTGCCTCATTTAAAAGCCCGATTCGTGGAAATTCCTTATAAAAGTGATAAAATGAGCATGATTATTGTTCTTCCTGATAAAGTAAACGGCCTGCAGGATGTTAAATCAAGAATTACAGATTTAAATCTTAAAAATCTCCGACAGAATGGAAGTGAAGAAGATGTGTTGTTGTATCTTCCGAAATTCACAATTGAAAGCGCAATTGTTCTAAATAACGTTTTAGCTGAGATGGGAATGGAAGAAATGTTTACTCTTAAAGCCAACTTTTGCGGTATTGCGGACGATGAGATACACGTAAGCGGAGTTGTACAAAAAGCCTTTATTTTAGTAAATGAAGCTGGTACTGAAGCTGCTGCAGTGACTGCCTTACGTTTGAGAGGTGGAGGATATTCAACGCCGCCGCCACCACCAAAAAAATTCTCCGTTGACAGACCAGCTATGTTTATAATTGCGTTTGAAAATATTCCTTTGTTTATTGGAAACTTGGTGGATCCATGAAACTTTATAACTTAAGAGTTTGTTCCTTTTTTCATTTTATTTTCCATTTTACGTTATTGTAACTCTTAAATTTTTACTTAAACTTTGTCATTTCATGTTCCATTTTACTTTATTGGACAATAAAGTTTTTTAAGAACTGATTTTGAGACAGAATTGATTTATTGTACAAAGACGATTTTTTTTTAAAATAGAGAATTTCCTTTCGAATCGGTTTCATTTAATATTAAATTAGAGACATGGGAGCATAGAAACATGAAAATAGTATAAACACTTGCTTTTATTATTAATTCTTTTTTATTCAAATAAGATTTGTAAATTTATTATTTCTCTTAATAATCGGGTGACTTAGGGAAATTTCCCGGAATTTGTCAAACATACGAACAGGAGCGGCGACTTGTGGGTACGCCTGTAAATTCCTTAGAGCGAAAAAGTCGCCCTATGGAATTCCATATGGCAAAATTACAGACAAAAAATAAATTTCTTGATAAGAATGTGGATAAATGAATTTACAATTCGAAGAAAAAGATTAACATTTAAAAAATTATAATCGTATTTTGCAAAAATAATTGAAAAATAACAAAAGAAATTGAAATATAATTATTTAATAAATAATGAAACTAATTTGATATTGAAGGAAATAATTAAAAATGAAAAACTTTTATTTTAAAAAATTAAAGAAAATAATTTAGATTTGTAGAAATTAAATTTAAAATGTAGGGGAAAAATTAAAAAATAATTAAAATTATTAAAAATTGAAAAATAATTTGCAAAATGATAAAAATAGAAAAAAATTGTAGCAAATAATTAAAATCATAATAGAAAAAAATTGTTAAAATTGAAGAAATTTTAAAATAAATTTAATTTATTATTTTCAGAGCGTGGATTAATTAAATTTTTAATCAATCAAGTTTCAAATTAATTGAAGTTCGAAGAATTATAATAGGAAATAGGTATATATAATTGTAATTGTAGTTCTGTTATCTTAAATACATTCTGCAATTCTTTCAATTATTTGTTTATAAATTTTTATTATTTTCTTCAAGTAACAATTATTTCTATCAATTATTTTTTGATTAATTCTCTAATTTTTTTTATTATTTATCTAAAATTCTAGTTAATTTTTCAATTTACAATTATTTTCACCATTCTGCAATTATTTTCTTCTATTACAAATAAATGTTGAAATTTTTTCAATTATTTTTCACAGATAAAAATTATTGTCTTCAAATTTTATTATTTTTATTACTTTGCAAATATTTTCTGGGATTTTTTATTATTTTCATTATTCTACAATTAATTTCCTAGATTTTAAAATATTATTTTTCTCAAATTTTAATAATTTTCTTCAATTTTTTTTCAATTATTATTGTTATCATTTGCAATCAATTTCTTCAATTTTCAATTATTTTTACTATTCCTCAATTAAATTTCTAAATTTTCAATTTTTTATCTCATCTTCCAATTATTATTTTCAACTTTAATTTTCTTTTATCTATTTGCAATTATTTTCTCAGCCTTTTAATTATGTATATTAATTATTTTTCAATTAATTTCCTAAATTTTCATTTATTATCTCAAATTTAAGTTATTGCAACTACTTTTTAATGTTTTAATCATCCTTCAATTATTTTTCTTAAATTTAAAATACTTTCGTCACTTTTTAATTAATTTTTTTTATTTGCAATGATTTTCACAAATATTATATTTATTTTCATTTTTTGTTGATTAATTCCAAAAATTTCAATTATTTATCTCAAATTTTTATTACTTTCTTCAATTTACAATTATTTCTATCATTTTTCAATTACTTTTTGTCTTTTTCAATTATTTTTTTTATTTTTATTTTTATTTTTTTAATTTTCTAATTTTTTTTTATTATTTATCTCAAATTCTAGTTAATTTTTCAATTTGCAATTATTTTCTTTTATTACAAATATAAGTTGTAATGTTTTCAATTATTTTTAACAAATAAAAATAATTATTATTATTATTATTTTCATTATTCTTCAATTAATTTCCAAGATTTTTAGAATATTATATTTCTCAAATTTTAATAATTTTCTTCAATTTCCAATTATTATTCTTATAATTACAAATCAATTTCTTCAATTTTTAATTATTCTCAAACTTCATTCCTTTAATTAGATTCCTAAATTTCCAATTTTTTATCTCATTTTTCAATTCTTGTTTTCAATTTTATAATTTGATTTTATATTCTTATAGTTATTTTCTCCGTCTTTTAATTAAAAATATTAATTATGTTTCTATTAAATTCCTAAATTTGCATTTATTATCTCCAATCTAAGTTATTGCATCTGCTTTTTAATGTTTTAATATTATTCTTCAATTATTTTCTTTCATTTGCAATTTTTTTACAATTTTTATATTACTTTAAATATTTATTGATTAATTTCAAAATTTCAATTATTTATCTCAAATTTCCATTATTTTCTTCCATAAATTTTCTATTATTTCTATAATGTTGTAATTATTTTTCTAAATTTGAAATTTTCAAAATCATTTTGTAATAAGGTACATTCTTTTACTTCGCAAATATTCTGTATTTTTTAAAATTATTTTTCTAAAATTTGAAATTAGTATCTACAAATTTCAACTATTTTTATCATTTTTCAAAAATTTTCTTCAATGATTCTAAGTACTTTTCAAGTTTTCCCCTAAATTTTAAATTCACAATTTCCGCAACTTTCAATTATTTTCTTTAATTTTTTTAAATAAAACTTTTTCAGTATAAATTATTTCTTTCAATATCAAATTAGTTTCATTATTTATTAATTAACTTTCAATTTCTTTCGTTATTTTTAAACTATTTTTACAAAATATGATTTTTGTTTTTTAAATTGTAATTTTTTTCTTCAAATTTCAATTAGTTTCTTTAATATCGAATTATTAATGTTAATTTGTAATGTCAAATAATGGAAGGACATGACTCATCAAATTTATTAATTTAATTATCAGTTTCATTATTTTCATCGTTTTCCATAATCATTTTCCAAATAATTACAAATTTTTATTAAATTCTTCAATATTCAATTATTTCTATAATTTTTCAATTAGTGTTTGTCGTTTTCAATTATTTTTCAATAAATTCTCTAATTTTTTTATTATTTATTTTAAATTCAAGTTATTTTATCAATTTACAATTATTTATATTATTCTGCAATAATTTTCTTTTATTACAAATATATGTTGTAATTTTTTCAATTATTTTTCTCAAATAAAAATTATCACAGGCCTACAAATTTCAGACCCAGAAACCGGAGTAGTCATTTCCGAAGTAATTTGTGACACTGAATCCAAAAATGATAGCGAAATTGCGCCATCACGTCAGCATTTTGAGATATTCTAACCTAAAAGCGTGAAAAATGCCGTTTTTGGCAACATTCTACACTCCATAGAATCTCCAAAAAATTTTTTTAATCATTGGTCCAAATTCTAAAAGAAAGTACTATTATTCCCCTTTCAAATTTTTTTTGGCTCATTCCGATCCGATTTTTTTTCATTGAGATACAGGCATTTGAATTTTACGTTACATGGCCTAAAAACCCAAAAAAAAGGCAAAATAAAATTGCAAAGTTCTAACTGTAATGAAGCTCGTTACTCATGGGTTATCGAGGTCTCTGATTACTAATCCAATGTCAGATTTTTAAAATACAAAATGGCGGATCCAATATGGCGGACAAATTTTTAAAAATTCATCCGATTTGCTTATAACTCGTTACTCAGGGGTTTTTGAGGTCGCTGATTACGAATCCGATGTAAGATTTTCGAAATCCAAAATGGCGGATCTAATATGGTGGGAAAATTTTTAAAAAACTCATCGGATTGGCTTGAAACTCGTTACACGTAGGTTTTTGAAGTCTCTGATCACGACTCCAATGTCAGATTTTTGAAATTCAAAATGACATATCGAATATGGCAGATACTTATAAAAAAACGCTCAGTTTCGCTTGTACTTTGTTACTCGTAGGTTTTTGAGGTCGTTGATTACGAATCTAATGTCATATTTTTGTAATTCAAAACAGTGTATCTAATATATGGCCTACTCTTTTTTAAAAAATGTTCAAATTCGCTTGAAAATCGTTACTTGGGGGTTTTCGATGCTATTAACTGCAACCGATTTTGTCGCTATTACACTGTAAAAAGAGAATCTTAAATTGAGGCCCGTCTTAAATTCAGCAAGCCCTGCTATATAAATGTTTGTGTTATATTTTTTAAAATTTGTCCGCCATATTGGATCCTTCATTTTGAATTTCGAAAATCTGACATCGGATTCGTAATCAGCGACCTCAAAAACCCCTGAGTAACGAGTTTTGAGCAAATCGGATGAATTTTTAAAAATTTGTCCGCCATATTGGATCCGCCATTTTGTATTTCAAAAATCTGACATCGGATTCGTAATCAACGACCTCAAAAACCCCTGAGTAACGAGTTTTAAGCAAATCGGATAAATTTTTAAAAATTTGTCCGCCATATTGGATCCGCCATTTTGAATTTCAAAAATCTGACATCTGATTCGTAATCAGCAACTTCAAAAACCTCTGAGTAACGAGTTTTAAGCAAATCGGATGAATTTTGAAAAATTTGTCCGCCATATTGGATCCGCCATTTTGTATTTCAAAAATCTGACGTCGGATTCGTAATCAGCGACCTCGAAAACCCCTGAGTAACGAGTTTTAAACAAATCAGATGAATTTTTAAAAATTTGTCCGCCATATTGGATCCGCCATTTTGAATTTCAAAAATCTGACATCTGATTCGTAATCAGTGACCTCAAAAACCTCTGAGTAACGAGTTTTAAGCAAATCGGATGAATTTTGAAAAATTTGTCCGCCATATTGGATCCGCCATTTTGTATTTCAAAAATCTGACATCGGATTCGTAATCAGCGACCTCGAAAACCCCTGAGTAACGAGTTTTAAACAAATCAGATGAATTTTTAAAATTTTGTCCGCCATATTGGATCCGCCATTTTGTATTTTAAAAATCTGACATTGGATTAGTAATCAGAGACCTCGATAACCCATGAGTAACGAGTTTCATTACAGTTAGAACTTTGCAATTTTATTTTGCCTTTTTTTTGGGTTTTTAGGCCATGTAACGTAAAATTCAAATGCCTGTATCTCAATGAAAAAAAATCGGATCGGAATGAGCCAAAAAAAATTTGAAAGGGGAATAATAGTACTTTCTTTTAGAATTTGGACCAATGATTAAAAAAATTTTTTGGAGATTCTATGGAGTGTAGAATGTTGCCAAAAACGGCATTTTTCACGCTTTTAGGTTAGAATATCTCAAAATGCTGACGTGATGGCGCAATTTCGCTATCGTTTTTGGATTCAGCGTCACAAATTACTTTGGAAATGACTATTCCGGTTTCTGGGTCTGACAAAAACCAAAATTTTGTAGGCCTGTGTTATTTTCTTCAAATTTTATTATTTTTATTACTTTGCAAATATTTTTTCCAATTCTGAACTATTTTGATTATTCTTCACTTAATTTCCTTGATTTTAAAATATTTTTCTCAAATTTTAGTAATTTTCTTCAATTTTCAACTATTATTGTTATCATTTGCAATCAATTTTTTTAATTTTTTATTATTTTTATTACTTTGCAAATATTTTCTCGGATTTTTTATTACTTTCATTATTCTTCAATTAATTTCCTAGATTTTAGAATATTTTTCTCAAATTTTAATATATTTTTTTAATTATTAATTATTATTGTTTTCATTTTGCAATCAATTTCTCCAAATTTTAGTTATTTTTAAATTTCATTCCTGAATTAAATTTCTAAAATTTCAATTATTTATCTCACTTTTCAATTATTTTTTTCAAATTTCATTTTCTTCTATCTTTTTGCAATTATTTTCACCAACTTTTAATTAGATATATTAATTATTTTTCAATTATTTTTCTTAAATTTCAATCAAGATCGTCAATTTTTAATTTTGTTGTTTTTTTTTAATTTGTAATAATTTTCACTAACTTTATATTAATTTGATTATTGGTTTATGAATTCCGAAAATTTACTCGAAATCAAATAAATTGTCAACTTTTGGCGTTACAACAATTGCGCTAATTAGGAAACTTTTTAATTTAATAATTCAAGTCATTATGACTTGAATATAAAATTCAACATAGATTAATTCACAATTTTATTTATTCGAATTTTATTTAATTTAAATATTCAAATAAATTATTTTGCAAATTAACTTATTCTCTGAAAATTATGTAACTCATTTTTGAGTACAGATCAACTGATTTAAAATTTTACTTAAAAATTTTTTAACTCAACTTTCAATTTTTATGTTCTTGATCATATAACATTTTTCAAATCATTTTTTGACCTTTTATTAAATTTTCTAATTCAATAATCACTTTCCCATCACAATTTTGAAACCTTTCAATTTCTCTTGTTCTTTCTTTTTTCAAAAAAATGTATTCAATATTTTGTACTTTAGTCCTAGCAATTTTTCATAATTTCTTCATTTTTAAAACATTGTTTTCTTTTTTTTTTATTGTTATTTTGGAAAGTTTCAGCTTGTCACAATTTTTTTTCCATTTATTGTTCAATAACATTTTCTTTTTTCATTAATTTTCTTATTATTTTCATAATTTAAAAAAAAGATTTGGTAAAGGTTGAATTCTTCACAAATTTTCTTGTTTTTTCATAAATTTTATTCACATTTGATTCTTGAGTAGTTTTCATTTTTTCTTTTTTGATTTTATCAATTTTTTGTAGATTGAAACATATAAATACATCATTTTTCTCACTTTTATTTCAGCAATTTTTAATAAAATATTATAAAATAGGAATCTGTTTAACACGTATAAATTAAATTTTATTATTTAAAAAGTATGTTTAAAATTTTTAATTTAGAAAATTATTTAAAATTTTTGTAAATTATAAGATTAGTAAATAAAATATCCCTTCAAAAATAAGTGGAAAAATAAATAAATACAGAAAAATATTAACAAATAAACAAATGTTTGTAGTTAAAATAATTTTAAAGATTGAGAAAAGAATTAAAAAATTATAAAGGCTCTTTATTGTTAGTTATGTAAGAAAATTAATTAAAAAAATTCTAAAATTCAAAATGTCGGTTTTTGAATATTGCAACATGTCAGCCAAGAGAAAAATTTTGTATTAATTTTTAAGAAAACTGTGGCATTCTGTTTTGAATAAAATGATTCAACTTAATTATTCAAAAAATTGAAAACCAAAGAAACTTGAAAAACCTTCTTTTCCCCATTTTTGCTATTAAATACAAATTTAATTTTGTAATGCCTTTTTTTAAAAATGGCTCTTGCAAAAAGATA
This sequence comes from Ganaspis brasiliensis, assembly GCA_037103525.1. Taxonomy (NCBI): domain Eukaryota; kingdom Metazoa; phylum Arthropoda; class Insecta; order Hymenoptera; family Figitidae; genus Ganaspis; species Ganaspis brasiliensis. Next base: position 3,031,227 of record JAZKLR010000211.1, read on the forward strand.
CAAAATTTCATATAAGTGTAAAGCTTTTGTTTAAAGAAAGAACTTGATAATTAATTCAGAAGTTTAGTATCTGAAACTTGATTTTTCTAAATCTATTTTTATTCCACTGTGTGGCTTAATAAAAGAAGGTAAAATAAATACTTATTGAATTTTTGTATTTTATTTATTTAATAAAAATATCTTTTTACTTTCAATTGTTTAGATAAATTTCCTGTGCCATTAAAGGACTGTAATGCAACCATTAATCGTTATTTGTGTAACAATTCAAGATGTACGTTCTTAAATTTAACTTGCAACGGAAACAATGATTGTGGAGATAATTCAGATGAAGGAGGCGATTGTACTAATGGTAAGAATATTTTTAATATTCCATTCTATCAACATATCAGTTTTATAATATTTAAAAAATAAAATTCTAGAAACTGTAAACTGCAATTCAACTCATTGTAATCAGATTTGCATAAATACACCACACGGAGGCGTTTGTTCCTGTCATCCTGGCTTTATCTTGAAAAATAATACATGTGTTGGTAAGAAAAATTATCACCTATTAATAAAGGGTGTCAAGCAAAAAATCATTTCTAAATTTCCCGGACCGTAAACTTACGAATTTTTATTTTCGGTGACAAATTTAATGTTACAAAATTCATACGTAATTTTGCAAAATATAACTTTCTCAAAACAAAACAAAAAAAAAACGATTCAAACTAATTTTTAATAATATGGTTGTAATATCCGAAAATATTAAAAATATCAAGAAAAAATCCTTAATTATTGTTCTTTTAATCCAGCAACTTTGCGATATTATTTATAAAAAATAGTAAAATTAAAAGGCGCGAAAATTAAAACAACGTAAGGATTCTAAAAAATGACAAAAAAATATATTAAAAACTAGAAAATATTTTTAAACTTGAACTTTGACAAAAAGCTATTTGAATGAAAAAAATTTTTTTATCTACAAATAAAAAATATTTATTCCAAATAAATATCTATTCTTCGAATAATTTGGATTTACCTAATTCAAACAAATTTTTAAAAGGCCGCCGGAGAAACCTGAAAATAACAAAGAATTATTTTCCAGATCAGTTGTAGACACTCTGTAATTTCTTAGAATTTGTTAAAATCTTAGAAAAAAAACAATGATTTTAATTAATAATTTTCTTTTGCACACATTAGATATTAATGAGTGTACAAATTATGGAATTTGTACTCAACATTGTCTAAATACTAATGGATCTTATCGTTGCTTTTGTGAAGCTGAGTATGAATTACTCGAAGACCAAACGACATGTAAAGCGAAAGGTAATAATAAACTGTTGTATATTGCACAATAATATACATAATATATATACCATTTTTTGATTTATATATTCTTAATATTATTTTTACAGGAGAAGAAGCATTTTTATTATTTGCCGACATTTTTTCTATTAGGAAATATTATTTGAAAACTAAACGTTATTTTGTAGTGACTAACGTAATTTTCCTCTCAGCTTTTTCTTACAATTCGAAATATTATTACTGGACGAACTATAGAGGAGAAAAAGGAATTTTATCGAGATGCAGGGAAGATGGTTCAAATCGGAAAATAATAGCATCAGCAGGTGAGGTACTAAAATTTTGTTTACATTCATTTTTTTCATATTCCTTATAATCATTTTTATTTTTTTACTATATTAATTAACGAGTTTCGGAATAAAGTTATGTAATCATTAAATATTTAATCACAACGTTTCTACACTAACGTTAGTGTCCTCTTCAGGTGAAATTAAATCTTTAAAAATTATCAATTACGTCATATTGAATTACAGAGATTAAAAGTTAAAATCTAACCTAATCTGTCACATATTCTTTTTACTCACCAAAGCATTCAAATTTAAACATTAAAATTTCTTCACTTTCGTAATTTTTTTTCTTAATTACCAAATTACAATATTGTCTTAAAACTTTTGCAATTAATATAAGGATTCAATATTTTATTGACAGATAAAGCATTTTAAGACAGTATTGTAATTTATTTCACACTGATTCAATTTTTTCTTATATTTATTTTTATTTTCTGTATAAAACTTTGCACGTATTAAATTAAGATATGTTAAAAAAATTATAATGCTTGTACTGCAAAAATACAGCTAGTGTTTAATTAGTTAATGTCTGCAATTAGTAGATTGCTACCTCCCATTGACCTGAATTCAATCCATCGAAGCAACGGGAGCGATTAGAGTGATCAGTTCCAATTTCCCTGCTCTGTGGTTCCATTCATTCAATTCAATTCAACTCAAACAAAAAAAAAGGTATTTTTTTTTCTTTCTTGGCCTTCGCCTAGGGTCCCTTGCGCCTGGGCAGATTATTTTCCCAGCGCGAACCTGTCGACTTGACCTAGTCCCTGCCTCTGCTATCATCTTTTCTCATTACTTGAGGTGACTAATTCTCAAGTATAAAAACTGATAACTTGGCATGGTCCCTGCCTCCGCCTCAGGTCTCCTCTTTGCGCCGAATTGTCCTTTTCTCCGCGCAAGAGATCCCTTGACTTGGCATGCAGTCCTGACCTCCGCCTCAGATTCCATCAAGTAATCGGCTGACTATTTCCTTTACATGAACATCTGAGACTCGATCCTCATAACACCCAGGCTACTAGCCTGACTAACTTACCCAGGTTACTTAGTGGCGTCGAATGTGACCCACTTCCTGAGACTGTCTACTGCAACCACAGTTCTGCGAGTTCTTGCTCCCTTGATGTCTCGCAGATCCTGGACTTCGTAGCGATCATTGGGTAACACCGTTGTCACCTTAAAAGGTCCTTTCGCATTAGCTAAGAGCTTCTTACTTCCCCCTGTTGCTGGTGGATTTGACGCTACCATGACCACGTCGCCCACTGCATACACTGGAGCCTTGAATCGTCGAGCATCGAAACTGCTTCTGCTTTACTTGTTCCGCGTCGATGGCGCTCTTCGCTGCTTCCCTTAATTCTGCAAGGTTGAGTTGATCCAACTTATCTTGAATTTCAGATAGCAGTCTAGAATCTGCTGGACTTCGAGGTTTAAACCCTAGTAAGAGCTGCGTCGGACTCATGCGAGTGGTTCTGTTGACAGCACAACTTATTGCGCTTTGGACCTTCTTTACATTTTCGTCCCACCTATCCTCTGGTTCACCAGCGCAGGTGGTTGCTAGTGAACTGAGAACTGTGCGATTTAACCTCTCACATTGTAGTCCAGTCAAATTGTCGTTCAAAAAGCCTCAATGAAACAATAATTCCGATATGGCCAATTTTTTTTGGATTCGATAGGGGGATGTTTGCTGAGCTTAAATCCAAGTTTGTGACCTCTGGGGGAGGTAACTTTGTCCGCTATCTTGAAAAAAGGGGTGAAAATTTGTTTTCAAAATAATCCAAAATCTATGCCATTAACGAAAAAAAACTATAAATACAAATTCATAGTAAATAAAATTGCCTATCACTTTTGTTCAGAACATTTTTTTCCAAGACTTTTATTTCTCGCTAAATATTGCAAAAAGTGAAAAAATAAGAGTTTAAACAATTAAATTTTGCATTTTTCTCAACTATCGTTCAATTTGTTGTAAAAAAACATATTATAAAAGATGAAGATAATTTAAAATTGAACAACTTTTGATTTAACTTTTTTTAAATAAAATTAATAGTTAAGGCTGGAGAGCGCAGCAAAGAGCGCAAATGCCTAAATTGCAATGCATAACCGTCTTACCAAGCGGATCTTTCAATCTCATTTTTGAAAGGAATGCATTATTTTAGATCACAATTTTATTTTTTTATTCGATAGGGGGATGTTTACTGAGTTTAAATCCAAGTTTGTGACCTCTGGGGGAGGTAACTTTGTCCGCCATCTTGAAAAAAAGGGGTGAAAATTTGTTTTCATAGTAATACAAAATCTATGCCATTAACGAAAAAAAACTAAGAATACGAATTCATAGTAAATAAAATTGCCTATAACTTCTGTTCAGAACATTTTTTACCAAGACTTTTATTTCTCGCTAAATATTGCAAAAAGTAAAAAAATAAGAGTTTAAACAATTAAATTTTGCATTTTTCTCGACTATCGTTCAATTTGTTGTAGAAAAACATATTATAAAAGATGAAGATAACTTAAAATTGAACAACTTTTGATTTAACTTTTTTTAAATAAAATTAATAGTTAAGGTTGGAGAGCTGTTTGCTGAGCTTAAATCCAAGATTGTCGCCTCGAGGGGTGCTAACTTTTCCGACATTTTTTTCTAATAATAACTGATAATCTATCGCATTTATGAAAGAAATTAAAGGATATAAATTGATTTAAAGACCAAAATTTTTATATAAATAATTGCCTCGCTTTTTCTACGTGAGTACCAACAGCAATGCTCTCTTTTTTTCGTTAATGGCATAGATTTTGTATTACTATGAAAACAAATTTTCACCCCTTTTTTTCAAGATGGCGGACAAAGTTACCTCCCCCAGAGGTCACAAACTTGGATTTAAGCTCAGTAAACATACTCCAATCGAATAAAAAAATAAAATTGTGATCTAAAATAATGCATTCCGTTCAAAAATGAAATTGAAAGATCCACTTGGTAAGACGGTTATGCATTGCAATTTAGGCATTTGCGCTCTTTGCTGCGCTCTCCAGCCTTAACTATTAATTTTATTTAAAAAAAGTTAAATCAAAAGTTGTTCAATTTTAAGTTATCTTCATCTTTTATAATATGTTTTTTTACAACAAATTGAACGATAGTCGAGAAAAATGCAAAATTTAATTGTTTAAACTCTTATTTTTTCACTTTTTGCAATATTTAGCGAGAAATAAAAGTCTTTGAAAAAAATGTTCTGAACAGAAGTTATAGGCAATTTTATTTACTATGAATTCGTATTCTTAGTTTTTTTTCGTTAATGGCATAGGTTTTGGATTATTTTGAAAACAAATTTTCACCCCTTTTTTCAAGATAACGAACAAAGTTACCTCCCCCAGAGGTCACAAACTTGGATTTAAACTCAGTAAACATCCCCCTATCGAATAAAAAAATAAAATTGTGATCTAAAATAATGCATTCCTTTCAAAAATGAGATTGAAAGATCCACTTGGTAAGACGGTTATGCATTGCAATTTAGGCATTTGTGCTCTTTGCTGCGCTCTCCAGCCTTAACTATTAATTTTATTTATAAAAAGTTAAATCGAAAGTTGTTTAATTTTAAGTTATCTTCATCTTTTATAATAAGTTTTTTTACAACAAATTGAACAATAGGCGATAAAAATGCAAAATTTAATTTTTTAAACTCTTATTTTTTCACTTTTTGCAATATTTAGCGAGAAATAAAAGTCTTGGAAAAAAATGTTCTAAACAAAAGTGATAGGCAATTTTATTTACTATGAATTTGTATTCATAGTTTTTTTTCGTTAATGGCATAGATTTTGGATTATTTTGAAAACAAATTTTCACCCCTTTTTTCAAGATGGCGGACAAAGTTACCTCCCCCAGAGGTCACAAACTTGGATTTAAGCTCAGCAAACATCCCCCTATCGAATCCAAAAAAAATTGGCCATATCGGAATTATTGTTTTGTTGAATGTGTAATTTGACTGGACTATTGGCCATTGGCCCGAGGTGTTGCTACCGCGTTAAGTATGTGCTTAATCCCATACTCAATGCAAAAATCTTCAAATCGCTTGGAGGTAAACGCAGTTCCTCGATCGCTGACTATGCGAGTCGGCACGCCGAATATTGCAATAACTTGACCAAGTGCCTTTAACACTCCTCTCACAGAAGTACTACGGATAGGTTAATACAAAATTTTGTGAATCCATCAATAATAACAAGCAATTGAGTGTTTTTATGTTTACTTTTTACAAACGGGCCTACGTGATCTAAGTGCAATGTATGAAAGGGCATGGCTACTTTCTCGATAGGATGCAACATTCCTGGCTTTTTCCCTGAACCTGCTTTAAAATAAAGGCAATAGAGGCAAGAATTAACATATTTTGTTACAAACTTTCTCATCCCTTTAAACCAGTAATTTTGCCGCACCTTGTCCAAGGTTCTTTCTACGGCGAAATGACCCTGATCATCGTGACACCATTTCACGATATTAAAACGCGACATTTTAGGGACCAACCACCTGTTACCTTCTTCGGTACGTTGGAACACTACCCCTCCCTTTAAATCGTATTTGTCAAAATATTGCTTTGTTTACGCCTTAAAATCGCCCGATGCGAGAATTTTCCTTATAATTTCTATATCTAGTTCCTGTGATTGAGCAACCTTAATCCATTCTACCTCCGTAATCTCTACTGAAAGGCATTCAATTGGATTACGACTGAGATAATCGACATGAGACACCTGTGCACCCGGACGGTAAACAATCTCGAAATTGTAGTCCACCAGCGTGCCACCCGCGGTTGTTTATCTCTTTTATTCATTGTGGCTCTAACCGCACTACAGTCGGTCACCACTGTAAACTTAATCCCCAGCAGGTACACCCGGAAGGCCTTCAACCCTGTGACTACTCCGAGAGTTTCCAAATCATAGGAATGATATCTTTGTTCGACTGGCGTTGTTTTACGGCTGTAATAAGCAACAACCCGTTTGTCCTTGTCATGCTTCTGAATTAAAATTGCTCCAATGCCTATTGCACTAGCATCTTTCAAGGGTCGGGTCATCAATTGCTAAAATCGGTCGACTAGACAAATGTTCTTTTAGAACCCGAACGGCCTCCGACTTTCTTTCACCCCAGGTCCACACAGCATTTTTCCTAAGCAAATTTGTTAAAGGGCTAACTTTTTGCGCGAAACCGCGGATAAATTTCCTAAAGTATCCCGCTAGTCCTAGAAACTGACGAACTTGTTTTATGTCCCTCGGATTGGCAGCTCTTAAAACCACCTGTACTTTAAGTTCTCCCGGCCTTACGCCTCCGCTTGAAACTTCTCTCCCCAAGTAATTTATTTTACCTTGAAAAAATCTACATTTTTCGAGATTTAAGATGAGATTATTCTCCGCAAGAATTCTCAATATCACCTCTAATTTCTCGAATGCTTCCTCAATGGTTCTGGCTGCAATTAATATATCATCCATATATATTAACGCGTTGCCTTTCATAACCTTGATCATAATCCTTTGGAATACTGCAGGTGCATTTCCAAGACCAAAAGGTACGCGTAAAAATTCCCAATGACCATCCGGGGTAATAAAGGCAGTATATTTTACAGAATCTGGATGCATTGGGATCTGGTAAAATCCCGACTTCAGATCAAGTAATATAAAAATGCCTTTTCCAACTAATTGATCGATGTGATCGTCTATCGTTGGTATTGGGTAATCCGTTTTGTTACCTTGTTTATTCCTCTATAATCAATGGCTAATCGTATGCGCCCGTCCTTTTTACGCACCGGCACGGCAGGGCTTGCATAATCTGAGTTACTTTCGCGGATCATTTTATTCCGTACTAATTCCGAAATTATTTCTTTAACTTGCTCTCGTTCGCCTATCGCCATACGATACGGTTTGTGATAAATAGGACTTTCGGTGGTTAGTTCAATTTTCATCTCGCCTGCAGTAGTCAGGCCTAATTCTTTCATATCGAGCGCTATCGTTTTGCGATATTTGTCTAATAACCCGACTAAGCGATATCTTTCGGATTTATTTAATTCACCAAAAACACAATCTGACTCTACTATTTTTTTGCATGAATCTGAATCAACTAAATTCACTTCTAGTACCTTTTCTGGAGGCAAACTGTCCTTTAAGGTAAATGTGACTCCCGCGGAGTCTGTTATCGCGCCCGTCCCGGTTTTCAAGAGTAAATCATGTCCGACTAAAATTTCGGCTGCTAGTTCATTGTCAAGTACAATGAAAACCTTCACTTTGAATGGTATGCTATCTACGAGCACATCTGTCCTAGAGTACCCAAGTGGAATGACCAGCGCATGGTTAAACCCAGAAAGGATCTTGCTTGTTTTTTTAAAGCGTAATTTAAAGTGTTTTGCAACACTCTCTCTTATTATTGAACATTCGCTTCCTAAGTCAACAGTGCAAGATCGTTTCTCCTTTTCAGATGGTCTCATCGTAGCCGGGAATTTTACAAAATCCACATTTTGGTTTATTACCGGATGAACCCTCTTTTCTATTGCTGGCCTCGGAGCCGACCCTTTTTTCTTAAGTTTCATTCAATTTAGGAGAATTTCTTTTTATATGACCCGTCTCTTGACAATTGAAACATGTGAGTTGGTTATTACCGTCACGGTTAAAATTTCGTTTCCTGTCTCCCGAATCCCGAGAATCTTTCGCGCCCTTCGGACTCTGTTTTTTGTTTACAAGGATCATGCTCAAACAATGATTTAACTCCGCGATTGTTCTATTTCTAGAAGCCATAACGTTCATGCGAATATTTTCGTCAACGATCCCGTTTACAATTGATTCCACCACTTTATTTTCCGGAATATCCAGTTGCAACTTATTTATTCTTTTAAGCTTCTCAAAGCAATATGTTTGCAAATCATGACCCGGTAAGGCTTTAAAGGCAGCCGCTGATTCAAATAATTTTCCGAAATTCTCTTCCCCAGGAAACTGTCTCACTAAGGATATTACAAAAACTTCCCAAGAAACCGGAGGATTCCTAAGCCCATCGTACCATGCCTTGGTAGTTCCGCGAAGTTTTAATATGGACATGTATAACTTTTGTGCCTGATCCCAATCATACATTGACCCGAACCTATTAATCTTCTCAAGCCACTCAGCTGCAGACAGCTCTCGACTTGCTGGATCAAACTCCGGTAAAATTCTTTCGTTAACGTATTTATTAGCATTTCTCGAACCTAACTGAATAATACCCGTCAACACTTCGGTCAATCTCGCAAAATCGGACTCACCCCTCGCCCGGCTGCTGTTGCGAGACATCCTGTACGGCGACCTGCTCCAAACATGGGACATCTCCCTATCACGTGCGCGAGACTCTCTCTCACGTGTGTAGGATCTTGAACGATCCTCTCGCCATTTATATCTTCTGCTTGACCTGGATCGGTCTCGTGCTCTGGAGGACATGATCACTAGTTTTGTAGTTTCACTCAACAGTAGTTTAACAGCTAAATCCGCAATTTAAATCACCCACAATAATGTGTCAAACACAATTCCTGTGATCATTACAACAACACAATGGCACGTGTAATCCCACTTCTGATCTGTAGAAAGGATAATTCAAACCAACAGTTTCACAATAATTTACTGTTTATTCTCAGTCACTTAGTACACAAAACAATTAAATAACTAATAATAAATGTTTATTACAAGACTCAAATGTCCGATAAACTTAAGTTCGCGAACCGAACTCTCGAGCGTTAGAACGATCACGATCGATAGATCTTAATGACGATCTACTGTCGCAGGGAATCTCGAGTAGAATGGGTGCTGCGCAGCAACCCCTTTGGCGAACCCTCTGCGCGAAAGGCACAGTGCAAGGCTCATTGCCTAGCCTCTGGTAAAATGCTAATATGTTTCCTCCAAAAAGTCAAAATATAAACACGAAGTATAGAGTATTTTAATGTGACGTCACAAATCAAGAAAGTTAGGTCATTTTGTCAGAAAGGTTAGACGCAGACCCAAATTTACATTGAGCTATAAAGGAATTTCTAATATAAAAGGTATTTTAGACTAATTTACTTTAAAATTGCATAAATTGTTGCTATTAGAAGATAGAATATGTTTTTATTACATTTTTATAATGTATTCATATTCCTTGTCAATTAATTAAATTTGTATTTAGAAGCCAAAAAAACAATCACACTGACAGAACTTTCTAACCTATTTTGAATTTTTTACTATTTTTTTTGCATTTAAAAATAAAGCGGATAACCGATAAGAAGTATGATTATACTACAAAAACGTAAAAAAATATATTTTATCTTTTGACTTTAATAATTTTAAAAGTTTTTTATTGAATTGTCATAAAAATCACTTTTTATTAAAAATTCCATTATAACGTAATGTAAATTTGGGTTCGAGCCTAACCTTCTTGACAAAATGACCTAACCTGCTTGACTAGTGACGTCACATTAAAATTCTCTATTAATGCGTAATTACGTAATCTTACAAGAAAATCGGTTTTAGATAATATCAAATTGAAGTATAGTCGGCTTAAATTATTTATATCGGTTCTAGTGTTAACAGAAAATTTAACTTTGAACTTACCTGTGCTTTTTTTTTCAAGATTCCAAAAGAAATGAAGTTGACAGTTACTTTCTTGATATTTAATTTTAATAAATTTTAATTATTTTTTAATAAATTTTAGTATGCATTTAGCAACGATCGTTGGCATCACTGCGACTTCGTATAACCATGACTTCATTCCTCTAAAATAGAAATTCGCGCGCAACCATATTGATTTGTTTACCAACAGAAATCTCCAATGTTTACATTTATAATTTATTAAAATTAAATATCAAGAAAGTAACTGTCAACTTCATTTCTTTTGGAATCTTGAAAAAACCACAGGTAAGTTCGTTTTAGCATTTGCGTAATTGAATTTTTTCTTGCTACTTAAAAGTTATATAATTTTTATTTAATAACTTTTTTAATATTAAAATGATAAAAAATTGCCCAAAAATAGAAATATTCCTTATGTTTTTTTGAGCATTAAAAGAAAAGAAAATCTTGATACGACTAATAGAACGGAATATATTTCTCTTTTAATTTTTTTTCTGAATTTCAATTCTCGTAAACTAATTAATATTTTGAACTAAATATTTATGTAAAACATTAGTCATATTAAATATAATACAATTCTAAAGTTTAATTGCCCGCCGTTAACTTGCCAGAAAATAACGTAAATTTCACTTGGAATCGCACATCTACTGACGGTACCGACAACGGAAGCCTGTGCAATCTTTACCATGTTTTTAAAATTGTTTGTTGAATCTCATTATATTAAGTTTAAATGAATGGTAATCCTAATGAAAAAATATATTCTTATCAATAGGTCTCGACTACCCAGAGTTATTGACGATAGATTGGGTAACTGGGAATGTTTACTTTATTGACAATCACTACAAACATATTGGGGTTTGTATCGACGATGGATCTTACTGCACTGTAATCATCTCCAATATTTTCGGAACATCTGAGGGAATCACTCTTTATCCATTCAAAGGGTAAGATGTATTTTTACTTAATATTCTAAAATTTTGAAGATAAAATTATTAGGTTCATTGGTCAATAATATAACTTTGAATCCATTAGATGAAAACGTTTTGTCATTGTAAGAAAATCGAGCTGGTTTTCTCTTCGATTAATTAATTTATAAAAATAAATTATTTTACAATATATATTGACATCAGATTTTCCGGATTATTCAATGTTAATTAAAAGAAAGAATCATTTAGTTTTGGCCACAGTTGGCCAACTGGGATGATAACGGGGTTGCTAGTCATTGGCAGCCATCATTGGTTCATTATTGGCTGCCAATGATTATGCCAATAAATGAAATGTTTTAAATTATCAATAATTAAATTTTGATATTTATAAAAAAAATTTTAATTTATTATTTAAAAAAAGAAATAATTTTTATTTATTTTTTTAATGTGGGGCATTCTATTTTCTAAACGACCCCCTTCAGAAACAATTGCCAATATGAGACAATTTTTAAAAAATTATTTCTTCTTTTTACTAAGGCCAAATTATTTTTGTATTTAGCAGTTTTAAAAGAAAAATTCCTAAATTTTACAATAAGAAAAAAAATTTTGTTCAAATATATTTAATTTATATACAAAATGTAGTTTGAAAGTTAACCTTTCGAATATCTCAAAACACGTTGTTTCAGATTTATTAAAAATATATCTTAAAAGAAAGCTTAAATATTTTAGTTTTTATTTCCGTAAAGTAAATAATGGACATTTCAGGGGATTTTAAGGAATTAATTAAAATTTACAGTTATTTCAGGGGTTAAAATATGTATGAATTGAGAAACACTTTTTTGCAGAGCGGCATTTGTCTTTTTTTAAATTTTGTATTTTATTAGCTTTTAAATTATGTATATATATAATTTGAAGACTAATAATCCTATCCTAAAAAGTAGTACTAACGAGATATCGAGCACATTGTTGTCGAAAACCTGATTGGTTGTTAATGACGTGAGCTTTTTTTAGAAACTCTGAATGTGGTTTGTTTACTTTTGTTATATGTATGCAAAATGACAGCAAACCTTTGAACCTTCAATGTATTTTTAATACATTATTTTACTACATAATAGACTGAAGGAAAACAAAAAGTAAGTAAAAACGTTTTTCTAATAAATACCTATATTATAATATATTTATATATATACATATCTTATCCGTAAAGTGAATTAATATAATTGTAATCAATTTAACCTTTTGTGTACCGTTAACAGTTTCAAATAATTTTTCCTTATAAATAATTGGTATTATTATATTTTTCAGTTAAATTATATTTTTTATATTTTGCTATTTTTAAATTTATATTTATCAATTTTTTATTGCCATTTGTAATTTATTTTAATTGTGCAACTTTCTAATTTTGCAGTTTATAATTTTCGCAGGTTACGATTATTTATTGAAGTTTTTATCGTTTTTATTAGTTTTGCTTATCTTAATTGTTTATTTTCGTGTTTTCCTTGCTCCTTAAATTATTATTTTATTCTGTTTAACGTTGAAAGTATTGCTTATTGAAATCAAAATTCGAAATAGTGAATTATTCCATTTTATATGAAATATATATTCATTATGAAAATTGTTTTTTTAGTTTTTATTATTTAACTCTTTTATTTTTATTACTTTCTTTTTCTTATTGAATGTTTAATAAAATATTCAGAAAGTATGCACAAAAAAACGAAAGCAAAAAATTTCGATATTAAAAATTATTAAAAATTCAATAAACAAAAAATAAAAGTACACAAAATTTCAATAATTAATCAAAAATTCTAGAAAAAACTGCAAATATAAATAAAAAATTACAAAAGTTGATCCAAATTTTATAGAAATGTATTAAACATTACAAAAATAAATAAATATAAAGTTTTAATTAATAGCTCGCAAAAAATATTATATAGGTCAATTGGTGCATTTTTCAATTATCTACAAAACGAACAAAAATTATTCTTCATAAAAGAAAAAAAGCATAAAAAAATTAATTTTTATAAAAATTTTCAATTTTTGGAACCTTGATAACTCAAAACAGGATTAGAAAATAAGGTACGCAAATAGCTCATTCGATGTGTTTTTTAATCACCTACATAATATAAAAAATATATTGAATCTTGTAATAAAGTATGAAAATAAAATTATTAAAAAACAAGATTTTTAAAATTTTTGATTTTTAAAATTCTAATAACTTTGGATTAAATTGCACTAGAGGGTTCGCTAAAAGCTCAATCGATGCGTTTTTAAAAAGTAAAACGAATAAAATACACGCATAGAAGAAGTTTCCTGTGGCAGTAAATTATTCGCTGCCACGTCAAAATAAGTTTGCAAATATAGGGACAGCGAACAAAGCTGTGAGAGTAAAAAAGTTTGCTGTGAGAGTAAATTTTAAAAAATTTGTCTAATATTGTTTATCACAGCAAACTTTGTTCATTGTCATAGCAAATAATTTGCTGTGGTTACTAATTTTGTTAAAATCAACAGCAAATATTAGTTACCCACTGCAGACATTTCATTTTTTCCGTGTACTTATGTTTTAACTTTTTTTAAAAAAATATACAATTTTGCAAATAAACGATTTTTTCAAAAGTTTTAAATGCGAAAAAAAATTAGAATTGATCAATCGGGTTCAAACGTATATCATAATTTGTCCCCCTGAGGAACCTATAATTTCGTTAAAAAAACATAGTTCTAAGTATTGTAGCTTTTGAGATATTGGGCCAAACGAAATGTAGACATGCACATATACACAAACACGGACATTTTTGAAAAACTTCATTTTCGACATCTTGAGGTTAATTAAAAAAAAAGAAAAGTAAATACAAAAAGGCAAAATTTAATAGTAGTGTAATTTAAACCTAGAAGCACAATTTTTAAATTTAATTAACTATTATTAGAAATATTATTATTAATAATATTAATATTTTATTTTAATAATAATAAAATTTATGAATTATTTAAATCTTCTAATTTATTAATGTATTAAAATTATTGACTATTTAAATAATATTTATAACATTATTAGGATAAAATATTTAAAACTGTGAGCGCTATACAAAAGCTTAAAAAAACAAATATATTAATTCAATTAACGTAAAAGATATTTATTAGAAAAACGTTTTTACTTACTTTTAGTCTTCTTTAAAATAATTTGACCACATTGTGTTTGGATTAAATTAATCAAATTTTTTCTTGGTATGCAGAAGAAAAAATCGAAAGTAGATGATTTACAGTATACCCAGTTAAAAATTCCTTTACAGGAACTTCTAAGGATCGTGTCATGAACCTTTAAGGAACATTAAATGTTCCTTTAAGGATCCGGACAGGTCCTTTAAGGATCCTTTAAGGATCCTCAAAGGTCCTGCAATAATTCCTTAGAGGATCCTGACACGATCCCTTGACGGAATTTGGAACAACGATCCTTCACAGGTTCCCGCGAAGGAACGCATAATGTACATGTTCTCATGCAGGTTCCCGCGCAGGATCCTTTAATAAAAATTTTTTGAATAATTTTTTTTTTTTGATCTGGTAATTGATCAAAATTATATGTTATATTTGACGTAGGATTCTAGAAAATTAAAAACTACTGCGCAGCCGTAAGTATCATAGAAACCAAGTTCGACCAGTGCGCATCATGTATTCCGTTCTTTTAAAAACTGCACATGTTCCTACATAGGAGCTTACATATGTTCCCTTAACGAGTCCCTCGTAGGACCATAATACAGCTTGGGATCCAGTACAGGTACACGCGGGAACCTGTGAAGGATCGTTGTCCCAAATTCCGTCAAGGGATCGTGTCAGGATCCTCCAAGGAATTATTGTAGGACCTTTGAAGATCCTTAAAGGATCCTTAAAGGTCCTGTCCGGATCCTTAAAGGAACATTTAATGTTCCTTAAAGGTTCATAACACGATCCTTAGAAGTTCCTGTAAAGGAATTTTTAACTGGGTATGATATTATTTAGATATTATCAATTAATTATTATTACTTATATGATTTCCTTTTATTATGTTGTTAACAGTATATTATTAACTTGAATTAACTTACGACAAACCGTAGTTTTATACTAATATAATCGGAAACTGTTAAAACGTTGCACAATAATTCTTTTTTTTTTTAGCAATTATGAGAAATGATCTAAAAACCACTTTCACTATAAATATTAACAAAATTAGTATTCTTAATCAATTTAAAGCTATTAAATAATTTGTTATTGCATCAAAAATAAAAAATAAATTTGTTATCATTTAAATTTAAATAAATTTATTTTTGGATTAATTTTTAAATTATTTATTATTAATAAATTTAATTTTCAGTTAAAAAATTAAAATAAATTAATTGAATAGTTATAATAAAAGATATAATAATAATATTATTAGAAATAATCAATTTATAGGTTTTATTTGAAGAATGTAGGAAATAATTATAATTATACTCTTAATAATTATTAAGAGTAATAACGTTTTGATGCTTAATTAAAAATCAAAATCAGAAGTAAATACTATATTTTGGAACATTTTTATAAGGGTTAATGAATCAATAGAAATAATACCTATTTATTACAAATAATTTTATAAAATCCGTATTTTATTCTTTTAGACCGAAAAATCATTTTTTCATGAAGTGTTTGGACATATGTCACTAAAAATTATTTTGCACACTATTTTTGAGTTCCCAAATTGAATCCAAGAAAAATATTTGAGTTGATATAATTTTATTATCATTTAAAGATCACGGATCAATCCAGACTATAAAATTAGAAAATTACTATAGTCTCTGTTAATCTGAATTAGTGGAAAATTTGCCACTAATTTTTTTTCGGGGTGTGGAATTGTCAAAAAGATTGGGGAGGGGGAGGTGAGACCAAAATATTAACAAATATTTGTAAGTATTTTGGACGATTCGGGGTGTGGAATTCTACACCTCGAATATTTTGGGCTGTGGAGTACTCCACACCATCAACACAGTTCGCACCGGCCCTCCACTTGTCACTAAAGCTTTAGTAAAAAACTGAAATCTACTAATTCAAATGTGAAAATTGACTAAAAATTAGTAGAAACTTAAACACACAAAACCTGAAGTGCTCAAAACGTTGCATAATGATGCCATTTTTTAGCTCAATTTGTAAAATAAATCGAAATTATGCAATGTTTTGAGCTCCTTAGGTTTTGTGTGAACTAATTAAAATGAGTGATCGATTTTTCACTTTAATTCAGATTTAGAGGACGATATATCTGCAAATATAGTTCGTAACATGTTTATGTTATTGATTAATTTTCAGTATTAGGTTTCCATTTTCAATGAACTATTTTTAATATTTAATTTCATCAAATATTCTGAGGAAAAAATTATTCAACTTATTAAATAATACTCATAATTGTATCAACATAAAAACACATAGATAATATGTTAATAAAAGTAAAAAATTATATTTAAAAAAAGTGTTCACTCTTTAATTTCAACTTTTATTTCAAAATGCAATATTTTCTTATCATTTTTAAAAAGACAACCCGAGGTTATTGAATTATTATCAAATTATAAGGTTTGAATACAAACAAAGAAAAAGGTATTACAATTTATTTTCATTTCTAATCAAATTTTTATTTATTTATTTTTATTTTTTAAGAAAAAAGGGATAACCTTATTTCTAAATTTTTTTAATAAAACAATTTATTTCAACATTATAAGGTGAAAATTCTTGTAAAAGGGCCCAAAAAGAATTGACTGAACCATGTGTTGCTTACTGATTTTAAATAAAAATAAAATTAATATATGTACATTGTTTGTAGATCATTTAACATTTCAGATTCATATATATAATTAAATATCTTTTAATTTTTATAGAAATATGTATATTTTAAAGATTTTGGATATGTTATAAAATGATAATTGCGTTATTTTATAAAATAGCATAAGAAACATTGTTTTTTATAAAATAAATAAGATATCTATCTAAATATATGTGATGGTTTCAGCAAAAATTAAAAAATCAGTCAAATGAGAGTTATACTCCTAGGGTTCTGTACGAGAGACCGGAATATAGTCCGACTCAAGCTATAAAGATTTTACGCGTTCTGTTCAATATTTACGCTTTAGCGAAAGAAAATTATTTTTGAGGCTTTTCAATTATGTATTATTCTTGACAAATATAATAAAATTTAGTTATGTTTGCTATATTTTTTAAATTTTGAGTATACAAATAATCTATAGCATAGGAGTATAAACTTTCATTTTCTCAATTTTTTATTTTCTTAAACAAATTGTGATGCGTCATGATGAAAGGGACCTACGAAGTAACAAATTTTAGGTTATAATTAGTAATAGTTTTATCTTGATTTCCTTTTTATTTGTTTTATGTAAAATCAAAATTAGGTTTTTTTAAATATTTTTGATGGAATGAAGACCTAAAAATCAATTATTTCTATTGAGAGTTGTTTTTTTTTGTGTATGTTAATTTCAAAAATTACAAACCTAACATAAAATTTTTCGTTTTTTTAGGTCCCTTTCTTCTCAAGACGTCATAACTATTTAATTTATTTTAAAAAAAGAACGTTCTGAATGTCATTTTATAACAAATGGTACAAGGTATTTTTAAATTCATTTAAAATCTTTGAAATACATTTTTTTAAAAACCAGAATTAATTTAAGATCAGTCTAATCCTCACTACACTGCTTCAATAAGTAACCGATGTTTCTCTAATTCATTAGTTGAAAATCACTAATTTGGATTTACAGAGTATAAGTCTTTAATTATTAATCAAAGTGCCAATCAAATACATTAATATATTTTATATTGAAAAGAGCAAAGAATGAATAACAAAAACATACAAGTTACAAGAAATCAGTTGGTAATTAATAATTCATAAAAAAGTAACAAAGAAACAGGCGCGTGTCCAGACAAGGTTTTTGGGGGAGGTTATATATGATAGAGAAAGAGATAACACTATATCGCTATCTCTCTCACTCTCATATAAATTTAACTCATCTAGGGGGGGTCATGACCCCCTTGACCCCCACCCCTCCTTGAACACGCTCCTGCAAAAAAATTTTAAATTATGACTGCATTGAAAAAATTAATTCAGTCATTTTTACATAACTATTTAGGACTGGCGGATACGCCATCTGTACAGAAATTGGTTATGTACATGAAAAAAATGAATTCAGTGGATTTTACATAACTGTTCTAGAATAGCGCATGCGCAGCCTTTTACGCAACTTAGTTCAGTAAAATGTGGTGAATATTATACGATAAATTCTACGACTTTTCTAGAGTTTGTCCTAAATGTTTGCCAAGTTTTACAGAACTCATGTTGCGTAAAAGGTTGTGCATGCGCTATTCTAGAACAGTTATGTAAAATCCACTGAATTAATTTTTTTCAAGTACATAACCAATTTTTGTATAGATGGCTGTATCCGCCAGTCCTAAATAGTTATGTAAAAATGACTGAATTAATTTTTTCGGTGTATTTTTTTAGTATATACTATAAGTATAAAAAGAACAGTTTTAAAAAAGAAACAAATATCCATAAAACAATAATTACAATTTTTTAAAGTTGTCTAAAAGATCCAAATTATAACTAAAAATCTCAGAGTAACAAAACTGTATTGTCTTAATCAAAAAGATAATACTTTAATCATTAAGAGCAAAATCGTAGGTAAAAAATCAGTTTAGATATTTTCTGAACTGTGCACGTGAAATTTAGGGAGTTTTTCATAAAGTATATATAAAAGCCAACTTTCGCTGAATTTAGAGAATTTTTTAGGAACTTCTGATCAATCAAGAATCTTCGTCTTTTGTATTCTATACTGTAATAAAAATTGTCTCTGCTTTCCAACAATCGGAAATCTACACGCGCGCTTTGCGCGCGATTTTGTGATCTAGTAGAATAAAAAATTAACAAGAAATGATTTTTAAATAGTAAATAAAAATGAAATGATATATAAATAATATATATATATATATATATATATATATATATATATATATATATTTATATATAAATATAATTATATATCAATTGAAAGTTTAAAAAATACAAAATTTAAAAGAAAATAAATGCCACTCTGTTTAAAAAATGTTTCTCAATTCATACATATTTTAACCTCTGATATGACTGTATTATTAAATTCCTCAAAACTTAAAATAATTTAAATAATTTCATGTATACTAGGGTGGTCCAAAACAAAAAAGTCGTTTTTTTAATGCTCTCACCCCGTAGGATTTTTCTATAACGCAAAAAAAATACCCCTATTTTTTTATTTATTTTTTTTAAATATTTAGGGGTGCCTGAACGGGGTTGAAGTTTCCCATGTAAAATGCATGGGGAAAAAAGACTTTTTCGGAGAATTGGTATAGAATCCATGAAAATGAATATTTTTCAATCGGCCAACTATGTTCCTCTTCAGGAGACTTCAAAGAATGGTGCTACATTGTTTATTTAACAATTTTTTAATATTAACTATTTTTTATAGGGTCCCCAAAAAACCCCATAAATCACAAAATTACGAAAAAATCGTTAAAAAATATTTTTTATTACTTTTATCAAAGTTTTTCTAATGATTTTGAATAAATAACATAAATAATGATTTTTAATCATTATTCCATGTAAATCCTGTGATGAGTGGAATTTCTCAAGACTAAAAATTAAATACAAAAAAAAAATTATAAATAAATAATAAGCAACAAAATTAACTTAACCAAAAATTAAGGTTGAAACACCACTCTATCGGTTACCTCAGCCACTTGAGGTCTTAACAATTCTAGCTGAACACATAAAAAAAAAAAAAAAATATGTTATGTTCGAGGTAAATATTTATGAACCAAATTTTAGAAAATAGATTATGTTCGAGGGCAGACAAAAGCTTATTTATTTAAATTTTCCGAACCAAATGTGTTGAGCGCCAGACCTCTTTCGAAGTCGCATAACGACTTAACGACCAAAGAAATCTGACTTAACAACTTAACCAACTTAACGACGTAACGAAATTTACTTAACGAACCAACCAACTGACCGGCTGCACTCGAGTTGCGGCAGCGGTCACAATTCTAAGCGGCAATAGGGGAAGCTCTGTTCCCCCTCTTCTGCCTACCGAGTGCAGAGTTGCGGCAGCCTCCCCTCAACTACGAGTTGCGGTAGCTTCCCCTCCACTATACGTTCTTCTACTCTGCCGTACGAAGCAAAGACTTACATTAGATAAGTCATATTTTGACGAAAAATCAGTTTTTAGTAACAATGAATTTGTCAGAAGAAAACGCGTCTGATACTGGAAATATGCATACGCACAATTTTTCCTTTACACTTTCCCCAGGCTTAGGACTGGCAGCATCTTCAACTTATTTAAAAATTTTTTTTTTTCTGGCGTGTTAAAAAAAATGTGGACCACGATTGTATGAAAATTTCATTTTTTAAAAATTGTTTTACTAAAAAAAAAATTGTTAAATTGATTAACTCTTGCACTTCGATTAACATCCGTATTGTCATGTGAGCAATTATTTACTTTTTCAATTATTTTTTTTTTGCATTTAATTTAATAAAAGAATTACACGTTTTTTTAGAACACACCCACCTTTCAATATTATTTTGTAAAATATTTTTGAATCGAAAACTGCACCCATCAATTAAATAATAATAATCTCCGTAAACTCCTGAAGTTAGTTACTATTTATATTTATTCATCTTTTTCTGTCCACGTTTTAAAATCCAGAGTGCAGTTAATTCCTGTTTCTTTTTTTTTATTAATTTTGATTCTCTTTATCAAAAAACTTTAAAACTGTTTTAGTTTACAGACAAAATATGCAGATGAGGTAGCCTTAATGACGAGATATTAATTATAAATAATAGATACTAATTTATATATTACACAATTATATGAATTTTAATAATATTTAATAAATCTTGCAGGGTTGCTATTATTGTGCCAATTTTCAAGTATCTTTGCGATTCTGAATTAAATTTTTTCAAATATCAATTATTCTTTTCAGTCTTTAAATTATTGTCATGAATATTTAAATTTATTACACAAGTTTTTATTTACTTTTGTCATTTTTCAATTTTTTTCTCAACATTTCAATTATTTTTTTCTATCTTTTAAATTATTGCCAGGAATATTTAAATTTTTAACACCTGTTTCTATATTCTACTTTTGTTAATTTTCAATAATTTTCTTAAAATTTCAATTACTTTTGTCATTATTCAAGTATTTTTGTCATTTTACGATTATTTTCTTCATATTTGTATTATTTTTTCAATTTTCGAATAATTTTCTACAAATTTTAATTATTATTTTATTCCAATTATTGAATGCGACCTATTAATATTTAATATAGAAATTATTTTTGTTGTATCAAATTTTAATTTTATTGTTACTTTAAATAAATTTTTTAATTTTATATTGTAATGGACTTTTGTCCGTAAACAACATTTTTTTTCAATTAGTTTAAAAAAATTTCAATTATTTTCTTTAAACTTCAATTATTATCTATAAATTTTTTATTTATACACCATCTTTCAATTATTTATGTCATTATTAAATCAGATTCCTAAAATCTCAATTGTTTGGTCAATTTTTCAAGTATTGTCTTTAAATTTTTAATTTTATGCACCAGTTTACAATTATCTTGGTATTTCAATTTTTTTTGAAACTTTTCAATTATTTTTTTAAAATTTCAATTGTGTTCTTCAATCTTCAAATTATTGTCAGGAATATCCGAATTTTCTACACAAGTTCAATTCACTTTTGTTATTTTTCAATTATTTTCTTTAAATTTCAATTACTTTTGTCATTAATCAATTATTGATGTCATTTTTGAATTCTATTTTTCATATTTTTGTTATTTTTGCCATTTTAGAATTATTTTTTACAAATTGCAATTATTTTATTTAATTTTTTTTATTGTCATAAACTTTTAAATTTCTTACACCTATTTTCAATTATTTTCATCTTTATTTTTATTATTGTCACGAATTTATTAATTTTTTTACACTTTTTTTAATTATTTTCTTCAAACTTTAATTCTTTTTTTCATATTTGAATTTTTTGCCATTTTTTAATTATTTTCTTCAAATTTCAACTATTGTCTTTAAACTTTAATTAATTTCTTTAACTTTCAATTATTTTTATCAAACTTATAATATTTTTCTTTTCTTTACAATTGTTGTCTATAATTTTTTAATTTTTACACTAGTTTTGAATTATTTATTTCAATATTAAAATTGCTTTGTCAAGTTTTCAATTATTTTCTTCAAATTAAAAATTTTTTTAAAGTTATCAATTATTTTTGTTATTTCTCAATTACTTTTCCAAATTACAACTATTTTTGTCAATATTCAAATATTTTTGACACTTTGGAATTTTTTCTTCAATCTTTTTATTATTGGCATGAATTTATTAACTTTTGAAGATCAGTTTTCAAATTATTTATGTCATTATTCCATTAGTTTCTTCACATTTTAACTATATCGTTAATTTTTCAATTATTTTATACAATTTTTCAATTAATGTATTTGATTTTTTATTTTTTTACTTCATTTTTGAATATATTTCTCATTTTTCATTAATTTTTTTTTCAAAATTTCAGTTATTTTGGTCATTATTTGACTATTTTCTATACATATTCATTTTTTTTGATATTTTTAAATTATTTTTTTCAAGTTTCAATTAGTTTCTTGAAAACTCTATTATTTTTTTCAATTCTTCAATTATTGTCTAAAAAGTGTAATTTTTACACCATCTTTTATAATTATTTATGTCATTATTCAATTAGTTTCTTTACATTTTACTTATTTCTTTAATATCTCAATTATTGTGCGAAAATTTAAATTTTTTACACCAATCTCAAACTTTTGTTTCAAATTTTAATTATTTTTGTCATTCTTTAATTATTTTTTTGTAACTTCAATTATTTTTGAAACTTTTTAATTATTTACTTTAAATTCCAATTATTTCGTTTCAATTTTTGTGATCATTTTTTTATTTTTTTATCAATTTTTCAATTCGGTAGTTTTGTCAAATTGAATTATTTTTGTCATTTTTTAATTATTTTCTACATATTTCAATTATTTTTGCGATTTTCGAATTGTTTTTTTTAATTTTGAGTGGCTTTTTCTGCTGGCGCCCCCTAATTTAATATCAGTAATATAAAACTCGATTTTGCTTATTTTTTTTTTTTATTCAAAAACTTACTATTTAATCACTTTCTTTTCTTTTTTTTCACTATTTTCAATCTGTAAGTCCACTAAAAGCCCTCCTTATTCGATAAATATTATTCATCGATTTGTTTTATTTATTATTATATAGTTTAATTTCTAAAATGCAGGGAAAACTAATCGCGCGCTTGCGCGCGTTCTATTTTTCTAGTAACTAAATAAATTCCATAGAGAGTACTCGAGAGTATGATAGAGTAGAGGGACAGGGGAAGCAAGCGCAACTCTGTAGGGCAGTGGGAGGCTGCCGCAACTCGGTAGACGGTAGAAGAGGGAGAATAGGCATTCCCCTATTGCCGCTTAGAAATGTGACCGCTGCCGCAACTCGAGTGCACCGAACTGACCCAATTGCTAAATTAATTAATTACTCATAACCAACTTAACGACGTAACGAACTTAACGACGTAACGAGCTTAACAACGTAACCAACGTAACGACATAACCAAATTAACTATCCGACTTACTTAATAACTTAGCTGACTTAACAATCCGACTAATAAATAAGATTTAGAACCCCTCGAACATCTTAAAACTTTAATAGACAATTACTCGACTGGCATAATTCTCAGGAGTGGGTTTTTGGAGAGAACGAAATTTAAATAAATCAATAATCAATCTTTAAATATTACCCTAATCAATCTGTATTTTAACAATTTTCAGACAATTTTCCAAATTAACAAAATTTAGGTCTCGCATCGAATTTAACCGACATAATCAAGTTTCAAAATAAATATATTATGACGCAATCGCCATTTACTAACATTGTTATGGTAAAGAAAAGAAAGACGTAATTAAATCTTAGCTAAATTTACAGAGACATCAATTACCATTTCAAATTTTCTGAAATCCACTCAAGAAACATGATTATTCATAAAAAAAATGAAATTTAACTTTCGGCAATTTATAAGCCTTCAGCAATTTATAATCTATAAAAGTTGTCACCAAGTGCTCACAAACAAAGAGAGTTTGACAAGTATCTTCTAAACAATTCTTAAGGGACTTTACCATAAAATTCTATTACTAACGTGACTTATTAAACTTGGTTCATTTTTATAAATTCTATTTTGGAACATGACTTATTAAATTTGATTCATTATTATAAATTCTCATCAACTAAACTAATTAATCCTCGATACTTGTCAAAAGGTATAAACAAATTGCTGAAACTTACCGAAATTAATCCATAATTGGCACACACACATTCTCAGTCAATAAAAGAAAATTAAATAAAAACAAAATTTCGACACGATGTTCGGCGACAGAATAAACGCAGGATCCCTTTTACATTCGGCTAAGCCGACCAAGGAATGATCTCACAAAGTTACTCGGGCCGGCGTCTCGGTGATCCATGTGGTCGATAATGTTCTCATTGGGCCTCGCAGGACTCAAGGGACTTCCCTTATTGGTGGTGTTCTCGTCTTCCCAATTCGGCGCGCTGACTATCCAAATTCAAACTGAAGATTCTCAACAAATTCCTTCCAGCATCATTAAATTGACTCCCTCGGATTAACTGATATCGTAACTACTTTGCTGAACAAACCAAATTTTCATCATAAAAATTTGAGATTAAATATGAACTCACCCTTAATTGGTCGGGGTCTTGTTCTATAACAAGGCTTAACCGCCAAATTAATCAAAAGTCGTAACAAATTCAACTGCCAAAACGGCCAACAAACCAACTGGTTCAAAATCGAATTAATTTTCATAATATCAAATGAAAAATAGCCATAACTACTTATCCGAGAGATCTCTGAACCACGTAACCAGAATCCATAATAATTATCATCATAACAGTTTAAAAACGCCTTGGTAGCTTGATCAGAGAGACTCGAACTCAAATTCATGAATATCCCGAAAAGTGACCTGGACCCAATTCTTGATATGACCTTGAAGCTCCCTCGATGCTCAGCAACGGACCGAAATACATAAACAAAGTAACCAAAATTTCTTAATTCTACTAACAATTAATGCAACAATTTGCTCGTCAAGCCGTGGAGTGATTTTCTTTCGCAAACCGAGAATAATTGAGCGAATCTGAAATAATTTCTAACCTAAAAGTTACTTTGTGAGTTGCAAGATTGTTATAAAATTTTGCAACGTCACAATCCTAAGTTGTTTAAACAAATTACATTTTTTATAAGTTGTTTATTCTTAAGATTTGCAAAAATTGAGCTACAGAGCTGCAACTTTTTCTTAATTTTACCACTTTTTCAGGCCATTGGAGCTAAACACGAACAAAAAAGTTAAAACAATTATTTTAACAATTGTTTAAACAAATTATATTGTTTATTATCAACTTTTTAATAAATAAAGCTACAGAGTTGCGACTTTTTCTCAATTTTGCAACTTCTCGAGCCCAGTGACGCAATGTACTAACAACAAAATAAAAATAATAATTTTGACAATTGTTTAAACAAATTATATTGTTCATTATCAACTTTTTATTAAATAAAGCTACAGAGTTGCGACTTTTTCTCAATTTTGCAACTTCTCGAGCCCAGTGAAGCCATGTACTAACAACAAAATAAAAATAATAATTTTAGCAATTGTTTAAACAAATTATATTGTTTACTATCAATTTTTTATTAAATAGAGCTACAGAGTTGCACTTTTTCCTCAATTTTGCAATTTGTTTTGTTGTTACCTGCCCTCCTAGGGCCTCACGTTTTGTACAGATATATTGAACGAGCTCATTTCGGATTCAGTTTTTGTGGCATAAGGACGTAGCTTCTTAAAAATTTTTCATTATAAAAAAACAAAAGTAATGAAAAAGTTGAAACTACAGTGTCAACTTTTTCATTATTTTTCTGAGCAAATTAAAAATTTTTAAGAAGCTACGTCCTTATGCCACAAAAACTGAATCCGAAATGAGCTCGTTCAATATATCTGTACAAAACGTGAGACCCTAGGAGGGCAGGTAACAACAAAACAAATTGCAAAATTGAGGAAAAGTTGGAACTCTGTAGCTCTATTTAATAAAAAATTGATAGTAAACAATATAATTTGTTTAAACAAATGCTAAAATTATTATTTTTATTTTGTTGTTAGTACATGGCTTCACTGGGCTCGAGAAGTTGCAAAATTGAGAAAAGTCGCAACTCTGTAGCTTTATTTAATAAAAAGTTGATAATAAACAATATAATTTGTTTAAACAATTGTTAAAATTATTATTTTTATTTTGTTGTTAGTACATTGCGTCACTGGGCTCGAGAAGTTGCAAAATTGAGAAAAAGTCGCAACTCTGTAGCTCAATTTTTGCAAATCTTGAGAATAAACAACTTATAAACAATGTAATTTGTTTAAACAAATTAGGATTTACATGGAATAATGATTAAAAATCATTATTTATGTTATTTATTCAAAATCATTAGAAAAACTTTGATAAAAGTAATAAAAAATATTTTTTAACGATTTTTTCGTAATTTTGTAATTTATGGGGTTTTTTGGAGACCCTAATGACCCTATAAAAAATAGTTAATATTAAAAAATTGTTAAATATACAATGTAGCACCATTCTTTGAAGTCTCTTGAAGAGAAACATAGTTGGCCGATTGAAAAATATTCATTTTCATGGATTCTATACCAATTCTCCGAAAAAGTCTTTTTTCCCCATGCATTTTACATGGGAAACTTCAACCCCGTTTAGGCACCCCTAAATATTAAAAAAAATAAATAAATAAAAAAATAGGGGTAATTTTTTTTTGCGATATAGAAAAATCCTAGGGGGTGAGAGCATTAAAAAAACGACTTTTTTGCATTCCCATGTATTTTTGGACCACCCTAATGTATACTCATATAATTAATATTTAAATTTATATTTTTTCATATTTGAGGTGGTTTAAGTTGATTTTTCCTTATTTTTAGCCAATTTTTAAGGTTGCCCACAACCGAACCAAAATTTCAGTTTTGCAAAAAATGACCACTTTATTAAATTTATAAAAATAATTTTTCTATTCGACGGAATCAATTTAGTTTCTTTGCCAGAAGTTAGCTAAGGTCTCTAGCCTTTCATACATACGTTAATGGCCGTGACATATTTATTGGGCACAAGTTATGGGTCAAAAAAGGTTCCCACAACCGAACCTATTCCCTTATCAAAACAAATAACAATTACAAAATGCAATTTATCAAACATCTCATCCAGCAAACAAATTTATGTTACATAGTTAGAATAAGCATTCACTGTGATTGAGATGAGTTTTCGTTGGCATCCCCTTCAGTGGGGAAAGGACACAGTTTGTTTGCGGCTCGCTTTACAATCCTAGTCGCTGTCTGCACTAAGAATACCCTGGCGATGCCATCCTTTCCGGGATGAGCTTCAGTTACTCGTCTAATCTTCCATTGCGCTGGTGCAGTATTATCTTCCTTCAAGACAACGAGAGAGCCGGGCTTAATTGATACGGAATCCATTTTTCTCCATTTAGATCGAGTTTGTAGTCCAGATAGATATTCGGAGCTCCATCTTTTCCAAAAATGCTGGAGAAGCTGCTGCATTCTTTGAAATCTGGAACAGGTACTGTTGTCAAAGGCTCGCCTATCAGGAAATGTGCAGGTGTGAGAGGTTGAAGGTCATTTGGATCTTCGGAAGGGGGACTTAAAGGACGGAAATTTAGGCAGCGTTCTATCTGCACGAGGATCGTGTTAAATTCCTCATAAGTTATATTAAAATTCGTTAACACCTTTTTTAAATCCATTTTTGGGGACTTTACTCCTGCCTCCCATAGCCCATCAAAATGTGGAGCTCGAGGCGGAATAAAGTGCCATTGAATGCCCTCCACATTAAGCTGCTCAACGATAACTCGTTCATTAGCTTTTATAATTTTAAAAAGCTCTGAGAGTTCCTTTTCTGCCCCGACAAAATTTGTGCCATTATCCGAATAAATGTTCGCGGGCCGCCGTGAAAGACGTAAGGCCGCCGTGAAGGCGTTTGACGACAAGTCTCCGACGAGTTCTAAATGAATGGCTCTTGTCGCGAAGCATACGAACAGACAAATATATGCCTTTGTCAGCTTAGCACCGCGTAACTTCCGGTCCTTTATTAGAAAAGGCCCGGCGTAATCGACGCCACATTGCAGGAAAGGACGATTTGGAGTGATCCGAGAAGCTGGCAAATCACCCATGTATGTCGTAATTGATTTTGGACCGGCGCGAAAACAGGTATAGCATTTGCCAATTACCGATTTAATTTGACTTTTACCACTTATGGGCCAATACATTTGTCTAATAGACGCTAGAACTGCCTGCGGTCCAGCATGCAACAGGCGTTCATGCTTATGCCTTATAATTAATCTCGTTAAAATATGCCCCTTTGTCAAAAGCATGGGGTGCCTTTTATCAACATCGTAGCTGGAATTTTTAAGACGCCCACCAACTCTCAAAATTATTATGCAGGTTGAGTACCCGATTTAAACATGAAATTTCACGTGAAAATGCTTTCTTTTGGGCTAATTTTACTAGCGCGAGAATAGAAGAATTAATTTCTTTTGCCTTTAAGCTTCCTGTCAGCCTATTTTCTTTAGAACCTTGCGAATTTTTTACGAATCGAAAGCAGTACGCCACAACATTAAGCAATTTAGAAAGGTTAGAGAATTTTTCAAAAAGATCATCTATATCAGTTTTATCAGTTGACACCAGGGATATAGATTTTTGCTCTGAAATCAGGTTGTCCGAAATATTCTTCTCACTTGAAGGCCAGCTTTCGGCCGGAGAGGACAGCCAGCTGGGCCCATACCACCACAATTTGTTATTTATTAAATCTTTTGGCTCTGTCCCCCTAGATAATAGATCAGCGGCATTTTCAATTCCACACACATGACGCCAACTTGAAATATCGACATTTTCTTGTATTTCGGAAACTCTATTGGAAACGAAGGTTTTCCACCGGCTGAGGTAACCCTTTATCCATGCCAAGGTTACTGTACTGTCCGACCTACAGAAATTTTCGTCAAAAATTACGTTTAGTGACTCACGCACCTTCACGACTAATTGACTCAATATTAATGCTGCACATAATTCAAGTCGCGGAATTGATAATCTTTTGAGAGGAGATACCCGGCCTTTTGGTGCAAGCAGGCGTACAGTGACATTTGAAAATTCATCACTCGAACGGATGTACACGCAAGCACCATAGGCTTATTCGGATGTATCACAAAATGCGTGTAATTCAATGCGAACAGGATTTTTACTTAGCGTGTGCCTAGGTACTTGAATTTCACTAAGAAAGGAAAAACTATCCCGTATTGTCAGCCACTTCGTGTGAAGATTTAAGGGGATTGCTTCATCCCAAGACATTTTCAATTGCCATAAACGTTGCAAAATGATTTTGACAACAGTTATAATTGGGGCAATCAGACCCAGCGGGTCGTAAATTTGTGCAATGCACGAGAGGATCTGCCGCTTTGTGACTTGCAACCCTTTTATTTTAAGATTTATGCAAAATGCAAAGCTGTCTGTCTCTCGATTCCAAATCAAACCAAGAGTCTTAGAGTCTTCAGTGGAAGAAATGACAAAATTTGCATCATCATTTCTGTCATTGCAAATACTATTTAGAAATTCATTGTTATTCGAAGACCATTTACAAAGCTGAAATCCAGCTGAGGCTAAGATGCGAGAAAGTTCACGATATTTATAAATTAGATCATCCAGGCTATCTGCTCCAGACCAAACGTCATCGACTAAGAAACAATTCAAGATAATGTCGCTGATTAGTGGACAATTGTCTTTATTAATTTTCGACAATTCGTTCAAGCAACATATGGCCAAAAATCAAGTGGATGCAGTTCCATACGTTACTGTATTGAGCTCATAGCAACAGAGAGGGAATGACGAATTAAAGCGCCAAAATATACGTTGAAACGCACGATCGGCTTCATTTATTCGTACCATGCGGTACATTTTAGCAATGTCTGCCGTGAAGGCATACATTTGATGACTTTGCAGATGCATCGAAGACAACTCAAAGCTTTGTGGTTAAGGACGTTGGCCTAATAATAGTTAAACTAGCGTTTAAGTTGTAGTGATTATATCTCGCTCGACAAATTGTAGGGATCCATAGTTTACGAACTACGAAACTCGCAAACCATGGTTTTTTCCTTGGTTTGTAAAAGTATTGCATGTATTTGGTGCCCTTGTTTTTACCCACATCCACAAAATGCGAGTCGCAGCTATCAACCAATTGTTTGGGTGCCACACAGTAAAAGTCAGAAAATGAGAGTAATATGTTTACCTGGGTAGGATCAGTGGGTGCTTCTTTAGCCGCTTTGTCTGCCTCCTCGTTACCGTCAATTCCCGAATGACAAAGAATCCAAACAAGAGTTACAGAGCGGTTTAAATTAGAGAGGATTTTTAATCTGTTTTTAATTATAAAAATTATGTAAGATTTGGGTTTGTAAGCGTTTTTAGAAGCTAAATTATTGAGTACACTGAGGGAGTCTGAGAATATAATTGTATTAGAAATATTAGAGTTGATGATGTAATCTAGGGTAAATAAAATTGCAAATGCTTCGAGTGAAAAAATTGAGGCGTAAGTTGAAATTTTAAATTTAGAAGTTATATTCATTGAGGGTCAGACCAAAGCGCATCCCGCCACTCTATCAGTTTCCGACTTTGAGCCATCAGCAAAGAAGAAAGTATGATTAGGAAAGTTAGAGTGACTTAAGTCTTGAAATAAGACTAAAGGGTTAGTTGATTGTTGTAGTGATTTTCCCCAATCAAAAATAATTTGAGGGGCAAATAAGTGATCCTCAAAGAGGAATTCGAAGTAAGGGTCAAGATCTTTACTTCTGATTAATTCGCCGTAATTTTTCAATTTTTCGAAAGCAATTAAGAGGGGGTAATTAAATTTTTTTTTAGAGTTATTGGTGAGGCGAGAGAGTTTTGAAAGTTTGACCGACAGGGGGTCTGTGGTATTTGAAAAAACTTTAACGAGATATTTTTTAGCAAGGAAATTAAATCTGCTAACATTACGTTAATAGGGGTGCTCTGTCCATAGCCTACGGCTAGTCTCAGTGCTTTGTTACAGATTTTTTCTAATCTGGCAAAGTTTTTATGAGATTTAAAGTTTGCAGCTTGAGAACCATAATCAATGGTACTTCTTAGGAGAGAATCATAGGTTCGGAGAAGCAGATAGAGGTCTGCTCCCCACCATGTACCTCCAAGTACTTTTAGGACATTTAGAATTTTTGTGCCTTTATCACATAAATAGTTGAAATGCGTATCGGAGGAAGCTGTTTCATGGAAGTGTACACCAAGATATTTTACTGAAGGGGACGGTTTAATAATTATATCATTTAAAGTTAGGAAAAGTGTAGGATCATTGGTGTTAAGTTTTTTATTATTAAAGATAATAAGTTTAGTTTTTGCCGGACATACCTCCAGACCTCTCTCTGAAAGAAAATCAGAAAGTATATGTAGACAATTTTGAAGAGAAGTATTAAGTTTTCTTGTGTCAATTGCGTAATTAATTGGGCTGAGAATACTACCTTGTGCTTGTGAAAGGCCAACGGTACTGGTTCTTGGGCCAACAATTTCCCCATTGATCTTGACAAACATGTTTTTACATTTAATTGAGTTATAAATAAAGCGAGCTATAATTTCAGGGATGCCTATTGCCTTAAGATCTTCGACCAGGATGTTAGGAATTACACTTGGGAATGCCCCTTTTATGCCGAGCAAGAGGCCGCCAGTGTAATCACCCTGGGCTAGACCTGTTCAAATTTCCGCGGATAATAACGACAGGTTATCTGTACAGGATTTACTTTTCCGGAAAACGTATTGGTACGGACTAAGAATTTTTTCTCGTTCAACAATCCACATTAATCTATTATAAACTAGTTTTTCAGCGATTTTAAAAAGGCAAGAGGCCAAAGAAGGAATAGGGCGGAATTTACCAGGAGAAGATTTTGCAAGGAAAAAAATAAGGAAATTGTTCCAATAAGAAGGGAAAGTGCCGGTGAGGATAATTATGTTATAAATTGATAAAAGAGATGATACAGCTACATCGGGGAAGTGTCGAATGACGTTTAAACTATTGGGGAAGTTGTCATAAAACACAGTAGGGGGATAGAGTTCATCCACTAAAGAGTGTAATCTGTCTTTTGTTTCTGTATCTGCTGAACATGAAGCTGTCGGAGGTTGAGTAAAGCGATTTTTAAAAGATTTTACTACAGACCAAACCTTTGTGATAGGAGTGTGTCTGTCCAAGGAATCGCAAAAATCACTTAAAGATTGGCGTCTAACCTCGTTAACCGTGCGCTTAACTATGGCTTCCGCCTTCTTATAAATAAGGAAGTTTGGATAGTTAGAATTTTTCCTGTAGTTTTTAGAAGCTTCTTTTCTATTTTTAATCACTTCGTCGCATTTACTGTTCCACCAAGGTGCGGGGACAAAAGGTTTACGGGGGGGATTTCGACTAGAACGCGCAGGGTCGGTAGGTTTATGTTGAAGACAAACTAAATGGATTGTTGAATCTACAATGTGCACAAATTTATTGTAGTCAGAAATTGGACCATTAGTGTTTAAAAGATCTGAGCTAGATTCTAAAGACAACCTAAGTTCAGAAGAAAACAGGGACCAGTCCATTGTTTTCAGCTTGTACTTATGTGAAGTGACTGTTGAAGGAGGTATTGTAACACCTAGTGAAGAGAAAATAGGAAAGTGGTCACTTCCCAATGGGTTAGAGTGAACTTTCCAGGGAGAGGACGTGTATAAGTCTGGAGAAACAAAAGTAGGGTCCAGAGCGGAGCCAGGGTTTGGTGGTCAACCCACTAGAGTGGGTGAGCCATTATTTAAAAGAATGAGGTCTGTATCAACCAGCTCCTGACATAGGTTGCCCGCATCGGGACAGACATGAGATCCGCCCCAAAGCGTGATGTGCCAATTGAAGTCACCTCCTATGAAAACTGTATAAAAACGCGTAGTTTTTATAGAGTTGAAAAAAGACTTTCAGTAAACTGGGGGAGTCTGTTTTCCCGGAATTCTATAAACTGAAACTAGTAGAATTACTCCTATGGAGGAACTAATTGACACAGCGAGTGTCTCTAGTTCATTTTCGCGATTGAATATATTTTGAATTTTAGAGTAAGTTATATTTTTGCGGATGGCGATAGCCAGACCACCACCCTTGTTCACGGTTCTATTGGCTCTAATAATATTAAATTGATTAAGAGTATTAAGGTTAATGCGATTATTAGGTTTTAAAAAGGTCTCGCAAAGCAAAAGTATGTCAAATTTATTGGAAAGTTTATTTATGTCGTGGATCTTTTGAGAGATACCACGGCAATTCCATTGCAATATATTTAAATTAGGGAGATTGGCTATTATTGCGAGTTTTAGGATCCAGTAGAAGGCGGAGGCTGTCTGTAATAGAAGTGAGGAGTTCTTGATTTTGTTTTACAATAGCAGGAGATGATTTGGATGAAATTTCGGTAACGCAGTTGTTTAACCACGTAAGAAAAGAAGAGAGAGATGTGTTGTCTGGTGACGGATGTGCAGCTGGTAAAGGTGATTGTAATGAAGAGTCTTGTGTTGTCTTAGTTAGTGCAAACCCATTGGGTAAGATGTTAGGTGTTCTGCCATTGTTCCAATTGGCGGCGAAGAAGGCTGACGTTGTGTTTTTAGTGTTTTTTGGAAATCTACTTTTGTTGGATGTGGAAAAGAAAGGTGGTTGTAAAAGGTTTTTCTAAGAGGATGTTTGTGCGCATGTACGTCTTTGAGTGTTAAAGTTGTCAGTTTGTGGTATTGAAGGAGCTGGACAATCTACCCATTCAGGATAGTCAGAGAAGTTAAAAGTGCTCGATAAGTTACCGTTTTTCCTTGGTCGAAGGACTGCTTTTGCCTCTTCAAAAGACATTTTATGCATTGTTGCGTAGTAACGAATTTCTTTTTGAAAAGTGTATTCCGGACATAACTTTGAAGATGATTTGTGTAGGCCGTTAGAGTTCACACATTTTGGAGGTCTTGACAAGTGAGTGCACAAGTTCGATTCATCATGGGGACTTGAAGCTTTAAAGATAGCTACGCGTTCCGAAACGGTAGTGCACTGAAACGTAAGGAGAACAGTTGTAGAAGGAACGTAAGGAACAGACTTGTCTTCTTCTACTTTCCTGCGGTTGAATCTCATCGCGTTAATGATTTTGCAATCTTTGTTGCAGTGACCTACAATTTCCGCGTTCTTCAAAATTTCTTCGTTAGAAATATCTAGCCCGATGTTGTTTATTATTCCTGACACGTGACGAAACTAGAAGGAATTATCGCAATCAAGCCTTTTGTTTCTAGAATTGAATCAGACGCGATTTCATTTGCTGCTCTGCCGCTATTCATTACTACACGAACTTTACCACGACCGCTTGCATGAACACCAACGATTTTACCGGGGTAAAGAGCATGAAGTATCTTACCGACCGATATGTGATTAAGGTCTTTTGACGCGTCTACTGAATTAGGGTCACGCTGTAAGAAAACGGACAGTTGTTTCTGTTTGAGTTCTCATACTTTGCAGGCTTTGGTTTCGTGTTTTTCGTAGTCAAATTACCGAGATTATTCGTCTGCTGAGTGTTGGGAGGGAGCACGCCACCGTCCGCACCCTGTCCATTATCACGCAAACACTTTGATACCCGGCCTAAATCCGTTGACGAAGCCGAATTATGACACGATCTGGTAGATTTACAATGCTGCTTGTAAAATAGCAAACCTTCCGCTGCAGCTCTCTCCATTTTCATCTCCGAATCAGAAGAGCCCGGATCGTTGAGATTCGTTTTTGAGGACATGCCTTGGCCACGCACGCACAGTCTAGTGGCTGGCGCTAACCTAAAAGCAACCTCAGTAAAAAATAAACAAGACCTGTGAAGGAGGTAGAGCAGATAAGATTTGAGACCGAATTTAAGATTTCAGCACCGGTTCAGCGGTGATGCTCCAGGTTCGGCTACGATATGCTTGTTCGGCAATGATGCTCTGGCTCGGCGACGATATGCTCGTTCGGCGATAATGCTCCAGGCTTGGCGTCGACTTTTACCCTCATCGATGATGCTCCAGCTCCACTTTAGAATGTCGTGAAGCAGGTAATTTAACTAAATTTTAGTTTCGTGCTTCCAAAGATAATAATACTTTCAGCACAACGACAAATCCTCGAAAAGCGTCGCTCCGTTGTTGACCACGTGGCTGAGATCCAAATTTATTCCAGTATGAAGATCTCAAGCGTGGCTATCTCTCTTTTTTCTCAAGTCATCTGGCTCGAAGGATCAAAATGAATAATTGTCAGATAGGACTTGGTGTAGGGCAGGTTGATTATAATCGAAACTCTTTAATGCTGCTACACTTTCGGTCGATATGGTAAAGAAACGACCGATGATTTATTTTCAAAAACGAATAGTAAAATTTGCGACTGGTCAAGGAGACGGTCGATGTGCAATAGAACGAAACAGTGGGGAGAAGTGAGTTCCCTCCCTTTAACATATAAGGCTCATAGATCTGCGCACATAGTTTTCAAAAAATATAAATGCTGCTAGCGCAGTGCGGCGTTAATTCAAACTACAATAGCACGCGTGATCATTTGAGTTTAAACAATATCAAAATATCATATTACTGAGAAATGAAATAATTTACAAGAATTTTAGTTAATCTAAACAGTCGCTTTTTTCCGGAGAATGACTCATATTTATACCATTTATACTATGCATAAGAAGTAGGTAGGCGTGTATAAATGTTTGAAAATAAAAGAAGTTTTAAATTTGAATAATTCATATGTTTACATTTATTTGCAGGTTAATGTATTGGAGCGTTTGGAACCCAAATTCTCGTATTTCCGTTGCAGGAATGGATGGAAAAGACAAAATGGTTTTTGTAAACAAGAATTTATATAAGCCACGGGGATTAACTATTGATATGCCCAATGAACGACTGTACTGGATGGATTCTGAACCTGGAAGAATCCAATCAATTCGTTTGGATGGAACTGATAGAAGGGTAATTTTAATATAAATTTTTAAATTTTGATTTGAATATTATTACTTGCGAATTTGATCTTGTTTGTGTTTTTAAAGTTATAATTTCTTCTAAATTGAAATTGTGTGTTAAAAATGTTTTTTTAATGCAATTTCTCTCTACTAAAATTATATAAACTTTAACCAACTAAAAAATAAAGTCATGCAGCTTGTTTAAAGGAAATGTACTCATATTATTAATTACACAGGCACACAAAAAAAAAAAAAGGTCAAATACCAGAGGGCAGACCAACATATTCCTAGGTTTTTGGGGTCGCTGAAACCGAATATGACCATGAAAATATTATCTGCTTGCCCATTTTCCCCCTAGCCCCCCCCCTTACACCTCTCGGGGGGTAACATTTCAGTTTTTCCAAAAACGTCGAAAAGGCAGTCTATTCCTATGTTTTTTGGGGCGCTGAATCCGAAAAAGACCACCAAAAGCCAATCCCCCCCCTCCTGCACCCCCTAACACCCCCTGGGAGGGGGTTGGAATTTCGAATTTCACGAAAAGTCGAGTTCGGTGGCTATTTCTATGTTTTTTGGGGCGCTGAATCCGAAAAAGACCACGAAAAGAAAATTCCCCCTCTCCTTCACCCCCTATCACCCCCTGGGAGGGGGTTGGAATTTCGAATTTCACGAAAAGTCGAGTTCGGTGTCTATTTCTACGTTTTTTGGGGCGCTGAATCCGAAAAAGACCACCAAAAGCTAATTCCCGCCCGCTTAAGCCCCTAATATCCCCTTGAGTGGGTTGGAATTTCGAATTTTATGAAAAATCGAGTTTAGAGTCTATTCCAATATTTTTTAGGGCCATGAAACTGAAAAAAGGGATCAAAAATAAATTCGTCCCCTCATTCACCCCCTAGCACCCTCTTACCCCCTCCCATGGGATGGGTTTACAATTTCAATTTTCATGAATTACTTCCACATCTACTTTTGCAACTAGGACACCTCCACGCGGTGAAGGCGGATAACGGTTAACCGGCTAAGTTCCTAGGTAAAAAAGATGCCTTCATGGCAAAAGTAGGGAAGAAGATTACGATGCAGGGGAGGGAGACCCCAGTATCGGCGGCTGGTCAGGGTGAGCAAGCGGGCCCGCAGGCGTCGTCATCATGCAACCGCAGCTCTTTGAAACCAAACATTTACAAGAGTGAAGAATGGAGGCTTTTCATCGACTCTTCCACCCGCAGTCTAAAAGCAGTACTCTTGCACAACACCAATGAATTAGCCTCGATCCCAATAGCGCATTCCGTTAATATGTCAGAAGACTATAATTCTTTGAAGCTGGTACTCGAAAAAATAAAGTACACGGAACATAACTGGGAAATTTGCGGGGATCTGAAAATAATAACAATTCTTTTGGGTCAACAAAGTGGGTTCACAAGTCATCCGTGCTTCTTATGCCTTTGGAATAGTCGAGATCGAAAGAACCATTATAATAACTTCCAATGGCCTGCTAGAACCTCTTTTGTTCCTGGCTTGGCAAATGTCCTCAAAAATCCTCTTGTATCACCGGAAAAGGTTCTTCTTCCTCCATTGCATATAAAGCTTGGGTTGATGAAGCAATTTGTAAAAGCCTTAAACAAAGAGGGAAAAGATTTTTTATACCTCCAGGAGAAATTTCCGAAAAAGTCGGAACAGAAACTCAAAGAAGGGATTTTTGATGGGCCAGAGATTCGGAAGTTGTTGCGCGACGCTGAGTTTAAAAAATCAATGACAGTTGTGGAAAGAAATGCTTGGGTTAGCTTTGTAAATGTAGCAGAAAATTTTTTTGGCAATAAGAAAAGTCCAAATTACAAAAAGGAAATAAAAAAGCTGCTGCAGAACTACAAAAAACTTGGATGCTTGATGAATCTGAAACTGCATTTCCTGGAGTCCCATGTAGACTATTTTCCGTCGAATTTAGGGGACTATAGCGAAGAGCAAGGTGAAAGGTTTCACCAGGATCTAAAAGAAATGGAACGTCGTTACCAAGGGAAGTGGGATGTGAATATGCTGGCCGATTACTGTTGGACACTAAAAAGGGATTCACCAGAAACAAAAAGGGCTCAGAAAAGAAAACCTCTCAGAAGGTCATTCGAATCCAAGCGAGTACGGTACCATAGGCAGAAATGAATGCCAAAAAACTAGTGATGCATTTCGAGAATCTGTCCTTTCATAAAAGATAAAAGAGACGAAAACAGTACATTCTTTTGTTTCCAATGTAATTTTCACGAGATTCTCATTTTTTCGAGACTTTTTGAGAAGAGATCTCGCTCAAATGCATCACTATAAAAAAACTAAATGAGCGAAATTCGTTCTAAGGAAAAACACATTAAAGCAGCGCCACCAATCGTGAGAGGCAAGGGGACTCACGTTAAAAAAGCACCCCAAAGGGAACAAAAACTACCACGTCCACGCCGTTGTTCCTGGGTCGCGCTAAGTGTAGTAAAATCAAGATCCATCAAATTGTGCTGGTACATACTTGTGTAATCATCGGTGCCTACCTAGTTATTATTTATTCAAATGCGTAAAAAAAACATTGCTTATTCTTCTTAATTACACATAAAAGAGAACATATCAACCCCCCTCCCAGTGTTAGTAACTAGATGCTAAGAGGTGAATAACGGAACGAATTTACCTTTGGTGTCCTTTTCCAATTTCACCGCCCCCAAAAACATAGAAATGGACACCGAACTCGACTTTTCGTGAAATTCGAAATTCCAACCCCCTACCAGGGGGTGATAGGGGGTGAAGGGGAGGGCCAATTGGCTTTTGGTGGACTTTTTCGGATTCAGCGCCCCAAAAAACGTAGAAATAGATACCGAACTCGACTTTTCGTGAAATTCGAAATTCCAACCCCCTCCCAGGGGGTGATAGGGGGTGAAGGAGAGGGGGAATTTTCTTTTCGTGGTCTTTTTCGGATTCAGCGCCCCAAAAAACATAGAAATAGCCACCGAACTCGACTTTTCGTGAAATTCGAAATTCCAACCCCCTCCCAGGGGGTGTTAGGGGGTGCAGGAGGGGGGGGATTGGCTTTTGGTGGTCTTTTTCGGATTCAGCGCCCCAAAAAACATAGGAATAGACTGCCTTTTTGACGTTTTTGGAAAAACTGAAATGTCACCCCCCGAGGGGTGTAAGGGGGGGGCTAGGGGGAAAATGGGCAAGCAGATAATATTTTCATGGCCATATTCGGTTTCAGCGACCCCAAAAACCTAGGAATATGTTGGTCTGCCCTCTGGTATTTGACCTTTTTTTTTTTTTGTGTGCCTGTGTTATTTACCATAAGCTCTAATAATATGCATTAAAACATATTTGAAATTCATGTCTGCTAATAAGCGAACAAAGATTTTGTTATGGTAAATTTACAAAATGTTTTTATATAAGATAAAGAATTCTATAATTATGTAAAAACATAATTTTTATCAAACATTTTTTTTCTCAGGTAGTATTAGAGGATAATCTAAAAGAACCATTAGATGCAGAAATATTCGAAGACAAATTATATTTTACTGAAGCGGAAACTAATTCAGTTCATTCCTGCAATAAATTCACTGGGAAAGATTTTAAAACACTAGTAACGCAACACTATGATATATATCATCTTCAGATTTATCACCCTGCTCTTCAATTCCAGGTGGGTTTTGGAAAAATTAAAAAATAAAGTATTGTTTAGGTTCCGATTAAAAATACCTCGAAAGAAAGTTTGTCATTTTTCGCGATAACAGGAAATTGGTAAAAATTGTGTTCATTTCATAAACACTTTGCTTCTTCCTAGAGGAAGCAAATAATAAAGAAAGAGCTGATTAAAAAGGACTGCTGTGAACTATCTAATTATTATTAATGCTTAATTTCAATTTTATTTAACAGGTGAAAGTTCAAGCTTTCGATTAGTATGTTTACAGAATTTATCCGCCAAATAATTTTAACGCTAGTATCAAAACACTGATTTTTGTTACTTTCCCCCTCAATTTCCCCTACAGATTATGAAAAGTATCTATTTTGGAACTGGAATTAATTATTATAAAATATTAAAATTACAATGATTTTTTTTTTTTTGAAACCTCAGTAAATTCAATTCCAATTCCAAAAATCATATTTTTTATAATTTGCATATAAAAAGGTATAAATATGTCGTAGAACGCTGATATATTCCAGTTCCTTATCCGCGATTTTTTTTTATAATTTTCTTGTTAAAAATTAAATACTATTTCATGTTTCAGCAAAGACCTTAGTATCTTCAAACATTTTGTGAATCATTTTTCTTAAACGATAGAAGGATAATAAGCTTTTCGATAACAATATAATAGGTTCTGATTGCATGTATTCTGTACCGTAATTTTCTATTGCCTCTAAAAAAGGATAGAAAAAATTAAAATACCTGCCGTTAATTTCCTGACTTAATATTTTCCCAAAGGGCATTTGCAATTTGTACGTTTTACGTTGTATTGTACCAATTAGAGCGTTCCATTTGTCCAAAAACAAATTTTTTAGAAAAAAAAACGTTTAACATGTAAATTGTAGGGATAATATTTAATCTAACAATATTTTTGTAAAAAATAATTTTAAATTTATTATTTGCCTACAATTTTTTTTTTTTTTTTAATAGAGATACCAAGACGAAAAAACGAACCCAAATGATCAAGTGTTAATAATATCTGAAATTCAAAAGTTTCCGGACAAATAGAATGCGGCTATTATGATTTTTAAATAATATGAACTGTAATTTTAGTACAGGAATCCATGTCTTAAGAAACCCTGCTCTCAACTTTGTCTTCTTGCTGTAAATAGAACTTATTCCTGTGCTTGCACATTAGATTTTGAATTATCTCAAGACAAACATACTTGCAAAGGTATTTTAACTATTGTTTATTATATATTATGTTTAATTATATTATATTGCATTTTATTGTATTTTGTGTGGAAAAATCTAGTTGAAATGTGACCACTCATTAATTCGAAGAAAAATGAAACATGTTCGTCAAAAGATCATTAGATCTACACGGGATAAGAATATTTTAATTATAATTTATTACGCTAATTTCATTATTTTATATTTCTTTACTATATACATTATAGTTTGTTTGTCATATTATCATTTGTTGTTCTTATAATTATAACTTTTTCAGAAACCACTAATAAAGAGCACATTATACTTGGAGCTGGTGATCAGCTCATAAAATATTATCATGGAATTTTAGGGAACCCAAAAATGTCATCAAGTGAAAAGTTAAAACATATTACACACATTGCTTACGATTCAATAACAAGTAATTATCAAATACTTATTTCAAATAATATAATTTATTTAATATATATAACTTCAATGCTAGTTTCTTTGTCTGTTTCTGCGTTGATTTTAAAAATAAAAAAATCCATTAATGTTTTATTACACAATGCTAATATTCATATAGAACCAGGGGCGGCGACTTGTGTATGGTACGTCTGTATATTCCATAGAGCAAAAAAGTCGCCCTGTAGAATTCCAAATGGCAAAATTATAGACAAAAAAAAATTTCTTAATAACAATGTGGATAAATGAATTTACAATTCGAAGATAAAGATTACAATTTAAAAAACAAAAGTCATATTTTGCAAAAACAATTGAAAAATAACGAAAGAAATTGAAATATAATTAATTAATAAATAATGAAACTAATTTGATATTGAATGAAATAATTAAAAATGAAAAACTTTTATGTTAAAAAATTAAAGAAAATAATTGAGATTTGCAGAAATTGAATTTAAAATGTAGGTGGAAAATTAAAAAATAATGAAAATAATTAGAAATTAAAGAAAATGTTTGAAAATTGATCAAAAATAGATGAAAGTTGTAGCAAATAATTAAAATCATAATAGAAAAGAATTGTTAAAAATTGAAGATATTTTGATATAAATTTAATTAATTATTTTCAAAACGTGGATTAATTAAATTTTTAATCAATGAAATTCCAAATTAATTGAAGTTCGAAGAATTATAATATATAATTGTAATTGTAGTTTTGGTATCTTAAATACATTCTGCAATTCTTTCAATTATTTCTTTATAAATTTTTATTATTTACTTTAAGTAAAAATTATTTCTATGAATTATTTTTTGATTAATTTTCTAATTTTTTGTATTATTTATCTAAAATTCTAGTTATTTTTTCAATTTACAATTATTTTCACCATTCTGCAATTATTTTCTTCTATTACAAATAAATGTTGAAATTCTTTCAATTATTTTTCACTAATAAAAATTATTTTCTTGAAATTTTATTATTTTTATTACTTTGCAAATATTTTCTCGGATTTTTTATTATTTTCATTATTCTACAATTCATTTCCTAGATTTTAAAATATTATTTTTCTCAAATTTTAATAATTTTCTTAAATTTTCAATTATTATTGTTATCATTTTGCAATCAATTTCTTCAAATTTTAGTTATTTTTACATTCCTGAATTAAATTTCTAAAATTCCAATTATTTATCTCATTTTTCAATTATTTTTTCAAATTTAATTTTCTTCTATCTTTTTGCAATTATTTTCTCCAACTTTTAATTAGATACATTAATTATATTTTTCAATTAATTTCCTAATTTTTCACTTATTATCTTAAATCTAAGTTTATTTATAATCTCAAATTGAAGTTATTGCATCTACTTTTTAATGTTTTAATCATTCTTCAATTAATTTTCGTAAATTTTAAATACTTTCGTCAATTTCTAATTATTATTTTTTTTTATTTGCAATGATTTTCACAAATTTTATATGATTTTCATTTTTTGTTGATTAATTTCAAAAAGTTCAATTATTTATCTCAATTTTTCATTACTTTCTTCAATTTTCAATTATTTTTTTATTAATATTCTAGTTTTGTTTATAATTTATCTCAAATTCCAGTTAATTTTTCAATTTACAATTATTTTCACCATTCTGCAATTATTTTCTTTTATAACAAATATAAGTTGTAAGTTTTTCAATTATTTTTAACAAACTAAAATTATTTTTTTCAATTTTTATTTTTTTTAATTATTTTTTTTATTTTGCAAATATTTTCCGGATTTATTATTATTTTCATTATTCTTCAATTAATTTCCTAGATTTTAAAATATTATTTTTCTCAAATTTTAATATTTTTCTTCAATTTCCAATTATTATTGTTATCATTACAAATCTATTTCTTCAATTTTTAATTATTCTCAAACTTCATTCCTTTAATTAGATTCCTTAATTTTCAATTATTTATCTCATTTTTCAACTATTTTTTTCAATTTTAATTTGATTTTATCTTTTTGCAGTTATTTTTTTCAACTTTTAATTAAAAATATTAATTATCTTTCAATTAATTTCCTAAATTTTTATTTATTATCTCAAATCTAAGTTATTGCATCTGCTTTTTAATGATTAAATATATTCTTCAATTTTTTTTCATTTGCAATTATTTTCACAGTTTTTATATTATTTTGAATATTTATTGATTAATTTCGAAAATTTCAATTATTTATCTCAAATTTCTATTATTT
Organism: Ganaspis brasiliensis; assembly: GCA_037103525.1. Lineage (NCBI taxonomy): Eukaryota > Metazoa > Arthropoda > Insecta > Hymenoptera > Figitidae > Ganaspis > Ganaspis brasiliensis. The sequence continues at coordinate 3,075,038 of JAZKLR010000211.1, forward strand.
TCTTCCATAAATTTTCGATTATTTCTATAACGTTGTAATTATTTTTCTGAATTTGAAATTCTCGAAATCATTTTATAATAAGGTACTTTCTTTTAGTTCTCAAATATTCTGTATTTTTTTTCTAAATACTAAATTTTTTTTTTAAATATTATTTTTCTAAAATTGCAATTAATATCTACAAATTTTAACTATTTTTATCATTTTTTAAAAATTCTCTTTAATGATTCTGAGTATTTTTCAAGTTTTCCCCTAAATTTTAAATTCACAATTTCCGCAACTTTCAATTATTTTCTTTAATTTTTTCAAATAAAACTTTTTCAGTATAAATTATTTCTTTCAATATCAAATTAGTTTCATTATTTATTAATTAACTTTCAATTTCTTTCGTTATTTTTCAACTATTTTTACAAAATATGATTTTTGTTTTTTAAATTGTAATTTTTTTCTTCAAATTTCAATTAGTTTCTTTAATATCGAATTATTAATGTTTGTTTGTTATGTCAAATAATGGAAGGACATAACTCATCAAATTTATTAATTTAATTATCAGTTTCATTATTTTCATCGTTTTCCATAATCATTTTCCAAATAATTACAAATTTTTATTAAATTCTTTAATTTTTAATTATTTCTATTATTTTTCAATTAGTGTTTGTCGTTTTCAATTATTTTTTAATTAATTTTCTAATTTTTTTTTATAATTTATCCCAAATTCTAGTTAATTTTTTAATTTACAATTATTTTCACCATTCTGCAATTATTTTCTTCTATTACAAATAAATGTTGAAATTCTTTCAATTATTTTTCACAAATAAAAATTATTCTCTCCTATTTTTATTATTTTTATTACTTTGCAAATATTTTATCCAATTCGGAACTATTTTCAATATTCCTTAATTAATTTCCTAGATTTTAAAATATTTTTCTCAAATTTTAGTTATTTTCTTCAATTTTTAATTATTTTTACTATTTCTCAATTAACTTATTCCCAAATCTTCAATTATGTAGATATCTCATTTTTCAATAATTTTTTTGAATTCTTAGTTTCTTTTATCTTTTTGCCATTATTGTGTCCACCTTTTAATTAGATATATTAATTATTTTTCAATTAATATCCTAAATTTCCATTATTATTTCAAATCTAAGTTATTGTGTTTACTTTCCAGTGTTTTAATCATTTTTCAATTATTTTTCTTAAATTTCAATCAACTCTATAAGATTATAATTACAATTGTTTTCAACTTTAGACAGTATACTTGCAGCTGATCAACATTCCAATTCAGTATATAGCTTAAATCTTAATACGGAGGAAACAAAAAATATTCTCGACGTAACAAATCAGTATATAGGAGGCATGGATTTTGATTATGCTGGTAACAATTTGTACTGGCTGAACACTGAATTTAACTCACTTGAAATCTACAGTATGAAGACTCAAAGTAGAATAGAATATCCATTTTCAAATCAGCCTCACGAGATAGTAGTCGTACCAGAAGAAGGGTAATTTTTCTTTCAATTTAAGAAAGTTCACAATTTAAATATTCATTTCATTTTAAAATACAATTTTGAACAAGAAACTTACTATTAATTATTATAATGTACATAATTCTTTGATAAATATATAAGAGTTAATGACTATATTGGTGATTGGTATTTTAACGCTTTTAGAATTATGTATATTGCATTTCAAAACAAGAATAACGAATTTTATATTAAAAAATACAATATGACTGTAATATCGACTCTTGGAGGTATCCTTGAAACAGGCAAACTTAAAGGACCAAAAGTAAGCCTTGGTTATGATTTTGAGTATCAAAGATTGTATTGGACTGATGAAATTACTGGTCGAATTGAAAGTATTTCTGAACAAGGTTTGATAAGAATTTAATTTTCTTCTAATTACTACAAACCAACATTATTTAAAGGGTAGCATGACACAAGGGGTCATCAATGCAGGAAAAAATGGGAAAAAAAGGGTAACTTGATAGCGGGCTAAATGCCCACTTCGTAAAAAATATATATATATATATATCTTTCAGATAATGATAGAAAGCAATTCCGTAACGGATTAAAAAGACCTGTAAGTATCGCAATTTTTGGAAAATATGTAGCTTGGACTGAACGTGGATCTAAAGATTTATTTTATACTGATAAAACTGAAAATAGGTTTTCTGCAATTAATAAGGAAATAAGTATTGGTGAGTAGAATTTTTTATTAAACTTAATATTAAATCCTTTTTTTCTGATAAAAATTTTCCAGTTTCCAGTTGAAAGAAAATTATAAATAACCTTAAATGAAAAAGGAACTTAGTAGTTTATTTTCCTTCACCTCTTATTAAGGCTTATGGCACCTGATTTCAATCTTGTTGTTTCTCAATCCTAAAAGACAAAATGAAAAAATCAAATGATTAAAAGACAAAAATTTACAGATGGTATAGAAAAACAATTTTTGATTTTTATATGTGAAAGAGTTACTCGAATTCTATCGATTAATACCAGAAACTCAAAATCTACTTTCTGGAGCTAAATCCCCTTTTGATTTTTGTCACTCTTTTATTCCAATTAAGTTGAGTCCTAATTCCACTGATCACTTCGAAAACACTGCTTGCTTAATGCTCGTTTTTAGCAATAAAAATGTTACCATAAAATTATCTCAGAAATGTCTATATTTTAAAAAAATGTAAATGTTAAAATGATTTTTTAGCAGGTGCTTCTAATAAATTGGATGTTATGTATTTAGTATCTTTGCATAAAAGGAATATTGAAAAGCATGGTTGTAATAAAGGACCACCTTGTTCGCACATTTGTATCCCGATAGGTTCAAATGATTACGTGAGTTACTTCATTCTCTGTATAGAGTATTTTAATGTGACGTCACTAGTCAAAAAGGTTAGGTCCTTTTGTCAAGAAGGTTAGGCTCGGACCCTAATCTACATTACGTTATAATGGTATTTTTAATAACAAGTGAGTTTTATGACAATTCAATAAAAAAACTTTTAGAATTATTAAACGCAAAAGATAAAACATGTTTTTTTACGTTTTTGTATTATAAGCATACTTCTTATCGGTTATCTGCTTTATTTTTAAATGCAAAAAAAATAGTGAAAAATTTCAAATAGGTTAGAAAGTTCTGTCAGTATGTTTATTTGGCTTCTAAACATAAATTTAATTAATTGACAAGAAATATGAATACATTATAAAAATGTAAAAAAACATATTCTATCTTCTAATGGCAACAATTTATGCAATTTTTAAATAAATTAGTCTAAAATACTTTTTACATTAGAAATCCCTTTATAGCTTTTGACTAGTGACGTCACATTAAAATACTCTTTAACAATGATCTATATTCAAGTTTCTTTCAATGAGACTGGTTAGACCGTTTACCTTTAGATACGTAATAAGTGTCGAAAAGCACCTGTACATATGTACAGTCGGAGACATTGATGCCTTAACATTTTTCCACTAGATTTTTTATGTTAACACATAAAAAAATCTAGTGGAAAATGTTAAAGCATCAATGTCCCGGACTGTACATACAATACAGACATACAGTCGAACTTCTTCTAAGTTAATTTTGGTAAGGGATTACACTGAGAAAATAAGCCTCTAGCAAATTTGTTTGTTGACGTACTCGGAACAAAACAAACAAGATGTTGGCGGTCACAGTGAACTTGTTGGTAAACAGTACGCGTTCAATCGGCTAATAATAAACAAAGTGGATTGCAGGTGCTATATCAACAACCTCACTCTGCTAAATTTAATCAACAAATGGTTATATTTAGTCATCATATTTTCTCAGTGTAATTTAAGAGAGAATTGCCGTGCAAGGGGAAATTTTATCTACATTGTCGCCATCTTGTTCTGTTTGTGCAAGTCAAAACTTATGGAAAGGGAACACGAGAGAAGAAAATAAGGATATTCAAGTTGGATGGGGAGAAATTCAAAATGGCGGCTACCTGGATGACAGGTTTGCATTGCAGTCAATGGGACGAAATCAGTTTTTGTACAATAACTTTTAAAAAACAAATTTGCGAACCTATGTTTATTAACAAAATATTTTTCATTTATCGAAAGCTATTTTTTAAAATAATAAAATTGTATAAAATTTTTATATGAGTTTTTATTATTTTAAAAAATAGCTTTTGATAAATGAAAAATATGTGACGCGTCGCGAAGAAAAGCACCTAAGAAGCAAAAAATCGATTTTCGTATTTTGATAATATTAGGTTAATTAAATGACCCTTTTTCATTATCTAAAGTCTGAAAACATTTTCATTGAATATTTTTCATGTATTTAAGACTTAAGTATCAGCGATTTGTACAGAATCCAATGGCTCGCGCGCCGCTTCTTTTCCCTCTCCTGTAAAATTGCCGTTTGGCTTCTTAGGTGCTTTTCTTCGCGACGCGTCACATATTTTGTTAATAAACATAGGTTCGCAAATTTGTTTTTTAAAAGTTATTGTACAAAAACTGATTTCGTCCCATTGACTGCAATGCAAACCTGTCATCCAGGTAGCCGCCATTTTGAATTTCTCCTCATCCAACTTGAATATCCTTATCAACTTATATTTCTGCGTCTGCGCAGAAGTTCGTCGCTATGACAATTAAGAATTTACTTCTGGTTCTGGAGTTCCGCGCGAACAGCGATATTGGACGCACGTGTGCTATTGCTAACGAGGTTTTTAATACGTTTTTGTGAGCTGAGAGTGCTCTGCGGTGCTTTTTTGTCGATCTCAACTAGTGCTGAGATCTTAAATTCGGTCTCAAATCTTATCTGTTTTACCTGCTTCACAGGTTTTGTTTATTTTTTACTGAAGTTGCTTTTAGGTTGGCGCCAGCCCCAGGGCTGTGCGTGCGTGGCCGAGGCATGTCCTCAAAAACGAATCTCAACGATCCGGGCCCTTCTGATTCGGAGATGGAAAATGAGAGAGTTGCAGCGAAAGGTTTGCTATTTTACAAGCAGCATTGTAAATCTACAAGATCGCTTCATAATTCGGTATCTTCAACGGATTTAGACCAGGTATCAAAGCGTTTGCGTGATAATAGGCAGGGTGCGGACGGTGGCGTGCTCCCTCCCAACACTCAGCAGACGAATAATCTCGGTAATTTGACTTCCACAAACACTAAACCAAAGCACGCAAAGTATGTATGAGAACTCAAACAGAAACAACTGTCCAGTTTTCTTACAGCGTGACCCTAATTCAGTAGACGCGTCAAAAGACCTTAATTACATATCGGTCGGTAAGATACTTCATGCTCTTTACCCCAGGAAAATCGTTGGTGTTTATGCAAGCGGTCGCGGTAAAGTTCGCGTAGAAACGAATAGCGGTAGAGCAGCGAATCAAATCATGTCTGATTCAACTTTATAAACAAAAGGCTTGATTGCGATAATTCCTTCTAGTTTCGTCACGTGTCAAGGAATAATAAACAACATCGGGCTAGATATTTCTAACGAAAAAATTTTAAAGAACGCGGAAATTGTAGGTCACTGCAACAAAGATTGCAGAATCATTAACGCGATGAGATTCAACCGCAGAAAAGTAGAAGAAGACAAGTCTGTTTCTTACGTTCCCTCTACAACTGTTCTCCTTACGTTTCAGGGCACTACCGTTTCAGAACGCGTATCTATCTTCAAAGCTTCAAGTCAGGTTCGTCCGTACGTTTCTGACCCTCGTATGTGCATGAATAGTTTGCGTTTCGGACACATTGCCAAACACTGCAAGTCAAAGGCTAGATGTCATGAATGCGGTAGCTCAACTCCCCCTGATGAATCGACCTTGTGCATTCACGTGTCATGACCTCCAAAATGTGTGAACTGTAACGGCCCACACAAATCATCTTCAAAGTTATGTCTGGAATACACTTTTCAAAAAAAAATTCGTTACTACGCAAATATGCAAAAAATGTCTTTTGATGAGGCAAAAGCAGTCCTTCGACCAAGTAAAAACGGTAACTTATCGAGCACTTTTAACTTCTCTGACTATCCTGAATGGGTAGATTGTCCAGCTCCTTCAATACCACAAACTGGCAACTTTAACACTCAAAGACGTACATTCGCACAAACATCCTCTCAGAAAAAGCTTCTACAACCACCTTCCTTTTCCACATCCAAGGAAAGTAGATTTCCAAAAAACACTAAAAACACAACGTCAGCCTTCTTCGCCGCCAATTGGAACAATGGCAGAACACCTAACATCTTACCCAATGGGTTTGCACTAACTAAGACAACACAAGACTCTTCATTACAATCACCTTTACCAGCTGCACATCCGTCACCAGACAACACATCTCTCTCTTCTTTTCTTACGTGGTTAAACAACTGCGTTACCGAAATTTCATCCAAATCATCTCCTGCTATTGTAAAACAAAATCAAGAACTCCTCACTTCTATTACAGACAGCCTCCGCCTTCTACTGGATCCTAAAACTCGCAATAATAGCCAATCTCCCTAATTTAAATATATTGCAATGGAATTGCCGTGGTATCTCTCAAAAGATCCACGACATAAATAAACTTTCCAATAAATTTGACATACTTTTGCTTTGCGAGACCTTTTTAAAACCTAATAATCGCATTAACCTTAATACTCCTAATCAATTTAATATTATTAGAGTCGATAGAACCGTGAACAAGGGTGGTGGTCTGGCTATCGCCATCCGCAAAAATATAACTTACTCTAAAATTCAAAATATATTCAATCGCGAAAATGAACTAGAGACACTCGCTGTGTCAATTAGTTCCTCCATAGGAGTAATTCTACTAGTTTCAGTTTATAGAATTCCGGAAAAACAGACTCCTCCAGCTTACTGGAAGTCTTTTTTTAACTCTATAAAAAATACGCGTTTTGATACAGTTTTCATAGGAGGTGACTTTAATTGTCACAGCACGCTTCGGGCGGATCTCATGTCTGTCCCGATGCGCGCAACCTATGTCAGGAGCTGGTTGACACAGACCTCATTCTTTCAAATAATGGCTCACACACCCTAGTGGGTCGACCACCAAACCCTGGCTCCGCTCTGGACCTTACTGTTGTTTCTCCAGACTTATACACGACTTCTGCCTGGAAAGTTCACTCGAACCCAATGGGAGTGACCACTTTCCTATTTTCTCTTCAATAGGTGTTACAATACCTACTTCAACATTCACTTTACAAAAGTACAAGCTGAAAACAATGGACTGGTCCCTGTTTTCTTCTGAACTTAGGTTGTCTTTAGAATCTAGTTCAGATCTTTTAAACACTAATGACCCAATTTAGTTTGTCCTCAACATAAACCTATCAACCCTGCGCGTTCTAGTCGAAATCCCCCCCGTAAACCTTTTGTCCCCGCACCTTGGTGGAACAGTAAATGCGACGAAGTGATTAAAAATAGAAAAGAAGCCTTTAAAAATTACAGGAAAAATTCCAACCATCCAAACTTCCTTATTTATAAGAAGGCTGTAGCCATAGTTAAGCGCACCATTAACGAGGTTAGACGCCAATCTTTTAGGGATTTTTGCGATTCCTTGGACAGACACACTCCTCTCACAAAGGTTTGGTCTGTAGTTAAATCTTTTAAAAATCGCTTTACTCAACCTCCGACAGCTTCATGTTCAGCAGATACAGAAACAATAGACAGATTTCACTCTTTAGTGGATGAACTCTATCCCCCTACTGTGTTTCATGACAACTTCCCCAATGATTTTGACAACAATCCCTTCTTAGAAGCCCCCTTTACTCTCTCAAAACTTTCAATAGTTATCAATTCATGTAAAACTAAATTATCACTGGGTCTAGATAAAATAGATTTTAACGTAATTCAACACTTCCCCGATGTAGCTGTATCATCTCTTTTATCAATTTATAACATAATTATCCTCACCGGCACGTTCCCTTCTTCTTGGAACAATTTCCTTATTTTTTTCCTTCCGAAATCTCCTCCTAGTAATTTTCGCCCTATCTCTTTGGTCTCTTGCCTTTTTAAAGTCGCTGAAAAACTAGTTTATAATAAATTAATGTGGATTGTTGAACGAGAAAAAATTCTTAGTCCGTACGAATACGGTTTCCGATAAAGTAAATCCTGAACAGATAACCTTTCGTTCAGGGCCGGATTTATATGTAGGCAAACTAGGCAACTGCCTAGGGGCCCCCACCAAAAAGGGCCCCCACCAGCTAAAATATTTTCCACAAAAAGTACTTTCAAAAATTTTGTTTAGGCATTTAAAAATCTGAAAAATATTTTTTAAAAAATAATTTTAAGTTTTAAGAAATTCAAAAAGCCCGCTTATTAAAAAAAGGACAAGTTGTGAAGCTGCTTTTTTGACTTCGAGAAAATTTTGGAAAAATCCATTCCTTGCATGGGCCCCCACCAGCGTCTGCCTATGGCCCCATGTTTGGTAAATCCGGGCCTGCTTTCGTTATTATCCGCGGATATTTGGACAGATCTAGCCCAGGGTAATTACACTGACGGCCTCTTTCTCGGCATAAAAGGGGCATTCCCAAATGTAATTATTAACATCCTGGTCGAAGATCTTAAGGCAATAGGCATCCCTAAAACTATAGCTCGCTTTATTTATAACCCAATTAAATGTAAAAACATGTTTGTCAAGATCAATGGGGAATTTGTTGGCCCAAGAACCAGTACCGTTGGCCTTTCACAAGGCAGTATTCTCAGCCCAAATAATTACGCCATTTATACAAGAAAACTTAATACCAGAATTCCTGCGGATTGCGAACTCAACGAATTTGCGTATGATTTGTGCGTTACATGCCGCTCCCCCAACATAAATCAAGTAATTACTTCTCTTCAAAATTGTCTACATATAATTTCTGATTTTCTTTCAGAGAGAGGTCTGGAGGTATGACCGGCAAAAACTAAACTTATTATCTTTAATAATAAAAAACTCAACACCAATGATCCTACACTTTTCCTAACTTTAAATGATATAATTATTAAACCGTCCCCTTCAGTAAAATATCTTGGTGTACACTTCCATGAAACAGCTTCTTCTGATACTCATTTCAACTATTTATGTGATAAAGGTACAAAAATTCTAAATGTCTTAAAAGTACTTGGAGGTACATGGTGGGGAGCAGACCCCAATCTGCTTCTCCGAATCTATGATTCTGTCCTAAGAAGTACTATTGATTATGGTTCTCAAGCTGCAAACTTTAAATCTCATAAAAACTTTGCCCGATTAGAAAAAATCCGTAACAAAGCACTGAGACTAGCCGTAGGCTATAGACAGAGCACCCCTATTAACGTAATGTTAGCAAAATGTTGTGAACCCCCTTTAAGAACAAGATTTTATTTCCTTGTTAAAAAATATCCCTTTATAGTTTTTTCAAATAGCACACACCCCCAGTCAGTCAAACTTTCAGAACTCTCTTGCCTCACCAATAACTCTAACAAAAAATTTAATTACCCCCTCTTACCCTTACTTCAAATTCCTCTTTGAGGATCACTTATTTGACCCTCAAATTATTTTTGATTGGGGAAAATACTACAACAATCAATTAACCCTTCAGTCTTATTTCAAGACTTAAGTCACTCTAACTTTCCTAATCATACTTTCTTCTTTACTGATGGCTCAAAGTCGGAAACTGATAGAGTGGCGTGATACGCTTTTGTGTGCCCCTCAATGAATGTAACTTCTAAATTTAAAATTTCAACTTATGCCTCAATTTTTTCACCCGAAGCATTTGCAATTTTATTTATCCTAGATTACATCATCAACTCTAATATTTCTAATGCAATTTTATTCTCAGACTTCTTCAGGGTACTCAATAATTTAGCTTCTAAAAACGCTTACAAAACCAAATCTTACATATTTCTTATAATTAAAAACAGATTAAAAATTCTCTCTAATTTAAACCGCTCTGTAACTCTTGTTTGGATTCCTGGTCATTTGGGAATTGACGGTAACGAGGAGGCAGACAAAGCGGCTAAAGAAGCATCCACTGATCCTACCCAGGTAAACATACCACTCTCATTTTCAGACTTTTATTGTGTGGCACGCAAGCAATTGGTTGATAGCTGCGACTCGCATTTTATGGATGTGGGTAAACACAAGGGCACCAAATACATGCAATACTTTTACAAACCAAGGAAAAAACCATGGTTCGCGAGTTTCGTAGCTCGTAAACTATGGATATCCATAATTTGTCGAGCGAGATCTAATCACTACAACTTAAACGCTAGTTTAACTAGAAAGAATTACATTCAATGTGGTGACTGCCCACATTGCCCTGACTTCGAGGAGGACTTTGATCACATATTCTGGTCTTGTCCTAGATATGACGCATTTCGACCGGATCTGATAAAAGCACTTGAAAAAGCTTTAAAATGCCCCCCTCCTTTTAGTAACGTTCAATTTCTAACTATTTCTACCACTAGGATTGTCTCTCATGTCTTTAGATTTTTAAAACGAGCCAATATCCGTATTTAACCTTGATATTATTTTTTACTATTTTCAAACTTTGCGCTCTCTCAATAACACTCACGATGGCGGTGAGCGGTGGTCCAATCGGTGAGGCTTCATTGACTGCCTGGTTGTAACGCTGCGCACCTGGAACCAGTCTTGCCAGATACCCTGACCCGACTCATCTGCGCAAGTCTCTAGAAAGTCTTATGATTGGTCCAAGTGAGCGAAGTGGTTTGAAAAGCTTTAAATTAAGCTATTTCAAATTACCCCGCTCACTTGGACCAATCATACGACTTTCTAGAGACTTGCGCAGATGCGTCGGGTGAGGGTAACTGGCAAGACTGCCTGAAACGGCGTTCGTGCCGCTTTCGCAGTTCGCACTTTGTTCCCAGATATTAAGTTCCACTCATCCACCAGGTCATGGCCAGATATATAGGCACAAAGCCAGTATAGTGCCAACGTAAAATAAACTACTACGTCTACTACTACTACTACAATTAACTTCTAGGCAGACTCCAGCATAGGCAACAACGTATCATAAAATGATACTTCGAAATTTCGGTATCTTAATGTAGATGGTGTAACCAGCTTTCATGTAGAGAATTTATCCTAATTATATTGCTATTTTTTATCTTGGCTTCTGTTTCCCGTACCGTAGAGAAGTGCACGCGATTGTGAAGGGAAAATATTTTTTTTTTTAAAATTGGTCTCATTAATTAAGGGTGGGTTGTGGCGTGAGTGAAAAGTGATGAGCAAAGTAAAGCGATTGTTTTAGAGAGAATGCAAGTAGAAAATAGAGTGAGTGTAAATGTTAAAGAAGGTAAAAGGCAGGCCGTCCAAGCTCCAATGCATTTCGTTACGCCAAAGTTTCTTGAGCTGTTTACGGTAACTAACCGCCGAGGGCAGCACCTGTTGTCACCACTACATACAAATGTCCCTGTCAGTGATGTTCCTTGTGTAATTGTGTACGTGCGCTAATGTGCTACTAGCCATCAATTTTAATAAATATAGGAAAATAGTTGTTTTATTTATTGAATAAATAATGAGTAAATGTATAATTAATAAGTTTTAAATCTAAAGGCAGAGACCGTCTTAGGTGAATAGCTGCTGCGGGGAATGATTCCCTTTTAATAATCCCACTTCATAAGATCTCTATGAAAACGATAAAAAGTGCCCTTATTAACACCACAAGAAGTAACAGCACATTTCCTGCTCATTTTCATTTATATTCACACTGCAAAAACATTAATACAAAAACATTTAATTTAATAATATTAAATTAAATTTGAGGTTAGGTAAAACCGACTTTTAGAATCTTTATATATATGGTCATTTTACTAACCAATACTTAAAATATTCCAAAATTTAAAGAACACTATTAATTTACACTGTACTTGATTATTAATATAAATCATTAAACATTACTAACAACTTTAAAAGAATGTGTACTAAACACAAAACTATATTTATTACAAATTATAGTAATGATGTAATTTATTATACATATACCTAAAAGAAATAAAATAAAAAGATTTAAAACTTATTAATTATACATTTACTCATTATTTATTCAATAAATAAACCAACTATTTTCCTATATTTATTAAAATTGACGGCTAGTAGCACATTAGCGCACGTACACAATTACACAAGGAACATCACTGACAGGGGCATTTGTATGTAGTGGTGACAACAGGTGCTGCCCTCGGCGGTTAGTTACCGTAAACAGCTCAAGAAACTTTGGCGTAACGAAATGCATTGGAGCTTGGACGGCCTGGTAAAAGGAAAGTGTGGATTTTGAGGTTAGGTGGAAAGAGTGGGGAGTGAATGCGAGAGAGAGAGAGAGAGAAAGAAAGAGTGAATGACGAGGAGAGCGAATGAAGTATAGGTAAGGTAGGGGTCTAAAATGACGAAATTTGACTCAAATAGTACAGGCGGGAAAATGTCGGTTGCAAAACAGGAAGGGGAAAGGGCAGGAAAATTATGAAGTGTGAGAACTGGATCGATTTACTCGAGTTAGTAAAGGCGTTGGTTAAAAGTTTCGATGAAGAATGGACAGAGGTGTTGGACAAAATAGAGATTGGTAGGGACATGGAAGAAACAAGAGATAGGCAGACTAAGGTAATAAAAGAGGAGGTATGCGGGATCAAAAGGAAGTTAAAAAAGTGGGAGGAAAATTGGAAAAAGAAAATATGTGGAAGAGAATGAACAGGTTAGAGAAAGAGAGGCGCATGAATATTCCCTAAATCTCATTTCGCCTAAATCCCATTAAGCCTAAAATCAAAAAGCCTAAAATGCATTCAGCCAAAATTCCATTTAACCTAAATTGCATTTAACCTAAATTTCATTTAACCTAAATCGCGTTTAACCTTAATCGCGTTTAACCTTAATCGCGTTTAACCTAAATCCCATTAAACCTAAATTTCATTTTACCTAAATCCCATTCAATCTAAATTCCATTTAACCCAAATCTCATTTAACCTAAATCTCATTTTACCGAAATTCCATTTAACCTAAATTTCATTTAACCTAAATCCCATTTAACCTAAATCCCATTTAACCTAAATTCCGTTTAACCTAAATCTCATTTAACCTAAATTCCATTTAACCTAAATCCCATTTAACCTAAAACACATTTAGTATAAATTCCATTTAACCCAAAATGCATTCAGCCTAAATCTCACTTCACCTAAATCCCATTTAACCTAAATCTCATTTAACCTAAATTCCACTTAATCTAAATCCCATTTAACCTAAAACGCATATAGTCTAAATTCCATTTAACCTAAATTCCATTTAACCTAAAACGCATTCAGCCTAAATCTCACTTCACCTAAATCCCATTTAACCTAAATCTCATTTAACCTAAATTCCACTTAACCTAAATCCCATTTAACCTAAAACGCATTTAGTCTAAATTCCATTTAACCTACAACGCATTGAGCCTAAATCTCACTTCATCTAAATCCCATTTAACCTAAAACTTTACTTGATTCAACTATATTTATCCTTAAATTAAAAAAAATTTTAGGTTCAATGGGATTTAGGTGAAGTGAGATTTAGGCTCAATGCGTTTTAGGTTAAATGGAATTTAGGTCAAATGGAATTTAGACTAAATGCGTTTTAGGTTAAATGGGATTTAGGTTAAATGGAATTTAGGTTAAATGGAATTTAGTTTAAATGGAATTTCGGTAAAATGAGATTTACGTTAAATGAGATTTAGGTTAAATGGAATTTAGATTGAATGGGATGTAGGTAAAATGAAATTTAGGTTTAATGGAATTTAGGTTAAACGCGATTTAGGTTAAATGCAATTTAGGTTAAATGGAATTTTGGCTGAATGCATTTTAGGCTTTTTGATTTTAGGCTTAATGGGATTTAGGCTAAATGAGATTTAGGGAATATTCATGCGCCTTGAGAAAGAAATATCGGATTGGAGTGAGGAAGATGGGAAGAATGAGAAGGATGGATTGGAGGCTATAGATATAGGGAGAAAGAAAGAAAGTAGAGAGAAGAATGGAGAAGTAAGAGACGATAATTTGGAAAGGAAAATTAAAGAGTTAGAGAGTCAGGTAAAGCCGCTTGAGAAAGGAAGAAGAAAGAGGAACATGGTTATTAGAGGTTTAAAAAGTATGGTATGGGGAAGGCAACGAGGAAGCAAAAAGATTTATATCAGGAATTGGGGCGAAGGTAAAAATTAACAAAGTTAAGGGAATTGGAGGAATAGATCAGGAGATAGCAAAATTGTGGATAGTAGAGTTGGAAGGTGATGAGGACAAGTAATGAAATTAAGGCGAAGGTTGAGAGGTAGTGGAAAGAGGATAGATGAAGATAGAACATGGAGAGAGAGAAGGATAAGGTGGTTTTTCGAAGAGAAAGCATGGGCAGAGAGAAGGAAAGGAGGTGAAGTAAGGATAGGGGGAAATTGTGCCTGGGTGGATGAAATAAGATGGAAAGTGAGAGAAGAGACAGGAGAGGTTATAAAAGTATGATTGTGTATAGGTATGGAGTGCATGAGTATGTTAATGAATTGAGGAAAGTTTGGGGGTCAATAACGAAAGAGGTTTAAGTCGAGAAGTGAAAAAAGAGAAGATAATGAGTGATAGTGTAAAGAGTGAATGGAAAAGAGAGAATAGTAAAATGTAAGAGGGTGGTCGATAAAAGGGATGATGCCAGATTTGGCAAAAAGAACGGGAAATGCAAACCCAGGTACTTAACGGATAAAAGCTCTCGAACCCGTTGAAGGGAGAGTAAATAAAGCAACTATGTTTTATCTGATTTGTTTATTTGAACGAAATTTTAATTAAAGTTAATAAACTAAATTAAAAATTAATTTAATGAAGTTAATTTATGATTAAGAAAAAGTAATACATCCTTACCTTAATTTCAATAAAAATAATTTTTCTAATTTTAATGAAATAGCATAATTAATTTATATTCTTTAGATGTGTCAGTGTCCCCAACAGATGATTTTAAAAAAGGATGGCCACACTTGCGAGTTTAGATTTTGCCGGAATGATGAATGGAATTGCATAAGAACAGGTCACTGTATTCCAGCAAATAAAAAGTACGTAACAATAATTTAAATCATTTTATTTAATTTCTCGAATATATCTATCTTCGTTATCTCTCTCTATCTTAAGTTACCTACTGTTTTTACCATCTCTCTCCCAGTGGCGGATCCAGACTTGGTTTCTGGAAGGGGTCATACGTGAGAGTGAAAGAGGCAACACTATAGTGTTGTCTCTCTCTCTCTTTTATGCGACTCTAAGTTAACTTCAGGAGGGGGGGTCATGACCCCCCTCCCGTGGATCCGCCACTGCTCTCTCCCGTAACGGACAAACAGTCTTAAACTACGTAACAGTTATTTGCATAACAGTCTTATAGCTGGCTGATTTTTTAAATAGCAATAAAGTAATTATTAATGTTTAAGGTGCGATGGAAAAACAGACTGCTTAGGAGGAGAAGATGAATATAACTGCTCTCGAAATGCCACTTGTTCAAGTTCTCAGTTTAGTTGCACAAGTGGCCAGTGTGTGAATATTAAAAGTCAATGTGATTCTATTTCTGATTGCTTTGATGGATCTGACGAGCAAAACTGTGCAAAGAAACCATGCGATATTGGTAATTAGGTTTCTTTAAGGCAAAAATTTCTTTTATTCAAAGTTTTATTGTATAGAAATTTAATTAATTAATTAATATTTGGGGAAATGATGTTTTTGGTAAATGTTATTTCTGCTAATTCAAGTCTCTGATACCTAAATTAAATTTCTGATTATTCAAGTTCATGGTAAATAAAATTTCAGACGAGTTTCAGTGTCATGATCGAAGCAAATGTATCAAGAAATCTCTTTTGTGCAATGAACATAAAGACTGTTCTGATAACTCCGATGAAAAGAATTGCGAAAAGTTTCTCTGTGATTCTGAAAGTTTCAAATGTACATCAGTAGACGTGTGTATTCCTAAAAATTGGAAATGCGATGGAGAGGTAATTAATATGATATATTTACAATTTTTAATTTATAATACACATAATAACTAATTTTTAAATTTATGTACCAGAGGTATGCAAATCTGGATTTTTAGACCTCGAATCCAATGAGGAATTGTAGGTTTTGAATCAAATTGAATTCGAAACCAATCAAAATTCGTAGAATCGGATCAAAGTAAATACAAATTTGAATCAATTTGTATTGAAATAAAGAGTTGATTCAAATTAGAACCATGTTGATTCAAAATCTCTAAATAGTCCGAATTCGAACCAATCGCAGATTGGTACATAATTTTAAAAATCCGTATTTGTTTCACAACTTATCATGGAAAATTAATTTTATCATTGTTAGAAAGATTGCCCGGATGGTTCAGATGAAAATGATAAATGCATATCTCTTGTTTGTTCTTCAACAATGTTCCAATGTGAAAATGGACATTGTGTCGACGCTCTATTAGTTTGCAATGGCTACGATGACTGCGGCGATAATACTGATGAAGGACGATGCTTAAATTATACAAAAGTAAATCCTGTTGTTTGTAATGATAACCAATACAAATGTAAGGAAACTGAAGTTTGTATTCATCAAGATTTGAGGTATTTAGATTTAATTATTAATTTAAAATAGGTGCAATAGCGTCTCAAAATTCGACAGTTTGAATTATCATGATATTTAGCAATCCGGGAAATTCAACCACGGCCACTCTCAATAAATTACTCAAAAATTAAATGAACCAAAAATCTTTAGGGAAAGGCAAAATAATATATAAATCTTAACGACTTAAATGACTTTTACGTTCGACCTTTTCCGAAAAATAGGAACGGGTTAAGGAAAATCCAAGACGTGATTCCATTTATCTTAGTAACCTTAGTAACAGTCAATTATATCAATTTTCAAAACAAATGTTCATTTTCAGATGCAATGATAGACTAGATTGTCCAAAGGGTGATGACGAGCAAAATTGCGTACATTGTGAAGAGCCTAATTTTCAATGTGACAATTCAAGATGCATTTCATCATCTTTGGTTTGCGACAAGGGAGATGATTGTGGTGATAATTCTGATGAAAAAAACTGTAAAACAGCAGGTCATGAAAAAACTTCTACACCAATTTTGAACTCATCCTGCGTGGAATACAAATGTGATGATGGTTTTTGTATTCCGAACATCAAAGTTTGTAACAATGTGTTCGACTGTCATGATAAAAGTGATGAAGGAGGCCAGTGCGGTAAAGATTCTTTCAAATAATATCTTTGTAGCATCTTTTTAGAAAGAAACCTTTCCTCTGATTTCAAATAATTGTACTTTAAACATTTTTTTTACTTTTATTTTTTTCTCCATGTTTAGTGTACTTTCATAGTGAATTTTCAAACATTTGCTTTTCGTAGCTGATTTTTATTTAAATTTCTCTTTTTATTTATTTTTTTACATCAACATCATTGTTGTAGAATCTTCCTGTAATCTGACTTCTCCCTGCCAACAAATGTGTATCAAATCCCCTAAAGGACCAGTTTGTCAATGTCAAGATGGGTATGAGTTAAAAAAAGATGGAAAAGCTTGTAAAGATATCGACGAATGTGATCTGACGACTAATACGAAATTGTGCAATCAAATTTGCATTAATACTTTGGGATCCTATAAGTGTGATTGTTATAGTGGATTTACTCTTCGTAACGATGGAATCACGTGTAAAAGTACAGGTAATAGAAATGAAATAATAAAAAAATAAAAAAATTTACCAGGGTTTCGAAAATTTAAGTACTATCATAATTTTGCATCCATATACCCAGGAATTTATAAGAAATAAAACTTTTTAATTCCTGTGGATTAAGAAGGAATGAAAAAGGAGGAAATAATTAGAGCTTTTAATTTTAGAAATTCTATTTCTGTCCAAATCTTTTGTATTCATTGAAAAGTAATAAAGCAAATGCTTTAACTTATAATAAACTCATTTATTAATTTTACACATTTTAAGGTTTACCGATGAAACTAATAACAGCAAGTAATGAAGGTATAGCAGAAATTTCTCTGAGTGGAATGGCAATTGAAATTATCGTTCCTTACATGTACGATGAAATTAACGGTTTAGACGTAGATATTGGGAAAAATACAATTTATTGGAGTAACGGTTAGTTCTACGCTAGCATTATATTTTTGTTAATTTCATATTTTTATTTTTTATTGGATACTGAACTTGAAGTAAACTATTTGTTATTTTTCAGAGAATATGCAAAAAATCACAAAACTAAAAATTGAAACAGGAGAGAAAAGAGAAATATCTATTCCTTATCCAGATCGTTTGGCAGTGGATTGGGCTACTGAAAATGTCTACGTTCACTGCAAAATGCCTCAAGCTTCAATTAAAGTAAGTGGATAGGAACTTTATTTTTAAATTGCGAAATTTAGGAGGTTTTTAAGTAAACGCTCAACTGCTAGACTGGGTCTGACAGACCCGGTAGACCTTTTCCGCTCTCTTCTACAGCGGACTGTAGATTGAAAATAGTGAAAAAAGTGGCTCTAAAAAATCGTGTCTGCCAGACCCAGTCTAGCAGTTGAGGGTTAAGAAAAAAAAAGAAAATAATTTTGTTCTCCTAAGAGACAAAAAAATATTAAATGAAATTTTTGCAGTGAGTAGTACACTTATTATGTAGCTATAAAATCTGAAAAATCTGAGAAAAAAAAGATGGCCTTTTTTAGATAAAATTTTTTTTAAAACAATCAAAGTATTGTTTTTGTTTATCAAATATTTTTTACTTTTATTGATAAATTTTTAAAAAGCATAAAAAATAGAATAGTCGCCGGACTTTTGTTGGACTCTTGTTGGACTTAACTAAAATATTATATTAAAATATAAATAATACAAATTTGTATCTTCTTAATAACTTCCAAACATAAAATTGATAGCAAAATCCAATTATTGTAGAGCATGTTTCAAAAATTGATATTATGTCATTATAAAAATTTCTCAACAATAAATTAAAAAAAATTTACTCTTTATAAATTATGCAAACGAAATAAATTTTTTAGGTCTGTAATTTCGAGAACGACAACTGCGCCAACTTAATTTCCCTTGATAACGTTGGAAATATTTTTGCTCTCATTGTCGATCCTGTAAATGGGTAAGTACATATAAATTTTTTTTTATTCATGGAAATGCGTCTTTTTGTGCCTTTCTTAAAAAAGATTAACTACGCAACTTTTGAAAAAGCACATTATTATAATCTAGAGTTGCAAAATTCTCGGTAATTTAAAATCCGGTTACATTCTCAAGAATATAACCGAGAATATTCTCCTTCCGGAGAATTTATGAGAATTTTCTATGTTTGAATGAGCCTCACTATTTTGAAACACAAACAATTTATTAAAAAAAATGGATAAATAACAAAATAATTATTCTTACAAATTAACTATAAGTCAATGAAGTGTAAAAATTATTATTAAATATAACAATTATGAAAAAATTTGAGAAAAATACTTCAAAATCTTTGAAATAAATTGAAAAAAATTAGGGTAATGAAAAATTGGAGAAAATAATTAAAAATTTATTTATTTATTTATTTATTTAACCAGATATACGGGTTACAAAAACACCCTTTTTTAAAAAAAAAATTTGATTCTTATATTTAAAATAACAAAAATAAAAAAAAAATTGAAAAAATGATTCAAATTGAGATAAATAATTAAAAATTCAGAAAATGATTAAAATGATTAAAAGTTTAAGAAAATTATGAAGAAATAATATAAAGAATTTAAAATTGAAGAAAGTAATTAAAATTTAAAAAAATAATATTGAAAAAAATTGCATAATATATTTTAAATAAAGGAAATTTAAAGAAAATTTCAGAAAAATACTGGAAACTTTTAGAAGTTAATTGCAAAAAAAAAGAAAGAAAATAATTAAAAATTAGAGAAAATAAATGAAAAAAGATAAACATAATTTAAAATTGAGAAAAACAATTTTTAATTTAAGAGAAATACTTGCAAAACATACAGAATAGGGGTACATAAAATACAATTAAATCGTAGATATAATTGAAAATTGAATAGAAAAATGAAAATTTCAGATAAATAATTAAAAACTTTTTGGAAATTATGAAAAAGAACGTAAGTAATTAATAATAATAAACAAATAATATAAATAACTGAAAATTGAATTAAATAATTGGAAATTGAATTAAATAATTGAAAATGATTAAAAATTAAAGAAAATAATGGGAAATTTGAGAAAAATATTTAAAAAATTTACTAAATTATTTAAAAAAATAAGAATATTTAAAACTTGTGAAAAATAATTGGAAAATTATCTTTAATTTCATTATTAATTATTAATCTTTAATTTCATTATTTTATCTTTCATTGATTTATTTAGTTTTCAATTATTTTCTTCAATTTTCAATTGCATTCTACGTTTTTCAATTACTTTATTCAAAATTCAATAATTCTCGCATTTTCTTAATTATAAAATATTTTGTTGAAAATAACTTCCAAATTTCAACTTCCAAATGATTTCTTTCATTTTTATTTATTTTTTACAATTGTTTCCATTATTTCCATTATTTTCATAAGTTTTCAATTGACAATTTATTTTTCTAATACAATTTTATTATTATTCATTATTTAAAAAAAAATTTCGAATGCCGATTATTCTCACCATTTTTTGAATTTTTTTTCAAAATTTAATTATTTTCGTCATATTGTAATTTTTCTTTTAATTGATAATTATTTTCTTGAATTTTCCATTTAGTTCTTTATCTTCAAATTTATTTCTTCAATTTTTAATAATTTCCTTCATTTTTTCAAATATTTTCTCTAATCTTCAATTATTTTTATCGATTTACAATCAATTCCTCATTATTCAATAATTCTCTTATTTTTTAATTATTTTTTTCACTCATAAAAATTGTTTTAAAATTTCAATTCATTATTCAATTTTAGAACCATTCTATTCCATTCTCAGTTATTTTCTTCAAATTTATATTTCACTTTAAAATTTTCAATTATTTTCTTTAATATAAAAAAAATTATCACCTTTTTTCTATTATTTTATTCGATTATCATTAAGTTTATTTGATTTAAAATACAATTGTTTAATTATTTTCTTTAATTTTTAATTCTACTCTTTGATTTTTATTTCCATTCTTCAGCTTTCAATAATTGTTTTCATCTATATTCATTAATTCTCGATTTTTTCAATTTTTAAATATATTCTTTAAATTTCAATAATCTTTTTCTTCTTCTTCTTCTTCTTCTTCTTCTTCTTCTGTTATGTGGCCTTGGTGTGGCCAATTCTATGTCACTAAGATTGATCTGTAAAAATTTCAATAATATTCTTCAATTTTTAATTGCTTTCATCAATTTTCAATTATTTTTTTTAATTTTAATTACTTTTCTCGATTTTCAATCCAGTTGTTAAATGTGCAATTATTTCCAACAATTATTCCTATAATTTTCTTAATTTTTAAATTTGCAATTATTTTCTTTAAAATTAATATTTTATGTTTAATTTTTACAATTTTTTTTTTTTTAGTTGCCTATTAATCTAGTCATTTTTTGAATTTTGTTTTCAATTGACAATTATTTTCTTAATTTTTCACATTTTTTCTTTAATTTTTCAACTTTTTCTTCAATTATTAATTATTTTCCTTAATTTTCAATTATTTCCTACAACTTTTTCAATTTTTAATTACTATCTTATAAAATTTTATAATTATTATCTTTAATTTTTTAAATTATTTTGTTCGGTTGCGTATTAATCTATTTTTCGAATTTTGTTTTCAATTGTCAATTATTTTCTTCATTTAATAATTTTTCTTTCAATTATCAATTATTTTTTCAAATTTTAATTTATGTCTTAAATTTTCATGTTATTTTCTCATTTTTTTATTATTTTCTTCAATTTAAATTATTTTTTTCGATTTTCAATCCAGTTGTTTAATTTGCAATTATTTGAAACTGTTATTCCTATAATTTTTCAACTATTTTGTTTAAATTTAAAATTATTTATTTTTTTAAACTATTCTTTTCAATAATTCTGTAATTATTTAGCCATTTTTCGAATTTTGTTTTCAACAGTCAATTATTTTTTGTCATTTTTCAAATAGGTATATTCTTAAATTTTGTAATAATGTAATTTTTATTATATTTGAATTTGCAAAAATTTGTTGTTTTAAATGACCAACAACAATACAAAGTTTGTCTTTAATGTTACTATAGTTATTATTATATATAATTCTTACTATTAACGTTAAAATTTAAATTATTACTAATAAGAATTACACTAGAGATTCTATTTTCATACATTGATTGAGAAAATTTGATTTAATTTGATAAATAAATAAAAAAACTTAAATTCTTATAAATTCTCGATTAGAATTTTGGTCGGTTATATTCCCGGTTATATTCTCGTTCCCATTACCGTTCTCCAAGTAATATTACTTCTTCGCAACTCTATTATAATTTAGCTTATGTTACTGCGTCTGCGCACAAGTTCGTCGCCATGACAACAAACATCTGCGCAGATGCCAACATAAGGAAAGAGCGTAACATATAAAGAGGTTTTTCGAAATTATCATAGACGGTGTAACCAGCCTCATAAAATATTTAATTTTTAGATATATGTTTTGGAGTTTAAGCAGTCACGAAAGTTATAGTAAATCGGAAATATATCGAGCAGAATTGTCAGGGCTGACAGTCAAGAGCATTGTAGGAACAAGTATAGGTATAGTCTCAGGTCTCGCAGTAGATCATCCGAGATCTAAACTTTACTGGGCTGATGCCGCATATAGAGTAATCGAATGCAGTGATTTTTCTGGTGGTAATCGGAAATTAATTTATCATGAAAAAGTGCGTTTTTCTGGAACTAGATGTAGGGGAGACCACCCAACAGTAGATAATTTGAATTTTCTAAAAAAATATTTAAAATTTTAATTCAGCTTATTAAATTAACCTGAAATGTATTTATAGTTTTCATGAAAAATACAATATATTTTTTAGGGATCGTAAATGCATTTTCATCAAAATTCAAGGCTTACAAAAAAATATAAGTGTTAGTTTTCTTTATTCATAATAATTATTTGGGCAGTTTTTATGAACCAGAGTGAATTCCCAACAGTAGATACTCCATTATAAAATTTATAATTTTCAAATAAGAAAGGATTATCTACTGTTCACAGAATTTTCAGTAAATTTTTATTGCATTATAAAAATACTTATTATTTAAATAAGTGGTTAATTTTAGGCCGATTTTGTTGATTGTAACAATTAATTAAATAAATTAGCTTCATTTTAGTGTTAAACATTTTATTAATTACATTACCTTGAAATAATTACATCTGTTGGAAATTTTTACTATCTACTGTTGAGCGGTCAATTATTATTATTTATAATAATAATAATAATAATAATAATATGAATAATTGTTCCACAGGTTCATCAACCTATTGAATTAAATATATTTGAAGATCATTTTTACTGGTTGTCAGGTATCACTGGAAAAATTCAAAAATGTTCTTTATTAATGAACCCTCAAGACGAATGTGACATTTTGGATATAGGAACATCAAATATTTATAAATTCTTTATTATTATGCAACAATCTAGACAGCCTTACGGTACTTAATTTTTCTTTTCTTTTTTCATTAAAAATTAACATTTAAACATTTTTATAATAACAAAACATCTTAGTTATATTCTTAGTTAATTTAACTAATTTAAACTAACAAATATCGTTTTTAATTCAAGCGCAATAACTAATTTATTTACCAATTGTACAATATTGTTAAATTTTTAAAAAGAAAATTTTTTATTTATTATTTATTTATGTTCATTTAACCGAATTTTCATTACACTTAATTTGTTTTTAATCGCAACTTTTTATTCAAAAGATCTTAATTTCAGTTGGATTTTAATTTAGCAGAATTCTCATTTAACAGAATTTTGAATGAGTCGAGTTTTTAAATTACAGAATAAAAACAATTTCGGTAACTTAAACATTTTGTTAAGTAAAAATCCGTATTAATTTAGATTCAATTGAAAACAAATTTAAAAATGAAAATTCTGCTATAATAAAGTTCTATCTTAGGAAATTCTATTAAATGAAAATTCAATAAAATAAGTTTTAGAACTTATTATTTTTCAGTAAGAAACAGATGTGAAGCTCATGATTGTGAACACATGTGTCTATTGACAACAGAAAGTTTTGCATGTGTCTGTGAACATGGATATCCCATGAGAATAAATGGTTCCTGCCACGAACTCGATCCTGAGATAAGAGCTACCATTCCTGTACCAAAGAAAAAATATACACGAGAGAGTATATTTGTTATTTTTTTGGCACCCTTTTTGGTAGTTCTTTGTGGATATTTAGTCTACTTCTATTTAAAAGTTAGACCAATGGATTGTTCGAGTCCATTCCGGATATGCCGGCGAAGGTTTGTTATTTTTTTCCTTGTTTCTAAATAATATTTATTAATCTTTTTATTTTCCATTTTTTTACAGAAATGATTTTCGTTTTTTATTTTTAATATCAAATCTATTCATTACCGCAGATATCCCCCCTATAAAAATAAATTTTTTTGAACAAAGTATTTTTTAATTGGAACTAGCCCTAGTTCCAATTAAAGAAGTGCTTATTTTATAATTGGTACAAAAATTCCAATTAATCAGGTGGTATTTCTAACAAAAAATAACAGAAAGGACGCTATGAATTGTATAAAAATATATTATAATTACTCACATAAATCACTCTTGTCATATTAAAAACTTGGTTTTTTATGAAAAAAAATAAATCAGCATTGATTTTCTTAATATTTTCTAAATACTTATTTTAAATTTTTCAATTAACATGAATTAATGCAAATTTCAATTAAATTATTTTGAAAATATTAAGAAAATCACTGTTGATTACAAAATATTTTCAAAATTGCGCGCCATAATACAAGAACAACGTGAATCAGTGCAGTGATATAATTGAGAAACATAACCTCTGCTGAAAACATCAGAATAAACAGTACAATTTTGTAAGTCAGTTTTATTATTTGGCTTTAGTTTTACTAATAAACAACTCGTTTCTAATGTGATAAAAGTGTTTGTTATGAAGAAATATAATTTCTAAGGAAGACATGTTAAAAAAAAACTGAAATAATATTTTTTTTCTATCTCCATGTTACTGAAAGTTTTATTTATATCCAATAATCAGTTTTTTAATTTACTAATTTAGCAATAGACTGTTAAACAATTTTACAAAAAACAATTTGCACATAACACAGTTTCTCATTTCCCAATTGTTTAATTAAACAATTATTAAATTGACAAATATATTTACTAATTTTCCAAAATTGCCAATTTATCAAAAACCAATTTCCTCTTTCAAATTTTTCATACCAATTTTCCAATTTTTTTCCTTACATTTTTCCAAATTCTCCAAATAGTCTAAGAATCAAATTTACCAAATGTTCCAATAACCAATTAGACTTTTAGTATTTTTAACAATTAATTGTGCTGACCTAGATTTAAGCTGTGAGGACATTATTATTTTTGTTTTGACCTTTATTGCTATCCCATTATACCTACCTTTCTTATCTCTCTCTATCTTAAGCTACCTACAATCTTTGTTTCTCTCTATACCGTAACGGACAAACAGTCTCTAACTGCGTAACAGCTAAAAGCGTAACAGCCCTATCGCTGGCTGATTTCTTAATAGGAAATAGAACCTGAATAATTGGGACTTGTGTTCCAATTAAAAAATAATTTATTGTTTAATTAAATAATATCTTGTTTTAATAATTATTTATTTTTACAGGGTCACTTTAACCGAAGATTCTATAAGAGAAATGAGCTCTATTGGGACAGAATTTGAAAATCCAATTTTTGACGATGATGATCCGTACGATTTTAAGGTAAAGTATTATTTTTATATTTGATTAGTCTTGTGTGTTTAAAAATTATAGGCCACGAAATCTTAAAAGTGAGGGCAAAAATCTGTAATCTTATTATGTATATCGTAAAGAATTATGCAACAAAAATTGGATAATTACTAAAGAACAGATAAAAAATAATTTTTAAATTTGAAATAACAATTATGTTTTTTCAGAGACACCATTTTGAGTATAAAACATATGTATCTGATGAAGATGATGAAGATGCCAGTCTCACGTCGAACTCATTAACTGATCCAAATAGAGAGATGATAATTTAAATGTAATACAACTTTTTTGTAAAAATCAAGACTTCATATATTATAATTAAAGAATTTAAAGAATGCTGATTATAAGCATGAGAAAAGACGCAGTGAGAATGTTCAGTTTGTGAATATGTTTTATTTAATGACTTTTTTATTACTCTTGTTAGCCGAGTATTATAATGTAATTTGTAAATATTGATTTATTTATTCTACTTGCTACTGATAACGTTCCAATAATCATGTACATTAATATCTTTTTATTATATTATTGAATGAAAATTTTACATAATTGTGATATCAAACAGGGTCGAATAAATATTTTTGAAATGGAGAATACTCTTTTTTTTATTATTTTCTTTGTTCAGTTTTGGTAGATTGGGAAAATTTTACAAAATCGATCTATATTTGGAAATGTTTATAGGAAAGGAAAACTTTCAAAAATACTATTAAGAAACAAATTAAAAGGGATAGAAAAATCATCATTTTATTATATTAGATTTTAACTTGCCTTTCGTAGTTTGGAATAATAATAGCAATATGTGATACCTTTTGGATTATTTAAATTCGCGCCAGATAACTAATGTTAACAATACCAGTAATAACGTGTCCCAATATTATAATGTTTAAAACAATTTTTGTATATTCTTAATGGGTTTATTGACCCGTATATATTTTCAAATAAATAAATAAATACAAACATTTTTACATTTTTCATTATAATTTTATTTTATAACAATAAAAACAATTCAAAGGCGGTTAAAAATTAAATCAATGAATAATGTTTTTTTTACTAATTTAACCAAATTTACGATTACTCAAAATATGATAAGTATCGTCAGAAGGGTCAGAAGATACTACCCAGCTGAAAAAGTCTGCCCAGATTTCCTTCCGGATTTATAGTCGGAAATATTTCTGTGAAAATTTGAAACGATATCCCCGGACTCCGTGCAAATTTTCTTTTTTATGTTTAAAAAAATTATCATAATTTGGAAATTTTACTGAAATACTATTCTTCAGAAAGCATAAACAAAATATAGGAATTCTTTATACCTTAAAATCATTACTTTTAATTGTAACTCCAGATGTGGGTTTTGTTCTATTCAAAACATCAAATAAATTGTTTGTTATCATACAAAAGTAATAGTTTTTATAATTTAGCATTGCATTTGATATTGGTTTACTAAAAATCTAGAACCAATTGAAAGTTTATAAAATTAGTGTTCAATGTTTTATTGCTCTAACTCCGAGGTTGGAGCATTATCCTTGTCCCACAGTGGAGGGATACAAATTAGCTAAAATTTGTATCACGTGATATGTGAATGATCCCTAAATTATTTAAGTTCCTGTAAAATGACTTCTGAAAATCAGGATAAGTATAAAATACTCATATATGCATTTAGATAGTTTTATAAAATTTTGAATTGGATATATTCATGACTGATTTTCGTTAAATTTGTGTGAAAATTGAAAAAAAAGTAAATTACGAATTTAATAGAGAAAAGTATATTTGTTAAGCATTGTTAAGTGTTAAAACCAATTTGTACTTGACAATTGTAGTATTGTTTCATAAGAACTGGAAGAAATAGCTGCGCCATTTTTTTTAGACAACATTTTACCTAAAAATACATGATTTTGTTATATTATTGCTTATAAAAACGTCTGTAAGTCAGGTTTCTCCATTGAAATATACAAACAAGTGCAAGTAGTTTACTTAAGGGCATGTGATGGAGTATGACGTCACTGATATAGGCAAAATTTGTCCGTAACTTTTCTCTCAAAATATTCTATATTTTATGACGAAACTTTGTAGAATTACTTAAAATGTTATTAGGATGGTCTCTCAGACCCGAGTTTGTTTAAATTTTGACTCAACAATGATTTTTAAAAAAATTTGCAATTTTTCGAAAATTTTCAAAAATTAATTTTGGGTCAAAATTCAAAGAAACTTGGGTCTGAGAGATCTTCCTAATGTCATTTTAAATAATTTTATCAAGTTTCATGAGAAAATAATCAAGATTTTAAGAGAAAAGTTACGGACAAATTTTGCCTATACCAGTGACGTCATGATCCATCACATGCCCTTAAGAACCTTAAGGTAGTTCTCTCGGGTCAGTGGTACTCCGCTAAAGATTACGGCGATTTGTGCATAGTCCCTTTACAGCTAATCTAGAAAAGTTGAGAACAACTGCACATTTGTATCGCGCCCTTCATGCGCAGTACGTTGAAATTGGTCTTGTGCGATCCCCTTCCATGTCTTTTACAGACTCGGCAACGCTGTTTTTAAAACTTCAAAATAATATGTCAAAAGTCTGGTTTAAAAAGGTTATAAAATTATGTTGAGCAAGGAAAAGAGTAATTCTCGTTTAAAAAATGGAAGATTTATTTAAAAAAAAGTATTTGATAGGACTAAATCAGCATTGCCTGCAATGGAACAAGCTAAGAAGGAGATTTCAGAAAAAAGGCATAATAATAATGTTCAAGGACAGGGCCGGATTGGGAATTAAAAGCGGCCCGGGAAAGATATTCAAAGCGGCCCCTTTCTATATAATTGAAAATTTTTATTAACATTTAAAACTAAAATATAAAAATATTAAATTATTAAATTATTTTATTTAAACTTATCAATAATTTAATTATTTGGAATTTCTTGAACAGTAGCATTCTCTACTGCCATTTGTACGAAAGCAGCAGTAATTTCTTAGTTTAATGAACACATCAATCTGGTTTTAACCAATTTTAAAGGACAAAAAATGGACAACTTCTATTAAACAAATATAATAAAAAAATTTTGAGAGAATTTCCTGGCTTTAAAAATTGCTCTGAATGTATTCCTATCTACACTAAAAAAATTTTGGTGCAGCATCTGTACTTTAAAGTACAGTATCCGTCCCAAATGAAAAATTACGTTATTCAGTTAACTTCACTACGTTGAAAATCAATGCAAAATATTTAATCTGAAATTAACAGAATAATGAAATATTTCCATGGGACGGATACTGTACCAAAATTTTTTCAGTGTACCTTAACCCCTTCAGCATCAAAAACAACCCTTTAAAATCATTCCCTAATCTTCAATTAGGAAATGGACAATTTTTATTAAATAAATATAATAAAAAGTTTTTTAGCGAATTCCCCGGCTTTAATAATTGCTCAGAATGAATTTCTATCTACTTTGCCCCCTTTAGCATAAAAAAAGTCGGCTTTCATTCACCTGAAAATAATTTTTTCAATATTTGAATACCCAATTACTTTCTTTAATTTACAATTATTTTCTTCAAATCTCAATTATTTTCTTCTATTCACAATTATTTTAATTAATTTTTAATCATGTTTTTCAATTTTCAAATATTCTCTTTAATATTCAATAATTTTCGGCTTCTTTCAATATTTTTATCAATTTTCAATTGTTTTCTTCAATATTCAATAATTCTCATTTTTTCAATTGTTTTTCCAGTTTTCAACTATTTTCTTCAATTTTCAAATATTTTCGGTTTTTTTCAATTATTCTTTTCAGTTTTCAAATATTCTCGTTTTTTCAATTATTTTTTCAGTTTTCAATTATTTTCTTCGATTTTCAAATATTGTCGGTTTTTCAATTATTTTTTTCAGTTTTCAATTACTTTTTCAGTTTTCAAATATTCTCATTTTTTCAATTATTTTTCAGTTTTCAATTATTTACTTGAATTTTTAATTATTTCAGTCAATATTCAATAATTCTCGATTTTTTTTCAATTATTTTTTCAATTTTCACTTGTTTCCTTCAATAGGCAATTATTTTCCAAGAATTTCAATCCAGTTCAATTTTTTATAATCCAATTAAATTTACAATTATTTTCTACAATTACTACAGTAATTTTCTTTCAATTTTTATTCTTAGTTATTTCTGTTCTAAATTTTAATTTACATTCTTAACTTTTAAGATAATTCTGTTGAAATGTAAACTTTTTAATGTTGCAATTTTTCGAATTTTTTGCAATTGTCCTTTATTTTCGTCTTTTTTCAATTATTTTCTTTCATATTATTCAATTATTAATCATTTTCTTGAAATTTCAATTCAGTTCTTTAATTCTTTAATTATTTGTATCCAATCACAATTCTTGTCTTTTATTGATACTTTTTTTCATTTTCAATTATTTTCTCAATTTGAAAGTTTTTTCTTCAAATTTTAATAAAGTTTAATTTTTCAAAAAGCAATTAAACTTTCAATTGTTTCTAGAACTATTCCTATCATTTTCTTTCTTTTTTAGTTTTTTTTAATTTCATGTTTATCTTTTTCTGTTTAAAATTATTTCTGTCAGTTTTTAATTTAATAATCTTGCCATGTTTAGAATTTTTTCCAATTGGCAATTATTTTATTCAATATTTAATAATTCTCGGCTTTTTTCGATGATTTTTTCAATTAACAATATTTTTCTTGAACTTTCAATTCAATTTTGATAGGCCGCTAGGTGGCTACTGGTTAACACGTGGGTACGCGAGCTCGAACAATTTTAAGTTGTTTAAATGATTTACATTGTTTTGTACGAGTTAGTCTTGGCCTAACGTGAATATCGACTTTTCATTTAGTTAGTTATGTATTTGGTCTTTTACTGTGCTCCTCTTTTATCTCTTATTTCGTGGTAAACACATTCCTAACCTAAAAGTGATCGTCCGGCGTGAGTCGGATATAGGACTGCTATTTGTGAAGATATGTGAGAGTGTTCTTGGCATATTTTTCTTTTTTGTGCTGACTTATTATTTACCATGTCAGATATCGTGACATGCACCAAGTGCGCAAAGGATATAGTACGCGTTATTCCGAAGCTTTGTACAGGTTGCAAAGCTCCTTACCACCCTGGCTGCGCTGAAGTAATTCCTACACTGCCTGGTGGTGCGTATACTAAATGTTGTAAAACACGATCCTTGTCTACATCATCGATTCCATTACCGGCTGTACCGTCCACCTTAGATTCTATATTAGCTGCTATTACCACTCTCACCGAGTCGATGGCCACTCTCACCGAGTCGATGAATTCAAATTTTGTGGATGTCAATCTAAAACTCGACGATCATCTGTCTCGATTGAATTCCACGGAAGGTAAAGTAAATGACCTGTCCGATCGTCTTGTAGTGGTTGAAGATAGATTAAATACTTGTGAGGAACGTAATTTGAAATCATTTAATGCTAATGTCGATGTAACCACCAGTATTTGTTTAAAAGAATTTAATGAAAGATCTGAAAAAAAATGTAATCTTGTGCTTTTTGGTTTTTTGGAGCATGAAAAATATAATAACAATGTCCCGTCTAACTCTGACAGCACGATAAATAAATTACAATCTGACGTCTTGGATATGCTGGGGAAATATGTGCCGTCCGGTGACCTTGAAGTTGTCAAAATATTTAGAATTGGTACTGCTGTGCAGGTTCAAAACTCCAAACCGAGGCCGGTGAAAATTATTTGTGCGACGGAGACGAAGGCACAAACAATATTGAAAATGTTCGTTGCTGCCAGACGAAGTTCGAATTTCCCTCCAGAGCTGAAAAATGTGTGGTTGACCGAAGACAAAACAAGGATGCAATTAAACGAAATCCAACTGCTAAAAGAAAAGATTGCGAACCGCCAAAAGGAAGGGGAGCAGGATCTAAAACTAGTGTTTCGTCGCGGGACTCCAACTATAATGAAAATCAAACCTCGCCAGCAACACGTTGCTTAAGTGGTGACTCAGAATGCGCACGCAGAATCTTCATCGATATAGCTAGGCCTACTGGTAGTCGAACTCAAGGTAGTAACCCCTCCTCTTTAACTTCCACACTTGTCAAATTGTATTATCAGAATGTCAGAGGTCTTAGAAGTAAATTACACGAACTTCGATATAATATTCCGCTCCATAATTATAATATTTTTGCATTATCCGAAACCTGGCTTAACTCGAGTTTTAATTCTACTGAACTAGGCTTTTTAGGATTTGATGTTCACAGATGTGATAGAAATAGTCGCACAAGTGTGAGTTTAAGAGGAGGCGGTGTGTTGATCGCTGTCAAGAATAGTTTAAAGAGCTCAACTGTTGAATCGATCCAGTCAACTGTCGAGCATGTTTTAATTAAATTTACGATTAACCATGTACTTTACATTGTGGGATGCTTTTATGTTCCTCCAAATTCTAATTCTAATGTTTATGTGGAAATCTGTCATATTATGGAGCATATTTTTTATAACTTTCCAGAAGCCAAATTTTGCATAGTGGGTGATTTTAACTTGCCGTTCTTAAAATGGAATTTTTCTTTTGACAGTTGTATTATTAACACAATAAATCACGATCTATCACCACAACAATTGTCAACTGCTTTTCAACTATCTGATACGTTTGATTATATTGGTTTATTTCAGATAAATAACTTGACCAATTTACACGGTTCTATTTTGGACCTTGTTTTTTGCGATCCTGATATTTTTTCAGTCTCCGTGACAGATGATCCAATCTTGCCAATAGATGTATATCATCCAGCGTTGATTGTTAATTTCAACAGTAATAATAATTACAAATGTGCAATTAATATATCAAGTGATATTAAATATAACTTTAAAAATGCGAATATGGCTGACATAGTATCGGCCCTTAATTCCACTGATTGGAAGTTATTATTAAATTCTGAAGACATTAATGAAATGGCAAATTTATTTTATGTTCATATGTATGAAATTTTTAATGAACTTGTACCGCAAAAAATTGTTAAAACTTCTGAATATCCTCCTTGGTTCACAGGTGAATTGAAAAAACTTATTTATGATAAAAAATGCGCGCATCTAAAATTTAAAACTTCGGGGGATCAATGTGATTATTTCGTTTTCTCGAATTTGAGATCTTGTTGTAAAAACTTATCGAAAATATGTTATAATAATTATATAGCGAGAACGGAAAATTCATTATTGGACAACCCGAAGAACTTTTGGAATTTTATCAATTTGGCTAAAAAAAATAATTCGTTGCCTAACAAAATGTTTTTGAATGATATTACCTGCGAGGATAATGTATCAATTGCTAATCTCTTTGCAACACATTTTAAATCAGTGTATACAACTCCTACTTCCGTAATTTCTGAAAGGTTTTTGAATTACAGCGAATCGGTCAATTTGCAATCCACTTTTATCTCAAGAAACGATATTGCTTTAAAATTAAGGAGTTTGGATGTGAACAAAGGAGCGGGTCTTGATAAAATTACTCCATTTTTCCTTCGCTCATGCGGTTGTTCGATTATTGAGCCATTATTTATTTTGTTTAACAAATCGCTTGAGTGTGGGATTTTTCCATCGGTGTGGAAGCAGGGAATAATTATCCCAATATATAAAAATGGCAATAAGGAGGACGTGGCAAACTATAGGCCAATAACCATTCTTAGTGCCATACCAAAAATATTTGAATCGTTAATTTTTGATTTGCTTTACCCTGCTGTCGCACACACTCTGATTGAGGAACAAAACGGATTCGTGAAGGGTAGGTCAACGGTCACGAACCTCGGTTTATTCACGACTTTTTTATTGTCTCGCATGGAGGAAGGTCTCCAGGTCGATGCTGTGTATGTCGATCTCTCTAAGGCTTTTGACAGAGTCGATCACAACATTTTGTTAAAAAAATTGGAAATTATGGGTTTATCCGAAAATCTGTTACATTTTTTTAAAAGCTATTTATCTGACAGATTACAATTTGTTAAAGTTGATTTTAAATTTTCAAACCCTTTTTATCCTACTTCTGGGGTTCCCCAGGGCTCACACCTTGGCCCCCTTTTATTTATTCTCTACATGAATGACATTAAATCAGTTTTTCTTTCCTCACATTTTTCATTATACGCTGATGATGTAAAATTATTTAAAGTGATCGACTCTGTCAACCCCTGTGACAATGCAAGGGATCTTCAGAACGATCTTGATCGGCTTCAGGAGTGGTGCGAAGCTAACCACATGGATATTAATTCGAACAAGAGCCAGGTGATTTCATTTTCTAGAAATACCACCCTTATCTACTGTTACACCTTGAATGATAAAGAATTACCTAGAACCTATCAAGTGCGAGACCTGGGACTTCTTCTGTGCAGCAATATGTCATTTAACGATCACATTTCCGAAGTGGTCTCCAACGCTATCAGATCCCTGGGTTTTATGATGAGGAACGCGTCAATGTTTCGCAGTATGGGGACTTTAAGAGTTCTCTATTTTGCGCTCGTCAGATCTATTCTAGAATATGCATCAGTTATTTGGATTCCTTTTTACACATTTAATATAGTAAGACTTGAACGAGTGCAGAATAGATTTCTCCGCTTCGCTGCTCGCCAATTGGACTTGCCTTTCGACTTTTATACTCATGACTACGTTGGCCTGCGAACACGAATGAATATCCCTTTGATCACGTCCAGACTCCTGTACATTGATATGTTGTTTTTTTATAAATTATTAAATGGACATATTGACTGCCCAGCGCTGTTAAACAGAATTCACTTTTATGCTCCACAAATAATAACCCGAAGCTATTCGTTGTACTTCGAGGCTTTTCATAGAACAAATTATGGGAGACAGTCTTTGATTGATAGACTAAGCAGAGAGGCGAACCGCTCAAGCGATGAAATAGACTTTTTTGAAAACAGTGTTTCTAGATTCATCTCAATATTGCGTAAACATGTTCTTTAGAATTTCTTCTTTGCCATCCTAGCTACATTTATTTATTATTTGTAAAAGTATACAGTTGCGCTTTGTAACTTTAGGTTAAGAGTACTTTGTACGAAAGGGCTGGTCCCGTATATTTGAATAAATTAAATATTTGAATAAATTAAATTAAATTTTTCAACTATCCTCTTAAATTCACAATTATTATTTTCTTTAATTTTGAATTTTTTTCTTCATTTTTCAACTATTTCTTCTAATTTGAAATTATTTTCTTCGATTTTCAACCAACTTTAACTTTTTGAAATCCCATTCAATTTCCAATTATTTGTTATAATTATTCCTACAGTTTTCTTCAGTTTTTAATTGTCAATTATTTTCTTAAATATTCACCAATCCTGGGCTTTTTCACTCTTTTATACTATTTATTTATTTATTGATATAGTAATTTGTAAATTATTTATTATCAATAATTTTTTTGAAATCTCAATTTAACTCCTTAATTCCTCAATTTTTCTGTCTAATTCACAATTATTTTCTTCATTTTTTAATTATTTTGCCAATTTTTAATATTATTTTCTTCTCATCAATTTGTGATTATTTCTTCAAATTTCAATCCAGGTCAATTTTTTAAAATTAAAATTTTTTTCAATTATTATTATTTCTGTAATTTTTTTCCTTTTTTAATTTCCAATTGTTTTTTTAAAATATTATATTTGTTCTTTAATTTTTTAAATTATTTTTGTCAATTGTCGATTTATTAATCTTGTCATTATTCCAATTTTTTTCATTTGTCAATTATTTTCGTCATTTTTTAGTTATTTTAGGTCGATATTATCAACTCGAGAACATTTTTGGATGGTCAAGAGATTTTGAGATCAATATCAATATTGCTCAAATATGATATCGTCTTGATATCGTAAAGCACTAAGAAATAATGGTCAAGAGAACAAAATAATTTAAAAAGTTAAAGATTAGTTATAAAATTTTTTGAGAATTATTGAGGATTGAAAAAATTGAAGGAGGTAATTGAAAATCGAGGAATGTAATGGAAATTTAAAAAATGTAATTAAAAATTGAAAGAAGTAATTGAAAAAGTCTAGAATTCTTGAATATAGAAAAAAATAATATTTGAAAAGTGAAGAATGGAATTGAAAATTGAAGAATGGAATTGAAAGTTAAAGATAATAATAAATAAGAATTGTAAAAAATAGTTGTAGAATTGAACAATTTAATTGAAATTCTACAATTTCTGTGATTGAAAAGAACATAGAAAGAAGCCGAAAATGATTGAATGTTGTAAAATTAATTGAAAATAGAAAAGAGTAATTGAAAGTTAAATGAAATTTAATTACATAAATTAAATTATTAATTAGACCTACAAAAATACCGGCCCGCCTGGCGTCGGCCCACCGGGATTTTTCCCGGTATCCTGAATGGCCAATTCGGGCCTGTTCAAGGAACTCGTGTTGTGGATTTGGATTTTCTCGGAGAAAATATCTGTTGTGGCCGGCGTCAGAATATTTTACCTTTAAAAAACATCATTGATAAACAACGTAAAGGAGTTTATTCAATTTTAACTATTACATGTGATTTATGTAAAGCTAATACGAAAGTGGGAACCAATAAAAATGAAAACAGTGAATCAGAAATCAATTCATCATTTGTGGTTGGTAAGTATCTCACACGTATCTCAATTATATTTAAAATTTAATTTTAAGCTATAGTTCTTCCAACTAATGTGAGAAAATGCAAATGTAATAAAATATTTTACAGCTTTCACATATTTTTAACTACTGTGAAAAGAGGTTAGGTCGCACAAATTTCTTTTTATTTTTTATGTATTCATAGGGTGTACGAGAAAAGAAACTTTTGATAAATTGAGTGGAATATTTTTTCTGCATGTTTCACTGAAACTTATTGTTTTTGTTGTTGTAAATTTTACATAATTAATATTAATACAATGTTTAAATTTTATTTAAGGAACCCGTGAAGTTGACTTAAATTTACTTGGGAACAATCTTCATTGCAACCAGTGCCAAAACATTTTATGTTTAAAAAACATACACGAACTGCGAATAGGAGTAAATTCAGTTTTAACCTTAACATGTATTTTATATAAAGGCATAACGAAAGTTGAGATTAATAATAATCAAATGAAGCCATCAGAAGTTGAATCATCGTTTGTAGTTGGTAAGTTTTGTAATTTAGATTGTAATTTGAAGTTTTTAAAATTTACTTAATAGATCTTTTTATTTTAGTTTTTCTGTCTTCTTCTTGGTCATGCAATGTCACGTGCATTAGAATAAGACAAAAATTTAAATAAAAAAGTCTATACGAAGAATATAATCCCAGTAAGAGGGAGGAAATTGAAAAAGATTGGAATTTTATGATTTTCGAAGAAAAAGTCAAATTATGTAATCTTTTTTAATACGTTTTCTGTCCAATCCATTTGTATCCGGTGATAACACCTACTTTTATCCGCAAATCAATCCTTATTAATATGGGTTCAAATATTTGTCAATCCAAATTAATCCCTTTATAAATACAGAAAATAAAATGAATATTTTTTAATGTCCGCAGTTCAGGTTATTCAATACAAATGAATCCCTTTATAATGAAATTAAAATTTTTGAAAAATCAATATTTTTGAAGACCTACAGTTCAGATTTAATTAATCCAATTGAAACCTTTTATAATTAAAAAAATGATATGAATATTTTTTAATACCTACAGCTTAGATTATTCAATACAAATAAATCTCTCTATAATAAAATTTAAATTAAAATAAAACTAATATATTTAAATACCGACAATTCATTTCATCTCTACATGTGATTGAAACTTAATATTTGATAAATTTTTATTTATTTCAGATGAACTCATTTATAATGCGTCTTCGGCGCAAAATTATACACCGTTTTTATACACTGTTGCATCTTAAGATATTTCTCTTCCAGTTATAGGTACTTAAAAAAATCGATTCTCTATGGATTAATGGATTTTCTTTAAATTGTGAGAAAACGTTATTTTATATGTGCCTTCTATCTAATTAAGATTTCAGGACCCTTTACCGTCTAAAATTTGAGATATTCTTGTTCGAAATTTCAATTTTTTATCATTTTGCATGTAAAATTGAAATTTCGAACAAGAATATCTCAAATTTTAGACTGTAAAGGGTCCTGAAATCTTAACCAGATAGAAGGCACATATAAAATAACGTTTTCTCACAATTTAAAGAAAATCCATAAAAAACTATTTTTTCAAGTATATAACTGCAAGAGAAATGCCTTAATTGTGGGTTAAAAAGCGAAAAATACGTCAATTTGAAGATAATTTTTAGTGACCTTTATAATTTATTAAGACGTTGATGAAAGTTTCTTAAAAGTGTTCATTAATAAAATTTTTTTTTACTTAAATATTATTCTTGAATACATTTTTAAAGAATTTAAATTAATCATCTTTTGAAGCTTTTTAAATCTGAATTAGTGGTTTTCTACTATTAA
Source organism: Ganaspis brasiliensis (assembly GCA_037103525.1). NCBI lineage: Eukaryota > Metazoa > Arthropoda > Insecta > Hymenoptera > Figitidae > Ganaspis > Ganaspis brasiliensis. The sequence continues at coordinate 3,113,252 of JAZKLR010000211.1, forward strand.
ATTAGTGAAAGGTGAGCTACTATTAAATAGTAATAATTTTACTAATTTTTTAGTAGAAAACTACTTATTGAAACAGTGAAACTTTAACATTTCAATTAGTAGTTTCCTACTATTTCAATTAGTAGTTTTTTATTAAAAATTAGTAGTTTTCTACTAAACAAATTAGTAAAATTATTACTAATTTTATTAATTTGTTATTAATTTTTCCACTTATCAATAATTTATTAATAGAAAAACACTAATTCAGATTTAGAGAGAAAGTTATTAAATTTTGTTTAGACTGTATTAAAAAAAATCTTTTTTGAAATCTGTATTGACAGTGTGTAATTTTTAAAATAAAAACACAACTTCAATGTATGCCTCAATGTCCCTACTGAAAAATCCTATATAGGATCCTACATAGGATCCTATATAGAATCCATATGGATTCCTATGAGAATCCACGTAGGATCCTATATAGGATCCTATATAGGTATTGTCCTATAGGAATCCACGTGGATTCTCATAGGAGTCTATGTGGATTCCTATAGGTCGCCTATAGGACAAGTTCTATATAGGATCCTATGTGGACTCTCCTATAGGAATACATGTAGGATCTCATATAGGATCCTGCATAGGCGTCCCAAAAAATTTTTGTACACCCTCCTACATATGATCCTACGTAGGTTCCCATATAGGATCCTATATGGGAACTTATGTAAGATCCTACATGGGTATCCCCAAAAAAAATTTTTGTACCCCTTCCTCATGCGCAGTCGTCTTTTACGTATTCTACAATACTTACGCCTGCGCAGTAAATATTTTTCGTCCTTATAATGGTACTTAATGTATATTTGAATAAAATTGTTTAAAAAAAAACAATTAATTCTGTGTACATAATTTTTTTTGGGCGCCCATAAAAGATCCTATATAGGATCCTATATGGGAACCTACGTAGGATCCTATGTAGGGGGGTTTACAAAAATTTTTTTGGGACGCCTATGTAGGATCCTATATGAGATCCTACATGTATTCCTATAGGAGAGTCCACATAGGATCCTATATAGGACTTGTCCTATAGGCGACCTATAGGAATCCACATAGATTCCTATGAGAATCCACGTGGATTCCTATAGGACAATACCTATATAGGATCCTACGTGGATTCTCATAGGAATCCATATGGATTCTATATAGGATCCTATGTAGGATCCTATATAGGATTTTTCAGTAGGGGTATGCTCAGTCAACATCATTCTTCAACTTAAACTTAAGAATAAAAGAACACAAAGATGATGTTTATGAATCACCTAATAAATGGACTGCTTTTACCGAATATGCCTGTTTTAAGGACCATACTTTCGATTTTGATAAAGTAAAAATTGAGGCAAAAATTTTAGACAGAACGGGAAATTATAAAAAACGTATGATCCTTAAAATGAATTAACGGATACAACAGCAGTTAACGAACGTAATGACACTAACAACTTATCTGTTTTTTACCAAGCAATTTTATAGTTTTAATCTCAGCAATATTTCTGTTTATATTTTCACGAGTATTTTCATTTACATCGTCACAAAAATGTTTCCCGAGGTCTCTAAAATCTTGACCCCTTCATAACAATGCACCCACACAAACAAGTTTTTTTTCCTATCGAGACAACTAAAACTTTTCTTGAACCCTCGCTTGATCCTTTTATGACTTTTAACATGTGTTTCATCTCAACTGTCACTTTCCTTGTAAACTCAGTTTTCGTTAAAGTTTGATCCGGTCAACACGTACCAAAAACGCTCATTCAAAACTTAAAATTAAATTATACTGACAAAATTTTTTTCGGTTTTCATTATAAAAACTATAAAAACGGTTGTGAAAGTGCTATATGGACTGCCAGACTTTCTGGATAGAAAAATGGATACTATTACTAAGTAAATTTTAGGTACATATTATTTTCGTTTTTTACACCACAAATTATTAGCAATAGCTATAATATTTAATAGTTAATTATTTTCGTCATATTGTAATTTTTCTTATAATTATCAATTATTTTCTTGAAATTTCCATTTAATTCTTTAATTTCCAATTTATTTCTTCAATTTTTAATTATTTTCTTTAATTCTCAAATATTTTCTTTAATTTTTAATTATTTTGATCAATTTTCAATTAATTCCTCAATTTCCAATAATTCCCGGACTTTTTCAATTATTTTTTACACTCATAAAAATTGTTTTAAAATTGCAAATCAATTATTCAATTCCAATCTTCAGTTTTCAATTTTTTTCTTCTAAGATATATTCATTAATTCTTGGCTTTTTTCAATTACTCTTTTTCAATTTTTAAGTATATTCTTTCAATTTCAATTCCATTCTTGAATGTTTAATTGCTTTCTTCTATTTTCAATTACTTTTTACAATTTTAATTATTTTTTTCGATTTTCAATCCAGTTGTTAAATGGGCAATTATTTCCAACAATTATTTGTTAGAGATTTGTAAAAGCGCGCCAAATTGTCAATAGTAAATCGTGTTTGTCACGTGACATGTTAACTTCCGTTTTTATATACAGTGTGTATTCAGTCGTTGTTGTACGCTTGTACTGATAGCATCTTAAAGTTAATTAAAGATTTAAAGCTTATCTCTCAATTAAATCATTTTGTTTTTAGCCCAACGTTCCTTCAGTTTTTTTTAGTCTTAAGAGGTTATGGGCCCAGAGCTCGCGATCGTGGGTTATTTTTAAAAACGTGTTAGTTTGTTCGTGTTCGGAAGGAAAGGTGCAGTTCGTTTCTTTTTCTACGAGAAAATGGCCGGTGCATATTCGACGCGAATTGAAACTTTGTCAAAGGACAATTACGACACGTGGAAGCTGCAAGTGGAAGCGCTTCTGGTTCGAAATAACGTAATAGGTCAAAAAGTTAAACCAGATGTAGAAGGTGATAACGCGGATGTGGCGGGAGCGGCAGTGTGGGACGCGGCGGATCGGAAAGCGCGTTCAAACTTGATTTTAGCGATAAGTCCGTCCGAGTTAAAGCAAATCAAGAACTGTGTTACATCTAATGAAATTTGGCTTAAGTTACAAAGCATATATCAGTCAACAGGACCAGCCAGAAAAGGTAGACTTTTGAAGCAGTTGACCCTGCAAAAGATGGCGGACGATGGTGATGTGCGAGAACATATCCGACGGTTTTTTGATGCGGTTGATAAGCTTCAAGAGATGGATATTACAATTCACAATGATTTGCTAAGTGTTTTATTACTTTACAGTCTACCTGGATCGTATGAAAATTTTCGTTGTGCGATAGAATCGCGAGACGAATATCCAACGCCGGAAATGTTAAAAATAAAAATTACAGAAGAAAGCGATGCGAGGTTAGCGAAAAATAAGGAGAGAAATTCAAGCGCCATGTTTGCAAAATCAAGTGGAAAGGGTTATCCGAAGAAGGGGAAGTACGGAAAGCCACGAAGTAATCCGAAGAATGCCGAACCTGTGAAAAATGGTAGCTTTCCTTTCAAATGCCACAGGTGTTACAAAGTGGGTCACAAGGCTGCAGATTGTGAAGAGGATTTGAAGAAAAATTCACAAAAGGCGAATGTGACTGAGGAATTGAGTTACCTTGCTACTGTCGAAACTGAAAATGCTTTAAACGTGGAAATGGCAACTGCAAATGAAAAATGGTGTCTTGACAGTGGCTGCACATCCCACATGGCTAGGAATGAAAACAAGTTTATTAAAAAGAGTCAAAATAGCGAAGTGAAGTTGAATTTAGCTAGCCACTCTTCGGTCCCGGTATTAGGGAAAGGAACTGTTAAAATCTCGGTTACTGATGGAAATGAAGAAAAGATTCTCCGACTAGAAGATACATTGCACGTGCCAGATTTACGAATGAACCTTATGTCAGTAGGAAAAATAACCGATAAGGGAAATAGTGTTATTTTCAAAAAGGATTGTGCAATTATACTAGACAACAATCAAGAGGTAAAGATGGTTGCGGATAGAATAGGTGGCTTATATTATGTAAGACAAAGTTCGGAAATTGCTAGTGTGTTGTCTGAGAATCAAACCGTGCCTAAAATAGAATTGTGGCATCGAAGATTAGGTCACTTAAATGAGAAATGTCTCAAAAGTATTGTCAGTGATCAAAAGGCTGTTGGAATAGACTTTAATACTAAAGATAAGCTTCAGGTGTGTGAATCGTGTTTAAAAGGAAAGTTTGCGCGATTACCTTTTCCGAAAAAGTTGACTTCTAGTACAGAAGTTCTTGAAATTGTGCATGCTGACTTGTGTGGGCCGATGAAGGTTGAATCACTTGGAAGTGCAAAGTATTTTATCACTTTTATTGACAATTCCACGCGATGGTGCGAAATAAAATTTCTGAAATTTAAAAGTGACGTTTTGAAAGCATTTAAAGACTTTAAGTCATTTGTAGAAAATCAAACGGAACGGAAAATCAAGTTTATTCAATCGGACAACGGTGGTGAATATTGTTCAAAAGAATTTGATGATTTTCTAAGTGAATGTGGAATAGTTCGAAGATTAACAGTGCCGTACACTCCGCAGCAGAACGGTTTTGCTGAGCGGAAAAACCGTACTCTTGTTGAAGCTGCCAGGTGTATGATGGCAGAGTGTAATCTTTCTCCATCGTTTTGGGCTAAGGCCATTGCAGTGGCTAACCATGTAAGAAATAGATGTCCTTCTGAAAGTCTCGACGGGAAGATTCCTTTTGAATTGTGGAGAGGAAAGACTCCTGATTTGTCACATCTTAGAACGTTTGGATGTCAAGTGTTTATCCATAACAAGAATCCTGCAAAGGGAAAGATGGAACCACGAGGAAAGGAAGGAATCTTTATTGGATACTCTGAAGTTCAGAAGGGTTATCGTATTTGGATACCAAACGAAAGGAAAGTGGAAGTGTCAAGAGATGTGTTTTTTGTAAACAAGTTTACAACGCAAGAGAAGCAAAGTGAATTTTTCTCAGAAGATATTTTCGACAAAAAGGAGTTGAATAAATCTATTACTGAAAATTGGATAGATATTGATCTAAATCATGGACAAAATGTCGAAGATTTCCATGATGGTGATGATCATTCATCTGATGATGAAGAACCTTTTTTGGGTTTTGAACAAAATCCAGAAAGAAGACTAGCTGGAAGACCACGCTTGATAAAAACTGGCCAACGAGGAAGACCAAAGAAGCAATTTAACATCGTGCCAAGTGGATTGACTGCTGAACATGTTGGAGATTTTGCAGGAGTAGCTGAAATTCCAGTTGATGAAGCACTTAGTGGATGTGATGCAGCTGAGTGGACAGAAGCTATAGAATCCGAATTCAGATCGTTAATCAAGAACGGAACTTGGGAATTAAAAGATTATCCTGAAAATAAAAACGTCATAGGGAATAGAATAGTTTTAGTGAATAAATATAACAATGACGGAACTGTCGAAAGAAGAAAAGCGCGTCTGGTTGCAAAGGGTTATTCACAACAACCAGGTGTTGATTTTAAGGAAACTTTTGCACCAGTAGCACGCGTAGGATCAATTCGACTGTTAATGGGAATAGCTGTGGAAACCGGAATGATTGTTCATCATCTAGACGTGGCAACAGCATTCCTGAATGGATTTGTTGAAGAAGATGTCTATATGGAAGTGCCTAAAATGTTAAAGGAATTGCTACCAAAGATCGCGGCCGACGAGCAAGGAGATGCTTTAAAAATGCTTAATGAAATTAAAGAGGGGGAGAAAGTGTGTAAGTTAAAAAAGGCAATTTATGGACTTAAACAAGCGGGAAAACAGTGGCATCAGAGACTTAAAGAAGTTTTTAATGAGCTTGGTTTAAAACCTGTGAGTGCAGACTCTTGTGTATATATTTCCAGACGAGGACAAGATATTTTAATTGTAATCACATATGTGGATGATATGTTGATCGCATCGAAGTTTTTGAAGTGGATAAATGAATTTAAACAGGAACTACGCAGTTACTTTGAGGTCAAAGATTTAGGAAATGTAGAAAGATGTTTGGGTATGGAGTTCAAACAAACGGAAAACAGCATCGAGATATCACAAAAGATTTATATCGAAGAGATTCTCAAAAGATTTGACATGACAGATTCCAAACCAGTCTCAACTCCAATTAGTCTTGGAACGAAATTAGTCAAATCTGATGATTATGATTTTAAGGAACTAAATAATTTTCCTTTTCGAGAATTAGTGGGTGCTTTAATGTACCTGGGAATTTCTACAAGGCCAGACATTGCATACAGTGTAAATTAGTTGAGCCAATTTAACAATTGCTACCGTGAAGAGCATTGGATCGCAGCAAAACGAATCCTGCGGTATCTACGTGGTACAACAGACTTGGGTTTGAAATTTAAGAAAACAGGAGAACCACTGAAGGGTTTTGTTGATGCTGATTGGGGAAATTGTACCGATGACAGAAAATCTTACACTGGGTATGCTTTTGTGCTGGCTAATGCTTCTATTTCATGGGAGGCAAGAAAACAGCGTACTGTAGCTCTGTCAAGTACTGAGGCAGAGTACATGGGAATTTCAGAAGCTGTCAAGGAAGCTGTATTTTTAAAGAATTTTTTAAAGGAATTAAATTTTCAAGTATCTGATGTTATTAAAATTTACAATGATAACCACGGAGCACAGCGACTAGCTAAAAATCAAATCTTCCATAGCAGAACAAAGCACATAGATGTCAGGCATCATTTTATTCGAGAAATATTAAACAAAGGACTTATGGAGTTGGAATATCTACAAACGGAGGAAATGATGGCTGACGTTTTAACTAAAGGACTACCTGGACCTCATCATCGAAAGTGTTTTGAAAAATTTGGACTTGTGCAAATAAGATAAACAGTGGGAAAGTGATAAATAAATAAAGTAAAATTAAAGATGAAATGGGAAAACACGTTTTTTCAATTGAGGGGAAGTGTTAGAGATTTGTAAAAGCGCGCCAAATTGGCAATAGTAAATCGTGTTTGTCACGTGACATGTTAACTTCCGTTTTTATATACAGTGTGTATTCAGTCGTTGTTGTACGCTTGTACTGATAGCATCTTAAAGTTAATTAAAGATTTAAAGCTTATCTCTCAATTAAATCATTTTGTTTTTAGCCCAACGTTCCTTCAGTTTTTTTTCAGTCTTAAGATTATTTCTATAATTTTCTAAATTTTTCAATTTACAATTGTTTTCTTTACATTTAATATTACTTGTTTCATTTTTTCAATTATTTTTTTCAGTTGTCTATTAATCTAGTTATTTTTTAATTTTCTTTTTACTTGACAATTATTTTCGTCATTTTTTACATATTTTCTTCATTTTTTCAATTACTCTAGTTATTTTTAACTTCAATTTTTAATTATTTTTTGCAGTGTTCAATTAATTCCTACAATTTTTCAATTTTAAATTATTAACTAAAAATTTTATAATTATTCTTTGATTTTATAAATTACTAGCTTTCGAGCCCGCCTTCGGCGGGCATCGAAATCTAGTGGCGTGCCATCAACAGTATTTTTTGACAAAAAATATTTTCATGCAGGTGTTTGAAACAAATTTGGGTGTACTTCGTAGCTTAAACCTCAAATCTTTTTGATACTTCGTATGCTTACGTAATTTGATCCGCTGTTTACAAATATCATAGTGAAAAGTGTGTGTATATGTGAGTATGTGTTTGTGTGTATATGTGTGTGTATGTATATATGTATATATGCATGTTTATGTGTATGTATGTACGTGTATGTGAAAATGTGACTTAGTTGTATATCTCAGCTTTTAATAATATTTTCTAAAATTTTTTTTTTATAAATCTAAGTAGAGTGACACTCTAATACTCTGCCAAATTTCACCTGAATCGGCTGAGCCGTTTTTAAGTGATGTCCGGACAAAAAATCGTGGACAGACAGACAGAATTTTTTTTTTTTTTGCATTTTCGCGATTCTTATCACTTAAAACGAAAAAGTATGTAAAATTTTTTGAGTTTGGCGCAATGTACAGACAAAATGTTGATTTTATTTATATAGATTTTGTTGAGTTGCGTGTTAATCTAGACCTATTTTGAATTGTGTTTTCAGTTGTCATTTATTTTCGTCATTTTGTAATTTTTTTTTCAGTTATCAATTATTATTTTTTAAAATTTTAATTTAATTCTTAAATTTTCGATGTATTTCTTCAGTTCTCAATTTATTTCCTCAATTCTTTAATTTTCAATTTATTTCTTCAATTTTTAATTATTTTCTTCAATTCTCAAATATTTTCTTTAATTTTAAATTATTTTGATCGATTTTCAATTAATTCCTCAATTTCCTATAATTCTTGGACTTTTTCAATTATTTTGTACACTCATAAAAATTGTTTTAAAATTGCAATTATTCCTACAATTTTCTTAATTTTTCAATTTGCAAATATTTTCTTTAAATTTAATATTTCTTGTTTAATTTTTTCAATTATTTTTTCAGTTGTCTATTAATCTAGTTATTTTTCGATTTTTGATTTCATTTGACAATTATTTTCGTCATTTTTCAACTATTTCCTTCAATATTATTAATCATTTTCCGCAGTTTTCATTTATTTCCTACAATTTTTCAATTTGCAATTATTATCTTAAAATTTTATAACTATTCTTCGATTTTTTAAGTTGTTTTGATCGGTTGTGTATTAATCTAGCCATCTTTTGAATTTTGTTTTCAATTGTCAATTATTTTTGCCATTTTGTAATTTTGTTGTTTATTATCAATTATTTTTTTTCAAATTTTCAATTTATTTCCTCCATTTTTATTATTTTCTTCAAGTTCAATTATTTTTATCGATTTTCAATACAGTTGTTCAATTTACAATTAGGTATTTCCAACAGTTATTCCTATAATTTTTCAACTCTTTTGTTTAAAATTAAAATTTATTGTTAAAATTTTTAAACTATTCTTTTCAATTGTGTAATTATGTAGCTATTTTTCGACATTTGTTTTCAAATGTCAATGTATTTTTGTCATTTTTCAAATATATTCTTCAATTTCGTAAGTTTCATTATTTGAATTTGCAAAAATTTATGTTTTTAAATGACCAATAATGTAAAGTTTGTCGCGCGCTTGAGCGCGCGTTAATGTTGCTAGTAAATAATAATTGACAGTCAACAATTTTTATTTTTCTAACCATAGGCCATTAATTTGTAAAATTAGGAAAAAGTTGTGTCTTTCCAGGTGAATTTGTGAGTAATTAATCATTATTAACAATAATTTGTTTATAACAATTGCAATTGGTTGTTGTGGTTAATTTGACTGAATAAGTTATTGTTTTAAAATATAAAAAAATAGTTAAGTCAGAAAAGACTACAACTCGCTAGGTTCATTTGGATATTAGTTATAAATTAATAATTACATAAATTGTGTATAAATACCCCCCATTTATGGGAGTTGTTTATAACCCTATAAATCGAAATTAATGAAATTAATTTCAAAAATTGAAATTTTTTGTTACTTCTTTGTTTACACCTTACAGTGATTTCAAATGTGCTCTTTTAATCTGAATTAGTGAAAAACGGTCACTAATTCGAATTAGTGGAACTTTTTACTTATTTTCAGTCAATTTTCACTAAAACTTTAGTAAAGAATTTAAAAAAATTAGTAGAAATGTATATTAATTTGAATTTCTTCAGTGACTTTTCACTGATTTATTTTTAAAGAGATGAGTATTTAGAACAATGGATTTGGTTTTATTTATTTAAATTATAAAGAGATTAATTTGGATTGAATAATCTGAACTATGTGTTTTCAAATATTAAATTTTCATTTTTTTTTCATTATAATGGTATTTATTTGGATTAAATAAAACTGAATCGTGAGTATTTAAAATGTTCATTTTATATTTTTCAATTATAAGGGTATTCATTCGGATAAATTTTCATTTTATTTTAATTGCATTTTTATTATAAAAATACTCATTCAGATTGAATAATCTGACGTGTGGGTATTTAAAAATAACTAGTTTATTTTTTCATTATAAAGGGATTCATTTGTATTCAATAACCTGAACTGCAGATATTAAAAAATATTCATTTTATTTTTTTTCCATTATAAAGGGATTCATTGGGATTGACAAATTTTTTAAACCTATATTCATAAGGATTGATTTTCGGGTAAAAGTAGGTGCTATCACCAGATACAAATGTATTGGACAGAAAACGTATTCAAAAATATTAACATTTTTTAATATTTTTTAATTACTCTCTTCTTACTGGGATTCTAATACCAATTAAATATATATTCTTTTTTGAAGTTGAAGGGTTTCGTGTAATCGATTTAGATTTTCTGGGAGATAATTTTCGTTGCAGCCAGTGTCAAGAGGTCTTATGCTTAAAAAACATAATTGAGGAAAATCGGGCAGGCTTTCATTCAGTTCTAGTAATTGAGTGTAGCTCGTGTGAAGCTATAAACCAATGTAAAAACGAATAAAAATGAAAATAAAATATCAGAAGTTAATGCATCATTTATATATATATATATAAATATTATTCTCAAAACCTACAATATTAAAAATGGATATTTAATAGTAGGTATTGTTTGTAATTAACGTAATATTTTATTTTTTGTTTATAATAATTCTACCAAATTTATTAAAGAAATTAAATTTTGAAAAAAAAAATCTGATATTTTTAATCGTTCATCAATGTAGTATTTTTATTAGTGCATTTAGAATTTTAAAATAATTTATAATAAAATATTAAAATAATATTATAGAGGATAACAAAATCCGTAAAAACTACACAATAAGTACAGTCGAACCTGGATAAGTGGTTCAGGGTATAGAGGAAATACTCTTTAAGTGGCACTTTCTTTGCGGTTCCTGCATAAGTAACTTGACCTTCAACGACCTCGTTAATTGGAATACCTCCCCTTCTAGGAAAAATCGATTGAAAACGATTGAAAACAATAGGAAAGAAATTTCTATTGTCCCCAATCGTGTTTCTTAATCGTGTTCTAACAATTGAGGACGATTGACTTTCTTATATATATTGAATCGTTCCCAATCGTCTTTTATCGATTGTATTGCACACGAGAAAATCATATGTAAATTTTTCCTTGATTTTGGTATTCGACTTTTAGATATAGGGCCAAAAGTCTATTAAGTAATAAATACTGATGCACAAAAATTTCAAAGAAAATCAATGAAATTTTCATTGACTGTCATAAAGAGTTGAATTTAGGCAAAAAAATTAATATTTTTTATTTACACTAATCATAATATTATTTATTTAACAGTCACATACACAAGATCGTTTAATACACTAAAGCACATACTATTAACACAATTTTAAAATGAATTTATTAGATAGAAATTTCGAACCTGTATAACCTACAAACATGAACAACACACGCAAATCACGTACGCAAAACCGAACACATAGACCAGACGGTTATGCCGTCACTAGTGTCACTAGAAATGTTTTTTGTGTTCGTAGATATGACTTACCGACAAAACTTAGAGAAACATATAAATAATCCTTTTCACGCACCATTTCACAATCACTGTTTTTATAAATTGTCAAATCATAGATATACTTATGTTTATGACATTCCCCACATCACACGTCTTATAATCTTTCCTCAACTTTGTCAACCTTACTTTACTTTGTTCTGAAAGCACTTCTGGCTGCAAACAGCTGATAATGCGCAGATGCTCACTGCGCATATAAGTTCAATCGTTCTCAATCGTGTTAAACTATATCTCAATTGGCGACAATTGAAAACGATTAGCTCTCAATCGTTCTGAATCGTGTTAAACTATCCCAATTGGCGACAATTGCAAACGATTAGCTCTCAATCGTTCTGAATCGTGTTAAACTATATCCCAATTGGCGACAATTGGAAACGATTCCACAGTTGTTAACTTTCAATCGTCTTGAATTGTGGTCAATCGATTTTTCCTACTATAAGCGGAACAAGAATTTTGGTCCCTTCAGGTTCCACTTATCCAGGTTCGACTGTACTTTAATTTTAAAATGAAATAACTTTTTTGACAGTACAGAATTTTTACGTAAATTCTGTAGCTTTTTCTGTTTTTTGTAAAAAAAATAATTAAATTTTAGTGAATTTGAACAACGTATTATAAATATAATGTTACTTAATTCCAGGAGCTGTTCATTCGAGTGTAGAAAATGCAGGTTTAAACAGAATTCTAGCTTGTGCAAATTAACCTCCTATTTCTAATAATCTGTATAAACGGTATGAGAAAATGGTTGGAACAGTAATAGAAAAAGAAGCCAAAAGAAGCTGTCTAGAAGCTGCGCTTGAGGAAAGAAGACAAATTATTGAAAAAGTTATAGAGCTGCAAAAAGAATTGTAAGAACTCAATTTTTTAAATAAGGCTGAAAGGCTTGCACCTTTGGAATAGAAATTGTAAAAAGACCACCTAAACAAAATCTGAAGTTTGTTTGCAAATCTGACATCTAAATCACTATTTCGTAAACAAATTTCTGACTTTGGATATGGTGCACTTAATATTTACTATTTTTCTCTAAAAAGGGTCAAATTTACAGTATTTGATTTGAATGAAAATACAACTTTATTTTTTGTAGAACTTTTATGTCATTAACTTTCGTAAATATATCGAAAAAAGTGTTTTCTAACAGAAGTTTATTTATATTAAAATTTCGCGAATAAGACCCCAGAGCGGGGTGATTTTAATAATGTTATTAAAGAATACTTGTTTTAAGAAATTTTTAATTTATAAATAATTGCAGAATATTATTTAACGTTTATAGGCATAGTTTGTAGATAGTTTTTCCTAAACTGAAAATCAATTGACTGATATTTTTGTACACTTGGCTTAAAAGTTTCAAATACAATAAATATTTTATATCTAGTCAATAAAGATTTACTACATTTACAAAGATCGTTATACCATTTTTCACCTTTTTTTCTGTAAATGTGATCCTTAAAATTTGTATTACTTTTGAAACGATATAATACTTTGTCCGTAAAGTATTTGTTTAAAATTACACTTTTTTTAATTCTGTAGGACTATTTAATTTATTGATGAATTACGATTTATTAACTAATACATCAAATTTTGTAAAATAAATTTAAATTCAAAAACATAATGATGTTTTTCTGTACTTATATCAAGTTTACTTTTTCCAGGCTCTCTGAAATTGCATCCGATTTGTATCCACATTCAAACTTCTTTCAATATCCTCATTTCCGAATCTTGACTCAAATCCTGAAACAGAATCTTTTGATGTTGCCTAGGGTGAAATAATTAATATTATAGTTTCATTCGATATGGGTTGGACAAAACGCGGTAATGCACGAAGTTATGATAGCCTAAATGGTTATAGTACTATTATTGGATTTTTAACTGGAAATAAATACTTAATTATACGACGAGGAACCGTAAATGTAAGAAATGTGATTTGGGACACAAAGAAGAACACGATTGTCGAAAAAATTTTCAAGGAAGTGCAAAAGCAATGGAGGCGGATGCTGGCGTTGAATTAATTAACCACAGTAAAATTTTGAAAGAAGCTGGGTTGCAGGTACGATGTGTTGTCGGTGACGAAGACGGCTCGATAATAGCTGCAGTAAGAAAGGACAATCCAAATGTGAACATCCACAAATTAGCAGACGGAAATCACATCAAAAATTTTTCTAATGAACTGTACAAGTTAAAAAGTTTGCATAAGCAATTGAACCGTCAGGGGGCAATTGCTGATGTAAAGAAATGTTTTCATATGCTGTAAGACAAAATAAAGGTCAAAGCGAAAATTTGGCTAAAGAACTCAAAAGACTTCCAGATCATTTATTTGGTCAGCATGAAAATTGTGGCACATGGTGTAATCCCAATAAGAAGCACAATGTTACATTCTCAGACAGCAATTTATATGATAAATTTGTAATTTTATTTAATAAATATGCATCGAATTCTCACAAATTCTCAGTAGCAGCCTCGAGTCAGACCAATGAGGCATTCAATAATATTGTAGCTCACAAAGCACGAAAAATAATATCCATGTTTTTATAGAAGTTTTAGCATATTTAAACCTTATTTAAAATAAATACTGAAATCCACACGCAAATCCGCAGGAAAAACCAAATGGAATCCGGACGAATCGTTTCAAATCACCACAGAAATTTCCGAATGGAAATCCGGAAGGAAATCTAGACGAACTTTTTCAGCCGGGCAGTTCATCTCGTCTGTCCCTTCATTTTTATTTCCTTTCAAAGTCATTCGGTAATCTACATATCACTTTTGTGTTTTTATCTTGTATAGAAATGACATCCAAACGATGCTTTTGTCTCGTGAAGAGAAGAAAAAGAAATCCCCTATTTCTTATGCTTAATTTAAAGCGCTTCATCGTGTGACTCAAAGATCTCACGCAGCATAAGAAACATCTCTCCATCAACTGCAATTAAACATTTTGTTGATGGTTACAATGGTTTTGTCCTTGCAAGACACGCAAAAGTTTAGACGTTTCTTTTGCCTTGGATATAACTCTGATGTAGAAGCATCATTATTCATTTTACGTGTTATATATACGGTGATTCCCTGAATCTTTTAGCGTGTAAATGTCCTTTTTCTTTTAAGTGCAATTTCTTCTAACAATAAGAGGTAATTTGCAAGCGGTCCAAGTAATTGTGGTTCCTGAAGTTTGCTTCCAATATCTGGACCAATAAAAAGCTCTAATTGCTTTATTGTTTTATTATAGGCATTGATTATGTTGAACAGTTAAAAATCAAGTTTATTAGAACCATGTGCCAAACGCAATAGCTCACAATTTCCATCTTCCGATGAGAATGACGACTAAACCCAAAGAGGTCCCCACATTCGAAGATATTGTTTCATGTGTAACAATTGGTGAACAGTATATGAACATTTATTGCTACCATAAAGCTTCTCCATACTTCCACAAAAATGTACATCATTGTTTCAGCCATGTCCAGCTTTGAGTAAGTGATTTCATTTCTGGATTGTATATGGACAGCTTTGACAAGTAGTAAGAGATGTTCATAATAAGCATTCTGCAATCTACCTTTCAACAATATGGGACCAAGTGAAAGAAATGGTCTGAAATGTATTAACAGCATTCTAATCACCCCTAGGAGAATATGGCATGGATATAGTCAGGACAAAAACCCTTTGCTCGATTAAAGTGAGGTTTATGAAAAACAACAGATTCTCCTTTGACACCTTTGTAATGATCGGGAGATTCATATTTCTCGACTATTTACGTTTGTTTTTTTATGCGAGCTTCTGTCCTTAATAAAGAATCTTTTACGAGAATTGGAAAGACTCTTTTACTTCCTGATCCAATTGCACTTGTTTCTCTAGGATGCTTAAAATTAGAGCAAACTGTATTCACCATTATATTGCATACTGTTTCTTGCAGAAGCTTTAGCTAGAGCATCTAGAGAGGCAAGAAGAGCGATTGCTTTGTTGCAAATTGCACGACATAACGTTGGATGATACCATTCTACACATTTTGTAAAAACATTTTGCAAGACTATCGCAAATGGTAACAAATAGGAGTTCATGTCAGGTTTCCGAGTAATCCCGTTTGAATAAAAAAGCCCACATACAAATTGAAAATGCCTTTTTTGCCTAGAAATAGTATTTGCAATTTGTACCAAAATGGGCCATATCGAACTACCGGACCTCTTGTTGTCTGTGCACCATCCGTGTACCAGAGCATAATTAAAAAAAATTTGACATTGGAAGTTTTGTAATAATCTGACACAAAATTTGAAGATTTGTTAGAAGATTTTATATGATATTTCATATAAGATATCAAACAAGATTTAATGTAAGATTTGCATAGATAATTTTTAAATTATCCTTTCTATAATCTGCAGATTCAATATAAGATTTTATACAAGATTTGATATATGATTTCACATAGAATTTAATGTCAGATTTGACGTCGGCCATTTTTTAATAATCTTACATTAAAGTATAAAATCTGCAGATTTCATATAAGATTTCACATAACATTTTGAAGCGGTGGTTGACTTTCCGTCTTTTACTAAATTGTGGGACGGGTTGCTTCTAATTTAATTTAATTTGGAAGATATAGAGTTCGCTTCGATCCTTGGCGGGATGACTTATTTCTAATTTTCTTTAATCGCGCAAGATTTGTAATGACGATTTATTGAATTAGCCTATCAGTGTTCTCGACGTGGAGCTAAGCCCTTTTCGAAGGGAGAAAATTGTGGGAAACCACCGTACTATTCTTCGTGTATTGCGAATAAATTATTTAATTGATCATCGCAACCTGAATCTGAGAGGTAAGTTTTTGTATAAAAAAAAATGTTTTTAATAAATAAAAATAAAATAAAAATAAGTTGAAATTGTGAAATTAAAATTTTGGGAAACGTGTGTATTAATTATAGTGTGGCTAAAAATAGTGGACGGAAATTGAGAGCCAAGGGTCGAAGTCTCTTGTCTAAGTCATTTTCCGGATTTTTATATCTTGTGTCTGCAATCCAAAAGAAATTGGCAATCTGAAAATTTATTGAATATAGATGCCTGGATTCACCAGTGAAACAGAAAGGATTTTTTTGGATCTTGGAGAAATTATTGACAGGAAGGACTTTTTCGACCACCGCTTCAGAAAAACCTCTACGATAAGTAAAAATAGATATTTGCGATTATCAATTCTTTTTACATTGTTTTATATGTTTGATTTGTTTGTTATTTGATTAATTAATTTATCGATTCATGCCTATTGAAACAATTCTAATCATTAAATTTATATTTTCGTTCGTCTCTATATTTTCCCGTTTTCTTGTTGAATTTTTATGTTTAATTTATATGCTTTAAAAAGAGATTGCAGTCTATTATTTGTAGAAAAAGAAAAAACGATTTTATAATTTTTAAAAAATATATAGGGGAGAGTCGCTAGTTGTGAGACGGGTTTTATTTTTGACCTATAAATTGGAAGTAGGTAAACGAAATCGTAAATAAAATACACCATTCAAAAAGTAACTTAAATACGCAACTTTTATTCATAGAAAGTGTAGTGTTCAGATGAACTCGAAAAATTTTATGATCAATTTTCCGAGCACATCTTTTTAGTCATAATAGTTTATGATCTCTAAAAATATCTATAATATCTTTGTAATAAATTTAAATTACTTAAGGTATATTTTTTGTTAGATTTATCTTTTTACATACACTTTTATAATAAGTTTTCTAAGTAATCAAAAATAAGTTTTGGTTACAATTTCATATAAGATTTTAAGTATGATTTCATGTAAGATTTAATGTAAGATTTTACATGGGAAATTTTTTAATAATCTTATATGAAATTTGAAGATTTGTTAGAAAATTTGATATAACATTTTATATAAGAGTTTGTATAAGATTTTATATAATATTTTATATAAGATTTAATGTAAGATTTGCTATAGGGAATTTTTGAATAATCTTTTATAAAATTTGAAGATTTGGTAGAAGATTTTATGTGAGATTTCATATAAGATATCATATAACATTTAATGTAAGATTTAACTTTAGGAAATTTTTAAATGATCCTTTATGAAATCTGCAGATTTTGTTTAAGATTTTATAAAAGATTTCATATGAAATTTAGTATAAGATTCCATATCCCGTGTAGTTTTAAATTTTATATTTAGGATTTATTTAGCGAGGAGAGTAATTAGTTGATGAGTTTTATTTTATAACAAATGATTTTAATTTATGTAAATTGTGTTCTTTAAAATTTCATTGATTCATTGAATTGTTAGTCATCAAGATACTGAGTAGAAAAATTTTCTA
Organism: Ganaspis brasiliensis; assembly: GCA_037103525.1. Classification (NCBI taxonomy): domain Eukaryota; kingdom Metazoa; phylum Arthropoda; class Insecta; order Hymenoptera; family Figitidae; genus Ganaspis; species Ganaspis brasiliensis. The sequence goes on from JAZKLR010000211.1 coordinate 3,130,990, forward strand.
TTCATTTTTAGTGCGAATAACAGTAAAATTGAAGGTCAACTTCAAGCAGATATTTTGCAGAAATAAACAATCAAAAATAAAAAAAAAATACTTTTTGACCCTTTTAAATATCAATTTTCATGTACAACAAAACTGTGTTATAAAAATGTATTTTAACATGAAAAATAAATTCTTAAAAATATGTACAATAAACGCATACTGACTGTTTAAGATTGCTATTGATTTTTTTCTAAACACCACCACCTTTTTAAAAGTAAAGTATTATATTCAATTAATTGTTAAATGACTTACTTTACTTATTGTCCGATTTATGAAACTGATAGTTACTTAGTTATGTATAAATTGTATTTAAATTAATTATTCAAAACAATAATGAAAGCATCATTGCGTGTTGAAGAAACATTATATTTATTAAATTGAAAAGTGCTACTTTTTAACAGTTAGTTTTTAGCAGAGTATTTATTAACATCGAGAGATACTAATAAGAATAAGAAGTTATTAAAAATCATGTTTTGGAAACCAAAAAATATTCAAAGCTCAATGCTTCCAATTACAGTAGTTAATTGGATTGTAGGATTAACTATAATTGAGTATCCACTGGGAAAAGCACGACCATTATATTCTTTTATCTATACGTTTTCTATTAATGCCTTGTTCTGGATTAATTTCTATTTTCAAAACAAAGATGATGACAATCTTGCGGTCTCTCAAATTGCGAAATTAAGACATGCCATTTTTATAATACTTAAACTGATTAATATTTTTGTCGCAACATTTTCTGTATTTCTTGGCTGGTTTTATTATAAGGTTTGTTTCACAGACTTAATGTAATTTTATTAATTTTTTATAATTGCTGTAAGAAAAAATATATATTCAGTGTATATATTAGTTTTGCAAAGATTTAAGACATCACTTTAGAAAAATTGAAAAGTATAGGTATAATATAATTTTTTTTATTTCAACAAAGCACATTTTTATATTATATATTAAAAAAATATAATTTAAATTCTTATCACTAAATTTTTTATTTTTTGAACTCTTAAAAATACTACCTACTACATTTTCAAAAAACAAACAAAATAAACAAAAAAACTTTGAGAAAGAATATCTACACGGAAAAAAAAGTTCCTGAATAAACACGAAATTATTTTAGTAGTCTTGGATAAATCGTATCACATAATTAATTAAGCTAAAGTTATCAAATTATTTTGTGGAAAGTACAAAATAGTTTTAGTTTCTTCGGAAAATCTAATTTGATAAATTATTTTAACACAATTTCAAATATACAAGGATATAATAATAACTTTAATTAAATAAAATTCCCATTTTCTCTACATGTAAAAATACTTTATCATAACAAGAAGCAATTGTTGAAGTAATAAAAAAATTTTAATTCAATTTAATTCTTAATTTTTTTTAAATAATAGGTAAATCTATTGCTATCAAGTGTGGATTTTTAAAATATTAAATTTTAATAGTAAAAATTGTACTTAAAGATAGTTAATGTAAAATTAACGGAGCTAGCATGTTATTGTAAAAAATTTGCTTTTTATATTTATTCATGGAGATATATAGATTTTAATTTTTAAAGTTGGAACTCAGGTTTATTTAAAATTTGAGAAAAAAAGGGTATGTGATGGAGTATGACGTCACTGTTATAAGCAAAATTTGTCCGTAACTTTTCTCTTAAAATATTGAATATTTCATATCGAAACTTGGAAATCTTTCTTAAAATATCTTAATTATATATTAGAATATAAATATATAGAAATATATAGTTAATATATATTAGAAAGGTCTCTCTGACCCGAGTTTATTTAAATTTTGGCTCAAAATTAATTTTTAAAAAATTTGCTTTTAGTCCTCTTTGAAAATTCATTGAAATTTTTTAAAAATGTTCTTAAAAATAACAAAATGACGTCCGTTTTACTATAAAAAAATTAAAGTTGCAAGAACTCAAAAACCCCATTGTTTTCTTGTTTAAAATTTTTTTTGAAAATATCGTCACAGTAAATATTAGTTTTAATGATAATTTAACTTGTGCTCGATTTTCGTAAGAGAAAAAAATTAATATTTATTGTTTTAAAGGATAATTCCATTTTTTTAAAAAAATACACTAGAAATCAAAAAATTTTCTAAACAAAAATTGTTCCTCTTCAAAAAATAATAAAATATAAACAAAGTTTCTCTTGATATTTTTCTCTATTTCTCTGTTTTGTCACCAAATTTCGTCAAAATTCGATTAAAAGCTAATTTTTAGAGAATTATTAAGTCTTTTAGGATTAAGGAGGTTCTCTCCATTCACATAATTGTAACCTTAAACTAAAAATTAGCTTTTCTTTTGACATCAAATAAAAATGTCTTTATAATTAATTAAACCAAATGTTGAAAGATACAAATGAACATTTTTTTTTAAAAATTAAGTGCAGTAAAATACTATTTATTAAATTTATCTAATTAAATAATTTTTTTTTCTAAAAGAAACTCAAGGAGAACAAAAAGAGACTCGAATTATTTGATGAAGCCATGAGAATGTTGAGTATTCCAAATAAGTTTGAAAAAACCTTTTATGACTCCTTATTGATGGTTGCAGTATGGCTTAGTATGTTGTTTATTCATGGATTTGTTGAAATGAAAATAGCCATGTCAATAATTAGAAATTTTCTGATATGTTTACGTGCTGTTGTTGCGTTGGATTTCTCTCTTCATGTAAATTCAGCTATGGACTTACACTTTGTACAGATTATAAAGTAAATTAATTGTAGAATTAATTTATCTATTCAAATCTATAAACTTATTTCACTAAATTCGCATTTTTTATTTAAAAATGTAGTTGCCTAAACATTAGATATGAGAATATAAATTTACTTCTAAATAGAATATGGTCAGAGGGAAAATATACGAATGAAATTGGACTGGACCCTGCGAATCAATTATATGCCAGATTGGAAAATAAACTTAATCAGTTAGATTTATTGATTGTGGCCAGGTAAATATAATAAATAAAAGAATTTTACTTTTAGAAACTATGTAATAATTGTTAATATTTTTTTTTGTGTAGACACCTTCATATGGAACTAACAAAAATATCTTATGAAATAAACGAAATGTTCTGGAAACAATTAACAATAGAAATGGGATCTATTTTCTTTTCAATAACAGTTTTTCTGTATTTAATAATTTGTCTCATTTTCTTGGATTTAGCATATCATCAACGAAAAGTTCTGGTTTATCCGATATTGTGGTGTTGCACTTTTAGTTACAGAATTTTATTGATTAATTCTTCATGTCATAAAATTATCTCACAAGTAATCTATTCTTCTTTTAATATTTTGAAAATTTGAATAGGATTTTTAAAAATTGTACAATAAATATATATTTAATATTTTTTACAGAATTGCATAACCAGAGATATTCTTTTGAAAATAAAGTGTCCTACTGCAGATAAAAAACTTAAAAAAGAGGTAAGAAAAAGTCCATAAACCACGTGAATTTTTGTACTGGAAAAAATTTCACTTAAACTTTAAACTTTAACCGTACATTTTTTCAGTTTGTTCTTTTTCAAAATCCTCCTTTTCAAAAATAGCGTAATGAAAGTAACTAAACATTTAAAAAGTACTTTAAAATTTTGTTTTGAAACATTTTGGTTTTATTTTAATACAAAAGACGAGATATAAGCAGAAAATTTCAATTTTACACACAGTGCCATAAAAACCTCAAAAAGTAACATTAATAATAATTACATGGTTTTTAAATTAATTATGAAACTTTATCTCTTAAAATAACTCAATAAGTGTAATAGATGTTATATTAAGTAAACTTTTCATAAATAATTAACTTTTTTTGTAAATCTACACTTTTGTGTTTTAGTTTCAAATTAGTTGAACAATTCTTACAAAAAAAATATTTCTGGCTTTGTTTTTTTTTATTGTACTTTAGGATATTTAGAAAAAATACTTCATACAGTAAAAACGATCAAAAAAATTTTTTACGCAACTTTATAAATAAACAAATTTTGATGCACAAAATAGCCCTATCATGGGGTCTCATAGAAGCATGTCAACAACATAACTGAATAGTAAAATTCTTTATTTTTTCAAATTCTGCAATTAAATAAAGCATAGTGTAGAAAAAGAGCGATTTTTTGCACAAAATAACCCCGCTGGACGGTATATAATAATCGACCTATCTTCTACAACATAATTTATTATTAATAATAATAAGTATATTGAAAAATAATATAAGACTGAGACGAAAAATTTATAAATCTCACTTAAATATTTAAAAATTTAGGATTAAAACGATATAAGAACACTTTCTTATATCTTATAATTCTTATTATATATATCTTATATATCTTATATATCTTATATATCTTAATTCTTATTATGTTTTATACACTTTTTATTTGTTTCAAACACTAAAATGTTAACTATGTATATATATTAAACTTTTTACTTTTGATTTAAAATAAATTTGGTCAATTTCTATAATGTTTTAAACTTTTGGCTTTTCTTGGGGAATTTTTTTTTTCTTAGAAAATTGTTTGTAGTTCATACTCTAAAAAATTTGTATATGTTTCTATACAAAATTTTCAGGTCGAACAATTTCTTTTACAATTGGTTCTCAATCCTGTGACTTTTACTGCTGGTGCATTAACTTTGGATCACACTTTTATTCAAAAAGTACATAATTATATTTATAAATATTTTGTAGTTTTGTGTTGCTATAATAATTATAATTATTTTATGGTTATTTTTTCTGGTTTCTTTTAAAGATAATAATATTGTGAATTATATGTTACTTAATGTAATTATAAATTATATATTTTTATGTCGAATTATTTTTCAGTTTGTAGGAACTGTTATGACATATCTTGTGATATTAGTCCAGTTCGGTTACAATGGAATGCCAAAGAAAGCAGTGTAAAATAAGATCCTCGTTGAAGTTATGAAAATGATTAAAAGATTCAAAAATTTTTATTACTTTAATATGTGTGACATTTTAACAATGAACCATTAAAATGAGTCAATAAATCGATTTATCAAGATTTTTATTCATAACGTACATCCTTTATAAAGAGGCGTTTTCTATAAATGAAGGTTAGCACAACAAAAGGGGCTAAGCGCCAATTTTCTGAAATTTGTTACCAAAATTATTCAGTAACAAATATAATTAGTAAAAAGTTTTAATTATTAAAAGAAATAAATAAATAGATGGATAATTAAACGGTCGTAAGTAAACAGCAGATGAAACCAGAGTTCTCCAATCCTACGAGTAAATCGGAAATCACATCGAATTGAAAATCCGTATGAAAATGGAATATTTATTAGTTATTTTAACAAGTTCTTTGCTTAAGTACTCATTTTTAGTCCCACAAGTGTCGAAGTAGTATACAGTCAGCCCCAAAAGAGTTTCGTATGCCGGGGTAAGGCTAAGAGTCGCTGGAAGGTCGCTCGGTATCCCGGAACCACCGTTTGTCACACCTCCGCATGTGGCCCCATGAAGCATCCGGAACCGAGCACCCGATGCATCCATCCGAGCGATTTCACTGAGCGTTACAGTGATCTAATCGAATTTCAGCAACGGGATATCCTTCACCAGGCGCGACGCAGTGCCGGGCGGGTTTGAAACTCTGGTGCCTTTCATTCTTTGGCACGGTAGGTAACACCTAACTAGAGTAGGCGGACTGCTTCTTAGTTTGAGCACAATTACCCGTAAGCCCCTACACCAACGACAAGGTCTTGCAGCCCCTAGTAGGGGTTCGATCACTTACAGATTTGTACCAACCCGACAGACGAATCTCCCGAGGGATACCTAGGTCCCCAGGAGCTATACTTCAACGGCTGCAAATCTAGCTATCTAGTTACCACCCACTTAGCCCTTTACATAATGAAACCGGAAGGTCACGGTTATGGAAAAATTGTCACTGTAAGGACTGTTTAGTCCAAAGCAACAAAGAAGACCGAGTGCCCCAAAGGGGAGGGTGGTTAGCATCACTTGTTTTGGCCCAGGCAATGTTACTTGACTAGGACACACCAAGTGAAGTACCTATCGGGGACCGCGTGGAGGTTCCACCCCTGATGAGGGCCTAAGGCCATGACCACACTCGTGAATGAAGATAAATTTTCCCAAATCTAATGGACTGGTCTAAACCAGTCGGGGTTTAGATTGGGTGGATAGATATGAAGATGAGGTATAATGATTTACAGCTAGGCTCAGGACTTCATCATGGCAAAGTCATAGTGAGTTAGCTGTGTTGTTATGACCGTGACTGGTCAGGAATTGCGAGGTGTGGCGTCCTGGAGTGACAAAGCGCTCCTTGAGTCTGACTCTCACATCCGGAATGTAGTCGTAGGTTTTTCTACCCAGATCGTCCACGTTCCAGGATTGCTTCCACAGTCGGACAGAGTGGCCCGCTCCTGAAGCAGGAGGTCCACCGGTAGAACCTCAGCCAGTACACAAAGCGCGCTGGTCGGAGCTGTCCTGTAAGCCCAAGTCATTGTAAGTAGTGTCTGTCGATGTCCTGATAGCAGTCTTCGTCTGTTAGTACCTGTCATAAGATCAGACCAACCAGCCGAGGGATATACAGCAACGGATCGGAATAACCCTCAGTACAGAACTGTCAATGTTCCGAAGGTTAGTCCCCACGCCGCAGGAGCAACTCGGCGGATAGTCGCAAAGTAAGTCTTTAGTCGGTTGACCGTTTTAATACAGTGTTTATTAACTCTTAGGCTCTGGTCAATATAAACGCCAAGGAGGCGCACCCACTTTTTGAGCGGGGGCGACACCCCATCCAGCTTGACGACAGGTCCTCGCAGGTTTCAGTCAAATTCGTATCTCTTTTCCACGTACTTTCAGTTTCCCTTGATCGGCGCTCCCCCTCCTGGGAGCCTGGGATGCCTGAGGAATATCATTTCCGTCCTAGTCTTAGACAGCCTGAGGCCGCGCGTGCGGCACCACTACCTTCTGAGCTTTTTCCTCGACTTGATCCATAGATTTCACGGAGACAACCTTGGTGAGGTCATCGGCGTAAGGGACGATTTCCCCATTAAGCTCGTCTTCCAAAACCCTTAGGAGATCATCGAAGCCAACATTCTATGCACAGGGGCCAGAACGGATCCCTGTGGACAATCCTTGGTGGGTGTTTTGGTTTTGCTGCCTCCGGTCCAAGAAATGGTCATGGAGCGGCTATCGAAATAGCTTTCCATGACACTCAGTATGTTGACCGGACAGCGTCTCATTTCAAGACCTCTAAGTACATCGGGCCACCTTAAATTGTCGAAAGCACCAGTGATATCTAACAGAAGGGCAAGAACATATTCCTTTCCCTGCCGATCGACTATTTTTCTCAATTCGGAAATGGCATCCTCAGTAGATTTACTTTTCACGAATCCGAACTGCTAAGGAGGCAGTCGGTCCGGAGCTAATGCGGAACGTCCTAACCTTCCCAGGATCAGTCTCGCGAATATTTTTCCGAGCACGGAGAGAAGATACAAAGGTCTGTAGGACCTGACGTTCGTCAGGCCCTTGTCCCGTCCTTTCGGTATTATCCATAGATTGCCTCGTTTTCACGTTTCTGGGAAGTAGCCCAGCCTCAAGCAACTGTTCACCAGTCCAAAGTAAGCTCTCTTCAAGAATAGCCACGCCATTTTGACCACGGAGATTTCCACTCCGTCAGGCCCAGGCGGTTTATTGTTGGGGACAGCCCGGATGATTTTCCAAACCTCAGGGCCGGTGACAGGGAGCTCATCAGCGGATGGAGCCTCGTAAGGAAGTTGTGCCCCTTCAGACATGGATTAGACGGCAATACCATGTTCGTCCGCGACTGTTCGTAGAATTGTATCGGCCTTGAGTCTTCCGGTCGCATATTTGTAAACAATACCCTAGGGGTTCGCATTGCTTTCCATCTCGACGACCCGCTTCCAGGAATCCTGACTGGTCTTCCTTACCAGACAGTGAAACTCATTTTGAAGGATAACATATGCCTCGCGCTTCTCAATGCGTACGTCCAAATCTTTTTCCTGTGGAAATTTCCTCCTCAGCTCAGAGCGCCAGTGACGCCCACTGCAAGAGCCTCAAGTTGCTCATTGTCTTCGGGCTAAGCTTCATTAAGAACCTCCAGGTTTGCCGTTAAAGTTCTCTGGAAGTCCTACAGCCTTACTTTCCTAGTATTATATCACCTCGGGCGTTTGTCAGGGGGTGTTGTATCTGTCTTTGTTTTCACGGCTGCACTGAGATTAATCTCAATAAGCGCGTGGTCACTTCTCGTTGCGTCTTTACGTAAGGTCTAGTCTATGATCATTGGTAACAGAGCACTGGTGACCAGCGTAATGTCAATGTGCAAAGCGCCACGTCCGCTGCGGGATGTCCATTCCCCACCGTGATTCAGGACGTTAAGATTGTGCTGGACAATGAAGTCTTGAACCAGTTCACCCTTGTCAACAATGACAGGGGATCCCCAGAGTGGACACTTAGCAATCCGCGCAGATAATCACGTTCCTGTCTCGCAGCTCCCAAAGGGAGTGGCAGAGGCAGTCCAAGTGCTTCTCGGTGCTATTCGCAAATTGAAAATACGCAGATATTGCGAAGAGAGGCACTGAAAAGCCATGTATCTCGACGCAGATCGTATGCTGGTTCGTAAGGTGCTCCAATACTGTCACGCTAGTCCTAGGATTATACTTTATGGCAGCGCATCTGGGTTTAAGGCAGCCCTTGCGCTGTCGATCTTTTAATAGTAGCATTGACTATTGTCAGTTCTCTAATGATGTCCATGAGATCCCGCGTCCTCGTCGAGATGACCTGAAGGGTCGTCTTACTTAAGTTTTGCGTCTCGTCGATGAGATGGCTAAAGATATCCCGTTCTGTCTGATTGGCGCGTTTGTTGAGGTATTCCAGAGATTCTGGAGCGTCAACTCTTGGTTGACCAAAGACATGCGGCCGCGGCATGGGCGCAGAAGGCTTTAGGAAGGGGTAAGGTTGTCCCTTGCTGGGGAGTCCGTGTGCAGAAGGGCCCGGAGGGGGTCTTCTAATTCCCGTTTCCTTACCCGTTTCCTTTCCCAATCCTTTCCCTACTCCTTTTCCAGTCGTGTCAGTCTCGGTCTTGTTGGTCTTTGCGTCTGTTGTCTGTTGAGGCTTGGCCCCACTCTTGGTTACTTTCTTTTCTTTATTCTTTTACTTTTTTGTGACCAGTGTGTAGCCATCCTTATCGTCATAAGAGTCAACCTCGCCCGAAGTCAGGTCCGTACATTGAGAGCGGGCCCCTGTAGAGGGGGGAGGAGCATCCTCGGCTCGCATCGGATGTTTGACGCGGGCGGGGTTTTTATCCCTTTTTTTCTTTTTAATGACCTTTTCCCCTTTCAGTCTCCCATCCCGTTCTCTGTCCCTTTCCCTTTTCCTCTGCGTTTTAAGGGATATGATCTTGCGTGGTTCGTCGGTCTCATCGACCTTGAGAGGCCGATCCTCCAACGTTTGGTCTATCCCTTCCACGACCATTTCCTCATTCTTTTCCGTTTCCAGCAGGTGTGGGTGTTGCGAGGGACTGCAGTCTCTCGAAGAACCCGCCTGCTCTCCATCTCCTTTACTGATCCCATCTGATCCACTTCCGTTCTCCTCATCCTGATCCACCTCAAGATCCACATCAACCGAGCTTTCACGGCTGTTGTGTTCCTTTCCCCTTTCCTGATTGTTTTTTATTTGTTATTTTTAGACTCCATTTTTAGTCCCACGAATAGGCGAAGATATTAGACGGTCGACTCCAGCAGTGCTGGCATACTGGGGCAAGGCTATATACACCGGGAGGGTGCCCGGTATCCCGGGAAAACACCACCGTTCTAGGGTGCCCCTGATACCACCCCGAGAAACACCCGGAGCCAGGTCCCCCGACACATCCGCCTGAGCGAATATACTGAGCGTTACAGTGCTCTACTAGAGGGAAACAGCAAAGCCATGTATCTCTACGCAGATCTCGTGCTGGTTCGTAAGGTGCTCCAGTACCGTCATATTAGTCCTGGGGTTATAATTTATGGCAGCGCATCTGGGTTTAAGACAACCCTGCGCTGTGGCTCTTCTAATGGTAGAACAAAGCCCGACAAGTTCGCCCATGCTATTGGCGTATGGCTCTTGCACGAGGGCAACATCGACGCTCCGCCGACGCAAGTAGTCGTTTAACTGCGGGGTGACCAGAGACGCACCACGCATGTTATGTTGGACTATGCGCAAAGAAGCGGATGACGAGTTAGATCCTGTGGTATTGACCGTCGCGTCGTCCTGTCGTTGTCCATGTTGGTTGGCGTTATTAGCCATTTTGTTGAACAGAGTCTCCGTCGTTTCCAGTCTTTATTCGGCCAAGATGTCGGCCCATTGCCAAAAGGTAAGAGGGGCAATTCCTGTCCATAGTGAGGTGGTCTGTTGGGCGACCAGCACGCTTGCATGTAGCGCATGTGGGCGCCAATCCTTCCCCTTTTGAACTGCATTCTGCAGCCTTGTGTCCTGTTCCCGTGCAGTACCGGCAGACGTCCTGCTTCTCCTTGCAAAATTTGGGCGAGTGCCCAAATCCGCAACACCGCATACATCTTGGGGCTTTTGTGGCGTCATGGACCCTGCACTTCCTCCAATTTAAGTAAACATCGTGCAGAGAGGGGCTCACCGAAGCAATCCAATGGACGGTGTCCTTTCCCCTGGGTCCGGCTTTGTACCTAGGCCGGAAGACCTTTTTAAAGTTTTTAAAGTTGGAACCCTGGATAAGGTCATCGTTTAAATTGTATACTTCCTGAGCCACCATCTCTGCCGTCGAGGATGAGTCGACATCTCTGATGGTAATCTCTGGATCCAGCTTGGGAGGGATGGTAGTAACCAATCCCGCTGCTCGCAGTGACTCGTTGTTCAAAAGTTTTTTGACATGGGCATCACTCGTGGTTTCCACGATGATCCCATTATCCCCACTTTTCCTAATTCCGCAGACTTGGATTCCGTCCCTAGCTGGATTCAGAGAGTCTTTTTTGTGATCTCCGCTCCACAGGATCCCTAAACTGGGTTGGACGGCCGGATGAGAACGGCGGGAGGGAGTGGGCGCACGACGATTTTTCGGGCGCTGCGCACACCGCCACGATTCTCCACGTCAAGTCCCCCAGTGGAGGGAGCCTGATCCCTGGAGGGAGTAACGCGAGGGGCAATGCACGGGTTAGGGCAAGGGGCCTCAACCGGCGCAGATCTAGACGCGAGGGGGGGGGAGGAATCTTGTTTATGGTGCGCGTTGGTGGCCCTTGGGTCACCCTACCGGAACCGGTCATCTGGGCGTAGGAGGGGGGTGCTACCCCCGCAGTTGCCACTGAGGTAGCCTGCGCCGCAAGGGCAGCAGCCCTCTCCCAGCCAGCAACTCTTCCCTCTAAGCGGGCATTCGCGATTGTTAATTCGCTGACGACAGCCATTAACTCCCGAGTTTTGGCTGTGATGTATTGCAGGGTTGAGGCCCCTATTCCGTTTTTCTCCTCTGTGAGGTGATTAAAAATGGCGTGTTCTAGTTTAATCGCGCTCAGTTGTAGTGTCTCCAGTGAAGCCGGAGACTCGGGGGGGGGGGGGGGGGGCAGGACGCGTTAATTGATCGCGCAACAGGTGCCGCTGGAGCTGAGTAAGCCCTTATTTACATTTAATTTTTCCTTACTACCCTTTATTCGCTCATGCATCCCTGTTCCCGTCTTGTCTCTGTCCTGTACCCGTTTTTTCTTTTTTTTCTTTTTGACTGTCGTGAAGCCGTCTTCGTCTAGTCTAGTGATGCACGACGATACGAGAAAAATTTTTTTTCGCTCGATATCGTTCGGATTTACTGATTATGTTCAGGGCGATCATCTCGGACTCTCAATTGTCTTTTCCCGGATCGTTTCGTCTCAATTTTCGAACGATTTCGAGCGATCAGACGATAATTTCAAAGTCATCAGCTGTCAAATGAAAATATAAAAACACGATGGGTGATTCCACTGACTTTCGTCTAAGGGGTCTTGCTGGCATATTTTTATTTTTTAAGAGCACATTTTTTGTAAATCTTTTTAATAAAAGACTCGTATACTTACTTGAATTGAACTGCAGTGCATTTTATTTGCTTTTCCAAAAATAATTACTTAAAAATATTAATGTAATTATTATAAAATACAATCTCAAAATTTAAAATTCATTAAAACTGCCATATTTCAACACTACTTCTTTTTTCTGAAGCCTTTTAAGAAGCTCAAACTCGGCACATATTAAGGTTTGTACAAAATAGACCGGAGATTGAAATTTCAGGAGGCTAATTTGTTTAATTTCTGAAATATTGAAGTTTGAAATTTATCACAAAAGAGGTTATTTTTTTACAATTTAGATTTATTTTGAAGTTGGTTAGTTTAGCCATAATAATCGATTAAAAACGATTTCATGTAAATTAAAAATCTTAATTATGATGAATTTCTAAGTAATTATAAAAGTAATACATTATTTATTTAAGTAATATTTTTATTTTTTTATAATTTCTTAGAAAGTAATATTAATTAAGATTTTAAATTTAAATGAAATTGTTTTTAGTCGATAATTGCTAAACTAACGAACTTCTGAATATATCTAAATTTAAAAAAATAACCCCTTTTGTAATAAATTTCAAACTTCAATATTTTAGAATAATAAAATTACCCTCTTGAAATTTCAATATAATGTCTATTTTGAACAAACTTAAATATATGCCAAGTTTAAGCTTCTTAAAAGCTTTAAAAAAATATATGTATGTTGAAATATGGCAGTTTTAATGAATTTCAAGTTTTGGAATTGTATTTTATAATAATTAAATTAATATTTTCAATTGATTCCTTTTGAATAAACAAAGTAAATGTACTGGTGTTCAATCTAAGTGAGTATCCAAATTATTAAAAAAAAAAATTACAAAAACAGTGATCCTAAAAATGATGAAAATTGACAGTTTTTGGATCAATTTCAAATCCAATTTTCTTCTTCTTTTTCTTGTTCTTGTTCTTCTTCTTCTTCTTATTATTATTATTATTTTTAATCAGAGAGAATTAATCTAAATGAATCAATCATACACATATTAATACTTTGTTTAGAAAAATTTTATTCAAGCCTATATTTATTAATTTAAATTAAAAGTTTGAAATATGGTGTGAAGAAGCCAATATAACCTAATTATCACACCCTTATTTACGTTTGTAAAATAAACAATTTACTATTTTAGTATAACTATTAATTTACATAAAATTTTAATTTCTTGAACTTAAATTAATTGCGTGTTACTTCAAAGTAAAAAATCAAAAATATATATTTTTTTCATTAAATAGAAGAATAATTTTTAAAATTAAAGAAATGATGTGCACAATTTTTAAAAGTCATTTACACACACTTAAATTTTTACTGAATTTAAATAGACATTACAGAGAAAGAAATTAAATCATTATATAATAATAAATAAATCATTTAGTTTAATAAAAAAAAGGATGTCATGGTTGTTTTCATTTCAATTCAGACAGGCTATGTATGTTGAAGTCAGGGAATCATTTCCCATTGAAATATCTTATTTTTCAGAAACATTTATGTTACGTATAAAAAATTATAAAATAAGTGTTACTCAAAACTTATTTTACAATTTGTTTTGTAGAAAAATAAAACAACGATTAATAAATATGCAAATTAATTGCAATTAAAATTAAAAAATCTAAAGAAACATTGTCTAATTTCAAATTTTAAAGAAATCATTATTTATTAAATTAATTTTATATAGAATTTGTCAGTTTTTACACATTTAACATTTCTTGCATTTTAGTGATTTATTGAAACTTTATTCTACTTGCAAAAATGCAAAATTTATGTATTTATTTCGTGTTATAATTAATAATTCGAAAGATTCGCAAGTTAGAGATAAAAGCTATGAGACTTTTTTGCTCCACTTCTTAAGAGGAACATTTTTTCTATTTGGATTTTTGTTGTATCTAATACAGGGTATAAAAAAACTTTGAATTTTCTTTTCTTAAAAAGAAAATTTTTTTTTATTCTTCTCCAAGAAGTGGGACTTTAATAAATTCTTATAGAAAATAATCGTTTTACCTCCAGAAAGTAGCAAAAAAATCGAGAGAAAAAAAACAGTGAGGATTTTCAGAAAATTTGATTTTGATTTTTTTTTTAAATGCCGCCGTTTTGTTAACTTTGAAAATATTTTAAATTTCCTTATGGAATTTAAAAGAACATAAAAGCCCTAATTAGACACAGAAAGGATCATTTTAATATATACAATAGTAAAAAAGATATAAAAACTTTTAAAAATTTTAACGATATTTTCTTGAAATCTCACTTTTCAACTTAAAAAATTCAAATCAGCATAACTTCGTTAAAAATTTGTTTTCGCCAAAACAGAAAAATAAGTGGCGTCTAAAATTGTCTGAAAAATAACATATATTTCAATGGGCAATAATTCTTTGACTTCAACATACATAGCCTGTCTGAATTGAACCTCTTTCATTTTCGCATTTCGGAAAGTTTTAAAAGTTTCATATAAATCTTGAATTTTTTATTTAAATGTCATTATTTTTTAATTGACTACAACTTCACGCCTAATTTTTTGGTAAAAACGAGATGCTCGGAATGATCGTTCGACTATCCGAGATGTTCGCTTTACCGAGACTAAACAAATTGATCGCTCGTCTGTCAATCTTATGAAAAACAAAAAATGTCGCTCGTTTCTCGGATCGTGTCGCTTAAATGCATCACTAGTCTAGTCCTGTTTCTTTTTCCATTTCCGTTCCATCCGAAGTCAGGTCCGCGCTCGGGGAGTTCGCTCCTGCAGAAGGCGGGGACGTGCCCCCCGCGCTCATCGGATCCTTGACTCGGCTGGAATTTTTATCCCTCTTTTTCTTTTTTCCGTCTTCTCTCCTTTTTGACAGCCTTCCTTTACCCTGTTCCTGTTCCTTCTAGTCCTTAGTGTGATAATCTTCCGAGTACTGTCAGTCGCGAATGCCTTGGCGGACTGATCCTTAGACATTTCCTGAATCCCTTCCTTGGTCATTACCTGATCCTCTTCCGATCCCTGGAAATGGAAGTGGAGCGAGGGACTTTTTTCCCTCGAGCCGCTGTCTGACTGTTCCCCGTTTCCCGTCTCTTTCCCGTCCGGAACATAATCCCTTCCATCCTTCCGTTCGTCAGAACTATCGCGACTGACACTATCCTTCTTTTTCCCATCTAAATTTTTGTTTTTATTTTGATATTTCATTTTGGTTCCCACGAATTGCGAAGAAATAAATCGTCGACCCCAGCAGTGCTCGCATACTGGGGCAAGGCTATCTACACCGGGAAGGCGCCCGGTATCAGTGGCGAGAGGCCCTTCCCAGTGCGGGCAGGTTGGATGGCACCATTCCATCTTCTATGGGCACGGTGAACACCACCAGGAATTGGGCTGCTTCTTAGTTTGGGCACAATTACCCGTAAGCTCCTTCACCAACGACAAGGTCTTGCAGACCCTAGAAGGGGGGTCGATCACTTACAGCGAGATGCCGGGAAACCATGGGATTAAGAAGACCTTTTGCCGATACCAAACTCGCCTTTTTCTCGGTAATATCATCAGCTCCGGCATTTGGGTCCTCTGCTCTCATCGCCCCATCGCGATTGCGTAGCTCTTCCTTTCCACTTTCCAAATCAAATTCCGTTATCACCTCTTTCTGAACTGGAAAATACCTCTCCAGTCAATACTCCGACCAAGAAGGAAATAAATTTCTACATAACCCGTTCTCGTCCTTTACGCCCCGTTATCTTACTTAAAGAAAAAAAACCTTTATATTCTCCCTTACTCTCAAAAACCTCCCAGTCTAAGTTATCCTACGTGTCCCGAGTTTAGCCGTACGCACGCACTCACTCCAACACAATTCCAGTCCATTTTCACCGCTACCTGTCCAAACTCTCCGTCTAGGTACAAAACCTCTGTTTACGAATGTCCACGGGCATCCAAAGTGTATTGTCAGGAATCTTTGAACGCCCAAAATAACCTGGGACCAAGGAGCTCCTTATCCGAACCAGGGACCCCGTCGCCGAAACATACAGGGGACAAGAAGGGTATTTTTATTCCGATAGTCTCGGACCCCTGACTGTTAATATTATAGGCCCAAGCTACGACGAAGGTTAAATAGCCTGTTTGGTCCCAACTAGATGTATTTTTTTAGAATTGAATAAATTATTCAATGTTTCCTTAATCGACTATACATTCAATTAAGGAGCTATCTTTTAACCCTTATCTCTTGTTGATATCTTATAAAGAAGAACAATTTTACGCCTTTTGACTTCTTTTTGTTTGCACATTACCTTAGCCAATGAGAGAAATAGTGGTTTATTAAAACCTCAGGTTGTCTCCATTATAGATTGTACAATTTTTCGAAACCTTTAAAGATAAAACATATATTTTTAATTAGAATATTAGATTGATTTTCAATTAATTACATAATTAAGTATTGAAAACGTTATCTTTTAATTGAATTACAAATACAATTTTAAAAAGAAAATATTTTCAGACTGAATTAGACAAAGTAAAATTAATTTTTTTTAAAAAACTTTTTATTATTAGTAAATTTAAAATATAGAAAAAGTAGCTACCGACAAACTGATCTCGTGTTCGGCAAAGGTAATATTTTTGTCTCTCTTATCATCCTGTAGTCTGCATGATATTTCATATGAAAAAGAAAGTTAAGCATAATCCAGTCTTCAGAATAACGATTACCATTTGACTAATTGTTTCTTGAAAATTGCGAAACTCAGACTTTATGTGATTCAATTGATTAGTAAATTGGTTTCTTTTGTCTCGTTGTAATATTTAGCATTTTTTCAATAAGTGCACCTTTCTTTTTTTTATTTGGACTCCATTTTAAAACAATTCTTTGCAGCATTTTCCTTTTTTGAAATTAGTGTAATTTTAGCTTTTTGCATTTCTCGCAAACTAAGCACCCAACACCCAAAATCAAAGAACAATCGTTACGTCTCAAAGTTCCCAAGCAATATCTATACACAAAAGATGATTCAAAATTTCTAACTGACTCGGGAGTGGCACACTTTTGAGTAATGTAAGCATTGTGAAAATTGTCAATCATTGTTTCGACTTCTTTTGATGAAGATACAAAATCGACAGTAAATTTTATTATTTTATTTTCCACTAATATATTCAACAGTAATGTTTGTACACTTATGTCCTGGCACAAAAAAATTTTTTTTTGCATTACTGTTTTGACCATGCCATTCTTCATTCGATCTGTATAGTGTGAAAATTGTATTGTCTGTAGTTTGTTTTCTTTAATATTACACCGACTTCAAGCAGGTGAAAGTAAAAAGTCGATTTTCGACTTTGATCAGAAGTTAATGGATTGTGGAAAGTCGACTTTATGGATCTTGGTCGGCGTACGATAGACCCCACACGTCACAGTGTTCCTGACCATTTCTAAATTAGGGTTATTTTCGTGGGATTGTGACCAGTACCTAGTGCCGGACATAGTGATAGAATATAAGAGAACCCTCCATCAACTTGAAAGTTGGTGAACGTGTTTCTCACCCTCATTTGGTACAAAATGCCTACCCAGCCGGCGATCATCTGATCAAAATCAGCTAGAATTGCAGATTTCCACTCGCCGATTGTGTTTCTGTTATTTGAATAAAGCCAAGTTAGTGTAATGCGCGGTTATTTATTACTTGTAAAATCCAAGTGTGTACCCCTCTCGCGCGTCTAGGAAAAGTTCCTAAACATAAATAAACGGACTTCGTGGGTTGTTAGCGAATTCGAAGTGTGGAACTCTTCAGCCCGCATTTCAAAGCTGCAAACGTCGCCATTTTTGTGTCGTGGTTTTCGGTAATTTATTAACCAACGTAGTTTTAACAGGAACTACGCAACAGATGTTTCTGAGATATACGGTGCAATAAAGGTATAGTGACGCTGAGACTAAATCTTTAAGTCATTGAGTGAATCAATTTTTTAGTGAGTATAAGTCAATAAATATATTGTATATACCATGAAGATGTAGTATAATACCTTTAAATGAATTAATATGTTGCTCAGTTCATCTCGTCTTTCCCTTCATTTTTATTTCCTTTCAAAGTCATTCGGTAATCTACATATGACTTTTGTGTCTTTATCTTATACATAGGAATGACAAGCAAACGATGCTTTTGTCTCGTGAAAAGAAGAAAATGAAATCCCCGATTTCTTATGCTTAATTTGAAGCATTTCGTCGTGTGACTCAAAGATCTTACGCAGCATAAGAAACATCTATTCATCAATTGTCATAAACATTTTGTTGATGCCTCCAATGGTTTTCTGCTTGTAAAAGACACACAAGAGTCCAGACGTTTCTTTTGCCTTGTAAATAACTCTGATGTAGAAACATCATTATTCATTTTACATTTTCTATAAACGTTGATTCACTGAATCTTTTAGCGTGTAGATGGACTCTTTCTTTTTAGTGCAATTTCTTCTAAGGGATAATTTGCAGGCGGTCAAAGTAATAATGGTTCCTGAAGTTTGCTACTATATATATCTGGACCTATAAAAGCTCTAATTGCTTAACTGATTTAATATAGGCATTGATTATGTTGAACAGTTCAACATCAAGTTTATTAGAACCATGTGCTAAGCGCAATAGCCCACAATTTCCATCTTCTGATGAAAATGACGACTAAACCCAAAGAGGTCCCCACATTCGAAGATATTGTTTCATGTGTAACAATTGGTGAACAGTATATGGACATTTATTGCTACCATAAAGCTTCGCCATATGTGACTATTTCTGGTGAAAGGGACCTAACGCAACAACAACATAAAGCTCAGTATTCCATGCGCAGTACACGACAAGTGAGTCTAATGTATATGTTGCGTAAGGTCCCTTTTACCAGAAATCGTCACACATCTTCCACAAAAATGTACATCATTGTTTCAGCCATATTCATCTCTGAGTAATAGATATCATTTCTGGATAGTATATGGACAACTTTGACAAGTAGTAAGAGATGTTCATAATAAGCATTCTGCAATCTACCTTTCAACAATATGGGACCAAGTGAAAGAAATGGTCTGAAATTTAAAGCCTTCAATTCTGTCTGTGGTGTTCACGTAAAATTATCCGATTGAAGTATGATTTCTAGGTTATTTTCAATTTCAGCTCTCACACGTGGGTGCATATAATAATCTTTCTGGTTATTTTACGATGAACACCACAATATTAACAGCATTCTAATCACCCCTAGGAGAATAAGGCGTGCATATAGTCAGAACAAAAACCCTTTGCTCGATTAAAGTGTGGTTTATGAAAAACAACAGATTCTCCTTTAACACCTTTGAAATGATCAAGATCTTATTATTTCTCGGCTATTTCCATTTGGTTTTTCATGCGAGCTTCTGTTCTTAATGAAGAATCTTTTACGAGAATCGGAAAGACTCTTTTAATTCCTGATCCAATTGCACTTGTTTCTCCAGGATGCTTAAAATTAGAACAACTGTATTCACCATTATATTGCATGGTGTTCATTGCAGAAGCTTTAGCTGGAGCATCTAGAAAGGCAAGAGGAGCGATTGCTTTGCTGCAAATTGTACGACATAACGTTGGATGATAACACTCTACACATTTTGTAAAATCAGTTTACAAGGCTGCCGCAAATGGTAACAAATAGGAGTTCATGTCAGGTTTCCGATTAATCCCGTTCGAATAAAATAGCCCATATACAAATTGAAAACGGCTTTTTGCCTAGAAATGGTTTCTGCAATTTGTATGAAAATGAGCAATATTGAACTACCGGACGAACCCCTTGTTGTCTGTGAACCATCCGTGTACCAGATCATAATTAAGTAAGATTTGACATAGGAAATTTTTTAAAAATTTTACACAAAATTTGAAGATTCGTTCGAAGATTTTATATGATATTTCATATAAGATATCACGTAAAATTTTATGTAAGCTTTGCATAGATAATTATTAAATGATCCTTTCTATAATCTGCAGATGCAATGTAAGATTTCATATACAAGATTTGATATGTGATTTTATATATGTAAGATTTAATGTCAGATTTGACGTCGGACATTTTTTAATATTCTCACATTAAAGTATAAAATCTGCAGATTTTATATAAGATTTTACATAATATTTCATACAAGATTTTATATAATATTTCATATAAGATTTCAAGAATGATTTCATATAAAATTTAATGTAAGATTTTACATGTGTAGGAGTTTCAGCTTTGCCGCCAAGTACGTGTCAGGCAGCAGCCATAGGGTATGATTGTGAATCGGCCTTAAGGCCCCCCCCCGCACTTCACTCTCCTAGACAAAAGCGCACAATAGATTAAATTCTTTCCGGTCACGGTCGAGTGTGGTTGTTTGTACGAGTGTGAACGAAAACATATCTTTTATAAGTACCAAGTGATAATTGTTCATAAATAAAATATATATATTCTGGAGTTAACTAAATGGTGTTTTAATATTGACTATCTCAAGTCTTGGGTCCTGGATTACCTTGGAGGTCTAAATTATAAAATCCTAACCTAAAATATCCATACATGAATTTTTTATATTTTTTAATAGAAATTTTTTAGTAATAATCTTATCATATGGAGTTTGAAGAATTCTTAGAAGATTTCATAAAATATTTTATATGTATTAATTCAACAACATCACATATTCCAAAAATAAAAGGATCAAAAAACTTTTTCTTTCTCATCTAATATCATATAAGATTTGATGTAAGATTTGACATAAGAAATTTTTAAATGATCCTTTTTAAAATCTGCAGATTTTGTTTAAGATTTCATAGGAGATTTCATATAAGATTATGAGATTTGGTATAAGATTCCATATCCCGTGTATTTTTTAATGTTATATTTATTTATTTAGCGAGGAGGTTAATTAGTTAATTAGTTTTTTTATAACAAATGATTTTAATTTAAGTGAATTGTGTTGTTTAACATTTAATTGATTCATTGAATTGTTAGTCATCAAGATACTGAGTAGAAAATGTTTCTATTAATTCTTAGTGAGTTGGTCGCAAACTTTAGCAAACTTGTTTCCAGTTGTCTATTCAACAATACAGTAATTCATAACTAGTTTCCCATTTTTTCTTTAAATCGTATGTTTTTTCACAGATAGGTATCTAAATGTTATAACATCATTTAACTTAGGAATATAGCACTCCATTATTAATAAAGTTTAATATCAAGATATTAATAAGCGTTAAGAGATTTTTTTAAACATCCACTACAGTTTTCTCTAAATCATTACTTATAAAAAAGTATGAAAGAATAAATAGAACAGGTTAAGCATGACGACATGTATCATGGAAAGATTTAAGATTGTTATTGATTTTTTTCTAAGCACCAACACGTTTTTAAAAGTAAAGTATTATGTTTAATTAATTGTTAAATGAGTTACTTTACTTATTGTCCAATTTCGAAACTGATAGTTGCTAAGTTATATATATAAAATGCATTGAAAATAAATTATCCAAAACAATAAAATGAAAGAATCATTGCGTGTGAAAGAAACATTTTATTTATTATAAATTCAATTTGATTTGAGTACACGTGTTCTGCTTGTGGCTCTCTTAAAATTACATTTTTATCTTATTTTGTGAATGGTTGCTGAACTTTTAATTGTTTAATCTAAGACCTGAATAACTGATCCTTACATTTTGTATAAAATTACCAGTGCGGCATAATTCAGGTTTCTAATTTTGCTGAATTAGGTTTCTAATCTTTAACTATGTCAGAAAACACGTTGTCGATTCCTGATACAGACAAAGCTTGTCGTGGTTGCAACGCTGAAATTCGGAAAGAAATATAGTGTCTTTGCGAATCCTGTAATGCTCCGTATCACCCTGGATGTGCCAAAATTAAAAAAAAAGTGTTCTGGTGTTTCAAGATCTTCATCACCTTCTGCTAGATCTTTGACAAAGGAAGGCTTCTCTGCCGTTTTAGCTGAACAGCTTAGTCTTATCAATGAAAAAATTGGTGAAAAAATTGGCGAAAAAATCGATGAGAAAATAAACTCTCTTAAAGCATATTTAGATAACGTTTCTGACAGATTAAATAACATAGAAAAATCTATCTCAGGCGCCTTGGTTCGTGTTGACACGCTGGACAGCTTGCCATCCAGCTTTAAGGGGTTACACCACTCTGAGCGCCTGAATATTGGAAGGTAATTCAAGAATTAATTTTGACAAAACTATTATAAATACCACTTTTTAATAACTGGAATATTAAAGAACATATATTTCACTAAAAAAAAAAATTCTTAGAAGAAGAAAAAATATTCAAAAATGGCGGAGATATAGCGAGTCTCGTAAGTTACTTTTCTTAGCGCACGGCCGTGTGGTGTACATGCTGGACAGCACAATTTTTATCAGAAATCCAGAAACAAAATTTTTTTTAAACTATATTAAATTACCTACAGCATGACGTAGCCGTTTTAAAAATTTTTTTTTGAGAAAATGGGATCACTTTAAAAAAAAAATTTTTTTTGGGTACGAAATTTTTGTTTTAAAAATGTGTAACTTTTTTAAAAAAATTATTTCGAGAAAATCCTACGTCATGCCATAGAGAATGTTATAGAAAAGCTGTGTACAAATTTGAAGAGAATCCTGTGGCTGAAAGGTAAAACAGCACAAGTGCCATTTTATCAAATTTGAGATAACATCAAATTGATATATATTTAGACATGCTATTTAAAGTTTGATACTTGTAAAATGAGTAAAACATTTATTTACAAAGAAAATAATTAATAATATAATGACACAAGTCCACTTTTGTCGTTGATCGAATAGTATAACGACACAACTCCATTCAGGATGAGAAAAATAATTGACGCTTTTAAAAAATTACTGATTCTACAAAATGTTTTTTAATGATAGAACGTCCAACGTCCTTCCGGCAGGACAAAAAAGCCTTCCGCGAGTATATATATATATACACATATATATATATAATATATATATATATATATGGTTGGAAAGGTAAAGAATCAAGCTTTCAGCGCATGTAAACATGGAACTTGTAAATTCAAACCCCGAAGCTTGGTTGCTAAAAGAAGTTAATTTTTCCAAAAATTCACATAATTTTTAGTCACAGAAAGACGACGCGCGGTACTGCCGGCAGGACGTTTTCGTTTTTTTAAAAAGACTACCTAGCCCTTGTACATAAATTTAAAAATCGATATTTACGTCATCTGAAAGCTTGTTTCATTACCTAAAAAACTATATATTTATTTTTATACTTATCTGCTTCCATATTGATTTTATAGAGCGATTTCCAAGGGACTCGCGCCTGAGCCATTTACCACCGGCCGCCATTACGTTAGTTATAACAATATTTACAAAAGTAATAATAAACTCAATTCCTTTGATGATAAAGATGATGAATTATGATGATAATGATGATGGTGATGATGATGATGATGATTATATGAAATTAATATATTTTTTCACAAAAATAAATTGTCCTTCCGGAAGGACGTTTACTGTGTGAAAGCGCGTCCTACCGGCAGTACGCAGCCTTGGACGTTCTATCATTAAGTTATTAAGTTATTTTAAGTTACATAATGATAATGACTTATCATTATGTATTTATATAATATACAATAATTATAATATATAATAAAAATGTATATGAACCTAAAAATGTCTTATTTAAGCAAGAGTTTAAAAGAAAGTAAATCATAACCATTTTTTCAAAATGACATTTAAAAACAATTTGAAGTTAGTTAGGTATTACAATTTAAAGGTAAAACGACACAACTCCAACAAAATATAATGTTACGGTGAAAAAATATTAAATTTCTTTAAAATCGAAGCGTTTTATTAAATTTGATAAACGTATTTAAAAAATCAATTAAGTAATAAGACATAATGCAAAACACCAAAAACATTTGTTGATTTTTCGATTTCACAGAACTAAGAAAAAATTAAAACTCGTTTATCTTGAGTTTTGAGAAAAACGCAAAAGAAGATAAAAAAAGTACTTTAAGATATTAAAACTCGGAAAAAGGTATTAAAACAAGGGAAGCATATTACAAATAACTTTTTTATCCCACAGGCACAAACATGGCGTTTTTAGATGCCTGTAGGCAGGGTCTAAACGCATTCATTTGTTCGACCGGGTAAAAATGGCTTCCATTTTTTCCCTAGGGAAAAAATGAGCAGCTGATCCATGCATTTTTTCCACCACAGGGCAAAAATGGCCGCCATTTTTATACGGTCAAACAAGTGAATGCATTTAGACCCTAACCTACAAACATTTAAAAGCACCAAGTTTGTGCCTTTGGAATAAAAAGTATCGTAAGCAACACATGTAATATACTATTACATAAAAAACTTATCAATATATTATAAGCTAAAGCTGATTTCTACAAAATTTCATGATTATAATGTATACCTAATTACCTATATTATTACATAATACATAATTACACATTTATTTTTGGATTACATAAAATTTAATTAATAGATTTGAAAATGATGTTTTCCAACGGTGATTTCATGAGGTAGCTCTAATTTTAATTTCTGCAGAAATTTATATGTAAATTGCCTGGGCAAACTAACTGATAAGTAGATATGCTTAAGACTCGACTAGAATGTCCTGTCTCTCAATAAATTAATTTAGTATTACAGTTTTATTATTACACGAACAAGGTCGATTAAACTCTTGACCAGTTAGACTTAACCATTTATTCATCGCTGTAAATAAAATTTCAAAAATATAAGTTATTTAATATTAATATATACAGTGCCGCTCAAAAGGATTTGCCAACCCTACGGCATGCAAGGGCATTACAAAAAGTTTTGTATCTTCATTAATAATAAAGATAAATCCTTTATCAAATATTTATTTTAAAGTTTAAGTATTCGACTTGAAACGACACCTGAACAAAATTTAAAAAAAAATGTTATTGTTTAATTGCTTAAATTAAAAAAAAACTTTTTTTTCACTTTTTTCGAAAAATTTCAAATTGACACAATTTTTGAAGAAATCATCACATTTTAATTCTACAAATGGCATTTGAAAGCATTTTTTGTTACCTTTAAAACAGATTTTTAAAAATTGCTCTACGATAATTTTCAAGGAAGATATGATCATTTGTTTATAAAAATTAAAAATAGCCTTTTTCTTCTGAATATATATTTTTAAGACGAATAACAGATACATGCCAATACATATCGATAAAAAAAATTTTTTTTTTAATGTTTAAATTTTTTTTCCTAATTCTATGCACAAAAAGGCACATTTTTTTCTTAAAATTTTTTTCCAAAAGTCAGTTGTTCTCAAATTACTAAAAATTGGAAAAAGAGGCTATTTTTATAAACAAATGATCATATCTTCCTTAAAAATTATCGTAGAACATTTTTTAAAAAATCGTTTTACAGGTGACACAAAATGCTTTCAAATGACATTTGTAGAATTAAAATGTGATGATTTCTTCAAAAATTGTATTAATTTGAAAATTTTCGAAAAAAAATAAAAAAAAAAGTTTTTTTTAATTTAAGCAATTAAACAATAATTTTTTTTTTTTTATTTTGTTTAGGTGTCGTTTCAAGTCGAATACTTAAACTTTAAAATACATATTTGATAAATATTTTACTTAAAAATCGAATTCATCAAATATAAAGAAAATAATAATAGTTGAGCAGTGTTAAAATTTTAAAATTGATTTCCAATTTTTCTGTTATTTCGCTTGACCCATAATTCGAACCAAAACAAAATAATTATGTTTCAAATTACGGGTCAAACGAAATAATAAAAAATTGAAAATAAATTGCATACAGTTATTATTTGTCTAATTTTGATGAATTGATTTTTAAGTAAAAACTATTGACTTCTACGAGATATTTTGAAAAGAACCAAATTACTTTCGTGATGGTCCCTGCAAAAGGGTATGTAATAAAAAAATAAAAATAGAGCTAAAAATAGAGCTAAAGGATAATTGTATTATTTTAAAAATTTAGAAAAATTGTTTATAACTAATGTATATAGCTTTTTTATAAAAATTATAAACGCTTCATTCTTGTACCACCTAATATTTTAAATAAATTGACATTTGCTAATTTATCTTGTCATTTAAGCGGAAAAGTCAACATTGAAATAAGAGCATTTTTGTTAATAGGCTCAGTCAGCTTTAAACAGTAAATAAAATCAAAAAAGACTTACCCCATTTAACCCCAGAAAGTACTGGACAAGCTGAGTGTTTAGTTTGGAAGTCTCCATCTCCATTTGGATCAAGATTGTACCAAAATGCCGCACTTCCTTTTTTTGGCTTTAAAGAAACATTTATTTTTGTAAATACCGTGTGACCCCCTTTTTCGACATTGTTTAACTGAAAAAAAGTATAATCTTATATGAAATTTAAAAACATAATTTTTTATTTTACGCTTATTTATTTATTTATTTATTATTTCATTTATTTCTCTTGTTTTTATCTCTGCGCAAAAAATTAAAAGTATTTTTAAAAACTGATTTTAAGTTCTCGAGGAACCTAGTAAACTTTTAAATTTACTTGAGTTTCAAATTCAATTTTGTTTTTTACAAAAAATACTTTCTTACCATAAATTTTATTGAATTTGCTTGAATTTCAAGATCAAATTTCGTTTTTTAGAAAAACTTTTATCAACATCAAATAGCTTGTAAAAAGACCCCTATATGAAACACTTTATATATTTTTACTTTTATGATATCTGTTTAGAAATATAATAAATTAAAACAAACTTTATTTAAAAAAACTCAAAATTTTGAAATTGTGTAGGTAACTCAAAAATTATTTTACGTAATTCAAATATATTTGGTATTTAAACACTTAGATTAACAATGAGAAGACCTAAGGAAAGTTTTAACTTAATTAAATAAATTTTATTTTTTGACCTGGGCAGTTGACAAATTTTATCCCACATGTTTCATATTTTATAAAACTTTAGAAATGCAGTTATTAATAAATATTACCATATTAAAATACGTACATAGAAAAGAACAGTAGCGATACGGTTTTCAATTTGGAGACGTTTCAGAAAATCCTTATTTTGTATCTAAGATCAATAGTATTTATAAATTTGCATTAGTATTATTTAAAATTTTTTATCTGTTTGTAAAATTAAAAATAATTAATTAAATGTAAAAAAAATATTATTTGATTGCAAATGATTCGAGAAAGTGAAAGAAAAAAATGTGCTTTCTTTTAAAACCCTTTTAAAAATTGATGTCAGGAAATTAATGATAGGTATGCAAACAACATAGTTCTTTTCTGGAGACTTTCAATTATGACGCTTTTATATAGTGAACTGTACAGGAATTTTTACCAGAATTTTTTCTCAGTGTAGCTATATCCAGTGTTCTGACAAAATATTCAGAATGGTTTATGAGAAAGTTTACAGAAAAATTTTGGATATACAGTTCATACCTTACAATATACAAGTTATACCTTACAAATAGGAATAATTTCAATAAGACCTTTATTATTATTAACAGTAATTTTGTGTCCTTTTTTTTGACACAAAAAACAGCATACCAGTCATTGACTTCCTGGCATAAATTTTTATAAAAGGTGTTTAACAGGATAATAAAAATATTTAAAATTAATATTACATAAACATAAATTTGTATAATTTAGGTACTTACTATCCACACCTGTCTTGAAAAAAAGAAAGTTATTCCTCGATGCGGAAAAATATCACTTGCACTTTTTGAATTCTTTCGTCTCAAAAAAAAAAAAAAAAAAATTTAAAGGTACAAAATCGTATCCGATTCTCCTAACTATTCATCTTGACTTTGATGTTGCTTTAGTGCATTATAATGAATAAATACGATTTAATCGGACAGAAAACTAAAAAAACAAATGAGCAAGTCAACAAACATCATATATAACATCTGCATATCGCAACCAAACATTTTTCCGTTATAAAAGACTAAATGAACATTAAGTATGTTTTAAAAAACAGTCAGGATGATCGGATACGATATTGTACTTTTAAAATTCTATTTATTTGAGTCGAAAGGGTTTAAAATATGCAAATGTTCTTTTTTTGCATTGCGGGGAACAACCTTTCTTTTATTTAAGACAGGTATGTACCTCAAAATCATAATGTGGCATATAATGATCTCCAGTTTCATAATAAGCAGTCTGCAAAGATTCTGCCGTGTCAACATTTAAATTCGTCATGTCTTGTACTCGACGATTTATCTTTTTCACATATTCATGTTCTGAATCAGATAGCCACCCAGTCATAGTTTTCCTTATAGAAAAGTCAACTTTTTTTTCTTTTCCTAATGCAGCTACTAATAACTAATAATTTTATACGATTGTTATAAATTAATGATTTTTAGTAGAAGAAAATAATATCTACAAAATAGATATCTTACAAAATAATGTTAAACACTAAAATTCTATATATTCACGCGCGTTAAAATCTGAATCATAAAAAATTGGTCAGTATTATTTTAAATTATAGCTAAAAACAAACCTTGGGTTTCGCCAAGGATTTTATGGTCTCTATTTCTTCGTCGTAAATAACATCATGAAATATTAAAATTCTGGGCTCGAGAAATGCTTCCTCTTCTTTGAAAGGTGCTATTTTCAAGAATGGAATGCCTCGATTAACGTATCGACATTTCAGCTGTTTTTGGATTTTTGCTGGTAGTAAAATTTCTTCATTGCAAAGAATATTGAGTCTTTCAGTTTCAGATATTCCTGTCAAATCCCTAACTTTCACTGTATCGTTCAATTTCTACAAATAAATATCTTTATTTAATAGATAATTTTTACAAATAGTAATTTAAATTTGTGGTAGAACTTTTTACGAGGCTTTATAACGAATATATCAAGAAATAACGAAAAAAATGATTTATTATTTGAAAATTAAGTGACAACATGTTTCGACATATTTAATGCCCTCATCAGGTTACAAAATAAATAAATATTCAAAAAAATTAGAAAGTAAAAGTTAATAATATTATAACAACAAACTTTTTCGGGAATACATCCAAACAATTTAATAACCATTCTAGAATTTTTTATAGGTATTTCTACAATGACTTTGAGAGAATTCTTTTTAGCAACGGAGTCACAAGATATTTCTGTCGCTCTCCAGAAAAGAATATTTTTTTGATGAATTTGAACAATTTTCTCTTTAAAATTCGAGTTCAAGATTTATTTCTGAAAGTTTAGAAAGTCTTCTAAAAATCCATTTTAATTCTTCTAGAAGAATTAATAATAGAAACCTTCGAATTATTCTTGTATCCTCAGTTCCTGAACGAATTTTAGAATTTATTATTATATCGGTACTAATTTGTTTCGTGTTGAATTGAACTTTCTCTTCAGAAATTTATTTCTTTAAAAGAATTATTTTTGAAAAATAATTTTTAAGAGAAAACAAAAAGCTATAAACGAGAAATAAGAAAGAATACTTTCTCGCTTCTAATAAGCTTCAAACTATAATTTAAAAAATAAAGAAAGAAAAAAGAAGAAGGAATTAAGTACCTATTTGTCAAACTCGTTGTACATAATAAATTCTAAAAATATCACAAAAATTATAAAGAAAAAAGAGGTAATTAGAAATTAGGTTAAATTAAATCTTGATTATTCTTTCTTTTTTGCTTCCTGAGGACAAAACTTTGTTGCAGGTAAAAAACATTCTGCAATTGTTTTTTCCTCATTATAAACAATTTTGTTATATATTTACAATTATAAATTTATTTAACTCACGTTCTCATCATCACTTCCTGAGACGAAGCAATACTTAATATTTTGTAAACTTAAAAAAACCAATAAACCATTTCTTATTAATCTTAATAGTGACATCGTACCCATATTTCGTTTAAACAGAAAGATTTTCTTTAAAGACCTATATGTAAAAATAAAAAATGTTATAAAATTCTGCACTCAACTTATTTTTAAAAAAGTGTCCGCCTTTTTGTTAATTTTAAAATTGCTAAGAAAGTGCATCTAAAACATTAGTAAAATTAGAAAAAAAAATTAAAGAATATCAATTTTTGACAAAACTAGAGAGATTTTAAAAAAATTTGTTGGAAAAAGGGATAGATTCAAAATGAATTATTTAGAATGAAAAGGAGGGATTAAGTAAAATTGGTTGTTATTCAGATTTGGAACGGATAAAAAAAGGTAAATGGAAAAAGAGAAAATAAATTTTGGTAGAAAATTTGGGAACAAAATGGATATACTGCTTATTTAGATTCAGCATGGATATAAAAAAAGATTTAATTGAATAAATGAAGAATAAATTTGGATAGAAAATTTGAGATAAAATGGATAGAGTAGTGATATTTTTCGATAAAGATTTTGGGATGAATAGAAGTAAAAATTCAAATAGATTGCTGGGATTAAACAGAGGATAGAAAAATGATAGACGTGAATAGAAAAGGATATAGAACGTTTATCCTTTCCTTTCTAATCTTAAAGATCAGAAGAGATTCGACTGGATAAAGTTTCTATCCCATTACTTCCATCTGGGGCACTCCCAAAAAATATATCCTATACAAATTAATGGAGTAATATAGTAGTAGGTGATTCACTTAAATTAAAGTTAATTAATTAAATTAAAGACCAAGTAATTTATCAGGGAGATATTTTACTTACCCAAAAATTGCCGTGTCGATAGTAGTAATTCAATTAATAAAACCGTCGATTGGAAACAGAAATATGCCAATTTAGATGAATGCTCTGCAACGTATCATTTGAGTATAATTTAACAATTGAAGAACGTGCGATTTCCAATTAATTAAAAAGTGAAATTAAAGTATACGTTTAAATTATTTTCGTCTTTTCGTTGCAATTATGTCAACAGGAAGCAAACAAGAAAAATTTGATATTGGAGATGGCACGTTTATTTCGACACTCATCTTATATGAATGCGCGTCTTTCTGGTCGCTGACATATTTATATAAGAACAAATATTTATTAAAAGTTATTATTATTTATTATTATTTATCCCAAAAATGAACTCTATTTCTCATATAGAACGGTAGAAAAATTTCGAAATTCATGCGAAAAAATGTTATTAACAATAACTAGTAAAACAAATTTAAATTTTGCATAACTGTCCAACTTGTATTTTTTGTTTATCAAATGGAGTAAAAAAATAGTAAAAGTATTAAAAATACTAACCTAGAGTTGCATATAACGAGCGAGACATTCTCGTTTTTATATTAATTATACTCGATTAACGAGAATATGTTCATGACGAGAAAAGATACTACTGTTATTTGTTATACTCGTCTTGTCCAAACCAACTTCAAATTGTTTATTCTCGGCCAACGTCATTCTCAGTGTGAAACTTCAACATTAAAGAAAAATAAAATTGTATTTAAATAAAATGGCGAAAAAAAAAGCAATGAATCCCTTGAAAATTTATTAACAACCGTTCACGCAGAGACTGAAAACCTTAGCGTTGTGCAAACAGAAGACGAAATTTTAGCTTCGTAAGAATATTTAAAATTTTTTAAATATTTTTAACCTATTATTTTGTTAATTTTTATATATTGTAACCAAATTACACATTATAAATTAAAAAAATCTTACTATTTTAGAAATATAATTTGATTTAAAATAATGCTTAAAGTAGTTTTTTTACAAATCTTATTTCTTCTTTACTATTTTTTATAACTTAAACATTTCAAATTCCATTTCTTAACATCATCTAGAACTAAATAATAAAGAAGCAATTTTAGTTAGCATTTTTTTACTTTTTATTATTATAAAAATTTATGTTATGTATCCCATTATGTATTATAAATATTTATTCATGTTTATAAATAATTTTAGTCTATTAAAATACCAAAAAAATGCATAGATCTAGTTCTACACAAGAGAAGAATTCAGAAAATAGTGTCCCATTGAAGCGAAGAAAAATTGACGCTCCGCCTTTATCCAAGTATTTCGAAATTTTTGTGGAAAATGATGTAAAACAAGCTCGGTGTAAAGAGTGTGAATCCAAAGAGCCATAGATAAGCCGAATTATAAAAATGACTGATGGGAACACTTCAGGAGTCAAACGAAATCTCAAGAGATACCACGAAAAAGAATTTAAGGATATTTATTTTGCTTCACAATCCAAAGTAAATAAAAATTTATAATATAAATGGATTTAGTAGATAAATTATACTTTCAAAAAAATTTGTATATTAAAATTACATAAAAAATTAAGTCATAAAAATTCTGCTAAAGTAAAAAAAAAATGTTTTTAGAACATTGTTTTGATTATTATACTTTAAAAAAATTTACTTTATTTCTGCACACGTACATTACTTTGGTCCTTCAAATTTAAACTTTTTTTTTGACCAGATTACTCTCTTCTTCTTTAAAAATAGTCGAAATTTTTTTTTTTTTTACTATCTCATAGTAAACCTCAGAAAAAGTAACTTTTTTTCAAAGCAAAAATGCATGTAAAAGTTTATGAGCTTTGAGACACCATAACCTAAATATTAATTTTAAAAAATACATGTCTTTTTTCGATTTGTAACAAATCAGAGATGGAAAAATTTAAGATTCAAAAATCTTTGATGTTTACTTGAAGACAAATTACAATATCGTCTTTTAAAATAAATTTAAACTTGATAAAAGTTTATTTTACTTGTTCCTAACTTTCTGGGCTTGTTACCGTTTAATGGTACTTAAAAGGACGTTTTATTTTAAACAGAAAAAGAAAAACTTTATAAAAAAATTGAGCCACTGCAATCTGGAGTGGAATTTCACTTTATAAGAGTGAGATTTCACTCTTACAGAGTATTTTTCTCACTCTGATTGGTGTGGCTCGATTTTAATTCTTATGTAGTGGGTTCCCCACTCCAAGGAATTTAGAGAGTTTCTTTACACTGAAAAAACTGTCAACAACTTTAAACTTATTTTTAAAAAATAGTATTGTAAGCTGGTCTAAAAAGGACCACAAAGGTAAAAACATGTTGTCAACACTGTAAAATTAAAATTTCCTGAAAGCAATAAATACTACAAAATAAAGAATTACAAATGCTCTATTGTTTATAAAACTTTTATAAAACTACAGCTCTTCTCTAAATTGAATAAAGAAAACCAGAATATTAAATAATTATTTTTTTGCAATAAATTTAGACAAAAAATAAGTTTTTCTGAAAAATGTACAACTGGGACTTTCGAAATTTGATGAAATTGATTTCAATGATATTTTTATTTGGGGTGAAAAACAACCTTCTAGAAGAAGGTTATCTCAATGGGAACAACCTACTTAAATTTTCTCTTGGTAAAATTTCGTCCAGAAATTCGTCAAAGTATTTTTAAAATAGTATAACGTAATTTATGGACCAAGCTTAACTTTTAAACCTATTGTGGGAAACTTTTTACAAATTCTTGTATTATCTAGGGAGATTAAACCTTCTAAAGTATTTAAGACTTTTTAAAAGTTTAATTAGAGTATATTTATTTCATAATTGCGGAAGAATTAATTGAAAATTTTTTTTTTAGAAATTTGAAGAAGTATTCATTGAAAAAATAGTAAATTGGACCGTGAAAAAATACTTACAATATAATTTCTTTGACAACGAAGATGCACAAGATTTATTTAAATATTTAAATCCGTCGGCTGATGTTCCAAAGCGAAATCACTTAAAAACGTTGATTCAAAACCAGTTCTACGAGAAGCAAGAAATAGTTATGAAAATTTTGCAACTAAATAAGTCTAAGATTTCGTTCACAACAGACGGTTGGACTTCTATAGCTAACAGAAGCTACTTTGGAATTACTGCTCACTTCATTGACGACAGTTGGATTCTTCAATCTCTTGTGATAGATTTTCTTCCTTCGCATGGCCAACACAAGGGAAAAGACATTGCTGCTTGTTTTTTTAAAATGTCAAAAGAATATAAAATTGATAAAAAAATAATGGGTATAATAATGGACAATACTGCTGCGAATTCAAAATTTATGACTGAGCTAAAAAAGTTAATACAATGTTTCGACGATGAAAATCAACATTTTAAGTGTTTAGCACACATTTTAAATCTCTCTGTTCAGGACATGTTAAAAATTATGAAAATTAATACTTCACAATCTAAAAAAGAAGAATCTAATGAAAGTGAAGAAGAGAGTGCAGAAGAGAGTGAAGAAGAAAGTGAAGAAGAGAGTGAAATGACTGGAACTGAAGAAGCCGAAAATGTTGAAGAAGAACTATTAGAATCAATGACTTGCACCTCACCTGTAAACAAATTGAGAAATTTATTTAAAATTTTAAAAAAGTCAGAACAGTGGCAGAATAAATTAAAAACTTGCTGCGAAACCTGCAATATTAAAATGCATTCTCCTAAAATCGATGTCAAAACAAGATGGAACTCTACGTACGACATGATTATTCCAGCAATAAATATGCAGCCGGCAGTAGAACTACTGTGTGAGCATAATAAAAAATTATCGGACTTGAAAATTACGAACTATGAATGGAAGGTTTTTAAAGAAATCACGAAATATTTACGTCACTTTAAAGTATTGACCAATTTATTCAGCGGAGAAAAATACCCCACACTAAATCTAGTGGTAATTGGAGTTAATTTATTACTAGACAAATTGGCAACGTCTATTGAAAAACTTATTGATTCTGAAGAATTATATCTAGTTGAAGAAATGATGGTGGAAGCGCGCCTTCAAGCAGCCTATGCGAAGATTATGAAGCATTACAGTCCAACGAACTGGACCTACTGTACAGTACTGATCTTAGATCCTAGGCATAAAGTGGAAACATTCGACAAAACAACTTGGGGCAAAGAAATGAAGAAAACATCACTCAAAAAATTCAAAAACGCTTTAAATACGGAATATTTTTAAAAAATACAGGATGAAGAACATCAAGTAATACAACAAATATAGTATAAAAGTATAAAATTTAGTATAAACCTCTTGAGAACTTCCTTTCGAAATTTTCTGGCAACTTCATTTGCAAGCCTACATTGGAAAATTTCAGAAAACTTCTCTTAAAAAATTCCTCATAACATTTCTGGAATCTTCTTGAAAATTTTCATTGAAAGCCTTCCTTGGATACTTCCTTGGAAACTACCTTGCAAAGTGCCCAGAATCTAAACTGGGAAATTTTTAGAAATTTCATTTGGAAACTTCTTAGAAACTATCCCTGAAAACTTCCTTTAAACTTCCCTTGGAAATAATCCTTGGAATCTTTCTTGAAAAGTTCCTACAATTTTCCCTTGGCAATATTTGAAAACTTCCTTTAGAAACTTTTGAAAACTTTCTCTAAATGCTTCCTTAAAACTTCTCTTAAAACTTCCTTAGAAAGTTCCGAGAATCTTCACTTGAAAATTTTTGGAATCTTCCCTTAGAAAGATTACTCGTAAACTTTCTTGCAGTGATTCTAGAATCGTTTTTAGGAATATTTCTAGAATTTTCCCTTGAAAATATTTGGAAACTTTCCTTGAAAATGTTTATAAACTTTCTTTGGAAACTTTCTAGAATCTTCATCTGAAAATTTCCTAAAAAGTTACCTTGAAAACATGCATCATAAACTTTCTTGGAAAGGTTTTAGAATCTTCCTTTGGAATATTTCCAATTTCCTAGAATCAACTCTAGGGGATTTTTTGTATCTTCCTTTGTATACTTTCTTAGAGACTTTCTTAAAAAATCTTAGAATCATCCTGGAATTTCCCCCTGACACTTTCTAAAAAATTTCGGAAAATTTCCCTTGAACACTTTCTGGGAACTTTCTTTGTAAACTTTAGTTGCTTTTATTTAAAAACGGAATTTTGAAAATAAGGCAAGATATTTTTTATTTTTAAAAAATATTGTTAATAGGATTAAAATAAAAAAAATGAAAGAAAAAAAAAGTAGAAATTTAATTATATTTCTACTTCTACAGTGTTATTAAAAATTAAAAATATATTTTGCCTTTTTTTAAATCGTCATTTTCATTTATTCATGAATGTATTATTTTATATTAATGGTTATTGTAATATTTAAAAATCTTTAGATTGCGAATCCGCCAACCTGCAATGACTATGTTGAAAATACTGAAAATGGTGATGAAGATGATGACTTAAATGTAAATTCTTTATTCGAAGATAGTCCTGTTGAAGCTTCTGTCAGTGACTGGAAACAAGAATTTAACATTTATTGTTCAGAAAAACGAGCTGACAGTAACACTGATGTTTTGGAATGGTGGAAAAATCACCAAAAAACTTACCCGATTTTATCTAAAATGGCGAGGGATTATTTATCAATCCAAGCAACGTCTGTGCCATCTGAGCGTTTGTTCTCAAGGAGTTCGTTGACTATCACGAAACATCGAAATCGATTAAATGATTCATCAATTAGATTTTAATGTGTCTTAATTCTTGAACTAGCTGTTCCTTAGCGAGTTTAATTCAGCAAAAAATGTAATTACGATAATTACGAAATTAATAAATAACTATTTTCTCGATAATAAATAAAAGTCTTTTATTTCATTATAAACATTATTATTTGATAAACAAATTTAATTACAAAAAATTATATAATTGAAAAGAAGACAATTTAATAAAATATTAAAAACAAGAATAGATTGATTCTAGTTATAATTAATAATTTAATTAAATTTTATTTTGTATAATGCTTTTTCTTTTAAAATTAGAACAATAAAAGTAGTTTATTTATTTATTTCTGTTTTTCTGCAACGTTTTGTTTTAAAACAAATATTTTCTAAAAAGCTAAATTTAAATAAATAGAAAATTAAAATTAACTACAAAAGTTTACTGAACACTTAAAAGATTCCAGAAACCTTAAAATATTTTAAAGAGCAAGATTTAATATATATTAATTTTATATAATTTTTAAAAGTCTGTTTTAAACCCTTTTAACCATTTTTTAATTTTATGATTTTCTAGAAATTTTAATCATATTTGTAATTAAAAAGTTTTATTAAATTATATGATTCAACAATTTTTTAAGAATTAAACTTTTATAAAACTCAACAAAATTTCTAAACATCTAATTTTATATTATTTTTCGATTTATAATTTTAAATAAGATTTTTAAACCTTCACTTTCACTATTTCTTTTCCTTTTTGTTTTAAGGCTTATGATTTTTCGTGTTCTGTTTGTTACGTCCGTCTCGGCGGGCTTATCCTTCAAAATTTCCTTTTTCCCTTCCTCAGACATTTCTTGATCCCCTTCCGACCCTCCCTATCTCCTTTTCCGTTCCCGTCCGAGTCATTTCCCTTCCCATCATCCTGATTGACAGAACTCTCAAGGCTAAAATGACCCTTCTTCCTGTCCTCAACATTATTTTTGTTTTTTGATTCATCCATTTTTCGTTCCCACGATTGACGAAGAATTACATGATCAATCCCAGCAGAGCTCCGTGTGCTGGGGCAAGGCTACGAATTGCCGGGAGGTCGCTCTGTATCCCGGAACCACCGTGAGCCAAACCCCCTCAAGCAGCCCCGAAAAGCATCCGGGTCCAGGCATCCGCTGCATCCATGCGAGCAATTTCACTGAGCGTTACAGTGATCTACTCGTACTTCAACAGCGGGGAACC
The DNA here is from genome assembly GCA_037103525.1 of Ganaspis brasiliensis. NCBI lineage: Eukaryota > Metazoa > Arthropoda > Insecta > Hymenoptera > Figitidae > Ganaspis > Ganaspis brasiliensis. Next base: position 3,168,510 of record JAZKLR010000211.1, read on the forward strand.
CTTCACCAGCCGTGACCCAGTGCCAGGCGGGTTTGTGACCCTGGTGCCTTTCATCTCTCGGCACGGTAGGTAACACCTAATAGAATAGGCGGGCTGCTTCTTAGTTTGGACACAATTACCCGTAAGCCTCTTCAACAGCTTCAAGGTCCTGCAGCCCCTAGGAGGGGTCGAGCACTTACAGATTTGTGCCAGCCCGAGAAACGAATCTCTCGAGAAATACCTAGTCCCACTGGGGCTATACTCCAACGGCTACAAACCTACAATCTAGTTACTAGTCACTAAACCCTTTACATAATGAAACCCGGATGATCTAAATCATCCGAGTTGCACCGGAAGGTCACGGGTATGGAAAAATTGTCACTGTAAGAAATGGTAAATCCAAAGTGACAAAGAAGACTGAGTGCCCCAAAAGGGAGGGTGGTTAGCATCGCTTGTTTCGGCCCGGTCAACGTTACTTGACCAGAAAACACCAAGCGAAGTACCCAGCGGGGACCGCGTGGAGGTTCCACCCTTGGAGCAGACCGAGGCCTGTCACCACACTCGTGATTTCCAGCCTAGCTCTGGACTATGCTTCCGCATGGTCGTAGCGAGTAGGTTGTCTGAAAAAAAAAGCTTCGCATTTTCAGTTGTCATTGATTAGTTTTACCTAGTCATTGTTGACAGCTCTGCGACTTCTATCTTCTTTTCGGGAGAGAGAGGAGCGCGCGAATTCCGCAAACACTGTTTTTTTAGTTTTAAAACAATATTTATTGAAATTAAAGTTTTTCAGTACAATAAATTATACAATAGCAGTTGACTTATAACTAGGTTCCTATTTCTAGAGTAAAGTAGAAATTTTATCCTATACGAGATATGGTTGTGTGTTTTTATTATTCAAATTCGTTGCCTTTTGGGCTATATTAATTTATTTAGGTAAAAAATTGTCGCAAAAACCTATTAATTCTCAAATTTTATAACTAAACTAAAACTAATAAACTATAACGAGGGATAGGATATAAAAACAAAACAGCGCAGAGAGCAGGAGCTCTTTGACTTTCAAACAACTAGGTGATATGGCAACTTAGTTTTTATCTTAAACGGCGCAGTATCTGTAGTATACATATATATATCATCTAGTTCCGAAAGATGCGAGATTTGGGTCTTATAAAATTTATTGCTACTATACAATATTTCCTCTTCGATTGTTTTAATATTACATTTGTTCTTAATGGCTTCATTAGTCTCTCGCGGATCTGCATTGGTTATCATGCGAAGACACTTATTTTGTACCCTTTGCAAGGAATCGATATTTGATTTACAGGTATTTCCCCAAATCGGAGATGCGTACAGCATTAACGGTTTGACAATAGAATTGTATAGAATTAGTTTATTTTTTTGGCTTAATGTGCTTCGCCTTCCTATAAGAGGACGTAAGGCGCCTACCATTTTGAACGTATTACTTCTAGCTCGATTAACATGCGCTGTAAAATTCAATTTTTGGTCTAAAACCCCTCCTAAGTATTTTACATTTGTTTTTCGCTTAATAATTGTATCAGCAATAACGAAATCGGGAATATTATCTTTTTTAACGCTTCCAGTAAATATAATATAATTTGTTTTATCAACATTAACTTTTAGTTTCCATTTATGAAAGAAATGTAGGAGGAGTTTAACAAATATTTGCAGCTTTGTTACTGTCAGTTTTTGATTAATCGAGGTTACATATGCTGCCGTATCATCGGCGAAAATTGCTATTTTAGGTTTATTTGTAGATCCAGTAAAACCATTGCTGTAGATTGTTTAATATTTAAATTTGTGCTGATATGATTTGTAACTCTAAGAAGTTGGTGGAGTGTGCTGCGCTTACTTCTGAAGCCAAATTGTTCCGGTATTAAAACTTTATTCAAATTTTCAAAATCTAAGATCCTGTTATAAATTATTTTTTCAAGAACTTTACTAAGAGTTGACAAGAGACTGATAGGTCTATAACTGACGGGAAGTTTTGTATCTTTGCCTGATTTATGAAAAGGTAAAACATTAGCTATTTTCCATTGGCCAGGGAAGTATGAAATTTTAAAAGATGCATTAAAAATATGCGTTAGTTGTACTAGAGCTTTACGTGGCAAATTTTTTAGTATTATATTCTGGATTCCATCTAGGCCAGGTGCTTTTCTTGGTTTAACTAACCGTATGATTTTCTTTATTTCTAAGGGTGAAGTAAGAACTATATCATCACAATTAATTGGAATGTCAAGCAAATCCTCGAAGTTGGCTCTAGCAAGATTTTCTGTATCCGAATCACTCATATTTTGAGTCATACAATGAATCTTTTTATAGTGTTCGCCGAGTAAATTAGCTTTTTGCGCATTTCCAAAAGTGAGTACATTATTGTCATCCAAAAGATTAGGAATGATATTAGAATTAGTTTTAGTAAAGCATTTAGCCATTTTCCAAAGAGAATTATTTTTAACTTCTAGATTATCTAGTTTTTTATTCCACGTATCATTATTAAACTTTGCAATTTTTTTATTAATGGTATTTGTCAATTTGTTTTTAATTTTCCTAATTTCATCACTATTAGTCCTTTGATGTATTTTTCTAAGATCATTCCTAATTTTTATTAAATCTAAGATCTCAGGAGGAAGTGTGTACCTATTTTTAGCGCCAACTTCGATGCAGGGAATACATTCTTTCACTGCCTCGTTTATCACAGTCGTAAGATTCCCAATACTATCATCTACTTCCTGATTTGAGTTTAATTTATTATTAATGACAAGTTTATCGTTAATTTTAATTCTGAATAATTCCCAGTTTGCTAGTTTATAATTAGGAATTGTTACTCTGTCCCTAACGAAGTTAGAACCCATTATATTTATCACAATAGTTCGATGATCGGAGTTGAGTTTATCCAACAGCTCAAGCTCCACTCTTTGCTTAATATTTTTTATGTATCCAATATCTACAGTACTAGGTTTATATTTTTTGCAATGAGGGTAAAGTGTGAAACCATCTGGTGCAATTATGGTGTACATTTTTTTAATTGAAAATTCTAAAAGAGTTTTGCCATTTGCATTGTTACTATTGCAGTGCCAGAAAAAGTTTTTTGCATTAAAATCACCATATACTAAGAGTTTTGTACTTAAATTATCTATTATCTGTAGGTCATTATCAAAAATTGTACTATCTGGTGGATTATAAGTTGATACTATGGTAAGATTATTTGATAGTTTAATAGCTACTGCTTCTAGACTATTATTGAGCTTGAGTGGAACCTGATGATGCTGGATTCCATTTTTAACTAATATTGCAACTCCCCCTCCTATTTGATCGCTTATCCTATCTTCCCTGATGCACTGATAACCAGGAATATAAAACTTAATGGAGCTTTCGAGTTTTGTTTCGTTAAGTAATAAAATATCTATTTTTTGTTCCCGTAATAAGTGTTTAACCTCGTTAACTTTGCTTCTAATTCCATTAGCATTCCAGTGCATCAGTCTAAGATTGGAGATTTGTTGTTTATTTACAGCCATTTTTTAAAGTTAGTCTATAAAAAACCTGCAGTCTATCAAAATCATTACTACAGTGCTTAAGCTCTTCGGTGAGGTTTTTAACTAGACTTATCATACTAGATAAATTACAAACCTCGTTTAGTTTTTTCATTTCGGCTAATAGTTCTTGTAGCTCATCCATGTCCTTCGAAGACGACTGTTTTTCCTGACTAAGCCAGTGGTTTGACTGATATATACTCTCCAGGGGACGATCCTTTTGTATACTTGTTGGTAGGCTCGGAAAGTTGGCGGTAGTTTTTCCTGGAACAGCGGGACGTTCGTTGCGCTTATCAGCTGTAGGTTTCTTTCTTTCCTTTTTTGACTCAATTTTGGCCAGGTGTTTAATGAGTTCTGGACATCCTGAGTAGTTCGCAGGGTGGTTACCTTGACAGTTGTAGCAAATGGCAGGTTCAGATTTGGTTTTTTTACAATCTTTCGTGAGATGTTCTTGATCACACTTAACACAAGCTGGCACATTTTTACAGTAGTTTGCACCATGCCCGAATTGTTGACAGCGATGGCACTGAGTGATTTTTCTTTGGCTTTTAAAACTCTCCCAGTATATCTTCATGTGGCACAAATACCTTATGGCTCTGATATCTTTGATTTTTGCGTCATGTGGGAAGTCAATCATAAAAATAGGGCTGTCAATTAGCGCCTTCGCAGATTTTTTCATTTGGGTAACTTTGGTGCACTTATGCCCAAGTAATTCAAGGTCTTCTTTGATGGCTTGTTCGGGAATTTTCGGAAGTCCTTTCAGAACAAGTCTCTTCGTCTTTTGCTCCTTTGTTGGGTGTGTGTAGAAAGAGCACCCAGCCACTTCTATCTCCTGAATTAGTATTTTGTAGTCTTCTAATGTTTCCGGGAACAACATAATTTTGTTCGGTGCATAGTGGATTTTAATATCACCTCTTATAAACAACTTGATTGTTGACACTAGGGCCTCATAATTGTCCAGTTCCTGCGTTAAGATTATCGGCGGAACTTTAATCTTCTTAGTTGGTTTCTCTGAGGTTCCTTCTGCATCAGTGCCCATATCAGAATCCGTGATGTCACCAAGGACTTTAAATTTGTTACTGAGAGGAATTTCATTTTTTTCCTCCGCATCTGTTCTTGGTCGTTTATGAGGTCTGACGCCCCATTTGCTGGACATGGTGCCCGAAAAACTCGACGCGCGTCAAACGCTTTCGCCGTGTGAAACAGCGCGCGCCACACGCCTTCGCTGTTTCACAATGAAACGGTTTATTTGTTTAAGTAACTTTTCTAAAATTTCACGAGAACGACTAGTGCGACGACTGTATGTCAATACTCACTCTTCAATCCCAAGTCAATCACTGCAATCCGCAAACACTGACCACATCCCCCGACTAATAACACGCGGCGCGTTCGTAGGCCATTGGATCAGGCCGCCGAGGCATCGTTCCAGTCTAAGTCTGTCCGTCATAAAGTCCGAACATGAGGTCAGGACGTGAGCAGCGGTCTCTTCCGGGGCTCCACACGCGCAGCCCGGCCAGTCTCGGAGACTGAATCGCCACAAATAGGCGGCAAAGTCTGCGTGACCGGTCAGGAATTGCGAAGGGTGGCGCCCTGGAGTGACGTGGCGCTCTCCGAGTCTGACACTCACATCCGGAATGTAGTCATAGGTTTTCCTACCCAGATCGTCCGCGTCTCAGGATTCTTGCCACAGTCGGACAGTCTCCTTTTTAACTAGGGCAGCCGTTCCGCGATCAATATCTACAGAAAGGATGTTCGGGGACCCGTGCGAGAATTTTTCTCGCTTACTTACTCAGGAAAGGGTGGCCCGCTCCTGAAGCAGGAGGTCCACCGGTAACTCCCCAGCCAGTACGCAAAGCGCGCTGGTCGGGAGACGTCCTGTAAGCCCTAGTCATTGTAAGTAGAGTCCGTCGTTGTGCTGAGAGTAGTCTTCGTTCGTCAGTGCCTGTCACAAGGTCAGACCACCCGGCCGAAGCGTATCCAGCAACGGATCGGAATAGCCCTTGGTACAAAATTTTCATTGTTCCAAAGGTTAGTCCCCACGCCGCAGGAGCGACTCGGCGGATGTCCGCAAAGTCAGTCTTTAGTCGGTTGGCCGTTTTGATACAATGTGTCTCTACTCTGAGGCCCTGGTCAATATGGACGCCAAGGAGACGCACCCACTTTTTGAGCGGGAACGACGCCTTATCCAGCTTGACAACAGGTTCTCTCAGGTTCCAGTCAGATTCGTATCTCTTTTCCACGTACTTTCGATTTCCCTTGCTCCGAGCTCCCCCTCCTGGGAGCCTGGGATGTCTGAGGAATATAATATCCGTCTTAGTCTTGGACAACCTGAGGCCGCGCGTGCGGCACTATCCGTCCACTCGGTCTACCACCTTCTGAGCCTTTTTCTCAACTTCGATCTTGGATTTCCCAGAAACAAGCTTGGTGAGGTCATCGGCATAGGTGACGAAGTCCCCATCAAGCTCGTCTTCCAGTACTCTCAGAAGATCGTCGAAGGCAACATTCCATGCACAGGGGCCCAGAACGGATACCTGTAGACAACTCTTGGTGAGCGTCTTGGTATTGCTGCCTCCGATCCAAGAAATAGTCATGGAGCGGCTATCGACATAACTTTTTAAGACGCTCAGTATGTTTTTCGGATAACGTCTCATCTCGAGGCCTCTGAGTACATCGGGCCACCTCAGATTGTCGAAGGCACCAGTGATGTCGAACAAAAGGCAGAAACATATTTCTCCCCCTGCCGATCGACTATCCTTCTCAGTTCGGAAATGGCATCCTCAGTTGATTTATTTTTCACGAATCCGAACTGCCAAGGAGACAGTCGGTCCGCAGCCAATGCTGAACGTCCCAGCTTTCTCAGGAGCAGTCTCTCGAATATTTTTCCGAGCACGGAGAGAAGGCACACAGGTCTGTAGGACCTGACGTTCGTAAGGTCTTTGCCCCGTCCTTTCGGTATTATACATAGGTTGCCGCGTTTCCACGTTTTAGGGAAGTAGCTCAGCCTCAAGCAACTTTTCACCAGTCCAAGGTAAGCTCTCTCCAAGAATGGTTACGCCATTTTGACCACGGAGACTTCCACTTCGTCAGGCACGGGTGCTTGATTGTTGAGGAGAGTCCGGATGATTTTCCAAACCTCGAGGCCGGTAAAAGGGAGCTCATCATCGGCTGGGGCCTCGTAAGGAGCAGGTGCTCCCACGAGGTTGTCAGCTGTCCCATCGTCATCCAGGACAAACGCACTCATAAAGAGTTGTGATCCTTGAGACATGGATTGAGCGGCAATGCCATGTTCGTCCGTGATTGTTCGTAGTATTGTCTCGGTCTTGAGTTTACCGGCCACAGTTTTGTAAACAATACCCCAGGGGTTCGCATTGCCCTCCTTCTCGACAAGCCGCTTCCAGGAGTCCTGGCTGGTCTTCCTTACCTTCTCCTCAGGCGCTGAACATCGTGTTTCATTTGCGTGAGGGAGCTTCAGGCTGAGCCTCGTTGAGAACCTCCAGGTTTGTCGTGAGGGTCCTCTGGAAGTCCTCCAGCCTAACTTTCTTAGCGATATATTTCGTCGGGCGTTTGTCAGGGATTATTGTATCTGTCCTCGTTTGCACTGAGATTAATCTCAATAAGCGCGTGGTCACTTGTCGTTGCGTCCTTACGAAAGGTCCTGTCTATGATCATTGGTAACAGAGCACCGGTGACCAGCGTAATGTCAATGTGCAAAGCGCCACGTCCGCTGCGGAATGTGCATTCCCCACCGTGATTCAGGACGTGAAGATTGTGCTGGACAATGAAGTCTTGAACCAGTTCACCCTTGTCATCAATGACAGGGGATCCCCAGAGAGGAGACTTAGCATTGACGTTCGCACAAATAATCACGTTTCTGCCTCGCAGTTCCCTAAAAGAGTGGGAGAGGCAGTCAAAGTGCTCCTCAGTGCTCTCCGCAAATTAAAAGTACGCAAATATTGCGTAGAGAGACACAGCAAAGCCATGTATCACGACGAAGATCGTGTGCTGGTTCGTAAGGTGCTCCAATACTGTCATGTTAGTCCTGGGATTAAAATTTATGGCAGCGCATCTGGGTTTAATGCACCCCTGCGCTGTCGCTCTTCTAAAAGTAGAACAAAGTCCAACGTGTTCGCTCATGCTGTTGGCGTATGGCTTGCGGCAGCTCCGTTATATAAGACCCGATCTCGTACCGTCGAAAATACATTTACTTAAAAAATCACCAAAACATACTGTCTTGTTAGATAATAAACAAAAGAGTAAAAAGAACGTTCCATTAGAGTATTTTCTGCGAGTTAAAGATCAAATCTGAGCTGGGAATCCAATCATCAGATAAACATTTTGTAAAATCCTGAAAATTTGAATTTAATAAATAAAATTTTAAAAGTTAAAAAAAGTCGAAAATACAATTCAAATGTGTCTACACATTTTGATATCTCCTGAAACATCTTTTGGCAGGAGATTCTTAAAAAATAGATATCTGGAAGTTTTCAAGGGAAGTTTTCGGTAATTTCCCAAGGAAAGTTCCCAAGGAAAGTTTCCAGGAAGCTTCCTAGGAGGAGGACATTTTGCTATTTGCAGGAAGTTTCCGGGCAACTTCCAAACTCACCACGGGAAATTTCCTGGAAATTCGGATGCTATCTGGGTATATGAGTTCAAAATATATAAAAACAACTTAATAATTGCTTAATTTAGACGTGGTTTTCGAAACAGGAGGGGAGAGCTGTGTTAATTTGCATTCGTTAATGACTTAGTCAGAAATTGTTTTTATTGATGAAATATATATTATTTATTTCACAAAAATTTACTTTTTTTTAAATATATTTTATTACACATTTGGTACAAATTATTTAATACATTAAAGTATAAATTCGGAATTTCTAGTATAAAACAAAATACACACATCATTCTAACAGAAGCATAGATCAACTAACTCGTGAACTAGTAACTCATTTTTACAAGTGCTTGCGACTACAGCGCCATCCAGCTTTAACTAATGTAACATATTTAAAACAAGGGAAGCATATTACAAATAACTTTTACATATAAAACTCATCAATATATTATAAGCTAAATCTGATTTCTACAAAATTTCATGATTATAATGTATACCTATAATTACCTATATTATTACATAATACATAATTACGCATTTATTCTTGGATTACATAAAATTTAATTAATAGAGTTGAAAATGATGTTTTCCAACGGTGATTTCATGAGTTAGCTATAATTTTAATTTCTGCAGAAATTTATATGTAAATTGCCTGGGTAAACTAACTGATAAGTATAGATATGCTTAAGATTCCACTTGAATGTCCTGTCTCTCAATAAATTAATTTAGTATTACAGTTTTATTATTACACGAACAAGGTCGATTAAACTCTTGACCAGTTAGACTTAACCATTTATTTATCACTGCAAATAAAATTTTTAAAATATAAGTTTGTCAATATTAATATAATTATACAGTACCGCTCAAAAGGATTTGCCCACCCTACGGCATGCAAGGGCATTACAAAACGTTTTGTATCTTCATTCAGTAGCGGCTTTAGGGGGGGCGAACCCGGGCGATCGCATCCAGGGATGTAGACGTAATATAGAAGAAAATTTTTGAACTGTCCAGGTCAAAAGATAACATTTTTTAAATTTAGCTTAAACTTTGCTAGAGTGTTTTCACTGTTAGTGAAAGTGTAAACATTAAATTTTTTCAAATTTCATAAAATAGTTTTTTAGTTACACAGTTTTAAAATTTCGATTTTTTTTTAATTTATTATATGTCTAACCAGATTGTATATTATAGGGGGGGGGGGGGGGGCGACAAAATTGAACTTTGCCCGGGGCGCAGAAAGTGCTAAAGCCAGCTCTGTCTTCATTAATAATAAAGATAAATCCTTCATCAAATATTTATTTTAAATTTTAAGTATTCGACTTAAAACGACACCTAAACAAAATTAAAAAAAAAATTTTATTGTTTAATTGCTTAAATTAAAAAAAAAACTTTTTTTTCACTTTTTTCGAAAAATTTCAAATCAATACAATTTTTGAAGATATTATCACATTTTAATTCTACAAATGGCATTTGAAAGCATTAATACAATTTTTCCTTCTGTATATGTGACGCTCCGCGAGAGAAGGGACCTATCGCGGAAAAAATGAATTTTCATTTTTTTATGCTAAAAGATAATTTTTGAGTTGTTCTTTCAGTTCCATGTATCAAAAATTTTTTTGTAATTACACTTTTTGTTATAATGCTTCAAACCTAGGCATACTAAGTGTATGTCATTTTATGGTTTTTCTTTAAACAACCGTCCCGTGACATTAACAATTCATTATTTTGATTTTTTTATGGTAATCGGTAGTTTTTGAGTTGCTTTTTGAGTGGATTATTATTAATATGTATTACTTATATTAATTATTATTAATGAAGATACCAAACTTTTTGTAATGCCCTTGCATGCCGTAGGGTGTGCAAATCCTTTTGAGCGGCACTGTATATATTATTTTTATTTAATGTCTTCAGGGCAGAGACCGTCACGAAAGTTATTTGGTTTTTGGAGTTTTTTTCGAAATATATCGTAAAAGTCAATAGATTTGACTTGAAAATCGAATTCATCAAATATAGAGCAAATAATAATAGATGTGCGGTGTTAAAATTTCAAAATTGATTTTCAATTTTCTGTTATTTCGCTTGACCCATAATTCGAACCGAAACAAAATAATTATGTTTTAAATTACGGGTCAAGCGAAATAATAAAAAATTGAAAATAAATTGCATACAGTTATTATTTGTCTAATTTTAATGAATTGATTTTTAAGTAAAAACTATTGACTTCTACGAGATATTTTGAAAAAAACCAAATTTTTTTCGTGATGGTCCCTGCATAAGGGTATGTGTTAAAAAAATAGAGCTAAAAAAAGAGCTAAAAGATAATTGTATTATTTTTAAAATTTACAAAAATTGTTTATAACTAATGTATATAGATTTTTTATAAAAATTATAAACGCTTCATACTTGTACCAGTCAATATTTTAAATAAATTGACATTTGCTAATTTATCTTGTCATTTAAGCGGAAAAGTCAACATTGAAATAAGAGCATTTTTGTTAATAGGCTCAGTCAGCTTTAAACAGTAAATAAAATCAAAAAAGACTTACCCCATTTAACCCCAGAAAGTACTGGACAAGCTGAGTGTTCAGTTTGGAAGTCTCCATCTCCATTTGGATTAAGATTGTACCAAAATGCCGCACTTCCTTTTTTTGGCTTTAAAGAAACATTTATTTTTGTAAATACCGTGTGACCCCCTTTTTCGACATTGTTTAACTGAAAAAAAGTATAATCTTATATGAAATTTAAAAACATAATTTTTTATTTTACGCTTATTTATTTATTTATTTATTATTTCATTTATTTCTCTTGTTTTTATCTCTGCGCAAAAAATTAAAAGTATTTTTAAAAACTGATTTTAAGTTCTCGAGGAACCTAGTAAACTTTCAAATTTACTTGAGTTTCAAATTCAAATTTGTTTTTTACAAAAAATACTTTCTTACCATAAATTTTATTGAATTTGCTTGAATTTCAAGATCAAATTTCGTTTTTTAGAAAAACTTTTATCAACATCAAATAGCTTGTAAAAAGACCCCTATATGAAACACTTTATATATTTTTACTTTTATGATATCTGTTTAGAAATATAATAAATTAAAACAAACTTTATTTAAAAAAACTCAAAATTTTGAAATTGTGTAGGTAACTCAAAAATTATTTTACGTAATTCAAATATATTTGGTATTTAAACACTTAGACTAACAATGAGAAGACCTAAGGAAAGTTTTAACTTAATTAAATAAATTTTATTTTTTGACCTGGGCAGTTGACAAATTTTATCCCACATGTTTCATATTTTATAAAACTTTAGAAATGCAGTTATTAATAAATATTACCATATTAAAATACGTACATAGAAAAGAACAGTAGCGATACGGTTTTCAATTTGGAGACGTTTCAGAAAATCCTTATTTTGTCTCTAAGATCAATAGTATTTATAAATTTGCATTAGTATTATTTAAAATTTTTTATCTGTTTGTAAAATTAAAAATAATTAATTAAATGTAAAAAAAATATTATTTGATTGTAAATGATTCGAGAAAGTGAAAGAAAAAAATGTGCTTTCTTTTAAAACCCTCTAAAAAATTGATGTCAGGAAATTAATGATAGGTATGCAAACAACATAGTTCTTTTCTGGAGACTTTCAATTATGACGCTTTTATATAGTGAACTGTACAGGAATTTTTACCAGAATTTTTTCTCAGTGTAGCTATATCCAGTGTTCTGACAAAATATTCAGAATGGTTTATGAGAAAGTTTACACAAAAATTTTGGATATACAGTTCATACCTTACAATATACAAGTTATACCTTACAAATAGGAATAATTTCAATAAGACCTTTATTATTATTAACAGTAATTTTGTGTCCTTTTTTTTGACACAAAAAACAGCATACCAGTCATTGACTTCCTAGCATAAATTTTTAAAAAATGTGTTTTTAAACAGGATAATAAAAATATTTAAAATTAATATTACATAAACATAAATTTGTATAATTTAGGTACTTACTATCCACACCTGTCTTGAAAAAAAGAAAGTTATTCCTCGATGCGGAAAAATATCACTTGCACTTTTTGAATTCTTTCGTCTCAAAAAAAAAAAAAAAAAATTTAAAGGTACAAAATCGTATCCGATTCTCCTAACTATTCATCTTGACTTTGATGTTGCTTTAGTGCATTATAATGAATAAATACGATTTAATCGGACAGAAAACTAAAAAAACAAATGAGCAAGTCAACAAACATCATATATAACATCTGCATATCGCAACCAAACATTTTTCCGTTATAAAAGACTAAATGAACATTAAGTATGTTTTAAAAAACAGTCAGGATGATCGGATACGATATTGTACTTTTAAAATTCTATTTATTTGAGTCGAAAGGGTTTAAAATATGCAAATGTTCTTTTTTTTGCATTGCGGGGAACAACCTTTCTTTTATTTAAGACAGGTATGTACCTCAAAATCATAATGTGGCATATAATGATCTCCAGTTTCATAATAAGCAGTCTGCAAAGATTCTGCTGTGTCAACATTTAAATTCGTCATGTCTTGTACTCGACGATTTATCTTTTTCACATATTCATGTTCTGAATCAGATAGCCACCCAGTCATAGTTTTCCTTATAGAAATGTCAAATTTTTTTTCTTTTCCTAATGCAGCTACTAATAACTAATAATTTTATACGATTGTTATAAATTAATGATTTTTAGTAGAAGAAAATAATATCTACAAAATAGATATCTTACAAAATAATGTTAAACACTAAAATTCTATATATTCACGCGCGTTAAAATCTGAATCATAAAAAATTGGTCAGTATTATTTCAAATTATATCTAGAAACAAACCTTGGGTTTCGCCAAGGATTTTATGGTCTCTATTTCTTCGTCGTAAATAACATCATGAAATATTAAAATTCTGGGCTCGAGAAATGCTTCCTCTTCTTTGAAAGGTGCTATTTTCAAGAATGGAATGCCTCGATTAACGTATCGACATTTCAGCTGTTTTTGGATTTTTGCTGGTAGTAAAATTTCTTCATTGCAAAGAATATTGAGTCTTTCAGTTTCAGATATTCCTGTCAAATCCCTAACTTTCACTGTATCGTTCAATTTCTACAAATAAATATCTTTATTTATTAGATAATTTTTACAAATAGTAATTTAAATTTGTGGTAGAACTTTTTACGAGGCTTTATAACGAATATATCAAGAAATAACCTAAAAAATTATTTATTATTTGAAAATTAAGTGACAACATGTTTCGACATATTTAATGCCCTTATCAGGTTACAAAATAAATAAATATTCACAAAAATTAGAAAGTAAAAGTTAATAATATTATAACAACAAACTTTTTCGGGAATACATCCAAACAATTTAATAACCATTCTAGAATTTTTTATAGGTATTTCTACAATGACTTTGAGAGAATTCTTTTTAGCAACGGAGTCACAAGATATTTCTGTCGCTCTCCAGAAAAGAATATTTTTTTCATGAATTTGAACAATTTTCTCTTTAAAATTCGAGTTGAAGATTTATTTCTGAAAGTTTAGAAAGTCTTCTAAAAATCCATTTTAATTCTTCTAGAAGAATTAATAATAGAAACCTTCGAATTATTCTTGTATCCTCAGTTCCTGAACGAATTTTAGAATTTATTATTATATCGGTACTGATTTGTTTCGTGTTGAATTGAACTTTCTCTTCAGAAATTTATTTCTTTAAAAGAATTATTTTTGAAAAATAATTTTTAAGAGAAAACAAAAAGCTATAAACGAGAAATAAGAAAGAATACTTTCTCGCTTCTAATAAGCTTCAAACTATAATTTAAAAAATAAAGAAAGAAAAAAGAAGAAGGAATTAAGTACCTATTTGTCAAACTCGTTGTACATAATAAATTCTAAAAATATCACAAAAATTATAAAGAAAAAAGAGGTAATTAGAAATTAGGTTAAATTCAATCTTGATTATTCTTTCTTTTTTGCTTCCTGAGGACAAAACTTTGTTGCAGGTAAAAAACATTCTGCAATTGTTTTTTCCTCATTATAAACAATTTTGTTATATATTTACAATTATAAATTTATTTAACTCACGTTCTCATCATCACTTCCTGAGACGAAGCAATACTTAATATTTTGTAAACTTAAAAAAACCAATAAACCATTTCTTATTAATCTTAATAGTGACATCGTACCCATATTTCGTTAAAACAGAAAGATTTTCTTTAAAGATACCTATATGTAAAAATAAAAAATGTTATAAAATTCTGCACTCAACTAATTTTTAAAAAAGTGTCCGCCTTTTTGTTAATTTTAAAATTGCTAAGAAAGTGCATCTAAAACATTAGTAAAATTAGAAAAAAAAATTAAAGAATATCAATTTTTGACAAAACTAGAGAGATTTTAAAAAAATTTGTTGGAAAAAGGGATAGATTCAAAATGAATTATTTAGAATGAAAAGAAGGGATTAAGTAAAATTGGTTGTTATTCAGATTTGGAACGGATAAAAAAAGGTAAATGGAAAAAGAGAAAATAAATTTTGGTAGAAAATTTGGGAACAAAATGGATATACTGCTTATTTAGATTCAGCATGGATATAAAAAAAGATTAAATTGAATAAATGAAGAATAAATTTGGATAGAAAATTTGAGATTTTCTATCCATTTTATAGAGTAGTGATATTTTTCGATAAAGATTTTGGGATGAATAGAAGTAAAAATTCAAATAGATTGCTGGGATTAAACAGAGGATAGAAAAATGATAGACGTGAATAGAAAAGGATATAGAACGTTTATCCTTTCCTTTCTAATCTTAAAGATCAGAAGAGATTCGACTGGATAAAGTTTCTATCCCATTACTTCCATCTGGGGCACTCCCAAAAAATATATCCTATACAAATTAATGGAGTAATATAGTAGTAGGTGATTCACTTAAATTAAATTTAATTAATTAAATTAAAGACCAAATAATTTATCAGGGAGATATTTTACTTACCCGACAATTGCCGTGTCGATAGTAGTAACTCAATTAATAAAACCGTCGATTGGAAACAGAAATATGCCAATTCAGATAAATGCTCTGTAACGTATCATTTGAGTATAATTTAACAATTAAAGAACGTGCGATTTCCAATTAATTAAAAGGTGAAATTAAAGTATTACGTTTAAATTATTTTCGTATTTTCGTTGCAATTATGTCAACAGGAAGCAAACAAGAAAAATTTGATATTGGAGATGGCACGTTTATTTCGACACCCATCTTATATGAATGCGCGTCTTCCTGGTCGCTGACATATTTATAAAAGAACAAATATTTATTAAAAGTTATTATTATTTATTATTATTTATCCCAAAAATGAACTCGGTTTCTCATATACAACGGTAGAAAAATTTCGAAATTCATGCAAAAAAATGTTATTAACAATAACTAGTAAAACAATAAAATTAAATTTTGCATAACTGTCCAACTTGTATTTTTTGTTTATCAAATGGAGTAAAAAAATAGTAAAAGTATTAAAAATACTCACCCATCGAGAAATCATGGGCACACTTCACAGATTTTGACACGATAAGAATTCTAATTTTATGAATATTTCTTATTTAATAATAATTTTTATATTGTTTTCATAAATATGATTAATATTTTAGTTATTTTAGTTATCACATAATACAATATAGGTTTTAATAACAAATGAAAATTCGGTTAAATTAGATTTAATTTTAATGACATTTCTATCGAATCTTTTTAAAACTCTAACAAATTATGAAAAAATGAGAAAACTGCATAAATAATATTTTAAACTACAAAAATCAGTAAAAATCTGTACATAATAATAAGGATGAAAAGAATATTATTAGACATGATTTTCATAATTTATTTACAACTCTTTTCTCTATTTTTAAGGTAATTGGTTCAGCTGGAGTAGTAGTAGGGTGCAGAGTTAGCTTAATATCTGAGACATTTTGAATATTTTCTTTTTTAAACACATATCTGTAAAGAATTGTTGATAAAATTATCTTCATTTCCATAAGGGCATAGGCAAATCCTAAGGAAGAAAATATAATAAATTTTTAACTGAGTTTGATATTTATGTTGAAAAAGGTTTATATACACGGAAAAAAGAGTTTTTGCTATTCACAAATCGGTTTGGGTTTTCCACAAACAGTAAAATAATTATTTACAAATACTTTACTGTTTATAGATTTTTTAAAAGAAAATTAGTTTTTCATAATAATTTTATGTTTTACAACAACAAAATTCAATCAACTACATATGCTTATGTATTTTGATGCGTTGATTACAGAAATGGTTGAAAAAATTGTCGACTATTCGATTTTTATGTTAAAAACCATAAAAAACTAAGGAAATTGATGGTTTTTTGCGTTTAACTCGTAAAAACCGCAAAATTCTAAAAATTAAATTAAAATTAAATTAAATTAAATTAAAAAAATGTTGTAGACAAAAGTTTCAGATCTTATTTAGATACAAATTTTATATTCTATACAATTTTTGATAAAAATGACTATTTTTCGGCAAAAATGCAAAAGAAAAACTTTAAAAGACCATGAAGACGGCCGAATTTTATTACTGTCGCGAAATTGATAAAAATTTCACAAAAATCATATACTATATTCATTTTTGTGCTTAAATATATTTATCATCGATTATCTTGAAAACTATTGAAGATAACAAAAAAATGTATGGGACTTAAAATGTGTATTTTCATGTGATCTATAATTTTTGTTAAAAACATTTTTTCAAATTTTTAATATTTACTGAGTTAAACTGAAAAAACTAAAATAAGTTTTTTATGTTTTTAACATGAAGATTTATAGCAGTTTGTGGGAAACTCAAGCCGGTTTGTGAAAAGCAGAAGTGATTTTTTCCGGGTAATTAACTATCGTACCTATACAGTTCCTGGAACCAGCACTAAAAGGCAAATAAGCGTATTGATGTCTTCCTGCAATTTTATCTGGTAAAAATCTATCTGGATCAAATTGAAGTGGATTAGGCCAATATTTCTCATCCCGATGGATTTTTGATATCACGACAAATATCGTACTATCTTTTGGATAAGTGTAGCCATCTGGTTTATACAATTTATGTAACATATTATATGTTATAGAGTCAAAATTCATCAAATGCAACAAGAAAAACTCAGAAGATGTTTTTATATGATAATATGTAAAGTTGAGTCATGATTATGATTTATAATTATAAATAATTAAATTTGATTAAATGAAAAAAAACCATAAGGAAATATACGCTCTAAATTCGAATCAGTGAAAATTTAGCCACTGAGTATATATAGAGAGTATATATATTTAAAAGTTTTAATTAATCACTTATGTAATAAATTCTAAAAAGAAGCTAATCAAACAATTTTTTTATTAATTTGTAAAAATATTAAAAGACAAAAAAGTAAAAAAAAAATAACAAAAAAGTAATAAAGTTAAAAGTAACAAAAATGATTGAAAAGATATATAATGTAAAATATTATTAGACCTTACTTATATTTATATTCTCTGTAGTTTGCCGTAAAATAATTGGTATAGGTGGAAATAATCGCATAGATTCTTTGATTACTCTCTCCGTGAATTCCATTCGGGCTAAAATATCCACAGTAAAAGAGGAACTTTCAGGACCTTCTTGACCGAAAATATTATACAGCTCCTGATAAACTTTCTCCTATATTAGTTAAAAGATGTTTATATTTTTTTTATATTTTAATGTAGGAATTTAATTCTCAACTGTGTTCCTTCCTATGATTATACTTATATATTTTAAATGTAACACACTGTGTTTAGTATTTTTATATATTAGTCGATGGTTTGTTTTAGTTTGGAATTGAAATTATGTATAATTACTAAGCCCACACAACGTAAAATATTCTCCGAATCTTATACTGTAAGTTTTGAAGCCAAGATCGCCTAGTGCGCTTCATCCTAGGCATCATTTAAAATAGAAAATATAAATATTATGTAATGAAAAATTAAATTAAGTTTTGCGTCAACATAAATTTCACATGCGCAGGCTTCACAGTGATAATGAAGAATATTTTAGGGAAAATAGGGGACTGAATATACAAAAATAGGGAACTTTTAGGGTACTTTAAAAGCTTTATAAATAAAGATAAATAAATTATATACAGTAGAACCTCGATTTTATTTGGGTAGGACAAAATTACAAAATTGTAGAACAAAAAAAATATAATTAAAAAATTTTCAAATTATTTTAAAAAATAAGAAAAATAACTACAAATTGTGGAAAGTAATTTAAAACTGATAAATAATAATTCAAAATTAAAGAAAATGAATGCAGAACTTCAGAAATAATTGAAAATCCTAGATATAAATTGAAATACAAAAGATAAGAATAATTAAAAATTGAAAAAAATAATAAAAAATAATTGACAATTGAAGAACATAATTGATAAATAAGAAAAATAATTTGAGAGAGTACATATTATATGAACTAAGAGGAAATAATTAAAAAAAGATTAGAATGATGATAAATTAAAAAATTGAAAATTTAGGTAATTAATTAAAAAACATAATTAAAAATAGGAAAAAAAAGAAATTAAAAAAGATTATAAAACTAATCAAAATTAAAAGAAAGAGTTCAAATTTGAGATAAATAATTAAATATTTAAAAAATCAATTTAAAAATAATTTAAAAAATTTAAAATTTTTTCTATAATTGCAAAATTATAGAAACAACGGAAAATGAAATACAATAATTAAAAATTGAGAAAATGATGAGAATAATTGAAAAAGAATTTTAAATTGATGAAAACAATCAACAATTGAAAAAAAAAGAAAATTTAAGAAACTAATTAAAAAATTATTACGGTTATTTAAAAAACAAATTAAACATTGAAAACAAAGACTCGAAATTTAAGATAATTAAATAAACACTAAGTAAATCAAACTGACAAAAGTTTTAAAAATTAAAAATTGAAGAAAATAAATTGCAAAATTATAGAAATAATTGAAAATTGAAGACGGTAATTTAATATTAAAAAAATATTTGAAAATTAAAAAAAAATCGAGATTTGAGGAGAATAATTTTAAAAACTTACAGAATATATATCAAATTAAAGGAAATAATTTAAAAACAGCAAAAATAATGATAAATTTTTAAAAATAATTAAAATTTGAGATAAATAATTGAAAATTTAAGAAATTATTTACAAAATACCGAAAGTAATTGTAAATTTGAAAAAAATAATTAAAAAATTCTAAAATTCATTAAAAATGTTTTTAATTAAATGAAATTTGAAATAAATTAAATGATTAAAGATTTAGTAAATCAGTTAAAAAATAATTTTAAAAATTATAATTTGGAGAAAAAAATTGCAAAATTATAGAAATAATTTAAAGTTTAGAAAATATTTGAGAATTAAAGAAAACAATCGAGAATTGAGAAGAATTGAAAAATGGCAAAAATAATGATAAATTTTTTAAAAGAATGGAAATTTGAGATAAATAATTGAAAATTTAGAAAATTAATTACAAAACACCGAAAGTAATTGTAAATTTGAAGAAAATAATTGAAAAATTCTAAAATTTATTAACAATTTTTTTAATTAATTGGAATTTGAAATATGTAATTAAAGGTTTAGTAAATCAGTAAAAATATAGTTTTAAAAATTAAAATTTTAAAAAAAAAATTGCAAAATTAAAGAAATCAATTTAAAAATGATGTAAATAATTAAAAAATAATATCTACAAATAACTGAAATTTGAGATAAATAAATTAAAAATGTAGAAAGTGTATGAAAAAATAAAATACTTTTAAAAACTAGAAGAAAATATTGTCAAAGTTATAGAAAAAAAAAAAATTTAATAAAATAACTGAAAACTGATAAACACAATAAAAAAATAATGAAAAAAACTAGAATGTAAAAAAATAACTGCAAGTTTTGGAAATTAATTGGAAAATAATGAAAATATTTAATAAGTAGAAAAAAAGAATTTAAATTGAATAAAAGAATTTAAATCTGATGAAAATAATTGATAGTTTATGAAATTAGACAAATAAAAATACAAATAAGTATGAATGGTAGGAAAAAATTAAGAAATAATGATAAACGTAATTGTAATTTGAAAAAAGGAATTGGAATAGGAGATGAAGGATTGAAAATTCAGGAAATATATTGAAATATAATTTAATAAATGAAAATTGGAGAAAATAATTTAAAAATGATAGGAATAATTGAAGATTGAAAAAATAATAGAAATTTAAAGAAGATTGAAAATAATTGAAAATCTCGAGATACCTTGACTTTTAATATACTTTCGTGAAAAATAGGGGATTTTAGGGTAACATTTTCTAAATAGGGGACTTTTAGGGACTAATCGCAAAATAGGGGACATTTAAGGGAAATAGGGGACGATCTGTGAAGCCTGCATGCGATTTGTAGTCTTTAACGATTAAGATTCCTATACAGAATTCAAAATTTTCGACCTTTGTTATCACTGAAAACTTTTATGTATTAAAATAATCTGTAGCGCTATTGTTTCAAGCCAATTTCAGATTATTTAAATTCCATTTGGTATTAAAAAAAAGAGCGTTGCAGATTAATTTACTTAAAAAGGCATAAAAAAGGTTCTAAGAAATAAAATTAAATTAAAAATCGAGTTTGCGAAAGAGGGTCGTAGAAATGAAAAACTGCTTTTTTCGAGAATTCTAGTCTTTAACCCTTTAACACCCAAATGTACAATTTTTAGTCATGAAGTTTGACGCAACATTTTATTAATAAAACCATATAAAAAAATTCTGCAACAGTCATATCTTATGGTTCAAAAATCGCTCTTTTGAATGGCGTATTGAACATGACACATATTTCCAAAAAGTTAGCAAAAGCATTTTAAAATGTATTAATTTTTAAGATGGAAGATGAAAATATAAGATACTTTAAACGATTTAAGAGTGACTACTATGCGTCTTAAGATATTTCTTATTATTGCAGTTCAAAATTATTTTTAATTAATTAAATTAGCACTAATTAATTAATTGTATAATATACCTGAACTTCAGGAAGAGATGCTAAGATAAATAAAGTAAATTGAAGACTACAGCTGACAGTGTCATTTCCCTGAAAATGAATAATGTGTATTAAATTTTTACAATTCACAAACAGTTAATTGTTCATGAAAAAAATCTGTTTACTGCAGCAAGAAGTGTGTTACTTTCATCAATAATATCAGTATCTGTAAATTTGTTTTCTTCAACTGCTAATTTTATTACAAAATCCAGAAATGATTGTATCTCCTTACTTTTGGTTTGATCTGAAAATTAAAAGATTTTTATCATTTCATCCCACAGCAAAGTATAATTATGTATTATTTGCAATTGTTAAGGCTATAAAATCAATTAAAATATAGTTACGAAAAAGTTTAAAAAGGCATTGCTTTGGATAGAAAGCGATATTAATGTTGATAATTTTTCCAAATACTTTAACCCGATTTAATTTCGTTTGATTAAGGTGAATTAAACTATTAACAATTTTTACATTCTGAACGGAATTCAATTGGGTTTATACTTTGTTAAGGATAAATCCTGAGTAAATTGTTTTCAATTCTCATTACCCTATCGCAATTAAAATGTGTACATTTTTTATTAGAAATTATAAAGAATAATTAAAAAGAATTCAAACGTTAAAATTCATAATCGACATTAGATTAGATTTTAAAATTAGCTGCAAATAGCAAATTTTTGGTATATTTGTATAGCATATGTCTATTATGGTGAGGACATTTTGTTATTTGCAGCATGTCTATGACAAATCTTCGAGTATTTTGAGACATGAAACCAACAAAAAAACATATTTTATTAGTTGTCTGAGTTCGGAGATTCTTTTCTACTTTTAGCATCTTCGGTTTCCTGTACCAATAAAGAACTTCTAATCTCTAAGGACTGCAGACAACCAACAAAATAAGATTCTTTGGTCATCTGTTACTTTCTATCAATTTCAATGAATGTTATACCTTTCTCATTTTCATCCTTTGTTAACAGTTCCATTCGTTTTTGTTTAATTATCTGAAAAATGTTCATAAATTGTAATAATTTACTAATGGTTCCTATAAAATTGGTAATATATGGCATTAACTTGACAAAGTTGGAACAACAATTTATTATTATTCAGATGCTGTGTGGTACGATATCATAAATTAATATATTTAAAGACTTACATCAAGCGTAGTGCTACGTAAATACTGAACAGACTCCTTGAAAATTTTAGACGTTTTAGTCAAATTATAAATTATATCAGGATGTAACCAAAACGAGATTCCTCTTTTTAGCATTAGTTCAAAAACTCTAAGGAAATAAAAGTTCTTAACGTACTATGTAACATTTTTACCATCTAACATTATTTCATTCTTTTCATAATACTTCATTCATTTTAAATACTTGAATTCAAAAATTTTATTACCAAAATAATCATGGGAATTTGATAGAATTCTTAAATTGCCAAATTTCCATTTGTCAGAAACTGCAAATGTCCGAATATATATGTACGATTTTGGCTTAAATTTGAAAATTAACCAATCAGAATAAATAAATAATAAAATAAACATTCGACTTCATACAAGTTTTGATTAATAAAATTCTGCAAATTGAAAGTTCGAACTAATGGCGAGTTTTAGAACATATTTAAGCATCTATACTAACATTATCCTAATAAATTTAGATCCAAATTTAAATTAAATTTTAAATAAGCTTTAAAATTGAAATAAAAAAGATTACACGTAAAACCTTACTTGGAAACTTCTTCAGAAAATTTCAGGTAATTCGTCTTGGAATATTTAGAAACGCCTGCTGTTGTTTCTGAAAAATCTTATTAATCAGAAATGGAATAGAACAAATAAAATTGGGTTATGTGGAAACAAATACAATGCAAAATGTAAATTTTAATATTTTCTTACCTAATGTAATATCTAGACAAGTGCCTAATAAATATGGTTGGATTTTAAATTCTTTGCCTTCAACTTCATTTGACAATTTTTCAACTAAAATTGTTGCATGATTTTGAAAAATTTCAAGAAAGGTTCGCAAAATTTTAAGACCAAATGCTGGTCGAAGTAGCTTACGATGAGAGTGCCAAATCGATTCTAGAACATGGAAATAAAGAATATAAGTAAACAAAATAAATGTTTAAGACTTGATTAATTTAATTATAAGGTTACTTGATATTTAAAAATATAATCCCTGATTTTTATACGTAATATAAACTTCTAGAGGTCAATTAAAAATAAAATAGCTACAATTACCTGGACCAGTTACCAGACCATTTCCAATCCAAGACTTTGAGAATTTATAAAAAGAGCCTTTTTCCATTACTTTCGAAAGAACAATCTTTTATATAAAATGAATTATAATTTTAGTTTGTATTTAAAAAATTACAAATAAGGGGTATTTTAAAATATAATTATTATTAAAAAGAAATATACATATTTGTAATTTCTCAAATTTTTTTACCTGTATTTGATCAGCGTCATAAACATTAATCCAAAAAGTTTTTCCCATCCATAACCGACTTGGTGATGGATACTTGTGAAGAACATTCATGTATATTTTAAGTAAATCTAAATATTATAATTAACTTAAATAATGAAATTAAAAAACACAATTTTGATTATGTGTATTAAAGAATAAAAATTTAATTGTAAACTCTGATTTAATGTTTTCTTTTATAACTTATTCTTTTATAACTTATTATTTATTTTAATTTCTATTAATTTTATATTTAATTTTTGTTCCTAACTTGTTAAATTGGGGCTGCTAAACATGTGAGTGTTTCCTATTAAAGGCAAACATCTTGGTCCAGGAAACTGAGACGCAAATTTATAAAATTCCTTATTTCTTAAAAAGTCAAGTACAACTGCAAGACTCACAATTACAACGCATAAAGTTATGGTCAACATTGTTCAAAACTGATAACAAAGTGTTTATTTTATTTTCGAAAATAAATAATTAACACAAATTTCTACTATTCTTTCTACATAAACTTTATTGTACGAATTTCGTAATAATGAAAATTGTTGTAATGTTTAAAAGCTGTACTTTTCGAGACATATTACCACTTTATTGTTTAGTTGAATGAGAGAATATTTTGTATCTTAACTCGCATAATTTTAATGACAATGTCTACAAGAACTAGTTCGAGAAAATGATATGAAAATAAAATCCAATTAGTCTGATTTCTTCTTTGCATTCTGATATAATTTCTATGAACAAAAAATTAAGATTTGCAAATAAATTGAAAGAAAAAAATCGAATAGCATAATTTCATGCGTCATTTGAACATTCATATATGTTCTAAAAACTAAAAGGATTTTGCACACACTATAAGAAACTAATTTAATTAATTAAAAATTAAGTTTTATGAATCTTAAGTTGTGTGCCTCAAGTCACATGTCACAAATCTAAATTGTAAAAATATAGTTTATTCATTTCTATGAAAAAAATAGCTAAAGAAAATGTAAACACTTGTAAGCAGAGAATTATAAATACTTTATCTAAAAGTAAAGAAAAAATATATTGATATTCAACTACAAATTGCATCTTTAACTGATAAAATTACGTATGCAAATTTTTATTACAAATTACGTAATTTATTATAAGATTAAAGTATAGGGGAGAAATATATTTATGTATTTATTGACCCGGAAATAAAAACTTATTGAATAGAAAATAGTAATGAAAAGGAATTGTTTTTAATATGTTTTTAAGTGCCTGAGTACAAATCTGAAGATTGATTTCGAAAATTCAAAATGGCGGATCCAATATGTCGGACATTGAAATTTAAAAACTTAATCAATTTTTATGAAACTTGGTATCAAGAGGTTTTTGAGGTTTCTAATTACAAATCTGAAGTCAAATTTAAAAACTTTGAATTGTCATGTCGCTTGACATGAAAATTTAAAAATGATTTATTTTTCATGAAACTTGATTATGTAATACAATTTTGTTGTGAAAATTCTATCTAAATTTGAATCAGTTAGAAATAACTATTTTGATAACAAAAAGTCGATCACTGATTGAAATTGTAATATTTCTAATAAATCAGTTATAATGTATTAACTAATAATTATGTAGTTAAGTAAATTTTAAAAGTATCTTAAATTTCTAGTAACTAATTCAATTCATCCAAATTTTTAGATATTTTATACTAAAAATTAGTTATTGTAAATAATAACTTTCTTTACTGAGAAAATAAGTTGACTAAATATAACTAATTTTTATTAAATGTAGCTGAGAGAGGTTGCTGATATAGCACCTACACTTTCTTTATTATTAGCCGATTAAATGCTACTGTTAACCTTCAAGTTTGGTTATGATCGCCGGTATCTTTTTTGTTTTGTTCCGAGTCCTTTAACCTAAAAATTGTCTAGAAGCTTTTTTTCTCTGTGTTTTCACTGATTAGTAAAGCAAATTTTCAGCTTATGTTGTGCTAACTATTAGATGCATTGTTAACAATTCAGATTTAATTCAGTCATAAAAAAATTACTTAAATACATCTCGTGATATTGTTTTGCATTATTCAAGATTAAAATTAACATGCAACAAACAGTTAATTATAAAAAGATTTAGATGATCTTAGGAACGTCAATAAATAAAGATTGTACAATACCCAATGGGAAAAATACGATTGGCGCAACATTGGTCCAATATTGGGAGTGTAGAAACTAATGCCAAGACTGCCAAGCCTCCGAATACAAAATTGGAGATTGCAGATATCAGTTTCTGTCAAAAAATAAAATTGGATCACGACATATTTTAATGTTTTAGGGGTCACTAACAATAAATCTAAAACCTGATTTTCAAAATTCAATATGGCGGAGGAATTTTTTAAAATCCATAAAAATCGCTTGAAACCTGTTACTCGAAGATTTTTGGGGTCACTGATAACGAATATAAACTCAGATTTTCAAAATTCAAAATGGCGGACTCAATATGGCGCACGAATTTAAAAAAAATGATGGAATCGCTTGAAACATGTTACTCGGGGGTTTTTGGGGACACTGATAACGAATCGAAACTCAGATTTTCAAAATTCAAAATGGCGGACTCAATATGGCAGACAAATTGTTAAAAAAATAATGAAAATCGCTTGAAACTTGTTACTCGGGGGTTTTTGGGGTCAACTATAGTGAATGATTTTCAAAATTCAAAATGGTGGACCCAACACTGCTGACAAATTTTTAAAAGTTCATTGAAGTAATTAAAAACTTAGTAATTATGCTATGTTGATCCTGCACCACTCACCGACTGTCGGTAATGCAGATTTCTACCGTTCTTAAAAATTCGTCCGCCATATTGAGTCAGCCATTTTGAATTTTGGAAATTGGACTTTAGAGTCGTAATCAGCAACCCCTAAAACCGTAATGTATGTCGTGACCCAATTTTTTTTTCGTATGAAACTGATATCTGCAATATTGGTTCAATATTGGTCGAATATTGAACGAATATTGTATTACGCATATTTAAAGTTATTATTATTATCTTTCTAAGATCAACTAAATTTTTTTATCAATCAAATTTGGAAGGAAACAACTTTTTATTTGAACAGCTAATGAATGTATCTTTAAACTGTATGTTCGCCATATTGGATACAACATACAAAATTTTGGATTTTTTAAATCTGATTTCATATTTGTAATCAGGGACCTCCAAAACAATAGAAACCATAATTCTTATTTCATAATCGTTTTTTTTTTTAGAATTAATGTTTATTTTGATTTAATTTTATTCAACTTTTGAGCCCTGCAAGAAATAGTAAACTTAACAAGTTTCATATGTAAATAATAATTGTATGTTATTCTTTGAGCATTTATGAAGAGATTTCGTGAACAATTGTTTACGAAATCAACATAATTTTAAAGGTGTATAAATATTTTGCAATTTCTTTATATCTTTTAAAAACTTTAATTTATGATTTCTAAGCAGACAATAACTAAAAAGTTAAATGTTTAATGATTTCGTAAACAAAAATTCATAAAAACTGTCCAATTATCATGCATTTAGGGTGGACTAATACCTTCATTATTATTTATACTTAAAACCTGTTATAGGATGCGACAAAAGAAGAGTTACTTATAAAGAAACTTTAAAATTACAAATATTTCATAGAGGAGAGCAGGGTAAAATGCCTAATTGGGTAAATTGGCAATCGTTAAGTCTACTATTTCTACTGTGGATATTGTTGATGATGATAAGAACAAAATTAGAGGACAATTTTCGTATGTTATTATGAATAATTACCTATTTTCCCTCTTTTCGCGGACTTTGTAATAGATAACCTCGAGGTTCTTATGACAAACATTTAAAATTCACTTTTAAAATTAAAGAAAGTAATAAAATTAACTTTCTTGATCTGACTCTAATAAAAGAAAACAATCAACACTAAAAAATAAAAAATAAAAAATAAAATAAAGTAATATTGATGTTCAATTGTTTGCTTTTTAACTGCTTTCTAAAACAAGCAATCAATGCTTAGCACATTTTCTTTCTGACACTCAGTAAAGTTTCTTCTCACCCAGTAAGAAGGAGGAAATTGAAAAAGATTGGAATTTTATGATTTTCGAAGAAAAAGTCAAATTATGTAATCTTTTTTAATACGTTTTCTGTCCAATCCATTTGTATCCGATGATAACACCTACTTTTATCCGCAAGTCAATCCTTATTAATATGGGTTCAAATATTTGTCAATCCTAATTAATCCCTTTATAAATACAGAAAATAAAATGAATATTTTTTAATGTCCGCAGTTCAGGTTATTCAATATAAATGAATCCATTTATAATGAAATTAAAATTTTTGAAAAATCAATGTTTTTGAAGACCTACAGTTCAGATTTAATTAATCCAATTGAAACCTTTTATAATTAAAAAAATGATATGAATATTTTTTAATACCTACAGCTCAGATTATTTAATACAAATAAATCTCTCTATAATAAAATTTAAATTAAAATAAAACTAATATTTTTAAATACCGACAATTCATTTTATCTCTACATGTAATTGAAACTTAATATTTGGTAAATTTTTATTTATTTCAGATGAACTCATTCATAATGCGTCTTCGGCGCAAAATTATACACCGTTTTTATACACTGTTGCATCTTAAGGTATTTCTCTTCCATTTATAGGT
The DNA here is from genome assembly GCA_037103525.1 of Ganaspis brasiliensis. NCBI lineage: Eukaryota > Metazoa > Arthropoda > Insecta > Hymenoptera > Figitidae > Ganaspis > Ganaspis brasiliensis. The sequence continues at coordinate 3,196,797 of JAZKLR010000211.1, forward strand.
ACTTGAAAAAGTCGATTTTCTATGGATTAATGGATTTTCTTTAAATTATGAGAAAACGTTATTTTATATATGTGCCTTTTATTTTATTAAGATTTGAGGAACCTTTACCGTCTAAAATTTGAGAATTCTTTTTCGAAATTTCAATTTTTTATCATTTTGCATGTAAAATTGAAATTTCAAACGAGAATATCTCAAATTTTAGACGGTGAAGGGTCCTGAAATCTTAACCAGATAGAAGGCACATATAAAATAACGTTTTCTTACAATTTTAAGAAAATCCATAAAAAACGGTTTTTTCAAGTATATAACTGCAAGAGAAATACCATCGGAAATACCTTAATTGTGGGTTAAAAAGCAAAAAATACGTAAATTTGAAGTTAATTTTTAATGATCTTTATAATTTATTAAGACGTTGATGAAAGTTTCTTAAGAGTGTTCATCAATAAAATTTTTTTTTACTTAAATATTATTCTTGAATACATTTTTAAAGAATTTAAATTAATCATCTTTTGAAGCTTTTTAAATCTGAATTAGTGAAAGGTGAGCTACTATTAAGAAGTAATAATTTTACTAATTTTTTAGTAGAAAACTACTAAATTAAACAGTGAAACTTTAACATTTCAATTAGTAGTTTCCTACTATTTCAATTAGTAGTTTTTATTAAAAATTAGTAATTTTATACTAAAAAAATTAGTAAAATTATTACTAATTTTACTAATTTTTTATTAATTTTTCCACTTTTCAATAATTTATTAATAGAAAAACACTAATTCAGATTTAGAGAGAAAGTTATTAAACTTTTTTTTAGACTTTATTAAAAAAAACTTTTTTGAAATCTGTTATCTGTTTTTTACAAAGCAATTTTATAGTTTTAATCTCAGCAATATTTCTATTTATATTTTCACGAGTATTTTCATTTACATCGTTACAAAAATGTTTCCCAAGGTCTCTAAAATCTTGACCCCTTCAACAATGCACCCACACAAACAAGTTTTTTTTTCCTATCGAGACAACTGAAACTTTTCTTGAACCCTCGCTTGATCCTTTTATGACTTTTATAACATGTGTTTCATCTCAACTGTCACTTTCCTTGTAAACTCAGTTTTCGTTAAATTTTGATCTGGTCAACACGTACCAAAAACGCTCATTCAAAACTAAAAATTAAATTTTACTTACAAAATTTTTTTCGGTTTTCATTATAAAAACTATAAAAACGGTTGTGAAAGTGCTATGTGGACTGCCAGACTCCCTGGATAGAAAAATGGATACTATTACTATGTAAATTTTAGGTATATATTATTTTCGTTTTTTACACCACAAATTATTAGCAATAGTTATAATATTTAATAGTTATTTATTTTCGTCATATTGTAATCTTTCTTTTAATTATCAATTATTTTCTTGAAATTTCAAATTAATTTCTTCAATTTTTTTCTTTAATTCTCAAATATTTTCTTTAATTTTTAATTATTTTGATCGATTTTCAATTAATTCCTCAATTTCCAATAATTCCCGGACTTTTTCAATTATTTTTTACACTCATAAAAATTGTTTTAAAATTGCAAATCAATTATTCAATTCTAGAATTCTTCATTTCTCAGTTATTTTGTTCAAATTTAAATTCCACTTTTCAATTTTCAGTTATTTTCTTTAATATTAAAAAATTATCGCTTTTTTTCTATTATTTTGTTCGATATCATTAAGTTTCTTTAATTTTAAATACAATTATTCAATTATGTTCTTTCATTTTTAATGCCATTCTTCAATTTTTATTTCCAACCTTCAGTTTTCAATTTCTTCTATATATTCATTAATTCTCGGCTTTTTTCAATTACTCTTTTTAAATTTTTAAGTATATTCTTTTAATTTCAATTCCATTCTTCAATGTTTAATTGCTTTCTTCAATTCTCAATTACTTTTTTCAATTTTAATTATTTTTTTCGATTTTCAATCCAGTTTTTAAATGGGCAATTATTTCCAACAATTATTTCTATAATTTTCTAAATTTTTTAATTTGCAATTATTTTTTTTTACATTTAATATTACTTGTTTAATTTTTTCAATTATTTTTTTCAGTTGTCTATTAATCTAGTTATTTTTGAATTTTGTTTTTACTTGACAATTCTTTTCGTCATTTTTTACACATTTTCTTCAATTTTTCAATTACTCTAGTTATTTTTTAACTTCAACTTTTAATTATTTTCCGCAGTTTTCAATTATTTCTTACAATTTTTCAATTTTCAATTATTAACTAAAAATTTTATAATTATTCTTTGATTTTATAAATTATTTTGATGGGTTGCGTGTTAATCTAGCCATATTTTGAATTGTGTTTTTAGTTGTCATTTATTTTCGTCATTTTGTAATTTTTTTTCAGTTATCAATTATTATTTTTTAAAATTTTAATTTAATTCTTAAATTTTCGATGTATTTCTTCGATTCTCAATTTATTTTCTCAATTCTTTAATTTTCAATTTATTTCTTCAATTTTAAATTATTTTCTTCAATTCTCAAATATTTTCTTTAATTTTAAATTATTTTGATCGATTTTCAATTAATTCCTTAATTTCCTATAATTCTTGGACTTCTTAAATTATTTTGTACACTCATAAAAATTGTTTTAAAATTGCAATTATTTCTACAATTTTCTTAATTTTTCAATTTGCAATTATTTTCTTTAAATTTAATATTTCTTGTTTAATTTTTTCAATTATTTTTTCAGTTGTCTATTAATTTAGTTATTTTTTGAATTTTGTTTTAAATTGACAATTATTTTCGTCATTTTCTAAGTATTTCCTTCAATTATTAATCATTTTCCGCAGTTTTAATTTATTTCCTACAATTTTTCAATTTTTAATTATTATCTTAAAGTTTTATAATTATTCTTCGATTTTTTAAGTTATTTTGATCGGTTGTGTATTAATCTAGCCATCTTTTGAATTTTGTTTTCAATTGTCAATTATTTTTGTCATTTTGTAATTTTGTTGTTTATTATCAATTATTTTTTTCAAATTTTCAATTTATTTCCTCCATTTTTATTATTTTCTTAAATTTCAATTATTTTTATCGATTTTCAATACAGTTGTTCAATTTACAATTAGGTATTTCCAACAGTTATTCCTATAATTTTTCAACTATTTTGTTTAAAATTAAAATTTATTGTTAAATTTTTTAAACTATTCTTTTTAATTGTGTATTTATGTAGCTATTTTTCGAAATTTGTTTTCAAATGTCAATATATTTTTGTCATTTTTCAAATATATTCTTCAATTTCGTAAGTTTCATTATTTGAATTTGCAAAAATTTATGTTTTTAAATGACCAATAATGCAAAGTTTGTCGCGCGCTTGAGCGCGCGTTAATGTTGCTAGTAAATAATAATTGACAGTCAACAATTTTTATTTTTCTAACCATAGGCCATTAATTGTGTATAAATACCCCCCAATTATGGGAATTGTTTATAACCCTATAAAACAAAATTAATAAAATTAATTTCAAAAATTGAAATTCTTTGTTACTCCTTTGTTCTTTGTTTACACCTACACCCTTACAGTGATTTCAAATGAGCTCTTTTAATCTGAATTAGTGAAAAACGGTCATTAATTCGAATTAGTGGAACTTTTTACTTATTTTTAGTCAATTTTCACTAAAACTTTAGTGAAGAATTTAAAAAAATTAGTAGAAATTTATACTAATTTGAATTTCTTCAGTGACTTTTCACTGATTTATTTTTAAAGAGATGAGTATTTATAGAACAATGGATTTGGTTTTATTTATTTAAATTATAAAAAGATTAATTTGGATTGAATAATCCGAACTATGTGTATTCAAATATTAAAATTTCATTTTTTTTTCATTATAATGGTATTTATTTGGATTCAATAAAACTGAATCGTGAGTATATAAAATGTTCATTTTATATTTTTCAATCATAAGGGTATTCATTCGGATATAAATTTTCATTTTATTTTAATTGCATTTTTATTATAAAAATATTCATTCAGATTGAATAATCTGACGTGTGGGTATTTAAAAATAATTAGTTTATTTTTTCATTATAAAGGGATTCATTTGTATTCAATAACCTGAACTGCAGACATTAAAAAATATTCATTTTATTTTTTTTCATTATAAAGGGATTCATTTGGATTCACAAATTTTTTAAACCCATATTCATAAGGACTGATTTTTGGGTAAAAGTAGGTGCAATCACCGGATACAAATGTATTGGACAGAAAACGTATTCAAAAATATTAAAATTTTTTAATATTTTTTAATTCCTCTCTTCTTACTGGGCACTGACAGGAATAACTTCATGTCTCTTTAAAGGAGCAGATATTAAATTATTATTGTAATTTGATTTTTTTTTAATCATTTGCATTTGTGAAATTTTCAATCAGTTGTTTTTACAACTATTTGCCGCCTTCCTAATTTGGAATCTAGCTTTTTTACATCTACTTCAATCAGTCCTTTTTAGGATTAATTTTTAGTTGAAGCATTTGAATATATTCTTGCTGTAACGGCGAATTCTCATAATTAAAGAATTATTTCTTGCTTACTTGACTTCTACCTCATACTCCCACCATATACTTTCACAATGGCTTTAAAGTCAAGAAAGCACATTGGTAGGGTTTCTTGGACAATTTTCGGGCAACCTGCAGAATTTGGATGTCTACTTCCAACATACAAGGATGTGATGCGTCTATTACTTCATGTCCGTTATGATATCATGAATAAACAAGACAGACTCAAAGATTCGTCTGTTAATGACATTTCACTGGTTGTCGCTCAAAGCATAAGTGATATTTGGGTCAAATAAACAACAACACTTATGATTATTAAAAGTATTCAGGACAAAGTAAAAAAGTACAATGATAAGTATCTTAATTTTATGTGAGAAAGTAAATTCGATCGAAGGAAGGCAAATAAATAACATAAACAATGTTATTTTTTAATAGTCAGAACGACGTTTCGACGACATGGTTCGTCGTCATCATCAGGTTCTAAAATTTTATTAACAAAAAATAATGAATTGTCACAAACATAAAAAGAAAAAACAAACAAAAAACACTAAATAATAAATAAATAAAATTTACCGAAATTAAAATGAAATTATTACATATTGTAATTTGTCGAACAGTTAAAATATAATCCAAATGCTACAAGCATTTTGTCAAGACTGAGTTGAAAATATTTTTAAAAATTTAAAGAGCAGTAGAAATTCGGAGTCAGTGAACTTAAAGGTAAACAAAACAGAGACGGATATAGAAAGAAAAGTACAATCACAATTTCAATCGATTGATTAATGGAAAATAGATTTTGTTCAGATATAAAATATCTTCTTTTTTGTTAATAGTAAAACCGTGATTTTTAATATGCAACATTTCAGAAAAAACACGTTTTTTATAATTTGATTCACGATCTATAATATGAGAGTTATTCCAATCGAATTCATGATTGTACTTAGATTGATGTGTACTGAAAATAGGATCATTGTTATTGCAATTTGACTTGTGTTCATTAGTACGTTTTTTTAATGTACGTTTTGTTTCGCCAATATAGCTCGCAGGGCAATCTTTACAATCAATTTTGTATACAATATTCGTGGTATTCCATTTATCTGTAGTATCTTTGCCCAGTTTTACGATATTTTTAAATTTTTTTTTACAATTGGAATTGATTGAATGTTGGCAGATTTAAAAATTTTTGATAATCTAGCGAAATCAACATAATTAAAAGGTATACCAACTTTCGGCATTTGTTTATACAAAAGTACACGTGGATTGCTAGAATTATTTGCATTAATGTTTTTAAATTTAATATTTTTAAGACGTTTAGTTATATGTTTATTAATAAAATCCAAAGGATAGTCATTCTTCATTAAAATTTGTTTTACTTTCACTAGATTATTTTTATGAAAAGATTTATCAGATAGTAAGATAGCTCTATCAACTAAATTATAAACAATGTTGATCTTTTGTTGTACAGGATGATTTGAAAAGTGATTGATAAGTCTGCCTGAAGAAATGGGTTTCTGCACGGAAAAAAATTTAATTGTAATGATTACAATAGTTGAATAGTACTGCTCGGATATGTGACCACTTTTTGTAATGATTAAAAAGCTTTTTTTGTTATCATTCCACAAGTTAAATGTACTTATTACGAATTTATTTGAAATGAATACAAAACAAATGTTAGTGATTACTATAGTCTACGTTAAAAGGAAGTCAAAAAGTTCTATTTCATATTTACTGCATACAACCGTAGTCAGTACAGTAGCACTATAGTAAAATAAGATGACCTAAAGCGGCCTTCTTATTTTACTATAGTACTTTGTACTGGCTAAGGTAGCGATATAGTTTTGATTCTCAAAGACTGTTGTAAACGGAAAAAGCACATTTTTATCTAATAAAAATAATAAAAACTTTTTTATTTAGTTCGACTACTATACACAAATTAATTCACTCTTTACAAGACTCCCAACTTCAAACTTAATTACATTGTTACTCTAGACAACTGTATTATACCCTAATTATACATAATTTCGCTTATATATCTATACCTAACTTAAATACGATTTAAAATCTAAACGACGCATCACACTGAGAAAAATATTTTTTTGATTTAAATATAAGTATTTGTTTGAATGATTTTGGTTGAATGAATAATGTTTTTAAGTTTAATTTCAATATATTAGAAATATCTGAAGTTTTGATTAAAATATATTTTATGTTTGAAGATAATTTTCTGTTATTTTGATTAAAAACTAAATTTTATTCAAATTAAACCAAATTTGTATCTGAAGTCTTCATACTTGAAAGAAATATATTTTATGTTTGATTCAAACATATTGAATGCGCAGAAGTCTTTGCGCATTCAATATGGCGTCGTTACTGTTCTGACATGAACGCGTCGCGTCGTTTCTAGTGTGTTTGTCGCTTTTTTGGAAAAAAAAATGTTTACAATCGTGGTTTTGTTTTTATTAAAGTGATTTCTTAAAACTTAAAAGTGTAAGTGTTATCATTTTATCAAAAAATTGAGGTATATCTGAAGTGATTAAAACTTTTGTGCACAAGTGAGTTTACTAAAGATATTGTTTCTTTTGTGCATTTTTCTTCAAAATTAGACTGATTCAAAGTTCCACATTTCCAGAATTGTGTGCAGTTATAATGAAAAGTGTATTTTTCTTCGGTTTTTATAGTTTATATGTAAACACTTAAAGTAATCTCAAACATAAAGGATGCTTTATATAAAAGCAACAAACAAAAATTAAACTATCGCGGAACATATTTTGAGTTTAAAATAAACAAATTTTGTGTTAAAAATAAAAATGATAATATTATAAGGATAAAAATTTCTTTTATTTAAAATAAAATTTACTTTGTTTAAAATGAAAAATTATACTTTTTTTAAAGTAAATGAAATTTTTGTTTGAATCAAACAAAAAATATCTTTAAATCAAACATAAATGATCAACCACTAAATTTGTTCAAATCAAACTTAATTATGTTTGACTGTATAACAAAGTGAAATTAAGTTTAAATCAAACATATTATGTTTGATTCAAACAAAATTTTTTCTCAGTGCACGCATTGTCTATCGCTTTTAACATGTTTACCATGACTTTTAGTCTTCTTATATACTCACTACTATAAAAGTTTTCCACTTTCGAGAAACACTAAAACTTGAAATATTAAAAAATTATTACCATATTTTTTTAAGCTATAATAGTAATAATTTATTTTTATCCTCAAATATTTTAAGGTCTATTTTATACACTATTCTAACTATGAAAAAGTCAAAAAAAAATTCTTTAATTAAATTTACTTACTGAAATAAGTATGTTAAACAATTTTTTAAATATAATTTGACATAAAGCATATTTTCTAACAGTAAAAACCGAAAATTTTCTTTAAATTTTTAGATATTATGCTTGAAAAAATTATTAAACGTTTAAAAATATTTTAAATATATTACTAAAATATGAATAAAACTTGTTTAATGCCAATTTTTATTTAATTAAAAAGAAATAAATATTTTGAGAGACAGAGCAATTAACTTTATTTATAAAAATTTAATTTAAATTTTTTAATTTCACTTTTCTGGATTTAAGACTTTAGGAAAGCTGTTTTTCGAAACTTTAAAAATTAAAACTATTCTTTTTTCCTATTCATGGAAATTTATTCTAAAATATATTTATAACTTATCTCTTATATTATCAGTTAAAGTAAAACTTTTATTAATTGTTGTTTGTAAGTATCTTAAATCTTTAACTGCTTAACTTTCAATACATACAATCAAAAATTCAATTATTCGAATTCTTTTCTATGTAGGTATATTTCAGTTTGTCCAAATTTCATTCGACATACTTTTCAAGCGATCTTATATTTAATCAATTATAAATTATATTGGTCAAAACAATCGTAAGTTAAATTGTCAATCCATCCAAATTAAATTTAAAAAAAATATCTATTAAGATTTTAATTTATTTTTTTAATATATTGAATTTATAATGTGCCCAAATGGCATTCGGTTTAAGTTTAAAACAATCCAACTTTCAATTAATCCTAATTTTTACTAATTATTCATATTAATTAATTAAATTTTTAATCGCTTATGCAAATTTAATTCGTTTAAATAGTAAATTTGCTCAAATTTTAATCGATGTAAATTTTAATTGATTCAAAATTGAATTTATCCAAATTTATTTTTATTCGAATTTTAAATTATGCAAATTTCAATCTTTTAAAATGGAAATTTATCCAAAATTAATTAGACTTAAATTTTAAATGACCCTACTTTTAATCAATCCTAATTTTTTATTGGTCAAATGCAAAACAATCATGAATTAAATTTTTAATCGCTTCTAAACTTAATTCTTTTAATTTGTTAATTTATTTAAATTTTAATCAATTTAAAATTTAATTTTTCCAAATTCTATTTGTTTTTACTTTTAAATTTTACAAATTTCAATATATTAAAATTCGAATTTATTTTTTCAATTTATTTAAATTTTATTCAATTTAAGTTTCAAACAATCCAATTTTTAATCAATTCTACTTTTTATTGGTCAAAATAATCATTAATTTAATTTTTAATCCCTTCTAAATGTATATTATTCTAATATAATTAATATCTTAATCAAATAACAAACATATTTATTTTTTTAAAATAATCTCTTTTTACTAAAAATTTAAATTGCAAAATAATTTTTAAATCATCGATATAAAGAATGAAATTCAAGGAAAAAGTCAAACTTTACAAGCCCGAACAGATGGACTGAAAAAAAACAAAATTATAAAAAAAATAACTTCAATAATGCGAACATAGACGAACAGAATAACGTCGAATATGTATTATAGATAATATTCTATAAAAATATTAAAATTTTTATTTTTATTTATTTTTATAATTTTTTTTTACTCTTTGTTAATTGTTTCTTTCAATTTAAAACTTTAAATCTATTATACGAAAATAATGAAAAGCTTTGCAAAGTAAATAATGTGTTGAAGACTGACGAATTAAAGATTCGGTTATCTTCGTTAGTCATCGGTAACCATCGGCGTTGAGCGGAGTGTGATATATATATTTCAGGAGCCTTTACAAACGACTACAGTAATCATAACAAAGCAAATAGGAATCAGTATTAACAAAACTTTAATTTTCGTCGCCCTGTAGCACAATTCGTTTTTACTATAGACTACTGTAATCATAACTATTTTATATGTGAACAAGTACAGTTTTTCTTTTAATCTATACATTTAGAAATGTAATGATTCCAAAAACTCAATTTTATCTCGAATACTGCAGTGCATGTACTCCTTACAAACTACTATAGTAATCGCTCCTGCTCAACTTTTTAATCATTAACACATTTTTTGTATTCATCGCAAAAAGTGGTCACATATCCGAGCTGTACTGTAGACTATAGTAATCATTACAATTAAATTTTTTTCCGTGTGGTACCAATTATTAATTATTTTATTATCTTTTATTTTCAGTGTGATGTCCAGAAAATTAATTTGTTTGTCCTTCTCAAGTTCATAAGTAAATTGTAAATGTTGATCAAATGAGTTGAATATGTTAATAATCAAATCAACATGATCTTTATGTAAACTCAAAATTATGTCGTCAACATATCTGTGGTAAAAAAGAGGAGTGCAATTATACTTAGTTTTTAATATTTCCAAGCAATCACTTTCCAAACCATCCATGACAATATTGGCAAACAAAGGTGATATGGGTGAACCCATAGGAGTACCATCAATCTGTTGGTAGTATTTGTCATTAAACACAAAACACGTATTTTCATAAAGAAAGGTCGAGCATTTCACAATGTCAGCGAACGGAATTTTGCAATTCATAATACAATTTACTCGTCGTTCTAAACTTTGTATGACTAAATATAAAGGAACATTCGTAAAAAGCGAAGTGACGTCAAGAGACATCAATATATAATCGTCCGGAATAGTAAGATTATCCAGTTTTTTAATAAGCTCAAAGCTATTATTTACATGAGATTTTGGTAACTGAATATTTTGTTTTAGATCATTATACAAAATTTTTGCTAGCAAATATGTTGGGCTATTAACTAATAAGATAATAGGTCGAAACGGAGTGTCTTTTTTGTGAACTTTTGGAAGTCCATAACACTTAGCTAAAACTGTGTCAGTTAAAGTTAATTCGTTGTGATGATATTTACGATCTAAAAAGTCATTGTCATTTAAGTCTTGTATCTTAATTTTTAAACGCTACGGGTCAAATCAATCAGCATCTGAAGCTCACATTAAAAGACTTGCAAATTTTAAGAACGATTCTGATTTCTGAACGATTGTTTTGAGGTCGGAGTATATAGGTGCACTGTGGAAACGCAGTGTGACTGCGCAACTGAAAACACAATTGCTTCAAGGGAGCGGACTTTTATCGCAGATCAGAGAAGTTCTCGAAAAATGTATATAGGCAATTTTCATATGAAAGTAAGTAAAATGCAGCAAAGGAAAGATGAAAATCGTAAAAGGAAATCTCCATTAGTGGCTGCAAGTCAGTCTAAGAGAAATTGTGTTGCTTCTTCTGAAATTCCGAAAGTACTGGATGTTGAGGAGTGTTCAAACCAGGAGAACCCTGGCAGCGATTATTAATTAGCTCCATACTCGGGCTTACGGCGTTCTAAAGTGCAAGAAAAGCATGTCACACTTAAAGCTACTTCGAAGATAGCTGACAGGTTCAATTTGTCAAATACGGCAGTACCAGCATTGACAAAAGCAGTTCTGAAAGATCATGGGCTAGTAACCAACACAGATAAATCACTTGTTATTGACCAAAATAAGGTACAGAAGGACAGAGAAAAGGTTAGGAGGCAAATGCAGACAAAGTCTTTAAATACGAACACGTGCATGCATATTCTCGGATTATATTTCGACGGTAAAACTAACAGTAGAATGAAGTGTGAGAAAAAAGGTGACACATTCCATAAAGTAACATCTTCGGAGGAACATATTTCTCTAGTTGAAGAACCTGGAGCAAAATATATCGGTCATTTGTCTTCTGGGAAAAGTGCAGAGTGTTAATCCGCAGCTATATTAGATGACTGTAATCAGAACAAAATTAATTTGGATCACTTGGAGGTCTTAGGATGTGACGGTACAGTTACAAATACAGGTCCAAAGGGTGGCATTATAAAGCTTATAGAGACTCACCTTAATCACAGTCTTCAGTGGCAGATCTGCCTGTGTCTCTTAGACATTTAATTTCTCAGTTGGACGGAAAAACAGTGGGCCCGAAGTGTTTTTCTGGTCCTATTGGAATTCAATTGAAGAACTGTAAAATATGCCTGTAGTTAAATGTAGAGTAATAAGATCAGATCTTTCTAATGTTGATGGACATCTTCTGAGCAATGATCAGCTGTACCTCTACAATATGTGTCAATCAGTTGCTTCGGGCGAAGTATCAGACTCACTTGCTCATATGAAACCTGGTCCTCTAAACCACGCAAGGTAGCTCACAGCAGCTTGCCGAATTCTCCGTTTGTATGTTGCTACAGAAAAGCCCTTCAAGAACCTACAAACTTTAACAGAATTCAAACTCAAGGTTTATGCACAAGTTTCGTTTTCTGTTAAAGTAGAGTGGAAATTTTACTATTCAAGCTTACATGTGTGGAAAGAGATACAGCTCTCTCGATACTTACCAAAGAAAATGGGAGACATAATTGATCCCGTAATAGAAAGAAATGCCTATGCTCTGCATCCAAAAAACTTACTGGTAACCATGCATCACGACAGTCGCAAGACATTCAGGCAATCATCCGTGAAAATGTTTAAGGAAGCACGACGGGTAAATCAGAACAACACGAAAGTACCTCCTGCCAAAAATAAATTTTAAGGCAGATGACTGAACTGATCTAATAGAGTGGAGAAAGCTAAAAGTAACTTTTTCTCCAGTACTTCGTCGCTTTACAGACAATGATCTAGATGATGATCCATTGATCCATTGATGATCCATTCTTCGTCGAAAAGCATTAATTAATTGAATAAATTAGCTTTGTTTTAGAATGAAACATTTTAATTATTACTTCAGCCTGAAATAATTACACATGTCAGAAATTTTTGCTATTTACTGCTGGGCGGTTTACCCCACATCAATCTGATTCAATTAAAACAAAAAAAAAACTATCAAAATATAAAAAAATCTTTCTTTTTAAAATTAAAAATATTGATTAGAGAAAAGACAAGATTTTTTTTACGATTCCAGTGAAGTCTTCAGGTGAAAATTAATTAAATTAAAAATTCTGCTTCTCTTTCAAGCTGACTCTTTAATAGTTACAATTTACATACAATTATTACGTAATCAAGTATACAATAACGATGTGAGTTGCTTTTACTGAATTCATCACTCTGGTGTTTTTTGTTTAATAAGCAAACCAAAGCAACTTTTACATCTTTGATATAATTATAGTGTGCATTTTTTTCATAGTGTATACAATACTGGTTCTGGAACATTCGAGTTAATACGCAACATCCCAGGAAATTAATTTAACTTAATCGAGTAGCTTATTAATAACAGTATATATATATATGTATATATATTACTATCTTGTACTATATCTAGAGAATATTTATATATATACATGCACAAATATAATCACTATATTATTTAATAATTACTACAATATTGACATAAACATATATATAATTATACCATATTAACACTAACAAATTGCGCAATGATAGACTATTCTCATCAGCCATTGATCAAAGTAATGATGCACGATTTTGACATTTTTAGTCTGAATTATTTTACCCTCTACGCTCGTACGAGTAAGAAAAACATTTCTCTTAAATTGACTTCATTTTTGTTTTTGTTTTTCTTTTTTTCGTTTACTGAAATCTCATATCTACGGAAATTCTTTAAATATATATAAAATATTATGCATTTAACAAGAATTAAAAACACTCTGGGTTCTCAAAAATACTTCCTCCTAACAATAAGGGGTTAAAAATCAGTTTAACGAATATATTCATTCGAATTGAAAATGCAATTATCGATCAACAATCCTTTCAAGACGATTCAAAGGGAACAATTTGAATCGAGATTACAAAACTCGTTACTTTAACTGTCTCATTTCATCAATTTAATAAATAAATTTTAATTCAATTTTCAAATTGTTCTGTTTGCTTCGATATCAGCTGAGATTCATGATTAACGATCAAGTGCAATTTTCTATTAAAAATTATCTATCGTCGTTTAGGGCCTGGTAACAATAAATTGCACAAATGGTGAGACAAGAGGCACACGTATCGAAGAATTTGAAACGAGAAGAGGATAAAAAGATTTTCCAATTCTCGATTTCAATGTATACATTGAAACACACACGATCGTCGGTAATTTTCAGTACGTCTCTTTTCTTTTTTTTAGTCACTACAAAATCTCTTTTATTTTCAAAAATATATCCAAAAAATTGTTTTCTCATTATTAAAGAACTACTTTATTATAAAATAGTTAATATTTAGTAAAATTATATTAATTTTTTTGAATGTATGAAAATTAACTCAATCCCTTTTGTTTACGGCTCATTTGTTTTGCAGAACTTAAATAACTATTAGATACTTTAAGGAGAAAAAATTTTAATAAATATATTTTGAAAAAATAAAACAGAAAATTATCGACGGTTGTGTATACTTGATAATATTAAATACGTTGATTAATGGAACTGTGGTAAATTCATGTTTACTAGTTCCTTTCATAAATAAAATTAATTAATAATTAATTATTAATATTATTAATTAATTTAGTAATATATTAATTTATTTAGTAATATTATGAATTAATTAAGTAATATTATTAATTAATTTAGTAATACTATTAATTAATTTAGTAATACTTTCAATTAATTTAGTAATATTACTAATTAATGGTATAATTAATTGTTTAACTATCAATTCGTCACTTAATTGTCCAATTTTACTGTACAAAATAATCGTTTTCACATTCGATGCTAAAAGACAATTTTTTTTTTATTATTAATTTTCAACTACTCGTGTTATAACAGTAATTACAAAGTATTGTCTATTAAAGCAGTGAATCACGATCAAGTACTGATGAGACTATGGTTTTATTAATTCGATTCAACTTTCCTCTTTTAAAAAGCTTCAAGTCAGACAGAGTTTCCAACTCTGAATCTTGAAATTTCCAAAAGAGCTGGCTGCAAAAGTTTGATCGAATCAATTCTTGTAAACTCGGCATCACATGTACATTAGGTAGCATTTTTTTTTTTTAATATCTTGTAATATATTTTTAACAATAGTGTGATAACAATTTCTTATATAAACTGAGTTTACAATAGGAATTCAATTCACTTCGAGCTGTAGAAATCTTTTTTTTTTTTAAGTCATCGATTAACCATTTTGCTGATGATTTATTTGCTTCACCAGCAAATTGTTTAAAACTGAAAATTAGATTTAACATCAATTTATTTAATTAAATTACGACATGTAATCAATCATTATTTGTAATTTGGTATTAAAAAAAAATAGAAAATTGAACACTAAAGGCAATAAAATAAACGTTTCGATTCTATTGTCGATAAAAAGAAAATTATTATCATTAAAAAGTTGAACTGATGCAGAAATTCTACGCTGGAAGAAAATTGTGCAAAGTACGTGAAATTGAATAATTTAGAAGGAAATTATTATCAAGAATTTTAGGGATCAAAGAACGATCCATTGAATTATTTTACATTGAAAATCTCGTCCGACAAGAGTTTATAAACTTATTTCTTATCTAAAGAATGAAAGTGAGTGTAAGGTTGTAGATTAAAAATAAAAACCAAAACTTGGGTCAAATTATTGATAAAACCTAATATTATAATTCTTTTGGAATAAATACATAAAATCAGAAAAGGTCAACCAGTTATAATTTATAACATGTAATTCGCTTTACTTAAAAAGCAACAAGAGGTATCTCTGTTGATATATTTTGTTATTTCTGCGTCGGGTTTATTTTAATTTTTTTTTTTTTTTTTTTAATAATTATTTACAATCAACACAATGTAGACTACGAGACAATATTTCATAACGGACCTTTCAAATCGTGAGTTTCAAAAGTTCAATTAATAAATTTAATAAATTCGTAATAAGACGTTTTTTTGGAAAATCTCAAAAGATGTTCAGAAATAGGTGACGAGTGCATCAGTTTAGAGATTCAAGTTGACGTCGTACCCCCCCCCCCTACCCTCTTCCCGTCAAATTTGATTATTATTAAAAAGGACACAGTTAAACTGACGATTAAAACGAATGATTACTTTATAATACAGTTATGAAGTAGGCTTTAGAGGATATATGTTTATTAATTATTTAATAATTGCGATAACGATTAAAGCTATTGTCAGTTAAGAAAGCTACTTCTCGAAAAGCTTCGGTAAGAGGGAATAAGCTTAACGAAAATTGAGTTTCAAAATTCAAACTTAAAAATGAGTTTGTTAATATTCTGACTTAGGCGGAACGACAGCTGTTTAATTCTAAAATTTCTCATCTTTCCTACTTCTTTTATTTTATTATTTTTTTTAAACTTTAGCAAGAAGATTTCAGTGCTTGGAATAATGTCAAGATCGCTATATATATTAAAATTAAAAACAACGTCTAGAAGTGTGCAATTGACACATTAATTGTTAATAATTAATGCGTGGAGCACTTATGAGGAGATAATGTGAAGATATTGCCAATTAAGTCTTCTTTTATCGGATCGCGTAATAGTGTAAAGACGTTGGCAGTGTTTTTGAAAAATAGATGAAAAATATTGTTAATAATTCTCGGATTTTCATTGTCATCGTCAAAGGCGTGGATTTCAATGGGAATTTAAAATCGCATATTGCCCTAATGAGCTTGATTAAAGTTTCAAGTTAATGTACTTTCAAGATTGTGTCGATTTTTCGTTCCCTTTACGATTATAACCTCGTGTATTAAAGGCCATTTGCATTATGATATCGTAGCAGTTGCTCTGGCTTACTTACATTATTTCAATGTTTTTCTTTTTTATATTTTGTTTATATATATATGTGTGTATATATATATTATTATTATTATTATTATTATTATTTATTTCTAATAATAATTCTGCACTATACAGTCCCGTTCTGGCAATTGGCGTACTTTCATCGAACCATCAGCTCCGCAGGAAAATAGACGACCGGCTGAATCCACGTGTAATTGTGTCACACCCTGAAAAAAAATTTATCAATAAATTCATTGGACAAATTAAAATAGAGATGTTGGTTTCTTTAATTTAAATATGTCATTATTTATATTATAATAATTCTTAAAAGTTATTTAATATAATACTTTTAAAAAGATTTTTAGAATTACATGATACAAAAATCAAGATGAAAGAAATTTAAAAGTTAAAAACTAAAAAAAAAGTCAAAATTAAGAAAAAAAAATTATTTATACAAATATTTTTGTAATTGACAGTAAGGTAATTGTTAATAGTAAATTAATTAGTTATTAATATTCAGGGTGTCTATCGAAACAAGATTTTCAAATTCCCGGTTTTCCCGGATCTAAAATCACATTTTTCCCGGATTTCTTTTATGTATGATTAATAGCTATAATATTAAAATAGTGAAAAAATTAAGTGCGTAATATATAAGTTTTTAAGGTAAAATTGATCTTTGAAGAAAATAATTCCAAAATGGCAAAAATAATAGAAATTTGAAGAAAATAATTGGAAAATGACAAAAATAATTGAAATTTGAAGAAACAAAATAAAAGATGTCAAAACTAATTAAAAACTTGAAGAAAAGACTTGGAAAATGACAAAAATAATTAAAAACTGGAAAAACAAAATAAAAATTTGATGTCAATACATAATTAAAAAATTGGAGATAAAATTGACCATAAAAGAAAATAATTAAATAATTAAAAAATCATAAAATTGATAGAAATTTGAAAAAAATACTTGAAAAATGATAAAAATAATTAAAATGAAAAAAAAATAATTGAGAAATGACAAAAATAATTGAAAATCACAAAAATAATCAAAAAATGGAACAAATAATCGAGAAATGACAAAAATAATTGAACCTTGAAAAAAAAATGAAAGATATAAAACTAATTAAAAATTATGTAACAAATTTATGATTTGAAAAAAAACACGTAAAAAATGACATAAATAGTTGAAAAATGGAGAAACAAAATAAAAATTTGATGTCAATACATATTTAAAAAATTGGAGATAAAAATTGACGTTTAAAGAAAATAATTAAATAATAACAAAATAATTGCAAAATCCCAAAAAATTTGAAATTTGAAGAAAATACTTGAAAAATAATAAAAATAATTAAAATTAAAAATAAAAAGCAATTGACAAATGACAAAGATAATTGAAAAATGAAAAATTTAATGTAAATTAAAGTAAGAAATTAAAGAATCCATGACAATAATTTAAAGATATAAGAAAGTAAGTTAAATTTGGAGAAAGTAGGTTATAAAAAAATGTCGAAAATATTGATAATACTTGAGAAATGACTAAATTTTTTGAAAATTTTAAAAGCAATTAAAAAATTGAGAAAAATAATTATAATAGGAAAAAATAATCGAGAAATAACAAAAAGAACAGAAATTTGAAGAAAATAATTGAGAAATCACAAAAAATTTAAATTTGAAGGTAATATGTGGAAAAAAACAAACATAATAAAAATTTGAGACAAATAACTGAAAAGTGACAAAACTAATTAAAAATTAAATAAAAAATTTGAAGGAAAGACTTGAAAAATGATGAAAATAATTAAAATTTGAAAAGAAATTGAGAATTGACAAAAATAAATGAAAATTGAAGTAAGAAATGAAAAAATTCATGACAATAATTTAAAGATATAAGAAACTAATAACAAAATTTGGAGAAAGTAATAAAACAACGTCAAAAATATTGACAATAATTGAAAAATTTCTAAATTAATTCAAAAATTTTAAAAAACAATTAAAAAATGACAAAAATGATTGAAAATAGGACAAAATAGTCGAGAAATGACAAAAATAATTGAAATTTGAAGAAAATAAATTGAGAAATTACAAAAATTTTAAATTTGAAGATAATACATGAAAAATAACAAAAATGATAAAAATTTGAGATAAATAATTGAATAATGATATGAATGATTGATAACTGGTGTAAATAATTAAAAGAATATAAAATTGAAAAAAAATAATTGTCAGTTGGTGTAAAGTATTTAAAAATTATTGATACATAATAATAAAATTATTGAAGAAAATTGCTGAAATTTGAAGAAAAAAATTGAAAACTGTGTAATAAATTGAGAAATTGATGACCATAAAAAAAAATATTGAAAATAATTATTGAAATTTGATAAAAATAATTTTTAAATGTTAAAACTAATAGAAATATGCAGAAAATAATTAAAAAATGATAAAAATAATTTAAATTTGATGGAAAAATTGAAAGTCGACGAAAGAAATTGACAATGCTGATTTAAAAATCAAAAATTTGTAGACATTAATTAAAAAATTGAAAAAATAATTAAAATTAGAGAAAACTAATTGAACAATGTCAAGATTTATTGAAATTTGAAGAACATAATTGTATATAATAATAATAGATAATTATTATTTTACCAAGAAAGTGAGAAAAGAAGTGAGTGATTTTAAAAAAATTGAATTAAAATGAGAAAAGTAAGTCACTGGCAGCCCTGAAAATGCTCAAATTCGCTTGAAACGTGTTACACTTTTACTATTTTGAAAATCTAACTTCAGATTAGTAGTCAGGAACATGGATTACCACCGAGTAACAAGTTTGAAGTAAATTTGAGCAATTTTGCAAAACATGTCTGCCATATTGGATCCGCCATTTTAAATTTTGAAAAATTGGCAAATCTGATATCGTTTTCACAATTAGAGACTTCGAAAACGAGTAATAAGTTTCAAGCGAATTTGAAGAATTATGAAAACGAATTAGCTTCAATTTTTAGAAATTCCCGGATATAATTTTTTTGCCCGCCAATTTCCTGGGTTTTTCCAGGTCCAACTAAAATCCCGGCAAATTCCCGGTTTTCCCGGTATTCCCGATGAGTAGACACCCTGTAATATTTATTTTTAATTATTAATTAGATAAACATATTTAGGCCCAAATAGTTATAAATTAATAAAATAACAGATATTGAAGAAATTTGATAACGCTTAAATTAAATAACAAATAATTTTTGTTTAAAAGCAATTTTTTATTTTTTCAAAGAACACAAGTTTTTCAAATAACATGAATATTAATGTTTATTAAATCAATCAATGAAAATTGAAATTACAATTGATTAAATCATGAAAATTTCGTAACCATTTAATAATTTCTTCGATCTAGTTCTACATTAAAATATTCTCTCTGTAATTGGTTCAAAAGTAACTACATTCTGAATAAAATTAGCTTAGGATGAAGTCGTTTTGTTCACTTTAAAAAAAAATTTATTGTAAAAAAAAGTGTAAATTACAGCGTATTTTTCAATTTTTAATAACTTTAAAAATAATAATGATCTCTTTATGTTTTTGGTGTTATTTTAAAGATAATTTTCTATAGAAATTAGAACATACATCCAAATTTCTATCCCAATTTTCTACACAAGTTTAATTCACTTTCGTTATTTTTCGATTATTTTCTTCAAAATTCAATTACTTTTGTCATTAATCAATTATTTTTTTTATTTTCCAATAATTTTTCTCATATTTTTGTTATTTTTGACATTTTAAAAATATTTTTTACAAATTGCAATTAATTTATTCAATTTTTTTTATTGTCATAAACTTCTAAATTTCTTACACCTGTTTTCATTTATTTTCATCATTATTTTTATTATTGTTACGAATTTATTAATTTTTTTACACCATTTTCAATTATTTTCTTCAAACTTTAATTATTTTTTTCATATTAGAATTGTTTTGCCATTTTTGAATTATTCTCTTCAAATTGCAATTATTGTCTTCAAACTTCAATTAATTTCTTCAACTTTCAATTATTTCCCTCAAACTTATAATTTTTTTTTAACTTTACAATTATTGTCTATAATTTTTTAATTTTTACACCAGTTTTAAATTATTTTTTTCAATATTTCAATTGTTTTTGCAAGTTTACAAGTATTTTCTTCAAATTATTAATTTTTTTAAAATTATCAATTATTTTTGTCATCTCTCAATTAAAATGTCATTTTCTTAAATCTTATTATTATCATGAATTTATTAACTTTTGAAGATTTGTTTTTAATTATTTTTGTCATTATTAAACCATTTTCTACACATATATATTTTTTAATTATTTTTTTCAAATTTCAATTATTTTCTTGAAAATTCTATTTTTTTTTCAATTTTTCAACTATTTGTCTAAAAAGTGTAATTTTTACACCAGCTTTTATAATTATTTGTGTCATTATTCAATTAGTTTCTGTACATTTTATTTGTTTTTCAAAATCTCAATTATTGTCTGAAATGTAAATTTTTTTAACCAGTCTCAAACTTTTGTTCCAATTTTTAATTATTTTTGTCATTCTTTAATTATTTTTTTGTAACTTCAATTATTTTTGAAACTTTTCAATTATTCACTTCAAATACTAACTATTTCGTTTCAATTTTTGTCATCATTTTTTTATTTTTAATAAATTTTTCAATTAGTTTTGTCATTTACAACTTTTTTTTCAATTATCATTTGTGTAAAAAAAAAGTTTCGAAAAATGCTTTAAAAATTTATTATGGCTTTCGAAGAAGTTGAAAATATATACACATGCAATTAATTTCGTAAATTTTGAGTTATTATCTCAAATTTAGATTATTGTCATCAATTTTCCATTATATAACGATTTTTTAATTATTTTCTTTTGCTTAAAAATAAATTCTGCAATTTTTCTTGATTTTCATCAATTTATAATTATATTCATTATTTTGGCACTACTTTTAAAAATTTCAATTATTTATCCGAAATTGCAATTATTTTCATCAATTTTCGTTATTTCTGCGATTTTTTAATTATTCTCTTTAATTAAAAATTTTTTAAGTAATTTTGTAATTTTTTTTAAACATATATTCTATGATTTTTTCAGTTATTTCTCTCAAATTTTATTGAATGTTTTCAATTTTTCATATTTAAATTATTTTCATTATAATTCAATTCCCATTATCAATCTTAAATTATTTTCAGCATATTTCAATTATTTTTTTCGATTTTTAATTAATTTCATCATTTTTCAATTATTTTTCTCGATTGTTAATTAATATTCTCATTTTCTAAAATTCATTTCTAAAATTTTTAGGCATTTTTCTGAAAATTCAAACATTTTCTTCAATTTCTAATTATTTTAATTTTTTATCAGAATTTAAAATTTTTTTTATTAATTATCGTGAATTTCAATTATTTTTAGCTTTCTTCCACACTTTTTTCCAATTTTTAGTTTTTCTCATTTTATAAAATTAATTTCTAAAATTTTTTTTAAGTATTTTTCTCAAATTTCTATTATTTTCTTCAATTTTTAATTATTTTTATTTGTTTTCATAATTTCCAAAAGATTTTATTAATTATCGTAAATTTCAATTATTTTTAGCATTCTTCCAGTCTTTTCTCCAATTTTTAGTTATTCTCATTTTCTAAAAATATTTTCTAAGGTTTTTTTAGAATTTTTCTAAAATTTCAATTATTTTCTTCAATTTTTAATTATTTTAGCTTATTTCTTCAATTCTTTTCTCCAATTTTTAGTTATTTTCTTTTTTTTTTTAATTGATTTCTAATATCTTTATGTATTTTTTTCAAATTTCAATTATTTTTTCTTTATTTAAAAAAAATTCTGTAGCTTTTTTCAATTATCTTACTTAAATGTCATTTATTTTTTACAACTTGTTTGTATCATATTTTAATTATTTTTGGCAAGTTATAAAATTTAAAAACATTTTTCAATTATTTCCTAAAATTTATTTCCTTCAATTTTCAATTCTTTACATTTGTTTCATAATTTCAAAAAGTTTTAACTATTTATCTAACCTTTCAATTATTTCATTATTTATAATATTTTTTATATTATTTTCTTCAATTTTCAATTAATTTCATTCTTTTTCTTGTTTTTTTTTTCATAATTGCCAAAAAGTTTTTACTTATTTCTCTTTAATTAAAACTTGTTCTGTTCAATTTTAAATTATGTTTATCTTTTTTCATTTATTTTCTCTAGTTTTTAATTATTTTCTTTTATTTCAATGAACTTCTGAAAGTTTTAATTATTTTTCTCAAATTTTGTTAAACTTTCCTTTATTTAAAATATTTTATGTAATTTGTTTATTTAATTTCTCAAATTTTAATTTTTTTTTTTTTAATTTTAACTTATTTATCTCAATTTTTAATAATGTTTTTTAATTTTCTCTACTTTTCTCTAATTTTTCATTATTCAATTTTGTTTTAATTTACTTTTAAGATTCTCAAGTATTTTTCTAAAATTTAAATTATTTTCTTTATGTTTAAAACATTTTTATGATTGTTTAAATTACTTTCCCCAATTTTTAATTGATTTCATTATTTTTTGCAATTCTTTTCAATTCTAAAATATTATAAATTTGGTCCTAAATAAATATTTATTTTATTTATATTAATTGATTTTTAAATATTATATTTAAAATATTTATTTTTTCTTATTAGGTAAATATCATTTACCGATTTGTGATATTTATTATTGTATTTTATAATTTCTAAAATGTATGAAAAACTAATCGGGCGCTGGCGCGCGTTTTATTTTGCTAGTTATAATTAAAAATGTAAAAAAGTTCTTGAAAAATGGCGAGAATTATTGAATATAGGAGAAAATAATTGAAAACTGAAGAACCGAATTGAAAATTAAAGAAATGGTTAGAAAATTGAACGAAATTATTGAACAATTGTATTTAATATTTCTAAATTAAAGAAACTTATTGATACTCGAAACAATGATTGAAAAATGGAGAGAATTTTTGAATAGTAACGAAAATATATGCAATTCGAATTTAAAGAAAATAAATAAGGATTAAAGAAAATATTTGTAGAATTAAACAATTGAATTAAAATTTAAAAACTATTTTTTATAATTGAATAAAATAATTGCCGAGAAAAAGCCGAGGATTGTTTAATATTGAAAAATTAAATAAAAATCGAAAAATAATTGAAAATTGAAGAAAATAATTGAAATTTTATAGAAAATAATTAAAGACGAAAATGATTGAATATGGTAGGAAATTATGTGAAATTGCAGAAAATAATTGAAAATAGAGGAAAATATCGGATTTTTGAAAAAAATAATTGTAAAAAACATAGAATTATTGAATGTGGAAGAAATAATTGACAAATGATAATATTGATTGAATATTGTAAAAAATTCAAAAAAGCCAGAATAAGCGACACAATTTAAAAATAATTAAAAAATCAATGAATAATTAGAAAATTTTAATAGAAAAATAATTGAAAATAACCGAGAATTATTGAAATTGAAGAAAATAATTAAAAATTGATGCATGGAATTGAGCAATTTAATTCAAATTTAAATGAAATTGAATAAAGCCAAGAATTATTGAATATTGAAGTAAATAATTTGAAATTGAAGAAATTCACTGAAAATTGAGGAATGGAATTGAAAGTTAAAGATTATAATTTCAAGTTCAAAAAGTTATTGAAAAAAGACGAGAATTGTTGAATATAGAAGAAAATAATTGAAAACTGAAGAATGGATTTGAAAATTGAAGAATGAATATTTGAACAATATATATGATTGAAAAAAACAGGAATTACTAAATATTGAAGAATTGATTGAAAATTAAAAAGAATAATTATAAAATAACGAAAATAATTTGATATTAAAGAAAGTAATTGAGATAAGTGGAAAATATTTGACAATTGAAAAAAACTCGATAATTATTGAGAATATTTGACAATTAAAAAAAAATCGATAATTGTTGAGTATATTTGACAATTGAAAACATTTCGAAAATTGTTGAGAATAATAGACAGCGGAGCAAGGTAATTTAAAAAATTCAAGAATAATTGTAAAGTTTAAGAAAATTAATTGTAAATTGAAATCTGTTTAAAATTTAATAAAAAATTATAGATTGATTGAATAATGAAATTAAAATTTTGATCTCTATATTAAAATTTGATTTCTATAGCAATTTGATTTTATTTTTATGAATCATTTTTATGAATCAACATTTAGATTTTAAAAGACAAATTAAAGAAGAAAAGAGAAAAGAAATTTTTTTTCTAACTGTATTTCTCTTTTCTTCTTTTTCCTTTAATTTCTCTATTACATTGAAATGCTGATTCATAAAAATGATTCTTAAAAATAAAATAAAATCAAAATAAAGTAATCCATAAATTTCTATTTTTATTTAAAAACATACAAAAAGAATGAAGCTAGTAAAAGTAAGATTATAATTTCTGATAATTAAATACATGTTTATTTTGATATAATATAATTTATAACCTCAAATTTTTATTTTATTATTTTATTACAGGAGTTTTTAATAATCTCATAAATCTATTTACCTGATGAAAACTCAAATCAGTCGAAACATGTCGTTTTAATATTTTAATATAAAAATATCGCAAAAGACCCGGTAAAAAGTTTTTAACAAAATAAAAATTAATTTACCGTACGCTTCTTAAGAAAATGTTATTCAAGGTTTCAGTAAAGAAGGAGAAATTTTAAGAGGTTAAAGTTCTCAACGGAAAAAACTTTTTTCAAAAAAATTCGTTTGTGTAATGATTTTAACTATAAATAACATATAATAATATTGGTTCTACTTTTTGAAATAACCTCAAAAAAATTTAAAAACACGAATCAGACACTACGTTAGTGTATTCCTACATATTTCTCTCGGCTGAATCCGAATTCAAAGTCAATAATGAAATTGTCTGAATTTTTTTTAGATAATCTCAAAAAACTGCTCAAAAACCTCAAAAAATCAGAAACAAACTTTTTTTTATCCGGAACAATATCCTATGTGTATTCTTACGTATTTTTATCCGCTGACTCCGAATCCGAAATTAGAATTGCCAGATTGGTTCAAATTTTTCAGATAATCTCAAAAAACTGATCGAAAACACTAAAAAATCGATTTTTTGAGATTATCTCAAAAAATTGAGCTAATCTAATCATTTTAACTTTGGATTTGGATTCATCAGAGAAAAATACTTAGGAATACACTAGTGTAGTGTCCCGATAGAAAAGAAAAAATTTTTTTTGTTTTAATCTGTGTTTTTGGAATTTTTTTTTTTATATAAATATATATATAAATTTCTATAGCAATTCTGACTTCGGATTTAGATTTAGCGAAGAAAAATACGTGAAAATATACTAGTGTAGTTTCTTGGAATTTTTTTTTTTTTTTTTATCAATACTCAATTGACAGAATGTGGAATAGACCAAAATTCATTTATCCGAATATTTAAATTCCCGAAACTTTATTTGTCGAAATATTTGGGATATTCCATATCAAATCATTCCGCTTGCAAAAGACAATCGCAAAAAAGGTTCTTTTTAAATAAAATTAATTTCATTAAAATTAAATCATTGATAATATTTTATAAACTATTTTGTAACAGAATTTAATGCTCTTTCGATTGGTTTTTAAATTTTTAAACGAATTTTTTAATTTCATGAAGAAATTTCTATTTAAAATCTAAAACTCTTGATATCTCAAAACACCCCTCCTCAAATTTTCTTGTAACCTACGTGAAATTAAAGCACACGTTTTATAGTTTCTAATTTCTTTGAATTTATTATGGACATTTTAGAGCATTTATGGATAAAAATGATATAAAATACGTACTTTTGAAAAACTTTATAGTTAAGTTGAATTTACCTAAGCCAGAGTTAGAAACAAAAATATGAATTTCATGAAATTAAATTGAAATTTTTTATGTTTGACCGCCATCTTGAATTTTTGAAAAATGACTTCAGATTCATACTCAGGGACCCCAAAAACCCACGGGTACCAAGTTTTATCAAATTCGAATAATTTTTGAAGATTCGGTACACTAGGCTAATATTTTACAAAAAAAGTCACTTCAGTCGCCATATTGGAGCCGTCATCTTGTATTTTCATATATGTTTTTGCGAATATTTACAGCTGAGAACATAAATACACGATATTTTCACGCTTTAACTTAATCTCTTTTCTAGTTCTACATGAAAATATTGATTAAAAAAACTTTTTTGTGAAAAATATCGTGTTTTTTGTTAAATAATTGTTTATAACTTTTTACATGTTTGTTATAAACAAATTTTGATAACAGAATCTGAAAGAGCGATAAATTTTACGTTCAAAATGGTTTGTTTTAGATTTAAAAAAAAAAATTTTTTTGACAAGAAATAGTCTTAAAATTTTCATAAAATTTGTGTCTTAAATTGTTCAAAAATGTCTTAAATTAAGACATTTTTCGTGTCTTAGACACCAAAAGTATCTCAATTTAAGACATTTTTGTCCAGTTTAAGACACCATGTTTTTGCAGTGTATATAGAAAAGTTGCATTACATTTACTTTTAAATATATTTTCTGCAATGGCATCAGCGCAAGTCTCTAGAAAGTCGTATCTTTGGTCATAATATGTGACGCTCCGCGAGAGAAGGGACTTATCGAAGAAAAAATCAATTTTCATTTTTTTTATGTTAAAAGATAATTTTTGAGTTGTTCTTTCATTTTTAAGTTTTAAAAAAAATTTTTTTTCAATTACACTTTTTGTTATAATGCTTCTAACCTAGGCTTACTAAGTGTATCGCATTTTTTGGTTTTTCTTTGAACGACCGTGAAATTAACAATTAATTATTTTGATTTTTGTACGGTAATTGATAGTTTTTTTTTTCTCTCGCGGAGCGTCACATATAATCATAATATAGTCTGCTATTTGATATTAAGCCTAAGCAGCTAATTAGCCTAATTTTGCCTTCTTTGTCATTTGCCGAAGATTCTTCTTCGAAAAATCGAACTGGGTTGATCGCTTTATATTAAATTTAAAAGATTTAAGTAAATTCATAACAGCACTGCATTTTAAAATTGAGCACATTAAAACTTCTCTAAGTCTTCTACACAGAGGCTGTTTTTCATGTCGGTGTTGGAATGTCGATTCATGACTGTGTTATGTGTATATTGTTCATGTGTAAAATCTCATGAATTTCTGCAAAAAATCAACGGTTTTTATTTCTATTCTCAAATAATGAAATATGTTGTCTATAAAGTTATGTTGTTATTTTTATCATAGAAATAAGGATTTAAAAAAACCGGCAACCTCCGTACACGAACGTAATAATGCATTAAAGGGTAAACTTTTATTTGGGGGCAAGTTTTAAACTTTTCCGCAAAAATACTATAATACTAAATTTATAATTACTACTATAATTTTGTTATTTTTATTAAAATTTAAGTATAAAATTATGCATTTTTATATTGTATAGGAAAAAAAAAAAATTTTTTTTTGGTAAAATTTCAATTTCTCGAAAAGATATTCAGGATAAATACGACTAAGCTCTAGCATAGGGGGATTTTGTCATTTTTAATTTTTCTTCTTATAACTTTTGAAAACTAAGTCCAGCAATGTTTGCTATATTTTTCCTGTAATCTACACGTAAAAATAC
Source organism: Ganaspis brasiliensis (assembly GCA_037103525.1). Taxonomy (NCBI): domain Eukaryota; kingdom Metazoa; phylum Arthropoda; class Insecta; order Hymenoptera; family Figitidae; genus Ganaspis; species Ganaspis brasiliensis. The sequence goes on from JAZKLR010000211.1 coordinate 3,224,913, forward strand.
TCAGGTATACCAAGTTTCAAACCTTTGGGTCAAATAGTTTGGAAGATAAGAGGGGGGGGGGGGGGGTTACACATTTTTTAAAATTTTTTCCTTGACAACGCTATTACCATCACCTCTAATTACGTTTTCTATATTTTTCCTGTAATTTACACTGGGGTATTTCAAGTATAACGTAAGCATATTTTAAAAGGTTTTTGACCCTCCCCCCACTATCTTAAATAGTTTGGCCGTTAGGAGAGCGGGGGGGGGGGGGTATTAGTTTTGGACGACGGATAAACGAGTGAAAACATAAGGGTTCCGTTTTGACAGTTCGTTTCCGGAACCCTAAAAATAAACAAAAATGTAGAATAATTATTGCAGTTATAAATAATAGTAAATTTACATACGAGTAACAGAAACCGGTATTTCCTGTGGTTACATCCAACAACATTTAGCCATTCCTTTTTGGATTTCTATAACACAGAAATATTACTCGTATATAAAATTACAGTAAATATGATAATACTTATAACGCCAATAATTAATCTACATTTCTATTAATTTTTAAATAATTATTTCTATGATGAAGTAAGAACATGACCTTATAGACAACATACCTAATTCATTGGAAAAGAAAATAGAAACCGTTGATTTTATTTATTTACATCATTACTGGAACAAAATTAACTACACAACACTTTTCATTCATGTTAAATTTTAAACATTAATATCACAGCCCCACAAAAAAAAAAAGTAGTCTGTACATTAAACCAGATTACATTTTTCTTGTATGTTTTGACCCCATGAATACGAATTTTTAGTCTAGAAAAATATGTTTATAAGGTGGGTTTTTTTTAATTGCAAAAAACGGTTTTTAAATTTCAGAAAACACAGTTTTCCAATTCAAAAATATCAAAAAATATTATTAATAGTATAAAAATAAATAAATAGTATTCATAATACTATTATTTTAATAATATTAAGGGGTCATCTATAAAGCATGTGATACATATTTTCGGAAATGTACCCTCCCCCTCGTGATACTTTTCCCATGGTCTTAACACCCCCTCTCCCCCTAAAGTATCACATGCTTTGTGGATGGCCCCTTAAATAGTATTCAGCACGTTAAAATATATTGAAAATAAATGGTGGGAACGCTGTTTAACAAAAATTTTTGTTTTTTCCTATTTTTCAATTGAAAAACTGTGTTTTGTGAAATTTAAAAACCGTTTTTTGCAATTTTAAAAAAGCACCCAATGGAAGTTTTTCTAGACTAAAAATTCAAATTCAGGGAGTAAAAATACATAAAAAAAAATGTGTTCTGGTTTATTGTACAGACTACTTATTTTTTGTGGGGCTGTGTATTTTTTATGGGATTTCACACGTGGAGAATATATACAGTGAACACAGCCGTTAATCGACATTCGAATTTTGAAAACAAATCACATGTACGTAACTTTGCTTCCTTAGATGCGCAGAATCAAAGAGTCAATTGGCGCCTTTCAGGCTGGCCTTCATAATACTGCCATCTCAACCTCATCCTCTCTACTTTACTTTACCAAGCTCCTGAAATCTAGTAGAGTATAATCTAGTAAATCATCAGATAATGTAAAAAATGTCCAAATGGTCCAAAGATTTACTAGGTTAGACGGTGCTATATTTCATAGCTTTATGAAATTCAGGCTTCGCACTGTTTTGAGAGTTCAAAAATAGTAGGAAAAAGTAACTTGCATGATTAAAAAAAGTAGTAAAAAGTAGCCAAATAGAAAATAAGATAAGTTTAATTTATTTTTACTATTAATTATTATTTTCGTTTTACATCAATGTGTTAGATGTTCGTTTAGTCACAGCACGTTTCAGATTTATCTAATATTTAAAATAACAAATTATTGTTATAATACAGTCAAACTTCCATACGGCGGAAACTCATAAGGCAAGTGTTGAAGGGACTATATCGTTGAGAAATATGACTGTGTGCGTGCCATCGAATTCAGGGCCGAAAAGTTCTAATGGAATCGAAATTAGCAAAATCAGCTCTCATAGAAAAAAAAACAAAATTTCTTTTTATCGAAATATTAAAAAAATTATTATGTTAGATTCTAAAAATGTTTCTACCAAACAAAACTTTTTTAAAATTTTGATTATAAAAGTTATTGCAAAATGAAAAGTTTAAACACTTTTTAAATAAAAGCTTATATTTCTTAAATGAGTTTTCCGATTTAAGTATACCTTGGATAGAATCAAAAAAACATAAAACAGACTTCGTCTTACTCGTACACTTAAAAAAAATTGTTTATATACAATTAATTTTTTTCAATGTTCTGAACCTTTAAAAAATCGAGAAAATATATGAAAATACACTTATAACTCTAAGAAATCGAAATCAATTGAGAAAATTAATGAACGATTATTTTTTTGGAGCATTCCATAAGAAATTCGGTTGATCGAAAACAGATATTATTTTTTAGATTTTTGTTTTTCTTTAGTATTGAAGGTGCTAAATAAGTATGCCCAAAAGTTTCGCAATATTTTTTAACACTTCTTTAGCACCCAAAATACTACCGCCAACAATATCAAAAACAAAAGAAGAAAAAATCTTTTAATAATGAGAAAAATGAATTATGAGTCAAACCATTATATTTCACCCAAAGTCGTTGCGGACTAATTTTACAAAAATCTGATAATTTGTAATATTTATTTTTGTTGTCTGTACAATACCTTTTTGAGATAAATTTCCTTAATTGCTAAAAACAGTCTCATTTACATATATTAATTAATATTTTAGAATTAATGAAAACAAAATGTTAGGTGAAAATTACTTTTAAAACTTACTTGCAAAATGTCAAAATTTTCAAAGTAACAAAATTTTAATTTAAATTTCACAATCTGGCAGCAGTTAAATTCAGTTTTACAAAACTACTTGCATTTTAACCATCAAATTCGTATTTAAAAACACCTCGGAAAGCACATTTTTCAAATTGTAAAAAGTAAAAAAGTAGCTGATTCTCCAACACAAAATTTTGATACTGTGGACAGGAGGGTCAAACTTGAATTTTAAAACCAAAATTTGATTTTTTCACGCCTCTAGTGATGAGTTATTAGAGTTCAAAATACTGCTTCTTTTCAAAATTTCAATAATTCAGTTAAAAGTTTTCATATTTCTCCATTATAAAATTAAAAAGTTAGTACGTCTTATGAAAGACACAAAATAAAATAATATTTAATACTTAAGTATTTGAATTCTTAAGAGAAAACTTTAATTGGAACTTTGAAAATTGTGACATTTTGCAAGGAAGTTTTAAAAGTAATTTTTACCCAACATTTTGTTCTTATTAAATCAATAATTAATTAATAAGTAAATAAGACTGTTTTTAACAAATACCAATAAGGAAATTTATGTTATCTAAATTATTAATGCGCTTTTTTATTTCATCTTACCAGTTGTCAAAGTAACCTCTTTTTCTTGTAGCACAAGTTTCTAAATAAGTCAAATTACTAAGCAATTGTAGAAATTTTTTAAAAATAATTGTCAAAAACGTATATTTGCCATTTTTTTGATTGTCAATTGTCAACAAGGTATAGTTTGTCCCGAATTATCCCAACTAATCCTATAGTAAATTTGTAAAATAATTATAATTTTTCACTATTGAAAAATTCCAAGAGTTTATTAATAAAAATAATGTGATTTCAAACATGTGATTTTAACGATTGAAGTCTGACTTGTGCAAATTGTTATATAAATTTTTTATTTCTCACTGCAGCCTTAATTAATAGATAAATTATTGTTTAATAATTATTATAATTTCCATTTTATATTTAAAGATCCTATGATTTAAAATGGTTGTTACATTCCTGAACGTTCACTCACTAATAGCATTTTAAAGAACCTTTCTACCCCTGTAAAGTCAAATTTCTTTCGGCAGTATGGAAGTTTGACTGTAAATTAATAAATTTTTGCACTTATAAAATTGATAATCTAATAACTGAATACTTTTTTCCCATAATTTTTAAAAAAGTAGCTTTTAGTAGCTTTAGGCCGAAAAAAGTATCAAAAAAGTAGCCTTTCATAAAAAAAGTAGCAAAAAGTAGTAAATAGTTGGGGAGTGCGAAGCCTGGAAATTTTACTACTTTAAACGTAAATTAATTTGACACGTTGTTAAATCTCATCAACTTTTTTTACAGTGAAAAGTGTTTTGGAGGATTGTTGCTGATGCAACTAACAGACAGGGTATTATTTCAATGTTCTAGGCAATCAACAAAGAGAAGAAACATCTGAGGCAACTAGAAGGCAAGTTGTTGTATCGATGTTTGAGATAATCAACGAAAAAGGGGTGTTACAAGGTAGTGCGATTCCAAGTGAAATTTACGTTTTTTTCCGGCAGGTTAACGACGGGCAATGAAACTTTAGAATTTTATTATATTTAGTATGACTAATGTTTTACATAAATATTAGGTCAAAATATTAATTAGTTTACGAGAATTGAAATTTACAAAAAAAATTTGAAATCGCAATATCTTCCGTTCTATCAGTCGTATCAAGGTTTTCTTTTTTTTAAAATGCTCAGAAAAATATAAGGAATAATTCTATTTCAGGACAATTTTTTATAATTTTAAAATTAAAAATGTTATTAAATAAAAATTATATAACTTTTACACAGCTAAAAAAAATGCAATGACCCAAACGCTGAAATGATCTTATCTAAGTTCTTTTGAAGATTCCAAAAGAGTTGAAGTTAACTGTTACCTCCTTAATATTTAATTTTAATAAATTATAAATGTAAACATTGAAATTTGAAACTAGTAAACATTGCTAATACGTTGCGCGCGCATCTCCGGCTGAGAAGTGCAAAGCCCATGGTACACGACGTGAATTCAGTATAATTAGTGCCAGAGCAAAGAAACTTTGTACCCCTTTGTAGAATTAAAAACTATTTTTGTCAAAAATTCTTTTCTAGAATGATTTTAAGCTACTGGACATTCGGTGGCATAACACACTTATGAGAAAGTCGTAAATACTGTGTTTGGTAACATGGGCTTTGCACTTCTCAGCCGGAGATGCGCGCGCAACGTATTAGCAATGTTTACTAGTTTCAAATTTCAATGTTTACATTTATAATTTATTAAAATTAAATATTAAGGAGGTAACAGTTAACTTCAACTCTTTTGGAATCTTCAAAAGAACTTAGATAAGATCATTTCAGCGTTTGGGTCATTGAATTTTTTTTAGCTGTGTAAAAGTTATATAATTTTTATTTAATAACATTTTTAATTTTAAAATTATAAAAAATTGTCCTGAAATAGAATTATTCCTTATATTTTTCTGAGCATTTTAAAAAAAAGAAAACCTTGATACGACTGATAGAACGGAAGATATTGCGATTTCAAATTTTTTTTGTAAATTTCAATTCTCGTAAACTAATTAATATTTTGACCTAATATTTATGTAAAACATTAGTCATACTAAATATAATAAAATTCTAAAGTTTCATTGCCCGTCGTTAACCTGCCGGAAAAAACGTAAATTTCACTTGGAGTCGCACGGTAATCAACAGACGGAGCAATAAGGCAACATACAAGCATAAGGGAATGTCTGATGCAACCAATAGACAGTACAAATATTGGTTTAGCAGTGTTCGAGGGAACCAAAAAACGGTAACTAAAGACCTGGAAAAGTAAAAGAAAATTTTCATTCAAGCACGGTAGTTTATTTAGCTTCTGCATAACAAAAGAAACAACCAACTTTGGTAGTCAAGCAAGACAGACAACCAAAGCTTAGAAGAGCACTGCCAAAAACTCTAGAATCCCGTAGAAGAGATGCTTTTTAAAGGCGAATGGGCCTTACGAGAAAGATCTCAAAGTATGGTTCTGTGAGGCTTTCAGAACAAAAACTTCAGCCGACATCGCGAGCAAAGTATCTAGGAGTCATCCTGGGTAGTAAACTGGCCTGGAGTGAACATTTAGAAGACAAGTGCAACAAATTTATTAAATTACAAAGATACAAAGATTAAATTAAATTACAAAGATATTAACTTTCATTTTTTGTTGTTGTTAGTGATGCTGATAAGATATAACTCTGTAAGATGTCAACAGTAATGCCTCCTAGCTTATTTACGCACGTTGTTTACCGTCATATATTACATATTTATGTAGTATTAATCTTTAAATTAATCAGTACTTTATGTACGAAAGGGCACTATTTTAAATTTTATAAGCCCGTTTACATGCAAATAAATAAATAAAATAAATAAATTTATGATAGTAAATGTAAAAGAGCCATCGGGTATAGCTAGGGTTCAAAACCGGTTACACTAATGTGGATCTATAAGGTGATTCTGCTTCCTATACGGAGAGAAAATTTGACAGGAATTACGTCAACTGAAATGGGGAAGCCTCGATATACTATTGAGGCAATACCAGTTGAAGAACGACGGAAAGAAGGTTGATATTTGAGGCGTGCTATGTCGATAGTCTATCGGGGCGTATGGTCTCAATGATCAACTTCTCATGCTTCAACGAGCAGGGGAAAATCCGCCAAATTTCGAAGCCTGGGAATTTGTAACATTTGGCGGATTTTCCCCTGCTCGTCGAGGCATGAGAAGTTGACTGTTGAGGCTATACGCCCCGATAAATTATCGACATAGCACGCCTCAAATATCAAACTTCTTTCCTTCGTTCTTCAACTGGTTCTTCTCCTATCTAATTACAGTCAATTAATTTTAGTGCACCTCAGAGATCTCTGCGTAGTGTCTTACCGTTCCACGAGTTGTTTCACAGGACGAACTTTATTAAAAACTCAATGACATACAGATTGGTTCGTCGTGCTAACGTCTTGCGTGATGATGTTGATTTTTTTAACGACAAATTATCCGTATTTGTAACTTTGTTGAGAAAAGTAATTTTTCATGCAGGGCTTAATATTTGAATTGTTTAATCTTTCTATCTTCTGATTATGTAATGGATGTTTCATCCGTATATTGTTTAATAAATAAATAAACTGGTATTAGCACCATAGTACCCTATGGGAAATGACAATCGGTTAGAGCTTGATCCAAGCTTGGCCAATATTAGACCAATATTAGCCCAAGCTTGGGCCGATCTTGAGCATCGGCAAATTTCCCATAGGGTATATCGAGGCTGTTTACCCCGTTTCAGTTGACGTAAATCATGTCAAATTTTCTTTCCGTATAGGCTAAGTTATGCATCCATGGTCTGGTGAAGCAGAATCGAATTATTTTCGACTATTGATCGATTTGAAAGTGTAAGGGAAATGATCCTGAAGAGCATAACGGGAGCGTTGGGTACTACACCTACAATCTCACTGGGTGCACTTCTAGGGCTGGAACCACTACACCTTACCATCAAAGCAGAGGTGGTTAAATCTGCCCTGAGACTAAATGATGAATTGGGAAGGAAGTATGTCAAAGAAAAGGGTTATGTGTCACTTCCTGCTAGTTTGGTGGAAAAATCTATGTTGAAAATGAGGAGAGATAGAATTTCTCCACAGTACCTCTTTGACAAGAAATATAAGATCAACTTATCAACACAAGAGGATTGGCAAAATGAACTCGTGGTCCTTCCCACTGACGGTAACATCTGGTTCACGGATAGATCTAAAGGGGAAGCAGCTACGGGTGCAGGTATATATCATGAAACGACTATGGAGGGCTCTATATTTATGCTTGGGTCTACTGAAACTGTTTTATAAGCCAAAACAACGGCACTGCTCTATGCGGCCTGTGAGGTCGCGGAGCTCTGTCGTGGTAGGAATATATTTTCCTCTCGGACAGCAAGGCGGCATTATTGGCCTTGAATCATTACTCAACTCCATCTCAACTAGTATGGGAGTGCCATTGTGTACTAAATCGTCTAGCTAAGACTAACAGCGTCACCCTCCTGTGGGTGCTGGGACACTGTGGGATTAAGAGTAACGAGATGTCGGATAGACTAGCAAAAGCGGGTAGCAGGAGCTGTATTGTTGGTTCTGACCCGCCTGCTAATTCAGTGCTGGTTTTAGAATTCAAACAATGGTTACTTGCAGAACACCAAAAGGAGTAAAATAACTATGCTAGTGACAGCCAGGCTAAGTCCTTGGTAACACTATTAACCTAGAACGAGCTGCAGACTTCTGTAGGCATAACAGGACAGATGCTAAGACCCTAACACAAATTTTATCTGACCATGGGGATCTTCGCTATCATGGACACAATTTGGGCATCGTTGGCGACCCCGAGAGTCGCCTCTACTTATATTCTCTGCCATTGCCCTTTGCTATCTAGCGAACGACACCAACTCAAAGGGAAGTTTTTCCTTGAGGAGGCAAATATCGCAGCTATGACTCTGGCTCGCGTTCTCTCCTTGTGGAGAGGACTCTGAGATCTGGATGATGTAGCTCGTTATTGGGAGGCGTGAAGGGATAACCCAAGCGCTGATGGTGGTACTCAACCATTCCTCTTTTCTTAATAATAATAATAAGAAAAATGGTTGGTACAGAGCGCAGTTGAAAGAGAAAGTTCCGCGGCTGATTACGCATAAACGGGAAAAAAATATAGTACATGAGGCGCACTAACCAATAGTACAGAGGTTGCATTATAGATTATGTGTAACAGCAACTCATTTTATGCACTCCAGGAGTCCATTTTTTGGGCAGCTTCTACCCAATAAACATGGGCAGGCGATGCCTGGACAGCATCCCGAAGTTGGTCAGCAGTTTTACACAGTAAACAGACAACAGTTGCTCATACTATTGCGCAGTGACTATCCAAAAGTTTTTCCCGTGTATGGTCCTCGTGTTGAGCTTCGAGCGACAATAGAGCAAGGCTTTTTCTAGACCAGTCAGACTTCGCAGAGTCTAACTGTTAAAACCAGTAGAAAATCGCCCGCTATAGCCTCTTTCTCACTCCACAAAATGTAAGCTAGTTCTTTGGGACACCCTAAAGAAGAGAGGACTTAAATTGGTTCAATTATGGTCACCACTATTTTTTTGACAAATCGTGAAATATCGTCATAGATGTAATCATAAGTAATTTTTTACAACTATTAATAGTGTTTTATGAATTTTAAGGGTTTCGTGGTCCAGGACCGAAATGCTTATAACGAGACTTTAGCGTTCGTCGTCCTTGATTCACAGACAACAGTTGTGCATTTTAGATTCCGTGCAAAAGAGAAAGCGATAAAGAGAGACCAAGATAATCGGTATATTGATTTATCGAAATGAAGTGGAATTGCAATGGAGGTGAAATGGAAGTAAAGTAGAAATGAAGTAAATGTGAAAAGGAAGTGAAGTAGACTTGAAGTGGAAGTCAAGTGGAAGTGAATTGCATTGAAGGGGGGTTGAAGTAGATGTGAAAAGTTCCATCTTATCTCGTAATTAATTATTGAAATTTAAGAAAAAACTTTTTATAGCAAAAAATTATTAATTTTTAATTAATTTGTTAAAAAAATAAAATTTGCTTTTAATTTTTAAACCTGTTCTCCCTATTTCTCAACCCTGATAAAAATAATGAATAGAGTTGATAATATAATAAAGCTTTCCTAAAATTTTCAGCTTAGCGTTATTTTTTTTTCGAGTCAAAAGATTCCAAATAATAGAATTATAACGAGCATTGTTAATTTTAAGTTAATTACTTTGTCATTAAAAGCATGGCTTTTTTTTTGCTTTTTTAACTATTTTTAATATTGTAATTTAATCATGTATATTTAGCAGGGTGGTTCTTAATTGGGCGATGTTTTCAAATCTTCACTCTCCATCCGGAAAATTGATCAAAATACCAAAAAAAAAAAAAAAATTCTGGTCAAATCAAACAATATTAATACGTGTCTCTAGACAACCGACTTTTTCCATGAATTTTTACATAGAAAAAATAGTTTTTTCGTAAAATTGCTATAAAATCGATAAAAAATAATATTTTTCAATGGGCGAACGATTTTTTTCTTCAGAAATGTTCAAAGAATCAAACTCTAACGTCCAATTATTAATTAAAAAAATTTTATTTTTTACTTGGACGCCAGGTAACAACTGTTTTGCAATTTTGGGGATGTTTTGTGATCTTGTAAAAAATAGTTTATACAATTTCTGTAATAAATAAGAATCAGAATGTTTTCTTTTGAATATTTTTAAAAAGAAATATCGCCTGTTCATTGAAAAATATTCATTATTAACGAATCTATAGCAAATTTACTAAAAAATTATATTTTTTTATGTAAAAATGCATGGGAAAATTCGGTTGTCTACAGGCACGTGTTAATATTCCTTGAAAATTTTTTTTTTTTTTTGTTACCTTGATCAATTTTCCGTGTGGAGAAATTTTCGTTTAAAAAATATTGCTTTTGCTACAAATATAAAAACGCAATTTTTCTGAACTCTTTTTACAATATTCTATTTAACCTTGTATCACGATTATTAAAATGGTTAATCCTAATAAAATTTGCTGCAATCCATTTAATTTGGATAAACATAATAAAGTTATGAAAAATGTGAGAGTTATAACTAAAAACATGTGCTATAAATTTCCATTTATCCTAGAGGGTGATTACTTATGTTCCCATTGTCAACTGGAAGTTTTGTTACCCATTTTAAATTCTATTAGTAATGTTGAAAATCAAAATTTATTTGCAAATAATATTAACGAAATTATTGATTTAAAAATGTCTGTAAATGAGCATGAATTCTGATAATAATAAGTCTGAAAGTGAGGTTGATTTTGTTGAATGCGACTGAGAGAAAGATAGTGTCAAAAATTATTAGTTCGGTTTAATTTTTCGGTTACAAATAAAGCTACAGAAAGTTAAAAAAAACTTTCTGCTTAAATTTCAGCTATTCGTTTATTCATTGACTAGAAATCGTCATTATTATTATTTTTTTTTTTGTTATCAGAATACAGATAACCAATTGAGAGAATTGTATGAATAATCAGGTATCATTGAAAGTAAAATTTCATGTTTTACTTACTTGTCCTATATTCTTGAAAAAGCTAGATCTAGGATGTTCTCCGGGGAATGAGTAAAGAAGAGAATGGACGGTTAGACCCCAGACCTATTATAAGATGAGAATAATAATAATTAATACATCTGAGAATTAGAAATGTTTTTTTGAAAATAAAAATTTTGAAAATTACTTTAATGTCACCATCTCCGGCACCGCTAACAAAAAACTCTTCGTGCGGATCCAATGCTAAGCATTTAATCGCAGATTCGTGAGCTTGAAATCTGTGGCGTTGCTGTCTCTGTCTAACGTCAAAAATATTGATATCTCCCTTCTTTCCACCGCTGATCAACAGCTGATGCTGGGGGGCTAATATCACTGAACTTGCTCCCTGATCATGACACATAAATCCTGAAAAAATTCAAGCTGAGATTTAAAATCAACACTCTAATAGCAAAATGTACAAAATTTTCCCCAGAAATTTGTAATTAATATTTTTAAAAAAAAACTTCAAAATATTTAAAAGAAAACTTTTTTAAATCCTGAAAACTTAAATTTAAGAATTAAAATAAAGAAATCGTGAATTTTAAAGATTATAAAAGCAAAAATAAATGAAATAATTTTTAAAAAACTTTTGCTTCAAGTTAAGAAATGTGAGGAAATTATAATAATAAACAAGAAAGAAAAAAAGCAGGGTGTTCAGAGACTTTGAAAATTACAGTCACTATTGAAAAAAATAAATAAAAATTAAAAAATTTGAAAGTAACTAGAATTGAGCAAAATAACTAAAAATGAATAAAGGAATAATACTTGCAGAAAATAGAAAGTCACAGCTAGTTAAAAAAATATTATTAAAGTAATCATATATTTAAGAAATCAACTAAAATATTGAAAAAGATCATTATAATTTGAAGAAAATAATTTTAAAGTAAATAAATAAAAATGATGATAGAAATTGAAAAGGAGAGGCAACAATTGACTTCTAAAAAAAGTAAATAAATATTTTTTAAAATAACAAAAATAAAAATAAAATAAAACATTAAAGCATAATTGGACTTGGAAGACAGTATAATTAAAAATACTAAAATTGATAGTCAAAATTTGCATTATTAATTAACAATTGAAAAAATCTGAATTGACAAAATAAGAATATAATTGAAAAATAACGACACGAATTAAAAAATGGTAAAAATAATTATATAAATTGAAAAAATTTAGTGAAAAAATTGAAAAATAGAATTTCTATTCAAAGCAAATAATTGAAAAATGAAAATAAAATAAAATAAAACACAATAAATGATAAATGAAAAGAAAATTTAATATTCAACAAAATAATTGACAAATGTAGAGGAATTAAAAATTTTAATAATTTAAAAAATAGGATTTGAAAGTAAATTTTATTTAATTAATAAAATTGATTAAAAATTTTAAATATGTATAAATTGCCCGTCAATTTAATTGAAATTAAAATTAAATAAGTAGTCACAAAGTAAATATACTGTAAACTGTATTTTATAATTAAAAATTGAGGCAAAAAATTAAACAATTTGAAGAATATAAGGGGTCGTTTAAAAAATACGTAACGCCTTTAGGGGGAGGGGGGGATAAAAGAAGCTCCAAAAAAGCTTTACGTATTTTTTGAACGGTCCCTAACTGAAATTTGAGAAATCAGTTTACAATTGAAAAATAAAATACAACATCAAAGAAATTACATTTAAAATCAAAGAAAATAAATGAAAAATTTAAATCATCATTGAAAAAAATTAAAAAATACTATTGACATTTCCTTGATTTTTATTTTTCAGATAAACAGAAGAGTAGAATTCCATCACACCACCTAAGACCATTTTTTTTAAAGAGTTTTAATTAACGACATTTTTTAATTAAAATTTTTTTTAAAAATAAAAAACTTATTTTTGTATACAGTATACACTACCGTCGAAAATTGTTGGCCCGATTTTTGTCAGTGATTTTAATGAAAGTTTGTACAATTTTTCTACCACTTGAGAAGAGAAAAACCATAAAATATTTTTCCAAAAATCGTATTTGAAAATTTTTGGCATTTTTTTTTAAACTCGAATAACTTTTGTTCTAATTCAGATATCGACGTCGATTTTTTTTAAAATTACTCGTAAAAGAATGTAATTCTATAAAAAAAATATAAAAAAGAAAAATAAACATTTTTCTAATTCTATTCAATTCATTTTTTGATTTTTTTAAGTCAAGAAGAACAATATTTATAAAAATATGGTTTAATTTTTCTAGACTTTTTTATTTTCACAGAATTTTTAAATTTATTCTGTGGGCACTTTATTTATCTTTATATACATTTTTTAGTTTATTTTTATTAATTCTAATTTTTTAGTAGATTCCTACCAAATTTCTTTATTTTTTGTACTTTTTACATTTTTTTAAATTAAGAAATAAACATTTCTCCATTTTCTTGACATTTCCTTCCTTTAATTTTTTAGTTTTTATCTTATAATTACGAATTTTTTGAAACATTTATTCGGTGCTTTTATTTACATTTTTTAAATTTCTCAATTTTCTACTTTTTTTGAAAACTTTTATTCTTTCATTTCATATTATTGAAATATAATATTGTACTGAATATTCTCATTTTAACATCCTTCTTCTATATCATACATTTTTTTGAAATTTTCCAAAATTTTATAGATTCTATTTTTCTTTAATTTGTTAAATAATTCTCTAACTATTCTAATTTAAAAAAAAATTTTCTTAGTAATATAGTTTAAGGTTCTTCTAATTATCTCCTTATTTACGTTTTTAATTTCAAAAAATGTCGGTAAACAGTTTAATTTTTTTAAAAGTCTTGGTACTTTTTAATATATTTTGCTTTTGCGGCCGCGCCGTACGTTTCTCACCTCATGTCAAAAGCGTAGTTCTGTAGTTTTTTAATTTTGGCTCAAAAAGTTATGTGCCCCCATTTTGAAAATTACAGGATTTTTAACTAACAATATAAGCAATTATAAGAAAAAAAAATTAGGAAAATCGAAGATATATTTTTGGTGGAGATTTGAGTTCAAAAACTGTTTTTTTAATAATTTAATTTTTATTTTTCTTATTTATATTTTTTTTATAGAATTATATTCTTTTATGATTATTTTTAAAAAGAATCAACCTCGATATTTCAATTAGAACAAAAGTTATTCGAGTTTAACAAAAAATGCCAAAAGTTTTCAAATACGACTTTGGCAAAAAGTTTAAAAAAGTTTTCTCTATTTAACTTTCTGACCAAAATATCCTGATTTGAATTGACCTGTATTTTTGAAACCACTTTTATCGATCGGACCAACAATTTCCGATGATAGTGCAAGTAATTAAAAATATCTAAAAAGTTTTAATATCGTTGTTTATTATTTTAATCTTCAAAAAAATTCCTAAAAATACCAAAAATTTTAGAGCTTTAGACCACCGGGTCCCTTAAAGGTTTTCAAGATGAAAACCTTAAGAAGAACTCGTCTCACCGTTTAGACTTTGTTTTTACGGTGCCAAGACCTCATATACTCGTCTTAAAAATAAAAAAATAAAAAAAGAGCTCTTCGAGTCTTGACAAAAAATTTATTATAAGACGAGTATGAATATTATTAATACTTTTATTTTAATAATATAATGACCTTAAGAAGAACTCAAGATTTTGAAAAAATTTCATTTCGTTATACAACCTGAAAAAATGAAAGAGAAAAGTTTAAAAAATGAGAAAAATTGTCTTACCTTGTACTTGGGATTTATTTTGAGGGAGCAGAGTATCCCAGAGAGCAACGTTTCGTCCTTCGGAGCCATGACCAGCAGTGGCAACGAGACTACACGCTCCCAGGAAGACAAAATCGGCTGTGACTTTACTATGGCATTGATAATTCTGAAAAGAATATTCAAGTAATATTTTATTTCGTATTATGTGACTCGATATGAAGAAAGCGACCTAAGAAGGAAACTATTTTCAGTGGCAATTTTATCTTGATTAAAAGTTCCTTTATAATTTACAGGGTGTCTACCGAAACATGATTTTCAAATTCACGGTTTTCCCGGATCTAAAATCACATTTTTCCCGGATTTCTTTTATGTATGATTAATAGCTATAATATTAAAATAGTGAAAAAATTAAGTGCGTAATATATAAGTTTTTAAGGTAAAATTGATCTTTGAAGAAAATAATTCCAAAATGGCAAAAATAATAGAAATTTGAAGAAAATAATTGGAAAATGACAAAAATAATTGAAATTTGAAGAAACAAAATAAAAGATGACAAAACTAATTAAAAACTTGAAGAAAAGACTTGGAAAATGACAAAAATAATTGAAAAATGGAAAAACAAAATAAAAATTTGATGCCAATACATAATTAAAAAATTGGAGAAAAAATTGACCATGAAAGAAAATAATTAAATAATTGAAAAATTATAATATTGATAGAAATTTGAAAAAAATACTTGAAAAATGATAAAAATAATTGAAAATCACAAAAATAATCAAAAAATGGAACAAATAATCGAGTAATGACAAAAATAATTGAACCTTGAAAAAAAATGAAAGATATAAAACTAATTTAAAATTATGTAACAAATTTATGATTTGAAAAAAAAAACACGTAAAAAATGACATAAATAATTGAAAAATGGAGAAACAAAATAAAAATTTGATGCCAATACATAATTAAAAAATTGGAGAAAAAATTGCCCATGAAAGAAAATAATTAAATAATTGAAAAATTATAATATTGATAGAAATTTGAAAAAAATACTTGAAAAATGATAAAAATAATTAAAATTAAAAAAAAATAATTGAGAAATGACAAAAATAATTGAAAATCACAAAAATAATCAAAAAATGGAACAAATAATCGAGTAATGACAAAAATAATTAAACCTTGAAAAAAAATGAAAGATATAAAACTAATTTAAAATTATGTAACAAATTTATGATTTGAAAAAAAAAACACGTAAAAAATGACATAAATAATTGAAAAATGGAGAAACAAAATAAAAATTTGATGTCAATACATAATTAAAAAAATGGAGATAAAAATTGACGTTTAAAGAAAATAATTAAATAATAACAAAATAATTGCAAAATCCCAAAAAATTTGAAATTTGAAGAAAATACTTGAAAAATAATAAAAATAATTAAAATTAAAAATAAAAGGCAATTGACAAATGACAAAGATAATAATTGAAAAATGAAAAATTTAATGTAAATTAAAGTAAGAAATTAAAGAATCCATGACAATAATTTAAAGATATAAGAAAATAAGTTAAATTTGGAGAAAGTAGGTAATAAAAAAATGTCGAAAATATTAATAACATTTGAGAAATGACTAAATTTTTTGAAAATTTTTAAAACAATTAAAAAATGAGAAAAATAATTATAATAGGAAAAAATAATCGAGAAATAACAAAAAGAACAGAAATTTGAAGAAAATAATTGAGAAATCAAAAAAAATTTAAATTTGAAGGTAATATGTGGAAAATAACAAACATAATAAAAATTTGAGACAAATAATTGAAAAGTGACAAAACTAATTAAAAATTAAGTAAAAAATAAAAAATTTGAAGAAAAGACTTGAAAAATGATGAAAATAATTAAAATTTGAAAAGAAATTGAGAATTGAAAAAAATAAATGAAAATTGAAGTAAGAGATTAAAAAATTCATGACAATAATTTAAAGATATAAAAAACTAAGAACAAAATTTGGAGAAAGTAATAAAACAACGTCGAAAATATTGACAATAATTGAAAAATTTCTAAATTAATTCAAAATTTTTAAAAAACAATTAAAAAATGACAAAAATAATTGAAAATAGGAAAAAATAGTCGAGAAATGACAAAAATAATTGAAATTTGAAGAAAATAAATTCAGAAATTACAAAAAATGTAAATTTGAAGGTAATATGTGGAAAATAACAAACATAATAAAAATTTGAGACAAATAATTGAAAAGTGACAAAACTAATTAAAAATTAAGTAAAAAATAAAAAATTTGAAGAAAAGACTTGAAAAATGATGAAAATAATTAAAATTTGAAAAGAAATTGAGAATTGAAAAAAATAAATGAAAATTGAAGTAAGAAATTAAAAATTTCATGACAATAATTTAAAGATATAAGAAACTAATAACAAAATTTGGAGAAAGTAATAAAACAACGTCGAAAATATTGACAATAATTGAAAAATTTCTAAATTAATTCAAAATTTTTAAAAAACAATTAAAAAATGACAAAAATAATTGAAAATAGGAAAAAATAGTCGAGAAATGACAAAAATAATTGAATTTTGAAGAAAATAAATTGAGAAATTATACAAAAATTTTAAATTTGAAGATAATACATGAAAAATAACAAAAATGATACAAATTTGAGATAAATAATTGAATAATGATATGAATAATTGATAACTGGTGTAAATAATTAAAAGAATATAAAATTGAAGAAAAATAATTGTCAGTTGGTGTAAAGTATTTAAAAATTATTGATACATAATAATAAAATTATTGAAGAAAATTGCTGAAATTTGAAGAAAAAATTGAAAACTGTGTAATAAATTGAGAAATTGATTACTATAAAAAAAAAGATTGAAAATAATTATTGAAATTTGATAAAAATAATTTTTAAATGTTAAAACTAATAGAAATATGCAGAAAATAATTAAAAAAATGATAAAAATAATTTAAATTTGATGAAAAAATTGAAAGACGACGAAAGAAATTGACAATACTGATTTAAAAATTAAAAATTTGTAGACATTAATTAAAAAATTGAAAAAATAATTAAAATTAGAGAAAACTAATTAAACAATGACAAAATTTATTGAAATTTGTGACACGCTCTAAAGAAAAGGACCTTAGAGGCAAAACTGTAATTTTACAGGAGAGCGAAAAGAAAAGCCGAGCGCGCATGGTGTTCTGTACAAATCGATGATGTTAGAATTGTCATAACTTGAAAAATAATTAATAAAAACATTCTCTGACTTCAAATAATGAAAAAGGAACTTTTATTGAAGTTAAATCAACCATAAACCGAAAATCGATTTTTTGCCTCTAAGGTCCCTTTCTTCAGAGCGCCTCACATTTGAAGAACATAATTGTATATAATAATAATAGATAATTATTATTTTACTAAGAAAGTGAGAAAAGAAGTGAGTGATTTTAAAAAAATTGAATAAAAATGAGAAAAGTAAGTCACTGGCAGCCCTGAAAATGCTCAAATTCGCTTGAATTACTATTTTGAAAATCTAACTTCAGATTAGTAATCAGGAACATGGATTACTACCGAGTAACAAGTTTGAAGTGAATTTGAGCAATTTTGCAAAATATGTCTGCCATATTGGATCCGCCATTTTAAATTTTGAAAAATTGGTAAATCTGATATCGTTTTCACAATTAGAGACTTCGAAAACGAGTAATAAGTTTCAAGCGAATTTGAAGAATTATGAAAACGAATTAGCTGAAATTTTTAGAAATTCCCGGATATAATTTTTTTTCCCGGCAATTTCCCGGGTTTTTCCCGTTCCAACTAAAATCCTGGCAAATTCCCGGTTTTCCCGGTGAGTAGACACCCTGTTTAATTATGTAAAATCAAAACCAATTTTTATTGAATATTTTTTATGAAATGAGGACTGGTATGGAGAGTTGATCCTCTTTGTGTATTTTCGGTACTTTCATTCCAAAAATTACAAACATAACCTAAAATTTTTTTCTTCTTAGGTCCCTTTCTTCATATTAGGTCATATTTGAATGAGGGGACAAATAGTGAGTTGACTTACGAAGAAAGGACGAGCCGATCCGTCTCTACAAGCTACTTGGAACAAACTGAGATGTCCATCTGAGTCAGCAACTCCAAATTTGTTTCCGTGTTGAGAGAAACGCACTCGGGTTACTTTTGCAAAAGTTCCCGAAGGCCTTGGGGTTGCGACTGCAGTCTGATGTCCCCATTCCCACAACGACACAGATCCATCTTGAGATCCTGTTAAGTCTGCGAAATTAAAAAACAAATCATTAAGAAGCAGTTCATTAAGTTCAACAATAATAAATTTTAATAAATAATAATATAACAAAAACAAATGTGAAATACAAGCTTCAGAGCTAAAAAAGAAGTGTGAAAAAATAATGATCAGGGGTGATATTAAGAAAGGGACCTAAGCAGCAAAAATTTTTAGGTTAAGTTCAGTGATAGTTTTACCTTGATTAAAAGTTCCTTTTTAATTATGTAAAATTAAAATCAATTTCTATTGAATTTTTTCGATGAAATGAAGACTAAGACATCAATAGTTTGTAATGAGAGTTGATCCTCTTTGTGTATTTTCATTACAAAAATTGCAAACATAACCTAAATTTTTTTCCTGCTTAGGTTCCTTTCTTCATAATAGAATAAATTTATTTTATAGATCAATTCTAATTTGAAGAAACTAAAAAATGGAAAAGAAAATTACTAGAAAGTAAAAAAAGAACTAACAATAATAAATAAATATTAATTAATAAATAATATTAATAATAATATTAATAATAAATAAATAATAAATAAGGATAAATTACTTGAAAGTGACAAATAATTAGAAATTAAAGAAAATAAATAGGAACTTATAAAAACTGTATAAAATTTTTTTTTAAATAACTTGAACATAAAGAAAGAAATTTGTAAAGTGAATAAGTGTAATTGAAATTTAAAAGAAATTATAAAATGAAGAAAAAAAAATTGATGAAAGATACTCAGTTAATTTGAAAAAATCCTTCTAAATGAAGAAGGATTATTTGAAAATGATGAAATTCAGAAAACTATAAGAGATATTACTAAGAAAAAAAAAATTAATAGTAAATCATAAATTTAAAGAAACAACTAAAAATTTAGAAAAAAATAAAGAACTAGGATTGAAGATATAACTAAAAATAAAAGAAAGACATCTAAAACAAAAGAAGAATAACTATACGAAGAAAAAAAATTATTTGAATTTAAAAACTATTTTGAAATTTAAAAAAAACTACATCCTAATAAACTAGGACAATTACTAGAAGTTTTAAAAAAAACTTTTAGAAATTGATAAAAATCACTATAAAGGGGAAAAAAAAAAGAAAATACTTAGACAATAAAAAAATTAATTAATTAAATTCCTAGAAGGTTAAAAATGTTAATTATAAGATGAATAAAAGTGACTTAAATAAAGAAAAAAAAATCTTTCTGATTAAGAATAGTTTGATAATTAAAAAAACTTTTTACAAATTTAAAAAATTTCTAATTTTAATTTTCAATTTTTGTCATTTGGATTCAATTACTCGGACATTTTAAAGAAATAATTATTTAAATTTCAATGATTTATTTTCAAATAAATAAATAAAAAATTTCATAAATACTTACACAGCGGTAACAGTGGATGTGAAGAGACTCTTCTAATACCATCAATTTTATGTTTCAAAATCTGTATCGACAGAAATTAAAATTATAAATAAATCGAATATCGTAAATTTTTTTTAAACTAACACTTATATTGTAAAAGGGGAATAAAACAAAGTAATGCCAACTAAAGCCTGCAAAACTGTTGTCGCTATAAGAAATATAAATTTATCTTTTGTTCCAACAACAAAAATTAATTCTTCATTACACTAAAAAAATGTTGTATAATCTGCCATTCCTGATGTTCAGTTTCATAAAAAACACTTCAAGAAAACTTACTAAGCGAATATTATATAATATTATTAAAAAACCATTAAATTTCTTAATCACTCTGAGTATATTAATAAATAATATATTTTCAAATCAGATAATTTTAATTTCACTTAACTTATTTTTGTTTAATTTTAATTTTCATTAATTTATAAAATGAATAACATTTAAAAAAAAGTTATTATTGAAATTTTTTTTTAAACGCAAAAAGTGATTGAAATTTAATGGTAGAATTCTAAATCTACATAATTTATACAAGACTAAAAAAAGGTGCATCAAATCCTACTTTTTACAAAACGAATACCATGCAAAAATGAGAAAAAGATTGTATTATAATTGAGGAATAAGAATTAATTTAAATAGACAATATCGAGTGAAAAAATGGGATAAAGAAGATTAATTTGAGAATGCAGGTTGACTCCTTTAAAACGGTTCATCAGTCGTATCCAAAGGCAATTTTTTTCTATTAGTTATTGCTAAAAACAAGCGAAAGGGAATTATTAATGACAGATGCTGGCTGCGAGAAGAAAAAGTGGGTGTATTTATAACCTTCTTCATTCACTAAATCATGCCTAAATGTGGGACTAATTTTTAAAAGACTTTCAATATTCTTTTCTCTTATTTAACTCAATGTCCAATTCATTTTGTTTTTATTGTTTTCACTAGTTTAAATTAAAATTTAACTAATTTTTAAATTCTATTGCTTGTTGCAAAATTACCAAATTGTATTTTTGTATTATTTCCTTCTAAAGATCAACGAAAGCTCACTTTGGCACATTTTTAAAAATTAAACATTATAATCTTGGTGAATAAAACGTATAAAATTGAGTCGAGTTGAATATAGAGTTGCGAAGAAGTAATATTACCTGGAGAACGGTAATGAGAACGAGAATGAGAGTTTAAGTTTTTTTATTTATTTATCAAATTAAGTCAAATTTTTTCAATCAATGTTAAATTAAAATTTGAAAAAATAAAAGATAATTGAAAAACAAAAATTACAAAATGACAAAAATAATTGACAATTCAAAACAAAATTAAAAAAATAACTAGATTAATAATACACAACCGAACAGAATAGTTTAAAAAATCAAAGAATAATTATACAATTTTAAGATAATAATTAAAAATTGAAAAAATTGTAGGAAATAATTGAAAATTGCGGAAAATAATTAATAATTGAAGGAAATAGTTGAAAAATTGAAGAAAATATGTGAAAAATTACGAAAATTATTGTCAATTGAAAACAAAAAATTCAAAAAATGACTAGAATAATAGACAACTGAAAAAAAAATTGTAAAAATTAAACAAGAAATATTAAGTTTAAAGAAATTAATTACAAATTGAAAAATTAAGAAATTTATAGGAATAATTGTTGGAAATAATTGCACACTTTACAACTGCATTGGAAATAGAAAAAAGTAATTAAAATTTAAAAAAAAAATAATTTAAAATTGAAGAATTGAATTGAAAATTATGGAATATACTTAAAAATTGAAAGAAAATATTTTTTTAAAAAGCCGAGAATTAATAATGATAGAAGAAACAATTGAAAATTGAAGAATTGAAATAAAAATTGAAGAATAGATTCAAAACTTAAAGAAAATAATTTAACAATTGTATTTGAAATTAAAGAAACTTAATGATAATAAAAAAAATAGAATAAAGGCTATAATTTTTTAATATTAAAGAAAATAATTGAAAATTTAAAAGTGAAATTTAAATTTGAAGAAAAAAACTGAGAATTGAAGAGAATTAAATAATTGAATTAAAATTTTAAAACAATTTTTATCAGTAAAAAAATTAATTGAAAAAATAAGAGAATTGTTGAATATTGAGGAATTAATTGAAAATCGATAAAAAAAATTGAAGATTAAAGAAAATATTTGAAAATTGAAGAAAAGAATTAAATAATTAACAATTGAAAAAAAAAATCGACAAATGGTGAGAATAGTCGCCATTCGTACAAAAAAAAATTTGTAATTAACGAATATTCATAAAATTGAAGGAGAATAATAAATTGCCAATTGAAAACTGATGAAAATTATGGAAAAAAATGGTTGAAAATAAATGAAAATTAAAGAAATCAATTGGAAATTCAAGAATTGTATTGAAAGAAAATAATTGATAATTAAGAAAATGCTGGAATTAATTAATATTAAGAAACTAATTGAAAATCGATCAAAATAATTGAAACTTAAAGAAGATTTTTGAGAATTGAAGAAAATAATTAAAAATTGAAGATATAAATTGGAAATTAAAAAATTAAATGTAAATTTCAAGAAAATAGTTGATAATTAAAAAAAAATTATAATGTGACAAAAATAATTAAAAATTAAAGAAAATAAATTGAGCCCTTTTCGAAATTCACCATTCATTTAAAAATTGAAGCAAGTAATTAAAAATTAAAGAAATAAATTGGAAATTAAAAAATTAAATGGAAATTTCAAGAGAATAATTGGTAATTAAAAGAAACATTAGAATATGATGAAAATAATTAAAAATTTACGAAAATAATTACTTAACTATTAAAAAAATGATTAACAATTGAAAAAAAATTCGAAAATTTGGAGAATAATCGCCTTTGTACAAAAAATGTTTAAAATTAATGGATAATCAGAATTTTTTTTCATATAAAATTAAAGAAAATATTTAAAAACTGAAGAAATAAATTGGAAGTTGAAGAATTAAATAGAAATTTCAAGAAAATAATTGACAATTAAAAGAAAAATTACAATATGAGGAAAATAATTAAATATTGACGAAAATAATGAACTATTAATAATTAATAATTTACAATTGAAAAAAAGATTCGAAAAATGTTGAGAATAATCGGCATTTGAACAAAAAATGTTTAAAATTAATGGATGATCAAAAAATTGAAGGAGGATTAATAAATTTTCAATTGAAAACTGATGGAAATCATTGAAAAAATTATAGAAAAAAAATGAGAATTGAAGAAATCAATTCTAAATTAAAGAATTGTATTGAAATTTCAAGAAAAAATTTGATAATTCAGAAAATGCGAGAATTATTGAATTTTGAATAAAGTAATTGAAAAACGTAGAATGCAATTAAAAATTGAAGAAAATAATTGAAAATTAAAGAAATAAATGGAAGATTAAAGAATTAAATTCAAGATTAAAGATTTAAATTAAAATGTTAAAAAAATAGTTGATAATTGAAAGAAAAATAACAAATTTTTTTTCAACTTATCATTGTTTTCATCCAATTATTTTCTACAAGTTTTAATAATTCTTATTTTTTTAAATTATTTCCTAAAATTTCTAAATATTTTTCTCGAATTTCCCATTGTTTACTTTAATTTTTAATCATTTTCAATTATTTATATTACTTGTTTATTATTTTCAATTACTTACGTTCTTTTTCATAGTTTCCAAAAAGTTTTTATAAAAGTTTCATTTTTCTATTCAATTTTCAATTATATCTACGATTTTCTTGTATTTTATGTACCTATATTCTGTTTGTTTTGCAATTATTTCTCTTAAATCAAAAATTGTTTTTCTCAATTTTAAATTATGTTTATCTGTTTTCATTTATTTTCTCTACTTTTAATTATTTTATTTTTTTGCAATTAACTTTTAAAAGTTTCAAGTATTTTTCTGAAATTTTCTTTCAATTTCTTTTATTTAAAATATAATATGCAATTTTTTTAATTATTTTTTTAAATTTTAATTATTTTCTTCATTTTTAAATTATTGATATTATTTCTTCATAATTTTCTTAAATTTTTAATCGTTTTCATCATTTTCTGAATTAATTTTCTAAATTTTTAATTATTTATCTCAATTTGAATAATTTTTTTCAATTTTCAATTATTTTCTCTAATTTTTCATTACCCTTATTTTTTTCAATTTATTTCCTACATTTTTAAGTTTTTTCTTAAATTTAAATTACTTTCTTTCATTTTAAAATTGTTCATAATTGTTATATTTAATAATAATTTTTACACTTCATTGACTTATAGTTAATTTGTAATGATAATTATTTTGTTATATTTCAGTTTATATTTATTATTTATATTCTCCGGAAGGAGAATATTCTCTGTTATATTCTCGAGAATGTAACTGGAGTTTAAATTACCGAGAATTTTGCAACTCTAGTTAAATATAAAAGAAAAATGGAAAATATTGTTAAATAACGAATAATTATGTAAAAATGTAAGAAATTTAATAATTACTTAATATTTGTTTATTTTTGGAGATAATTGCTCATAGTCTCGCATTTAAGACTCATATTTTTAGGTTATGTACATGAATTGAAGATAAATGCTTTGCTACCAACCTAGAAATGTATAACCTAATCTGAAATGACATTTTATATCGAATAGGATCATTTTGAGTAACTTGAACTTTGTCATTTATTTAATTTGATTCCTAATTCAAAATTAGTTGCATTAAAATGAGTTCATATTTTTTCTATGTGAGTAAAATTTTTTTTTAAAGGAAATAAGCCTTCGTTATAATTAAAATCGCATCATTTTTGAAATGTTACCAATTTTATTTCAAACATTTTGATCAATTCCAAGTTGAATTTGAATAAAAATTACATTTCTCTTATTATTGAAAGGATTTAGATAAAATAACCTAACATTTGAATAATATGATAAAAATAATCATCACCAGAATTTTCGTTACATTTTTAAAAATGTACTAATGCCAATATCAGAAAAGCTTAGATTTAAAAATTATTTTTTCAATATTGTCTTGCTTGATCATATAGGGTAAAACTGAAGAAAATTGTACGAACAAATGAGAAAGTGGAATAGATTTTGACTGAAAAAATTGTATAAGAAAATTTGCGCAGATCAGAAATTTATACTTTCAATCTAGGGCGAATCATTATTTCCCAAATTTCAATCTCATAATGTTCATTATATTGAAATTCTTTTCATACAATTGCGATTTGACATAAATTTTATAAACCGAATCACCATTTAATACAATTTTTATTGATTCGAATTATAATTTATTCTAATTTGTAAATAATAGATTATAATTCGATTAAATAAAAATTACACTACTATGATAATTCGGTTTATAAAATTTACGTCAAATGACGATTTTATAATAAAAATTCCGGGAAGCCGACATTTTTACTAAAACTCAATTGACAGAATATTCAGTAGACCGAAATTTATTTATCCGATTATTTAAATTCTCGAAATAATTGAAAAATTGAAGAAAATATCTAAAAAATGACAATTAAAAACAAAATTTGAAAAATTAATAGATTAATATACAACTAAAAAAAAAATAATTGAATAAATTAAACAAAAAATATTAAATTTAAAGAAAATAAAAATAATTAATAGAAAATCAAAAAGTAGCTTTAAAATCAAAATAATAACTAAAAAATAAGTATAGATACGAAATTTCAAAATGACTAGAAAGTGAAAAAATAACGATAAATGGATTTTAAAAAATTGTTTATTTATTGTTTATTTATTAAAAATTAAATTTATAGAATAAAAAAAAATTATAAATTTAAAAAAATAACTAGAAATGAAGAAAACAAATAAATAACTAGGAATGAAGATAATTAACTAAAAATAAAAGAAATTGCAAATTGAAAAATTAAGAAAATTATAGGAATAATTGTTAGAAATAACTAAAAATTAAACAACTAAATTGAAAATAAAAAAAAAATTGAAAATTCAAGAATGAAATTCAAATTTAAAGAATATAATTAAAAGTTAAAAAAAGTAATTAAAAAGCTGAGAATTATGGAATATAGAAAAAAATAATTGAAAACTGAAGAATGGTATTGAAATTTGAAGAAAATAATAAAAAAATGATGAAATAAATTGAAAATTGAAGAATTAAATTCAAATTTGAAAACATAATTAATAATTAAGAAAAGGTGGGAATTATTGAATATTGAATAAAATTAAGTAAATTAAATTAAATAGTGAAAAAAAATAATTAAAAATTGAAGAATTAAAATAAAGTTTGAAAAAATAATTGACAATTGAAAAAAATTAGAAAACTGTCAAGAATAATCGACAACAAAACAAAATAATTTTAAAAATTAAAGAAAACTATATATAAAATTTAAGAAAAATAATTGTAAATTGAAAAATTCGTATAAAAAAATTGAAAATTGCGGGAAAAAATTATTAGTTGTAAGAAATAATAGAGAAATGACGAGAAAAAATTAAAAATTGAAGATAATATCTGAAAAATGACGAAAATAGTAGACAATTGAAAAAAAAAAAAAAACCAAAAATGACTAGACTAATTGACAACAAAACAAAAAAATTGTAAAAATTAAGGAATAATTATGAAATTTTTAAAGAATAATTGAAAAAATTGAAAGAAATAATTAAAAATTTCGAGAAAATATTAAAAATTGAAGAATTAAATTGAAATTCTAAGAAAATAATTGATAATTAATAGATAAATTACTAAATGACTAAAATAATTAACACTAGCAAAAATACTTGACAATTGAAAAAAAGTAAAAAAAATTCGAAAAATGTCGAGAATAATTGACAATAGAACAAAATTATTGAAAAAATTAAAGAATAATTATGAAATTGAAGGAGTATATTAGGTTGTCAATTAAAAACTGGAAAAAATTATAAAAAAAACTTTTACAAAATAAATGAAAGTTGAAGAAATCAATTGAAAATTGAAAAAAACAATTAAAGAATTGTATTGAAATTTCAACAAAAAAAATAACTGATAATTAAAAGAGAAGGTGAGAATTGTTGAATATAGAATAAAATAATTGAAAATTGAAAACTGCAATTTCAAATTGAAAATAATAATTGAGAAGTGAAGAAAATAATAAAAACTTGAACAATTAAATGAAAGATTAAGGCATTAAAATAAAATTTTGAGAAAATAATTGACAATTGAAAAAAAATTAGAAAACTGTCGAGAATAATCGACAACAGAATAAAATAATTTTAAAAATTGAAGAATAATATTATAAAATTTAAGAAAAATAATTGAAAATTTAAAAATTTGTAGAAAATAATTCAAAATTGCGGAAAAAAATTGATAATTGAAAGAAATAATTGAAAAATGACCAGAATAAATAAAAAATTGAAGAAAATATCTGAAAAATAATGAAAATAATAGACAATTGAAAACAAAATTCGAAAAATGACTACATCAATAGACAGCAAAACAAAATAATTTTAAAAAATTTAAAAATAATTATAAAGTTTAAGAAGAACAGAGAGAATAATTGAAAAAATTGTAAATTGTGGAAAATAATTGATAATTGAAAGAAATAATTAAAAAATGAGGAGAATAATAATTGGAGAAAATATTAAAAGTTGAAGATTAAAGAATTAAATTGAAATTGTAAGAAAATAATTGATAATTAAAAGAAAAATTACTAAATAATGACTAAAATTATTAAATATTAAGAAAAATACTTGACAATTGAAAAAAAAGTATAACAGTTCGAAAAATGTCGAGAATAATCGACAATAGAACAAAATTATTGAAAAAATGAAAGAATAATTATAAAATTTAAGGAGAATATTAGATTGTTAATTGAAAACTGGAGGAAATTATAAAAAAAAATTTAGAAAATAAATGAAAATTGAGGAAGTTAATTAAAGAATTGTATTGAAATTTCAAAAAAATAATTGATAATTGAAAAAAGACGAAAATTATTGAACATTGAATAAAATAGTTGAGGATTGAAGAAAATAATTAAAAATGGAGGGAATTATTTGAAAATTAAAGAATTAAATTGAAATATGAAGAAAATAACTGATAATTGAAAGAAAATTTAGAAAATGACGAAAATTTATTTATCAAGAATTTATAATTAAATATTAACAGGCTTCGCACTGTTTTGAGAGTTCAAAAATAGTAGGAAAAAGTAACTTGCATGATTAAAAAAAGTAGTAAAAAGTAGCCAAATAGAAAATAAGATAAGTTTAATTTATTTTTACTATTAATTATTATTTTCGTTTTACATCAATGTGTTAGATGTTCGTTTAGTCACAGCACGTTTCAGATTTATCTAATATTTAAAATAACAAATTATTGTTATAATACAGTCAAACTTCCATACGGTGGAAACTCATAAGGCAAGTGTTGAAGGGACTATATCGTTGAGAAATATGACTGTGTGCGTGCCATCGAATTCAGGGCCGAAAAGTTCTAATGGAATCGAAATTAGCAAAATCAGCTCTCATAGAAAAAAAAACAAAATTTCTTTTTATCGAAATATTAAAAAAATTATTATGTTAGATTCTAAAAATGTTTCTACCAAACAAAACTTTTTTAAAATTTTGATTATAAAAGTTATTGCAAAATGAAAAGTTTAAACACTTTTTAAATAAAAGCTTATATTTCTTAAATGAGTTTTCCGATTTAAGTATACCTTGGATAGAATCAAAAAAACATAAAACAGACTTCGTCTTACTCGTACACTTAAAAAAAATTGTTTATATACAATTAATTTTTTTCAATGTTCTGAACCTTTAAAAAATCGAGAAAATATATGAAAATACACTTATAACTCTAAGAAATCGAAATCAATTGAGAAAATTAATGAACGATTATTTTTTTGGAGCATTCCATAAGAAATTCGGTTGATCGAAAACAGATATTATTTTTTAGATTTTTGTTTTTCTTTAGTATTGAAGGTGCTAAAGAAGTATGCCCAAAAGTTTCGCAATATTTTTTAACACTTCTTTAGCACCCAAAATACTACCGCCAACAATATCAAAAACAAAAGAAGAAAAAATCTTTTAATAATGAGAAAAATGAATTATGAGTCAAACCATTATATTTCACCCAAAGTCGTTGCGGACTAATTTTACAAAAATCTAATAATTTGTAATATTTATTTTTGTTGTCTGTACAATACGTTTTTGAGATAAATTTCCTTAATTGCTAAAAACAGTCTCATTTACATATATTAATTAATATTTTAGAATTAATGAAAACAAAATGTTAGGTGAAAATTACTTTTAAAACTTACTTGCAAAATGTCAAAATTTTCAAAGTAACAAAATTTTAATTTAAATTTCACAATCTGGCAGCAGTTAAATTCAGTTTTACAAAACTACTTGCATTTTAACCATCAAATTCGTATTTAAAAACACCTCGGAAAGCACATTTTTCAAATTGTAAAAAGTAAAAAAGTAGCTGATTCTCCAACACAAAATTTTGATACTGTGGACAGGAGGGTCAAACTTGAATTTTAAAACCAAAATTTGATTTTTTCACGCCTCTAGTGATGAGTTATTAGAGTTCAAAATACTGCTTCTTTTCAAAATTTCAATAATTCAGTTAAAAGTTTTCATATTTCTCCATTATAAAATTAAAAAGTTAGTACGTCTTATGAAAGACACAAAATAAAATAATATTTAATACTTAAGTATTTGAATTCTTAAGAGAAAACTTTAATTGGAACTTTGAAAATTGTGACATTTTGCAAGGAAGTTTTAAAAGTAATTTTCACCCAACATTTTGTTCTTATTAAATCAATAATTAATTAATAAGTAAATAAGACTGTTTTTAACAAATACCAATAAGGAAATTTATGTTATCTAAATTATTAATGCGCTTTTTTATTTCATCTTACCAGTTGTCAAAGTAACCTCTTTTTCTTGTAGCACAAGTTTCTAAATAAGTCAAATTACTAAGCAATTGTAGAAATTTTTTAAAAATAATTGTCAAAAACGTATATTTGCCATTTTTTTGATTGTCAATTGTCAACAAGGTATAGTTTGTCCCGAATTATCCCAACTAATCCTATAGTAAATTTGTAAAATAATTATAATTTTTCACTATTGAAAAATTCCAAGAGTTTATTAATAAAAATAATGTGATTTCAAACATGTGATTTTAACGATTGAAGTCTGATTGATTCCTGAACGTTCACTCACTAATAGCATTTTAAAGAACCTTTCTACCCCTGTAAAGTCAAATTTCTTTCGGCAGTATGGAAGTTTGACTGTAAATTAATAAATTTTTGCACTTATAAAATTGATAATCTAATAACTGAATACTTTTTTCCCATAATTTTTAAAAAAGTAGCTTTTAGTAGCTTTAGGCCGAAAAAAGTATCAAAAAAGTAGCCTTTCATAAAAAAAGTAGCAAAAAGTAGTAAATAGTTGGGGAGTGCGAAGCCTGTATTAAAGAAAATAATTGAGAAATGGGAAAAATAATTGACAATTGAATGAAAACTATTGAGAATAATCGACAAAGAACAAAGTAATTAAAGAAATTTGAACAACGCTACCAAGCCTCATAAAAAAAAGTTCTTTGAAGTAAATTCGTCACTGTTATCCTGGTGCGTGGGGAGAAAGTTGAAGGTTCAAATTAGTTCACTTCAGTCACTTTAAGTCTGGCACATAATTTATTAAAAAAAAAAAAAGAAATTAAAAGTCACTCCACAATATTTTTATAATAATTAAAAAAGATAAAATTACAATATAATATAATATATAAGTCACAATATAATTCGACACATCTAATTCGTGTTATCAATTCGCACGCCGAACGAGTACTGACCCTAATTATGAATAATCGGCTAATTAGCCTTTGTCGGCGATTGTCGAAAATATTCGTAAATACTAATATAAGAAATAGTCATTTTATTTTTATGCGTAGCAACATTCTGGGCCGCCTTGAACGGCCACGTTCAACATATATTTTTTCATACATCAATCGGAAGTGGTGCAATTTTTTTAACACCGCGATCTAGTTCGCCATTTTGAGTCTTTACTCTCACTACCCTAACGATTCCGTCATCGCCTGGTCGAACCTGAACCACCCTACCTAAACTCCACTTGAGCGGCGGTAAATTATCATCTTTTAAAAGTACCAACGTACCTTCCTTTATTAATTCAGGTGATCCCGTGTTCCATTTTGCTCTAACGTTTAACTCATTTAAATACTCATGCTTCCAACGTTTCCATAAATCGAATTTCATTTTTTGTATACATTGCCATCGCGACAACTTGTTTAGCGGAGTCTGAGAGTGGTTCAAGGTCGGGATCGTCATCAACGGTTCTCCTATCAAAAAATGACCCGGAGTAAGCGCATTTACATCATTTGGGTCCGACGACATTGGTGTCAACGGTCTCGAGTTGAGAATTGCTTCAACTTCACACATATATGTGGTTAATTCTTCGAATGTAAAAAGCATTTCTCCTATTGATCGTCGTAAATGATGCTTGAGCGACTTCACAGCCGCCTCCCAAATTCCGCCAAAATGGGGAGTTCTTGGCGGTGCAAAATGCCACTTAATATTTTGATCTGACAAATCTCGAGATATTATCTTATTGTGTTCCTCTGAATTGAGGAGGCTGTAAAGATCGCTCAACTCATTTTTAGCACCCACGAAATTTGTTCCGTTATCGGAATATAAGGCTGCAGATTTTCCCCTTCTAGCAAAAAATCGTCGTAAGCTTCCAAAAAAAGTTTCTGTTGACAAATCAGTTACTAATTCTATATGTACTGCCTTTACGCTCAAACATACAAATACAGCCGCATATACTTTGATTTTATTTTTATTTCTAAACTTTTTTTCTTTTATATAGAACGGTCCGCAATAATCAATGCCAGTGTTCTCGAAGACACGAGCAGCAGTTACTCGAACCTCTGGCAAATTTCCCATGATGTAAGACGGTTCTGTAGGTCTAACATGAAAGCATTTAACACATTTGCTAATTACCCTTCTCACTGCGAGTCTTCCGTCGATTGGCCAAAATTTTAATCTCAACGCATATAAAGTTCCGTTAATGCCCGCGTGCATGTGCTTTTCATGAGTATCGCGAATAAGGAGGTCAGTAAAAGGATGGTTTTTTGGAATGAGGATGGGATGTCGCTGATCATGAGACAACTCTGCTCTCTTTATACGTCCTCCTACTCTCAGCAATCCGTCTTCTATAATAGGGTTGAGTCGAATGAGTCTTGATCGCCTTGGAAGATCTCCACCCCTTGACAACTCACGAAGTTCATCGGAAAATTCCTCCTGTTGCACTAGGAAAATGATCCGATTGAAAGCTCGATTGATCTCCTCCACAGTTAATATCTCTGGAAACTGCATTTGTTCACGTACTTTTGGCGTGAGACGTAAACAATATGCCACAACATGAGTTAAAGTTGTAAGTGATGAAAATCGAGTCCATAAATCGAACGACTCCTTCTCCTTCACCGTTGCCAATACTATACCCTTTTTTCTTTCAGGTAGCTCCACGGATTCAAACTGATGACTCGGCCAATGATCCTCTTCCAATTGTAGCCATTTTGGGCCTGTTTTCCATAATTTATTAATTATGAATTCCCTGGGTAATTGACCTCTAGAAGCGAAGTCGGCAGGATTGTCCTCCGAAGCAACATGATTCCAGTCTTCAACTGAAGTTAGACCCTGTATCTCAGCTATTCGATTTGCGACGAACGTGCTAAACTGGTGAGGTGCTGATTTGATCCAACTCAGCACAATCGTAGAGTCTGACCATAATCTTATTTGATCTACTTTACACGTGATTGCAGTCTTTACGTCAGCAAGTAGTTTGGATAACAGAACTGCAGCACAAAGTTCCAATCTAGGCAAGGTCACTATTTTGATTGGTGTGACTCGTGACTTTGCGCATAATAACACAACCCTGCTTTTTCCTCCACTTGTCGACCTCATGTATATACATGCACCATATGCTCTCTGACTCGCATCTGCGAAACCGTGGATCTGCATTTCTTCGGTCATTTGACTTCTGAATGCTCTCTCAATCTTCCAATTGTTTAGCTCCTCCAATTGATTTCGGTATTCCTCGTATTCCAATAATATTTTCGGTGGTACTGGATCATCCCACGTCGATTTTATTTTCCACAGTTCCTGCATTTTTATTTTAGCAAAAACTATGACTGGAGCAAGTAAACCCAAAGGGTCATATAACTTCGCTATTTGAGATAGCATGATCCTTTTTGATGAGACTTCTTGATTCAAATCTGGTTTTACATCAAAGTATAAGTTATCGTCTTGCGAATCCCACATCACTCCCAGAGTTCTTGAAGTTTGGTCCACGTCTATTCTCAAGGTCGTCTCAGAACCATCAGGAATTTTTAGAAGCTCTTGATTATTAGATTTCCATTTACATAAACGAAGTCCTGCTCCCTCAACTAGTCTCGTGAGATCCTTCTTTAATCGTTGCGCTTCCTT
The DNA here is from genome assembly GCA_037103525.1 of Ganaspis brasiliensis. NCBI lineage: Eukaryota > Metazoa > Arthropoda > Insecta > Hymenoptera > Figitidae > Ganaspis > Ganaspis brasiliensis. The sequence continues at coordinate 3,258,643 of JAZKLR010000211.1, forward strand.
CAATGATTCAGTTCCCGTGAGGAGATCGTCCACATAAAAATCTCTCCTGAGAATCTGAGCAGCATCCGGATACTGATGACCTTCATCTCGAGCCAATTGCTCCAAACAACGAATAGCCAGGAAAGATGCTGCAGATATCCCGTAGGTTACTGTCCTCAGTTGATACGTTCTGATTGGTTCCCTTTCATTGTATCGCCATAGAATTTTTTGATATTTTCTATCACTTTGGTGTATCAAAAACTGGCGATACATTTTTTCTATGTCAGCACTCAAGGCCACAGGATGCTGACGAAATCTCAACATTAATACTACAATGCCACCTTGAATCGTAGGTCCAATCATGAGCGTCTCATTCAATGATATACCGCTGCTAGTCCGAGCCGACGCATCGAAGACTACCCTTAATTTCGTCGTAAGACTCGTTTCCTTCAAAACAGCCTGATGAGGTAAGTAGAATCCCTCGTCTGAGTTACTGTTTGTTTTTTCCATGTGATTTAATTCCTCATAATCTTTCATGAATTTATTATATTGCTGTTTTAACTCAGGGTTTTTTGCTAATCTTCTCTCAAGCATAAAGAATCTTCGTTTTGCCAGCTCATATGAGCCTCCTAATTCTTTCTCTTTTCCATTGAATGGTAAACGCACGGAATATCTTCCTGAATGGTCGCGTTGCACATTTTCACAAAAATGTTTTTCACATTTAGATTCCTCATCGGTAAGATAAATTTTCTCGGCTCCCTCTTCAATGGTCCAGAATTTCTCAAGTTGATTTGACAATGTATCTCTCACTAGATTACATTTTAGATTGTGTTGAGATGAATAATCACCCATTTTTCCAGCAACAATCCATCCCAATTTGGTATTTACCAGAGTTGTATTTGGTATAGCAAGGGGAATTTTATTTTGTCCCAAGATATCGTAAAAGAACTCTGCTCCGATGAGTGCATCCACAGCTGCTGGCCTGTCAAATCCTGGATCAGCTAGTTGAAGGTGGGGAGGAATTTTAAATGAATCTTTATTTAAAGGAAAAGAAGGAAGTTCTCCTGTTATTTTGGGAAGGATAAGAAACGATACCATAGCATTATATTTACAATTTTTTGACTGTAACCTTACCTCTACATAATCTGCGCTGTTTACTTCATTATTATTTAAAACTTCTATTGCAGAACGTAATCGACGTCTTTCTAAATTTAAATGTTTGGCAAACCTTTCTGTCATAATATTAGGTTGAGAACAACTGTCTAATAGAATTCTACAATTAAATTTTCTACCTTGTTTATCAATTATATTGACTATTGCAGTAGATAGGAGAACCGATGATGAATCAGTCACGTGACAATTCTTTCCTTGATTTATATTTGAAATCTCAGCGCCATCCTTTGAATTCTGAGCTGATTTAAATTCTAAAAAGTGTAGCATTGTATGATGTCGTTTATGACAGATTGTGCAACCTCTCGATCTGCAGTCAACAATTAAATGATTTCCACGAAGACAATTAAAGCACAAACCCTTCTTTTTTATTACTTGAATTCTTTCCCCAATTTCCAGTTTTATAAAGTCCGGACAATAATTAATAAAATGATTGTCTTTACAAACTGGACAACTAAAATTTGATTGTATATTTGCAAATGATTTACTACTAACTTTCTTATCAAAATTAAATTGACTTTTATTGTTCTGTTTATTATTATCATTAGTTCCAGAATTCAAGGTCTCAAGCAACTGACAACGTTCTCGCAAAAAATCTGTCAAATCATCAAACATAGGCATCTCGTTACTCTTGATCGACCGTTCCCACTCTCTCCTAGACTCTTTATCGAGTTTCGAAGTAATAAAACAAATCAACGGGGTGTCCCAGCTATCTGTTGGCTGTCCCAACATTTTTAATGCGCGAAGGTGTCTTAAAACCGTATCTAATAAATTTTGCAAAGATGCTGCCGAATCCTTATTAGGAGTTGTCAACTCGAGTAGAGCCATCATATGATTTTGAATAATTATACGCTTATTGTTATATCTCTCCTCGAGCAACCCCCAAGCTACATCATAATTAGCATCACACGTCTCAATATTTTCTATTACTCGCGCCGCGCTATCCCTCAAAAAAGACTTCAAATAGCGCAACTTCTGTACCTTAGGAATACTGGACTCTTTATGGATAATGGCAGTAAACAAATCTTTAAAACCTAACCACTCTTCATAGCCCCCAGAGAAAGTAGGAAGGTCGAGTCTAGGCAAAGAATATGGTATTCTATTGATATTAGTTTCATTATCTGCAGCACCTGATCGAGAAGATGCCATCGCTCTCAGATTATTCAGCTCAGCCTGTCGCTGAGAATTCAATTCTAATTCTAATTCTGCTATTCGTAACCGCTGTCGGTCAACCTCGTCAGAGTCCGTGACCAACCCACGAGGCGATCGCTCATTGATAATCTTTGTTGCTTTAGCCGTATAAATAAAATAATTATTCTCAAATTCACTTCGATCTGACTCGTGAGCCGGCAACGGATCTAATATTTCTAAATCTAATTGAACCTTTTGAAATTCATTCCAAGTATCCTGAATTTTTTTTAATCTAAGTTCAATTTCCACCGTACTAACTGTTTGATTTTCACCTGTACATTTTTCTGTTAGAAAAGTATTAAATTTAGTCAATCTTGTTTTGCAATTAGTGCGGATTTGACGAGCAGAATCGATCTCAGTTTTACTCATTATTGATAGAATCGAAGATATGAAATTGTAAATACAGTAATTTATTCAATACTCTTACTTGATACGATGAATCACTCGAAAGCACAACACATACCGCAATTCGCAACGTCTTTTAAATTCAAATAAATCGTCTCGTACAAGTTGAAATCCTCAGTCCTCTGCGTTGATAAATTCTTTGTCGAATTTCCACTCCTTCACAAATGATGATTTTCTTTTTTTTATTCTCGATGATGTCTGTTTTTGCTTGATCATATGTTGCTGACCAAACCCTCCAATTATATAGATAGTTCACAATGATTATTGTTTTGTCAATTTTTTCTAGTCTAATTTGAGTACTCGACGGCCACCACTATGTGCGAATTGATCCGGCTCGAAGGACCATGAACAACGCTACCAAGCCTCATAAAAAAAAGTTCTTTGAAGTAAATTCGTCACTGTTATCCTGGTGCGTGGGGAGAAAGTTGAAGGTTCAAATTAGTTCACTTCAGTCACTTTAAGTCTGGCACATAATTTATTAAAAAAAAAAAAGAAATTAAAAGTCACTCCACAATATTTTTATAATAATTAAAAAAGATAAAATTACAATATAATATAATATATAAGTCACAATATAATTCGACACATCTAATTCGTGTTATCAATTCGCACGCCGAACGAGTACTGACCCTAATTATGAATAATCGGCTAATTAGCCTTTGTCGGCGATTGTCGAAAATATTCGTAAATACTAATATAAGAAATAGTCATTTTATTTTTATGCGTAGCAACAAAATTAAAGAATAATTTTATAATGAAAATCACTCTCTATTCATGATTTCAATCAATGAAATTTCACAGGAACCGTTTGTTTGAATATTTAATTTCTCGAAACTCAATTTCTTAGAATTACTCAATTTTTCGATTTTGCGTTTTTTAGAAACTATATTTAACAGATTCACCATTTTTCCAAATTTTTAACCTCTCGGAACTCCATTTTTCAGATTATTTAACCTCTGGAATTTTTATTTATCAGAATGTTTATTATCACAAATAATAAATTATCATAAATTTTATTTATCAGATTCATTATTTGTCCGAACATTTAACTAACCGAAATTTCATTTATTAGAGTCTTAAACTTCCCGAATACAAAAATTCCAGAATGTGCATATACACATTTCTAAACGAGCTCACTGATTGGCCGGTAATATTTCCGGAAAAATCACCAGCCAATCAGATACCTCCTTTAGGAACTCTACATTCCGTGTGTCGGAATTCACATTCTAGAATTTTTATATTTAGGAAGTTTAAGACTCTTATAAATAAATTTTCAGTTATTTAAATGTTCGAACAAATAATGAATCCGATAAATACAATTTCTCGGAAATATATATTCGAGAATTTAAACATTCTGATAAATGTAAATTTGTGAGGTTAAATATTCTAATAAATGAAGTTTCGGGAATCTAAATATTCGGATAAATAGATTTCGATCTATTTATTGCACATTTTGTAGATTAAATTTTGATCAAAATGTCGGCATCCCAAAAATTTCGATGCTACATAATAAGATTGGAATTTGGTGAATACTAGAGCCCTCAGAGTTTAATACAGCAAATTGTAAAAATCCTCAAGTGTGGTGCAGAAAAAAATTGTAAAAATTGCAAGCAAGAATTTTGTATAAAGTAAATCGTTAAAGTGGACAGAGATAAAGAATTGTAATTGAATTGATGAGAATTGTAATAAAGTTAAGAAAGTAAAAAGAATTTTGTAAGCCATTGAAGTGTAAACATATACTTGAGAAAGAATGAAAATTGCACTAGGATTGGCTAGGGTCTGTTAGTTGTTAGTCTCACCGGCTTCAATAAGTGTCTACTCCTATCAGCGACAAACTGACAGAAACGGAGGTCGTGGGAGCCAGGAAAAGCGGGCATCCCCTTCATCTGAGCGAGCGAGTGAGCCACCAGATCAGTGACGCAGATCAAATTAGATGTTAGGAAAGCATTGAACAAGCAACATTGTCTCCGTCACCACTTGTGCTACTCTACCCCAATACACCTTGTCTTTTTTTTTGTGCTTTTCAAAATTTGATTCATTTCCTTTCTATAGCTCTCAATAATTTTTTTTCATTTAACAATAATATGAATCAATTTTGAAACAAAAACCCCGGAAAATCAGGTGCAATGCACAATTTTACTCGCATTCTCATGCAACAGTACAATTAATGACGTCATGATTTACCGGATACATTTTAATTGATCTAATGACTGCTAATTAATTTCTATATATGTGTGACGCGCTGCGAAGAAAGGGACCTGAGAAGAAAAAAATTTTAGGTTATGGTCAATAATAGTCTGACATTTCCATCTTAATTATTTAAAATCAGAACCAATTTTTATAGTGAAGATTTAATGTTTTGTATTGAGACTGATTCTTTTTTTGTATTTTCATTCTGAAATTCTCAAACATAACTTAAAATTTGTTGCTTCTTAGGTCCCTTTCATCGTAGCGTGTCACAATTATATTTTTTATTTATAATTGAGATAAATTGAGAATTAGGTACAGGGTGTCTACGAACTGAGATTAGTAACTGATGAGATGAAAAAAAAAACTGAAAAAACATAGGTAGATGTATCTATTATTGCTAATGCACTAATTACTGCAGTTTTTTGAAAAAAGTTATTATTCACTTTTTAAGAGTTTAAAATTAACTGAAATCGAAAAAATTATTTAAAACCTTACTCGATACAATTACCAATAAAGATGTATATTTCAATTATTAATTATTTAATTATTCAAGTTTAAGTTACAATTTACAGCAGTAATTGGAACATGTACGTGTTTCTATTACTGCTGACAACCTAATCTTCAAATACACGTTATTCTTGCCGCAGTAATTAAGGCACAAGGATTGGTGCAGATCCGCAGTAATACCAGCATAGAGTATTTTTTATAAATTTGTTATTTTTAAGAATTTATAATTTCTTTTAATAGGTTTAGCTAAAATTTGGTAGTCAAATAATAATTATTCAACATTTTATGTTTTTTCTTTAAATTCAATGAACTGCAATTTTCATCCAATTTTGACAAATAATAGCTTATTTCTCTCGTCAAAACATTCTCTACAATTTAATTTGTTGGGTTTTGTTAAATAATATTTTGTTTAAAAGTCATTAAACAAATAAAATTTGTTCTGTATGTATTTTTTAAATTAAATTTAAACAGAATATTATTTAACAAAATCTAACAAATAAAATTGCAGAGAATTTTTTGACGAGAGAAATAAGCTATTATTTGTCAGAATTGGATGAAAATTGCAGTTTATTGAATTTAAAGAAAAAACATAAAATGTTAAATACATATTATTTGACAACAAATTTTAGATTATAATCTAATTTTTTTTTTAAATGTACAACAGGATCTTTCAAAATTTGATGAAATTAATTTAATTTGAATAGTATTTCTATTTAGGGTGAAAAACAACTTTCTAGTTTGAGGTTATTTAAATGGAGAGAACCCCCTTAAAAATATTTTTTTATTTCTTAGTAGACTTTTACCGATTTTAATATAATATTTTATGATTAATTTATTTTGTTGTTTTTATAGATTAAATTGTAAATGGGAAACTTAATTTTCTGTAATTTTCTCATTTTTTTTTTGAAATTCACTTGTATACAATTATCATAATAATTATAATTAATTAATTTCCTTGTATAAATAGTTATAATAATAATTATAATTAAAACTCTTTTCTTTAAAATCTTGCATTTTGTTTTACTTTTATTTTCTTTTCTTACTAAAATTTGCATTGATTTTAATAATTTATTAAATTCCATTATAATTTTATTAAAAACAGAACGAGTGCCAATTGGTCCAAATTTTACTTTTTTTTAACTTACAAGTTCGTAATTTCAATTGGATTCACTTATATTTTGTACGTTTTCTTCGCTTTTTTTATTGTTTTTATTTTTTAACAAACTTACTCTTTTATTTAAATTTACATTTTATTTCTTCATTCATAATATTTATTTAGAAAAATTTACACGTTTTTCGTTAATTTCCTTATGATTTCCATTTTACAATCTTTTAAAAATGTTTTCGCGTAAATATTTTAATTTGATTAAACATTCTCTCGTAGTTTACATTTTTTTTTTAAACTTTCCTCACTTTATGTCGTGCTTTTTAATCTTGCGCAGTTTTAATTCTTTATAGGAAATTAAAATTTTTTTTCATAGATTGTCTAATAAATTTAAAAATTTTTCTTATTTTTCTTAAGAGTAGGGGTTGTAGGATTTTTATTACTATTTTTTCTTAAATTTTCTAACATTTTAACATTCTCTTAAAGTTTTTTTCACGTATTCTTAAATTATTATTATTTCTTTTGTAAGATTTTTCTAGAATTTCTTGGATTTTTAGAAAAAATATTTCAATTGTTAAGATTATTCTCATATTTTTGTAATATTTGAATATTTTTCCGTTTCTTAAAAATTGTTTTCATATTATTATAAACTTTATCATTTTTTTTAATAATATCGTTAGCTTTTCGATTTACAAAATTGTAAAAATTACAGCATTTAAAAATATTTTCCAATTTTTTAGTACGTTTTTTTTCGATTTTCACACATTTTAAAACATTCTGTGTAATTTTTTCACTATTTAAAAATTTGTTAGATTTTCTCCATTTTCCAATTATTATTATTTTTTTGTTGTTAAACGTTTCCACTTTTTTATTCCTTCAATTTTTTAAAACTTTTTATGAAATTTTCTTACTTTTTCGTAGATCTTTTAATTTTTTCCTAGTTTCCTAAAAATTTTTAAATTGTTCATAATTTTATTCACTTTTTTTTAAATTTTGTAATCTCCACATATTCATTTTATTCTTCGTTTTTGAAATCCTTCATTTTTAAATTAAAATATATTTATTTCCTTTTTCACCTAAAATCCAGTAAAAATTTGTCTGTGATCCCTGAAATATTTATTGATCGAAAATTGCAATTTGAAGAAAAATTTTCAGTTACTTCCCGGTTTTTACGGAAAATCGAAATTTGTTCGTAGACATCGTTTGGGTAATGAAAATGTTATCAATTTTGAAAATAGATTCTCAACTTATCTCAATATAATAAAATTGAAGTCATTAAACGACATAAAAAGATAGAAGGTAAAATATCCAATTATTGACATGTTTCTGAATTTTTTAAAATAATAAAAAAAAAATCACATATTAACTTTATTCAAAATTTTTCAAGATTTTTTCTAAATCTGCCAATAATTGTGTACTTTACGAAATTTTTCCGCATTAATATTTTTGAATAACAGAAGTGATGACTGACAATTTCGATCGTAGGAATAGAAAATGTTATTTTTATACTGTCTTTTCGATACCTAATTATTTATAAAAACAAAACAAAAATCAATAGATTCAGTCTAAATTAAAAAAAAAAAAATTTAGAAAATCTTGATGATAACTAAATTTCACACGAAATAGTAAAAGTAAGCAGAAGCTAATAGATAGGCAGTCAATATGTGCGAACAGGTGTAATACTTTACATATGTGTTTCAAATAGGTCATAATAATACTCAATAATCCTCATGAGTTTGTGAAAGAATCGGGGAAAAAATATAATTTCTTAGATATTAAGCTGTACACTTTTAACCAAAAATTTGTTCATGAAATCTCAACATTTCATTTATTTCGAAATTTACCCTAAAAATTAATTATTTTCAAGTATTTTTTGTTTCTTTTTCTTTTAAACTTTTTACTAATTTGAAATAATTTTTTATCGTTTTTGAAATTGACAGTTTTAATAAACTATCAAGCTATTACTTTTCTTTTGTAATTATAGAACATTTTATTTTTTGTGATTAAAATAGCTTTAACTTTTCTTAAGTAGTTTAATAATTTTCTTTTTTTATATTGCTAATAAATATATATCTACAATTCTACACATTATTGCAAATAATCTCTTACTAAAAAACAATACGTTTTTTAAAATATCGTTTAAATAATCCGAATCTAAGTCAAATTTTTGGATATTAAATATCGTAAATTTTTGTGAGAATACACGATCACGGAAAATAGTTGTAAGTATATTCTATTAGAAGTGAAGGGCTTTAGTTATTACAGTAAAAGTGATTATTTTTCATTTCTACATTGAAAGAAGTATTTAATGAAATTCTTACCACACTTGCGCCTCGTCCGCTTTGACTAGCTATGCCTGACTGCGGTTGTGGACTATTTTGTGGCGGACTTTGAACAAGTAGAGGTCTATCGGCAGCAGTCTATAGTAGATAATTAAAAAATAATAATAATAATAATAGAGCAAAATTTAATAAAACAACACAAAGTACTTTAAAAAAAAAAAGAAAATTAATTTTTAAAAAGCTAAAACATTTGCAAGCCTTTTACCTGTATGACTAGAAAACTAGTGGGCTGAACTGGCTCAGGATCAGGTTGTTTATTTAGATTGATTAAATCAAATTCGCATTCGTCTTCTAACCACGAGGGAAGTTCGAGAAGTAACGATATGTCCATTTCCTGCACCTCACGTGGCGTTGCCAATGCCATCAATCCTGCATTTACCTGTTAAAAAAGATTATTTTTTAAACAAGAAAAAATTGTAATTTTAAGTTATTCGATACTTGGTAAATCCAAATTTTAATTTAAATTTCACCCCAAATCTTCTATAATAATATAATCCAAATATTTATTTTCATTATTATAATTTTGTGTAAAATGAAAAATAATAGTAATAAAATTAACTTAAAGTTAATAAAAAATCTGTCAAGTTTTGTCATTTATATAAGTCTATTTTTTAGAAATCTAATTAACAAATATATTAACGAAAATTACCATAATTATTTATTTGTGCACTTTAGTCATGTTTTCACTAGAAAGAACGACGAATATTTATTTTGTTATTGAATAATTTCATTTTGAAATTTCAAATTTAACTATACAAAACACACATTTTTGAACTTACATAACTTTTTTCTGGATGTATTTAAAAAATTAACACTTTCCACGTTTCTAAGTTTTTATAAAATCTACAACATATTAAATTTTTCCGAAGGTAAGTTGTTCAGTTTATGAATTATTTAAGTTTAAAATTTAATGAAAAAAAAAGTTACTTTTTATATTTTAAATACACTCTGAAGTTGGACAATCGATTTTTGATTTTAAATTCAAAATTATTATTTATATTTTGTCAGTTTATAACGACTAATTTTATTTAATTATTAATTAACAGAGAAAAATATAGAATTAAAAATGAAAATAAATACAAATTTTTTCCCTAATTATTTTAATAAATTAGCATTTTAAATTGAAAATGTTGTATTATTAATTATTAAGATTTATTTTATTAATTATTAGAAACTAAAATAGAGTTAACAAAGAAAAATACATCCGATTTTCAATGGTTTTTAAAATTTAATTATTGTAAAAAAAGTGGAAGTTTAAATGGAAAATTATTAACTAATAAAAATAAGATACTTTCCCTGTGAGTAAGTAATAAAATTAAAAACGAAAAATATGTGCAATTAACATTCTTTAATTATAAATTGAGATTTAACAAAAATAAATCCACCAGTCAGAAATTTTTATATATTTTATTGATATTTTCTTACACCATTTTGGTCCTAATTGAGAAAATCTTTCAGTTTTTTTTAATTATTTTGTTCTCTCGTCGATTTTTCTCGCCAGTTTTCGAATTTTTCTTTCGATTGTCAATTATTTTCCTCATTTCACAATTATTTTCTTTAATATTTAATTATTTTAATCATTTTGTAATTTTTCTTTCAATTATTAACTAGTTTCTTAAAATTTCAAATTAATTCTTTAATCTTCAAATTATTTCTTAAATTTTTAATCATTCACTTCAATTTTAAATTGTATTCTTCGTTTTTCAATTATTTTATTCAATATTTAATAATTCTCACATTTTCTCAATATCAATTAGTTTTTTGAAATTTCAATACAATTCTTCAATTTCCAATTGATTTCTTTAATTTTTATTTATTTTCTAAATATTTTTTCTAAATATTTTCCGTTAATACCTGAATAAATAAATAAATAAGAAATAAATACATTTTTTTCTATAATTTTCATCAGTTTTCAGTTAACAATTTATTATTCTCCTTCAATTTTATGATTATTAATTAATTTAAAATATTTTTTTGTTTAAATGCCGATTATTCTTATCATTTTTTGAATCTTTTTTTCAAAAAACTGTTAATTAATTTTTTTAATAGGTAATTATGTTTTTGAAATTTTCATGTTATTTCCAATATATTTCTTCAATTTTAAATTATTTTCTTAAATTCTCAAATATTGTCTTTAATTTTTAATTATTTTGATCAATTTTCAATTAATTCCTCAATATTCAATAGTGCTTGGATTTTTTTTCAATTATTTTTTTCACTCATAAAAATTGTTTTTTAATTTCAATTCAATTATTAAATTCTAGAACTATACTCTTCAATTCTCAGTTATTTTTTCAAATTAAAAATTTTCTTTAAAATTAAACTATTATTGCCTTTCTTCTATTATTTTTTTCGACTATCATTAAGTTTCTTTAATCTTTAATTTTATTCTTCAGTTTTCAATTGGTTTCATCTATATTCATTAATTATCGGCTTTTTTCAATTACTTTTTTTCAATTTTTAAGTATATTCTTTAAACTTCAATTCCATTGATCAATTTTTAATTGCTTTCTTCAATTTTTAATTACTTTCTTCAATTTTAATTATTTTTTTCGATTTTCAATCCAGTTGTTAAATGTGCAATTATTCCCAACAACTATTCCTATAATTTTCTTAAGTTTTCAAATCTTCAATTTATGTATTTAATTTTTAATTATTTTCTTCGATTCTCAATTATTTTCTTTAATTTTCAAATACATTATTAGTTTTTCTATTATTTTATTCAATATTTAATAATTCTCGCATATTCTCAATTATCAATTATTTTCTTGAAATTTCAATACAATTTAATTTACAACTGATTTCTTCAATTCTTATTTTTTTTCTATATCCCAACAACTATTCCTATAATTTTCTTAAGTTTTCAAATCTTCAATTTATGTATTTAATTTTTAATTATTTTCTTCGATTCTCAATTATTTTCTTTAATTTTCAAATACATTATTAGTTTTTCTATTATTTTATTCAATATTTAATAATTCTCGCATATTCTCAATTATCAATTATTTTCTTGAAATTTCAATACAATTTAATTTACAACTGATTTCTTCAATTCTTATTTTTTTTCTATATCCCAACAACTATTCCTATAATTTTCTTAAGTTTTCAAATCTTCAATTTATGTATTTAATTTTTAATTATTTTCTTCGATTCTCAATTATTTTCTTTAATTTTCAAATACATTATTAGTTTTTCTATTATTTTATTCAATATTTAATAATTCTCGCATATTCTCAATTATCAATTATTTTTTTGAAATTTCAATACAATTCTTTAATTTACAACTGATTTCTTCAATTCTTATTTTTTTTTCTATAATTTTTTCAATAATTTTCATCAGTTTTCAATTGACAATTTATTATTCTCCTTCAATTTTTTGATCATCCATTAATTTTATACATTTTTTGTTCAAATGCCGATTATTCTCAACATTTTTCGAACTTTTTTTCAATTGTAAATTATTTTTTTAATAGTTCATTATTTTGGTCAATATTTAATTATTTTCGTCATATTGTAATTTTTCTTTTAATTGTCAATTATTTTCTTGAAATTTCTATTTAATTCTTTAACTTCCAATTTATTTCTTCAATTTTTAAATATTTTCTTTAATTTTCAATGGAAAAAAAATTCTGATTATCCATTAATTTTAAACATTTTTTGTTCAAAGGCGATTATTATCAAAATTTTCGAATTTTTTTTTCAATTGGTAATCATTTTTTTAATAGTTAAGTAATTTTTTTCTTCAATTTTAAATTGTTTTCATCATATTGTAATGTTTTTTTTAATTACAAATTATTCTCTTGAAATTTCCATTTAATTTTTTAATTTCCAATTTATTTCTTCAATTTTTAATTATTTGCTTCAATTTTTAAATGAATGGTGAATTTCGAAAAGGGCTCAATTTATTTTCTTTAATTTTTAATTATTTTAATCGATTTTCAATTAATTCCTCAATATTCAATAATTCTCGGATTTTTTCAATTATTTTTTTTCACTCATAAAAATTATTTTTACATTTCAATTCAATTATTCAATTCTAGAACTATTATCTTCGATTCTAAGTTATTTTCTGCAAATTTTAATTCCACTTTTCAATTATTTTCATTAATATTAAAAAATTATCGCCTCTTTTCTATTATTTTTTTCGATGATCATTAAGTTTCTTTAATTTTTAATTCAATTCTTCAATTTTGTAATATTTTCTTCAATTTCAATTATTTTTTTTCGATTTTCAATCCAGTTGTTAAATGTGCAATTATTTTCAACAATTATTCGTCTAATTTACTTAATTTTTCAATTTGCAATTATTTTCTTTAATTTTAATATTTCTTGTTAAATTTTTTCAATTATTTTTTTTAGTTGTCTATTAATCTAGTAATTTTTCGAATTTTGTTTTCAACTGTCAATTATTTTCGTCATTTTTCAGATTTATTTTCTTCAATTATGTAATTTTCATTATTTAAATTTGCAAAAATTTATAGTTTTAAATGATAGTTTAATTTAAGATTTTGATTAAAAAAAAATCATGATTTGTATCATCCCTGCTGATTTAATATCAAATTACTTTCTTATAATTAAGATTTTAATTGTAAATATTGAGTTTATACCTGATTTAAACAGAAGGCACTAATGCTGTCTTGCTCTTTGTGAATAATTCTTACAGGCTCTGGTAGACTAGTTGTGCCACTGTCGCTTCCCTTGTCTTCTCCCGTTCCTGAACCCCGATTAAGATTATCAACTCCACCTTGATTAGAATCTAATAGCGCTGAAAGCGATCTTCTTTTACCAAATACTGCCCTAATAAAAATGTCCTGCACAGCCTCTTGTCTCACCAAATAACACCATAAACGATTAACTGGCGCTGCAGATGATAGTCGAGTGCTAAAACAATGTTTAATAACATTTGTTAATTAAACAAATTAAAAAACAACAATACAGGGTGTCTACCGAAACATGATTTTCAAATTCCGACAAATTCCCGGTTTTCCCGGATCTAAAATCACATTTTTCCCGGATTTCTTTTATGTATGATTAATAGCTATAATATTAAAATAGTGAAAAAATTAATTGCGTAATATATAAGTTTTTAAGGTAAAATTGATCTTTGAAGAAAATAATTCCAAAATGGCAAAAATAATAGAAATTTGAAGAAAATAATTGGAAAATGACAAAAATAATTGAAATTTGAAGAAACAAAATAAAAGATGACAAAACTAATTAAAAATTTGAAGAAAAGACTTGGAAAATGACAAAAATAATTGAAAAATGGAAAAAAAAAATAAAAATTTGATGTCAATACATAATTAAAAAATTGGAGAAAAAATTGACCATGAAAGAAAATAATTAAATAATTGAAAAATCATAAAATTGATAGAAATTTGTAAAAAATACTTGAAAAATGATAAAAATAATTAAAATTAAAAAAAAAATAATTGAGAAATGACAAAAATAATTGAAAATCACAAAAATAATAAAAAAATGGAACAAATAATCGAGAAATGACCAAAATAATTGAACCTTGAAAAAAATGAAAGATATAAAACTAATTAAAAATTATGTAACAAATTTATGATTAAAAAAAAACACGTAAAAATGACATAAATAATTGAAAAATGGAGAAACAAAATAAAAATTTGATGTCAATACATAATTAAAAAATTGGAGATAAAAATTGACGTTTAAAGAAAATAATTGAATAATAACAAAATAATTGCAAAATCCCAAAAAATTTGAAATTTGAAGAAAATACTTAAAAAACAATAAAAATAATTAAAATTAAAAATAAAAGGCAATTGACAAATGACAAAGATAATTGAAAAATGAAAAATTTAATGTAAATTAAAGTAAGAAATTAAAGAATCCATGACAATAATTTAAAGATATAAGAAAGTAAGTTAAATTTGGAGAAAGTAGGTTATAAAAAAATGTCGAAAATATTGATAATACTTGAGAAATGACTAAATTTTTTGAAAATTTTAAAAGCAATTAAAAAATTGAGAAAAATAATTATAATAGGAAAAAATAATCGAGAAATAACAAAAAGAACAGAAATTTGAAGAAAATAATTGAGAAATCACAAAAAATTTAAATTTGAAGGTAATATGTGGAAAAAACAAACATAATAAAAATTTGAGACAAATAATTGAAAAGTGACAAAACTAATTAAAAATTAAGTAAAAAATAAAAAATTTGAAGAAAAGACTTGAAAAATGATGAAAATAATTAAAATTTGAAAAGAAATTGAGAATTGAAAAAAATAAATGAAAATTGAAGTAAGAAATTAAAAAATTCATGACAATAATTTAAAGATATAAGAAACTAATAACAAAATTTGGAGAAAGTAATAAAACAACGTCGAAAATATTGACAATAATTGAAAAATTTTTAAATTAATTCAAAATTTTTAAAAAACAATTAAAAAATGACAAAAATAATTGAAAATAGGAAAAAATAGTCGAGAAATGACAAAAATAATTGAAATTTGAAGAAAATAAATTGAGAAATTACAAAAATTTAAATTTGAAGGTAATATGTGGAAAATAACAAACATAATAAAAATTTGAGACAAATAATTGAAAAGTGACAAAACTAATTAAAAATTAAGTAAAAAATAAAAAATTTGAAGAAAAGACTTGAAAAATGATGAAAATAATTAAAATTTGAAAAGAAATTGAGAATTGAAAAAAATAAATGAAAATTGAAGTAAGAAATTAAAAAATTCATGACAATAATTTAAAGATATAAGAAACTAATAACAAAATTTGGAGAAAGTAATAAAACAACGTCGAAAATATTGACAATAATTGAAAAATTTTTAAATTAATTCAAAATTTTTAAAAAACAATTAAAAAATGACAAAAATAATTGAAAATAGGAAAAAATAGTCGAGAAATGACAAAAATAATTGAAATTTGAAGAAAATAAATTGAGAAATTACAAAAATTTAAATTTGAAGGTAATATGTGGAAAATAACAAACATAATAAAAATTTGAGACAAATAATTGAAAAGTGACACAACTAATTAAAAATTAAGTAAAAAATAAAAAATTTGAAGAAAAGACTTGAAAAATGATGAAAATAATTAAAATTTGAAAAGAAATTGAGAATTGACAAAAATAAATGAAAATTGAAGTAAGAAATTAAAAAATTCATGACAATAATTTAAAGATATAAGAAACTAATAACAAAATTTGGAGAAAGTAATAAAACGACGTCGAAAATATTGACAATTAAAAAATTTCTAAATTAATTCAAAATTTTTAAAAAATAATTAAAAAATGACAAAAATAATTGAAATTTGAAGAAAATAAATTGAGAAATTACAAAAAATTTAAATTTGAAGATAATACATGAAAAATAACAAAAATGATAAAAATTTGAGATAAATAATTGAATAATGATATGAATGATTGATAACTGGTGTAAATAATTAAAAGAATATAAAATTGAAAAAAAATAATTGTCAGTTGGTGTTAAGTATTTAAAAATTATTGATACATAATAATAAAATTATTGAAGAAAATTGCTGAAATTTGAAGAAAAAAATTGAAAACTGTGTAATAAATTGAGAAATTGATGACCATAAAAACAAAGATTGAAAATAATTATTGAAATTTGATAAAAATAATTTTTAAATGTTAAAACTAATAGAAATATGCAGAAAATAATTAAAAAATGATAAAAATAGTTTAAATTTGATGGAAAAATTGAAAGACGACGAAAGAAATTGACAATACTGATTTAAAAATTAAAAATTTGTAGACATTAATTAAAAAATTGAAAAAATAATTAAAATTAGAGAAAACTAATTAAACAATGTCAAAATTTATTGAAATTTGAAGAACATAATTGTATATAATAATAATAGATAATTATTATTTTACCAAGAAAGTGAGAAAAGAAGTGAGTGATTTTAAAAAAATTGAATAAAAATGAGAAAAGTAAGTCACTGGCAGCCCTGAAAATGCTCAAATTCGCTTGAAACGTGTTACACTTTTACTATTTTGAAAATCTAACTTCAGATTAGTAATCAGGAACATGAATTACCACCGAGTAACAAGTTTGAAGTGAATTTGAGCAATTTTGCAAAATATGTCTGCCATATTGGATCCGCCATTTTAAATTTTGAAAAATTGGTAAATCTGATATCGTTTTCACCATTAGAGACTTCGAAAACGAGTAATAAGTTTCAAGCGAATTTGAAAAATTATGAAAACGAATTAGCTGAAATTTTTAGAAATTCCCGGATATAATTTTTTTTCCCGGCAATTTCCCGGGTTTTTCCCGGTCCAACTAAAATCCCGGCAAATTCCCGGTTTTCCCGGAATTCCCGGTGAGTAGACACCCTGTCAATAACAACAGAAAAATATTTTTATTTCAATTTATATAATTCAAATTTGAAATTTTAGGCATTGCGTTAAAATTGCAAAATCATTAGAAAAATTAATTTAATTTAATTTAATTATTATAGAAATGTTGGAATTCCAACTAATGCAAATTTAAAAGTTTTAAAATTTAGAAACATAATTCATGTTTGAAAAATTTAAATTGTTTGCATTCTACAGTTTTTTTTTACGTAACCACAGTTTTTTTCATTTAGAAGTATTGTTTTTTTAATTACTTTGACTTACTTAAATGGTGTGTTTCCTTTTTCTAAAAGCGATCGATATTTATGAATCGCAGGTTTCCCAGGTGTGGGAGCGGGATCAGGTGCACAACCAGGAATAAAATTCACTGATGGTGGTCCTTTCGAGTCGAGTTCCTCTCTTAAAGAATCTTGCCACTGAGCCACGATTCCCAGAGTGCCATGAATCAACGGACTGCACACTGGCAATTCTAAAAGTAAAATTTTAATAATTTAATAAATTTTCAAATCACAATACATTGATAAATAACTGAATAAAAGGGATCAAAGTTCGTGTTTTTTTAAATTTTAAAACATTTAAAAATAATAAAGAAGAACAAAATGTGATAATGCTACAAAATTGACAAAAAATACTGAAAAGGAATTGGAAAAATAGAAACATTTTGAATAATCTAACATAATTAAAAAAAAAAAACTCTACAAAAAAATGAAAAACTTTATGAATACAAAAATACGAAAATTGGGGAAAATTTACTAATAAAAACTGAGAAAGTATGAATACAAAAATAATAATAAAATAAAAAAGATAAGTAACGAGCTTACAAAAGAAATGGAAAAATTGTATGAATTTAAAGGAGTATAACTAGAAAAAAAAGGCAACTAAAAAAAATATGGAAACAACTTTTAAAGTATGGAAAAAAGATGTATACAAAATTTAAGATAAGATCCTGAAAATTTTAATTGAAAGAAGGAAAGCTAAAATCATACACGATCAGTTAAGATATAATATGACAGAATAAGAAAAAAAAAAATTTTAATTTTAATTAAAATTATATTTAATTTGAAAAAATTTGGTTTGGCCCAGTTTGGCAATCGAGAAATCGTTAACAATATTTAGAAACAATATCTTTTTTAAAAATATTCTTAAATATTTAAAAATATCTTTTTTAAATTATACCTTGCATTTCTATTCCCGCTATATTTAAAAAGTCCTGCATCTGTTGTTGCAGAATTCGAACAATGGCTAATCTTAGAATACACCAACTCGTCGAATTAGGATTCGAGTGCTCAGTATTATCTTTTGGTTTACTCTTTGGTTTGGTGTTTGTGTCAAAAACATCCTCCTCATCTTCCGAAGAATCAAGATCGGAAACCGCAGAATCAGAAGAGTCGTAATCAATTTCATCTGCATACTCATTCTCTATTTTTGGCTGAAAATAAAGCAAATAATAATGTAATATTATTTCTAATAATTAGCTTATTTCTAATACTAAACTAAAGACAGGACTGGCAAAATCAATTTGAAAAGTATGGAGAATATCAGAGTTTATGAAATTCTATACTCTAAAAATGTCTAAAAAAAACCCATTGGAAAAGAAAAACAGCTAAAAACTAAAGAAAATTAAGTATGAATTATAAAAAATCTTTTCAAATTTAAAAGTAAAATAACAGGGAAAAAAACTAAACGTTAAAAAAAAATTATTATTAAGAGAAAAAATAATTTTAAAACATGAAAGAAGTAACTAAAAAAAGAGAAAAATTACTAAAAAGTGTTAAAATAGTAAGAAATTGAAGAAAATAAATAGAAATGTTAAAAATAATTTAGAAATAAAATGAAAAAATTTAAAAAATAAGTAAATAATTAAAATGAAATAAAAACAAGTAGAGAATGAGAAAAAAATCACCAAAAAGGAAGATAACCTAAAACCTAATTTTAAAAAATTGAAAATTGCGATTCATTTTTTAAAAGTTTGCCAAATATAAACTTTATATAGGTCAATCAATTTGTTTTAAAGCAAGGAATACAATTTTTTATATATTAAGTTGAATTTATAAATTAAAAAATTTTTTATCGAAAAAAAAAACAATATTTTAAATAATTAAATAAAAATTTAATGGTTATTTTTAAAAACTCTTGTGTCTGATTACAGATTTTAGTAGTAAAAATAACCGTACCAAATTTTATTAAAATTCGTTAATTTGAAGTACCTATTATAAAAATTTTGTAAATTTGAAGGAATGCAAATCTTTCTCCATGACGAAGCAAAATTAATGAAAAAGAAAGTTAAAATATAATTGTAAAGTAAAAAAATCTTGATATTAGAAGAGAGTACCTTAAAAACAAAGAAAAATTACTTAAAAGTAAAACAGAACTAGAGGTTTTCACTAAAAAGTGAAAAAAGAATTAAAAATTGAAAACAAAATCTGTATAATAAAATTATTAGAAAGTGAAATAATTCTTAAAACATTAAGAAATATAACAAAAAAATTGTTTTATTACTATATAATTATCTTGCAAGTCAAGAATTAATAAATTCAAATGTCAAATTTGAACAAATTCAAAATGTCAGATTTAAATATTTAAGAGTTACTTAATAGTAAAATTAAGAAATACAAGATTAAAATATTTAATTCAATTATTTAATGGACACAAATCAATACTTAAATAAAAAATTGTAATTAATTTAATTTAATATTGAAATCGGAGATTTCAATTTTTTTTCTATCTTTAAATTATTGACAGGAATATTTAAATTTTCAACACCAGTTTCTATTCTACTTTTGTTGATTAATTTTGAATAATTTTCTTACTTTTGTTATTATTTAAGTATTTTTGTCATTTTACAATTATTTTCTTCATATTTCTATTATTTTTGTAATTCAAGAATTATTTTCTACAAATTTATATTGTAATGGGCTTTTGCCCGTAAATATATAAATAAATAAATTTTTATTGACATAAATTTTCAAATTTATTATATTAGTTTTCAATTATTTTCTACAAATTTCAATCATTTTATTCATTATTTTTATTATTGTCATGAGTTTATTAAATTTGTACATTGTTTTTCAATTAATTTTAACAAATTTCAATTATTTTCTTTAAACTTTAATAATTCTCTATAATTTTTTTATTTATACACCGACTTTCAATTATTTATGTCATTATTCAATCAGTTTCTTAAGATTTCAATTGTGTGATCAATTTTTCAAGTATTGTCTTTAAATTTTTAAATTTACGCACCAGTTATCAATTATTTTTTTCAAATTACAATTATTTTTGTTATTGTTCAATTATCTTCTTGTAATTTCAATTATGTTTGAAACTTTTCAATTATTATTTTTTTTAAATTTCAATTGTGTTCTTCAATCTTCAAATTATTGTCAGGAATATCCAAATTTTCCACACAAGTTCAATTCACTTTCGTTATTTTTCAATTATTTTCTTCAAATTTCAATTACTTTTGTCATTAATCAATTATTTTTGTTATTTTCCAATTATTTTTCTCATATTTTTGTTATTTATTCTATTATAGAATTATTTTTTACAAATTGCAATTATTTTATCCAATTTTTTGCCATTTTTGGAATTATTCTCTTCAAATTGCAATTATTGTCTTCAAACTTCAATTAATTTCTTTAACTTTCAATTATTTTCCTCAAACTTATAATTTTTTTTTAACTTTACAATTATTGTCTATAATTTTTTAATTTTTACACCCATTTTTGAATTATTTATTTTAATATTTCAATTGTTTTGTCAAGCTTTCAAGTATTTTTTTCAAATTGTTAATAATTTTTTTAAAATTACCAATTGTTTTTGTCATTTCTTTAATTATTTTTTTAAGTTACAATTATTTTTGTCAAGATTCAAATATTTTTGACATTTTGGAATTATTTTCTTTAAATGTAATTTTCTTTAATCTTTTTATTATTGTCATGAATTTATTAATTTTTGAAGATCAGTTTTTAATTACTTATGTCATTATTCAATTAGTTTCTTTACATTTTACTTATTTCTTCAATATCTCAATTATTGTACGAAAATAAAATTTTTTTACACCAGTCTCAAACTTTTGTTTCAAATTTTAATTATTTTTGTCATTCTTTAAATATTTTTTTGGAACTTAATTATTTTTTAAACTTTTCTATTATTTACTTCAAATTCCAATTATTTTGTTTCAATTTTTGTCATCATTTTTTGATTTTTAATCAATTTTTCAATTAGTTTTGTCATTTACAACTTTTTTTTTCAAACTGAATAATTTTTGTCATTATTTAATTATTTTCTACATATTTCAATTATTTTTGCGATTTTCGAATTGTTTTTTTTTCAAATTTGAATGGCATTTCCTGCTGGCGCCACCTAATTTAATATCAGTAATATACTCTATATTGCTTATTCACTTTTTTTATTTAAAAACTTACTATTAAATCACTTTTTTTTATTTAAAAGCCCACTATTTACTCACTTTTTTCACTTAAAAAGTCATTATTTACCCACTTTTTAAAATTAAAAAGTCTTTTTTTTTCACTATTTTCAATTTCCAAGTCCACTGGCAGCCCTCCTTATTAGATAAATATTATTCATCGATTTGTTTTTATTTATTATTATAGTTTAAATTCTAAAATATATGGAAAAATAATCGCGCGCTTGCGCGTTATATTTTGTTAGTCATTTGAATATTATTATAGAATATATTTTTATAATCTCGTTAATTACTACTATAATGATAAACATATATGATAAATAAAACAATTTGATTAAATTTTTATTTTTTATAACAAACCTAAATCTATAAAGTATCAATATTTTTCTAAAAAAATTTGCTAGCAGGTCCAGAACATGATTATTTTTTAAATTTTTTATAAAGAATCATTAATTTTGTATTAAAAAATAAATACACTTGATAGGAATTATTTTTATCTTAAAAGTAAAACTTATACTTTCATACACAAGTCATAAAAATTTTATTAATTTTCAATAATATGAAAATAAAAGATATGGATTTTCAAATAAAATGATGCAAAAATTTTCATTTGTTTATAACTTTTGACATTATTTAAATTAAAAAAAAAAATTATATGCAAACTTTCTCTCATACAATAGTATAGGAATATGACATTAATTTAAAATTTCCATACATGTTTACAAATCAGGGGGCCAATTCAGAAATTTTTTTTTTATAAATTGTTGAAACATACAAAATTAGAAAAATAACAAAAAATCCAAAGTTGAATTAGAAATTCAAGAAAGTTGTAAATGTATTTTTGGATTTAATTTTTTTATCTCTTCTCTCCGCTTCTAAGAAAAAGTAAAAACTCCATACTCAGGCATCACAGACAGTCACCATTTCACCTTTTTTTTGACCTTATTTGATGATTTGTTACCTTTTTCACCTTTTTTGATGACTTGTCACCTTTTTACATCTTTTTTCACCTTTTTTGGGATAAAAAATATATAACTTTTTGTAAATATTTCGAAGTATGTTCATAAAAAAGAATAGAGTCGAATAAACAGTTAACTAATCTTTTCTATGTTCCTGATATTTATGTAAATAGAATTAACATTTCCATAAAATACCTTTTTCATCATTTTATAATTTTGTTTTTTAAATCTCAATTATTTTATTTATATTTCTATTTAATTCTTAAATTTTTAATTTATTTCCTTTATTTTTAATTATTTTCTTCAATTTTCAATTATTTTATTCAATATTCAATAATCCTCGTCTTTTTTCAATTGTCAATTATTTTTTTTCAACTTTCAACATAATTCTTTAATATTATCTTCTTCAATTTTCAATTGATTTCATAAATTTTCATTTATTTCCTTAAATCTTTACTATAATTTTCTTCAGTTTTCACTTGACAACTTAATATTCTTCTTCAATTTTGAACCTAATTATTCTTTAAATTTTTTTAATTATGTTGTTCTGTTGAAGATTATTCTCGACAGCTTTCAATTTTTTTTTGAATTTTTAAGTATTTTTCTTCGTATTTAATTAATTCATTAATTTTTCTTTAAATTATTATTTCTTTTCTTACAAATTTAATTTAATTCTTTAATCTTCAATTTATTTCTTTAATTTTTGATATTTTCTGCAATTATAATTCTCGTCATTTTTCAATGATTAATTATTTTCCACAATTTATAATTATTTCCTACAATTTGTTCAATTATTCTCTTAAAATTTTATAATTATTCTTTTTTTTCAATTTTTTTGTTTTGCTGTCTATTAATCTAGCCATTTTTCGAATTTTGTTTCTAATAAATTGTGTATTATTTTCGTCATATTTCAGATATTTTCTTCAATTTTTCAATTATTCTCGTCATTTTTCAATTATTTCTTTCAATTATTTATTTTTTCTGCAATTTTCAATTATTTTCTTCAAATTTTTCAATTTACAATTATTCTTGAATTTTATAATTATTGTTTAATATTTTGTTCTGTTGACAATTATTCCTGACAATTTTCTAATTTTTTCTCAATTGTCAATTACTTTCTTTAATTTTCAATTATTTTATTCAATGTTCAATAATTCTCGTCTTTTTTCAATTGTCAATTATTTTTTTTCAACTTTCAACATAATTCTTTAATATTATCTTATTCAATTTTCAATTGATTTCATAAATTTTCATTTATTTCCTCAAATCTTTACTATAATTTTCTTCAGTTTTCACTTGACAACTTAATATTCTTCTTCAATTTTTTACCTAATTATCCTTTACATTTTTTTTAATTATTTTGTTCTGTTGTCAAATATTCTCGACAGCTTTCAATTTTTTTTTTTTTAATTTTCAAGTATTTTTCTTAGTATTTAATTAATGTATTAATTTTTCTTTTAATTATCAATTCTTTTCTTACAAATTTAATTTAATTCTTTAATCTTCAATTTATTTCTTTAATTTTTGATATTTTCGACCATTATAATTCTCGTCATTTTTCAATTATTAATTATTTTCCACAATTTATAATTATTTCCTACAGTTTGTTCAATTATTCTACTAAAATTTTATAATTATTCTGTTTTTTCAATTTTATTTGTTTTGCTGTCTATTAATCTAGCCATTTTTCGCATTTCGTTTCTAATAAATTGTCTATTATTTATGTCATGTTTCAGATATTTTCATCAATTTTTCAATTATTCCCGTCATTTTTCAATTATTTATTTCAATTATTAATTTTTTCTGCAATTTTAAATTATTTTCTACAATTTTTTCAATTTACAATTATTCTTGAAGTTTATAATTATTCTTTAATATTTTGTTCTGTTGCCAATTATTTTCGACAGTTTTCTAATTTTTTCTCAATTGTCAATTACTTTCTTCAATTTTCAATTATTTTATTCAATGTTCAATAATCCTCGGCTTTTTTCAACTGTCAATTATTTTTTTGAACTTTCGATATAATTCTTTAATTATCTTCTTCAATTTTCAATTGATTTCATAAATTTTCATTTATTACCTAAAATTTTTAGTATAATTTTCTTCAATTTTTAATTGACAACTTAATATTCTTCTTCAATTTTGTACCTAATTTTCTTTCAAATTTTTTTTATTTATTTTGTTCTCTTGTCGATTATTCTCGACAGATTTTGAATTTCTTTTACTTTTTTTCCATTTTTCAAGTATTTTTCTTAAAATTTAATTAATTTAGTAATTTAGACATTTTTCTTTTAATTATCAATTATTTTATTACAAATTTAATTTAATTCTTCAATTTTTAATATTTTCTCCAATTATAATTTTCGTCATTTTTCAATTATTTCTTTCAATTATTCTCTTAAAATTGTATAATTATTCTTTTTTTTCAATTTTTTTGTTTTGCTGTCTATTAATCTAGCCATTTTTCGAATTTTGTTTCTAATAAATTGTCTATTATTTATGTCATGTTTCTGATATTTTTATCAATTTTTCAATTATTCCCGTCATTTTTCAATTATTTATTTCAATTATTAATTTTTTCCGCAATTTTCAATTATTTTCTTCAAATTTTTCAATTTACAATTATTCTTGAATTTTATAATTATTGTTTAATATTTTGTTCTGTTGACAATTATTCTCGACAGTTTTCTAATTTTTTCTTAATTGTCAATTACTTTCTTAAAAATTTTAATTTAATTCCTTAATCTTTAATTTATTTTTCCAATTCTTAACTATTTTCTGCAAATATTTTCTTCAAATTTAATATTTCTTGTTAAGTTTTTACAATTATTTCTTTTAGTTGTCTATTAATCTAATCATTTTTCGAATTTTGTTTTTAATTGTCAATTTTTTTTGGTCAGTTTTCAGATATTTTCTTCAATTTTCAATTGTTTTCCGAAAATTTTCAATTATATCCTGCAATTTTTCATTTTTCAATTATTTTCTTAAAATTGTATAATTATTCTTGAATTTTTTTTGTTCGGCTGTGTATTAGACTATCCATTTTTGAATTTTGTTTTCAATTGTTCATTATTTTCGCCATTTTTCAGATATTTTCTTTAATTTTGTAATGATTCTCGTAATTTTCATTATTTATTGCATTTGCAAAAATTTATAGTTTTAAAGGACTAAAAACAATGCAAAGTTTATGTTAATATTGCTAATTATTTTATATTTGGTCATGGAATTTGATGAAAAATGGTCTGGATAACCTGGAAGTCATGGAATATTGAAATTTTGAAAACGTAGTTTTTCGTACGTTTTTCCAGGGAAAAAATTCACCTTTTTTGAAGATAAAAGGTACTGTGATGCCTGCATACTGTAAAAAATTTAATTCCATTCGGCCCTGATTAAAAAAAAATTGTCTAAAACTACCTCTAAACAAAAATAGTATGTCAACAAACATTTTCTCACCTTTATTAGAAAATAGGAAATCATGCTCATTAATGGAGAGACAAACTGTTCCCGATACGTTGGTTTATCTTCTTTCATATTTGGCTGCTGACCCGTAAATTGGCCTAAAAGTTTCATATTTAATTTCATCCTTTGCTTGGTTAACGAAGTCATAGTGTTCCAGACTCCGCTGGCCGTCTGAATTTCTGTAATACTATCGGTTCGTTCGACGGATGCTGCAGCTCCGGACGATTGACCTCCGGTGCTTGCAACTCGCAAAAGTTTTTTGACTCCTCCTCCAAAAAGTGCGGACCACGTGTTATTATCGAATTTTTGGCCCACGAGTCTGTAGAGAATATGACTGTCGCAGCTTGACAAAGCGTAGACAAAGAGACTCATGTAAGTTGCCACAAATGCCTCCGAGAGAAGAATGTTCAGCTTTGGAGTATCCTCATCTTTTTCACGAGCTAAAAGTGCCCGCAAACTGGTAACTCCTGGCCATTTTGTGGGTGAAGTTGTAATGACAATTCCATCCTCTGTTGAATATCTCCGGTGATATCTACTTGAAGCTACCAAATGTCCTCCTGAGAATGATTCTACTTCTGAAGAAGCAGGGAAGCTGAATAAAAATAAATACGTTAATTTCATAATTTTTTTTTACAATTCCAATCTTTTACAACTTAAATAACTTTAAGAATGTTAAAAATTGGAGATTTAAAATACCTTAAATGTTAAAATCTACTTCAAACATTGCTTTAATAAAGAAATTTATGAGTGATTCATCTGAGAGTGATCTTTTGGATGCCTCAATTAATTTTATAAAAAATAAACAAAAACATGATCAAATACAAAATAAGTAGAAACATTAATACGCGCCCTTTGGTTATTTAAAACTATAAATTTTTGCATATTCAATAAATAATGAAAATTCAAGAATAATTACAAAATTAAAGAAAATATCTGAAAAATAACGAAAATAATTGTACAATTGTAAACCAAATTCAAAAAATGGCTAGATTAATACACAACCGAACAGAAAAATTTAAAAAATCAAAGAATAATTTAAAAATTTTAAGAGAATAACTGAAAATTGAAAAAAATCGTAGAAAATTATTGAAAAAATTCGAAAAACTGAAAAAAATAATTGAAAAAATTAAACAAGAAATATTAAATTAATAAATTAAGAAACAAGAAAAATTACGAAAATTATAGGAATAATTGTTGGAAATAATTACAAATTGAACAACTGGATTGATAATAAAAAAAATTGTAAATTAAAGAATGGAATTAAAATTTAAAGAATATAATTAAAAATTGAAAAAAGTAATTAAAAAAGCTAATAATTATGGAATATAGAAAAAAATCATTGAAAACTGTATTGAAATTTGAAGAAAATAATAAAAAAATTAAGAAATAAATTGAAAAATTCAATTCAAATTTCAAAAATAATTGATGATTACGAAAAGGTGAGAATTATTTAATTCTGAATAAAATAGTTTAAAATTAAAGACGCAATTTCAAATTGAAAATAATAATTCAAAAGTGAAGAAAATAATTAAAAATTGCAGAATTAAATTAAATATTAAGAAATTGAATTACAATTTTGAGAAAATAATTGACAATTGAAAAAAAAATTAGAAAACTGTCGAGAATAATCGACACTAGAACAAAATAATTTTAAAAATTAAAGAGCGGATATAACATTTTTTTGGACAAAAAAATTTTTTTTTGGGTTTTTTTTCGGGATTTTGAGCAATTTTTTTAGATAACCTCAAAAATTTCAGACAATCTGGTTATTCTGATTTCGTATTTGAATTAAACGAGGGAAAATAAATAAAAAAAATGTGTCCAGGACAAAAAAATTTGCTTTTTGAGATTATCTAATAAATTCTGATTCAGAGTAGGAAGATACGTACAAAAATACAGTAGCGTAGTGTCTTGGACAAAAAAATTTTTTTTTTCGGGATTTTGAGCATTTTTTTTAGAAAACCTCAAAAAATTGAGTTAATCTGGTTGTTCTGATTTCGCGTTTGAATTAAGATTCGGATTCAGCGGAGAAAATTACGTAGAAATATACTAGCATAGTGTGCCGGACAAAAAATTTTTTTTTTTTTTTTGGGTTTTCGTGTTTTTGAGCAGTTTTTTGAGATTATCTAATAAAATAAAATTTACCTAATCGGTTAATTTTGACTTAAGATTCTAATTCAGAGTAGAAAGATACGTAGGAATATAGTAGCGTGGTGTCCTGGACAAAAAAATTGTTTTTGGGTTTTTTTTTTCAGGATTTTGAGCAATTTTTTTTTTTTTTTTTTAGATAACTTCAAAAATTTCAGTCAATCTGGTTATTCTGGTATCGGATTCAGATTTAAAAGGAGAAAATACGTAGGAATACAGTAGCGTAGTGTCCTAGACAAAAAATTCTTTTTAGGTTTTTTTCGGGATTTTGAGCAATTTTTTGAAATAATCTCAAAAATGTTAGTCAATCTGGTTATTCCGATTTCGGATTCGAATTTAGCAAATAAAGATACGTAGAAATCCACTAGCGTAGTGTGTCGGACAAAAACTTTTTTGTAGGGCTGTGTATTTAAAAATAATAATAAATTATTACTTCACATTTAAACGTTCGTACCTGTTATCGAACTGATGATGTTTCATGACAAAAGTGTCAGAATCACAGAGAGATTGATAGATGCAGGCACTGAGAGCCACGGCTAGATCTCGCATGGTAAAAACTTCACAATAATGAGTGTTTCTATGAGGCATTGGAGTATTTTGTAACTCAACTAGAGTTTGCAGCATGTCGTGGGTCAATGACTGAAAAAAAAACAAATTTTTTTTTAATTATTCAATGCAACAATTAAAATTTTATAATACATTTCTAAAATTCAAGTAGACGCATTTTTTAAATAATATTTTTTGATTAAATGATTTATAAATTAAATTTATAATAATATTTTTTTAAATATTATCTTGATTTATAAAACTTTATTTGAATTTTCGATTTGTATAATTGTGCAGAAGCACAAACTAATTTTCATTTTGTTTATTTAAGAATTCTTTTTTGTTTCTTTTTATAAAAAAATATGTGATAATAAAAACAAAAACTGGTTCTCTATAATATTTTATTTGTGTACCTAATTGTAAGGAGTAGATATTTGAACAAGGAAATTTTTTTTTAAATTTGAGCTAGAAAATTTGGAAATATTTCTTTCAAAATTCTTTTATTTTACATAATTACAGCTGTTAGTATTTTGATTAAAAAAACACAAAATGTTAAATAATATGCATTTTGAAAAAAAAAAAATTATTTTCAACTCATGCTTTGAAAATGCGATTTTCGAGGTTAGTAAAATTGTGAGAAAGTGGAATTAACCTAGAATCATTATTTCGCAAGAGAAAAAACCATTTTGTAATAGGTTTTGGTTAAAATTTTGAACGAAAAAGAATAAAAATTAAGTATTAAGTAGTTTAAAGTACTTTTTTCAGTAACAATTTTTTTATAACTTATTATTAATTCTAAAAATTATTTTCATAAATTTTTCTACATCACAATTTTCTAATTATTTTTATAAATTATTAGATTTTTCGATTGCTTTTTATTTTTATTTATTTTTCACTTCCCTAGTTATTAGATGTTTCATTATTTTATTACGTTCTGTCAAACAGGGGGTGAGAAAGGAAGAAGGCAGAAAATAGGTAATTGGAGGATAGATAGGTTAAAAGATTTTGAAGGTAGAATGGAAGAAAGAAGGAATGAGTGGGGAGAGGAAGGAGGGGTAGAGTTCAGGGTGAAGAGAATGAGAAAGATAATGGAGGAGGTTAGAAGGGAGATGGAGACAAAGGAGGAAAATGAGGGAGAAAAGGAAGGAAAAGGTTGGTGGGACGTGGAATGCGAAAGGAGTAGAGAGGGTCTAAGGGAGGATATAAAGAAATGGAGAAGGGGGGAAATGTCGAAAAAAGATTACAATAAGAGACATAAAGAGCATAGTAAGTTGGTAAGAAAGAAAAGAGAACAGGGAAAAGAGAGATTCCTGGAGGAGGTGGAGGAAGCAATAAGGGAAGGTAGGGAGTGGGAGGTAATCAATAGGGAAAGGAAAAGAGGAAAAAAGGGAAACGGAGATATTAGGATAGAGGAATGGACGGAGTATTTTTAAAATTTAAGTGGAGAATCAGAAAAGGCAGTAAGAGGAGAGGGTAGGAGAAGAAGACTGGATAAGGAAGTAGAAGAAATCAGTAGGGAAGAAGTAGACAAAGCGATAAATAGGTTAAAGAAGAACAAAGCGGCGGGAGAAGATGGAGTAGATGGGGAATGCTTAAAATTTGGGGGGGAGAGCGTTAGGGAAGAGAAGTAGAGGTTAGTGAATGCGGTGTGGAAAGGGGAAGGGTTTCCAGAAGATTGGAGAACTGGCCTGGTGGTACCTATATTGAAGAAAGGAGAGGGAAAGAAAGTGGAAGAATTCAGAGGGGTGACGTTGATGGCAATAGGATATAAAGTATACGCGGAGGTAATTAGGAAGAGGCTGGAAGACAGGGTGGAGGAGTTAGAGATTATACCACATAATCAAACAGGGTTCAGAAAGGGAATGTGCACGGTAGACAATATATACGTATTGAACTACCTGGTAAACAGGAACTTGGGGAGGAAAAAAGGAAAATTGTTAGCGGTTTTCGTGGACTTAAAGGCGGCTTTTCCATCGGTCAATAGGGGGATTTTATGGAGATTGTTAGAGGAGAAAGGGATTGAACAAGGATTAGTGGAGAGAATAAAAGAACTGTATGAAGATACCAAAGAAAGAGTTAGAATTGGAGGAAGGATGGGAAAAGTATTCTGGTTAGCGAGGGGACTGAGACAAGGCTGCCCCCTGAGTCCAATCTTGTTTAATCTGTTGACGGCTGATCTAGAGGAGAGGATGAGGAAGAGAGGAAAAGGTGGAGTAATTTTAGGGAATGGAAGAGTGTATACACTGGCTTACGCGGATGATGTGGTGTTAATGGCTGAGGATGAAAATGGAATGAAACTGTTGTTGAGAGTGTTTGAGGAATATGTAAAGGGTAAGGATCTGTGTGTGAATGTGGAAAAAACAAAATTGTTGAGGTTTCGAAAGAAAAGAGGTAAAAATTAAGAGGAGTGGAAGATGAATGAAAGGAAATTAGAAGAAGTGAGCAAGTTTTGTTATTTAGGATATTGGTTTAAAAAGAATGATGGACAGGAGTTGAATATTGAGAGGAGGCTTGAAAAAGGGGGGAAAGTAATGGGACAGGTATGGGGGATAGGAGAAAGAAGATTGAAGAATGACTGGAAAAGGAGAGTGTGGTTGTTTGATGTGTTAGTATGGTCAGTGGTAAGTTACGGAGTAGAAGTGTGGGGTTGGAAAGAAATAGGGAGATTGGAAAGCATGCAGGAGAGGTACTTGAGATGGACGATGGGGGTGAGCTGGAACTGTCCCGGTTACATGATAAGAGAGGAATTAAATAGGGAGAAAATGGTTGTGAAGCAAAGGAGGAGGACAAAAAGCTTTGAGGAGAAAATGGAGCAAGGGAAGGGTAGTAAATTGGCGCAAATGTGTTGGGGCTTGGTAAAGAAAGGAGAAAAAAAGGGCTTAAAGGGACTGAAAGGATGGGAGAAGGATAGAGCGGAAGCTATGGGAAAGGGAAGAGAGAGAGGAGAGAGTGAGGGGAAGGAGATAGAGAGATGGTGTAGAATGGACAGAGAGGAAAGATGGGAAAAGATAGGGGAGTCTAGGTACAACAGGTGGTACAAGAGGGTGAAGGGGGAGGGGGTACCAGAATACCTCGAAAAAATGAAAAAACAGGCGAAATGGAGCAGAGTATGCAAATTTAGATTAGGGGAAGGAGTTAGAGAATGTAAGTATTGGATGGAGGAGCAGGAAAAACGGTGCAGGATATGTGGGTTTGAGAAAGAAGACTGGGCGCATGTGTTAGAAAGATGCAGGGGAGATATGGATGAAGAGAAAAGTGTGGAGGAAAAAGTTAAATGGATACTAGATGAGAACGGGCAAGGGGAGAGATGGATGAATGAGTTAGAAAGAATGAGGAGAGAGAAAAGTGAGGGTTTAAAATAAAATAAAAATAAAATAAAAATAAAAATAAAATAAAAAAAAAAAAAGGGAGGAGACCCGGTGACAAAGCCAGAAAGGGCTAAAGGAACAGGAAACGGAAGCCCTGGCACTGGTGGCTTTAGGAGATAGTTTTAAATTATAAGTGTAAATAAGAATGCGTTAGGTTAAGGTAATAGATTGTATTTGCGAATATAGGTTAAGATAGAGTGTATGTATAGAGTCTCGAACTCTGCGGTAGCAGAGAGAGTAAATAAATACTTCTTATTACGTTCTATCATTCTTCATTGCAAATGATTCTAGTTTATTTCATGAATTTTTATTTTTGTAACGTTTAGTAAAACTTACACTAATTTACATTATTAATCTTGTTTATCTTCACGTTTTTTAAAAAATGTTCCTGAAAATATTTTAATTTGTTTCAAAATTCTATTGTTTAATATTTTCTCAAATTTATCACTTTTTGTCATATTTTTGACGACTTTTTAATACATTTTTTTTTGTTTTTCATTTTTTCGACAATTTATTTACTCTATTATAAAATCTCTAATTTTTTTGACTTCTAAAAAATCCAGGTTCCTAGAATTTTCTTAAATTTTCGAATATTTTAAAATTATTTCTCATTTTTCTTTTTTCAACCATAGTATTGAAATAAAAATGGGTACTTTTGTTTATCTTCAGACTATAAATAAAATAATAATAATCCTTCAAAGAATTTGAAGTCTTAGCTTATTATTTATTTTAAGCTTTTCTCGTACTTTAAAAGTTCTTTTCATACTTTTACAAATTTTCACTTTTTTAAATCTAATTTGTTTAAGTTTTGAATTTTTAAACAATTTCTTCTTTTCTTTTGTAGTCACTTTTCCAATCTTTTTACATTTTCTGATTTTACTTAATTGTTTTCTCATTGTTTAGTAGAACGATGAGACTTTCGTGTGTGTCCATCTGTCTGTCTGTCCGTCTGTCGTTCCAAATTCTAGATGATTTTTGTACTAGTTTAAAAAAGTTCCAAACTAGTTCCAAAGATTTTCAAAATATTTACAAATATTTATAAAACTATTTTTAAACAGTTTCAAAAGGATTCCAATCATTTCAAAATGTTTAAAACTGTTTTAAACTGTTTCAAACTTGTTCCAAACAATTTCAAAGCGTT
Source organism: Ganaspis brasiliensis (assembly GCA_037103525.1). Lineage (NCBI taxonomy): Eukaryota > Metazoa > Arthropoda > Insecta > Hymenoptera > Figitidae > Ganaspis > Ganaspis brasiliensis. Next base: position 3,291,949 of record JAZKLR010000211.1, read on the forward strand.
TTAGATTTGTTCCAAACCATTTTAAACTTATACTGAACAGTTTCAAACCGATTTTAATTTGTACTAAACAGCTTCAAACCACTTTAAACTGGTTCGAAACAGTTTTTAACTGGTTTTAAACATGTTCCAAACAGTTTAAAACCCTTTTAAACTTGTTCCAAACAGTTGAAAACCGTTTGAAGCTGGTTTTAAACGTTTAGAAAATGTTTTTAACTGTTTCAAACTTGTTCCAAACCTTCAAACTTGTTCTAAATAGTTTTAAATCGCTTTAAATTTGTTATAAACAGTTTAAAACCGTTTAAAGCTTGTTTTAAACGTTTAGAAAATGTTTTAAACGGTTTCAAAATGGTTTAAACGGTTTCAAAATATTTTCAATGGTTTCAAAAGGGTTTAAACTGTTTCAAACTTGTTCCAAACCATTTTAAACTTGTTTTAAACAATTTCAAACCGCTTTAAATTTGATTTAAACAGTTTCAAACCGTTTTATATTTGTTCGAAACAGCTTCAAACTATTTTAAATTTGTTCCAAACAGTTTAAAACAGTTTTAAATTTGTTCGAAACAGATTCAAATTATTTTAAACTTGTTCCAAACAGTTTAAAACCGTTTTAAATTTGTTCTGAACAGTGTGAACACGTTTTAAGCTATTTTAAAACGTTTAGAAAATGTTTTAAACGGTTTCAAAAGGTTTTCAATGGTTTCAAAAGGTTTTACACAGTTTCAAACTAGTTCTAAACAGTATCAAACTGCTCTAAATTTGATTTAAACAGTTTTAAACTGTTTTAAATTTGTTCGAAACAGTTTCAAACTATTTTAAGCTTGTTCCGAACAGTTTAAAAACATTTTAAATTTGTTCTAAATAGATTCAAACTATTTTAAACTTGTTCCAAACAGTTTAAAACCATTTTAAATTTGTTCTAAACAGTTTAAACCCGATTTAAGCTGGTTTTAAACGTTTAGAAAATGTTTTAAATGGTTTCAAAATGTTTCCAATCATTTCAAAAGGTTTTAAACTGTTTCAAACTTGTTCCAAACCGTTTTAAACTTGTTCGAAGCGTTTAAACTAGTTCTAAACAGTTTTAAACAGCTTTAAATTTATACCCAACAGTTTAAACCCATTAGAAGCTTGTTTTAAACGTTTAGAAAATGTTTTAAACGATTTCAAAATGATTTCAAAATGATTTCAAAAGGTTTTGAACTGTTTTAAACTTGTTCCAAACCGTTTTAAACTTGTTCTAAACAGTTTCAAACCGCTTTAAATTTGTTTCAAACAGTTTAAAACCTTTTGACGCTTGTTTTAAACTTTTAGAAAATGTTTTAAACGGTTTAAAAATGTTTCCAATGGTTTCAGAAGGTTTTAGACTGTTTCAAACTTGTTCCAAACCTTTTTTAAATTGTCCTAAACAGTTTCAAACCGCTTTAAATTTGTTTTTAACAGTTTCAAACCGTTTTTAATTTGTTCTAAACAACTTCAAACTATTTTAAACTTGTTCAAAACAGTTTAAAACCGTTTTAAACTTGATCTCAATAGTGTAAAACCATTTTAAGCAAATTTTAAATAGTGTAAAACCGTTTTAAGCTAGTTTTAAACGTTTAGAAAATATTTTCAGCCGTTTCAAAAGGTTTTCAATCATTTCAAAATGTTTTAAACGTTTTCAAACTTATTCCAAACAATTTCAAATTGTTTTAAATTTGTTCTAAACCGTTTAACTTGTTTTGAACAGTTTCAAACCTTTTTAAATATGTTCTAAACAGCTCAAACCATTTAAAGCTTGTTTCAAACAGTTTAAAACCATTTTAAATTTGTTCGAAACTGGTTAAAACCGTTTTAAACTTGTTGCAAACCATTTATAACTTGTTTTATTCATTTTATAACATTTTATAACTACTTATAAACAACTTAAAATTAGTGCCAAACAGTTTAGATCTTATTGCGAATAGTTTTGAACTATTTTTAAACAAGTTTGATCTAGTTCCAAGCAGCTTTCAACTGTTTTGACTCAGTTTCAAATACTTCTAAACTGGTTTTAAACAAAATTGAACTAGTTTCGAACTATTTTCCATAACTTTTGAACTAGTTACGTACTATTTTTTAAAATTTTCGAACTAGTTACAAGCAATTTCAAACTATAATTTCAGAAAGTCTTAAACGTATTTCAAACAATTTTGAATTAGTCATAACTAAAAAATGTCTTTTTAATCTGCAAACCTATTCCGGAATGTTGTAAATTTCTCTTTTAATCGAACTTATGCGTCTAATTCTAAAATAAATGTTAAAAAATGTCAAATAAATTTACCTGCAAATGTCGAACTGGATCAGCAATAACAGTCTTGTTGCAAGCAACACTGGCGCTCAATAACGGCAGTGTTGTTGGGAATGGAAGGGGACTCAACAGCTGTTGCTGTGTTTTCTCCTGCTGAAGTTCCTGAAGCAGCAGAAGCAATTCCATTCTAACCGAGGCTAATCCACCCCCGGAAGCTCCATGCAAGGAACAATACGACAGAAGAGTCCTGAGCAAAGTTTCATTAGCCTTCAGCCATTTCTTTCGTCTCGCTGCTCGCTGAACTTTCGCCTCAAAATCGAGTTTCTCAGCCAGAAGAATTTCATGCAAGGTTGGCTGCTCGCCTGGCCTATAAGGCGGGACATCATCCACCATTCCACCCTCATATTCCGAAGAATTAATCGTGTCGCCATCCGTGTTCGCGCTATAATTACAAAGCTGCTTCAATGCGTCGACTTCCCTTTCAAGCCAGACATAAAGCTGATATCGCAACTGTCCTCCATCAACTTCAAATCCCGTAGCCAATGTCGACAGCTCCTCCATAAGAATTTTCAAGCAAGCAACGAATTTCAGCTGCTGTGCCATTATATCCAACGACCCATTCGTTTTAACCTCTTCCTCTTTCTCCAACTCCACTTCCGGCTTCTTTTCTTTCTTATCAAGATTCATGCTCATCGGCGGACTATCGCCATCCTCATTATCATCATCTCCCCAATCCAAAACCAACTCATTACTCTGTTTCGTTTCAGGCTGAGACCAATCAAACGACGACGAAGTCTGCTGACTAATTTCCGGAGCCTTAGGTGCGCCCCAGCTTATAATACCCGTATCAATCTGCGAGTCTTGAGCTCTGGATTTAATCGGACTGTTAAGGAGACTAGGCGAGTCCTCACAATTCGAGTCCATAACTTTACTAGGCAGTTTCGACAAAACCTCAAGCGCGAGAGCCGGACATCCGGCCTTGAAATGAGCGTGAGCTGTTGTAAAATACAGCTGTCTCTCCAGAGGCGTGATGCTGTCCTCGAGCGTCAGCTGCTTGTCAGGCTGTCCCTTTGATTCAGTGCCGTAACTGAATCCCGAAATGACAACAGAGTGGCCCTTCTTCCTATCTTGAGCAGTCGAAGCAATATACTGTCTAATGAGCAACGGGTGAGTTCGAAGATAAACATAGAAATTGAAGACATTCGGATTAGCTGTCGTTCCCTCTGGTTTCTCCGACTCATCATTGTACTGTGGATGCATTGTTCCAACATTGGTCAACAGTAGCGTGTTCAAAGAACCCGAGTAGTCCTTAAGAATCCACAGAGCCATACTTCGCAAGAACGGATCCGGATGAACTCTGATCATGTCCTGATTGTTCCCATCCTTATCACATCCCAAAATTTCCTCAAACAGAAGCCTCTTCAGGTTCGGAGAAGTCGTGTCGTCTTCGTAAAGTCGCGCGATAACCATCGCCAACTGAATGTCGTTCAGCTTATTCAAACAAACATCAATAGCGTCCTTCAAAGCTCCAGCTAGCAAGAAGAATGCCGCAGCGTGCGCGAATCTCTGCTTTCCCAAAAGCGCAAATGCATTCTTCAAAGCCGCCTTCCGCCATCGATCCTCGGTAAAGTTATTCGCAAAGAAAGCCGTCATCCTGTCGTCCCTCTTGTTCCTAAAAAGACCCCAGACTAGGTTTTTCTTCTTCATTGCCAGATAGTAAATAGCAGCATCGAGGGGATCTTGATTCAGTTGGAAAGCCGCTTTGGCTACTTTCTCAATACAAGTTTTCAGAACCGCATTGCTTCTAATCCACCAGCCCACCCCCAATTCTTTCAAAATCATCCACTTGGGCTGACCCTTGGCATACGATGGAATTAGAGCGAGTAATTCTTCCTCGGACTCGGAGTGGAACGCCCAGACGAGATTATTCGTGTAGACTCCCTGCTTTTGAAACTGGGCTCTTTGCGACAGGGGCAAGCAGCGAATCAGATAGTTGTAATGTTTCATCGCTAGGAGAAATCGAAGTCCACAATCGTCCAAGGAATCGGTCGAGACAGTCTCCCCGTCCGGAATTCCCGTTAGATTCTCCTTAGCAATGGCATTTTTCGCCGCGTCGATGGCGAATCTTTCGGCAAAGTCGACATTGCAGGTGGAGACGGTGTCGGCCAACGCGAGAAGATGCATCTGATCGAGACTTGATAATCCGGGAAGATGTGTGTGCGTGAGTAGACGAGACAACAATCTCCCTTGTCTTGGACCGAAATGGGAAATTCCCTGACGTTCGGGAACGGAGGATCTTCTGTCTTTTTGCCGAGACGAGTCATAATCATCATCCAACATGTCGTCCAAAGAATCTCCCTCGTCGACATTGCCATCGAATAGTTCATTGTAGTCCTGCTTGTCTTCTTTCTGCTGGAGAATCATGTTCGTCTCCTTATCAGCTATCAGCAGAGTCCAGAGAGGAAGGGGAGAAATGGACGTAATTTCTGCGTAATCAAGAGTTAATTCCTCGGGAATTTGTGTCGTGGAGCCTCGGGGTTCCAAGGGAGAAGTCGTCCCGACGTAACTAACAGACATGGTTCTGGATCTCGACCATCCGCCTCGTTGTTTCATCAAATTCTCATCATCCGCTCTGATTGTGCACGAGCTGGCAATGCATCTCACTAAATGGGCCAAGATCGCCTTCACCCATCTAATTTTCCCGGAATTCAGTAACTCCATGAGTTGTTTTGGATGATATTGAGGCAAGACGGGACAAGCTATTCTCGAAGCCTCAAAGAGTCCGTAATCCGGCATGTAGTCGTAACTCGTTCCCTCGGTCTGTAGTCCTCGCTTCTTCTTAGCATCGAGCATTGTCAAATTAATGCTGCTGACTCTGGAAAGATGCGTCATGGAAGACACATTAGCCAACCTCCTCTGCGAAGTCTCATTAGCCAAAGTTCGTAAATCCTCGTCTCTTAAATTCCTACTGGCCTGAAACTCGTCACTTTCTTGATGCTGAAGTCCGGAATGGAAACAATCATTCTTAGGATTAGGCTTCCACTGCGAATAAACATGCATTTCGGAGTCCATACCAACCACCAAAATTCCGTCCCTTACCCAAGAAATTTGCATTGGCAGAGGTGGCAAACCATCGGCAGTTGTTAAATCAATTTTCCTCAGTTTCATCCACCGGATTTCGTCGACAAACTGCGGCTGTGCCAAGGACGAAGTTTTCCTCAGGATTGGCCTGTTAGTACCTTGAGATTCCTTCATCGCTTTCATGTTCGCTTGTGCCAAATCCGAGCAAACTGGAGTAAACAGCATAATCTTCGAACCCACACCAACCGTCAAAATGTGCGAACCATCCTCCTTCGATACCCAATCCAACTGAACTAAATGCTTCTGCGTCAAGGGACACGTATTTCCATTTTCGATAATCGACTTCCTCAGAGACTGCAGAGTACTGAAAGACGGAACAGCGAGTAGACCTGCTTTCGCGCTGTCTCCATTCTCCCCGTTCCTCGGTGACCTAACATCCTCATGACTAAGTGTCTGCAAAACTTGGGTGAGTCTCTGCTTCTTCTGGAGAAATCTACTATCATAAAGATAGCTCAGATCCAAATGCTGATCGACTGGAATTCTCGGCAAATGAATGTTCTTCAAGTGAATAGTATCCTCCAGAATCCACTCACTCCCACCCGTACTTTCACACTCATAAATAGCCACACAGAGATTCACGTACCTAGAATCAGGATCGCTTTTCGTCGGTCTAGTGAAGGACTTTCCGTATTTATAAGCGCAGGCTATTCTCCCACTATACGCGGCACTGATGTTTAACGGCTGACCGGTAATATCAATCGTAGACTCCTTGTCCTTCCGGATCATTTCCCACTCACACCACTCATAATTCAACTGACTATCTTCTCCCGTTTTTGTCACTTTACACTTCCAAAATCTGACCGTGCTGTCACTGCAAGCCGTCACGACAATGTAAGGCGCAAAGCATGCCGGGTAGATAGAAGAACTGCTGAGATGTCCCGCCGCTGGCGCCGCGTGGACAACTTCCACACCCTCCGGCAACGGCAATTCCTGAGTACAGACTTTCGTCGTCGTTATCAAAACATGACTGTTGTGATGTCGCCGATGATAAAACGTCGAATCATAATCCGCCTGGCTCTCACGTCTGCTGCGATTTCCACTTTGACTAGGTCTCCTTGACCTCCTACCATCCCCGTATTTTCCTGGAGTTCCCTCGTCATCTTCGTCCTGGACCAATTGGGAATCAGGGACATACATCATCGACTCCGACAATCCATTGGACTCCGGCTGCGACGCAATGACCAATCTCCACATGTGGACCGTTGTTCCCTTCTGCGTCCTCTCCAACACAACGATATAAAACGGTTCCTCAAAAACCGCCGACTGTTGGAGATCCACCATTGCGTCTAGAGTCGACTCCATAAGCCCCAAGTCATTCACGGTCGTGTCAAGACCAGGCAGCTTCTCATCGTTCCTTTCTCCCGTGATCAGTTGCTCCTGAAAGACATGCAGAAACTGTGTATTCTGCCAGTCATGTGTGGCGTCTGTAATAGCATCCAACTGAATCACGCAACCGGGTCTCGCTGTCGACTGCTGCGAGACGATCTTGATCCGATCGTGAATCGAGTGACGAATCCCGTCATCCGAGGAGATGTCCGTGGACAAACTGGCCATCGAGTCCATCATTCTGCTTCTCCTTTCGCTGATCGAGACCTCAGCTAACAGGGTTCTTGCGTCGATGACCGCTTGATAGACACGCAGGGACTCTCCGTCGCTCGCGACAAAGCAAGCGCTCGGGGAATTGGACAAGTTTCCCAAAGTTGTGCTAGGAAGAAGTGTCGGGATCCAGGCAACATTGCTGAATGCGGAAATCTCTGGGGAATTGATTCGCGCAAGTTCCGAGACTCCTCCGCTTTTCGACAAAGGACCCACGGCATCAACTCGCCAGAGAATTAACTCGCTGCAAAATCCGGTAGGTGGCATGATATCCTTATTACTCATGTCCTCTTTATTGATAATAGTTTCCATTGATTCCTGCTCGGTTGTTTGATCGTCCCCTGACGGGAAATCGGGAAGAGCGACGTTGTGATGAGACGTGGTCACTAGCAAAGGCAGGACTGGATGACAAGTGATGTCATTCACCCGAAATCGATGACCAGAAGCTCGACACGCGTGTCCGATGCTTAGTACCTGAGAGAATTTAGTCTTATCGGCGAAAGTCAGTTGCCAGAGATTTAAAGTTCCGTTCTCGTGCTTCGAAACCATGGATACAATTGGACTAGGCTGTGTCAATAGATCGTGAACACTCTCTTGGGTGGGTTTCCCACTCTCGCCTGTTGTTGCCCCGTTTTCAGGAATAGTTTCGTAATGATTGTTCGTGAGGTTCTGTACATTTCTGATCAATTCCTGTCCGGCTTTGGAAGTGAGTGTCGTTTGATCCTCGTCCAGTTCAATGAGACTAGGCAAAGGTGTGGTGACTTCGTTTGTATCGTGTTTTGTTGAAGATTTAGCGACTTCGCGGATACTGAGTAAAGGTCCACCGGTATTGTGTGAGTACATGGAGACATTGTGGCTCATGGTGGACGCGTCACCTAGAGGAAATGCGTTTGGAATTCGAGTGGAGAAAGAGATTTGTGCTTGTCGAAAAGAACCTGGATGATATTCGTCCAACCACTCGATATGCCAGATAAGAAATGATCCGTCAATTGGATGGATTGAAAATAAAAGATCGGGATTGTGATGCCAGTCACGAAGAAGAGTCTCGATTTTTGTGTCTAGAGAATCTGTGGCATGATTAACCGATGATGTTGCATCCGTGGCTATCGAATTAATAGATGTAGTATTACTGAAAAAGGATAAAGATTTTGGATTTTTGTAATTTAATTCACAAGAGTTAATTTTAAACATAGTTTGGGTCGAGCTTACCGAAACAGGTAATACATTACCAGTAATTACCGGTAAAATAACAGGCTTCAACAGTGACAGTGAAGAACATTTTAGGGGAAATAAGGGACTGAACACAGGGTACTTTAAAAAGTTTATAAATAAAGATAAATAAATTATATTGGGAATAATTAAACGTCAATACGCTATCTGGTGGTGTGACTTTGAATTACAAAAAGTAAACAAACACGTAAAAATTCTGTAGAAGGAGAAAAAAGTGTAGTTTTCTAAATTTATGGAAAAAGTTGTATTTAATTTTGAGTTCAAATAGATGATGAAAAGAAAAAAGAACAATTAAAAAAAAATCTTATAATTACCATCTTCTATTCAGTATATATAGTTACAACAGCTGACGTGTCAAAAATCCTAACCTATAAATTTTTTTTATTCTTTCAAAGAATGGACAATTAATGGTATAAAACATGCTAATTACAGGGTGTCTACCGAAACATGATTTTCAAATTCCCGGTTTTCCCGGACCTAAAATCACATTTTTCCCGGATTTCTTTTATGTATGATTAATAGCTATAATATTAAAATAGTGAAAAAATTAAGTGCGTAATATATAAGTTTTTAAGGTAAAATTGATCTTTGAAGAAAATAATTCCAAAATGGCAAAAATAATAGAAATTTGAAGAAAATAATTGGAAAATGACAAAAATAATTGAAATTTGAAGAAACAAAATAAAAGATGACAAAACTAATTAAAAATTTAAAGAAAAGACTTGAAAATGACAAAAATAATTGAAAAATGGAAAAAAAAAATAAAAATTTGATGTCAATACATAATTAAAAAATTGGAGAATAAATTGACCATGAAAGAAAATAATTAAATAATTGAAAAAACATAAAATTGATAGAAATTTGAAGAAAATACTTGAAAAATGATAAAAATAATTAAAATTAAAAAAAATAATTGAGAAATGACAAAAATAATTGAAAATCACAAAAATAATCAAAAAATGGAACAAATAATCGAGAAATGACAAAAATAATTGAACCTTAAAAAAAAATGAAAGATATAAGACTAATTTAAAATTATGTAACAAATTTATGATTTAAAAAAAAAACACGTAAAAATGACATAAATAATTGAAAAATGGAGAAACAAAATAAAAATTTGATGTCAATACATAATTAAAAAATTGGAGATAAAAATTGACGTTTAAAGAAAATAATTAAATAATAACAAAATAATTGCCAAATCCCAAAAAATTTTAAATTTGAAGAAAATACTTGAAAAATAATAAAAATAATTAAAATTAAAAATAAAAAGCAATTGACAAGTGACAAAGATAATTGAAAAATGAAAAATTTAATGTAAATTAAAGTAAGAAATTAAAGAATACATGAAAATAATTTAAAGATATAAGAAAATAAGTTAAATTTGGAGAAAATAGGTAATAAAAAAATGTCGAAAATATTGATAATACTTGAGAAATGATTAAATTTTTTGAAAATTTTAAAAGCAATTAAAAAATGAGAAAAATAATTATAATAGGAAAAAATAATAGAGAAATAACAAAAAGAGCAGAAATTTGAATAAAATAATTGAGAAATCACAAAAAATTTAAATTTGAAGGTAATATGTGGAAAATAACAAACATAATAAAAATTTGAGACAAATAACTGAAAAGTGACAAAACTAATTAAAAATTAAATAAAAAAATTTGAAGAAAAGACTTGAAAAATGATGAAAATAATTAAAATTTGAAAAGAAATTGAGAATTGACAAAAATAAATGAAAATTGAAGTAAGAAATTAAAAAATTCATAACAATAATTTAAGGATATAAGAAGATAATAATAAAATTTGGAGAAAGTAATAAAACAACGTCGAAAATATTGACAATAATAGAAAAATTTCTAAATTAATTCAAAATTTTTAAAAAACAATTAAAAAATGACAAAAATAATTGAAAATAGGAAAAAATAGTCGAGAAATGACAAAAATAATTGAAATTTGAAGAAAATAAATTGAGAAATTATACAAAAATTTTAAATTTGAAGATAATACATAAAAAATAACAAAAATGATAAAAATTTGAGATAAATAATTGAATAATGATATGAATGATTGATAACTGGTGTAAATAATTAAAAGAATATAAAATTGAAAAAAAAATAATTTTCAGTTGGTGTAAAGTATTTAAAAATTATTGATACATAATAATAAAATTATTGAAGAAAATTGCTGAAATTTGAAGAAAAAAATTGAAAACTGTGTAATAAATTAAGAAATTGATGACCATAAAAAAAAAGATTGAAAATAATTATTGAAATTTGATAAAAATAATTTTTAAATGTTAAAACTAATAGAAATATGCAGAAAATAATTAAAAAATGATAAAAATAATTTAAATTTGATGGAAAAATTGAAAGACGACGAAAGAAATTGACAATACTGATTTAAAAATTAAAAATTTGTAGACATTAATTAAAAAATTGAAAAAATAATTAAAATTAGAGAAAACTAATTAAACAATGTCAAAATTTATTGAAATTTGAAGAACATAATTGTATATAATAATAATAAATAGTTATTATTTTACTAAGAAAGTGAGAAAAGAAGTGAGTGATTTTAAAAAAAATTGAATAAAAATGAGAAAAGTAAGTCACTGGCAGCCCTGAAAATGCTCAAATTCGCTTGAAACGTGTTACACTTTTACTATTTTGAAAATCTAACTTTAGATTAGTAATCAGGAACATGGATTACTACCGAGTAACAAGTTTGAAGTGAATTTGAGCAATTTTGCAAAATATGTCTGCCATATTGGATCCGCCATTTTAAATTTTGAAAAATTGGTAAATCTGATATCGTTTTCACAATTAGAGACTTCGAAAACGAGTAATAAGTTTCAAGCGAATTTGAAGAATTATGAAAACGAATTAGCTGAAATTTTTAGAAATTCCCGGATATAATTTTTTTCCCCGGGTTTTTCCCGGTCCAACTAAAATTCCGGCAAATTCCCGGTTTTCCGGAAATTCCCGGTGAGTAGACACCCTGTAATTAATAAATAAATGGAATTGTTTTAAAGCTTACAAGTTTTTAATGCAAAAGCTTTAAAAATTTAAGCAACTATTTTGACGTGCTTTTTCCAGTACACAAAATATGTTATTTCCAACGTTTAAAACGTTAATACGTTAAAGAAAATTTTGACCCCAGAGTCTTGATTGTGTAAATTAAAAATTTTTATTTAAAATGAGTCGTATTTTATAAGTATATTTTGAACATTTTCTTTCGTTTATGTGCTTTTGTTACTAAAGTTGCCTACTTCTGTCAGTCATTTTTGTTTTGTGACGTCACAAAAATACAGCGATGCGCCATCTGGTGCCAGAAAAAATTATTAAAATAACAGGGTCCGATTCTGTAAACAGCATTGAATTTGACATTTTAATTTAATTATTTGTACTAAATTGCAAGTTATTAGAATACTTATTTTTAAAAAATGTGTTCTATTGAAAGAGTAAAAGTGCGGAAAATAAAATAAATTTATGTGTTATGTGACTAGGTATGGAAATTTGCTTTTTATATGCAAGATACTACTATGGGCGTTTTTAAAATAACTAATTTGTAGGGGATAATTCCAATTAAAATGTTACAAAAAGTAATTTAAACTGACTAAAGAAATACAATAAATTATAAAAAGCTGAATAAACAGAAAATATAAATGTTTTAATTCTTTGTTATGACAGCTAATACATGTAACTACATAACCTATATATTTATAGTTAAAATACTTTTAGAAGACAATGTTGTGTTCTTAAGAGAAAAATAAAAGAAATAACAGAAGTTTAAACATTACTTTGCAAATTTTGTCTATTTTAAAAACTATTTTTTGCTGTAAATAGCAATAATTAAAAACTATGATTTCTGACACAAATTTGCAGCTGTTTACAGTAAATCGACCTCCTTGTGTCGACCATCTTGCTTAATGACGTCACGATTTAAGATCCCAATACCATAATTGATTTTCAGGACCAAACATTTTGTAGTTCAAATTTCAAAAGAGTTCTTCTGAAATTATTATATTATCAATTTGTACGATAAAAATTATTTTATTTATAAATACGTACATGTAACAATACCACATAGCCAGAATTGTGAAACTACTTATTTTGAAATTACTTGAAGTTGGTTGGATAATTTTTGGCTGTTTGTTACTCAATTTGTATTGAGGCGGTTCATTTTTTATGCAATTCAAATTAAATAGCGTATGTTTTTCTATTTGATCCCAGATTTTTTGTAATTTTAAAAAAGGGTCGAATTATCGATTGAGTTTAGAGAAATAATCTGAATAAATTATTTTAGAGATTAGAGTAGAAAAGGGACAGAAAATCAAGATTTTGAAAGCAAACTTAAGAGGTATTTACCTAAGGCTTTGGTGAGAATGGGCACTGTGAGGAAGACTAGGATGTGACGATGTTGTGTGTGCCGTGTGATGCTCATCACTACTGTGTTCCTCTTGACTCATCGCTCGTCCACCAACATTTGATTTTTGACTGGATTGGTGTTTTGTGCCCTTCTCTGTTGGTCGCACCATACCATAACAGGATAAAATGCTGCCTAATAAACCATATTTCTACCCAACAATCATGCAACATGCAGCAAATAATACTTATTCCTAAATAATTGTTTTTAAACAAAAACCACGTAATGAACTCAACATTGAAAGTTAAATTACAAAATTTTATTTCAAATTAGGATAAAAAAATAAAATACAATAAAAGGGTGGTACAATAAATTGCACACAAATAAACTTTAAACTTGAATACCGTAAAACTGCATACAAATTAAATTGAAACCTTTTATTTTTAAAACTGAATGCGATTAAAAAAAGTGTATACAGTTTTTTCTAAATTTATATTTAAAAAGACTTTATGAAATTAAATTGTGTTCAGAAAAATGTACAGGAATTAAATTTACAAATTATTTCAAGATTATGTGCAGCAGGTAGGTATGTAATTTAAATGTGTAGATATTATTTGAATAAAATTAAACCACATACAGTTTTAAAAATAAAAACTTAGTTTGTATACATTTTCCCAAAATAGAAATTGATAAATTTAATTTATTAATTTTGTACACAATATTTAGGTTTAAAATTTTAATGTGTTCAATTTTACCGCAAGCAGTTTTAAAAATACAAATTTTCAATTTTATTTGTGTGTAATTTATGCTTCCTGCAATAAAAGTTTAGTTATAAATATTAAAAAAAATTAGTTACAATTTGATGGAAAAGAAAATAATAATAAAGAAAAATACTTTAAAATGGAAAATAAATAATAAAATGCATTAGTTGTTGTCAGTACAAGCTTTTTGTTAGTGCATATTAAAAATAAAAAAACTCAAAAACAGAAAAAAAAAACAGGTTTAACAAAATTACATACTTGGTGTATGCTCGTCTTCCGAATCGTGTTCTGTTTGTTCTGCATCCTGATGCTGCAAACCTTCTTCCTTTTCCACTACCTTCCGTGTGAGTTCCTTAAATAAATACAAATCATAAAATAATTGATTTAAATCATTGGGGCATTTGCATTAAAATTATGATTAATATAAAAAAAAATTCACAATTTTTAGGATATCTAATACTGCATGTAAAAAATCGCAAAACATAAAATAACCCAGATATTTGTGGATAAATCTTGAAAATTTTAATTTGAATATTTTATTCTTTGTAAAATTTAAAAAGTTGTTCTAATAGATGATCAAAATATCTACGTTCTAAAAATTTTTTGTATGAAGATAGCAAAAAGAAAATTAAATTTCTATATCTTTAGGTAGTTATAATGTAAATAAATTCCAAACGTCAATTAACTCATATTAAAATTTATTTGAACTTTTAAATTTCAATTAACTCAAATTTTAATATTTATTATTCTTCATATCCACAATAAAGATTTTTTCTTACAAAAATTCTCACAGATTTCAATTTTTCCGAACTGTTTAATTTTCATCTTATAATTTCTTATTTTTACAAAATTTTAAGATTTTTTCTTCTTTTAATTTTGATATTTTATTTATTTAACATTTATTTAATTTTATTTAATTTGCTTTTGACATCTTGTCTACTTTTTGCAAACTAACTTACATTTTTAGATTTTCTTTGCTTTTCTAAATTTATTGTTGGATCTGTTTTAAGTGAAATTTGTAAAAATATTTTTAGTTTAATTTTCTTAAACTTTTTTATTTTTAAAGGATTTTTACATTTCTTTTGTGGACTTTTTTTAATTTTATTTTTACTAATTCTATTTTTTTAGTAGATTTTTACCAATTTCTTGTATTTTTTGTACTTTTTACATTTTTTTTATAGTTTGTCAGATTAAAAAAAAATCGCCATTTTTTTAATCCTTGCATATTAATCATTTCTTTAATTCATTGTCACCTTTTTTCTATTTCTTGGAAACATTTTTCCTTCTTTTAATTTGTTTAATTTTTAACTTGTAATTTCGAATTTTTAAAAATATTTCTACGATGCTTTTATTTACATTTTTTTAATTTCTCAATTTTCTACTTTTTTAAAAAATTTTATTCTTTTATTCTATAATGGATATGTAAATTTAATCTTTTATTAAATATTTTCATTTTAACATTGTTCGTCTATTTCATAGAATGTTTTTTGTTTTAAAATTTTTTCAAATTTTCCAAAATTTTATTCATTTCTTTTTTTTTTTTTTTCAATTTTTAAAATAATTCTCTAATTTTTCTAATTTGAAACAATTTTCTGTTCATTGTTCTCTTTAGTAATATACTTTAACGTTTTTTTTATTTATCTTATTATTTATATTTCTATATTTAAAAAAATATCCATAAATATATAAATTTTTTGAAAAGAGTTTATTTTTTTATATATTTTTTGTCACTGTTTCATTCTTGTGTTGTTGTTATTTAATTTTTCTTTATTTCTTAATTCATTTTTATTTTTTTTTTATTTAAAAGAATTTTTACGTTTCTTAATAGACTGTTTTCTTATATTTTTATGTTTTTATATTTCTTTTTCATAATTTATTACTTTTTCGTTGCTTTTACCTAATTTTCTTAATTTTCCCTTCATATAAATTTGAAAATATTTTTTTGAAATTTTCTCATTTATTCGCCATAATTTATTTAATGTTGATTAAATATTTCACTCTGCATTATTTCTTATTAAATGTCCTCAGTTTAAAAAACAAACTACTTACAAATAAACATTTTAAAATTTTATATACTTAAAAGAAAATAATCCAATTTAAACTGTTAAAATCTGTTTTTTTTTTTAAATCACGATTTTTATCAGATAATAAACAATTTCCACTCATTGCTAGTTCAATTTATAAATCGTATAATGAGACACGAAAACATGAGAATCAAAAACAAAGAAATTAATTGATTTGAAGTACATAAAAAAAAGAAAAATTACAAATACAGTAAATAGAAAAAAAACTTACTTGTAAAATGTTTTCCGCCTGCATTGTAAAATGCATTTCCTTGTTATTTAACCAGTGCAAGATAAAGTTTGGTTCTCTTTCTGGATCGCCTGTGATTAAGCTCGGAACAAGTGGAATATCTGTAACATCCATTAATTCTTCGTTTCAACACTTTAGCTTAAGATAGTCAAGTCTGACGAAATTTTTAATAATTTTTATAAGCCTAAATTCTAAGAAGCATAAAATTTATTGCACCTGTTTCTGCATTAATACTGGCTGCCAGGTGGAAATGCATTCCAGGATAGTGTGCGGAAGATTGATAATTATTATGAAAATCATGAACCGAGTAAGTTGATGGCAATGTCGGAAGAGTTGGGGCAGTGTGTCCTGCCTGGTTCTGTTGCTGCTTCGCATGACGACGAATGTGAAAACACGTTCTGTAAATGAAAAAAAAACTCGATAATTTTAGTTGTAATTCTTAAGATCATATACATTTGTTACTATAATTTAGTTTGTAAAAAATTTAAAAATAAGAGAAAAAACCAATTTTTAAAAGCGTTCATCAATATTTAGGTATAAAATAAATTATTAATCAGTGGCGTAATCGGGGGTGCAAGGACCCTGGGGCAAAAGGGAAAATGGGGCCCCAATTATATATAATAATTTACAAGTTTAATTAATTAATTCATTCATTCTGTCCACACCTGACATTTGTGTGTTCTTTTCTATTATGATTTCAATTACTTAAAATACAATTTTGTACTATTTTTTATCATTTTTCAACTATTTTCTATAATCCTTAATTATTTTAATTGTTTTTAAATTGATTCCCTAAATCTTAAATTTACCTTCCTTAAATTTCAATTATTTTGTTTAGTTTTCTCAATAACCTTTTCAATTTTAATTATTTTTGACGTGACATTAAATCAGTTTTAATTATTTATTCATTAATATTTTATAATATTCATCGCAAATTAAAATTTATTTTTTTAAATTACCATTATTTTTGTCATTTTGCAATTATTATTTTCAATTTTTAATCATTTTCATAATTTTTTAATTAATTTACTAAACTTTCAAATATATATCTCAATTATCATTTATTTTGTTCAATTTTCATTTCTTTTTATTGTATTGCAATTATTTTCTACATCTTTTAATATTTTCATTAATTTCCTAAATTTTTAGGTATTATCTCAAATTTAAATTATTGTCTTTAATTTTTAATTATTTAAAAAGATTTTTCAATTATTTCCTTTTGCTTAAAAATAAATTCTGTGATTTTATATTATTTTCTCCGATTTTTAATTATTTTCATTCTTTTGGCATAATTTTCAAAAATTTCAAAAATTTATCTGAACTTTCAATTGTTATTTTCATCAATTTTCGATTATTTCTGCGATTTTTTAATTATTCCGACAATTATTCCCTTTAATTACAATTTATATTTTCTTTTTTTAAACATATATTCTATGATTTTTTAAATTATTTTGCTCAAATTTTATTTACTGTTTCATTCTTTCATATTTAAATTATTTTTCTCACTCTTAAATTATTTTCATCATATTTTAATTATTTTTTTCAATTTTGAATTCATTTTATTATTTTTCAACTATTTTCCTCGATTGTTAATTATTATTCTCATTGTCTAAAATTATTTTCTAGAATTTTTAAGTATTTTTCTCAAATTTCAAATATTTTCTTTAATTTTTAATTATTTTCAATTGTTTTCATAACTTTAAATTTTTTTTATTAATTATCGCAAACTTCATTTATTTTCAGCTTTCCTCAATTCTTTTTTCCAATTTTCAGTTATTCTTATTTTTCTAAATTGATTTCTAAGACTTCATGTATTTTTTTCAAATTTTAATAATTTTATTTTTATTTAAAAAATATTCTGTAATTTTTTCAATTAGTCTACTCGAATGTGATTTATTTTTTTACAATTTATCATTGTTTTTATCATATTTCAATAGTTTTCTTCATATTTCAAATAAAAAACTCATTTTTCAATTATTTTCTCCATCTTTTAATATTCTCAATATATTTCAATTAATTTCCTAAATTTTCACTTATTATATCTCAAATTTTGATTATTGTCTGCAATTTTTAATTTCTTAAACGGGTTTTCAATTATTTTTTTTTTTTTTGTTATTAAAAACAAATTGTGTAACTTTATATTATTTTCTCCTCATTTTAATTATTTTCATTCTTTTGGCAAAATTTTTAAAAATTTCAATTGTTTATCGTAAATTTCATTTATTATTTTCATAAATTTTCGATTATTTCTGCGATTTTTTAATTATTCTCTTTAATTAAAAATTTTCAGTAATTTTGTAATTATTTTCCTTTTTTAAACATATATTCTACGAGTTTTTCAATTATTTTTTTCAAGTTTTATTTAATGTTTTCAAATTTTCATATTTAAATTATTTTCTTCATAAATTTTAATTATTTTCAGCATATTTGAATTATTTTTTCAATTTTAAATTCATTTTATCATTTTTCAATTCATTTGCTCTATTGCTAATTATTATTCTCATTTCCTAAAATTAATTTCTAAAATTTTTAAGTATTTTTCTAAAACTTCAATTATTTTTATTTGTTTTCATAATATCCAAATTTTTTGTATTAATTATCGTAAATTTCATTTATTTTTAGCTTTCTTTGATTCTTTTCTCCAATTTTTAGTTATTCTCATTTTTTTCAATTGATTTCTAAGATCTTCATGTATTTTTCTCAAATCTCAATTATTTTTTTTTTGTTTAAGAATATTTTGTAACTTTTTCAATTATTTCACTCAAATCTGATTTATTTTTTACAACTTATCAATGTTTGTATCATATTTCAATTATTTTCATCAAGTTGCAAATTGAAAAATAATTTTTCAATTATTTTCCAAAATTTTAAACTATTTATCTGAGATTTCAATTATTTCATTCAATTTTCAATTATTTATATTATTTTTTATATTCTTTTCTTCAATTTTAGTTACTTTCGTTCTTTTTCATAATTTCCAAAAAGTTTATAATTATTTCTTTTTAATTAAAAATTATTCTCTTCAATTTAAAATTATGGTTATCTTGTTTCATTTATTTTTTCTAATTTTTAATTATTTTCTTGTTTTTTGTCAATAAAGTTCGGAAAGTTTTTCGGAAGTATTTTTCTGAAATTTTCTTTAAGTTTCCTTTATTTAAAATACATTATGTAATTTTGTCAATTATTTTCTCAAATTTTAATTATTTTTTTCAATTTTATATTATTTATCTCAATTTTCAATCATTTTTTTTCAATTAGTTTCCCTAATTTTTCATTATTCAATTTTTTTCAATTTATTTTTAAGATTTTCAAGTAATTTTCTCAATTTTAAATTATTTTCTTTATTTTTAAAACATTTCTATGAGTTTTTAAATTAGGTACTTTTCCCCATTTTTAATTGATTTCATTTTTTT
Source organism: Ganaspis brasiliensis (assembly GCA_037103525.1). Classification (NCBI taxonomy): domain Eukaryota; kingdom Metazoa; phylum Arthropoda; class Insecta; order Hymenoptera; family Figitidae; genus Ganaspis; species Ganaspis brasiliensis. The sequence goes on from JAZKLR010000211.1 coordinate 3,311,034, forward strand.
TTCAATTTATTTGAAAAATCAGCAATTATTTTGTTTAATTTCAATTATTTCTTGCAATTTTTTTTAATTTTAAAATTTTATAAATTTTGCCCTATAAAAAAAGGTTTATTAAGGTTGACTGAGGTTATTAAGGTTGACCATAATAAAATTCCAATAAATTAAAGTTTGGTTTGCAAAAGTTCCAAATAGTTGAAAAATGTTAAAAAAGAGTTCAATATTTTTGAAATATTTGTATAAAACAATAGTTCGGTAATCAATTTCAGTGTCTCATTGTTGAACATCAATCTTCAAAAATAAACGAGTTTACCAAATTATAAAAACTGGAATTTTTTATATTTATTAACAGTAAACTCTTCATGAAACATACGGATTATTTAGGAAAATTTATAACCTTTCTAGGGATACAAAAAAAACTATACAAAAGTGCTTCAAATTTTTAAAATTAAATATTATTATTGCTTTGAAAAAAGCGTTTTACTGTAGTGTAGTCTCCCCTATTTAATTTCTAAAATAAAAAAGTTGAATATGTAGGAGTTTAAATGCTTATTTTATGGAGTTAATATTAAAGAAGGAAAAAACGTACTTCATGTGTTTAAGGCGTTGCATGAACCTGTGTTTATGCATACTATGATGACGATGTTTTCCATGATGACCATGTCTATCACTGCCTTCAAACTGACTCATGTTAGCTAAACCTTCAATCTCCGGTGGTATCGTTTCTGTCCAAACTCGGCAAATATTGTCTCTACAAGATGTTACTAACATATTCGAAACTGATCCCCTATTGAAAAAGAAATATTTTATTTAATTACAGTCATTGTATTATTAATTATATAACATTATCCAAATATTCACAATAAAATTCAGTCAACTCGCTTTTTGTCAAAAGACCAAATTCGTTTTAAATCAGACAGGCTGATCGGAACTAAAAAATTAATTTTTTATCCAAAATGTTTTCTAAAGAATTTTAGACAACAGGTATTTTTTTGTTTAGCTGAAAATTTTTTTTCATAGAGTTATAAAGATTTTAATCTTTAAACTTGGAACTCTGATTTAAAATTTAAGAAAAAAAACCTTATAAGTGCAGTAACTTTTTAAATAATTGGGATATCTTATTCTTTTGTTACGACCTGAAAGAGTTTTTATTCCTCTTTGAAAATCCATCGAAAAATTTTAAAAATGTTATAAAATAACAAAATTGTACTTTATATTGTGTAGTGCTTAGAAGAGTATAAAAAGAAAACAAGAGTTCGATTTTAAAAATTTTTTTGTAAACAAACAATATAAACAAATTCACTATTTGGACATGAGTTAGTAGAAAAATAACTTGATTTTACTAAATTATTCTAGTAATATGCCAATAATAACTTTTAATTACAAAAAATGTATATTGCAATTAAATTGGTTTTTTTAAAACATTTTTTAGCATAAAATTGGCGCGTTTTCTATTAGTTTTCACTAGACCATGCAAAGTAAATATTTTTTTTTTAAATTTATTTTACAAACAAAAAAACAATTTTAAATATATATATAAATATATTGAAAGTTGATTAAAAATAAATTATTATAATCTCATTTTCTTATACAAAAATATTTACTTTGCATTTTCTAGTGAAAATAAACTGAAAACGCAATAATTTTTCGCTGATAAATGGCCAATTAATGCATTTGTTTAAAAAAATTGATTATAAAAAAAGAAAATTAATTGCTAAATAAATGTTTCTTCATAACAAAGTTCAGTTTACTTGACCTAAGCATAATATAAAAATAAATAATTTTTGTTTATCATAAAAATCTCATTTTAGTTTATTTATTTATATTTATTGTTTTTAAAAAAAAGATAAATTAATTGTAAAATAAATTTTGATAAAAAAATATTTACTTTGCATTTTCTAGAGAAAATTCGCCGAAAACGCAATAATTTTTAGCTAATAAATGTCCAAATAATGCATTTGTTTATAAAATTTGTTTATAAAAAAGGAAAATTAATTATCAAATAAGTGTTTATTCGTAACAAAGTTCAGTTTAATTGACCTAAGCATAATATAAAAAAATGTATCTAATACAAAAATCTCATTTTAGTTTATTTTATTATGTTTATTGTTTATAAAAAAAGGTAATTTAATTGTAAAATAAATTTAAAAAAAAAATATTTACTTTGTATGGTCCATTGAAAATTAACAGAAGACGCGACAATTTTAGGCTAAAAAATAGCTAAATAATGCATTTGTTTATAAAAAAAAACCAATTTAATTGCAATATAAATTTTTTGTAATTAAATTTTTTTATTTGCATATTACTAGAATAATTTCGTAAAAACAAGTTGTTTTTCTACTAACTCATGTCCAAATAGTGAATTTGTTTATATTGTTTGTTTATAACAATTTTTTTAAAATCGATCTCTTGTTTTCTTTTTTTACTCTCCTAAGAACATATAAAGTATAAAGCATAGGGAGATTTTTTACAATGAATGAGATAAAAAATGCTAAAATGCTTCCAACACTTTTTTAAACAATTTCTCCAGCTTTATTTTTAACTAAAATATCAAGGAAATACGATGGAGATATTTTTAAAACGATTTTCATAAGTTGACTGATAATTTCTGTCGATACTATATAATTTACGAGTAATTTCAAGTTTCTTACTTTGGCATGTATTTACTAGTTTTTCGCCAGGAAATGTGAGTGACAGCTCGAGGATGAGCGACATAGACGAAACTGTAACTATCATTCGCTGTCAGATTGAAAGACGAGTGATCAATACTCTTTGATGGAAACACTGAAAGGAAAAATAAACATAAAATAAACATCATTTTAGACATAAATTTACAATTATTTTACACAGAGATGGGAATTTTATTCGATTTGCATATTTGCATAGATGTAATTTAAATTAATTTACTGAAATTTATTTGTTATTTTCATATTAATTTTATTATTTATGCAGAGATCGCAATCAATTTTATTTTTCATCTAATCCCCTTTTCAAAAATACTTTAATTTCAAAGAAACGATCAAAATAATTACCTAAAATTTTGAATTTTTCTTAATTTACCTTTTTCCTTTTTCTCGAAATTTTATTGAATTTAATTTAAATCAGTTATAATTTTATTAAAACGAATCGAAAAAAACAATTATACCAAATTTTAATTTAAACTTAAAAAATTTGAATTAATCAAAATTTTAATAGTCAAAAGTTAATTATTCTGTATCGTTTTCTTAATTATTCTTATTTTTTTGCGTTAAGAGGAATTTTAATTTCGTTATCAATTTTCTTATTTCTTAATTGAATTCACTTATCTCCTTTTGGTTATCGACATTTTTTTAAACATAATTTTTCAAAATTTATAGCAACTTGTTTTACTTTTTCATGAAATTTTTCATTTTGTTTCTCTTTCCTAAAGTCTGTTAATTAAAAAAAAAAAAAAAAGCTGCTGAGATTTTTTCTTAAATTTTAAATCAATAAATAGATTTTTCTAATATTTTAAGATTACTTTCCTTTAAAAATTTATTATTACATATCAGTTTGTGATCTTTTAATTTTTTTAATTCCATCAAGATTTTTTCATTTCCTAAAGCTCTCTGTAGCTTTTCAAAACTGTTTAATTTCTCTAACATAATTTATTTCTTTAAAAAATAAAATCTCTTAGAAAAATCCTGACAAAACAGAGTTTTTTAACCAGAATTTTCCTGAGAGATTGTTTTTTAAAACAAATATTTACTATTTGTATTTACAAACTCATGATTCATTCAAGATTTACAATTTTCTTTTTTTTTTAATTTTTTAACAATTTTTTCTACATTTCTCAATAATTTTGAAAATTTTCTCATTTTTTAAAATCTGTTTTTTCTTATTTTCTCAACACTAAGAAGTTATTTGCATAATTTTTTTAAAAATGTTTATAAATATTTTAATATATATACTTAAAGAATTTCTTGTTTTTTTACAAATTTTTAAGACCTTTTAGCACTTTTTATTGTTTATTCTTTAAATAAAGATTAAATTATTTAATTATTGTAAAATAATTTACCATTTTTTTGCAAACGATCCCCTGATTTTTTCTCTCTTTTTTTTATTTGATGGAAGGGGTAAATAGGATTTCAATTTATTTTGTTCAATTTTCTAACTTATTAAGATTCTCTCTCTTTTTAAGATTTTCTTTAAGTTCTTTCTTCGCATTTTTTCAAATTCATTTACTCTTTCGTACAATTCATTATATTTTAATTAATAGGATTTTTTAAATTCATTTCACACTCTTTTAAATTTTCCTCGTCTTTTAAACAAATTGATAACTTCACTTTTATCTTGAAGAATTTTCTTATATTCTGATAAATTGTTCAATTTCTTGTTTTTTAAATTTGTTATTTATATTTGTATACGAGTAAAAAAGAATTTTTTTAAAAGATTTTCTCTATTTTTCAAATATTTTTCCGCTATTTTTTATTATTTAAACGTTTTAACTTTTTCCTATTCCTTCAAAATTTTTTAACTCTTCTTAAATTACAAATTTTCTTAAATTTAACAAAAGGTTTTCTAAATTGTTCCCATTTTTTTTTTTTGAAGGGGGGGGGGGGGGGTATTTCATCTTTCTTTATTTTCTGATTCTGCTGTAGATATTCTCCAATTTTTTAAAAATATTTTTCGTTTTTTTTGTCAAATTTATAAAATCCTTCAAAAATTTCTAGAATTACTTAAGTTTTTAAAAAAAATTTGAAATATTAGAATTTTTCTTCAAATTGAATGATATTTTAACCTTTTCTAATTCTTTTAATGTTATTTTCATATTTTACAAATTTCCTCTATTTTTTTTAATTAATCTTCTTATTTCCAACCAATTTCTTAATATTTCTTTTGTATCAATTATTTTTACCCACTCTTTTTTTTTCAACATTTTCTCAGTTTTCAGTAAATTTATCCCGTTTTTTAGATTTCAAAAAACTTTTGTTTGTAATTTTTTAGAGATTGTAAGATTTTTTTATAAAGATTTTCTCTTTTTTTTTCAAACATTTTCTTTATTTAATTATATTTTCTCACTTTTTTTTATTGCTTTAAACTTTTTTATCTCCTTCCTAATTTTTCTTCCTTTTTGTAGCTTTTCTGATAAACTTTCCAATATTCTTGTATTTCTAATAATTTGCCCCTCTCTCTTTTTTAAAATTTCGTAATCTCTCCTAATTTTCAAAAAATACACTGAAGCTTCACTTATTTTAAACCGGTCTACGCAAATTCATGACAAAAGTCGCACTTATTTTAACTTCCATGTACTTACAGAGAACTGCTCTGATTGGCTGATCAAATTCGCAGCAACTAATGAAAATGTTAGTTAATTTTGATTGGTCGACAAGTTAAAATAAATGAGACTTCAAATAAGCGAGACTTTAAACTTGAATAAAATTAAAGTTTTATTCAACTGAAATTAATTTTCCCGAATTGTTATTTCCCTTTAAAACCGATTGTTTTAATAAATCTATAATTGTAAATTATAAATTCAATTTGCACAATTCACCTTTTTTACTCAGATAAATGTGCAGTTTTAAAGCGCATAATCAGAGAATGTTAAATGCATAAAGTTCCCATCTCTAGTTATTGGCATAAATTGAAACAAGTGACTCACATTGCTTATTTTCAAACCAGATTTTAACCAGTCTGTCGTTCGTTCCCGTTGTTGCAAAAAGGGTACCGTCAGGACTAAAAGTCATTAAATGAACTGGCGTTGCTGTACGACATTTCCAGACGCAATTCCAAGTTCCAACATCGTTGGTTTGTCCCGAATCTCCAGGTCCTGGACTCTCTGCTTCACCGCCGATGGAAAAAGTCACTGTACTTGCTGCATTAAAAATTATTTTTGTTAATAACAGTTTAATAAAATATGTAAATAATACAATATATATATCAATAACAATAAGTAAAATCATTATTAATGACAAATTAATCACACTAATTAACATTTTTATTACTTTCTTTAAATTATCAGAAACATAACTTAAAAACAAGTAATTTTATATTAAAAAAATAATATAAATTCAATTTGCCAATTCTATAAAAACCTGTACTCGAGGTTTCAATCATTTTTAAAAAGGATTCTTTTTTTCATTTCCTTTTGAATTTAAATTTTCAAAACTTCTCGATATTTCAAAAAAAAAAAAACTTTCTTTTCCTGATAATTTCAAGTTTTTTTTAGACATCCTGATTAACAGCTTACACTAATTGATAAAAAGTTATTATACATATAAAACTACATTAAATTAAGAATTAAATTTAAATTACAAATTTTAAAAATATTTCAACGCGAAAAAAAAGGGCTCTAGTTCAAAACAATCGTTATTTGAGAAACACTGAGGCATTAAAACAATGCTAACGATTTTACAAGTTTGGAAATAATAAAGGTTGCCAAATGCAAAGAAATAAAATATTTTAAGATGAAATAAAACGTTTACGAAGCACGAATTTCAAAGCTCTCATGCTACGAAATTTTCTTATCAAAGAACATGCTTTCAAAAGTTTCATCTTGCGGCCTAGTTGCAAAAGTTCCACTATGAACTGAAATCGGATGATGTGAATGATTTAAATTACATAAAATAAATAAAAAAAAAATATTATAAATTTTATAGGATGTCCAGGGATTTTTGAAAAAAAAACTCATGGTTTTTTCCAGTTTTTCAAGGTTGAAAATAAATCATATATATTTACAAAATTGAAGAATATAATCGAAATTTGGGAAATCAATTTAAAATTCAAGAATACAAAAAATTAAAAAGAATAAGTGAAATTTGGGAAAAATAATAGAAAATCGAAGAACATTGACGGAAAAATTAATTGGAAAATTTAACAATATGAAAATTTGAAAGGAATTGAAAATGAGAGAAATAGGTAAGAAATAGAAGAAGAAAATTAAAAAAGGGTAGCAAATAATTGAAATTTGAGAAAAATGAATGAAAAAATTAAAGAATATATTTGAAATGGATGAAAATAATGGAAAATCGAAGCAAAGAATTTAAATTTGAGAAAAGTAATTTTAAAAAATTAAAGAATATATTTAAAATAGAAGAAAATAATTGAAAATCTAAGAAAATCATTAAACAAAATTGAAAAATACAATTTATATTTCAATAAAAAATAAAATAATAATAAAAAAAAATAATTGAATAAAAAGCATAGATTTTTAGCTAAAGAATAAAACAATTAAGTACAAGTGACAACAATTAAAAATAATTGAAAAATGAAGAAAGAAATTGAAAATGAAAGACAAAAATTGATAAATACAGAACAAAGAATTAATATTAAAGGAATTAATTTGAAATTAAAGAAAATAAATAAAACTGAAAAAAATTAAAGAATATAATTCAAATTTGTGAAAGTAATTAAAAATTTAGGAAATTAATTGAAGAATAAGGAAAATAATTTTAAAAAATTTAACACAATAATTGAAGAATGACAATTAAAATTGAAAATTTAAGAAAATTTAGAATTCGACCAAAATATTTTTAAAAAATTAAAAAAATTAATCGAAAACTGAGAAACATAATTTAAAATTAAGAAAATTAATGGTAAAATAATGAAAATAATGTTAAAAAAATTACTAAAATAATTGAAAAATAAAGTAAGAAATTGAAAATAAATAACAATAATTGATAAATGAAAAGAAGAGATTTCATATTGAAGTAAATAATTTGAAATTAAAGAAAATAATTAGGACTAAAAGAAATTAAAGAGTATAATTAAATCTTGTGACGAATAATTGAAAATTTAGAAAATTAATTTTAAAAATTATGGAAATAATTTTAAAAAATTTAACAAAATAATTGAAAAATGACAATTATAATTCAAAATTGAAAAAATAATTGAAATTCGATCAAAATATTGTTAAAAATTTAAAGAAAATAATCGAAAAGTGAACAAAAATAATTTAAAATTTAGGAAATTGACTGAAATATAATGAAAATAATTTAAAATTTTTTTTAAAAATAATGAAAAATGACAAGCATAATTTAAAATTGAAGAAAATCGACCAAAATATTTTTAAAAAATTTAAGAAATATTTGTAAAATGAGAAAAATAATTTAACATTTAGGAAATTGATTGAAAAATAATGAAATAATTCTGAAAAAATTTAAGAAAATATTTGAAAAACAAAACATTTTAATATTGAAGAAAATAATTTGAATCCAACCAAAATATTTTTAAAAAATTAAAGAAAATAATCAAAAAATGAGAAAATTAATTTAAAATTTCAACAATTTATAGAAAAATAATGAAAATAATTTGAAAAAATTTTACAAAATATTTGAAAAATGAAGAAAAAAATTGAAAATAAATAACATTAAAAGAAAAATGAAAAAAAAAGATTTAATATAGAAGAAAATAATTTGAAATAAAAGAAAAAAATTAAAAAGTTTAATTAAAATTTGTGAAGAATTATTAAAAATTTAGGAAATGAATTGAAAAATGATGAGAATAATTTTAAAAAATTTAACAAAATAATTGAACATAGGAGAGAATAACTGAAATTTAATCAAAATATTTTGAAAAAATTAAAGAAAATAATCGAAAAATAGTTTAAAATTTAGGAAATTGATTGAAAAATAATGAAAATAAATATTAAAAAATTTAACAAAATAATTGAATAATGACAATTATAATTTAAAATACAAGAAAATAATTGAAATTCGACCAAAATATTTATAAAAAATTAAAGAAAATAATCGTAAAATGAGAAAAATAATTTAACATTTAGGAAATTGATTGGAAAATAATAAAAATAATTAACAATTTAGGAAATTAATTGAAAAATTATAGAAATAATTTTAAAAAATTTAACTAAATAATTGAAAAATGACAATTATAATTCAAAAGTTAAAGAAAATAATTGAAATCCGATAAAAATATTTTTAAAAAATTAAAGAAAATAATCGAAAAATGAGAAAATTAATTTAAAAATTTAAAAAATTGATTGAAAAATAATGAAATTAATTTGAAAAAATTTTACAAAATATTTGAAAAATGAAGAAAAAAATTTAAAATAAGTAACAATAAATGAAAAATGAAAAAAAAAGATTTAATATAGGTAGAAGAAATAATTCGATATAAAAGAAAAAAATTAAAGAGTATAATTAAAATTTGAGAAGAATTATTAAAAATTAAAGAAATAAATTGAAAAATAATGAAAATAATTTTAAAAAATTTAACAAAATAATTGAAAATAGGAGAAAATAACTGAAATTTCATCAAAATATTTTTAAAAAATTTAAGAAAATAATCGAAAAATAGTTTAAAATTTAAGAAATTGATTGAAAAATAATGGAAATAAATTTTAAACAATTTGTCAAAATAATTGAAAAATGAAGAAAGAAATTGAAAATAAATAATAATTGATAACTGAAAAAATGAGATTTAATATCGGAGAAAATAATGTGAAATTAAAGAAAACAAATAAAACTGAAAAAAATTAAAGAGCATAATTAAAATGTGTGAAGAATTATTAAAAATTTGGGATATGAATTGAAAAATAATGAAAATAATTTTTAAAAAATTTAACAAAATAATTGAATAATGACATTTATAATTCAAAATTGAAGAAAATAATTGAAATTCGAACAAAATATTTTTAATAAATTAAAGAAAATAATCGAGAAATGAGAAAAATAATTTAAAATTTAGGAAATTAATTGAAAAATAATGAAAATAATAAAAAAGAAAGAACTTAACAAACTAATTGAAAAATGACAATTATAATTGAAATTTGAGAAAAGTAACTTAAAATTTAGACAATAATTTAGACAAATAATGAAGATAATGAAGAATTGAGAAAAATCATTGAAAAATTATTAAAATAATTAAATATTAAAGTAAGGTTTTGAAGTTCCCTGGACACCCTGTATCACTATATATAACAAAAAGTAATTAACCTAACTAAAAAAATAGATGGGATGAGTTTATCACTTAATAATAATAATAATGCATAAATGCAGGAATAATAATTAAAAATCATTAATACATAGAAATTATGATGGATTCCGTAACGAATAATAAAGGTGCTACAATGAAAAGTGAGATCGTTTTTGGTATCGTTCACTTTCAAGTCATGCAAAAGAGGCGACATTACGTTCATTCATTAAGCGAATGAACTCACGATCTTGGGAAGTATTTCCTGTTACATTTTGATCAACTCCTGTTGCAGGAACTTCTTCTGATTGAATTGACTTCGCCTTTACCGCTATATACATCCAAATTTATTCAGAAATTTAATAAAATCCAGAGTATATTTTAAAAAATCTTAATTACAAAATTAAAAAGGAAAACCAAATAATTAATTGCTTTAGATAAAATTGAATTTTCTCAAAACTTACGTTGTTCTTCTTGAAAAGGAAGAATATTTTGGTGCCAAAGTTGCAAAAGTTCTCCGCCTGTTAGAAGACGAGTCCCTTCTAAATTCCAAGAAAGAGACGTGATGTTTGATTCGGTTTGAAGAGAACCCGTTTGAACCCATCGATATTCCAATTGCTGAAAATTAAAATCAAAAATATAGATTTTAGGTTAATTGAACTTTATACAAATTTATTATTAATTATTTGACAAAAATAGTTATTTTTTAAACAAATCTTGATTACTTTACGAAATGGAAAATACATCTGAGAAATAGAAAAATAATTACAAAAATGATTTAAAGATTTTTTAATTGAAATTTTGGGACGGTAGAATTTTCATTTTACAGAATTTTAATTTAAACAACTTTTTATTTTAAAGAATTATAATTTAACGGAATTTTAATTTAGCAGAATTTTAGAAATTCTCATTTAACAGAATTTTAAGAGAGTCAAATTTTTTCTAAGCCAGAATTTAGTAGACAGATTTTGTCACGAATTTTTAAATTAACCAATCAGAAATTATCAGGAAAATTGTGATTGGTTAATTATTAATTTCGTGTCAAAATATTTCTTTCGGTTGTTTATTCGGTTATTTGCAATTTCCGTAAAATAAAAATTCGAGGTTTTAAGAATTCTAGCAAATATCAATTTGGATTAACGATAATTCGGTGAAATAAATATTCTGGCATTTAAAAACTGGAATCATTTAAAGTTTTGTTAAATGAGAATTGTACTAAATTAAAATTCGGTTAAATTAAAGTTTTTTCAAATTAAACTTTGGTTAAAGAAAAAAGTTTATTTCAATTTTAAATCACAATTCTCTTGATAGTTTCTGAAAGTTCAATTATAAAATTTGCGGCAAAATTGAAAAACAGCGGGAATTGAACTTAATAAATAAAAAAATAAAATAAATTTAAAAGAAAGAAAATGTTTCTAATAAATAGAAAAATGATGACAAGAATTAAAGAAATAATTAAAATGTAGGGAAGAACTAAAAAATTTATGAAATAACAATAAAATTAAATAAATACGAATAACATGGAGAATTGTTTTTTTCTTAATCTATCAAACTGTAAAAAAAATGTAAAAAGTAAAAAGAAAAAAAAATTGGGAAGAATCTAATAAAAAAATTAGAATTAATAAAAATAAAATATAAAAATTGTACATAAAGATAAATAAAAAGTCAAGAAAAGAAATTTGAAAATCCTTTAAAAATAAAAAAGGTTGGGAAAATTAATCTAAAAATATTTTTATAATATTACACTTAAACAAGTCTAACAATAAATTTAGAAAACAAAAGAAAATCTAAAAATTTTATGAAAGAATAAGCAAGTTTGCAAAAAATAGACAAAATGTGAAAACAAATTGAATAAGTTTACCAAAAATTGATCGTATTTATTTTTAAAAATATGAAAATAATTAAGAAAATCAACGATATAAAAAGTTTAGTGAATGTTAATATATAATAACAAAACTGTGTAAAATAATATTAAATAATTTGCATAAAAAAAAGAATATTAAAAAATGTATTAAAGAAAAAAGAAAAATACAACAAAAATCAAAAATCAAAAGTGGAAGAAAAAATCTTAAAATTTTGTAAAAATAAGAAATTACAAAATAAAAAATTAACAGTTTTGAGAAAGTGAAATCTTTTAGAAATCTTGTAAGAATTAAAAAAAAAGGATTATTTTAAATGTGCAAAATAATTAATATTCTTTTATTAATTAATTATTATGCATTTAAATTTGAATTAATTGAAATTAAAAGTTTGAATAAATCGGAATATGAGTTAATTGATGTTTGGAATTTATTTAAATTGTAATGACTTAAAGATATAAAAATTAAATATTATTTTTTGCTACCTTCATACCAAAAATTTGTAAATCGTAGGTATTTTGATTTAAATCATGATTTTAATCCAATATTTTGATAATCTGTATTAGCACAATTTTTTTAATTTTATAAAGAATAAAATATTAAAATTTAAATTTTCAAGATTTATCCACAAGTTTCTGGGTTTTTTAATGGTTTGCGATTTTTTACATGCAGTATTAGCAGGGTGTCTACTAATTTCGTCCCATAAAATTCCCGGTCATTTCTCGGTTTTTCCCGGTTTTTGTTCTTATTTTTCCCGTTTTTTTCTCTTGTTAACTTAAAATGTATTTTAAGTATAAATAGACCTACAAATGGCTACAAAAATTGAATATAACAGTTGATAATTGAAGAATTAAATATTAAACTTTACAAAAAATAATAATTAAGAATTAAAAGAAACAATTAATAATGAAAAGAAATAATTAATAATGGAAATAAATAATTGAACAATGACAAAGATATTTGACAATTAAAAACAAAATTGAAGAAAAAAGTTAATATTAATCTACAAATGAACAATAATTGAAAAAATTGAACAATGGTTATTAAATTCAAATAATATAATTGAAAATTGGTCAACTAGATAGAAAATCCAAAAAAATAATTTAAAATTTAAGTTAATAATTCAAAATTGAAGAAATAAGTTGAAAATTAAATAAGCAAATTGAAATCAGAAAAACACAGAACTATTGAATATTAAAAAAAACAATTGAAAATTCAGAAATAAAATTGAAATTCGAATTCAATAGTTGAGAATTAAAGAAAATTACTGAACAATTATATTGAAAAAAGAAGAAAATAATTTATAATTAAAAAAAAATGGAAAATGACAGGAATTATTTAATATTAAAGAAAACATTAAAAATTGAAGAATAGAATTGTTATTTAAAGAAATTAATTGAGAATTCAAAAAAATAATTGAACAATTAAATTGAAAAAAGAAGAAAATTATTGAAAATTGAAAGAGGTCTTGAAACATGAAATAAATAACTGATAATTGAAAAAAAAATAATTGAAAAAAGTCGAGATTACTAAATATTGAAACAAACAATTGAAAATTGAACAAAATAATTAAAAATTATAGAAAATAGTTGAAAATTGAAGAAAATAATTGAAAATTGAAGAAAGTACTTAAAAATTGAAGAAGGTATTTGAAAACAGCAGAAAAATTTAGAAATCGACGGAAATAATTGCGAATTTATGAAAATAATTTAAAAATTCTCAATTTAAATAAAAATTGAAAGAAAAAAATAATTTAAAAATGCTGAGAATTGTTAAATATTGAAGAAAATGGAGAAGAAATTGAAAATTGAAAGAAATTGAGAAACTGGAAGAAATATGAAAAAATAATTGGAAATTGAAGAAAATAATTGAAATTTAAGAAAAAAATTAGAATTTGAAGAAAATAATTGAGGATAAAAAAAAATCATTGTAAAAAGCCTAGAGTTATTGAATATTTAAAAAAAAAATTGAAAATTAAAGAATGGAATTGAATGTCGAAAATTATAATTGAGAATTAAAGAAAATAATTCAAGAATTGAACAATGGGATTGAAAGTAGAAGAAAATAAGTGATAATTGAAGACAAAAGAAATTGAACAACCCAGGAATTATAGAATTTGAAAAAAACAATAAAAAATTAAGAATGTAATTGTAATTTGAAGAAATTAATTAAAAATTGTAGAAAATAATTTAGAATTGAAGAAAATGTGATTTTATGAAAATCGTGGAATAATAATTGCTGAATTTAATTCAAGTTTCAAAAACATATTTGATAATTGAAAAAAATATTGCAAAAAACCGCGAATTATTGATTATCGAAGAAAATAATTGAAAATTGGAGGAGTTATTGAGATGTGAAATAAATAAATGATAATTGAAAAAAATTGTTGAAAAAAGTCGAGAATTATTGAATATTATATTAAATAATTAAAAATTGAAGGAAATAATTGAGATCTGAAAAAATAATTAAAAATTGATGAAAATAATTGAAAATTGAAGAAAATAATTGAAAATTGAATCAAATAATTGGAAATTCAAAAAAAAAAATTTATAGTTGAAGAAAATAATTAAAAATTGATTAAAATAATTGAAAATCGTAGAAAATATTCCAGAATTGAATACATTAATTAGAAATTGATGAAAATAATTGAAAATTGAAGAAAATAATTGGCAATTGAAGAAAATAGTAGAAAATCGAAGAAAATAATTGAGAAATGAAGAAATAATTTTAAATTAATGAAAATAATTACAAATGGAGGAAAATAATTAAGAATTGTAGAAAATAATTGAAAATTGAAAAGAATTTATTATCCCAGAAAAAAATTCCCGGTTTTCCCGGTTAGTAGACACTAGGTATTAGCCAACCGAAGAATTGTTAAGTTTTTTTTTTATTTAAATCAAAGTGATTTAAATTAATTGCAGCCTTGTAAGAAATCAAAATAATTTTACTAACATGAGAGCAGGTACTATGAATTAGTGGAGTTGGCTCGAAAATGCAAACTTGGTTTTCATAAGCAGCTGCAATTTTTCCAGTATCTGTGCTACAATCCAAACAGCTGATTCGTATGTAGTTATGTACAGCACCAGGAATAATTTGTACTCGCTCAAAATTACTTGCGAGGATTACTATGTTGCATCCTGCAGCATAGGCCTGAAAAATAATTAAAAATATTAAAATTAATAGAATAACAAGATTAGAAGATAAATTATTTAAATAAATAAAACAAACCAAATAATAAGAAAGTAAAAAAAAAGGAATGAAGTAATAAATAAAAGAAATAGATTAATACTTTTAAAATAATTAATAAACTTATAGAAATAATTAATCAGACTGAAGTGGGTAACGTTTCTGAGTAACGAATGAAAATTTATTTTTTTAAACATTTTTTTTTAGGGGTTGCGACCCTTAAAAGTACTATTGAATGTTTTTTTAAGCGTTTTTGAACTGAATTGTGTCTTTGTAACAAAAAGAATGTGAAAAAAGAAAGAAAAAAAAACAAAAATTTTCATTCGTTACTCAGAAACGTTTCCCACTTCAGTATGGTAATAATTAAAGTAATGTAAAAGTTAAACACATTCAAAACAAAAGTTAGCAGAACTTTAGTTATTCGTAAAAATTTAAATTTGTTAAATTATAATTAAAAACCTTGAAATAGCCATTTTTTACTTAAAAAGCAAATTAATAATAAAAAAACTTTTATGTCCTGTTATTAACAATAAACTCGTAAATATTTACTTATTTTTAATATACAAATTAAAATTAATAAATATTTAAATTATAAATGTTAATTTATTGATGTAATTAAATTTAAATTTGTTTAGCTCTTTAGTTTAAAAAATGTAATTCTAATTATTTTCCTAAATAAGTTAAATACCTATATTGTTAAATATTTCAATATCAAAAAATATTTTCTTCCAAATTAACAATAATTGTTGATATTAAACTAAGTGTCAATAAATTATCTCTTTCAAAAAGTAATTTCGAGTGCAATGTAAATAACAGTGTATGAAATATATAATAGGTTATAAATTATGCACATTAATCGTTTATTACAAAAGTATATTTTTGATAAGATATTATCATTTTATCAAAATCTAACCTAAATAAAAAGAAAATATATTTAATCAAGTTTCTTTATTATATTTGAAGAAAAATATAAATTTAATTAAAGAAAAGAATAATAGTCTCTGGAGAATAAAAACTTGGGAGATTAAGTCATTTGAATTATAAATTAGAGTTATTAGACACTCGCAACTTGCAGACAAGTTTTAAAAACAAAACAGCAGTTGTAAACTATGAGAACAAAAGAATAGAATAATCTGAAAATATAATTTATGAATAGGTTTAAACGAAAGAATTTTTGAAATGAGACAAGTGTCATTAAATCAGCTGACTTCTAGCAAGACCTGTTATACGTATTGACTTTTCTTATCCACACTTAGCCGTGAGTTTTTGCTTGAAAAACAAGCAAAATCAAGGGACCAGGAAAAATGTGAAAAATGTTTTCGAAATCATTTATTATGGCATATATTGTGAGAAAAGGAAAACTCACGGTAAATGATATTCCCTCAACAGAGCCGACAGCATAGCAGCGATCGCCTGCATTACAAGCTCCGCTTAATATTTGATGACAATTCATACTTGTCGAATTGATTTAGATCATTTTCACGATTAATTTTTATTATAGTTGAGACGAATTTTGCTGTCGATACGACAAACACGCGGTTTTTCAACTAAATTCTCGAAAAGAAACTTAAAGTTGACGTGACACAGTGATCTAGCCGTTCGGCCATCTTTAAATGGATCTTCATTTGCACTGTTGCCACATTTTCTCTCAATGATTTTGGATGGATAAGTAGTTCGTGTTTTTCTCAAGAGAGGGATTTGGATGATCAATCAGTATCAGGGTTGTGTAGTGACTAGTGCCACGTCACCAGAATTTTACTCAGAGGTGGGTAAGTTATTTACACTAGGCAGCAATTTACAGAGTTTTACAGTAGATTATCATGTCGTCAAACGTTGCGTCGTAATGTTACATTTTTGACGTATTTTACGGTCAACAACTTTTAAAAACGTCAAAAAGAGTAAAATCGGGTGCAGGAAACTTCCCAAAAAACCAAAGGGTCAAATATCCAAATGGTCGAATTTCAAAAAGTCGAATCTCCAAACGGTAGAATAATATCCAAATGGTCGAATATCCATTTTGTCGAATTTCCAAATGATCGAATATCTAAATTGTCGAACATCCATTTGGTCGAATATTCATTTTGTCAAATTTCTAAATTGTCGTATTTCCAAATTGTCGAATATCTACTTTTTCGAATTTCTAAATTGTCGAATATTCAAATTTTCGAATTTCCAAATTGTCGAATATCCACTTTGTCGAATGTCCAAACTGTCGAATATCTATTTTATCGAATTTACAAATTGTCAAATCTCCAAATTGTCGAATATCTATTTTGTCGATTTTCCGAATGGTCGAATATCCAAATTGTCGAACGTCCATTTTGTGGAATTTCCAAATTGTCGAATATCCACTTAGTCGAATATCTATTTTGTCGAATTTCCAAATGATCGAATATCCAAATAGTCGAATTTCCAAATTGTCGAATCTCCAAATGTTCGAATGTCCAAATGTTCGAACTTTTTTTTTCATGTAAGTTTCCTATCTATGAAATGTGTTGGTAAAGTAGATTGGACAAGTGCGCCAAATTTAAAATCGTTATGGAAATTCTAATTTTGCGCATTTGTCCAATCTACTATACCAACGCATTTCATAGATAGGAAACTCACATAAAAAAAAGTTCGAACATTTGGAGATTCGAACATTTGGAGATTCGACAACTTGGAAATTCGACAATTTGGAAATTCGACTATTTGGATATTCGATCATTTGGAAAATCGACAAAATAGATATTCGATAATTTGGATATTCGACCATTTGGAAATTCGACAATTTGGATATTCGATCATTTGGAAATACGACAAAATAGATATTCGACAATTTGGAAATTCGAAAAAGTGGATATTCGACAATTTAAAAATTCGACAAAGTGGATACTCGACAATTTGGAAATTCGACAAAATGGAAATTCGAAAATTTGAATATTTGACAATGTGGAAATTCGACAAAGTAGATATTTGACAATTTGAAAATTCGACAATTTAGAAATTCGACAAAATGGATATTCGACCAAATGGATGTTCGGCAATTTGGAAATTCGACAATTTAGATATTCGATCATTTGTAAATTCGACAAAATTGATATTCGACCTTTTGGGTTTTTGGGAAATTTCCTGCACCCGAAACGTCAAAAAGAGTAAAATACGTTTTAAAAATTGCGAATATGTTTTAAGATAGTTAATTTGACAGAAATATCTTAAGCCCACTTTATTTAAACACTATTAACATTTAAAATGAATAATAATAAAATAATATAATAATAACCCAAGCAGCACGTAATATTACATGAATATCACAGTGACATCATATTGTAATATGTATTCGTAATATTACGGGGAGATATTACTGTGATATTGACGTGATATTACTGTGATATTGACGTGATATTGAAATGTCCGCCTCAAGGTAATATTACAAGTACACTGAAAAAATTTTGGTGCAACATCTGCACTTTAAAGTACAGTATCCGTCCCAAATGAAAAATTACGTTATTCAGTTAACTTCACTACGTTGAAAATCAATGCGAAATATTTAATCTGAAGTTAACAGAATAATGAAATATTTCCATGGGACGGATACTGTACCAAAATTTTTTCAGTGTAATATTACGGTAATATTACAAAGATTTATTTATTTCAATATTTATTTTACATTAAATAAAATATTTTAAAAAAATCCGGCTCACACGGGGTTCGAACACGCAACGTTCGTCACGACATGAATACGCCTTGTACCTCTCGGCCATCTAGCTCTTGGCATATAGTTCAGAAAGTGTTCTTCATATTGTACCAAAGAGAATTTAAGGTACTACATGAAGAACACTTTCTGAAATACATTCCAAGATCTAGATGGCCGAGAGGTACAAGGCGTATTCACGTCGTGTCGAACGTTGCGTGTTCGAACCCCGTGTGAACCGGATTTTTTTAAAATATTTTATTTAATGCAAAATAAATATTTAAATAAATAAATATTTGTAATGTTACTTGTAATATTACCTTGAGGCGGACATTTCAATATCACGTCAATATTACGTCAATATCACTGTAATATCACCCCGTAATATTACCAATATACAATATGATGTCACTGTGATATTCATGTAATATTACGTGCTGCTTGGGAATATGATAAAAAATAATAATTAAAAAATGTAAAAATATGCATAAATATGTAAAATCAAAAAATGAAAATAGTTAAGTTTGAAAAGATTTTAGTTACAGGTAGGAAACGTGTTGTAAAACATAAATAACAGTTAAACAATCTATGAAAAATATATATTGTTATAATTAAATGATAATTGTTAGTTATTGCATGAGTTAATTTAGCCAATTTTGTAAAAATTATTAGAAATATATATTTTTTAATATTTTTTTATTGTCACTGCCTTTATAAAAACTTAATTTGTTTACTTTTTTACTTATATTTACATGTCAGAAGATAATTATGTACGATTATGGGTACAATTTTTTTTTTTGTATCGCATTTAGAGGTTAGAAAACAAAGTAAATAACTGACCCTAAGGGCGCCGTCCCATGCAGAGTTGGGAAATTACGCGTAACTACGGGTTTTTGACGTAATATACGTGAATTTTTGACGTTTGTAATATACGTCATTTACCACCATCCAACAGAAAATGCATTGTGTTTTAAATTCAGGACGTAATATACGTACGTAAAAAACGTTAAAAACCCCACATAATATACGTGAGGTATATTACGTGCACAGCCCTGGTCCCATGGCTGCGTTTTGTATTGCGTTGTAATGAGAAAGAAAAAGACAATGTATCAGAGTTGGGGAGTTACGCGTAACTTAGTGTTTTTGACGTAATTTACGTGAGTTTTTTACGTTTGTAATATTCATAATTACCCACCCCTCCAACAGAAAATGCATTGTGTTGGAAATTCAGGACGTAATATACGTACTTAAAATACGTCAAAAACCCCTCGCAATTTACGTGAGGTATTTTACGTGCACACAACCCTGCAAAAAGTATATGTTTGTCCTTTTCTCTCTCATTACAACGCAGTGCAAAACAGACAGTCGTAGGATTGTGCCTTATAGGTCCTAAATTTAATGTATTTTTTGAGCAGTGGTAAAACACAAACTTTCACGAAATTTTCCCAAAAATCCAAAAGGTAAAATAACTAAATGGTCGAATTTCAAAAAGTCGAATCTCCAAACGGTCCAATTTCTAAATTGTCTAATCTCCAGACGATCGAATAACAAAATGGACGAATATCCAAATGATCGAACATACAATATGCTGAATGTCCATTTTGTCGAATTTACAAATGATCGAATATCCAAATGTCCGAATTTCTAAATTGTCGAATATCCATTTTGCTGAATTTACAGATGATCGAATATCCAAATTGTCGAATTTCCAAGCGGTCTAACAACGAAGTTGTCGAGAATTTCTAAATAATCTAATATTCAAATGATCGAATATCCAAATTGTCGAATTTCTAAATTGTCGAATATCTATTTTGTCGAATTTCCAAAAGATCGAATATGCAAATTGTCGATATCCACTTCGTCGAATTTCCAAATTGTCGAATATCTTTTTTGTCGAATTTTCAAATTATTGAATATCCACTTTGTCGAATTTTCAAATTGAAGAATATACATTTTGTCGAACTTCCAAATTGTCGAATATCTACTTTGTCGAATCTCCAAATGGTCGAATGTCCAAAGGTAGGTTTTTTTTCATATGAGTTTTCTATCTATGATCTGGGGCTGTATTCTCGAAAGCACGCGAGAATTCTCGCATGCGTAAAATGTCGAATGGTTAATGTCGCATGCGACTTTCGGCAGTGTGGAGATTCTACAATTTGAAAATTCGACAAAATAAAATTTCGACAATTTAGAAATTGAACAATTTAAAAATTCGACAATTTGAATATTCGACAAAGTAGATATTCGAAAATTTCGTTATTCGACCGTTTGGAGATTCGACAATTTTGAAAATTTGACAAAAAGGATATTCGACAATTATGAAATACGACAAAGTAGATATTTGATAATTTGGAAATTCGACAATTTAGAAATTCGACAAAGTGGATATTCGACAATTTGGAAATTCGACAAAATAGATATTCGACAATTTATAAATCGAACAATTTTAATATTCGACAAAGTGGATTTTCAACAATTTCGTTATTCAACCGTTTAGAGATTCGACAATTTTAATATTCGATCATTTGGAAATTCGTCAAAATGGACATTCGACAATTGGGAAATTCGGCCATTTGGATATTCGATTATTTGTAAATTCGACAAAATGGACATTTGGCATTTTGGATATTCGTACATTTGGATATTCGACCGTTTGGAGATTAGACTTTTTGAAATTCGACCATTTGGATATTCGACCATTTGGGGGGGGGTTTTGGGAAATTTCCTGCTGTACCCTGAAAGAGAGAAGATTTGACTCTCTTACTCTTACGCATTTTCCATGGGCACCTGCATATGCAAGCCAGTTGTTACAGTACCATAAATCGTTGAGTTCGTTATTGTTTGTTAAATAAATTAACGAAATTTTACAAGTTAAGCCGTAGGCAGATTGAATACGCGTACGGGACCAAAGCACAAGACAGAAAAGGACAGAAACAGTCTCTGTCCTTTTTTATCTTATGCCCTGCTCCCGTAACTGTATTCATTGTGCTTTGGGCTTTAAAAAGCAGGATATTTTTTTTTGTTCTTTCCATTATCCAACAACTTATTATTTACATTATTTATTACATTTTTTACGTATATTACCGTATATTAAATAATTTACGTATTTTAAATAATTTACATATATTACATAAGATACGTATTTCACCTGACCTATGTATATTAACTTTTTTTTACGTCTTATGCGTAAAACTTCAATTTACACGTAACTATGCAACCCTGATTTTAACTTTCAAGGTTGTTTACCTTCCAATTCCTGGAATGTCTTATTAATTTCGCGCGTGCGCTTTAAATGTGCCATCGTGGATGTCAAAAATGGGAGGTTAGAACTTTTCGTTATACGTTCTACTGGATAAGTGGGAGAAGTTTTCATTAAATAGGTTTTTTTTAATATATTATGTGGACGTGTCGCAATCAGTTCCAATGAATGGGAATTCCCAATCTGTGAAAGTGTAAAATTGACGCGACTAAGGAAGATATCGTCCCGATTTTGATATCCGTAATTGTAAAAGAAAGTGACAGGTCTAGAATGCAATGCCCGCACGTCGTCGTCGTGGACCTTCGGAGTTAGGAAATGACCTCGGGATCACAACCCCTGCTGGTAATTACCAGTCCCTTCAATCGACAAGTCAACTTTACAATGACAAGTCTACTTTCGAGAAAGTAGAAGAAGATTTATTGAAACAACGAGCACCTCCACCTGTGACAATGACAGCTCGCGACCGGACCAACGAATTTGCAAATGCAATTCGGAGCATTCAGAGCAGGACAGTGGCAAGAGCCGCTGTCAGTCGAACTCCTCGACAAGCAAGACAAATTCAGAGCTATTCTGAATTTATGATGATTGCCAAAAATATCGGCAAAAATATTGCCAGCACTTATTCAAAGCTCGAGAAACTTGCTCTGTGTAAGTTATTTCCTAACATATTGTTTTTCTAACTTCGCCATTATGAGTTTATTGTGCAATTTCCACTTTTCCTTGTTTGAATAAAATTAAAATTGTATCTTATTTACGGTTTTAAAACGTTGAATGCGCATAGTCAAATTATTTATGGGCATATCTCTGGAACCTTTAACTTTTATGTCCATTGCATATATTTTGATAATTTTAATCAATTTTTACCTGGTTTTTGTTGGAAATATTAACATTTGATACGATGAACTATTTCCAAAAGATTACACATTGATTTATTAAATAGATAAATAATTATTCCAATTTGAACATCCGATTTTTAACAATGTTTACTTGTCCCTAACCATACTTTCGAATGGTTTATACGTTGAAACTTTGTAATTAATAAAAATTACTAGTTAGATGACACATGTTTTTAAAATTAATTAAACGATGAACACATTTGTGCATGAAAATTAATATTTTGTTTATTGTGAAGAAAGTTATATGTTTTTAAAAGTTGTCCCTCATTTTTAACCTTTTCGACCGTAATCGTCTTATTTATCATTTTTCTTGAATAAGACTATTGGCACACCAAAATAGTTTATGGAAAATAAAAGTTTAAATAATTAGAATTATTTTGAGACATACTAAATTGATGTGCTTCATGTCTTCAAAAAACTATTCTAATTTAAATAACAGAAAACACGTGTGTACAAAATTTGACAACGATCGTAATACGAGTGATACTTCACGAAAATGAAATAAAAGTATTCAAAAAGTACTTACATATATTTTTACGAGTACCATTTAACATTGCGTGAATGTGCTTTGAGAAAAAATACTTTATTGCAATGATAATGTGAAAATATTTATCAATTACGGTCGACCGTAATCGACCGAAATTTTTTAGAAAGAAATTTTTAAGTCTGAAGTTGCCGATTCTAATGTTTCCAACAGAAATTGTCATTAATTAAAACCTGAAGGTTAAGTTTTAATGTTTATTTCGAGATTGATTTTCACACAAAAATGGAACTTTATTCCTTTATTCCTAGTGTAGTATTATTAATATTTTACTATTCTTATAAATATTGAAAATATTAAACAAACTTATCGTTTTTTAAAAATGATAACCCCTCAAGCAATTCATTTCAACTGTTTTTCATCATAAAAAGCAACCACCTGTTGAATATTTTTATGTTACAGGTTAAAAATTATTTGTAATTTTAAATAATTTATAATTTCTTGAAGACAATTAGATTTATTTGTCCATTTGTATAATTTGAAAGCTTAGCACTTGAAGTTTATGTAGACAAAGTTTCAATACTGTGCTACAAAAAAAAATAAAATATTTTTTCTTATTGAAAAGTTAAATGTTCCAGAGATATGCCCTTATGTTTGTAATTTTAATAATGACAATAATAGTATACATAATATTGCAGGCTTCACAGAGACAATGAAAAATATTCTAGGGGAAATAGGGGACTAAGTGTATAAAAATAGGGGATTTTTAGAGTACTTTGAAAAGGTGATAAATAAAGATAAATAAACAATATATTCTGATTAATTTGCAAGACACAAAGCTGATAAAAATCATGATTTTTTTTAGTATTTTTTTTAGTATCTGTATTTAAAATCTCCAAATGTTTATTTGTAAGTAGTTTATAGAAATGAAGAAACAATTTAAAAAAACACAAGAATGAAACAGTGACATAAAAATATATAAAAAAGTAGAAACTATTTTCAACAGGGTGCCTACTAACCGGGAATTTTCTTTCTGGGCTAATAAATTTGACTAATATATCAATCTGTTTTATAAATAAAGATGGTAACTTTATGCATTTTGAACCAATCTGATTATGCGTTTAAATTTTGTGTAATTATGCGACAATTATGCAATTGAAAAATAAAAAATATACATTAAAAATTAAAACATAATATAATATATTCTCATGAAATATAGATGTTTGTCTAGTATTTTTTTTAACGCTAACAATACCGCAGAAACAATGAACGACATTAAACATGAAAAAGTCAAATTATAATGAAAAAATGTAGATAGAACTTCAGTTTTTTTATTAGACCGTACATTGCATAATAGTTTGTATAATTATGGGCAATTCTATTGTATGTTTTCAATTATCAATTATTTTCATCATATTTCAATTATTTTCTTCGATATTCAATAATTCTCTGCTTTTTTCAATATTTTTTTTCAATTATCGATTACGCTCTTGAAGCTTCAATTCAATTCTTCAATTATTCAACTATTTTCAGAAATTCACCATTATTTTCTTCAATTCTCAATTATTTTCTTTAATTTCCAATTATTGTTTTCCATTTTGAATTATTTTCATTAATTTCAAATTATTTCTTCATTTCTCAATTATTTTCTACTATTTTCTTCAATTTTCAATTATTTTCATCAATTTCTAATTAATTTCTTTACTTCTGAAATATTTTCTACGATTTTCAATTATTATTTTAATCAATTTAAAATTTTTTTCTTTAACTCTATATTATTTTTTTCAATTGCCAATTATTTGATTCAATTTTCAATTATTTTCTTCAATTTTCAATTATTTTTTTCAATTATCATTTATTTCACATCTCAATAACTCCTCCAATTTTCAATTATCAATTATGTTTTTGAAACTTCAATTCAATTCATTAATTATTTTTTAACAAATTTGATATAATCACATTTTCTTCAATTTCAAATTATTTTCTACAATTTTTAATTAATTTCTTTAAATTACAATTACATTCTTCATTTTTTATTGTTTTATTCAAATTCTATAATTACTGGGTTGTTCAATTTCTTTTTTCTACAATTATCACTTCTTTTCTGCTACTTTTTAATCCCATTGTTCAATTCTTGAATTATTTTCTTTAATTCTCAATTATAATTTTCGACATTAAATTCAATTCTTCTAAATTTTTTTCAATATTCAACAATTTCAGCTTTTTTAAATTATGTTTTTCTTTCCATTTTAATGTAAATAGGTAAATTTTAATTTATTTTTTTACCAATTCCCAATTATTTCCGTCGATTTCTAAATTTTTCTGCTGTTTTCAAATATTGTCTTCAATTTTCAATTATTTTATTCAATTTTCAATTATGTATTTTCTTTAATTTTTAATTATTTTGTTCAATTTTCAATTGTTTGTTTCAATATTCAGTAATCTCGACTTTTTTCAATTATTTTTTTTCAATTATCAGTTATTTATTTCATGTTTCAAAACCTCCTTCAATTTTCAATAATTTTCTTCTATTTTCAATTTAATTGTTCAATTATTTTTTTCAATTCTCCAGGGTGTCCACTCACCGGGAATTCCGGGAAAACCGGGAATTTGACGGGATTTTAGTTGGACAGGGAAAAACCCGTGAAATTGCCGGGAAAAAAATTATATCCGGGAATTTCTAAAAATTTCAGCTAATTCGTTTTCATAATTCCTCAAATTCGCTTGAAACTTATTACTCGTTTTCCAAGTCTCTAATTGTGAAAACGATATCAGATTTATCAATTTTTCAAAATTTAAAATGGCGGATCCAATATGGCAGACATATTTTGCAAAATTGCTCAAATTCACTTCAAACTTGTTACTCGGTAGTAATCCATGTTCCTGATTACTAATCTGAAGTTAGATTTTCAAAATAGTAAAAGTGTAACACGTTTCAAGCAAATTTGAGCATTTTCAGGGCTGCCAGTGACTTACTTTTCTCATTTTTATTCAATTTTTTTAAAATCACTCACTTCTTTTCTCACTTTCTTGGTAAAATAATAATTATCTATTATTATTATATACAATTATGTTCTTCAAATTTCAATAAATTTTGACATTGTTTAATTAGTTTTCTCTAATTTTAATTATTTTTTCAATTTTTTAATTAATGTCTACAAATTTTTAATTTTTAAATCGGTATTGTCAATTTCTTTCGTCGTCTTTCAATTTTTCCATCAAATTTAAATTATTTTTATCATTTTTTAATTATTTTCTGCATATTTCTATTAGTTTTAACATTTAAAAATTATTTTTATCAAATTTCAATAATTATTTTCAATATTTTTTTTATGGTCATCAATTTCTCAATTTATTACACAGTTTTCAATTTTTTTCTTCAAATTTCAGCAATTTTCTTCAATTATTTTATTATTATGTATCAATAATTTTTAAATACTTTACACCAACTGACAATTATTTTTTTTCAATTTTATATTCTTTTAATTATTTACACCAGTTATCAATCATTCATATCATTATTCAATTATTTATCTCAAATTTTTATCATTTTTGTTATTTTTCATGTATTATCTTCAAATTTAAATTTTTTTTAATTTCTCAATTTCTTTTCTTCAAATTTCAATTATTTTTGTCATTTCTCGACTATTTTTTCCTATTTTCAATTATTTTTGTCATTTTTTAATTGTTTTTTTTTAAAATTTTGAATTAATTTAGAAATTTTTCAATTATTGTCAATATTTTCGACTTTGTTTTATTACTTTCTGCAAATTTTGTTATTAGTTTTTTATATCTTTAAAATATTGTCATGAATTTTTTTAATTTTTGACTTCAATTTTCATTTATTTTTGTCAATTCTCAATTTCTTTTCAAATTTTAATTATTTTCATCATTTTTCAAGTCTTTTCTTCAATTTTTTTATTTTTTACTTAATTTTTAATTAGTTTTGTCACTTTTCAATTATTTGTCTCAAATTTTTATTATGTTTGTTATTTTCCACATATTACCTTCAAATTTAAATTTTCTGTGATTTCTCAATTTCTTTCTTCAAATTTCTGTTGTTTTTGTTATTTCTCGATTATTTTTTCCTATTAAAATTATTTCTCTCATTTTTTAATTGCTTTTAAAATTTTCAAAAAATTTAGTCATTTTTCAAGTATTATCAATATTTTCGACATTTTTTTATTACCTACTTTCTCCAAATTTAACATATTTTCTTATATCTTTAAATTATTGTCATGGATTCTTTAATTTCTTACTTTAATTTACATTAAATTTTTCATTTTTCAATTATCTTTGTCATTTGTCAATTGCTTTTTATTTTTAATTTTAATTATTTTTATTATTTTTCAAGTATTTTCTTCAAATTTAAAATTTTTTAGGATTTTGCAATTATTTTGTTATTATTTAATTATTTTCTTTAAACGTCAATTTTTATCTCCAATTTTTTAATTATGTATTGACATCAAATTTTTATTTTGTTTCTACATTTTTCAATTATTTATGTCATTTTTACGTGTTTTTTTTTAAATCATAAATTTGTTACATAATTTTTAATTAGTTTTATATCTTTCATTTTTTTTCAAGGTTCAATTATTTTTGTCATTTCTCTATTATTTGTTCCATTTTTTTATTATTTTTGTGATTTTTAATTATTTTTGTCATTTCTCAATTATTTTTTTTTAATTTTAATTATTTTTATCATTTTTCAAGTATTTTTTCAAATTTCTATCAATTTTATGATTTTTCAATTATTTAATTATTTTCTTTCATGGTCAATTTTTTCTCCAATTTTTTAATTATGTATTGTCATCAAATTATTATTTTGTTTTTTCATTTTTCAATTATTTTTGTCATTTTCCAAGTCTTTTCTTCAAATTTTTTATTAGTTTTGTCATATTTTATTTTGTTTCTTCAAATTCCAATTATTTTCTTCAATTTCTAATTATTTTTTTATATTTCTTTCAATTTCTCAATTTCTTTCAATTTTTAATTTCTTCTCAATTTTTTTCAATATTCAACAATTCTCAGCTTTTTTAAATTATGTTTTTCTTTCAACTTTAATGTAAATAGGTAAATTTTAAATATTATTTTCACCAATTCGCAATTATTTCCGTCGATTTCTAAATTTTTCTGCTGTTTTCAAATATTGTCTTAAATTTTTAAGTACTTTCTTCAATTTTCAATTATTTTCTTCAATTTTCAATTATTTTCTTCAATTTTCAATTATTTTCTTTAATTTGTTCAATTTTCAATTGTTTGTTTCAATATTTAGTAATCTCGACTTTTTTCAATTATTTTTTTTCAATTATCAGTTATTTATTTCATGTTTCAAAACCTCCTTCAATTTTCAATAATTTTCTTCTATTTTCAATTTAATTGTTCAATTGTTCAATTATTTTTTTCAATTCTCAATCGATTTCTTTAAATAACAATTCTATTCTTCAATTTTTAATGTTTTCTTCAACATTAAATAATTCCTGACATTTTCCATTTTTTTTTTTTATTATAAATTATTTTCTTCTTTTTTCAATCCAATTGTTCAATAATTTTCTTTAATTCTCAATTATTCTATTCGAATTTCAATTTTATTTCTCAATTTCCAATTGTTTTTTTTTTTAATATTCAATAATTCTGTGTTTTTCCGATTTCAATTTCATTATTGAATTTACAATTTATTTCTTCAATTTTAAATTATTAACTTAAATTTTGAATTTTCTTTTTTTGATTTTCTATCTAGTTGACCAATTTCCAATTATATTCTTTGAATTTAATAACCATTGTTCAATTTTTTCAATTATTGTTCAATTGTCGATTAATATTTCCTTTTTTTTTTTTTAATTTTGTTTCTAATTGTCAAATATATTTGTCTTTGTTCAATTGTTTCTTTCCATTATTAATTGTTTCTTTTAATTCTTAATTATTATTCTTTGTAAAGTTTAATATTTAATTCTTCAATTCTCAATTATTTTCTTCAATTATCAACTGTTATCTTCAATTTTTGTAGCCATTTGTAGGTCTATTTATACTTAAAATATATTTTAAGTTCACAAGAGAAAAAACCGGGAAAAATAGGAACAAAAACCGAGAAATTACCGGGAATTTTGTGGGACGAAATTAGTAGACACCCTGTTTCAAAATATTAAACTATATACGGACATTTTTTTAAATTGAAATAATAAATCAGAAGATAATTAAAAACACGTTAAAATATATTAATAATGAGAACAAAATTCTAAAATTAGAGAATTATTTTACAAATTGAATAAAAAAAGAATCAATATAATTTTATAAAGTTTAAAAAAATTTTAAAAGAAAAGAAATTCTACGAAATACAAGAACGATGTTCAATTGAGAATACATATTTAGTACAAGATTAAATTTACATAATATAAAATAAAAGAATAAAAGCTTTCAAAAAAGTAGAAAATTGTGAAATTTAGAAAATGTAGATAAAAGCACCAATTAAATGTTTTCAAAAATTCGTAATTATAGGATAAAAACTAAACAATTGAAAAGAAGGAAAGGAAAAATGCTTCTTAGAAATGGAAAGAAAATTAAAGAAATAGGAGGAAAATAGAGAAATGTTTTTTACCTTAATCTAACAAACTAAAACAATGTAAATAGTACAAAAAATAAAATTAAAAAATATTGTATAGATCAAGAAAGAAAAAAAAAAAAGTCTACAAAAAAAAACTTAAAATTCCTTTAAAAATGAAAAACTCAGCAAATTAAACCAAACACATGTTTATAATATTACACTTAAAATTAGAAAAAATATTAAAAATGGCGAAAAATGAACTACAAAATAAAAAATAGTGAGAATTACTAAATAATAATAATAATAATAATAACGATAAATTAACAGTTTTAATGAAAAATATAAACAAATTAATTAAATTCCTAAAAACATAATATTACGTATATTAAAAATCAAAATTGGTTAATTTACATGTTTAAATAGTTTTAATAAAGTTTATTTATCTATAAATACTTACAACTTATTAATATTATTATTATTATTATTATTATATTATTATTATTATTATTATTGTTAATAATTTGTGAACTTAAGACTGAAAATTATTAAACCTTTAAGTTTCAATTACATGTATTAATAAGAATTATTTATTTACAGTGGCCAAACGAAAATCAATTTTTGATGATAGACAAATGGAAATAGAAGAACTTACATGTATTATAAAAATGGACTTGAATAGTTTAAATAAACAAATAGCAAAACTCCAAGATTTAGGAAAACAGCAGCGCGAAACATTTGGATCATCAAAGAAAAATCACATTGCTTCACATTCCTCCTCCGTTGTTGTAAATTTACAGTCAAAATTAGCAAATATGTCCACTACCTTTAAAAATGTTCTGGAAGTTCGATCCGAGGTAAAGAATAACAAAAACAACAATCTTTTTCATTTTAAGTTAATAACCCATGCAATTTTCTATACCATATTGCTATAATTTTTTTTTTATTCAAAACTAATGACTTAACAAATAAAATAATTCACTTTCTGATGCACTCAGAGAATATTATATCTATTGTATTTAATATTATTAAATTAATATCTGAAAGTAAAAAAAAAATTACGATTTAACAATAATTTTCAAAAATTAATATTGAAAGTGAAAAAAATTCTAGGAAATGTAAAAAAAGAATATAATCACAGCAAATAGAAATTATAAAAATTATTTTTACATTTAAAAACAAATTACAAAATAGCTAAAAATGTGGATAATAAATTAATGGTATAAAAATTAGGATATCTATTAAAATTAGAAAGTAATTATAATCAAAAAAAGATACTTGCAATTAATGTAGACAACGAAAGAATTTAGAAAAAAAGTGATGAAAATAAAATCCAAAAATTGTACAAAATTAGTAGAAAAATAAAATTGGAAACTAAATAATTTAATTATGGAAATAAAAGTGAATGGTTTAATTCTATTCACTAAAAATAAAAAAGAATAAAGAAGGAAAAAAGAAAAAGGTACATGAAATAATTGAGAATAAATAAATTAGTAAAAAATTGTTGAAAAATGCTATAAATCTAAAGAAAATCGAAATTTGAAAATAGATAATAGAAATGGAAAAATAATATAAAACAGATAAAGATACTAAAATATGTACAAAATTAACTGAAAATTTAACAAAATTATCTAAAGTTGAATTAAACAGAAGAAATTAAACAAAAAGATATGATAAAGTTGAACAGGAAAAAAAATCCAAAAATTGCGAAAAGTGTAGATGAATTAAAAAATAATATAGGTATAAGTACTTATATAATATAAATTTATTTTAAATTTAAACAAAATATGTAAATATTTCAGTAAAAGATACACAAATGACTAAAAATATTAGCAAACAAAGAAAAATGCAAATAAAATTACTGCAAATTTTGAAGTTAAAGAAAAGTTCAAATAAATAAATTAATAATTAAAATTGATAATTTTATAAACTACAAAATATTTAAAAATACTTGAAGTTATGAGGAATTATATTAAAAAATACTATTTGTATAGAAATGAATTAAAGAATTTAATAAAATCAAGAAAATAAATGAATAATTTAGGGGAAAATGATTAGAAAATTAGTACACATAAATCAAAATTACAACTAAAAATTGGTATGAAACAAAAATTATTAACATAAAAAATTGCTCAAAGAATGAGAAAATTTCTAGACAATTCGGAAAATCTATTCAAACTAAAAAATAGAATCAGAAATTAAAAGCAAATAACCTAAAAAAATATGAAAATATTTAGTTGGAAAATGATTAAATCAGGAATAAACAAAGAATACTTTTTTAAAAAAAGAATTACTAGAAAAATGAAATGAAATGCTTTACTTTTGAATGTTGAAAAATTACTAACAATTTAAAACAAATAACCGAAAAAGAAAAAAATATATTTGAAAAATAATTGCTGTATAAAAAAAATATAGTTAGAAAATTAAAATTGAAAAAAAGGAATGTTTAAATAAAATACTTTTTAAATCTAAACTTTAATTTATCAAAATTTTAATCAATTCTAAATTTCAATTTAATTAACTTTCAATGCATTATAAATTGAATCAGGCCTAAACTTCAATTTAACCAATGTCAAACTTCTTTTAATAAATATGTTAATTTAGATATAAATTTATTTTATGTGACATTCATTGTTTTCTTTTTGGTACTTATTTTTGAAAAACTATTCATCTTTTCACTTATTTCAAAAGAAAAGATACTGTGTCTTGATCAAAAGTAGTATCTTCAGTAAAAAAGTATTTTTGCAAAGAAGAAAAAGTATTAAAAATGTCTAAAATGTTGCAGAAAATGAGGGAGGAACAGAGTAGAAGGGAACAATTTACACAGGGTCACGTTTCTACAATGCTTCCGCCAAGTATAGTTTCTGGTAAACAGGGTTCATTGTTACTTCAGGAACAGGATTCGAATGCTTCCGTTAGTATAGATCTTGAACCTGCAATGGCTCAGCTTTCAATGCAAAGAAACGCTTATGATCATACGGTAAGTAAATAAAATTTGTAATAAGACTATTCCTATCACATATTATACTTTTAGGGATGTATGATTAAGTACTAAAATTAATTATTTAGAATATTTATTTTACAGCATTTTATTAGGAAGAATCTTCTTTTAGTCGAAATTTCACATTTTCGAGTATGTTTACAATCGAACATAAATTAATCCGAATTTTGACCTAACAGAATTTTTAGGTCACCGAATTCATATTTAACAGAATTTTCATTTTACAGAAATTCTTTAATTCTTCATTGAAAATGTCCGAAAAAATATCCGTCAGAAATATTTTGGCGCGTATTTTAAAATTGATTAATCAGAAAATACGAAGAAAATATTTTTATTAATCAATTAGACAATTTCAAAATTCTCGCCAAAATATTTCTGTCGGATACTTCTTCAGCTATTTGAAATTTTGGACAAATGAAGATTCTGTCAAATGAATATTCTGGTATTTAAAAATTCGATTAACCTAAAATTCTGTAAAATAAAAATTCTTCTAAAATAAAATTCGTTTAAATTGGAATTCTTTTTAATGAAAAGTTGGTCAATAGGATTTCTGTAGAATGAAAATTCTGTTAAATATATGAAGATTTAGATTTTTATTAATTTATTTTGTCGTCCGACAAAAATCTCCAAAGCTATGTCAATTTTGACCAGTAACCTTGCAATTTTTTTTTTAAAGTGCAAAAATAATATCTAGGTTTTTCAATGCATTTTACAACAAAAAGAGATCTAAAGAGGAGAAAAGAAAATTTCATTGAATGACAAAAATGACAAAAATGAAGAAAATGTTTTTGAAAAATTAAAATATTTGCGTACATTCTCTTTTAATTCAGAAAATGAATAAGAAGATAAATACAAAAAGGTTTAAATATTACTAAAGAGAAAAACATGATAAAAATTAGATAATTTTTTTAAAAATTGAAGGAAAAAGCATTGAATTCATTTTTTGAAAAATAAAAAAAAGCAGATTTTAAAGGGGAAAAAAATTGTAAGAAATAAAAGAACGATGTTAAAATGAGATAATTTAAGTCAAGATTAAATATGCATAATGAAATGAAATAAAATAATTATTGTTTTAAAAAAAGTAGGAAATTAAGAAATTATAAAAAAAATGTTGATAAAAGTATCGAGTAAATTGTTTTCAAAAATTCGAAATTCGAAGATAAAAATCAAACAACTCCAAAGAAAGGAGAATATTTCTAAGATATAGAAAAATGATGACAAAAATTTTTTTTAAAAATTCTAACAGATTTACAAATTATTAACAAAATTTTAAGATTTTTTCTTTTTTTTACTTTTGTTATTGTTTTTTGTAATTGTCTTCTTATTTTAGGATTTTCTTTAATTTTCTTTTTTTTATGCAAATTATTTAATATTATTTTACACAATTTTGTTATTATAACATTCACTTAATTTTTTATCGTTGATTTTCTTAAATATTTCCTTAATTTTTTTAAAAATAAATACACTCATTTTTTTGTAAGCTTATTCAATTTGTTTTTACATCTTGTCTATTTTTTGCTAACTTACTACTTATTCTTTTAAAAAATTTTTAGATTTTTTTATTTTTCTAAATTAATTTTTAGACTTGTAGTTAAAACATTAATTTCGAAAATTAAATTTATCAATTTATTTTATTTTTTTTTTTGAAAAAAAAAAAATTTTATCTTCAATTTACAAAATTAATGTTTTAAATTAAACTATTTAGCTAATATTTAATTTATTAACAATAATTTTACCATTATGTTTATTAACATTATTTATAATATCTTTTAAATTTAATCATCTATTAATTATTTTAATATCCAAGTGTAAATATAAAAAAATATATAATTAGTTTTATAATTAAATTAAATGAATTAATAATTAAAATTAACTAAATTATTACATTCTACCCTAATTTGATTTTTCTAAATTTTTTTTATGTTTTTTTAAATTTCTTTTATGAATTTTTTATTTTCTTTTATTAATTCTAATTTGTTAGGAGAATCTTATTAAAAAATTTTTTGTGTACTTTTTACATTTTTTTTTTTGCATTTTATTAGATTAAGAAAAAAAACGTTTCTCTATTTCCTTCCTATTTATTTAATTTTCTTGTTGTTTCACAATTTTTTTAGTCCTTCCTTGCATTTTAATTATTTCTTTAATGTTTGATATCATCTTTTGATTTCTTAGAGACATTTTTACTTCTTTTAAATTGTTTAGTTTTTATCTTGTAATTAAGAATTTTTGAAAACATTTATTCGAGACTTTTATCCACATTTTTAAAATTTCTAAATTTTCTACTTTTGTTAAGACTATTCTATTCTTTTATTTTATATTATGTAAATTTAATCTTGTACTAAATATTCACATTTTAACATCATTCTTCTATGTTATAAGATTTTTTTACATTTTTTTTTAATTTTCCAAATTTTTTTCATTCTTATTTTCTTCAATTTGTAAAATAGTTTTGTAATTTTTCTAATTTTACAATTATTTTCTCTTAAGTAATATATTTTAACGTTTTTTTTAAAAATGTTTTCTTATTTATTTTTTTTAATTAAAAAAAATGTCCGTAAATAGTTCAATTTTTTTAAAACAGTGTCTACTTTTTTATGTCGCTGTTTCATTCTTTTGTTGTTGTTTTTTTTAATTTTTCTTTATTTCTTTAATAATGTTCATAACTTTTTTTGTTTATATATTTTTCTCATTTTTTTAATACATAGACAGTTTTCTTATCTTTTTACATTTTTATGTTTTTTTTTTATAACTTATTATTTTTTCCTTGCTTTTATCTAATTTTTTTAATTTTGCGATCATGTGAATTAGAAGATATTTTTTGAAATTTTCTCATTTATTCGACATAATTTCTTTGATTTTAATTAAATGTTCTCAGTTTAAAATATAAACAACTTACAAATAAACATTTGAAAATTTTATATACTGATTTTATATATTTAAAAAAAAATCAATTTTTGATTTTTTAAAAATATCATGGTTTTTTTATCAGCCTTGATTTCCTGGTACTTTTAACTAATTTTCAGTTTTTTTTTCAAACAATAAACAGTATTCTTGATTCCAGGCAAATTTTGAAGTTTTTTTTATTTAAATTACGACTTAAATGCAAATGTTCTGATAATTTAAATCGAAGTGATTTAAATCCATTGCAGCCCTGTTGTGAGGTTCTGGATAGAAAATAATGTAGCAAATTCGGGGTATTTTTTCTGGTATCAAAATGAAAAAAAAAAACTGAAAAAATGTTTTGTCAAACTATCTTTTCTTCGAAGAGATGTCTGGTACTTTGTTTTTCGAAATAAATAAGCCGCAAATTTTTTCAGGATTCTTATGTCCAAGCACGTGCTGAAACTATGCAAAATATTGAATCTACGATAGTCGAACTTGGAGGTATTTTTCAACAATTGGCGCATATGGTTAAAGAGCAAGAAGAAATGGTTGAAAGGTAAGTTAGTAGACAATTTTCAACCCTAATTTCTATCAATTTATTAAAAATAATTTATAATATTTAAAAAAAAATAATAAATAATATTGTTTTATGATTTATAGGATAGACAGTAATATAGAGCACACGGAATTGAACGTTGAGGCTGCCCATGCCGAAATCCTAAAATATTTTCAGTCAGTGACAGGCAATAGGTGGTTAATGATAAAGATTTTTGCAGTACTGATATTTTTCTTTATATTCTTTGTAGTATTCTTAGCCTAGAATTCCAAGGTGAAAGCAATAATAATTGTTTTATATTCACTCATTACACCGCACGGTATAAATTTGTGAAAACAAAAAGGAAAAAAAAACTGTAAATCTGATTATGGTTAAAGGAGTGATTTTATATTTACTGTAAATGTCACGAATTATAAATAATGTAATATTTGTATCGCATTCCTATATATATATATATATGAACCGTCACTTAAATCGATTCGATTTTCTGCGTTAATTTGTACAATAACTTTTATCTTTGAAGCGTTTGTGCGCAGAAAAACAAATCCGAAAGATTAATGACGCTCATTTGTTCTCTCTAGAAGAGAAAAGAAAAAACTTGTAAAAATGAAAATATCAATAAATCTATATAATTTTTAACTTATACTTAAAAAAAAACGTTCTTTTTAATAATAAATTACAGTTTATTTCAGTTTTTTTTTTAAAATCATAATAACAATTGCATTTTATACATTCTGTACTCATATATAACAAACAAACAAAAAATGATGTTACATGCCTTATTCCACTTTGATTTCTCTTACACTGCAGTATCTTAAATTTTCTGTTTTCTTGTTTTTAAATGCTAGATTTGTAACATGGTAACAATTACTTTTTATCAGTAAATGTGAAATATTTCAGTTCTTCATTATTTTCGTCTCACACGATAACACAAACAATATAAAATTGAGAGAATAGACGTAAACTTAAGACTTGAACAAAGACAAGAACAATGCACGAAAATTGATAAATAGAAATTCAATAACAAAATGTACATAAATCTTCACTAAAAGTTGATTATAGATCGTCGATTTTTACAAGACTTGGCACATTCTATTCTGACATTTTTATACAAAATGGAATTTTTTTACACGTCTTGAAATACTTTCTTGGACATTGGATTATCTTCCACTTGTATGTTGCTTAAGAAAATAGAAAAAAAACAAAGACTAAACTTTTCCACTATGATGCGATTTATCCAGCGACTCGCCGGAAGAATGTAAGGAACCTGAAAACAATACTTTATTAGAAAATTGTATTTTAAGTGACAACAGAATATAGAAGCGGAAAAAATTATCTAGAAGAGTTATTTTTTAACATTAAACAAAGCAAAATAAAAAAATATATAATTCATATAAAATTTAAGTGATTTTAATGATAATTTCAATTTATTGTGATTTTAACCAACGTTATTTTTGTTGAAAGTTTAGACAGTTGCCTATGCTAACATAATTTTGAATATCTAAATTTATTTAAGTATATTAAAATTAAGAAACTGTAAACCGTTAAATTCACAGGCTTCGAAGCATAGTAGCGTTAAAAAAAACGAAAAGAAAAAGAACTACTAGGAAGTAAAAGAATAAAAAGCAAAGGAAAAAAAATAATACAGGATAAATTACACTGCAACTTCATTTATTTAAAGTCTCGCTTATTTGAAGTCGCATTTATTTTAACAGTTCGAAGTCTCACTTATTTTAACTTGTCGACCAATCAAAACTAACTAACATTTTTATTCGTTGCTGCGAATTGGATCAGCTAATCAGAGAAGTTCTCTTTAATTACATGAAAGTTAAAATAAATGCGACTTTTGTCATGTATTTGCGTGGACCGGGTTAAAATAAGTGAAGCTTCAGTGTACTAGAAAGTGACAAAATAACTAGAAATAGAAGAAAATAAACAGAAGCTTATGAAAGCTATTAAATAGAAAGTTTTTAAAAATAACTCGGATAAAAAGAAAATTTTGAAAAGTGAATAAATATTTGAAAGTAAAAAAAACTAGAAACTGAAGAAAATGACTTAAATTTGATGTAAAATAAGTACTTAGTTATGTAATTGGAAAAAATGACTCTAAATCAAAATAATAACTAAAAAATTAAATTAAAAATTGCTAGGAAATTCCAAAATAACTAGTGAAAAAAGAACCATAGTTAGATTGAAGAAAACTAGAAATTTAAAGAATTCCTTAAAAATGAAAAAAATAAATAACCAGGAATATTGATAAATAACTAAAAATAAAAGAAAAAGAACAATAATTAAAAAAATAAAAAACGAAATTTCTACTAGTAATCTTAGAAAATTACTAGAAGTTTAAAAAACCTTTTAAAAATTGAAAAAATTAAGAAGGAATCAGACTAATAATCGGCAAAAAGTTAATTCCATATATTCGTACGTTTTAAAAAAATAAAAATTCCATATCAATTTTAAAAATTTTGTAAAGAAGCGATGTGAGAGAAAAGTTTGATTGACTAAAAATTTGTGTAAATAAACAATTTTTACCATTAAAATTTTTTTTACCTAAAAAATGATGTTTTTTCCTTCTTAAAAATAATCTTTTCGAAAAATTTTGAATCCTTCAAAGGATACTGGAATTTTTTTTCTGATAATCTGTATTTAACCGAGAGATATATCTTCAATATAGATAGTTTTTTTTTATTTAAAATATACGAAAAATATAGAATTAGACTAACTATTTTTCCAATTATTTATCTAATAATTATTTTTCACAGAAAAACAACTTGAGAAAAATAAATAAATAGAAAAGAAAATACTAAGATAATAAAAAACTTGAAAAATAAATTAACTTCGTGGTAGGTTAAATATTACTAAAAGTTGAATTAAAGTGACTAGAAAAGAAAGAAAAATTATTCAAAGGTGGAATTGGATTTGGAAATTAAAGAAAAAAGAAATAATAAAATAGAGAAAAATTACTGAAATGTGAAAAAATATTTGAAATTAAGGAGATATATTACCATAGATAATTAAAAAGTTGATAAGTGAAGAAATAACTAAGATTGATGATAAATAACTAAAAATTATAGAAAAACATAAAAAAATGAAAAAATGGCTGAAAGTCCAAAAAAATATCTAAAAACTAAAAAAAAATTATTGTAAATATAAAGAAAAACAATTTATCAAGGAAATAATTAGGAAAAAAGTACTAATAAGTTTAGAAAATAACAAGAAAATAAATTAAATAAGGAAAAAATCGCTATTGAAAGTGATTAAATAGTAACTATAAAGTTTTAGAAAACTTTGAAATAAAGAAAAAATTTTAAAAGTTGTTAACTAATTGAAAATTAAGGAACAACAGCATTAAAAAAATAATTAGAACACAAAAAGAACTTAGACATAAAAGGATTTAAGTAACTAATTGCTCATTTTGTTCATTTGTAGTTTTCAAATTTCGCGCTCTTTTAAGCTTATATGTTAGGTCAGGTATATATAGCAGAAAGAACAAATGTCAATTTCTTGTTCTCAGTCGACAAAAAATGTCAAATGAATCTCAATTCGAATAATATTTCGTTTAAATATTATAAATTACAGTGCTTTTTCTTAACGAATCGATTATATTTGCAAGAATACTATTGAACAAACTGTAAATACTTGTTTTACAGCTTATATATTTTAAATTAAAAGCGATTATCTACTGTTGGAAGGACGGTTTCAATTCCGTATATTTTTACTGTGTAGTAAAAACATTAAAAATAGATCAATCTCCAATTTGATGGTTTTATGGTCTCTTCTAAATGTTGTAGCCTTACCCAAAAAAAATTATAATACTTCGAAGCCTGAGTTCGTCAATATTTCGTACTTTTAAAGCAACATTTCACTGACACTAAAAGTAAAAAATTTTTACTATGGGCCACAATTGAGTGGACACTGCGGAGCGCGACAAAAAACAAAACTGCCTTTGAACTATGATGAATCTGCGAAAAATAAAGCTAGAGAAATTTTCAAAACTGATTCGGAAAGCTTATAAAATTTCAAAAAAAATGATCGATATCCAATAGCAATAGCTTAAATAGTTTTTTAATTATCACGAGAGGAATATTAAGTAACTTTTTAATTATTAAAATTTTCTAACCTCAAATTCAACTTTTTCCCGAAGCCAATAAAAGTTAAAACAAAAAATTGGAACTTTCTAGGCATAATGATTGTCTTTTTCCCTTTAATTTGAGCTTTATAAACTTTAAAAATGTCAACTAGTTTTCGAGTTATGAACTAAAACGTGAAGCTCTACAGGGGAGACCCAGTAGATAATTTCAATTTTCTAAAAAACGGTTTAAAAATTTTAATTCAACTCATCATAATAAGATTTTAGGAACAAAATAAGGTTACCT
Source organism: Ganaspis brasiliensis (assembly GCA_037103525.1). Classification (NCBI taxonomy): domain Eukaryota; kingdom Metazoa; phylum Arthropoda; class Insecta; order Hymenoptera; family Figitidae; genus Ganaspis; species Ganaspis brasiliensis. The sequence continues at coordinate 3,351,627 of JAZKLR010000211.1, forward strand.
AACTCAGTTCTTTTGAAACAATATGAATAATTGTCGTTTATAAATGAAAAAACACTTTTTTTAAAGTTAAAAAAAAATTTGACTTTCCGTATGTTTACGATTTTTACTACAGAAGAATTTTCCGGGCTCACAAACGCGTTATTATCAAAATTGGAATCTTAATAAACAATATAGGCCATTGCCAAGTGTTAGTTTTTTTATTTATAAATATTTTAACACTTTTTATAAATCAGTATAATTTCTGACAATAGATAATCCATTTTAGAATAGCAGCAATGTGAGAGCTCCATGTTTTAGTCCATAACTCGAAAACTAGTTGACATTTTTTAAGTTTATAAAGCTTAATTTAAAGAAAAAAAGACAATAATTATGCCTACAGAGTTTGAATTTTTTCCTTCAACTTTTCTAGCTTAGGGAAAGAGTTGAATTTGAAGTTAGAAATTTTGAAAAATTGAAAAATTACTTAATATTCCTCTCGAGATATAAAAAACTACTTAAATTATTGCCTTCAGATACCGTTCATCTTTTCAGAAATTTTACAAGCTTTCCAAATCAGTTTTGGAATTTTTTCCAGCATTTTTTTTCGCGGATTCATCACAGTTTAAAAACAGTCGTTTTTTAGTTGCATTACGCAAAGTGTCCACTCCATTGTGTCCGGTATTATATATCTTCTAATAGGTCAATACCTAAACTTTATAAACAAAGGTGAATTGCTATAAAATTCCTAAGGAACCAGTTTCAATTAATTGCCAACACCCTTGAATAAAAATCGCCCACATTGATTCCGAAGTACTTTGAGCAAGAAGCATTAGCCAACAAAATACAAGAGCAGATTTAATAGTTGAACCTGTCTCAATGTTTATTTTGGAGTATTTCCCTCCATCGTGCTCCAAAATTGACGCACTTTCGAGAAGCGTTTGCGTCCTTGCATGCAAAAATAGATGAAAAAGAAAAGAAAAAGCCACCAATAAAACAAAATTAAAGCTCAACATCACTTGTTAAACAACCGATAATTTCCCTTTGATAAAAGAATAATAAGTGGCTCTGATGGATGTTCGTGTTTTTTGTGAAACAAACCTTTGTGATTGCGCGATCGTTGATCTCGTTGATGAGGATGGAACCCCGAATTTCTCAAGGGTGGTAGTGACTCTTCCCCCCAATTGTGAGAAGTACCTAAGGAGGGAATTGGCATCAACGAAGGTGGCGGAGGAGGAGGATGAGGATGATGGTGATGATGAATGCGATCGTTGCTAAAAGGCGGTGGTGGTGATCTTCGGTGTCCAAAATGATGTGGCAAAGGAGGCGAAAGAGGTGGAGGAGAGCCGGTATTATCGTATCTTCCGGAAGGTGCTTGAAGAGGTAAAGGTTGTGGCGAAGACAGTCTTCCTCCTAAAGGTGGCGGCCTCTGACCAACGTCAAAAGGTGGCAGTCCTCCAGGTCCAGGAAGCGGAGGCGGCATGTACGGAGGGAATGGTGGTCCAAACATATAGTGCGAAGGAGGTGGAGGAGGTGGAACACCCGAGGAATTGCTAAACATTATAGGAGAACTGGAAGATTCCGGACCTAGGAATAAGGACGGTGATGTTGCAGTCTCTCCGTTTGCATCCATGCCTATTATAAGAATCAGTATTGTGTGTAAGTGTCATAATTGAGAATTTAAAATCGAAAAATCATTATTTTTCCATGCTGCTATAACAAAGATTCTTCAAGTAAAATTGTCGTGTTATAATTTGAATTAGTGCGATTCCAAGTGAATCAGGCAGGTTACATATAAAAAAAGTTATTAAATAAAAAGGATATAACTTTCAAGCAGCAAGATAAAACTCAATGACCCAAACGCTAAAACGAACTTAAGTGTGTTCTTTTCAAGATTCCAAAAGAAATGAACTTTACAGTTACTTTCTTGATATTTAATTTGAATAAATTATAAATGTAAACTTTGGAGATTTCCTCTCAGATCAAGAGAATCGCGCGCAACCATTTGATTTGTTTACAAACAGAAATCTCCAATGATTACATTTATAATTTATTCAAATTAAATATCAAGAAAGTAACTGTGTATTGAAATTATAAAGAATTGTCCTAAAATAGAAATATTCCTTATATTTTCCTGAGCATTTTAAAAAAAGAAAACCTTTATACGACTAATAGAACGGAAGATATTGCTATTTCAAAAAAAAATTTCGAAATTTCAATTCTTATAAACTATTTAATATTTTGACCTAAATTTATTTATGTAAAATATTAATCATATTAAATATAATAAGATTCTAAAGTTGCATTTTCCGCCGTTAACCTGCCTGATGAAAATAACGTAAATTTTACTTGGAATGGTACATAAATTAAATTAAATTTTCAATAAATCTAGAAAAATTAGAATTTAAGAAGGTTCTATGGTAAAGAGAATTAGCACAAGCATTTTAATAAAATTTAGTACACTCTAGGCACTTGTAAAAAAAGTTATAAGCGTTTTTGTTTTCCAATATTTAACATTGAGCCTTGTGGAAATTCAGATAAATATTTACTTATCACAAAATATGTAGAATTAAGAAATTTTTGAAATTTGTTTTAATACAAAACAGAAAGAATCAAATATCCGAAAAAATAGTGTCATTATGTTTCTTTGAAAGTGAGAATTAATGAATTTATATGAACAAATTTTGCGAAATATGAAGTTACGTCTTAGTTTTGAGGTTAGGGTTAACGCGCGTTATTTTAAAATCTGAATTTGCTGAAAAGGTGTAAAAATTAATTTAAAAAACAGAAACTATGTCAGCCAATTAAATAGTAAAGTCCGTTAGAGACTGAAAAAACTTGCATTTTCTGCTAAACATTTGCTTCCCAAGAGTTTTTTTTATTATGTATGATTTTAATTTGGAAATGGTTAAAATATGCTCTTTTTTTAGGTCGGAAACTACGAAGTGAGTCAAATCAAAATTCATTGAAAATAATGGTCTTTGTTTTGACTTGTCACGTCTATTCATAGAACCTCCTTAAATATAAGATTAAATTTTATTACTCTGTTCAAAATTTCAATGAAATATATAATTTATAAACTAAACTTCTAATTAAATTAAAAATGAATAAACATAATTTTTATTTCTTTTTAATTTTAAAATAGTTTAAAAATAAAACATAAGATTATTATTATTATTTCATTGAAACCAAAAAAGAGGTACTTTATTGTTATTAATTATAATGATTTTATTTTAATAATCCAATTAAATAGTTTCTTATTATAAATAATGTATATAATCATCAGATCTAAATTTAATATTAAAATCATTTTTTAAAATTTCTTCTTTTGCCTCTTTAAATAAACATTAATCTAAATTTTATGAAATTAAAACAATTTTCAGTTTTATCACAGGGTGTCCAGCGATTTTGAAAAAAAAAATTTTGCTTTTTCAAAAATTTCAAGGTTGAAAATATAAATTACATCAAGCTAACTAGAGAAAAAATTGAAAAAATTGAGGAACGAGAAAAATCAGTTTTAAAAAATATATATTTGAAGTAGAAGAGAATAACTAAAATCGAAGAACATAATTGGAAAAATAAAAAAATTGCCAATTGACATTTAAAAAAAAAGACATATCTAAAAAACCAAAATAATTGAAACAAAAAAAAAGTTTTTTTTTTTGACATTGACGAATGAAAACATGTATAATAGATAAAAATAATTGAAAATATTAAAAAAATACATTTGAAATTTGCATGAAAATAATCAAAAATTTGAGAAATTAATTAAAAAAAAAAAAAAACATTAATTGAAAATTTTTAAAATACAACTTTGTTTTTATTTCAAGAAAATTAAAACAAATTGAATTAAATAATTGAAGTAATGAAACAATCATTTTTTAAAATAATGAAAAAAATGAACAAAAATGTAAAAAAATCTCTACGAAACAAATTAGAAAATTCTTTAAAATTAAAAAAGTTAAGGAAATTATTCAGAAAAAAAGAGGAAATTTTAAAAATTCTGAAAGTATTCGTGTGTCTAATAAAAAATTAGCAAAAAAGTAAGGAAATTAAAGAAAAAGTCAAAAGTCTGAAGGCAAAAAAAAAATAAGATAAGAATTTCATAATATAAGATTATGAAATAAATTTAAAAATTACATAAAATATTAAAAACCTTATTATGAATAAAACAATTTAAAAATTGTGGATAAATTACTAAAGTATGAAAAAAAAGTAAAATAAGAAAAAATCGAATAATCAAAATTACATAAGAATGGAAAAATAATGATAAAAAATATATGAAATACTAGAAAATCTTGTTGAAAATTAATAAAAAAAACGTGACATTTATATATTTTAAAATTTCAAAATTTTTTTACGTTATAAAATTTTAGTAAAATAAAATTAAAGAAAAAGAGCCTTTAAAAAAAATATAAAAATCAAAAATATATGAAAAAATGCAGTAAGAATACTGAATAAATATTTGGAAAAGAGTTATAGAAATTATGAAATAAAAATTAATCAGTTTCCAGAAAGGGGAAAAAGTTTCTAATAAATATGTAAAATTTATTAAACATATTAAATGTTCAAAGAATGATAAAAAGATGATAAAAAGATGAACAAAAATTCCTCCTAAAAAAGAAATAAAATACATTCAGAGAAAGATTTTTTAATCAATGAAAAAATTAAAATTACTCGCTAAAAATGAAAAAAACAAAAGAAAAAGAGAAGGAAAAAAATTTAAAGTTTGATAAAAATAAAGAAATGATGAAAAAGGTAGGAAAAAAATACAAAAACTGGATAAAACTTTCGAAAAAATAAGAAATTATTAGATAAAAAATCACCAGTTTTGCTAAAGTGAAATTTCTTAAAAAAATTTTAAAAAATAGAAAAATATTGTTAAATTGTCAAATATATTGAAAGGTCCAAGAATAACAAAATAAAATGTTTTGTGAAAGAATGAAAAAATCGATGATAAAGTAAGAAAATTAGAAAAAAAATTAGAGATTGTTAAACTAGGTGAAAATGAATTATAATGAAATAATTTACAAAAAATAAGTTATTATGCAAATTTTAGGCTATTGAAAATTTGGATTAAATGAAATTTGAAAGTTCGAATAAGCTAAAATTTGATTTAATTGATATTTGGGATTTATTTAAATTATAATGACTTGAAATTATTAAAATTCAATATTATTTTTGACTTTCTACCAAAAATGGTTCAATTTATCAACATTTAAAGAATAAATGGATTAAATTTTCAAAATTTTTTTTTCCCGGATCGCTAGACACTCAACAAAAGTATTTTTTATTAATTTAAGAAGACAAATCCGAAACCTGATTAATTATTAAATTTAAAATAATAATTAACACAGAGTTGTGAAATATGTGTATTATAGAGAAATAAAAACTAGACATGAGTGGAAAAATAGAAATTGAGGGTTTCTACAAAATTTTCTTAAAGTTTTATAAATTATTTTTTTTAAGTTAATAATAAATTTCCAGGACCTATATGAATCCAAGAACATAAATTTCATGAGAATTCTATATTTTTCACAAATTGTAGAAACCCTGATGTTCTTAAAATTGAAATGACTATAAATATTTCAAATTAAACAAATATTAATTTTCTTAGCCCTCTTAATAATTTTTTTTAGGGAAATTTGTATCAATTATCGGTTTTTAAATAACATTATTTGTAAATAAAAAAATAACTTACGATGCAGTTTAACATCGGGATCAGGGTCGTTCATACTTTTCTCAACAATTGTAAGCCGATTACGTAATTGACCTGATTCCGCCTTCAATTCTTCCAATCTTCGCTCATTTTGTCGGGCCACTACCTGCAATTAATGAAATTTAAACTTAGTGTTATTGAAAATACAATTCCAATTTTTCTTGTATTTAGAAAAAAAAAAAAAATTTGACTTACCCAATGTTCATGCGCCTTCGTTTCAAGAGCGCCAATTTGACCTTTATATTCTCGTTCCTGGTCTACAATTTCCCGTTTTAGTATTTCTACCTGTTGCCTAAAAAATTCATTTGAAAAGAGTTAAAAAAAAGAAAAACAAAACAAAATAATAAATAAAAAGTAATGTATACAAAAAGAAAAAAATTATTTCCATATTTTTTAAAAACCTTACTTGTAATTTTGTATTTCATTCTGCATTGTGTGTATCCTCTCGACTGTAGATGAAACTTCACCCTGTTTTTCCAGCCAAGCTGCTTCCTCCCTTTAAAAAAAATGGAAATTAAAAAAAAATAATCAAGACAAAAAATGTAACTAAAAAGGCAAATAAACTCAACGCACTTTTGTCTCTGAGCTTCCTTTTCTTTGAAAAAGTTTGACAGAACCTCGAGTTTAGTTTCTGCGTCCTTCTTATCTTTTTCAAATGCTTTACACTCTTCAGTCAAGGAAATAACTTCTTCCCTCGTTGACTTGATGTGTACTGTAAAAAATAAAAATAAATGTAGAGAAAATTGGAAAAAGATAATTTTTTTGTGTTTAATGAACAAGAAAAATTTAATATTTGAAAAAAAAAATGATTTAAAATACCTTCTAGTTGTTTATAATCATTGTCCGCTTCTTGTAACTTTAAACGAAGTTCATCTCGTTCTTCGGCAAGTTGAAGTGCTTCAGCTTTTGCTTGAACGGAATCGTAGAGTTTGTCAAAGTCCAAATTATTCGAATTCTCTTGATCGACAACTTCTAAAAGGTGATTTATCTCCAATTCCTTAGCTTTAAGTCCTTGACGTAATTGCGAGCGTTCGTCCATAGCCTGAATAAAGAAAAAATAAATTAGTTAATTAATTAAATAAAATGAAAAGTAGGATAACAAAATAAGAAACGTATAAAATTTAATTAATTAATTGTATTTATTTAATTTCTCTAAAGTCTTTTTACCAACCTCTCTCATTTGAATTTCCAATCTCTGAATTTTATCCTCTAAAGTCTGTTCCATATAAATTTTCATATTTCCTTGAGTTTTTAGCTCCTCTTCCAATCTCTTAACTTCGATTTCAAGTTCCTGATATTTTTTCGTAAAAGAAAGTAGATCTGACGACATGCTTTCAGTCTGGAAAAAATGAACGAATTTTTAAATAAAAAAAAACGATAAAAAGTATTATATTAAATAAAGGCAAATAATTGTAAAACCTCAGAGTGTCTAGCGAATAATCATTTTCAAATTTCCGGATTTGTTCATTTAATAATTAATAACTGTAAAAATTAAAACAAGATTTAAACGATATATTAAGATTCATTTGAAAATAAGTACAAAAATAAAACAGACATTTTTTTACAAAATTTTAAAACATCAGAAATTTTATGAAAAAGACAACAAAATCGGCAAAAAAATAAATGAATTTAAAAAAAAGAAGTTTAAATGTCTGAGGAAATAATCTAAAGTGAGAATATTTTAAAGACAATTTAAAAAATTTTGAACAGTGGAGAAAATATTCAAAAAAACATACAAATTATGAAAAAATGATGAAATTACAAAAATTATTATGAATAAATAAAAAAGAAACTTAGGGTTAATCTACTTTGAAATAAAAAAAATTAAAGACAAAAAATTGAAAAAAATTGGAAAACCAGCGAAAAATAAATAAATTCTTTAAAAATAAAAAAATTATGATAAATTGCGTTTCTTCTAATGAAGAGCGTTTTTTAAAATAAAATTTTCTAAATATTAGTGATTTTTAAAAAATTTTAATTTCTAAAACATTCATTATCTTCTAAATTAGTCAGAATCAAAATTATAATAAAATTATAAATAATGTCAAAAATAAATAAAATAGAATTCAAATTTAACAGAATAATTCATTAAAAATTTATATTATTTATATCAAATTTATATCAATGCTTAAAAAGTTTCCTGATCGATTTGGAATTACTTCTACGATTATTTTTATAATTTTTTCCTTCTGATTTTGTGAAAAAGTACTTGGAATTTTGAAATTAATCGACAATATAATACAAAATAGACTTATGAGTTTTACGAAGTTGGTTATAAATAATAAAAATCGAAGCCTCTTCTTAAAAAAATAAATTGAAATAGAAATAACGGATTGAAAACTAGAAACTAATTATAAAATGGCTTTCATTATAGAAAAAATAATAATTAAAAGTTGAATCTCATTAGAAAAACAAAAATTAGAAAATAAACTTTATTAGAAAAACAATAATTAGAAATTGAATTTCATTGAAAAAAATATTTAAATAATAAAAGTTAAGAAATATTTTTTAGAAAAAAGAGTACATGAACAACTTTATTGCAGAAATATTATAAATTTGCGAAAAATATACAAAATGTAAACAAATTTAATTTGCAAAAAAGCGAATAAATCTTCATAAAATTATAAAATTGAAAAAAAATGTATTTTCCCCACCCCGAAATTATGATAAAAAGTAAAAAAAAATGATAATAAAGTGTGTAAATAAATTTTTATAAATATTAAATAAAATTGTATAAAAGCGTATAATTTGCGTAAAAAGAATAAAATTACAAAAAATTTAAATCAAAAAAAAAATATATTACTAAAAGCAAAAGAAAGAAAAATCTTTAAAAAGAGATAAAAATTCATTGATTCTGTAAAATTACAAAAAGAAACGACAAAAACAAACTACAGAAAACATTTTTTGAAAAATAAGAAATTAAAAGAAAAAAATTGTTCGAGGTGATATTTTTTAAAAATTTTAAAGATGTTTAAAAACGATTATGAAATTAAAAAATTCATTATAAAGTCAAATCATAAAAAAAACTTTGAAAGAAGAAATAAATTTTTAATAAATTTGGAAAATTATCGGAAATATTTAAAGTAAGTCAAAATGAAATGAAAAATAATTAGCTTTTTACTAAGTAATAATTGGAATTTGGATTAATTGAATTTTATAAATTTGAATAATTTAAATTTTGATTTAACGTTTGAGATTTATTTAACAACATCCAAATTTCTAATGTTTCCCAAAATTTACCAAAATTTTGAGATCGTATTCTGATCATTTCAAATTAAATTTGTCAAATTATTTAAGAATCAAGATTGAAATTGCAATTTTCAGAATTTATCTCCGAATTCCCAAATTTTCATAAAAATTCCCGGATCTTTTTACAAATTACCAGATTTTTTTATATTAAATTCACGGCATTTTCCCGAATCGCTAGACACTCTGAATCTAAAAAACGGACAATGTTTTAAACAAACCTTAAACATATCAATGTCATGCTGCATTTAAAATAAAATAATCTAAATATTCTAAATCATTCATAAAAAAAGAGTATAACTTTTCTAATTTAATAAATTTTTTACCTCTTGTTTCTTTAAATTAAAAGCGTTCGTCAAAGCTTCATTTTCAGCCTGTTGAGCATTAAGTCGAGCTTGTAGATCTTCTATTGACTGAGCCAAAGGATTATCCTCATTATTCGAAGAAAGAAATTCACGCAACATTCGCTCCAATTCTAATCCTGCTTCTGTTGCGGTTTCCAACTCTTTTTCTAACGTTGCCACTTGATCCTCCAAATCTAACTTTGCATTCTAAATATTTTCAAAAATTGGTCAAATTTTGTCAATTTTTAATTTTGATAAATTTAGTTTATTGAAATAAAATCTTTGATTCATCTTGGATTGATTTAAATTTAAAATTTCTCTCTGTAGAGATTATAAACTTCATTTACATAATTATTAAAACTAAATTTTATATCCTCTATCGAACCATTTTACTGTCTCTTGTTAATAAGTTTTCTTTACGTTTTCAATAGTAAAAACTCCGGTTTATGAACGAGAAAGCGAAATATAACTAAAATAAAATTCAATTAAAATTGTAAAATAACGAATAATTTACCTGCGAAGCTTCTAAATCATTTTTTAAAGAAGTAACCATTTCGTTGGATCCGAATGACTCGTCCTCGATTGAATTCAACTAAATAGAATTGAATATAAAATAAATGAGAAACGAGAAATCAAGAAAAGTTAAAAAGTTAAAACTAAAATATACTTTAAAAAATAAAATAAATAATCAAAAGAAAATAATCAAAATTAAAATTATTGAATGACAATGTAAGAAAATTATGAAAAAAATTCTAATTTTAAGGGAGAATAAAAAGAAGACATGTTACCTTTGTTTTCGTGCAAGTTAAATTTTCATTTAACAAGGTACATTCCTTTGTTGAGACCATTAACTCTTTTTCCAATTTATTAATTTTGGCAATAAGTTGATTGTCACGTCTTGCATTCTGTGAATTCACGAAAAAAAAACTCATAAAACTTGATTTTAAACAATAATTAATTAATTATTATAGAAGTTAATTAAAAGTAAAGCTAACCTCGATGTAGTAATAACCGAGAGAGAAGACTAGAATCGTAACAGAAGTTATAATAAGGTAAGCCAAGAATTCCCAATAATTTTTGCCCATCTTGACAACATACGTAATGGCATTATCGTCTTTATGTTCCATATTTTCCTGTAAACAGTTCCAATAAATAATTCATGATCGTTTAACGAATTTATGAAATCAGAGCATTATAATTGAAAATTTACATTTAGAAACGACTTACTTTTGGACAATTGGAATTTTTAACACACACATCGGGAGGTAATACTGCAAAAAAAGAGAAATAAATAAATAATTATTATTATAATTAAGTAAGCGAGAAAAGAATCGCTAGTAAGATATTAAATTATAAAATAATTAAATTAATTTACAATATAAACTATAAAATTATACCTACAATTTACAGTTAAAATGTGTATTAAATTGCAAATAAGAATTAAATATGTTTCAAACTCAATAATATTATAAATTATTATTTATATTTACTTAATAATAAAATATAAAATAGTTTTTTTTTACGCATGATATTATTTCAATATAAAAAAAATATAATATTTATTATTTGACATACCCAAACGATTAATAGCCATTTCCTCCAATCCTTCTTTATCAAATAAACTTTCAACAGGCAATTTTTCTTCATTATTTATATTTTCTTTGTTTACAATTGAACTAGAAATATCATCAATCGGCGATTTATCAATCTGAGATTCCTCTGTAAAAATAAAACAGAAGAAATATATTGTAATGTATTTATTAAGTTTCTTCATTATTATCTAGTAAAACTTTACAGATTAATGTAATAATTAATCTATAATCTATAATCATTGTTAAATATAATTATTTTTGATAATATTCAATATTTTTTATAATAATTAAGTAAAAAATGAAATGTAGATTTTTAAAAAATGAGAACATTTAATAAAACATAATCATGTAAATTTTCCCATTCTTTAATAGACCTTTTAATATAAATTAGCAATTTCTGATTTTTCCTTATTTTCCAATTTTCTCATCGAAAATTTGTCCAAGTTGCTTTTTATTATTTCTTAACTTTTTAGTAAATTTTCAAGAAATAATCATATCAAATTAAAATTATGAAATAAAATTCTTAATAATTATAAACTTTTTCTACTTTTTTTTTTTTAGATTTTCCAATTTTCACGTAAAATGTTTTAGCTACACATTTCTTTTATATAACATTTAGTAAAATCATGTAAAATTTCTGCACTTTTCCGTTGATTTTCTCTTTTATTTTTATAATTCTTGAAAATGCAAAATCGTTTACATTTTTTGAAAAAAACTTTTCTTCTTTTTTATGTTTTTTACTTTACTTATTCTAACTTTTTGTCATTTTTCTCAGTCTTGCGTAATTTTTATCATAAATTTAAAAAACCATTTTGTCATTATTTTGAAGATTATTGCATTGTTTTCTTAATTTTTTTCATTTTTAGCAAATAGAGAAATTTATATTTTTTCTTCAATTTTCTGATTTTTCTTAAATTTTGTCATCTTTTTGTAAATTTTCTCAAATTATTTTACATTTCTTTATTTTGTAGGTACAAATTTATTCACTCTTTCATAAAATTTATAGTGTCGCTTGATTTTTTTTAATTTCAAATTCAAACTGTTCTTATTTTTTCGTATTTACTAAAAGATATTAAAAATTTTTTCATTATTTTAAGATTTTTCTTTTAATTTTGTCAGTTTTTGAAAAATTCCCTTTAATTTTTTTTTTTTTAATAGAATTTACTCATTTTTTAATAATACTTAGTAAACATTTCTTTTTTCTTCATTGATTCTCTTATTTATTTTCATATTTTATTTATTTATTTATGCTGCTGAAATAAATAAATAAATAAATAAATTTTAAATAAATGTTTTTATTTATCTTTTATTTTACAAAAACAAAAAAATTCTATTTTTCTTTTATTCGTTATTTATTTCATCGCTTTCTTCTGCGATTTTTAGAAGTTTTTATTTAAAAATTTTCATTAAAATTTTACCTCAGTTTTGTAAATTATTGCAAGGTTTTTAAATTTTTCTCATTTTTGTAAAGAGAAGGAAAAAGATTTTTTTTTTTCTTTCATTCTCCCTTTTTTTTTTTTTTATTATTTTATATTTCTGCAGAATGTCTTCAATTTTTAAATTAGTTTTTCTATTTTTCCCCCAATGTTTTTAAATTTCCATAAAATTGCAAGTATTTCTTAATTTTTTAAAAATAAATTTAAGCTATTGGAAGCTTTTCTTGAATTTTTAAATATTTTTACAGGGTCTCCAGCAATGATATGAAATAAAATTTACAATTCCCGTTTGAATTTAAAAAATTTCCGCAATTTTTTCGGAGTTTTTTTTCAAATTTAAATTTATAAGAAAAATTTGTTATATTTAAAAACATACAATTCCTTATTTTTAAAAAAATTCTTCAACTTTTTATTAAAAACAATTTATTAAACAATTTTCTTATTATTTTTCCTGCAAACTTGTAATCATTTATTTTTATACTCTTTCTCATATAAAGTCAATATTTACCAATTTTCTTATCATTAGATTCATATCATTTGTAATTTTATCATTTTATCATGATTTGGTAAATTTGTCAATTATGAAAAGATTATCCCTTTTTTAAAAATATAATTCGTTTAAATGTCTAAATTTTTTTTTTAAATTTAAAGCTATTTTCATTTTTTCATAATTTCTGTTTCTAATAATCTCTGAATTTTCTAAAAAGATTTTTGTTCATTATACTTTCTTTTTAAGTTTTTTATTTTTTGGCATTCTTTGGTAGTTTTAGTGTTTTTTAATTGAACCATTTTTTTGTAAATTATTACACGATTTCTGGGAATTTTTTCATCTTTTTAAAGGTTCTTTACTTTTATTTAAACATTTTCTCAGATTTTACTAGATTTTCCCTGACTTTCTTACTTTTTCATTATTTAATAGATTTTTAAAAACATTATCTCTATTTTATCTTTATTTATTATCAAATATTTTCATTTTTTCCCGTTTCGTCAAAATTTTTAACTTAAAATTGTTTATTTCTTCGTAGATTTTGTTATTTCTCCATAATTTTAAAAATATTTTCACCTCTTTTAATAACATTCCCAGTTTTTTTTCCAAAATTTGCACTTATTTTATACACTGAAACTTCTCTTATTTAAAGTCTCGCTTATTTGAAGTCTCTCTTATTTTAACTTGGACAATTAAAACTAACTAACATTTTCATTGGTTGCTGCAAATTGGATCAGCCAATCAGAAAAGTTCTCTATAAGTACATGGAAGTTAAAATAAGTGCGACTTTTGGCATGGATTTGCGTGAATCGGGTTAAAATAAGTGAAGCTTCAGTGTATGAAATTTTTTTTTCACAAATAATACTTTTTCCCCGATTTCTAATAACAAAATAAAATATTTTTTTGAAAAAAATACACCATTTTCACCTGTGAATTATCAAAAAAGCCACTTATTAAATAAATTTATGAAAAGATTAATAAATAAACTTACGAGAATTGAATTGTTCGTCGATATTCAGTAAATTTCGATTACTAGGCAACTCATTAAAACTCGAAACTTGCTCTGCAGCTAAAATTTCTTTACGAGGCTCCAGTTCATCGTGAAAGTGTGGTTCCAAACTTTCAAAAGTGTCAGTTTCGTTCATTGAAACAAAGTCATTTTTTTCTGAAACGACTTTATTTCCATCAAGGGCGACATTCCCCAAAATATTTTCATAAGCATCTTTCTCCTCATGAATATTTGTTTCACGCGAATCATTATTTTCACCTGAAAATTCATTTTCCATAAAAACATCTCTTTTTTCTACCGCTTCTTTCTGAATAAAATCACCAATTTGCGAAGCTTCAAAATTACTAACATAATCTGTACGAATATTTTCACTATCTACAATATTTACATCCATCTTATTCTCAACTATCGATTCGGAAATATTCGACGAAAAGTCTTGTGGAATTTGATTATAAACTTCATCAGCAATATTTTCTTTCTCCTGAATTACATTTTGATCCGAATCTTTTTCTACCACAATATTTTCATCTTTTTCTAATTTAAAACCTTCTTGAGTTTCCGGTAAAGGCACTTGGTCAGTGACTATTCTCTCTGTTGTAAAATCATTAACGGAAAAATCTTCTGATAAAGGAACTTTTTCTGATACTTCGGAGGATTTTTCATCTACTTCTAGAACATTTGGTTCATCTGCAGTCTCATTATTAACTACTGTAAAATCAACTTTCTTTTCTGATTCGATTCCAACTTGAATTTCTTCCTTCATACTTTCTTCCTTATCAAGTTTTGTTTCTTCTTCTTCTTCTTCTTCCTCGCCTTCATCTTCTTCGTCACTTTCTTCGTTCTCTTCACTTCCATCTAAACTATCAGTCTCTCCAAGAGTTTCGTGTTTTTCCACTTTTTCTTCAATTTCATCTACGTCTTTTGGAATTAGAGTTTCACCTTCCATTGTCGAATCATCTTGTTTTTTCGTTTCTTCTTCCTTTTCTGCGACTTTTTCATTTTCTTTAACTATTTCCTTTTCACTATGTTCTTCAACTATATCCGTTCCAACATTTTCCTTCTCTTCTTTCTCTTTAACTACTTCTTTTTCTTCAACTTTTTCAATTTCTCCTACCTCCTCAACCAATTCCTCATTTTTTAATCCTTCATCATTAATTTCCTTCTCTCCCTCTTTTTCGCTCAAAACTCCTTCTTCACTTTCAGTCGATTTTTCACTTTTTTCGGCTTCATTACCATTCTTATCTTGATTTTCGGAATCATTAACAGTTTCTTTTTGTCCTGTATTGAATTGTTCGGCCACTTTATCAATTGCCTTTGACACAAAAGAAAGAGTCGAAGAGACTAGACTAGGATGTGGATGAACGCTTAAAACGGGCTCTTCTGCATCTTCCACGGGCTGTGAGGAATAATCCGATTCGTCGATCGCCAAGGGAATTGTAGTTCCGTCAATAACCTCGTAACGAGGAGAAACATTCTCTGGAGTTGGTATCGAGTGTTCCAAATCTTTGGCAGATGAATTAATTACTGAAACTTCAGGCTTCTCCTCGGACTTTTCACTTGTGATTGACTCCTCTGAAACTTTAATCAAATCTGGAATTTCAGGTGCTTTTTCGTTCGTTGTGTTCTCTTGTGGTACTTGAGGAACTTCCGGTTTTTCGACATTTGTTTCTAAAAATTCAGTAGGCACTTCGAATGATAAACTCTTCTTCAAAACTGAATATTCTCGTATTAATGTCTTTGGAACGTATCCTCGCTTACCGAGAATCTAAAAGAGAAAACAAGTTTTATAAAAAGATTATCATAAATATTATTATTAATATTGTTTTCGAAAAAATAAGAAAAAAATTTTTTTTTATACAATTAAATAATAATAATCTCCGTAAACTCCTAAAGTTAGTTAGTATTTATATTTATTCATCTTTTTCTGTCCACGTTTTAAAGTCTGAAGTGAAGTTAGTTAGTATTAATATTTATTCATCTTTTTCTGTCCACGTTTTAAAAACTGAAGTAAAGTTAGTCCCTGTTATTTTATTGATTTTGACTCTTTATATCAAGAAATAATTTGAAATTTGAATTGAAAGAATAAGGTAACCTTTTTCGTTAGTGACATGTTGTGCAGGTTTTTAATTGTAATTTGTGTAAAAAAAAAGTTTCGAAAAATGCTTTAAAAATTTATTATGGTTTTTGAAGAAGTTTAAAATATTTACACATGCTATTAATTTCCTAAATTTTCAGTTATTATCTCCAATTTAGATTATTGTCATCAATTTTCCATTATATAACGATTTTTTAATTATTTTCTTTTGCTTAAAAATAAATTCTGCAATTCTTCTTGATTTTCATCAATTTATAATTATATTCATTACTTTGGCATTACTTTTAAAAATTTCAATTATTTATCCGATATTGCAATTATTCTCATCAATTTTCGTTATTACTGCAATTTTTTAAGTAATTTTGTAATTATTATTTTGTTCTAAACATACACTCTATGATTTTTTCAGTTATTTCTCTCAAATTTTATTGAATGTTTTCAATTTTTCATATTTAAATTATTTTCATCATAATTTAATTTTCTTTCTCAATCTTAAATTATTTTCAGCATATTTCAATTATTTTTTTCAATTTTAAATTAATTTTATCATTTTTCAATTATTTTCCTCGATTATTAATTATTATTCTCATTTTCTAAAATTATTTTCTAAGATTTTTAAGTATTTTTCTGAAAATTCAAATATTATCTTCAATTTTTAATTATTTTCATTTGTTATCAGAATTTCAATTTTTTTTTATTAATTATCGTAAATTTCAATTATTTTTAGCTTATTCTTCCAGACTTTTTTCCACTTTTTAGTTTTTCTCATTTTATAAAATTAATTTCTAAAATTTTAAAGTATTTTTCTCAAATTTCTATTATTTTCTTCAATTTTAAATTATTTTTCTTTGTTTTCATAATTTCCAAAAAATTTTATTAATTATCGTAAATTTGAATTATTTTTAGCATTTTTCCAGTCTTTTCTCCAATTTTTAGTTATTCTCATTTTTTAAAATTATTTTCTAAGATTTTTAAGAATTTTTTAAAATTTCAATTGTTTTCTTCAATTTTTAATTATTTTTATTTGTTTTCATAATTTCAAAATTTGTTTATTAATTATCGTAAATTTCAATTACTTTTAGCTTATTTCTTCGATTCTTTTCTCCAATTTTTAGTTATTTTATTTTTTTTTAATTGATTTCTAAGATCTTTATGTATTTTTTCAAATTTCAATTATTTTTTCTTTATTTGCAAAAAATTCTGTTGTTTTTTTCAATTATCACACTTAAATGTCATTTATTTTTTACAACTTATCATTGTTTGTATCATATTTTAATTATTTTCGTCAAGTTTTAAATTTAAAAAAAAAAATTTACAATTTTCGAAAATTTATTTCCTTTAATTTTTAATTCTTTACATTTGTTTCATAATTTCAAAAATTGTTAACTATTTATCTGACTTTTCAATTCTTTCATTATTTATATTATTTTTTATATTATTTTCTTCAATTTACAATGACTTTCGTTCTTTTTTATAATTGCAAAAAAGTTTTTACTTATTTCTCTTTAATTAAAACTTGTTCTATTCAATTTTAAATTATGTTTATCTTTTTTCATATATTTTCTCTAATTTTTAATTATTTTCTTTTTTTTGCAATCAACTTGTAAAAGTTTTAAGTATTTTTATGAAATTTTGTTTAATTTTCCTTTATTTAAAATATTTTATGTAATTTGTTTAATTGTTTTCTCAAATTTTAATTTTTTTTTTTTAATTTTAATTTATTTATCTCAATTTTTAATCACGTTTTTTCAATTTTCAATTCTTTTCTCTAATTTTGCATTATTCAATTTTGTTTTAATTTACTTTTAAGATTCTCAAGTATTTTTCTCAAATTTTAATTATTTTCTTTATGTTTAAAACATTTTTATGATTGTTTAAATTACTTTCCCCTATTTTTAATTGATTGTTTTATTTCTTTTTCAATTAATTTGCAAAATTTGCAATTATTTTGTTTAATTTCAATTATTTTTTGCAATTCTTTTTAATTCTAAAATATTATAAATTTTGTCCTAAATAAATATTTATATTATTTATATTAATTTATTTTTAAATATTATATTTAAAATGTTTATTTCTTCTTATTAGATAAATAGTATTTACCGATTTTTTATATTTATTATTGTATTTATAATTTTCAAAATGCATGAAAAACTAATCGCGCGCTTGCGCGCGTTTTATTTTGCTAGTATTATAATAATTAATAGCATAATTAGTAATTAGCATAATTACTAGATTAATACACAACCGAACAAAATAATTTAAAAAATCAAAGAGTTATTAAAAAATATCTTAAAATTATAAATTTTAAGATAATAGTTAAAATTGAAAAAATTGTAGGATATACTTTAAAATTGCGGAAAATAATTAATAATTAAAGGAAATAGATAAAAAATGACGAGAATAATTGAAAAATTGAAGTAAGTATGTGAAAAGTGACGAAAATAATTGTCAATTGAAAACAAAATACGAAAAATGACTCAATTAATAGACAACTGACAAAATAATTGTAAAAATTAAACAAGAAATATTAAATTTAAAGAAAATAATTGCAAATTGAAAAATTAAGAAAAGTATAGAGATAATTATTGGAAATAGTTGCACATTTAACAACTGGATTAAAAATCGAACAAAAAAAATAAAATTAAAATTGAAAAAAAAAATTGAAAATTGAAGAAAGAAATTAAAAGTTGAAGAATGGAATTGAAATTTAAAGAATATCTTAAAAATGGGAAAAAAATTAATTGAAAACAGCGGAGAATTAATGAATATAGAAGAAAGCAATTAAAATCTAAAGAATGGAAATAAAAATTGAACAATGGAATTAAAAATTAAAGAAAATAATTTAATGTATTTAAAATGAAAGAAACTTAAAGATAATCGAAAAAAAATAATAGAAAAAAGGCTATAATTTTTCAAAATTAAGGCAAACTATTGAAAATTGACATTTAGATACTAAGAAAATAACTGAGAATTGACATTTAGACACGAAGAAAATAACTGAGAATTAAATAGAATAGTTCTAGAATTAAATAAATTGAAATTTGAATAATTAAAAAAATAATTATAAAATTTAAAGAGAATAATTGTGTATGGAGAACTGTTGAAAATATAGAAAAAATTATAGATTTATTAATAATGAAATTAAAATTATTGAAATATTTAAAAATTTTAATTTTAATCAAATAAAATAAATTTTTCACAAAGTATGAATTTTGTAGATTATTATTATAGAAGATTGAATAAAAAAAGAATGAATTACAATTTTGACAAATTTTAAAAACATTTAAAAAGAAAAGAATTTTTATGAAATAGAAGAATGATGTTAAAATGAGAATATATTTAGTACAAGATTAAATTTACATAATATAAAATAAAAATATAAAAGCTTTTAAAAAAGTAGACAATTGAGAATTGTAAAAAATTAAGATAAAAGCATCAAATGAATGTTTCCAAAATTCGTAATTATAATATAAAAACAAAACAATTTAAAAGAAGGGAAAATGTTTCTCAGAAATGGAAAAATGATGACAAAAATTAAAGAATTAATTAAAACGCAAGGAAGGACTAAAAAAATAGTAAAACATCAAGAAAATTAAATAAATAGGAAGAAAATGAAGAAATGGTTTTTCCCTAATTTTAACAAACTGTAAAAAATGTAAAAAGTACAAAAAATAAAAATATTTGGTAAGAATCTACTAAAACATTAGAATTAATAAAAATAAAATAAAATAATGTACCTATATAAAGATAAATACAAAGTCCAAAATAAAAATTTAAAAATCCTCTAAAAATAAAAAATTTAGGAAAATTAAACCAATTTTTTATAATATTACACTTAAAACAATTTCAGCAATAAATTTAGAAAAATTAAAGAGAATCTAAAAAGTTTATGAAAGAATAAGTAAGTTTGCAAAAAATCTCGCAAAAAATAGACAAGATGTGAAAACAAATTGAATAACAATACAAAAAATTAAACGTACTTATTTTTAAAAATATGGAAATAATTATGACAATTAACGAAAGATAAAGTTTGGTTATTATAACTATTAATTTATCATATTATCCTACTTATTATAACAAAATTGTGTAAAATAATATTAAATAATTTGCATAAAAAGATGACAATTAAAGAAAATCCTAAAATAAAAAGAAAAATACAAAAAAAAATTAAAAGTAAAAGGAGAAAATTTTTTTAAAATTTGTAAACATAAGAAATTTTACGATAAAAACTAAACGGTTTCAAAAAAGTAATAACTCTTAGAAATATTGAAAGAAATAGTTGAAAAATGATGAGAATAATTAAAAATTTGATGGGAATATACTAAAAATAAGGAAAATAACTGTCAATTTAAAACAAAATTCGAAAAATGATTAGATTAATAGACAACTGAAAAAAATAATTGAAAAAATTAAATAAGAAATATTAAATTTAAAGAAAATAATTGCAAATTGAAAAATTAAGAAAATAGATGAAATAGTTGTTGGAAATATTCGCACATTCAACAACTGGGTTCAAAATCGAAAAAAATAATTAAAATTGACAAAAAAAAAATTAAAAGTTGAAGAAAGCAATTACCTATACATTGAAGAATTGAATTTAAATTTATGAAATATACTTAAAAATTGAAGAATGGAAATAAAAACTGAAGAATGGAATTAAAAATTAAAGAAAATAATTGAACAAATAATTTAAAATTAAAGAAACTTAATGATAATCGAAATAATAATAGAAAAGTGTCGATAAAAATAATAATAATAACAATTGAATTGAAGTTTTAAAACAATTTTGATGAGTGAAAAAAGTAATTGAAAAAATCCGAGAATTATTGAATATTGAGGAATTAATGGAAAATCGATCAAAATAATTAAAAATTAAAGAGAATATTTGAGAATTGAAGAAAATAATTAAAATTTGAAGAAATAAATTGAAAATTAAAGAATTAAATGGAAATACCAAGAAAATAACTCATAATAAAAAAAAAATTACAATATGAGAAAAATAATTAACTACTAAAAAAATAATTAACAATTGAAAAAAATCGCAGAATGGTGAGAATTATCGGGATTACATTTTTTTTTTAATTAATGAATGATCATAAAATTGAAGGAAAATAATAAATTGTCAATTAGAAACTGATGAAAATTATGAATAAAATTGTAGAAAATAAATGACAATTAAGGAATTGTATTGAAATTTCAATAAAATAATTTATAATTGAAAGAAAATTTACAAAATGACTAAAATAATTAAATATTAAAGAAAATAATTTAGAAATACGGAAAATAATTAAATATAAAGAAAAATTTTAAATCTGTTGAGAATAATCGCCAACAGAACAGAATATCTAAAAATAATTAAAGAATAATTATAAAATTTAAAAGAGAATAATTGTATATTGAAAATTGTTGAAAATTATAGCTAATTATTTTAATTTTCTACATTTACAAACTAATATAATATAAACCTAATTTTATTTATATGGTTTTAAATTGATTTAAACATTAATTAGTATAGGAATTACAAAGTTACTCATATTTTAATATTAATAAACTTCAGTTATTTTAAACTTTTAATTCTTTAAATTTTAATTAATAAAAATTGTAATTAATTCCAAATTTGAACTATTATAAACTTGACATATTTCAAAATCTAATAATGCATATTTAAATTATTTTAAACATTAACCATTATATAAAAACTTCTAATTATACAAAAAAATTTCATTCTATATTAAATCTTTAATCAGTCCAAATTTTGAAAATAATAATTTAGACTATAATTTGAATCAATGAAAATTGGGCCTAATGGAATTTGAAATTAAGTAAAATTTATATTTACAAAAAAAAATGTGAAAAGTTTAAATGTTTAGTTATTAATAATCAGAATAATAAAAACCCAAGTATTGATTAAAATTGAGATAATTTAAAGCTTTATAACCAATAAAAATTTAGATAAATTCAAACTTCAATAAATTAAAACTTTTAAAATTTTAGTTACACAAAAACTTTTATATTATTATTATACAATTATTTAATTTTTTGAGAATTTAGTAAAACAGTAAAGATTAATTCATATGAAACTTTTTTTTTTAAAACCTGTTTAGAACCTGTTCTTGAAAAGTTTGCATTTTGAAAACATTTATATTACTTTCAACTTTTAATATTATTAAAATATATTTATAAAATTTACATTTATTACACAGATTGAAAGAGGACATTTAAAAGAGTCTATTTTTCTACTTAGTCAAAAGTTGACAAAACATGAGATTGCATAAAAAATAATACAAATTAATAATATGAGATTATTTGTATTTATCTATTCAAAACATTTTTTTTATTACGTAGTTTCGGTTAAAAAATTTCGAAATATTTTCTACTCAGTAACCCTCATTACCTTCTTTCTAATTTCTTTAACACACAAATCATTATTTAATTAAGGTAACAAAAATCCATTCAACTTCCTAATTGAATTTTAAACTTAATAGAAAACAATTAAAATCTGAAATTTTAATTAAATTTGAAAACAATTTTTTTTTTCAAATTTATAGTTACATTTTTAATAATTTTTAAACAATGTAAAAAAGAAAAACAATATTAAAATAATTCTTACCTCAACACCCCAAAGATCTAGTCGTTTACCAGCACTTTTACTAAAAACTTTAACTTCTTGATTTGATTTGAATGAAAGAATATTCTTATCATTGGAAAAGTAGGTTGACAATGTCTTCGCCAATGATACGGGTTCTGTTGATAAAAGACGTGAAAAATATATAGTAAACGAAATAGTAAATAAGAATGCGAGCTGTCAATCAGTTACAACATATAAGTAAAGTATGGCTTCAATTACCAGAGCACTGTTCATCATAACATAGTCGCTTATCCGAAATAAGTGCTAAACTAGACGATATTAAAATGTTTATTATAATAAATAATGAAAGGAGAAATATCATAAATGGGGTAATTTTCGTCATATTTCTACTATTGCAAAGTTCCACATCACTCCAAAATCACACAGCCTTGGACGCACGTCGCACTCATGGATTATTCGTTTATGAGAAAAGAAACATGAATAAAATGATAAAGTCCTATTTTTCATCTTTAAAATAAGTGCCACCTGGAGAAACCTGAAAGAACTATTACACGGCGGGAAATTTAAAAAAATTTGTTGATTCTAAGCAGAGTTGGGAAGTTACGCGTAACTTCCATATTTTGTTGTAAATTACATTGTAATTTACATATGTAAAATACGTATTTTACACTATTTTACCCCCAAACAAAAAAAGACACGGGTGCAGGAAATTTCCCAAAAACCCAAAAGGTCGTATATCTAAATGGTCGAATTTCAAAAAGTCAAATCTCTAAACGGTCGAATAACGAAATGGTCGAATAAGGTAGTTCAAGTTCGGTGGGGAAAAATTCAAGATGGCCGCTTGCTGGGGCCCAGGGATGTAAAGTTACGCGTAACTTCGAGTTTTTTACGTAAATTACATGAGTTTTTTACATTTGTAAATTACGTAACTTACCCCCCACTCCGAAAAAATACATTGTTTGAAGGAATCAGGACGTAAATTACGTACGTAATTTACATGTAAAAAATTATGTAATTTACGTGGTGTAAATTACCTTTACATCCCTGCTGGGGCCTAAAAATGCATTGTAGTCAATGGAGCAAAATCAGTTATTTAAAAATAACTTTTTAAAAACAAATTTTTGAACCTATGTTTATTAGCAAATTATTTTTCTTTCATTGAAAGCTATTTTTTAAAATAATAAAATTTAATAAAATTGTTATATCAATTTTTATTGTTTTAAAAAATAGCTTTCGATAAAAGAAAAATAATTTGCTAATAAACATAGGTTCAAAAATTTGTTTTTAAAAAGTTATTTTAAAAAAACTGATTTCGTCCCATTGGCTTCCATGCAAAGCTGTGCTCCAGTATCCTCCATATTGGATTTTCCCCCACCGAATTTGAACTACCTAATATCCAAATGATCGAATATCCAAAATGTCGAATGTACATTTTGTCGAATTTCCAAATGATCGAACATTGGCGGATCCAGGGGTGGGGGGCACGGGTGCTTGCCCCCCCCCCCAAAAGCCTCATATTTAACCATGAGAGTGAGAGAGATAGCACTATAGTACTATCTCTTTCTCTCTAATGCAATACCCCCTCCAAAAACCTTGTCTGGATCCGCCACTGTGATTGATTGAATATCTAAATGGCCGAGTTTCCAAATTGTCGAATGTCTATTTTTTGGAACTAACAAATTGTCGAAATTCAAAAATGTCGAATTTCCATATTGTCGAATGTTTATTTTGTGGAATTTCCAAATTGATGAAATTCAATACTGTTGAATTTCCAAGTTGTCGAATATCCATTTTGCCGAATTTCTAGATGATCAAATATCCAAATTATCGAATTTCTACATTGTCAAATATCCATTAATTAGTGCTCGAAATTAACAATTTCCATAATGATTTTGCGAACTAGTCTAATCTACTATACCTACCAACACATTTCATAGATAGGAAACTCACATGAAAAAAAATATTTCAACCTTTTGGACATTCGACCATTTAAAGATTCAAAAAGGTGGATATTCGACAATTTCAAAATTTGACAAAGTGGATATTCCAATTTGGATATTCCATAATTTGGAAATTCATACAAAATAGATATTCGACAAAATGGATATTCGACAATTTGCAAATTCGACAAAGTGGATATTCGACAATTTTAAAATTCAATAATTTAGAAATTTGAAAATTAGACAAAATAGATATTCGACAAAATGGATATTTGACAATTTAGAAATATGACAATTTAGAAATTCGACAATTTGGAAATTCGATTATTTGAATATTCGACAAAGTAATAGAAATTTGACAATTTGAAAATTCAACCATTTATAAATTCGACCATTTGGAAATTCGATTATTTGAATATTCGATTATTTGGAAATTCATACAAAATAGATATTCGACAATTTTGAAATTCGACCAAATGGATATTCGACAATTTGGGAATTTGTCAAAGTGGATATTCGGCAATTGGGAAATTTGAAAATTCGACAATTTGGAAATTTGACAATTTAGAAATTCGACAATTTGGATATTAGATCGTTTGAATATTCGACAAAGTAGTTTTTTTGACAATTTAGAAATTCGACAATTTGGAAATTCGATTATTTGAATATTTGATTATTTGGAAATTCATACAAAATAGATATTCGACAATTTTGGAATTCGACAAAATGGACATTCGACAATTTGGGAATTCGTCAAAGTGGATATTCGGCAATTTGGAAATTTGAAAATTCGACAAAATGGATATTCGACAATTTGGAAATTTGACAATTTAGAAATTCGACAATTTGGATATTAGATCATTTAAATATTCGACAAAGTAGTTTTTTGACAATTTAGAAATTCGATTATTTGGAAATTCATACAAAATAGATATTTGGCAAAATTGATAATCGACAAAATGGACATTCGGCAATTTTCAAATTCGACAAAATGGACATTCGACAATTTGGGAATTCGTTAAAGTGGATATTCGGCAATTTGGAAATTTGAAAATTCGACAATTTGGAAATTTGACAATTTAGAAATTCGACAATTTTGATATTCGATCAATTGAATATTAATTCGTCAAAGGACACTGAAAAAAATGTATTTGATTCAAATAACCAATTACTTGACTATTATCAAATAAATATTTACTTATGTTTCTTATTAGTACAAAATTTATTGAATCGGTTTTTGACAATTATGAATCGGTTATGTAATTTTGAGGCTAGATTGTCATATTTTACACAAAATTCGGAATTTTTAATTAATTGTTCTACTTTAATAAATTTTGTGCAGGGCTTTTAGATTTGATAATACTTTTTAAAATTGAACAAATATATTAAATTTTTGTTTAAAATATTTCTAAAAAATGAAAAACACTTGAAAAATTAAAATGAAAGAGAGGTCCGAGAGTTAACACATTAAGACGCTTTTGTACCTCGTCCCGTAACTTTACTTTTGTCTCATTCTACTACACAGCTATTTCATGTTTTTCCATCTTCGTAAATATTTACCGGTAATTACTGGAAATTACCAGTAATGTAATACGTTACCACTGTAAGTAATGTAATATACAATATACGTCCCCAACCCTGCTTAACTACAAAACGAAAAATCAAAAAATACTCAACTTCTTCGTGTTCCAAAACATTCCCAAATAAAACATTAGTTTAAAGTTATTTGGAAATCTCACTTTTGACATTGTTTCGTAAGTAATAGAGGTTTAAATTAGCTTTAAAACTGTACACTCTAAAACATAATTTTTATAAACATAACCTAAGTAGTTTAATAGTTTTATCTTCCAGATCAGAAGTTGACATTAAAAGACCCCAAAATTAAATATTGTTTTTTTCCTCGCGGTTCACTAAGTACATTAATTTACATTTGTTTTTTCCAGTGCGTTGATTAAGTAAACGAATGAATCGTTATTCGATAATACATTGGTGGAAAAAATGAGTGAAAATACACCAACAACGAATAATATGGCTGAAAGTAATGGAGGAGTCGATCATCCGGCTTTTAATGGCAACATAGAAGATCAACCTGGTAAGTTAATATTTTAACAATCTTAGTTTTTATTTAGTAAGTTATAATATTGTTTCATCTGTTTCAAAAAATAATTAATTAATCTGCAGGGCTGTTATTGATTTAAATCATTTGAAAATTTGCATTAAAATCATGATTAAAATAAAAAAAACTTTACAATTCTCCGGATGTCTAATACTCCATGTCTTTAAGTCATTATAATTATAAAAATTCCAAACGTCAATTAAGTCATATTCCAATTTGTTCCAACTTTTAAATTTCAATTAATTCACATTTAAATGCATATTAATTAATGCAAAATAATTAAATAATCAGGGCTGATAAAAATCATGATTTTTTTAAAAAAATCAAAAAATTCGGATTTATTTGATTTAAATCGGATTTTTTTGATTTTAATCAAAAATTGATTTTTTTTAAAATATGATCAATATATAAAATCTCCAAATGTTTATTTGCAAGTAGTTTATTAAAGAAATTAAGAAAAATTAAATAGACAACACAAGAATGAAACAGTGATATAATTATATATAAAAAAGTAATATATAAAAAATTAAACTATTTACGGACACTTTATTAAATTAAATAATAAATAAGAAGATAATTAAAAAAGCGTTAAAGTATATTACTAAAGAGAACAGAATTTTAAAATTAGAAACATTAGAGAATTATTTTACAAATTGAATAAAAAACAAATGAATAAAATTTTGTAAAATTAAAAAAAAATTAAAAGCAAAGAAATTCTATGAAATACAAGAATGTGATGTTCAAATGAGAATATTTAGTACAAGATTAAATTCACATAATATAAAATAAAAGAATAAAAGCTTTCAAAAAAGTAGAAAATTGGGAAATTTAAAAAATATGGATAAAAGCACCAAATAAATGTTTTCAAAAATTCGTAATTATAAGATAAAAACTAAACAATTAAGAAGAAGGAAAATGTTTCTTAGAAATGGAAAAATGATGACAAAAGAAATTAAAGAATTAATTAAAACGCAAAGAATAACTAAAAGAATAGTGAAACATCAAAAAAATTAAATAAATAGGAAGAAAATAGAGAAATCTTCTTTTCCTTAATCTAACATACTAAAAAAATGTAAAAAGATGTGTAAAATAGATGTGAAAAAACTTGAATAAACTTATAAAAAGAATTAAAGTAATTATTTTTAAAACTATGAAAATAATTATGAAAATTAACGAAATAAAAAGTTTAGTGAATGTTATAATAACGAAATTGTCTAAAATTAGATTAAATAATTTGCATAAAAACAGGAAAAATAAAGAAAACCCTAAAACAAAAAGATAAATAAAAAACAAAAATATCAAAAGTAAAAGTAGAAAAAAACTTAAAATTTTGTAAAAATAAGAAATTATGAGATAAAAATTAAACATTTTTGAAAAATTGAAATATCTTAGAAATCTTGTAAGAATATTAAAAAAACAGAATTGTTGTGAATATATAATACCAATAATGTGTAAATTGTAGGTAGTTTGATCATCTGTATTAGCACAATATTTTAAATTTTACAAAGATTAAAATATTGAAATTGAATTTTTTAAGATTTATCCAAAAATTTGTGAGTTTTGTTTGTGGTTTGTGATGTTTTACATGCAGTATTAGACATCCGGAGAATTGTAAAGTTTTTTTGATTTAAATCGTGATTTTAATGCAAATTTTCCAATGATTTAAATCATGATTTAAATCAGTAACAGCCCTGTAAATAATGTTAATTATTTTCCATATTCACAATAATCCTTTCTTTAATTCTTACAAGATTTCTGAGAGATTTAATTTTTCGAAACTGTTTAATTTTTATATTTTAATTTCTTATTTTTACAAAATTTTAAGTTATTTTCTACTTTTACTTTTAATATTTTTTCTTTGTTGTCTTTTTAATTTAAGATTTTCTTAAATTTTTCTCTTTTCATGCAAATTATTTATTATTATTTTACACAATTTCGTTAATATAACATTCACTAAACTTTTTATTTCGTCGATTTTCATAATTATTTTCATATTTTTAAAATAAAATACTCTCATTTTTTTTGTAAGTTTATTCAATTTTGTTCACATCTTGTCTATTTTTGCGAGCTTTTTTGCAAACTTACTTATTCTTCCATAAAGTTTTTAGATATTCTTTATTTTTCTAAATTTATTGTTGAACTTATTTAAAGTGTAGGTAATATTATAAAAATGTTTTTGGTTTAATTTATTAATTTTCTTCATGTTTCACTATTTTTTTAGTACTCTTTTGCGTTTCAATTAATTTTTTAATTTTTGTCATCATTTTTCCATTTCTAAGAAGTATTTTTTCTTCTTTTAAATTGTTTAGTTTTTATCTTGTAATTACGAATTTTTGAAAATATTTATTCGATGCTTTTTGACAAAATTTTATTGGTTTGCAAGGTAAAATTTTTAAATTTTACTGGTTTTTAATTATTTTCTTCAATTTTCAATTATTTTATTCAATGTTCAATAATTATCGTCTTTTTTCAATTATGGATAATTTTATTTGAATTTTCAATACTATTCTTTAATTATCTTCTTCAATTTTCATTTATTTTCTAACATTTTTTTTATAATTTTCTCCAGTTTTTAATTGACAACCTAATATTATCTTTCAGTTTCATAATTATTCTTTAAATTTCCCAATAATTTTGTTCTCTTGTCGATTATTCTCGCTATTTTTCGAACTTTTTTAACTTTTTTTTTTTTGTCAAGTATTTTTCTTAATATTTAATAATTTTACTTATTATTTAGTAATTTTTCTTTTAATTATCAATTATTTTCTTACCATTTCAATTTAATTCTGTAACCTTTACTTTATTTTTTCAATTTTTAATATTTTCTTCAATTATTATTCTCGTCATTTTTTAATTATTTCTTTCAATTATTAATTATTTTTCACAATTTACAATTATTTCCTTCCATTTTTTTCAATTATTTTTCTTAAAATTTATAATTATTCTTTAATTTTTTTAATTATATTGTTCTGTTGTCGATTATTCTCGACAGCTTTCGAATTTTGTTTTTAATTGTCTATTATTTTCATCATTTTTCAGATATTTTCTTCAGTTTTTTATTTATTCTTGTCATTTTTCAATTATTTCTTTCAATTATTAATTTTTTTCCTAAATTTTCAATTATTTTCTACAAATTTTTCAATTTACAATTATTTTTCTTAAATTTTATAATTCTTCTTTAATTTTTAAAATTATTTTATTCTGTTTTCGATTATTCTCGACAGTTTTCTAATTTTTTTTTATTTGTCAATTATTTTCTTATAACTGTAATTCAATTCCTTAATCTTTATTAAGATTTTCTTAATCTTAATTTAATTCTTCTATTTTTTATTATTTTCTTCACTTCTCAATTATTATTTTCAATTTGAAATTGCCGTCTTCAATTTTCAATTATTTTATACAATATTTAATAATTCTCACCTTCTCTTTTAATTATCAGTTATTTTTTTGAAATTTCAATACAATTCTTTAATTATCTTTTTCAATTTTCAATTATTTTATTCAATATTCAACACTGAAAGAAATACTCTAGCTTTATCAGCCATATGATTATTGTTGACAGTTTTTGTAGAACTTCGAATACTATATGAATGAATATCCCATAATGCATCGGTGCGCCACTGACAGTTCTTCTAACCTAAAAATATACATCGCAGTTTCACCAGTCATATGGCTAAAAGACAAATATATTATGGCAGTATCTATATTAGCAATATATTATGGGTGATTTATCCATAATTATGTCAGTACCGTGGAATTATTTCTTTCAGTGAATAATTCTCGCCTTTTTCCAATTATTAATCATTGTTTTTAAGTTTCAATACAATTTTTTAATTATCTTCAATTTTCATTTATTTTTTAAACTTTTTTCTATAATTTTCTTCAGTTTTTAATTGGCAACTCAATATTCTCCTTCAATTTTATAATTATTCATTAATTTTTTCAATAACTTTGTTCTATTGTCAATTATTCTCGCTATTTTTCGAACTTTTTTTTACTTTTTTTTCAATTGTCCAGTAAGTATTTTTCTTAATGTTAATTAAAAGATAAATTACTAAATGACTAAAATAATTATCAATTATTTATAATCAATTATTTTCTTACAATTTCAATTTAATTCTTTAATCTTCAATTTATTTCTTCAATTATTAATATTTTCTCCAATTATTATTCTCGTCATTTTTTCAATTATTTCTTTCAATTATTAATTATTTACCACAATTTACAATTATATCCTACAATTTTTTTAATTATTCTCCTTAATTTAATAATTGTTCTTTAAGTTTATAAATTATTTTGTTCTGTTGTTGATTATTCTTGACAGCTTTCGAATATTGTTTTTAATTGTCTATTATTTTCATCATTTTTCAGATATTTTTTTCAGTTTTTTATTTATTCTTGTCATTTTTCAATTATTTCTTTCAATTATTAATTTTTTTCCTAAATTTTCAATTATTTTCTACAAATTTTTCAATTTACAATTACTTTTCTTAAATTTTATATTAATTTTTTAATTTTTAAAATTATTTTATTCTGTTGTCGATTATTCTTGACAATTTTCTATTTTTTTTTCAGTTGTCAATTATTTTTTCAAAATTTTAATTCAATATTCCTTAATCTTTAATTTATTTCTTCAATTTTTAATTATTTTTTTAACTTCTAAATTATTATTTTCAATTTGAAATTAAAGACTTTAATTTTTAATTATTTTATTCAATATTCAATAATTCTCGCCTTTTTTTAATAATCTATTATCTTTTCAAATTTTATTTTAATTCTTAAATTTTTAATTTATTTCTTCATTTTTTTATTATTTTCTTGAAATTTCAATACCATTCTTTAAATTTCAATTATTTTCTTCTTTATTCCACAATTCTCAGCTTTTTTAATTACTTTTTTCAATTTTTAATTATATTCTTTAAATTTCAATTTCATGTTTTAATTTTCAATCTTTTTCGGTTTTCAATCCAGTTGTTCAATTTGTAATTATTTCCAACAATTATTCCTATAATTTTCTTAATTTTTCTTGTTTCTTAATTTTTTAATTTTATATTTCTTGTTTAATTCTTTGAATTATTTCTTTCAATTACTTATTAATTTAATAATTTTTCGAATTTTGTTTTTAATTGTCAATTTTTTTTGCTATTTTCATCATTTTTCAGATATTTTGTTCAATTTTGTAATTATTCTCGTAATTTTCATTATTTATTGCATTTGGAAAAATTTATAGTTTTAATTGACCAACGACAATGTAAAGTTTCACGCGAATTAAGACTTTTTGAAATGACTAAATTTGCACCTTGTTACAAATTGATTTTCCTATATAATTAATAATATTTTTCTTTTTTTATTCTAGCTAAATCGCCTTTAACAGGAGAAGAAAAATTACACGATGCAGTGGATAATAACAATAAAAAATCAACTCCTGTATCGAGTCAAGGGTCAAATCCAGCAGTCCCTGCTAATCGAGGTAAAAAACGTAAAAAGCCGGTTCGAGATGCAACTGCTCCAAAACAACCTTTAACAGGCTACTTCCGGTAAAATAATTTATATTATGATTTAATTGTTTAAAACCCTATATCTGCAAAAATATAACTAAACTATTTTTTATCCAGATTCCTGAATGATCGCAGAGAGAAAGTAAGGGCAGAAAATCCTACAGTGTCTTTTGCGGACATAACAAAACTGTTGGCTTCCGAATGGAGCAATTTACCGGCTGATCAAAAACAGGTTGTTTATATTAGTTTTTCTTTTACTTTATATTTTAATGTTAATATTATTTTATTTAGTTGAAATGTCTTTAATTATACAATTAAAAAGCAGTTAAAATCTATTTTACTGTTTTATGAATAACTTTGGTGTCTTTTGAAATATTTATTATAATGTTACAGCAATATTTAGATGCAGCGGAACAGGATAAAGAGCGTTACAACAGAGAAATAACTGATTATAAACAAACGGAGGCGTATCGTTTGTTTACCGAAAAACAACAGGAGAAACAAAACGAGAAAAAGGAAAAAGACAGAAATGGATCTGAAGTTTCTCTTGAACAAAACGTATTTAACTACTTTTTATTGTTGAATATTCGCCTGCGTGTATTTAATTTTTCTTCTTTTAAAAAGTTGAATTACTTTTTAGGATACACAACAGGAAAAAGATGAATTTTCGGGATTTGATATTCCAATTTTTACAGAAGAATTTCTGGATCATAATAAAAGTATATAAACTATTGGATTTAAAACTACAACAAAGAATATATCTCAATCATTTTTGGTAATAAATATTTAATATTTATTTTATTACAGCTTGTGAGGCTGAATTAAGACAATTGAGAAAAGCAACGGCCGATTATGAAGGACAAAATGCCGTTCTTCAAAGGCACGTGGATAGTTTACATACGGCAGTCAATCGTTTAGATTCGGAAACTAATCAACAGCATATTTCTAATCAAGCTTTGCAGAGACACTTGGATTCTCTCCGATCGCAATTGACTGGATGCTTTGCCACAATTCCTCTGCAAGGTATTTTTACTAAAGTATTTTTATGTTTAATTACAAATTAAATATGAAATTTTCATTTTTTTCCAGACGCATGACTATTTTTTAAAACTTATTAAGCAGAATCTGCAAAAGATCGAAATCAATAAGAAATAATTACATTTGACACGAATTTTCGTTTTCTCGAATTAATATTTGTCCGAATAAATCAGGGCTGATAAAAATCATGATTTTTTAAAAATATAATCAGTAGATAGAATCTCCAAATGTTTTTTTGTAAGTAGTTTATTAAAGAAATTAAAAAAGCAGCACAAGAATGAAACAGTGACATAAAAATACATAAAAAAGTGGAAACTCTTTCCAAAAAATTAAACTATTTAGGGACATTTTTTTGTATGTATTAAAATAATAAACAAGATGATAATTAATGGATGACAAGAATTAAAGAATTAATTAAAACGCAAGGAGGGACTAAAAAAATAGTGAAACATCAAGAAAATTAAATAAATAGGAAGCAAATGGAGAAATGTTTTTTTCCATAATCTAACAAACTGTGAAAAAAAATGTAAAAAGTACAAAAAATAATAAAAAACAAGAATTACATTGCTTTAATTAAAAAATAATAAAATTTGGTTATAAAATCTAATAATAATAAATAAAAAAATGTTTGTATCAAGATAAATAACAAGTCCACAAAAGAAATTTAAAAATTCCTTTAAAAATAAAAAAAGTTTAAGCAAATTAAACTAAATTTTTTTTTATAATATTACACTTGAAACAAGTCCAATAATAAATTTAGAAAAAAAATTAAGTGTCGGTCAATTGAAAGTTGTGTCACATAAAAATTCGGCTAAATAAATATTCTGTCAAATAAAATCTCTGAAATCCGTCAACTTATAATTCGGATAAAGTTAGTTTATCTGACATTTCTACGAGATGATTATAGTCTATATTCAACAAAAATTAGTGCAAATTAAATTTCAGTTTGTAAAAATGTCCATTAAATTAAAATTCGTACTTTTAAAAATTTATTACCTTGTAATTTGGGCGAATTAAGAATTATTCTTCTGCATAATTTCCATTACTAATAATTATGTTAAAAGGTAATTTTATTATGTATTTATTCGGACAAATATTAAATCGAGAAAACGAAAATTCGGGTCATATGTTATTCTATTTTATTGATTTCGATCTTTTGGATCGATTTTTTTCTGTAGTTTTAATTTTAGCTAACAATTAATATAAATTTGTGTAAAATCTGTAAGAAAAATACTACTAATCAGTCATCCATGAAGATTCTGTCAAATGAATATTCTGGTATTTAAAAATTCGATTAACCTAAAATTCTATAAAATAAAAATTCGTTTAAATTGGAATTCTTTTAAATGAAAAGTTGGTTAAAAGGATTTTGTAAAATGAAAATTCTGTAATATAAATTCAGTGACCTAAAAATTCTGTTAAGTCAAAGTTCGGATTAATTTATGTTCGAGTGAAAACATATTCGAAAATGTGAAAATTCAACTAAAACAAGATTCTTCCTAATGAAATTCTATGAAATTCTATGAAATAAATAATCTAAATAATTAATTTTAGAACTTAATCAATACGTCAAAATTTTTGGTATGAAGATAGCAAAAAATAGTATTAAATTTTTTATCTTCAAGTTATTATTTGAATTAAATAAATTCCAAACGTCAATTAACTCATATTTCAATTTGTTCCAACTTTTAAATTTCAATTAATTCAAATTTAAATGTATATTAATTAATGCAAAATAATTAAATAATATTAATTATTTTTCATATTCTACTAATCCTTTTTTTACTTCTTACAATATTTCTAAGAGATAATTACTTTTTTGAAACTGTTTAGTTTTTATCGTAAAATTTCTTATGTTTACAAAATTTTAAGATTTTTTCTCATTTTACTTTTGATATTTTTTTTGTATTTGTCTTTTCATTTTAGGATTTTCTTTAATTGTCTTCTTTTTATGCAAATTATTTAATATTATTATTTTTTTTTTGTATTTTTATTCAATTTGTTTTTACATCTTGTCTATTTTTTGCAAACTTACTTATTCTTTTATAAACTTTTTAGATTTTCTTTAATTTTTCTAAATTTATTGTTGGACTTGTTTTAAGTGTAATGTTATAAAAAATAGGTTGAATTTTCCTAAATTTTTTATTTTTAAAAGATTTTTAAATTTCTATTTTGGACTTTGTATTTATCTTTATATAGGTAAATTAATTAATTTTATTTTTATTAATTCTTATTTTTTAGTAGATTCTTACCAATTTTTTTGTTGTACTTTTCACATTTTTTACAGTTTGTTAAAATTAAGGAAAAACCATTTCTTCATTTTCTTTCTATTTATTTAATTTTCTTGATGTTTCACTATTTTTTTAGTCCTTCCTTGCGTTTTAATTAATTTTTTAATTTTTGTCATCATTTTTCCATTTCTGAGAAACATTTTTCCTTCTTTTAAATTGTTTTGTTTTTATATTATAATTACGAATTTTTGAAAACATTCATTTGATGCTTTTATCTCCATTTCTTAAATTTCTCAATTTTCTACTTTTTTGAAAGCTTTTATATTTTTGTTTTATATTATGTAAATTTAATCTTGTACTAAATATATTCTCATTTTAACATCATTCTTCTATTTCATAAAAATTATTTTCTTTTTAAATGTTTTTAAAATTTGTCAAAATTGTAATTCATTCTTTTTTTATTCAATTTTCTATAATAATAATCTACAAAATTCATACTTTGTGAAAAATTTATTTTATTTGATTAAAATTTAAATTTATAAATTTTTCAAATAATTTTAATTTCATTATTAATGGATCTATAATTTTTTCTATTTTTTCAACAGTTCTCAATTCACAATTGTTCTCGTTAAATTTTAAAATTATTTTTTAGTTTTTTTAATTATTCTTCTTCAGTTGTCTATTAATCTAGTCATTGTTCGAATTTTTCTTTCAATTGTCAATTATTTTCCTCATTTCTCAATTATTTTCTTTAATATTTAATTATTTTCGTCATATTGTAATTTTTCTTTTAATTCTCAATTATTTTCTTAAAATCTCCATTTAATTCTTTAATTTCTAATTTATTTCTTCAATTTTCAATTATTTTTATCGATTTTTAATTAATTCTTCAATATTCAATAATTCCCGTATTTCTTCATTTATTTTTTTCACTTATAAAAATTATTTTATAATTTCAATTCATTTCTTCAATTCTAGAACTATTCTTTTCAATTCTCAGTTATTTACTTTATAGATATTTAAATTTCACTTTTCAATTAATTTCTTTAATTTTGAAAAATTATCTCCTTTTTTCTATTATTTTTTTCGATTATTATTTTCTCTAATTAAAAATACAATTGTTTAATTATTTTCTGTAATTTTTTCTTCAACTTTTATTTGCATTCTTCAGTTTTAAATTGCTTTTTTCTATATTAATCAATTTTAGGCTTTTTTCAATTATTTTTTTTTACATTTTTAAGTATATTCTTATAATTTCATTTCCATTCTTCAACTTTTAATTGCTTTCTTCTATATTTATTAATTCTCTGCTGTTTTCAATTAATTTTTTTTTCATTTTTCTTTAAATTTAATATTTCTTGTTTAATTTTTACAATTATTTTTTTCAGTTGTCTATTAATCGAGTCATTTTTCGTATTTTGTTTTCAATTGACAATTATTTTCGTCACTTTTCACATACTTTCTTCAATTTTTCAATTATTCTCGTCATTTTTAATCTATTTTCTTCAATTATTAATTATTTTCCGCAATTTATAAGTATATCCTACAATTTTTTCAAATTTAATTATTATCTTAAAATTTTATAATTACTCTTTGATTTTTTAAATTATTTTGTTTGGTTGTGTACTAATCTAGCTATTTTTAGAATTTTGTTTTCAATTGTCAATTATTTTCGTAATTTTTGTTAGAATTATCAATTCTTTTTTCAAATTTTAATTTAATTCTTAAATTTTCAATATATTTCCTTGATTTTTAATTATTTTCTTTAATTTCAATTATTTTTTTCGATTTGCAACAGTTATTTCCAACAGTTAGGCTATAATTTTTCAACTATTTTGTTTAAATTTAATATTTTTTATTTTCCAAACTATTCTTTTCAATTGTATAATTATGTTTATGTAGTCATTTTTTGAATTGTCAATTATTTTCGTCATTTTGGAAATTTCTTTTAATTATCAATTATTTTTTAAAATTTTAATTAAATTCTTAAATTTTCAATATATTTTTTAAATTTTCAATTTATTTTTTACATTTTTAATTTATTTGGAGTTTTTTTTCTATTTTCTCCAATTTCAATTATTTTTTTTTTTTTCAATTTTCAAGCCAGTTGTTCAATTTGCAATTATTTCTTATTTATTATTTTAAGTTTAAAAAAATGTCCGTAAATAGTTTAGTTTTTGAAAAGAGTTTCTATATTTTTATATATTTTTATGTCACTGTTTCATTCTTGTGTTGTTTTTCTAATTTCTTCTTTATTTCTTTAATAAGCTACTCACAAATAAGCATTTGGAGATTTTATATACTGATTATATTTAAAAAAAAAACATCATGATTTTTGTCAGCCTTGCATTTAAGAATAAAGCAATTTGCACAATGTACTAATCTATATAATTCAAATGTTTTTTTAAGGTACACACGAGGGTGCAACGTTACAAAATATAGACACTTATTTGGAGAAACTGGAGTCTTTATTGTCGGGCAGCATTGATCCGTCTTTACGAAACGCTGTTCGTAATGCTGTGTCGCATCTTGAATTAATTGGATGACAATCACCCTCCGCCGTAGCGCCTCCAACTGTAAAACATCATCGCTCACGACATTCGCATCGAAAGTGAGGGTAGCATTTTACTCAAGAAATATTTAAGCTACCCCAGTATTAATACGCCAAACTAACAGAAAGAAAGAAACAAAATTTCCACTTATAAAGTACCTATTTGATTGGCACTTAAAATATTATGTAAATCATAAGCTTTTTGTATTACAAAGACTTGAAAAACTCGCTTTAATGGTAATCAATCATATAAGATTAGTTATAATTACATAACTATGGTGAAATGATTTACAAGTCGTTTATTTACAAAACTACGTGAAAGTGTCGATTCATATTATAAATAATAATTAGAATTAAGAAATAGACTCTAATATAAACGAATGTAATTAAAATTTATGTGTGCATTAAATTACTGAATCTTAATTTGAAAAAGCCGATATTTTTAATTTGGTTAATTCAATGTAATTAGCAGTAATTAATTTTTTTTTGCTTTTAAAAAAATTGTTATTCAAAAATGTGAACCAACCGAAGGAAATAAATTTAAAAGGATAACAGTTTTAATTGACAAATATTATACTTTATTTACAAAAATAGATAGTAATAATTCAATTATTTACAAATATAGTACATTTTTTTTAACACAAATGATTTTTGTTATAAAAAGTATAAATTGATATATAAATAAATTATTATAATAAATGATTTACCTATAAATACGTAAAAACGAATATAACTACTTAGTCAGACTTTTTATTGTTTGTTGCAGTTGATTCAAGGAATACCTGGAAAAAAATGTATTTTAATATTTTTCTCAACTTTTCGTTTACTGTCTATTATAGAAACTTTATTAAATTACCGAAGGGCTCCTGCATTCTTTACCCACTTTCTTTCGCAATCAACTATACTTTTCTCTATTCCAGGTAGTAGAGATTTTACAATTTCAATATCAATTTTGACCAGATGATTCAAGAATTCAAAAGAAGCTTGCATACTACTCGAAAGAGAATTTTGAATCCCATTCAATATCGCATTGTAGAATACTTCACTGTAAAAAGTTTAATTTAATTTTTACTTAATAATTTTTTTTTTTTTTAATAATTCAATTGCTTAACAAACCTCATGGCAGGATTCTGTTTGTAATGGTGATTCGCTAAAACATTTTGTACAAAATCCAGCGTTTGTTGTTTATGTGGATGTGAGCCGTGAACTTTTTTGTAACAATTAATTACGCTTGGTGTACAAACTGAAGCTATTAATTCTGTTACGTGTTGGGGATAATTACTCCCATCTCTTAGTAAATTTTTCAGTAGAATCATCACCTAAAAAATAAAGATTTTTTTTTTTAATTCCACAAAGAAGACCTTAATTTATATATATTTTTCTAATGAAAATAAGTAAATAAATCTTTTCAAAGAAAATATTTCCAAAAATTATAATTTCCAGCCGTTTTTAAATTAATTTAAGTATCTTAAAATAATATTAATAATAATTTTAATATTTGAAACATTTGAAAGGTTTTAGGCAATTTTTCAACTTACCAAAAAGCAATGTTTGTGCGTTGTATTGCCAGTAGGAACAACTATAAAGTGGTCCGAGAGTTTTTCTAAGATAAGTCGACAAAACTTGATTTTCGCTTCGACAAAGCATTTTAAAAGCGAATCGGCGACTTTATAGTTATTTGAACTTATTTCTGTTATTAACAGTGGCAAATACTGTTCAAACAAATCTCTGATTATGACTTGTAAAGCCATATCAGAGTTAACATGCAGATTTTCGATCCCCAGCATAATCATTGAGAATATTTGTTTGGCTAAAGCTTTTATATAACTGAGAGGAGAATTTTCCACTGGTACAGCAACTTTATAGATCAAAAGTTTCAGCATATTATTCGATTGATTCTAAAATAAAAAGGAAAAATGTTAAATTCAAACTAAAAAAGAAAATAAATACAGGGTGTCTAGTAAAATTGTTGGGAATTTATTTAGGGTGGCTACATTTTTTTTAATGAAATTAAATTTCCAGTTGTTCCCGGTCACAAATTTTCTAACAATTAAAACAGTATTTTTAATTTTGAAAAATTTGACTTAATATTTAAAAATATGATTTTATACTTAAATTTAAAATTTACACACTCTTATAATCTAAATAATTATAATTAAAGTTTAAAAAGTTTTATTATTAAAATAAATTTAAATTTTTGGACAATAATTTATCTTAAACATTTAAAACAAATTACGTAGGTACATATTATAATTCCACTAGCAACATTAACTTTGCATTGTTGTTGATCACTTAAAACTATAAACTTTTGCTAATTAAAATAATGAAAAATACGAAATAGAAAAATATATCTGAAAAATGACAAAAATAATTAAGAATTGAAAACAAAATTCAAAAAATGTCTACATAATTACACAATTGAAAAGAATAATTTAAAAAACTAAACAATAAATATTAAATTTAAACAAAATAGTTGAAAAAATATAGGAATAACAGTTGGAAATAATTGCAAATAGAACAACTGGATTGAAAATCGGAAAAAATAATTGAAATTGAAGAAAATAATAAAAACTTTGCGAAAAAAATTGAAAACTTCAGAATTAAATTAAAATTTGAAAAAATAATAATTGATAATTGAAAAAAAATTACAAAATGACGAAAATAATTGACAATTGAAAATAAAATTCTCAAAATGATAATACACAAGCGAATAAAATAATTTTAAAAATCAAAGAATAATTATAAAATTTTAAGATAATAATTGATAGTTGAAAAATAAAAGGAAATAATGGAAAATTGCGGAAAATAATTAATAATTATTAATAAGAAGAATTGACTAATAGAAAAAAAAATGTGAAAAATGCCAAAAATAATTGTCAACTGAAAAATTAAAAAAAATTATAGGAAAAATTGTTGGAAATAATTGCAAATTTAATAACTGGATTAAAAGTCGAAAAAAGATTAATAGATAACTGAAAAAAATAATTGAAAAATTTTAAACAAGAAATATTAAATTTCAAGAAAATAATTGCACATTTAACAAGTGGATTGAAAATAAAAAAAAAAAGTAATTGAAATTGAAGAAAACAAAAAAAAATTGGCGAAAAAAATTGAAAACTTAAGAATTAAATTAAAATTTGAAAAAATAATAATTGATAATTGAAAAAAAAAATTACAAAATGACGAAAATAATTGACAATTGAAAATAAAATTTACAAAATGATAATACACAAGCGAATAAAATAATTTTAAAAATCAAAGAATAATTATAAAATTTTAAGATAATAATTGATAGTTGAAAAAGAAAAGGAAATAATGGAAAATTGCGGAAAATAATTAATAATTGAAGGAAATAATTAAATAAATGACTAGAATAATTAAAAAACTGAAGAAAATATGTGAAAAATGACGAAAATAATAGGAAAAATTGTTGGAAATAATTGCAAATTTAACAATTGGATTAAAAATCGAAAAAAATAATTAAAATTGAAGAAAGCAATTAAAAGTTGAAGAATTGAATTGAAATTTAAAGAAAAGAATTGAAATTAAAAAAATATATTAAAAATTGAAAAAAGTAATTGAAGAAAGCCGAGAATTAATTAATATAGAAGAAATCAATTGAAAACTGAAGAATGGAAATGAAAATTCATGAATGGAATTAAAAATTAAAGAAAATAATTGAACAATTGTATTTGAAATTAAAGAACTTTATGGTAAACGAAAAAAATAATAGAAAAAAGTCAATAATTTTTTAATATTAAAGAAATAATTGATAATTGAAAAGTGGAATTTAAATTTGAAGCAAATAACCGAGAATTGAATAATTGAATTAAAATTTTAAAACAATTTTTACGAGTGGAAAAAATAACTGAAAATTAAAGAAAATATTTGAGAATAGAAGAAAAGAATTAAAAATTGAAGAAATAAATTGGAAATTAAAAAATTACATGGAAATTTCAAGAAAATAATTGATAATTAAAAGAAAAATTACAATATGACAAATATAATTAAATATTGACGAAAATAATCACCTTTTAAAAATAATAATTAACGATTGAAAAAAATGCGAAACATGGTGAGAATAATCCGCATTTAAACAAAATTTTTTTTTAAATTAATGAACAATTATAAAATTGAAGGAGAATAATAAATTGTCCATTAAAAACTGATGAAAATTATGGAAAAAATTGTAGAGCTAAATGAAAATTGATGAAACTAATTGGAAATTCAAGAATTGTATTAATTCTTCAAGAAAATAATTGATAATTGAGAAAATTCGAGAATTATTGAGTATTGAATAAAATAATTGGAAAACAAAGAAAGCAATTAAAAATTGAAGAAAGTAACTGAGAATTAAAAAAAAAATTGAAAATTTATATTTTAATTTACTCAGGCTTTTAAATTACAATAATTCTAAATGTAAATAATCTAAAATTGATTCTTTCGTTTATCGACAACAATAATTTTTCTACTTCTAACAAATTTCTAAGAAACTTTACTTCTTCGATATTGTTTAATTTTTATTTTATAAATAATTTCTAATTATTTAAAAACATGTATTCGGTATATATCTATCTACAAAAATATATTTTAGACTGCGGGATGTAAAATAAATAAATAAATAAATATTGTCTTCATTTTTCTAATGTTTCCAAAACTTATCTTCTCTTATTTGATTTTGCTTAAAATTAATTTTAAACTAAATTTTCACATTCAATTATAATTTTTCTATTTTTAGTCATTTTTCCATTTTCAAACTGTTCAATTTTTTTTCTTAAAAATTCTTATTTGTTCAAATTTTCAAAAAAAAGTCTGTTTTTTTTCTTTAATTTTTAAAATAAGTTTTTGTTTTGCAAATTTTTAAAAGATATTTCTTTATTATTATTTATTTTAATGTTTTTCGTTAATTTTCTTATTTCCTTTGCTAATTTGACAAACAATGTCAGTAAATATAAATGTATATTTTGATTGAATGTTTAGTTTGTTGTATATATATATATTTTTTTTTTGAATAGGTAAAATCCACAACTTTTTTAATTCAATAAGTTCCGTATTTTTGCGCCAATAAAGTTTTAAATTGTGCTTTTCTCATTTATTCATGAATTGTTTGATTTTGATTTAAGGTTTTGTTCCTTTCTCATTATCTCGTATTTCTTAAGGCTTGTTTAACTTTTTTTTAAACAATAATTTTTAGTTGAGACTTTATATTT
Organism: Ganaspis brasiliensis; assembly: GCA_037103525.1. Lineage (NCBI taxonomy): Eukaryota > Metazoa > Arthropoda > Insecta > Hymenoptera > Figitidae > Ganaspis > Ganaspis brasiliensis. Next base: position 3,394,704 of record JAZKLR010000211.1, read on the forward strand.
TTGTAGACTTTCATTTTGTAAATAATTACTCATTTTTCCACTTTTTTTCTGTAGTATTTTTTTAAACCAAATTTATATAGTATATACCTATATTTTTTTATAAATAAAAATTATAAATAAAAATAAAAATTTTATTAATTAAATTATAAAAATTAAATGTATACAATATTTGCTTTTAAAACAATTAATAGTCAAATAATCAATTATTAATCATTGAAGAAAACAATTTGGAAAAATTTTAATTTACGATTGGGGAAATTTGAGATTTATCTTTTGCCACCATAAAATAAAAATACTTCCTTCTCGTGGAAGAAATATAATTTAAAGATACACTGAAGCTTCACTTATTTTAACCCGATCCACGCAAATCCAAGACAAAAGTCGCACTTATTTTAACTTCCATGTACTTATAGAGAACTTCTCTGATTGGATGATCCAATTCGTAGTAACCAATGAAAATGTTAGTTAGTTTTGATTGGTCTACAAGTTAAAATAAGTGAGACTTGGAATTGTTAAAATAAATACAACTTCAAATAAGCGAGACTTTAAATAAGTGAAGTTAAAGTGTAATTTCAATTAAATAAAAATAAACAAAATAATTACAATTTTAATAAAAAATGTGTTTTAAGAATTTTAACTCAATTTACTTACTCGATGGTACATTATTGGAGCACAGCAAATAATAAGAGTACCAACGCATCTGTAGATCCAGAAAGCAAGTTCTGACGAAATATTTTTCTCTGATATCGGCAAAAGAATCCACTTGTCAATATTTTTAAAAAAGTCTTTATATTTCGTGTCGAACTGCAATCGCTCTTGATCCATCTAAAATCCATTAGACAAATTGTAAATTTTAAAACTAGAAACATTAAAAAAAATACTGTTACAAAGTAGAACATTAATTTTCTTTTTCACTTTCTTTTCTCCTATAAACAAATTTATATTAAAATACTTTTTCTATTAAAAAAAAAAAACGTTCAACTGACATACATTTAAACTATTTCGTTTGGCCGCGAAAGCCATGATGAATTCAATGATCGGTTCTCTAGAATCTTGAATTTTCAAAATTTCGCCCGGATTTTTAAAAATCTGCTGAATGATATCTAACCGCAGAATATATTGCGTTAAATATTTCGCGACTTTGTTTTCCTCGGGATAATTCAAGAAACAGCTTCGAATCCAAACCTAGAATTATTGAGATGAAATAAAAATTATTTTTTCAAAATTTCAGAACAAACTTTTTGTTCATAAATAAAAAATACTTACTTGAACAGTAATTAGATCAAAGTCTTTTATATTTTTTTTAAGACTCTGAACTGCGGAATTGTTGCTCAAAATCAGGACAAGATAGGATCGAAGTAATCTGCAACAATGTTTTATTGTAAAATCGTTATCAGTTATAAATTATGGATATAAAATAACATGTTTGGAAAAAGACATACATTAAATTGGACTAAAAAAATGTGCATAAGAAAAGAAAATAATTTTGAGAAATAAAATAAAAATACCTCGGGTCTTTGACATTTATTGACGTAAAATGTTTAAAAAGACTTTCGGATGGCTGACGATGTTTTTCATCGACAGATGTTTTATTTAATCCTTCAATAGTAAAAGCTGCCGCAAGTTTTGACATGTTTAAGTAGAAATCTCCGATTAGGGAAGGATCTAGAACTAATAGTCGAATTCTACAAGCCACATGACACCATAAAGCCTCCAGCATTAATTTAACTCCTCCTGAAAAATGATTTACATCCGATTTGAATTAATTTTGAATCAATAATTAAATTACTGACATAGGCTTTGAACTGTAACAAGAAACTCAAAAATCTACAAATAACGAAGTTTCAAAAAAAGTACAAGAAAAAAGAAGACAAAAAATTAAATATAAGAAAAATTACATGAAAAATACAATCAAAAAAGAAAGGTTTCAAAATAAGCGAAAATGGGGAAAAAATGAAAAGTTGAAGGAAAGATAATGATAAATGGAAAATTTTTGTTAATTAAAATCAAACAAGTTAGGAAAAAAAAGAAAATTACAAAACAATTTTTTAAAACGATACTAATATATATAAAAAATATAAAAAGATAAGAAAAAAAGTCTACTAAAGAAATAAGAAAATTCTTTAAAATTAAAAATGTCATGGATATTATTAGAAAAAAAGAGATTTTTTTTAAAAAAAGTTCATAAAAATGACAACAACAAAAAATGACAAAAAATGTACAAACAACAAACTAGAAAATTAAATTGGACTCAAAAACTTAAAACATTTACTGACATTTTTTGTTAAATTAGCAAAATAAATAAGAAAATTAAAGAAAAATTTTGATCGAATAAAATTTAAATGCATTTAAATTTGAATAAATTAATTTTTATTAACAAATGCTTCGATTCAGGGTGTCTACTAATTTCGTCCCACAAAATTCCCGATCATTTTTCGGTTTTTCACGGTTTTTGTTCCTATTTTTCCCGGTTTTTTCTCTTGTTAACTTAAAATTTATTTTAAGTATAAATAGACCTACAAATGGCTACAAAAATTGAATATAACAGTTGATAATTGAAGAAAATAATTGAAATTCAAAGAAAATAATTGAGAATTAAATATTAAACTTTACAAAAAATAATAATTAAGAATTAAAAGAAACAATAATGAAAAGAAATAATTAATAATTGAAAGAAATAATAGAATAATGACAAAGATATTTGACAATATGAAACAAAATTTAAAAAAAAGGAAATATTAATCGACAATTAAACAATAAATGAAAAAATTAAACAATTGTTATTAAATTCGAAGAATATAATTGAAAATTGGTCAACCAGATAGAAAATCAAAAATTTAAGTTAATAATTCAAAATTGATGAAATAAATTGAAAATTAAATAATGAAATTGAAATCGGAAAAACACAGAATTATTGAATATTAAAAAAAAAAAATAATTGGAAATTGAGAAATTAAATTGAAAATTAAAGAAAATTACTGAACAATTGGATTGAAAAAAGAAGAAAATAATTTATAATTAAAAAAAAATGGAAAATGCCAGGAATTATCTAATATTGAAGAAAACATTAAAAATTGAAGAATAGAATTGTTATTTAAAGAAATTAATTGAGAATTGAAAAAAATAATTGAACAATTAAATTGAAAATAGAAGAAAATTATTGAAAATTGAAGGAGGTTTTAAAACATGAAATAAATAACTGATAATTGAAAAACATTAATTGAAAAAAGTTGAGATTACTGAATATTGAAAAAAAAAACAATTGAAAATTGAACAAAATAATTAAATATTAAAGAAAATAATTGAAAATTGAAGAAATTACTTAAAAATTGAAGACAATATTTGAAAACAGCAGAAAAATTTAGAAATCGATGGAAATAATTGCGAGTTGATAAAAATAATTTAAAACTTATCAATTTAAATTAAAATTGAAAGAAAAATATAATTTAAAAAAGCTGAGAATTGTGAAATATTGAAGAAAATTGAAAAGAAATTGAAAATTGAAAGAATTTGAGAAATTGAAAGAAATATGAAAAAATAATTGGAAATTGAAGAAAATAATTAAGAATTTAAAAAAAATCATTGTAAAAAGCCTAGAGGTATTGAATATTGAAAAAATAATTGAAAATTGAAGAATGGAATTGAATGTTGAAAATTATAATTCAAAATTAAAGAAAATAATTCAAGAATTGAACAATTGAATTGAAAGTAGAAGAAAAGAAGTGATAATTGAAGAAAAAAGAAATTGAACAACCCAGGAATTATAGAATTTGAAGAAAACAATAAAAAATTAAGAATAATAATATAATTGTAATTTAAAGAAATCAATTAAAAATTGTAGAAAATAATTTGAAATTGAAGAAAATGTGATTATATCAAAATTGTTAAATAATAATTAATGAATTGAATTGCAGTTTCAAAAACATAATTAATAATGAAAAAAAACTATTGAAAAAAGCGGAAAATTATAGATTATAGAAGAAAATAATTGAAAATTGAAGGAGTTATTGAGATGTGAAATAAATAAATGATAATTGAAAAAAATAGTTAACAAAAGTCGAGAATTATTGAATATTGAATTAAATAATTAAAAATTGCAGGAAATAATTGAGATCTGAAGAAATAATTAAAAATTGATGAAAATAATTGAAAATTGAAGAAAATAATTGGAAATTGAATCAAATAATTGGCAATTGAAGAAAATAGTAGAAAATCGAAGAAAATAATTGGCAACTGAAAAAAATAATTTAGAGTTGAAGAAAATAATTAAAAATTGATTAAAGTAATTGAAAATCGTATAAAATATTTCAGAATTAAAAAAATAATTAGAAATTGCTGAAAATAATTGAAAATTGAAGAAAATACTTGAGAAATGAAGGAATAATTTGAAATTAATGAAAATAATTCAAAATGGAAGAAAATAATTGAGAATTGAAGAAAATAATTGAGAGTTGAAGAAAATAATTGAAAACTGACGAAAATAATTGTGAATTTCTGAAAATAGTTGAATAATTGAAGAATTGAATTTAAGCTTCAAGAACGTAATCTATAATTGAAAGAAAAATATTGAAAAAAGCCGAGAATTATTTTATATCGAAGAAAATAATTGAAATATGATGAAAATAATTGATAATTGAAAGCACACAATAGAATTGCCCATAACTATATAAACTATTATGCAATGTACGGTCTAATAAAAAAACTGAAGTTCTATCTACATTTTTTCATAATAATTTGACTTTTTCATTTTTAATGTCGTTCATTGTTTCTGCGGTATTGTTAGTGTTCAGAAAAAAAGATAGTAGACAAACGTCTATATTTCATGAGAATATATTATATTACCTTTTAATTTTTAATGTAAATTTTTTATTTTTCAATTGCATAATTGTCGCATAATTACACAAAATTTAACCGTATAATCAGATTGGTTCAAAATGCATAAAGTTACCATTTTTATTTATAAAACAAATTGATATATTAGTCAAATTTATTAGCCCAGAAATAAAATTCCTGGTTAATTCCCGGTTTTTTCGGTTAGTAGACACCCTGTTCGATAAATAAAAATAATAATTACTTGAAAATTGGGTAGTTTGGAATTTGAATTAATAAAAAAAAATATAAATTCAAAACCTCAATCTTACCAAGATTAGTGTTCGAATTGGCGAGTTTATTGCACTTTTCAAAAATAACGACAAGAATTTGAGTCAAACTTTCAAATCCACTTCTTGGTGCATCTGAGAAATACCGATCAATCCAACCGCCGATAAAAATATGCTCTCCTTGATCCAACATTTCACAAGACTCTATAATCACAGTTAAAACTTCCACGAAAGAAACCATCATTGATCGTGAATTTTCGTCTTTTTGACAACACAGAAGGTTGATCTGAAATATTCAATTAAGTAAAAATTCAATAAATTTTATGTATTTTGTACAAAAGCATAACTTGTAATGATTTTACGTAACGTATTTAGGGTGGCCACTTTTTTATGAAATTAAATTTTTGGAAATTTCCCGGTTTTCCCCGGTCAATTTTTTGGATTTTCTGGTCACAAGTTTTCGAATAATTAAAACAGTATTTTTAATTTTGCGAAATTCGACTTTATATTTAAAATATAACTTTATACTTAAATTTTATATTTGCACATTCTTATAATCTTATTAATTATGATTGAAGCTTAAAAAGTTTTATTATCACAAAATATTAAAATCTAAATTTTTGGTCAATAAATTATTTTAAACATTTAAAAAGAATAACGTATTATAAATTGTTGTTGGTAAAAATTGCATTGTTGTTGGTCATTTAAAACTATAAATTTTTGCAAATTTAAATAATGAAAATTACGAAATTGAAGAATACATCTGAAAAATGACGAAAATAATTGAGAATTGAAAAATTTCGAAAAATGATTAGATTAATAGATAACTGTAAAAAATAATTGAAAACATTAAACAAGAAGTTTTAAAGTTGAAGAAAAGAATTTCGAATTGAAAAATTAAGAAAAGTATAGGAATGATTGTTGGAAATAATGCACATTTAACAAATAGCTTAAAAATCGAAAAAAATAATCAAAATTGAAGAAAATAATAAAAAATTGAGCAATTAAATTGAAAATTTAAGAATTTAATTAAAACATGAAAAAATAAGTAATTATTGAAAAAAAATTAAAGAATGACGAAAATAATTGACAATTGAAAACAAAATTCAAATAATGGTTGGATTAATACACATCCGAACAAAATAGTTTCAAAAATCAAAGAATAATTCTAAAATTTTAAGATAATAATTGAAAATAGAAAAAATTGTAGGAAATAATTGAAAATTGCGAAAAAAAAAATAATTGAAGAAAATAGTTGAAAAATGACGATAATAATTGGAAAATTGAAGAAAAGATGTGAAAAATTACAAAAATAATTGCAAATTGAAAACAAAATTCAAAAAATGGCTAGATTAATAGACAACTGAAAAAAATAATTGGAAAAATTGAACAAGAAATATTAAATTTAAAGAAAATAATTGAAAATTGAAAAATTAAGAAAATTATAGGAATAATTGTTGGAAATACTTGCACATTTAACAACTGGATTGAAAAACGAAAACAATAATTAAAATTGAAAAAAATAATTGAAAATTGAAGAAAGCAATTAACAGTTGAATAATGCAATTGAAATTTAAAGAATATACTTAAAAATGGAAAAAAAAGTAATTAAAAAAACCCGAGAATTAATGAATACAGCATAAAGCAATTAAAAACTAAAGAATGGAAATCAAAATTAAAGATTGGAATTAAAAATTAAATAAAATAATTGAACAGTTGTATTTAAAATTAAAGAAACTTGAAGATTATCGAAAAAAGTAATAGAAAAAAGGCGATAATTTTTTAATATTTAAAGAAAATAATTGAAAATTGACAAGTGGAATTTAAATTTGAAGAAAATAGCTGAGAATTGAAGAGAATATTTTTAGAATTGAATAATTGAATTGAAATTTTAAAACAATTTTTATGAGTGAAAAAAATAATGGAAAAAATTCGAGAATTATTTAATATCGAGTAATTAATTGAAAATCGATGAAAATTCAAAAAAAAAATATTTGAAAATTGAAGAAATAAATAGGAAATTAAAGAATTATGTAGGTACCCAAATGGTAATTTCAAGAAGATTATTAATACTTAGAAGAATAATTACAATATGACGAAAATAATTAACTATTAACTGTTAACAATTGATAAAAAACAATAAAAAATGGTGAGAATAATAATCGGCATTCGAACAAAAATTTTTTTAAATTTAATGAATAATCATAAAAGTCAAGAAGAAAAATAAATTGTCAATTGAAAACTGATGAAAATTAGGAAAGAAATTGTAGTATATAAATGAAAATAGAAGAAAAAAATAATTGAAAATTGAAGAATTGTATTGAAATATCAAGAAAATAATTGATAATTGAGAAAATGCTAGAATTATTGAATATTGAATAAAATGATTGAAAAGCGAAGAATGCAATTGGAAATTGAAGAAAATAATTGAGAATTGAAGAAAATAATGAAAAATTAAAGAAATAAATTGAAGATTAAAGAAATAAATTGAGGATTAAAGAATTAAATTGAAAATTTAAGAAAAAATTTGGTAATTGAAAGAATAATTACAAAATGACTATAAAAATTAAATATTAAAGAAAATAATTGACCATCGAAAGAAAAATTTGAAAACTGTCGAGAATAATCGACAACGCAACAAAATAATTGTATATTGAAAACTGTTGAAAATTATAGAAAAAATTATAAATTCATTTATTAATAAAATTAAAAGTATTTGAACTGATATTTATAAATTTAAAGTTAATCAATTTAAATGCATTTTTTAAAAAGTATCTGATTTAAAACACAAAATATCTATGTGCTAAACTTTAGGTGTGAACAGACAAAAAATGAATGACAGAATGAAAGAACTTGCGGATTATTATTATTACTATAAATTTGTGATATATGAAAAAAATTGATTTTCGATAAAATTTCTCAGAACTTTTAGATCCACGAAGAAATTCCCGCTTTAGTAATAAATTTCTCGATGAATTTTTGTAATTTTCGGACATTTCCCGGTTTTCTGGTCCAGTGGCTACCCTGCGTATTTTTTATAATTAAACTAACCACATTTGTGAAAGTGTCCGACAATCCAGAAAAATTAATTTTCTGTTCTTTATACAACAAAAAAACGGCAAGTTGTCCTTTCCAGATTAAATTACACTTTTTTCCATCGACATTGATCTCTTCGGTTATGGATGGAAGCAAATCGAGCATCACGGTACACTAAAAATGTTTCAATAATTAAAAATGACCTAATTAATTTTAAATCAAATTATATTATCTTAATTAAAAATTTATGTTTTTTGCTAAATTTTACTTTTAGAAGTTTTTTTTTTTAATTTTTGATACTTACGACACTTTCAGTATCAACCGTCACAGCGAGAGTCAAAAATAAAGAAATAAAATTATACATTCCAGCAACGGAAAAAGTTTTTACTTTACTTTTGGTCAGTTTAGAAAATATTCTGCCTTTCATTTGATTCCAGTACTTGGGGTCGTTTTGATTTTTTCGCAAAAATGTGCCTAGATGACGTGAAAATAAGAGTAAAATAAAAGAAAATATTAATTTTAAAAATAAACATAAACAAGAATGGAGAATAAAATAAACTGGAATAAACATAAAAATAATCAAGAAAGATATGATCAAAATCAAAAAGAAAGATTTAAATTATGTAATCAAAAGAAAATTAAATTAAAACTTATAATTAATTTACCCAACAATCGTAAAAACATTCCATAGCTGGATTCTTTGTTGGGCTCAAAATCGCTTTCCAATCTCTCTCTAATTTGTTTTAAAATATCAGCTGGTGACTTTCTAAACGAAAAACAGAAAATAATAGAAACAAGGTGAAAATAATGTTTATTTCATGAATTAACAAAAAATGTTAAAAAAGATATATTTTTTTTATTTGTTCAATTGCGATTAATTCTTCTTTATATACAATTGATATGTTTTGAAACAAGGAATACAAATTTTAAATATGGGTTAAATTTATAGGTTAAACTTAAGTTTCTTTTAAAAAACAAAATTTAGAACAAATAAAGTGTACAAAAAGATGTTTATGAAACTTCTTCATACATTTCAAATAACGAAATTTTAATTACTTTAAACTTTCATTGATTCAAATTTTAATTCGTCGAATTTTTAATAAATCCAAGGTTTTCTGAATTCTAATTTAAATTTAAATTATTTGAAATTTCCACTAATCCAGATTTAAAGAAATTCAAATTTCATTGTAAACAAAATTTTACGATTTAAATTACAATTACTGCTTCCTCGTAGAGGAAGTATTTTTAACACTGAAAAAAAAAATTAATTTAATCTTTCAACTTTACAAATTACAGTTTAAAAACTTAATTCTATTAATTCCAGGGCTGATAAAAATCATGATTTTTTTTAAAACAATCAAAGGAATCCGATTTTTTCAAATGTTTATTTTTTAAGCTGGAAATATTTAATAAGAAATAATAAAGAATGAAACATTTAATCAAAATCAAACAAATCATGTCGGGCATTTTTTTTAATTTAAAAAATAAATAAGATAATTACAAAAACTTTGAAATATATTACTAAAGAGAAAAAAATTTTAAAATTAGAAAAATTAGAGAATTATTTTATAAATTGAAGAAAAAAGGGATAAATAAAATTTTGAAATATTTAAAAAAAATTTAAAAGACAAAAAATGTTATGAAATAGAAGACCGATGTTAAAATGAAAATATTTATAAAATAAAAGAATAAACGTCTTTAAAAAAGTAGAAAATTGAGAAATTTAAATAATGTAAATAAAAACATCGTATAAAATAATATTTTCAAAAATTCGTAATTACAAGATAAAAACTAAACAATATTAAAGAAGGAAAAATGCTTCTAAGAAATAGAAAAATGCTGCAAAAAATTCAGGAATTAATTAAAATGCAAGGAAGGACTAAAGAAATTGTAAAACAACAAGAAAATTAAATAAATAGAAAGAAAATGGAGAAATGGCTTTCTTTTCTTAATCTAACAAACTGTAAAAAAAAGTAAAAAGTACAAAAAATAAAAAAATTTGGTAAGAATCTACTAAAAAATTAGAATTCATTAAAAAAAAACAATGTATTATAAAGATAAATAAAAGCGCACAAAAGAAATTTAAAAATTCTTTAAAACTAAAAAAGTTTAGGAAAATTAAACCAAAAATATTTTTATGATATTACACTTAAAAGAAGTCCAATAATAAATTTAAAAAACTAAAGAAAATTTAAAAATTTTATGAAAGAATAAGTAGGTTTGCAAAAAATAGACAAGATGTGAAAAGAAATTGAATAAATTGAAACAAAACATGAGCGTAGGTATTTATTTTTAAAAATATAGAAATAATTGAGAAAATCAACGAAATAAAAATTCTAGTGAATGTTATTATATAATAATAAAATTGTGTAAAATAATATTAAATAATATGCATAAAAAGAAGAAAATTAAAGAAAATATTAAAATAAAAAGACAAGTACAAAAAAAAAATATAAAAGAAAAATCTTACAATTTTGTAAAAATAAGAAATTATAACATTAGAATTAAATAGGTTCGAAAAAGTAAAATACCTTAGAAATTTTGTAAGAATTAAAAAAAGGATTATTGTGAATATGGAAAATAATTAATACTATTTAATTATTATGCATTAATTTATATGCAGTTAAATTTAAATTTTTAAATATTTTATGGAATAAAACATTCGAATTGTAATTTTCAAGATTTATCCACAAATTTCTGGTTTTTTTTTTATGATTTGAGGTTTTTTACATGCAATATTAAACATCCGAAGAATTGTGAAGTTTTTTATATTTAAATCATGATTTTAATGCAAATTGATTTAAATTTATTACATCTTTTAGGTACTAAAGAAATTAGGAAAATTTTATTTTTAAAGAATGATTTTTCTTGGAGACTTTTATCTTATGCTCTTAATTTTTCTCATTTTCAGTAATTTCTAATATTTTTGGTAATTTTCTCAATTTATTTAGATTTTTTAAAACTTTTCTCTATTTTCAGGTAAAATTGAACAAAAAGGATTAATAAAAATTAGAATAAATTAAATCTTGGATCGGTTGAAATTCAGATAAAAAATTTAGATTCATATAAATATTGATAAAAATTGAAAAAAACGAATTTAATTTAATAAAAAAGAAAATTAATTGAAATTTACATAATTCAAAATCTAAACAAATTAAAACGAAGATCAATTAAAAGTTAAATCGCTGAATATTAACATTTCTTAACATTTTATATCAATAAAACTTAAAATCAATTTTATATTCATAAAAAAACAGAAATTTTGCACTTTGTCAAATATTATTAAATTACAAAATTAATTAAATATAATTTCAATGAAAGTTTGATTTAACGGAAATTGAGTTTAAATAAATTAAAGAAATTAAAAAATATTATCTGAAAAATGTTGAAAATAATTTACAGTTGAAAACAAAATTCGAAAAATTACACAATTGAAAAGAATAGTTAAAAAAATTAAACAAAAAATATTAAATTTAAAGAAAATAATTGCAAATTAAAGAAATAAATTGGAAACTAAAGAATTAAATGTAAATTTCAAGAAAATAATTGATACTAAAAAGAAAAATTACAATATGACTAAAATAATTAAATATTGACGAGAATAAATAAATAATAAAAAAAAAATAATTAACAATTGAAAAAAAATTCGAAAAATGGTGAGAATAATCGGGATTTGGACATTTTTTTTTTTTTTTTTAAATGAATAATCATTAAATTGAAGGAGAATAATAAATTATCAATTGAAAACTGATGAAAATTATGGAAAGAATTGTAGAAAATAAATAAATATTAAAGAAATCAATTGGTAATTGAAGAATTGTATTGAGATTTCAAGAAAATATTTGATAATTTAGAAAATGCGAGAATTATTGAATTTTTAATAAAACAATTGAAAAACGGAGATCTTTATAAAATAAGTCTGTTTGTTTGATTTTGTTAATATTTTGTTAAAGATCAAAATGAGTTATTAGCTATTATTAAATATAAAAATAAAAAAATTTTGATGCATCTAGAATTAATTGTTTCATCTACTGTAACATTTTTTGAAATCCATCCTCTATATTGTGAAAAATTATTTAAAAATTGAGAAAAAAAATGGACGATAGAAAATAATAAAAAGTACGTAGGGAAAGTTAAATTTTCAAAATTTGCATTTTTTCTGAAATAACAATTCTAAACTGATTGAAATATTTTTATTTTTTTTTTATTTTTGACTTGATACGTTAATTTTATATTCTAAATTATTCTTGAAAAGGAATTGTCATCTTTGAACTAAGTCAATAATTTTTGTTAACTTTGCTATTTTAACTGAAAATTATCCGGGAAAACCCCGTGGATTTTAAATTGGTTGCGTTTTAATTAGTTAATTAAGAGATAAATATGAAAACAAAATAATTACTTTTCAAGAGACATAGTCCAAGGCCCGGAAATTTGCATAAGAAATGGTTGATCCAGTCTTCGATGGAAACAATCCCACAAGAAGGAAACAATTTGAATTCTCGGTTGCCACCAATCAATAGTAATAACTCTCAATAAAGGAATCATTATTCGCAGTTCTGCATCAATTTCATCCCTGTGTCCGTCTTTTCCTCCTTTGTTGACGTAAGCTTTCAAAATTCTCTCAACTTGCTCATAATTCTCCTTAATCTGTTTATTGTTAAATCGTAGTTAAAGATTTTAATTAAATTCGTTTAATATTTCAGTACAATTTTAATTAAATTAGTCAACTATAATTAAATATTATATAATTAGAATATAATTTAGATTATACTTTAAATATATTTTCGATAAAATTAAATATTAGATTTTTATTTAAATTAAATTTGAATAAAAATTCATTGAAATACCCGCGTTGAAGGAGATTGCAGATAAAACCCATCGATATTATATCCATAGAGTAAAGTCATGTGATAAATCAACCAAATTGAAAACAATTCTAGATTTATACAATCTGGTAGATTATTTTCTTGATTTGGAAGCCAAGACGCTTTCCCCTCTGATCGATTTTTTACCAATAGATCATTTAAAATCAGATTAACATAATCCCAAAAATTCTGAAAAGAAAGTTAAATTATAAATGTCGTATTTAAAACAATTTGAATGAAAATAATTATTTAAATACAGTATTTTAAATTTACCTTCGAGTCCTTTTTTGCAGCATAATCGTCTATAAGAATTTGAAGCATTAGCCACAATTCTCTAACGCAAGTGCAACTGTAAGGTGTTTTCATTCTTAATTCCGATAAGGGAATCTAAAAAGAATTTCGTAAATTATTTCAGTTTCAACTTGAATTTATGACATAAAATTGATTTTAATTACCCTCGTAAACAGTTTCACTGACAGGTAAACCAAATCATTGACAAGAAGTTCGAATGTCTTATTCAATTCTTCGGATTGATCATTTATCGAATTTTGCCAGCAAATACTCCGAGCGTATATTAAAGTTACGTAAAGCCATCTTAATTCTAAATGCATGTGATAAACATGGAATTCCGGTTGTGTGCACTGAAATTAAATTAAAAAATTTCATAAAAAAACGGTAAAATAAAAAGTGGTTTAATGTTCTGAAAATGAAGACATTATTTTAAAATTGTAAAATAAACTAAGGAAATATTTTTAAAAAAAACAAGAAAAAACGTCTTTAAAGAAAGTTTTGAAAATTTAAAAATTTTTATGTTTAAGGAAAAATTCTAAAAATTTTATTTAAAAAATTTAAAAAAAACATGCCCTCATGGGTGAAAATCTGGAACAGTAAAAAATGAAAAGAATTAAAACTTAAAAAGGAGAAGAGTTAAAAAATCAATAAAATCTTTAAAATACAATTTTACAAATTATTATGAAAGTAAGAGAAAAGTGCAAAAGATATTTCAAATTTTATAATAAATGCAAAAAAAAAAAAAGAAAAGCGTGAACAATCTTCTAAAAAATGTAAAAGAATAAGATAAGAAAAATTTAGAAAAATCTACGAAACAGTAAAAAAATTTACGAAGAAATCAATAACTCTGAAAGAAAAAGAAAAAGTGAGATTTAAAAAAAAGATTTTTTTAAGGAAAAAGTGACATTTAGTAAAAAAAATATTTTGAAAATATTTTAAACAATGTTCGACAGCCATAACGAATTAGTGTAAAAACTTTCTTTGTACTAGTTAGTTATTTACTTTTACTAAACATTTTACTAAACATAAAAAATAAAAATAAAACATAAGAGGATAACTTTTTGACAAATGAAGCAAATTATTATAAAAATAAGAAAAAAAAACATTTAAAATTTTATAGAAGAATGGAAAATATAACTAAGAAGTGAGAAAATGTAAAAATACATTTCTCCTGCAAAAGAAGTGGGAAAATTCTTTTAACGTAAAAGAGACAATAAAATTAATCAAAAAGTGGAAAAATACTGAGAAAAAGAAAAAATCGTAAAAAAATTAGAAAATTTAAGAAAAAAATTCAAAAAATCATTAAAAAATTGACAAATACAATGTAAAATTAAAAAAACAAACTAAAATAAATTGTGCAGAAATGAACAAAAAGTAAAAATATAAATAAAAAAAAAATACAAAATACAAATTAAACAATCGTTTTTTAAAACTCGACAAGGTTTCAAAAACTGAAAAAATTACGCAAAATTGTAAAATATTTGAAAAATTCGAAAAAATAAATGTGAGGAAATTGAAAAAAACTTATGAACTTTAAGGAGGTTCTCTTCATTTACATAAACTCAAACTACAGGGTGTCTACCGAAACATGATTTTTAAATTCCCGGCAAATTCCCGGTTTTCCCGGATCTCAAATCAATTTTTCCCGGATTTCTTTTATGTATGATTAATAGCTATAATATTAAAATAGTGAAAAAATTAAGTGCGTAATATATAAGTTTTTAAGATAAAATTGATCTTTGAAGAAAATAATTCCAATATGGCAAAAATAATAGAAATTTGAAGAAAATAATTGGAAAATGACAAAAGTAATTGAAATTTGAAGAAACAAAATAAAAGATGACAAAACTAATTAAAAATTTGAAGAAAAGACTTGGAATATAACAAAAATAATTGAAAAATGGAAAAACAAAATAAAAATTTGATGCCAATACATAATTACAAAATTGGAGAAAAAATTGACCATGAAAGAAAATAATTAAATAATTGAAAAACCATAAAATTGATAGAAATTTGAAAAAAATACTTGAAAAATGATAAAAATAATTAAAATTAAAAAAAAATATTTGAGAAATGACAAAAATAATTGAAAATCACAAAAATAATCAAAAAATGGAACAAATAATCAAGAAATGACAAAAATAATTGAACCCTGAAAAAAATAAAAGATATAAAACTAATTTAAAATAATGTAACAAATTTATGATTTGAAAAAAAAACACGTAAAAAATGACATAAATAATTGAAAAATGGAGAAACAAAATAAAAATTTGATGTCAATACATAATTAAAAAATTGAAGATAAAAATTGACGTTTAAAGAAAATAATTAAATAATAACAAAATAATTGCAAAATCCCAAAAAATTCTAAATTTGAAGAAAATACTTGAAAAATAATAAAAATAATTAAAATTAAAAATAAAAAGCAATTGACAAATGACAAAGATAATTGAAAAATGAAAAATTTAATGTAAATTAAAGTAAGAAATTAAAGAATCCATGAAAATAATTTAAAGATATAAGAAAATAAGTTAAATTTGGAGAAAGTAGGTAATAAAAAAATGTCGAAAATATTGATAATACTTGAGAAATGTCTAAATTTTTTGAAAATTTTAAAAGCAATTAAAAAATGAGAAAAATAATTATAATAGGAAAAAATAATCGAGAAATAACAAAAAGAACAGAAATTTGAAGAAAATAATTGAGAAATCACAAAAAATTTAAATTTGAAGGTAATATGTGGAAAATAACAAACATAATAAAAATTTGAATAAAAATAATTGAAAAGTGACAAAACTAATTAAAAATTAAGTAAAAAATAAAAAATTTGAAGAAAAGACTTGAAAAATGATGAAATTAATTAAAATTTGAAAAGAAATTGAGAATTGACAAAAATAAATTAAAATTGAAGAAAAAAATTAAAAAATTCATGACAATAATTTAAATATATAAGAAACTAATAACAAAATTTGGAGAAAGTAATAAAACAACGTTGAAAATATTGACAATAATTGAAAAATTTCTAAATTAATTCAAAAATTTTAAAAAACAATTAAAAAATGACAAAAATAATTGAAAATAAGAAAAAATAGTCGAGAAATGACAAAAATAATTGAAATTTGAAGAAAATAAATTGAGAAATTACAAAAAATTTAAATTTGAAGATAATACATGAAAAATAACAAAAATGATAAAAATTTGAGATAAATAATTGAATAATGATATGAATGATTGATAACTGGTGTAAATAATTAAAAGAATATAAAATTGAAAAAAAATAATTGTCAGTTGGTGTAAAGTATTTAAAAATTATTGATACATAATAATAAAATTATTGAAGAAAATTGCTGAAATTTGAAGAAAAAAATTGAAAACTGTATAATAAATTGAGAAATTGATGACCATAAGAAAAAAGATTGAAAATAATTATTGAAATTTGATAAAAATAATTTTTAAATGTTAAAACTAATAGAAATATGCAGAAAATAATTAAAAAATGATAAAAATAATTTAAATTTGATGGAAAAATTGAAAGACGACGAAAGTAATTGACAATACTGGTTTAAAAATTAAAAATTTGTAGACATTAATTAAAACTTGAAAAAGTAATTAAAATTAGAAGAAACTAATTAAATAATGTCAAAATTTATTAAAATTTGAAGAACATAATTGTATATAATTATTATTTTACTAAGAAAGTGAGAAAAGAAGTGAGTGATTTTAAAAAATTGAATAAAAATGAGAAAAGTAAGTCACTGACAGCCCTGAAAATGCTCAAATTCGCTTAAAACGTGTTACACTTTTATTATTTTGAAAATCTAAATTCAGATTAGTAATCAGGAACATGGATTACCACCGAGTAACAAGTTTGAAGTGAATTTGGGCAATTTTGCAAAATATGTCTGCCATATTGGATCCGCCATTTTAAATTTTAAAAAATTGGTAAATCTGATATCGTTTTCACAATTAGAGACTTCGAAAACGAGTAACAAGTTTCAAGCAAATTTGAAGAATTATGAAAACGAATTAGCTGAAATTTTTAGAAATTCCCGGATATAATTTTTTTTCTTGGCAATTTCCCGGGTTTTTCCCGGTCCAACTAAAATCCCGGCAAATTTCCGGTTTTCCCGGTGAGTAGACATCCTGTAAACATGAAAGTCGTTTTTCACCACAAATAAGAATATTTTTTAAATTAATTTCACCAAATTTTGAAGATTTAGTTGTACATTTTTCAGAAAAAAAAATAGAATCAGACAAATTTCGTTGTTAAATAATCCTTGTTTTAAGGTAGTTGTCGCGTGGATGCTACAGGGTGAAAACCGATCGAAAAAAAGGACAATAAATAAACTTGTATATCAACTCATTTGCTTCCTTATGATCTCTTCTAACGTCACGTAAATACTTTTCATGATTTTGAACCATGTACTATAAGTTCTCGTCATGTGATGTTGACACGTTTTACACATTTTTCAATGAAACTACATAAAACTTAAAAATTTTGAGTTTTAAACTTAATGTATTTTCTATGCTGTACGGTCAATAAAGTTCACTTTTTTTTAAAGCATTTGTTTTATCTCAATGTGCAACTTACTGGTTTTATTTGAAAATCTGACGAATCGTTTTCATATAAATGAATATGAGAGACTTAAATTACGTGCATTAAGCGCTATCGTATGTAAAAGATATCAACTTTGGTTTTATATTTTGAAGCTCAGAAACGGTCAAAATTAATGGGATAGGTCTTATTACATAGATAAATACTTCTGAAATACTGATGCAAAGTTTAAAAAAAATCTGACGAAAGTCATTCTACGCGACAAATACCTTAAGTTTTATTTTTTTTCTTTCAATCCAATTAAAATCTGTAATTTTCAACCAATTTTGACAAATAATAGTTCATTTTTCTCGTTGAAACATTTTCTGCAAATTTGTTAGATTTTGTTAAATATTATTTTCCTTAAACAATAAGTAAAAAACAAATTTTAATTGTTTAATAACTTTTAAACAAAATATTGGTATTAGACATTTTTTTTAATTTCTAAAAACTGATTTTTTGTTAAATTAAGAAAACCTTGCTATGATAAAAAAAATGCTTTAATTAAGGAAACAATTAAGAATTAAAATTACGCAAAAAAGAGAAATTTATATCAATTTTTCAAATTATTAAAGAATAAAAAACTGAAATTTACATAAGTATTTGGGATGTTTTTACGAATTGCCTAATAAATTTCAATTAATTCAAATTTAAAGGGATAATAATTAATTAATAAAAGAATATTAATTATTTTGTATATTCACAATAATCTTTTTTTTTAATTATCGCAAGATTCCTACGAGATTTCACTTTTTCAAAACTGCTTAATTTTTATCTTATAATTTCTCATTTAAAAAAAAAAAATTTAAGATCTTTTCTCCTTTAACTATTGATATTTTTTTTTTTGTATTTGTCTTTTTATTTTAGGAGTTTATTTAATTTTCTTCTTTTTATGTAAATATTATTTAATATTATTTTACACAATTTTGTTATTATATAATAACATTCACTAAACTTCTTATTTCGTTGATTTTCAAAATTATTGCCATATTTTTAAAAATAAATATGCTCATTTTTTTGTAAATTTATTCAATTTCTTTTCATACCTTGTTTTTTTTGCGAGATTTTTTGCAAACTTACTTATTTTTCCATTAGATTTTTAGATTTTCTTTATTTTTCTAAATTTATTGTTTTACTTGTTTTAAGTGTAATATTTTAAAAAATTGGTTTTATTTTAGTTTTATTAATTCTTATTTTTTAGTAGATTCTTATCAATTTTGTTGTTGTACTTTTTACATTTTTTACAGTTTGTTAAAATTAAGGAAAAACATTTCTCCATTTTCTTGCTATTTATTTAATTTTCTTGATGTTTCACTATGTTTTTAGTCCTTCCTTGCATTTTAATTGAACATCGTCCTTCTATTTCATAAAATTTCTTTTCTTTTAATTTTTTTTTTAAATCTTCCAAAATTTTATTCATTCTGTTCTTATTCAATTTATAAAATAATTCTCTAATTTTTCGAATTTTAAAATGTTGTTCTCCTTAGTAATATATTTTATTGTTTTTTTTTTAATTATCATCTTATTTATTATTTTGATTTAAAAAAAATGTCTGCAAAAAAGTTTAGTTTTTTTTAAAAGAGTTTCTACTTTTTTATATACTTTTATGTCACTGTTTCATTCTTATGTTGTTTTTTTAATTTTTTCTTTGTTTCTTTAATAAACTACTTACAAGTAAATATTTGGAGATTTTATATACTACTTTTATTTTAAAATAATGGTTTAAAACTATAGAAAACGTTATAAAAATCCCGGATATTTTTGCAAATTTCTATTTTTTTTTTCAAGATATACCGAATTCCAGTGAAATTTTTTGGATCGTTAGCAACTTTTTTAGTTTCTGTTAGCTTAAATAATTTGAATGCAGTTTAATTAGATTAAACATAACTTCTATTAAATATAAATCTAATACTTTATTCCCAAGATGAGAAACTCCATAATTTAAAATGGAATCTGGAATGCTCTGCAATCGACTCAGAAACCTTCGAATTGTGATTAAAAGTTCCTCCAAATCATCTTCGATTTCATTGCTGATTTCTTTTAACGACAAACTATTCCATTTAATACTGAAAATTTAAAAAATGGTTTACTTAATTAATGTCCCAAATATCAATTTTCACAACATAGTAGTACAAAGGACTTTATCAATTTATCGTTTCTATATACAAAATATTATTCTTACCTGCTTAAATATACGCGGACATATGTTATAAATTCACAAACATGCTTTCTCAAAGAATAAAAATCTTCATTGTTTTTTATCGAGAATTGATTTGCGTTAGCGTATTTTTCTTTGCGATTAAACTGCTTCAGAATCATTCTGCATTATTAATAATAATTAATACAATAATAATCAGTATTAATGAACTAAAATTAATTACAATAATATTAGTATATTTATTTTCAGTGAATAATGTTAGTAAATATCAAGTTTAAAAATTAATTTAATAAATTACAGTTTTTTTTAGATTTTTAACATACTAAACATTAATGAAGTGGATTTTTTTTAAAATAAAAGCCTTCACCAAATTCAAATTTATTTTGAAATATTATCATACATATTTTAAATAATATTTCAGTATATATTTATTCATTGATTATTTATAGGCTTTTAAAAAATGTGAATTAAAATTTAAAAATCAACACTTATTTAATTGTTTACTGAATAATAATTAATATTATACAGAAACAATTTCAATTTTTGAATAAATTAGCAATAAAAACTTTATTTAGATGAAACATAAAAATTTCGAATTTATAGAATATGTATTTTCGAAGCATTTTACAATTTAAAAATAAAATTACTTACTCCATACAATTAACCAAATGCTTGAGATTTAAAATCGCTGTGGCACCTGGCACACAGCAGTCGAAAAGTTTAACTTCGACATCAGAAAACGTAAAATCTTTTCTTTGGAGAAAAACATTTTCCACTTCTTTTGAAAATAAATGGTAACTGCTCAATTGCCAATCGTTAAAATTTACTTTTCCGCCACAATTGAATGTATTATCGTAATCCATTTGTCAAATACAAAAATACCATAAACGTAAACAATGGCCACATGCCGATTGGCGCGAAGTAAAAAAAATATATATATATATCACCCAGGGCAGGGTTGCCACAAAGAAATCAGATGCATATTCAACAGAGATCGGAAATTGACATGTCAGTTTAGATTTTAAGGTAAAATACGTAGAATACGTAAAATAAGTAGAAAACTGTAAACAACCTAGGTAATTTACAATTTCAACATGGCGGCAGTAGAAAAAAACTTTTTATAATAATTTTTTGATTCTATGAATGTCTTTTATTAATTTTTAAGGGTGTTATTATCTATTTGAGCTAGTTTTAAAATAAATTATGCAATTATTTTGGTTTTAGATTTTACTTTTAGGCTTTGTTGCATACGTATTTTTGTAGATCACGTGATATTTATAAGGGATGTAAATTACGTAGAATACTTCTCCGGTAAATTACTAGGTAATTCATATGTAAACAACTATGTAGATTACCTCTAGTAATTTACGTTTCGATCCCTGATATTCAATGACCAGAGATGGGAAAGTAAAAATACCTCTATAGCAGAGATCAGAACGTAAATTACTTGAGGTAATCTACATGGTTGTTTACATGTGAATTACCTAGTTACTTACCGGAGAAGTATTTTACGTAATTTACATCCCTTATAAATATCACGTGATCTACAAAAATACGTATGCAACATAACCAAAAAGTAAAATCTAAAACCATAATAATGCTTAATATATTTTAAAACTAGCCGAAATATTAAAAATGAATAAAAGACATTTATAGAATCAAAAAATTATAAAAAAAAGTTTTTTCTACTGCCGCCATGTTAAAATTGTACAGTACCTAGGTTGTTTACAGTTTTCTACGTATTTTACGTAATCTACGTATTTTACCTCAAAATCTAAAATGACATGTCAATTTCCGATCTCGGCTGTGATGGGTAAACGTCACGTCAAAAGGGTTTTCTGCGTAAAATACATGATTTATATATTTTACGTAGAAAACCCAACTAATTATGGTGAAGTCCCATAATTGCGTTTTAACGGATTTAACGTCCGTTTTGTAACTAGGCCATGAGTGCGAAAGTGACAACAGTATATCTGCATCTCTTTTGAACTTCTGGTCTAGTTACAAAACGGACGTTAGAACGCAATCATGGGACTTCAGCCTTATGGAAAATATGTTAACCCTTTCACACCCGAGCAAAATTAAAAAAACAAAGGAAAGTGGTTATTATAGTTTATGGGATCGCTGATTACGAATCCGGTGTTAATTTTCAAAAATTCAAAATGGTGGATCCAATATGGCGGACGAAAAATTGAAAAATCCTTTAGATTTGCCTAAAATTGGTTACTTAGGGGTTTTTGGGGTAGCTGTAAGAATTCAGTTTTAGTTTTTAGAAATACAAAATGGCGGATCCAATATGACAAACAAATTTTAAAGAAGTGTTTAAAATCGCTTAAAATTGGTTACTCGGGGGTTTTTGGGGTCGATGATTACAAATCGGCTGTTAATTTTCAAAAATTCAAAATGGCGGATCCAATTTGGCGGACGAAAAATTAAAAAATCCTTTAGATTCGCCTAAAATTGTTTACTTGGAGGTTTTTGGGGTCGCTGATTACGAATTCAGTGCTAGTTTTTAGAATTACAAAATGGCGAATCCAATATGACGGACGAAAAATTGAAAATTTCTTTAGATTGGTCTAAAATCGGTTACTTAGGGGTTTTTTGGGTCGCTTCCCTATTGAAAAAAATGACCACAAATGTGGTAGCGGATTTGAAACAGCATATGGGCCCACAAATGAGGTCTCAAACGAGGGCACAAATGTAACCTCAAATGTGGCCTCATATGCGAGCACAAATGAGGCCTCAAATGTACACACAATGAAAAAAATATAAATAACCGCTGCAAAGTTCAACGTCGGGTATTTATTTTCGTAGATTATTTTTTTCATTTGTGTTCATTTTTTGAACACATTGCTTCCTCATAGAGAAATAATAAATCTCTCTTTTTCAAAACTGGATAACAAAATGGTCTAAAAAAAAATAAATTATTAGACAAAATGGATAAAAAGTACTTTCTTTTAATATTTTTATGTTAATATATGTTGTAAACAATAGTTATTTATGACACAAGGACCCTAAATGGCACTTTATAGTACGAGTACGTATCGTAATCAGTGTTGCCAAAAACACCGCATTTCCGCATTTTGCACCGCATTTTGATCGCTCCATCCGCAATCCGCTTTGACTAAAGCGGATTACCAAAAAATCCGCATTTTGAAGTTGACCCACTTTTTCCCCTACTAAACAGTGATGAGGCGTTAAAATTGTTTAGGAAGGCAGAAACACCTTCCGTACCATGGCTTACGTCTAGTGAATGACACATAATTATAAATACATACAAGCATTGCTACGTGCTACCCATACCTGCCAAAATGTATATGTAAAGCAAAAGCTATGAACCAATCAAAATATATAGATGGATAGAATTTAAAAAACTGAATATTCGGATTGGTTGTCAGTTTTTTGCTTAAGGCTTAATTATTTGTCAGTGTATGCGAGTGACTGTGAATTGTTATTTGATAACCGTTAAGAATTCTTGTTAGGAATATTATACATAAAAATTATTAACTTAACAGTATAATTAATTACTCAAATTATAAAAATATGAGTATTATTAGTATGAATTTTTTAAGTTATTTATTAAAAAATGTTTATATTTATATTTATACACTCTTAAATTATACAAATAAATCAAATATACAACAGTTTAAACAAATACTAGCTTGAAAAAACAATTTTTAAAAAATCCGCGTTTTGAAACGAAAATCCGCATTTCTGCGCCTGCGCGTCCGCAAAACTAAAACATGGGTCTGGCAACACTGATCGTAATACGAGCCTTAAGGTGATTCCAGAATACGAGTGTTTTGAACATCGACGCGTTGATAGAACAATGAAAAACAATAGATCGACGCGTCGCTCTCAACGCGTCGACGTTCAAAACACTCGCATTCTGGAATCACCTTAAGTCCAATCGCAGCCGAGGCGAAGTAGAGGTGGAGACGAGGCTTCATCGAACGTAGCCGAGGCGAAGCCGAGGTGAAGTGAAGATATGAAGCCGAGGCTCCACCGAAAAGTAGCCGAGGCTCTGATGTGGCTGTGACGAGTTGTACGATACACGAGAACTTAAGTGCCGAAAGGGTCCAAGTGTCATATAACATTTTTTATCACACAAAAAACTGAGAATTCGAACCTAGGGAGATGGTTATCGTAAAAAGGGCCTCAGGGGGCATTTCTAGGTGGGAGTAGGTCGACAGACTTAGAAATGCCCTCGGAGGGCGGCGAAACCCGTGAACAGCCGTGACGTTTGGGCCAGTTTGGGCAGCTGTACCATAAAGTAAAGGTCAGCTGACCAGCATCAGCCAATCAGATTGCGAGTTCATTTACTTTACGGCCTATGCCGTGAAATGAGCTCTTAAAGGTTTCCAAACAAGCCGTAAAATCTAACTTTTGATGTAAGTGTGATAAAAAATATTTTTTACAAGACTACGCTATTAAGTGAGCAAACGGTTGATTGATTTACGTAAAATTTGATGAAAATATATTAATTAAAACTTACAATTGCAAATATAATATAAAAAAGTAAAAAATTATTAAAATATTCAAAAACAAAAAGCGTTACTTCATCTATAAGGAAGCAATATTTATGTTTTAACTTTTTTTTTAAACATCAATTCTCAAATTTTTTAATATATATTAAATGCACTTAAATGTACTAAAAAGTACTAATAAATTTCAATTGGAAAAAAAACATGGAAAAATTAACAAAAACACAAAATATGCAATTAAAAAAAATTGAAAAAATACGAGTCGAATAAAATATAAGAAAAAAAAATACTTCCACTATGAGGAAGCAATACTTCCATTAAAAGAAAACAAAAATTTCCAATGACATTGGCTAAGTACCAATCAGTTTAAAATACAATAACTATTATAGGCATTATAATAATAATAATAATAATAATAATAATAATAATAATAATAATAATAATATACAAATTTTTACGTCCTTCCAAATTATTATTATACAACAAGACGAACAAAAAGGACATCTATAAATAAATTTCTTCAATTATTAACGTTTCGAAGCTGAACCCAGCCTCCTCTTCAGAATTTTATTGTGTTATTTTCTAAAATACAATATATATAATTTAATTCTTTTTTTAAAAAAATTTGGATACACAATAATTATTTTTTCTTTTAAATTACATTAAAAAACATATAAAAATAAACTCACCAAAAACATATAAATTTCACAATCTCTTCAAGCCATCAACACATTATACAGTCAAAAAATTACGTCAAATATAAAACATTTTATTTTTTTATATATAAAAACGATTCCAACCGTCATTGCAGTCACAGGTTAACTTAAAAAATTTTTTTACACATTTTTATTTTATTTTTAATTATTATAAAATTAAAAAAATAATTAATTTAATTGCATAATAATTGAAGAAATTTATTTATAGATGTCCTTTTTGTTCGTCTTGTTGTATAATAATAATTTGGAAGGACGTAACAATTTGTATATTAAATTTACTATTCATGAACGGAAAACTATAGAATTTAATTTAATTTTAATTTAATTGTGTTTGTATTATCGAATTATATTTTGATTATAAATTATAATGTTTTACAATTACGTAAGGTCTGAATTTGGTTTTGATATTTTTAAAAAAGTTAAATCTTATAATAGATTAAAATATAAAATTAAAAATGTAATACAAAAGAAAGAATTTTTAATTAATTGTAGAAAGGCTGGAATTTTTCCAAAACATATACATAATTCTGTTAAAAATGTTCATAAGATACAAATTTATAATAGAAAAATTAGGAATGATTTATACGAATTTTGTAATAAAATAAAACATCGTATATTGTATAATGAAATAAGAGATATTCATAAACATTTGGATTTTTTGTCTAACAGTCTTCAAAATATTGAATCGATATTAAAACAGGATCTACCAATAGAGTTTTTTAATGATTTGGTTAATTATAATAAAGATAATTTTAATTGTAACAACAAAAAGAGTAATACTTTGTGCAACAAATTTAATATTCTAAACATTAACAACAATCTTAATAATGTACTGAATTATCATAAATGTAATAATTTAAATGACAAGTGGATAATCAATTTTTCAGATGTAATAATTCCCGAAAATGTTAATGACATATTAAGGTTGGGTGAAAAATTCAGTTCGACGTTTACAAAAAGTAGAAGTAGTATAATTTTTGAAATTGTGAAGGATGTAGAATCGAATATAAGAAAAATTCCTGTCCAATCAAGAGATGAATTTAGACATAAAATAATCAATGTGTCAGAAAATTTTATAAAGAATTAATGTCCTATTACAAGATTTGACCGTGAAATTGCTAAGAAAATAAATGAAACAAAAACTTTTTTAAACAATAATAAAAATATACTAGTTACTCGAGCTGACAAAGGAAATGTTACAGTAGTACTTAATGTCAATGATTACAATACAAAAATGTCAAATCTTTTAAATGATACATCTACATACCAAAAATTAAGTTATAATCCAACTTTACATTTAAAAAATAGTACTTTTAATATTATGAACAAATTAAGAGAAAAAGGCTATTTGGGTGAAAAAGTAGAGAGAAAAGATATTTTAGTTAAAGTAATAATTTAGCAAGAGTGTACACTGTAAAAACAAGTGTCTTATTTTAAGACATTTTTGTCCTCACTTTTAAGACGTTTTAGAGTGTCTTAATTTTAAACCAATGAGAAAGCATTTTTCAAAATTATTAACCAATGAAATAGCTTGAAATAAACGTAAGACGCTTTCTTAATGTCTTTTGTGTCTTAAAATAAGACACTTAGAAGACAGCAGTTTTTGCAGTGTATGGTCTACCAAAAATTCATAAACAAAATTGTCCGTTAAGACCAGTAGTTTCTCTTATAAACACTCCGACATATCAAATGTCAAAATGTTTCAGTAAAATTTTAAAAAAATCTATTCCGGTTCCTAAGTCTAATGTAATAAATTCAAAAACTTTTAAAAAATAGTTGAAAAAGAAACAATTCCACAAGATCATATTATGGTGTCATTAGACGTAACTTCATTGTTTACAAACGTTCCATTAGATTTAATAATTAATAGTATCAAGAAAAGGTGGTCTTTAATTGAAAAAAACACAAAAATCCCTGAGGAAGAATTTATTAAATGCATTGAATTTATTACATGTTCTACCTATTTTCAATTTAATAATTGTTATTATAAACAAATTTTTGGTTGTCCTATGGGTTCTCCCATCTCACCAATTCTTTCGGATTTAGTATTACAAGATCTTGAAGAATTTGTTTTTAATAAATTAAAATTTAAAATTTGTTTTTATCACAGATATACGTAGACGATACAATTTTGTTTATTCCAAAAGATAAATTGAGTATAATTATAGAAACTTTTAATTCGTACCATAATAGATTACAGTCCACACATGAAATAGAATCTAACAACTCTATTTCTTTCTTGGGCTTAAAAATAATTAAAAATATAGATGGTTCAATAAAAACTAATTGGTTTACTAAAGATAGTTTCTCGGGTCGTTGTTTAAATTTTCTATCCAATCATCCTACTTCTCAAAAAATAGCTATAATTAAAAATCTAGTTGATTCTGCGATTTTATTATCACATGAAGATTTTCATTCGGAGAATTTAAAAATAGTTACAAAAATTTTATTAATTAATAATTATCCAAGTAAATTCATTGACAAATATATAAAAGAAAGAATTTTCCAAATTAAAAATAAAAATAATAATAATAATAAAAATGAACTTGATTTTGAAAAAAATAATATTGTTACGTTATCTTATCATAATAATCTTTCTTATAAAGTAAAAAGAATCTTAAAAAAATATAATATTAGAACGATATTCAGAAATGATTCGTCTTTAAATAGTTTCATTAAATTAGGAAAAGATCCTTTGGAAAAACTTGAATATAGAAACGTTGTTTATAAACTTAATTGTAATGATTGTGATAGTACATACGTAGGTCAAACTGTAAGAGCTTTAAAAGTAAGACTATCAGAACATGAATCTAATTTCATTAGAAGTAAAAAATATTATAATGTATTATCTAAACATAGATTATTAAAAGTAAATGATTCTAATGAAAACCATAATTTTAATTGGTCAAATATTGAAATATTACATAGAGAAGAAAATGAAAGAAAAAGAATTGTTGCAGAAATGTTTTATATCAAAAAAGAGGGTAATAATAGCATAAATAAAATGTTGGACACTTCAGTATTTAATCACTCATATAAAAATATTATCAATAGTTTAATTTAACAAAATTTTAAGAGAATTTTCTTTATTCGATTTTATTCCTGAGTATAAATTGATTCAGAATTTTGCTAATGAGTTCATTTGTTGTTGATCGACCTTGTAAAATTTTAACTGTTATTGAAAGTCATAGGTTGCTTTTCATTAGTTTTAAATATTTATTCCATGAGGAAGGTTACCACCTTCTCTCATCGGAATGAAACAAATTTTGAAGCAACCTAATATTTTATAATTAAAAAACGGAAAAGAATTTTTAATAATTATACTGAATACAAAATTTTATAAAAAAAGTTATTGACTTCAATCTGCAATGTGTTATTGGAAAATGGTAAATAATTTTTGAAAAACTATGCAATTAAATTAATTATTTTTTTAATTTTATAATAATTGAAAATAAAATAAAAATGTGTAAAAAATTTTTTTAAGGTAACCTGTGACTGCAATGACGGTAGGAATCGTTTTTATATATAAAAAAATAAAATGTTTTATATTTGACGTAATTTTTTGACTGTATAATGTGTTGATGGCTTGACGAGATTGTGAAATTTATATGTTTTTGGTGAGTTTATTTTTATATGTTTTTTAATGTAATTTAAAAGAAAAAATAATTATTGTGTATCCAAATTTTTTTAAAAAAAGAATTAAATTATATATATTGTATTTTAGAAAATAACACAATAAAATCCTGAAGAGGAGGCTGGGTTCAGCTTCGAAACGTTAATAATTGAAGAAATTTATTTATAGATGTCCTTTTTGTTCGTATAGGTATTTGATCGTGTTGGTAAGGGAATTGTGGTACCCTTTACTGGATATCGCAGAATTTCTGAGCTGACTGGGTCAAGTACTTGAATGGCATTTGAGATGGGGTTTTTGACACCCCAATCGGGCGCCTCCCCAGGTGGCGGATAGAGGAAGGCCTCTCAGATATGGGAGGTACCGAGGAAATTAAAATACCCGGGGCGGACCAAAAGTCAAATAGGGGTGGGCACCCGATATAATTGTCCACTCTGTGTTGGGATAACCTCCCACACAGAGTTTTTGCGGTTACGACAACTGTAACGTGCAGTGCCACCCACAATAGGTCTCTCTCGGATGGAGATCAGGGTTCAGTTGGGTGTGGCAATAGGATAGAACCCAGGCGACGACTAAGCAACGACCAGGGACAAGCTCAATTAAGGTTAAAGTGGACAGACCAACTTCGGAGGGACATTTTGTTGTGTTGGCAAAATAGTTCCCCTAACAGAAGAGGATACATGCAGAGGTTACATCCGCGATGGGTCAATATGCACCCACAATACGCGGAAATGACGCCTCAGTACTTAAGAGATCAGGTATCCTCTCTGAGAAAAAGGGGATATGAAGCTCTTCTCCGAGACTAGGAAGACCCCTCAGAGAACACACAAATTTTGTGTGAAACACCAACGCCCGCAGCCGAAGATGAAAACATGAGTTCGAGGGAAACCAAAATTCATCTCAAGGTTTTCATTAAAATGGATAAAATATCTGAAGGGAACAATGAACTCTCATTACTTTCAGAGGATGTAGATCTCTGGACATTGAACTGTGCTGTGTATGAAAAAGCTGTGTCTTGACTTCGCAAAAGTAACAGAGAATCTGTTGCGGAACGCGTTGCTAAGACCTGCCAGCGAATCAAACAAGTGCAGATCAAGATCGGGATAGCTCGACGACATGCTTCTCAATTGCAGAGTGTGATTGCATATCTAGAATCAAATAGAAGGTTTACTCCAAGAGTTTTGGAAATAGCCCAAACTCTTAAAAGATTGCATCACACTCTAAAAAAGTCAAAGTTGCAGACCATCAAGCAACACTGGATTGAGAAGATACGTTCTCTTGTCGTCATAAAGGAACGTTTAGAACGGAGGATGAAATGGATAAAGCAAAATAATATCTTTGCTACTAATCCTTCCCGCCTGTTCAGTGTACCATCAACAACCGTTGAAAGGCCTCCATGTCGTGAAGAGATTGAAACTTTCTGGAGCAACATCTATGGGACATCCCATTCAGTAAACGATGAAGGGTTATCTTTGTCACTCTTTCGCAGCTTCTGTGTCAGACAGGAACTTGACCAATTTGCAGAGATATGTCCACCAATTACTGAAGAGGAGGTAAGAAAAGCAGTAGCTAGAACTAAGAACTTTTCTGCACCCGGGCCAGATAAGATTAATAATCTATGGTGGAAGAAGTTTACTTCAACTCACCAACATTTGGCCCGTATATTCTCTACCTATCTCAACGGGGAACATGCAATACCGCAGTGGTTGGTGGAAGGACGAACGGTTCTTCTACCAAAATCAGGAGATTTGTCCAATCCAAAAAATTACAGACCAATTGCTTGTCTTAACACCTGCTACAAACTTTTTACTGGGATCCTCAAGGAGAGGATATTGTCATCTATAGAACCAGTCTGGAGTGCGGTAGGTGAACAACGAGGATGTAAGAGAGGCCTGTCAGGTTGTAGGGAGAACCTATTAATAGATAGGTGTATTACCCAAGATTCGATATTTTATCAACGTAACCTGTCAATGGCTTGGATTGATTACCGCAAAGCATTCGACTCCACGAGTCACGAGCTGATCATCAAGCTCCTTGAATGTTCAAAGGTACATCCGAGCATTGTGAGATGCTTAAAAGATCTAATGCTTAAATGAAGGACAAGGTTTGTTATAACATCTAACAAACAGCAGGTGATGACTAACATCATCTCGTTTAGAAAAGGAGTTTTTCAAGGCGACTCCCTTAGTCCACTTCTTTTTTGTATCTCCCTCTTACCTCTGTCTATTGCACTTCGAGAAAAACACTCTGGATACATGTGTGGCAAACCAAGAAATAGAGTCTATAAGATCAACCATCTTTTCTATATGGACGATCTTAAGCTCTATGCATCCAGTAAGGATGCGCTTAGAATTTTGGTGTTTGCAGTGGCCGAGTATTCCAGAGCCATAGGAATGGATTTTGGATTAGATAAATGTGCCGTCATCTATCTGATTAAAGGAAGAAATGAAACATCTGAAATTCCGAGGGACTCTGAGAACATTCAACTCATTGGTGGCAACACCATTCAACATCTTGGTGGTGGAGAGACTTACACATATCTTGGAATTCCACAGTCGGAGACTCAAGATGTGTGTGGGCTTAAAGATCGACTCCAAACAAAGTATCGTGGGCTTCTCAGAAAAATTTGGTCTTCCGAATTGTCTGGGAAGAACAAAATACAGGCCACAAATACATTAGCCATTCCTTTACTTCTCTATACCTTTGGAGCTGTTAAGTGGAATGTGAATGAGTTGAAAATACTAGATAGAGAAACCCGCAAGATGATATCAATCCATCGTAGTCATCATCCAAGGTCTTCCGTGCAACGAATTTACCTTCCAAGAAACCGGGGAGGAAGAGGTCTATTAAATTTAGAGTGTCTTCATCGAACAATTGTACTGGCTGCAACATGTTCGGTGATGAACAGTAGAGATCCCCTTATGCAATTTGTCCACCATCATGAAATTGCAAATGTTGGAGCGTTTTTATATCGTGCGGTAGAAAAAGCTGCAAATGATCTTAGTCTCCCATTTGAAGCCAGTGATATGGAGCACGGGTTAGCATCGTTAACACCATTGATGCCTAAAAAGTGTGTCAAGGAGGCAGAACAAGCGCTTTTGTTACAG
Organism: Ganaspis brasiliensis; assembly: GCA_037103525.1. NCBI lineage: Eukaryota > Metazoa > Arthropoda > Insecta > Hymenoptera > Figitidae > Ganaspis > Ganaspis brasiliensis. Next base: position 3,426,685 of record JAZKLR010000211.1, read on the forward strand.
GAACATAAAAGCAAACCTGTTCACGGGCTATAATCTCATAAGTGAAATAGGATTGTCTCAAGGCTTGACTTTTGCTTTTCTTAAATCTGCTGGTTTGAGATCGGAGCCTGAGGGATTTTTGTTCGCTTGTCAGGATGGTGTGATTAATACTCTGGTGTACCGCAGTCGTGTGATGCATATACCTGTCCCCTATTGAAAAAAATGGCCACATTTGTGGGCACAAATGAGGCAGAGCAGTATCCACATTGAAAAAAATATAAAATAAAAAAAATATTATTAATCTTGATTTACACTATATTATTTACAAGTAGTTGCCTTAATTAACTTTAGAAACTTAGCATTACGAAGATAATTTTGAAAATAAATTTGGGGTATAGGGATTCGAACCCGGGTTCGACGCACGCAAACTAACTACCGAACCACTGAGCTACATAGGCGACTGCCAATAGAAAGGATAATCTTTCTCTTGAGGTGCAAGTGATTTTATTGGCAGACAAAACGGCGGGTTTATTTAAAACCGTTTTCACCATATTTTTCAAGTATTGAAACATTTGTCATCAAACATTTGCTTTTATAACAGTTAATTCTTATTTACAAATTTATTCCTAATTTATTACGTTATTATTTGAGGTTTCTTTGATTAATTCACTATTTTTTTACCTATTCTGTTGTAAAATACACATATTAAGTCTGTTAGTGGGAAAAACTGGAACGAAGTTCCTTGATACTTTGTTATAAATTATAAACTTCTGTTATTTTATGATTTTAAATTTTTACCAAAGATTATTTTGAAGCCAATTATGAAATATTTCGAAAATCCTTATAGCATTTTTTGAACTTGCGAAAATTACATTTTCTCTGGAAGAAAAAATGAAAATTAGAAATTTTATTAACTTTTGAGTTTAGATACTTGACAAAAATTTAAAAAAAACGTGAAAATTATTTTGAAAATTTAATTAATATTTTGTAATTTTTCAACTATTATTCAAAGTTTTGAACATTTAATACCTACTGTGACAGAAAAAATCAATTAAAGTTGCTTAAAATTTTGTTAGTTAACGATTTTAAATACTTCTCAATTGCAGTAGGGACAATTTGGTTTTTCAATCTTTAAATAAGAGTAGGAGAATTACAAAGTATTAAAGAATTTATTTTTAAAGTCAATCCAATTTCATAATTAAAAAGTTCACAAGTGTAGTATCTGAAATTATTTTTTGAAAAATGTAGAACCTTGGAAATCTTTGACCGTTTTAAAGATAGATTTAAGTTTCTGTTTAGCTCAGGTATCATAGTAAATAGTTTAGGTTCGAGAATTGCTCTCCTAGAAGATTATAAAATGTAATTAGAATCTCAGCTGTTAGGAAGCTAGTAAAATTGTCCCTGGCCAGAATGATTGTCCTCAGGTAAGCAAGATCTGGGAGGACCGACCTCCAGGCTTGCTTACCCTTAACAAAGCAGTATTGCGGCGACGTTTAAGACGAAATGACGAAAGACGAATTTTGAATTGTCAAGTCGCGTTACTCATTTTGTAAATGTATTTTGGTCTTTGTTTGTTCAATTATTAATAAATATTTAAGTTTTGTTCAATTTTAACATTTGCCTAAATTACTCAAGTTAATTATCCCACAATTTTGGGGGCTCGTCCGGGATTTAACGCGAGTTTTTGGTGAATGTTTGAACTTCGAGAAAAGTGTCTGTGAAACCTGATTGTGAGCAGCAACAAATTAAAATGACGGGAATTGGTTCAGAAGATGCAACTACTTTGTCGTCGGAAACAATAGATTCTCTAAAAACCGTGGAGCTTAAAGACGAACTTCGTAAACGAAAAATGAAGACTAGTGGAAATAAAGAGGAATTAATAGCCAGATTGAAAGCAGTACTTGCTATAGAAGAAGAGCACGGTGATACAGAAAAGGAAAATGACGGTTCACAATCTGATGAAGATGAAGAAAGTGACAACGAAGATAGACCAAGACTTACTACTAAGACGAAGCATCTGTTGACTTTTAAAGACGTAGAGGAGTCAATAGAAAAATTTTCTGGTGATAACACGGTGAATGTGAAGCACTGGTTAAAAGAATTCGAAGAACTTGCAGACTTGTGTGACTGGTCAGATGTACAAAAAGTTATTTATGCGAAAAGACTTTTAAGTGGGCCCGCTAAGTTATTTGTTAAGTATGAAAAATGTTCAAAAAATTGGAGCAAATTAAAAAGAGCTCTAAAGGAAGAATTTTCTGAGAATGTGGACAGCCATCAGATTCACAAAATGTTGAGTAATTCTCGAAGATCCGCAGGAGAATCATATCAAGAATATATTTATCGTATGTTTGAAATTGCCTCTCCTGCCAATATCGAAACTTCTGCAGTCATAAAATATATTATCGACGGAGTTCAGGATGCCGAAGTTAATAAACAATTACTTTTCGGAGCCACTAGTATCAAGGAGCTGAAGATTAAGTTTGCTTTATACGAAGCGATGAAAGAAAAAATGAAGAGCAATAGCAGACGGAACGAGTACAAAACAAAGGAGGCTTCATCATCAAACCAGGACGTCAAAGGTGGCAGCAAGGAGCAAGGAAAAGGGAAGATAGAAAAAAATTGTTTTAATTGTGGTGAAAAAGGTCATTTTAGTGTAAATTGCCCAATGAAATTAAAAGGTAAAAAGTGTTTTAAATGCAACGAATATGGGCACGTTGCGAGTGATTGTGCGTCGAATAAAGATTCTAAATCAGTGAATTATGTTGGTTTCTCAGAAGATGGTAAGCCACATACTATTGCAAAAATTGATGATAATGATTTGTGTGCATTGTTAGATACAGGATCAGATCTAAATTTAATATGTGTAAAGAGTTTTGTAAAGATCGGGGCACCTTCGTTATCAATCAAATCATTGAAATTTAAAGGGGTCGGTGCAAATAATTCAACATTAGGAGGTTTTGAGGCAGATGTAAAAGTACATGATGATTCATATAAATTAAATGTGCATGTTGTTCAAGATGAATTAATGCAAAAAGAATTTATTTTAGGTCGCGAATTTTTAAAAATGGTTGAATATTAGTCTTCAGGGGGCGTGGTAACGAATTTGAGAAAATTGCCAATGGTTATAAACGAAAATATTGATGAAAAAATTCCAAGCGTGTATAAAATTGACGTTTTTAATGAGGAAACAAAATTAGATTTGTCAAATATAACGAATCTCGAATTTAAACAAAGAGTTGAAAATATTTTAAAAGAATATAAAACTGAAAAAGTTAAAGATGTAGGAATTAAAATGAATATTATTTTAAAAGATGATGAACCAGTTTATCAGAGAGCTCGAAGACTCTCAGCTATTGAAAAATCTGAAGTGAACGAAATAATTCGAGATTGGTTAAATAATGACATTATACGAGAATCAGAATCTTCATACGCAAGTCCAATTGTACTTGTCAAAAAGAAAAACGGTTCAATGAGGCTTTGCGTAGATTACCGACTTTTGAATAAAAAGATTATAAAAGATCGTTACCCCCTCCCCTTAATAGAAGATCAACTAGATTCGTTGCAAGGGGCAAGAGTTTTTAGTTCAATAGATTTGAAAAACGGGTTTTTCCATGTAGAAGTTGAAGAAAAGAGTAGAAAATATACATCGTTTATTGTACCAGACGGACAGTACGAATTTTTAAGAGTGCCTTTCGGTCTTTGCAATTCTCCAGCTGTTTTTCAAAGATATGTAAATGCGATATTTCGAGATTTAATAGCAAAGAAAATTGTGTTGACATATTTAGATGATTTAATTATTCTAGGAAATGATTTTGAAACAGCGATAAGAAATTTAGAAATTGTTTTAAATAGAGCGAGTGAATTTGGTTTAGAACTTAATTATGAAAAATGTGCATTTTTGCAAACGAGAATTGAATATCTTGGGCACGTGATCGAAGAGGGAAATGTTAGTCCCTCAGAAAATAAAATTAAAGCTGTTGCAAATTTTCCCACACCGATGTCAATCAAGCAGATTCAAAGTTTTTTAGGACTAAGTGGATATTTTCGCAAATACGTTCCAGGATTTTCAATTATTGCTCGCCCGTTATATAATCTGTTGAAAAATGGTGTCGATTTTAAGTTTGAAAATGGAGAACAGCAAGCATTTCTGATGTTAAAAAAATTGTTGTGTTCTCAACCCGTTTTAAAATTATTTAGATTAGGGGCAGAAACTGAATTGCATACCGATGCATCCAGTCAGGGTTACGGAGCAATTCTCATGCAGCGTGATTATGTAGACAATGCGTTTCACCCGGTATATTATGCCAGTGGTAAGACTACGACTGCCGAGGAAAAGTACACCAGCTACGAACTCGAAGTTCTAGCAATTATAAAATCATTAAATAAATTTAGGGTTTACCTCCTAGGTATACCATTTAAGATCATAACAGATTGCAAAGCTTTTGAGTTGACAATGTCGAAAAAAGATTTATGTGTTCGAGTCGCTAGGTGGGCACTTCTCCTCGAAGAATTCAATTATGTTATTGAACACCGTCCAGGTAAATCAATGTCTCATGTAGACGCTTTAAGTAGGAATCCCTTGCCAGAGATTATGTTAATTATTGAAAATGACGATAGCGTTATAGCTAGGATTAAAAGAGCACAAGAGGAAGATACAGAATTAAAAGATTTGATAATTGCAGTAAAAGATGAAAAGAAGGACGGTTTCGAAGTAAAAAGAGGTATTTTGTATAAAATTGTAAACGACGATTTTTTCATTGTAATTCCTAAATCCATGCAGAATCAGGTAATTAGGCGTGCTCATGAACAGGGTCACTTCGCTATTAACAAAACTGAAGTGATTGTTAGAAAAGATTATTGGTTTAAAGATATGCGGTCGAAGGTAGAAAAGGTTGTGCGAAATTGTATAAATTGTATTCTGGCCGAAAGAAAGCAGGGAAAGCAAGAGGGGTATCTCAACAGCATTGAAAAGGGGGCGTTGCCACTTGACACTTTTCATGTCGATCACCTTGGTCCCTTGCCTACAACAAAGAAGAGTTATAACCATATTTTCGTAGTAATCGATGGGTTTACTAAGTTTGTGTGGCTTTATGCTACAAAATCAACAGGAGCAGCCGAGGCTGTTCAACGTTTAAAAAAACAGTCAGTAATTTTTGGAAATCCTCGCAGAATAATTTCGGACAGAGGGACGGCGTTTACGTCACAAGAGTTCGAAGATTATTGCCAGAATGAGGGTATTAATCACGTTCGTGTCACTACAGCTGTCCCACGAGGGAATGGTCAAGTCGAAAGGGTTAATAGGACTTTAATTCCCCTTTTAACTAAATTAGCAGCACCAAAGCCTGGAGAGTGGTTCAAATATTTGGAAATAGCACAAAAATATTTAAATGCTACTTCAAACCGAAGTATCGGTATGACACCGTTCAAATTACTTTTCGGAACGTGTATGAAAATGAAGGAAGATCCAGAGATAAGAGAGATGGTTGAGAAAGAATGGATTGCTATCTTTCAAAAAGATCGAGACGATTTAAGGGAGCAAGCAAGAGAGAAAATAGCTCGGGTTCAAGCTGAAAATCGAAAATGTTATAATAGAAGAAGAAAAGAAGCTCGCAAATACAAAGACGACGATTTAGTAGCTATTCTTCGCACCCAAAGAAGTGGAAAAATGAAATTTCATAACGAGTATTTTGGACCTTATCGCGTAACAAGAGTTATGCGTAATGATCGCTATGCAATTGAGAAGGTTGGCGAACATGAAGGGCCTATACACACTACGTCATCAGCTGATCACATGAAACCATGGATGAACGAAAAGGACGAGGAACTTCTTTCTACCGATGACGAGGAAAGCATCTGAGGTCAGATGCTAGTTTTAGGATGGCCGAGTGTAGTATCTGAAATTATTTTTTGAAAAATGTAGAACCTTGGAAATCTTTGACCGTTTTAAAGATAGATTTAAGTTTCTGTTTAGCTCAGGTATCATAGTAAATAGTTTAGGTTCGAGAATTGCTCTCCTAGAAGATTATAAAATGTAATTAGAATCTCAGCTGTTAGGAAGCTAGTAAAATTGTCCCTGGCCAGAATGATTGTCCTCAGGTAAGCAAGATCTGGGAGGACCGACCTCCAGGCTTGCTTACCCTTAACAAAGCAGTATTGCGGCGACGTTTAAGACGAAATGACGAAAGACGAATTTTGAATTGTCAAGTCGCGTTACTCATTTTGTAAATGTATTTTGGTCTTTGTTTGTTCAATTATTAATAAATATTTAAGTTTTGTTCAATTTTAACATTTGCCTAAATTACTCAAGTTAATTATCCCACACAAGTTAATTATAATTTTTAATCATAAATTAACAAACTTGTAAACTTTAAAATTCTTATTTTAAATTTTAATACATTTTTAAAAATCACAAGTTTTGTTCTTTCGTGATTTTAAATGTTTAAAAAAAATTTAAGGAAAATGGATTTTATGGATTTTAAAAACAGATTTTCGAATAAATAAATTATTGGAAATTTCAGTTAGCTAGTGCTAGTAAAAATCAGGATTTTTTTAAAGAAATCAAAAAAAGTCAGATTTTTTTATTTAAATAAAAAATGGTTGTTTTAATTGCAATCAGTATATAAAATCTCTGCAAATGTTTATTTTCAGTAGTTTATTTTTAAAACTGAAAACATTTAATAAGAAATAATGAATAATAAAACATTTTATCAAAATCAAATAAATTATGTCAAATAAATAAGAAAATTTCAAAAAAATTTCTTCAAATTCATATGATCATAAAATTAAGAAAATTAGGTAAGAGCAACGAAAAAATAATAAATTAAAGAAAAAGCAAGAACGTAAAAAGATAAGAAAACAATCTATTAAAATAATGATAAAATTCTTTTAAATAAAAAATGTCATGCTTATTATTAAAGAAATGAAGAAAAATTAAAAAAAAACAACTCAGTAATGAAACAGTAACATAAAAATATGTATATAAAAAAGTAGGAACACTTCTCAAAATTTTAAACTATTTGCGGACGTTTTTTTAATTAAAAAAATAAATAAGAAGATAGTTTAAAAAATATTAAAATACATTACTAAAGAGGAAAAAAATTTTTAATTTGAGAAATTGGTTCACAAAATAAAATTAATAAAATTTTGTTAATTGTGTGACGTTTTTGATATGAAAACCCTTTTTTAAATAAACCTAGTTCCTCGTTTTAAATCGATTTCTATAGAGAAATGGATTCGGGCTGAGGACAAGTCAATGAGCCAAGTAAGATTGGAATGAGATTATTTATTCATATAGAGAATGGTTAAATGGTTACACAATTTTGATTTAAGAAACTAAACCTTACTTTTAGAGAGGAAATGTTCTTGGATTTGCTCGGTGGTGGCTGGTGTTGGTTATCCTGGGCAAAGATCTAACGCGATGAGATCTAAGAAAGAGAGCTGTTTGCAATTAGGCTGGAGGATGGTCAGCTATTCTCCTTGGTATAAATGTTTATTGAAGATACTAATCAACAGCACGTTGATTTAAGAAATACACAGATTGTGGTCTCCAGGTGGTTTTAGGAAAAAAGTTGTTTTCACACAATTTTAGTATTGTCCACAAAGTCTTAAACTTGATAAAAAAAGATTATAACCACTCATCAAGGTGTTAAACTGTTGTTCACTAAATCTTAAAATTGTTATCAAGTCGAATGATTTGAATATTACACTGTCACATTTATCGGTAAACTCCGTTTACTAGTTGGAACCTCATAATGAACCAATTATGACTGACTCGTTAATGAAGAATATTATTGCAGGGTATCGGAAATGAGACTGCCCCTGGTTGATTCGTCGGGGGTTTATATACACTGAGAAAACTGGAGTGTTAAATTCTCATGGTTAAAAAGTTATTTTATTAATCAGACACTGCATATAATAGCTCTTACACTCTACTATATTTTTTATTTAGTAAACGTGACCCATAGTTCATAATTTCTCTTACACTCCGGAGAGTCAAGCTGACGAGTTAGGTGTTCAATTATATAATATGCGAATGTAACCGAATTTTCAATAATAAATGAATAACGATAAATACAATTTGTCAGTTTGCTATGGGTTAAAATTTTTTCTTAATGTGGTTATTAATGTATAAACAAATAACTTGCAAGTAAAACTACCCAAGTGTCAGACGCCGAATTTATTGAAACTTTGCATACGTTAAGAGGGATAAAAAATAAGATATACGTGTTTTTTTATATCGGCGGTAACTGACTTTAAAGGGTAGAAACTACCCTTTTAATTTTAAGGGATGTAAATTCAATAGTCATCTTAAAATTGCTTAAATTCGCTGGAAACTGGTTACTCGGGGGTTTTTGGGGTCGCTGATTACGAATTCGATGTCAGTTTTTCAAAATTCAAAATGGCGGTTCCAAAATGGCGGACGAGATTTCAAAAAAACCCCCAAGTAACCAGTTTCCAGCGAATTTAAGCAATTTTTAGAAATATCGTCCGTCATTTTGGAACCGCCATTTTGAATTTTGAAAAACTGACATCGAATTCGTAATCAGCGACCCTAAAAACCCCCGAGTAACCAGTTTCCAGCGAATTTAATCAATTTTAAGATAACTATTGAATTTACATTCCTTAAAATTAAAAGGGTAGTTTCTACCCTTTAAAGTCAGTTACCGCCGATATAAAAAAACACGTATATCTTATTTTTTATCCCTCTTGACGTATGCAAAGTTTCAATAAATTCGGCGTCTGACACTTGGGTAGTTTTACTTGTTGGTTATTATTAACCTCCTAAGTCCTAAGTGATGAAATTATATCAACAGGATTCTCATTGATTTCGAAGACCCTGATGTTTTTAATTACATTATGCTTTCTGTAATTTAAAAGAATTCTATATTTTTTTTAACATTTTATATTATTTTATTTTTAGATATTTTAAATTTGATTTTAGGTTCTGGAATACAGATTGCACACAAAATTTATAGAAGGTAAATATAAGGGTAACGTTTGTATTAAAAATTGATTTAAATAATTATTAAACTATCGGTTTTAAAACTGAATAACATTGCATCACGTAAATACAATATTTTGGAATATTTGAATTATTTTTTCTATCCAAAAGGGATTTAATCTTTGCTGCAAAGATAGTATAAATTTTGTGAAACTTTTTGAATTATTTGCAAAAAGTTAATACAAAATACAAGACAATCATGAGTTAATCATTTAAAAATATAAAAATTTGTTGTGAATAACTATTTTTCCCACTTAAATTAAATATTTTGAAAATTTTTAATAAATGCTTCCTAAAAACAGCATCCTTTTTTAAAAAAATAAGTTAACACTGTAAAACATTGTAATTTACCCTTCTGGAGTGTAAAACATATTTGACACTCTGAAGATAATAACCTTCATACAATAGAGTGTTGTCCTATAGTTGACATTGAAATATTGTCACGTTTGACACTCCTCCAGGTAAATTTAATTATTCTTTTTTCTCAGTGTATGTTCAAGTTCCTATTATTTTGGTCGACCTAATCCGGAGTAAAGTAGGTTTGATGGTATTCTCAGCGACTTCCTGCACTCAGCGCGGAAATGATGACTAATATCTTCGTTTCTGATATCCGATCTGTGTTGTACAAAAAGTTTGTATTCAGCATTTATCGACACTGGGATTTCGTGTTTTTCAGGGCTGCTCTTTCTGTTTCCGTTCCAGGTTGATTTTTGGTTGCTACTTCTTCTCGTTCACTACAAGTCACCGATGTATTCCCTTTAAAAGAAGATTCCACGAATCCTGCTACTTCCGTTTCTGTTATAGGATGATTTGGTTGTTACTTCCACTCGTTCAATTCATATTATTAATACATTCCCTCTAAAAAGCAGGCTTAATGAATATTTGTATTACATAGTATTTCTTGTTCTAATTATGATATTACAATCAAACAATTTATTATAATAAACCAATTATAATTATTTGGTTATGGATATAACAATTGGAAAAAATTTTAGAAGTAGAAAATTCTATAACATAGAAGAACGATGTTAATATGAAAATATTTAGTCTAAGCTTAAATTTACAAAATATAAAATGAAAGATTACAAGGCTGCAAAAAAGAAGAAAATTTTAAAATTTTTAAAATGATTAATGAATCGAACAAATATTTTCAATAACTTTTAATTACAAAATAAAACTGAAAAATTTAAATAAAGGATCAATATTTTTATAAGAAAAATGATGGCAAAAAGTCTAAAGAATTAATTAAAACGCAACAAAGGACTAAAAAAATAATATTACATCAATAGTAGGTGAAAATTATGTCCATTTGATGGACATTTCACTTCCAATTATGCAAAATAATTTTCCTCCTCATAGAGGAAGCAATAAATGAATAATATAAAATATAATTGGAGAATTTATTTAAAAAATAATTTTAAATGTAAAAAAATATATAAACATAAATTATTTTACGAACTTTTGATTAATTATAAAACTTATATAGGTCAATCGATTTGTTTTGAGATAAGGAATATGATTTTTGTATTGCTTAAGTTGTATTTTGAGCATAACAAAATTTTGTCAAAAAACAAAATTTTTTAATAGAAAAAGGTGCTAAAGAAAATTTGAATAGGAACATATTTTAAAAAAACCCTGTGACCAAATTTAGATATTCATAAGCTTAATAAGTCATCCAAATTTTATTGAAATCCGTTAGTAGGTTGAAGTGTTCCTACTTTTTTATACAAATATTTTTATGTTACTGTTTCATTACTGAGTTGTTTTTTTTAATTTTTCTTCATTTCTTTAATAATAAGCATGACATTTTTTATTTCAAAGAATTTTATCATTATTTTAGTAGATTGTTTTCTTATCTTTTTACGTTCTTGCTTTTTCTTTAATTTATTATTTTTTCGTTGCTTTTACCTAATTTTCTTAATTTTATGATCATATGAATTTGAAGAAATTTTTTTTGAAATTTTCTTATTTATTTGACATAATTTATTTGATTTTGATTAAATGTTTTATTATTCATTATTTCTTATTAAATGTTTTCAGTTTTAAAAATAAACTACTGAAAATAAACATTTGCAGAGATTTTATATACTGATTGCAATTAAAACAGCCATTTTTTATTTAAATAAAAAAATCTGATTTTTTTGATTTCTTTAAAAAAAATCCTGATTTTTACTAGCACTAGCTAACTGAAATTTCCAATAATTTATTTATTCGAAAATCTGTTTTTAAAATCCATAAAATCCATTTTCCTTAAATTTTTTTTAAACATTTAAAAGCACGAAAGAACAAAACTTGTGATTTTTAAAAATATATTAAAATTTAAAATAAGAATTTTAAAGTTTACAAGTTTGTTAATTTATGATTAAAAATAATAATTAACTTGTGAACTTTTTAATTATGAAATTGGATTGACTTTAAAAATAAATTCTTTAATACTTTGTAATTCTCCTACTCTTATTTAAAGATTGAAAAACCAAATTGTCCCTACTGCAATTGAGAAGTATTTAAAATCGTTAACTAACAAAATTTTAAGCAACTTTAATTGATTTTTTCTGTCACAGTAGGTATTAAATGTTCAAAACTTTGAATAATAGTTGAAAAATTACAAAATATTAATTAAATTTTCAAAATAATTTTCACGTTTTTTTAAAATTTTTGTCAAGTATCTAAACTCAAAAATTAATAAAATTTCTAATTTTCATTTTTTCTTCCAGAGAAAATGTAATTTTCGCATGTTCAAAAAATGCTATAAGGATTTTCGAAATATTTCATAATTGGCTTCAAAATAATCTTTGGTAAAAATTTAAAATCATAAAATAACAGAAGTTTATAATTTATAACAAAGTATCAAGGAACTTCGTTCCAATTTTTCCCACTAACAGACTTAATATGTGTATTTTACAACAGAATAGGTAAAAAAATAGTGAATTAATCAAAGAAACCTCAAATAATAACGTAATAAATTAGGAATAAATTTGTAAATAAGAATTAACTGTTATAAAAGCAAATGTTTGATGACAAATGTTTCAATACTTGAAAAATGTGGTGAAAACGGTTTTAAATAAACCCGCCGTTTTGTCAGCCAATAAAATCACTTGCACCTCAAGAGAAAGATTATCCTTTCTATTGGCAGTCGCCTATGTAGCTCAGTGGTTCGGTAGTTAGTTTGCGTGCGTCGAACACGGGTTCGAATCCCCATACCCCCAAATTTATTTTCAAAATTATCTTTGTAATGCTAAGTTTCTAAAGTTAATTAAGGCAACTACTTGTAAATAATATAGTGTAAATCAAGATTAATAATATTTTTTTTATTTTATATTTTTTTCAATGTGGATACTTCTCTGCCTCATTTGTGTCCACATTTGCGCCCACATTTGTGCCCACATTTGTGCCCACATTTGTGCCCACATTTGTGCCCACATTTGTGCCCACATTTGTGCCCACATTTGTGCCCACATTTGAGGTCACATTTGTGCCCACATTTGAGGCCACATTTGAGGCCTCATTTGTGGGCGCATATGTTGTTTCAAATCCGCTACCACATTTGTGGCCTCAAATGTGGCCTCAAATGTGGGCATAAATGTGGGCACAAATGAGGGCACAAATGTGGCCATTTTTTTCAATAGGGTCGACAATAACAACTGTCGAGCATGTAAGCAATACCCGGAAACACTTGGTCACATTCTAAGTGCGTGTCCGAAGTATGCATGTAACAGGTATGTAGAAAGACACAATGCTGCTCTTAAGGTGCTGTATTATCACCTTCGACACCAGTATGCTATTGATAAGGAACCCATCTTGCCGTATGCCCAAGGGGATCAGGAATCCTTTGTGGAAAATGAACAGTGTAAGATCTAATGGAATTTTTCTTTTCCTACAACTCATCGTATCAGAGCTACTAAGCCTGGATATTGTATTCCAGGATCATAAAAGTAAGATCATTTGTGTGATAGAATTTCGGCTCCTTCTGAGGGCAACATCATACAAAAGGAGGATGAGAAACGGACGAAATATCAAGATCTTATGTTTGAACTGAGCCGAATATATCCAAGTTATAAAATCCGATTAATTGTTCTCATACTAGGCTGTTTGGGAGGGATTAAAGCTTCGTTTATAAGCCAATTGAAAAAGATACCAAACTGCGAACGTCAAGCTGAAGCATTGACGGTTCATATGCAAAATGCTGTCCTTCTGAGTTCACTTAATCTGGTCCGACAGCACTGTTCTTCACAATATAATATAACGAAGGTAGCTCTAAAAAAGCATCCAATAGCGTTCCTGGCCAATAATAATAATAATAATACTCTCTCGACATCTCTGTGGTAAATGGTATCGTCCGTTACCAAATATCACAGAATTGCCTAGCCGGTTGGGTCAGCATAGATGCCCTCTTCCGAACACCAAGGAAATACTTGGTCCACTTGGCCAAGTGTTTAAGTGGCATCTAAGGTGGGGTTTCTGACATCCCAATCAAGCGCCTCTCCAGGTGTCGGATAGGGGAAATCCACCCAGATATGGGGGGAACCGGACAATTCAAATACCCGGGGCGGACCAATGTCAGATAGGGGTGGGCACCCGAAACAATTGTCCACTTTGTGCTGGGTTAACCACCTACACAGAGAAGATGCGGTTACGACGACTGTAACGCGCAGTGCCACCCACAATAGATCTCTCTTGGATGGAGATCTAGGTTCAGTTGGGAGTGGCAATAGGACAGAACCCAGGCGACGAACAGGCAATGACCCGGGACAAACTCGAGAACATCTTGTTGTGTTGGCAAAACAGTTCTCCAGACAGAAGAGGATATATGCTAAGGCTGCATATGCGATGGGTCGAAATTTACCCCCAATACGCAGAAATGACGCCTCAGTATCTAAGAGACCAGGTATCCTCTCTGAGGAAAAAGGGACATGAGGCTTTTCTACGAGAAGAAGAACATCCTTCAGAGAACATACAAGTTCTCGACCCACCAACACCAACGACCGAAGATGGGAGCATGAGATCAAGGGAAACAAAAATTCATCTTAAGGTTTCCATAAAAATGGACAAAATGACTGAAGGAAATCAGGAACTCTCATTACTCCCTGAAAATGTAGATCTCTGGACATTGAACTGTCCGGTGTATGATAAAGCAGTGTCCTTGCTTTGTGAAAGTAACAGGAAGTCTGTTTCAGAGCGAGTGGCTAAGACCTGCAAACGAATCAAACATGTACAGTTCAAGATAGGGGTGGCTCGACGACATGCTTCTCAATTACAGAGTGTGATAGCGTATCTAGAATTGAATAAAAGTTTTACACCAAGAGTTTTGGAAATTGCCAAAACTCTAAAAAGATTGCATCACACTTTGAAAAAATCAAAATTGTAGACCATCAAGCAACATTGGATTGAGAAGATACGTTCTCTTGTAGTCATAAGAGAACGTTTAGAACGGTGGACTGACTGGATTAAGCAAAATAATATCTTTGCTACTAATCCCTCCCGCCTGTTCAGTCCACCAACATCAGTCTTTGTTAATCCTCCATGTCGTGAAGAGGTTGAAACTTTCTGAAGAAACATCTATGGGACGTCCTATACAGTCAACGATGAGGATGCGTCTTTACCACTCTTCAGAAGCTTCTGTCTTGAACAGGGGCTTGACCATCCTAGTGAGGCATGTCCGCCAATTACTGAGCAAGAGGTTAGAAATATAATTGCTAAAACTAACAACTTTTCAGCACCCGGGCCAGATAAGATTAATAATCTATGGTGGAAGAAGTTTAATTCAACTCACCGACATTTAGCCCGCATCTTTTCAACCTTTCTTTGCGCAGAATATCCCGTACCACAGTGGTTGATGAAAGGTCGAACGGTACTCTTACCAAAATCAGGAGATTTGTCTAATCCAAAAAATTATAGACCGATAGCTTGTCTTAACACCTGTTACAAGCTATTTACTGGCATCCTAAAAGAAAGGATATTAACATCTATAAAGCCAGTTTGGAGTGCAATAAGTGAACAACGTGGGTGCAAAAGAGACCTGTCAGGTTGTAGGGAAAACCTATTAATAGATAGGTGCGTTACCCAAGACTCGATAGTTTATCGACGCAACTTGTCAATGGCTTGGATTGATTACCGTAAAGCATTCGACTCTACGAGTCATGAGCTTATCATCAAGCTCCTTGATTGCTTACAGGTACATCCAAACATCGCCATCGTGAGATGCTTGAAAGATCTGATGCTCATGTGGAGGACAAGGTTTGTTATATCATCCAACAAACAGCTTTGGATTGGATAAATGTGCCGTTTTCCACTTAAGTAAGGGGAGACGTGAAACATCTGAAACACCAGGCGACTCTGAGGATCTTCAGCTCATTCGTGGCAGCGCCATTCATCATCTTGGTCAAGGAGAAACGTACGCATATCTTGGAATTCCACAAGCGGAGACTCAAGATGTGCGTCAGCTTAAAGGTCGTCTCCAAACAAAATATCGTGGTCTTCTCAGAAAAATTTGGTCTTCCGAATTATCTGGGAAGAATAAGATATAAGCCACAAATACATAAGCTATTCCTTTGCTTCTCTATACCTTTGGAGCAGTTAAGTGGAATGTGAATGAGCTGAAGATGCTAGACAAAGAAACTCGCAAGATGATGACAATCCATCGAAGTCATCATCCAAAGTCTTCCGTGCCTCAAATTTACCTTCTGCGAGATCGGGGAGGAAGAGGTCTACTGAACTTAGAGTATCTTAATCGTAGAATCGTTTTGGCTGCTACATGCTTAATTATGAACAGTCGAGATCCTCTTTTACAATTTGTTCACCATCATGAAATTACGAATTGTAGGGTATTCTTATATCATGCGGCAGAAAGAGCTGCGAATGAACTTCGTCTCCCATTTGATACTAGTAATGTGCAACATGGATTAGCATCGTTACCACCATTGATGCTTAAGGGCCGTGTCAAGGAAGCAGAACATACGCTTCTATTACAGGAACATAAGAGCAAATCTGTTCACGGACAATTCTACAATCTCATAAATGAAGTAGGATTGTCAGTTGGTTTGACATTTTCGTTCCTTAAATCTGCTGGTTTAAGATCGGAGACTGAAGGATTTCTATTCGCCTGTCAGGATGGTGTAATTAATACTTTGGTGTACCGCAGTCGTGTGATGCATATACCTGTCGACAGTGACATCTGTCGTGCATGTAAACAATATACGGAGACAAGTCACATTCTAAGTGCGTGTCCGAAGTACGCGTGTTGCAGACGTATATTGAAAGACACAATGCTGCGCTTAAGGTGTTGTATTATCACCTTCGACACCAGTATGGTATAGATAAGGAACCCATCTTGCCGTATGCCCAAGGGGATCAGGAATCCGTTGTAGAAAATGAACAGTGTAAGATCTACTGGAATTTTTCTTTTCCTACAACTCATCGTATCAGTGCTAATAAGCCTGATATAGTACTCCAGGATCATAAAAATAAGATCATTTGTGTAATTGAGTTCTCGGCCCCAGCTGAGAACAACATTAATCGTAAGGAGGATGAGAAGCGGACCAAGTATCAAGAGCTCATGTTCGAATTGAGTAGAATGCACCCAGGTTATAAAGTCCGATTAAATGTTCTTCTAATCGGTTGTTTGGGAGGGATTAAGGCTTCATTTGTGAGCCAATTGAAAAAGATTCCTGGCTGCGAGCGCCAGGCTGATGCATTGGCGATTCGCATCCAGAAGGAAGTCCTTCTGAACTCTCTCAATCTGGTTCGGCAGCACTGTTCACTTTAACATCTTATTTGGTAGCTCTAAAAAAGCATCCAACAACGTTCTTGACCACCGCTTAAGAACATCGGCGGCTATGGGCGAGGATAACAGTGCAAGAAACATGAAAAACGTCTTGAGTAAGTGGATCACGCTCTTGCTAACCTTCCAAGATGGAGGAAGCAGGAACGGATGTAGTAAGTAAAGCAAGAATGGGAGAGGTTGTTTTAGTGCTGTATTGTCACAGCACGTGGTTGAGTCCCACACGAACAAGTGCGTAAAAGCATTTTTTCCTCTCCTAAACTTGTTTTGTAAAAAAAAAAAAAAAAATATTTCAATTGTTCCTAGATTTTTTTGCTACAAACTTATCCGCCATTACAAAAAAACCTTCCACATTTGTAACCAAGGAAACAATCTGATCGATAAGTATAAAAACTATAAAATAAAGAAATTTCAACACAGATGACAATATTAAATATAAAATTGAAAAAGTGTGATAAAATATGGTCCTCAACTACCCTGGGGATAATTTTTCTAAGTAAATATATAAAATAAGCTTAAAGCTAATATGTAAAACAAGGGATAATAAATTAATAATAGACAGTAAGAAAATATAAACAATGACCCTGCACGGCTTAATATTAAAGGATTCATATGGCATAAAAAAAATCTTCTACAAAATAAATTTTTTCTATTTCTAAAAATAAGCGTAAATATCCTAAAAACTCCTATACTAAACAGTTTTCTTATAAAAGGACAGAACTAAAATGTCTAAGACGCATGTGGGACTTAAAAAAAAACAAAATTGTACTATAAGGTTCGTAAATAGCTCAATCGATGCGTTTTTAAAAAATAAAGAAGATAAAAAGCTTACATTTTAACTTTCTTAAATTTTTTTTTATAATTTTGCCAAAAAACGATTTTTTGAAAATTTTAAAATCTAAAAAAAATATATCTGGAACTGATCGATTGGATTCAAACATATGGCAGAATTTGTCCCCCTGAGAGACCTATTATTTGGTTAAAAAAAGATGCTTCTAACTATAACGGTTCTCGAGATATTGGGCCAAACGTAATGTTAACACACACACACACACACACCCGGACATTTTTTCTAAACATCATTTTTGACATCCTGGGGTCGAATTATGTCGAGAAATGTCAAAAAATTGCAATCGAGGATTTGACGGTAAAACAATACTTCCTCTATGAGGAAGCAATAAAAAAAATATTATTAATCTTGATTTACACTATATTATTTACAAGTAGTTGCCTGCATTAACTTTGGAAACTTTGCATTACAAAGAAAATTTTGAAACTAAATTTGGGGGTATAGGGATTCGAACCCGGGTTCAACGCAAGCAAACTAAATACCGATAACCACTGAGCTACATAGGCGACTGCCAATAGAGGATAATTTTTCTCTTGAGGTGCAAGTGATTTTATTAGCTGACAAAATGGCAGGCTTATTTAAAAACGTTTTCACGACATTTTTCAAGTATTGAAACATATGTCATAAAGTATTTGCTTTTATAACAGTTAATTCTTATTTAAAAATTTATTCCTAATTTATTAAATTGATGTTTGAAGTTTCTTTGATTAATTCACTAATTTTTTTTTCCTATTCGGTTGTAAAATACACAAATTAAGTCTGTCGTTAGTAGGAAAAATTGCAACAAAGTCTGGGGCGGCTTTATGCAAAGTGTTCGGGAGGGGCGATATATGGGATAGAAAGAGATAGCACCATAGTGCTAGCTCTCTCTCTCTCTTATACAAATATAAGATTCTCGGGGGGGGGGAGGCGGTCGCCTCAATCGCCCCCACGTAAAACAGCCACTGAACAATGTTCCTTGATACTTTGTTATAAATTAAAAACTTCCGTTATTTTATGATTTTAAACTTTTATCAAAGGTTATTTTGAAGCCAATTATGAAATATTTCGAAAATCCTTATAGCATTTTTGGAAATTGCGAAAATTTCATTTTCTTTGGAAGAAAACATAAAAATTAGAAATTTTATTAATTTTTGAGTTTAGATACTTGGCAAAGATTTAAAAAAAACGTTAACATTATTTTGAAAATTTAATGAATATTTCATAATTTTTCTACTATTATTCAAAGTTTCAAACATTTAATCCCTACTGTGACAAAAAAATTGATTAAAGTTGCTTAAAATTTTGTTTGTTAACGTTTTTAAATACTTCTCAATTGCAGTAGGGACAATTTGGTTTTTGAATCTTAAAATAAGAGTAGGAGAATTACGAAATATTAAAGAAATTATTTTTAAAATCAATCCAATTTTTTAATTAAAAAGTTCACAAGTATTTTAAATCACATACAAACAAAGCTTTTGTTTTTCATAATACCTATGTAATTGATTTTTTTTGTTAGAAGGAGGGAAAAATTTTAAAACTTGAGAAAGTTTTAGGAAGTTTAAAAATTATTCAAAAGCGCGTTTTTAACACCAAACAACTGCCTATCTTGCATAAACTTTCTTTTAATTATTCTTAATCATAAATTAACAAATCATTTTATAAAGTTTGAAACTTTTATAGATTAGTCAACCACCTAAATTGGTTAAAATAGTTAATCGTTATTTTGTAATATTTATTTTTTTAAACTGATTTTAATAGAAAAAGCAGTATCTTTAAAATATTGATTTAATTTGGAAACCGATTTTTGAAGTAAGCAGCAGATTTCTTGTAAAGTATTTGAATTTGAAAACCTTAATTTAATGTAATTCTTCATAAATTATTTAATCAACATTGTAAAACCAGTTCTTGAAAACCGTTTTTTTTGACAACTTTTTTTTTTTGTTAGAAAAACTAGTTCTTTTGCAAATTTGGTTTTTATAAACCGATCACGAATTTAAACTGAAAACCATCTACATAACTGGATGTGAATATTTAATAAAATTATAATTTATTAACCTTTTTTCTAATACTACAAACTTTCTGCTTTCTTTAAGGATCTATACTAAGTCTCTTTCAAGTTGCTAAAAAGGAGAAGTTGAACGAACGTGATCACCGTATATACTCTTTAGTTACTCATTTATCGCAACAGCTACGATACTCGATGAAGAAGAATGAAAACCTTCTTGAACGTCTTCAGCGGGCGGAATCAGCAGTCAATGCAGAGTATACGAAAATCCTTAATGTTATGATTCCTCCTGTGCGTAATTTTATACTGAATTAATTTAAAAATAATTATGTTAATAAGTTTAAGAGGAAGTACACCATCGAGGATAAAATATTTGCACTTTCATTGTACAAACGGAGTCCTTGTTCATATAGATATATGGAAAAACTATTTTGTCTTCCAAGCGTAGAAACACTTCGGCAGGTCGCAAAAACACTTGCTTTAAAACCGGGAATATGTACAGCTGTGTTTGACAGTTTAAAATTACAAGGCGAGAAAAGGTCTGCGGACGACCGTTATTGTATGCTTCTAATGGATGAGGTAGAAATAGATAGAGTAATTGTGTTGAATGAAGCAAAGGATATTGTAGAAGGTTTCGTAGATGATGGCAACATACGCAAATGCGAAATAGCTGATCATGCCAGCGTGGGGATGCTGAAAGGTATACCTAAAAATTTGTCCGAGAAACCCTGGAAGCAAGCAATTGTTTATTCTTATTGTAAGTCTTCTATGACGATATAATTTGCACTTATAAAGAAATTGTACGGCAAGTGCGAGCAAGCGGTTTCCAAATTATTGCATCCGTTTGCGATCAGGGGAAAACAAACGAATCTGCAATTAAATCTTTAATTGTAGAATCTAGAGCTGCAAAACTAAGAGATGGAGAATCCCATGTTGAGGATACAATTATTATTGACAACGAGGAGATTGTCCATCTTTTTGATCCACCACATTTGCTAAAGTGCATGAGAAACAATTTACTGACCAAAAATTTGAAGTTTATTTATGATAATAAAGAGCGAATAGCGTCGTGGAAAGACATTATTAAGGCATACGAAATTGATAAAAGCCACGGTGTCTTTCGAAATTTAAAAAAAATTTCAAAAGCACACGTCTATCCTAACAATTTAGAAAAGATGCGAGTTAAATACTCATCTCAAATTTTTAGTCAAACAGTAGCATCAACAATAGTTTAAATGAGTCTCAATGAAGCTAAAAGCAAATGTGGTAGATTCCAAAAGAATAAACAAGGAGAAAACACGGAGATGGAAGTAAAAAGAGAACTGAAGAAGAGTCTCTTCACAAAGAATCAATCCCTACAGAGGGTGATTATCCGCAAGTTCAATTATGAAACAAGGCTATTAATGTTTTTCAGAGTATGAAATTCATCAAAGTCGGTAAATATGATCAAGAAAAACCCCCTGTGTTGAGCAATTGGATTCTTACTCTAAAGGGATTTAATGTTTTGAGGAGGAATTTGGCAAACTACGGATTCAAAGAATTTAGAGGACGTTTTTTCAACCAAGATCCATTAGAAAATTTTTTTGCTCAAATTAAACAACACGGGGGAAGAAATAATAAACCTAATTGTATTGCTTTTCAGGATTACTACAAAACTTTACTTTTTAATTCATTTGCGGACAATTCTTTAATCAGAAGTTTTGAAATGAATGTCTTATTGACGATTGTATTAACTTAATTGTTTTTTTATATCAAATGAAATGTGAACTTATGTATTATGTATCTCTAATTTTCTGCTTAAAGGTAATAAGAAATAAGTTTTTTCTTTTTTATGAGAATTGTTATGAATAATTATTTTGTAGTATGTTAGTGTAAAGAAATGAAAATGTAAATTGTATTTAAGGAATAAGAAATTGTAAAGTGGGTCGAAATTGGAAATAAATATTTGAATATATATTAAACACGAGAAATTTATTTAAACGTTCCAATTTTCGATGGGCATAAATACTGTCCGTGCTACCTGAGCAACTGGTATTTTAAATAAAGGTTTAGACGCTAGGAATTTCTGGTTTTCTTTGGTTAATGGGATTCTGTTTAATTCTTGAAGAGGTTGTACTTTCTGTGGCAGTTTTGCCGTTTGTACTTTCTTTGGTTCCTTTGCCGTACGTATTTTTCTTGGTTCCTTCGGTTGTTTGGCAGCTCGCGCTTTCTTTGGTTCTTTGGTACGTGGTTTTTTTGTATGCTTTCTTAGAATTATCTGTTGAATCCATTTTGTTTTTTCTTTTGCCATTTTTATTCTCTTCTCTGTTAGTACAGTTCATTTCCTCCTCGTTAATTCTTGATGTACCTACTAATTTCGACAGTCTTCGGTACTTTTTTTCCTCCTTTCTCGCTTCATCATAAACACTATTATGCTTTTTACATAAAATATGCATTCGTGTCAAGCAGTAATAGTTTATAACAGTTTTCGTCAATGTGTGATTGTGTTCCTTACAACCTACAAACGTTATTGATTCAGCTAGAATGTTTTGTACAATATGTTGAAAGGTATAGAAGTTTAATTGTTCTTCGCCGACATTTTGAAGGAAAGCATGTTCTAATGAGTAGAGAAGATTGAATAGATCATCTGAAGGATACTTTAGATAGCTCTTGCTCAATTCATTTATCATTTTTTCTTTTGGTAAGTTGCTGTAACATTTATTGACAGACGAAATGCATTGAACGCAAGATGTCCACTATTCAATTTTTCGAGCAATAAATCCACTGAAGTATGATAAGGCATTATAATTGACACCAAAAACGTTGTAATCGTGGGCATGTCGAACAGAATAATTTTGAGGGTTCTTTTCACCTCTTTCTATTATCTGCTCCAGAATTGCTTTCCATTCTTCCTTACTTTCGTTTACCGCCTCTTTAACAGATAACAAAGTTTAAAAAATTTCTACGCTTTGTATGTTCGAACCTTTTGGAGGTTTTACAAGCGAATAAAAACTTAACAATCTGTAAATCTGTATAAACAGAAGAGGATCTGGTTTGTCATGTAAACCAGCAACCTCTATTCATGCCAAACATACCCTGTAAAAATATTTATTATGACATAAACATTTGTGTGGGCTGGGTGTCTAGCGAAAGTTAATTTTCGAAGTAACGGATTTGTTAGACAGTTGACAGATTAGTTTTTTTGATATAACCTTAAAGTAGCACAATGTTTTTTATATTTCCCGTTAATATATAAGTTTAGCTAAACGAATTATTATTGTTCTATCAAAACATGCCAATATCTCGTAAAGGTTTTTTTTAGTTTTGTTTAAAATAACCAGTAAAATCTTGAAATTTATTTTGTTCGCTTCCTGTAAAAACATGAAATTGGCGCTTGACCCCTTTTGTCATACTACACTTCATTTTTCAGATCATCGTCAAATCCAAAAGCAAAATAAAGAGCCTATAAATAAAAACACCTTAAAAAATGTAAACTACTGAAAGCGACCACGGAGTTAGCTCAGTTGGTTAAATACTAGACTCTGCGGTCGCGCCAAGTCCAGCTTGCTGGGTTCGCGCCCCGATGAGTCTGGGATTTTTCTAACTCGTGAGATAACTTCAGTGGAAGGTTTGACGTCGAGGAATAATGATATGCACTGTCGGTAATCGACTTGTGCAGATCACTAGAACTCGACTGTCGATAAACCGGTTGTATTCAGGAAGAGGTTTTTCTACAGTTTTCCCTCTCCACTGGCGAGCAAACCCAATATACCGGGTGGTCCAGGCAAATGCGAGTACTCCTAATTTCAAGCCGTTCTGTAGACGCAAAAACACTTAAAGAATATATACAAGTACAATTCTAGGAACTCCCTACGGGGGACACTCATTGGGCCAATAAGGTCGTTAAAAACGAGTGTATAATAACTAAAAAAAAAAAAAAAAAAAAACTACTGAAAGCAAACAATAATTACATCGAACGATTTATGCACGTGCATTTTTTGGTAAAACTTAGGATCCAGATGATCCTCGGTAAGTTTGTAAGCGATTTTTCTTTACATCTTCTTTCTTCCGGCTTTAACGCTGCACTTTTTTTCTTCAGCATCGCAAACACTTGGGGGTCAAAACCATATTTCGGTTTTATGTTTTTTAAATATTTGCGTAAAGTTGTAAGTGTTGGCAGTGGCAAGATTGTCTTATCACTAAGGTGGAGATAAGTCTTACGATTTTTAATGCTTAAAAGAATGCACTCTAAAATCCACTCCCTGCACTGCAAAAACAGGTGTCTTATTTTAAGACATTTATGTGGTCATTTTTAAGACAATTTTAGGTGTCTTAATTTCCACCAATGAGAGTGCGTCTTTCAAAATTATCAACCAATGAAATAACTTGAAATTAATGAAAGACGCTTTCTAAATGTCTTATGTCTTATTATAAGACACCTATAAGACACCTGTTTTTACACCATGGTGTAACGCATGCCTCTTTTATCCTTTATTTTACTGTATTTGAGGATAGTCTTCACAACTTCTTGCTGCTGTGTTGGCAAATTCACTAAGCTGTCAGTTTCATTTATTAATGAACACTTTTTTATCAAATTGTCAATTTCTTCTTGCATGCTCTCGATCTGTAACAAAAAAGAAGACAATAAATAAATAAATTTTTTATTAATAAAAATTAAAATATATCCTGTTCCTGACGCGATAACGAAACCTTGAGAGAACCGAATTGATATTACACAGAATTTTACTCAACCAAACTTTTTTTTTTAATCAACTTTTTATTCCGATGAATTTTAATGTAACCGAAAATTTATGAAGCAAAATTTTTTTTTGACAGAACTTTAAGTGAGCAGAAGTTTTAAATACAAGAATATCCATTTGACTGAATCTTCATTTATCCAACTTGACATTTTATGTAGTAAATTGATAAAACGCTATACGTTCATTTGTACAAAATTGCAAAGGTCCGAAGAAAAAATAGACATAAAAATTTGTGCGCAAATTTTAGAATTAAGCAATTACAAATTATAACGAATATTGTGATGGGTTAATTTTAAAATGTACATAATAATCTTCTTGTCGGAATTTTTCTAGATCATTCTCAATTTTATACAAGTGATCATTCAGCGTTTTAATAATAGTATCAAATGTTCATTTCTGTAAATATATTTTCAAAGAAATGCAAATTCTATCAAAGGAGTATTGTGACATTTAAAAATAAGACTTACTCAAAATTATGTTTAAAAAGAATTCTACTAAACAATGTTATAATTCTTTGCAGTTTCGTCCATAAATTACCTATCAGGTTTTAGGCCATCCCCCCCCCCCCGTCACAGGAAGTAACATTGAAAGAAACCTTCTCCTTCCCTAATACCAGTTACGTAAGTTAAGGACAAAGCCTGCCCCAAAATCCTTTAAGTAAAAAATTCGGATTTTAAATTGAATTGAAAACTCATTCGAAAAATTAAAAATTGTATAAAATTAAATTACACCTAATGAAATTCTATAAAATAAAACTTTTACGTAATAAACTGTTCAACCTAATTGCGTGCCCCTATTGCCTTTGTGTCAAGGAATCCGTATGTACTATAATTACCTTTTTTGTGGTTCGA
The DNA here is from genome assembly GCA_037103525.1 of Ganaspis brasiliensis. Classification (NCBI taxonomy): domain Eukaryota; kingdom Metazoa; phylum Arthropoda; class Insecta; order Hymenoptera; family Figitidae; genus Ganaspis; species Ganaspis brasiliensis. The sequence continues at coordinate 3,451,869 of JAZKLR010000211.1, forward strand.
CTTAGCCTTTCTTTTACGTTTCTATAATTGTTTATTGCTTTCTGCTTTTACGAACCAAACGTCTGGCAGCACGCAGTTCCTTATTTCTCTCCTGTTTCAGAATTCCTTGGCAATTTTTACACTTTTTACTTTTAGAAAAATTATTTGGTATGTAAAAGCCCTTTCCAGGCTCTTTCACAAATGGCCAAAGAAACCATTTTTATCATGGCCACACGTAAAATCTCGAGACATGAGACTTTCTCTAAGACTGAAAATTTGGCTACATGATTAAGAGCTCTAATCTGAAAAGTTTGTATAAATCATAACTAAGTAGTTTATTTGTTATTGGGTCTTATTCAGTTAATTTAATTGACAAGTTTAGTTACTTACTTCGACAGTCATATCCTCTTTTATAAAAATAAAGCGTGTCACCATGCTATTCATGTCACCAACATAGGAAAATAATGTCCCTTCAACAGTACTGCTCAATCCCCAGAATTTTGGGAATAGCGCAGTATCTTTGTCATTCCAGTCTTTTATCAATTTCTCTTTACAGTATTTAATGTGTCTTTGAGGCAAGGACATAATCTGATTTAAATTATCAACTCTACGTTTTGTAACTGGAGACAAATTCCTTTTTTCGTACATTCTCTTCTTTGAGCAATGTACCTCTACTCCTTTTTTAAGCAAATCATCCTGATCATCCTGAAAATCCTGAAAAAGTGTCTAATATTATTTATTGCTCTGTACGACTCTTACAATGACAATATGAAATTTTAAACAAATTAAAGCTTATTTAATAAACAAAATTAAAAATAACCTTATTAATAAACAATTAAAATTAGTTTCAATTCACAAAAGATAAATGAAATAAATAAACAATTAACCTAACCTTAAAAATCGATGGAGCGCTGCCTTCTTTCAACCTCAAAATTTTTCGTGGTAAATTAATTCTACATACAAATGGATTTTTTAAAACTTAATAAAAATGGAAACAGTGAGAGCTTGGAGACTGAGACAGATAAGTCGACGGATGCCCCATCAACATCCGTTTCTGGTGCCCGGACAACGGAGACCCCGAGTAGAGATGGAAGCGCTGCTCTTCCGAAACTCGAGGGATGGGAAGCCATTATTTGGCTTTTGAAAAAGCAAGTGCTCGTCACAAGGAGACTATATACAGGAGAGAGAGCTTCGCTATATTTGTATGGAAAGGAGTGGGGACGAGGGTGGCTGTGCCAGTGGGCAGAAGCCTTAAGTTCGGTCAGTGCGTGGTCATGTATTTTATTACTCTGCGCACACTCAGCTGTTTCCGGTATGCGCAGAGTAATAAAATACATGACCGCGCACTGACCGAACTAAAGGGCTTCTGCCTACTGGCACAGCCATTTTCCTTGTATACCCCCACTACCGCTATGTTTCTCCTGTATATAGTCTTCTTGGCTCCTCACTAAGGAGCTGACGAAGTCGTTATTGTTCGTGCAGTCGAAGCGGCCGGAAAACAATCCGAACCCAGTGAAGGAAACTATCGACAAGGTAGTGGAATAGAGTGGCTGCCTCGAAGAGTCAACATAGGACTTGAAAGACGAGATGATAAAGAAGCTAAACGGCGCCTCCAAACCAAAGGGAAAGGCGAAGGTCCCCCCTCGCCCAAAATCCGATGAGTTGGGGACGCCAGCATCTCAGAGAAAAGGCGAAAAACAAGGAGAGAAGAGAGAAGCTTCGAGCTTCCCCTTGAAGAGAGGTCCTCGAAGAAAGAGAAGCCCGAGAAACCCCAGGGTGGAATTGAAAAATCCTTTGCTGGGACAACCCGCGGGTTAAAAAACGTTGTGGTGGATTTGAACAAGAAGTGGCAGGAAGATCAAGCCACTCAGAGAAAAAAGAGGAAGAAGAAGAAAAAGATGGAGGCAAAAACGGAAGCCGCTAAAAAGAAGGCGGAGTTAGCGGACCAAAGGAAGGCCTCCAACGACAAGAAACTGGGAAAAAATGACGCTATCAGGGTGACGTTAAAGCATGTCGTGTCCTTTGCCGACGCCCTGAAGCATATGAAGTCGGTGGTCAACCCTGCCGAGACAAAGACGGAGGTTCTAACGATCCGGAGGACGATGAGGAAAGATATGATTTTTGTCCTCAAGGGCAGGGAGTACCGATCGGGTCTAAGCAGGGCTTTGACTGCCGCCTTCGAGGAAAAAGGAGAGGTCACCACAGTGGTATCGCAAAGGTTCTTAGAAATCAGGGACCTAGACGAGAGCACTGAGGTGGAAGAAGTGGCAGAAGCAGTGGAGAAGGCATTAGGCAGGACCAATTTAGAGGTGTCATGCCGCCTCTTCACTCTTCGAGCTGGAAACAGGCTAGCGGTGCTCCAACTCCATGAAGCATGCGCTGAAGCTTTGTTGGAAGCTGGCATGGTGAAGGTTGGCTGGATCATCTGCAGAATCCGGGCCAGGTTGGAAGTAGAGAGGTGCTTTAAGTTCCTGGGCTACGGCCACCTGACAGGGTCTTGCACTATTTATAGAGCAGAACTTAACAAGTTGAAAAGAAGGAGCTAAGGTGTCTTCAGATTAACCTTGGCAAGGGGAAGCTAGCGAAAGATCTCATGTTTTTGACGGCCATTCAGAGGGGGGTTGATATACTGTTTTTCAGTGAACAGTGTAGGAAACCGAACCACTCTGTCTAGTACCAGGATAAAACATGTAGATCTGGAATTCAAGTGTGCAATCCGGATCTGAGCGTCAGCGATTTCCTGGAAACCGACAAGGGGTTCGTTTGGATAGAGGTGGCAGGTATACGTATGTATAGCTGCTACTTCTCTCCGAACGATCGCCTTAAAGATTTCGAGGCCGAAATGCAATCTCTTGAAAAAAGCATAAAAGCTTTCGGCGGGAGTACCCTCATAACTGGAGACTTCAACGGTAAGAGTCCCGAATAGGGAGAAATCCGTTTAGACAGGAGGGGCACTTTGATAAGCGAAATGGTGGCCAGAAATGACCAGGTTGTAGCGAACCGGGGTCAGGAGTTTACATTTCGGCGAGGCAAATGAGGATCAATTTTGGATCTCACAATTGCCTCGCCTAGCTTGGCACGGAAAATCAGGGAGTGGGGGTGCTCAATGTAACAACCTTGAGCGATCACCAGTATACTGAGTTCGTTATCTCGATGGAAGAGATTTTGAGGGGCAAAAGACCCGGTAGTCTTAGTAAGAACCCCTCATGGAACGTCGGTAAGCTAAAAACAGAGTGCACTAAAGCGAGACGGAGATATACCCGCTCAAAGGGGAATTCCTCGCTGGAGCAGGAATGGCACAAAGCCAGAAAGGCTTTTAAGCAGGGAATAAGACATAGCCAACGGAAGTGCTGGAAAGACCTAATCAGCGACGTTTACAACGACCCATGGGGACTGGCGTTTAAGATTGTGACCAAGAAATTTGTTATTAAACAACAGACCCCTGGTCTAGACAAAACTGATTGGGTCCGAAAGATCATCAGAGCCTTATTCCCGTATGTGGAACCATGGTTTCGAGAGGACTATTCTTTTTGCCTAGTACAGAGCGAAGATCTTTTCACTCTTGAGGAGTTAAGAGCCGCGAGAAAGGGTTTGAAGACTGGCAAGGCGCCAGGGAGGGACGGAATACCCAACGAGATCCTGAAATTGGTGATCGATGTGTACCCTGAACTTCTTCTTAACCCTTTGAACGATTGCCTTAGGGCTGGAAGGTTCTTTATGGATTGGAAAAAGCAAAAGTTAGTTCTTCTCAGAAAAGGAGACAAGCCTCTAGAAAAGACGTCATCCTATAGACCCATATGTCTTCTAGTCACAATGGGTAAACTTCTAGAGGGTATGGTTTTGCAGAGACTTCAGGGTCTTCTCACTGGCGAAAATGACCTATCAGAAAACCAGTACGGTTTTGGCAAAGGCCGATCCACCGTCGACGCTATTTCGGCGGTGGTAGAAGAGGCAAAGAAGGCCAGAGAAGGCAAGGGGAAAAAGAAAAGATTTTGCGCATTAATAGCAATAGACGTACGTAATGCGTTTAATTCCGCGCGATGGAACATCTGCATCGAGTCGATGAAGAGGAAAGGGATACCGGCCTACACCCCTTCACATAAATGCTGTCCTTCCGGTTTATTATTCGAACAATAGACGAACAATGAACCGGAAGTTCAGCATTTATGTGCAGGGGTGTACCTGTTGCGAATGATGGATAACTATCTTAGCGATCGGTGGATCGAGTATGAGGGCAAAACATTTCAGATTCGCGAGGAGATGACTTGTGGAGCCCCCCAAGGGTCGAAGGTAGGGCCATTTGTGTGGACGTCATGTATGATGCTTCCCTGCGGATGAAACTACCTACGGACACCAAATTATTCGGCTTCGCGGATGTCAAAATTATCGTATGCGGTGCGCAAACTACAGAAATCCTTGGCATAAGGGTCAATGGAACTCTGCGACGAGTCAAGCGCTGAATGGACGCCAATGGTCTGGAAATGGCCTTGGAAAAGACCGAAGCACTGCTTGTCACGAACCGGAGATCCTTTGTTGCTCTACCTATTGAGATTGATGGGACTGAAGTAAAATGGAGTAACACCATAAAGTACCTGGGCGTTGAGTTGGATAAGAAGCTTAGCTTCAACCAGCATTTAACATCCGCAACAATCAAACCCATCCAATGTGGAGGAAATATTTCCAGGCTTATGCCTAACATTGGTGGTCCCAGGGAAGCAAAAAGGAGATTAGTAGCGAGCGTGGTACACTCGAGATTGCTTTACGCAGCTCCAATGTGGGCATCAGCCCTAGAAAAACACACCATCTTGAAAGGATTTTAGGATAATAATTTACATTTGATATATACAGCCCTGCTTTAACTACATTTATGAGATGGTATATTTTCGTGATGATTCGTTTTGGATTCATGTTAAGCGGGAGTTGATAGCCAGGGATGTAGAAATTCGATGAAGTGGGAAGTCAATTCGGGGGGGGGGGGGAGAGGGCGATTTCCTTGATTCTATAAAAGTACTGTTTTTCGATAATTTATCCCTCTTTTGTTGAAATTCCAAGCAAGGTGGTTCGCCACAATTCTGCGTGTCGCCGGCAGCACAGAAGGTGATAATTTACATAATTTTATTTGTGATTTGTACTTTACATATAAAAAGAAAAGAAGAGTGAAGATCTTCTAAAAGTTAACTTATTCCTTTTGTTTTTGATAAATTTGGTAAATTTTGTGTTTTTTTTTTATAAAAGTGTGTCGCTTTTATTAAGAGGAGAATTTTGTGGAATCGGGGAAATTACGACCGCTTACACGGGAACCGGAAGTCTGGTAAAAGTCGAGGAAATTTCTTGACGTTGTCCCATACGGAGGATTTATTATAGAGAGATACTCATTCGACAAGGGTTTTCATTCTACGGATTCTTCAAAAATATTCGTGGTTCGAATATGTTGGATCATTGAATGATAACCGGATGACCATCGATTTACCTGCATCTCTGGCTCGTCGTGACTCCGGCTGTCCGATCATTTCTTCAGGATGAAGTTTGATAAGTCCTAATTTAATTATTTTATTTTATCTAATTGTGGAAATTGAATCATGCCAATGACTGGATGATTAGTTGGCGAATTAGTACTCGATTCCATTAAACATAAGTGTAGTTGGGCACTCTATATGTTTTTGAACATTTTAAATTGATATTTTCATTCTCCTTTTATTTTGCTTGGGATTCATCATTTATTTGAAGAGTTTTATTTTTGGACATGGAATTAAAATCGATTTGTGTCTTTATTTATAATATTCTATTTCTCCTGACTTTTTTGTTTCTTTAAATTAAAATTAAATTTGAAATTTTTTATATTGTGTACTTTGATTTAATGGAGTAAAAATTTTTATGTGCTTTTGCGAACTATATTTATTATTTGTAAAAACGAGTAAAGGATATTATTTATGGTGTGTATAATTTGATGGCCATCACGTGGTATGAATTTTATTTATTTATGAATACACTCGAATTTAAATTGTAAAGTATATCTGTATATGTTCAATTCGATTGATTTTAAGCACGTGAATTTCTCTTTGGGAAATTCTCTATTAATGAAAATTTGTATCAGAAGAATTTGACTATATTGGGTTTTGTTATAATATATATATATTTTTATGCTTAACTTCTTTCGGTATTTATTTTGAGATTTCCCTATCTGAGCGATTTTATTTAAATAACTTTATTGAGAATTTATTTATTTTTCACAAGATCCTAATAGAATCGTTACATAATTGGCGCCCAAACAGGGACACGATTTTGTCCTTTTGATAAACGGAAAATCGATTGAACTCAGGTTGTGTTTGTATTAATTGTTATTTGTTTATTTTGTATTAATGACTGTTCGGACTCCGACGAAAAATAATAATAGTCAAAGTAGTGTGACTAATAATTTGAATAATCCGAATTCGCCTGTGATTACGAACGAAGGTTCTGACGATTTGGATATGGCGGACGGGGATAGTAGCAAAAATTTATTAAATAAAGATGTAATTATAGAACAATTGCAGGAAGAAGTTCGTAGATTGCGGGATTTGAATGGATTTCAGAACGCTCAATTAATAAATTTGAGAAAGCAGGTTCCTGGGACATCGGGGGGTGGGGAGTTTCAGGGAATTCAAACGTTGATTGAGGGTTTGCGGGCAATAAATGTCGATGCAAAGCCCCCTAAGTTCGATGATCTTCGGAATCCTCAGTCTTTTTTGGAGAAACTTGAGAAGTTTTTTAAATTAAAGCAAGTTCAGCAGGCGGATCAGTTAGATGTTCTTGAGGGGGTTCTGGAGGATCGTGCTAAGCTGTGGTATGAAACACAAAATATAAAAACTTACAAGGAATTTAAGAAAAAGTTCCTAGATGAATTCTATTCGATTCCCGTGCGTGTGCAAGTCAAAGCCGCTTGGTTAGCGAAACGATTTAATCCGGGAAAGGACCATTTAAATAATTATTTTTTAAATCAGGTGAAAGAAGCTCAGAATTTCGTGCCAAAAATGGATAATTACGAATTGCACTATACGATTATACAGCAGCTTCCGATTCGTGTGCGAGAAATCCTTATAACAATTGATTTTTCCGATTTTAATAAAATTACAAGCGCGTTATCGCAGTTAGAGTTGACGTTCGGCGAAAAGCAAAGTTCTGCGAGGCAGTATCCCCTACTTCGTCATGGGCCTCCCCCTACTCACTAAATTGATAACAGTCACGTAGAGCATAGGGTTCGAGAGGTACAAATCAAGTCAAATTCTGATGAGTGTTCATGTGATTGCAAGAGAGGGGGGTTTCCAGAGAGAAGAATAGGTACGAAAGAGAGTCGAGGCACCTACCCCCGGAATGATAATGGGTACGTTAGTTGTCGGGAACGTTCCCCGGTGATTCTTCCCAATTTATCTATTCCCCCACCATCATTGTCGGTGTCTACAGTATATTCGTATCAGAATACAAGTAAGAATATAAACTGTTTGAAATTGAGCGGAGCGAGAAATAAAATAAAATCGTCACGTTTAAGCGAAGAGTCGGATTTTAATGATTTAATTCAGGATTTGGATAAGCCTGTAAAAAATAAATATAAAATACCCGTAATGAAGCATTTGTTATGTCCTAGAGTCGTCATGAGTTTTTTATCGGTCCCAATACAGGCTCTTATAGATACCGGCAGTCAAATAACAGCAGTTTCGGAAGAGTTCTATAATTATTTAGCTTTGCATGGCCGAGTAGATGAGTTACCAGTATCTAATGTCATATTGTACACCGCTATAGGAAGAAAGGCAACGAAGATAAAGAGGCAAATTGGTTGTAATATTCGAATTGGTTATAATGATTATCGCTCTAATTTCCTGATTGTACCTAATTTGTCAAACTCGGTAATAGTGGGAAATGATTGGCTTACTCGTAATCAGGCAATTATTGACTACAAAAATTTCGCTTTGACAATCAATGATAGAAGGGTTCCTGAGTCTGCAGTGTCGTTTAGCAGAATGTTAGCAGGTGAAATGTCTTGGAAGAAAGAATGTGAGGATATTGTTTATATTCAGGTATTACGGTCGGTTTATAAAAAAGACGTGTTGCCACAAAATAATAATGTTTTAATTTCCACTGATAACGAGGAAAATGATAATTCGATTGCGCGATTGTTTTCGTTAGATGAGGAGGGTACAAATATTTCGGAGAGGTTGGAAGACGGAAATAAATGTTTCGGGAATTTAGATCGGGAAAATGATCCTGTTTTGATGACTGAATATCCGGAGTCAGGTATCGTGAGGGGAAACATCATTCATGAGAATGATTTAGATGAAAATTGTTTTGTTGACGCGTGCGTTTTTAAAGAAGTGAATCATATGTCTCACATTTCAATTCGGGATCAGGTACCATTCGATCAATTTATGAATGACCTTCGCCAGATTGCCTCAAATATGACTGACGTGGATCCTATTGATAGAGATTTTTTTGTTGAAACTCTGTCTCAATATAGATCTTTATTCACTCCTAAACGTGCTGCAGCGTCAGTGGAACCTCATCGACTGAATGTTTTGCCGCATGGGGTTGAGATTCGGAAAACTTATCCTATTCCGATTGCTCATCGACCGGCAGTTGATGCGGCAATTAATGATATGATTGTTAATAATATAATCGAGCCGTCTACAAGTCATTATTGTAATCCTCTTAGAGTAATTATAAAAAGTGATAAATCGGTCCGCTTGTGTTTGGACGCGCGTTTTATCAACTCTATTTTGGAGACTGATCATGAGGCCCCACCTATAATAAATGACATAATGCAAAAGTTTCATGGGGTTAATTTTATATTAATATTTATACGCCCACTTCGTTCCGTTCTTGGGTTCGAATTGGAGGATATTTTGACCATGTATGTCGATGATTGCGTAATCGCTACACCGGGGTCGTTTAGAGATCATCTAATGGGTTTATGTCGATTTTTTGATATTTTGCAGGAAAGAAATTTTACCCTTAAATTAAGTAAATCAATTTTTTGTAAAAAAAGTATTAGGTTTTTGGGACACGAATTGTCGGTGGAAGGAATTCGGCCATTGAAAGATAAGTTGGAGGGAATTTTGAATTTTTCTCGACCTGAGAATCGAAAACAGCTCCAGCAGTTCCTTGGCATGTGCACCTACTACCGTCAGTTTACGGTCAAACATGCAGAACTGATTGCGCCTTTCCGTAATATCTTAAAAGAAAAAAATTTGTGGGTTTGGGAAGACTGTCATGAAATAGCGTTTACTAATATGAAGGCTGCTTTCGTTGAATGCATTCAATTGAAACATTATGCACCTGGACAGAAGTATAGACTTCAGACCGATGCCTCGGATGTGGGTATCAGTGGCCTTTTGTACCAAAAGGATATCGACGGAAATCACCGGATTGTGTCCCTAGTTAGCCGTTGCTTGAATGAAGCAGAGATCCATTACACCACAACGGAGAAGGAGTTACTAGCGATAGTTTACGCGGTTACGAAACTAAGAATTTATTTATTGGGAGTACGTTTTCTGATCATTACTGACCCCAAAGGGTTAATTTTTTTAAATTCGACTAATTACTTAAATTCAAGATTACTCCGGTGGAGCATTCTTCTTCAATTATATGATTTTGAAATAGAGTATTGTAAGGGCGTAGATAATGTGGTGGCCGATTTTTTTAGCCGGAATCCGGAGAGTCGTTTTGAGTTGGCGCAGCCAAGTCAGCTGTCAATTGACGTTTTAGATGTTAATGAGTCGCCCATAGATTGGAACACGTGTGCAAAGTTGGAAATGCCTACTGATTTGAAAAATTCATTAAAAAATTTGAAGAGTTTACAGCGGCAGGATCAATTTATTAAGGGTATTATCGATCAGATAGATAAAGGGGATAAAAGAGATTATTTCGTCATAAGGGAAGATATCTTATTTCGTCGCGATGAATACTTGAATTCATGGCAGGTGGTGATTCCGGACATTTTGACTAGAGACATAGTGAATTGCATACATTCAAAATTGGGCCATCCCGGGGTATATAAGACCACTATGTATATTCGCCAATTGTATTTTTGGCGGTTGATGGTTCAGGAGATAAAGAAATTTGTGTTGTCGTGCGATCTATGTCAGAGAGTAAAAAGTCGAAATGTGAAAATGGTCGGTCCGTTTGGTAGAGTCGAATCGTCGAAGCCAGGCGATTTAATAAGTGTTGATTTTTACGGGCCTCTTCCACGATCGGTGGGAGGTGTTATGTATATTTTTGTTATGTTAGACGTATTTTCCAAATACGTAAAATTATATTCAATCAAACGCGAAACCACTGAAACGATTTTGAAAAAAATTTTTAATGAATATATACCCGAGATGGGACGACCGCAGCGTATTTTGAGCGATCATGGTACTCAATTCACCTCGCCAAAGTGGGGGAAACGTTTACCGAAAGAAGGGATCCAACCAGTCTATTCCTCAATTCGCCATCCGCAAAGTAACCCGGTAGAAAGAGTAATGCGAGAGCTTGGCCGATTTTTTAGAGCGCTTTGTGCTGATCGACATACGCGATGGGCCAAATGCTTATCAGATATAGAATTTTTTCTGAATGTAACGACTCATATGAGCACAGGTTTTTCCCCATGCGAGTTACATTTTGGAAAGAAACCTACCGATGAAATTTTAAAAATTTTGAATTTTCCTGAATCTATTGAGACTTCAAAAGATATGAAAATTTTAATGGCAAAAAATCGTTTAAATAAAGGTTTTGAGCAGCGAGCGCGATCTCAAGGAACCGTGTCCAGAATATCATTCCAAGAGGGCGATTGGGTATTATTGCGGGAGCCAAGACGCTCAGATGCTTTCGAAAGGGTGACAATGAAATTTTTTCATCTTTTTTACGGTCCATATCAAGTTTCACGAAGTTTTGGAAATAATGCCTATGAATTGGTTGATGTTAACGATGTTCATCGAATTATAGGGATATATAATCAGTGTCATTTAAAAAAATATATAAAATCAAGCTGAATTTTTTAAGAGTAAAGGGGTAAGTCCTAGGGGTATGCTTTCTCTCCAGTATAGAGCAGGAATGGAAATATAAAATTTTATTATTGAAAAGATAATTGGAATTCTTAATGATTGAATGATATTTGTAATTTAAGTCGACCCTTATTGCTATGTACTTGATTTGTAATCTCGAATAAAATCAATTTACTAAAGATTAGTTGACTCAAATTTGGTCAGATTTAGGCAGAGCACTTTGTACTCTTTGATTATAAATAAAAGCAGAGAATTTTTTACTGCGAGCGTTCTCATTCTGTATTTTAAAGAAAAGGATAAATTCATCGGAGCGAGCAAAAGTTGGTTTCATGTGACAGCGAAGAAAGTATATATATTTATGTGTTTTGTTTTTTTTATTTTCGAATGAATTGTCATTTGCGATGTCTTCTTTATGTGTTTAACGGGAATCAATTGAATATCGTCAGAAGGAAATGAAAAAGATTGGATGGATAATGCTTTGAATGTCAAGATGAATTCAAGGCATTAGGGGGGTAATGAAAGGATTTTAGGATAATAATTTACATTTGATATATACAGCCCTGCTTTAACTACATTTATGAGATGGTATATTTTCGTGATGATTCGTTTTGGATTCATGTTAAGCGGGAGTTGATAGCCAGGGATGTAGAAATTCGATGAAGTGGGAAGTCAATTCGGGGGGGGGGGGAGAGGGCGATTTCCTTGATTCTATAAAAGTACTGTTTTTCGATAATTTATCCCTCTTTTGTTGAAATTCCAAGCAAGGTGGTTCGCCACAATTCTGCGTGTCGCCGGCAGCACAGAAGGTGATAATTTACATAATTTTATTTGTGATTTGTACTTTACATATAAAAAGAAAAGAAGAGTGAAGATCTTCTAAAAGTTAACTTATTCCTTTTGTTTTTGATAAATTTGGTAAATTTTGTGTTTTTTTTTTATAAAAGTGTGTCGCTTTTATTAAGAGGAGAATTTTGTGGAATCGGGGAAATTACGACCGCTTACACGGGAACCGGAAGTCTGGTAAAAGTCGAGGAAATTTCTTGACGTTGTCCCATACGGAGGATTTATTATAGAGAGATACTCATTCGACAAGGGTTTTCATTCTACGGATTCTTCAAAAATATTCGTGGTTCGAATATGTTGGATCATTGAATGATAACCGGATGACCATCGATTTACCTGCATCTCTGGCTCGTCGTGACTCCGGCTGTCCGATCATTTCTTCAGGATGAAGTTTGATAAGTCCTAATTTAATTATTTTATTTTATCTAATTGTGGAAATTGAATCATGCCAATGACTGGATGATTAGTTGGCGAATTAGTACTCGATTCCATTAAACATAAGTGTAGTTGGGCACTCTATATGTTTTTGAACATTTTAAATTGATATTTTCATTCTCCTTTTATTTTGCTTGGGATTCATCATTTATTTGAAGAGTTTTATTTTTGGACATGGAATTAAAATCGATTTGTGTCTTTATTTATAATATTCTATTTCTCCTGACTTTTTTGTTTCTTTAAATTAAAATTAAATTTGAAATTTTTTATATTGTGTACTTTGATTTAATGGAGTAAAAATTTTTATGTGCTTTTGCGAACTATATTTATTATTTGTAAAAACGAGTAAAGGATATTATTTATGGTGTGTATAATTTGATGGCCATCACGTGGTATGAATTTTATTTATTTATGAATACACTCGAATTTAAATTGTAAAGTATATCTGTATATGTTCAATTCGATTGATTTTAAGCACGTGAATTTCTCTTTGGGAAATTCTCTATTAATGAAAATTTGTATCAGAAGAATTTGACTATATTGGGTTTTGTTATAATATATATATATTTTTATGCTTAACTTCTTTCGGTATTTATTTTGAGATTTCCCTATCTGAGCGATTTTATTTAAATAACTTTATTGAGAATTTATTTATTTTTCACAAGATCCTAAAAGAATCGTTAAAATCTCTATGAGATTACTTTCAGCCCAAAGAATAGTATTGTTGAGAATAGTCTCAGCCTAACAGACTATACCTACTAGCGCTGTGCAAGTCCTAACAAGCGTTCCGCCGATAGATCTATTGGCTAAGGAAAGACAATATGTCTATCTCCTCGCCAAAGATCGGGCAAGCTTGCTCCCAGAAGAGGACATGCAGCGTCTAAAGGCCCAGATTCGTAGAATCGCGAGGAGTAGATTAGTCGAGGAGTGGCAGGTGAGATGGAATGGGAAATCTACCAGAAGGTGGACTTACTGCCTTATTCCCCACCTCGCTAAATGAATAGAAAGAGGGCACGGAGAAGTTAGCTACTACTTAACACAGGCGCTGACAGGTCATGGTTGTTTCAACGAGTATTTGAAACGTTTTAAATTAAGAAGAGAGGGATCGTGCTCGTATTGCGACGCCCCCGTGATCACCGCGGAGCACACCCTCTTTATTTGTAGATATTGGGAGGAGAAAAGGCAATACATGTTTCGGGTGGTGGGTACTGAAGTCACCCCCGAAAACATGATTGAGCTTATGTTAAGGAATGTGGACTCGTGGCAGCACATTGAATCCTTCATTACCCAGGTAATGAAAACCAAAGACATCAATGGTCGCAGGGGAAGAAACTAGGGTTAAGCTGGAGACAAAGAAAAGTAAGAAGGTAGGAAAGAAATCCGTATAGAATCCTCCACCTGTCATCAGTTTGAAGCCCGCAGTTGATCGGTGGGGGTTCTTATACCCCCAACGGTTTGTCGGCTGATCGAGATCTGATGCTGGGCTGAGGGATGTATGGGTGGAGTTAGCACTCTGTGATGTTGGTTGCTTATCTCAATCGTTCCGCTAATGTTAAGTACTCCTATGAAGCGAGGAAGCTTTAGTGGGTATCACCCAGAGATAAATTTGCTGGGGAATATTTATATTCCCAAGTACACTATTCTCTGGGCTCGAGTCCCACTCACGGAGAGCACCTTCCTTAAATGATGCGTGCATCATTCATTGTAAGGTGTTCTTTATGGTGTTAATTTTCAAAAATTCAAAATGGCGGATCCATTATGGCGGACGAAAAATTGAAAAATCCTTTAGATTTGCCTAAAATTGGTTACTTAGGGGTTTTTGGGGTAGCTGTACGAATTCAGTTTTAGTTTTTAGAAACACAAAATGGCGGATCCAATATGACGGACAAAGTTTAAAGAAGTGTTTAAAATCGCTTAAAATTGGTTACTCAAGGGTTTATGGGGTCGATGATTACAAATCCGGTGTTAATTTTCAAAACTTCAAAATGGCGGATCTAATCCCTATTTAAAAACCTTACGTAGGATCTGATGTTGGATCTTAGGTAAGATCTTAGGTAAGATCTTAGGTAAGTTCTTATGTGATTTCTTATGTAAGAAATGACGTAAGATCTTACGTGTGCATTTGGCAAAAGATCTTACCCAAGTTCTTATGTAATTTCTTAGGTAAGTTCTTATGTAAGTTCATAGGTTCGGCCAAAAATAAAAAAATTTAATTTTCATATTTTTAATTTTAAAAAACTGTATATTCAAAAAATAAATTAAAGTTTAAAATCTAAATTCATTAAATTTAATCAATTAAAATTAATTAAAATTAAATTTATAAATAGAAGATAGAAAAATCTTTTTATAAATTTAATTTTAAGACATTTTTCAAAATGTCTGAAAAAAAATATTTAAAAAAATTATTAATCATAAGGTCATTCATAACCATTCATAATAGTTTGACGCACTTTTATTTTTTGTTAGAGGAAAGACATCTTGTGTCTTATCCTTTTAAAATGCTTATTTCTTGATCCATATATAATACCTAAGAGTTCGGTCTCATTTGTGAGGCAGAATGATGGCAGCCCTCTTGCGGCGAACCGAAGAAACAATGTCGCGGGATTACTCAGTTTCAAACCGTTTCACCTGTAAAGTGTATAAGTCACGATAGTTTGTTTACATTGTGCAATGCTTCAAGTAAAAGGTTAAAAACTGGTTAAATTAAAATTTTTTAAATAAAGTGTGGCGCATTAATAATTATAAGATGTGAGGAGAACGAGAAATTAGTGAATATGTACGTGACAGTTATAATATTGGTAAGTTTTTATAAGATAATTGTCTTTAAACATTTTAATAAAAGTAGGGTTATTGTTTTGAAATGTATTATATTCCATTTAAATAATAATACTAATTTGTTTAAATTACATATTGTTTATAATTAATAATTAATTTATTAATATAATTTCGAAATATCTATTTTAATATTAATTTAACTAGTTTTGTCAAAGTAAAACTAAAATTTATAACAAGCTTTTTTATTAAATAACAGTTTTGAATATAAAATAATGTTTAAATATATGTGTTTAAATATTTAGTTATAAAATTTTTATTAATATAATTAAATAAAGAATTAAATAATATATTTTTAAACATGTTTTGTAAAATTTAAATTTTTCTTTATTTAAACTATATAATTTTAAAATAAAATTCATAAAATATCATCACCATTACTTTAACCATTAGCCTAAATTTAAATTTAAATATAAAATAATAAAATAAATATACTTAAATATAAAATAAAATATTTAGTGAATTTAATACTATCTTTATTAAATTTTAATTTTTAAATTTAATCAAATCTATCATTATAAAACATAATGTACTTAATAGTTTTTCAATTTATTTTTAAATTATAAATGATCTTATTGTTTATTACAATAAATAACATTACAAAATAACATAATAAATATGCTTGCTATTTACCCTACCCTAATATATAACAAATAAATATAAATAATTGATAAATAAAAGGATTTTATTGTTTTTTAATTAATAATAGTATTTTTATTTAACAGTTACAAATATTCAGGTTTTTACATTAAGCTTTATAATACTATAAATTACAAATTGTATTTAACTTAATACTAAACAAGTCAATTAAACAGTGTTTTATAAAACTATTTTACACATTATTGGCGTTCCCAAAAATTTTATTGATTAATCCATTAATGCTAAAATATATTGAAATTGGAAAAAATTGTAATAAATAATAATTCTTATTTTTTCCAGAAATATTGGAATACAAAAAATTTCTATTCTAAAGAAATTCCTCAACAGATGCTGTAGACTTATCAATATTTTGAAAATAAAGCTCCAAATCATGTTGATATTACCTTCGGATTCCTATGTACACCTTCGTCTGTGTTAAAAGTTATAATACTTTGAAGAAATATTTGAAAAATAAAAAACATATTTTTAAAAAGGAAAAAATGACCATTAAAGGTTAATGTAAATAATAATAATAATAACAATAATATAAGGCAACTAATATTTTTTGATTTTTTTGCAGGGAATCAACAACCAAAAAATATCCAAAGATGTTCGAATAACCAGCAGCCTTAATTTACAATTGATCCGTTATCAAGAGGCGACACCACCAGAGCAGCAAATCCAATACAAAAAAACCATGGTTTCCAAAATAACAATTTAGTTCGTGAAGATACCACACTAAAAGAAAAATGTGATTGAGTCTTCTAAATTAAAAACTTACACCTTTAAACAGGTATTTTCGGTAATTTCAAAACACTTAACAATTATTCTCTGACCACTCAGACACAAATTGAAATTTTACTTTTAAAAACAACAAATTAATCACTTTTTTCTCTTTAAAAACATAATATTTAATCTTCTAACACAGAAATAAATGCCTTATTTTTCTCTAAGTGAAACTCTTCATTATTCCTTTGAAAAGTTATACTGGACAGTAATTAATATTAAATACACATGCTTCAATTTAATACATTACCATACTTTTTATGTAAAAATTTATTAACAATATTTCAATTTTTAAAATTATTCTTCCCGGTAAAATTTCTCACATACAAAACACCTCACCCGCTTCTAAGAAAAATTTTATTTAGAAACCCAATTTGCAAAATTATGATGCCCAGTAATTAACTTTTTTCGTAATTGAAAACAACAAATTATTATTGACTTTTACTTCTTTAAAAAACATTTTTAAATTTCTAACACAGAAATAAGTTTCGTATTCTTCTCTAAGTAAAATTATTCAGAACTGCAATTTTGAAAAATTATACTGGACAGTAATTTATTTATTTATTTTAAACATAATTTTATTAATCATCTCTGGATATTAAAAACTCATTTTTTAATTTACTACATTACCAAATTTTCTTAATCTTTTCGACAGTAAAAGTTTTTGAAAAATTCCAAATTACAAAATTTTTTCATTTTAAAAAATTACTAATTAATCATTTTTGTCTCTTAAAAATACATAACTCATATTTTTACATAATAAAATTAAGAAAAAAGATATCTCATATCCCAATTTAAAAAATATAATTGCACAGAAATGAATTCTTCCTTTCTTCGAAAATTCCCGCATGGATCGTAATAATATTCATATTGTAATTCTATATTGTATATCTATATTCTTCTTTTAGTGAAACTCTTCAATATTTCAATTTTGAAAAATATTTCTCGTCAGTTACTATCTTTTTTCGTGTTTCAAAAAAAAAAAAAATAGTTTTTTTTGCTTTTTACCAACAAATTTTTCAATTTCACACTTTCAAACAAGTTTCCAATCCTTCTCTCAGTAAAAATTCATTTTTTATTCTAATTAACAAAACTAGACTGCCCAGTAATTAATTTTTTAAAATCTTATTTGAATTTCTTGAATAAAATCTACCTTATGACCCTATTCTAAGTAAAATTTAATTTGCAAAATTATAATCCCCAGTAATACATTTTTTTCGTCTTTGAAAACAACTCATTAATCATTTTGTTTTTGAAAAAACCTATTTTAGCGTCGAACATACAAAGAAGTTTCTGATTATTTTCTGAATAAGAATTTATTCAAAATTTCAATTTTACAAAATTATCCTGGACAGTAATGAATTTTTTTTTATTTTAAAAATAACTTATTTAATCATTTTGGATATTAAAAACACTTGCTTCAATATAATACATTTCCACAATTTTTATCTTTCTGACGGTGGTAATTTTTTAAAAATTCCAATTTTCAAAATTATTTGTCCCGGTATCTAATTTTTGTCGTTTTCAAAAATTCCTAATTAATAAGTTGTTTAAATACAAACTAATTTCTTATTCTTTTCTGAATAAAAAATATCTCAGAATCCAACTTGCAAAATATATCTAGACAGTAATGAACTTTTTTCGTTTGAATAAAAACGTAAATAATTATTTTTGCGTCTTTACAACAATTTCACACTCACAAATAAGTTTTAAATTCTTGCATTAGAAAAACTTTATTTAATATTCGAATCAAAAGAATTAAGCTGGCTCCTAGTTAATTTTTTAGATTTTCATAACATCTCATTAGTTATGTAAATTGTAAATTTAAATATATTTTTACTTAGGGAAGAATTACAAACTTGTTTGAAGAAGGGCAGGATTAAAAACTTGTTTGTAAGAAGAAATTGAATAACTTGTTTTTAAGTTGCGAAAAAAATTATTTATATATTTTTAAAAACGAAAAAAGTTAACTACGGTCCAGTTAAATTTTGTAAATTGGAATGTGAGATAAATTTTTATTCAGAGAAGAAAAAGAAATTGATTTGTATGTATGAAATTGAATTATGTTTTTTTAAAAGCCAAAAGTGATTAATTTTTAATGTTGAAAGCGACAAACATTAGATACCTGGCTAAATAAATTTGTATATTGAAATTTTTAAAAAATTTACACTGACGGAAAAATGATGAAAATGTGAGAATACATTAAACTGATGCGTGTGCTTTTCATATCCAAAAATAATTAATTTAGAATTTTCTTAAATAGAAAGAATTAATTACTGTCAAGTATAATTTTGTAAATTGGAATTTTAAATAAATTCTTACTACGAGACGAATAAGTAACTGGTTTGTATGTGAGAAATTTAATTATATGTTTCTAAGAAACAAAAAATATTAATAAGGTATTTTTAAAATCAGCAAAAATAAAATACATGAAAAAATAATTTTGTAAATTTGGAATTTTTAAAAATTTGCACTATCGGAAAAATAAAAAAATTAGCACCAAATTTGTTCGCTGTGGTATCAAATATATTAACTGTTTCAACAAATTTGCACAGCAAACATTAATTTACTGTTACAATATAAATATTACGATCCATGCGGGAATTTTCGAAGAAAGGAAGAATTAATTTCTGTGCAGTTATATTTTTCAAATTGGGATATGAGATATCTTTTTTCTTAATTTTATTATGTAAAAATATGAGTTATGTATTTTTAAGAGACAAAAATGATTAATTAGTAATTTTTTAAAATGAAAAAATTTTGTAATTTGGAATTTTTCAAAAACTTTTACTGTCGAAAAGATTAAGAAAATTTGGTAATGTATTAAATTAAAAAATGAGTTTTTAATATCCAGAGATGATTAATAAAGTTATGTTTAAAATAAATAAATAAATTACTGTCCAGTATAATTTTTCAAAATTGCAATTCTGAATAATTTTACTTAGAGAAGAATACGAAACTTATTTCTGTGTTAGAAATTTAAAAATGTTTTTTAAAGAAGTAAAAGTCAATAATAATTTGTTGTTTTCAATTACGAAAAAAGTTAATTACTGGGCAGCATAATTTTGCAAATTGGGTTTCTAAATAAAATTTTTCTTAGAAGCGGGTGAGGTGTTTTGTATGTGAGAAATTTTACCGGGAAGAATAATTTTAAAAATTGAAATATTGTTAATAAATTTTTACATAAAAAGTATGGTAATGTATTAAATTGAAGCATGTGTATTTAATATTAATTACTGTCCAGTATAACTTTTCAAAGGAATAATGAAGAGTTTCACTTAGAGAAAAATAAGGCATTTATTTCTGTGTTAGAAGATTAAATATTATGTTTTTAAAGAGAAAAAAGTGATTAATTTGTTGTTTTTAAAAGTAAAATTTCAATTTGTGTCTGAGTGGTCAGAGAATAATTGTTAAGTGTTTTGAAATTACCGAAAATACCTGTTTAAAGGTGTAAGTTTTCAATTTAGAAGACTCAATCACATTTTTCTTTTAGTGTGGTATCTTCACGAACTAAATTGTTATTTTGGAAACCATGGTTTTTTTGTATTGGATTTGCTGCTCTGGTGGTGTCGCCTCTTGATAACGGATCAATTGTAAATTAAGGCTGCTGGTTATTCGAACATCTTTGGATATTTTTTGGTTGTTGATTCCCTGCAAAAAAATCAAAAAATATTAGTTGCCTTATATTATTGTTATTATTATTATTATTTACATTAACCTTTAATGGTCATTTTTTCCTTTTTAAAAATATGTTTTTTATTTTTCAAATATTTCTTCAAAGTATTATAACTTTTAACACAGACGAAGGTGTACATAGGAATCCGAAGGTAATATCAACATGATTTGGAGCTTTATTTTCAAAATATTGATAAGTCTACAGCATCTGTTGAGGAATTTCTTTAGAATAGAAATTTTTTGTATTCCAATATTTCTGGAAAAAATAAGAATTATTATTTATTACAATTTTTTCCAATTTCAATATATTTTAGCATTAATGGATTAATCAATAAAATTTTTGGGAACGCCAATAATGTGTAAAATAGTTTTATAAAACACTGTTTAATTGACTTGTTTAGTATTAAGTTAAATACAATTTGTAATTTATAGTATTATAAAGCTTTATGTAAAAACCTGAATATTTGTAACTGTTAAATAAAAATACTATTATTAATTAAAAAACAATAAAATCCTTTTATTTATCAATTATTTATATTTATTTGTTATATATTAGGGTAGGGTAAATAGCAAGCATATTTATTATGTTATTTTGTAATTTTATTTATTGTAATAAACAATAAGATCATTTATAATTTAAAAATAAATTGAAAAACTATTAAGTACATTATGTTTTATAATGATAGATTTGATTAAATTTAAAAATTAAAATTTAATAAAGATAGTATTAAATTCACTAAATATTTTATTTTATATTTAAGTATATTTATTTTATTATTTTATATTTAAATTTAAATTTAGGCTAATGGTTAAAGTAATGGTGATGATATTTTATGAATTTTATTTTAAAATTATATAGTTTAAATAAAGAAAAATTTAAATTTTACAAAACATGTTTAAAAATATATCATTTAATTCTTTATTTAATTATATTAATAAAAATTTTATAACTAAATATTTAAACACATATATTTAAACATTATTTTATATTCAAAACTGTTATTTAATAAAAAAGCTTGTTATAAATTTTAGTTTTACTTTGACAAAACTAGTTAAATTAATATTAAAATAGATATTTCGAAATTATATTAATAAATTAATAATTAATTATAAACAATATGTAATTTGAACAAATTAGTATTATTATTTAAATGGAATATAATACATTTCAAAACAATAACCCTACTTTTATTAAAATGTTTAAAGACAATTATCTTATAAAAACTTACCAATATTATAACTGTCACGTACATATTCACTAATTTCTCGTTCTCCTCACATCTTATAATTATTAATGCGCCACACTTTATTTAAAAAATTTTAATTTAAACAGTTTTTAACCTTTTACTTGAAGCATTGCACAATGTAAACAAACTATCGTGACTTATACACTTTACAGGTGAAACGGTTTGAAACTGAGTAATCCCGCGACATTGTTTCTTCGGTTCGCCGCAAGAGGGCTGCCATCATTCTGCCTCACAAATGAGACCGAACTCTTAGGTATTATATATGGATCAAGAAATAAGCATTTTAAAAGGATAAGACACAAGATGTCTTTCCTCTAACAAAAAATAAAAGTGCGTCAAACTATTATGAATGGTTATGAATGACCTTATGATTAATAATTTTTTTAAATATTTTTTTTCAGACATTTTGAAAAATGTCTTAAAATTAAATTTATAAAAAGATTTTTCTATCTTCTATTTATAAATTTAATTTTAATTGATTAAATTTAATGAATTTAGATTTTAAACTTTAATTTATTTTTTGAATATACAGTTTTTTAAAATTAAAAATATGAAAATTAAATTTTTTTATTTTTGGCCGAACCTATGAACTTACATAAGAACTTACCTAAGAAATTACATAAGAACTTGGGTAAGATCTTTTGCCAAATGCACACGTAAGATCTTACGTCATTTCTTACATAAGAAATCACATAAGAACTTACCTAAGATCTTACCTAAGGTCTTACCTAAGATCCAACATCAGATCCTACGTAAGGTTTTTAAATAGGGATATGGCGGACGAAAAATTAAAAAATCCTTTAGATTCGTCTAAATTTGGTTACTTGGAGGTTTTTGGGGTCGCTGATTACGAATTCAGTGTTAGCTTTTAGAATTACAAAATGGCGAATCCAATATGACGGACAAATTTTAAAGAAATGTTTAAAATTGCTTAAAGTTGGTTACTCAATGGTTTTTGAAATCGCTGATGACGAATCTCATATCACTAATTTTAAGAAGACTATATACCGGTCAGTGTTAATTTTTGAAAAGAAAATTTCGACCTTATCGGCAAAGCGACATCTACACGTTTAATGCCTATAAGCTCTTGGTTTGAGCTATAGATGGTAAATTTTTAAATTTAAATTCGAATGGTTTTTCGAATTTAAATTACTTATAAAATTTTTGTTCGGAAAAAACAAGTCGTGATATAGAGCACACCGTGCAACCGAGAGGACTCAAACCCCTACCATTGGCCGCCTTTCCGGGGACTTACACCCTATTATGGTGCCGGTAAGGTCGAAATCTTCTTTTCAAGAATCTCATATCAGTTTTACAAAATTCAAAATGACGGGTCCAATACAGAAAAAAAAATTTCTAAAACTGCTTAGATTTGCTTGAAATCTTAGCCCTGGTAAACAAATCTTTACTTTCAAATAAACCAATTGTTTTTTAAAGATTTGATGGCTTAAGTCAGTTGAACATATGAATTTTCAATAACTAACACCGGATTCGTAATCAGTGACCCCAAAAATCCCCGAGTAACCAATTTTAGGCGAATCTAAAGGATTTTTTAATTTTTCGTCCACCATATTGAATCCGCCGTTTTGTATTTTAAAAAACTAACACTCGATTCGTAATCAGTGACCCCAAAAACCCCTGAATAAGCAATTTTAAGCGATATTAAATACTTCTTTAAAATTTGTTTGACAAATTGGGTCCGCTATTTTGTATTTCTAGAAACTAACACTGGATTCGTAATCAGCGACCCCAAAAACCCCCAGTAACAAATTTCAGGTAAATCTAAAATGTTTTAAAATTTCGTAAATTTTAACAATTATTTATACATTTTTTTAAACAATAAGAAAAGTAAGGCCCAATCCATTCTATATATTTTTTAACTTTATCCTTTCTGAAGAGAACGCACCAAGATTGAATGAAAAATATTAATTTTCTTCGAAGATATTGAGATTTTTGTAGGGGGGGACTTATATGTCTCATGGGCGCGAAGGGG
Source organism: Ganaspis brasiliensis (assembly GCA_037103525.1). Lineage (NCBI taxonomy): Eukaryota > Metazoa > Arthropoda > Insecta > Hymenoptera > Figitidae > Ganaspis > Ganaspis brasiliensis. The sequence goes on from JAZKLR010000211.1 coordinate 3,475,310, forward strand.
TCAGAAAGAGCATTATAAAACCCAAAATAAAAAAAGCAATTCGACACAGTTCTGTTTACAAATTTTTATAACAAATTAGAAAACACTTAAAAGATTAACTCGCAATTGATTTTTGGGTTCAAATTCAAAATTGGTCCTTATAAGACCCAAAATAAAAATTTTAGTTGAAAATCTTTTAAAATATAAGAAAATTTTGTAACTAATAATACAACTGTTCATTTTTGGGCCCAAATTAAAAATTAGGCCTTATAGGGCCCCCCTTTTTAAAACATAAGAAATCTAATAACTAATAATACAGCTGTTTATTTTTGGCCCTAAAATACAAATTGGGCCTTATTAGACCCAAAATACAAAATTATTCTGTATCTGTATGTTTTTTTTCAATATAGTATATCTAATTACTTTTGGAAGTGAAAAAAAGATTGGGCCTTATAAGACCCAAAATAAAAAATGCAATTTTGTTTACTCGTGACCTGAAAATCTATTAAAATATAAGAAATTTTGTAACTCATAACACAACTGTTCATTTTTGGGCCTAAAATAAATATTGAGCCTTATAAGACCCCAAAAAATTAGTTTTGTACACTTCTAACTTGAAAATCTTTTAAAACGTAAGAAATTTTGTAAGTTTGTAACTAATAATAGTATATAATATATATAATATATATAATATAATAATTGTAAATAATAATTCATTTTAGGGCCTGAAATAAAAATTGTGGCTTATAAGACCCAAAATAAAAAATGTAGTTTTATGCACTTCTGACCTGTAAATCTTTTAAAACATAAGAAATTTTGTAACTAATGATACAGCTGTTTATTTTTTGCCCTAAAATACAAATTGGGCCTTATAAGACCCAAAATAAAAATTTAGTTTTGTACACTTCTGACCTGAAAATTTTTTAAAACATAAGAAATTTTGTAACTAATAGTACAACAGTTCATTTTTGGGCCAAAAATAAAAATTGGGCCTTATTAGACCCAAAATAGTCATGGTCATGGTGATTAAGATGGAGCAGTGGAGTGGCGTAGAAACCGGTGGGGCAGAGAGGGCAGTTGCCCCACCAGTCTGAAAAGTGGGGTGGGGGGCAAATATCATGCTTTGACCCCCAGAAATTTCAGGTTATATGTACTGATATATATATATATATGTATATGGGTGATTCTCCGGAAAGTGGGCAATTTTATGTCTTCGTATTATTTCTTTTAAACATCTTAACATTTAATCATCAATAATGGACGAAAATATTATTTAAACATCCCTTAACTATTACACATAAGAAAAGACTATAATTTTGTACACAAATTTTACGTAAAAAAAATATGTAACTACTAAAACAGCAATTTTGTATGTCCTAACCTCATAGTACCAAACTTCAAAATGATTTAACTAATAAAAACAGAACTATACATCTCTCTCATCAAAAACAGAACTATCTTTAATTATTCAATTAATATTCTTAAAGTTTAACTCAAAAAGTTCAATTTTTATCGATGCAATTTTTCATTACATCAATACAGTTATTAATAATAATTAAAATATAAGTGTCTTTAAAAATCTTCATGTGAGCACGACAAAGAATAATCGTGTATAAATAAACTATAAGACATGCACTTTTCATCTCAAAATTATCAGAAAGTCAAAGAAAAAACATGTCAATTCTCAAATCTCCAAGAGAAATTGTGAAATAAATTATATTTTTTCTTATTTTAAAATAAAAACAATAGAAAAACACTGCGTATTTTTATTAGTTCCTTTGTCGTGCCTTGTCATAACTTTAGTAGTTCAATATAAATATCAACAAAAAACCGATGAAAACTTAAAGATGAAAAGGACAAAACTTTGTGCCAAGACGTTTTTTATTTGCTTTTGTTTAAAATATGTACGAATGGATTTTGTACAAATTTCCTTTGGCGTGGAGTCCTTTGTCGTGCGAAAACATTTACATAATTTTCAGATTTTTAGGAATTAGCCCAACTTAAAATCTTAACCTTATTTGATTACAAAATATTGATATGAACGGGCAATATGGGAAAATCCACAGAACCGGTCGATTTTCACTTTTAAAAATAAAAATTTTCAAATTACGAGCACACCTTTCATTTATGGTTTATTTTATTTAAAAAGTATTTAAGAACAATTACCTTCTTGCGTGATCCATTTTATTTTAATGCCGTTCGAGTTAAAAGCCAAAAACGAAAATACCTATGTAATCTTTGTTCAGAAAATCTTAATGAAAAATGTGTACTTCTTTCTTTTGTTTTTTGCATATATGGGTGATTCTCCACAAAGTACACTAGAACCTCGATTTAGCGGTCGACTCGGGGGTAGACCGCTAAATCGAGTATGACGTCACAACGTCAAAGCGAAGTTTTCATTAGTGCAGGGCTGAACATGAAAAGGCGCGGTGCCCTTCATATTTATGTAAAACTATCATTACTCTAATATAAATCATTTAAATCATAAAATGTTATAACTTTTAGCATTTTATAAATAAAAATATGATTTTTATTCTTTAGGCAAAATTATCAAAATTAACATTATCAAATCAACTAATTTCGAGTGAAAACTTAAGGTTATGATCGTGGAAGACAAAATAATTGTTTACAAACTGCAATATAGAAATTTAAAAATCTTATGAAAGAAAATAATCAACTTACAGAAAATAGTGGTCGATTTCACTTTTCTAAATATTTATTGAGCTTAAAATTTTCGCAAAACTCCATAGCTTTGAATTGTAAAATTAATCCAGTTATTACATCACCACATTCTCTTCTTCGGTAAAACCATGTTAAAATAACATTTTCTATTATTATAAAACTGCTTAATTTTATAGACTTTTTCATTTTAAATTAAAATTCAGCACATTGTGTTTTTTATAACCCTTTTTACTTTTTTTATTTTCTATGTCTTCCATAATGAAGGTTACACTTCTAAAAAAAATACAAAGACAGTTTGTAAACTGTCATCACTCGTTTTTGTTTTTTTTCCCCGGAAATATAAAAGTGATAATCGGGGCACTGTTTTCGACATTACGTTACTTAAAATAGGCGTGGTTTCTGGTAGCGACCGCTAAATCGAGAACCGCTAAATCGAGGTTCTAGTGTAGTAACTTTTGATAACATTAAATTTTTAAGTAAAAAATATTTTTTCTTAAATATTTCTTATGTATAATTGATAAACAATTATTTTAAAATATAATTTAAAAAATTTTTGAGCTTATATGGGAAAATCCACAGAACCGGTCGATTTTCACTTATAAAAATAAAAATTTTCAAATTACGAGCACACCTTTCATTTATGGTTTATTTTATTTAAAAAGTATTTAAGAACAATTACCTTCTTGCGTGATCCATTTTATTTTAATGCCGTTCGAATAAAAAAGGCAAAAACGAAAATATCTATGTAATCTTTGTTTCAGAAAATCTTAATGAAAAATGTGTACTTCTTTCTTTTGTTTTTTTGCATATATATTTGTAATATTTGCAAAAAATTTTGAATAATAAAACATGATAAAATACAATTATTTATATACAATTAATATTCACGATTAACATAATAATTAATAAATTATAATTTCATTTTAGCATTTATTTTTTTATTCTGCAAATTAAACTATCTTGACCAATAAAGCCCGTCACAGCAGTTCCCAAAACAGCAATAAAATATTGCCAATCTGCCCATAATTATTGCAGTTCCACGGAAATATTTTTTCAGTGTGGGATGAAGTTAAAAAATTTATTATCAAGAATTTTTGTAAAATTGGATTGAAGCATTAATAATACCTTTCAAAAATAACCTGAATGATTTGAATCAATTTTTACCTATACTCTTCATTATTTTTTTTTACCAACTGTATTTAAATATCTACTACACTTAGAAAATTTTTTGGTAAAAATTCCTGTGCTGTTCACTATAAAAGCGTCATAATTGACAGTCCCCGAAATTTTACCATGCTGTCTTACAATTTTTAATGGATTTCCTACAATTTTTACCAGAAAATCCGGTAGAAATTGTAGGACAGCACGGTAAAATATTTCACTCGAGTAATAATAATTACTGTTTTTATAGTGGGAGTGGGATCACACCGAAAGGCGAATTGGCCGTACCCAGGCCATATTCGCTAAAAAATTAATAAAATAAATTAAAGAGGTTATAAGCCAAAAACAGTGTTTCACAAGTGTTTTAAATTGAAACGTTTCAAACGTTAAAAAATCTTAAATTGAGACATTTAATTTTACAAAATACATAAAAAGTCTCAAAAAAAAAAGAAAAAACTGATTTAAAGTGATTTAAATGAAACAGTTTTAATTTCAGAAAATTGGCGCTTGGCGTGCTAACCTTCATTTATGGAAGCTGCTTTATAAAGGATGGACGTTATTAATAAATCTCTTGATAAATCGATTTATTGACTCACTTTAATGGTCCATTTTTAAAATATCACACATCTTAAAGTAATGAAAATTTTCGAATTCTTGATTCATTTTCATTATTTCAACGAGGATCTTCTTTTACACTGCTTTCTTTGGCATTGCATTGTAACTAAACTGGACTAATATCACAACATATGTCATAACAGTTCCTAAAAACTGAAAAATAATTCGACATTTAAATATATATAATTTATAATTACATTAAGTAATATTATATAACCCACAATATTATTATCTTCAAAAGAAACCAGAAAAAATATCCATAAAATAATTATATTATACGAACAAAAGCTACCAAATGTTTATGAATATAATTATGTACTTTTTGAATAAAAGTGTGACCAAAAGTTAATCCACCAACAGTAAAAGCCACAGGATTGAGAACCAATTGTAAAAGAAATTGTTCAACCTGAAAATTTTGTATAGAAACATATACAAATTTTTTGATAGTATGAACTACGAACAATTTTCTAAGATTGAATTTAGAGACGTCTATATATAATATATATATTTATCTATAATTTACAAATAAAATATATATTAATCTTGCAAAAATTTAGCAAAGAGTTTCGACTCAATTTAATATATATACATTATACGTAGTGAACATTTTAGAGTTTAAAATATCGTATAAAAAGTTAAGTTTCTTGTCGTTTGAATCCTAAATTTTTAAATATTTAAGTGAGATTTATAAATTTTTCGTCTTAGTCTTACGATATTTTTTAATATGCTTTATTAATAATTTAAATTATGTTGTAGAAGATTCGTCGATTATTATATATATGTAAAAGAATAAAAATCTTATATATGTCTTATATATGTGTCTTATATATGTAAAATAAAAATCGTATAAAAAATGTTTAGTTTCTTTCTTTATGCCATTTTTCAAAAAGCAAAACACTGAAAAAAATGTACGGTTAAAATATCCGGAAATTCCAGTAAGGCCCAATTTAACAGGACTTTCCGGTTATTCTATAACCAGAATTTAAGGGGCATGTTTTCTTTGCAAAAATTTACGTTGTTTATGGAATTTCTCTTACCTCTTCTTTAAGTTTTCCATCTGCATTAAGAGACTTCATTTTCAAAAGAATATCTCTGGTTATAAAATTCTGTAAAAAATATTAAATATATATTTATTGTATAAAAATTCCTATCAAATGTCGAAAATATTAAAAAAAGAATTACTTGTAACATGATTTTATGACATGAAGAATTAAGTAATAAAATTCTGTAACTAAAAGTGCAGCACCACAATATCGGAAAAGTCAGAATTTTTGCTTGTTGTTGTGTTGAATCGAAAAAAAATGATATAAATTATAAAATACAGGAACCTTGTTATTGTAAAGAAAATAGTTCCCATTTCTATTGCTAATTGTTTCCAGAACATTTCGTTTATTTCATAAGATATTTTTGTTAGTTCCATATGAAGGTGTCTATACAAAATTATTAATAATTATTACCTATATAAAGTTTTCAAAAGTTCAAACAAATTTGGACCAGATTTCTAAAAGTAAAACTAGTTTATCTATATTATATTTACCTGGCTACAATTAATAAATCTAACTGATTAAGTTTATTTTCCAATCTTGCATATAATTGATTTGCAGGGACCAGTCCAATCTCATTCGTATATTTTCCCTCCGACCATATTCTATTTAGAAGTAAATTTATATTCTCATATCTAATGTCTAGGCAACTACATTTAAAAAGAATGCGAATTTAGTGCAACAAGTATATATAGATTTAAATAGATAAAGTAATTCTACAATTAATTTACTTCAAAAACTGCACAAAGTGTAAGTCCATAGCTGAATTCACATTAAGAGAGAAATCCAAGGCAACAACAGCACGTAAACTTTTTAGAAAATTTCCAATTAATGATATGGCTTTTTTCATTCCAACAAATCCATGAACAAACAACAGACTAAGCCATAATTCAACCTTCAATAACGAATCGTAAAAGGTTTTTTCAAACTTATTTGAAATACTCAACATTGCCATTGCTTCATCAAATAATTCGAGTCTCTTTCTGTTCTCCCGGAGTTTCTTTTAGAAAGAGAAAATTATTTAATTAGATAAATTTAAAAAATAGTATTTTGCTACAAATTAGAAAAGACGATAGAATACTACTATTAGATTTTTATGTCTCAAAATGTTAATGGCTGATTCCAGAAAAAAATCGAAAATGGCTTCACCGAGTTCATCAATTTTTTTTTACTCATTATTGAATTTTTTTTTTCTCAAGCCGTATTTTATGGCTTATTATTTGATTAAAATATTATAATGGTCCCCAACTGTTTTGAGTTTGATATTTTTCAATGGAATATAAAGGTAAAATTTAGTGAGGGAATGATGATGAGGGAATGACGAATCGAAACAAAATGACCATAACCTCAGAAACATAACCTTACTTCCCTATGCACTGTGAACAATGCGATATAAACACTGGAAACATGTGCAAATACACTATGATTAGTAAATTAAAATGTGTTTACCTATTTATAAATCAACATGAGGGAATGACGTGAAGAAATGTATTTTTTAAAAATCTCATTGATAAATTAGTTTTAACAAAATATCCTTTCTACAAACGTTCGCTGCAGTATACGTTGTCAATAACAATGTTGCCATTTTTCAAAAAACTTAAGGTGGAACTTGGTAGGCATTAAAACTTTGCTGCAATCACACTGTTTCAAAGCGGTGAAGGAATGATAAGTTTTTCAAGGACAAATTTTGAAGTATATTTAAAAATACTTCCATTCGCTGTTTTTAAATTATAAACTCGTGTAGATACAGTTAATACTATCTTATATAAATAAAAAATAAAAAAACAAACAATTAGTAAGGAATTTTACGTTTTAAGTTAATGATTCTCTTCGAATTCAGCAGTTGGGACATAGTGAGGGAATGATTTTCATTTTTCAGGGTACTCTCTTGGACATATCTTCTTTGTTTATCATATAAGAAATAAATTTGTTTCACAAATTCGTACATCTAGTATAGTAGTATTATTAAAAAAAATTACTTTTCATAACCAACAATCCTGATTTTCAGAAATCATTAAGGACATCAATTTCGATTTTTTTCTGGAATCAGCCTAATATAGATATTCTTTCACAAAGTTTGTTTGTTTTTTGAAAATGTAATATGTAGTGTTTTTAATGATAGAATGTCCAACGTCCTTCCGGCAGGACAAAAAAGCCTTCGCGAGTACGTACGAAATCGCGTTATAAAATTAACATGGCTTCAGATAAACAAAAAGTAGTATATATGGTTGGAAAGGTAAAGAATCAAGCTTTCAGCGCATGTTAACATAGAACTTGTAAATTCAAACCCCGAAGCTTGGTAGCTAAAAGAAGTTAAATTTTCCAAAAATTCACATAATTTTTAGTCACAAAAAGACGACGCACGGTACTGCCGGCAGGACGTTTTCGTTTTTTTAAAAAGACTACCTAGCCCTTGTACATAAATTTAAAAAATCGATATTTACGTCATCTGAAAGCTTGTTTCATTACCTAAAAAACCATATATTCATTTTTATACTTATCTGCTTCCATATTGATTTTATAGAGCGATTTCCGAGGGACTCGCGCCTGAGACATTTACCACCGGCCGCCATTACGTTAGTTATAACAATATTTACAAAACTACTAATAAACTCAATTCCTTTGATGATAAAAATGATGAATTATGATGATAATGATGATGGTGATAATGATGATGATGATTATATGAAATTAAAATATTTTTTCACAAAAATGAATTGTCCTTCCGGAAGGACGTTTACTGTGTGAAAGCGCGTCCTACCGGCAGTACGCAGCCTTGGACGTTCTATCATTAAGAGTTCAAGAAATAAAAAGAAACAAACCTTATAATAAAACCAGCCAAGTAATACAGAAAATGTTGCGATAGAAATATTAAGCAGCTTAAGAATCTTGAAAATTTCATATCTTAATTTCCCACTTCGAGAGAACGCCAAATTGTTATCATCCATGTGTTGAAAATAGAAATTAATCCAGAACAAGGCATTAATAGAAAACATATAGATAAAAGAGTATAATGGTCGTGCTTTTCCCAGTGGATACTCAATTATAGTTAATCCTACAATCCAATTAACTACTGTAATTGGAAGCATTGAGCTTTGAATATTGTTTGGTTTCCAAAACATGATTTTCAATAACTGATTATTATTAGTATCTATCGATGTTAATAAATGGTCTGCTAAACACGAACTGCTAAAAAGTATCACTTTTTAATATAATAAATATAATGTTTCTTCCACACGCAATTAGTGCTTTTATTATTGTTTTGAATAATTTATTTTCAATGCAATTTATATAACTTAGCAACTATCAGTTTCATAAATCGAACAATAAGTAAAGTAACTCATTTAACATTTAATTGAACATAATACTTTACTTTGAAAGAGGTGCTGGTACTTAGAAGAAAATCAATAACAATCTTAAATCTTTCCATGATATATGTCGTCATAATAAACCTATTCTATTTACCCTTTCATACTTTTATATAAATATAATAGTTCGGAGAAAATTATAGTAGATATTTAAAAAAATCTCCTAACGCTTATTAATATCTAGAGAGTTATATTCCTAAGTCAAATGATAAAATATATTTTACGTGTTATAACATTTAAATATCACGGGTATAAACATTCATCGAGACATTAAATTTTTCAGTGTTGACAGGACAAGCGACAATTTCATTTTTGAACAGAAAAAAAACTAATTTGAAAATTCTACTTTTCATTTAAAAAGAAATTAGCAAAATTATTTTTATCGAGATATTGTTTTTGTTTTACAGGAAGAAGAATAATATCTTCAGATAGACCTACATAATAGCAAGAAAAAATAGAAATAGGTTTACATCAAATGTATCTACAGTAGGGTGGTCCAAAAAAAAGTAAAGTCGGGATTTTAAAGCTTTCACACTCATTGTTCTATATCGAAGAAAAATATACCCCCGTTTTTTGAAATCAAAAAATATTTAGAGGTCGCTCAAAAGTTTCCTATGTATTTTACATTAAAAAGAAACTTTTTCGTAGAAATAATATCGAATCCTTGAAAATCAATATTTTTTAAACGTCAAACTCTGTTTCTCTTCAGAAGAGAGTCTGTTTTTAGTAATTTGTAACGTCTAGCTTAAAAAGTTGCATAATTAATAAAAAATTGCAACTCTGTAGTCTAATTTTATAAAAAGTTGAAATTAAACAATAATAGTTTGTTTAAACAATCGGTCAAATTGTTTTTTTTTTCAGTTTATTGTTAGTAATTGGTTACATTTGAAGAAAAAGTTGCCACTCTGTGGCTTCATTTGATAAAAAGTTGAAACTAAACAATAATAATTTGTTTAAACAATTGATAAAATTGTTATTTTTAGTTTGTTGTTAGTAGTTTGTTACATTTGTTTTGAAAAGTTGCATAAGTGAGAAAAAGTTGCAACTCTGTAGCTTAATTTAATAAATAGTTGTAAATAAACAATTATAATTTGTTCAAACAAATTAGCAATTACATAAAGAAATTCTTAAAAATCTATATTTATATTATTTAGTGAAAGTAGAGCAAAAAAATGTCAAAAAAATAGAAAAAAATATTTCTTAACGCTTGTTTTTGGATTTTTTTTTATTTTTGGGGGTTTTTGGAAGACCCATAAAAAAAGTTAATATTAAAAAATGGTTAAATAAACAATTTGACAATATTCTTTAAAGTCTCCTAAAGAGAAAAAGAGTTTGCCGATTGAAAAGTGTTGATTTTTAAGGATTCTATACCATTTCTACGAAAAAGTTTTTTTTCCATACTGAAGAACTTTAGTGATCAATATTTAGTAAGAGACGTTCAGTTTTTAGTAAACAACTATTAATGTGGGGAAAAAATGGCGTAACTGGAAAAATTTAGTAGTCAGGCGATCAAACCTCCGTTCCCCCACCATTCACAACTACACGCTTTACTTGCTAGTGTGCGCAACCATTTTGATCGCCTGACTACTAAATTTTTCCAGTTACGCCATTTTTTCCCCACATTAATAGTCGTTTACTAAATATTGATCACTAAAGTTTTTCAGTGTAAATTAAATGGGAAACTCCAAAAATATCTTTTTTAACTCCTTCCCAGAAACCGTCAAACTGAATCAGAACCTCCTCACTAGCATCACAGACAATCTTAACACACTAATTGGCTCTACAACTCCATAAACAACTTTCTTGTTTAGTGAATCACAGATTTTCTCTCGAACAATGACTTTTTCTTTAGCACACCAAGAAGTTTCTACTGGAGTAACTGTTTGCTTAACAAGTTGAGAGAAAGGTATTTTATGCCAAGAAACCCAGCTCCGAATTATTTCATCTGATATCAATTCTTGCCACGCATTTTTAAACATTATTGCTAATCTGCCTGCTAAATTACTTACTTTTATTTGTTCGCCGTTTTCGTTTATTCCGTGAATTCCCTTTTTTGTCCAACATCGCGAAGTCGATAAAATGTTTTCTTGTTCTGATTGAAAGTGCGTTTCTGCCCGCCTCCCCTTGAGTTGCTGAATTGTCATCTATTTTCTGTCCAGCCACAAGTTTTGCTTCATTAACTGCCACCTGATTATTTTGATTTTTTGGCACTGTGATAACACTTGGCACTTCTGGGCCCATTGTTTCAAGCGATGACGCATTTGAATCTTCACCCGAAGAATGTGAGTTTTTGGAATAATCAGATGCATACTCATCGTACTCATATATTACCTCCGATACCGTTTTCCATTGGGAGACTTACTGCCTTCAAAGTCATCTCTCATATTTTGACGGCTAATCCTGTCTGTTAAATCACGAGAAGAATTAGAAATTAAGAATTTACTTATCTTATTTTATTTAATTTTTAATTTTGGTTGAACCAAAATTAAGCAAATTTATTGATATAATATTGTAAACACTCGTTGATTTTAGAAATGATTAAAATCAACTAGAAATGTATGTAAACAAGAAATTTAATTTTTAATCAAATGAGTGAAGCCGAAATAAAATAAAACATAAAATTTTAAACAAACTCGTCAATATATTTAAAATAAAATAGTCTTTTATAGGTAAATCGTTCGTATTATAATATCATTTCAAATTAAAGTTTTAAAAGAAAACGGTTTATCGCTCAACTATATCACGCAACACTCAGACTTTGCATACTCGAATTGAATAGAAAGAATTATTATAACGTTAATAATTTAGTCAGTATATAAATATTTGCTCAAAATAAAGTAACAAAAAATACGAAAAAATATGATTGACAAAAATAAGATAAGTGTTAAGCACATTAATGGTGCAACAATACAATAACAGAAAAAATGGTAAAAACTTATCGTCTGTCGAATTTTACATGCTGGTGCACTCAGACAAAGCGTGGTACTTCGAGGGATCCTGGAGGTTGGAGAGCAAAATTTGGATACACTTTCCTTCACGTCAAGTTCCTTTTATTTTCTTCGAGGAAGAATCCTTTAATTTTTTCTTTTAAGCAAAGGCCCCCAAATAAACTTCCGGATCCTCGATTGATTCGGCTTATAAAAGCGCCCTGGCCAGACCACGCTTTTTCACAGCTTTTCACCACTAATTTGAAATCGCCACTCTGCCCGAACATATTATACAAAATAAAACAATATTTAAAATTTATTTAACACACTAAATTTAACCCTTTTTATATTTTAAAATTTATAACGAAAAAAAGAAAGAATTCAAATAGATCAAATATTACCTCCGAGCTGTCGGCGACACTTATAGATACGTGGCGAGAATTAACTTCGGCAGATCAGATAATAAAAGGCCGAATCAATCGAGTATCGAACTTTTATCATTTTCCCATAAAACTCCCTCCCGTTCTATTTTACCTCGCTCTCCCCCAAAGGATCCCCCGAAACACCTTACTCTGGCGCCCTTTTTCTCGACATTTAACAAAGCTTGTCGAATTATATAAATTCTCAAAATTCCCGCTAAATTTCCAAAATTGATTCCTCTCAATATATTAAGACTGAAAAGAGGAAATTTTAGTATTCATCAGTTGGGCTCGTGTTCAAAATTGCGTCTACTTGTGTAAGAAAAGAAAATGTATGTTTCAATCATATAATTATTTTTTTATCCCACAGGCACAAAAATGGCGCTTTTAGATACCTGAAGACAGCGACTAAAAGGCACTCATTTGTTCGATTATATAAAAATGACGTCTATTTTTACCCTTGGTCAAAAAAGGATGCATGGCGCGTGTTTTTTTTGCCCTTGGTTAAAAATTGACGCCATTTTTATATTATCAAACAAATGAATGACTTTTAGTCCCTATCATCAGGTTATCTAAAATCGCCACGCTTGTGCCTTTGGAATAAAAAATATTGTAAGTAACATGGGTTTAAAGTCATCCAATTTGTTAACGTTGATGTTTGTGTACTCGTTTACGTCTCGGGCTTCGCCCTCGACTGTCACTCGTATACAAACATCAGCGTAAACAAATGGCTGCCTTTAACACCTTGTTACTTAATATACTATTGGTTGAGCTAGTGATTTTAGGTGTACTTATTAAAAAATTTGTTTAAACCAACAAGCTACTCTCTGCGCTCTCTGCAGTATTAGACCAGAAGATCCATGGATTAAATTACCTAAAAGAAAAGAAAAACTTACTTTCTCTATCATCCCTGCTTCGGGATCTATTTTTCCTTAATTCCGATTCCAACCATTTTACTCGTTCATGTAAATCTTAATCACGGTGTTTTGAACGATCCTTATGTTATTGTTTTCCCATTTATATTGATTTCTGAAGTTTCTAAGTAACACTAAATAACTTTATTTCTTTCTTTCTTTCTTTTATTATTTGGCTTTATGCCTATTAGCAAATAGCCAAGAGTGTTACTAGAGTGTAAACTTGGGTGAATTTCCTTTCAACATGTGAGCCGAACAGAGTGTCGGTGACGTCATTCACTACGTAGATGCGGAGTGGTAGTTGCTCTTCCTTCCTTGGTAGCCTGACTTCCACCAGGGGAGGGAAGGACTGAAGTAGGAAGCGGGAAAATTGAATTTGACTTAAATGAAGCTGCGAAATAAATTAACATTTTAAAAGTCGTGTACTAAATCCCACCAATAAAATCTAGCGGCCAAGTCAGAATTCAGAGTCAGAGTCAAAACATCAGACCCCAAATTTTATAACCCATCCCAATACTTATAAAATGACGTTTCCGGTCTTAAAGAAAACTCCATAATTTTGAATGATTTCCTTGTCCGTTTCGAAAACCAGTTCCCTGAGGTCGAAGGTGTCCGGATTAAAATTGGAGACCCTCGAGTTCAGGAAGGCAAAAAACTCAGGCCTACTCTCCGAAAGGAGGGGGCAGTTGCGAAATCTATGCAGCAGGGTTCTAGAGGGGAAGCCACATGCACACTCAGAGGGTATATTCCACCCCATTCTGGCAAAATGTTCTGTAGTGCATATATGAGAGGTTCTGAGTCTGGTGATCAGATTACGGAATCTCCTTAGAGCATCCATTCCTCTAAACCAAGGTCTAGGGGATTTAGCCGTGATTTTTGACAGGTACGGATTGTTACTGGGTAAAGGGTCGTTTTTTTTTCTTTTTAAGAAAGGGCCAAGCTACTCTCAACCAGGACTTGCGATCCTTTTGAACATGTTCCATAATGGCTCCAGAGGGAACACTATAGAAATTTCCGAATGAGAACTTAGTAGCTCTCCTAGCAAGTAAATCTGCCTTGGCATTACCCTGAATACCAACATGAGCAGGAATCCACATAAAACGAACGTGAATACCGTCAAGTTTGAGATTGGAAAGTCTACTCACAATCATTCTAATCAAGGGATGAGAGGAGTTGTCTACGAACCTGTCCTTAATTTTAGATAGAGCAGCGCGGGAGTCCGAAAGAATGACAGATTTGGGGATTCCTTTGAAGCCAACATATCTTAAAGCCGAAATGATTCCTTGTAACTCCGCAGATTCCGCTGTAGAGTAATCAGATATGCGGGAAGCCAGGTTTTGGTTTAAATCAGGTGAAACAGAGCTGCATGCAGCCCTGAAGGTGTCGAGTTTAACAGAGCCATCCGTATAGAACACCAAGTGGCCATAATACCATAATACCAGTCACGGTATCGATATCAATCTCCATCATTAGTTCTTGCCAGGAAAGATCAAAGTAAGAAAGTTTGGAATTTTTCATAATCAATTTAGAGAGGGGGAGCAATCTATTGTATGTGTTTAAAAAAGCGAATTTTCCAACAAATAATTTATCTTTTTTAAGGGTGAGACTTCGCTGTGTAAGAAGTTGTAGCTTGGAGACTAAAGAGTTCGCACGCCAGGACGTGTTCCTCACTAGGAAGCGATTCGAGAGGAGTGACCGCAGAATTTCTAGTGATGGTTCATTGGCCTCAGACAGGAGGATATAATAGGGGCTGGATCGCATACAACCTAGGACGACTCTAAGCGCTGCATACTGAAGCATTCCAGATGTGACCTTGTCAGACTTCTATAAACCTTGAGGAGGACCGTAGGGCATGCCCCATACGACACCCTGGCCAGAGCCTGGAGTTTACCAAGTGCCCAGTCAAGGTCGTTGAATCGGATGTATAAGAGGAGGTCGCCCGTGTACATAACCACCCTGATGTGTCTCGAAAATATGTGCAGAATTTTGCTTAGGGTCAAGTTAAAAAGCAAAGGTGAGAGGACACCACCCTGTGGTACTCCCACACCAGAGGGTCGACCTTCCTTGTTATCGGAAGAAAAAAACAAGAGTCTTTTGGAAATAATAAAAGAAATAAAGTTTATAATTCTAGAAGGCACTCTTAACTCGATCAGTTGCTCGATCATGGCGGAAGGGATGATGTTGTTAAACGCACCCTTAATGTTAATTGCAACTGCCAGGGTGTTTTGATCACATAGGAAGCCCTGCTAGACGTCTATGACTACATTTGCAACCGCATCTAGCGAGGATCTACCCCTCCTGAAACCAAGCTGACAAGAAGGGATCCAGTTATTTTTTCCACCAAGAATTCCAGTCGACGCTGGATCAATCGTTCGAAAAGTTTGCAAACTGATGAGGTTAGAGAGATGGGTCTAAATCCTTTCCCATTGGGCTTCGGGATAAAGATCATTTTAGTGTGGCACCATGTTTGCGGAAAGCAGCCCTCAGAAAAAAACTTATTGAAGATAGCCAGCAAAATGGACAGAACTCTGACCGGGAGTTTTCTCAGCACTTGGTACGTAATGTTGTCCAGACCTGGAGAAGAATTGCTTTTGCAATGAGCAAGTGCTGCTGCAAACTCCACCTGTGAGAAGGGCCGGTTAAGGTCCTCGTCCACACTATCCAGAGATTCAATTCTCTGAGGATCCTGAGGGACAATATGGTCCTGAACCAACTCATATCGGAGTGTCCTGAACATTTCAGATTCAGGGTCAGTACAATTATTATTATGGTCATAGGGGCATTCCTACCAGAGAAGGCTCTGATGGATTTACAAATCAAAGTCGGTGGTTTGGAAGAGTCCAGAGATTCACAGAAAGAAACGTACGAAGCTGCCTTTTTATTTTTTAGGAATCTCTTGATCTGGGTGTCTCCCTGCTTGTACTAGGTGCGAAACTCCGGTGATTGGAACCTCATGTATTCCTTCCTCATAAATCTCCTAACAGCCACCGCCCTGGCACAATCCTCGTCCCACCATAAGGGTTGGGTATGGGTAAGACCCACAGTACCGTTAGGGAAAAAGGCCCCGGCAACCACCAGAAAGTCCATAATACAGTCCGTAAACTGAGAATAGATTTCTGTAATGTTCGAATTAACTCGAGCCACAAGAAAATAGGGATCAATCCTAGAGTTAATATCCACGTCGAAGACATCCCAAGCCACGTCCCTAGTAACCAGGCGATCCGAATTACAATCGGCACAGGGGCAAATCTTAACGTAGCTTGCACCAGAAGATGATCAGAGGAGTGTGATTCGCCAGAAATAAATAGGTCAGCGGAGCCTCTAATACTTTCCGAAATCAAAATAAGATCAAGATTACTGGACCCTGATTCAGTTACGGAAGGAAATGTTGGAATAGAGTCATTTAGAGTGACAAGCTGATACTGGTCTAAAAGATCGGCAATGAGGTCTCCCCTGTTAGAATTGTGGCTGGAACCCCAGACCCACGAATGGGCATTGAAGTCACCACAAATCAACATGTGTTTGGAACGATCCAACTAGTTAAATAGTTCAACCCAACATGCTTCGGGTATAGGAATAGAAGGGGGAGCATACACTGAGAGAAACTGTACAGGACCAACCGTAGACATAAAAGAAATGCCAACAACGTTCATGTAGTTTTTAAATTCACCCTCGAGAGTAATTGGAGTAATTCTAAAATTTGTTTTAATTAAAATAAGAGCACTGCCCCCCGGGTTGATGCTCTCCTGATCATCTCTGTAAGTAAAGTAGCCCTTGACACGCCAGTCAGGGATTCTAGACGACAACCAGGTCTCGGAAATAGCCAAGACATCTAGTCTGGTCGTGAACAAAAAGGACTCAATGACAGGTTTCTTATTAACCACACTTCTGGCGTTCCATGTGCCAAACCTGATACGTTTTGGCTCAGTAGCCATGTTTTAACACAGGGGACCAAGTATATAGGTTGGAAAATAATAAGAAAAAAAAACAGGAAACAAAAAAAACAGAAAAAAACAGAAGTGGAAAGCAGAATATCAACGAAATTTCAACGTTTCTGGATCTCCTATAGATTAAATCAATAACTAGTAATAGAAGATAATGAGAAACAAATGTTTACTTAGTAAACCTAAAAACTAGAGCGGGCCAAAAAGAAAAAAAAATAAAAGGCCGGTAACCTAAAATTAAAACAACGATTAAAAAAACTAAAGAAGATTAACAGTAGTAAAGGTAAGATTTATATCGGTTCGAGTTTGGGGAGTAAATCCAGTCCAATTCTGCATCACAGCCTGATTCGAGAATTTACATTTTTGTCGGGGAGGAATTCCTCCTTAAATTCGGATCGTAATATCCTAGTAAATTCTGGTCTTCCTTGTTACGAGAGGTGCCCAGGGAATTTTGACTCAAGAGTAGAAGTGCCCTGCTTGCAGCGGAAGCACCATCTAAATCTTGGAGGCTCATGGCGTCGTGATCAAGATGTGAGGAGGAGGGGGGAGGAAACATCCCAACCTTCTCAAGCTCAGACATAAGATCCAGATTGATGTGAGAAGTCCCTGGTTCGTTGGGGGTAGAAGAACGAGGGTCAAAAGCTTCTTGTTGAGCCAAGTGAATACGAGGTTGATCAAGTGTGGGAACCACCCCCATATCATGGTCATTGTTTTCAGTTCCATCTGAGGAAGACTGAGAAAAAGCGGACTGGCGAGAAAGATCAGGGTCAAAATCTCTTAAGAAAGCAGGTTTCGTTTTGGCCAAAAGAGACAAAGCCTCCTTTCTATCTAAATTTTTTAGAATTTTAATTTTGAGGATTTCATGCTCATGTTTATAGATCCTACAATCACTAGAGAATGCCGCGTGAGAGCCCTTACAGTTCACACAGAAGGAATCCTGTAGTAGGTTATTACAGTCCTTGATAAGGTGTCTATGAGCACAGTAAACGCAAGTAGGGAGGGTGGAGATACACTGCGGTGAATCGTGACCATATTTCTGGCAGTTAGTTCACTGTTTCGGTTTGGGAATAATTAGGGTTATTTGGAGGCCCACCTTTTTAACGTAAAGAAATCTCGGGATTTCATTGTCACAAAAGGTATATTCTACCCTCGAGGAGAGAGACCTGTCATAGTTCTTACATCGTCTAACCGCTAATACACATGAGCGTAATGGAGGATCAAGAATATCAAATATTTAATTAAAAAGAGTTTTTTGTGGATGTAAATATATTAATACTAAGTTTTAGGCCATTTTTTCCACATTTTTATTTTATTTACATAAAAAACGACGTTTCGGCAGCTGCCGCTACCCTTATCAAGTTTTCTTTTAAAAATTGCTAGAATTAAACAAAATTTTTTTTAATTTATAATCAAACTTATATATGTATATGAATGTGTGTTTTTTTTTTTTTTTTGCTATTGTATATTGTTGCTATTTTTAAAAAAAAAAAAGAAAAAACCGTACTTACATTTTAGAAGTTATAAAAGCCATTACAAAAGAGTATGATTCTTATTTTCATTTTAAAATTAAAATTTCATTTACTTTTTGTCTTTGTTTATTTGTTTGTTTTTGTTTTAAATCAATTAAAAAATTCGTTTTTTTTCTTTTCTTTGGTACATGATGATGATTTGATTCACCATTGTGTGATAATTTGTATGAATACCATGTTTTAATTGTGATGATATTTATATTGGTGAAACATCTAGACACCTTCAAACCAGAATGAAAGAACATGCAAAAGATATAAAAAATAAAAAAACGAATACAGCCATATCAACTCACGCTACTGAAAATAAACATAATTTTGATTTAAATAAGGTAACAATTCTGAATGTAGAGGAAAATTGGTTCAAAAGAAAATTTTTAGAAATGATCTATATAATTAAAGAAGATAAAACCATAAATTTTAAAACAGACGTTGAAAGACTGAATAGTATATATCAGGGGTTTTTCAATAATATACATTAATCTGATAATATAGTGTTCCAAATTACCGACCTTATAAATTCCACACAATATAGTTTTATAACCTAAATAATTTCATACAAATTATCACACAATGGTGAATCAAATCATCATCATGTACCAAAGAAAAGAAAAAAAAACGAATTTTTTAATTGATTTAAAACAAAAACAAACAAATAAACAAAGACAAAAAGTAAATGAAATTTTAGTTTTAAAATGAAAATAAGAATCATACTCTTTTGTAATGGCTTTTATAACTTCTAAAATGAAAGTACGGTTTTTTCCATATTTTGATTAAAAATAGCAACAATGTACAATAGCAAAAAAAAAAAAAAACACATTCATATACATATATAAGTTTGATTATAAATTAAAAAAAATTTTGTTTAATTCTAGCAATTTTTAAAAGAAAACTTGATAAGGGTAGCGGCAGCTGCCGAAACGTCGTTTTTTATGTAAATAAAATAAAAATGTGGAAAAAATGGCCTAAAACTTAGTATTAATATCAAATATTTCTTTAGGTGATCTGGTCACGGGAATGTCCCTATTAAATCCACGCTTATTAAAAGCACCTTCCGGAATGTGAGCTGAGTAATGGCCCATGTATTGAGATTAAAATTCCAAAAAAGAGGTAGCGTCCCAGGTAATTCTCAGCAGATTAGGCCCAATTCGGTGGATTAACCTTGAGGCTGAAAAAATAGAATCGACTATTTCAGCGATAGCCAAGGGCTCAAACCTGCCAATATTTAATTCAGGTTTAGTACCTTGGAAGAGAACGTTAAAAGGGGGGGGGGGAGGATGAGCTAGAGAATCTCGCATCTTGGAGTGAACCCACCGGCTTTTGCCAGACGAGGTCATAACTTAAAACAGGAGGACGTGCAGAGACGAATGAGGAATGTGATTTTCGGCCCAGAGGGGAGAAATGTTTTGGGTTTTAAGTTCGTATCTAGGGAAGATTTACCCGTTTCATGACCCGGGGGCTTGCCTTGAGGGACAGAAGGGGAAGAGTTTGAAGCTCCGGATGTTCCGGGAACAGACGGCAAATTATTGGGCCTTTTCTACGGCCGGTCTTTGGGAGACGATCCTGATTAGTTGGGGGAATGGGAGGAGGAACAACCTGTAGAAGAGATGTTGGACCTCCCCTCTAAACTTCCTTGGTCGCTCACTGACTTTTCATATGACGACATACCTACAAAAAAGCACAGAATAAGAAAAAAATATTGACAGGTATGTAGATAATTGTAAAAATATCAAGCCTAAACTATTATGCCTCCCCAAACCGAGCAATCAGTGGCGGATTATAGCAATTATCTATTAAAAATTAGCAACAAACGTTAACCGAGTTGAGTTGAAATTGCAATCAAAATATAATTTATAGAAAGTAGATGATAGCTACAATTAACACCTCTCCAAACAAAATCAAACAATATAAATCTTAAAAACGCAAAAGAATTAAGCAAGTAAGTAAATAAGCTGGTCAATTGTGAGCTTCGACCCTTAGAACCATAATTGATTCTAGATTTCCCAAAGCAATAACTCTACAATTATGTAATTCAAAACAGATTTAGCATTCATTTCAAGACAGGAAGTTTCCAAATTAGTATCTAATTTTATTTACTTTAATCGTAGTATTATCTATAATTAAATTAAAAGAGAATCAAGTAATCAGAATTAGCAAGCACGTGGCACGGACGCCATTATTCATTTATTTATCAAACTAAAAAGCAGGACCCAGTACCGAAAAAAAGTTCAAGCATGTTTTATATCAAAAGTAGTTTTAATTTAATCTAAATTCAAAATTGCAGATTAATGTCGACCAAAGTAAAGCCGAATTTAATCCAAAAACAAATTTAATCGCATGTTCATTATATTCTCAATTTATTTGGTTTAACTGTGTATTTGTGTAGATGTAGTAAAGATAAGGGACAAGCTGGTGAGAAGGCCATTAATTTATTTGTTTGTGTACTTGACCTCTACTACTATGCATCAAGGTCAGCAAACTCGAAAGCCAAGCCAAGCCAAGCAGCATGGAGCACATGGCGTCCAAAAATTTATAAAATTTCGTCTACCTTTATTTCTCCAGATATAGGGATTGAAGAGAAGAATTTTCAATGAAAGTATGATTTCACTTCAAGGACCAAAAAGTTTCATGAGACGGGAATCGGATAATGCTCTTCCAATGCGTAGTTTATTCAAGTGTCACAATCACTACCGACACGGAGCACAAAAATCACAGGCACCTTAAACCATTAATAATCCTTTGAGTCAATTACCACTTGTAAAGGAATGGTCCGTTTCCTATTCTTTTCGTCTTTAAAATTGTGGCGACATCGGTATATTGTAATCGAATTACATGTTGATCTTGAGGAAGAGGCACGAAATATAATCACCCTTATACACCCGAGAACTGAAGGACTACAGTTGTGTTTACTCCAAAGGCCGGGTAGACAGGTCACACTAGCTCAGGACGTCGACTACTCATCAGTCTATTCAATATGGACATTCTTTTAATTTACTTTTATTATTACTCCTTAGTAATAAATAAAAAGTAAAAATATATAAGTTCCTATCCTTCGCACAGAGGCCTATCCGATGCGATGTTGGCTCGAAGGAAGATAAAGATAAACTGCCGAGCATCCGTAGACTGCCTGAGGTCCGCCAGGCTACCTGCACACAATACCGGATGGTGGGAGCCAAGAGGGATCACGTAACGAACGCGTCGCTATCGACAGTCCCAAGAAGACTAGAATAAGGAGGTGAAATGTTTTGCCGGTTTCTTTTCTTGCTTGTATCCTACAAATATATAAGTATGTATGGAAAATAAATAAATTAATGCAATTTGTTTTTTGAAAACTGAAGCTTAAAAATGGTTAAAGTTTGTTGTGTAAAAAGTTGTTTGATAAATGAAACAAATGCTAATATATAAAGAAAATAGATCGCATTTATTTTGCTTTCCATCAAATGATGTAAGTTTATTTTGAAAAGGTATTAAAATATAGAAGTGATCAAAAGATTTTTATTTTCATTTTGTTCTAAAATTTAGTAATACAATAGAAAATGATTTATCTATTAAGGAATTCCAACATTTGTGGCTTAAAGCTATTGGGGATAACCTAAAAAAAGAAAAGGGCAATCATGTTAAAAAATTATTATTCATCTGTAGTAGACACTTTACTGAAGATTCTTTAAGACTTAACTCCACAGAAATATTGAAAAATATTTCTTGTTTCTTAAAACATTTCTTTATAAAACTGTCACGCTCGTAACTAAGCAAATGGCGACATTTATAAACAGCCTCCACAGCTGTTCATTCCCACCTTTTCGCTCCCCGTACGTGCGTACGTGTGCTAGTGTGCGCAGAATACTCAAATTCGTAAACGGAGGAAAGCCCCAACCAAAAAAACGTGCCTTCCCGTGGCATGCTTACCGCGCCATCGTTCCCTGTAGCAAAACTGCCCAATTTCACCTCCTTATTCTAGTCTTCTTGCTATAGAGATAGGGAAAGATAGCCACAGCTCAGGGTAACACTAACCTCAATAGAAATTTCAAATACCATTCAAGGTTTTATGACAGACTAGAAAGGGTCACAAACGCTAGTGTCGTTTACACATCAAGCGACCCTTCGGTCATTAATAACTTTTTCTTCTCGTAAGACTTGCAGCTTCTAACAGTATATTATTGTACGTTCGCTTGAATGTAAACCGGTAGAAAGAATTGTTTTCTAGACTTAAGTCTTGCAATCTCCAGTGCGTGTACATCTATCATCGTCAGAATCGTGAGCCGGTTTGGAAGGTTCTAATGCTCCGTCGTATTAGTTTAAACTGTACATTTTCAAAACCTGCTTGGTTAGGAAAAGAAGAAAAAAATTTATTTAGAGGGGGAGGCATAAATACCATTTAGCGCCTTTTTCTCATTAACATTTTTTTGTTACTTCACTTAGTAACCATTTTGGCGCCACCCTGAAGTTCACGTATGTGGGCACGTGCCTACCCTTACCCCTCTTAGATCCGGGCCTAAAGCAAAATGACCGATCATCGTGTCAATATTATTTCACCAACATCTGTTTAACTAAATATTTTACTTTCTTTACGAAGAACCGACGGCATTACAGAGAGCATCACACCAATTGACTTATTGTGACCTGTCAATAAATAAACTGTAAAAAGCATTTGGCTTCTTCAGGCCTCTGCTTATTATCCAGAAGATGCAGGATCACCTCCTCTGGCGGAGACGCATGAATATGTTCTAAATCCGATTAGTTCGAAATTTCATTTGGCCGAATTCCATTATTCAGAAATTTCATGTAGCCGAATTCACATTTCATCGAGATAATGTTTGACAGAATTCACATATAACCGACCTTCCATATATTAGAATTCATATATACCCGAAATTTCATTTAATAGAATTCATATTTTATCGGAATTTCATTTAGCAGAATTCACAGTTGATCAAAATTCTATTTTATAGAACGTCTGTTTAAAAGAACTTTCAAATGAGTGAATGTATCTTTAACAGAAATTCTACATGTTCGAATCCTAATCAAGCCGAAATAGTATTTGCTAGAACTCATTTTTTATCGAATATTTATATAATAGAATGTAGAGATGAGTGAAGTGTCATTTATTAGAATTCACATTTTATCGACATTTCATTTAGCAGAATTCACAGTGTTACGTGCGGCCTAAATTTTTAAAACTATTTATTAAAATATTTATTTCATTCTCAAAGGCAGATATCGCATATACATAATGAACAGTGTATGTGCGTGCATATATGTGTATGCTCATACATACATTGTTTAGATAAATTAAAATTAAGAAAATAATATGCGGAAGAATGTTCAATTAATTGGTCTTGCACTGCATAAAATTTCTTAAATGTCAAACCGATTTAAAAGCTCTGGTTTAATACACGAAAAGAAAATGAGAACAAGAGAGAATCGAAGAAGACTCTTGTGCTCCGTTTCTTCAATTTGAGAGATCAAAAACTAGCCTTGCATTGCGAAAAATCTTTAAATGCCAAACTGAGTTGAGAAATCTGGTTTAATACACGAAAAGAAAATGAGGACAAGAGAGAATCGAAGAAGATTCGTAGCTCTTGTACTTTGCTTCTTACAGAATTTCAATTATATAATCAATTTTCTATCAATATTTTTATATTTATGAATATTACAATTTAAATACCAAACTTAAAATAATATCACTTTTCTTATTCCTTAAATAAATAGTTAATTCTAATTATATCGCAAAATTTATATTATTAATTTTATAAACTGTTTTATTTTTGTTATATTGCAGTTTGTAAAATTAATCACATTGAAACCTATTTATGCAAGATAAGACCAAATCTTAATATTTTATTAGTCACGTGCAGAGTGCAATGTAATATAATTGTTCAGTATTGCTAGTAGAATAGATCTACAAAATTCGAGATCGATGCACTTCCTGACTCGGCGTCAACCCGCGCACGTATTATAAACAAAGAATTAAGAGTTCAACTTACGAAAGAGAAATGAAAAGGAGAGCAAAAAGATGGAATATTTGCTAAATTCCTTATTATTGAAATACAGTCGAACCTCGATAACTGAGACTTGTCTAACTGAGAAACCTCTATAAGTGAGAGTAATTTTCAGGTCCCGTCATTTTTACATGTAAAACCCTGTGTAAGTGAGAATCTGTAAGTGAGAATCATTTTTTCTCGATTAGACCTCTATAAGTGAGAGAAACGCCTCTCGGGACTCTATAACTGAGAATTATTTTCTTAATGAAACCTCTATAATTGAGAAAAGAGCCTTTCAAACCTCTATAACTGAGAATCTTTTCTATATTATAATTTTCTGAAGGTCAATATGAAAATAAGCAGTAATTAAAATTTGAATAGACGTATAATAACAAAGGGTTTTCTTCAAAATACAATTATATCTATCACACAAAATGAAATTTAGTTTGCGAATCACATAGATTATTTCTAATATTCAAAATGTCAAAGAGTAAACTCAAATCTTTTTCATTAAGTGAAAAACTAAAAATTATAAAAGAGATTGAAAGTGGAAAGAAACGAAGTGTAATAGAAAGTGAATTTAGTCTATCAACTGCCACTTTTTATCGAATATTAAAAGAAAAAGACTCTATAAAATCGCAGTGTTTTGAAGGTCGTGGAAATATGAAAAGAAAACGGTTAGTTGAATTTCATGATATGGAAAATTGCCTTGTGGAGTGGATTAAACAAACTTTAGATAAAAATATCCCTTTGGATGGATCATTGTTGAAAGGAAAGGCTCTAGATTTTGCCAAAAAACTAGGAGTTCAGGAATTTAGAGCAAGTAAAACTGAAAAACAAACATTAATAACAGACTTTTTTCATAAAGCTTAAAGCAATAAGAATTTTTATTAAATTTGTGAAATAAATAATTAAAAGAAATTTTTTATCACGTAAAAGTAAAACTTTAATTAACAAAACCCTTAAAAAGCCTCTATCATAGTGCAATAACCTCAGTAAGTTAGAAAATCCGCTATTCGATCTTCGTAAGTGAAAACCTGTCTTACTGAGAAACCTCTATAAGTGAGAAAAAATTTTCGGTCCCTTGGATTCTCAGTTATCGAGGTTCGACTGTATAATCAAACCTCTTTGAATTGAGATTTGGGTTATTAACAATAAGGGTTACGAAAATTAAACAAATTAAATGAATGAATGCTCGAATAGACGAATAAACAAATAAATAAGTATCGAAATACAATAACAACGGTTATTATTATTATTATTACCATTGTTAATATAAATTATTATTTTGACATCACAATATTGAGATTATTCAATCGCTGAAAATATCACTTTCTTCGGAACTATCTGATGATCTCACTCTTCCTAGACGCTTCCCTCCACCCCCTATACACTCTTCTTTAAGGACGTTGGAACCCGAAAGCTGAGAGTGGCGTAGAAACACTTTTTCTTCCTTTGTTCGAAAATTTCCCTTTTATGAATTTTTTTTAAAAACACTGGACACTTTTTCAAAAAAAAGGCTATGATAGACAAAAGTATTTGAGATATGGAATTTTTTAAACATTTGTTTCATGCAAACAAATGTGCCTACGAGCGTCAAAATTAGCTCCCGTTTTGACATTGCAAGATTTTCCGTAAAAGATGGCCGCCGCTTGTCAGCTGGGCACGGGCTACGGGACATGGGCCTCAAATGAGATGGCGGCGGCCATCTTTTACGGAAAATCTTGCAATGTCAAAACGGAAGTTAATTTTGACGCTTGTAGGCACATTTGTTTGCATAAAACAAATGTTTAAAAAATTCCTTATCTCAAATACTTTTGTCTACCATAGCCCTTTTTTTTGAAAAAGTGTCCAGTGTTTCTAAAAAAAATTCATAAAAGGGAAATTTTCGAGCAAAGGAGGAAAAAGTGTTTCTACGCCACTTTCAGCTTCGGGTTCCAACGTCCTTAAGGGAAATGACCTGAGCTTTATTCATCCCCACCTCATCGCTGTGTAAAATACAACGATGATTTGGATATGAATAAGAAAATCCAACACTAAATCACTGGTCATCTCTATATAAGGAAGTCAGTTTTCCCCCAGAATTCGACCTCTGCGACACTTAACTTCCAACCTGCGAAGAGTGAAGTTTAACTTTTGCCAAGTCCCATCGGTTAACGCCCTTTTATTTTATTTGTTGAACTGGTACTAGATTGAAAACTTCATTAAGTAAAATCGATTGTCCGGAATACTCAAAAATCAATAATCGGGCATCGATGTAAAGCTTTAGTCAAAACGCGAAATTTAATTGTAAATTTTTAAATAAACGAAACGATTATACTCGTGTTGACTCCCAACCAACAAACATTTTCAACTTGATAATTGTGAACATCGATCTGATAAACCGAATAATCGGTAAGAATTATTTGTAACCCTCTTTTTTTGTATACTATTTTACTGTCGATTAAAAATAAAATAACTTTATTCTCTTCCATATATAATACTATTCCTCTCTTATTTTTCTTTCCTTTTCCTAAATATTCATATTATAAATAATATAATATATATATTTATTTAATTTTTTTTATTAAACAATGCAATGACAGCTCCCGTAGAGCTGAAGCACTAACAGACCTACCTTAAAAATAAATTAAGCACAAGTCTTACCAACTTGTGCGAAAAAGCTCAAACTCCGAAGAAAATTAAAAACTTCTTTTTTTAAATCTCGACCACGCAACGTTACGGAAACGTAACAACAGTTGATCGAAATTCTATTTTTTAGAACGTCTGTTTAAAAGAACTTTCTAATGAGTGAATGTATCTTTAACAGAAATTCTACATGTTCGAATCCTTATCATGCCGAAATAGTATTTGCTAGAACTCATTTTTCATCGAATATTTATATAATAGAATGTAGAGATGAGTGAAGTGTCATTTATTATAATTCATATTTTATCGACATTTCATTTAGCAGAATTCACAGTTGATCGAAATTCTATTTTATAGAATACACACTTAAACGAAGATTCATTTGGCCGAACCAGCAAATGTCCGAATAAACATTCGTCAGAAAGATTTTGGCACGAATTTGAAAATTAGCCAATCAGAAATTATTAACAAAATTGTGATTGGTTACCCAGTGGGCAAAAATTTTTAAAAGACGTCTAAAGGACGTCCTTTGGACATAAAAGCCGACATAGGGACGTCTTTTGGACATGTGTGCCCACTGGGTAACTTTCAAATTCGTGCCAAAATCTTTCTGACGAATGTTTATTCGGACATTTGCTGATTCGGCCAAATGAAACTTCGTTTAAGTGTGGATTCTATAAAATAGAATTTCGATCAACTGTGAATTCTGCTAAATGAAATGTCGATAAAATATGAATTCTAATAAATGACACTTCACTCATCTCTACATTCTATTATATAAATATTCGATGAAAAATGAGTTCTAGCAAATACTATTTCGGCTTGATTAGGATTCGAACATGTAGAATTTCTGTTAAAGATACATTCACTCATTTGAAAGTTCTTTTAAACAGACGTTCTAAAAAATAGAATTTCGATCAACTGTGAATTCTGCAAAATGAAATGTCGATAAAATATGGATTCTAATAAATGACACTTCACTCATCTCTACATTCTATTATATAAATATTCGATGAAAAGTGAGTTCTAGCAAATACTATTTCGGCTTGATTAGGATTCGAACATGTAGATGTATTCTAAGATGGATGCTGAAATATAAGATACTTTAAACGTCTTAAAAGTGACTACAATGCATTTTAAGATGTTTCTTTTTACAGTGAAGAAACAAATTCTCTTGATTTTGTAGATGAAACAGTTTCAATTTCAGAAAATTGGAGCTTATCCTCTTTTCTTGTGCTAACCTTTATTTATGGAATAAGTCGCTTTATAAAGGAAGGAAGTTATTAATCAATCTTTTGATAAATCGATTTATTGACTTTCTTTAATGGCCCATTTTTAGAATGGATTACATCTTAAAGTAATATAAATGTTCGAATCATCCTTCAATCATTTTTATACTTAAACGAGAATATTTTTTTACACTGCTTTCTTTGGCCTTGCATTGTAAGTGAACTGGACTAATATCACAACATATGTCATAACAGTTCCTACAAACTGAAAAATAATTCGACATTTAAATATATATAATTTATAATTATATTAAGTAACATTATATAACTCACAATATTATTATCTTTAAAAGAAATCAGAAAAAATATCCATAAAATAATTATATATTATACCAACAAAACAAAATGTTTATAAATATAGTTATGTACTTTTTGAATAAAACTGTGATTCAAAGTTAATCCACCAGCAGTAAAAGTCACAGGATTGAGAACCAATTGTAAAAGAAATTGTTCAACCTGAAAATTTTGTATAGAAACATATAGAAATTTTTTGATAGTATGAACTACGAACAATTTTGTAAGATTGAATTTAGAGACGTCTATATAAACCACGAGGATAGTTTATCTGGGGGGGGGGGAGGATCCATCGAGCGTCCATTATGATCGTTTTATTCTGTTGTTCTTTGTTTCAGTTTAAAAATATTTTTACTATCGAATTCCACAAGAAAAGTTGTCATTTGCAAATATATCATAAAAAATGTCAACGCTACTAAATAGAACTACAAACAGAAAATTAAATATTAAAGCGGTGTCCAAAAATGGCGGTTAAAATTAACATTTTTTTGCAAAAATTTAGCCAAGAGTTTAAAATTCTATAGAAATTGACTGAATTAATTTTAAATCAAAAGTCAAATTCTTTAAATGGGGTAATAAAAAATAAAAATCGTAAGTAAGTACACTGACGGACAAAATTGTGGGACCACATACAAAAATGTGATTAAAAACATGACCGTCTTATAATGTTCATAACTCTGTTAGATATTAGCGAATTAAAATTTTTCATAGACCATTGGAAAGCTTATAAAATTTGCCGTGAAAGATTTATATTTTAAAGCTTTTTTGATTACTAGAAAGGGAGTTTTAATGTGTAAAGACAGGTGAATTAAGATAAATTAAACCTTGAAATTTTAGCT
This sequence comes from Ganaspis brasiliensis, assembly GCA_037103525.1. Taxonomy (NCBI): domain Eukaryota; kingdom Metazoa; phylum Arthropoda; class Insecta; order Hymenoptera; family Figitidae; genus Ganaspis; species Ganaspis brasiliensis. The sequence goes on from JAZKLR010000211.1 coordinate 3,504,919, forward strand.
TTAAAATAAGGCAAAGTAAATTAAAATATCTTGACTGGTTAAAAAGTTATAAGTAAATGAGTATAAAGAACAAAACGGAACAATTCCTTCATTTTTTCTCCTCGCGGCCCATGAGCGAGCACTAGAATCGTTGCGTTTTTTCGTATCATACATTTACTTATAACTTTAAAACCAATCAAGATATTTCAGTTTCCTTCGGCTTATTTTAAAGTTAAAAGCTCAAGGTTTTATTTAGCTTAAATTCAAATTTTTCCAATTACTTTTCTAGAAAATGCAGCCCATCAAACTTGAACAAAAAAAAATTCACAAAAAACCGAAAAATTCACCTGTCTTTATCACATTGAATCTCCGCGTTTTTAATAATTAAAAAAGCTTTAAAATAAGACCATTTAATGGAAAATTTTATAAGCTTTCTAAAATGGTCAATAAAAAATTTCATTTCGTTAATATCTGACAGAGTTATCACCTTTTTAAGACGGTCATGTTTTTAATCCCATTTTTGTAAGTGGTCATACAATTTTGGCAGGTAGTGTATTTGAGTAAAGAATTTTTTATTTAGTTTCTTTCGTTACGCCATTTTTGAAAAGGTGGATTTTAAAAAAGAACACACTAAAAAAAATTTCAAAAAAAATGTAAGGGACATTTTTTTCAGTACAAAATTTCAAGTGGTTTATGGACTCTTTCTTACCTCTTCTTTAAGTTTTGCATCTGCATTAAGAGACTTCATTTTCAAAAGAATATCTCTGGTTATGAAATTCTGTAAAAATTATTAAATATATATTTATTGTATAAAAATTTCATTCAAATTTCGAAAATATTAAAAAAAGAATTACTTGTGAGATGATTTTATGACATGAAGAATTAAGCAATAAAATTCTGCAACTAAGAGAGCAACACCATAATATCGGATAAACCACAGTTTTTGCTTGTTGATGTGTTAAATCGAGGAAAATAGAACAAATGATAAAATACAGGAACACTGTTATTGTGAAGAAAGCAGATCCCATTTCTATTGCTAATTGTTTCCAGAACATTTCGTTTATTTCATAGGATATTTTTGTTAGTTCCATATGAAGGTGTCTACACAAAAAAAATTATTAACAATTATTATTATATATTTAGAAATTTTTCAAGTTTGCCTATATATATAACATATAATTGACTTGAATCTTCATGACATGACCTTAATAAGGAAGAATTTTTTAAAGTCGAATCTTATTCATTAAAAGGATAATTCTTTATTCATCTATCTGTCTTACGATTATATAAAACTATTTCATTGGTTAATAATTTTGTAAGATTGTAAGATTCTTTCTTATTGGTTTAAAATTAAGACACCCTAAAACGTCTTAAAAGTGAGGACAAAAATGTCTTATAATAAGACACTTGTTTTTAGACTATTAAAACCACGTCTTATCTTCTGAAAGTAAAATTCTTAATTTCTTTATTATATTTACCTGGCTATAATCAATAAATCTAACTGATTAAGTTTATTTTCCAATCTGGCATATAATTGTTTCGCAGGGTCCAGTCCAATTTCATTCGTATATTTTCCCTCCGACCATATTCTATTTAGAAGTAAATTTATATTTTCATATCTAATGTCTAGGCAACTACATTTAAAAAAAATGCAAATTTAGTGCAATAAGTATATATATAGATTTGAATAGATAAATTAGTTCTACAATTAATTTACTTCATAATTTGCACAAAGTGTAAGTCCATAGCGGAATTCACATGAAGAGAGAAATCTAACGCAACAACAGCACGTAAACTTCTCATAAATTCTCCAACTAATGACATGGCTATTTTCATTTCAACAAATCCATGAATAAATAACATACTAAGCCATAATGCAACCTTCAATAAGGATTCGTAAAAGGTTTTTTCAAACTTATTTAGAAGACTCAACATTGCCATGGCTTCATCAAATAATTCGAGTCTCTTTCTGTTCTCCTTGAGTTTCTTTTAGAAAGAGAAAATTAAATACTTGATATATATTTTTTCTTACAGCATGTATAAAAAATAAGTGAAACGATATTGTGAAACAATAACCTTATAATAAAACCAGCCAAGAAATACAGAAAATGTTGCGATAGAAATATTAAGCAGTTTAAGAATTTGAAAAATTTCATATCTTAATTTTCCACTTTGAGAGATCGCATTAATGTTATTATCTTTGTGTTGAAAATAGAAATTAATCCAGAACAAGGCATTAATAGAAAATGTATAGATAAAAGAATATAATGGTCGTGCTTTTCCCAATGGATACTCAATTATAGTTAATCCTACAATCCAATTAACTACCGTAATTGGAAGCATTGAGCTTTGAATATTGTTTGGTTTCCACAACATGATTTTTAATAACTTATTTTTATTAGTATCTCTCGGTGTTAATAAATGGTCTGCTAAACACTAACTGTTAAAAAGTAGCACTTTTTAATATATAATAAATATAATGTTTCTTCACTTGCAATGAGTGCTTTCATTATTGTTTTGAATAATTTATTTTCAATGCAATTTATATATAACTTAGCAACTATCAGTTTCATAAATCGGACAATAAGTAAAGTAACTCATTTAACAATTAATTGGACATAATACTCTACTTTGAAAGAAGTGCTGGTGCTTAGAAGAAAATCAATAACAATCTTAAATCTCTTCATGATTTCGTGCCCGCCGAAGGTGGGTTCGAAACCTAGTAACAAATTAAAAAGAATAATAATGAAAAAAATAAAAAAAAACCTAAATCCAATTTAACCTAAAATTCATTTAACCTAAATCTCATTTAACCTAAAATGCATTCAGCCTAAATCTCATTTAATCTAAATTCCATTTAACCTAAAATGCTTTCAACCTAAATCCCATTGAACCTAAAATGCATTCAGCCTAAAACCATTTGTTCTAAATCCCATTAGACCTAATTTGACCCATTAGACTTAATTTTACATTATAAATTAGGTTCAATGAAATTTAGGAAAAATGATTTTAGGCTATATGCATTTTAGGTTAACCCATTAACGCCCAAGAGGACACAAATTCTATCAAAACTTTAAGGCTATTTCTTGTCAATAAACAATTTTTCTAAAAATTTAAAACAAACCATTTTTAACGTAAAATTTATCGCTCTTTCAGATTCTATTATCAAAATTTGTTTATAACATACATGTTAAAAGTTATAAACAATTATTTAACAAAAAACACGATTTTTTTCTCAAAAAAGATTTTTTTTTTTGTAAAATATTAGCCTATAATAGTGTACCAAATCTTTAAAAATAGGCCGAATTTGATAAAACTTGGTACCCGTGGGTTTTTTGGCGTCTCCGATTGCGAATCTAAAGTCAATTTTTAAAAATTCAATATGGCGGAGCCAATATGGCGGTCAAAAATGAAAAAATTTAATTGAATTTCATGAAACTTGGAATGTAGAGGTTTTTGGGAACTCTGATAAGGAATCTGAAATCATTTTTCAAAAATTCAAAATGGCGGATCAAATATGGCGGTTAAAAATGAAAAATTCCAATTTAATTTCATAAATTTTGGTATAGAGGGGTTTTCGTGTCTCCGATTGCGAATTTGAAGTCATTTTTTAATAATTCAAATTATCATTATGTTCGGTCATTACATCTGATTAATTTTAGGTACCCAATAAATAATTTCCACCTGTTACTCAGAAACTGAAAAAATTTTAAGGTCAAGAAAGTAAGTGAAATTAATAAGGGATGAAAATGTCCGCTATATTTAGTCCCCCATATTGAATTTTAAAAAACATCATTCAGTACATAAAAGTAAATTTTTTTAAGTGAATTTTAAATCTATGTATATAAATTTTGGAGCGCAGGTTCGACCGGTTGACCAAGAACGCCTCTTATGTACCAAGTTTCATGAAATTAATTGAAATTTTTCATTTTCGACCGCTATATTGGATTCGCTATTTTGAATTTTTAAAAAATGACTTTAGATTCACAATCGGAGACCCTAAAACCCCTATATACCAAAATTTATGAAATTAAATTAAAAATTTTCAATTTTGACCGCCATATTGGATCCGCCATTTTGAATTTTTAAAAATGACTTCAGATTCCTTATAAGAGATCACAAAAACCTCTATAGGTATACCAAGTTTTATGAAATAATATTTAAATTTTTCATTTTCGACCACCATATTGGATCCACCATTTTCAATTATTTAAAAATTGTCTACAAATTTGCAATCGGAGACCCCAAAAACACCTATATATCAAGTTTCATTAAATTAAATTGAAATTTTTTTTTTGACCGCCATTTTGAATCTGCTATCTTAAATTTTTGAAAAATGACTTTAGATTCGTTATCAGAGACCCCAAAAACCTCTTTGTACCAAGTATTAGTGAAAATTAAATTGAAATTTTTCATTTTTGACCGCCATTTTGGATCCGCCATTTAAAATTTTTAAAAATTGACTTCAGATTCGCAATCGGAGACCCCAAAACCCCCATATGTACCAAATTTCATTAATTTGATTTACTTTTCTTAAATTTCTCAAATTTCATTGAATTAAATTGAAATTTATTATTTTTAACGCCATTTTGAATTTTTGAAAAATAACTTCAGATTCGTTATCAGAGACCCCAAAAACCTCTTTGTACCAAGTTTAGTGAAAATTAAATTGAAATTTTTCATTTTTGACCGCCATTTTGGATCCGCCATTTAAAATTTTTAAAAATTGACTTTAGATTCGCAATCGGAGACCCTAAAACCCCTATATACCAAAATTTATGGAATTAAATTGAAATTTATTATTTTTGACCACCATTTTGAATCCGTTTGAATTTTTGAAAAATGACTTCAGATTCGTTATCAGAGACCCCAAAAACCCCTGTGAACCAAGTTTCGTGAAAATTAAATAAAAAATTGACTTCTCGTCCGCCATATTGGAATTTTGAAAAATGACTTCGGATTCGTACTCAGGGACCCCAAAAATTCACGGATACCAAGTTTTATCAAATTCGGCCTATTTTTCAAGATTTGGTACACTAGGCAAATATTTAAAAAAAAAAGTCACTTCAGTCGTCATATTGAGGCCACCATCTTGTATTTTCGTATATGTTTTTGCGAATATTTGCAGCTGAAAACTTAAAGACACGATATTTTAATGCTTTAACTTAATCTCTTTTCTTGTTCTACATGAAAATATTGATTAAAAAATGTTTTCTGAAAAAAATCGTATTTTTTGTTAAATAATTGTTTATAACTTTAAATATGTTAGTTATAAAAAAATTTTGATAATAGAATCTGAAAGAGCGATAAATTTTACGTTAAAAATGGTTTGTTTTAAATTTTTAGAAAAATTTTTTAATGACAAGAAATAGCCTTAAAATGTTGATAAAATTTGTGTCCTCTTGGGCGTTAATGGGTTAACCTAAAATGCATATAGCCTAAAATCATTTCTCATAAATTTCATTGAACTTAATTTAATAAGTAAAATTAAGGTCTAATGGGATTAAACACATATTGTTTTAGGCTGAATGCATTTTAGGTCATTTAGATTAAATGAGATTTATGCCTTAAAATTTTGATAAAATTTGTGTCCTCTTGGGCGTTAATAGGTTCAATGTGATTTACGCTAAATGCATTTTAGGTTAAATGTATTTTAAGCTAAATGCATTTTAGGTTAAATGGGATTTAGGCTAAATTCATTTAATAGGTTAAATAGTATTTATGTTAAATGGGATTTAGGCTAAATTCATTTTAGGTTAAATAGAATTTAGGTTAAATGGGTTTTAGGCTGAATGCATTTTAGGTTAAATGAGATTTAGGCTGAATGAATTTTAGGGTTAATGGGATTTAGGCTGAATGGATTTTAGGTCATTTAGGTTAAATGAGATTTATGCCTTCAAATTTCGATAAAATTTGTGTTCTCTTGGGCGTTAATGGGTTCAATGGGATTTACGCTTAATGCATTTTAGGTTAAATGGGTTTTAGGCTGAATGCATTTTAGGTTAAATGGGATTTAGGCTAAATGCATTTTAGGTTAAACGAGATTTAGGCTGAATGAATTTTAGGGTTAATGGGATTTAGGCTGAATGAATTTTAGGTCATTTAGATTAAATGAGATTTATGCCTCAAAATTTTGATAAAATTTGTGTCCTCTTGGGCGTTAATGGGTTCAATGGGATTTACGCTGAATGCATTTTAGGTTAAATGGGTTTTAGGCTGAATGCATTTTAGGTTAAATGGGATTTAGGCTAAATGCATTTTAGGTTAAACGAGATTTAGGCTGAATGAATTTTAGGGTTAATGGGATTTAGGCTGAATGAATTTTAGGTCATTTAGATTAAATGAGATTTATGCCTCAAAATTTTGATAAAATTTGTGTCCTCTTGGGCGTTAATGGGTTCAATGGGATTTACGCTGAATGCATTTTAGGTTAAATGGGATTTAGGCTAAATTCATTTTATAGGTTAAATAGTATTTATGTTAAATGGGATTTAGGCTACATTCATTTTAGGTTAAATAGAATTTAGGTTAAATGGGTTTTAGGCTAAATGCATTTTAGGTTAAATGGGATTTAGGCTAAATGCATTTTAGGTTAAATGGGATTTAGGCTAAATGCATTTTAGGTTAAACGAGATTTAGGCTGAATGAATTTTAGGGTTAATGGGATTTAGGCTAAATGAATTTTAGGTCATTCAGGTTAAATGAGATTTATGCCTTAAAATTTTGATAAAATTTGTGTCCTCTTGGGCGTTAATGGGTTCAATGGGATTTACGCTGAATGCATTTTAGGTTAAATGTGTTTTAGGCTGAATGCATTTTAGGTTAAATGGGATTTAGGCTAAATTCATTTTATAGGTTAAATAGAATTTAGGTTAAATGGGATTTAGGCTAAATTCATTTTAGGTTAAATAGAATTTAGGTAAAATGGGTTTTAGGCTGAATGCATTTTAGGTTTAATGGGATTTAGGCTGAATGCATTTTAGGTTAAATGAGATTTAGGCTGAATGAATTTTAAGGGTTAATGGGATTTAGGCTGAATGAATTTTAGGTCATTTAGGTTAAATGAGATTTATGCCTTAAAATTTTGATGAAATTTGTGTCCTCTTGGGCGTTAATGGGTTCAATGGGTTCAATGGGATTTACGCTGAATGCATTTTAGGTTAAATGTATTTTAGGCTGAATGCATTTTAGGTTAAATGGGATTTAGGCTAAATTCATTTTATAGGTTAAATAGAATGTAGGTTAAATGGGATTTAGGCTAAATTCATTTTAGGTTAAATAGAATTTAGGTTAAATGGGTTTTAGGCTGAATGCATTTTAGGTTAAATGAGATTTAGGCTGAATGCATTTTAGGTTAAATTATTTAAATAATTTTTTTGTTTATTAACAAATGTTTAACAAAAAACAGTACTTTTTTCAGAATTAATTCGTTGGTAGAGAAATTTGATAATAAACATCTACTCAAAATTATTTCTAGGAGGTATCTGGGGTCCCTGAATACGAATCCAATATCAGATTTCAAAAATTCAAAATGGCGGATCAAATATGGTGGCTCGAAAATTTAAAATTATTAAATCCTGACGAAACTTGTTATTCGGCGGTTTTTGGGGTCGCTAAATACAAATCCAGTGTCATATTTCAAAAATGTAAAATGGCTGATTTCATAAATAACTAGTGATTTTTGGGTTTATAAAAAATATCAACTCGCAATTTATCGATATTGATTTATTATAAATTTAAAATTTAAATAAAAGAAAAATGAAGTTTTGAATTAAAACTAAATAAAATCCATTTTAAAAAGAACGTTTAGACTAAACTGTATTTCATCCAAACTGAATTCAAATGTCACAATTACCGAAAATCGAATTATATTCAAAAACATCTTACGGTGACTCAAATTAGAAAAAAAGAAAATACACAATTAAACCAAATATATCATTTGAATTTCCATTATATCTCGTTCAAAACGATAACAACTGTTTCGCCGCTTCATTTTTCAATCAATTAATCCTAACAAATCTCGTAACAAGTTTTTACAAATTTCTTATTAATATAAATTGTCAATATTTAACAAAAGAAACTAATAATATTCTTTCTAAAGAAAATCACAAAAGAAAAAACTATAATAAATACTGTTTATTCTTTACTCTGTTGAGGATCGGCAATCCCCTCCTCCTGCTGAGACAAATTATTCCGAAACCAAATCATCAAATTGCTCAAGTAATTCCCATTAAATTTATCCTCTGGTTCTTCTTTTATCTGATGTGAATCGTCCATCTCATCCAAATTTTGAACATTCTGCAATTCCGTAAAATTACTTCCCGAAAGTCTTTCTTGTGTCCTCAGCTCTCTCTTCCTAATAGCGTCTTTCACCAACCTCTCTCTACGTTCATCATCAGTTTCAATCGCAGACCTCGTGAATCTCATCTCTCTGGCTCTGATCGCGTCTCTTTTAAGCCTCTCTTTCCTCTGCTCCTCGGTCTCTTTCGAGTACTGACTTAACCTCGCTTCCCGACGTTTCATAGACTCTTTATTTAATCTGTCTCTTTTCTGATCTGGAGTCTCATTCGCGTACATATTCAATCTCTTCAGTCTTCTTCTCTCCGCCTCACGGTCCAGTCTCTTCCTCTTTTCATCCGGGGCCTCATTGTACATCCTGTACTCTCTCTTTCGAGCAGCCTCTGTATCCAATCTCTTCCTCTTCTGATCTGGCGTCTCGTAATACATTCTTATCTCTCTTCTCTTCGCCGCTTCCTTGGCTAGTCTCTCCAATCTCTGCTCAGGACTCTCGGTCTCATAAAGCTGCTTTCTTCTCTCCCTCATTCGCTCCGCTTTCTTTCTCAGTCTGTCCCTGCATTCTGATCTTTCCTCTTTTCTCTTTGGTTTCTCAACGCCGAAAGCGACATTTCGGCAATTTAGCTCTGAAGAAATATTGATATCCTCTACTTTAATATTCTTCGTGATTTTTAATTTGATTCCCGGATCTTCATTCACATTGCACAGCCATTCGGTGGAATAAGTTTCATCCGAGTTATCCGCTTCCTTCTTAATGTTAATATTTAAATGTTCTAAAAATTCAATAGGTATAGTGACAGTGGAAGGATTGTAATTGACGATTGGAGGATTACCACTGAAAGTTCCTCGTTTCTGTATTTCTCTGTTCATGCTCTCTGAGTCGAACAGAGAATCTGAGAGGATGCTGTTCATGTTAGAGGACTCATTGTGTTGAATGGCATTAAGATTCGGATCCAGAGAGTTGAAGGTTTGAATAATTGGTGCATTTTCTTCTTGGCAGTTGGATTCTTCTGGGAGGCCTATGTCTGTCGAGTTTAAATCCAGCTCACTTTTTATTCCCGCTTCTTCTTTAATCAAAACGGTGGTAAAGTCCACAGTGTGATCGCCTATTCTCAAGTCTGATTGTGATATTTCCATTTCATCCAGTGGCTCCGTCAAGACTTTACTGAAAATGATCAAAATATTTTAATAAACGGAATTTTTATTCTTTTAATAAAAATAAAATATAGTTTCTGTAACTTTAGGGTGGCGTCTTTTTTATTAAATTAAATTCCAGGTCAATTTTTTGGATTTCGAGATCCCAAATTTACTGTATTTTTAATTTTGCGAAATTCGCCTTTATATTTAAACTAAAATTTTATACTTAAATTTCAAATTTACATATTCTTATAATCTTATTATTTATAATTAAAGCTTAAAATGTTTTATTGCGACAAAATATTACAATCTAAATTTTTGGATAATAATTTATCTTAAACATTTAAAACAAATTACGTACATATTATAATTCCACTAGCGACATTAACAAAAAAAAATCTTTGCTTTGTTGTTGGTCATTTAAAACTATAAATTTTTGCAAATTCAAATAATGGAAATTACGCAATTAAAGAATATATCTGAAAAATGACGAAAATAATTGACAGTTGGAAACAAAAATTGAAAAATGGCTACATAATTACACAATTGAAGGGAATAGTTTAAAACATCAAAGAATAATTATAAAATTTTAAGAATAACATTGAAAATTAAAAAAAAATGTTGGGAATAATTAAAAATTGCGGAAAATAATTAATATTTGAAGAAAATAGTTGAAAAATGACTAAATTAATTGAGAACTGAAGAAAAAAATTGAAAAAATTAAACAGGAAATATTAAATTTAAAGAAAAGAATTGGAAATTAAAATATTAAAAAAATTATAGAAATAATTGTTGTAAATAATTGCACATTTTAAAAATGGATTGAAAATAAAATAAAATAATTGAAATTGAAGAAAATAATTCAAAAATTGATGAAATAAATTGAAAATTTAAGAATTAAATGAAAATATGATAAAAATAATTGATAATTGAAACAAAATAATAAAATGACGAAAATAATTGACAATTGAAAACAAAATTCTAAAAATGGCTAGATTAATACACAACCGAACAAAATAATTTAAAAAATCAAAGAATTTATACAATTTTAAGATAATAATTGAAAATCGAAAAAATTGTAGGAAATAATTGAAAATTAAGGAAAATAATTAATAATTTAAGGAAATAGTTGAAAAATGACAAAAACAATTGAAAAATTGAAGTAAATATGTGAAAAAAGACGAAAATAATTGTAAATTGAAACCAAATTCGAAAAATTACTAGATTAATAGACAACTGAAAAAAAATAATTGAAAAAATTAAATCAAAAAAATATTAAATTTAAGGAAAATAATTGCAAATTGAGGATAGGAATAATTTATAAGATAATTGTTGTAAATAATTGCACATTTTACAAATGGATTAAAAAATCAAACAAAATAATTGAAATTGAAGAAAATAATTCAAAAATTGATGAAATAAATTGAAAATTTAAGAATCAAATGAAAATATGATGAAAATAATTGATAATTGAAACAAAATAACAAAATGACGAAAATAATTGACAATTGGAAAGAAAATCACAAAATGGCTAGATTAATACACATCCGAAGAAAATAGTTTAAAACATCAAAGAATAATTATAAAATTTTAAGATTAGAATTGAAAATTGAAAAAAATGTTGGGATTAATTAAAAATTGCGGAAAATAATTAATAATTGAAGAAAATAGTTGAAAAATGACTAGATTAATTGACAACTGAAGAAAATAATTGAAAAAATGAAACAAGAAATATTAACTTTAAAGAAAAGAATTGCAAATTGAAATATTAAAAAAATTATAGAAATAATTGTTGTAAATAATTGCACATTTACCAAATGAATTGAAAATCAAACAAAATAATTGAAATTGAAGAAAATAATTCAAAATATGATGAAATAAATAAAAATTTAAGAATCAAATTAAAATTTAAAAAAAATAATTGAAAATTGAAAAAAAAATAACAAATGATGAAAGTAATTGACAATTGGAAAGAAAATCAAAAAATGGCAAGATTAATACACAACCGAAGAAAATAGTTTAAAACATCAAAGAATAATTATAAAATTTTAAGATTAGAATTGAAAATTGAAAAAAATGTTGGGATTAATTAAAAATTGCGGAAAATAATTAATAATTGAAGAAAATAGTTGAAAAATGACTAGATTAATTGACAACTGAAGAAAATAATTGAAAAAATGAAACAAGAAATATTAACTTTAAAGAAAAGAATTGCAAATTGAAATATTAAAAAAATTATAGAAATAATTGTTGTAAATAATTGCACATTTACCAAATGAATTGAAAATCAAACAAAATAATTGAAATTGAAGAAAATAATTCAAAATATGATGAAATAAATAAAAATTTAAGAATCAAATTAAAATTTAAAAAAAATAATTGAAAATTGAAAAAAAAATAACAAATGATGAAAGTAATTGACAATTGGAAAGAAAATCAAAAAATGGCAAGATTAATACACAACCGAAGAAAATAGTTTAAAACATCAAAGAATAATTATAAAATTTTAAGATTAGAATTGAAAATTGAAGAAAATGTTGGGATTAATTAAAAATTGCGGAAAATAATTAATAATTGAAGAAAATAGTAGAAAAATGACTAGATTAATTGACAACTGAAGAAAATAATTGAAAAAATTAAACAAGAAATATTAACTTTAAAGAAAAGAATTGCAAATTGAAATATTAAAAAAATTATAGAAATAATTGTTGTTAATAATTGCACTTTTAACAAATGAATTGAAAATGAAACAAAAAAAATGAAATTGAAGAAAATAATTAAAAAATTGATGAAATAAATTGAAAATTTAAGAATCAAATGAAAATATGAAAAAATTGATAATTGAAAAAAATTACAAAATGACGAAAATAATTAACAATTGAAAAAAAATTCAAAAAATGGCTAGATTAATACACAACCGAACAAAATAATTTAAAAAATCAAAGAATTTATACAATTTTAAGATAATAATTGAAAATCGAAAAAATTGTAGGATTAATAGACAACTGAAAAAAAATAATTGAAAAAATTAAATCAAAAAAATATTAAATTTAAGGAAAATAATTGCAAATTGAGGATAGGAATAATTTATAAGATAATTGTTGTAAATAATTGCACATTTTACAAATGGATTAAAAAATCAAACAAAATAATTGAAATTGAAGAAAATAATTCAAAAATTGATGAAATAAATTGAAAATTTAAGAATCAAATGAAAATATGATAAAAATAATTGATAATTGAAATAAAATAACAAAATGACGAAAATAATTGACAATTGAAAACAAAATTCTAAAAATGGCTAGATTAATACACATAAAAAAAAAATAATTTAAAAAATCAAAGAATAATTATACAATTTTAAGACAATAATTGAAAATTAAAGAAGTTATAGGAAATACTTGAAAATTGCAGAAAATAATTAATAAATAATTGAAGGGAATAGTTGAAAAATGACGAGAATAATTGAAAAATTGAAGAAAATATTTGAAAAATAACAAAAATAATTGTCAATTGAAAACAAAATTCAAAAAAAGACTAGATTAATAGACAACTGAAAAAAATAATTGAAAATATTTAGCAAGAAATATTAAATTTAAGAAAAATAATTGCAAATTAATCCAATCATTAAAACTGAAGAAAATAATAAAAATAAAATGATGAAATAAATTGAAAATTTAAGAATCAAATAAAAATTTGAAAAAAGAATTGAAAATTGAAAAAAAAATTACAAAATGACGAAAATAATTGACAATTAAAAACAAAATTCAAAAAATGGCTAGATTAATACACAACCGAACAAAATAATTAAATAAATCAAAGAATATTTATAAAATTTTAAGTTAATACCTAATTGAAAATTGGAAAGAATAATTGAAAAATTGAAGAAAATATATGAAAAATAACAAAAATAATATAATTGTCAATTAAAAACAAAATTTGAAAAATGACTAGATTAATAGACAACTGAAAAAAATACTGAAAAAATTAAACAAGAATATACTTAAAAATTGAAAAAAAAAGTAATTGAAAAAGGCCGAGAATTAATGAATATAGAAGAAAACAATTGCAAACTGAAGAATGGAAATTAAAATTAAAGAATAGAATAAAAAATTAAAGAAAACAATTGAAGAATTGTATTTAAAATTAAATAAACTTAATTAAGAAAATAACTGAGAATTGAAAAGAATAGTACTAGAGTTGAATAATTGAATTGAAAATTTAAAACAGTTTTTATTAGTGAAAAAAATATTTGAAAAAATCCGAGGATTATTGAATATTGAGGAATTAATTGAAAATTGATAAAAATAATTGAAAATTAAAGAAAATATTTGACAATAATATAATTGAAAGAAATAGTTGAAATATGACGATATTAATTGAAAAATTGAAGAAAATATGTGAAAAATTACGAAAATAATTGTCAATTGAAAACAAAATTCGAATAATGACTAGATTAACAGACAACAGAAAAAAATAATTTAAAAAATTAAGCAAGAAATATTAAATTCAAAGGGAAATAATTTCAAATTAAAAAATTAATAAAATGATGGAAATAATTATTGTCAAATAATAAAATAATAAAATAATAAAAAAATTGATGAAATAAATTAAAAATTTAAGAATCAAATGAAATTTTCAAAAAAATAATTTACAATTGAAAAAAAATACAAAATGACGAAAATAATTGACAATTGAAAACAAATTCAACAAATACACAACCGAACAAAATAATTTAAAAAATCAAAGAATAATAATAGAATTTTATGATAATAATTAAAAATTGAAAAAATTGTAGGAAATAATTGAAAATTTCGGAAAAAAAATTAATAATTGAAGGAACTAATTTAAAAATGACGTGAATCAAAAATGAATAAAAAAATGACTAGAAAATAACTAAATATTGACGAAAATAATTGAATACTAAAAAAAAATTATTAAGAATTGAAAAGAAATCGAAAAATGGTGAGAATTAAATTAAATTAATGAATTATGATAAAATTCAATAAGAATAATAAATTATAAATTGAAAACTGATGAAAATTATGGAAAAAGTTGTAGAGTTGTAGAATAATTAAAAATTAAAGAAATAATTTGAAGATTAAAGAATTAAATTGAAATTTTAAGAAAATAGTTGATAACTGAAAAAAAATTGCAAAATGACTAAAATAATTAAATATATAAAGAAAATAATTAAGAAAAGAGGAAAATAATTGGCAACGAAACAAAAAAATTAAAGAATAATTATAAAATTTAAAGAGAATAGTATTGTATATTTAAAACTGTTGAAAATTTTAGAGATTTATTTATTAATGAAACTAAAATTATTTGTACTGATATTTATTTAAATTTAAATTTTAATCAATTTAAATGCATTTTTAAAAAGTTAAAATTAAAAAATAGAACAAATCTAGAAAAAGATAAATGAGTCTAAAAAGAGAACAGAGAAAAAGTCAAATTGAATCTTTGAAAAAAACTTTAAAAATAATTAACAAGTCTAAAAATAAAACAGAAAATAAAACAAAAAAGTAAAATTTATTTTTATAAAAAGTGACGAATGGTGAGAAAAATTAAATAAAACTATGAGAGAACAAGAAAATGTTCAAAAACCTAAAGGGTTTAATATTTCACATTGACTTTCATATTTATTTTATTAATTTAATATTTACTAAAACTGCTTTTAAAAATTAGGAGATTAAATACAAAAAAATTCGAAGAATAAGTGGAAATTTTTATAAAATTTAAAAAATAAACAAAAATGTATAAAATGAACTAAAATATGTGAAGGATTAACAAAATTTAAAACAATTGTAATAAAAAGTCTAAGAACAAAAAAAGAAATAAAAAGACAAAAAACTTTTAAAATGGAAAATATCTAAAAAGAGATGGTTAAGTCTAAAAAAAAAGGCTATACAAAAGAGTCTAAAAAGAGAACATAAAATAAGAGAAAAAAATTCTATTTCAATTTATTTATTTATTAACAAAAAAGATTAAAACTGAAAAGTGTTAAATAAAACGTAAAGAAAAGAGAAAATGTTTAAAAAATCTACGAAATTGACTAAAAATATTTTAAACAATAAAATAATTTTTAAAAATAGGCGATTTTTTAAATATGATAAAACCACAAAAGTTTATAAAATGAAAGAAAATAAATTGAGTAGTAAGAGAATTTTTAAAAATTAGGAAAACCTAATAACAACAAAAAAGCAAAAAACATAAAAAAAATCGAGAAGAAAAGTAAAATCTAATTTAAATAAAAAAAAAAATTCACAAAAAAGACAAAAGAGAGAAAATTAAAACCAAATGTCCAAATGTATAAAAACATTTAACATTAATATATTATGTTTAGCATTTCTTTGCATAATTATTTACTATAATTTATTTAAAAAAATTTTGATTATAAATAAAAAAATTTTTAAAATACAAACTTTTTAAAATTGCATGAAATAAACGAAAATAATTTACGTAATATGATAATTTTAGAAAATTAAGGAAAAGGTATGAACAAAAAAAAAAGAAATTAAAATGAAAAAGATCTTAAAATCTCAGGTAAATTAAGAAATTAGGAAAAAATATATTTAAACAAATGAAAAAGATTAAAATGAAAAAGATCTTAAAATCTCAGGTAAATTAAGAAATTAGGAAAAAATATATTTAAACAACACTAAATAATTTTTTTAAATACCAAAATATTATAAGATGTAAAGAAAACTTTTACAATTATGAGAAAAGGAAAAAACTCTAATAGAAATTTATTAAAAAGTTAAAAAAAAAGATTTAGAAATTATAGTAGAATGACAAAACTACTAAAACGTTATAAAAATTAGAAATTAAGAAAATGTTTAAATAAATAAAAAGATCTAAAAAAAATTTATAAAAAATAAAATAATATGATAAATAATTATAATGTTTTAACTGGTGAAGAGATTAAATTATCCCTTTCTCTTAAAATTGATAAAATTAATGAAACTTTGAAAATAGATAACGAAAATTAGCAAAAAATGTTATTGAAAGTAAATTAATAAGTAAAATAATAATTTTGTCCTAATTGAATTTTAGAATAATTAAAATTTAATTTAAATATTTAAAAATTTGAATGGATTAAAAATTTTAGAAATGAGTGATTTAAATTAATCTTAACTGAAATTTAGATGAAAATATACTTGAAAATGATTAAAAATTGAAGAAATTGATTTTTGATATTAAAATTCGAAATTTTGAATAGCCTAAATTTGTCCAAAAAGAAATGTCAAGAATTTAAATTTCAAAATTTAATGATTTTTGCTCTCTATATTAGTATTTGAAGAATTTCAACAATAATTATTAAATTATAATTATCAATTTTCCGACTTTTTTTAAAAATCTTTTTTATTATTTTAAAGAAGAATTTGAGGTTATGTCGATTAGCCGACTCATTTTTAAAAAAATAATATAAATCTAAATAAATAAATTACTCTGTATAATCGATCAATAAATTTAATGTACAACTGATACAATTAATATTTTTTTTTACCAATGTCTAATTAACTATTTGTCTGTTACAATTAATAGTATTTTTCGTATTTTTGGTATTTTGTTGTTTTAAATTAAGCACGATAATAAATGCATTAAAATTTATTTTTACATATAAACCGACTTTTTTCTGAAATTAAAAAAATTACCTAATCTGCAATAGAATGAATGAAAGCAAGTAAATTTTCAATTGTTACAGAATCATACAATTACATAAAGATCAATGTTCATGTTAATGTTTTGCAAAAATTCATTGTTTTGAGAAATGTCAGTGAAATATTATCATAATAGAAAATAGATCGTCTGCTTACTTGACAGTTCAAGATGGCATTGGGCTTGTTTTTTTATAAAGTTCCCAAAAAAGACTCTAAATTATCATTGCTAATCTACATTAACGATATTTTATCAATTTTTGCCGATTCATACACAACAACTCTGTACTTTTTTTTGTGATTTACGAATAAAATAATAATTAAGATATAGTTTTTTTTACTGTAAACCCTGTAACTAAGCAATTCGCCAAACGCGTCAGTGCGTCAATTAACTTCCGGATTCTCGCATTTCTCGCTTCTGATTTATCTGAAAGCGCTTGCGCATTTTTTACTTCCGTTTCACAAATTCCGAAATATATAATTTAAAATACATACTTGTATTTCAATATTTCAAATGACATTTTCATACAGTTTACTATAACAAAAGTTTTAGAATTCCTTCAACAAAAATCTACTTTTAAAATAAAATTTACAATTTTTGTGTCAATTTTACAAACATCTGTTAATTAAACAGTTATTAGGGATAAAAATTAAGAAGTGGTTGTTTAATTTTCCATTATCAGTTTATTTCGATAGTTTATTTAAAATATAATTCGAAAAATTGAAAATAAAATTTTAAATTTAAAGGTCTGCGCACACGTCACTGCGTAATGTTATCACTTCCGATTATCCGAAAATAAAGATGGAAGGATCTGTCAACATGTTTCGTGTTTCATAATTGTTCAAATAATAATGTGACTCGTGTAATTTGTACGATAAAGCACCGATAAAAATTTAAAATGAGGTGAAACTTTTCTCACTGTTCGGGGACGATGTTACAAGATCAAAAATACTGTTTGAAACGAAAAAGACTTTAAAATATCGTAGTAGTAACACACTGATAAAAGATTTTTTTTCTTTCATTTTGACGTTATTTAATCCAAGGAATTTAAAAAATGTCATTACAAGACGATGAAAATACTTGGTGAGTAAAATAAATTTATATGTGTATTTTTGTTCGTCAACTAAATTGGAGGTTAGGTGTATCTTTTATCTTTTGTGATCACCGTCTGTCAGAATTTAGACAATCCACTCACTTTTCTATATATATTTATGATATATCCGGTAATAAGACTTTTTTTTACTGATTAGAATTATTTCTTATTTTTCTTATAATATGTTCCAATCGCTGCGAAAGTGTAAAAATAATTTTTGGGCGTTTTAAAAACTTTTTTTAATTTTCAATGATAGGTATTTCAGATTAAGTTTGATAAGAGTAACAATTAGAATTTTTTCACTCTTCTGAAATATTTATAAACGATTTAAACTGTCATTAAGAAGGTTTAATTAGTTGACATAACTTTAAACTAAAAAGTGATTAGGAAGAAAAATAAAATTCTATTTATGGTTTTTTTATCCAAATATTTACCAACTAAAAAGTCGCTTTTTCGCTTTGAATAGCGAAAAAGTTTTTTTAAACTTTAAACTTAAAAATTTTTTTTACTTAAAAATAGTTTTTTCAATGTTTATTAGATTAATTAAAAAAAATTTTAAACTTTATTTAAAAAAATGTCGTATTTTATTTAATTGAATTTTCTTCTGGATGAATTTTTATTTTACAGAATTTTTTTTAGTCGAATGTGAATTAATCCGAATTCTTAATTTTTAGGTCACCGAATTCATATTTAACATAATTTTCATTTTACCGAATTTCCTTTTAAGTGGCATTTTACTTTTCAAAATTACAATTTAACCAAATGTTAATTTAGCAGAATTTTTGGAACAATTTTTTAAAAATTATTACTTTTAATAAAGGAATTTGGTATACTTTCTCTGGACTTTTAACTCTTTTTTTTACATTTTGTTATTTTATTCTTACTGTTTTTTATTTTTTTAGTCTATTGTCCATAGTTTATACATTTTTTATCATTTTTTTTTTAATTTTTCTTAAAAGACTTCATTTTTCAAGACTTATTGCTTTATTATTTTTTATTCGATATTCTTAGTTTTTCCTATTCCTGAAAACTTTTTGACTTCGCCTTAAAATTCTTTAATTTCTATTCAATTTATTCATTATTTTATAATTTTTTTAATCTCTTATAATCACTTTCATCACTTAAACTTGTAATAATTTAATTAATTTTTGTTTTATAATTTCTATTTTTTTCGCAATATTCATTTGGTATATTTTTTGTATTTTTTTTCAAATTTATTAATTTTTACAAATTTTAAAAGGCTTTTTTTTCTATTTTATGATAATTTGATCTCATAAGAATTTTTCATTTTACCATCAATTTTCTGTTTCTTAAAAAAGTTTAATTTCCTTTTACATTATTCTTAATTTTAAAAACAAATTTATTTATTGTTTTCTTCATAGTATTTCTGATGTTTTAAAATTGTTAAATAATTTTTATGTAATTATTTTTCCCTTTGTCCCAAATTGCAAATTTTCGAAAAAATACCCAATAAAAATCCGATAAATTAAGATTCGGTCAAATGGATATTCTGTCATTTAAAAATTCGACTCATTTAAAATTCTGTTTAATAAGGATTCTGCTAAATCAAAATTCGGTAAAATTAGAATTCTTTTAAATCAAAATTCGGTTAAAAAGAAATTCTGTAAAATGAAAATTATTTTTTAAATATGAATTTAGTGAACTGAAAATTCCATTAAGTAAGAATTCAGAATAATTTACATTAATTGAAAAGAAATTCTGTAAAATAAAAATATTCGGCTAAAAGAAAATTCTGTTTAATGAAATTCGGTAAAATGGGAATTCTGACTGATGAATTTTAGAACTTATTCATGCGTCTGAATAAAATTCGATTATAATAAGTTAAAATATGGTTTTTAATTTATGTATATTAATTTTTAGGGTGATGGAATTAGAAGCTGCTCTTTTGGACGCAGAGGCACCTTCTGCTTCAGATATATATGCAATTTGTAAAGGGCAACCAGTTCCTGTAAATTTAAGGCCAGATGTTTGGCAGGCTTGTCTGGATGTCACGGATCGTGGCAATCAATTAATTCATTTTAATGAAGTTTTCGATCTTCCTGAACAAAATATTATTAGAGAAGATTGTCAACAGCTTGTAGGTGAGTCAGTGGAGTTAATTTATTTTTATTCTTGATATATTTTGTAAATTTTTTTATTTAATTCCAATTTATTAAGCTTAGGTATCAGGGCTGTAATTGATTCAAATCATTAAAGCATTTGCACTAAAATCATGATTTAAATAAAAAAAAGAACTTCACAATTCTCTGGTTGTCTAATACTGCATGTAAAAAATCTTAAACCATAAATAAGAAAATTTCAAAAAAATATTTTCAAATTTATATAATTGCAAAATTAAGAAAATTAGGTAAAAGCAACGGGAAAATAATAAGTTATAAAAAAAAACATAAAAACTTTAAAAGATAAGAAAACAGTCTATTAGGAAAAAGAGAAAATGTTTTTAAATACAAAAGTCGTGGATATTATTAAAGAAAGAATGAAAAATTAAAAAAAAACACAAGAATAAAACAGTGTCATAAAAATATATAATAAAAGTAGAAACTCTTTACAAAAATTTAAACTATTTACGGAATTTTTTTTTTAATTAAAAAAATAAATAAGAAGATATTAAAAAAACAATGTTAAAATAGATTACAAAACAGAAAGAATTTGTAAAATTAGAAAAATTAGAGATTTATTTTACAAATTGAAGAAATAGAATGAATAAAATTTTGGAAAATTAAAAAAAAATTTAAAGGAAGAAAAATTTTGTGAAATAGAAGAACAATGTTAAAATGAGAATATATAGTACGAGATTAAATTTACATAGTATAAAATAAAAGAATAGAAGTCTTCAAAAAAGTAGAAAATTGAGAAATTTAAAAAATGTAGATAAAAGCATTGAATACATTTTTTCAAAAATTCGTAATTACAAGATAAACACTCATCAATTTAAAGGAAGCAATTGGTTTCTATGATGACGAAAAACAAAAAAAATTGTGAAACAGTGGCGTAACTATTAAGGGGCAAAGTGGGGCAGTGCCCAGGGCCCTTAGTCAACCCTAATAGACCCTGTTTAAAAAAAAATTCCAAAAACTTTACAAATTGTAGTAATTTATAATTTCTACATCTTGTGTTATCAGCAATTATTAATATTTTAAATATGATATTTAAAAATCAATTTATATAAATAAAATAAATCTTTATTTACGACAAAATTTATAATATTTTAGAATTAAAAAGAATTGCAAAAAATAATTTAAATTAAACAAAATAATTGCAAATTTTGCAAATTATTTAAAAAAAAAAAAATGAAATCAATTAAAAATTGGGAAAAGTAATTTAAACAACCATAGAAGTGTTTTAAACATAAAGAAAATAATTTAAATTTAAGAAAAATACTTGAAAATTTTAAAAGTAAATTGAAAAAAATTAAATAATAAAAAATTAGAGAAAATAATTGAAAATTGAAAAAAATGATTCAAAATCCAGATGAATAAATTAAAATTGGAATTTAAAAAATTATAAAAAAGAACGAGAAAAAGAACGAAAGTAATTGAAAATTGAAGAAAATAATATAAAAAATAGTATAATTAATTGAAAATTGAATGAAATAAATTTTAGAAAATAATTGAAAAATGTTTTTAAAAGAAAATGTTTTTAGAAAAATACTTAAAAATCTTAGAAAATAATTTAGAAAATGAGTATAATAATTAACAATCGAGAAAAATAATTGACAAATGATAAAAATAATTTAAATTTGAAAAACCTAAGTGAAATATGCTAGAAATAATTTAAGACTGAGAAAAAAAAATTGAAATATGATAAAAATAATTTAAATATGAAAAATTGAAAACAGTAAATAAAATTTGAGGGAAATAATTTAAAAAATCATAGAATATATGTTTCAATAAAGAAAATAATTACAACATTACTTAAAAAAATTTAATTACAGAGAATTATTAAAAAATCGCATAAATAATCGAAAATTGATAAAAATAAGTAAAATTTTAGAAAAATACTTAAAAGTCTTAGAAAATGTGAATAATAATTAACATTCGAGGAAAATAACTTAAGATTCAGAAAAAAAATTGAAATATGATGAAAATAATTTAAATATGAAAAATTGATAACAGTCAATAAAATGTGTAAAAAATAATTTTAAAAATCATAAAATATATGTTTAAGAAATAAAATAATTACAAAATTACCAAAAAATTTTAATTAAAGAGAATTATGAAAGACTTCGCAGAAATAATGGAAAATTGATGAAAAAAATTAAAATTTCAGATAAATAATAGAAATTTTTGAAAATAATGAAAATAATTAAAAATTGAAGAAAATAATAAAAAAAATAGCAAAATTTAATTTTTAAGCAAAAGAAAATAATTGAAAAATAATGGTAAAGTAAAAAAATTAATTTAAATTTGCGATGAATTACATAAAATTTATAGGAATAAATAATTATATTGATTTAATGTCATCAAGGAAAAAATAATTAAAATTGAAAAAGTGACTGAAAAAACTAAACAAAATAATTAAAATTTGAGGAAGGTGAATTTAAGATTTTGGGAAACAATTTAAAGATAATTAAAAGAATTAAAAATTGCAGAAAATAATTAAAGAATGATAAAAATAGTTCAAAATTCAAATTTAGTATATTTAAAACGTGGATTAATTGAACTTTTAATCATTGCAAGTTCACATTAACTGAAATTTGAACAAATTAAAATTGTCATAATTTTAAAATTTGAGAAAATTTTAAAAAGGTGAAACATGATTTAAAATTTTAAAAGAAAAAATCATCTATAATTGGGGCCCCATTTTCCTGTTTGCCCCAGGACTCTTGCCCTCCTAGTTACGCCACTGAATTTATTATATATTTTATAATATTATATATGTATTTTTATATTATAATCTAACAAACTGTAAAAAAATTGGTTAAAAAGCTACTAAAAAATTAGAAAAAAAAATTTAATAAAAATAAAATAAAAAAAAATGTATATAAAGATAACAAAAAGTCCACAAAAAAGTTTAAAAATCCTTTATAAACCAAAAAGTTTAGGAAAATTAAATTTATACTTAAAACAAGTTCAACAATAAATTTAGAAAATTAAGAAAATCAAAAAATTTTATGTATGAATAAGTAATTCTGTAAATAAATAGACAATATAAATCAATTTACAAAAAAATGAACGTATGTATCTATTTTCAAAAATATGGAAAATAATTAAGAAAATTAACGAAATAAAAAGTTTAGTGAATGTTATAATAACAAAATAGTGTAAAATAATGTTAACTAATTTGCATAAAAAGAATGAAATTAAAGAAAATCCTAAAATAAAAAGACAAATACAAAAGATATATGAAATGTAAAGCAGGAAAAAATCTTGAAATTTTTTAAAAATATAAAATTATAAAAAAAAAATTAAACAATTTTGAAAAAGTGAAATCTTTCAGAAATCTTGTAAGAATTAGAAAATGATTATTGTGAATATGGAAAGTAATTAATTTTATTTAATTCTTAAGCATTAATTAATATGCATTTAAAATTTAATTAATAGAAATTTAAAAGTTTGAATAAATTCGAATATGAGTTAATTGACGTTTGGAGTTTATTTAAATTATCATGACTTAGAGATATAAAAATTACAGCCCAGATTCAAACTTTTAAATTTTCATTAATTCAAATTAAAATGCAAAATAATTAAATAATATCAATTACTTTTCATATTCACAAATATCCTTTTTTTAATTCTTACAAGATTTCTAAAAGACTTCACTTTTTCGAAACTGTTTAATTTTTATCTGATAATTTCTTATTTTTACAAAATTTTTAGCTTTTTTCCTCTTTTGCATTTAATATATTTTTTGTATTTATCTTTTTATTTTAGGATTTTCTTTAATTTCATTCTTTTTGTGCAAATTAGTTAACAATATTTTACAGAATTTTGTTATTACAACTTTTACAAAACTTTTTATTTCGTTGATTTTCTTAATTAATTTTCATATTTTTGAAAATAAATACGCTCATTTTTTTTGAAATTTTTTCAATTATTTTGTTTTCACATCTTGTCTATTTTTTGCAAATTTACTTATTCTTTCATAAAATTGTTGCATTTTCTTTATTTTTCTAAATTTATTGTTGGACTTGTTTTAAGTATAATATTATAAAAATATTTTTGGTTTAAGTTTTCTAAACTTTTTTCTTTTTAAAGGATTTTTAAATCTCTTTTGTGGACTTTTTATTCTTTTTTACACATTTTTCATTTTCTTTTTATTAATTCCAATTTTTTAGTAGATTCTTATCAAATTTGTTCATTTTTGTGCACTTTTTACATTTTTTTAGTTTGTTAGATTAAGAAAAAAAACATTTCTTTATTTTCTTTCTATTTATCTAATTTTCTTGTTGTTTCACAATTTTTTTAGTCCTTCCTTGCATTTTAATTAATTCTTTAATTTTTATCATAATTTTTCTATTTCTTAGAAACATTTTTCTTTCTTTTAAATTGTTTAGTTTTTATCTTGTAATTACGAATTTTTGAAAATATTTATTCGATGCTTTTATCTACATTTTTTAAATTTCTCAATTTTCTACTTTCTCAATTTTAAAAACTTTTGTGCAACACCTGTAAGAAAAGTACCATTTATCTTGCCTGAAAAGTAGACGCAAAATAGGTAATTGCTGCACATAGCAACAATGTATACTTTGCTGCATACTGTGCAGAAAAGTGCCTCTTTTCTGCACACTTTTCCGTCTGGCAGGTACCCGCGCAATTATTAATTAGTGCTTTACCTGAACAGGTGTTGCACAAAATAGCGTGTGGACCTCGAGCGAAAGAAGATTTTCCGTCTTCGTGCAAATTGCTGCACTCGCTTCGCTCGGGCAGCAAATTTTGCACTCTTCGGAAAACACCTCCTTTCTGCTCTTGGTGCACAATATACTATTATTCTTTTATTTTAGATTATGTAAATTTAATCTTGTACTAAATACTCTCATTTTAATATCGTTCTTCTATCTCAGAAATTTTTTTTAAATTTTCCAAAATTTTATTCATTCCATTTCTCTTCCATTTTTAAAATAATTCTCTAATTTCTCTAAATTTAAAATTTTTTTCTCTTTAGTAATATATTTTACATTTTTTTTAATTATCCTCTTTTCTGTTTTTTTAATTTAGAAGAAATGTCCGTAAATAGTTTAATTTTTTAAAAAAAGTTTTTACTTTTTTATATATTTTTATGTTCCTTTTTCATTCTTGTGTTTTTTTTTAAGGAGGTTCTATCGTAAAAAGAATTAACATTACCATTTTCATCAAATTTGGGTCACTGATAGAGAAAGGTTTTATAATGATGCAGTTAAAATTTTGAGACTTCAATGTACTTGTGAAAAAAGTTATAAGCGTTTTTGTTTTTTAATATTTTTGAACATTTAGCATAGAGTCTTATGGAAAATCAGTAGTTTGTCATATATATTTATTTACCACAAAGTATTTAGCATTACCAAATTGATGAAACTTTTTTTAATACAATACAGATGTATAAGGATTAAATATCTGATAAAAAAAGTGTCATTATGTACCTGTGAGTGTTGCAATAAATTAATTTGTACAAATATTTCACGTTTTACACGATACAGTTCAGACGTTATGACATTTAAAAATGTTGATTTTGATCACACATGAAAAATAGTCATATTTAAAAAGTAAATAATGTTAATAAAGTTAATAAATACAATTGTTTAATTATATATTCGTAAAATTAAATTTAAACCTAACCTCAAAATAATGGTCTCTGTTTTGACTAGTACCGTCATACCATAGAACCTCCTTAAATTTGTCTTTATTTCTTTAATAATGTCCATGACTTTTTTTATTTTTGAAACAATTTTTTTTTTTTTAATACTCTGTTTTCTTATCTTTTTATGTTTCTTTTTTTACAATTTATTCTTTTTTCGTTGCTTTTGCCAAATTTTCTTAATTTTGCGATCATGTATGAATTTAAAGATATTTTTTCGAAATTTTCTCATTTATTTCTCATAATTTGTTTGCTTTTGATTAAATGTTTGATTCTTGATTATTTCTTATTAAATATTCTCAGTTTAAAAAATATACTACTTACAAATAAATATTTGAAGATTTTAATTTCTATATATTTACAAAAAAATCCGATTCAAATAAAAAAATCGTATTTTTTAAAAAAAAAGTCATGATTTTTAACAGCCCTGTTAGGTATCATTTAATATTAATTACTATATTTCACATTTCTAATTCCACGTTTGATTGTAGTTTTGTGTGCAAAAATTATTATTTTACATAATTTTTGTTTAATTGTGTAATTGTTTCTCTAAATCTAATTGTCTTGATTCTTAAAATTTAAATGTTTAATTTTTAATTCCGTAGAAATGAAAGAATATAGAAATTTAGAGAAATTAAAATATAAATCGCTCAAATCAAAAAGTTAAACTAGGTGTAATTTTAATAATTATCTAAATTTTTTAAACATTCAACTTTTTTAAAATTCATAGTCTTGAATTAATCGTTTAAAAGTAATTTTTAATTTCTGGATTTTAATTTACGAATTTAATTTAATACAATCTTTTTTAAATTTTTAATAAACTTAAGTATTGAATAATAAAAATTTGCATGTTTCAAAGTTAAATCGTTTTAATTTGAGTTAATTAATATTAGGGTAAATTGAATTTCAGATCGATTGAAATTTCGGTAATTTAAAATTTAATCGACTATTATTTAGATAGATTAAAAATTCGATAAACTGAAATTTCAATGGAATTAAATTTGTTTTCAATTAAAAAACTGATTAAAAGTTTAATCGTCGAAAATTTTAATTGAAATTTTGATGGAATAAAATTTGAATGAATTAAAAATGTCTCTAGATTGAAATTTAAACAGATTGAAATTCGTATTAAATAAAACTGATTAAAATTCCTTTCTTTTTTTTATAATTAAAATCTATTTTATTTCAAGTCAAAATAAGTCATTTTTTATTTATATCAGCTCATCATATGAAATATGTTTCGATTTTTATTTATTAAAGTAAGTTCTTTAAAAATTTGGATATTAATTAAATATTTATTTTACAGCTAAACTGGGCAATGATGATGAAGACAAAGTCTCAGTCGTCTCAGATCTTGAATCGATTTTAACATTCTATTGCAAGAGTAGAAAAAAGAAATACGAGAAGAACAATGGATGGGTCGAATTGCTAGAACCATTAATCGCCTTAAAGCTTCCAAAGTCCGCCACATATAATTTATTTGAGGCCATCAGAGATATTTATATTCCCAGGTTCGTATTTTTTTTCTTATTAAATAAAGTAAACAAAAAATTAATTATAAAATTTATTAAAAATACTTTTGTAACAATACATACATTTTAACACGTGATTGTAGTTAGCAATACATAACCAAACAAAGAAAAGAAAAAACAAGAAAGAAAGAAAGAAAATTATTTTGTTCTATAAAAGAAATTATCGATACAAAAACAAATAATGCAATTCTACGAAATTGCTCAAAAGACAAATACAATAATTCTTGTTTTTAAATTATTTTGAAATCAGTTTTTAAAAACCGCGACTTGGTTGCACTGAAAAAAGTAAAATTTAAATAAAATAATTTTTTTTAATTTTTATTGGTATTTAAATATTTGGAATATAAGTTGAATACTTGCCTTCAAGTTTTTAAAGAATAGTACACAAAATTCTTTGAGATTTCATAGCTTCGTGTATTATTGTTTCAATTTGCTCTTTTAAACTTGTACTTTCTTGCATTGAGGAATTTGTTTCTTTTTCTGAAAATTAAAAAATAATAATTTTAGTGAAAATTTATCTAATAACTAAAAAATGATTAAAGTAACTAAAAATTATTTAAATATGAAAAACAATCTTAAGAAATGTAAATAATTTACATTTAAAATAAATTTATTATTTCTCTTACTTTCGAATTTTTCGCTATAATATAAAATACTCTTTTGCAATCTGAAATTTAGTTCACTAAGTACATCAATTTTTTCCTTCAAGCTTTCAATTTCAGTCATTAATTTTTCGCTCTTTTCTTGCTCAGCTCCTAATAATAATTCAATTTTGTTTCTTTGGCTCACATTAATATTGTGAATTTCCTCCACTTTCGGTTTTAAATCTTCCAGTTCGGCGATTAATTTTTGACTTTTTTCCCGTTCAGCTTCTAATGCCATTTCCGTTTCCTGTCTTTGACTAGTGAAATTGTCAACTGCTGACTCTAATTTTGACTTTGTTTCTTCGAATTCTCTCATTAACTTTTTATATTTTTCTCGCTCATCTTCCAATAATGAGTTCATTTCTTTTTTTTGATCCTTTACACGTTGTTCAGCTTTATTTAACTGAAGCTTCAAGGTAAAAACTTGCGACAATAATCTCCAATTGTCACTCTTAAGATGATCTTTTTCTAGATAATTGGCAGCAGTTTGAGGTGACTTTAAATTTGTCGAACCTTCATCAGAAAGTGAATTTTCGACAGAATTAGAAGAAGGGTTATTTAATTCTTGATTTATTTGAGCCATTGCTTCCAATTTTTTTACATTAGAATCAGCTGTTAATTGGATATTATTCGGTTTAGAGACAGTGTCGCTTTCATTAGATTTTGAGTCGTTTGAGCTGTTTAATGTTGTAGATTCTGTAAATTATGATAAAATAAAAATTATATATAAATTATTATAAATTACAAAAAGTTGTAAATATACATATTATAAGGACTGGAAATAATTAAAAAATAATCAATCTAAAACAAAATGGAAAAATGAATGGTAAAATTGGAAATGTGATTTATAAGAAAATGCGAAAATTATAAAAATGATTTTAAAATGTAAAAATCGGGGGAAATATTTACTAAAGCATAAGAAAATGTTTTTAAAAAAGAAGAAAATATAAATGTTTGATTAAAAGTCGACAACAAAATTATAAAAATTTTTTTAAAATAGAAAAATTAAGGATATTATTTTTAAAATAATGAAATTTAAAAAGAAATGGAAACATTTTTTAAAAAACGAGATAATCTTGAAATATTATAAAATTTAAGTGAATCTTAAGGAGGTTCTCTCTACTGACATAACCTCAAAATTGAAATGGCTTTTCCCTTCAAATAAAAATATTATTAAAATTAATTTCGCCAAATTTTGAAAGACCCAGTTGTACATTTTTCAGAAAAAATTAGGTTAAGCTAAAATTTGTTGTCAAATAATAATTTGACAAATTATTTTGACAAATAATTTTGTTAATTTATTTAATATTATATGTTTTTTCTTTAAATCTAGTTAAAATTTGTGACTTTCACCTAATTTTAACAAATAATAGCTCATTTTTCTCGTTGAAATATTTTCTACAATTTTATTTGTTGGGTTTTATAAAGAATATCTTGTTTAAAAGTTATTAAACAAATAAACTTTTTTTTACGTAATGTTAAAAAAAAAAAATATTTAAAAAAATCTAAAAATAAAATAGTAGAGAATGTTTTAATGAGAAAAATGAGCTATTATTTGTCAAAATTGGATGAAAATCAAATTTTAACTAGATTTAAAGTAAGAACATAAAATTATAGAAATTTGAAAATTTTCTGAAAAAATTTTGAAAAAAAATATAATAATAATAATAATAATTATTATTATTATTCTTATAATTATTTAAGGAGAGACTAAAAAAAACTAAAAAAGAATTTTAAATCACGCTAAAAATAAAAAAAAATAAAATTAGGATAATTAAAGAAATTCTAACAAAATAAGATTTAAACAAATTTTTTTAGGTTAAAAGAAATTTTTAAAGTTTAAAAATTTTTATAAATGAGAAAAATTAGGAAATTATGTTATATATTATCACGTCATAAAAATTTAAAAAAAGTAAAATTAACATTTTTTAATTTGCGGAAATATTTCAAAAAAATTATGAAAAATATGGAAATTAGAGAGAAAATTGTAGAAAATTGACTATAAAAACTGCATTAAGTAAACTAAAATAATTTGCGTAAAAAGAAAAGAGTTTTAAGAAAATGTAGTAAAAGAAAAAAATTTGTTTAGGTTAAAACCAATTTTTAAAGTTTAAAAAATTTAAAAAAATAAAAAAAATTAGAAAATTATGAAGAAATGTCTAAAAAACAGAAAAATGACGTTAAAATTTAAAAAATATTTTTAACAAATTATGAAGAATATGGAAATTAGAGAGAAAATTGTAGAAAATTGACTACAAAAACTGCATTAAGTAAACTAAAATAATTTGCGTAAAAATAAAAGAGTTTTGAGAAAATGTAGTAAAAGGAAAAATAAGCACTGAATAAATTAAAAGCAAGAGAAAAATATTTTTTAAAAAATTTTTAAAATAAGAAATTAAGGGGGGAAATATTAAAAAGAAAAAAGAAAAAAACTAAAGAGTGAACTTAAATTTTTTTAAAAAATAAAGAATTGTAAGTTTAAAATTCGGTAAATGGATCAATCAAATTAAAATCAATAAAATAAAACCTTTCAGACAAGTTGTGGGTAATAAATTTATTTTATTACAGTCTCCTTAGGAGATTTTTATTATAAGAAATTATAAGTGAAAAATAAAAAAAATTCGAGAAATTTAAGAAGATTATAAGAAAAAGAAAATTTATGATGAAATTAAAAAGTATTTTTAGAGGAAACCATGAAAAATAATTAATTTTTATAAATCCTTATAAAATTTACCTCTTTGAACTTTTCCAAAATAATATATTTCTTCACCTTTCGTTGACATCATTGGCTCTGATTTATATCTATTTACAGTATTTGATACTTCTGCAAGTAAGAATAAAATTCATTTTATAAAAGAGAGACGGTTTCATTATACATTTTTAAGTTTGGTTCGATATAAAAAAAAGGATATTATTTAAATTCATGAATGGAAAATTCCTAGTTCCGATTAAACAATAAAGAATTATAAAGGTTTAAAAATTATAATAGTAGAAATAATCTAGAAAAAGTTTAATTTAATTAAAAATAAAATAATTAGTATTAATAGTTTCAGGATATTTTGAAATTAGTCTCTAAAAGTACCGAATTTCGAAACTTTGTCATTAATATCCCATATTTTTCACAAAAACTGGAAATTTGTTAAAAAAAAGTTTCCCAACCTTTAATTACTTTAATTATTTTTCAAGTAATTTTCTGAATTTTCAGTTATTAACTCAAATTTAGATCATTGTCTTCAATTTTCAATTTTTTAAACGATTTTTCATTTATTTTCTTTTGTTTAAAAATAAAATTCTCTAATTTTTCTATTATTTTCTCCAATTTCTAATTATTTTCATTATTTTTGCACAATTTTCAAAAATTTCAATTATTTATCTGAAATTTTAATTATTTCATTCATATTTCAATTATTTTAAAAATTTTTAAATTATTTCATTATATATTAAATTATTTTTATCATTTTTCGATTATTTCCCTAAATTCTCATTTTGTAATTTTTTTTTTTAGATTTTCAAGTATTTATCTCAAATTCAATTATTTTTTTAAATTTTTAATTATTTTCATTTTTTTTAATGATTTTCAAAAGTGTATATTATGCAATTTTTTCAATTATTTTCTTCAATTTTTAATTATTTATATTGTTTCTTCATAATTTTCTTAAACTTAATAATTTTCATCATTTTCTGAATTAATTTTCTAAATTTTTAATTATTTATCCCAATTTCAATTATTTTCTCCAATTTTTCATTACTCTAATTTTGTTCAATTTATTTCTACGATTTTGAAGTATTTTTCTCAAATTTAAATTATTTTCTTTCATTTTAAAATTAAAATTGTTATATTTAATAATAATTTTTACACTTCATTGACTTATAGTTAGTTTGTAATGATTAATATTTTGTTATGTATCCATTTTCATTTCAATAAATTTTTGTGTTTCAAAATAGTGGAGCTCATTCAAACATAGAAAATTCTCATAAATTCTCCGCAAGGAGAATATTCTCGGTTATATTCTCGAGAATGTAACCGAATTTTAAATTACCGAGAATTTTGCAAGTCTAGGTTGAAAAACGACTTTCTAGTTTAAGGTTATGTCAATGGAGAGAACCTCCTTAATTTAAATTTTTCGGATATTTTACAAATTTTCAAACTTTATTTTATTATTTATTTTCTTAAAAAAATATCATTATTTTATTTTTATTATTTTGTATTTTTATACAATTTCTTAATTTTAATCACTTTTTAAAGATTTTTATTTTATTTGCTTCTAATATTTTTTTTTTCTTGTACCTAGATTTTCTTCTTTTTATGCAAAGTAGTTAAGGTTATTTTATATAACTATTTGGTTTTATAACATTTCAAAAAATGTAGGTATTAATTTTTTTATTAATTTTTTTATTTAATTTGTTAATTAAAGGGGGGGAAGAAAGTAAAATTTTTTTTTCATTTATCTGATTACTTTTAAATTAACTCGTTTTCTATGTAAAATTCCATTTTCTTAACATTTTGTCTATTTTTTCGCAAATTTCATAAAATTGTTAGATTCTAAGATTCTTTAAAAAAATGTTTGTTGTTAAAATTGTTTAAAAATTTGTTTCTTTTATTTTTTAAATTTATTCACATATTCCTTTTTAATTTTTCTTCAACTTGTGAATAATTTTCTAAATTTTTTCATTTTCTTTCGCTAATTTTATATTTTTTTCTAATTTTTTCATAGTTTGTTAAACTTTTTTTTTAAAGAATTTCTCCCTTTTTTCAATATATTTCTTTGTTTCTTTTTCTTCTTTCTTACTTTATTTCTCTAAATATTATTTGATCCAAATTTACTAATAATCCAGTCGTAAATTTTCCAGAATTTCAATCTATTCAAATTTTATTACATTCAAATTTCAGGCGATTCTAATTTTCATTCTTATGGGAATTGTTTAACTTTTAAGAAATAAGAAAAAAAAAAATTAGTTTTCATACTTCTCACGTTTAAAGATATTTTTATTCATTTCATAATAAATAGTCCCACAATTCTAATTATGCAGTCTTACTGTTTCATTTACGTATTTATAAATAAAAATTTTTTTTTTATAAAAGTTAATAGTTTAAAAAATATTAAAAGAAATATCGTAACTTTTTTAAAATTTGTACTTGAAAATGTTTTTGTCTTGCAAATTAAGTGAAATTAATGCTGCATAGATTTGAAAAGGAATTTTGTCCATAATATATAATTTGTAATAAAATTTGTTAATTCTTTTTATAAATGATCACTGTTTAGTTTTATTTACAGGCGTAATTAATTTAACTTTTTTTTTTTACATTGTAAAAAATAAATGATTGAATTTAAGTTTATACATACCACGTCTGTAAAAACGTTTTCTTACGTCTCGTTCGCCTGTCTTATTATTAACCGACATTTTAAGTGCAAGTGGTATAAGTAATTGAAAAACACGAACTTTCTATTTACTATGTTATCACTGTCGGTATTTATTTATTTTTCCCTTTGGTTTGATATATAGTGACAGGACAACAATTGATTACAATTTCTATAGAATATTAAATACAGTTGATTCCTAATTTATTACATTTAATATTTTATATTTATTACATATTTTATAACAATTAAAATTCATTATTGTTATTGTTTGTTAATTAAATTCCAATTAAACCGATTAAACATATAAACAATTAAATTGATAAAAGGTATCAATTTTGGACAAGTTGGAAAATCAGAAAATTTATTTACCGACAAAGTTGATTGTACCGCTGGAATATTTTTTGAAAATTAAAAAAATGTGAATAAAAAAAAATAAAAATTGACAATTTGTAATAATAATAATTTACCTTCGAATTTATTTTCAAAGAAAATATTTTTTTGTGATTTAATATTTTCGTCACTCATTGTCTCCATTTTTTGTTTTAAAGACTCAACGTCTGTTATTATTTGTTTGAACCATTTGTTCTTTTCTTGTTCAGCTTTTAAATCGTTCAATTTTTTCATTAATTTTTGTCTGTTTTTGGATTCAACTTCTAAT
Source organism: Ganaspis brasiliensis (assembly GCA_037103525.1). NCBI lineage: Eukaryota > Metazoa > Arthropoda > Insecta > Hymenoptera > Figitidae > Ganaspis > Ganaspis brasiliensis. The sequence goes on from JAZKLR010000211.1 coordinate 3,539,079, forward strand.
GATTTTTCCGTTAACGGTTCACGGTTAATATTAGAATCAACTATCGTTTCTAATTTCGAATCTGATCCTTCCATTTCTATTATTAACTTTCTGTATTTTTCGTATTCAGTTTGTAATAATAAGTCCAGTTTTTCGATTTTTTCCTCTAATTGTTTCTCTGCTTTGTTTAATCTTGGCATTAAAGGGAAAGTATTGTCTTTTGCCTTCTGTTTCTTTAAAGTGTGTTTCAAATTTTCTAACTCTTGTTTCAATAAAACATTCTGTGCTTGCAAATTCAAATACTTCGTCGTTGAATAATATTCAAAACGTAATTCCTCTAAAGATTTTTCTTTACACTCTGCCTGAGCAGTTATACACATAATGTGAAATTTTATATTTGCATAAAATTTCTTACCTATAAATGCTGGTTCGTCAAATGTATGGGGTAGAAATTCGCTAGACATATTAATTTTTGTAATTTTATTAAGTAGTTGTTATTTTTTTACTGTTGTTTTACTTTATACTCATTCGACTAAATAGTATTATTTTGTTTACTATTTATGTTTTTATAGTTATATCTCTTATAATAAAAAATTATTGAGAAGTCATCAATTGATTGCAAATAAGGCACGTCTGAAATAAAAATATAAGTTGTTATAAAATCAGTATAATTTAAATAACAAAAAAAATTTCATTTAATTTCAAAGATTTTATCATTAAAAAGATGTTGTTCAAAAATTGAAAATATATCTGAAGTACTTTGTTTTTTGAAGTAAATAAACCGTATCTATTTATTGTTGTTTTCTTTTAGCAGTCTTTTCGATAACAAATTAACGTTTTATTTGGATAATTAATTTTAAAGTCCGCTTACCGTTGGGTGGATTTTCTAAAACTTTGTATCCGTATTTTGTTGATATAGTTCTTGGCATATATGTATAGATGGCGCTGATTTTTGATTACATTAATCAAAAACATTAGTTAATGTATGTAGATGTGTAGTTGAGATGTATCTAATTTAGAAGCATTTTTTTGTTCATTTTAAAAAAATGTAAATAATAAGAGAAAAAAATATTTTTAGCACTGCAAAAGATGAAATATAAACTAGTTTTTAAACTGGAAATTTTCTAAATTAAATGTCATTTGGAATGGTAGTATTGATTTTATCTAAAAGAATATTTTCAGGGTGTCTACTAACCGGGTAAACCGGGAAATAACCGTGAATTTAAATTGACCGGGAAAAACCGGGAATTAACCGGGAATTTTCCGTCAAACCGGGAATAATTAAAAATAGAATTTTTAATTATTTTATTCAATTTCCAATTATTTTCTACAATTCTCAATTATTTTCTTCCATTTGGAATTATTTTCATTAATTTAAAATTAATTCTTCATTTCTCAATTATTTTCTTCGTTTTTCTAGTATTTTCTTCAATTGCCAATTATTTTCTTCAATTTTCAATTATTTTCATCAATTTCTAATTAACTTCTTCAATTTTCAATTATTTTCTACGATTTTCAGTCATTTTCATCAATTTTTAATTATTTAATTTAATATTCAATAATTCTCGACTTTTTTCAAATATTTTTTTAATTATCATTTATTTATTTCACATCTCAATAACTCTTACATTTTTCAATTATTTTCTTCTATAATCAATAATTCTCGGCTTTTTCAATATTTTTTTCAATTATCAATTATGTTTTTGAAACTTAAATTCAATTCATCAATTATTATTCAACAATTTTCATAAAATCACATTTTCTTCAATTTCAAATTATTTTCTACAATTTTTAATTAATTTCTTCAAATTACAATTACATTCTTCATTTTTTTATTGTTTTTTTCAAATTCTATAATTCTTGGGTTGTTCAATTTCTTTTTTCTTCAATTATCACTTATTTTCTTCTACTTTCAATCCCATTGTTCAATTCCTGAATTATTTTCTTTAATTCTCAATTTTAATTTTCGACATTCTATTCCATTCTTTAATTTTCAATTTTTTTTTTAATATTCAATAACTCTAGGCTTTTTACAACGATTTTTTTTAAATTCTCAATTATTTTCTTCAAATTCCAATTTTTTTCTTAAATTTCAATTATTTTCTTCAATTTCCAATTATTTTTTCATATTTCTTTCAGTTTCTCAATTTCTTTCAATTTTCAATTTCTTCTCAATTTTCTTCAATATTTAACAATTCTCAGCTTTTTTAAATTATGTTTTTCTTTCAATTTTTATTTAAATTGAGAATTTTTAAATTATTTTCATCAATTCGCAATTATTTCCGTCGATTTCTAAATTTTTCTGCTGTTTCCAATTATATTGTATTTAATTTTGAAGTACTTTCTTCAATTTTTAATTATTTTCATCAATTTCTAATTTATTTATTTAATTCTGAAATATTTTCTACGATTTGCAATTATTTTAATCAATTTTTAATTATTTTCTTCAACTATACATTATTTTTTTGAATTGACAATATTATTTGATTCAATTTTCAATTATTTTCTTCAATTTTTAATTATTTTCATCAATTTTTAATTATTTTCTTTAGATCTCAACTATTTCCTTCAATTTTTAATTATTTAATTTAATATTCAATAATTCTCGACTTTTTTCAACTATTTTTTGCAATTATCATTTATTTATTTCACATCTCTATAACTCCTCCATTTTTCAATTATTTTCTTCTATAATCAATAATTCTCGGCTTTTTTCAATATTTTTATTGAGAATTTTTAAATTATTTTCATCAATTCGCAATTATTTCATTTTGAAGTACTTTCTTCAATTTTTAATTATTTTCAATTATTTTCTTTAATTTTTAATTATTTTCTTTAATTTTTAATTATTTTGTTCCATTTTCAATTGTTTGTTTCAATATTCAGTAATCTCGACTTTTTTCAATTATTTTTTTTTTTTTTAATGATCAGTTATTTATTTCATGTTTCAAAACCTCCTTCAATTTTCAATAATTTTCTTCTATTTTCAATTTAATTGTTCAATTGTTCAATTATTTTTTTCAATTCTCAATTAATTTCTTTAAATAACAATTCTATTCTTCAATTTTTAATGTTTTCTTCAATATTAAATAATTTCTGTCATTTTCCATTTTTTTTTAATTGTAAATTATTTTCTTCTTTTTTCAGTCCAATTGTTCAGCAATTTTCTTTAATTCTCAATTATTGTATTCGAATTTCAATTTTATTTCTCATTTTTCAATTGTTTTTTTTTAATATTCAATAATTCTGTGTTTTTCTGATTTCAATTTCATTATTTAATTTCCAATTTATTTCTTCAATTTTGAATTATTATAACTTAAATTTTAAATTATTATTTTGGGTTTTTCTATTTAGTTGACCAATTTTCAATTATATTCTTTGAATTTAATAACCATTGTTCAATTTTTTTAATTATTGTTCAATTGTAGATTAATATTTACTTTTTTTAAATTTTTTTTTCTAATTTTCAAATATCTTTGTCATTGTTCAATTATTTTTTTCCATCATTAATTATTTCTTTTCAATATTAATTGTTTCTTTTAATTCTTAATTATTATTTTTTGTAAAGTTTAATATTTAATTCTTCAATTCTCAATTATTTTCTTTGAATTTCAATTATTTTCTTCATTTATCAACTGTTTTATTCAATTTTTGTAACCATTTGTAGGTCTATTTATACTTAAAATAAATTTTAAGTTAACAAGAGAAAAAACCGGGAAAAATAGGAACCAAAGCCGGGAAATGACCGGGAATTTTGTGGGACGAAATTAGTAGACACCCTGATTTTCTAATGTTTGAAAATCTTAGAAATATTTAATTGATATTTACCTTATGTAATTCAAAAACGTAAATATATTAAAAACAAGCCTGTCGCCTAAAACGGGATGAATTTATAAAATTTTCGATTAAAGAGGAATCTTCTTTACCCTATGAAGGTACGGTGCCAACAGTGATCATAACCTATTCGCGACGAGCACGAACTATAGAGGCGCTGTAATCGTGCACATGTGTTCGGGTCACGTGGTCTGGAAGAAGTCTCTAATGAATGTTTATCACCGCAAAAGCACAGTATTTCTTCAATATTTTGCACTTTCAATGTAGTTTTTGTGGTTGTCACAATAAATAAAATAAAATATGTCTTTGCAATTTTAAAACTATTAAAAATTTGCAAATTTGTGAAAGGGAATTCGAATTAACAGAAGTAAAAGTTGTTAGTTTTGTACGAGTAGTTGTAAATTATAAACAGAATTTGGTAATTTTTGTTAAATTAAAGTATTATTAATTTATTTAACCAAAATTTACTATGAATTTCTGTAAACTACTTCAATTAGTTTACTTATTGTAATCATATTAATCATTGTGATATGAGACACATAACCTAAAATTATATATACAGAGAATTTTTACTCTACTTTCAATTGATATAATGCTTAAAATTTTTACTATTCTTAAAATTTGATGTAAACACTAAATAATCCTCACGCATTAACTTGTTGACAATTATTAAAAGATATATTATTTAAATTCATAATATATTCAGCATCAGGATTCACGTATATGAGACTTCTTGTAGAGCTTTCATCAAACGTCCGCTAGGTTCGCATTTTCGTGCTCATCGCGAATAATGCAAAGAAAATTTTATAAATTCAAATTTGCCGCTTCTTTTTCTAACATCAAAAATCACTTTTAATTACTCGTGATTACTAAACATATTAAACAAAACCTATTTTTATTTTATGAAACAGTTAAATTCTGAAATTTAATGTAAAATTATTTAAGATTGTACAATTTTTTCATACAGTTTTTATTTGAATACCATCAAAATCATATTTTATATAATAGTCTTATTTGTTGTCTTTGCTTTTATTTCAAACAACTAAAAAGGTTTTCATTTTATTAATAGAGGAAATGTAAAAAATAAATATAGGTGCTTTATCGTTTCATTTTTAACTCACTAACTAAACAATTTTTTGTAAAATATAGATATGGGCCTGTCTTAGGCGACTTTCCCCCATTTTGGTTACATTTAGAATATTGTCTTCAAAAAACAAAAAGATTATAAAATTTAATTGTGATTATTACTTTTTCTAGAGGTGACACACATAGTTCTGTTCTAAGACTGCTACTCCTGTACCACGAACCGGAATTATGCTCTTTTTTGGATACAAAAAGGGTCTCACCAGATCAATACACAAAAGGCTGGATAAATACATTATTTGCTGGTGTTTGCTCTTTGCCAGCAGTGTCAACAATGTGGGACCTTTATTTTATGCAGGCTGATCCATTTTTCATGATGTTCTTATCTCTCATTATGGTTATAAACGCCAGGTGAGAAATAAATTTATTTCATTACATTAAAAATATAAAATATCAGGTTCGTTCTTGCGCATCTTTTTTACATTGAATTTTGATGCGCGTTAACTAACCTGCTGTTTTATAACTACTTTGGCCGTACCTGCTTATTCTTAAAATTTTGTTGAAGAAAAATATAATACACGAAAGTGTACGACGCTATTATATTCCAGTGATAATTATTTGTGACTTTTCTTTCAATTTTCTTGTTAAAACTTTAAATAAGGCTGAAGTTAGCCACGAGTTGACGCCGACCGCCGACCATAATCACAGCCTCTTAGCAAATTTCCAGAGCTATTAAGATGGAACAAACCTACAAAAAAAATGTTAAAAATAAAAAAATCACTGCGTTTTGATGAAAAAATCACATGCTAATTTACTTGATTTTAAACTCGAAAAGTCAAACAGTATCTGATACAGTTATCCATGTTATTTTTTGTCTGTATTTAAAAAATATGCTTATTAATATTTTAGGTTATGTTGTAAACTTTGCTTTTTACACGAAATATTATAATGACATTAGTTTATTTTATTCTTTATTAGTAACATTTTACATAATTAGCTACGTTATTAAAATATTTATATTAAAGTGATTCTTGCACCGATAATAATAAGTGCATAATAAATTTTTAGAACATCATTATAACGATCAATTTAATTTTCATTCTTTGGTTTATAAGCAGAAAACAATTTACTTTGTGTAAATTAATTCCTTAATTTAACAATCGCTTTCAGGGATCAGATTTTAAATATGAAGGACGACGACAAGGAAAGTATTGTAAATACTTTATCAGCAATGCCTTGTGCGCTGGAAGCTGAGGACGTAACTGACTTTTGCTCCTTGGCGCAATATTATGCCATGAAGACACCCTCGTCCTTTAAACAAGATTTGTATAGTATAATGTTCGGAGAAGGCGGAGATGAAAAATTCATTTCTCATTCTCTTTGTTTGCCAGTTTCTGCCCAGGAATTGGTGGAAAATTCAGTCGAAGTTTCCATTCCGAACGGTTCTGTAGAGTCTGTGAGATTTTTCTTGGTCGATTGTAGACCTGCTGAACAATACAACGCTGGACATTTGCCCACTGCTTTTCATTTGGACTGTAATTTAGTGAGTGCTTAAATAAATTATCTTCCTTTTTACTTCCTTTTTTTAATAATTCAAACACGTTTCAGTATATTTTAATTTATTTCATTTAAACTGTATTTTTTTCTTTAGATGCTGCAAGAACCTGCTGCTTTTGCAACAGCAGTGCAGGGATTGTTGCAAGCACAACGTCAGGCATTGGCGGTTGGTTCACAAGCAGGAGGAGAACATCTCTGTTTCCTCGGAAGTGGCCGACAAGAAGAAGATCGATATACTCATATGGTTGTTGCCTCATTTTTACAAAAACATACTCAGTACGTTAGTATGGTGGCTAATGGATATCAAGGTATGTTCTTTTAACTTTAGTATAATTAATATCTCTGCCGTGTAAAATTGAAATGAAGGCACAGTCGCGAAAAATGTACTTACTCCTTTTAAATCAGACAAGTTTCAGTTCTGAACCGGATGATAGATCGGCTGAAGGTGCAAAAGAACTTTGCAGCTGACATTCAAATTGGTCTGAAACGTTTCAGCCAGTGGATATAGCCAGCTCAAGGATGTAGAGGAAGTTAGGGAGAATAGATAAAAGTTCCAGGAACGCTTTCAGGCCAAGGCAATGAAAACCCTTTTCTTGGAATGCGAAAAGCTAAAGCGGGCGCGGAAAAGAGTTCCCCTCCAAAGCTTAAGACGAAGGAAATAAAACAGGTTTAGACCTTAGCCGAAAAAGCAAAGGCTTCAAAGGAAAAGAAAGACAGGGAAATGGCAAATGTTCCAAAATCAAGAATCGCTATGAAGTCATGGGAGGCTCAGGAACCAAGTTGTTCTACAAAAGAAGGAAACCTTTTTTTAGAGTTCAAAAAGGGTACAAACGAGGAGACTTTCACGACTAAGGTCTCTAAGGCAGTATTAAGGTTGGGTAACTTCAGGGCGACGGAGGATTAGAGGGTGACTCTGGAAATACGAGACCTTGACAATTTAACAGGGAACAAGGAAGTGGTATGGTTATGGTCTTAGAGCCAAACAGAAAGGGGGGTAAACTAGCAATCATGCTTACTGATCACGATGAGGCAGGAGAATTACAAAAAATAGGTAGGGTGAAAGTGGGATTCTTTAGTTGCCCAATCAGGAAAAAGATAATGGTAACTTTAGGGCAACGGAGGATTAGAGGGTGACTCTGGAAATACGAGACCTTGACAATTTAACAGAGAACAAGGAAGTGGTATGGTTATGGTCTTAGGGCCAAACAGAAAGGGGGTAGCTAGCCATCGTGCTTGCTGATCACTATGAGGCAGCAGAATTAAAAAAATAGTCAGGGTGAAAGTGGGATTCTTTAGTTGACCAATCAGGAAAAAGATAATGGTAACTTCGGGACGACGGAGGGTTAGAGGGTGACTCTGGAAATACGAGACCTTGACAATTTAACAGGGAACAAGGAAGTGGTATGGTTATGGTCTTAGGCCCAAACAGAAGGGGTGTAAGCTAGCCATCATGCTTACTGATCACGATGAGGCAGGAGAATTAAAAAAACAGTCAGGGTGAAAGTGGGATTCTTTAGTTGACCAATCAGGAAAAAGATAATGGTAACTTCGGGACGACGGAGGGTTAGAGGGTGACTCTGGAAATACGAGACCTTGACAATTTAACAGGGAACAAGGAAGTGGTATGGTTATGGTCTTAGGGCCAAACAGAAGGGGTGTAAGCTAGCCATCATGCTTACTGATCACGATGAGGCAGGAGAATTAAAGAAACAGGTAGGGTGAAAGTGGGATTCTTTAGTTGCCCAATCAGGAAAAAGATAATGGTAACTTTAGGGCGACGGAGGATTAGAGGGTGACTCTGGAAATACGAGATCTTGACAATTTAACAGAGAACAAGAAAGTTGTATGGTTATGGTCTTAAGACCCAACAGAAGGGAAGTAAGCTGACCATCTTGTTTGCTTCTCACGTAAGGGAAATGAAATTTGAACTCTGCTAGAAGACATAGAGTTGCATTGCGTTGGAATTGGTATCCGTATGGGTTACAACCTACGCGAATGTCCATCCTAACCTTAAACTGGTTGTCATCATAAGAAGTATAAGACACGGGGGTAGTCGCCCTCCTATAAAGTAGAGGCCTAGTAAGACTAAGTTCGTTAGGGGGGCGTTAACTCCTAAATCGTGGAAGGTATAGTGGGTATTACCCGGAGGCTGTCATATATGTGCATATTTATATGGGGGTGTAAACTTTTTCCGTGTTCGAGCCCTACACACAGGAGTGTATCGTTCATAAAATGATGCTTGCATTATTCTTTAACCCTTTAACGTCCAATGAGACATACTCTGTCCCATAAACTTATTTAAAACAAGATAACTTTTGACCATATAAACTAACTTAAATAAATATTGGTAGCCGAAGGTTTTTGGAGTTCCTGATTCCAAATCTGTGTTTAGATTTTCAAAATTCAAAATGGAATATCCAATATGGCGGAACAATTTTTGAAACCAAATTTAATTTTTATAATACTTAGTATCGGAGGGTTTTTGGAGTTACTTATTGCAAATCTGTGCTCAGATTTTAAAAATTCAAAATGGCGGATTCAATATGGCAAACTAATTTTTGAAAAATGTCTTTATTTTTACGAAACTTGATATCTGAGGATTTTTGGGGTCACTAATTACGAATTTCTAATCAGATTTTCAAAATTCAAAGTGACAAATCCAATATGGTGGACTAATTTATAAAAAAAATTTACATTTTTTTTAAACTTGGTATCTAAGGGTTTTTGGAGTCGTTGATTACAAATCTGTTTTCAGTTTTTCAAACTTCAAAAGGCCGGTCTAATATGACGATCAAATTTTTAAAAAACTATTACAAATCTTATGAAACTTGGTACATGTGGGTTTTTGGCGTGGCTGATTACAAATCTGTGAAAACTTAAACTTAACTTAAACTTCAAAATCTAATATGGTGGACCATTTTTTAAAAAACTTTTACAATTTTATGAAATTTTGTATTTTGATGTGTTTGTGTTTAGTGACGTTGATTGTAAATTTACTGTCAGATTTTTTAAAATTCAAAACGAATAATCTTATATAAAAGATGAAATTCTACAAAAATGTAGAATTTCCTTTAAGCCTAATAACCCCCATATACAAAGCTTCATAACTTTGTGTAAGTTTTTTTTATAAATTGATCTACCATATTGGATCCACCTTTTCAACATTTTTAAATTTGATGACAAATTCGTAAGCAATGGTCCGATAAACTCCCAGTTACCAAGTTTCATAAAAATCAAGAACTTTTTTAAAAATTGTTCCGCCATATTGGATCCCCCATTGTGAATTTTGAAAATCTAATCACAAATTCGTAATAAGCGACCCCAAAAACCCCCAAATATCAAGTTTCATAAAAATAAAAAAAAAATTTTTAATAGTCCGCTATACTGGATCCGTCATTTTGAATTTTAAAAATTCGATGACAGATTCGTAATCAGCGGTCCTACAAACCTCTATACACCAAGTTTCATAGAAGTCGAATTGGTAGGTTAATTTAGACGTTAAAGGGTTAAAAATTGCACCCTTATGGTGCGTAAATGCATTTTTGCCAAATCTCGTGAAAAAACGCAGAAAGAAAAAAATCACAAGAATGATTTTTTATCTGTTTTTATAATTAAAAAAGTTATTAATATGCTAATAATAATGGAACAACTTATAAAATTATGTAAACAATTTGTTATTGATAATTTCATAATATATTTAAAATAAATATAGAGACTTCTAGGTTTTTCATAACTGTGCAATCTTTTATAAGCGAAACATATAATTACATTAAAAAATTAAAAATTATTTTATTGACATTTGCTTAAACAATTTATATTGTTAATTTTCTTAAATCTGGGGCTAGAGAATTATAGTTTTCTTTCAGTTGTGCAATTTTTTATTATTAAAACATCTGGTTGTAAGATAGAATTAGAAATAAAATTAAATTATTTAAACAATTTATTGTTTTAATTTTCGAGTATTTCATGAGGAAATGATAATTATAATATTTTCTTAGTTTTTCTTGTTATTAGTTGTTCTGCTCATAAAAATCTGCTCAGTCGAAAGAAATCTTGAACTGTCTAGCCTTATATTCAATATATGGGAAACATAACAACAGTTGTTTAAACAATTGTAAATAAAATGATTTTTAGTTCTAGTTTACAATCATGTGTTTTAATCATAAAAATTGGCACAACCGAAAGAAAGCTCAAATTTTCTAGAATTCTCTATTATTATTTGCAATTTTGCATATTAAAAGCACTCCAACTTTATTTTAATACGTTTTTAATACTTTTTTTTTCATTATAAAAACGGAGAAAAAATCATTTTCACGATCTCGTATATTTTTTTTCAGAATTTGTTGTTATAAGTAGTGTTTAAATAAAACAAAAATTCAAAAATCGAGATCCTTATATCGATAGGGAATTTCATTATGAAAATTTCATTTAAAAAATGTTCATTTTGGTTCAGAATTGAGACCTGTAGTGTGATTTGTTATGAAAATTTCATTTTTTACGTTGGTGCGGTGTATTGTATCTTATTTTTTCATTTTGGTTGTGTAGACTATTAGTACTTAATAATTAAAAATTAAATATTTTGCATTTTAACAATACTCCTTTTTAATTTCTTAGACATTTCTAACAAAAAGAAATTTGACTTTTTGAAAACTTTAACTTTTTTCAAAGAAAAGAACAATTATTATTATTTTACTTTAAAATTTTTTTTGTTTCTTTTATTTGTTTTTAAATAATTATACATTTTTTCTTAGTTAATTTTCTTTTTCACTTAATTTAAAAAGAAAATGTACAGAGAAAATCTTTCTATTTCTTTAAACACTTTCAAGGTTTTTAAGTTTTTTTTTTATGATATCTTAAATTCTTTTTCTTTTTTCAATAACTTTTTAACTTCTTTTGTATTTTTTTTTAACTTAAATTATTAGAAAGATTTGTTTCTGTATTTTGTCTATTTTTTCACATCTTTTTTCTTACTCTTCCATAAAATTTTTAGATTTTCTTAAGTTTTTTAAAGTTTTGCTATTAAGATTGTTTAAAAAAGTAAAATGTTTTAAAATTTTACGTTTAATGTTTAAAAATTCTTTTTAGTAACTACATTTTTACCAAATTTTATAGCTTTTGGAATTATTTAATTTTTTCATAGTTTGTAAGATTTCTAAAAAATGTATCCATTCCTCAAATATTTTTTATTATTTTTATTTTTCTTCAAAATTTTTGACTGCTCCTTCAATTTTCTTTCTTTTTCGTTAATTTGTTTGTTTTTTCATAATTTTGTTATCATTTTTTGAATCTTTAAATAATTTTTAATCTTAGTAAAATTTTACTATTTTTCTTCGCAACGTTTTCCCTTTTTTGAAACTGTTTACTTTTTATCCTAAATTTCTAATTTTTTAAAAACACTTATTCGGTACTATTCTCTACATTTTTCGATAATTTTATAATTTTTAACATTTTTTAATCCCTTTTCTTCTTTTAGACTTCTTTTAGTTTTTTTAAAATGTATATTTAACATTATTCTAAATTTTCTCATTCTCTCATTTTTCTATTTCGTAGAAATATGAATATAAAAAACGTATTTTTTTAAAACTGTTTAGTTGTCTTCTTTTAAATTTTAATTTTCTCATGTTTTCAAAACAAAATTCATCCACTGATTTTCTCTTTATTATCTACAATTTCTTATATTTTTTTTAAATATTTAAAGACTTTTCTATTTAATAAAATTTTAACTTTTGTTCATTGACTTGTCTGAAATTGAAAAATGATCATTCTCTAGACTCTCTAAATCATAAAATTCAAAACGAGTAACTAATTTACCAACATTTTTTCAGCAATCCATGAGTACTTTGGTGATGAAGTAGTTTCGAATCTTGTCGATCATAATTCTCAGCATTGTCTTGTATGTAATGAAAATATGTCTGATTCTAATTCGAATGAGCCGAGTCCTGCTAAACTGAAGAACAACAATTCTGATCTATTTGGAAAAATCGGTTTAGCAATGAGACTAAAAAGTCAAGAAGTTAAGGGAAAAATTTTCGATTATATTGTGAATCCATCGGCAAGTACAAATAGCAGTACAGAAAAGAAAATGTCCAAGGATGGAGAACTTGTTAAGCGGATTCCCAACGCTGGACCTATTTTTAGTATAGACGATGATCACGATCTAGGTAAATGTGAAAAAAAAAATTTTTTAATATTTATTTTTATTTTGTCTTTTATTGAAAAATCCAGCTATTTGTTTTTGAGTGAAAATTTATTCATTTGATTTTTATAGATATGGTGTCATTGCCCGACAATGAAATGCCTGTTGAAGTTGTTTCAATTCAGCAGTGGTTGAAGGATCCAAACTTGTTACATTCCTTTAAGTGCCAAGAAGTAAAAGTCAACGGATTTGTTTATGATAGGTAAGTATCTTTTAGATAATGAAAAATACAAGTAGTTGATTAATTTTGAAAATTAATGAATCAATTCTATCAATTTTTGTAATTAAGAAAAATCGATTGACATTTAATCACATAATGAAAAAAATAGTTCGAAAATTGAGAAGGTTTTCAAAAAATTGTACAAATTATGAGAAAATGCAAAAATTACGAAAAGTATTTAAAAATAGAAAAATCAGGAAAAATGTATGTCAAAAGTTAGAATATTAATTAAATTATGGAACTTTTAATTATTTTAATTAAAAAGAGAAAAAAATCCAGAAACACTAAAAATTTTATGAAAAAGTAAATAAATTTGCCAATAAATAGAAGAGTGAAGAAAAAATTAGAGTAGATCTTCAAAAATATGAATGAATCTAAAAGAAGTAAGAAATAAATGAAAAATGTAGAAAATCTTCTAAATGTTAGAAAAATAAAACACATTAAAAGTAACTAAAATAATTTCCGCAGAAATAAAAAAGTTTAATAAAAAGGAGATAAGATGTAATAACAGGAGAAGAAAATTAAAAGCAAAAGAAAAAATTTATTCTCATTTTAAAAACTGTGAAAAATGAGAAATTATGAATCAATTTTGAGAAAAAAAGAGAATTAAAACTGTACAAGAATGAAAAAAAATGGTAATATATGATAAAAGTAAAAAAAACGTACCTGCACAATAACAGGAAAAATTTTAGAAAAGCAAAGGTTTTACCGGAAAGTTTTTAAAAATTATGATATTCCAAATACAAAAAATGACGAATCAAGAGGAAAATTAACTAAAAAAAATATAAACAAAAATGCATTAAATAAACTAAAATAGTTTGCATAAAAATAAAGTTTGAGAAAATAAGAGAATATGTAATAACAAAGAAAAAGTAAAATAAATAAATAAATAATGAAAACCGAAAGAAGAAAAAAATATATATTCAAGTTTTAATTGATTGTAATTTAAACTGAATAGGGTATTACTATTGTTTAAAATGTTTTTTCTTTGTCCCAACTTCAGTTGATTTCAAATTCCAATCTCAATTTTTATCGTTTCAAATTCTAGACAAAACTTTAGAATCTTAAAAAAATATCTGGCTTTTAAAAATAGAAGAGATTCTCTTCATTCATGAAAATAATGTATGTTTCCCTCGTTAGGAGTTTTTTAAAAAGAAATATAAATCTTCAAACTTTAACCGGATTAAAATTTCAGTTAATTAAAGTTTAAAATAATTAAAATTTAAATCAATACAAGTTGGAAATATTTTAAGTTTCAAGAAATTAGAATTTGGTTTAATAATAGATTTCTTGTAAATTAAAATCAAGAAAAGTTTGTAATAATTCTGATTTGTATTGTTTCAACAACCGAACAAAAAAATTGAAAAAATCAAAGAATAATTATAAAATTTTAAGAGAATAACTGAAAATTAAAAAAAATTTAGGAAATAATTGAAAAATTTCCGAAAACAATTGGAAATTGAAGAAAATTATTAATAATTGTACGAGATAATTGAAAAATGACGAGAATAATTGAAAAATTTCAGAAAATATCTGAAAAATGACAAGAAAATGGACAATTAAAAACTAAATTCAAAAAATGATTAGATTAATAGACAACTGAAAAAAATAATTGAAAAAATTAAACAACAAATATTAAATTAAGAAATTAAGAAACAAGAAAAATTAAGAAAATTATAGGAATAATTTTTGGAAATAATTACAAATTGAACAACTGGATTAAAAATCGAAAAAAATTGAAAATTAAATAATGAAATTGAAATTTAGAGAATAGAATTAAAAATTGAAAAAAGTAATTAAAAAAGCTGAGAATTATGGAATATAGAAGGAAATAATTAAAAATTAAAGAATTGTATTGAAATTTTAAGAAAATAATAAAAAAATGAAGAAATAAATTGAAAATTTAAGAATTAAATTCAATTTTGAAAAAAGAATTGATAATTAAAAAAAGGTGAGAATTATTGAATATTGAATAAAATAATTTAAAATTGAAAAAAATAATTAAAAATTGAAGAATTAAATTAAAGATTAAGGAATTAAATTAATATTTTGAGAAAATAAGACAATTGAAAAAAAAATAGAAAACTGTCGAGAATAATCGACAACAGAACAAAATATTTTTAAAAACTAAAGAATAAAAATAAAATTTAAGAAAAATAATTGTAAACTGAAAAATTTGTAGAAAAGAATTGAAAAATGCGGAAAAATATTAATAGTTAAAAGAAATAATTGAAAAATGACAATGATAATTAAAAAATTGAAGAAAATATCTGAAAAATGACGAAGATAATAGCAACAAAACGAAAAAATTGTGAAAAATAAAGAATAATTATAAAATTTTAAGAGAATAATTGAGAAAATTGTAGGAAATAATTGTAAATTGTGCGAAATAATTAATAATGAAAAGAAATAATTGAAAAGTGACGAAAATAATAATTGGAGAATATATTAAAAATTGAAGAAATAAATTGAAGATTAAAGAATTAAATTGACATTGTAAGACAATAATTGATAATTAAAAGATAAATTACTAAATGACTAAAATAATTAAACATTTAGAAAAATACTTGACAATTGAAAAAAAAAGTAAAAAAAAAGTTCAAAAAATGTCGAGAATAATGAATAATAGAACAAAATTATTAAAAATATTAAAGAATAATTTTAAAATTGAAGTAAAATATTAAGTTGTCAATTAAAAACTGAAGAAAACTATAGACAAAGTTTTAGAAAATAAATGAAAATTGAAGAAGATAATTAAAGAATTGTATTGGAATTTCAAAAAAATAATTGATAATTGAAAAAAGACAAGAATTATTGAACATTGAATAAATTAATTGAAAATTGAAGAAAATTATTAAAAATGGAGGAAATAATTTGAAAATTAAAGAATTAAATTGAAATGTGAAGAAAATAATTGATAATTGAAAAACAAATTACAAAATAACAAAAATAATTAAATATTAAAGAAAATAATTGGAAAATGAGGAAAATAATTGACAAAAAAATGCGAAAGCTGTCGAGATAATCGACAACAGAACAAAATAATTTAAAAAATTAAAGAATAATTATAAAGTTTAGGGAGAATAATTTTATATTGAAAATTACTCTCTATTCATGATTTCAATTAATGAAATTTCTCAGGAAATCACTTTAAAATGACTAAATTGTCAGTAATTTTTTTATTTTACAGAAATCCTTTTAACCAATTTTTCATTTAAAAGAATTTTTATTTTACACAATTTTAGGTTAATCGAATTTTTAAATATCAGAATCTTCAATTGTCCGAAATTGTATTAGTACGAATTGACATTTGATAGAAAACTTAAAATGCAGAATAGAATGTTCATTTGCCCGAGATTGAAAATATCCGAAAAAGTATCCGACAGAAATATTTTGGCGCGAATTTTGAAATTGACCAATTGCAATTTCATATTTTCTGATTGGTCAGTTTCAAACTTCGCGCCAAAATATATCTGTCTGATACTTTTTCGGACATTTGCAATTTCGGACAAATGAACATTCAGCATTTTAAGTTTTCTATCAAATGTCAATTCGTACGAATACAATTTCGGACAAATGAATATTCTGGTATTTAAAAATTCGATTAACCTATAATTCTGTAAAATAAAAATTCGTTTAAATTGAAATTCTTTTAAATGAAAAGTTGGTTAAAAGGATTTCTGTATAATGAAAATTCTGTTAAATATGAATTCGGTGACCTAAAAATTCTGTTAGGTCAAAATTCGGATTAATTTATCTTCGACTGAAAAGATATTCGAAAATATGAAATTTCGACTAAAGGAAGATTCTTCCTAATGAAATTCTATTAAATAAATATTCTAAATAATTAATTTTTAAAACTTAATCATACGTCCCGATCAATCCAGGTAAAAGTCACCAATAATTCAGCAGTTTTCATTTTATTTCAAATGAAATATAAAACTGATTGAAATCATAAAAAGAGAAATTAATTAAATTACTTTTGTAGAACAACATTTTATAGTTAAATTAAGTTAAATAATATTAAATTTTCATTTGCATTTTCAAAAATTTAATTAATTAATTTAAATTTTTTCATTTTCATGTTTCAATTTGCCAGTCAACTCCTTGTGACCGACAGCCATCTGATCGTCCTTCGTGAAATTCCAGGAAGAAAAGGTGCAGCACACGTTAAAGTAAAGCGTCCTCTTAACAGCATTGTGAAAATAACGTCACGTAAACGTCACCCTGATCTTATCACTTTTAAATACGGAACGACACAATATAATGACACTCTTCTTATTTCCGACATGGACAGGTTTCTTATTCCTAATGCCAGCGAAGCAACAAAATTAATTTCCCAACAGATTTTAAGACAATTAAAGGCTGCGAACGAGGAAAGTGATAAATAAACTATGAATGAGAGATGCAACTTTCATGAAAGTCATTCTCTCTTTTAAGAATTCCTCAATGTTACCAATGTGAATTGCGAAAATTAGAATTTTTTACTTATCTTCATCTGAATACGCATAACATAAACAATCCGCTATATTTTCTTGGACGAAAATTGTAAGAAACAAAATTAGTGAATCTAAAATTAGGATCGTCTCCAATACGTGTTTTGAATCAAGTTACCAATTAAAACAGGGCCAATTAACTTAAGTTTCCTTCGCTGAAAGATATAGATTTTTTTTAAATATCTTCTTTATTTACTGCGCATTTGAAACTATTTTATTGTATTTTTTTACTCTTTTCCTCTTTATTGCAATTTACAGCAAAAATTTGTTTCTCTTTTTTCTTGTATTTTTGAATTTTGTTTTTTGTTATCTTTATGAATTATTGTGATTGTTTTCAATTATTCTTTATTTCCTTTTCTGAAATTGTATATATATATATTTTTCTCAATTTCTGCAAATGCTCTGTTTTTTTTTAGATTAATTGCTTTTTTAGCCTTTACAAATTGCATTTTCTCTGCTTTTGGACTTTCCTTAAAATATTGGAAACTTGATCTTATTAGCTTTTCAAAATGTAGAGTTTCGTAACTGATTGAATGGAACATGAAATTATTGCTTTCATGAACTTTTTAAAAGAAAGTTTCTTATCATGCGACAAAATCAGCCATCAATCCTGCCAGAAATATTTATCGCTTAAATAAGTACAAACTGTTCAATCACAAGAGACCAACAAAACTTTAAAGACTACAATTTTGTCGCGTATTGTTCCAATGATTAATTTAGAATTTTTTTTTTTTTTATTCAAGACAAGCTCCGTGTATTAAATTTCAACAATATTCAAAAGAAAGTAAAATCAGATAGTTTTCAGTACGGTTTTAATTTTGCATATTATGCTCAAAAAACGTCCTTAAACTTCCTAAAAATTCTTCCTAGAAATGTAAGGAAAGTTGCTTTATTTCTCAAAGTAACAAAAAATATATTGTAGTACAAAGAAAAAAACTCTTTTGATTGTGAATCTTTTTTTAGTCCAAGTTGGCAATTTTTCAAGTTTAGACGAAAATGTTAACGCTTTTATTTAAATTACATTTATTATTATGTATTTATTTCTTCAGTGTAAATTTATACATTGTGATTACAATTTTCATTATTACTGATTTCATTAATAACAATTAGCTTAGAAGTAGAAAGAGGCTAATTATTTTCATTTTGTAAGAAGGACTGGTGGAATTTTTTATGTTAAGATTTGAAGAAATATTGTACAATATTATAATAGAATAATATATATAAATATAAATATATGATTGTACATCGAGCATATCTTGTAAAAAAAAAGTTAAAATAATGTTTGTCAAGGCAGACGTACATACGTTGTGTAGTAATTGAAAAGAAAAAAATACGATGTGATATCACAAACTCATACGTGATTTCTTATTATTAATTTTCTTATTATTATTGTTATTATTATTATTATTATTATTATTATTATTATTATTATTATTAAATAACAAGACAAGTATTAACAAATCTCTGTTGTCTTTTGTTTTTCAATTTAGCGCCCATGCATTTTTAAAATTAAAGATAAAATTATTTTGTGTTTCTATTACTATTAATACAATTTAAAATATTATTTCAAAGTGTATTAAAGCTATGATAATACGAAAATAAATTCTTAAAAATGATTAATTATAACAGTTTGAATTCTTTAAATTAACATAAATAATAATGTTTAACTTTGATAAATAGTATTGAAAAGTCTTAAAACTAATAACATAACAATCTTCTTTTCCATCTTATTTCAATATTTATACAGATCAAATAGTAGAGAATTAATTTACTTGTAGATAATATTATTTGTCTACCATGTACCATTATTATTATTCAAGGAACAGAAGTATAAGTAATTTACGACATAATAGAATTAAATGAATTTGTTTAAAAATTAAATCAATTTACATAATGTAAAGAATAAATTATTTGATAAGTGGATTATATAAATATACAGTTTTTATTCAAAAACTCACATATCTACTCAACTTTCTGCAATTTTTTCGACTAAAACCTTCAAATACATCAGTAAGAGGTATTCACTTTTATCATTACTTACACATTTTTTTTGTTGCATCTCTACAAACTTTATATTCATTTCTCATATATATTTAATATTATTATTTTATAATAAAATTTTCTAAACTTTTTATTAAAATAAATAATTATATTTGAGCTACCTACTCGGAAAAAATACGTAGAGAAAAACAAGATATTCGCAGCTAGACATTAATTAATAGCTGCATGCACGCTTTTTATTATAAACATTTAAATTTTCTATTTTCAGTTACAAGAAATAAAATGCCTGCTAACAGTGTTTCCGGACTATTTTTATTGGTGATTGCAACAATTCTAATGTATATGGTACCTGCTAATAAAGCATGTTTGTTTAGTATACTACCTTGTAAGCCCAATACAACTCTTCCAAGCAAAACTTATTTTTAATTATATTTATATCGTTTTTCCTAATTATGAAAGTGTTGTTACCTTCATACACTGCATTTTCGCATGTTAAAATTTTGCAAAATGTTATTGAAATATGTGATAATATTGTTTTAAGATAATAGAAATAAAACTATTTTCCCAAAATAATTGACTACAGTTGTTTATTCAAGTAATATTAAAATCACGAATTCTAGAAAATGTTCTTTTTTTTCTACTTAACAAGTGTTTTCAACATTTTCTAACTTCGACCAGAATACCAGAAAATCTTCTAGAATATTAAGGGAAGTTCAACATTAACATTAATTAATTTAAAAAATGCTGCACTTGTATGCTATAATCAGAAATCAGATAAATCTAACCCTAATTTGTGTAGTCATATTTTTAATGAACAATCATCTTTTTCATGTTCTGATTAATTCTTTCATAATTATTTCTGGATTAAATAATAACAGGCATCACAGTACCTTTTCTCTTCAAAAAAGGTGAATTTTTTCCCTGGAAAAGTTAACAGAAAGGTGACAAAAAATATAATAAACAATAAACCGGAATGTGTTTAAAACAGGGTTGCTACGTTTTCAAAATTTCAATATTAAATGACTTTCAGGTTATTTTTCATCAAATTCCATGACCAAATATAAAATAAGTAGCAAAATTAACACAATATTAACATAAAATTTGCATTGTTTTTAGTCTTTTAAAACTATAAATTTTTGCGAATGCAATAAATAATGAAAATTACGGGAATTATTACAAAATTAAAGAAAATATCTGAAAAATGAAAAAATTGCAGGAAATAATTGAAAAATTTCGGAAAACAATTGAAAATTGAAGCAAATAATTAATGATTGTAAGAAATAATAGAAAAATGACGAGAATAATTGAAAAATTGAAGAAAATATCTGAAAACTGACCAAAAAAATTGACAATTAAAAACAAAATTCGAAAAATGATTAGATTAATAGACAACTAAAAGAAATAATTGTAAAAACTAAACAAGAAATATTAAATTTAAAGAAAATATTTGAATGTTGAAAAATTAAGAAAATTATAGGAATAATTGTTGGAAATAATTGCACATTTAACAACTGGATTGAAAATAAAAAAAAATTATTAAAATTGGGAAAAATAATTGAAAATTGAAGAAACCAAATTAAAAATTGAAGAATGGAATTGAAATGTAAAGAATATACTTAAAAATTGAAAAAAAGAAATTGAAAAAGCCGAGAATTACTGAATAGTAAGGAATTAATTGAAAATCGATAAAAATATTTGAAAATTAAAGAAAATATTTGAGAATTGTAGGAAATAATTAAAATTTGAAGAAATAAATTAGAAATTAAAGAAATAAAAAGAAATTTTAGGAAAATAATTGATAATTAAAAGAAAAATTACAATATGACGAAAATAATAATTAAATATTGAAGATAATATTTAATTATTGAAAAAAATAATTAACGATTGAAAAAAAAGTTTGAAAAATGGTGAGAATAACAAAAAAATTTAAATTAATGAATAATCATAAAATTAAGGGTGAACAATAAATCGTCAATTAAAAACTGTTGAACAGTATGGATTGAAAATCGAAAAAAAATTAAAAATGGAATTGAAATTTAAGGAATCTATTTAAAAATTGAAAAAAAGTAATTAAGAAAGCTGAAAATTGTAGAATATAAAGGAAAATAATTGAAAATTGAAAAATTAAAATTTGAAGAAAATAATAAAAAAATTAAGAAATAAATTGAAAATTTAAGAATTAAATTCAAATTTGAAAAAAATAATTGATAATTGAAGAAAGGTAAGAATTACTGAATATTGAATAAAATAATTGAAAATTGAAGACTGGAATTTAAAGTTAAAAATAATAATTGAGAAAAGAAAATAGTTAAGAATTGGAAAAATAAATTAAAGATTAAGGAATTAAATTAAAATTTTTAAGAAATTAATTGACAATTAAGACAAAATTAGAAAACTGTCGAGAATAATTGTCAACAGAACAAAATATTAAAGAATAATTATAAACTTCAAGAATAATTTTAAATTGCAAAATTTGAAGAAAATAATTAAAAATTGCAGAAAAAATTAATAATTAAAAGAAATAATTGAAAAATGACGAGAATAATTGAAAAATTGAAGAAAATATCTGAAATGTGACTAAAATAATAGACAATTTATTAGAAACAAAATTCGAAAAATGGCTAGATTAATAGACAGCAAAACAAAAAAAAATTGAAGAAAAAGAATAATTATAAAATTTTAAGAGAATAATTGAAAGAAATAATTGAAAAATGACGAAAAGTATAATTGGAGAAAATATTAAAAATTGAAGATTGAGGAATTAAATTAAATTTGTAAGAAAATAATAAAAAAAATTTCAAAATTACTAAATTAATTAAATATTGAGAAAAATACTTAAAAATTGGAAAAAAAAGTAAAAAAAAATCAAAGTCTGTCGAGAATAATCGACACGAGAACAAAATAAAAAAAAAATATAAAGGATAATTTAGGTACAAAATTGAAGAAGAATATCAAGTTGTCAATTAAAAACTGAAGAAAATTATACTAAAAATTTTAGGTAATCAATGAAAATTTATGAAATCAATTGAAAAATGAAGAAGATAATTAAAGAATTATGTTGAAAGTTCAAAAAAATAATTGACAATTGAAAAAAGACGAGAATTATTGAACATTTAATTTAATAAAATAATTAAAAATTGAAGAAAGTAATTGACAATTGAGAAAAAATTATTAGAAAACTGTCGAGAATAATTGTCAACAGAACAAAATATTAAAGAATAATTATAAACTTTATTTATTAACTTTCAATTGAAAAATTTGGAGAAAATAATTTAAAATTGCGGAAAAAATTAATAATTGAAATAAGTAATTGAAAAATGACGAGAATAATTGGATAATTGATGAAAATATCTGAAATATGACATAAATAATAGACAATTTATTAGAAACGAAATTAAAAAAATGGCTAGATTAATAGACAGCAAAACAAAAAAAATTGAAGAAAAAGAATAATTATAAAATTTTAAGAGAATAATTGAACAAATTGTAGGAAATAATTATAAATTGTGGAAAATAATTAATAATTGAAAGAAATAATTGAAAAATGACGAGAATTATAATTGCAGAAAATATAAAAAATTAAAGAAATAAATTGAAGATTGAAGAATTAAATTAAACCTGTAAGAAAAGAATTGATAATTAAAAGAAAAATTAATAAATTAATTAAATACTAAGAAAAATACTTGAAAATTCAAACAAAAAAAAGGTAAAAAAATTTGAAAGCTGTCGAGAATAATCGACAACAGAACAAAATAATTAAAAAAAATTTAAAGGATAATTAGGTTCAAAATTGAAGAAGAATATTAAGTTGTCAATTGAAAACTGAAGAAAATTATAGTAAAGATTTGAGGAAATAAATGAAAATTTATGAAATCAATTGAAAACTGAAGAAGATAATTAAAGAATTATGTTGAAAGTTCAAAAAAATAATTGACAATTGAAAAAAGACGAGGATTATTGATCATTGAATAAAATAATTGAAAATTGAAGAAAATAATTGAGAATTGAAGAAAATAATTGAAAATGGAGGAAATAAATTAAAAATTTAAGAATTAAATAGAAATATAAATAAAATAATTGAGATTTGAAAGAAAAAGTATAAAATGATGAAAATGGTATTTTATGGTAATGTTAATTCTATTTACATAAATAGCAGGAACATAGAAAAGATTAGTTAACTGTTTATTCGACTCTATTCTTTTTTATGAACATACTTTGAAATATTTACAAAAAATTATATATTTTTGATCCAAAAAAAGGTGAAAAAGGTAACAAATCATCAAATAAGGTGAAAAAGGTGACAAAATTGAAAAAAGGTGACTGTCTGTGATGCCTGTAATAAAAAAAAAATCTCCAATTCCATTTTTATGTTTACCACTGTTTTGAATAGTAAAACCATTATTTTTGACCGGAAAAATATTACTTCAGTTTTCCATTTTAATTCCTTTTATTAAATCATATTTTAAAAAAGATAATTTATTAGACGAATTAATTAATTAAATTAATTAAATTAGACTTATGAACAACTAAAATTGCATAATTGCTTCATTAAAAATCACTTTTACTGAGAATCACTGGAGGAACTACTAGACGAATCTGTGGACATGACTTCAACATCTTCTGTTTCTTGCTTGTGAGTATTCATAGCGACACTTCCTTGACCACCCATCGTCATATGAATCTCACCTGAAGGATGCCAGGCGAACTGATTAGCTTGTGACACTGGAGGTTCTAAAAAAAGGGTAAATTTGTAATTAGTCAGTTATAAGTCAAATTTACGCAAATTGAGAGTCTAATGTATATTCAGAGCAAAGATAAAAAATAAAAATACCTGCTGGATGTCCTGCTCTATGTAAATCGGCTGGAATTCCTGGATGTGAACCCAACAATTGTCCATTCAATGGAAGATCACTCATTCTTCCTAAATATCCTAACCTCATTTCAATATCTGCAAAATAAAAAATAAACAAATTGAGATTAAAGTCCACACGAAAAACACATTTTAAAAAAAGAAAAAATTATGGAAGAAATGATAAAATTACAAAATACATTTAAAAATTTATAAAATTAGGAAAAAATCACCAAAGAATAAAAAATAAGGAAAATAAAATTTGAAAGACATAAATAAATAAAAAAAAATAAAAAATAGTACAAAAGAAAATTTCTTTAAAAATAAAAAAGTTTTAAGATTTTTGTTTAAAAAGAGAAAATTTTAAATAACATGAAAACATTTTTGAAAGATAATCTAAGAAAGAAATGAAAAATTCATTCAAAAATAAAAGTTTAGAAAATTATGAAAATTATTTTTAAAGAAATCACGAATTTACAAAAAGAGGATCCAATTTAAAAGAAAGCAGAAAATTGAAAAAAAAAATTGCTTTCTCCTCTCAATAAAATTGAGAAAAATTAAGAAAACCATCTGTTAATGTACGAGAAATGGTTAAATTTAGAAAAATAAAATAAAATGGAAACTTATGCAGAATTAAAAAAATTTATAAATTAAGAAAAAAAGGAAAAATGAAAAAATTTACTAAAACTTAAAAAAGTTGTGACAAATAAGAAAATAAACGAAAAAATTTAGAAACATTTTTTAATGTTATAAAAAACAAATTGCATGAAATAATTTAAAAAAAAAAGGAAAATTAGAAAAAATAAATTAGGACGTTTATTAAAAAATCACAGATCAATAAAAAAGATTATGTAAGATCGAAATAATTGATGATTAAGTTAGATAATTTGAAGAAAATCGAAAATTTTTGAAATAATATACACAAAATTGATATTATTTAAGTTGAGATTAATTGCAATATAAAAGATTATATAATTTAAAATTAGAATTGACGTTTAGGATTAATTTAAATTATAATGACTTGGAATTAATAAAAATTGATATTATTTTTTATATATTTATTTTCTTTTTTAAATGTATTAAAATATTTAATTATCAGACCTACAATCGACAAAAAAGTTAACTGATACAACTCTAAATTTTCGTAAATATTATAAACAGAGTCATAAAAAAAAACACAATCTAAAATTTAAAATCAGTTTGGTAGAAGGGTAAAATTAATTAGGAATTAAGGGGAAAAAACAGTAAATAAATATTTTTTAAAAGTGAAAAATTAAATAAAACAAAATTAAACATTTTTGAGAAAAGGTAAAATATTTTTAAAATGTTGATAAAATGAAAGATTTGTTATAAGATTATATTTATATAAAATAAAAAAAGAAGAGTCTTTAAACAAATTATAAGAAAGATACCAAGCAAATATTTTGAAAAAATTAGAAATAATTAGCGAACTTATTAAAAGTTCAGAAAGCGATTAATAAAATTATAAAAGAACGAATAAATTGAAGAAAAATTAAAGAATTTAAGACAAAGTCAAAATAAATAATTCCTTTATTTAAGGAATAGAAAAAGCTAAGAACATCAAACAAACATTTTTGAAAGAAAAAAATAATTAATGATAAATTTAGAAAATTACAAAAAGTTGGAAATAACATTTTTCTAAATTTATTGTTGGACTTGTTTTAAGTGTAATATTATAAAAATATTTTTAGTTTAATTTTCCTATACTTTTTTATTTTAAAAGGATTTTTAAATTTCTCTTGTGGGCTTTTTATTTATCTTTATTCACATTCTTTTTATTTTATTTTTATTAATTCTAATTTTTTAGTCGATTCTTACCAATTTTTGTTATTTTTTGTATTTTTTACATTCTTTTACAGTTTGTTAGATGAAGAAAAATAGCATTATTCTCCATTTTCTTTCTATTTATTTAATTTTCTTGTTATTTCACCATTTTTGTAGTCCTTTTTTGCATTTTATTTATTTATTTAGTTACATTTTAATTAATTCTTTAATTTTGTCATCATTTTTCTGTTTCTGTTTTCTTTTCCTTCTTCAAATTATAATTGTTTAGTTATTATCTTGTAGTTACGAATTTTTTAAAACATTTTTTCGAAGCTTTTATCTACATTTTTTAAATTACTCAATTTTCGACTTTTTTTTAAGACTTTCATTCTTTTATTTTATATTTTTATGTTAATTTAATCTTATACTACTTAAATATTTTCATTTTAAAGTCGCTCTTCTATAGGTATTTAATAGAATTTTGTTTTTTTTTTAAATTTTATTCATTCTTTTTTTTAAATTTGTAAAATAATATTTTAATTTTTCAAATTTAAACAAAAAACATTTCTTTTTAGTTATATATATATTAACGTTTTTTTAATTACCTTCTTATTAATTTTTTTAACTTAAAAAAAGGTCCGTCAATAATTTAATTTTTCGGAAAGAGTTTCTACTTTTTTATATAAAAATTTTTTTATGTAACTGTTTCATTTCTGTGTGTTTTTTTTAATTTTCTTTGTTACTTTAATAATGTCCATGACTTTTTTTATTTAAAAGAATTTTCTCATTTTTTTCATAAACTTTTTTTTTCATCTTTTTACGTTTTTATGTTTTTTTTTAAATTTATGTTTTTTTTTGCTGTTTTTACTAAATTTTCTTAATTTTACGACCATATAAATTTAAAGATATTTTTTTAAAATCTTATCATTTATTAGACATAAGCTATTTGATTCTTGTTTAATGTTTTATTTTTCATTATTTCTTATTAAATGTTCTCAGCGTTCTCAGTTTAAAAAAATAAACTACTTACAAATAAACATTCGAAAGTATTATTTACTGATTTTATATATTTAAAAAAAACAAATTTTTTATTTAAATCGAAAAAATCCGAATTAAATAAAAAAAATCGAATTTTTTTTATTTTCTTTAAAAAAATCATGATTTTTATCAGTCCTGGTTTTTTTTTACACAAAATTTTTAATATCTATAATGACAACTGAGTTTTATAATTTCCGAAAAACACTCACGTACATGCTTCAATTAATTGAAATTTAAAAGTTTGGATTGACTTAATTGGCGTTTTGGGATTTATTTTAATTAGAATGATTTAAAATTATCAAATATTTATAATATTATTCTAGACTTTCCAGTCTTTCTTTTTTATATCGTTCTTTGACCATTTTAAATTCAATTTTTCAAGTTATCGAAGAATATAAGATTGAAATTTTCAGAGTTCATCTACGAATTCTCAGAATTTCTTAAAAATTCCAAGAAACATTTTTACAAATTCCCGGCAAATTTTAAGTTTCTTTCATGATATATTATATTCTCAGCATTTTCCCGAATCTCTAATTTTAAAAAAATTATCCAATATTTATGAAACTCAGGGATCACAGTACCTATTGCTACTGAAAAAGGTGAATAGGTGCGAATTTTTTCAAAAATAGGGGACAAAAAGGGGACACAAAATTTGCTTCAACTTATGTACTTGAAGATTTTATATGACTTTTTTATTTACAAATTTTAAATATGGAAACATTATACAGGGCTGCCAGCGGACTTGTAGATTGAAAATAGTACAAAAAAGTGACATTTTATTTTAAAAAGGTGAATAAATAGGGAGTTTTTAAGTGAAAAAAGTGAATAAACAATAATTTGCAATAATAAACAAAATATTACTGATATTAATTTGGGGCCCGCCAGCAGGCAAATAATTAATCAGGGCTCCCCAATATCAAATTTGAAAAAAAAAATTGTTAAATGAGAAAACTAATTGGAAAATGAATTAAAAATCAAGAAATGAAGACAACAATTTTTAATTTAAAACCAAATAATTGAAATTTAAAGAAAATAATTAAAAAATGTAAAGAATACTTGTAATTACAAGAAAATAATTGAAGCATGATAAAAATAAGTAAAATTTGACGAAAAATAATGATTCACATTTAAAAGAAAATAAAAAAAATTTACATATGTAGAAAATATGTAGAAAACAGTTAAAAAATTACCAAAAAAAAACTGAAATCTGGAAAAAAAATAATGAGAAATATAATTCAAAAAATGAAGTAAAAAAATAAAAAATGTATTACTTTAATTGAAAAATTAAGGACATAATTGAAAAGTGAAGAAACTAATTGAATAATGCCATAAATAATTAAAAGCAAATGTAAAAATTAAAAATTTATAGACAACAATAATAAAAAGATTGAAGAAAATGACATTTAAAGAAAATAATTCCAAAATGTCAAAAATATTTGAATAATGACAAAAATAATACTTGTCTGAAAAAAATAATTGAGACATGACACAAATACTTGAAGAATGACAAAAGCAATTGAAATTTGAAGAAAATAATCATTGAAGAATTGAAAAAAGTATTAGAAGTTTGAGGAAAATAATTAAAAGTTGAAGATATTAATTGACGTTTGAAGAAAATAATTAAAATTTAAAGAGAATAATTCAAAAATGCCAAAAAAATTAAATATGAGAAAAGGAATTGAAATTGGTAGAAAATAATTGGAAAAAGTGTAAAAAATTATAAATTTGAAGACAATACTTGAAAAATTGACGAAAAAATTAAAATATTAAGAAACTAGTTGAATAAATAATTGAAAGCTGGTTTAAAAATTAAAAATTTATAGACAATAATTGAACATTTGAAAAAAATATTGTAAGTTTGAGGAAAATAATTGAAAGTTGAAGAAATTAATTAAAGTTTGAAGGAAATAATTGAAATTTGAAGACAATAATTGAAAAATGTCATAAAATTTAAATATAAGGAAAGTAATTGAAATTTCTAGAAATAATTGAAAAAAAAA
Source organism: Ganaspis brasiliensis (assembly GCA_037103525.1). Classification (NCBI taxonomy): domain Eukaryota; kingdom Metazoa; phylum Arthropoda; class Insecta; order Hymenoptera; family Figitidae; genus Ganaspis; species Ganaspis brasiliensis. The sequence goes on from JAZKLR010000211.1 coordinate 3,568,117, forward strand.
TTGAAAAAGTTGTAAAAAATTAATAAATTCATGAGAATAATAAAAAGGATTAAGAAAATGATTGAAATTTGAAGAAATTTATTTAAAACAGGTGTAAATTTTTTTTAATTTCTTGACAATAAACAAATTTGAATAAAATAATTGAAATTTGATAAAAATAATTTTAAAATGTCAAAAATAATAAAAACATGAAAAAAATAATTGGAAAATGACAGAAATAATTGAATAATGACAAAAGTAATTGAAATTTGAAGAAAATAATTAAAAAAATAACAAAACTAAATTGAAATTTGTGTAGAAAATTTAAATACTTCTGACAATAAAATAAGGATTAAAAAACATAATTGAAATTTTAAAAAAATACTTGAAATATTACAAAAATAAATGAAAATTTGTGTAATAAATTAACAAATTTATAGCAATAATTGAAAGTTTAAAGAAAATAATTGTAATTTAATAGACTAATTAAAAAATGTCAAAAAATTTAAATATGAAGAAAGTAATTAAAGTTTCCAGAAAATAATTTAAATGTGTAGAAAATAATTGAAAAAGTTGTAAAAAATGAATAAATTCATGACAAGAATAAAAAGAATGAAGACAATTTTTAAAATTTCAAGAAAATAAATTAAAATTGGTGTAAAATTTAAAAATTCATTACAAAAAAATTGAATATAATAATTGAAAATTGTAGAAAATAATTCTAAAATGCCAAAAATAATAGAAATATGAAGAAAATAATTTGAAAATGACGAAAATACTAAGAAATATGACAAAAGAAATTGAAATTTTCAAGCAAATAATTAAAAAATGACAAAAGTAAATTGAAACTTGTGTAGAAAATTTGAATATTCTTGGCAATAATTTATAGATTTTAGAATATAATTGAAATTTTAAGAAAATAATATAAAAATGACAAAAATAAATGAAAACTTGTGTAATAAATTTAAATATTCCTGACAATAAGTTAAAGACAGAAGAAAATAATTGATATACGAAAAAATGAAATTCAAAATCTTAGAAATATTTAAAAATTGACAAAAGGACTTTAAAAATGAATAAAAATGAAAAAGATAATTGAAAAGAGATGTAAAAATTAAATATCTGTAGACTGTATTAAAAAAATTGATGATGTAATGTAATTTTTTTGAAAACTGAATTTTTTACACGAGATTTGTCTTTTGGGAGACCCCGAAAATCCTAAAATATTTTTAGCTTATAAATTAAAAAAGTTGGGAATTTATTTTTAAAAGTTTATTTTTCCCCATGTATTTTTAATGGGGATTTTCTATCGATTGATGCAGATTAATATAAATCAATTGGGCTGGGTTTTTATAAAATTTTTTTCTTTATATTAAACTGCTAAAAATTTTGGCTATAACTATAAACTTTAATACTGAAAATTATAAAAAGGGGAAATAGGGGACAATTCTTTAAAATAGGGGAAATAGGTGCAAAATTTTAAAATAGGGGGAAAAAGGTGAATAGGGGACAACCTGTGATCCCTGGAAACTTGATATTTAAGAGTTTTTGGAATTCCTGATTAAAAATCTGAAGGTAGTTTCGAAAATTAAGACAGTAAAAATCATAATTGATTTTGCAAAAAGGACAAATACGGGTGTAATTTTTTTGACTCTTTTTTTACAATAAATAAATAAAATACTTGATTTTTTCATGGGTGCAAAATTGAATGCAAAATTGTGTAGAACGGTGTAATATACGCAAATGTAAAGCTGGGGTAACTTTTTTCGGATTGTTTGTCTGATTCTTTCTTAAAATAATCTTCAAATTTACCAGTTGGATAAGGTCTTCTCGGATCGCCCTGTTGCCAGGTGAGTGGAGCGCAAACTGCATTCGAGGCACTAATTCTGTGAGCGAATTTGATCAATTCTTCAGAGGGAACAGGTCGTTTATTTGCTCGAGCAATGGACTGCAATTTTTGTTTCGCTTGATAAATAGCAGTAGCTAAAATTTGTTCAGCTTCCTTAAGTTGTCTCTGCAACTGATGAATTTCCTGATCTTGTCTTTCAACTTCTGCCTTTAAAGCTTCCATTTTTAAATTTATTTTCCCTTGTTCCGCTGCCTTTTTCAAAGTCTCCTTCAATTCCTTGTCCTTAGAAATCAATAATTCCGTCAATTGAGCGTGCTCTGTGCTCGATAGTTTTGCATGTTTTTGCACCACAGTATTTTCTATCATTTCCCTGAAAAGGCAATTTATAATTAGTTAAATAAAAGATTTGAAAATATATACGTACATACATAAGAAGATATAAAAATACTAGAAATTTAAAATAAATATTATTTTTAGAAACTTAATTTGGTTTCTAAAAAACTTACTAATTGTAGTAATTTAAAGTTTGACTAAATTAAACAATAGTTTCTACACCTTGTGTAATAAAAAATTATAAATATTTTAACAATAATATTTAAAATTAAATTTATGTAAATAAATAAATAAAATAAGTAATTATTCAGGGAAAAATTTATAAAATATTAGAATTAAACAAAATAATTGCAAATTTTGCAAATTAATTGAAAGAAATTAATGAAATCAATTCAAAATTGGGGAAAGTAATTTGAAGAATCATAGAGATGTTTTAAAAATAAAGAAAATGATTTAAATTTAAGAAAACCACTTGAAAATCTAAAAAATAAATTGAAAAAATTGAATAATGAAAAATTAGAGAAAAGAATTGAAGAAAACTAAAAACAATTAAAATTTACGATAATTCATAACATTATTTGGAAATTATGAAAAATTTTGTTTTTTTGAAAACAAATGAAAATAATTAAAAATTGAAGAAAATAATTGAATTTTTAGAAAAATACTTAAATATCTTAGAAAATAATTTTAGAAAATCAGAATAATAATTAATATTCGAGGGAAATGATTGAAAAATGATCAAACTAATTCAAAATTGAAAAAAAAATTTGAAATATGCTAAAAATAATTTAAGATTGAGAAAAAAACTGAAATATTATGGAAATAATTTAAATATGAAAAGTTGAAAACAATAAATAAAATTTGAGTTAAATAATTGAAAAAATTATAGAATATATGATTAAAAAAAGAAAATAATTACAAAATCACTTAAAAAATTTTAATTAACAGGGTGTCTATCGAAACAAGATTTTCAAATTCACGGCAAATTCCCGGTTTTCCCGGATATAAAATCACATTTTTCCCGGATTTCTTTTATGTAAGATTAATAGCTATAATATTAAAATAGTGAAAAAATTAAGTGCGTAATTTATAAGTTTTAAAGGTAAAATTGATCTTTGAAGAAAATAATTCCAAAATGGCAAAAATAATAGAAATTTGAAGAAAACAATTGGAAAATGACAAAAATAATTGAAATTTAAAGAAACAAAATAAAAGATGACAAAACTATAATTAAAAACTTGAAGAAAAAACTTGGAAAATGACAAAAATAATTAAAAAATGGAAAAACAAATTAAAAATTTGATGTCAATGCATAATTAAAAAATTGGAGATAAAATTGACCATGAAAGAAAATAATTAAATAATTAAAAAATCATAAAATTGATAGAAATTTGAAAAAAATACTTGAAAAATGATAAAAAAAATTAAAATTAAAAAAAAATAATTGAGAAATGACAAAAATAATTGAAAATCACAAAAATAATAAAAAAATGGAACAAATAATCGAGAAAAGACAAAAATAATTGAACCTTGAAAAAAATGAAAGATATAAAACTAATTAAAAATTATGTAACAAATTTATGATTTGAAAAAAAAAACACGTAAAAAATGACATAAATAGTTGAAAAATGGAGAAACAAAATAAAAATTTGATGTCAATACATAATTAAAAAATTGGAGATAAAAATTGACGTTTAAAGAAAATAATTAAATAATAACAAAATAATTGCAAAATCCCAAAAAATTTGAAATTTGAAGAAAATACTTGAAAAATAATAAAAATAATTAAAAATAAAAAGCAATTGACAAATGATAAAGATAATTGAAAAATGAAAAATTTAATGTAAATTAAAGTAAGAAATTAAAGAATCAATGACAATAATTTAAAGATATAAGAAAATAAGTTAAATTTGGAGAAAGTAGGTAATAAAAAAATGTCGAAAATATTGATAATACTTGAGAAATGACTAAATTTTTTGAAAATTTTAAAAGCAATTAAAAAATGAGAAAAATAATTATAATAGGAAAAAATAATCGAGAAATAACAAAAAGAACAGAAATTTGAAGAAAATAATTGAGAAATCACAAAAAATTTAAATTTGAAGGTAATATGTGGAAAATAACAAACATAATAAAAATTTGCGACAAATAATTAAAAAGTGACAAAACCAATTAAAAACTAAATAACAAATAAACAATTTGAAGAAAAGACTTGAAAAATGATGAAAATAATTAAAATTTGAAAAGAAATTGAGAATTGACAAAAATAAATGAAAATTGAAGTCAGAAATTAAAAAATTCATGACAATAATTTAAGGATATAAGAAACTAATAACAAAATTTGGAGAAAGTAATAAAACAACGTCGAAAATATTGACAATAATTGAAAAATTTGTAAATTAATTCAAAATTTTTAAAAAACAATTAAAAAATGACAAAAATAATTGAAAATAGGAAAAAATAGTCGAGAAACGACAAAAATAATTGAAATTTGAAGAAAATAAATTGAGAAATTACAAAAAATTTAAATTTGAAGGTAATATGTGGAAAATAACAAACTTAATAAAAATTTGCGACAAATAATTGAAAAGTGACAAAACCAATTAAAAACTAAGGAACAAATAAACAATTTGAAGAAAAGACTTGAAAAATGATGAAAATAATTAAAATTTGAAAAGAAATTGAGAATTGACAAAAATAAATGAAAATTGAAGTCAGAAATTAAAAAATTCATGACAATAATTTAAGGATATAAGAAACTAATAACAAAATTTGGAGAAAGTAATAAAACAACGTCGAAAATATTGACAATAATTGAAAATTTTTTAAATTAATTCAAAATTTTTAAAAAACAATTAAAAAATGACAAAAATAATTGAAAATAGGAAAAAATAGTCGAGAAATAACAAAAAGAACAGAAATTTGAAGAAAATAATTGAGAAATCACAAAAAATTTAAATTTGAAGGTAATATGTGGAAAATAACAAACTTAATAAAAATTTGCGACAAATAATTGAAAAGTGACAAAACCAATTAAAAACTAAGTAACAAATAAACAATTTGAAGAAAAGACTTGAAAAATGATGAAAATAATTAAAATTTGAAAAGAAATTGAGAATTGACAAAAATAAATGAAAATTGAAGTCAGAAATTAAAAAATTCATGACAATAATTTAAGGATATAAGAAACTAATAACAAAACTTGGAGAAAGTAATAAAACAACGTCGAAAATATTGACAATAATTGAAAAATTTCTAAATTAATTCAAAAATTTTAAAAAACAATTAAAAAATGACAAAAATTATTGAAAATAGGACAAAATAGTCGAGAAATGACAAAAATAATTGAAATTTGAAGAAAATAAATTGAGAAATTACAAAAATTTTAAATTTGAAGATAATACATGAAAAATAACAAAAATGATAAAAATTTGAGATAAATAATTGAATAATGATATGAATGATTGATAACTGGTGTAAATAATTAAAAGAATATAAAATTGAAAAAAAATAATTGTCAGTTGGTGTAAAGTATTTAAAAATTATTGATACATAATAATAAAATTACTGAAGAAAATTGCTGAAATTTTAAGAAAAAAAATTGAAAACTGTGTAATAAATTGAGAAATTGATGACCATAAAAAAAAAGATTGAAAATAATTATTGAAATTTGATAAAAATAATTTTTAAATGTTAAAACTAATAGAAATATGCAGAAAATAATTAAAAAATGATAAAAATAATTTAAATTTGATGGAAAAATTGAAAGACGACGAAAGAAATTGACAATACTGATTTAAAAATTAAAAATTTGTAGACATTAATTAAAAAATTGAAAAAATAATTAAAATTAGAGAAAACTAATTAAACAATGTCAAAATTTATTGAAATTTGAAGAACATAATTGTATATAATAATAATAGATAATTATTATTTTACTAAGAAAGTGAGAAAAGAAGTGAGTGATTTTAAAAAAATTGAATAAAAATGAGAAAAGTAAGTCACTGGCAGCCCTGAAAATGCTCAAATTCGCTTGAATTACTATTTTGAAAATCTAACTTCAGATTAATAATCAGGAACATGGATTACCACCGAGTAACAAGTTTGAAGTGAATTTGAGCAATTTTGCAAAATATGTCTGCCATATTGGATCCGCCATTTTAAATTTTGAAAAATTGGTAAATCTGATATCGTTTTCACATTAGAGACTTCGAAAACGAGTAATAAGTTTCAAGCGAATTTGAAGAATTATGAAAACGAATTAGCTGAAATTTTTAGAAATTCCCGGATATAATTTTTTTCCCCGGCAATTTCCCGGGTTTTTCCCGGTCCAACTAAAATCCCGGCAAATTCTCGGTTTTCCCGGTATTCCCGGTGAGTAGACACCCTGTAATTAAAGAGAATAAATATAAAGTCGCTGAAATAATCGAAAATTGATGAAAATAATTATGAATAATAAAAGAAAATAATTATTAAAAATTAAAGAAATTTTAAAATTTTAAAAGAAAGAAAACTTCTAGTGACAAAAATTTAAGGTGTGGAGAGAAAGAATGAATTAATCTTGTAAATTATTACACTTAATTTTTAAACATCATTTCTAAACTTGATTTTATTTTAACGATTTTAAATTGTTTTAAACTTTAATCAATATAGGAACTACAAGTTATTCGTATTTTAATAGTAATAAACTCCAATTATTTTAAACTTTTAATTCTTTAACTTTTAATCAATTCCAATTTTAACAATTATAAATTTTAAATATTTTCAAAACTTAACAATGCATATTTAGATTATTTTAAACATTAACCTTTTTAAAAAGCTTACAATTATTAATAAATATAAAAAAATTCCATTGTATGTTATATAGCTTCAATCAGCCCAAATTTTGAAAATAATAATTTTGACCATAATTTGAATGAATGAAAATTGGGACTAATAGAATTTGAAATAAAGTGAAATTTAGATTTAAAAGATTAAATTTGTGAACAGTTGAAATGTCTAGTTATTAATATTCACGTTAATAGCATTATTTTAAAACAATTTTCGCGTCTTTTTTAACATAACCTTAAAACTAAGAAAATTTCGAAAAAAACATTATGATTCAAAATTACGTACATTTCGATAAAGAAATAAAAGTTGTTAAAATTTGTTATTGTTTCTGTATTAAAAAGTAAAGTTTCTGTGAAAAAATTCATGTTGAAAATGAAATTTTCAGGTTATTTGGTAACTTACTTTGCAATTAATTCGATGTCGTCTATTAGGGACAAAAGTTCTTCTCTCGTGCTTTTATTCGCTGCCATGATTTGTAAATTATAACTGCTTTTTAGTTGAAAATAAGTTGTTGCACTTTTTATTTTATAAATTAACTTTTCTGGTCTTCTGTCAACTCAACTTTAACTGTTCAACAGTCAACACTTGTCACGTGACGTTCTGAACTCAGGGCCGTCTATAGTTTTGAAGCGGCGAATTTAAAAGTTTGATTTTAAATTAATAAAATAAATATATTTTTTTCATGGGTACTTTTTATCTGTTCTGTGAAAATAGGTTGTCAAGGAAATAACACAAAATAAGAAACAGAATTTAACTCTTCAATAAATAACTTTAATTTCCAAAAAGAAATAGAGACCACGAAAATTAAAAAAATGAAGTTAACGCTTCGAAGGACGAGCAAAATCTGAATAAGTCGACAGGGGAAATTGCACGCTGCCCCAAAAAGTTTTAGCCCTTCCCTTTTCCCTATGCAAAACAGGCCCAAAGGGGCGGGCGCACGCACAACTCCACTATATTCTCGAGAATATAACCGAGAATATTTTCCTCGCGGAGAATTTATGAGAATTTTCTATGTTTGAATGAGCTCCACTATGTTGAAACATAAACAATTTATTGAAATGAAAATGGATACATAACAAAATATTAATCATTACAAACTAACCTAGAAACTAACTATATAAGTCAATGATGAAGTGTAAAAATAATTATTAAATATAACAATTTTAATTTTAAAATGAAAGAAAATAATTTAAATTTGAGAAAAATACTTCAAAATCGTAGAAAAAAATTGAAAAAAATTAGAGTAATGAAAAATTGGAGAAAATAATTGAAATTGGGACAAATAATTAGAAATTTAGAAATAATTAATTCAGAAAATGATGAAAAATATTAAGTTTAAGAAAATTATGAAGAAACAACATAAATAATTAAAAATTGAAAAAATTGCATAGTATATACTTTTGGAAATCATAATAAAAAATGAAAATAATAATTAAAATTTCAGATAAATATACTTGAAATTTTTGAAAATTGTGCAAAAATAATGAAAATAATTAGAAATTGGAGAAAATAATAGAAAAATTAGAGAATTTTATTTTTAAATAAAAGAAAATAATTGAAAAATCGTTTAAAAAATTGAAAATTGAAGACAATGATCTAAATTTGAGTTAATAACTGAAAATTCAGAAAATTACTAGAAATATAATTAAAGTAATTAAAGGTTGGGAAAATAATTGAAAATTATAAAATAAAATAATGATAAATTGAAAAAAATAAATTAAATTTGAAATAAATAATTGAGAAAATTGAAGAATTTTTTTAAAATAAACAATAATAATTGAAATTTGAGAAAAATACTTGAAAATCTGAGAAATTAATTGAAAGAAATGAGAAAAATTAAAGAAACGTATAAAAGAATTGAAGAAATCTAAAAATAATTAAAATTTAAGATAATTAATAAAAAAAATTTGAAAATTATATGAAAATAATTAAAAACTGAAGAAAATAATTGAAATTTGAGAAAAATGCTTAAAAATCGTAGAAATAAATTGTAAAAAATTAGAGTAATGAAAAATTGGAGAAAATAATTGAAATTGGGATAAATAATTAAAAATTTAGAAAATTAATTCAGAAAATGATGAAAATTATTAAGTTTAAGAAGATTATGAAGAAGCAATATAAATAATTAAAAATTGAAGAAAATAATTGAAAAAATTGCATAATATATACTTTTGGAAATCATAAAAAAAAGAAAATAATTAAAATTTCAGATAAATAATTGAAATTTTTGACAATTGTGCAAAAATAATGAAAATAATTAGAAATTGGAGAAAATAATAGAAAAATTAGAGAATTTTATTTTTAATCAAAAAAAAATAATTGAAAAATCGTTTAAAAAATTGAAAATTGAAGACATAGATCTAAATTTGAGTAAATAACTAAAAATTCAGAAAATTACTAGAAATATAATTAAAGTAATTAAAGGTTGGGAAAATAATTGAAAATTGATTTTAAAATTTGAAACGAAGTATGAAATAAAATAATGATAAATTGAAAAAAATAAATAATTGAGAAAATTGCAGATTTTCTTTTAAAATGAACAATAATAATTGAAATTTGAGAAAAATACTTTAAAATCTGAGAAATTAATTGAAAGAAATGAGAAAAATTAAAGAAACGGATAAAAGAATTGAAGAAAGCTAAAAATAATTAAAATTTAAGATAATTAATAAAAAATTTGAAAATTATGAAAATAATTAAAAACTGAAGAAAATAATTGAAATTTAAGAAAAATGGTTAAAAATATTAAAAAATTATTTGACCAAATGAGAATAATAATTACAAATTGAGGGAAATAATTGATATATGATGAAAATAAATATAAATTTACGAAATTAATTCAGAAATAATGAAAATGTTTAAAAATTTAAGAAAATAATGAATAAATAAGTAATGTAACTATTTAAATTGAAGGAGATAATTAAAATTTGAGAAAATAATTGAAAAAATTACAAACTATATTTTAAATAAAGGAAAGGTTAAGAAAATTTCAGAAAAATACTTAAAACTTTTAGAAGTTTATTGAAAAAAAAGAAGAAAATAATTGAAAATTAGAGAAAATAAATGAAAAAGGATAAAAATAATTTAAATTTGAAGACAAATATTTTTAATTTATGAGAAATAATTGCAAAAACTACAGAATATACATATAATATAAGAAAATCATAGATATAATTGATAATAATTAATTGAATAAGGTAATGGAAATATCAGATAAATAGTTTAAAATTTTTAAAATTATAAAAAAAATTGAAAATATTTAAAAAGTGAATAAAAAAATGGGATATTTGAGAAAAATATTTAAAAATCTTAGAAAAGAATTTTAAAAAAATCAGAATAAATAAAAATTGGTAAAAATAATTAAAATATGATCAAAACAATGATAAGTTGAAAAAATCAGTAAAATTTTATATAAATAATTGGATTTTTTTAAAAATAAATAAAAATAATTGAAATTTGAGAAATTAATTAAAAATAATAAGAATAATTAGAAAACTGAAGAAAAGAATTGAAATATGATGAAAATAATAAAAATTTCAGATAAATAATAATTGCAATTTTTGAAAATTGTGCCAAAAGAATGAAAATAATTATAAATTGGAGAAAATAGTAGAAAAAATGCAAGGTTTATTTTTAAGCAAAAGAAAATAATTGAAAAATTGTTTAAAAAGTTGAAAATAGAAGACAATAATCTAAATTTGAGATAATAACTAAAAATTTAGGAGATTAATTGACAAATAATTAAAAGATTGGGAAAAAAATTGGAAAATGATAAAAAGGAAATGAATATTGCACAAGATAATTGAAAATTGATATATATAAATAAATATTTGAAAGTTCAGGATATTAATTCAGAAATAATGAAAATAATTAAATATTGAAGATAATAATTGAGAATAAAAATAATAATGGTGGATTAAAAAAATTAATTTCATTTTACCATAAATAATATAAAATTTGCAATAAATAATAAAATTGTTTTATTTTCGACGAAAAAATAATTTAACAAAATTATTATATATAATTCTGACTATTAACATTAAAATTCAAATCATTACTAATATAAGAATAACACTAGAGATTCTATTTTCGTACATTGATTGAGAAAATTTGACTTAATTATTTGATAAATAAATAAAAAACTTAAATTCTTATAAATTCTTGATTAGAATTTTGGTTGATTATATTTTCCCGGTTATATTCTCGTTCTCGTTACCGTTCTCCAGGTAATATTACTTCTTCGCAACTCTACCTGGAAGAATCTTGACCGTAATAAAACAATAAAGATCATGTTGAAAGGATTACATATAATTATTTCGCAATAACCTTCAAATTTCAAAGGATTACTGGGGTTTTCCGGTCCATAAATAAAAGTGATAAAATGTAAAGCCTGAAATAACAAATTAATTCCGGAATTTCCTAAGTATTTCCAATTCTAATACCTTTCTAGGTGCTTTCTGTATAACATTTTTATTATTTATTTATTCAAATAATGATAATTTTATAAATACACTTACACATAATTAACAACTCTTATTATTTTGACAAATGAACTATAAATTAAAAATTCGAACCGATGTTGGGACGGAACCCGCGAAGTACGCATTCCATTTCCTAACACTAACCACGAGGCCACGCAACGCTTGATTTTAAGCTTACAAACTCTCCTACTTATATTTTAAGAGGTTACTAATACCTTTCTATGAGGTTTAAAGAGTTTTTAAATGTCTTTTGTAAAATTAGGTTTTACGTTTCAAAATATGTTTTTCTAAGACCTTCTATGAGTTTTCTAAATTATCTTTAAATTGTTTTCCAAAATCTTAAATTTACCTTCCTCAAATTTTAATTATTTTGTTTAGCTTTTTCAGTCACTTTTTCAAATTTAATTATTTTTTCCTTGACATTAAATCAATGTAATTATTTATTCCTATAAATTTTATATAATTCATCGCAAATTTAAATTAATTTTTTTACTTTACAATTATTTTTGTCATTTTGCAATTATAACCTTCAATTTTTAATCATTTTTCATGATTTCTAAATCAATTTCCTGGACTTTCAAATATTTCAAATAATTATTTTGTTTAATTTTCACTTTCTTTATTATTTTGCAATGATTTTCTCCATTTTTAAATATTTTCATTATTTTTCAAAATTAATTTTCTAAATTTGCCGTTATCACAAATTTAGATTACTATAATCAATTTTCCATATTTAAAACGATTTTTCAATTATTTTCTTTTGCTTAAAAATAAATTTTGCAATTTTTTTATTATTTTCTTTAATTTCTAATTATTTTATTATTTTTGCATTATTTTCAAAAATTTCAATTATTATCTAAAATTTCAATTGTTTTCATCAATTTTCCACTATTTCTGCGATTTTTTTAATAATTCTCTTTAATATTAGAAATTTTTGGTAATTTTGTAATTATTTATTTCTTAAACATATATTTTATGATTTTTTAAATTATTTTTTTCAACTTTATTTACTGTTATCAACTTTTCATATATAAATTATTTTCATAATATTTCAATTTTTTTTCTGAATCTAAAGTTATTTGCAGAATATATCTACTACTTTTTTTAATTTTTAATTATTTTCCTCAAATGTTAAATATTATTCACATTTTCTAAAATTTTTAAGTATTTTTCAAAAAATTTTAATTATTTTCATCAATTTTCGATTATTTCTGCGATTTTGTAATAATTTTCTTATATTAAAATTTTTTAAGTAATTTTGTAATTATTTTCTTTCTTTAAACATATATTTTATGATTTTTTTCAATTATTTCCCTCAAATTTTATTTACTGTTTTCAATTTTTCATATTTCAATTATTTTCATTATTTTTCAATTTGTCTTAATCTTAAATTAATTTCAGCATATTTCAATTATTTTTTTCAATTTTAAACTAATTTTATCATTTTTCAATTATTTTCCTCGATTGTTTATTATTATTTTCATTTTCTAAAATTATTTTTATAGATTTTAAGTATTTTTCTAAAATTTCAATTATTTTCTTGAATTTTTAATTAATTTTATTTGTTTTCATAATTTTTAAATTTTTTTTATTAATTATCGTAAATTTCAATTATTTTTAGCTTTTTTCAATTCTTTTCTCCATTTTTTAGTTATTCTCATTTTTTTCAATTGAGATCTAAGATTTTCATGTATTTTCCTCAAATTTCAATTATTTTTTCTTTATTTAAAAATAATTCTGTAATTTTTTCAATTATCTCACTTAAATGTCATTTATTTTTTACAACTTATCATTGTTTTGATCATATTTTAATTATTTTCTTAAAATTTCAAAATTTAAAAACATTTTTCAATTATTTTCCAAAATTTATTTCCTTTATTTTTCAATTCTTTTCAGTTGTTGTATAATTATAAAATTTTAAACTATTTATCTGATATTTCAATTATTTCAAGTAATTTTCAATTATTTATATTATTTTTTTTTCTTCAATTTCCAATTACTTTCGTCCTTTTCCATAATTTCTTTAATTTTCCTTTATTTAAAATATATTCTGAAATTTTTCCTATTATTTTCTCAAGTTTTAAATTATTTATCTCAATTTTAAATAATTTTTTAATAATTTTTCAGTATTTTCTCTAATTTTTCATTATTCAATCTCTTTCAATTTATTTTTAAGATTTTTACTTATTTTACCCTTTACATAAAATCAATTAAATTATTTATTTCTATCTTTTATATTACTTATTTATTGCAAATTTAAATTACTTTTTTAAATTACCATTATTTTTGTCATTCTGCAAATATTATTTTAAAGTTTTAATCATTTTCATGATTTCTAAATTAATATCCAGAATTTTCAAATATATATCTCAATTTTCATACATTTCGTTCAATTTTAATTTCTTTTTATTATTTTGTAATTATTTTCTCCATCTTTTAATATTTTTATTTTTTATTAATTTCCTACATTTTCAGTTATTCGACTCAAATTTAGATTATTGTTATCAAGTTTCCATGTTATAAACGATATTTAAATTATTTTCTTTGGCATAAAAATAAATTCTGCAATTTTTCTATTATTTGCTCCAATTTCTAATTATTTTCTTTATTTTAGCATAATTTCTAACAATTTTAATTATTATTTATCTGAAATTTCAAATTATTTTTTCAATTCTAAATTCCTTTTCTCATTTTTCAGTTATTTTCCTCGATTGCTAATTATTATTCTCATTTTCTAAAATTATTTTCTAAGATTTTTAAAAAATTTCAATTATTTTCTTCAATTTTTAATAATTTTCATTTGTCTTTATAATTTGCAAAATTTTTTTATTAACTATCGTAAATTTCAATTATTTTTAGATTTCTTTAAACCTTTTCTCCAATTTTTAGTTATTCTCATTTTTTTCAATATTGATTTCTAAGATCTTCATGTATTTGTCTCAAATTTCAATTATTTTTTTTTTTATTTAAAAAAAAGTCTGTAATTTTTTTCCAATTATTTTACAAAATGTCATTTGTTTTTTATAATTTATCATTGTTTGTATCATATTTCAATAATTCCCTTTAAGTTAAGTTTTAAAATCATTTTTCAATTATTTCCAAAATTTATTTCCTTCAATTTTTATTTTTTTTATTGTTTTATAATTTCAAAAGTTTTTAACTATTTATTTAACATTTCAATTATTTCAAGTAATTTTTAATTATTTATATTATTTTTTGTATTATTTTCTTCAATTTTCAATTACTTTCGTTCTTTTCCATAATTTCTAAAAAATTTTAATTACTTCTCTTTAACTAAAAATTATTCTCTCCAATTTAAAATTATGTTTATCTTTTTTTATTTATTTTTTCTAGTGTTTAATTTTTTTTTTTTCAATGAACTTCTGAAAGTTTTAAGTATTTTTTTGAAATTTTCTTTAACTTTCCTTTATTTAAAATATATTATGTAATTTTTAAAATTATTTTCTCAAATTTTAATTAATTTTTTCAATTTTAAATTATTTATCTTATTTTTGAATTAATTTTTGCATTTAAAATGCGCAAATTTTCATGTTTAAGCAAATGACCAAATGTGTGTGTATGTGTGTGTGGCTTTGCGTGTGTGTATGTATGTGTTGCGTTTTTTGTCGACAGGATATCTCCAGAACGCTTTAACAGATTTTAATAAAATTTGTATGACTTATTAATCTCAGGCATATCTAAATTATGACACAGGGATTTTTGAAAATACTTAATCCAAATTATTTTAAGAACCTTTTTTCATGGAAAAAATTGTTTTTTGCAAATATTCTTTTTCATATCGAATTTATAGTCGGTTGTCCAAAATTCAAAATGTCGGATGAAATTTAAAAAGATCTTCAGATTAATTTAAAACTTGCTATTCAGGATTTCTTAGGGTCTCTGATTCCGAATTTAAAGTCGGTTTTTAAAAATTAAAAATGTAGAGTTCAATAAAGCGGAGAAAATTTTAAAAGATTATCGCGGAATTATTTGAAACTTATTAGGTTATTTCGATGTTGACATTTTTCGCTCTTAAAAAACAAGATAAATTAATCAATGCGTTGATTTATTAAAAATAAAATATAAATTTTTTGCTACAAAAAAGAGGTAAATATTATTTTAAGATTATTTTCGAAATTTGGAAAAATTATTTATTCCCAGGCTTGATAAAGGTTTAAGTTGTTTTCAGAAACACGGGGTCATTGAATCATCTCGATCGTCTGGATTTATTATATATTTGAATAAAGTCCAATTACAATATTACAAAGGATGTGACGAGATTCTTACGTAGATTTCAAGAGAACATTATTTACGCTCAATGCAACTGAAGGCCAGGAAAAAAAACATATAAATAAGCAGTTTATATGTACGATGATGCGTCAAGTGATTTGCTGGTAATGTATAAAAATGACTGTAACAATGTCCTTCACATCCTTGCGTTTATTGCGTGCAAGATTGCGTATAAATTATACGGGTTACACTGGGTTGTTAATTTTCTGTTGCGTGAACGGCCAACGAACGCTGACATTGTTTTTACTTTCTCCAAGAGTCAAAGTACCAAATTTTCCTCCGCTTATAATCATATTTCAATACTATATTTTCAATAGATTATACTTCGCTAGAAATTTCAGCAAAACTTCACTAGAATTCATTATTAATTATTAATTAAATAATAATAATCTCCGTAAACTCCTGAAGTTAGTTACTATTTATATTTATTATTTATTCATCTTCTTCTGTACACGTTTTAAATCCAATAAGCAGGGCTGCTTACAGATTGAATAAATAATGAAAAAAATTACTTTTTAATTTGAAAAACTGATTAAATAACTAGTTTTTAAGTAAAAAAAGTGAGTGAATAAGCAATAATAAGTTTGGTATTACTGATATTAAATTTGGGGGAGCCAGCAGGAAAAGCCATTTAAATTTGAAAAAAATAATTAAAAAATCTCGAAATTAATTGAAATATGAAGAAAATAATTGAATAATGAAAAAAATAAATAAATTTGAAAAAAAAAGTTTTAAATGACAAAACTAATTGAAAAATTGATTAAAAATAAAAAAAAACTGAAGACAAAGATTGAAACGAAATAATTGAAAAGTTTTACAAATAATTGAAGTTACAAGAAAATAATTGAAGAATAACAAAAATAATTAAAATTTGAAACAAAAGTTTGAGACTAGTGTAAAAAATTTAAATTTTGCGCACAATAGTTGAGATATTGACGAAATAATATTAAAATGTAAAGAAACTAATTGAATAATGATATAAATAGTTAAAAGCTGGCGTCAAAATTACACTTTTTAGACAATAGTTGAAAAATTGAAAATAATAATAGAATTTTCAAGAAAATAATTGAAACTTGAAAAAAATAATTTAAAAATATCAAAAAACTGTTTATGTGTAGAAAACAGTTGAAAAATGACTAAAATAACTAAAATTTAGAAACAAATTAATAGAAAATGAGAAATATATTAAAAAATAGATTAAAAAATAACAAATGTAATACATTAATATTAAAAAATTGTATAAAATAATTGAAATAATAAAAAAATAAAATAATAATAAAAAGATTGAAGAAAATGACATTTAAAGAAAATAATTCCAAAATGTCAACAATATTTTAATATTGCCAAAAATAATTTTAAATTGAAAAATTACTTGATAATTGGTTTAAAAAATTAAAAATTTGAAGACTATACTTGAAAATTTGACAAAACAATTAAAATATTAAGAAAATAATTGAATAATGACATAAATAATTAAAAACTGGTGTAAAAATTAAAAATTTAAAGACAATAATTAAAAAGTCGATAGAAATATTAGAAGTTTGAGAAAAATAATTGAAATTTGAAAAGAATAATTAAAAAATGGCAAAAAAATTTTGAATATGAAAAAAGTAATTAAAGTTTGAAGAAAATAATTGAAAAAGGCGTAAAAAATTAATACATTCGTAACAATAATAAAAATAATTAAAAACAGGTGTAAGAATTTTAAAAAAATTCATGATAATAAAAAAAAATTCAATAAAATAATTAAAATTTGTAAAAAATAATTTTAGAATTTCAAAAATAACAAAAATATGAAGAAAATAATTGGAAAATGAAAAAATAATTGAATAATGACAAAAGTAATTGAAAGTTGAAGAAAATAATTGAAAAATAACAAAAGTGAATTGAAACTTGTGTTGCAAATTTGTATATTCCTGACAATACTTTAAAGATTAAAGAACACAATTGAAATTTGAAAAAAAAATTAATAAAACTTGTGCATAAAATTAAAAATTTGAAGACAATACTTAAAAAATTGATCAAACAATTAAAATTTCAAGAAACTAATTAAATAAGGATATAAATAATTGAAAGTTGGTGTATAAATAAAAAATTTATAGAGAATCATAATTAAAGTTTGAAGAAAATAATTGAAATTTGTTGAAAATAATTGAAAAAGATGTACAAAATTAATAAACTTATGATAATAATAAAAAGAATGAAAAAAATGATTGAAATTTGTAGAAAATAATTGACAACTAATACAATAAATTTAGAAATCCATGGTAATAAAAAAAATTGAATTTATTTATGTATTTATTTATTTAAAGGTGAAAGCCTATTATAGTATAAAATTTAAAAATGTATTTCAAATAACAATAAAATTAAAATTTAATATAACAAGAATAATTACCATATTAGTAATTAATAGGTCGCATTCAATAATTTGAATAAAATAATAATTGAAATTTGTAGAAAATGATTCTAAAATGGCAAAAATAATAGATATGTGAAGAAAATAATTGTAAAATGACAAAAATACTTGAATAATGAGAAAATTAACTAAAATTTGAAGAAAATTAACAAAAGTAGAATAGAAACTTGTGTTGAAAATTTAAATATTCCTGCCAATAATTTAAAGATAGAAAAAAATAATTAAAATGTTAAGAAAATAATTGAAAAATGACAAAAGTAAATGAAAACTTGTGTAATAAATTTAAATATTCATTACAATAATTTAAAGACTGAAGAGAATAATTGAAATTTGAAGTTTTTTTATAAAAGTTATAGTTTAATTTAAACTGTATTTCATTTTTTAATCTTTTTCAATAAAGTAAAATAACGTAATTCGAATTTTTAATAAATCCGACTATTCGACACTTTAAATTAGTCTAAATTATTATTCATATTCATACAATTGTGTAATATATAAATTAGTATTATTTATAATCAATATCTCGCCATTAAGGCTACCTCATCTGCATATTTTGTCTGTAAACTAAAACAATTTTAAAATTTTCTGATAAAGAGAATCAAAATTAATTAAAAAAAAACAGGGACTACCTTCACTCTGGATTTTAAAGCGTGGACAGAAAAAGATAAATAAATATAAATACTTACCAACATCACTTCAAGTATTTTTGCGATTCTGAATTTAATTTTTTCAAATATCAATTATTCTCTTCAGTCTTTAAATTAATGTCATGAATATTTAAATTTATTACACAAGTTTTCATTTACTCATGTCATTTTTTAATTATTTTCTGAACATTTCAATTATTTTTTTCTACCTTTAAATTATTGCCAGGAGTATTTAAATTTTTAACACCAGTTTCTATTTCACTTTTGTTAATTTTCAATAATTTTCTTCAAATTTCAATTACTTTTGTCATTATTCAAGTATTTTTGTCATTTTACTATTATTTTCTTCATATTTCTATTATTTTTGCAATTTTAGAATTGCTTCTACAAATTTCAATCATTTTCTTTATTATTTTTATTATTATCATAAGTTTATTAAATTTGTACATTTTTTTAAAATTTATTTTAACAAATTTAAATTATTTTCTTCAAACTTCAATTATTCTCAATAAATTTTTTATTTATACACCAGCTATCAATTACACCGGAACACAAAAAAAATTAATTCGGAGTGCTAAATACCAGACTAATCAATTCTTACGCATTTTGGGTCATTGAATCCGAAACCGGAGTCGGTTTTCAATAGTTAGCTCTCATTTGGTTTCTAACCTCAAAAGACCAAAAATTTAAGTTTAATCTGCTGTAGTGTGTATTAAGAAAAAAATGCATGCACGTTTTTAATCATATCTCGGGAACTACTAAATATTTTTTAAGTTTTCTGGTCTTAAATTAAAGGTGATACTTCACAGTTTACAATAGTCCCAGACAGCACCATAATTATGGGCAAGTTAACGGGAAGTTAACGGCGCTAGGTAACAAATTTATCGAGTTTAACTTTAGGCTAACTTCCTGCTAATATATAAATGTCCGCCACATCTTTAGTTATCCAAGATAATTTCCCGTTAACTACAAATGTAAATTCAACGCAGATTATGAAATAAAATTTTCAGAAATGTTTAAGTGATAATTAAATTAAAATTTGCTTTTCATATTTCCTTAGAATTAGCCATGAAAATTAGCCTAAAGGAAGACAATGAAATTTCTCAGGAAATAAAGTGGCAAGTTTCAGTGAAAATAATTAGGCTATGTTTACTTAATTTATAGAAACAATTTTGCTGAAAATGAATAAGGAAAATTTTCTTAAATATCGAAATTATAGTTTTAAAGAAATTTACTAAATATTTTTCACTAAAATTAGACAGGTAAACTAACTTAAAAATAAATAGAAAGATATCCTGGAAAGTAGACTGTCAAGTTATTGTCAAATAAAGTTTACGTAATTTAAAAAAACTGTTTACTTTAAAAAATTATAAACTACATAATAAAAAATGCAGGCAAAATTAATTTTTTTTTTAATTATTACACTCATTTTTGAGTTGTTGACAGATTTTTGTTTTTGCTCTGAATAAAAAATTTTTGCCAGGGAATTTCGTTGTAAAGTCAGTAAAATGTCAGGGAAATGACAGGGAAATTGATAAACTGAATCTTGTAGCCAACCTGTTTAATTTTTTACTGCTTAATATACTATTTCTTATACAACTAAGAGTGAAATTATAAAAAAAAATTTAATTTTGCCTGCATTTGTTATTATATAGTTTATAATTTTTTAAACTAAACAGTTTATTTAAATTACGTAAACTTTATTTGTCAATAACTTGCCAGTCTACTGTCCAGGATATCACTCTATTTATTTTTAAGTTAGTTTACCTGTCCAATTTTAGTGAAAAATATTCAGTAAATTTCTTTAAAACTATAATTTCGATATTTAAGAAAATTTTCCTCATTCATTTTCAGCAAAATTGTTTCTATAAATTAAGTAAACATAGCCTAATTATTTTCACTGAAACTTGACACTTTATTTTCCGAGAAATTTCATTGTCTTCCTTTAGGCTAATTTTCATGGCTAATTCTAAGGAAATATGAAAAGCAAATTTTAATTTAATAATCACTTAAACATTTCTGAAAATTATATTTCATAATCTGCGTTGAATTTACATTTGTAGTTAACGGGAAGTTATCTTGGATAACTAAAGATGTGGCGGACATTTATATATTAGCAGAAAGTTAGCCTAAAGTTAAACTCGATAAATTTGTTAACTAGCGCCGTTAACTTCCCGTTAACTTGCTGATAATTATGGTGCTGTCTGGGGTTTAAGATTCATATTTTTTCTACAGTTTTTATGCATACTACAACAGGTTGAACCTAAATTTTTTGAGGTTAGAAAACAAATGAAGATCTAACTTTTGAAAACCGACCCCGGTTTTGGATTCATCGATCCAAAATATGTGCTACTGCACTGCTTGCTCTGTCAAAGGAATTGCGGACGTCAAACACTGTCCTGGGAGCGGGTCCTGTCCTATTTATGGAGCAGAACTTAACAAGTTAAAAAGAAGGAGCTAAGGTGTTTTCAGATTAACCTTCGCAAGAGGAAGCTAGCGAAAGATCTCATGTTTTTGACGGCCATTCAGAGGTGGGTTAATATACTGTTTTTCAGTAAATATTGTAGGAAACCGAACCATTCTGTCTGGTACCAGGATAAAACATGTAGATCTGGGATTCACGTGTGCATTCCTGATCTGAGCGTCAGCGATTTTCTGGAAACCGACAAGGGGTTCGTTTGGATAGAGGTGGCAGGTATACGTATGTATAGCTGCTACTTCCCTTTTGCGAATTCCCATAAATTGGGCTTACGTTTCCTGTTCCTTTTTCCCATTATGAGTTCATCCCGTTCATCGCCTACCCTTTTTTATAAAATCAAACTCTACTTTCTTCTTTCATCTTCTTAGCATTAACCCTTTTATTCACTAACTTTCATTCACTAACTTTCTCTCAATGTCTCTCGTGCCATCCTCACATCATCCTAACCTCCTCGTTCTTCCATTTACACGTTCTCCTTCCTGTTCATGATCAATTTAACTTCTTCTTTCTATATGTAAGCCTATTACTGGACACACTTTGATGTCCCCTTACGTATTCTCTTTCACCTGCCATCTTAGACCATCCACCCAAACACTTTCTTTGTCCATTTTTACTTCACTTCCATTTCTTCTCTCCGCCCACGCTGCTTGTTCCAGCATCCATCTTTTCCTTCTCTCTCTCCACGTTCTATCCACATCTATCCTCTCAACACGTCCTTTCAACTTACTCTTTAATCTAATAACTTCATTCTTATCTTCCTCCTCCTCTAATTCCACAATCCACAATTTTGGTATTTCCGTATCATCTCCCCTCGCCCCCTTAACATTTCTGATTCTAACCTTAGCCACAACCCTTAACAACATACAACAGTGCTTCTACTTTTTCTTTACCTTCTGTCCACCATACCTTCATGCCTCTGATCACAATATTCCTCTTCCTTTTCACTCTTTCCATAAGTTCTACTCGCCTTGATAATTCTTCCATTTTGAATTTCAGGTCCTCATCTCCTACTCCTCTACTCCTCTACTCCCCTCACTACCCTTTTTTTCTTCATTTAATGCTATTGTCTCCATTTCTACCTTCTCTCTCTGCAAATTCTTCTCATTCTCGCCTATATTTATTCCTTTCTGTACATTCTCTATTCTTTTCCACATACTCTCTTTCTCCTCTTCCCAACTTGCCTCTAACTCTTCAAACCGCTTTAAAATCCCTTTCACTGCCTTTCGTAACATTTCGATCTGCCTGGACCTTTTTCCTCTAATTCCTTAAAATCATCCATTTCCTCTCAAGCTTTATTGAACAGAAGAAACGAACACATGTGTGTTTCTATAAATATAGGATTACATATAGGATATAGGATATATAGGATCCCATGTGGGGATCCCTTACATAGGAACCCATGTCGGTTCCTACATGTAAAAAAAGACAAATAGGATCCTATAAGGGACCCTCTGTCAGATCACGTGCAAAATCATATGGGTTCCTATATCGGTTCCCATATGAGATTACATAACAAATAGGAACCCGTATAGGTTCTTATATGGGTTCCTATATGGGAACCTATATGGGTATCCACTCCTTAACACCATATGGTTTCCTATAGGATGCCATAGGTAATCCTATATGGATACCCATGTGGATTCCCAAAAAGGAATCCATATAGGTTCCTTATCGGCTACCATATGGGGATTCGCAATAGGGTTATCTTTGAACGATCGCCTTAATGATTTCGAGGTCGAAATGCAATCTCTTGAAGAAAGCATAAAAGCTTTCGGCGGGAGGACCCTCATAACGGGAAACTTCAATGGTAAGTGTTCCGAATGGGGAGAAACCCGTTGAGACAGGAGGGGCACTTTGATAAGCAAAATGGTGGCCAAAAATGACCTGGTTGTAGCGAACCGGGGCCAGGAGTTTACATATCGGCGAGGCAAATCAGGAACTATTTTGGATCTCACAATTGCCTCGCCAAGCTTAGCACGGAAAATCAGAGAGTGGGAGCTGCTCGATGAAACAATCTTGAGCGATAACCAGTATATTGACTTCGTTATCTCGATGGAAGAGCTTTTGAGGGGCAAAAGACCCGGTAATCATAGTAAGAACCCCTCATGGAACGTCAGTAAGCTCGATCAGGAGCCCTATTACGTAATTTTGAAAACAAAAACGCAAGTTCGATTTTCAAATTTTTTTGTGAAATGTCAGTTTGCCTTTGTGATAATTATGATCATTGTTTGTATTATGAAATCGTCACTATTTTGGGGTTAATAGAATTTCAAAAGTTTAAAAAATTAACCACTTCGTCGTTATGACGCCAAAATTGGCGTCATTCGTGAAGTGGCCCGGAGCGGTAAAAATGATTCAAAATGGCGTCATGACTATTTCTCGATTAATAATATCTGTTTTGATTTTTTATGTATGTAAACATAGTATTCTTATATTCGGTGATCACGAATATAATACTAAAAATTTAATTTTTTGAGGTTTTCATTGTTTTTTAGCAAGTTAAATTTTGACGATTTTCAATCATTTTCGCGAATGGCGTCATACGTTTATTCAGTTATTATCTTTCATTTTTGGTTTATTTTCTTTAAAAATTTTTGTAACAAATATATCGTCTTAGGAGGACCCAGCGGGGGTCATTTGTATGTGGGGGGAGGGGCTACTTGCACCCACGTGAAAATTAAAATAAAAAAAAGTGAAAACTTATTTTTGTCAACGAATATCCCGTTTTAGGATGATCCGCTAGGGGTCATTTTTATGCAGGGGTGACTTGCACCCACGTGAAAATTAAAATAAAAAAATTAAAAACTTATTTTTGTCAACAATTATCCCGTTTTAGGAAGATCCGTCGAGGGTCATTTCAATGTAGTTCAATGTATAGTCAGTTATAGTCAGTTATAATCGTCAGTTCAATGTTTCAATTTCAACTTGCACCCACGTGAAAATTAAAATCAAAAAATTAAAAACCTATTTTGTCAGCAAATATAGCGTCCACTACCTACCCCCACATAGAAATGCTCCCGCTGCCCCTTTCCTGGATTGACAAAAAAGTTTTCAATTTTTTGATTTTAATTTTCACGTGGGTGCAAGTCACCTCCCGCATAAAAATGACCCTTAGCGGATCATCCTAAAACGGGATATTTGTTGACAAAAATAAGTTTAAAATTTTTTTATTTGAATTACGAATATAATGTCAAATTGAGAATTTGACAATTGACAGCTGTCAATTCAGTTGTCAACTTTTCTAAAACGTGATAATTGTTGATGAAAACTTCCTCTCGCGGGTTTTTGGGGTCGCTGATTACGAATACGTTGTCAAATTGACAATTTGCCAATTGACAGCTGTCAATTCAGATGTCAACTTTTCTAAAAAGTGATTATTTTTGACGAAAATGAGAGTATAAGGGTTTTTGGGGTCGCTGATTAAGAATATGATGTCAAATTGACAATTTGACAATTGACAGCTGTCAATTCAGATGTCAACTTTTCTAAAAAGTGATTATTTTTGACGAAACTGACAGTGTAAGGGATTTCGGGGTCGCTGATTACAAATATGATGTCAAATTGGCAATTTTCTAATTGACAGCTGTCAATTCAGTTGTCAACTTTTCTAAAAAGTAATTATTTTTGACGAAAATGACAGGAATATCGGTTTTGGGGACGCTGACTACCAATATGATGTTAATTTGACAATTTGACAGCTGTCAAAGCAAATGTAGGATAAGAGCATATAAGAACATTTTTAATGATTATTTTTTTCTTCTTTTCATGAACGAAATTGAATAGCAACTTAGAAAAGGACATTTCATGTTATATATAGGTGTTTAACAAATCGTAGAAAAATGCAACAAAACAAATTATCTGTATGAAAGATATGTAACTTTAATAGAAACTTTTTATAAAATGTATTTATAATACTTGTATGTATTCATAAATTTATTTAAGACTGAATTTATCAACTTTCGTCAAAAATTCAAAAAATCTGCGAGCGACAAATCGCTCAGCGACAAACGGAAAGACAGGTTGTACAATGCGTAAACTTTTTTTTTTGCTTGTTACAATCTGGGCTGATTTTGATTATATGAAAGCTGTTAGCTGACAAATTCACATTATATTCGTAATCAGCGACCCCAAAAACCCTTATACTGTCATTTTTGTCACTTTTTTTTTTTTTTTTTTTTTGACAGCTGTCAATTGTCAAATTGTCAATTTGACAATATATTTGTAATCAGCAACCCCGAAAAATTTTATACTGTCATTTTCGTCAAAATTAATTAGTTTTTACAAAAGTTGACAACTGAATTGACAGCTGTCAATTGTCAAATTGTCAATTAGACATTATATTCGTAATCAGCGACCCCAAAAACCCTTATAAACATGTGTCACTTATTTATAATTACGGTTACTACTTGGGAAACACAAGTTATTTCTTTTATGTTTGAGGCGCCATCTAGGATACGCCATTTTAAATTTTTTAATTTTGGGACCAGATTCGTATTAAGTAGTAAAAAAACTTTTTTATCCCACAGGCACAAACATGGAGCTTTTAGATGCCTGTAGGCAGGGTCTAAACGCATTCATTTGTTCGACCGGGTAAAAATGGCTTCCATTTTTTCCCTAGGGAAAAAATGAACAGCTGATCCATGCATTTTTTCCACCACAGGGCAAAAATGGCCGCCATTTTTATACGGTCAAACAAGTGAATGCATTTAGACCCTAACCTACAAACATTTAAAAGCACCAAGTTTGTGCCTTTGGAATAAAAAGTATCGTAAGCAACACGGGTTCAAAGTCAGTCCAATTTGTTTACAATGATGTTTGTGTACTCGTTCACGTCTCGGGCTTCGCCCTCGACTGTCACTCGTACACAAACATCAGCGTAAACAAATGGCTGCCTTTAACTCCTTGTTGCTTAATATACTATTAAATTTTGTGTCCCAAAAGTTTTTTTTTGACTTTGATGTCCGTCTGGGAGCTAATTGATTTTTTTCACGATTTCTGAGATTTGCATATACATTTGGTTATTTATTTACAATAAAATAATTTTTTTTTCATTACTTGTATTTTTTCTAGATACTAGCATTCATACTAAAGAAAATAAGCTAAACTGTCATTTTCTTCAAAAATAAATACTTTTTAGAAAAGTTGACAACTGAATTGACAGCTGTCAATTGTCAAATTGTCAATTTGACATCATATTCGTAATCAGCGACCCCAAAAACCCTTATACTGTCATTTTCGTCAAAAATAATCACTTTTCAGAAAAGTTGACATCTGAATTGACAGCTGTCAATTGTCAAATTGTCAATTTGACATCATATTCGTAATCAGCGACCCCAAAAACCCTTATACTGTCATTTTTGTCAAAAATGATCACTTTTTAGAAAAGTTGACATCTGAATTGACAGCTGGCAATTGTCAAATTGTCAATTTGACATCAAATTCGTAATCAGCGACCCCGAAAACCCCTAGAGTGGTGTTTCATTTTTACATACCTACTCTCAATTTTGCTCTGGTGTTAAAGGGTTAGAGAGGGAATGAGGCGTAGCCAACGGAAGTGCTGGAAAGACCCAATTAGCGACGTTGAAAACGACCCATAGGGACTGGCTTTTAAGATTGTGACTAAGAAATTGGTTATTAAACAACAGACCCCTGGTCTAGACAAACCCGATTGGGTCCGTCAGTTCATAAGAGCCTTATTCCCGTATGTGGAACCATAGTCCCCGGTTGAAAAATCGCGTACATGAACACGTACACCAGGGAAGTCCAAGCGTCACTATTTCTACGCTTTTAGTGACAGTGTCACTACTTTCTCTAGGTCAAATTCGGTCTACAATAGAGACTTTATAGTCCCGGTCCTAACGAGGAGCCTAAACCTTTTAAACCGTATCGAGTTGAACGCGAAAAAAAGGGTCACATAAATAGCCCCTTCTCGGATTTTCGAACATCGACGAAAAAAATTTGCTGTCACTACTGCTACCGTAATGTCACTACGCACTTGCCGTTTCTGGACACCCCTGACGTACACGAACGCGTACATGACCACGTACATGAAAGCGTACATGTTCATGAGCATGAACAAGTATGTGTTCATGTACGCGGCATTGAAACATGAACATGTACACGAACACATATATGTTCATCCACGTTAATAAGTTCCAAAAACAATACGCATGTTTATGTGTATGAACGTATGCATGAACGTGTACACGTTCATGCACACAATTTTTTAAATTACTAAAAAATGTTAAACAAAGGTAAATATGCCTTTGGTATTTCTCCACCCTTGTTTCTGAAAAACAACTGCGCAGCCATATCTCCCATAGAAAACTACTGCGCAACGTTTGAAGTTTTGCAGGATTTTAATCATGTTTGTTTACATGTTCATGTGCACGAACATGTTAGTGTTCATGTACATGAACATGTATGGAATTTTTTACCTAATGGAGCTCATGAACATGTACATGAACGTATACGTGTTCGTATATATGTTCATGCACATGAACATGTATGAAATTATTGACTCAATAGAGATTATGAACATGTACATGAACATATACTTGTTCGTGTATACGAACATGTTTTAATACCGCGTACATGAACACGTACATGTTCATCCCCATGAACATGTATGTACGCTTTTTTGTACGTGTTCATGTACATGTTTTTTCAACCGGGATCTCGAGAGGACTATTCCTTTTGCCTAGTACGGAGCGAAGATCTTTTCACGCTTGAGGAGTTAAGAGCCGTGGAAAAGAGGTTTATGACTGGGAAGGCGCCAGGGAGGGATAGAATACCCAACGACATCCTGAAATTGGTGATCGATGTGTACCCTGAACTTTTTCTTAATCCTTTGAACGATTGCCTCAGGGCTGGAAGGTTCTTTATGGACTGGAAAAAGACAAATTTAGTTCTTCGCAAAAAAGGAGACAAGCCTCTAGAAAAAACGTATAGACCCATATGTCTTCTAGACACAATGAGTAAACTTCTAGAGGCTATAGTTTTGCAGAGATTTCAGGGTCTTCTGACTGGCGAAAATGACCTATCAGAAAACCAGTACGGTTTTCGTAAAGGCCGATCCACCGTCGACGTTATTTCGGCGGTGGTAGAAGAGGCAAAGAAGGCCAGAGAAGGCAAGGGGAAAACTAAAGTGTTTTGCGCATTAATAGCAATAGACGTACGTAATGCGTTTAATTCCGCGCGATAAAATATCTGCATCGAGTCGATGAATAGGAAAGGGATACCGACCTACCTGTTGCGAGGGATGGATAACTATCTTAGCGATCAGTGGATCGAGTATGAGGGCAAAACATTTCAGATTCGCGAGGAGATGACTTGTGGAGCCCCCCAAGGGTCAAAGGTAGGGCCATTCGCCTGGAACGTCATGTATGAAACTATCTACGGACAACAAATCATTCGGCTTCGTGGACGAAAAAATTATCGTATGCGGTGCGCAAACTACATAGAAATCCTTGGCATAAGGGTCAATGAAACTCTGCGACGAGTCAAGCGCTAGATGAACGCCAATGGTCTTAAACGGCTTTGGAAAAGACCGAAGCGCTGCTTGTCACGAATCGGAGATCCTTTATTGCCCCACCTATTGAGATTGATGGGACTGCAGTGAAATGGAGTAACACCATAAAGTACCTGGGCGTCGAGTTGGATAAGAAGCTTAGCTTTAACTAACATTTAACATCTGCAACGATCAAAGCCATCCAATGTGGAGGAAATATTTCCAGGCTTATGCCTAACATTGGTGGTCCCAGGGAAGCAAAAAAGAGATTAGTAGCGAGCATGGTTCACTCGAGATTGCTTTATGCAGCTCCAGTGTGGGCATCAGCCCTAGAAGAACACGCCATCCCTGTGAGACTACTTTCAGCCCAAAGAATAGTATTGTTGAGAATAGTCTCAGCCTACCGGACTATACCTACTAGCACTGTGCAAGTCCTAGCGAGCGTCCCACCGATAGATATTTTAGTTAGAGAGAGACAATACGCCTATTCCGTCACTAAAGATCGCGCAAGCTCGCTCCCCGAGGAGAACAGACGGCGACTAAAGGCCCAGATTCGTAGAATCGCGAGGAGTAGATTAGTCGAGGATTGGCAGGTGAAATGGAAAGGTGAATCTACCGGAAGGTGGACTTACCACCTTATTCCCTACCTCGCTGAATGGATAGAAAGAGGGCACAGAGAAGTTAGCTACTATTTAACACAGGCGCTAACAGGTCATGGTTGTTTCAACGAGTATTTGAAACGTTTTAAGTTGAGAAGAGAGGGATCGTGCTCCTCTTGTGACGCCCCCGTGGACACCGCGGAGCACGGGGTGTCTCTTTGTTTGAAGATATTGGGAGGAGAAAAGGGAATACATGTTTCGAGTGGTGGGTACTGAAGTCACCCCCGAAAACATAATTGACTTTATGTTAAGGAATGTGGATTCATGGCAGCACATTGAATCCTTTATCACCAAGGTAATGAAAACCAAAGACATCAATGGTCTCAGAGGAAGAAACCAGGGTTAAGCTGGAGACAAAGAAAAGTAAGAAGGTAGGGAAGAAATCCCTATAGAATCCTCCACCTGTCAAAACTTCGAAGCCCGCCGTTGATCTGTGGGGTTTTTCACCCCCAACGGTTTGTCGGCTGGTCGAGATATGATGCTGGGCTGAGGGATCTATGGGTATGGGCGGAGTTAGCACTCGGTGTTGTTGGTTGCTTAGCTCAATCGTTCCGCTAAATGTTAAGTACTCCTATAAAGCGAGGAAGGTTTAGTGGATATTACCCAAAGACAAGCTTACCAGGGAATATTTATATTCCCAAGTAAACTATTCTCTAGACTCGAGTTCTACACACGGGGAGCACCCTCTTTAAATGATGCGTGCTTTCATTCATTGTAAGATGTTCTTTATGATGCGTAAATGCATTTTCCAAACCTCGTATAAAAAAAAATTATTTTCTTCAAATTTCAATTACTTTTGTCATTAAGGTAGTATTATACTTTGTAAGCTGTCAAAGATGACTTTAAAAAACAATTTTTTTCTCGGTGATATTTTCATTTAAAGCAATAAAAGTTTTTGACTCATATTTTTGACATTTTTGTCTGTCAAAAATAAAAAAATAAAATTTTTTTGCTGTGCTTGTTTCATCACCAGGGGGCGCTAAAGTCAAGATAAAAAAAATAAACGATAAATTGGCGGACAAGCTACAGCCTCACAGAAACATCCGATCTGAAAAATTTTAATGTGGTTTTAAAGCTGATACATGTGTTTAGGCATCCCCACTAACCCCAATAAAAAATATTACAAAATAAAAAAATAGCGCCAATTTAAAGAAAAATCACAAAAAATGGGTATTTTTTTTATCATTTTTAAGTCGTTAAAAAAGAAAGAAAAAAAAAGTAGACAAATGAAATTTAGGGGGGATGCCTGAAGGATTTCATAACGAAGAAATTGATCTAAGGTTTTTGAAAATCGATTGAAAAGAACTCGAGTTATGCTGTCCGACAGTTTAAAAAACATGGTTTTGAGAAAAACGCGTTTAAAGTTTTGTGTGTATCGAGCCGATGTGCAAATGTATAACTTTAACATGTGTATAACTTTTTTATTTCTTCGAATTTTAATCTGCAATTTAGGAATTATATTCTTGAGGCAATGCAGACCACAAAAGTAAAATAAAAAAAGTCGATTTTTTGATCGATGCAAAGTATAATACTACCTTAACCAATTGATTATTGTTGGCATTTTCCAATTATTTTTTTTATATTCTCGTTATTTTTGACGTTTTAAAATTATTTTTGTCATTTTTCTATTATTTTTTTCATATTTTTGTTCCTTTTAACATTTTAAAATTATTTTTTACAAATTGCAATTATTTTATTTAATTTTTTTTATTGTCTTGAACCTTTAAATTTCCTACACCTGTTTTCAATTATTTTCATCATTATTTTCTTCAATCTTTAATTATTTTTTTCATTTTCGAATTTTTTATCATTTTTTAATTATTCTCTTCAAAATTTAATTATTGTCTTCAAATTTCAATTAATTTCTTCAACTTTCAATTATTTTCCTCAAACTTATAATATTTTTTTTAATTTTAATTATTTTCTTCAAATTTCAATTACTTTTGTCACTAATCAATCATTTTTGTCATTTTTCCTTTCTTTTTTCATATTTTTGTTATTTTTTGACATTTTAGAATTATTTTTTACAAATTGCAATTATTTTATTCAATTTTTTTTATTGTCATGAACTTTTAAATTTCTTACACCTGTTTTCAATTATTTTCATTGTTATTTTTATTATTGTTACAAATTTATAAATTTTTTTGCACCTTTTTCAATTATTTTCTTCAAACTTTAATTATTTTTTTCATATTTACATATTTTTTGCCATTTTTTAATTATTCTCTTCAAAATTTAATTATTGTCTTCAAACTTCAATTAATTTCTTCAACTTTCAATTATTTTCCTTAAACTTATAATATTTTTTTTAACTTTACAATTATTGTCTATAATTTTTAATTTGTACATCAATTTTGAATTATTTATTTCAATATTTCAATTGTTTTGTCCAGTTTTCAAGTATTTTCTTCAATTTTTAATTTTTTTAAAGTGATTAATTATTTTTGTCATTTCTCAATTATTTTTTCAAATTACAACTATAGTTGTCAATATTCAAATATTTTTGACATTTTGGAATTATTTTCTTTAAATGTCATTTCCTTCAATCTTTTTATTATTGTCATGAATTTATTAACTTTTGAAGATCAGTTTTCAATTACTTATGTCATTATTCAATTAGTTTCTTCACATTTTAATTATATCTTTAATTTTTTTAATTACAACCGAAACCGCAGTGGTCAAAACGGCCACCCCTCCAGAGGATCTTGACCTGGACGATGGAGTCGGGCAAGTTTTTTCAAACTTGACAAGACCTCTTGGTAGAAATACCAGGGATGCCGTTAAGGGAGTCCTTCAGACTCACAAGAGGGTTGGAAGGGACCAAATTGAGGCAAACGTCGCCTTGCAACTGGCATTGGTCCCAAAAGTCTTAAGCGTCATGCGCACTGCCTGTTCGAGGCAGAAAAGCATCAGCGTTGACGTTCAGGACGGTCTCCGCGTATTGGAGGCGGCCTTTGAAGTGATCCGCACAAATATGCGGTACTTAGAACCAAAAGGGTCGAAAATCCAAAGCAGAGAAAAAGAAAACGAAGTGGGTAGCCCGGCGATGAGCCAGGAAAATCCCACAAGGAAGACGGAGAAAAGGCGCGCTGCCGAAACGCATCCTGAAAAAGTCCTGAAAAAAGGGAAGAGCTCGGAGTCGCCAGTGCAGAAAAAACGGCAAACTCCGAGACCAGAAAAACCTGAAGCCATCATCCTGCAAAGGCGATGGCAGAGGCCGTGGCTAGCGATACAAGCGCTGCCGGTCCATCACAAATCGCCGCCCCTGTATGCAAAAATGACGGTGACTTCGAGCTTGTCCGAAAAAGAAGGAGAGAAGCTCGAAGGCGGCAAAAGGCCGCAAAGGCAGCGAAGGAGGTGGAGAAGGCAAAGAAAAAAGAAAAAGCGCCAACGAGGAAGCCAAGAAGCACCGAGACAGTCAGGATTTCGGCAACGGACCCGAATTCGTACAGCGAAATCCTGAAGGGCCTCCAAAAGTCCTTGAAGCCATAAGATTCGGGCACGGAGGTGATCAGGACGAGGAGAACTTTAAACAATGAAGTTCTCCTTGTCGTGAAAAAGGGGGTGATACCTCCAAGTTTGCGGGAGCTTTAACAGCTGCCTTAAAAGATAGGGCTACTGTTACAACTCTCGTAAACAAAAGAGTTCTCGAAATCAGAGATCTCGATGAAAGTGCTTTAAAAGAAGACGTCATCGAGGCTCTGAATGAAAAGCTCGGGTCATCCAATCCGGAGAGAACGGTCAGCGTCGTTCCCCGTTTTCGAGGAACGAAGTTAGCGCTGGTACGCCTGCCAGAAACAGAGTATTTTACTCTAATCAAGGCAGGAAAGATCCGGATTGGATGGATAAATGCAGCCATCCGAGAACACTTAGAGGTACCCAGGTGCCAAAGGTGCTTCGGTTTTGGGCACGCAACTCGCCTATGCAAAGGCCCCGACAGAATGAAAAACTGTCGGAGATGCGGCAAGGCGGGTCATATGGCGAAAAGTTGTGAGGTCACTGACCCTAGCTGCATTACATGCAGTGATTTGGGTAAAC
Source organism: Ganaspis brasiliensis (assembly GCA_037103525.1). NCBI lineage: Eukaryota > Metazoa > Arthropoda > Insecta > Hymenoptera > Figitidae > Ganaspis > Ganaspis brasiliensis. Next base: position 3,601,628 of record JAZKLR010000211.1, read on the forward strand.
AGGACCTCAAACACTGGGCCGGCAGTAACGCCTGCCCAATATACAAGAACGCACTGCAGAAACTTAAAAAGGCAAAGGCCTAAAGTTTCTGCAGATCAATCTGCATAAGTGCGTGGAGGCCCAAGACCTCCTAATGCAAACAGCCGGGGAGAAGAAAATCGATGTCTTGTTCTGCACAGAACAGAACAGAAAGAACGATCTCACTCCCTGGTATCAGGATAAATCGGGAAGAGCAGCCATTCAGATCTGCAATTTCGAGTTGCGGGCAGATAAGTTCCTGGAGACGAACAGTGGATTCGTGTGGGTGGAAATGTCAGGCATACGTATGTATAGCTGTTATTTTTCACCCAACGATCAACTGTCAACCTTCGAAGATCAGATATACGACCTCGAAATGACTTTAATGCTAAGTCACCAGAATGGGGCGAGAAAAGGCTCGACAGTCGAGGAATCTTGGTCGGAGAAATGATCTCCAGGAACAACCTAATGATTGCGAACCGTGGGAGGTCTTGGACTTTTAGGAGAAACGGTCAGGGATCGATAATTGACTTGTCGATCACAACGGCCCTCCTAAATAAACGTATTAAAGATTGGCGCGTCCTGGAAAATGGCCCAAAGTGGAACATTAAGAAAATCGACAAGGAGAAGTTCGGCCGGTCCCTGGAAGAATCCCGCCTCATAGAGGATTTGGGATGGGTGAAGAGGCCGAATAACCTTGAAGGGGAGGTGCGGACGGTGAAAAATATGATTGTCACCGCATGCGACGCGTCTATGCCGCGTTGTAGAAGCACAACCCCAAGAAGAAGAAATGTATACTGGTGGTCAGAGGAATTGGCCTCTTTGCGAAAGTCATGCCCCAAAGCAAGAAGGAGATATGACCGTTCAAACGGAGATCCTCTGCTGAAGGAGGCATATACAGAGGCCAAGAGAATCCTCAGGAAGGAGATACGCGCTGCAAAAAGAAAGAGCTGGAAGAACCTAATCGGTGACGTCGAAAATGACCCATGGGGTCTGGCTTATAAAATCGTTAACAAGAAATTGTTATCAAGGCAAAAGACCCCCGGTCTAGACAATCCCGATTGGGTCCGGCAAATTATAAAGGCTTTGTTTCCTCCAGCAGAACCATGGCCTAGGATGGATTGGAGTAACTTTTGGCACAAGAAAGGGAGGAAGTTTTCCTCCTTTTCAAGAAGAGAAATTCTTCCGCATATACGGAAGATAATAGACCCAGCAAGGACCAAATTCGCCGAGATGCAAGAAGCAGACTCGTCGACAGATGGCAAGAACGATGGAGCGGGGAGGAGACAGGCCGATGGACGTATCGGCTGATACCTACACTCGCCACCTGGATAAGTAGGAAGCACGGAGTGGTTTCCTACTATTTAACCCAAGCTCTCACAGGGCACGGGTGTTTCGGCTCCTATCTGGAGCGATTTAAAAAAGTCGTTAGCTTGGAGTGTGTGTACTGCAAGTTCCCAGTGGACGACCCAGAGCACACACTCTTTAGCTGTAAGCGTTGGGAAGCGGAGAGGCGGGTTATGTTTACCGGTGTTAATCGCAAGGTTACACCGGAGAAAATGATCCCACTTATGACTCGCTCTCCCGAGGATTGGCGAACCATCGAGACCTTCATACATTATGTTATGAGGGTCAAAGACCTCGATGGTCGCCAAAGAATGGAGGTCCCGTAGAATAAGGGAGAAAGTCGCTTTGACGACAGAGGATATAAGACTACTCCCGATGGCGATACGCGCGAAAAGTGCTAGCCGGGAGTGGTCTTAAGGTCCCCTAAATAAGGGTGTGTTTTTAGCGGGTCGGCAGAACATCGCTACCCCCGCATAACCCTGTAGTACGGGCTACAGGGTACCTGAAAGCAGGTTTTCACATCCTACGCAAAAAAAAAAAATTAATTATTTGATACAATTTTTTAATTAGTGTATTAAATTTTTTATTTTTTTAATTCATTTTTTAATATATTTCTTATTTTTCATTAATTTTTTTTTAAATTTCAGTTATTCTTGTCATTATTTAACTATTTTCTACATATATACATTTTTTTAATGTTTTTTAATTATTTTTTTTAAGTTTCAATTATTTTCTTCAAAATTCTATTACTTTTATCAATTTTTGAACTATAGTCTAAAAAGTGTAATTTTTACACCAAATTTTTAAATTATTTATGTCACACTGAAAGAAATAATTCCACGGTACTGACATAATTATGGATAAATCACCCATAATATATTGCTAATATAGATACTGCCATAATATATTTGTCTTTTAGCCATATGACTGGTGAAACTGCGATGTATATTTTTAGGTTAGAAGAACTGTCAGTGGCGCACCGATGCATTATGGGATATTCATTCATATAGTATTCGAAGTTCTACAAAAACTGTCAACAATAATCATATGGCTGATAAAGCTAGAGTATTTCTTTCAGTGCATTATTCAATTAGTTTCTTTAAATTTTACTTATTTTTTCAATATCTTAATTATTGTGCGAAAATTTACATTTTTTCCACCAGTCTCAAACATTTGTTTTAAATTTTAATTATTTTTGTCATTAATTAATTATTTTCTTGTAACTTCAATTATTTCGTTTCAATTTTTGTCATAATTTTTTGATTTTTAATCAATTTTTCAATTAGTTTTGTCATTTACAACATTTTTTTCAAATTGAATTATTTTTGTCATTATATTTAATTATTCTTTTCTACATATTTAAATTATTTTTGCGATTTTCGAATTGTTTTTTTTCAAATTAAATTAATTAATTAATTAATTATTTAAATCAATTATTATTATAGTTTAATTTCTAAAATGGATGGAAAACTAATCGTGCGCTTGCGCGCGTTATATTTTGCTAGTTGTAATAATAATGTTTTCAAGAAGTATTAAAATTAAGTGATTCAATATTTCCATTTATTTATCATTTATCAATCATTTTCGACATTTTCATTATATAAGGAAATAAAAACTGAAATGAGTGATTAGAAGTATGGAAAATTTAAGTTAATAAAAAATGTTGGCATATTTATGTTAACCAGACAGACTAATAAACTGGTTCAGTTTTTTTCCATTTTATTTTAGAATTATAAGTCAATACTTTGTTATTCATCACAAATACAATTTAGATAAAAGATGATTTACTTAACAAGTAATTTCGGAAAATTTGTAAAATCAGAGTTGTACTGTGTAGATTATTTGTTTGATTGAAACAAAGGTAACTAAAAATAATTTTTTTTTAAGTTTTTCTTTCAATCCGAGTTAAATAAACGGTTGAGTATTTTGTCCATCTAATCAGTTTGCACTTGAATAAACACTTTTCTATATTGTCTTTAAATCTCTAATTGAAATGTGTGATAACTAATTTTATTTAACTTTTATTTGGCGCAAAATGAGCTCAAAGTTATCATTAATTATTTAATTTCTTCCAACTTCAATTAATTTGAAATTTCCTTGATTAAAAATTTAATTAATCCACGCTTCGAGAATAGTAAATTTGAAAGCATTTAAAAATTTCTTCAATTTTTAACATTTTTTTTTATTATGATTTTAATTACTTGTTACAATTTTCAACTATTTTTATCATTTTTCAAAAATGTTCTTCAATTTCTAATTATTTTCATTAATTTTCAATTTTTTGCTTAAATTTTAAATTCAATTTCCTTAAGTTCCAATTATTTTCTTTAATTTTTTCAAATAAAAGTTTTCAGTTTTAATTGTTTCCTTCAATATCAAATTAGTATAATTATTTATTAATTAATTTTCTATTTTTTTCGTCATTTTTCAATTATTTTTACAATATATAATTTTAGTTTTTCAAATTGTAAGTTTTTTCTTCAAATTACAATTAATTACTTTAATATAGAATTATTAATATTAACTTGATTAAATAATGGAACGATATGAGTTTCATTATTGAATGAGATGAGTTTAACTCATCAAATTTGTTAATTTAATTATCAGTTTCACTATTTTCATCGTTTTCAATCTAACGTTTTTCTGTAATTTTCTTATATCTATCAATTATTTCAATTATTTCTATCATTTTTTAATTAATTTTTGGCATTTTCAATTATTTTTTAATTAATTTTCTAATTTTTTTAAATTTATCTCAAATTCCAGTTATTTTTTGCAATTTGCAATTATTTTTATCATTCTGCAATTATTTTCTATTATTACAAATATATGTTGTAATTTTTTAAATTATTTTTTACAAATTAAAATTATTCTCTTTAATTTTTAATTACTTTTATTACTTTGAAAAAATTTTTTCGAATTTTTTATTATTTTCATAATTCTTTAATTCATTTCCTAGATTTTAAAAATATTTTTCTAAAATTTTAATTATTTTCTATAATTTTCAATTATTATCATTTTGCAACCAATTTTTTTAATTTTTAATTTGTTTTACTATTCCTCAATTAAATTCCTAAATTTTCAAATATTTTTTAATTAATTTCTTAATTTTTTTATTATTATCTCAAATTCCTGTTATTTCTTTGATTTACAACTATTTTTATCATTTTGCAATTATTTTCTTTTATTACAGATATATGTTGTAATTTTTTAAATTATTTTTCACAAATTAACATTATTTTCTTCAATTGTTAATTTTATTTTTATTACTTTACAAATATTTTCTCGAATTTTTTATTATTTTCATTTTTCTTCATTTAATTTCATAGATTTTAAAATATTTTTCTCAAATATTAATAATCTTTTTCAATTTCAAATTTTTAATTTCTATCATTTTACAATTAATTTCTTTGATTTTTCATTATTTTTACTATTCCTGAATTAAATTAAAAAATTTTCAATTATTCATCTCAATTTTTAATAATTTTTTCAATTACCTATCATTTTCTTTTATCTTTTTGTAATTATTTTCTCCACTGTTTAATTAGATTTATTAATTATTTTTCAATTAATTTTTAAAATTTTCAATTTATTATCTCAAATCTATGTTATTATATCTACTTTTCAATTTTTTAATCGTTCTTAAATTATTTTTTCTCAAATTTCAATTACGTTCGTCAGTTTTAATTATTTTTTTTAATTTACAATGATTTTTACAAATTTTATATTATTTTCATTATTTGTTGATAAACTGTGAAAATTTCAATTATTTATCTCAAATTTCTATTATTTTCTTCAATTTTCGATTATTTCTATATTGTATTTTTTTCCTTTTTTTTAACATTATTTTTTTCTCTTTTTAGTAATTTATCAATATCTACATTTTTTAATTTCTGGTAATATTTTTCCCTTTCTAGTTATTTTTCTTAAATTACAAACATTTGTCTGGTTTCTAGTAATTTGTCTTTATATTCTAGTTACTTGTCATTATTTTTTAACTGTTTTTCTGTTTCTAGGGATTTTTATTGTGTTTAGTTTTTAACACCGAAGTTTAGTTTTTTCTTTACATTCATTTTTTAAAAGTTTTTATTTTATTTCCGTAGTTAGTTATCTACATTTCTAATTATTTATTTACACGCGAGTGTTTTTTTTCTGAATTTTTTAATAATTAGTTTTTATGTCTAGTCTTATTTAATCAATTTTTAGTTGTTTATTTCTTTAGCATCTAGTTATTTTGTCATTTTTTAGTAATTTTCTCATTGTTTAGTTACTATTTACATTTTCTAGTTATTTTTACCCACCTAATAATTCTTCTATATTTTTAGTTTTATTTTCATTTTCTAGTTATTTTTTAGACATTTTCAAATTGCTTTTTCAAATTTCTTTCTTTATTTTCAAATTATGCTGAAAAATTTATATACTTTTTTTCATAAACTCTGTTTATTTTCTTTATTTTCTAGTTATTTTTCACTTTTTAGTAATTTTTCCATTTTTTTAGGTCTCTTATGTATTTATTTTTTTATATTATATTTCATTCAAAGAAATGTTTTCAATTTCTAGATTTTTTTAACTTCACTGTGAGACTGAAGATTATTCATGAAAATTTTATCATTAAATCAGAAAATACTATTTATTAGATTTGAAATGAAAATTGATGAATTTGATAAATATAAAATCAATTTAATACATTGTATATCAAAGTAAGTGTTAAGTGATTACTTGTTTTTAAATAGTTTCCGCTTATTTTAATGAAAAAAAGTTATGTTTCAGGTTTGTGGGATTTCCAGTGGATCCCGATTACTGGAATCTGTAATTGACATTTTGAATTACTTAAAATAATAATTTTCAAAAAGGGAAAATTTGAATTTATTTCAGAGAAAATATTAACATTTTTAACCATATATTTTTTACATAACAATGAAAAATACGAGTTGAGATCGAAAATTTTAAAAATATTTATTATATATTTTTAACACAAAATTTGTGTTAGTTTATTGATAGAAACAATTTTTGTGATAAATCTCTAAATCTAAATTAGTTAAAACTAACTAATTAATAATTAGTTAAATTCATACTTAGGTTATGTCAGAATAACTAATGTTTTAGTAAAATTCTGCTTACTAATTCAGGTAGTCAAATTTTAACTTTTTTTTAGTTATTTTTTTTTACTAATAATCAGTCATGTTTTACTAATAATTTAGTAGTTTTCAACTAATTCAGATTTAGAGAGTAGTTAGAAGATTGATTGAGAAAATACAGGATCGACTCGGGGAATCCAAAGACGTCACTGTGAATCATATTAATTTTTTCTTTTTTTACATCAACAGTTACAAGTGGACCGTAAATAATATTTAATATCCTGAAGCAATTAAGCTGGGGATTTACGCAATTTTACCTTTTATCTCTTTTTATATATTGATATCCTCTTCTAAAGAAACAAGTTATGCATTTTATTTTATTTATTATACTTATTTACGCACGCTTTATTTAATTATTAATTTCTTTCTCATTATTATTTTTTATGACACATTATTTATTAATTAGTTTTTATATATCAATAGAATATTTTGACTAATTGAATTAGTAAAAGAAAAATAATAATACATTTGTCTTTTGCAGCAATTTGATATTTTATATTTTTTACATTTTACCCTTTTCCTGTTTTATCATTTTGTAATCTGATTAATTTTTTGTTTTTTTTTTTAAATAAAATACATTTGATTTTGGATTAATTGCAAAGCTTTGTAACATTTTAATAATTTTTGTACATTGAATATTTAGTCAGAAAATGAGTAAAAAAGTCAGATATTTTTTTTTGTTTTTGTAATCAATAAATTTAGAATAAAAAATTAATTGTTAACATTTAGAATAGTTTTTTGGAAAAATTATTATTTTTGCATTGAGTTAAATTGATTAATGGAATTTTATCAATAAAAGTATTTTTATTTTAGTATCAGAAGAAAGTACAATTTGGGAATTGATTAAGAGACGCATTGCACAATAATTTTTACGGTGTTTCGAGAAATTTGAATATATTTTTATGGTGTCTGAAGCAACTGATATAAGCTCTTTCGCAAAATTTCCTGTATTTATTTTCATCTCAATAACATTTGAGTATATAACATTTTTATAGCTTACCATAAAAAACGTATTTCTCGTTGATAGACATTTGATTTATGTATTATGAATTGCCAATTAATAAATATGTATAGAATGAAACAAATTATCGATAAATAATTTAGTCAATAAATCATCGGTTCATAGGCGTAACTATAACATTTTTGTAGGGTCCAGGCCTTTAATTTAAAAGTATAATTTGTGTTTTTTGGTGCTCCAGAAAAAGATCAACTTTTAATTTTCAATAACGCAACCCAAAAATACAGATCTTTGGTTTAGTAAAAAAAAGATGCGCATATTTTTGATTAATTTTTTAAACCATTTTTAAAGGTTGCGATATATTTAATTTTGAGACTGGTGTAAAAAATTTTAAATTTCGCACAATAATTAAGATATTGAAGAAATAAGTGTAAAATTTAAAGAAACTAATTGAATAATGACATAAATAATTATAAAAGCTGGTGTAAAAATTACACTTCTTAGACTATAGTTGAAAAATTGAAAAAAGTAATAGAATTTTGAAGAAAATAATTGAAACTTGAAAAAAATAATTAAAAAATATAAAAAAAATGTATATAGGTATGTAGAAAATAGTTGAATAATAACAAAAATAACTGAAACTTAGAAAAAAGGTACCTAATGAAAACTGAGAAATATATTCAAAAATGAGGTAAAAAAATGAAAAATTTAATACATTAATTAAAAAATTGTATCAAATAATTAAAAAATTAATGATATAATTAAAATGTGAAGAAACTAATTGAATAATGACATAAATAATTGAAAACTGATCTTCAAAAGTTAATAAATTCATGACAATAATAAAAAGCTTGAAGAAAATGACATTTAAAAAAAATAATTTCAAAAAGTTAAAATTATTTGAATATTTACAAAAATAGTTGTAATTTGAAAAAATAATCGAGAAATGACAAAAATAATTGATAATTTTAAAAAAGTTAAAAATTTGAAGAAAATACTTGAAAACTTGACAAAACAATTGAAATATTGAAAAAAATAATTAAAAACTGGTGTAAAAATTAAAAAATTATAGACAATAATTGTAAAGTTAAGAAAAATATTATAAGTTTGAGGAAAATAATTGAAAGTTGAAGAAATTACTTGAAGTTTGAAGACAATAATTAAATTTTGAAAAGAATAATTAAAAAATGTCAAAAAATATGTAAATATGAAAAAAATAATTAAAGTTTGAAGAAAATAATTGAAAAAGGTGTAAAAAATTAATAAATTTGTAACAATAATAAAAATAACAATGAAAATAATTGAAAACAGATGTAAGAAATTTAAAAGTTCATGACAATAAAAAAAATTGAATAAAATAATTGCAATTTGTAGAAAATAATTGAAAACTAATATAATAAATTTAAAAATTCATGGCAAAAAAAATTGAATTTATTTATTTATTTATTTATTTATTTACAGACAAAAGCTCATTGCAATATAAAATTTAAAAATTTATTTCAAGTAACAATAAAATTAAAATTTGATAAATCAATAATAATTACTATATTAAATATTAATATGTCGTATTTAATAATTTAAATAAAAAAATAATAATTGAAATTTGCAGAAAAAAATTCTAAAATTGCGAAAATAATAGATATGAAGAAAATAATCGTGAAATGACAAAAATACTTGAATAATGACAAAAGTAATTAAAATTTGATGAAAATTATTGGAAACTAACAAAAGTAGAACAGAAACTGGTGTTGAAAATTTAAATATTCCTGGAAATAATTTGAAGATAGAAAAAAAAAATTCAAAAATGACCGAAGTAAATGAAAACTTGTGTAATAAATTAAAATATTCATGATAATAATTTAAAGACTGAAGAGAATAATTGATATTTGAAAAAATTAAATTCAGAATCGCAAAAATACTTGAAAATTGACAAAAGTACTTTAAAAATGACAAAATAACGTCATTCAAATTTTTAATAAATTCGACTATTCGACACTTTAAATTAATCTAAATTATTATTAAAATTCATATAAGTGTATAATATATAAATTATTGTTAGTCATAATCAATATCTCGTCATTAAGGCTACCTCATCTGCATATTTGTTTGTAAACTAAAACAGTTTTAAAATTTCCTGATAAAGAGAATCAAAATTAATTAAAAAAGAGGGACTAACTTCCCTTTGGATTTTAAAACGTGGACAGAAAAAATTGAATAATAAATATAAATAGTAACTAACTTCACTTCAAGTTTTAAACCTTGGGAGAAAAAAATGAATAAATATAAATAGTAACTAACTTCAGGAGATTACAGAGATTTTTAATATAATTTTCAATTATTTTTCCAGGAATATCATCAATTTATAATTTTAATCCTTTAAATTCAATTGTTCTTGTCATTTTTAAGCACTTTTTTCAAATTTCAATTTTTTAAAAGTATGTTTAAATGCAATTTCTTTATTTATCAATTATTTTCTTTATTTCTGATATTTTTCTTTACTTTAAATCTGTTTTGATTACAACTTCAATTACTTATTCTATTTTTAAATGAGTTTCTTCAATTATTTTCTACAAATAAACTTTAACTCGTAATTTATATATTTTTTAATTATATTGATCATTTTATACTGAATTTATTCAAATAAAGCTTTCTTTTACAATTTTAAATTATTGTTTTTAATTGGAATTATTTTTCTTATTTTTCAATGTTTCTTTTCAATTTTCGATTATTCTTTTTCTTTCAATTATTTTCGGCATTTTTATTGAATGCCTTGAATTCTTAATTATTTTTCCCATTTTATAAATTTTTGCCTTCCATTGAAATGTTTTCCTAATTTTCAAATTAATTGTGATGTTTTTTATTTTCTCTCTTCGATTTTCATTTAATTTGTTTAATTTACTTTATTTTAATTACACTTTTAATTTTTAAACTAATTTTCTTCAATTTTCGGCAATTTTCTTCTGCTTTCAATTATTTATTTTTTGAATTTTTAATCAAAATTTAAATTTTGTAATTATGTTTGTTAATAAATAATTATATTCTTCAATTCGAATTGTTTTTACCATTTTGAAATAATTTCATTTAATTTTCGGTTTTTTCTTTAATTTTTTACTTGTATATTTTTAATTATTTTGGATATTTTTTGGCAAACGGAATTCTTCAATTTTATAATATTGTCTTGAATTTAAATTATTTTTGTGTTTTCAAATTTAATTTCTTAAATTTTTCTTCTCATTTCAAAATGAATGTTTTATCCTTTTGCAATTATTCTCTTAAATTATCACTTTTTCTTTCTTCAGTTATAAACTGTTGTAATCAATTTCAATTACTTTGGTCATTTTTAGTATATTTCTTCTTCATTCAATTATTTTTTACAATTTTAACTTGAAACGTACAATTTTCAATTATGTTTGATATTTTTTAACGAGATTCTTCAGCTTTCAGTTTCTGTCTTCAATTTTCAGGTATTGTCTTAAATATTCAATTATTTTATTCAATTTCTGTTTATTTTTTAATTTTTCACATTTGAAACATTTTATTTTCAGCGATTTTAAAGTATTGTTTGAACAATTTGAATTGTGTTTTCTAGGTGATTCTAAAATTTCAATTTCATTCTTAATTTATTTTAGAATATTTTTCTTTAATTTTCAATTACTTTTAAGGTTTTCTTAATTTTTTAGTATTTTATTTGAAATTTCTGTTCTTATTAATTTTATATTCGTAGTATTTTAAATTTTCTAACAATTGAAAATTTCTTTTAATTATTTATCAATTTCATCAATATTTTTCTTAATTTTTCAAAAATATTTTCCATTTGCTTAGGTAGCCTAAAAACTTAATTTTTTTGTCACTTTTTTAGCTAATGTCTTCAATTTGTAAGATATTTCTTTAAAAAATAATTATTATTTTTAGTTTGATTATTTTTCTCATTTTTAAATTAAAAAAAAGTGTGTTTTAAAGATTTTCTTTCATTTTTTATTATTTTCTTAAAATTAACTTGTAATCAATAATTTTATATTATATTTGTTATTTTAAAATTAATTTCTTTAATACTTTATTTTTTCTTCTCTTCTGCAATTTTGTTTTCAATTTAATTTTTTTGTCATTACTTAATTACCTTCTTTTCAAAATTATTTTCTTCAATTTTCAGTTAATTTAGTCATAATGATGTTGTTTTCTTGAAATTTCAATTATTTTCTTCAAATTTCAATTACAATTTTTGATTTTTAATCTTGTCTTTAATTTCTTATGGAATTTCGGTTCCTTTCATAAATTTAAAGTATTGTCTTCAAGTGCAATCATTTTTCTTATTTTTAAATTAAGTTTTCCAAATTTCGTCTATTTCTCATCTGTTAATTATTATTTTCGTATATTCTAACTTATAATCTTTTATTTTCGATTATTGTTTTAATGAATTTCTTCAGTTTTTAATTTAAATTTTTGTTATTTTAAAATTAGTTTTTTCGTTTTTAAATTATTCTCCTTAATTTTTACTTTTATTTTCTTCAATTTAAAATTGTTGCCTCGAAGCCCTCAAATCCAAGTTACGCCACTATTTTGGAGGTTACTATTGACATCAGAAGATGAGATTTCGAAATTTAAATATATATATATAAAGAGTGACAAAAAGTCAATTAATCTTTTTTTTTAACTGAGTAAAGTTGCTAAGATTTTATTGTGCGCAAAAATAACTTGCATTTATTATTTACAAATATCCTTATTATCTGAAATACATTTTAAATCCTCATTATTTCTATAGGATGGGCCAGAGAGTTTTTTAGGTGGTCCCCATGTAGTTACGCCTATGCATCGGTTAGAAAACTGTTTTAAATCAAATATACAAATAACAAAATATAAGATAAAAATATTTTTCTTAAATGCATTCAATTTTTTATTATTAATAAAATAAAGAGCCAAAATAATTCATTTCACTTTATAATTATTTTATAATTACCTATTGTTTTAATTTTACTATTATTTTTTTTTTTGTTAATCGGAATTTTGAATTTAAGTTTAATTTAAAGTATTTATAGCAATCACAAACTTAATGCATTTTTCTATCGTCGAAAGATAAAATTATTCTTTTTCTGTTGCATATAAAAAGGGTGACTGGACTTGAATGATTATAATTATATGTTATGACAAAATATTGAGTTCTTTGTGAAAAGGAATTTTAAAATCAACTGCTACTGTAATAATGTAAACTCATACGTGTTAAAAGTAGATTAAAATATAGATAGCCTGAGAATAAAAATATCACACTCTATTAAAGTATTTGACTTTTGTGTAAATCACGTAAAATTTTTCTTTTATGAGGAAGCAAAAATAGAATTTTCAATGCAAAAAAAAAAACATTTTTTTTACGAGTATTTGATCAATTATAAACTTTATATACATGAATCGATTGGTTTTGAGATAAGGAATATGTACTTTGAATTCATTAAGTTGTATTAGTAGCAGGCAAAAAAATTTTTTACAAAAAACAATTTTTGTCGTTAAAAAAAGGCGCTCAAAAAAATATGGTTGGTTATTTTCGAAAATCCCTGTGTGTAAATTTAGATATTCATGAGCTCAATAAGTCATCCAAATTTTATTAAAATCCGTTGAAGCGTTCTCGAGATATCATAGTTTCAAAAAATCTACACACACACGCACCAGTGGCGTAACTATTAAGGGGCAAAGTGGGACAGTGCTCCGGGGCCTTTGAGCTCAGGGGGCCCTCAGTTAACCCTAATAAACCTTTTTTATAGGACAAAATTTATAAAATTTTAAAATTAAAAAACAATTGCAAGAAATAATTGAAATTAAAAAAAATAATTGCTGATTTTTCAAATCAATTGAAAAAAAATGATAGAAATTAAAAATGGGGGAAAGTAATTTAAAAAAATGATTGAAAATTGAGATAAATAATATAAAATTGAAAAAAATAAATGAAATTTGAGAAAATAATTGACAAAATTACATAATATATTTTAAATGAAGGAAAGTTAAAGAAAATTTCAGAAAAATACTTAAAACTTTCCGAAAAAAAATAATTAAAAATTAGAGAAAATAAATGAAACAAGAAAACCATAATTTTAAATTGAAGAGAATAATTTTTAATTAAACAGATTTAATTATAAACTTTTTGGAAATTATGAAAAAGAACTAAAGTAACTAAAAATTAAAGAAAATAATATAAAAAATAATATAAATAATTGAAAATTGAATGAAATAATTGAAATCTCAGATAAATAGTTTAAAATTTTGGAAAATAATTGAAAAATGATTTTTCAATTTGCAACTTGATGAAAATAATTGAAATATGATACAAACATTGATATGTTGTAAAAAATAAATCACATTTGAGTGAAATAATTGAAAAAATTACAAAATATTCTTAAACAAAAAAAAATAATTGAATTTTGAGAAAAATACATGAAGATCTTAGAAATCAATTAAAAAAAAAATAAATAAATAAAAATTAGAGAAAAAAATTGAAGAAAGCTAAAAATAAATGAAATTTACGACAATTAATAAAAAAAATTTGGAAATTATGAAAACAAATGAAAATAATTAAAAATTAAAGAAAATAATTGAAGTTTTAGAAAAATACTTAAAAATTTTAGAAAATAATTTTAGAAAATGAGAGTAACTAAAAATTGGAGAAAAGACTTCAAGAATGCTAAAAATAATTGAAATTTATGATAATTAATAAAATCTTTTGGAAATTATGAAAACAAAGAAAATTAATTAAAAATTAAAGAAAATAATAGAAATTTGAGAAAAATACTTAAAAAATTTTAGAAATTAATTTTATAAAATGTGAAAAACTAAAAATTGGAGAAAAGTCTGGAAGAAAGCTAAAAATAATTGAACTTAACGATAATTAATAAAAAAAATGTGAAATTCTGATAACAAATGAAAATAATTAGAAATTGAAGAAAATATTTAAATTTTCAGAAAAATACTTAAAAATCTCAGTAAATAATTTTAGAAAATGAGAGTAATAATTAACAATCGAGAAAAATAATTGAAAAATTATAAAAATAATTCAAAATTGAAAAAAATAATTGAAATAATGCTGAAAATAATTTAAGATTGAGAAAGAAAATTGAATTATGATGAAAATAATTTAAATATGTAAAATTGAAAACATTCAATAAAATTTGAGAGAAATAACTCAAAAAATCATAGAGTTCATGTTTAAAAAAATTATAATTACAAAATTACTTAAAAAATTTTAATTGAAGAGAATAATTAAAAAATCGCAGAAATAACGAAAATTGATGTAAATAATTGCAATATCGGATAAATACCTAATTGAAATTTTTAAAAGTAATGATGAAATAATGAATATAATTATAAATTGATGAAAATCAAGAAAAATTGCAGAATTTATTTCTAAGCAAAAGAAAATAATTAAATAATCGTTATATAGTGGAAAGTTGATGACAATAATCTAAATTTGAGATAATAACTCAAAATTTAGGAAATTAATTGCATGTGTATATATTTTTTTCTGAAAATTCAAATATTTTCTTAAATTTTTAATTAATTTCATTTGTTATCAGAATTTCAAAAATTTTTTTATTAATTATCGTTAAGTTCAATTATTTTTAGCTTTCTTTCAGACTTTTCTCCAATTTTTAGTTTTTCTCATTTTATAAAATTAATTTCTAAAATTTTTTAAGTATTTTTCTCAAATTTTTTTTATTTTCTTCAATTTTTAATTATTTTTCTTTGTTTTCATATTTTCCAAAAAATTTTATTAATTATCGTAAATTGCAATTATTTTTATCATTCTTCCAGTCTTTTCTCCAATTTTTAGCTATTCTCATTTTCTAAAAATATTTTCTAAGATTTTTAAGAACTTTTCTAAAATTTTAATTATTTTCTTCAATTTTTAATTATTTTAGCTTATTTCTTCAATTCTTTTCTCCAATTTTTAGTTATTTTCTTTTTTTTTAATTGATTTCTAATATCTTTATGTAGTTTTTTCAAATTTCAATTATTTTTTCTTTATTTAAAAAAAATTCTGTAGTTTTTTTCAATTATCTTACTTAAATGTTATTTATTTTTTACAACTTATCATTGTTTGTATCATATTTTAATTATTTTTGGCAAGTTATAAAATTTAAAAACATTTTTCAATTATTTCCTAAAATTTATTTCCTTCAATTTTCAATTCTTTACATTTGTTTCATAATTTCAAAAGGTTTTAACTATTTATCTAACATTTTAATTATTTCATTATTTATAATATTTTTTATATTATTTTCTTCCATTTTCAATTACTTTCGATCTTTTTCATAATTGCCAAAAAGTTTTTACTTATTTCTCTTTAATTAAAACTTGTTCTGTTCAATTTTGCTTCCTCATAGAGGAAGCTTTGTGATCGTTAAGATTTTCGATTTTCCAAAAATAGTCTAAATCGACTCATTTTCATCTAAAAAGCGTAAATTTTCATTCCTAAGCAAATGTCCAGATGTATGTGTGTGTGTGTGTGTGTGTGTGTGTGTGTGTGTGTGTGTGTGTGTACGTGTGTGTGTATAGCGTTTTTTGTCGCCAGGATATCTTGATAACGCTTCAACGGATTTCAATAAAATTTGGATGACTTTTTAAGCTCGTGAGTATCTAAATTTGGACACAGGGATTTTTGAAAATACCCAATCAAATTTTGTTGAGCACCTTTTTTCATCGAAAAAAATCGTTTTTTGCCAAAATTTTTTTCCAAGCTAAAAATACAACTTAATGAATAAAAAAATCATATTCCTTATCTCAAAACGAATCGATTGACCTATATAACTTTTATAATTGATCAAAAATTCGTAAATTAATTCATGTTTTTTCATTTTTTTGCACTTAAAATTCCTTTTTTTAAAGAATTTCTGGAATTAAATTTTATATTATTAATATATTGCTTTTTCTATAAGAAAGCAAATTTGTTTGCTAACTTTGAAACGAAATATCTACGAAATGGACATAATTTTCACCTAGTAAAATAATGATAATAATAATAATATTACTAATAATATTAACCCTCAACTGCTAGACTATCGGGATTTAACGTAACTGCTAGATTGGGTCTACGGGACCCGATTTTCAAACGCTGATTGCTCAGAGCCTAATGAACATATCGGGGCGTCTTTTTTTTTAAACTTATTGCCAGAACCTGTAGAAAAAGAGTATTTAGCTTAAATTAATGTGTCTTTAATATTTTTTTTAATATTTCAAGAAATGTAAAGATACTTTTTTAAAAAGTCGTTTTTTTCAAATAGCTAAAGTAACACCAAAAATAGACATAAATAAAATTTCTAAGTGGATTTTTAAAGCTTTAAACATGTACCTTAAGTTTGTTTAAGCCATTTTTGATTGGCTGAAAAAAACATATTTTTTGGGAGAAATGAAAATCATCAAATTTGGTTCATTAAGTGGAGTCACCTGAGAAATTTCAACCCATCGAAATATATGTTACTTATCGGTGCCAATTTTTTTCTGGGACTATTTTGGATGTAAAAGAATGCCATATTATCAAAATTAAATTTTAATTTAATTTTAATTTATTTATGTGTATGTGTATTTATGTATACGTACATATGTGTGGGTAAATGTGTATGCGTGCATAAAGTATTTTGTAGAGGATTTTCCATAAAATTTAAATTGGTTATTAAAATCATAAATATCTAAATTTGAACTTAGGGATTTTTGAAATTAACTAATCAAATTGTTTTAGTATCTTTTTAATCAAAATAATTCATGTTTTTTTAATTTTTGTTTTTATTAACTTAAAATATTTAAAATATTATTAAATATTGCTTCCTCTATGAGGAAGCAAATTGTTTTGCTTCCTTGGAAGCGAAGTGTCCATGAAATGGACAGAATTCACACCTAGTTAAATTATTTTTTTCTTTTTTCATTTATTTTTTCTAATTTTTAATTATTTTCTTTTATTTCAATGAACTTCTGAAGGTTTTAATTATTTTTCTCAAATTTTGTTTAACTTTCCTTTATTTAAAATATTTTATGTAATTTGTTAATTTATTTTCTCAAATTTAAATTATTTTTTTTTAATTTTAATTTATTTGTCTCAATTTCTAACCATGTTTTTTCAATTTTCAATTATTTTCTCTAATTTTCCATTGTTCAATTTTATTTTAATTTACTTTTAAGATTCTCGTGTTTTTTACTCAAAATTCAATTATTTTCTTTATGTTTAAAACATTTTTAGAATTGTTTAAATTACCTTCCCCAAATTTTAATTGATTTCATTTTTTTTTACAATTAATTTGCAAAAGTTGCAATTATTTTGTTTAATTTCAATTATTTTTTGCAATTCTTTTAAATTCTAAAATATTATAAATTTTATCCTTAATTTTTGATTTTATGATTTTCTAATTTTTTGTTATTATTATTTCTATAGCTATATTTAATGGGTATGTAACCCGTATATATGTATTAAATAAATAAATATTTATTTTATTTACATTTACATATTTTATTTTATTTATTGATTTTTAAATATTATATTTAAATTATTTATTTCTTCTTATTAGATAAATATTATTTACCGATTTGTTATATTTATTATTGTATTTTATAATTTTTAAAAGGAATAAAAAACTAATTGCGCGCTGGCACGCGTTTTATTTTGCTAGTTATTATTTAATTAATAAATAATAATTGGGGCCCTGTTCTTCCTTTTGCCCCACTGACACACACACACACACATATGGAAATTTGCTAGAAAATGAAAATTTCCGTTTTTTTGGTGAAAATGTCTCAATTTCTTAACGATCTCAAATATGAGGAACCCAGTAAGAAGGAGAGAATTGAAAAGGATTGAAATTTTATGATTTTCTAAGAAAAAGGAAAATTATTAAATCTTTTTGAATACGTTTTTTGTCCAATCCATTAGAATCCGGTGATACCATCAACTTTTATCAAAAAGTCAATCCTTAGTAATACGTTTCTTAATATTTTGCAATCCAAATGAATCCTTTTATAAAGCAAAAAATAAAATGTATATATTTTAATACCTACAGTTCAGATCATTGAATCCAAATGAATCACTTTATAATAAAGATAAAATAAAAATAATAGGAATATTTTTGAATACCTACAGTTCCGATTTATTGAATCCAAATGAATCCCTTTATAATGAAAAAAATAAAATTAATATTTTTAATACCCACAGTTTAGATTATTGAATCCAAATGAAGCTCTTTATAATAAAAATAAAATTAAAATAATATGAATATTCTTCAATACACACAGTTCCGATTTATTTAATCCAAATGAATTTCTTTATAATAAAAGAAATAAAATGAATGTTTTTAATACCCACAGTTCAGATTATTAAATCCAAATGAATCTCTGTTTATAATAAAAATAAAATTAAAATAAAATGAATATTTTTTAAATACCCACAGTTCAGATTCATTTAATCCAAACAAATTCTTTTATGATAATGAAGTAAATAAAATTGAATATTTCTTAATGCACACAATTCAGTTTTATATGCAATCTAAATAATTTCTTTTATAATGAAAATGAAATAAAATATTATTGTAGATTTACTAAATCTAAATTAATTTCTTTATATTAAAAGTAAAATTAAATTAATATTTTTAAGTATGCTATTAGTTAAAGGGATGCACCGGTGAAATTTCAACTCATTAAAATCTTGGGTGTTCAGTGGAGCTAATTTTTTTCTTTGATAGTTTAAAACCTAAAATTGTTGGATACTATCAAGAATTCAAATTTTGACCAGTTTAATTACTTTATTTTTGAAAAAATTAAAAATTTTTATAATCGTTCTTCTTCCACAATTTTTATTATTTTCTGTCGCCGATTTCTTTCTTCGCTTGTGTAATGATTCTCCATAATCTCTCGTATGGGTTTAAAAAAAATTAATGACAAACAAAGAAAAAATGAAACAGTCAACAATTTTTTTTAACATTTGATAAAATTACACGTTTCTAGACTCAAAATTATGCTCTAAAAAAATTGGTATTCAGAGCAACGGTTTAAAATTTCAATGGTCCCTCACTTTAAATATCTATCACTTTCCACAAATTTTCACTATTTTTTACCCCTAATTTCTTTGATTACCTTTTTTAAAATTCTGAACTTAATTACGTGAGAATTTTAAAAAGTTTTTATTTTTTAAAAAAGTAAAAATTTTAAAATCCATAATTTTTTTTTTATTTTTCCTATCCTAACATAATTTTGTATCCTAAATAATGTCAAAAAAAAATTGCCTAAATTTATGGTGTGTATAAATCTTATTCATTTAATTCAAATGAATCTCGTTATAATGAAAGTAGAATAAAAATAAAATAAATATTTTCGAAGACACACACTTTCTATATTAATATTAATATTAAAAGAAATATAAAATTAATATTGTTTTTCATTATAAAGGGATTTGTTTGGATTAAGTAAATCTGAACTAATATGTGATATAAAAATTACTCATTTTATTATTTCATTTATAAAGAGAATCATTTGGAATAAATAAATCTCAACTGTGGGTATTCGAAAACATGCATTTTATATTTTTATTATAAAGAGATTAATTTGGATTGAATAAATTTTAAGTGCGGGTATTAAAAAAATATTAATTTCATTTTATAAATTATAAAGGGATTCTTTTGGATTTAATAAATCTGTACTGCGGGTATTCTAAAATATTCGTTTTAACTTTCTTTTATTTTCATTATAAAGGGATTCATTTGGATTTAATAAATCTGTACTGCGGGTATTCTAAAATATTCGTTTTAACTTTCTTTTATTTTCATTATAAAGGGATTCATTTGGATTAAATAAATTTTAAATGCGGGTATTTAAAACTATTAATTTTATTTTTTCTATTATAAAGAAATTGATTTGGATTCAATAAGTCTGCATTGCGAGCATTCTAAAATATTCATTTTACTTTTCTTTTATTTTCATTATAAAGGGATTAATTTGGATTCAATAAATGTTAACTGTGGGTATTACAAAATATTAATTTTATTTTTTTTTTATAAATTAATTCATTTGGATTGAAAAATATTTAGAAACGTGTTTTAATAAGAATTGATCTTTCAATAAAAGGAGATGTTATCGCCGGATACAAATGTATTGGACAAAAAACGTATTCAAAAATATTAAAAAATTTTAATACTTTTTAATTCTCTCTTTCTTACTGGGAAATATATGTGTAGGGGAGAGTCGGCCAAAATGCCTATAGTAAAGTTTAGAGCAAAAAAAAAGTATTTAATTATAGTTTTGAAAAATATAAACCATCAAATATTTAGAAAACATCCTTTAAGAGTATAATAAGGTAGTCATTTTAAGTGTTTACTTCAGAAAAAATAGAAAAAAGAATTATACAATTATAAACTAGGTGAGAATTATGTCCATTTCATGGACATTTCGCTTCCAAGTAAGCAAAATAATTTGCTTCCTCATAGAGGAAGCAAGAAATTAATAATATATAAGTTAATTGGGGAAGTGTTAAAAAAAAATTTTAATGCAAAAAAATGTCAAAATATGAATTATTTTACGAATTCTTGATCAATTACAAAAGTTATATAGGTCAATCGATTCGTTTTGAGATAAGGAATATGATTTTTGTATTCATTAAGTTGTATTTTTAGCATAAAAAAATTTTTTGGCAAAAAACGATTTTTTCGATGAAAATAGGTGCTCAAAAAAATTTGGTTGGGTATTTTCAAAAATCCTTGTGTCCAAATTTAGATATTCATGAGCTTAATAAGTCATCCAAATTTTATTGGAATCCGTTAAAGCGTTCTCAAGATATCTTGTACACAAAAAACGCTACACACACACACACACACACACACACACACACACACACACACACACACACACACACACACACACACACACACACACACATACATACATCTGGACATTTGCTTAGGAATGAAAATTTTCGCTTTTTAGATGAAAATGAGTCGATTTAGACTATTTTTGGAAAATCGAAAATTTTAACGATCACAAAGCTTCCTCTATGAGGAAGCAAAAATCATACAAAAGTAAATTAAACACTATAATAAATTACAAAAATACCTGCTCGATTAAAAACTGCGTGAGTTTTAGGAAGAAAACAAAAATTTTGGCATTCAATGCCAAATGTGACAAGTTAATCCGCCATGATTCTTTATAGTCACGTGACAACACGTATCTCTCGTAATCTTATGTATTTTTTCTGCGCATGCGCACTTCTTTTGATTCATCCCGCGCTTATTTAAAATCATGTTTTAAAAATATATTAAAAATGATTCTTCAATGCATAATTATTATAATTATTATTAATATAAATGCAATAATTAATATAATTAATTTGTTAAAACACTGATTTTTTATACAGAAGCAGTAACAACTTGATATTTAGTTTCTACATCAAAATATACGTGTAACCCGAGAGATTTTCCGTATCATACGTATCTTGTTTAGAAGTTTTACAGCATATAGGCAATTTAACCAAGGCAATTTACCCAAAAACACACGATGTAATTAAACTAATTATTTTCATTTTAGAACTCATTTTTATAAATTAAGTCAAAGTGATTAGATAGCTAAATATTCAAGGATTAATTTAAAAAAAAAATTATGTACGTATGTGAGATAGAAGTGCATGTTTTCTAATCTTTAAAAATGAAAAAATTATCGTTGGAAAGCATCATTTTCACAATTCTTTAATAAATTATTTAATAATCAATTGATAAACATGAAACTTTACAGAAATCATCTTCACCTTAATATACTTCATAATTAAAAACAATTATGATTAATATTTATTTTTGGCCAAGTTATTAACCATTGCCAATTTACCCAATTAGGCATTTTACCCGACTCTCCCCTAAGCAGAATTATTTTCTTTTTAATATATAAGAAGTAAAAATTTGAAAAATAATATTTTCTGAGGGATGAATTTTTCTATTTTTGAATAATGAATCAACGATTAACGGAAAAGAGAATGATAGTTTTGCGTGGGGTATGCGAGAGTGACCTCCGCAAGATCTTGTATAGGAGAAGGTGACAAAGTTGCCGCGAAGCAGTTCTTCGCCGTCTTTCGTCTGTGATTTAGTTGCTGAGGATTCGGTTATCCGGAACTTCTTTCTCAGCGCCATCGAGCTCCACTTCCGTTGGAGAGTCAATGGCTCAAATTGAACAACTAAACACAAATTTAAAAATTGTCATTTACTTTGTTTTTCCTTATCTTTAAGTTGTGAAGGCCACTCTTATCTTCAATTCACTTTAATACTTATAAAAATTTTAAAAAGTGCATTATAAGCTTATTTCTTTTATAAAAGTGTAAAGTGAAGAAACCCCGTGAAGTTTTCTGGTTATTTTTCTTGGCAGTGAAATTTACCAATTTGCAAAGGAAAAATGATTTGTTGGAAAGTCACTCTTTTTATGTCCTTATTCTATTTTCAAATTGAACACAGTTTATCAGGTAAATAATGTTATTTTGAATGTTTTAAAAAAAATTTTTTTTTGTTTATTTTTGATTTTTGATCAATTTTATAGGAAGAGAAAAAAAGGTGATGATTGGTTAAATTAAATTAAGAAAATGTTGTGTGTGTGACAAATTAATTGTGTATGCAAGTCATTAAGAGATAAGAGAAGATACAAAATTAAATGTTTCACTGAGATAAACGTGAAAAGGTGTCAATAAAAATTCAACACCAGTGCAAATAATATAAGAATTTTCTTCAGTTGGGAAATTATTGTCGCTATTTAAAAAATGAAATAATTTTAAATTGTATTATAATAGAAGTTAATTATTACTTTATTAAATTTAATTTAAATGACGATTTTTTATTTAAAATTATTATTACTATTATAAATCATACAATAATATCGTTAAAAAATTATTATTATCATAGATAATAATAATGCAGGAAAAATAAATTGTTTCTAAAATTTATTCCACATAAAACAGACAATTCTGAGTTCGCTAAAGTTTGCTCGAGTTATTTTTTTGTTTTATAAAAGATATTAACATTTCAAGAGATAACTTCACGTTTCAAAGACTTTATAATATAAATTATTCTTTTTTCTTTGGCAACTTTTTATGAATGTATTTATGTTTCAATGGCATGTAATTCTATTTACGACTGTAGAATTTTTTTTATCGATATTGTAGAATAAGTCGAAGTTACTTTAATTATTTGCTGCTATTTACCTTTCAAGCGAAAAATATTCTGTTATTTGCAAATATTAAATTTTATGAAAATTTGCATGCGTATATTATTTCTAACGCAAGTATTATTTATGATCGTTATTATTTTAAGTATAAAATTGATTTACATTTTCTCATTGCAAAAGAATTGGATAAATTTCTTATTTTTGCTCATTTTTTAACATCGATGATTTAATCTTTCGATGATAAATGCTTTAAAATTTATGGGTCTGATTATCGAAATTATAAGATAAAAATTGATTTGCTTTTTGCGAATTAACTGCAAACATTTACGATTTAATTTAAAAATCAGGTTCAAATTAATATTCAGTAAAAATTAAAAATTTTAATAACGAATTTCTATCTTTAGTTACTCACGTGAAAAAGTCTGAAAAAGTTATTTCTGAGAATTACTCATGGAAATTCAAATTCATACTTCTAATTTTCAAATGGAAAATTAAAATTAAAAATTCAGTCTTAATTTAAAATTAAAAATCCAAAACATCAAGTTTTAATTGGAATTTTTAAATGGAATTTTTATTTGCAATTTTCAATTGGAATTTTTAATTGAAATTATCAAACAATCGAAATTTTCAATGCAGAAGTTTTTTTTGCAATTTTCAATCGGAATTAGTCACAGGAAATTTTAGTTGCAATTTTCAAAGGGAATTTTTTACTCGGAATTACAAATCGAAA
Source organism: Ganaspis brasiliensis (assembly GCA_037103525.1). Taxonomy (NCBI): domain Eukaryota; kingdom Metazoa; phylum Arthropoda; class Insecta; order Hymenoptera; family Figitidae; genus Ganaspis; species Ganaspis brasiliensis. Next base: position 3,625,965 of record JAZKLR010000211.1, read on the forward strand.
TTTCTAATACGGATTTTCTATCGGATTTTTCAATTCAAAATAACTCCAATTTAAATTTCTAATTGGAATAATCAAAGAGAATTTCAATCAAATATTTTTAAAATATTTAAAATTGAAAATCGTCAATTCCGATTTAAAATTTTCGATTTAATTAATTATTTAATTCTTATAAATTCTTATTTAAAATTAAAATGTTTAATCGGTATTTTTAATCAGAATTTTCAATATCAATTTTCAGTTGTATTTTTTAATTAAAATTTCTTATTGATATTTTTAATTGAAATCTATGATCGCAATTTTCACTTGGAACTTTGAATTGTTTTTTTTAAATCTGTATTTCTAATTGAAATTTCCATTTTTGAAATTTTTAGTTGACTTTTTCAATTGGAATTTTGACTTACAATTTCCACTTCGAATTTCCGATTATCATTTTTAATCTGTATTTTAATTGGACATTTTTTAACGAAATTTTAAATTGAACATTTTAACTCACATATTTCCCATTAGAATTTTTAATCGGAATTTCCAATCATGTTTTTTATTAACTGGAATTTTTAATCTAACTTTTCAATTAGAATTTTCAATCCGAGATTTTAAAGAAAATTTGAATTTATAATCGGATTTCTAATCGAAATTCGCAATAGGAATTTCCGTTTATAATTTCCTAGAAATAGCTTTGCAGGAACGACTTTACTTTAGTTTTCAAATTTGCATTGAATGTTAATTTTACGAATTTATTTTTCAAATTCAATTATAACTTAATAAATCTCAAATTCGTATTTTAAAATTTAGAATAATTAAAATTTTTATTGCTTGTAAATTAAATTTCGAATTTTATTCAAGTTTCAGACTGATGTTCAAAAAAAAAAATTTTGTTCAATTAATTACAAAAAAAAAAAATTTCTGAAAATAATTTGAAATTTAAAATTAAAATTGATAGAATAATGAAGCTTCTTATAAAAAATTAAAATTCATTTAAAATCGCAATTCAATTATACATAATTAAGTTAAAAATCGAATTAATTTTTTTGACCGTAAATTTACTGTTATAATCTTTAGTTTCCATTTTATTCTTAATTTGAAAATTAAGTTTAGGCTCAATTAAACATTTTTTTTTATTTAATTCGTCTTTAATGTGGTGTTTACAAATACATAAAGTTTAAAATTAAATTTTATTTCATAAATAAAAAAATTAACAAAATAGAATTTAATTATTCTTTTTAATTTTCAATTCAACTCGTTATTAAAAACATTATCTTCTAGAATAAATAAGAAATAATAATTAATTGCTGAATTAGAAAGTCAGTTTAAAAAATGATTTTAAAAAAAGTGTTTTCTGAATCGGAATTTCTAGCTATAAGTAAAAAAGGCTCGACTTAATTTTTTCGAGAAATATATTTAAATATATTTAAACGTATTTTTCGAATTTCAGAAACAGTAATTACCGCACATAATTATGATTGGGATGAAAATGCGGCTGAGAAAAATCCAGACGAAGTTGATTGGTCCAAACATCCATGCAGGAGAGAATGTAAATCTAAAGAAGCCCCTATGGAGTGTCGCTATAAATTTTTAGTGGAATCTTATCAAACGATGAGTAAATCCTGTTACGACTGTCCCAAAAATATGACAGATTGTTTTCGACCTCATTGTATTACTGCTGATGGAATCCCGAGACCAATTACTGTTGTAAATCGACAAATGCCTGGTCCTTCCATAGAGGTAATTTTCCAAAAATCAATAATAATAATTTAATATTTTACAAATTATTTTCCAATAAACTCAATAAGACTTTCAAAAAAATTAAAATATTAGTTCAACCATATTGATGCCGCCATTTTGAATTTAGAAAATTTAACTTCATTTTGAAATTCAGTGACCCTATATAAAAACCCGAGTTATAAATTTTGGGAGAATAAATAAAAATTTTAATTTATTTTCCGACATTTTGAATTTTGTATTTTGATAATCGAACTTGAAAATCTTATCAATTGTAACTTTTTTAAAAATTAACATATTTTAATGGTCTTTAGTTTATTTTCTTCATGAAGGTTTGAACTATCAAGAAAAAATTAGTAACAACAAATAAACAATTTTTTGATATTAAAAAACCTACGAAAATTTCTGAAAATGGCAAAAATCGTTAGAATTAATCAGTTTGCTTGTATACAAAAACTAATGTCACAAATTATTTATGAAACACAGTAAGTAAAAGGTGTTGAGTAACTTAATAAGAATCTGGTACAAAATTTGCAAAATTCGCAAACTGGTCGTCCATACCAAGTGATCACACCAATTTCAGTCATATTGAGTAATATTTACGAAATTGATATTTTGGGTTCCTTTAGGAGTAAAAAAAATAAATTTTAATTATTTTTAAAAAATTCAAAATATTTTCGAAAATATTCAAATTCAAAATTTTGAGTACTATTTTTTTTGTTTTATCATAACTTCTGTAATTTTGAAGCAATTGAGATTATTTTTTTTTTAAATTACTCGTATTTAAATACTCTTTCAAGAAAAATTATAATAATTAAGAAATTGTTTATAATTAAATTTTTATTAAAAAAATTAAATTATTTATTTAAACAAAATCTAAAGTATATCATCGATCTTTTTCCAAAAATTCATAAACATAGCCTATAATGTGCTTAAAAATTTAAGCCAAAGAAAAAGATGGTATGTATTATAGTTTTTGAGAAAAAAATTATTAAGTTATGCTAGCGCGGCGCGGACCGGTGTCACCGCTACTCAACGCGTAGTTCCGTAGTAACCGAAATGTATGTATATTTTTACATAATGTAAATATAGTTAGTGTATTATATTTAAATTATAAGCTTCAGAAAGTCACACTGATCTTTTCATAGTACATGGACATCAAACTTTAGAACTAAAAAAATCGGAGAAAATAATTAAAGTAAAAAAAAGTAATTAAAAAATTGGTAATTTATAGAAAAATAATAAAAATAACTAAAAATTGGGAAAATTATTAAAATTTAAGAATAATAATTGAAAATTTGTTAAATCAATTGAAAAATAATTAATATAATTAAAAACTGGTAAAAATAAGTGAAAATAAGTGAATAATTAAAATAATTTAAAACTGAAGAAAGAAAAATAATCGACTGGTAAAATTATCAAAATTCGCGATGTTCAGGGGTGTTAATTTTTTTTCTTATGCAATTTTAGACCTAAAATTATGGGGTAATGTCAAAAATAGAGAAACAAATAATTTGCGGAGTTTGAGAAATTTATTCTAAGAAAAACTTAAATTTTAAAAATTAAACCTCTTTCACAATTTTCATTTTTTCCATCGACAATTTTTTTGTGGGATTTTTAAAAGATTTTCTACAATCCATAGTATGGATTTTGAAAAATAAAATTTCGAAAATGACCAAAAAAATATTGTTTTTTAATTTTTATGTAATACCATAATTCTACATCTTAATTGATGTAAGAAAAAAAAATGACACCTCTGAGCATCAAAAATTTTGTTGAGTTAAAATTTCACCTATCTCTCCCCTTAAAGAATGATAAAAATAGTTTGAAAATAGTTGAAAGAAATGAAAACTATAATAAATTTAAAAGATGACAAAATTTTATAAGGAAAAAAATGATTAAAAATTTGAAACATAAAGTATGAAACATAAAATTTGTCAGTACTGCGAAGTACTGACAAACTTCGCAGGTGTTGACAGATTGAATTAATGAATGAAATTTAAAGATTATTATAAATAACTATTTTTAATCAATGTTTGTAAAAAAAAATTTCAAATTTCAAATTTTAGGTCTACAATTGCATAAGAAAAAAAATTAACACCCCTGAACATCGCGAATTTTGATAATTTTACCAGTCCATTATTTTTCTTTCTTCAGTTTTAAATTATTTTAATTATTCACTTATTTTCACTTAATTTTTACCAGTTTTTAATTATATAAATTATTTTTCAATTGATTTAACAAATTTTCAATTATTATTCTTAAATTTTAATAATTTTCCCAATTTTTAGTTATTTTTATTATTTTTCTATAAATTACCAATTTTTTAATTACTTTTTTTTACTTTAATTATTTTCTCCGATTTTTTTAATTCTAAAGTTTGATGTCCATGTACTATGAAAAGATCAGTGTGACTTTCTGAAGCTTATAATTTAAATATAATACACTAACTATATTTACATTATGTAAAAATATACATACATTTCGGTTACTACAGAACTACGCGTTGAGTAGCGGTGACACCGGTCCGCGCCGCGCTAGCATAACTTAATAATTTTTTTCTCAAAAACTATAATACATACCATCTTTTTCTTTGGCTTAAATTTTTAAGCACATTATAGGCTATGTTTATGAATTTTTTGAAAAAGATCGATGATATACTTTAGATTTTGTTTAAATAAATAATTTAATTTTTTTAATAAAACTTTAATTATAAACAATTTCTTAATTATTATAATTTTTCTTGAAAGAGTATTTAAATACGAGTAATTTAAAAAAAAAATGATCTCAATTGCTTTAAAATTACAGAAGTTATGATAAAACAAAAAAAAATAGTACCCAAAATTTTGAATTTGAATATTTTCGAAAATATATTGAATTTTTTAAAAATAATTAAAATTTATTTTTTGTACTCCTAAAGGAACCCAAAATATCAATTTCGTAAATATTACTCAATATGACTGAAATTGGTGTGATCACTTGGTATGGACTCGACCAACTGTCAACATTTCCAAGAAGCATTTCATTTTGCTTCCTCATAGAGGAAGCTTTGTGATCGTTAAAATTTTCGATTTTCCAAAAATAGTCCAAATCGACTCATTTTCATCTAAAAAGCGAAAATTTTCCTTCCTAAGCAAATGTCCAGATGTATGTATGTGTGTGTGTGTGTGTATATAGCGTTTTTTGTGTACAAGATATCTTGAGAATGCTTAAACGGATTCCAATAAAATTTGGATGACTTATTAAGCTCATGAATATCTAAATTTGGACACAAGGATTTTTGAAAATACCGAACCAAATTTTTTTGAGCACCTTTTTTCATCGAAAAAAATCGTTTTTTGACAAAAAATTTTTTTATGCTAAAAATATAACTTAATGAATACAAAAATCATATTCCTTATCTCAAAACGAATCGATTGACCTATATAACTTTTATAATTGATCAAGAATTCGTAAAATAATTCATATTTTTACACTTTTTTGCATTAAAATTTTTTTTTTTAACAACTTCCCCAATTAACTTGTATATTATTAATTTCTTGCTTCCTCTATAAGGAAGCAAATTATTTTGCTTACTTGGAAGCGAAATGTCCATGAAATGGACATAATTCTCACCTAGTTAAAGAAAGTGACAGTAGAAAGGTTTTTTGGGTTAGTAAATTATGAATATGATGTTAAATTGACATTTTGACAGTCGACAGTCAAATAAAATGTCAACTTTGCCAATAAGCAATTTATTTTGAAGAATGTGACAGTAGAAGGATTTTTGTGGTAGCTCATTATGAATTTGATATCAAATTGACATTTTGACAGTTGACAGCTGTCAAATAAAATGTATACTTTTTCTAAAAGCAATTTATTTTAATGAAAATGATAGTCGTAAGATTTTTCGGGTCATAAATTACGAATATGATGTCAAATTGACATTTTGACAGTTGACAGTTGTCAAATAATGTGTCAACTTTGCCAAAAAAAAAATTTCTAAAAGCAAATGACAGTAGAAGGATTTTTAGGGTCGTAAAATACGAATATGATGTCAAATTGACATTTTGATAGTTGACAACTGTCAAATAAAATGTCAACTTGGCCAATAAGCAATTTATTTTGAAGAAAGTGACAGTAGAAGAAGTTTTGACGTTACAGATAACGAATATGATGTCAAATTGACATGTTGATAGTTGACAGCTGTCAAATAAAATGTATACTTGGTCAAAAATTAATTTATTTTAAAGAAATTACAGTGGTAGAATTTTAGGGCTTGCACATTGCGAATATGATGGCAAATTGACAGCTGCCAAATGATCTGTCAACTTTAACAAAAAACAATGTATTTTGAAGAAAATGTCAGTACAAAGGTTTTCGTGGACGCTGATTACGAATACATTGTTAAATTGACATTTTGACAGGTGACAGCTGTCAAATAAACTGTCAATTTTGCGAGAAAATAATTAATTTTAAAGAAAATGACAGCGGAAGGATTTTTGGGGTCACAGACTACGAATATGATGTCAAATTGATATTTTGACAGGTGACAGCTGTAAAATAAAATGTCAACTTTGCAAAAAATCAAATTATTTTGAAGAAAGTCACGGGGGAAGGATTTTTGGGATCGCAGATTACGAAAATAAGGTCAAATTGACATTTTGAAAGATGACAGCTGTCAAATAATGTGTCAACTTTGCCAAAAAGCATTTTGTTTTTAAGAAAATGACAGTGGAAGGATTTTTGGGGTCACAGGTTACGAATGTGATGTCAAATTGACATTTTGACAGTTGTCATCTATCTAATAAAATCTTTACATTGTCAAAAATCAATTTATTTTAAAGAAACTGACATTGGAAGAATTTTTGGGGTCGCAGGTTACAAATATAATGTCAAATTGACATTTTGACAGTTGACAGCTGTCAAGAATGTGTCAACTTTGCCAACGAGCTATTTATTTTGAAGAAAGTGACAGTGGAAGGATTTTTGAAGTTGAGGATTACCAATATGATTTTGTTAGTTGACAGCTGTCAAATAATGTGTCAACTTTGCTAAAAGCAATTTATTTTGAAAAAAGTAACTATGGAAAGATTTTTGGTGTCACAGATTACGAATATGAAGTCAAATTGACATTTTGACAGTTGACAGCTGTCAAGTAATGTGTCAACTTTGCCAAAGAGCAATTTATTTTGAAGAAAGTGACAGTGGAAGGATTTTTGTAGTCGCAGATTACGAATTTGTTGTCAATTTGACATTTTGACAGTTTACAGCTGTCAAACAATGTGACAACTTTACCAAAAAGCAATTACATTTATGAAAATGACGGTGGATTGATTTTTGAGGTATCAGATTACGAACATGATATCAAATTGTCATGTTTACAGTTGACAGCTGTCAAAGAAAGTGTCAACTTTGCCAAAAAGCAATTTATTTTTATCAAAATAACAGTAAAAAGATTTTTGGAGTTGCATATAATACGAATATGATGTCGAATTGACATTGTGACAGTTGGCAGCTGTCAAATAATGTGTCAACTTTGCCAAGTTGAGAAAAATTAATTTGTTTTTAGCAAAGTTGACAATTGATTTGATGACAGTTGATGTCAACTGTCAACTGTGAAAATGTCAATTTATTATTATATTCATAATTAGCGACTTTGAAAACCCTTAAGCAGTCATTTTTATAAAAATAAATTGTTTTTTGGCAAAATGGGCAGTTGATTTGACAGCTGTCAACTGTCAAAATGCTAATTTGACATCAAATTCGTGATTAGCGTCCCCGAAAACCCCTATCTACTAAGTTTAATAAATTTTAGCAAAATTTTAGTATTTTAGTTCGCCATATTGGATCCGCCATTTTGAATTTTAAAAAATTATTAGCAGATTTGTTATCTGCGATTCAAAAAACCCCTATATACAAAGTTTTATTAACTTTAATAATATACAATTTAAAAATTGGTCCAACAGATTTTATTATACATTAAAAAAATGTTTTCCGTAAGAAATATATTGATTAAAAATAAAAAGTTGTCGATTTTACGGTAAATGTAGGTAATTCAAATCTTGTTCTAAATTGTTTGGAATTTATTTTAAATTGTTTAGTACTTGATAAAATCTATTCATAACTAGTTTGTGACTACTTGCAACTGATTCAAAAAATATGTTGAACCATCTCAAACTACTTAAGGAGGTTCTGTCCATTTACATAACCTCAAACTAAAAAGTTGTTTTTCACCGCAAATAAAAATACTCAAATTAATTTCACCAAATTTTGAAAGACCCAGTTGTACATTTTTCAGAATAAACTAAATTCGGCTAAAATTTGTCGGTAAATAACAATTATTTAACATTTTATGTTTTTTCTTTAAATATAGTTAAAATATGTTATTTTTATCCAATTTTGACAAACAGTAGCTCATTTTTCTCATTGAAACATTCTCTACAATTTTATTTATTAGATTTCGTTAAATAATATTTTTTTAAAAAATACGTAGTAAACAAATTTTATTTGTTTTATTATTTTTGAACAAGATATTTTTTAATAAAACCCGACAAATAAAATTGTAGAAATTGATTCAACGAGAAAAATGAGCTATTATTTGTTAAAATTTGATAAAAATTACAGATTTTAACTAGATTTAAAAAAAATATTAAATAATTATTATTTGATAACAATTTTCAGCTCATCCTAATTTTTTCTGAAAAATGTACAACTGGGTCTTTAAAATTTTTTGGGAAATTAATTTTAATAATAATTTTATTTGATGGAAAAAGTCATTTTTAGTTTGAAGTTATATCTCAATAGAGTCTAAAATTGTTTTGAGCTATTTTTAAAAAAAATTGTTTACAAAAATTAAATAAAAATGTTTTACAGAAAAACAAAAAATATCAATCTTCTAAGTTGAAGTTTTTAAATGAACCATTTTACGATTGACTTAATTCTAAAAGAATATTTTATTGCGTAACGTACTAAGAATTACTTTTCAATTGGAAATATAAGTATTTATATAATTTATTAAGAATTAGTTTCTGTAACGTTATTGAATCTATTTTATTTCTGTTGTGACAAATATAAATTTCAAAATCACGTTTATTAACAATCCACGTGACGATATGTCCGATTTTTTACTTCTTTTTTACTTTTGATATACAACTACTCATCTAAGGAATGATCAAATAATTTATGTGGAAATTTTTTTTCCAATATTAATTTACACCTCCAGTAATTATAAAAGGCTATTGAATTGTCATTATTAACTGGGTATAAAGTGAGTTTTTTATTTAAATTAGACTAAGATAAGATACGTAATTATAAATGTGTATTTTCCTCCACGTGCGAAAAATTCAGGATATGTTTAGTACAAAATGCTAATTTTGATAAATACGTCGATCTTTGAGATTAAAAATCTTATGATTTTTTTTTATTATTCAGAGACAATTTTCTCAATGGATGAATTCCGAAAGAAAATTGTTTTACTGTTAAAAGCCATTAAATGCAATTTATACAGTTTATACGATTGTTCGACTTATGTTAATGCAAATTAATTCTTGTCAATTATCCTCTGGATCGAGAAAAATTTTAATCACTTCCTCAATTTTTTAAACACAAATTGATTTCTTTTATATGTTGAATCTTTTAGAATATTTTTTTTTATTAACAAACAAAAAGCACACAAAAAAGTAACATTTCATAAAAATTGTCAATTTGTGAATAAAATTTGGAAAATATGTCCCATTGAATTTCATAAAGTCTCTTTCATATAGAATTTGTAATTAGGATATTCTAAATTAAAATAATCTAAAGAATATAACTTCATTATTAAAAAATTTTATTTATTAAATTATATTCTTAACGCACGTTCTTTTGCAAATTTTAAATTATTATTTTTCAGATTCTTATTTTCCTCAAGCCGGTCACTTTAGATTACTTTTTGGTAGTGTTTAAGTTGTTGGTTTTGTGCTAAATCAGGGCCGGATTGGGAATTAAAAGCGGCCCCTTTCTATATAATTGAAAATTTTTATTAACATTTAAAACTAAAATATAAAAATATTAAATTATTAAATTATTTTATTTAAACTTATCAATAATTTAATTATTTGGAATTTCTTGAACAGTAGCATTCTCTACTGCCATTTGTACGAAAGCAGCAGTAATTTCTTAGTTTAATGAACACCTCAATCTGGTTTTAACCAATTTTAAAGGACAAAAAATGGACAACTTCTATTAAACAAATATAATAAAAAGTTTTTTAGCGAATTTCCCGGCTTTAAAAATCGCTCAGAATGAATTTCTATCTACTTTTGCCCCCTTTAGCATAAAAAAAGTCGGCTTTCATTCACCTGAAAATCATTTTTTCAATATTTGAATACCCAATTACTTTCTTTAATTTACAATTATTTTCTTCAAATCTCAATTATTTTCTTCTATTCACAATTATTTTAATTAATTTTTAATCATGTTTTTCAATTTTCAAATATTCTCTTTAATGTTCAATAATTTTCGGCTTCTTTCAATATTTTTATCAATTTTCAATTGTTTTCTTCAATATTCAATAATTCTCATTTTTTCAATTGTTTTTCCAGTTTTCAACTATTTTCTTCAATTTTCAAATATTTTCGGTTTTTTTCAATTATTTTTTCAGTTTTCAATTATTTTCTTCGATTTTCAAATATTGTCGATTTTTCAATTATTTTTTTTCAGTTTTCAAATATTCTCATTTTTTCAATTATTTTTCAGTTTTCAATTATTTACTTGAATTTTTAATTATTTCAGTCAATATTCAATAATTCTCGATTTTTTTTCAATTATTTTTTAAATTTTCACTTGTTTCCTTCAGTAGGCAATTATTATCCAAGAATTTCAATCCAGTTCAATTTTTTATAATCCAATTAAATTGACAATTATTTTCTACAATTACTACAGTAATTTTCTTTCAATTTTTATTCATAGTTATTTCTGTTCTAAATTTTAATTTACATTCTTAACTTTTAAGATAATTCTGTTGAAATGTAAACTTTTTAATGTTGCAATTTTTCGAATTTTTTGCAATTGTCCTTTATTTTCGTCTTTTTTCAATTATTTTCTTTCATATTATTCAATTATTAATCATTTTCTTGAAATTTCAATTCAGTTCTTTAATTCTTTAATTATTTGTATCCAATCACAATTCTTGTCTTTTATTGATACTTTTTTTCATTTTCAATTATTCTCTCAATTTGGAAGTATTTTCTTCAAATTTTAATAAAGTTTAATTTTTCAAAAAGCAATTAAACTTTCAATTGTTTCTAGAACTATTCCTATCATTTTCTTTTTTTTTAGTTTTTTTTTTAATTTCATGTTTATCTTTTTCTGTTTAAAATTATTTCTGTCAGTTTTTAATTTAATAATCTTGCCATGTTTAGAATTTGTTCCAATTGGCAATTATTTTCTTCAATATTTAATAATTCTCGGCTTTTTTCGATGATTTTTTCAATTATCAATATTTTTCTTGAACTTTCAATTCAATTTTTCAACTATCCTCTTAAATTCACAATTATTATTTTCTTTAATTTTGAATTTTTTTCTTCAATTTTCAACTATTTCTTCTAATTTGAAATTATTTTCTTCGATTTTCAACCAACTTTAACTTTTTGAAATCCCATTCAATTTTCAATTATTTGTTATAATTATTCCTACAGTTTTCTTCAGTTTTTAATTGTCAATTACTTTCTTAAATATTCACCAATCCTGGGCTTTTTCACTCTTTCATACTATTTATTTATTTATTAATATAGTAATTTGTAAATTATTTATTATCAATAATTTTTTTGAAATCTCAATTTAACTCCTTAATTCCTCAATTTTTCTGTCTAATTCACAATTATTTTCTTCATTTTTTAATTATTTTGGCAATTTTTAATATTATTTTCTTCTTATCAATTTGTGATTATTTCTTCAAATTTCAATCCAGGTCAATTTTTTAAAATTAAAATTTTTTTCAATTACTATTATTTCTGTAATTTTTTTCCTTTTTTAATTTCCAATTGTTTTTTTAAAATATTATACTTGTTCTTTAATTTTTTAAATTATTTTTGTCAATTGTCGATTTATTAATCTTGTCATTATTCCAAGTTTTTTCATTTGTCATTTATTTTCGTCATTTCTTTAGTTATTTTAGGTCGATATTATCAACTCGAGAACATTTTTGGATGGTCAAGAGATTTTGAGATCAATATCAATATTGCTCAAATATGATATCGTCTTGATATCGTAAAGCACTAAGAAATAATGGTCAAGAGAACAAAATAATTTAAAAAGTTAAAGATTAGTTATACAATTTTTTGAGAATTATTGAGGATTGAAAAAATTGAAGGAGATAATTGAAAATTGAGGAATGTAATGGAAATTTAAAAAATGTAATTAAAAATTGAAAGAAGTAATTGAAAATGTCTAGAATTCTTGAATATAGAAAAAAATAATAATTGAAAACTGAAGAATGGAATTGAAAATTGAAGAATGGAATTGAAAGTTGAAGATAATAATAAATAAGAATTGTAAAAAATAGTTGTAGAATTGAACAATTTAATTGAAATTCTACAATTTCTGTGATTGAAAAGAACATAGAAAGAAGCCGAAAATGATTGAATGTTGTAAAATTAATTGAAAATAGAAAAGAGTAATTGAAAGTTAAATGAAATTTAATTAAATAAATTAAATTATTAATTAGACCTACAAAAATACCGGCCCGCCTGGCGGCGGCCCACCGGGATTTTTCCCGGTATCCTGAATGGCCAATCCGGGCCTGTGCTAAATGCGCATTTATGCATCGTTATTTTGTTACTTTTATTTAATTATTATTTAGTTTAACATTTATTATCATTTATTTTCGTACATATCAATCCTTTTTTTGTTTTGTTTTTGTTTTGTTATTCTTGGTAGCAGCTCTTACATCGGTATTTGTTCTCTTGGCTGATGATAATTATATGATTTACGTCTGTTAACATAATGCTGTATTACTGTAATATCTTATTATCGATTTACCTTTATCTTTATCTTTTCTTTTTTTTTCCTTTTTGTCAACGACAAGTCGATCAAGGTTGTAATTGCGAAACATACATGTATACCTATGTTCAGATGGGGCTTTTTAGCCCTAAGAACTTTTTTTGAATAAATCTAAATCTAAATCTAAATCTAAATCTAAATCTATTAACGAATGAGATAAAAATTCTGTAGTAATTTCTATATATACTAAATTAAATAATATTCTATGAAATCTTCTCTTTGAATTCTTAATTCAGAAAATGTTTATTTAGCTGAATTTTTTTAACCGAATTTTCTATGCAACTATTATTTAATTATCTATACATATTTAACTAGATTATTATTTTGTATAAATTCAATACAACTTTATCGTAAAGAATTTTTATTTGGAGGACTTTTTATTGAACCGAATTTTTATTAAACTCAATTTGTAGTTAATTAAATTAACTTTATTGTCTGTACAATGCTTAGAACATTAAAATTTTTACATAAATTTTCGTTTTTAATATGAAAAAAACCCAAAAATAACCACAAAAATTCAATATCTGTCTGTCTGTCTGTCTGTTACAAAACTTTGAATGATCATAAAACTTAAACGACTCGGTCAATTTAAACGAATCTTAGCGTTCTATTAGCTATTAAATAAAATTAGATTTATAAACATAAAGAATTCAAAACTTTCAATTAGAACGGAAAATAAGACAATTTTTCAAATTAATATCTTATTGTTGAAAGTTTTTTTTAAAATGTATATTAGGAAATACGTAAATAGTGATACTGCTGTCCTCTTTCAGACTATAAATAATTATTTGGTCCGCCTGTTGGATTGTTTGTCTGTCCGTCCGTTTGTCCACCCGTCTATTTGTTTGCCTGTCCACTTATCCACTGATCTACCTATTTGTTTGTTTGACCGACTGTTTGTCTGTCCGTCCGTCTTTCCACCTGTCTGTCTATTTGTTTGCCCGACTGCTTATTCTTTTGTCTGTCGGTCTATTTGTTTGTCTGTTGAACTTTTTGTCTTCCCGTCTGTCCATCTGTTTATCTGTTCCTTTGTTTGTTTGTCCATCAGTTTGACTGTCCGTCTGTCGGATTGTTTGTCTGCCCGTCTTTCTGTCCACCTGTCCATCTATCTGTTATTGTCTGTTTGTTTGTCCGTCTGTCTGTTCGCTTGTTTGTATGCCCGCCCGTCTATCTATCTCTCCGTTTGTTTATTTGTCTGTCTGTTTGTCTGTCTGTTTGTCTGTCTGTTTGTCTGTCTGTTTGTCTGTCCACCCGTCTGTCTATCTGTTTGTCTGTTTGTTTGTACATCTGTGTCTGTCCGTCCGTCTGTCCACCAGTAAGTTTGTCTGTCTGCCCGTCCGTTTGTCCACCCGTCTGTTCGTCTGTCTGTCCGTCTGTCGGATTGACTGTCTCTCTAAATAACAGAAAATTCGTAAATAATGTCGAAATCAATTTTTCTGATTAAAATAACTGTGATTCCAATTTAAAAAAATAATTAAATTAAAAAATTATCTGAAATTGGTTAAATAACATTGTAAATCATAAAATTAAAAAAAATACGACTGCTATGGTTATTTATTATTTATATGTATTTAAAGTACATTTTTTTCTGCAGTAAAATAAAATTTCTTAATATCATACTTGATACTTATTTTTGTCCTGATTTGTGTTTATTTATGTGATTGTGGATTTTAGTTGAAAAAGAGAAAGGTAAATATAAGTGATTTCGATGTTTAATTGCAGGTGTGTAAAGGCGACCGCGTAATAGTGGACGTAATGAACATGATGGCTTCGGACAGTACCTCGATGCATTGGCATGGTCAACATCATCGAACATCACCTTACATGGATGGTGTACCTTTCGTCACCCAATGCCCGATTTTACCAGGGCATACTTTTCGCTATCACTACGAGGCAGCCACTCCAGGAACTCATTTTTGGCACTCACATATCGGTATATTTTTATTTTGATCATCTTCTTATTCCTTAAACATGACATTTAAAATAGGTGAAAATTATGTTCATTTCATAAACAATTTGATTAAATGTAAGCGAAATTGTTTGCTTCTTCATGGAGAAAGCAGTAAATTAAAATAATGCAAAAAGAAACCCATTTGGCTTATAACCCATTTAAATAAAATCCATTTTGCCTACAACCAATTAAGTCTAAAACAAATTTGGCCTAAATTTCATATGACAGAAATCTATTGGGACCAAAACTTATGTAGCCTAAAACCCATTTAGCCTTAAACCCATTTGGACTAAAACTCATATAACCTAAAAGCAATTTAGCCTAAAACCCATTTGGCCTAAAATCCATTTAGCCTAAAACCTATTTAACCTAAAATCCATTTAGCCTAAAACTTATTTAGCCTAAAATCCATTTAACCAAAAACTCATTCGGCCTAAATCCCATAATAGCAGAAATCCATTTAATCTAAAACTCGTGTAGCCTAAAACTTATTTGGCATAAATCCTATTTTGCTTAAAACCCATTTGGCCTTAAACCCATCTGGTCTAAAACCTACTTGGCCAAAATCCCATTTAGCGTAAAACCCATTTGTCCAAAATCCCATTTTACGTAAAACTCATTTAGCCTAAAATCCATTCGGCTAAAACCCATTTAACCTAAAGCCATTTGTCCTAGAACCCATTTGGCTTAAAACCTATCTGACCTAAAATCAATTTGTCTTAAAACCCATTTTGTCTAAAACATATTGAGCTTAAAACTCATTTATCATAAAACTCATATAACCTAAAGTCCATTTGGCCTAAAACCCATTTAACCTAAAATCCATTTATCCTAAAACCCATTTAACCTAAAATCCATTTATCCTAATACACATTTGGCCTAAAACTCATTTGACCTAAAACCTATTAAACCTAAAATCCAATTGGCCTAAAACCAAACTGGTCTAAAACCTACATGACCAAAATCTCATTTAAAGTAAAAAATTGGCCTAAAACCCATTTGTCCAAAATCCCATTTTTCGTAAAACTCATTTAGCCTAAAATCCATTCGGCTAAAACCCATTTAACCTAAAGTCATTTGTCCTAGAACCCATTTGGCTTAAAACCTAACTGACCTAAAATCAATTTGTCTTAATACCCATTTTGTCTAAAACATTGAGCTTAAAACTCATTTATCCTAAAACTCATATAACCTAAAGTCCATTTGGCCTAAAACCCATTTAATCTAAAATCCATTTATCCTAAAACCCATATAACCTAAAATCCATTTACCCTAAAACACATTTAACCTAAAATCCATTTAGCCTAAAACTCATTTGGCCTAAAATCCATTTAACCAAAAACTCATTTGGCCTAAATCAAAGAGTAGCGGAAATCCATTTAATTTAAAACTCGTGTAGCCTAAAACTTATTTGGCATAAATCCTATTTTGCTTAAAACCCATTTGGCTTTAAACCTATGTGCTCTAAAACCTACTTGGCCAAAATCCCATTTAGCGTAAGATCCATTTAGTGTAAGATCCATTTAGCCTAAAACCCATTTGGCCTAAATCACATTTAACCAAAAACTCATTTGGCCTAAATCACAGAATAGCAGAAATCCATATAAGCTAAAACTCGTGTAGCCTAAGACTCATTTGGCTAAAACCCTTTTTAACTTAAAACCATTTGTCCTAAAACCCACTTGGGCAAAAAATTGGCCTAAAACGCAGCTGGTCTAAAACACATTTAGCCTTAATCTCATTTAGCCTCAAACCCATTTGGCCTAAAACTCATATAATCTAAAATCCATTTAGTCTAAAACCCATTTCGCCTCAAATCCATTAAACCAAAAACTCATTTGACCTAAATTACAGATGGCAGAAATCCATTTGGCATAAATCCTATTTAACCTAAAATCCATTTTTCCTAAAACCCACCTGGTCAAAAACCTACTTGGCCAAAATCTCATTTAGCGTAAAATCCATTTAGCATAAAACTCATTTAACCTAAAACTCATCAAACCTAAAATCCAATTGGCCTAAAACCCACTTGGCCTAAATCTTATATGTCAGAATTCTAATTGGTCTAAATTGGTCTAAACCTATTGGTCCAAAATCTCATTTTACCTAAAATTCATTTGGTTTAAAACTCATTTGACCTAAAACTCATTTAGCCTAAAACCCATTTGGCTAAAACCCATTTAACCTAAAAGCCATTTAGATTAAAACCTATTTGGCCTAAAACCCATTTGACCTAAACCATACAAGTCAAAATTCTATTTGACCTAAAACTCATTTAGTTTAAAACCAATTTTGCTAAAACCCACTTAACCTAGAGCCATTTGTCCTAAAATCCATTTGGCCTAAAACCCATTAAACCTAAATCAATTTGGCCTAAAACTTATTTGGCATAAATCCTATTTAACCTAAAACTTATTGGACCTAAAACCCATTTGGCCAAAATCCTATTTAGCGTAAAATACATTTGGCCTAATACTTATTTGACTTAATACTCATTTAGCTTAAAACCCATTTGGCCTAAAACCCATTTAACCTAAAATCAATATGGCCTGAAACTCATTTGGCATTAATCCTATTTAACCTAAAATTTATTTGACCTGAAACCCATTTGGACAAAATCCTATTTAGCGTAAAATCCATTTGACCTAAAACTCAATTAGCCTAAAACCCACTTGGCTTAAACCCTTTTAAACTAAAATCTATATGGCTGATTGGGTTTTAGGCCAAATGAGTTTTAGGCTAAATGTAATTTATGCTAATTTATTTTAGGCTAAGTGGTTTTTAAGTCCAAATGGGTTTTTTGGAATATTTATGCGCCTAACTAATATCAGTTTCAAGTATTTACAAAAGGTTTTAAACGGTTCTGAATGAGTTCTGAAAATTTTTAATTCGCTATAAATTGTTCTAAACAGAACAAAAAAGTTTTTAATATTACGGATCTGTTTTAATCGGTTTAAACAATTATAAACAAGTTCTAAATAGTTTTAGATAGTTGTAAATTGTTTTTAATTTTTTTTTCTAACAGTTAACCAGCTTTCAGACAGTTACAAACCATTTTTAACTAGTTTTAATCAGTTATGAACAAGTTATAAATAGTTTTAAATTGTTATAAATAGTTTTAAACAGATTAAAACAAGTTTTTAACTATTCTGAACCATTACAGACAAGTTCTAAGTAGTTAAACTATTCTTAAATAATTATGAACAAGTTATGAATAGTTTAAATAGTTTTAAAGAGTTCTAATTGATTCTAATGTATTTTAAACTGTTTAAAATAGATTTATAGTAGTTATAAGGCTTTTCAGATATAGTTATAAACAGTTTTAAACTGCTTTGAACAAGTTCTTAAAATGTTTTAAATGGTCATGAACATTCCTAAACAGTTTTAAGAAAGCTCTAAAAAGTTGTTTAAGGAAAACTAAAGAATTAAAAAAGTGTCGAATATTTATTTTTCGTTTTTAAAAAATTGCAAATAGATTTAAACTCATTTTAAACTGTTTGGAACTTATTCTAAAATGTTTAAAATTTGTTTTAAATAAGTTTCAAACCAGATAAAATATTTTCAAATATTTTTTTTTATTAATATTTACTGGTTTTAAAACAGTTTAATACTAGTTATTAAAAATCTGAATGAGTTATAAATAGTTAAATCAAGTCGTAAATAGTTCTCAGCTTTAAACAGTTTCAAATAATTCTAAATAAATTTTAATCAATTTTAAATAAGTGTTAAATATATTTTTAGTTATTTTAGGAATTTAAAAAGTAGCAATGTGTTATTTCACTTAAATTTCCTCGTCAACTTAATGCTCTTGGTTTCTATTCTTAGTCCTGGAAATCCCCTTTAAGTTGTTAAATATACATACGCATAAATGGACACTTCCGGAAAAAAAAACCGAAGGATAATTAGTTCTTGTGAATATAACATTAAAGAATCTATGAGATTAAGGACACAGTAAAGTAATAAAAAATTAATTATAATAACAAAATTAAAAATTGAAAAATTATTTATTAGCTTCATTTTCTACATATTAGAACAATCCAATCATTGGTTTTTAATTATTAATTAAAATCTTTTACAAAACTCAAAACTAAGATTGCACACATAAATCTCGATTTAATGTATTTTATATTTTTGGTTTGAAAACTCTTTAGAATCCGTTAGGGTAGAGGGGGAGAAGGATATAAGAATATTTTTTTTTTTATTGTTATTATTATTATTCTTATTATAATGATGATAAATTTTTAAACTAGCCTAAACTTAATTTGTAAAAAAAAGTAAATGTTATAATAAAATTTATTACATAAATAATAATAATAATAATAATATAATAATATAATATAATATAAAAATAAATATAGTAAAATATGATAGATAGTTATATAAGTATTAAATTATAAATATCATTCATTTTTACGATAACGGATATGATGTCATGATACTGAAATTATTCAGAAAACTGGCCTCCTTTGACGTCATCAACATCCTTTAAAATTAAAAATCAGCACATTAGAATACGCATTCGCAAAGAAAACCTTCTAATTATTTATAAAATTACTTATTATTCATTGATCTTTCGTGTTTATGTTATACTATACTTCATTCATAAAAAAATTTAATTTCGATAAATTAACATTCAACAATTTTTTTTCATTATTGTTTTTAATTTTTTATTGTTTCCTTCATTTTCTAAACATTCTCACAATGTTGAGTTATTGTGTTCTAATTCTAAGTGAAGTTTTTTTTTTTTGTAAAATCACGCATTAAACACTTTTCTATCATTCAATCAGCTTTTTTAAAATTCTTTGAAATCAATTTTTACCATTCAACTTGATATAACAAAAGGTATAACAAAAATTTGTATTCTTTGCATTAAAGTCTGACAGGGCCGGATTGGGAATTAAAAGCGGCCCGGGAAAGATATTCAAAGCGGCCCCTTTCTATATAATTGAAAATTTTTATTAACATTTAAAACTAAAATATAAAAATATTAAATTATTAAATTATTTTATTTAAACTTATCAATAATTTAATTATTTGGAATTTCTTGAACAGTAGCATTCTCTACTGCCATTTGTACGAAAGCAGCAGTAATTTCTTAGTTTAATGAACACCTCAATCTGGTTTTAACCAATTTTAAAGGACAAAAAATGGACAACTTCTATTAAACAAATATAATAAAAAGTTTTTTAGCGAATTCCCCGGCTTTAAAAATCGCTCAGAATGAATTTCTATCTACTCTGCCCCCTTTAGCATAAAAAAAGTCGGCTTTCATTCACCTGAAAATCATTTTTTCAATATTTGAATACCCAATTACTTTCTTTAATTTACAATTATTTTCTTCAAATCTCAATTATTTTCTTCTATTCACAATTATTTTAATTAATTTTTAATCATGTTTTTCAATTTTCAAATATTCTCTTTAATATTCAATAATTTTCGGCTTCTTTCAATATTTTTATCAATTTTCAATTGTTTTCTTCAATATTCAACAATTCTCATTTTTTCAATTGTTTTTCCAGTTTTCAACTATTTTCTTCAATTTTCAAATATTTTCGGTTTTTTTCAATTATTCTTTTCAGTTTTCAAATATTCTCGTTTTTTCAATTATTTTTTCAGTTTTCAATTATTTTCTTCGATTTTCAAATATTGTCGGTTTTTCAATTATTTTTTTTCAGTTTTCAATTACTTTTTCAGTTTTCAAATATTCTCATTTTTTCAATTATTTTTCAGTTTTCAATTATTTACTTGAATTTTTAATTATTTCAGTCAATATTCAATAATTCTCGATTTTTTTTCAATTATTTTTTCAATTTTCACTTGTTTCCTTCAGTAGGCAATTATTATCCAAGAATTTCAATCCAGTTCAATTTTTTATAATCCAATTAAATTGACAATTATTTTCTACAATTACTACAGTAATTTTCTTTCAATTTTTATTCATAGTTATTTCTGTTCTAAATTTTAATTTACATTCTTAACTTTTAAGATAATTCTGTTGAAATGTAAACTTTTTAATGTTGCAATTTTTCGAATTTTTTGCAATTGTCCTTTATTTTCGTCTTTTTTCAATTATTTTCTTTCATATTATTCAATTATTAATCATTTTCTTGAAATTTCAATTCAGTTCTTTAATTCTTTAATTATTTGTATCCAATCACAATTCTTGTCTTTTATTGATACTTTTTTTCATTTTCAATTATTCTCTCAATTTGGAAGTATTTTCTTCAAATTTTAATAAAGTTTAATTTTTCAAAAAGCAGTTAAACTTTCAATTGTTTCTAGAACTATTCCTATCATTTTCTTTCTTTTTTAGTTTTTTTTTTTTAATTTCATGTTTATCTTTTTCTGTTTAAAATTATTTCTGTCAGTTTTTAATTTAATAATCTTGCCATGTTTAGAATTTGTTTCAATTGGCAATTATTTTCTTCAATATTTAATAATTCTCGGCTTTTTTCGATGATTTTTTCAATTAACAATATTTTTCTTGAACTTTCAATTCAATTTTTCAACTATCCTCTTAAATTCACAATTATTATTTTCTTTAATTTTGAATTTTTTTCTTCAATTTTCAACTATTTCTTCTAATTTGAAATTATTTTCTTCGATTTTCAACCAACTTTAACTTTTTGAAATCCCATTCAATTTTCAATTATTTGTTATAATTATTCCTACAGTTTTCTTCAGTTTTTAATTGTCAATTATTTTCTTAAATATTCACCAATCCTGGGCTTTTTCACTCTTTCATACTATTTATTTATTTATTAATATAGTAATTTGTAAATTATTTATTATCAATAATTTTTTTGAAATCTCAATTTAACTCCTTAATTCCTCAATTTTTCTGTCTAATTCACAATTATTTTCTTCATTTTTTAATTATTTTGGCAATTTTTAATATTATTTTCTTCTTATCAATTTGTGATTATTTCTTCAAATTTCAATCCAGGTCAATTTTTTAAAATTAAAATTTTTTTCAATTATTATTATTTCTGTAATTTTTTTCCTTTTTTAATTTCCAATTGTTTTTTTAAAATATTATACTTGTTCTTTAATTTTTTAAATTATTTTTGTCAATTGTCGATTTATTAATCTTGTCATTATTCCAAGTTTTTTCATTTGTCAATTATTTTCGTCATTTTTTTAGTTATTTTAGGTCGATATTATCAACTCGAGAACATTTTTGGATGGTCAAGAGATTTTGAGATCAATATCAATATTGCTCAAATATGATATCGTCTTGATATCGTAAAGCACTAAGAAATAATGGTCAAGAGAACAAAATAATTTGAAAAGTTAAAGATTAGTTATAAAATTTTTTGAGAATTATTGAGGATTGAAAAAATTGAAGGAGATAATTGAAAATTGAGGAATGTAATGGAAATTTAAAAAATGTAATTAAAAATTGAAAGAAGTAATTGAAAATGTCTAGAATTCTTGAATATAGAAAAAAATAATAATTGAAAACTGAAGAATGGAATTGAAAATTGAAGAATGGAATTGAAAGTTGAAGATAATAATAAATAAGAATTGTAAAAAATAGTTGTAGAATTGAACAATTTAATTGAAATTCTACAATTTCTGTGATTGAAAAGAACATAGAAAGAAGCCGAAAATGATTGAATGTTGTAAAATTAATTGAAAATAGAAAAGAGTAATTGAAAGTTAAATGAAATTTAATTACATAAATTAAATTATTAATTAGACCTACAAAAATACCGGCCCGCCTGGCGGCGGCCCACCGGGATTTTTCCCGGTATCCTGAATGGCCAATTCGGGCCTGAAGTCTGATCTACATAGACTATTAATAATATTGCATTTTACCTAAAATTTATCAAATTAGTCGCAAAAAAAATTAACTTTTTTTTCTCAAATTTTCGAGATGTCTTTAAAATTATTTTATAATTTTAAGTGAAATAAAAAAAATACTGGAAAATTGTCTAATTATCTCATGAATCTCTAAAAATGAAGAATATAGCTTCTAAATAAATTTTGCAGGATTTCAAAGAGGAGATGGAGTTTTTGGATCGATGATAGTTAAAGTGCCACCAGAGGAAGATCCTCACAAGGATCTTTACGATAAGGATGATTTTCAAGTGATAATTATGGATTGGGAGCATAAGATGGGAGGTGACACATTCTTAGGACATTATCATGCCGGAATGAGCAACAAACCGCCAAATATTCTAATTAATGGTTTAGGGCAATTTGAACGTGTTATAGACGTCAATGGAACTTCCGCCACCTTGCCAATAGCTACTTACAACGTCAAACAGGTAAAATTGACCAAAACCTTGAGCGAAATTTCAAGGCGAAAATTTTGACCGCTCAAGTGTGAAATATAAAGCGTTTTCAAGGCAGCGACTCACGTCAAATGTTTGTTTTCTTTTTTAAATATTTTTACGAATTAAGATAGTAAAATCTTCGTGGTAAAGCGATTGTTTTTTACTTGTGTAATTTTTAAATAAAATTTCTTTAATTTTTATTTAGAGCAAGTGAAAACAGGGTGGTCACTTTTTCTTTATGAAATTAAATTCTCGGTCATTTTCTGGGTTTTTCCGTCCAATTTTTTGGATCTTCCGGTCACAAATTTTCGAGCAATTAAAATAGTGTTTTTAATTTTGAAAATTTTGTCTTTTTAACTAAAATATAACTTTGTGGTTAAATTTAAAATTTACACATTCTTAGAATTTTATTAAATATAATGAAAGCTTAAAAAGTTTTATCGACACAAAATATTAAAATCTCAATTTTTAGAATTAGGTATTAAAATTCCACTAGCAACATTTAGAAACAAAATTTGCATTGTTGTTGGTTATTTAAAACTATAAATTTTTGCAAATTCAAATAATGAAAATTACGAAATTGAAGAATAGATCTGAAATAATAATAAATTGCGAGTAAATTAAAAATGTAAGAAATAAATTGAAAATTTAAGAATTAAATTAAAAATTTTAAAAAATAATTGATAATTGAACAAAAATGACGAAAATAATTGACAATTTATTTATTTATTTATTTATTCTATATACATCCAAAATTTTGAAAAAAAAATTTTAAAAACCGCTACATTAATTCACAGCCGAATAAAATAATTTAAAAAATCAAAGAATAATTATAAAATTTAAAGAAAATATGTGAAAAATAACAAAACTAATAGTTAATTGAAAACAAAATTCGAAAAATGGCTAGATAATTACACAATTGAAAAAAATAATTTAAAAAAATTAAACAAGAAATATTAAATTTCAACAAAATAGTTTAAAAAATTATAAGAATAATTGTTGGAAATAATTGCAAATTGAACAACTGGATTGAAAATCGAAAAAAGAATTGAAATTAAAGAAAAAAATAAATAATTGAGGACATAAATTGGAAATTTAAGAATTAAATTTAAAAATTGAAAAAAAATTACAAAATAACGGAAATAATTGACAATTGAAAACAAAATTCAAAAAATGGCTAGATTAATTGACAACCGAATAAAATAATTTAAAAAATCAAAAAGCAATTATCAAAATTTTAAGATAATAATTAAAAATTGAAAATTTGAAGAAAATATGTGAAAAATAACGAAAATTGAAAACA
Source organism: Ganaspis brasiliensis (assembly GCA_037103525.1). Lineage (NCBI taxonomy): Eukaryota > Metazoa > Arthropoda > Insecta > Hymenoptera > Figitidae > Ganaspis > Ganaspis brasiliensis. The sequence goes on from JAZKLR010000211.1 coordinate 3,650,242, forward strand.
AAATTCGAAAAATGCCTAGATAATTACACAATTATTAAAAAAAAATAATTTAAAAAAATTGAACAAGAAATCTTAAATTTAAACAAAATAATTAAAAAATTATAGAAATAACTGTTGGAAATAATTGCAAAGTGAACAACTGGATTGAAAATCGAGTAAATAATTGAAATTGAAGAAAATAATAAAAAATTGAGGAAATAAATTAAAAATGTAAGAAATAATTGAAAATTTAAGATTCAAAAAATGGCTAGATTAATACATAATTGAACAAAATAATTTTAAAAATTAAAAAAGAAATATTGAATTTAAAGAAAATAATTGCAAATTGAAAAATTAAGAAAATTAATGGTAATAATTGTTGGAAATAATTGCACACTTAACAACTGGATTGAAAGTCGAAAAAAAAATATAAAAATAAAAAAAAAATAATTGAAAATTGAAGAATGGAATTGAAATTTAAAGAAAATACTTAAAATTTGAAAAAAAAAATAATTGCAAAAAGCCGAGAGGCAATGAATATAGAAGAAAACAATTGAAAACTGAAGAATGGAAATAAAAATTGAAGAATGAAATTAAAAATTAAGAAAATAATTGAACAATTGTATTTAATATCAAAGAAACTTAATGATAATCTAAAAGAATAGAAAAACTGAAAATTGAAGAAATAGTTCTAGAATTGAATAATTGAATTGTTTAAAACAATTTTTACGAGTGTAAAAATAATAATTGAAAAATCCCAAATTTAATGAATATCGAGGAATAAATTGAAAATTGATAAAAATAATTGAAATTAAAAAAAATAATTGTAAATTTATGAAAGCAATTAAAAATTGAAGGATGGTATTGCAATTAAAAGAGTTTACTTAAAAATTGAAAAAAGTAATTGAAAGAAGCTTAGAATTGAATAATTGAGTTAAAATTAAAAACAATTTTTATGAGTGAAAAAATAATAATTGAAAACTCCTAAATTTATTAAATATTCAGGAATTAATTAAAAATCGATAAAAAAATTGAAATTGAAAAAAAAATAATTGAAAATTTATGAAAGCATTAAAAAATTGAAGGGTGGTATTGAAATTTAAAGAATATTCTTAAAAATTAAAAGAAGTAATTGAAAAAAACCGAGAATTAATGAATATAGAAGAAAACAATTGAAATACTTGAAAATTGAAAAAAGCAATTAAAAATTGAAGAATGGTATTGAAATTAAAAGAATTTACTTAAAAGTTGAAAAAAGTAATTGAAAAAAGCCGAGAATTAATGAATATAGAAGAAAACAATTGAAAATTAAGAAATGGAAATAAAAATTGAAGAATGGAATTAATAATTAAAGAAAATAATTAAAAATTGAAAAGTGGAATTTAAATTAAAAGAAAAATTACTGAAAATTGAAGAAAATAGTTCTAGAATTGAATAATTGAATTTGGAACTTAAAACAATTTTTATAAGTGGAAAAAATAATTGAAAAAATTCCAGAATTATTGAATATTGAGGAATTAATTTAAAATCGATAATTTACTTAAAAATTGAATAAAGTAATTGAAAAAAGCCGAGAATTAATGAATATAGAAGAAAACAATTAAAAATTAAGAAATGGAAATAAAAATTGAAGAATGGAATTAATAATTGAAAAAAATAATTGAAAATTGAAAAGTGGAATTTAAATTAAAAGAAAAATGACTGAAAATTAAAGAGAATAGTTTTAGAATTGAATAATTGATTTTGGAATTTAAAACAATTTTTATGAGTGGAAAAAATAATTGAAAAAATTCCAGAATTATTGAATATTGAGGAGTTAATTGAAAATCGATAAAAATAATTCAAAATTAAAGAAAAGATTTGAGAATTGAAGAAAATAATTAATAAATAATTGAAGAAATGAATTAAAAATTGAAGAATTAAATGCAAATTTCAAGATAATTTATTTATTTATTTATTCTATAGAAGATTCTTACATATGAGATAATGATTGATAATTAAAAGAAAAATTACAATATGACGAGAATAATTATCGATTGAAAAAAATAATTAACAATTGAAAAAAAATCGATAAATGGTGAGAACTTTTTCCACACAAAATTGTGGAAAAAATTGTAGAGAATAAATGAAAATTGAAGAATTGTATTGAAATTTCAAGAAAATAATTGACAATTGAGAAAATGCGAGAATTATTGAGTATTGAATTGAAAAACGAAGAATACAATTGAAAATTGAAGAAAAAAACTATAATTGAAGAAAATAATTTAAAATTTAGGAAATTATTTGAAGATTTAAATTAAATCTTAAAATATAATTACAGTGGAGACCCCATTATCCGGACCCCTATTATCCGGATTTTCGATTATCCGGATAAATTTCAAATTTTTTTTATTTTTTCTATTTTTTTTAATTGTAAAGTTTATTAGCATTTAATACCATGAATATTTTAAAAGTTAGTATTTTGATATTTAAAGTACAAGAAACCATGAAGTACGTGAAAAATTTATATCCTTAGGGTAAAATTTCATAGCTGTGGAAGTACACAAAGCAGAAAACTGTCAGCTTTTAAATCATCGATTTTCGAAATATTTCTAACTAAACATTTATTAATGTTAATTTTAAGAGTTTTAGATTGTTTCAGTCTTATTTAAATTTATTGGAAATAAATACCTAAAATTATAAATTGAAAATTCATTTATTTCGTACTTTTTTCGATTATCCGGATTTTCGATTATCCGGATGAGTGCCTGTATTCATTAGTCCGGATAATGGGGTCTCTCCTGTAAATTTAAATTTTCATTAAATTGAAATTTTAAGAAAATAGTTGAGAATTGAACAAGAAATTCGAAAACTGGCGTAAATAATCGACAACAGAACAAAATAATTTTAAAAAATTAAAGAACAATTATAAAATTTAAAGAAAATAATTGTATATTGAAAATTGTTGAAAGTAATAGAAAAAATTATAGATTTATTAATTAATGAAATTAAAATTATTTGAACTGATATTTACATATTTAAATTTTAATTAATTTAAATGCAGTTTTTAAACAGTATCTGATTTAAAACAAAAATATCTATGTGCCAAACATCAAGTGTGAACAGGCAAAAAATAAATGAAAAAAAAATGAATGAATGAAAGAACGACGGATGGACGGACGGACAAATTTTTTTTCCCGAATGCCAATAATAATCTTTGAATAAAATAATGTTTTGTTTCAGAAACTGAGATACAAATTTCGTCTAATAAATGCTGAGTTTCTGAATTGTCCAATTCAAATGACGATTGATAATCACACATTCTATGTTATTAATAGTGATGGAAATGACATTGAAGCTGTGAAAGGTCAGTTTTTAAAATAAATTTGATATTTTATTTTATTTTACATACCTACAAAAATTGAGTTTAAAAAATTTCCTAATGATTATTTCCTAACTGTTAGTAAATTCTAAAATTTACTTTTGTATAAATTTGAAGCTTCAAAACATGTTTTAAATAGTTTCAAACAAGTTCAAAACAGCTTTGAAAAGTTTTAAATAGTTATAGCAGTACTGAACAGTTACTGAAAGTTGAAAGCTCGATCTAATCAGTTTTAAAGAGTTCTGAATAATTATAAACTGTTTCATACTAGTTTTAAACAGTTTTAAAAAATTTTAAGCAAGTTTTAAATAATTTAAAGTTGTTCGAAATAGTTTCAAACCAATTATAAATAGTTTTGTGTCCGTTATAACCAGTTGAAACGAGTTCCGAATAGATTTAAATAGTTTTAAACTAGTTGGAAACAGTTAAGAACAGTTTGTAACCGGTTATAAATAATTTTAAGTCTTCTAACAAGTTCTAAATAGTTTTAACCTCTTTTAAAACCTGTAACCTAATTATATATAAATAGTTAAAATCCCGATCTAACCAGTTCCAACAAGTTCTAAATAGTTATAAACTATTTTAAACTAGTTCTAAACAGTTTCAAAAGGTTTTAAGCCAATCTAAAATAGACTGAAGTAGTATGAAACACTTAAAAATAGTTTCGAATCGTTTATAAGTAGTTTTGAGTTGATGAAAATCATTTCAAACTGATTGCAAATACATTAAGGTCTGTTCTAATTTGTTGAAACGAGTTCTGAATAGTTATAGACAGTTTTAAATAGTTTTAAAATGTTTTAAATAATTTTAAAACAGTTTAATGCAGTCCGAAACAGTGTAAGATAATTTTGAACCGTTTATAAATAAAATTAATTCAGCCTAACAAGTTCTAACAAGTTTTAAATAGTTATAACGACTTTTAAAATAGTCTTAAACAATTTTAAAGTCTTTTATGCAAGTTTAAAACAGTTTTACGTATTTCTAATCGGTTTGAATCAGTTTTAAACCAGTTAAAAATAATCAAAATTTCGGTCTAACCAGTTCTGATGAGTTCCGAATAGTTATAAACTATTTTAAACTAGTTCTAAACAGTTTTAACCAATTTGGAACAGTTAAATACTGTTTTCTACAAGTTTTGAACAGTTTTAAAATATTTTAAAAAGTTTGAAATAGTTTAAAGTAGTTCAACAAGGTCTAAAATTAATTTAATAACAGTTTTGAGTTTGTTTCAACCAGTTGAAACGAGTTCTAAATTGCTACAAACAGTTTCAAATTAATTATAAACAGTTTTGAAATCGTTTCAACCAGTTGAAAAGTGTTCTAAATTTCTATAAACAGTTTTAAACAGTTTTAAACGGGTTTAAGCAGTTTAAAACAGTTTATGACCAGTTATAAATAATAAAAATCCCGATATAACTGGTTTTAATGAGTTCTGAATAGTTATAAACTGTTTTAAACTAGTTCTAAATAGTTCTAACAAGTCGAGAGTAGTTAAAAACTGTTTTAAACTAGTTTTGAACAGTTCTAAAATGTTTAAAACAAGTTTGTAACAATTTTAAGTTGTTCAAAACAGTTCCAGACCAATTATAAATAATTATTAATCTGCTCTTACCAGTTGATTGAGTTCCTAATAGTTATAAACAGTTTTAGTTTAGTTTTAAACAGTTGTAAAATGTTCTAAACAAGTTTGAAATACTTTAATCTAGTTAGAAACAGTTTTAAGTTTTTTTTTTTTTTTTTTTTTAATCGAGGTTTTTGGAAAATGCATTTACGCAGAAACGGTCCATACCTTAGAATCTATGTCATGTAGATGACAAAAATGCCAAGATATGATCCGGATACTGTAGGACTCGAACCCGGATTCTCCGGCCACAGTGTACACTGAGTCATACCCACTAAACGTTCCTCGCTCCACACCAACCTTTCTCCCCCGGACCTGGCTTTCGTATAACTCAGGGGATAGGTTTTAGGCGTTTAACAGCCATGCTTCGGCTCCATCCCATCATCCGGCATGGATTCCCTTTATTAGCGTCGTGCTTCGACTATATTTTATTATTCCTGCATGGAGTTTTTCTTCTTCTTTTTAACAGAATGTTAAGCTACACGTTTTTCCTCTCTCAATTTGATTTTTTCTTCTACTTGCTTTTCCCTCAGTAGTCTTGTCACAAAAATGTCAATTTCTACCCAGTTCTCTTCTTTTTCTAACATCACAGAAATGATGTTAGTTGGTGTAAGCCGGACTTTAAGGTTGGTTTCCAAATCTTCCCTCATTTCTTCCCATCTTGAGCATTCAAAAAAAGTGTGTCGAGCGTTTTCGATCTTTCCAGGACAATAAAAACAGAGTGGCGTTTTTCTTTTTTCTCTGTAATGTAAATACTTGTTGAAGTTTTCGTGCCCTGATAAAAATTGTGAGAGAAAATAATTTGTCTCACCATGATTTCTTGTGACCCACGGTTTAATGTCATTAATAAGTTCATGCGTCCACGTTGCGGTCTCAGCTGACGCAATCCATCTGTCTTGCCACTTATCTAGTGATTGGTTTCTGACAGCTTGGCGAGCTCCTGCAGATAGGTTTCCTTCTTTGCGCATAAAGTAAACCACTTTTCTTTCGTTTGCTAACAAATCAATAGGTATTATCCCTGCAATAACTAAGACGACGTCCTCTGAAATTGATTTGTAGCCACAACATACTCTCAAAGCTGCAAGTCTTTGGATTCTAGCTATTTTTACCCTATGACATTCTACTTTTAGTTTATCAGCCCAAACTTCAGCCCCGTACAGCATTACAGAGTTTGTAACACTTACCAGCACTCTACGTTTATTTTGTCTGGGACCGTTAACATTTGGCATGAGCCTAGAGAGAGCAGCTGTCAAACGTGACGCTTTTTCTGCTGCTGTGCTAATGTGTAACCCAAAATTCAGTTTGGCATCAATCCACACCCCTAAGTACTTTACATGTGGCTTTGCAATTATGTTTTCGCCACACACTTCGACAGAGAACTCTTCAGAGAATGTTTTCTGACGAGTGAGCACAACCACTTCTGTTTTTTTTTGTTGCTAACTCTAGGCCATGATTTAGCAGCCATTCTGCTATTAACATAGAGATATAGCTCACTCTTGCTTTTGCTTGTTCCGGTGTTTTGGCTCTGATGACCACCACAATGTCGTCTGCATAACCTATTATTATGGCCCAGTCAGGTAGTTCTAGTCTAAGGATGCCATCGTACATTGCATTCCAAAGGTCTGGTCCTAAAACTGATCCTTGTGCAACGCCTGCTGTGACTACTCTTCTTTTCTTTCCATTTCTGGTTTCATAAATCAGCTCTCGTTCGTTCAGATAGTCATCAAGAATTCTCTGTAGATAAGTGGGAACATGAAATTTCTTATCCAATGCTTCTAGGATATCTACCCATTTTGCTGTATTAAAAGCGTTTCTTACGTCCAAAGTGACCATAATGCAAGCATCTCTTGTACGGTAACTTCCTCGCCATGCTTCTTCTGTAACTTTCAGGACATCTTCAATTGCATTTATCGTGGAATGCTTTTTTCTGAATCCGTGCTGCTTTTCTGACAGGCCACCAGCTACTTCTAAGGATCTTCTGAGACGAGCTCTTATCAACTTCTCAAAAATCTTTCCCGTGTGGTCCAACATGCAAAGAGGTCTGCAGGAGGAAGGGGTAATAGGGGGGCCCTTACCCTTATCCAAGAGAACAAGCCTTTGCATTTTCCATCTTTTATAGAAAACGCCTGCGCATAAGCAGGAGTTATACATCCTAAGGAGAGTGTTTGGGCAACTTTCTGTTATGGTTTTCAGAACCTCAATAGGGATACCATCTGGTCCTGGAGCCTTTCTATTTGCACATGATTTTACAGCTGCTCGCAGTTCCTCTGCAGTGAAAAGAGGTATTTCTTCTTTTACGTCAAAGTTGACCTTTTCCCTTATTGGATGCTGCGGAAAAAGTGCATCAACAATGTTTTTGGCTTCTTCTTCACTGTTTAAGGTGACTGGTGATTGTTTAAACAGACGTCTAGTCACAATTTTGTAGCCTAAGCCCCAGGTGTCCTTTTCGACATCCTGGCATAGTTCATTCCAGCACTGTGCTTTCTTTTTTTTTTATAGCTATTTTAAGCTCTCTTTTTGCTAAGAGGTATAGTTCGTTAGCGTTTCCAGAGTTCCCTTTAGCCTTGCGTCTTAGTTTATTTGCCTTTTTTCTTAGCTCGGCTATCTCATCCGTCCACCAGTAGACTGCTTGTCTCTTTTTGCAGTTGACCCTTTTTAGCATCGACGATTTGCATCCTTGAACAATGTGTTTCATTGTAGTTCTGACGATGTCTTCGGCTTCCTTTTTCGAGACTTCCTTCGGTAGGTCATCAGGTAAAAACGCTTCCGAGAGATAAATAGACTTTACTAATTTACCCTTGTTTAGCTTTGCAACATTCCATCCTTTTGTTGTTTGTCGACGCCTTATTGGTGCATCTGTATCAAGTGGGTCCTTTATTTGGAAAATGATATATTGGTGGTCACTACTTGTAAAGTCTTCCAAAACTCTCCACCCCACCTCCAATGTTGATATCGGCTGTGTTGATAGTGTGATGTCCAGTATAGAACCTCTGCATTTTTTTCTTCTAAAAGTACTGACGTTACCCTTGTTTAGGATCACGAAATCCAGTCTAGCGACCATTTCGATGATTTTTTCTCCTCGACGACATGTGAACGTTCCTCCCCACTCAGTTGCTTTTGCGTTAAAGTCACCTGCTACTATAGCTTCTCCTTCTACATTTCTTAAGAAATCTTCAAGATTGTCCAGCTTCCTTTGAAAGAATTTCGGGCTTATCATTTGGTGAGAGGTATACACTTACGTAGGTTACTCCCAGGCTTTTAATCCAAACAAAACCCGGCTGTGACCCATGGTGCTGCACCCGAAATTTAGTTTTGTCACAAATCCATATTGCGGCAGTGCCTAATTCATCTGGGAACCAACCATCCAATGTTCTATACTGCTCACTGATTATTATCATATCTGCTTTTTTTCAAGTGCAAATTGGTAGAACACATTTTGGGCAGTATAGCTTCTATTTAGATTGACCTGCAGAAAGGTGCTCATAGTTTTTTCATGTTCTCTAGAGCTTGTCTGTACTTTTTGCAATTATAAGAACCAGGTATATGATGAACCTCTAGCTCTCCCTCTATCTCAGCACAAAGCACGCAGAAAGGCTTTTCTTTACAGTCTGTAGCTTGGTAACCTTCTTTTCCACATCTCCAACAAAGACTACTTCTGTCTTTATACTTGCAGTCAACCTTGAAATGGCCATAACCAAAGCATTTGTGGCATCTGACGGGGCGTTTAATGCACCTCACTCTACAATTTACCCATCCGATTTTGATATGTCCCTCTTTTTCCAATTTTTGAACCATGAAGTCTTCAAGGAGACAAAAGGCTGTTCTAGATCCCCATTTATTTCTTCTAGAGAGCTTGATTTTTATCTCGGAACAGATTTCCTTTCCAAAAATCGCGTGCAAGGTCTCCATGATATCTACTTTTTCTGTGGCGTCATCTAAGTCTTTTATACCTAGCCAAGTCTTAGGGGTTTTAGTTCTGACGGTGCCAGTTTCACCAATTGCCATCTGTAGAGCCTGACCAAACTTTTGTCTGTCTTCAGCAGAAGCACCCATTTTTAGTAGGAGATGTCCAGTCCTTGTTTCCCTGATAGTCTTTACTGTTATTCCCAATTCTTCCGGCTTAACCTTACTGCGGATATCTTTGAGAACTTCAGCATAGGATGTTCCTTCCTTTGGTTCTATAATCACAGCGTCTGATCTTATTTTTCTTCGCTTTCTCTGCCCGTTTGAGGTTAGCTGCTTTTCATTTCTGTCAGCTACTCTTTCGCGCTCTTTATTGGGTTTCTGTGTGTTTCTGACCACAGTAGTCCACTCTTGCTCTGTGCCTTTCTGTATTTTCTTGCTCAGCCTTGGTGTCTCTCCCCCTTGTGGGCTGGGAGTGCTTGCAGCTCCACGCTTTCGGGGGTTTTTGCCTGTAGGTGTTGAGAGAGGTGTCCCATTTCCTGTCTTCTTCTCTTGAGTAGGCCTGCTTAGGGCCTTGTTCTGGGCTTTCTTTAAGCTCTCCTCTAATTTTGATTTAAGAACCCTGTGTTGTACCTTGAGTTGATGGGTGCATTTCACAAGCTTGTCTAAACCAACTTTCACAAAGCTATCAAGGTTTGTCCTGGATTTAGCTTTCTTCATCATTTCAGAGAGAGCATCAGTGAGCTCTTTCCATGGTTCATCTCCGTCTTCTATTATCCCGAAAAGTGCAGAAAGTTCCCCACAGTCTTGGTACTCCTTGCCTGTAACACTTGTTTTCTTCTTGATCTTTTCCTCTGTGCTCGTAGTCCTAAAAGTTTTAGAGGCCGAGTCGTCCACCACTAAAACAGTTTCATTGCGGTCACTTTGAGACGGTACCCAGGAGCCCGCTTTCTCGCTACCCGGTTGTACCGTTGCAGATGCATCCGACACCCGCGGATTGTCTTCGGTAAGATCTACTTCCATAATGACTTTTTTGGTTTTGGTTGTTTCTTAGTAAGGCCGAGGGTACGAGAACCTCGCACCCGTCAGCTCATCTACAGATTTCCTATATTCTGGGACAGAGGACCCTAAAAGGGATTCCGTCACAGATTAATCGTCCCGCTTAGCTTAAAGAAAGGGCTTGCCATCCCCCCATTCTGGAAGAGCCCGACTTAACGGGGTACCTCACAGGTAGGCTGTGATCCGCTTGTCCGTAGACTTGTAGGCCCCCTCCTCGAAGCCCCACGGGCTATCCGCTTCAGAATAAGCAGGTGACGGGTCGTCACACTCTCGGCCTTAAGCCCCCCCACCACGACAAGGTGAACAACCCTCGGAGGAGTGAAACAGTTTTAAATAGTTCGACGCAGTTTCAAATAGTTTTAAACCAGTTGTAAATAATTCAAGTCCTGGTCTAACCGGATCTAATAATTTTAAATAATTAAAAACTAATTTAAACTAGTTTTTTTACCGTTTTAACAAGTTCTGAGTAATTATAAACTATTATAAACTAGTTTTAAATGGTTCTAAAATGTTTAAAACAAGTTTAAAATTATTTTAAGTTGTTCGAAACAGTTTTAAGCCTATTGTAAACTAGTTTAACTCAGTTCGAATCAGTTAAAATGAGTTTTGAATTGTTATTAACAGTTTTAAAATGTTTTAAGCAAGTTTGAAATAGTTTTAAGTTATTCGTAACAGATTCAAACCAATTATTAATAGTTTTAAGTCTGTTCTAACCTGTCCAAGCGAGCTCTGTTTTGATATAAATAGTTTTAAAGTAGTTTTAAACAGTTTAAAAAATTTGTAAGCAAGTTTGAAATAGTTTAATGCAGTTGAAAACAGTTAAGAACAGTTTGAAACCGGTTATTAATAATTTTAAGTCCATTCTAACAAGTTTTCACAAGTTTAAAACAGTTAGAACCACTTTTACAATAATCTTGAATAATTTTTAAGTTGTTTATGCAAGTTTAAAACAGTTCTAAACAGTTTTAAGCAGATTGAAACAGTTTAAAACAGTTTCAAACTAGTTAAAAGTAGTTACAATCTCGGTCTAACTGGTTATAATGAGTTCTGAGTAGTTATAAACTATTTTTAACTAGTTCTTAATAGTTCTAACGAGTTCGGAATAGTTCAAAAGTGTTTCAAACTATTTTTAAACAGTTCTAAAATGTTTGCAGCAAGTTTGAAATAGTTTTTAGTTGTTCGAAACAGTTTGAAACTAGTTACAAATAGTATTAAACCTACTCTAATCAGTTCTAAACAGTTCGAAATAATTTAATCTTGTTTGAAACAGTTGAAAACAGTTTTAAACCGGTTACAAATAATTGTAAGTTTAGTTTAACAAGTTCGAACAGGTTCTAAATAGTTATAGCCTATTTTAAGCAAGTTTTAAACAGTCTTAAGTATTTTGAAATAGTTTTAAACTGTCTTAACCTGATTATAAATAGTTAAAATCCCGGTCTAACCAGTTATAACAAGTTCTAAATACTTCTGAACTATTTTAAACTAGTTCTAAACAGTTTTAAAATGTTCAAAATAAGTTCGAAATAGTTTTCAGTTGTTCGAAACAGTTTCAATCTAATTATAAACAGTTTTAAATCCGTTCTAACCAGTTTTGACGAGTTTTAAATTATTATAAACTGTTTTAAACTAGTTTTAAACTAATTTTAAACTAGTTTTAAATAGTTTTAATGTTTTGTAAGAAAGTTTAAAATAATTTTAAGTAGTTTAAAACAATTTGAAACATGTTTAATCCTGTAATAATTAGTTCAAAATGATTCTAAAAATATTTTTTAATTTTCACAATAGTTCTAAATTATTCTTAACAGTTTTAAGTTGTTCTAAATAGAAAAAAATATTTTTAAAACTAGTTCAGGAAACAAAATTTTGTATTCAAAAGAAAAATTACATTAAAAAAGATTTTAAACATTTTTTAGCGGAATCTCTGGTATCGTATGCTGGAGAAAGGTTCGACTTTATAGTCGAAATGGACCAAGAAGTTGGAAATTACTGGATGCACTTTAGAGGACTTTTGGATTGCGGCGAAGCTTTCACGAAAGCTTACCAAGTGGCTGTTCTTCATTATGAAGGAGCAGAAAACGAAAGACCAAAATCTAAAATATCATATGAGAGACGAGTTCCTGAAAATGTTACGGTAAAAAATTTTTTTTTTTATTAAATTAAATTCATCGTTTTTTTGTTGAAATTATTTCATATTATTTTCATATACCATGAAATTTAGATAAAATATTTTTCAAAAGCTCCAAAAAAATAACGCTAAACTTACAAATTAAAATATTCACGCATGGGAGGATTCGAACTCGTGAACCTCAACTTTACAAGCGGACGCTTTTACCACTAGACCGAAACTAAGATATAGTTTTAAGAAAAAATCACACAAAAATTTCTGTTTTATTTTTATTCAAATGCAACTTTAAATTGATCAAAGTGTTAAAAATAAAATTCTTCTCCCTTTCACCAAAAGGTTTTTAAAATTTAAAAAGTTTTTTTATTTAAAATATACGAAAATATGAAGTTGAAAAAAAAAAATAAATTAAAAGAAATTAATCGAGATATTTTCCGTGATTTTTACTTTTAGTTAAAGAATATTTCTCCTTTTTTTTTTAAACTTTTTCATTTTCTGAAATAATTCTTATGGTTCTTTTGAATTTTTCAGGAAATAAATGGATTTAATAAAGGAACAGAAACTAACGATACTATCAGTATTCCATTACTTAATTCAATGGATCCAGATGACGAATCTAATCTTAGAACACCTGATTATCAATTTTATATTACATATGACTTTTATAATGCTAGTAATCCAGTTTATCACAGAAAAAATCTTTATGGTTTTCATCAAGGTAAAACATTATTTTAGTAATTTTTATGATTCTTGGAATTTTCTACTACTGAGAAGTTTTAATCGCAACGAATTTTTCTAGTTTAGCAATTTTAAATTAGATGAAAAACATTAATAATAATGATTTAATTTTCAAAAAAGTTATTGAAAGGGATAAAAGCTCAAATATACAAAGAATAAAAAAAATTGATTAGAAAAAAAAAAAATTAGAACTGAAAGAAAAAATAATAAGAAAGAAAATTTAACATGAAGAAAAACCAATAAAGAAATTAATAAGACAATAAAAAAGAGCAAAAATAATAAAATAATTTTTAAGTTATTAGAAAATATGGATAATTTATTGAAAACTGAAAAGAATTAGTTAAAAAAGAAAAGAATTTTCAAAATTGTGAAAAAATTTGACGTTTTGAGAGCTCCTGAATCCGAAGAAAAGGGAATTACGAAAGTGTCTGTCTGTCTGTCTGTCTGTCTGTAGACAAAATTTCAGGAACGGATAACTTGAGTAAAAATTTATTTATCAACTTCATCTTTGTTATACTTTTTAAGTAACCAAAAATACATATCGAGTTCGTTAGCCAGCCATTTTGGATCAAAATTGTCAAAAATAGAAAATTTTCAAAAATCAAAAAATTTCTAATTTTCGACATTTTTCAAATTTTTTTTTTTTTGGTAATCTTTTTCTCAAAATGCACGTAAAATCAAACAAATTTCATGTAAAGAAGTTTTCCTTATAACGCGAACCTAAAAATAACCATTTTTTTCACTAGCAAAAAAAGAAAAAAGATATTTATGTAATTATTAGGGAAAAGAATAATTTTCGTTACTAATGAAATTGAGACACCTGAAAATTCGGATTAATTTAATATCGTTCAAATGAAAATTTGGGAAAATGAACATTCAGATAAATTGAAATTCAGGCAAATGAAGATTCATTTAAATCAAAATTCTGCTAAATGGAAATTCTGTTAAATGAAAATTCTGCCAAATGAAAATTCGGACCAATAAAAATTGGGTTAAATTAAAATTCCGATAAATGGAAACTTGATTTGAAAGAATTTGGATAAAAAAATTCTATTAAATGGAAATATGTTTATTGAAAATTATGTTAAATTGAAATTTTATTAAATAAAAATTCTGATAAATCAAAACTCGGACAATTAAAAATCTGGATAAATTGAAATTTCGATAAATGGACATTGTTTAAATAAAAATTATGCTGAATGAAAATTCTGTTAAATGAAAATTCTACCAAATGAAAATTCGGACAAATGAGAATTGGATAAAATTAAAATTCCGATAAATAGAAACTTGATTTGGAAGAATTTAGATAAAAAATTCTGTTAAATGGAAATTTATGTTTATTGAAAATTATGTTCAATTGAAATTTTATTAAATAAAAATTCTGATAAATCAAAATTCGGACAATTAAAAATTTGGATAAATTGAAATTTTGATAAATGGACATTGTTTAAATAAATACTATACTGAATGAAAATTCTGTTAAATGATAATTCTGCCAAATGAAAATTAGGTTAAATTAAAATTCCGATAAATGGAAACTTGATTAGAAAAATTTTAGATAAAAAAATTCTGTTACATGGAAATCAGCTTATTAAAAATTACGTTAAATTAAAATTTTATTCAATAAAGATTCTCATAAATGAAAAATTCGGACAATTAATAATTGGTTTAAATTAAAATTCCGGTAAACAAAAATTTAAATTTAAAAGATTCTCTTAAATAAATTCTCTCAAATGGAAATACAAATAAAAATTCGGTTAAATAAAAATTTGACAATAGCAATTTTGATCTACAGGATTTTTGGTTCAATGAGTTTTAGGGAACATTGATGCGTGTCGAATTTTAATATAAAAAATTCCGCTCTAAAATTCTAGTCATTTGAATTAATTCTTAATGAAAGAGGACAATTGAGAGAAGTAGTTTGGAAAACATTTTAGGCAGGATTTTAATTATTTTTGTACTGTTAGAAAAAAACGTACGCGAAGAGAATTTATCAAATGAATTGTGAAGAAACCTATTCCATCATTAAATGCAATTAGACTTTGAAATCACATGATCACGATGTTTATTCTCATGTCCTCTCGAAACTGTTGAAACTGACCATGAGCTCTTTTTGTACCTTTACTTCTCTCAGCTTCTGAAAGTAATCTGCATCCTTCTCTACTCCCAAACTATCTCAGAATAATGGAAACGTATAATAATGGTTCAATGACATTTTAAGGCAATTTAAAAATTATCAAATTCTCTTTTTATATTACAAGAATATAATATTTCTTATATTTTATATTTCGAGAATAATTATTCTAAATAAATCTTTTTAAAATAATTAAAATTTTAAAAGAGTTTGTCGAGAATGATGCATGTAAGTAAATTAAGAGATTAAAGTTTGTTAAAAATCTTAAAATTACGAGATAATTTAGAGTAATGAAAAAAATGTATCCTTGATGAAGAAAAGGAGAATTTGTATGAAAAATAACTATAGATAATTTTTCTTAATTGCTTGGTAATTACACAAATAAAGGCAATGTTTTTTAATTGCAAAGATTTTTAATCAAAATAAAAGTTAATTTTTAATTTACAGTGATTGTATAACTTATGATTAGAGATGAGAGTATGTCCTTCATTCGGATTCTGTTAAGTTTATGAAAATGCAGGACGGACAGACGGACAGACACTAAAGTTTCGTTTTAAGTGTTTCAATCCTTGGCCACAAAACTCGAAAAATGAAAACTTTAAGGGAATTTATTTTTCAAAACACCAAATATCAGAATACGGAGTTAATTGATAGAAAATATGTCTGTAAAAAAAAGTTAATAAAAATTCAATTTAATTAATTAAAATTGTTATTTTTTAGTGAAAAAGGGACATAAAGTTTTCACGCCTCAATTGAATCATATAACAATGAAGCCGTCATCTATACCTCTTTTGTCACAGAGAGATTTAATAGATCAAAATACATTTTGTAATGAGAGTTCTGTCAAGAATTGTGAAAATGAATTTTGTGCATGCACCCATGTTCTTCAGGTGAAACTCAACAGTGTTGTGGAAGTTGTTTTGGTCGATGAAGGTATTTTTAATAAACATATACTTGGTAAATAAAAGGTGATAATTAAAATCATCTTTTACCGATTTTATGGCATTTTTTATACTAAAATATTAATTACAATTTATAGGCGTTCCTTATGACGCAAATCATCCATTTCACCTGCACGGATTTGGATTTCGAGTTGTGGCCATGGAAAGAGTCGGAAAGAATCTAACTGTTGAGGAAGTAAAAAGACTGGATCGAGAAGGACAAATTCAAAGGAAACTCCCTCGAGCACCGATCAAGGACACTGTCACGGTCCCAGACGGTGGTTACACCATAATTAGATTTTACGCAGACAATCCAGGTGAGTTAGATGTTCAAACTTCAAACTGTCAAGGTGAACCAATTTATTGTATAATTATACTCTTTCTTTTTTTTCTTCTTTTTCTTCTTTTGTTTGGCCAAGTATTTAGAATATTTGACAATATATACTGTAAAAAATAATTTCCTTTAGTGAATTTATTATTTTTGAAGCGATGAGTTTTTGGTTAAAAAGAAATTGGTATCCAGGTACGAACCAGTTGATAAATAAGTTAACCTCTTTTTTTCAGTAATTTTTCAAAAAATGTTAAAAAAGTATTTTGTCGATGCCGACAAAACTAGAAAATTACTGATTCTGTGGTCAAACGTGACCACTTCACTTCCACTTCACCTCCTCTTCATTCTTACTTAACTCGTACTTCAATTTCATTTCAATTACATTTCACATCTACTTCACTTCTTCAATTTAATTTCAATTCCACTTCACATCCATTTCACCTTCTATTTACTTCTATACTTCCACTTCATTATAACTGTAATTGAATTTCCATTTCATTTGAAAACCCTTTCACTCACACTTTACCTTCTTTTCACTTCCATTCAAATTTTAATTTAATTCCACTTTACATTCACTTCACCTAATCTTCACTTCCACTTCGCTTCTACTTTAGTTCCATTTCACTACCACTTTAATTTTATTTCAATTCCACACAACATTCACTTAATTTTTCTTTTATATCAACTTCACCTCCTCTTCACTTAATCTTCACTTCCACTTCACTTCAACTTGAATTTCATTTCGATTTCATTTGAACTCTACTTTAATTCCACTTCACCTGCTCTTTAAATCTACTTCACTTACACTTCAATTTCATTTCGATTTCAACTGTACTTCAGTTACACTTCACATCCACTCCACTTCCCTTTCATATCAACTTCAACTCCTTTTTACATATTCTTCACTTCCACTTCAATTTCATTTCAATTTGCTTTCAACTTTACTCCAGTTCAACTTCATCTCATATTTACTTCTACATCACTCTCACTTCAATTTCATTTCAATACCACTTCACATCCACTTCATATTCACTTCACCTCCTCTTTAATTCTACTTCAATTCCACTTCAATATAATTTGGATTTCATTTCAACTCTACTTCAGTTCCAATTCAGTACCATTTCACCTCCTTTTTACTTTAACTTCACTTCAACTTCACTTCCACTTCACTTCCACTTCAATTTCATTTCAATTTCATTTCAACTCTACTCCAGTTCCACTTCACCTCATATTTACTCCTACTTTACTCCCACTTCAATTTCATTTCAATTCCACTTCACATCCACTTCACTTCCCTTTCTTATTCACTTTACCTCCTCTTTAATTCTACTTCAATATCATTTTAACTCTACTTCAGTTCCACTTCAGTTCTACTTCAGTTCCACTTCATATGATATTTACCTCTACTTCACTTCCACTTCAATTTCATATCGATTTCAACTCTACTTCAGTTCCACTTCACCTCCGCTTCACTGACACTTTACTTCCCCTTCATATCCACTTCGTCTCCACTGTACTTTCACTTCACTTCAACTTAAATTTAATTTTGATTTCATTTCAATTCCCCTTTACTTCCACTTCACCTTCTCTTCACTCCCACTTATATTTCATTTTAATTTCACTTCACTTACCTGTCATACCCATTTCATTTTCACTTTACCTCATGTTCACTTCACTTCACTTCCATTTCACTTCCATTTCACTTCCACTTCAATTCCACTTCACTTCCTCTTCAATTAAGTTTCAATTTCACTGTACTTCCACTTCACTTCCACGTCTCTTCCATTTCACCTCAAATGCACAATAATTCGCTGTGAACGACGGACGGACGGATGGACGGACGCCAAAGACTCGTGGCCCAGAGCTGAAACCCAAAAACTGTAAAATCCTCTCCTGTCAAAAAAAAAAATGAGAAAAATTCTGAAATTTTATTAAAATTCAGGAATAATGGCAAAATTAAATAAGAAAAAAATTACAAAAAATTCTAATATAATTTGCTTAAAGTTAAAAAAAATTAGGTAAAATTTTATAACAAAAAAAAAAAAAAAAAAAAAGAAACCAGAGTAAAAGAATGGAAATTTTTAGTCTGAATTAAAACCATTATCTACCAGTGGAACAAATCTGAATAAAATGGTAATGTTTATTCTTTTGGCGATAGAACCTTCTTAATTGAGAATTAGTAAAAATAATTAATAAACAGCACAGAAAGCAGGCGCATTGCGCCTACAATCTAGGGTTTCGTGGTCTTCTGTTCCTCTATGTTTCAGTCTGTCTCACATGCAATCTGAAAAGCTGAATAACATAGGAAACTTAAAGTGACACAGGTTACTTGAAGTGATATAGGCTACTTGAAGTGAGATAGGCTACTTGAAGTGTGACATATGCTACTTAAAGTGACATAAGCTACTTGAAATGTGACATAGGCTACTTGAAGTGTGACATAGGCTACTTGAAGTGACATGGGCAACTTGAAATGTGACATAGGCTACTTGAAGTGTGACATAGGCTACTTGAAGTGACATGGGCTACTTGAAATGTGACATAGGCTACTTGAAGTGTGGCATAGGCTATTTGAAGTGACATAGGCTACTTGAAGTGACATAGGCTACTTGAAGTGTGACATAGGCTACTTGAAGTGTGGCATAGGCTATTTGAAGTGACATAGGCTACTTGAAGTAACATAGGCTATTTGAAGTGTGACATAGGCTATTTAAAGTGACATAAGCTACTTGAAATGTGACATAGGCTACTTGAAGTGTGACATAGGCTACTTAAAGTGACATAAGCTACTTGAAATGTGACATAGGCTACTTGAAGTGTGACATAGGCTACTTGAAGTGACATGAGCTACTTGAAGTGTGACATAGGCTACTTGAAGTGACAGGCTACTTGAAGTGACATAGGCTACTTGAAGTGTGATATAGGCTACTTGAAGTGACATAGGCTACTTGAAGTGTGATATAGGCTACTTGAAGTGACATAGGCTACTTAAAGTGACATAGGCTTCTTGAAGTGACATAGGCTACTTGAAGTGACGTGGGCTACTTGAAGTGACATAGGCTACTTGAAATGTGACATAGGCTACTTGAAGTAACATAGGCTACTGTGTACGACGGACGGACGGACGGACGGACGGACGACAAAGTCTCACTATAAGGGTTTCGGTCCCGAACCACGAAACCCTAAAAATTGAAGAAATTGATTGCAAAATGATAGCAATAATAATTGAAAATTGAAGAAAATTATTGAAATTTGAGAAAAATAGTTTAAAATCTAGGAAATTAATTGAAGAATAATGAAAATAATAACAAATTCGAGGAAATATTTGCAAAGTAATAAAAATAATTAAAAATTGAAGAAAATAATTTTAATTTCTGAAAAATAATTGAAAAAATTACTACATATATTTGAAATAAAATTAAATAATTGCAGAATGATAAAAATAATTGAAATTCGAAAAAATAACTGGAATTTGAGATAAATAATAAAAAAAATTAGAAAGTGAATTAAAAAATAATTGAAAATGATAAAAATTAATTGAAAAATGATGAAAATAATTGAAAATTGAAGAAAATAAGAAAAATTTGTAAAAAATAATTGAAAACATCACAGAATATATTTGAGATAAACAGGACTACTTGAAAAATGATAAAAATAATTGGAAATTAAAGATACTTATGGAAATTTAAGAAAAAAAAATTTGAAAATTACAGAATTTATTTAATATGAAAAAGTTTGAAGATTAAAGAACATTTTTTAAATACTTGAAAAATACAACTTAAATTTAAAAACAATAAATAAAAATTTAATAATTTTTTTTTTTTTAATAAAAATTGATGTAGCATGAAACAGGTTTTTTAATATTGAAAAATATTTGGAAAACGATTATGGAAAACGATGAAAATAGTGAAACTGATAATTAAATTAACAAATTTAATGAGTTATGTCCTTCCATTATTTAATTGACATCACAAATTGATATTATTATTAATTCGATATTGAAGAAATTAATTGTAATTTGATGAAAAAAACTGCAATTTAAAAAAAAAAATCATATTTTGTATAAGTAATTGAAAAATGACGAAAAAAATTGAAAATTAATGAAAATAATTAGAAATTGAAGAAAGTGTTTGAAAAATGACAAAAATAGGTGAAAATTGTAGCAACTAATTGAAATCATAATAGAAAAGAATTGTTAAAAATAATTGAAACATTACAGGAATAATCGAAAATTGAAGAAAATAATGGAAATTTGAGATAAATAACTGAAATTTTTGGAATTAATCAACAAATAATCAAAATAATATTAAATTTGTGGAAATAATTGCAAATTAAAACAAAATAATTAAAAATTGAGGAACGTAATTGAAGTTTGAGAAATATAATTGAAGAATGATTAAAACATTAAAAAGTAGACACAATAACATAGATTTTAGACAGGGGCGGCTTTAGGCAAAGTGTTCGGGAGGGGCGATATATGGGATAGAAAGAGATAGCACCATAGTGCTATCTCTCTCTCTCTTATACAAATATAAGATTCTGGGGGGGGGGTCGCCCCATTCGCCCCCCCCCGTAAAACCGCCACTGATTTTAGATAATAAATGAAAATTTAGAAAATTAATTGAAAAATAATTAATAAATCTAATTAAAAGGTGGAGAAAATAATTTTAAAAAAATAAAAGAAAATAAAAATTGAAAAAATAATTGAAAACGGAGATAAATAAATAAAATTTTTTGAATTTAATTGAGGAATAGTAAAAGAAATTAAAAATTGAACAAATTGATTGCAAAGTGATAACAGTAATAATAATTGAGAATTGGAGAAAATTATTAAAATTTGTAAAAAATATTTTTAATTCTAGGAAATTTAAATTAAAGAATAATGAAAATAAAAAAAAAATCGAGAAAATATTTGCCATGTAATAAAAACAAAATGAACAATTGAAAAAAATAATTTTAATTTGTGAAAAATAATTTAAAAAATTACAACATATATTTGTAAGAAAAGAAAATAATTGTAAATTGAAAAAATACCTGGAATTTGAGATAAATAATAAAAAAATTAGAAAATTAATTAAAAAATAATTCAAAATTTTGGAAATTAATTGAGGTATAGTAAAACAAATTAAAAATTGAAGAAATAGATTCCAAAAAAAATGATAGCAAATAATAATTGAAGATTCAAGAAAATTATTAAAGTTTGATAAAAATATTTTAAAATCTACGAAATTAATTGAAGAAATATAAAAATAATAAAAAATTCAAGAAAGTATTTACAAAGTAATAAAAGAAGAAGAAAGATAAAAATAATTGAAAATTGTGAAAAATACCTGGAATTTGAGGTAAATAATCAAAAAATTAGAAAATTAATTAAAATAATTGAAAATTTAGGAATTTAATTGATTATTATATATTTGAAGAAATTGATTGCAAAATGATAATAATATTTGAAAATTGAAGAAAATTATTAAAATTTGAGAAAAATATTTGAAAATCTAGGAAATTAATAGAAGACTTTATGAAAATAATAAAAAAATCGAGAAAATATTTGCAAAGTAATGAAAATAATTTAAAAAAATTACAGCATATATTTGTAATATAAAAGAAAATAATCGCAGAACGATAAAATAATTTTAAATTGAAAAAATAACTGGAATTTCGGATAAATAATAAAAAAATTAGAAAATTAATTAAAAAATAATTGAAAATTTAGGAATTTAATTAAGGAATAGTAAAACAAATTAAAAATTGAAGAAATTAATTGCAAAATGATAATACTAATTAAAAATTGAAGAAAATTATTAAAATTTAAGAAAAATATTTTAAAATCTAGGAAAATAATTGAAGACTTTATGAAAATTATAAATAAATCGAGAAAATATATTTTTGCAAAGTAATAAAAATAATTAAAAAATTGAAGAAAATAATTTTAAATTGTAAAGAATAATTAAAAAAATTACAACATATTGTATTTGAAATAAAATAATTGCAGAATGATTAAAATAATTGTAAATTGAAAAAATGACTGAAATTTGAGATAAATAATAAAAAATTAGAAAGTTAATTGAAAAATAATTAAAAATTTAGGAATTTAATTCGGGAATAGTGAAACAAATTAAAAATTGAAGAAATTGATAACAAAATGATAATACTAATTTAACATTGAAGAAAATTTTTAAAATTTGAGAAAAATATTTTAAAATCTAGGAAATTAATTGAAGAATAATGAAAATAATAACAAATTCGAGGAAAAGTTTGCAAAGTAATTAAAATAATTAAAAAATTGAAGAAAATAATTTAAATTTGTGAAAAATGTATTTGTAATTAAATAAACTAATTGCAGAATGATAAAAATAATTGAAAATTGAAAAAAATAACTGAAATTTCGACTAAATAATAAAAAATTAGAAATTTAATTAAAAAATAATTGAAAATTTAGGAATTTAATTGAGGAATAGTAAAACAAATTAAAAATTGAAGAAATTAATTGCAAAATGATAATACTAATTAAAAATTGAAGAAAATTATTAAAATTTGAGAAAAATATTTTAAAATCTAGGAAAATAATTGAATACTTTATGAAAATTATAAATAAATCGAGAAAATATATTTTTGCAAAGTAATAAAAATAATTAAAAAATTGAAGAAAATAATTTTAAATTGTAAAAAAATAATTAAAAAAATTACAACATATTGTATTTGTAGTTAAATAAAATAATTGCAGAATGATTAAAATAATTGTAAATTGAAAAAATGACTGAAATTTGAGATAAATAATAAAAAATTAGAAAGTTAATTAAAAAATAATTAAAAATTTAGGAATTTAATTCGGGAATAGTGAAACAAATTAAAAATTGAAGAAATTGATAACAAAATGATAATACTAATTTAACATTGAAGAAAATTTTTAAAATTTGAGAAAAATATTTTAAAATCTAGGAAATTAATTGAAGAATAATGAAAATAATAACAAATTCGAGGAAAAGTTTGCAAAGTAATTAAAATAATTAAAAAATTGAAGAAAATAATTTTAATTTGTGAAAAATGTATTTGTAATTAAATAAACTAATTGCAGAATGATAAAAATAATTGAAAATTGAAAAAAATAACTGAAATTTCGGCTAAATAATAAAAAATTAGAAATTTAATTAAAAAATAATTGAAAATTTAGGAATTTAATTAAGGAATAGTAAAACAAATTAAAAATTGAAGAAATTAATTGCAAAATGATAATACTAATTAAAAATTGAAGAAAATTATTAAAATTTGAGAAAAATATTTTAAAATCTAGGAAAATAATTGAAGACTTTATGAAAATTATAAATAAATCGAGAAAATATATTTTTGCAAAGTAATAAAAATAATTAAAAAATTGAAGAAAATAATTTTAAATTGTAAAAAAATAATTAAAAAAATTACAACATATTGTATTTGTAGTTAAATAAAATAATTGCAGAATGATTAAAATAATTGTAAATTGAAAAAATGACTGAAATTTGAGATAAATAATAAAAAATTAGAAAGTTAATTAAAAAATAATTAAAAATTTAGGAATTTAATTCGGGAATAGTGAAACAAATTAAAAATTGAAGAAATTGATAACAAAATGATAATACTAATTTAACATTGAAGAAAATTTTTAAAATTTGAGAAAAATATTTTAAAATCTAGGAAATTAATTGAAGAATAATGAAAATAATAACAAATTCGAGGAAAAGTTTGCAAAGTAATTAAAATAATTAAAAAATTGAAGAAAATAATTTTAATTTGTGAAAAATGTATTTGTAATTAAATAAACTAATTGCAGAATGATAAAAATAATTGAAAATTGAAAAAAATAACTGAAATTTCGACTAAATAATAAAAAATTAGAAATTTAATTAAAAAATAATTGAAAATTTAGGAATTTAATTGAGGAATAGTAAAACAAATTAAAAATTGAAGAAATTAATTGCAAAATGATAATACTAATTAAAAATTGAAGAAAATTATTAAAATTTGAGAAAAATATTTTAAAATCTAGGAAAATAATTGAAGACTTTATGAAAATTATAAATAAATCGAGAAAATATATTTTTGCAAAGTAATAAAAATAATTAAAAAATTGA
Organism: Ganaspis brasiliensis; assembly: GCA_037103525.1. NCBI lineage: Eukaryota > Metazoa > Arthropoda > Insecta > Hymenoptera > Figitidae > Ganaspis > Ganaspis brasiliensis. The sequence continues at coordinate 3,674,539 of JAZKLR010000211.1, forward strand.
AGAAAATAATTTTAAATTGTAAAAAAATAATTAAAAAAATTACAACATATTGTATTTGTAGTTAAATAAAATAATTGCAGAATGATTAAAATAATTGTAAATTGAAAAAATGACTGAAATTTGAGATAAATAATAAAAAATTAGAAAGTTAATTAAAAAATAATTAAAAATTTAGGAATTTAATTCGGGAATAGTGAAACAAATTAAAAATTGAAGAAATTGATAACAAAATGATAATACTAATTTAACATTGAAGAAAATTTTTAAAATTTGAGAAAAATATTTTAAAATCTAGGAAATTAATTGAAGAATAATGAAAATAATAACAAATTCGAGGAAATATTTGCAAAATAATAATAATAATTTAAAATTGAAAAGAATAATTTCAATTAGTAAAAAATAATTGAAAAAAGTTCAACATATATTTGGAATAAAAGAAAATAATTTTAGAATGATAAAAATAATTGTAAATTGAAAAAATAACTGAAATTTGAGATAAATAATAAAAAAATTAGAAAAAATTAGAAAATTAGAAATTCTTTTAGAGATTAAAAAATATTCGAATGGATGAAATTTCTATTCCATTCAGATTTAGAGAGTTGATCCTGTTACATTTTTTATCAACCGGATCCCATTAATTTTTTGTGTTTTAATTTTATTAAAATTTCTTTTTCAGGTTATTGGCTCTTTCACTGCCACATCGAGTTTCACGCCGAAGTTGGAATGGCTCTGGTTTTTAAAGTTGGAGAACATGAACAATTTCCTCCAGTTCCAAAAGATTTTCCTCGATGTAATAGTTTTATACCTAATGGTCCACCGGAAATTGTAGATAATTCAAAGTCAAATGTAACAACAGATTTTGGTGGAAATGAAGTAACAAAACTTGTTACGACGACTCCTAACCCAAAAGAGAACGAGGTGCAAAATATCGAAGATGTGAAAAATTCCATTAAAATTTGGTTGCCCACAGTTCTTCAAGAATTAAGATTAAATTCATCTGCCACGAGTTTTATTTATTGCCAAAATCGTATACTCGGACTTAGTTTTATATTAGTTATTATTAATTGTTTAAGAATATGAAATCGTGAAATTATTCTTGTGAGATTTACGACAATCTACAACATTCCTTTGTAAAAAAATTCAAAAAGTCAGTATTATTACTTTACAAAAAATTTAAAAAAAAACGTGGAAATTATTAGTTTTTCTAATTAAGTAATTGAGTTAATCCATTTTTTCTGTAAGAAATATTAATTAAGAAACAAATTATTATTTTTAAAACTGCATTTAGGAGGAGACTATGTTTCTTAAAAAAATTTGTGAGATCACATTTCTTCCAAAAATTCCTGGAAAAATATTTCTTTCAAAAATTCTTGGGAAAATATTCATTCTCCTAAAAGCAATAAATTTTTAATAAATTTCACAATGACTAGGTTTAAAAAATTTTTTTTTATACAACTAAATTACAATTTTCAAACAAGGATTAATTTTAATATTATATTTTCATAATCTGAATTTAGATTAACTTTAAAAAAAGACGAAATTTTAAATAATCTTTTTAAAAAATGTTAACATTTTATTTATAACTTTTAAAAATTGTAAAAATTAATGTTTCCACAAAAGCAAGTGTACAAAATGTTTTATTCAAAGTTTCATTATTATTATTATTATTATTATTTTTTGTATATAATAAACTGACTTACGACTGTGTTTTTAAAAAATTTCCGCGCCTATTTTCCTTTTGAGAAAATAATTTTTATAATATGTAATATATTCCGATATATTTACTATAGCTATTATTTATTTTTTCCAGTTGATTTCAAGTGTGATATTCTATATACAAGAAAAGTATTATGATTAACTGATAATTGTGAAGTATTATTATTTAGACGATTATTTTCACTTTTTTTATTTTTTCACGAGTTTTTGAATGCTTGAACGGAATATTAAAATTTGGAATATAATTATAATTTTAATATATTGTAATTTTTAAAGTATTGTCTTCTGTCTCTCTGTGATATATGTAATTATCATTACATACTCATTCTTTGTATTCGTCGATTGTAAAAATATTGTAATGTTAATTTTAATATTGTAAAATAGTAAATTTTACTAATATTGTAGTTAAAAAATAATTTAAAACATATTTCACCACAAAAAACAAATTTAAACTTGTTTATACTAAAATTTCTTAAATTATTATGTTAGATGACTTTTTTAATTAAATACACAATTATTGTAAAATTCCACTATTTCGTTTATTACTTTTTAAATAAATAAAAGTTATTAATATAAGTTTTATTATTATTGTTTTATTTAATTTAATTATTACCTAAAATAATTAAAATAATTAAATTAATAATTAATAAAAAATTATAATATATAATTAATTTATATAATTAATAAAAAAATAAATAAAGCATATAAAACTAAAAAATTTGATCAGTTTATAATTTCCTCATTTTCAAAAAAGTATCCATTTTAGGTTAAATCTTTTTTAATTTTAAATCGTTGAATTTAATACAAAAATTCAAATTCAAGTTTAGGTCCAATTATTTCTACTCAAAGAGGAATTTAATTATGTTTGGATTTTGAAAATAAATTAATTTCCAATAATAAATTTAGGAAATCAAAAGTATAAAAAAAAAAAAAGATAATAGTGAAACAATTATTAACAAAATCAAAAAGTCGCGCGCTTTTTATTATAGTTGTAAGAATTTCCATTAGAGGTCGCATTTTTGTTTTGTAAAATTACGTCACGATTGTCAAAAATATATAAGCATAACCTAAAAAGTTATTAAAAACAGAAAAGCAATAAAAAGTGTTAAAAACATTAACAATTCATCTATAAAACGCAGGTAAAGCTCATATAAAACTTTTTTACTAAACTGTAATAATAGTTATTCACTTTTTAATCAAGCTTTCTCAAAGAAATTGTATTTCTGAAAAAAACAAGTTAAAAATTCATTCCTATAAGTTTATTTATAATTAATAAACAATTAAAAGAAAAAACACGATTATTGTTATTATAAGGTAAGTAAATATAACTTTTTCTCAAATAATTTACCAAATTTTTCCATTTTTTTCAATGTTAAATTTATAAAATCAATTTTTCTTTAATTTAAAGATTATAACGTTCAAAGAATTAAAATTTATATTATGATTAAATATTCCAATTCGATTGCTGATACACACCAAAAAATTAATTTGAATATTAAAAAGAATTAAACTTTTATTTCCTGTTACAAAATTTACTTAAAATTAGATTAGCGCGTAATTAGTTTTCGAAGCTTATATTTTATATACATGAATTTGTGTAGGACAAAATTTTGCAAATTAATTAAAAAATAATTAAAGAAACTAAAGATTGGAAGAAATAATTTAAAAAATCATAGAAATATTTTAATATTGAAGCAAAAATTGAGATTTATGCTAAATAATTAACAATTTTAGAAATTATGAAAAAGAATGAAATTCATTAAAAATTACAAAAAATATTTAAAAATTAATATAAATAATTGAAAATTGAAGAAAATACTTGAAAATTGAATAAAACCATTGGAATTTTAGATAAATAATTAACAATATTAAAAATTATGAAAAATAAATGGAATTCCAGAGAAATGATTGAAAAAATTACAGAATGTATTGAGAAAAAAGAAAATAATTGAAAATTTAAGAAATTAATTGAAAAATGATGGAAATTACTGAAATGTGAGGAACATCATTCAAATTATTGAAAAATACAATTTACATTGCAAGAAAATATATAAAAATTGAATCAACTAAACATTTTTTTTAATATTGAAAAATATTTCAAAAATTATTATGCAATAAAAGAATTGAAAATATCAAAAAGGATAATTAAATTTGCATTAATAATTCGATACTGAAAAAATTAATTATAATTTAAGGAAAATAATCACAAGTTGTAAAAATAATTGAAATAGTACAATAATTAATAAATAATGAAATTGATTTAATATTAGAGAAAATAATTAAAACTGGAAAAGTAATTGAAAAAATTGAAAAAAAAAAATGATTAGAATTTGCGGAAAATAAATTTAAAATTTAGTGAAAAAATTAAAGAAAATTGTTGTAAATAATTGTTTAAATCATAGAAAAGAATGATTAAAAATTGAAGAGAATTTTTAATCAATTCAAATTTAGTATATTTGATGCGTGAACTGTTTTAAAATGCAAGAAAATAATTTAAATTTGAGAAAAATACTTGAAAATCTTAAAAATAAATTTTAAAAAAATAGAATAGGTATATTGAATAAATGGAGAAAATAATTGAAAATTGAAAAAAATAATTGAAATTCAGATAAATAAATAAAATTTAGGATATTTTCGAAATAATGAAAATTGTTTAAGTTTGAAGAAAATAATGAAAAAATAATATGAATAAATTAAAATTGAAGAAAATAATTAGAATTTGGGAAAATAATTGAAGAAATTACATAATATATTTTAAATAAAGGAAAGTTTCAGAAAATTTTAGAAAAATACTTGAAACTTTTAAAAGTTCATTGGAAAGAAAGAAATTAGAGAAAATAAATGAAAAAAACATCAACATAATTTTTAATTCAAGGGAAATAATTGCAAAAAATACAGAAAATACTAGAAAATCATAGATATAATTGAAAATTGAATAAAACAATGGAAATTTTAGATAAATAATTAAAAACTTTTTAGAAATTATAAAAAGGAACGTAAGTAACTGAAAATTGAAGAATATAATAGAAACATAATATAAATATTTTAAAATTGAATTAAATAATTGGAATATCAGATAAATAGTTTATAATTTTTGGAAATGATAAAAAAAATGGAAAATAATGAAAAATTTAAGAAAATATTGGGAATTTTGAGAAAAATATTTAAAAATCTTAGAGAATAATTTTCAAAAATTTGAGTAATTAAAAATTGGGGAAAATAATAGAAAAATGATTTTAAATTTTGAAATTTGAAGAAAATAAAAGAAATATGTTAAAAACAATGATAAGTTGAAAAAAATAAATGAAATTTGAAATAAATAATTGAAAAAAATGGAGAATTTCTTTTAAATAAAAAAAAAAATAATAATTGAAAATTTGAGGAAAATACTTATAAAACTTAAAAAATAATTTTACCAAATGAGAATAATAATTAAAAATTGAAGGAAATAATTGAAGAATGATAAAAAGAATTTAAAATTGAAAAAAAAATAATTGAAATATGATGAAAATAATTTAAAAATTTTTAAATTGGTTGAAATATGATGACAATAATTTTAAAAATTTTTAAATAGTTGGAATATGATGAAAATAATTAAAATTTCAGATAGATAATTGAAATTTTTGAAAATTATGCCAAAAGAATGACAATAATTGGAGAACATAGTAGAAGAATTACAGAATTTATTTTTAAGCAAAAGAAAATAATTAAGAAATAAAAAATTAAAGACAATAATTTAAATTTGAAATAATAATTGAAAATTTAGGAAATTTATTTATTTATTTATTTCATAATATATCCCGCAATCCAAATTGATTGGAAAATAATTGAAAATTTAGAAAATTGATTGGAAAATAATTAAAGTAATTAACAGATGAAGAAAATAATTGCAAAATGATAAAAAGAAATAAATATTGAACAAAATAATTGAAAATTGACATATTTATGTGAAAGTTCAGGATATTAATTCAGAAATAATTAAAAGGATTAAAAATTGAAGATAATAATTGCAAAATTAAAATAATAATGGTAAATTAAAAATATTAATTTAAATTTGCGTTAAATAATATAAAATTTAATAATAAATAATGAAATTGATTTAATGTCGAAGAAAAAATATTTAAAATTGAAAGATTGGTTGAAAGAATCAAAGAAAATAATTAAAATTTGCGGAAGGTAGATTTACGATTTAGGGACAAAAGTGAGAAATAATAAAAATAATTAAAAATAGCAGAAAATAATTGAAAGATGATAAAAATTGTTGGAAATTGTAGTTTAAATAATTGAAATCATAAGAGAAAAAAATTATTAAAAAGTGAAGAAATTTTTTAATCACTTGAAATTTAGTATATTTGAACTGTGAATTGAACTTTTTTAATTAATGCAAGTTCAAATTAACAGAAATTCAAAGAAATTAAAATTGATATAAATTTAAATTTTGAAAAGGTAAAATGTGATGTAAAAATTGAAAAAAATAAAATTGAAAAATTTTAAATTAAGAAATTAATAATTAAAAATAAGAAAAAATTATTTCATGAAATAATTTTCAAAAATAACTATATATAAGTATAAATAAATTATATAATAATAAATATTAATTTATTTTTATATTATATTGTTATTTATTATTCATTACTATTTACTTTACTATTATTTCTTCTGTTTAAACTAGCAAAATTTCACTTATTTGAGTGATTTTTTGTCAGGAAATTATCTGTTTAAAATTGTTATTAATTGACGCTCTTTTTCAGATTTTCAAAAATGGGAAAGTGGCCTCTGGAAGTTTTCAAAATGAGCTTATATATGGCTTTTCCTGTCGGCTGTTTTCATTACTTTAATCAGTCGGAAAATTTTGAAAAATTTGTGACTAAAGTTCGAAAAGAAACATTTTACGAGGACACGCCCGAGAAGCGAAAACAGCTAATGGATTTTGTCGAAGATCTGAATAAGGCAAGAAGTCTAAAGGAAATAGAAGCTCTGGAAGCAAGTGAGAAAAAGTTTCAGGAATTGAAACTCAAAAATAATGCTTAAACTTGAAGCAGACATTATCTCGATATTTTTGACTGTGAATACAAAATCTAAATTACTTGTTATTGTTTTCAATTTTGTAAATAAGCGATTAAATTAGAATTAAAAGCTATTTAGTCAATAGCGTTTTAATTAGAATTAACGATTTTTAGGATAAGTTTAGTTTAAAGAAACAACTTGAGCTAAAAAATAAATATTTATTAAAATAGATATATTCCCAAATAGGGTATTTTTTACATAAAATTTCTCTTATTAAATAAGTTAACCTTTTCTAAATATAATTTTAAATACATAATCTTTAATAATACTAGCACTTCAGTCATTTTTTGCTATCACAGTTTTCGATCTATTGGCATTAATAGAGGCAACAACTACGGAAATAGAGATAATTAATCCTAGAATAACACCACTGCCTAAACCATAAGAATCTTCGAATAATCCAATGACTAGAGGAGCTAACATTCTAGCAATATTTGTGATACTAGTTCCCATTCCTAGTAAAGATCCTCTTTGGGATTCGGGACATCTTTCAAACAACATTTCAGTTTCTCTCACTCTTAAAATCATATTCACAAAAGTGAGCATCATTCCGAAGAAGATAAAAAACTGTACTTTGGTTGTTAGCGCTAAAGCTAAGTAACAGAAACTTACAAAAATGTGGATTTTAGTGTCATGCGTTTCAAGATCCTTTTTTCCTTTGTACAAGAATTTATTTATGTATCTTATTGAAAGGCCCGCGACTGCTGCAGAGAATCCTTGTAAAGACAGACTGTAGCCTACCAATTTCGGTGAAACTTGAAATCTTTCCCGGACCTTTATGGAATAATTATTAACATACGAGTCCTTTGCTATTGATGTTAGAAATTTTACCAGAAATAGATCCCAATAGAGATGCCAATCTATTCTGCCAAGAGCGTAAATTGCGTCGATCAAAGTTTTTGGTATGGCTTTTATTAAACTCCAGAGTTCCAAATTCTTTACCTCAGATTTTTTCTTTGGTGGATCTTCGAGGTGGAGGTACACAATCACTGGAATAGATAATTATTTATTATATAAAATATTATTATCAATAAGATTAATATTATTTAATGTTAATAATGATTTTATTTAGGGGAGAACGCACAATAGTAGATAGTACAAATTTCCAACAGGTGTAATTATTTCAGGTTGTAGTAATTCAAAAAATTTTAAACACTAAAACGAGACTAATTTGGTTGCGTAACTGTTAACGGGCAAAGTGGGGCATAAAAATGTTTTAAAAATAAAGAAAATAATTGAAATTTGAGAAAAATACTTGGAAATTCAACAAAATATGATTAAAAATTGAGATAAATAACTTAAAATTGAAAAAAATAATTAAAATTTGAGAAAATAATTGAAAAAAATTACATAATATATTTTAGATAAAGGAAAGTTAAAGAAAATATCAGAAAAATACTTGAAACTTTTAGAAGTGCATTGAAAAAAAAGAAGAAAATAATTAAAAATTAGAGAAAATAAATGAAAAAAAATAAACATAATTTAAAATTGAAGAAAATAATTTTTAGTTAGAGAGAAATAATAAATTTTTGTAAATTATGAAAAAAAACTAAAGTAATTGAACATTGAAGAAAATAATATAAAATATAATACAAATAATTGAAAATTGAACGAAATAATTGAGATATTAGAAAAATAGTTTAAAATTTTGGAAATTATAAAACAAGCGAAAACAATTTAAGGATATAAATTTTGGAAAATAATTAAAAAATGATTTTAAAATTTGAAACTTGAAGAAAATAATTGAAATATGATACAAACAATGAAAAATTGTAAAAAAAAAATGACATTTGAGTGAAATAATTGAAAAAATTACAGAATGTTTTTTAAATAAAAAAAAATAATTGAAATTTTATAAAAATACATGAAGATCTTAGAAATTAATTTAAAAAATGAGAATAACTAAAAATTGTAGAAAAGAATTGAAGAAAACTAAAAATGATTGAAATTTACGATAATTTATCAAAGTTTTTCGAAATTATGAAAACAAACGAAAATAATTAAAAATTAATTAAAATTTTAGAAAAATACTTAAAGAACTAAAAAACTAATTTTACAATATGAGAATAATAATTAAAAATTAATCGAAATAATAGACAAAAGATAAAAATAATTTAAATTAAAAAAAAAATTAATTGAAATATCATGAAAATAATTAAAATTTCAGATAAATAATTGAAATTTTTGAAAATTATAACAAAAGAATGAATTTTTTGGAAATTATGAAAAAGAACGAAAGTAATTGAAAATTAAAGAAAATAAATAAAATATAATATAAATAATGGTAAATTAAACGAAATAACAAAAATGCCAAATAAATAATTTAAAACTTTGGAAATTATAAAATAAACGAAAAAAATTAAAAATTCAAGGAAATAAATTTTGGAAAATAATTATAAAAAATTGGTTTTCAAATTGGAAACTTGAAAAAAAAATTGAAACATAATATAAACAATGATAAGTCGTAAAAAAATGACGTTTGAGTGAAATAATTGAAAAAATTGCAGAATTTTGTTAAAATAAAGATCTCAGAAATTAATTGAAAAACATGAGAATAACGAAAAATTGTAGAAAAGAATTGAAAGAAACTAAAAATAATAAAAAATTTGGAAATTATGGAAATAAATGAAAATAATTAAAAATTGAAGGAAATAATTGAAATTTTAGAAAATTATGCCAAAAGAATGAAAATAATTTGAAATTTTTTGGAAATTATAAAAAAGAATGAAAGTAATTGAAAAATTAAGAAAAAAATATAAAATATAATACAAATAATCGAAAATTAAACGAAATAATAACAAAAATGTCAAATGAATAATTTAAATTTTTGAAAATTATAAAACGAACGAAAAAAATTTAAAATTCTAGGAAATAAATTTTGGAAAATAGTTATAAAAAAATGATTTTAAAATTTGAAACTTGAAGAAAATAATTTTTAATATGATACAAACAATGATAAGTTGTAAAAAAAAATGACATTTGAGTGAAATAATTGAAAAAATTGTAGAATTTTGTTAAACTAGATCTTAGAAATTAATTGAAAAAAATGAGAAAAATTAAAAATAATAGAAAAGAATTAAAGAAAACTAAAAATAATAAAAAAATTTGGAAATTATAAAAGCAAATGAGAATAATTAAAAATTGAAGGAAATAAGTGAAATTTTAGAAAATTATGCCAAAGAATGAAAATAATTTGAAATTTTTTGGAAATTATAAAAAAGAACGAAAGTAATTGAAAATTGAAGGATATAAATTTTAGAAAATAATTAAAGATCTTAAAATCTAATTTTACAATATGAGAATAATAATTAAAAATTGAGGAAAAGATAAAAATAATTTAAATTTGGAAAAAAATGAATTGAAAAATTATGAAAATAATTAAAAAAATTTTTTAAATAATTGAAATATCATAAAAATAATTAAAACTTCAGATAAATAGTTGAAATTTTTAAAAATTATGCCAAAAGAGTGAAAATAATTAGAAATTTTTTGGAAATAATTCAATATTAAACAAAATAACAAAACTGTCAGATAAATAGTTTAAAATTTTGGAAATTATAAAACAGACGAAAAAAAATTCAAAATTGAAGGAAATAATTGAAATTGAAGAAAAAAACTTAAAGATCTGTAAGATTTTGAAAACTAATTTTTCTATATGAGAATCAAAAACTGAGGGAAATAATAGACAGATAGTAAAAATAATTTAAAATTGGAAAAAAATCATTGAAATATGCTGAAAATAATTTAAGATTCAGATAGAAAATTGAAAGACGATGAAAATAATTTGAATATGATAAATTGAAATCAGTAAATAAAATTTGAGAGAAATAATTGAAAAAATCATAGAATATATGTTTAAAAAAAGAAAATAATTACAAAATTACTTTAAAAAATTTAATTAAAGAGAATAATTAAAAAATAACGGAAATTAATAATAAAAAATTGATGAAAATAATTGAAATTTCAAAGAAAGAATTGAAATTTTTGTAAATTACGCCAAAATAATGAAAATAATTAGAAATCGAAGAAAATAATAGAAAAAATGCAGAATTTATATTTAAGCAAAAGAAAATAATTGAAAAATAGTTTAAAATATGGCAAATTCATGACAATTATCAAAATATTCTAAATTTGAAATAATAACTGAAAATTTAGGAAATTAATTGAAAAATAATGGAAATATTGAAAGAAGGAGAAAATAATTTCAAAATAATAAAAAGAAACGAAAATTGAACAAAATAATTGAAAATTGAGACATATATTTGAAAGTTCAGGAAATTAATTCAGAAATTATGAAAATGATTAAAAATTGAAGATAATAATTGCAAAATGAATAAAATATTGGTAAATTTAAAAAGTTAATTTAAATTTTCGTTATAATATAAAATTTAGAAATAAATAATTAAATTGATTTAATCTCGAGGAAAAAATAATTAAAATGGAAAAAGTGATTGAAAAACTAAAAAAAATAATTTAAGTTTGAAGAAGGTAAATTTAAGATTTAGGGAAACAATTTAAAAATAATTAAAAATTGCAGGAAATAATTGAAAAATGATAAAAATGTTACAAAATTGTAATTTAAGTAATTGGAAACTTAATAGAAAAGAATTACTAAAAATTGAAGATATTTTTTAATTACTTCAAATTTAGTATATTTGAATCGTGTATTAATTGGACTTTTAATCAATGCAAGTTCACGTTAACTAAAATTTAAAGAATCTAAAATTGCTATAAAATTTAAATTTGAGAACTTTTTGAAAAAGTGAAATATTATTTAAAATTTTAAATCCTAAACTCTTATTATAATAAGCTGAATTAAAATTTTACATCCAGTTCTTAGAAAATGAAAATTATCTACTGTAGGGAGGTCTCCCTTAATTTAATTTAGAAATTAAAATTTGTATTAATTTAATCGAAATAGGGAAAATAATTATTAAAGTATTTAATGAATAAAAAAAAATGTCTTATTAAAATTAAAGTGATGAATAAATATCCAGCAATAATATTGACTGAAAGACAAATTGCTAAAGTTAAAGGATAAATAATATTTCTAATTGATTTAATTAAAACTATAAACTGTATTAACATATAAAAAAATTCAAGCAAATAATATAAATCTAATTTATAATGATAATGATAGATATCCAGAGGTATTAAATATTAGGAAAAAGTCTGAGAAAATTTTAATCGATTAAATTTTTTAAAGTTAATTAAAAATAGAATAACTGAAAGAACTTTAATTGGTCTTAATTCTAATTCAATTTTATATTTTTGGATTAGTGTTGAAATTAATATAATTTCTTTTATTCCTTTTGTTATATTTAATAATAATAATAAATTTAATGATAGATTTATAAAATACTTTTTGATTCAGAGAATTAGGTCTTCAATGATATTATTTTATTCTATTAGATTAATAATATATAAAAAAAAATTTATATCATTTATAATTTTAATTTTATTAATAAAAATAGGGATATTTCCTTTTTATTATTGATATATTATTAAATTTGTCATGAGTAAATTTACGGATATATGTTTGATTAGAAAAAGAAAATAAATAAGAAAATCCATGACAAAAAGTTGAAAGTTTATTAATGAGAAAAAACTTTGAAAAAATTGTTTTAGAAATTAAGGGGAAAAACCAATAAATTAATTTTTAAAAACAAAAACTGAATTATAAAAAGAAATTAAACATTTTTGTTTAAATTTAATCGAGAAATAGAAAAATGGTAATAAAATGAGAAATTTATTATAAATGAAGAAAATTTTGAAATAATATTGTAATAACTTTTAAGAAAGAAAAATGTACCTATTTAAAGAAATAAGATATATTTTTAAAACTATTCTAACAATAACATCTTTTTTGTTTAATTTTAAAATCTAGAATTTTATGAAAATTAAATAAATTTGCAAACAAATAAAGAAAATGTAAAGAAAATTGAATAAATTTACAAAAAGCGAGTGAATCTAAAAATAAATCATTAAATTGAAGAAAAAATTGTGTTTCCCACCGAAGTATGAGAATAATTTGTCAAAATATTTTAAAAACAAAATGGTATAAAATAAACTGATATAATTTGCGTAAAAATAAGAAAATTAAAGGAAATATATAACAAACTTTTAAAAGAAGGAAAATATTAATCAGAAAGTTAAAAAATTAGAAAAAGTTGACTTGAAGTAAAACAAAATTAAATGCAAAAGAATTAATTTTTGATTATTGGAATTTAAAACTTGAATAAATAAAAATTTGATTTAACAGACGTTTGGGATTTATTTAAATTAGAATGACTTGGAACTTTTAAAAAATTAACATTATTTTCCACTTTCTTTCTATCAAAGATTTTTAGATCGTATTTTGACCATTTCAAATTTAGTTTTTAAAATTATTCCAGAATACACAATATTGAAATAAAAATTTTCAGAATTAATTTTTTAAAAAATTAAAAGCTCAACGAAATTAATATAAAAACAAAAATTTGAAAGTTTGAATAAATTAAAAATTTGAATTAGTTGACGCTTGGGATTGATTTAAATTACATTCATTTGGAATTATTAGAATTGAATAATGTCCCTTTTTTCTATTTCCTCAAAATTTGTAGATCGAATTCTGACTCAATCCAGTTTTTAAAATTTCAAAGAATAATTTCCGGGATTTATCTACAAACTGAAATAATTTGCGTAAAAAGAAGAAAATTAAAGAAAATCTATAACACACAATTTTTTACTCTACCTCCTTTAAAATCTTACCAATATTTAGAAGAAAAATGCAGCTGGTAAGTAGGCAAACATAAAAGAATCCATTTTCAAATTCTGCAAAATGTCCCCCAATCGCTGGACCAATCGTGAAACTAAGTCCAGCGATGGCATTCAATCTTCCAAAAATTATATTTTGGTCTTGAAGAGAAATATGATCAGCGACCACAGTCCGAGTTAGCGCTTGAACATGTTTAAAAACACCTAAAAAGGCTCTTAAAATAAAAATGAAGACGAGGGAATGAGTTATTCCCATAAAAAAGTAGCAGGTACTTGTGATGAGAAGGCAGAAAATTAAAATATTTTGTCGTCCTAGTCTATCACTCAAGCTTCCCTGCAAATTTGAATTAAATTGTATTAATTGAATTTTTTTTCTTTTTAAGTATTTGTTTTTTTCTGTTTTTTTTCTTTGTTTTGATTGTTTATTTTTTTATATAATTTAGTTTAAGCTACTTACAACAATTGGACCACTTAAAAGTTGACATCCCGCGTAAACGGAACTAATGACCCCAATAAAAATATGATTAGCTCCTAAACCTTTCAAATGACCTGAGAGCAAAGGAATAAAAACGCTGATTCCAAAGAAGTCCTGAAATATTTTTAAATGTATTAGATATTTATCTTCATCGAGTGAAAAAGCGTATTTCAAATTATATACATATCAGAGTAGTATAAAACGTGATTCCTAATAATAATAATAATTATTAATATTATTTATTATTACTATAATTTATTATTTACTTAATTAATAATAATATTATTATTATTATTAATAATAATTTCTTATTTTTCTATTAACAAATTTATTTAACATTTGTGATTCGTTATGAAGAAAGGACCCAAGCATCAAAATATTTTAGGTTATGTTTGTAATTTTTGTAATGAAAGTCACAATAAATGTTGATCTTCTTGCTAATGTTTTTAATAAGTTGAATATTACAACAAATAAAAATTCTTTTCACTGACATAATAGATTTAAGGAGGTTCTCTCCATTGACATAACCTCAAATTAGAAAGTCGTTTTTCTCCTCAAATAAAAATATTATTCAAATTAATTTCACTAAATTTTGAAAGATCCAGTTGTGCACTTTTCAGAAAAAATTAGCCTGAGCTAAAATTTGTTGTCAAATAGTAATTAACATTTTATGTTTTTTCTTGATTAATTAAGAGCTGATATCCCTCGTTGAAACATTCTCTACAATTTTATTTCTTAGATTTTGTTGAATAATATTCTGTTTAAAAATACGTAAAGAACAAATTTTATTTGTTTAATAACTTTTAAACAAAATATTATTTATAACAAAACCCAACAAATAAAATCGTTAATTGGATGAAAATTGCAGTTTATCAAATTTAAAGAAAAAACATAAAATGTTAAATAATTAGTATTATTTGACAATAAATTTTAACTAACAATGAGTCTAATTTTTTCTGGAAAATGTACAACTGGATGTTTCAAAATTTGGTGAAATCAATTTTAATATTTTTATTTAGTGTGTGAAAAATTCACATTCTAGTTTTTGAGGTTATGTCGATAAACGGAACTTCCTTAATCTTCTCCTAATAATTTTTCTTTTTTATTTATTTACTTTTTCTAATTCTGATATAAATTGAACTTTATTTATAATTCCGTTAGATAAAAATATAGTAAATAATTAGTAAAGAAATTATGCACTAAATATTTTAAGAATTAGCACAATTAAATATTTTATGACATAGATCGATAGAAATTATGTAAAATACGAAAAAATACAGATCAAATAGAAATTTTAATAAAAACTGATTTTATTATGTAGTTTCCCGATGAAACAAAATGAAATAAAAACAGATGAAAGACAAATAAACATAAATTGGATTTTGTTCTGTAAATATTTATAAACAAGATAAAATGATTTAATTCTCGCTAATTAATTACAATTAGAATGGATTTATCATGTTTGTTTCGTATTGGTTATTAATTAAATAAAAACTTACCAGAAAAGTTATAATGTATGTCCATGTTACATGAAATGTCATGATCAAATTTTTCAATATGAAATTTATTTTCAGTTTTTTTTCTGTGAGAAATTTATTTGTTTCCAGAACGATTTTATTTTAATAGAATTTTGTGCACGGTAAGAATTATATTTAAATTGGCATAACACGTGGCTATTTTCAAACGTCACGTAGATAAAAAGTGTATTAAGAGTAGTAATGTCGAATGTCATGCTTCTAATGCAAAAATTCATTAATTTGCATTCATTCCTTCTATTTTGTGTAATCTATTAAGACACTTAATTTATATACATATTATATTCCATATACGTTTCAAATTACGTCTGTTTTTATCTAATTTTATACTACTTTGATAAAAAAAGATGCAACAAGTGTTTTCTTTTTTAAACAACATTAAAAATTAGCTAAATTGGACGTGGATTTAGATAATAGATATTAATTGTTGTGACATAAAGATACTATATATATATGTATCAACAGTTGCACGTGAAAGCCAGCTGTACTATACTAATGTAGGGTACACACGCTTGTGTTGTTTAAATGGCATTCACAAGAAGTAGGCGCCTCGAGGTTATTTCATGTTATTTCACTGTAAAAAATGTTAGGTTAAGGGTAAAATTCCATGTGAGCGAAAGCGCAAAACCGAAAGCAGAAAATATGAGAGTGAGAGAGACAGACATATATCACTGACTCTCTCTCACTCTTATATTTTCTGCTTTCGGTTTTACGCTTTCTGCTCACATGAGATTTTAAGCCTAGAGGGCCTAGAGTATAGGAACTCTACTGAAGCCCTAAGCAGATTGAATACCCGTACGGGACCAAAGCAAGAGACAGAAAAGGACAGAAACAGTCTCTGTTCTTTTTTATCTCATGCCCGGCTCCCGTAACCGTATTCGTTGTGCTTTGGGCTTGAAATTGACATTTACAACGTCAGACGTTGGGAAGAATACGATTCGTGTAATAAACTTACGAACAATTTGTAAAATTGGTTATAGTAGTTTCGTAACAATACAATACGTTTTACGCAAATAGAGCTGTAGGATTACGAAAAGGTATTAGGGTAAAATCCCATGTGAGCAAATGCGCAAAACCGAAAACAGAAAGTCATAAGAGTGAGAGAGACAGACATATATCACTGACTCCCTCACTCTCATATTTTCTGCTGTCGGTTTTACGCTTTCTGCTCACATGAGATTTTACCCTAAAACTACAACGTCGGATGTGAACAGAAAAGTTTTCAACGTTCATTTGTAGTATATATATCTTTTTGAATTGCTTGCTAACCCTGTAAGAAGCGAGAAATTAGAAAGAATATAAAATATCTAATGATTTTGAATTCTATTTCTGTCAAATTCTTTTGTATCCATCGAAAACCATTGAAAATAAGCTAAATTCAATTCTTTCCAATAGCATTTTAAATATTTATGCAGAAAAAAATTGTCGGTTTAAAGATTTGAACTCGGGTTTACAGCGCAGAAGTCAAACGCCTTGTCCGAATTGATACTAGAGTTACAATTAGGGTTGCCACCTTCTTGAATTCCAAATATAGTATAATTTAACTTTTAAGGCAGAAAAATAAAGTACGCAGGAAAAAAATAAAGTACACATCAACTCACTTATTTTTTTCATACATATATATTTTTATAGTTTGAACTAAGTTTATCAAGCTTTAAATGTTCGATAACATTAACAAAGTATTCATAGTTCAAAGAAGTTTCTAAGTCTAAGTTATTAGGCGAAAATAACCAATTTGAATCGTTAAAATCAAACCATTTCCCTAAATAAGATAAGGCTTAGTCAGTAAAATAAGTAAAATCTTCAATAGTTTTTTTGTGGATTTTTGGTGACTTTACAAAAAGTGCTTTTAGTTTCTTTATTCCTGTTTCATAACCAAAAAATAAATCAGGGTTGCTACGTTTTAAAAATTTCAAAATTCCATGACTTTTCCATGTTTTCCAGAACATTTTTCTTAAAATTTCATAACCAAATATAAAATAACTAGCAATTTTAACGAACGCAAATAATGAAGATTACGAGAATAATTACAAAATTGAAGAAAATATCTGAAAAATGACGAAAATAATTAACATTTGAAAAAAATTGGAAAAATTAAAGAATAATTATAAAATTTTAAAAGAATGACTGAAAATTGAAAAAAAATGCAAGAAATAATTGAAAAATTCCGGAAAATAATTAATAATTGAAAATAATAATTAAAAAATGACGCGAATAATTGAAAAATTGACGGAAATATCTCAAAAATGACGAAAATATTTGACAATTGAAAACAAAATTGGAAAAATGACTATAGATTAATAGACAACTGGAAAAAATAATTGAAAAAATTAAACAAGAAATATTAAATTTAAAGAAAATAATTGCAAATTGAAAAATTAAGAAAATTATAGGAATAATGTAATTAAATGTACATTGGACAACTAGATTGAAAATCGAAATAAATAATAAAAATTGTAGAATGGAATTGAAATTTGAAAAATAAAATTAAATATTGATACAAGTAATTGAAAAAAGCCGAGATTTATTGAATGGATTTAGAATAAAATAATAGATAACTGAAGAATGTAATTTAAAATAGAAAAAAAATGTGAATTAAAGAAATAAATTGAAGATTTAAGAATTAAATAAAACTTTTAAAAAAATAATTGACAATTGACGAAAAATTCGAAAACTGGCAAAAATAATCGACTACAGAACAAAATAATTGAAAAAGCTTAAAAAATATCTAAATATAAAATTTAAGAAAAATAATTATATATTGAAAAAATTGTAGAAAATAATGGAAAATTAAGGGAAAAAATGAATAATTAAAAGAAATAATTGAAAAATTATAAGAATAAATGAAAAGTGGAAGAAAATATCTGAAAAATGACGAGAATAATAACAAATGAAAAAAAATTGAAAAATGACTAGATTAATAGACAACAAAACAAAATAATTGAAAAGATTGTAGGAAATAATTAGAAATTGTAGAAAATAATTAATAATTGAAAAAAATAATTGAAAAATTAAACAAGAAATATTAAATTTAAAGAAAATAATTACAAATTGAAAAATTAAGAAAATTATAGAAATAATTGTTGGAAATATTCGCACATTTAACAACTCCATTGAAAATCAAAAAAAAATAATTAAAAATTGAAGAAAGTAATTAAAAATTGAATAATGGAATTGAAATTTAATAAATATAATTAAAAATTGAAAAGAGTAATTGAAAAATAGCGAGAATTATTGAATAAAGAAGAAAATAATTGAAATTTGAAAAAAATTGATTTTTAATAAGTGAACAATTGAATTTAAAATTAAAGAAACTTATTGATAGCAAAAAAAAATAATTTTAAAAAGGCGAAAATGTTTTTAATATTTTAGAAAATAATTGAAAATTGACAAATGAAATTCAAATTTGAAGAAAATAATTGATAATTGAAGAAAATAATTAAAAATTGAAGGAATAAATGGAAAATTAACGAATTTAATGGAAATTTTAAGAAAATAAACAAAAAATTACAAATTGACGAAAATAAATAAAATATTGAAGAAAATAATTTAGAAATTAGAAAAATAATTTATAATTAAAAATAAAATTCGAAAACTAGCGAGAATATTCGACAAGACGAAATAATTGAAAAGTTAATGATTAATTATGAAATTAAAAAGAGTACATAAGAATTCACAAAATTGTAGGAAATAATTGAAAATTGAAGAAAATAATTAATATTAATTATTTTTTTAAATCATATGATTTAAAAAAATAATTGAAAAATAATGAGCATGATAGCAAAATTGGAAAAAATATCTAAAAAAATAACGTAAATATTTGATAATTGAAAACAAAAATAGCTAAATTAATATATAATTGGTAAAACTAATTTAAAAAATTGAACATTAAATATTAAATTAAAACTAAATAATTGAAAATTAAAGAATTGAGGATATTATACGAATAATTGGTGAAAGTAATTGCAAATCGAATGAAATAATTAAACTATTCAATATAAATTTCAGGAAACATTGATAATCGAAAGAAATAATTGACAAAAGGCGAAAATTGTTTAATATTAAAGAAAATAATTGATAATTGAAAAATGGAATTGAAATTTGAAGAATATAATTTAGTTGTAGAATTGAAGAGTTGAATTGAAATTTTAAAACAATTTTTTATGTTTGAACAAAATACATGAAAATTGAAGAAAATAATGAAAAATGAAGAAATAAATTGAGTTTTTAAGATAATAATTGATAATTGAAGGAGAAATTACAAAATGACGAAAATAATTAAATGTTAAGAAAAATACTTGACAGTTGAAAAAAAAATAAAAAATCGATAAATGGCGAGAAGAATCGACAATAGAACAAGATTATTGAAAAAATTAAAGAATAATTATAAAATTGTAGAGAAAATTAAATTGTCAATTGAAAACTAAAGAAAATTATAGAAAAAATCGTAGGAAATGTATGAAAATTGAAGAAAATAATTGAAGAATTGTATTGAAATTTGACAATATAATTGATAATTGAAAAAAAACGAGAATTATTAAATATTGAACAAAATAATTGAAAATTGAAGAAAATAGTTAAAAATTGAGAAAATGTATTGAAAATTGACAAATGTAATTGAAATTTAAAGAAAATAATTGATAATTACAATAAAAATTACAAAATGACGATAATAATGATACATTAAAGAAAACAATTTAGAAATTAGGAAAATAATTGACAATTGACAAAAAAAATACCAACAAATGCTTAAAAAAATAGAAGTTAATTAAATTAATTTAAAAAAAAACATTTTATAAAATTCATGACTTTTCCAGGCTTTCCAGGTTTTCAGTAAAGAAGATTTAAAATCTTCTTCACTGAAAAAACAGTATTCTTTTTTTAAGAATTATTCTTGGCGCCTATTTAAGAATAAAATATTCTCAGAATAAAAAAATACTTCTCAGATTGAGAATATTCTCTTAAATTAAGAATATTTTTAAATTAAGAAAATTCTCTTATATTAAGAATATTTTCTTAAAAGTTTTAAGAATATATTCTTGAATTAAGAATATTTTCTTACAAGTTTTAAGAATATTTTGTTCTTAAATGGGAGCAGGAAAAATTCCTAAAGGAAGAATATCGTTTTTTAGTGTTTTCTTTGTTTCAAAGCATTTTTAGGAATATTCATTATATTATAAACATCCAATATTGTTATGTAAAGTTGCCCTCTAAACATTTTATTGATTTATTAATTGCATTGAAAAATACAATTTTTAACAAGGTTAAAGAAATGTTTTTCACATTTGAAATATTTCATTTTCAAGATTATGTAACTATTGAGACTTACTTAATTTAGTGGTAGAACTCCAGCCAATTATACTATAACATTTCCCCAATTCATGATTTTAATTTATGCTAAAATTTTCAGATCAATCCTTGTTCAATATCTATTTTTAACTTTCTCCGTAAGGCATCACCTTATAGGGTGAAGTCACATGCGAACGGTTAGGGGATCCAGGGGAATAGAATAAACCAATCATAATCTAATCTGTTATAGTACAGTAAATCTATCTTGAAAATTTAGTTTTTTTGAAAAAAGTTGGGTTCCCCCCCCCCCCTTGGGGAAGAGGGGTAAATCGAAAGTTTTTTTGGATTTAATTTTTCGCAAAAACGGTAAGTCGTACTGAAAATTTTTTAGACATAAATTATAGAGAATTAAATTGTCTACATTTTATCTTATTGAGCTAGTACTGTACAACTTAATGTGCAAAAATTAGAGGGCGACAAAGTTTCCGAAAATAAGTTTTTCCTGTTTTTCGTATAAAAAAAATTATTTTTTAGCTTTAGTATAAATGGAAAAGTTGTAGAGCTTAAAAAAACCTATAAAATTCATGTGCATTACTTTTCTCTAGGTTGCAGTGTTTTTGAGATACAGCCTGTTTAATCATTATTATGTATAGTTAAAAGGGTTGTCCAAAAAAGTAAAATCGGAATTTTAATGCTCTCACCTTCTAGGATTGTTTTATGTCGAAAAGAATACCCCTGTTTTTTGTTTTGAAACCAAGAAATATTTAGAGGTCGCTCAAAGCGCTTAAAGTTGCTCATTTTTTTATAAAAAAAAAAATTTGAAGAAATAGTATAGAATCCTTAAAAATCAATAATTTTCATTAGCCAAACTATGTTTCTTCTTAGGAGACTTCAAATAATGATGTCAAATTGTTTATTTAACTATTTTTAAATATAAAAAAAAATTTATTGGTCTCCCAAAAACACCAAAGATTCCAAAAATCCAAAAATAAGCTTTAAAAATATTTCTTACTATTTTGTTGACAATTTTTTGCACAATTCTTAGTAAATAGCATAAATATATAATACATCGGATTTGCTATTTTTAATTTTGAAAAATCTTTAACATATTCGTAATCAGCGACCCAAAAAACCCATGTATACTAAGTTTCATAATTTTTGTTAAAAATTAAAAATTTTTGTCCGCCATATTGGATTTTCCATTTTAAATTTTGAAAAATCATGAACATATTCGTAATCAGAGACCCAAACCTTTGTGTACTAAGTTTTATTATTTTTCTTAAAAAAAAAAATCCGCCATATTGGATCCGCCATTTTGAATTTTAAAAAATTATTAACATATTCGTAATCAGCGACCTAAAAAACCGTTGTATACTGAGTTTCATATATTTTTTTTTAAATTAAAATTTCTTGTCCGCCATATTGGATCCGCCATTTTGAATTTTGAAAAATCATTAACATATTCCTAATCAGCGACGCAAAAAACCCTTGTACACTGAGTTTTATAATTTTTTTTTTTATTTCAATTTTTTGTCCGCTATATTGAATCCGGCACTTTAAATTTTGAAAAATCATTAACCTATTCGTAATCAGCGACCCAAAAAACCCTTGTATACTAAGCTTTATTAATTTTGATAAAAAATATTATAGTTTTGGTCCAACATGCATTAAATTATTAAAATTGTTTCAAAATTCGACATATTAGGGTCGCCATTTTGAATTTCATGTAATAACTAATGCATGTTTTCGAAGTTTAAATAGTTTGTGCCATTTTGTGACACTTTATTGAATACTAAAACGATGGTTTTGGTTAGAGATTTTAATTATAAAAAAAAAACAAATGTCAATTTTTTCGTACTTTTTTGCAAAAAAGTCGCCATTTTGGATTATCTATTGGTAAAAAATACAATCTGATAACGGAATCTTGTAGAGGGGTCCCAAGAACATAAGGAAACCCTATTTCCATATTTAAGAAAAAAAATTTCTACATGCAGTACTATTCCAAAATAAGACAACGATTTTTGATAACAATGAATAAACAGGCTGTATCTCCGACACATTGCAACCTAGAGAAAAGTAATGCACATGAATTTTAAAGGGTTTTAAATTTTTACGGGTTAAAAGGCTCTACAACTTTTCCATTTACACTAAAGCTCAAAAATGATTTTTTTAATACAAAAAACAGAAAAAACTGATTTTTAGCAACTTTAGCGCCCTCTAATTTTGGCATATTATGTTGTACAGTTCTGTCTCAATGAGATAAAATGTAGAAAATTTAATTCTCTACAATTTATTTTTAAACATTTTT
The DNA here is from genome assembly GCA_037103525.1 of Ganaspis brasiliensis. NCBI lineage: Eukaryota > Metazoa > Arthropoda > Insecta > Hymenoptera > Figitidae > Ganaspis > Ganaspis brasiliensis. Next base: position 3,697,685 of record JAZKLR010000211.1, read on the forward strand.
TCAGTACGACTTACCGTTTTTGAGAAAAATGAAATCCAAAAACATTTTTGATTTTCCCCCCCCCTTCCCCAAGGGGGGATCCCAACTTTTTGGTTTTAAGCTAGTCACATGTGCCACTAACGATTTATGAAATCAACTATAGTTTAGTGTATTTTTTTCCAAAAAAAATTATAGATTTACTGTACTATTAATCAGCTAATCTGCTTCCTGTGCCTAGACCCTTATTTTATTCCCCTAGTCCTCTAATCCCCCGCATGTGAATATGGTTGTGCAGTGATCGTCACCTGACGTCAAGTGACCGATGACCGTCATCATGTGTAATCGTGGAAAACGTCGTTTTTCGAGAAAATGCAGTAAAAAATAATGCAAATGAAATCTAATAAAATTGTAAAAAATAATCTAAATTTGTTGTGCTTGATTGATATTTTAAAATAATACATCAAAATAGCGTTAAAAATAAATATAATATTATATTGTCGGCGAAAGATGCAAACCGACACAGGAAGAAGTCAGAAATAGATATTATCCGAACAACACCGGATGTTTCAGCAATATTGGCAAGGTTGAGGCAAGTTCAGCAAGTCTTTATTTTCGTCGCCTCCAATCCAGCGGCTAAGGAGTGTAAAAAATTTTGGGATTTCTACCTAAAACTTTTTGTGTAATTTTTCCAATATTTTTTGGTCAAGTAGTTTTACAAAAAAATTTTGGCAATTTTACAAAATTTATGTATTTTTACAAAAAATATTTGTTAATTTTTCCAATTTTTGGTAATTTTACCAAAAAACCTTTGGTAATTTTCCCAAAAATATTAGGGAATTTTCCAACCTTTTAGGGTAAAGTGTTTTTACTAAAAGTTTTGGAAATTGTTCCAAATTTCGGTATTTTTACCAAAAAAATATTTGGTAATTTTCGCTAAAATATTATAGGAAATTTTCCAACTAAATGCGAAAAATATCCGAAAGTTTAGGAAGATCTTTGAATTTTGGTACAAAATTCAGTTTTTAAAGAGTATTATTTGCACAATTATATATTATTTAAGTAATCTTTTTATAATACATTTTAAATATATATTTAAAATAATATATATAAAATGTCTTATAAACAGATAAATAAATAAGTAAATAAGCAAGTAAATAATAATTTAAATAAATATACTTATGGAATTAATAGGTGATTAATTAATGTAATTAATTTTAAGTATTAATTAAAATAAATTAATATTAAATTGCAATTATAGAATCAACAAATCTAGCCTATTGTTTTAATATATTTCTTTTTATCACTCTTATATATTTCTGTACTAAATTAAAATGCAGATCTGTTTAATTTTTGAAATTAATGATCATTTTTCTATCGATACACAATTTTTAAAATATTAATAACTTTTAATAATTTTAATACATAAGATACTTTAAAGGAATTAAGATAGTTCTCTGAAAAAAATTATTTTCTTTAAATATTGTTTCCATTGAAATATATAACAGAACCTTAAACGAATACAATAATATTTTTTAAATGTAGGAAGTTGTTCTGTAGTTCTGACATTTTAGTTATTGTTCCTAAATCTAATTTTATCATACGATAATTTGCTTGCATTAGACAATACAAATTTTTTCTATTTCATCATTTTATAAATATTACACAAAAATTAAAAAATTCTTTGTGCATACAAATATTATTTAATTTCAATAATATATTTTCAAATTTAAGTTTGATAAGATTCGTAAAATTTTCTTTTAAAAAATATATTTTTATGTATTTGAACTAAAGAGTTAAAATCAATTATCGAAAGGAATTCACTGCAATTTCTCCTTTTGGTGAAAATATGTTTGAGTGCCACATGCAACCATAGAACTTGAATTTATAACAGTCTATTGTTGATAATATTAATTGTCAAAACTTTCTTCTATACACGAATATCCATTTTTATTGCGATAAAAAATGAAGATTCGTGTATAAAAGAAAGTTTTGATAATCATTAATACTAAAGATATTATGATTATTACTTTTGCCCCGGTTAGCACGTTTGCCCCAGTCTCCCCTATATATATATATTAAAAAGAAATGTCAATTAAGGTAAAAATTTTATTTAACTTTTAATAGAATTATTGTTTTGATAATGGAAATTAATTTGCTATTCATTATTTATTTTGTTCCAGTAAAATTATAAAATATGAAATTTATGTATCTTAAAAAAATTAAAATAAAAAAATGTTGAAACAAATAGTGCTGGTACGTTGTTTGCTGCTTAATAAAATTATACATTATGAACCTTTTTATATTCATCGTTGAACTCATGTTAAAAATTTTTATTAAAAATTAATGTTATATACATATATGTTTAGAGTTCTGATGAGGGTATAAGATCAGGCCCGGATTGGCCATTCAGGATACCGGGAAAAATCCCGGTGGGCCGCCGCCAGGCGGGCCGGTATTTTTGTAGGTCTAATTAATAATTTAATTTATGTAATTAAATTTCATTTAACTTTCAATTACTCTTTTCTATTTTCAATTAATTTTACAACATTCAATCATTTTCGGCTTCTTTCTATGTTCTTTTCAATCACAGAAATTGTAGAATTTCAATTAAATTGTTCAATTCTACAACTATTTTTTACAATTCTTATTTATTATCATCTAACACTTACAATTCCATTCTTCAATTTTCAATTCCATTCTTCAGTTTTCAATTATTATTTTTTTCTATATTCAAGAATTCTAGACTTTTTCAATTACTTCTTTCAATTTTTAATTACATTTTTTAAATTTCCATTACATTCCTCAATTTTCAATTATCTCCTTCAATTTTTTCAATCCTCAATAATTCTCAAAAAATTTTATAACTAATCTTTAACTTTTTAAATTATTTTGTTCTCTTGACCATTATTTCTTAGTGCTTTACGATATCAAGACGATATCATATTTGAGCAATATTGATATTGATCTCAAAATCTCTTGACCATCCAAAAATGTTCTCGAGTTGATAATATCGACCTAAAATAACTAAAAAATGACGAAAATAATTGACAAATGAAAAAAATTGGAATAATGACAAGATTAATAAATCGACAATTGACAAAAATAATTTAAAAAATTAAAGAACAAATATAATATTTTAAAAAAACAATTGGAAATTAAAAAAGGAAAAAAATTACAGAAATAATAATAATTGAAAAAAATTTTAATTTTAAAAAATTGACCTGGATTGAAATTTGAAGAAATAATTACAAATTGATAAGAAGAAAATAATATTAAAAATTGCCAAAATAATTAAAAAATGAAGAAAATAATTGTGAATTAGACAGAAAAATTGAGGAATTAAGGAGTTAAATTGAGATTTCAAAAAAATTATTGATAATAAATAATTTACAAATTACTATATCAATAAATAAATAAATAGTATAAAAGAGTGAAAAAGCCCAGGATTGGTGAATATTTAAGAAAATAATTGACAATTAAAAACTGAAGAAAACTGTAGGAATAATTATAACAAATAATTGAAAATTGAATGGGATTTCAAAAAGTTAAAGTTGGTTGAAAATCGAAGAAAATAATTTCAAATTAGAAGAAATAGTTGAAAATTGAAGAAAAAAATTCAAAATAAAAGAAAAAAATAATTGTGAATTTAAGAGGATAGTTGAAAAATTGAATTGAAAGTTCAAGAAAAATATTGTTAATTGAAAAAATCATCGAAAAAAGCCGAGAATTATTAAATATTGAAGAAAATAATTGCCAATTGGAAAAATTCTAAACATGGCAAGATTATTAAATTAAAAACTGACAGAAATAATTTTAAACAGAAAAAGATAAACATGAAATTAAAAAAAACTAAAAAAGAAAGAAAATGATAGGAATAGTTCTAGAAACAATTGAAAGTTTAATTGCTTTTTGAAAAATTAAACTTTATTAAAATTTGAAGAAAATACTTCCAAATTGAGAGAATAATTGAAAATGAAAAAAAGTATTAATAAAAGACAAGAATTGTGATTGGATACAAATAATTAAAGAATTAAAGAACTGAATTGAAATTTCAAGAAAATGATTAATAATTGAATAATATGAAAGAAAATAATTGAAAAAAGACGAAAATAAAGGACAATTGCAAAAAATTCGAAAAATTTCAAGATTAAAAAGTTTACATTTCAACAGAATTATCTTAAAAGTTAAGAATGTAAATTAAAATTTAGAACAGAAATAACTAAGAATAAAAATTGAAAGAAAATTACTGTAGTAATTGTAGAAAATAATTGTAAATTTAATTGGATTATAAAAAATTGACTTGGATTGAAGTTCTTGGAAAATAATTGCCTATTGAAGGAAACAAGTGAAAATTGAAAAAATAATTGAAAAAATCGAGAATTATTGAATATTGACTGAAATAATTAAAAATTCAAGTAAATAATTGAAAACTGAAAAATAATTGAAAAAATGAGAATATTTGAAAACTGAAAAAGTAATTGAAAACTGAAAAAAAATAATTGAAAAACCGACAATATTTGAAAATCGAAGAAAATAATTGAAAACTGAAAAAATAATTGAAAAAACGAGAATATTTGAAAACTGAAAAGAATAATTGAAAAAAACCGAAAATATTTGAAAATTGAAGAAAATAGTTGAAAACTGGAAAAACAATTGAAAAAATGAGAATTATTGAATATTGAAGAAAACAATTGAAAATTGATAAAAATATTGAAAGAAGCCGAAAATTATTGAATATTAAAGAGAATATTTGAAAATTGAAAAACATGATTAAAAATTAATTAAAATAATTGTGAATAGAAGAAAATAATTGAGATTTGAAGAAAATAATTGTAAATTAAAGAAAGTAATTGGGCATTCAAATATTGAAAAAATGATTTTCAGGTGAATGAAAGCCGACTTTTTTTATGCTAAAGGGGGCAAAGTAGATAGAAATTCATTCTGAGCGATTTTTAAAGCCGGGGAATTCGCTAAAAAACATTTTATTATATTTATTTAATAAAAATTGTCCATTTCTTGATTGAAGATTAGGGAATGATTTTAAAGGGTTGTTTTTGATGCTGAAGGGGTTAAGGTAGATAGGAATACATTCAGAGCAATTTTTAAAGCCAGGAAATTCTCTCAAAATTTTTTTATTATATTTGTTTAATAGAAGTTGTCCATTTTTTGTCCTTTAAAATTGGTTAAAACCAGATTGAGGTGCTCATTAAACTAAGAAATTACTGCTGCTTTCGTACAAATGGCAGTAGAGAATGCTACTGTTAAAGAAATTCCTAATAATTAAATTATTGATAAGTTTTAATAAAATAATTTAATAATTTAATATTTTTATATTTTAGTTTTGAATTTTAATAAAAATTATCAATTATATAGACAGGGGCCGCTTTGAATATCTTTCCCGGGCCGCTTTTAATTCCCAATCCGGCTCTGTATAAGATCTTATACCGAAACGCGTCAAACTGGTGATAATATTTGTATAAACAAATGAAGAAATAAAAAGCCGTATAGGCCAAAAAAAATTTAATTTATTATTAAAACGGCTTAAAAGAATAAGGTTAAACCTTTTAATCTATTACTTGTTATTATTATTAAAAATATACTTATTAATATGCCGTTAATAAAATAATTATGAGGCTCTTATAAAGAATATATTTCGTATGTATTTATAATAAATAACTCATATTTTCAGTTCTCAGTTTCAGAACCTTTTTTTTACCTTAAGGGCATGTGATGGATTATGACGTCACTGGTATATGCAAAATTCGTCCGTAACTTTTCTCTTTAAATATTGAATATTTTTTGATGAAACTTGGTAGAATTACTTAAAATGTCATTAGGAAGGTCTCTCAGACCCGAATTTGTTTAAATTTTGGCACAAAATTAATTTTGGGAAATTTTTGAAAAAATGCAAACTTTTATAAAAATCAATTTTGAGACAAAATTCAAACAAAATCAGGTCTGAGAGACCTTCCTAATGACATTTTAAGTAATTCTACCAAGTTTCATAAAAAAATATTCAATATTTTGTCATGAAACTTGGTAGAATTACTTGAAATATCATTAGGATGGTCTCTCTGACCCAAGTTTGTTTGAGTTTTGGCTCAAAATTAATTTTTCGGAAATTTTCGAAAAAAAGCAAATTTTTTAAAAATCACTTTTGACTAAAAATTCAAACAAACTTGGGTTCGAGAGACCATCTTAATGATATTTTCAGTAATTCTACCAAGTTTCGTGTCAAAATATTTAATTTTTTAAGAGAAAAGTTACGGACAAATTTTGCCTATGTCAGTGACGTCATCCTCCAATATTTATTATATGTAAAGGATTTAAATGCGTAAGATTTTAAAGTTGAATTAATTTCTAATCTAATCACATTATTTTCAATTCTCCCTCTTCAACATATATTGCAGATCGAGTTTTGCTCCCCTGTCTGCCACAACCCGTCATGCTCGGCTGTATTTTATGAAATGCTATGAAAAATTGTTAATCTTCAACTGCATAAAGAGTTCATAAAAAACTAAACTAAGTGGGTGAAAATTATGTCCATTTCATTGAAATTTTGCTTCCACGTAAGCAAAAATATTTGTTTCCTCATAAAGAAAGCAAAAACTTTATTTATAATTAAAAATAACAAATAATAAATATATTAATAATATAAAAAAATTTTAATGAATATTTATTAAATAAAAATTATTATTTATACACGTATACCTACAGTTTATTTAATTTATTCATTTTTGATGAAAGAAAAATATTTTTTAAACATGAATACAAAAATGTAGTCTTTTTAAACTGAAAAGATAATTAAAACTAAATAGATAAACTGGGAGAATAGCATATAGAAGACAATTTTATTCATTCTTTTGTTTCCTAATGGAGAAATAGATCTGTAATCGTAAAGTTTTACGATTTTACATAAACAGATTAAAAGCAGATATTATAGGTATTTCCATTCCATCAAAAAATACTACGGTTTTCATTTTTAAGTAAACATCCATAAATGTGGGTATATTTGTACGTATATGTCTGTATATGTTATATATGTGTGTATGTATTTATGTATGTATGTATGTATGTATGTAATTATGCATGTGTAAGCACGTCGTTCTTTGCAGGTCAATTTGACGTATTTTAAAGTAGGTAACTGAAAATTGGATACAGAGATTTTTGATTTTTGTAAATGTTAAATTAATTTTTAACATACACCTTATTCCTTCCACCAATAAAAAGGTTTCTCGACAACAATCGTTTTCATGTTGAAAATGCAAATTAATATATCTTATTTATAATATCTTATTTTATCATTGCGTCTACTTGACTAACCTATATATATGTTATATGTATATGAGGATATGTTCATCAGATCTTATTATGTTCATCAGAAGTTAAAAGCATTTAATCGAGAATTTCCATTTTTTATGACTTTTGGATCATTTTATTTAAAATCAACCGCCCCACACTTGGGGCGAAACTTTGAGGTTTTGCTTTCTTTTTAATTAACAATAAAAACAAGAAAAATATTTTTTTTTTAATCAAGTCTATTTTTTATACAAATTTTATATACATTGTATCGATAAATATTTTTTTAAACGAAAGGAGAAATCCTCACAAACAATGTCTATATATGGGTAATAAATGTATCAAACATAAATATTTGCGTAAATAAAAACATATTCTCTTATAGAAACAAAGTAGTTGTAAAATAATTAGTTGATAATAATTTTATAACAATATTAGTTAACAAATGCTTAACTTCTTTAACAAATTCTAAAATGGTCAAATAATGTTTTTCTCAAATTATCATAATTTTTGATGTAGTACTATAATTTTAGAAGTAAAATTATGCCAAAAAAATTGTCACCTCTGAAAAATGTGTTGATTTTTCACGGGTCCCTCTCCTTAAAAATTCAACTTTTACAATTTTCATTATTTTTCAATCCCAATTGTTTTATCGATTTTTAATGATTCTTCCGAATCTCAGTGCCGGCCTTAGCTATCTTCGCGCCCCTGTGCGGGAATTTGTATGGTGCCCTTTTTAGTAGTTTTTCTCTTCTTAATTGTTTTATCAGTTTTTACTTTTTTTTTAGTTAACAAATTTTTCTGAAACCCCTTTATTTTTCGAGGGCATTATCTTGATATTTTTCGTGCAATCTACACGTAAAATTTGTACCAAATTTTAAGTCTCTAGCTCAGATAGTTTGAAAGTTAGAGAAGGTGCAAAAATGGACATACATTTTAATAAATGATTCTATAAAATAGTGATTTTAATAAAGTTCCGTTTGAATGATATTCGGGAACCCTGAAAACATCATTTCACTTTTTAATTTCGACAGGGATAATAAAGTTCTTAAAAATAAAAAAAAACCTTATCCTATATATGAATATATACCTGAAGGAAATTCCAGAAAATAATCATTTTTTTTTATTTATACAGATATGTGATTTTGACGTATGTGCGTATTCTGTATATGAATAATTTAAAAAAAAAACCAGTATTTAAGGAATTGAATCATCGTTAATTTTTTTTATAAATGTGTCACTTATGTTGAATAATACTGTAAATAGTACCTACCTAGAGATAAGATAACGACTTTTACGCGAGTTTAAATATGTTAGGCACTTCAGTCAGTCATCAGTTTTATTTCTAAGGTTTATATAGTTCAGAAATGCCAGGTAAGCATATATTTTCAATTTTTATTAATATATCAAATTATCATAACATAACAATAATTTTAATATAATTTAAATATTTATTATTTAAATATATAATTAACAATTTCGAGTAAATTAATTTCACTTTCAAAAATGTATTAATATGCAATTATTTAAATTTATAACAAATAGGGTTAAAAACTGTTTTGCTTTTCTGCCTAAACTTAGTATACATCTCTTAATAATTTAAAGTAGGGATATTTTTTTTTTGTCAAATAAATTAAAAAAGATAATAAATGGTAATTACACTCAACATATGGCTGAAATGTACTTATGTTTCTACGAATGTTCCTGACCCAATTGTAGACATTGCAACCAATAATTTCATCATTGTTAACATTTACTTCTTTTTTTGTTACATTTTATAATAAACTATTAATGTTTTATAATTTTTAGTAATTTATGTAGTTAATCAATAATAAATATTTTTAATCAAGTGCTATAAATAGAGCGAAAATTTTAATTATGTTTTTTTAACCGTATAGATATTATTATTATTATTATTATTACTATTATTATTATATCTACGTTTTTATAACAACAAAAATATTTATTGTTGCAGCTTACAGGTGGTTAAATCGATCTGCAGGAAGTCCTCTTCCGGGCACAGCAGTCGAAGGTAGTGAAAAGAAAATTTGTATAACAAATTATAAAATAATTTATAAATTATACAAAATTTATAGAAATGTATATTTTTCATAATATCATTTTACTATATTTTTATAAAAAGCATATTTAGAAAAAAATTGCACAATTGTATAAAATAATTAATTAAATATTTTTTTATAAAGGGGGACGAGATGTAGATGGAAGCACTATTTATGTGGGAAGAGCTTTTCATGAAGGAGACATGATTCCAGCTAAAGTAATACCAGATAAAAATGTCGCCTATGTCTGTTGGGGCGGTGAGGAACACCCAAAAAGTAGTTACGAGGTGAATATGATTTTTGATAATTTTTAATGAATTTTTTTTAAAAGAAGTAACAGTTAAAAATCGAATTTATACGAAAATGTAAAAACAAGTAATATTTCAATTATTTATTTTGAGTTTTATACAATTTTTCGTATTTTCAAAATGAGATATTTCATGCGTTTAAAATTTCATGTGTTCATAACAGTCGTCATGATTATTAAAACTCTTAAATTAACTTTTGTCTGAATTATAATCTAATCTAAAAAATCTAATCTGCAAGATTAAAACTTTTTATAGATAAAGAACAACAGATAAATTGCAAAACAATTGAGTTATGTTTGAATTATCAAAATTTGATAAATGGAGCAAATAATAATGTATTATTATTTAAATTTCTTTTGTAAAATAACTTTTATGTTTGACGCACTCTTATTTCCATTAATCTCGATTCATATGGAAGTTAAACCGAATAAAATTTCGATTACTTCACATTTCAAATAAAAAAAAAAATTATTTTCTCGCGAGATGAAATATTTTGTTTTTATATCTAATATCTATTAAAGAATCCTTCAAAATGAATAAAAATGATAATATCCTTTACCTACTTTAAAAAGTTTGAAGGCTATATTACTGAGAAAATTGATAAAACATAAATCTCAAGTTTTCAGTAAGCTTAAAAAAAAGTGTTGTCATTGTTGTGAGATAATATTTATTATGCAACAATAATTATTCAGTCATTGAAAATAAATTGAACTTTTTTGAAAAAAGTTCTTAATAGTTTGTGGTATGGCAGTTAATAATCTTATATTGTTTTTCCTCACGAAAAGTAATTACTTTACGTTCTTAATTACTTATTTTTTTTATCTGGGTTTTAATACATTTTCATTAATTTCTTATACAGATTTTGTGCCAAGGAGAATTTGCTTGGGAATTTTGTAGAGATGGTCAGATCCCTTCTGATGCTGTTGTTGGAGGACAAACTTCTGATGGAGAACCTTTATATATTGGTCGCGTTATTCATAAAGGAGCACAAACAATTGGAAAGGTAGTATATTTAATTAAAAAAAAAAAAGTTTTTTAATTTTCAATAGTAGTTTCAAAAACGTCTTTTTACACTAATTTTTATTAAAAAAATCTGATTTTAATAAAACTTCGTATATTTATGTATTTTGATGCGCTGATTACGAAAATAATAATGAAAATTGGCAGAAATTATATAATCATGGTGAAAACTATAATAACTACATTAATAGCTCACGGATTTTTACTATTGTCTCATAAAAGATTCAAAATTTTTAAAAAATTTAATTAATATGTATTCTAAGCAGAATTTAATAAGCTTTGCAAATTTTTAAATTTCAACTGTATCTTATTTTTTTAACCAAGTTATCGTGATTTTAAGTAAGTTGTATTTTTTCGATCTGCTCAGGTCGGTCGTAATGACTATTTCCTAAGATAGTGTATTTCTGGAAAAATTAAAACATTATTATTATTATTATTATTATTTCTCGAAAATATTTCTAATCATACTATCTCTGAAAATTAGTGAAACGTCATTATATTCAGTGATACCTATCTCTGCTAACCAAATATGTCAAAAAACAAAATTATACTATTAATATTCCTTTAACTCGAAGTGATCGTTATCATCATATCTTAATATTATCATTATTATTATTTTAGGTACAAGGAAGCCACGGTGTGTTATACATTCCATTTGATGGAGAAGAATTGTCCTTTCACGATTACGAAGTCCTTGTCTTACATTAAATAATCTTAATTATTTATCACAGAAATTTTTTTAAACATAACTTATTTACACGTTGACGTTTTTTTATTTCTATCAGGAGTTAAGTTTTTTATCATTCAGAATATTGTTTAGTTACTCAAAATATCAAAATTCAGTTTTAAATTTGTGTATTATATGATGTAAAACTTTTTTGAAAAAAAAATAAATTTTATTGTTGCTTAGATGCGATTTTCTTGTTTGAAGGTTTTATTCATATAATATTAAATTATCATAGTAAAATTGTCATATAAATATCAATATTTTTCCAAATTTATAATTATTTGTACAAAATGCCAAAAATATCTAGATTCAACTTTAAAAATCTGGTATTATATTATATTTAAAACATATTTATTACAATGAATAAAATTTATTACACTGTAAGTTTTTTTTACTTAGAGCTTATTATAAAGTGTTAAAATTGTTATAGCAAGAAAAATTGTGTATAAAACAATATTACATAATACAATTTTGCAATCTTACCTTTTATATTTTGAAGATCATTTCCTTATTTAATTTTTATCAAGAAAATATGACGAAATGGATTGCAACATTTTTGTAACACAGAAAAGAAAAGAAATATCAAATATTTTTATTATCATTACTGATTGAATAATCTCATATCAGAAACATCTTCTGTTCAAAAACTTGCGAAAAGTAAAGATGATTAAAAATGTGAGCAAGCAATTTGCAGAATAGAAGTTTGTCATGTAAAAATTAGTACGTTTACTTTTAGTAAATTAATTGTTTAAAAGATTATAATCTTTTTTACATTTTAAAAAATTCGAATTTTTAATACTATAATAATTTTTAAAATTGTTCCCTATTTTGAAATAGAATCTGGTTATTCTGACTTTGGATTTGGATTCAGCGAAGAAATATACACAGGAATACACAAGCGTAGTGTCGCAGAAAAAAGAAAACATTTTTTGGTTTTGATTTGTGTTTTAAATTTTTTTTGAGATTATCTTAAAATCAATCTAGCAATTCGGACCTCGGATTTAGATTCAGCAAAGAAAAATACGTAGAAATACTCTAATGTAGTATCTTGGATAAAAAAAATTTTTTTTTTGTTTAGCTGTGTAATTTGTAGTAGGTACTACCTGATTGTCAATGTTTTTACAATTACAATTTTCGTATTATATATACAAACTTTTATCAAAACGTTTACCTATTTGTTTAATTAAAAATAAATAAATTAACTCATTAAAAATAATTTTAGTAGTTTGCAATTTCAGGTAAAGATAATTTAAATATAACTGCTACTGTTACGACATTAAACCAGATTCTTTCAGTTTCTCAACTTAAACGTAAGAAACTAAATCAGAGCACATTCATTACTTAATTTAAGACTAAAAATCTAAATGTCTTAATCTTGAAACGACCAATTTATTCATTTTATATGACTTAAATAATCTAGATTTATTATCTTTAAAACCTAACATTACTATTAACATTGTCAATTCATAGTTAAAGTAGTTTAAAATTCAAATATCCATTTTTATTGCTCTTTATAAACGTTTACACAGAATTTCAAATCTTAACATTTTTAAAATATTTTCAACATTAGACATGGAAAAATAGGGCAAGTGCGAGCTTAAAACCAAACCGAGCTGAATATTCGCTTCTATGAGAAATTTCAGAAAATTAAAATGTAATTATGATAATCAACCCCGGCTAGACCCGGCTAATCCCTGAATAAAAATCTATATGAAGGGCACCCACAGAATTTCCAAATAAATAAGTATGGGCATTTTTGGCCAATTCATTAGCCCTTTCATTTCCCGAAATTCCAGAGTGAGAAGGAACCCACAAAAATCGAATATCAAAACTTCTCCTCATTAACTCAAAAATCAAGCTCATAATCTTGATAAGAAGAAGAAGAACAATTTCCTGGAGCTAATAAGAAAAGAGACAAAATTTATAATCCTAGATGGCGCCCGAATCTCAACCAAACGATTGTAGATAGCCAAAGGTGAAACATTGTTGAAAGCCCCTTTTATATCAATAGGCATATCACAAATGTATGCTCATTCATAGTAAAGCCCTGCTGAATATCAGTCACCAAATTAGAGACACAGTCAGACGATGACCTCCCTCTTCTAAAACCAAATTGATAGCGTGGAATAATATTAGCCGCCTCCACAAAATATTCCAAACGTTTCTGCACCATTCTTTCAAACAACTTGCACAGGACTCAGGAAGAAATTTAATAATATTTTTTGAAATTGAATCCATGCCCGGTGAAGAATCCTTCCTTAAAATAGAAATAGCAGCACAGAACTCTCCATAAGAAAAGGGAGAATTAAGAGGAAGCATCTCAGAAGGGTCCGGTACGATAGGCAAAACAGACGTAGGAAAATTTTCTTGCACTAACTCATCCTGCAACTTTTGGAATTGTTCCGAATAAAGATCATTGCTGACACCAGTTTTCAGAAGATGAGAAGCACTCGAAAATGCTCTGATCTTCCTCCAATTTTGTTTGGAGCCCATAGCCGGTTCAATAGGATTGCAAAATTTAACAAAAGAGGAGTTTTTTTATTACGTAAACACCACTTAACCTCATTGTCTACTATCCTAAAAGAATCTCTGGAAGCTACCGATTGATCCGCAAAACACTGCCTTCTCGAGACTCTTCTATTTTCTGTGGTCTCCTCCTATTGCGAGTCCCACCAGAAAGATTGGGACTTTCTTTTTCCCGGAAGACCGGATGGAACAAATGCTCCAGATTCCAACAAACTACTCTTAATCTCAGAAATAAAGCGATCATAAATCACCGAAGACGACTTGCCTTTATCCAAATCCATCTCCAAATCTTCAACCACCCCAGGCATTAATTCAAAAAATTTTATCCAATCAGCCTTTTTAAGGTTAATTCTGTTTGTTGTCGATTTTAAAAATTTCTGAGAGATATCCGTACAAGCAACAATCAGAAAATGATCCGATGTAAAGGAATGCAGTGCAACCTCCGGTACAGAAACTTTATCCCAGGCAGAAGGCACAAAAATTAAGTCTAAATTACTCTTCGGACCATCAGGCCCAACGTAGGTCGGTTCGGAATCATTTAATGAGCCTAGATCCGTCTCCTCAGCCAAACGGCTTAGCTGTAAACCTCTACTAAAATTAAAACTAGAACCCCAATCCCAATCATGCGCATTAAAGTCTCCTAGCAAGATCATTGTATTCAAAAGGCCACCAGTACCAATCAGAGATACTTAAACATTAGTAGGAATCGCAATTCTAGGTGGAGCGTATACCGAGACAAATTTTACAGGGCTATACTCAGTAGCAATAGATACAGCAACCGCATCAACAGAACCCAAAACAATAGAATCAAGTAAGATAGGAGTAATCACCAGCGAATTCCGAACCAGAAGAACTGTACCCCACCCCTGACAATCCTCTCTGTCGTTTCTATAGGTAAAATATCCATTAAATTGAAAGACATGATGTTCAGGGCTGAGCCAAGTCTCCGTAATGGACAAGACATCCAAATCGTAGGTCTTCAAAAGCGACTCATTTTCCGATCTTTTCTTTACAACACTACAAGCATTCCATGTTGCATATTTCATTGTCTCCATCAGACAATTATATACTAAAGACACTCGAAAAACACAATAGCAAAAATATCAATTAAGCCAGACTACCCACACAGCACCAGAACTTCCAGCAAACTTACTGCAAGTTTTGAAACTTCCCTGATTTCAAAAGATCCCCCACACTATCGATTCTCTTTGATAATTCAAAGTCATTCAAACCAATAGCTACATTAAAAAGATAACTACCACCTTAACCACTAATTCCAAAAGACGCCCCTCGAACAACGGAACTCTCAATCACCTGATTAATCTCAATCTTAAAATTATCTTCTCTAACAACAATATTATTCATAATATCTAGGTTCTCTTTAATCATCGTAGACTTGGCTTCCTCTCGACTACAACCCAGAGTGTAACGAAGTTTCAAAATAGCAAATTCGAATTTGAATACAGGACATAAATTAGAAGAGGCCACATGATTGCCGCTGCAATTCTTGCATTTAGAACTAACATTACTATTGAAGCAATTTCTGGTGAGATGCCTCCCAGCAAAAAATCCACACGAAGGATATGTCGATCTACATTGATTGGCTGTGTGACAAAACCTCTGTCATTTAAAGCATCTTCGAGGTCTTGGAACAACAGGTGTCAGTTGTAAAAGGAAACCACTCAAAGAAACACAGCCAGGAGCGACTTGAGAACAAAATGTGATTTCGACTCTGTCAGAAATGACATTGTTATTAAAAATCCTCTTAATTGAAACTATCTTTTTCAACGCATCAGCATTTAATCGAGAAACTATATCTTTAATAGAGCGATCAGAAAGGAACATATCTAAAAATGCCTTTCTACCCAAAAAAGAATCAAGACTAAAGACCTTGAATCCCGCAAACATCAACTCCTGAAATTCCACCAATCTATTAGCACTTTCAAAATCTGAGCATTTAATTTTAAACTGGTTAATTACATTTCGAGATATCTTCTTATCGACATTAATGAATGGCTCTAGCATATCTAATACCCGAATAGGTATCCAACAGAACAGGAAAAAGGGAGGTATTTTGAGCGTTATATTTATTTAAGTGAGAATCTGAAGACGGATTAATCCAAACTATATTTTCCTCAGTATGAAAAATACCAGGATATGGCGAAGAAGAAGCCAGAGGGGCCACGTGGAAATTAAAATAAAAAAATTAAAAATATTTTTTTGTCAACAAATATATCGTCTCAGGCTGACCCACCGGGGTCATTTATATGTAATGGAGGGGGGGGGGTGACTTGCACCCACGTGAAAATGAGCCCCGGTAGGTAATGCTGAGACGATATGTTTCTATGTGAAAGAAGTTAACAACGCTATTTTGCTTTTCCAAAAAAACAAAAATTGTGCCAAATTGTGCTAATTTTGTTTCTATTTGTGCCGCAAAACAATTTTTGAAAAACTCAAAATTAAGGGCCAAAATTTGAAAAAATATTTTTAAGACCCAAAAGTGCCATTTTTAAATATCTGTATAAAACAAAAATTGTGCTTTCAAAAACATAGACTATTATGCCACAAAAAGAAAAGGCATAACTTTAAAAATTTTTAAGAAAATGCCAATTTTTTTTCAAAATAAAAAATGTTGTGCTAAACGTATTAACGATCACAACAATTTGTGCCGCTAACTATATTTCAAAAACCGAATCAGTAAGTCCCAAAAATCAATTAAAACGTCTTTAAAATGAAAAATAAAAAATACTGTTCAGTACTAGTATAAAGCAAAAAAAATTATATATACCTTATCATCAACAACAATACTTTAAGCAGTAGTCACGTTTTTTGAAAATTTTGAGAATTTTCGGGTCATAACATATTTCACAAATATTTAAACTTACAAAAAGTGAAATAGAATTTGCCTGAACCAACTTTAAATGACAACTTTTTTTACTTTAAATTTTTTTCTAGAATTCGACTCAGGAGAGTAAAATTAGTGTGTAAAATAATTTTTAGCGAAATTCGTCAAGCCGTTTTTAAACAAAAAGTATTTTTTGCGAGATTTTTTTGTGTTAAAAAATCAATTTTTGAGAAATTTAATGTTATAAATAATTGGTATTTAGATTAATTGAATTATGTAATATTTGGTGTAGGTAAAATTATTTATAAAATTTTTAATCAAAAGCAAAATAAAATTGAAATCCTTTTATATTTCTGTTTTGCATATCATGTGATGAATAAATTAACATTTTTTAGCAAAAAGCTTCTAAAGTCAGTAGGCTTCTGAGTTTTCCCAGAAATAGTATAAAAACTGTTAGGTATTTTAAATTAATTTGCAATACTTTTTTTCCATAAAATTATATCATTTTTAAGAAAAATTATTTTATTATTCTATCTGTTTTCTTGATCAATTAATTGACATAGTATGTTTACAACATTAGATTTTTCAAATTAATTTTTTTAAAAATGGCTCGATGAATTTCATTGAAAATTATTTTACACACTATTTTTACACTCCTGAGTAGAATGCAAAAAAAATATTTGAAGTAAAAAAAGTGTTCATTTAAAGTTGGTTCAGGCATACCGTGATTTTTCCTTAATGTCAATATTTTGGAGATTGTTCATTTTTTTGGGACTTATCGAATCTCCCAAATTATCAAAGTATAAAAATGAAATTTTAGAAAAACATATTTTTTGCTGCCTTATATGTATACGTGTAGCACTAATTTAAAATTCTGTAAAACTTTTCATTTATATTATTATTTTGGGCATTATTTTCTTTTTTGGGGCTTGAGACATTTTCCAAATTTCACACTTTCAAAAATTAAAATTTTATTAAACCAAAATTCACAAAGTTTCTATTTTTGAAAGTTTTACAAATTATGAAAATGTGTTAAGTCCCGAAAAATGGAATTAATGCAGAAAATAATGACATTAGTGAAAAGTTTTATAGGAGTTAAATTTTGTGCTAGGGGTATTTAAGCTAGCACAAAATTTGTTATGCTAAAATTTATATTTTTAAAAGTTTTCAATTTTAAAGAATGTGTTAACTTTTAAAAAAGTAAATAATTCCCAAAATATTGACATTAGTGAAAAGTTTTATATGAGTTTAATTTTGTGCTAGACGTGTTCAAGGTAGCACAAAATTTGTTATTTTAAAATTACAATTTTTGAAAGTTTTCAATTTTGAAGAATCAAAAAATGAAAGTACTGCATAAAATAATGACATTAAAGAAAAGTTTTAATGGAGTTTCATTTTGTGTTAGGCTTACTGGAGGTATAAAAAATTTATTTTGTATTTCACTTTTTGTAAGTTTGCAAATTTGTAAAATGTATTATGTCCCGAAAATTCTCAAAAATTCTCAAAAAATGTGACTAATGCCCACGGAAAAAAATGAACATCTCAATTTGACATTTAATATGAGATTCAAGCATAAATTATATCTAAAAACAAAAGAAAGATGTAATTAATTATTTGAAATTAAAATATAGCTTTATATTTGATTAAATTATTAGTAATATAAAGAATACATATTCTGATGCTTAAAACGATATTAAAAATCTGTAATTCTGTCATAAAAGGAAAATATACACTAAAAAAGCAAATGACTGATGCAGCCAATGTATCGCAGCAACATTTACGATTATTATGATTATCTATTTTTCAATTCTTTAGTAAAAAAAAAATAAAAAAAAATTAAAGCATAGCTTATTATAAAAAGTCTGATTATAATGCTTAATTTAGATACATTTAGAAATTTAACTGTTTTCAGTTTTTTAAAACTGGTTCTACAAATTAGTTTGAAATTGTGTACAACTAGTTTAAAAGTAGTTTTAAATGTTTCCAATTTTTAAAAATTGACTGAAACTCGTATAAAACTGTTTAGGACTAGTTAGAACTGTTCTTAACTTGAACAAAACTATTTAAAACAAGTTTCTAACTAAAAACTAAAAATATTACCTGATATGTAGATGACCTCTTAGGACTGGTTAGATTTTTTTTTAACTTGTTGAAAACTATATAAAACAAGTTTTTAACTATTTAAAACTAGTTTTAACCTGCTAAAAACTTGTTCAAAAGTAATTTTAACTGTTTCGAGTTTTTTAAAACTGACTGAGAGTCGTATAAAACTGTTTAGGACTGGTTATAAATATAGAGAAGCAATTTAAAGCTTATAATTAAATTTGCTATATAAATTGCAAAAAGCAATGTCTAAAAAGAAATGCAAAATATCAAAAAACATAGCATCACAAAATTATCTCAAAAGTACATCTAAAAAGCAAAATAAAATTAATAAAATAAATAGGTGTAAAATTAGGGAAAAAAGAAAAAGGAAGTTCATGAATTAAAAGAGATAAATCATCAATATGTGCTAGTTTCCGCAAAGCAGCACAATAAAATCCTTTAAGTATATAAAGGACATCTAAATTTCATCCGTATCAATATTCGGTACCAGTAGTTCTTTAAACCCGGAGACTGATTTTTAGTGCGCAGCAACAATGTAATAGCAAGATCCAAAATCAGGATTGTGTGAGAGGTTATGTGCCCACGTGTGTTTTAGCCAGGAACCAAGATTTAAAATCAAAGCAAAACAGGCTCATTAAACTCTGTGCAACAATAAATCAAACACCGCACTCAATAGTTCATAAAATTCTTCAGCTAATTAACTGCATAAGCATGTCCGTAGCACGATTAATTGAGGTTATGTCACCACGTGTAAGGCACATGACACAAAATCTTCATTAAAATCCAAAAAATATTTACGAGAAACCAATAATAGCAATCTCCCGAGCACAAATTAAATTTCCCATAAAAATATCCATTAAAATCCAACAAAATCACTTTAGATTAAAGTTATTTAATCCCTTGACCACGGTTATGAGGTATGGAATATTCCAAGATTATACACACTCGAAAATAGACACACAACCGAACAAATAACATATAAATACTTTTTTTCTTACGAGGTTTGGGAAATACATTTACGCACCATAAGAAGCACCTTACAATGAATGATGCAGGCATCATTTAAAGAGGGCGCCTCCAGTGTGTGGAACTCGAGTCCAGAGAACTTGTTAGGTGGAGGATTCTATAACCTCTCCGTGACCTCTTTCTAGCCATTTAGCGAGGTGGAAAATAAGGCGGTAAGTCCACTTTCCGGTAGATTTCCCATTCCATCCCACCTGCAACTCCTCGACTAATCTGCTTTTCGCGACTCTACGAATCTGGGCCTTTAGTCGCCGTCTGTCCTCCTTGGGGAGCGAGCTTGCCGGATCTTTAGTGATAAAATAGACGTATTGCCTCTCTTTAGCTAAAAGACCTATTGGTGGAACGCCCGCTAGGACTTGCACAGCGCTAGTAGGTATAGTCCGGTAAGCTAAGACTATTCTCAGCAGTACTATTCTTTGAGCTGAAAGTAGTCTCATAGAGATGGCGTGTTCTTCTAGGGCTCATGCCCACACTGGAGCTGCATAAAGCAGTCTCGAGTTTACCACGCTCGCTACTAATCTTCTTTTCGCTTCCCTGGGATCATCAATGTTTGTCATAACCCAAGAAATATTTCCAGCACATTGGATGGCTTTAATCGTCGCAGATGTTAAATGTTGGTTGAAGCTAAGCTTTTCAACAAACTTAACGCCCAGGTACTTTATGGTCTGTGTCCATTTTACTTCAGTCCCATTAATCTCAATAGGTGGGATCACAAAGGAACTCCGGTCTGTGACGAGCAGTGTTTCAGTTTTTTCCAAGGCCATATCCAGGCCATTGGCGTCTATCCAGCGTTTGACACGACGCAGAGTTTCATTGACCCTTATGCCAAGGATTTCTGTAGTTTGCGCACCGCATACGATAATTTTGTCGTCTGCGAAGCCGAATGATTTGGTGTCCTTAGGTAGTTTCATACGCAGGGAATCATCATACATGACGTTCCACACGAATAGCCCTACTTTTGACCCTTGGGGGGCTCCACAAATCATCTCCTCGCGAATCTGAAATGTTTTTGCCCTCATACTCGATCCACCGATCGCTAAAATAGTTGTCCATCATTCGCAATAGGTAGGTCGGTGTCCCTTTCCTCCTCATCAACTCGATGCAGATGTTCCATCGCGCGAAATCGAACACATTAAGTACGTCTATTGCTATCAATGCGCAAAATCCTTTCTTCCTCCTTGTGCCTTTTCTGGCCTTCTTTGCTTCTTCCACTACTGCCGAAACAGCGTCGACAGTAGATCAGCCTTTACGAAAACCGTACTGGTTTTCTGATAGGTCATTTTCGCCAGCCAAAAGACCCTGAAGTCTCTGCAAAACCATACCCTCTAGAAGTTAACCCATTGTGTCCAGAAGACATATGGGTCTATAGGATGACGTCTTATCTAGATGCTTGTCTCCTTTTCTGAGAACTAACTTTTGCTTTTTCCAGTCCATAAAGAACTTTCCAGCCTTGAGGCAGGATCTCGTTGGGTATTCTATCCCTTCCTGGCGCTTTGACAGATTTTAACCCTTTTCCTGCAGTTCTTAGCTCCTCAAGCGTGAAAAGATCTTCGCTCTGTACTGGGCAAGAGGAATAGTCTTCTTGAGACCATGGTTCCACATATAGGAATAAGGCTCTTATGATCTGTCGGACCCAATCAGGTTTGTCTAGACCGGGGATCTGTTGTTTAATAACCAATTTCTTGGTCAGAATTTTAAACGCTAGTCCCCATGGGTCGTTTTCGACGTCGCTGATTAAGTCTTTCCAGCATTTCCGTCGACTACGCCTTATTCCCTGCTTAGAAGCCTTTTTTGCTTTATGCCATTCCTGCTCAAGCCAGCTGTCCCATTTTGAACGGGTATATCTCCGTCTCGCTTTATTGCACTCATTTTTCAAAGTGGCCAATTCCTCGTTCCACCAGTATGTTGAGTTCTTCCTAGAGCAATCGCGTCTAAGTCGTGGCATAGAGTGATTGCACGCTGCAGTCACCTCACGCCTCGCGGCACGCACCCTCTCCTCAACCGTTTCCAGTTCCCTTATCCAGTCAAGTTCGGAGATCAGCTTGGCTTCTTCCAGGTACTTTCTTGCCTTATGTCGATCGAGCTTACTGGTGTTCCATGAGGGGTTCTTACTAAGATTACCGGGTCTTTTGCCCCTCACAAGCTCTTCCATCGAGATAACGAACTCAATATACTGGTGATCGCTCAAGGTTGTTTCATCGAGCACTTCCCAGTTCCTGATCTTCCGTGCCAAATCTGGCGAGGCTATTGTGAGATCCAAAATTGATCCCGATTCACCTCGCCGAAATGTAAACTCCTGGCCCCGGTTTACTACGACCAGGTCATTTCTGACCACCATTTCGCTTATTAGAGTGACCCTCTTGTCTAAACGGAATTCCCCCTATTCGGGACACTTACTATTAAAGTCTCCCGTTATTAGGGTCCTCCCGCCGAAAGCTTTTATGCTTTATTCAAGAGATTGCACTTCGGCCTCAAAATCTTTAAATTGATCGTTCGAAGAAAAGTAGCAGCTATACCTACGTATGGGACGCCGGATGATTCCCTAAACCTAATTTAATAGAATGTCCAAATGTTCGAAATGAATAAGATAGAATTATATTTCGCATGAATTTTTATTTAAAGTAAGTTTCAGTAGACAGTTTGCTTAAAATGTCGAAATTTTATATAGCACAAATGTTAATAATATGAATATTTACTTGAGAGAATTTTAATTTTGTCGAATATTGACATTGTCGAATTTATAATTTAACGAATTTTTAGTTAATAGAATGTTTATGTTACCGAACTGTCACTTGAAAGAATTTCTATATTACCGACATATTAACTGTGCGAATGCTGATTTGTCCGAACTTTTATCATGTCGTCCCGCTCCATTAGTAAGACAAGGATGAACGTATCACTTTCTTCGTCTTACTAATGGAACGGGACGACATGATGAAAGTTCGGACAAATCAATATTCGCACAGTTAATATGTCGGTAATATAGAAATTCTTTCAAGTGACAGTTCAGTAACATAAACATTCTATTAACTTAAAATTCGTTAAATTATAAATCCGACAATGTCAGTATTCGACTAAATTAAAATTCTTTAAGTGAATATTCCTATTATTAACATTTGTGCTATTTAAAATTTCGACATTTTAAGCAAACTGTCTAATGAAACTTACTTCAAATAAAAATTCATGCGAAATATAATTCTATCTTATTCATTTCGAACATTTGGACATTCTATTAAATTAGGTTTAGGGTATTGTGTGTGTGTGTGTGTATAGCGTTTTTTGTGTACAAGATATCTTGAGAACGCTTAAACGGATTCCAATAAAATTTGGATGACTTATTAAGCTCATGAATATCTAAATTTGGACACAAGGATTTTTGAAAATACCCAACCAAATTTTTTTGAGCACTATTTTTCATCGAAAAAAAATCGGTTTTTGCCAAAAAAAAATTTTATGCTAAAAATACAACTTAATGAATACAAAAATCATATTCCTTATCTCAAAACGAATCGATTGACCTATAAAACTTTTATAATTAATCAAGAATTCGTAAAATAATTCATATTTTTATATTTTTTTGCATTTAAAATTCATCATTTTTAAATTACTTCCCCAATTAAGTTATATATTATTAATTTCTTGCTTCCTCTATGAAGAAGCAAATTATTTTGCTTATTTGGAAGCGAAATGTCCATGAAATAGACATAATTCTCACCTAGTTTTATATTTAACAATAAATTAAAAAAATTTTGCTACTATCAGTTTCGATAGAGTTTTTCATGGTTTTTCGATTATTAAACATATTATATTCAATTTTCTGTCAAAGCAGAATACGTTTATTACTGTTTATCATTATTCAAAGATAAAATACCTTAATTTTTCAATTAATCGAAAATTTTCTTGAAAAAATTTATCTTTTCCCGCTACACAATCGCAATAAAGATTAGTCTTAAAAGGACCATAAACGAAATCACTTCTTAATATTTATAAAGTTTGTAAAAAAATTTACAAATGTAATATACGAAATTTAAGATGTAAAATTGGCCAAAATCAGAAGATTTCAAGTAATCGAAAATTTTCTTGAAAAAATTAATCTTTTCCTCCTAGACAATCGTAATAAAGTTTATATATTAAACAAGATCATAAAGGAAAACCCCTTTTTAACTTTTATATAGTTTGTAAAAAGTTACAAATTTTTTTTTGAATTTTAGGATGGAAAATTGGCCAAAATCAGAAGATTTCAATTAATCGAGAATTTTCTTGAAAAAATTTATCTTTTCCCGCTAGACAATCGCAATAAAGTTTATACTAAACAGGACCATAAAGGAAACCACTTTTTAATATTTATAAAGTTTGTAAAAAATTTCCAAATCTAACATACGAAATTTAAGATGTAAAATTGGCCAAAATTACAAGATTTCAAGTAATCAAAAATTTTTTCTGAAAAAATTAATCTTCCCCGCCAGACAATCGCAATGGAATTTATATTAAACAAGACCATAAAGGAAACCCCTTTTTAACATTTATAAAGTTTGTAAAAAATTTCCAAATTTAACATACGAAATTTAAGATGTAAAAATGGTGAAAAATCAGAAGATTTCAAGTAATCGAAAATTTCCTTGAAAATTTAATCTATTTCCTTTAGGCAATCGCAATAAAGTTCATATTAAACAAAACCGTAAAGGAAACCGCTTTTTAAACTTTATATAGTTTTTAAAAATTGACAAATATTTTATTGTAGAAAATCTGAACATCTCAGGAAATAGACATATTTCTTGAAAAATTAATTTATTGCCTCTAGCAATTAAGTTTTTATTTAACAAAACCATTAAAAAAATCAGGTTTAAATATAAAAACCATTTTGTAAAAATTTATTAATTTACTACTGGGTATTTAAGATGTAATAATAAATTGTGAATTATCTGAGTCAGATTGTGAATTTGATTTCAAGTAATCAAAAATTTTCTTGTATATATAATAGATCCTATGGATATTTGTAATTAAGTTTTAACCCAATTATTATAAATTTGATTTTCAAAAGAAATTAGATCCAAAACAAATTAATTATCAATTTTAATTTTCTAATTTTTTTATTTATACTGTCTTAGAAATGACTTCATGAGGATTGTTGGTATTAAATTGATAAAGAAATAAAAATAGTTTAATTTGTTACTATTTTTTTACCATATTTATTGTATTTGGGTGTCAAGAATATAATTTTAATTTTTAATTTTACTTATGTTTTAATTCTAAACTACAATTTTTGTAAACTATCGTTAAATTAAAGATTTCTTATTTATTATTTTTTTATTGTATTAAATTATTTTACTTTGAAATTTGATTAAACTCATTTTAACATTCTATACGATTTTATATTTAATTTTGTTTGTGGTTAAATATTATAACTCTTAATATAATTTTTTTATGGTTTTATTATTTTATTTATAAATTTAGTGAAATTCAACTATATAAGTAATTCATTATCAGTATAGATTATTAAAATTACTTATTCATTATAAATCGAGAAGAAAATATAAGAACAAAAAGTATGTGAGTAATTTATTATTTGAAGGAGAAATATGAAGTTATTTGTATGCAGTTCAATTTATCAAAATAATAAAATATATAAAGAACGTGGAAATCTAACTAAACTAGCGTTCTTTATAGATTCACATTCCAAAACATGTGACTAGCAGATTTTTATTTGATTTTAGGTACTTCTATAAAATCTATTATTATTAATCACAAATAATTTGTTATTGGTTTAAATTATAAATATTTATTATAAATAATAGGGAACTAGAAATTTATTATAAATATATATGGTTTTAATAACTTAATAATTAATTTAATTTTTACAGTTTAATTTAAATTGTATTCTAATAAAACATGAAACTTTTTATGATTATTGCAAAATATTTTTATTATTGACATGAGATGAAAGAATTTGTGATAATTCACAGTTATAAATTCCTGTTGCTAATATCAGTATACGAATTTAATATTTAATATTACATTTAATAAAATTACAAATTTTACAGAACATTATATTAGTAATTCAAATAAATATTAATAAATAAAGATTATTTAATTGTATCTTATATTAACAATATCAATTTTCAATTGACAATAATCACAAATTTTCACATTTAAAGTCAATAATGATAATATTTTCAATAATATTAATAAATTCCACTTCTTATTTTATTACAATTTACATTTACCTGCAAAAATTAAATTTTTTAATTCATTAAGAAAATATTTTCATAATTTTATAGTTCTCTAATAATTATTAAATAAATAATACATTTTAATATGACAAAAAGTTAATTGTATAAAAGTGAACAATTTTATAAGAAATTAATAGTTTTATATAAATCATAAAAGATTTTCTATGAATAGAAATACAATAAGATGTAAAACTTTTTATGATTACCTAAATTGTAAAATAATTCTATTATTTGCATAAAATTTTTAAATTTGTTATAATTGTCAATTATAAATTGATATTGTTAACATAAGTATATAAAATTAATATAAATTATTTACTTTTAATTTTCGGTTTAGTGTTTAAATATAAATATTAATAGATAAATATTATTCAAGAGTTTTCAATTAAACACTTTTAATTCTATACTCTTAGTAAAATTAAAATTTGTTTTAAATTAGCATATTCATGTTAACAATATCAATTTATAATTGCCAATAATCACATGTTTTTAAATTTTATGTCAATAATAAAAAAAATTTTACAATAATAATGAAAAATTATACGATTTATTTTATTACAATTTAAAATCAACTGGTAAAAAGTAATTTTTTACTAATATTTCATTCATTCATTCTCAGAAAAATCAACGTTGGTTCACGGTCTTTCGATTTTTTTAAAATTTGCAAAACTTTAGTGTTAGGTAAGAGTTGTTTGTGGGCCAAAGGGTTTTCAAAAATTTTCAAAATTGTTGAAGTTTTTTGAATTTTGAGTTACGTGTTTTTTCAAACCAAGATATTTTTAGCAGTTTTTAATGGTCAAATGTTTGAAAAATTTAAAACCTTTAAATTACTTTTTAAACAGCTATAAATTATCTATCAATTCTGTAAATATGAAGTAAATCCATTAAATATTGATAGAGATACCGTGTTTTAAAAAACTCGTAACTCAAAAATCAAAGCCTTGTAACTTTAACAATTTTGAAAATTTCTGAAAACCCTTTGGCCCACAAACAACTCTCACCTAACACTAAAGTTTTGCCAATTTTCAAAAAAATCGAAGCAACTTTGATTTTTCTGAGAAATTTTGACCCAAGTGTAATGCAGTAGGCTGCTATACAAAGTACGAATGAGTGCACTCGTGGCTATATTAGAATTTTGATTACTTAGTTGGTAAGCAATTGATGTTGGCACACTGTGAAATCTACAAGGTCATCGACTGAGTTTCTTCCGAGACGAAAGTAATTGTCTGAATTGATCTATGCGAGTGTGGAGTGGCCTTGAAGATAATATCGTAGTATTGCATGAAATGTTCCAAACAGAAATGATGATTTTGAACCACATACCAAGCCAATAATGTTAATAAACAATTATCAACGATTAATTAAAATTTAGTTGTTTTAATTAGAAATGTGTCGTACTTTACACTTTATTAGCATTCATTTCAATTATTTCTAATTTTATCATCCTAATCATTATATTTTACAAATCACTTATTTATGATGGTTTTAAATTTCCTTTTTGACACGAAACTCATAATTACTTATAAGTAACAACAAATTTGATTAAGTAAATTAGAAAATTTTAAGACCTTATTGAATAACTTTTAAAATTACAAAAACATGAACAATTTAAAATTTTTTGGTGCAAAATTTTTTGGTAATGAGAGATATTCATCTCCGAATAGATATTATTAATTGATATCATCATTTACAAAAATTTCAGTCAACTTTTCATTTCTAAAGCTTTTCTTTTTTCTTCTATCGATATTCTGATTATTATTGATCTAGTAAACGTGAGTAAATGCTTATCGGTAGATTCCCATTGATTCGGTTCGTTGGATCACTTGAAATCACATGATGATAAATTCATGCCAACTTATTCCCACCATCTTTCAATTTATACACGGAAAAAATGAATTCTGTAAAATTGAGAAAAGATGCTCAAGATAACTTAAAAAAAGTTACAATTATTTTTTTAAGATTGGTTTCAAATTCACATGCGGATTATTATCAAAGTTACGTAATTTGTATTCTTTGTTTCTGTGAATTGAAAAAATAATGGAAATATTTCATGTAAGGATTGAAATTACAATAACATTTTTTTTATTATCAAAAACTACAATAAAATAAATTACCAAATTTATTAAATTTACAAAATGTTTCTTAACAAGTTCGAAATTAAAAACTTTCTCTGTCATTTTTTTTTTATCACATATTGTTCGTATCCCCCTAAATGTAAAAATTTTAATTAGTTACTTTAGCGATATTTCTTTAAATAAACTTAAAAAATTGTTCGTTAATTCGAATAGTACGTAAGTAATATAAAATTCTAAAATATATTATTTCAAAATAATTAAAACCTATTTTTTATATCATGAATTATAAAAAAGACTAATTTCCGATGCGTAAAAAGTAAATCTGGTAAGAAAGTATTTTTACATTTTTTAAGTTGATTCTATAAGGATTAAAGAATTAATTTGTAAATATAAAATTCTCTATTCTTTATGTCTCAATGATTTACAGACTGTTTAAAAATCTCATCTCGAGGTTATTCAACACCAATTTAGAATTTTAATAAGCTATTATAATACATTGCACAAAATTGTCAATGCACACATAATATGGGTTTAAAAATTATTTGAACGTGAATTTTATTTTACCCACTCTTTCAAGGCTCTAGAAAAAAAAACTTCATTTTCCTCTTGAATTTGTGATAATCTTTACCAGCATTAATTTTTATCGCTAAATGGCATATTTTGCGTTTAAAATCAAACAAAACCGATAGTAAAAAATTACAAACAGCAAATTTTCCATTTTCTTTTGTTTCATGAATAAATTTCACATTTCTGTTATTTTTCATAATTATTGTAATTTCTAACATTAAGTATATCATTCAATTGAAAAGTTTTTAAAAGAAATACTGTTTGTGAAATTTCGTAATTTATAAAAAAGTACCATTCTGATAAGTTTAGGACTTTTATTTACATGGTCAAAAAAATATTTTATGTAACTCTTGCTTCTTCATAATATTTACAGCAATTAATAATAACGATCCATTTTAAAAATTTTATGTGAAACAATAAATTTTCATTTATTTTAATGATTGGTATATATTTTAGGCACTCATAAATGGATTCAAACTAACAATTACAGAAATTTGAAAATCGTCTATTTCCCATGTTTTGACATGAAATATGTTTCAAAATGTTATCTTAATTATCAATTAAAATTCGCGAGAATTATTCTTTCCGATGATAAAGCGACTAAAGATGAATCATTAGAGGCTTTTTATCATAATGTGAACACAGAGTCTATTATGAAATATTCTTGGAAACTCAATTCTTCCATAAAACTGTAAAATTGTTAATTATTTCTTAATCACAAACATCAATCGCTGGCCCAGATTAGACTTTCAAGGCTCAAGGTGAATTATAATATTCACGATCGCTGAACTTGAACCATTTTATGACACGGTTTTTCTCGTAAAACTATAAAACTTTTCCTTTCGTCAAATTTAATTTCGTTTAATTTAAATTTGTAAAAATATCGAATATTTCACTGTCGTAAAGTATAAATTTGTTCTCATCTAGAAGTAACCCACTTGCACTAATTTTTCCCAATTCAGCGAAAGTCTTGGAAAAACAAGTAAGTCAGTAATAATAATCTTGCGGCTGTGCAATGAAATGAGCACAGCTATCAAGTGAAATAGAAAGTTGGCCTCCCAGTCTGTCCTCTCTTTATTTATTAGATTTGTAATTGTACAATTCACGTGTGAATCTCTAATGATAAATTAAGATGCGACTCAACACAAAACGAGTGTTTTTGTACAACATTTTTATTGTTTCACTGAATCTAAGGTAATTTAGTGAAATTGCATAGAATCCTCTTTAACTTAAGTCGGTGCAATATAATATTAAAATTTACCGTAATTACTTTAAACGATTGAATTGTTTAACTTTTTGCGACTACCTCAAAAAACTGCTTAGAAACTCCAAAAATACAAAAAAAATTATTTTATTCGGGAAATTATGCTGGACTATTTCTACGTATTTTTTCCGAGTAATCCAAATACGAAATCAAAATAAACAAATTAGCTACAATTTTTTAGATAATCTGAAAAAACTTCTTAAAAAGCCGAACAAAAAACTTATTTTGTCCGGGTCATTATACCAGTCTATTTTTAGGTATTTTTCTCAGCTGAATCTGAATCCGAAATCAAAATAAACAAATAAGGTACAATTTTTTAGATAATCTAAGAAAACACTGCTCAAGAACTCGAAAAAAAATTTATTTTGGCCAGGAAATCATGCTAGTCTATTTCTACGTATTTTTCGGTTCTGAATTCAAATCCGAAATCAGAATAAACAAATTGGCTACAATTTTTAAGATAATCTTAAAAAACTGTTCAAAAAGCAGAAAAAAATCTTATATTGTCCGGGCTAATATATAAATTGGATGCAATTTTTTTTTAATATTCTCAAAAAATGGCTCAAATACACGGAAAAATAGCTTTTTTTAAAATTATCTCAACAAATTTTAGCTCATTTGATCACTTATTGATATTCACTTCGAATTCGGATTTAGCAGAGAAAAATACTTAGGAATGTACTAGTGTAGTTTTTCGGAAGAAAACTTTATTTGTGAGGGCTGTGTATGTTTCAAAATTCATAATGTCGGATTCAATATGACGAACAAATATTAATTTTTAAAATTTAAAGTTTTTAAATCAAAATTTTTTACAATTTTCTAGTTATCGAAATGAAATTTAGTTTATTTGTTTTTTTACGCTTTACGAATTCGGCGTTAAAATTAAATTATATCAAAATTTCCGATCCAAAATTAAAACTAAATTTGTATAAGACATTTTGAAAACTATTGTTTTCTTCCAAATTTCTAATAAGCGATCCCAATGAAAAAAACCTTGGAAACAACCATTTAAATTATATTTCGTTTCTATTAATAAAAAATAATTTAAAAAACTTTGGGTCAACCAATTTTAAATTTCAGAAAATTGTTAGAATAATTAAGAGTAATTATTGCTCATAATGATCAATTGGAAAATTGTTTTGACACGAAATTCATAATAAAAGACTCAGAAAACTTTTTTGAATTCAGTTTCATCCTGCATTTTGAAATTAAATTTTAAACATTTTTAAATCCTTGAATTAAATTTTAGAGGCCTTTTTGGGTCACTTATTTCAAGATATTCGATTTGAAGGAAATTTAATTTAAGTGGCCCCCTAAACTATCACTTTAACTCAACCAATTAATCTCTATGTAAAATCCCATTCTGTTCAGGATTTTTATTCAAAAGATTTACTATATGAAATAATTTTAAATTGAAATATCAACTAATAATCTTCTTCCTTATATTTAACACCCTACGTAGAATATATATTTTTCAGCCAATGAAAATTGACTTGATTATAAAACGTAACAATAATTGCATACAAATAAGAAAAGACAATGTATAAACCGAGATTACTTAAGCTTTCATGATTAAAATGATATAAAATTATCGGATTATGAACAAATAAGAATTTCACTTTCTTGAACCTGCAGTAATAATCCCACAAATTATAAAACAATCTTGGCTTTCATTTATAATTTTATAAATGGAATTATCAGGTACTTTCCTGTAATGTTGTAGCCGATTGACTTCCAAAACATTCGTATTTATGGTATGAATGCCCAATGCATGGAATCGAGAAGGAAAATGATGTGTATTGACAGGAGGTTTGTCACATGATGTGAATGAACAAAACTCGCCTCTTGAGATCCGGATGAGTCGAAGGTCCGACGTAAGGTCAGTGTACTTATGCCTACACCTTATACGTAGGTCACTGATGTTCTAGTATTTAGACCTATTACCTCGATTTTCATAGTGGGGGAAATGCAGAGCAAGAGACTATAGAGGAAGAGGAAGAACAAGCTGAAGAGAAGGTGGTTCGACGGGAGGGAAGGAGTAACGTATTGCAAAGCACAATACAGCATTAGTCAGGAGCAGAGGTAGAATCGCAATCAGTCCAACCGGGCCATCTCAGTAGCCAATGTGCCGGTAGTGTCCAGTAGTGCTTCAAGTGACTACGTTCACACCTCGAAACAACTACCCACTTCCGAACTCTACTTTCATTCAACTTCCAATCAAAAGTTTTCTTTTCGCATTTATTTTTTTTTCCTTGGTTCGTACAATTCTTGAAAAGATGTACAATTTTTACCCTGATCTGTATTTAAGTACTTAGACCAAATTGTAAATTAGTTTGGTACATTTTCAAAAGTTTAAACACTGAATGTACTGTTGCCATTCTGTTTAGAGTTATGGTATCCAACCCACTCTTAAGGGTTCATAGAAGCATCGTTGATACACTTTGAGAATCATCGTGATAGTACGACAATAGGTTGATTTCAATTTTGACTATCATTTGTTAAAAGAACTTTAATCACGAAAATCGTTGAAAGGTCCACCTTCCTGATTTCGAAAGGGAAACCAAAGTTGATGCTAAGAACATTGTGCAATTTGCGGATGATAATAATAGTTAGGACCTTAGTCCACTTTGGGAGTGGACTGATCTTAGCAAATTTTTAAACTCGAGGAGACTTGATATTTTTAGAAGCAACAAATCTTAGCATCCTACAATTGAAAGGAATCTTTGCTACGATACCAAAATCATCCTTATCACCATATGAAAACCAGATTATCACGAAAACATCCTTAGGGTTATCCTAACTACCAAAGCCTCTTTATCAACAGATTTTGAAAAGAAACCTAACTAAATTCAAAGGAATCTTTACTACAATATCAAAATCATCCTTATCACCATATGAAAACCAGATTATCACCAAAACATCCTTAGGGTTATCCTAACTACCAAAGCCTCTTTATCAACAGATTTTGAAAAGAAACCTTACTATAAACCTTCATGATCTTCTAGGACCTATGTTATAACCATCTTTAAACTATTCAGAGGCAACGGCCTCTCGTAGGAAAGTTTGATTCCCTGCAAAGTGAAACGAGCGCAATGAGTGGCGCAGCTGCTCCCGGGGCTCTTTGCCCAGCGGCAAATACCCTTCCTTCGAAGGAGATTAGCAAAGAGTCAGAGGCGATTTCCTGGAAAAGAATGAGCATTCGGCAAAAATGGAACTTCTTTACAAGCAACATAACAGTGGAACCGATGGTGGCCTGCTACATTATGCCGAGTGTTCTGGCGTCACTAGCCACCCAAAATCTCAATCTGGAGAAGGCCTGCAGAGTCAATTTAGCGTACTCTAGTGAAGTTTGCGACGCGCTCGCGGTCCGAAATACTTCGGGCTACATTGAGCAGGAAAAAGCTGTGCAGCAATTGGTAGCCGGGATGCAGACATGGAAGACCGCTTTACAAAGTGGCTTGCCTACAATTTTGATTCTTTTTCTGGGTGCCTGGAGTGACAGAACTGGATTAAGAAAGCCGTGTATGTTGCTGCCAATTGTTGGTGAATTTTTGACGAGCATCAGCTTGATCGCGTGCACCTATTGGTTTTACGAGTTGCCGATGGAAGCTGCGGGTTTGTCGGAAGCTCTGTGGCCAGCAGTGACCGGAGGGTGGTTTACCATGTTCATGGCAGTTTTCAGTTATATTGCAGACATAACTAGCGTGGAATCGAGAACACTGAGGATCGGTTTCGTGAATGTTTTTCTGTCTCTGGGAGTGCCGGTGGGGATGGCACTGTCGGGGATTCTCTACATTAAGATAGGTTTCTATGGGGTATTTGCAATTTCTACGGTGTGCTATGTACTTAGCTTTGTTTATGGACTGGTTGTTATTAAAGAGGTACCAAGACCGGCCTTGGTGCAGACGGACAAGAAGAACGAGGAAAAGAAGTCAGCCTGTGCCTCGGCGCTTCATTTCTTCTCGCTCAAGCACATTGCTGAGACTTTCAAAGTGGCCTTCAAGAAGGGAGAAAATAATAGGCAGCAGAGGGTCGCTGTGCTGATGATTGTCGTTATGGTTATCGTGGGACCAATGTATGGTGAGTAAGCAATTTGATAGTCACCACCAATTTTGCTCTTTCCTGGCGACTTAAGGGGCTGTACCACTGTAGACGGAAAAAAACGTTTTTTTTGCGATTTTTTTATTCGTAGAAGGCCAAGAAGAAGGATAATTCGTTTCAAGGATATTGTTAGGCATCTTTTGAAGCTTGCAAAAAAAATTTCTATTATTAAAAAAAGTTAAAAATGGCGGCGTAAGAGCAACTCTTGTTAGACTATCTTTTTTAAGGGCTCCTCTGTAAGCGGTATACAGGGTTGAAAAATGAATCTAGAGCAAAATAAAAATTTGTTTTTTAATTTACATTAGAATAGCTACAGAAATACGTAGCCGATTTTAAAAATATTCATTTTTGTTAAATTGGCGAGCATTCAAAGTTAAAATTTAAATTTTTGACTAAAAAAGAATGGGAAATTTCTATCAAATCGATTTCAAGCATATATAAAACCACTTGCCTCTTATTTTAGAAGGTTCAAACGAATTTTAAATTCAATAAAAAATTTTCGATTTTTGAAAATTCTATAGTGGTGTAACCTCTTAAAAAAATCGTGGATAAATTTGTCTGCACTTGTCTGAAATAACAAATTTATATTGAAAAATATATATTAAATGTAGACTGATCTCGGAATTTAAGAATAAAGTCGTAATAAACATTTTTATGCAGTCACTTACGTAAAAAATAATATTACCCTGCCGATAAAAAATAACTAAAAAATGTCTAAATGAATTCAGTCATTTTTTGAGGTACGATTTGAATGATTTCATACCCAGAAAATGTCGAATGATTTTTTCTTTTTAAAATTGCTTTTAAACCTTTTGAAATGCCACCAAGCTTCCTGAATCTTTATAAAAGTGTTTAAGCGTACTTCATAAATCGTTTATAACATAATAACAATAAAAAAAATAATTAGCAGAAAATTTAAATAAATAAGTATGAATTTCATAATTTTCATTGTTTATTCTAAAAACATGAAGCGAATATAAACCTAAGAGCACACTTAATAGTTTTCAACAAATTTATTAATTAATAGGTTATTTTTTATAAGTTTAAAAAATACAAATGCCATTTTCTATCGATAGGGAAGCAGTTTTCATGAAAATCTAACCTTAAATTGATCTTAGCATTTATGACATATGCTGAGATTAATGAGGTTAGATTTTCATGGAAATTGACAGTATTATTTTCTTTTTAATTTTTGTGGAAATTACCATTATTGTTTCAATGTAAGTAAACAACATACAAATATTTATTACGCATTTATCAGTTAATCCTAAGAACAAATTCGAGATTGTTTATATTTTTCAATGTAAATTTGGCATTTGGGACAAACGCGACTATTATTTATCAGAGTTTGATTTTTTCTAATCCGTCAGGTTTTGCACTGGAATACACCAAGATTCTGCAAATTTGACTTTATATAAATTTCATATGACCGAAATTTAGGATCCAGAATGTCAATTTACCGAAATTTTAACATATTTGAATTTTCAATAGATAACATAACCTCTATTTTCTTCCTGATGACTTACCATAATTCGTATTTCGCAGAATGTTTATTCCGAATAATTTCAATTTCTTTCTAATTTCTATTCGATATAATATTTATTTTGCTTAATTTTTATCTTATAATCACATAACTTAATTAAAGTCACTTAATAAATTCAACATCTGTCAGAATTCGCTGAACTAGGATGAACTATTCTACTCGATTCTGTTTCCGATCGATTCGATTTCTCTCTTAAGAATCGATTATTTTATCGATTATTTTTTTATGAGAATCGAATCAATGCAGCCATCTTCGTCTTTTTTGGTTTTTTTTATTTTTTTCAAATACTGAAAACTGTTGAATACATAGTTTAAAGTTTCTAACGTTCCGATAGATAAGAAATTATAAAATTATTAATAAATATAAATCTTTTCCTTCCATGTGTTATATTATTTTATATTGTTCATATTATTAATAATATAATTTCGTCCAGCCATAAACTTTTTTATTGGCTAATTTTTAAAAAAGATTTCAGGATATATTCTGATTGGCTAATTTTTTTTTCTAATTAGATTGGTATAATGAGAAATGGAATATATGACAGTATGTGAAATTAGTCTTAGAAATTCTGACACGTGTTGAGTTTTGAGTTTATAATAAAAGTGCCTTTCAATTTATATATGCATGATTAAAAAGGATTTATGAAATGTTGATGACAAGATAATTCTAACAATGTGAAAATACGACAAACGATACATAAAGTAAACGGAAGTTACGTGATAAATAAATTCGAGTAAATAGTTATTATCATTGCCGACAAGAATTTGAGTGGATTTTGAATACGTCGAAATAAAAATTATGTAAAATAAATATTATATCGAATAGAAATTATAAAAAATTGAAAACTATACTACTGAATAAAAATTCTGTAAAATACGAATAAGCCGAATCAGAGTCAGTTTTTAATAGGGCAATTATAGGTTAGGTCGTCGGTTAAAAATTCGAATATTTCAAAATTTTGGTAACTTGTATAATTCTGGATCTTAAATTTTAGTTACACAAAATTAATATAAAGTCAAATTTAGGGAATCATGTACCCTTTTTACAGTTTTATTCGATTAATTGATTTTTTCATATTTCGGGTCAGGAAATTGTATTTTCGACAAAAATCTAACCTCAAAATTAAAAAAACGTTCTAAACGACAATTATAAACATGAATGTTTGTTCAACATAATTTTTGAGTTTTTAAATTTCCATTTGTCAGTTTTATAGCTTTATATAATGTTTATTTCACATAATTCTTATTCGTTAGAATATTTACAATATATTTTTTTTAAACTTATTTTTATTTAAAACAATTCTTATATTTAGCAGATTTTTTATTCAACACAATTTATATTAAGCTCAATTATTATTTTGACGAATCTTTATTTGATCAACCCTAATTTTTATTAGCATAATTTTTCTTCATTCTAATTATACTTAACAAAAAATCTTTGAACTGAATTTTTATTTAGAATTATTATATATATATTATTATATTATTATATATTATATTTATTTATTGTCATTTTATTAGTATAAGTTAGTGTAAGGTTTCTTATTTTACAGAAACTCCGTTTAAAACCATTTATTTAACTCCGAATTTTTTAAATTCTTGAAAATTTCTTTTTCAATGTAATTGTTAATTTTTTTCTTTTTTTTAAACTTATCACATTTATATTATACTTATAAATTTTTTTTTATTTTTTTTAATAATATCCAGAAATCATCGCTTTTCCGTTGCTTTAAACTAATTATTATTCCCATGTATGTAATGATCTAATAACATCTTTCTAAAAATAGAATTTAATTTGACATTCTTTTATATAATATGACTTTATATTTTTTTATATAATACAAAGTACTTAAACATAAAAATGGCCAACGTTATAATCTTGACCTAATGCCTAGCATTTGTGTTTATTGCGTCTATTAAAAATATCATCTTGGTTAATAAAAAAGTCAGAGAAAAAAAATTATGAAAAATCTAAAAAACTGAAATTTTTTCGATTTTCTAAAATGTTCTATTTTTGATATTTTTGGTCGGAAATAGTTGTCTGACTTCTTGACCTGTATTTTTTTAACCTAGAAAAAGTGTACCAAAAATAAAGCTGCTCCGTGAATTTTTACTCAAGTTATTAGGCGACAAAAATTTTCTACAGACAGACATCCACTTTCGTAAAACCAATTTTTTTTTAATTATTTAAAATTTACTTAAATAAACGCAATTTAAATTACACTAATTTTAAAAATTTTTAAAATTTACTAATTAAAGCTAAATAGGCAAAGAATATGAGATCGTTCACATTTGGATAAAAGTTTTAAAAAAAGTAGTTTTGAATTCAAAATTATTGAAAGGTTGGATAAAAGACATTGGTGTGAAAAGTAATGAAATAGTTACTAAAGACTCTACGAGACTTGAATAAAATTTAATGTGAGATTAATGTATGACAAGCGAGGGAAGAACGGTTTCAATTTCATCAAAAACAGGGTCGTTTCTTTCTCGCCTACTCTGTCTTATATTCTCTGGCCTTGACTCTGTAGGTATACTCCACTTATTCTTTGTAGGATTCTAATGCTCGTACTACTGGGAATACTAATTCAAGACAAATTAAACGTTGTTGCCTTCAGTTGTTACACGGTCCAACGATTTAGTCGTGTGAAGATAATTCCAAAATAAGCAGCTACATACCACTTATTATTGCTTTTATAGTTTTTGACTCTTATTTCAATAAACTTTTACTACTTTTACGCGCAAATTTTTTTTTTTTTTACTTTTACAATTCTTACGCACAGAATTGACGTTTCGTATTCAAGAACTTACTCTCTAAATCTAAATTAGTCAAAAATAACTAATTTGAAAGCAATAACTTAATCATTAATTCAAATAGTTAAATTACTACTAATCATTTAGTAAAAAATAACTAATTATTAGTCAAATTCATTTTAAGGTTATGTAAAAATAACTAATATTTCAGCAAAATTATGTTTACTAATTCAATTAGTCAAATTTTAACTATTTTATAGTTATTTTTTTTTACTAATAATTAGTCATATCTTACTAATAATAATTAGTTATTTTTCACTAATTGAGGAAACAAAAACTCAGCTACAATTTGACTAAAAATTAGTTTTTTTAAAAGTTTAATTAATACACTCTTTAAATATACTAAATTTGAAGTGATTTAAAAAAATTTGAAATTTATAATATTTTCTTTTCTCTTATGATTTCAATTACAAAAATTACAATTTTCAACTAGTTTTGTTATTTTTCAATTATTTTCTAAATTTGTCTATTTTTATTGCTAGTACTTTTTCCCTAAATCTTAAATCTACCTTCCGCAAATATAAATTATTTTTTTAAATTCTTTCAATCACTTTTTCAATTTTAATTATTTTCTATTCGACACTAAAACCATTTCATTATTTATTGCTAAATTCCTTATTATTTATCGTAAAATAAAATTAATTTTTTTAATTCGTCTTTATTATTTTCATTTTGCAATTAGTATCTTCAATTTTTAATCATTTTCATTATTTCTGAATTAATATCCTGAACTTTCAAATATCTCAATTTTTAATTATTTTGTTCAATATTCATTTCTTTTTATCAGTTTGCAATTATTTTCTCCATCTTTTAATTATTTTTTAAATAATTTTCTAAATTTTCGGTTATTATCTCAAATTAAGATTATTGCCTTCAATTTTCAGGTTTTTAAACAATTTTTCACTTATTTTCTTTTGCTTAAAAATAAATTTTGTAATTTTCCTATTATTTGTTTGCAATTTCTAATTATTTTCATTCTTTTTGCATAATTTTCCAAAATTTCAGTAATTTATCTGGAATTTTAATTACTTTCATCACATTCCAATTATTTTTTAAAATTTGAAATTATTTTCAGCAAATTTTAATTATTTTTTTCCAATTTTAAATTATTTTTATAATTTTTCAATTTCTTCCCTAAACTCTTAATTATTATTCTCGTTTTGTAAAATTAGTTTTCAAGATTTTTAAGTATTTTTCTCAAATTTCAATTATTTTCTTTAATTTTTAATTATTTCATTTGTTTTCATAATTTCCAAAAAAATTTATTAATTACCTTAGGTTACAATTATTATTTTTAGCCTTCTTTAATTATTTTCTTCAATTTTTAATTATTCTCATTTTTTTAAATTAATTTCTCACATTATCAAGTATTTTTCTCAAATTAAATTTTATTTTATTTATTTCATAATATATTCCGCAGTCAAAAATGGACCATTATGGAAACTATACAAAGTATTTATACAAATTTCATTAATTTTTTTTTTCAACTTATCATTGTTTTTATTATTTTTCAATTATTTTCTTCAAGTTTCAAAATTTAAAATCATTTGTCAATTATTTATCTCAATTTTTAATTATTCTTATTTTTATAAATTATTTTCTAACATTTTTAAATATTTTTCTCAAATTTTCCATTATTTTCTTCAATTTTAACTATAATTTTTAATTCTTTTTATAATTTTCAAATTTTAAACTATTTATTCGATATTTCAATTATTTAATTCAATTTTAAATTATTTATATTATTTGTTTATTATTTTCTTCAATTTTTAATTACTTACGTTCTTTTTCATAATTTCCAAAAAGTTTTAAAATTATTTTTTATTTTTTATTTCTGTTAAATTAAAAATAGTTGTCTTCAAATTTAAATTATGTTTATCTTTTTTTATTTATTGTCTCTATTTTCAATTATTTTCTTCTTTTTTTTTGCAATGAACTTCTAAAAGTTTCAAGTATTTTTCTGAAATTTTCATTTATTTAAAATATATTATGTTATTTTTTCAAGTATTTTCTCAAATTTTAATTATTTTAATTTAATTTAATTTTAATTATTTATTTTTCTTATATTCTTCTTCGCGCGCCCCGAGGCGATGAGAATGTTTAAAATTTTTTTTTCAAATTTTATTTACTATTATCAATTTTTCATATTTAAATTATTTTCATTATATTTCAATTTTTTTTTCTGAATCATAAGTTATTTTCAGAATATTTCTATCAATTTTTTTAATTTTTAATTATTTTCCTCGAATGTTAATTATTATTCACATTTTCTAAGATTTTTAAGTATTTTTCTAAAGTTTTAATTATTTTCATCAATTTTCGATTATTTCTGCGATTTTTTAATAATTCCCCTTAATTAAAATTTTTTAAGTAATATTGTAATTATTTTCTTTCTTTAAACATATATTCTATGATTTTTCCAATTATTTCCCTCAAATTTTATTTACTGCTTTCAAATTTTCATATTTAAATTATTTTTATCATATTTCAATTTTTTTTCTCAATCTTAAATTATTTCCAGCATATTTCACTTAGTTTTTTCAATTTTTAATTATTTTTATCTTTTGTCAATTATTTTTCTCGATTGTTAATTATTATACTCATTTTCTAAAATTATTTTCTAAGATTTTTAAGTATTTTTCTTAAATTTAAATTATTTTATTCGGTTTTTAATTATGTTTATTTGTTTTCATGATTTCCAAATTTTTTTTACTAATTATCGTCAATTTTGAGTATTTTTAGCTTTCTTCAATTCTTTTCTCCATTTTTTAGTTATTCTCATTTTTTTCAATTGATTTCTAAGATCTTCATGTATTTTTCTCAAATTGCAATTATTTTTTCTTTATTTAAAAATAATTCATTGTTTGTATCACATTTCAATTATTTTCTTCAAATTTCAAAATTTAAAAACATTTTTCAATTATTTTCCAAAATTTATTTAATTCAATTTTCAATTATTTATATTATTTGTTTATTATTTTCTTCATTTTTTAATTACTTGCATTCTTTTTCATAATTACCAAAAAGTTTTTAATTATTTATCTGAAACTTACATTTTTCTATTTAATTCTCAATTATATCTACGATTTTATGTATCTATATTCTGTATTTTCTGCAATTATTTCTGTTAAATTAAAAATAGTTGTCTTCAAATTTAAATTATGTTTATCTTTTTTTATTTATTGTCTACCCTGGTAGATGGCCGGAACCGTGGGAGAACGAATCTGGGTTCTTTCAGAGTACTCGTTCGTTCCCGTAGGGTTCTTTGTTGAATATTGGCAAAATATAATAAAAATTGGGCAAAAGGGTTATTATTAGGATAAAGTGTAACTTTCTTAATAAGATTGATAAGGTTTTGGGTGGCAAAATAATGTTTTTAAACAAAAAAATAGAAAATTCTAAAATTGATACTTTAAAGGTGTTTCCACACACGGCACGTGTCAACTTTTGATAGAGTTCGCGGCAGATTTAAATATGTCCATCTGATTTGGAAAATTTAAGAGTTAAAAACGTGTACATTTCTATAGAAATGTGCATTTAATTAAAAATGAAAATGTGTAATTTGACGAAGGAAGATAAAAAAGTGAATTTTTAAGTTAGAAATAATAAAGTGTAGCAACATATCCTGGCAACTTAGCCTAAAAACAAATAATGTTTTTTTCCTAAAATAATTGGTATTTAATTAGTTAATTTATTATTTCATAACTATTTCCCTATTTTTTCTTTAAATCTTATCCTTTTTTCCCACTTCAAGTATAATAAGAAAATATACACATAAAATATAACCTCAAAGTGTCACATATTGTTTTTTATATCTCTCCCTAATGTAAGTAAAAGTTAATATAAACAAATTAGAATTTTCCAAGTAAAATTAAGAGATATGTGTCTTTTCGATTTATAAAAAAAAATCATTTATACACGAAAGTTTAAGTATTTCAACTTTTTCTAAAAAAAAAACCATTTTCAATTTGACTTTTGTGACATTTGAGACTTTTGTGTGTCATTTATTGTCAAATTATGAAAATCAATTTTCTTTTCTTGATTCTTGTTAGATACTATAAGGTTCTTTAAAAATCCTTATAAACTTTCTGAACATCTTAAAAATTAAAAAAGTCTCGACTAATTTTCCAAAACTAAAACAAAACAATTTTCTCGTAAACACCACCTACGACTCATTTTGCTCAAGATTTAATATTTCTGGTATATTATCTTTCTCTAGTTTATTATTATTTTTTTGTAATTTACCTGACAAAAAACAACAAGTTTACAAAAATAAAAACTCTAAATTTTTTCAAGATTTTCCAATTTTTCTTCAAAATTGTTACAATAATGAACTTTAATCCAAATTTTATCGTTTTCATTTCTAATAATTGTTTCGAGCTCTACAAAATAAAGTCAAATTATCGTCATATTGTGACAATTTTAAAGATCAGAAAGCTCAAATCTTTTAAAAATTTCTAGTTTTTTATAAATAGGTATTTTTCTAAAATATTATTTATAATAAACTCGAAATTTTTAAAAGATTTGAGCTTTCTGATCTTTAAAATTGTCACA
Source organism: Ganaspis brasiliensis (assembly GCA_037103525.1). Classification (NCBI taxonomy): domain Eukaryota; kingdom Metazoa; phylum Arthropoda; class Insecta; order Hymenoptera; family Figitidae; genus Ganaspis; species Ganaspis brasiliensis. The sequence goes on from JAZKLR010000211.1 coordinate 3,740,722, forward strand.
ATATGACGATAAATTGACTTTATTTTGTAGAGCTCAAAATAAATATTAAAAATGAAAAAAAATAAAATTTGTATTAAAGTTCATTAGGGTAATATTTTTGAAAAAAAATTAAAAAATCATAAAATCTTGAAAACCAGTTTCTTCTTTTCTGGTGAGCAAAATATTTGATTTACAGTTTTTTTCGCAGGTAAATTACAAGAAAATTATAAGAAACTTGAAGAAATTAATTTTTTAGAAAAATACTTATTTATAAAAAACTCGAAATTTTTAAAAAGATTTGAGATTTTTAATATTTGGAATTAACATAATATGACGATAATTTGATTGTATTTTGTAGAGCTTAAAATAAATAGTAAAAATGAAAATTAATTAAAGTTTATTATGATATTATTTTTTAAGAAAAATTGAAAAATCTCGAAAACCAGATTTTTGTTTTCTGGTGACCAAAGTATTGTATTTAGAATTTTTTAATTTTGTGCACTTGTTTTTTGTCAGGTAAATTACAAAAAAATAATAATAAACTAGAGAAAGATAATATACCAGAAATATTAAATCTTGAGCAAAATGAGTCGTAGGTGGTGTTTACGAGAAAATTGTTTTGTTTTAGTTTTGGAAAATTAGTCGAGACTTTTTTAATTTTTAAGATGTTCAGAAAGTTTATAAGGATTTTTAAAGAACCTTATAGTATCTAACAAGAATCAAGAAAAGAAAATTGATTTTCATAATTTGACAATAAATGACACACAAAAGTCTCAAATGTCACAAAAGTCAAATTGAAAATGGTTTTTTTTTAGAAAAAGTTGAAATACTTAAAATTTCGTGTATAAATGATTTCTTTTATAAATCGAAAAGACACATGTCTCTTAATTTTACTTGGAAAATTCTAATTTGTTTATATTAACTTTTATTTACATTAGGGAGAGATATAAAAAACAATATGTGACACTTTGAGGTTATATTTAATGTGTATATTTTCTTATTATACTTGAAGTGGGAAAAAAGGATAAGATTCAAAGAAAAAATAGGAAAATAGTTATGAAATAAGAAATTAACTAATTAAATACCAATTATTTTAGGAAAAAAACATTATTTGTTTTTAGGCTAAGTTGCCAGGATATGTTGCTACACTTTATTATTTCTAACTTAAAAATTCACTTTTTTATCTTCCTTCGTCAAATTACACATTTTCATTTCTAATTAAATGCACATTTCTATAGAAATGTACACGTTTTTAACTCTTAAATTTTCCAAATCAGATGGACATATTTAAATCTGCCGCGAACTCTATCAAAAGTTGACACGTTCCGTGTGTGGAAACACCTTTAAAGTATCAATTTTAGAATTTTCTATTTTTTTGTTTAAAAACATTATTTTGCCACCCAAAACCTTATCAATCTTATTAAGAAAGTTACACTTTATCCTAATAATAACCCTTTTACCCAATTTTTATTATATTTTGCCAATATTCAACAAAGAACCCTACGGGAACGAACGAGTACTCTAAAAGAACCCAGATTCGTTCTCCCACGGTTCCGGCCATCTACCAGGGCTCTAGTTTTCAATTATTTTCTTCTTTTTTTTTGCAATGAACTTTTAAAATTTTCAAGTATTTTTCTTAAATTTTCATTTATTTAAAATATATTATGTTATTTTTTCAATTATTTTCTAAAATTTTAATTATTGTCTTAATTTTGAAGAATTTTTTCATTATGTTAAAGTTTTAATAATTTTCATCATTTCTAAATTAATTTTCTAAAATTTTAATTAATTATCTCAATTTCAATAATTTTTTTCAATTATTCTCAATTATTTTCTCTAATTTTTCATTATTCTAATTTTTTTCAATTTATTTCTATGGTTTTTCAAATTACTTTCGTCAATTTTAATCGTTTTCATTATTTTTTTTCCAATTAATTTGCAAACTTTGCCATTATTTTTTTTAAATATTATATTTAAAATATTTACAATTGTTGTTGATTTACAGTTAATTTGTAATGATAATTATTTTTTTAATTTAAATATTCTCTGTTATATTTTCGAAAATGTAACCGGATTTTAAATTACCGAAAATTTTGCTCCTCTATATCAACTAGTAACTTAAAACTCAGTCAATATATTATTTTCCAACCATTGCAATATCAAACTATAAAAACTCTTCAACGTTTTTAAACAAGCGGATTTACATTTTTAATCATAATTCAAAATTTAGGGAAATTTCTATAGATTAGAAATATTAGAATTCTTACAATTTTTCGAATATACTATATTTTGATTAGTCAACATTTTAAGTTTGAGGTTATGTCAATTTACAAGTTCTCAAAATTTCTCTAGTGTCAAAAAAAAAAGTTTTTTAAATCTTTCTTTTAAACGGCAGGAATAATGACAGAAAAAGTGTTATGAAAATAGTCCGTCTCATAACACGAATGTACTTTTTAAAATAACACGTTGCTTTGAAGAAAACTGTCCAGGCCAAATGACAATTTGGGTTATATAAACAAGTTAAAAACTGATGACGAAAAAATTTGTCAAAAACAATTGATATTAGAGTGACGCTCCAGGGTTGGACAGTTACGCGCAATCTCAAGCAGCTTCAAGTTTTTGACATAAGTTGCGTAAAAACGTAATTTACGTAAAAATGTATAAAATATTAAAAAGTAGTCCAAGATGTCTGTATATTAGTAATATAAATATATTTGAAGGTTATGGTTCGCGAAATCTTGAAAAGGTGAATTATATTTTGAAGAAAACTAAAAATTATTGTTATTTAAGTGTCCCTTCTTATGTATTTTATTGTTTATAAAGTAAAGAAAAAAATTTCCTTAAAGAAATATTCTTAATTGAAAATAGCGTTTTTCCGAACTGATCTAAAGGGAAATGCTTATAATTATATACATAAAATTAAAAAATGTTTCTTAGCATTTAATTAACTAGATTTTTTAGCGCCCGATTCTTGAAACTGAAATCTTAATTCAAAAACCGGATAAAATTCCTAGCTTTATTATATGCTTTTGTTTTATGCTTCACTTTCACGTTCAATTTCCTTTACTTTCGACTCATTGTTGTTTACTGATGACACAATTCCCAAGTGAATTCAATACAACAAAAAATAATAACTTTTATTTAACGGATTTGAATACTGTATTGTAAAAATTGTAAATTATTTTTTGTAGAAAAAAGCGCATAGCTTTATAGATAAGTTATAAATGTTAGTTTGCAAATTAACTTTCCATTTGTATGAAGCAGAGAAACATTCAATTTATTTCCATCATCTTATAATGGCATAACAGTAGAGTCTCTTTAGTTCCACTTTTTCTCTATTCAAAATACGGAAGTTATTTAGATATTAATAATAAATATAACGCTAATCAAACAAAATTATTATCATCATAATTGAGTTTTCATCACTTTCGTAACGAGAGATTGAAGTATTGTCTTGTACAGGATATAAATCTTATTATTGCCTATAATTAACATTTTTTAATATACTATTTTTAGAATGACCTTTATTCAATTTTTAATTAACTATTAAAGATTGATGTGCAATCCTTGAAAAAAATTGCATGTTAGTAGATATAAAAGATAATCAACTTTTTCTATACATTAAAAAGAAACTAAAAATTTTGTTTTTTTTACTAAATTAAAATCTGTTTTATTCTTAGATGTAACAGTATGTAATTATCTAAATAATCAAATGACCTATTTAGAAATATTTTAGTTTTATTTCATAAATTTTATAAATTTTATTTATTTTATAAATACCAATCACTGGTATTAAAAGTGGAACATTATTAATTTATTTTATATTCCGAGTTAAATCAAAGTTATGACATTTTAAAAAATATTAATTGTTACGCAAAAGTGTTTGTAGTGTCATTGCTTAAAATAAGAATTTTAATATTTTCTAGTTTATGAGAATAATATAATTCTGTCAGAAAACTCATGATCATTCTTTTCATAAAAGGATGTTTTGACTAAATTAGTGCAAAGGCATAGTTCCTTTTTAACACACTGAGATATAATCAGGTTTAGAAAATTACCGCAGTTACAATATTCTTCAAGGATGTTCTCTTACGTGAAAAATTATTTCGATGAGTCTTAAACTTTTTTAAATTAATAAATTATATTATAAAACAGGAAAGAAACTTTTAAACAAAATTTATGGTCCCAATCAGTCCTTGAAGGTGTTAAAGAAAGCTTATTGCAAGATAGAAAAAAACGATAATTATTATCATTTGTTTTATAAATAGACGCATATAATTATGTCTAATTATAATTATTGTTCAGTTCAAGTCGTGAACTTTAAAATTTACTTTTTCATTTTAATTTAAAACTTGTTTTTTCGACTTCCACTTTTTTAAAGTTATTTTATGACAATCATTTGAATTCATAAATTCAGATGTTTAATAACATTTTTAAATTGAAATCGGAAAGAACTTATAATGTAATAAATCGAAATTTTTGAAAAATTGAATTTTTAAAGAAAATATTCATTATGCGCCAAAAAGTATTGACCAAAAAACAATTATGCAATTTTTGACAAGAAAGAAAAAAGAAAATGCACGACGTCTATGAATAATTCGACAATTCTTGTTATTATAATTTAGGCCAATAAAGGAAATTTCTCGAAATTCAAATTCTTTCTGAGTCATAGAAATTTAAGAAATTGAAATCATTTCATGGAAAATATAATCTAGTGGAGACTAGTATTCAAAATATGTATATATATATATATATTTATATGATATTAAGGCTTGAAGGGGTGACAGACATATACGTCAGCAGAACGTAGATTTGTAAAATGACTACTTTGTACCGCCTCCATATCTGAGAGCTTGCATACGTTCGTACATAGGTACATTATGCAAATTAGTTCTTCAACGACATTACTGGCACTACCAACCATGATGTAATTTAAGATCTTTGACCGCGAGCGATACTCATGCACGTGCATCCGTCAACATCCCACATCTCCACGACTATCAGAAAAAGCAAATTCATCATTTTGAAGAAATTTTAACAAATTTTTTTTTCACAAATTGTACTCTTTTCACAAAATTTTGAAATTTGGGTTCAAAAGTATCATTTATAGATAAAATCAGAGTTTTGTCTGATGTACATTGCTTATAGTAGATCAAAATTTTAATATTACAAATATTCGTTTTGAGCATTAAGGAATCCAAAAATGACGATGAAAAATTCTGTGACTGTCTGTCAGTCTGTCTGTGACAAAACTTTGTACGGCAATCACGTTTAAACGACTGTGCCGATTTGAACGAAACTTGGTGGTGTATTAGGTATTGACCCGAATTGTAGATTTGTAAACTTGGAAAGTTAAATTATTTTCATTTCAACAGAAGATATGAAGAATTTTTAACATATTTGAAAAATTGAATTTTGTTGAAATACTGACTTTTTGTTAGATTACTGCTAAATTTTAGTTTTTAGTTCGTTATAACATATTTTAACATTAAAATTTTTAAAATAACTAATAAAAAAAAAACGACGGACAGACAGACGGACGCCATAGGCCATAGAAATGCTATAGGCATTTCCCCCCTTATATTTTAGAATAAGGCGACAACCGATATGCAAAAATTCATAGTTTTTTCACTAATTAATTATAAAAGAACACGAACAACAATTTTTTTTAAAACTGTCACAAACTTTAGACACGACCATTTTCGGCGTGCGCCACCCGCAAATGATTCAAATAGGTCAACGGCTACAACAATATGAATTTCATCATTTTTTTTTTTCAAAAATTTGAGCAATCTATAATAATAATCCGCAAGATTCATTCATTCATTCATTCATTCTTGTCTGTCCGCACCTGAAGTCTGTCATTTATAGATATTTTTTTGTTTTAAATCAGTTACGTTTTGAAAAAATGTATCTTTTAATTAAAATTAGAGCCTACTTTCATAAGAGTTAATTTAACTGCATTGACAGAAAATAAATTAATTAAAATATAGTTTACCCTAAAATATTAAACTGAAATTTCCATACACTCAAAATTTTAGTAAATTAAAATTTAATTCTATCAATATAAATTAACTTGAAATGTTCTTGTGATTAAATTAATTGATATTTAGATCATTGGAAATGGAGATCATTAAAGTTTTGAAATAATTATTTTTATTGAAAATCTAAATTAGTAATTAAGAATCAGTATACATATATTTAAATTTTAATTTATTGAAGTTTGAATTAATCTAAACTTTTATTGGTTATTAGGCTTTAAATTATTTAAATTTTAATTAATCCTTGCGTTTTTATTATTTTGATTATTAATAACTAAACATTTAAACTTTTCACAATTTTAATTTTTTTTCTAAATATAAATTTCACTTAATTTCGAATTCCATTAGACACAATTTTCATTGATTCAAATTATAGTATAAATTATTATTTTCAAAATTTTGACTGATTAAAGCTTTAATATATAATTTTTTTGTATAATTAGAATTTTTTATATAATGGTTAATGTTACAAATAATTTAAATATGCATTATTAGATTTTGAAAATATGTAAAGTTTATAACAGTTCAAATTTGAATTAATTAAAATTTTTATTATTTAAAATTTAAAGGAATTTAAATTAAATTAAATATAATCCTCAAGACTTTAACAAATAAAAATTTGAATTAATTGAAGTTTAAATAAATTTGAGTCACTCAATTGTTTAATTCTTGAAGTCGGCAGCAATTTTAATTTGCATAGAATAAAAGTTATTTTTATTTAGAATATTAAGTTTATTTGAATTACAAATGTCATTAAATTATTTATCTTATTTGAACTTGCAAAACTTTATAGTTGTAAATGATCAGAAACAATTCAATGTTTTTCAAAGCTTATGTTGCTATTACTTTCAACAGTTTTCAATATACAATTATTCTCTTTAAATTTTATAATTATTCTTTAATTTTTTAAAATATTTTATCCTGTTGTCGACCATTCTCGACAGATTTAAATTTTTTCTTTCAATTGTAAATTATTTTCCTCATTTCTAAATTATTGTCTTTAATATTTAATTATTTTAGTCATTTTGTAAATTTTCTTTCAATTATCAATTATTATTATATTGAAATTTCAATACAATTCTTCAATTTTAATTTATTTTCTACAATTTTATTCATAATTTTCATCAGTTATAATTGACAATTTATTATTCTCCTTCGATTTTATGATTATTCATTAAATTAAAAAAAAAATTCTAATCCCGATTATTTTTCGGTTTTTTTTTTCAATTGATAATTATTTTTTTTAATAGTTAAGTACTTTCGTCATATTGTTATTTTATTTTAAATTTTATAATTATTCTTTAATTTCTTTAGATATTTTGTTCTGCTGTCGATTATTCTCGACAGATTAAAAAATTTTTCTTTTAATTATAATTATTTTCCTCATTTCTAAGTTATTGTTTTTAATATTTAATTATTTTAATCATTTTGTTAACTTTTTTTCAATTATCAATTATTTTATGGAAATTTCAATACAATTTTTTAATTTTCATTTATTTTATACCATTTTATTTATAATTAGCATCAGTTTTTAATTTACAATTTATTATTCACCTCCAATTTTATGATTATTCATTAATTAAAAAAAAACATTTTCTAATCCCGATTATTTTCACCATTCTTCAATTTTTTTTCAATTGTTAATTATTTTTTTTAATAGTTAATTATTTTCGTCATATTGTAATTTTATTTTTTAATTATCATTTATTTTCTTGATATTTTCATTTAATTCTTTAATTTTTATTTTATTTTTTCAATTTTTAATATTTTTCTTCAATTCTCAAATATTTGCTTTAATTTTCAATTATTTTTATCGATTTTCCATTAATTCCTAATTATTCAACAATTCTCAGATTTTTTCAATTACTTTTTTCACTCATCAAAATCGTTTTAAATTTCAATTCAATTGTTGTTATTACTATTAATATTATCACCTATTTTCTATTATTATTTTGATTATCATTAGAATTCTTTAATTTTAAAGTTAATTGCTCAATTATTTTCTTTAATTGTTAATTCCATTCTTCAATTTTTAAGTATATTACACAAATTTAATTTCAATTCTTCAATTTTTAATTATTTTTTTCGATTTTTAATATAGTTGTTAAATGTGCAATTATTTCCAATTCAAACCTTCAATTTTCTTAATTTCTCAATTTGCAATTATTTTCTTTAAATTTAATATTTCTTGTTTAAATTTTTCAATTATTTTCTTCAGTTGTCTATAAATCTAGTCATTTCTCGAATTTTGTTTTCAAATGACAGTTATTTTCGTTATTTTACACATATTTTCATGAATTTTTTAATTAATCTCGTCGTTTTTCAACTATTTCTTTCAATTATTAATTATTTTCTGCAATTTTCAATTTTATTTTCTACAATTTTTTCAATGCTCGATTATTATCTTAAAATTTTATAATTATTCTTTGATTATTTAAATTATTTTGTTCGGTTGTTTATTAATCTAGACATTTTTTTAATTTTGTTTTCAATTGTTGAATATTTTCGTCATTTTGTAATTTTTGTTCCAGTTATCAATTATTTTTTTCAAATTTTAATTTAATTCTTAAATTGTCAATTTATTTCCTCGACTTTTTATTATTTTTTTTCAATTTTAATTATTTTTTTCGATTTCCAATCGAGTCGTTCAATTTGCAATTATTTCGAACAGTTATTCCTATAATTTTTCAACTAATTTGTTTAAATTTAATATTCATTTTTTAACTTTTTAAACCATTCATTTCAATTGTGTAATTATGTTTTTCAATTATTTTTCCAGCAATATCATCAATTTAAACTTTTAATACTTTAAATTCAATTGTTTTTGTCATTTTTTAATCACTCTTTTCAAATTTCAATTTTTTAAAACCATGTTTAAATGCAATTTTTTCCTTTTTCAATTATTTTCTTTATTTCTCATATTTTTCTTTACTTTAAATCTGTTTTGTTTACAATTTCAATTACTTTTTCTATTTTTAAATGAATTTCTTCAATTATTTTCTACAAATAAACTTTAACTCGTAATTTATATTTTTTTATTATTTATATTGATCATTTTATACTGGATTTCTTGAAATAAAAATTTATTTTACAATTCTAAATTATTTTTCAATGTTTCTTTTCAATTTTTGATTATTCTTCTTTCAATTATTTACATCATTTTTATTGAATGACTTGAATTCTTAATTATTTTTCACATTTTATAAATTTTTGTCTTCCATTAAAATATTTTCCTAATTTTTATATTAACTGTGATGTTTTATATTTTCTTTCTTCGGTTTTCATTTAATTTGTTTAATTTGCTTTAGTTTTAATTACACTTTAAATTTTTAAACTAATTTTCTTCTGCTTTAAATTATTTATTTTTTGAATTTTTAATTAAAATTTAAATTTTGCAATTATGTTTGTTAATGATTAATTATAGTCTTTAATTTAAATTGTTTTCACCATTTTATAATTTCCTTTAATTCTCGGTTTTTCCTTCAATTTTCTACTTGTAGCTTGTAGCCTATAATTTAAAATTATTTTTGATATTTTTTGTCAAAGGGAATTCTTCAATTTTATAATATTGTCTTGAGTTTGAATTATTTTTGTGTTTTCAAATGAATTTCTTAAATTTAAATTTTGTTTGTCATTTCAAAATGAAGGGTTTCCTTTTTCAATTATTCTCTTAATTTTTCACATTTTCTTTCTTTAGTTATAAACTGTTGTAATCAATTACAATTACTTTTGCCAGTAGAAATTAAACTTTAATAATAAATAAAACAAATCGATAAATAATATTTATTCAATAAGCTGGGCTGCCAGGGACTTGCAGATTGAAAATAGTGAAAAAAGTGTCATTTTAATTAAAAAAAATTTGGAAAAAATAATTCGAAAATTGCAAAAATAATTGAAATATGAAGAGAATAATTTAATAATGAAAAAAAATAATTCAATTTGAAAAAGAAGTTGTAAATGACAAAACTGATTGAAAAATTGATCAAAAATAAAAAAAATAGGGACAAAAATTGAAAAATTGAAACGAAATGATTGGAATTTGAAGTAAATGATTTTAAATTTTCAAAAATAATTAAAGTTGTACAAGAAAATAATTGAAAAATGACAAAAATAATAATTAGAATTGGAAAAAAAAATAATTGATAACTGGTGCATAAAATTACTAATTTTAAGACAATATTTGAAAAATTGACTAAACAATTGAAATTCTAAGAAACTAATTGAATAATGACACAAATAATTGAAAGCTGGTGTATAAAAAAAAATTTTTTAAAGAATAATTAAAGTTTGAAGAAAATAATTAAAATTTGTTGAAAATAAATTAAAAAGAAGTACAAAAATTAATAAACTCATGACAATAATAAAAATAATAAAGAAAATGATTGAAATTTGTAGAAAATAATTGAAAACTAATATAATAAATTTAAAAATTCATGTCAATAAAAAAAAATTAAATTCATTTATGTATTTATTTATTTTCGGGTAAAATTTCATTTCAATTTAAAATTTAATAATTTATTTCAAGTAACAATAAAATTAAAATTTGATTCAACAATAATAATTACTATATTAAATAATTAATAGGTCGCATTTAATAATTTAAATAAAATAATAATTGAAATTTGTAGAAAATAGAAGAAAATAATCGTTAAAATGATAAAAACACTCGAATAATTTAAATAATTATATAATTATATATTATATAATAATTATACTTTAAAGATAGAAACAAATAATTAAAATTTTAAAAAAAAATAATTGAAAAATGGCAGAATTAAATGAAAACTTTTGTAATAAATTTAAATATTCGTTCTGCAAATTTTGTCTGTAAACTAAAACAATATTTTAAAATTTCCTACTGATAAAGAGAATCAAAATTAATAAAAAAAGGGACTAACTTCACTTTGGATTTTAAAACTTGGACAGAAAAAGATGAATAAATATAAATAGTAACTAACTTGAGGAGTTTACAGAGCTTATTATTATTTAATTTTTGGTATATTTCTTTTTCATTCAATTATTTTTTACAATTTTAACTTGAAACGCACAATTTTCAATTATGTTTCATATTTTTTAACGAGATTCTTCAACTTTTAGTTTCTGTCTTCAATTTTCATGTATTCTATTAAATATTCAATTTTTTTATTCAATTTCAGGTTATTATATAATTTTTCAAATTTAAAACATTTTCTAGGTGATTCTACAATTTCAATTACATTCTTGATGTATTTTAGAATATTTTTCTTTAATTTTCAATTACTTTGAATATTGTCATAATTTTTCAGTATTTTATTTGAAATTTTAGTTCTTATTAATCTTATATTCGCAGTATTTTATATTTTCTAACAATTGAAAATTTATTTTAATTGTTTATCAATTTCGACAATATTTTTCTTATATTTTCAAAAATATCTTCCATTTTCTTAGGTAGCCTAAAAACGTAATTTATTTTTGTCACTTTTTAGTTAATGTCTTCAATTTGTAAGATATTTATTTAAATTTAAATAATTATTTCCATTTAAATTACTTTTTTCATTTTCAAATTAAAAAAAATTGTTTTTAAACATTTTCTTTCATTTTCAATAATTTTCTATTTTATTTGTTATTTTAAAATTAATTTCTTCCATACTTTATTTCTTCTTCTCTTCTGAATTTTTTTTTCAATTTAATTTTTTTGTCAATACTTAGTTATCTTCTTTTTAAAATTAAATTCTCTAATTTTCAGTATTTTTAGTCATAGTCAAATTTTTCTCTTGAAATTTCAATTCTTTTTTTTTAAATTTCAATTACAATTTTTGATTTTTAATCATGACTTAAATTTCATCAGGAATTTTGGATCCTTCAAAAAACTATTGTCTTCAATTTCAATTATTTTTCTCATTTTCGCATATTTTATATTATAGTCTTAAATTTTCAATTATTTTTCCATCAATATCATCAACTTATAATTTTCTTGTCACTTTTTAAGCACTTTTTTCAAATTTCAAGTTTTTAAAAGTATGTTTAAATGCAATTTCTTCATTTTTCAAGTATTTTCTTTATTTCTCATATTTTTCTTTACTTTAAATCTGTTTTGTTTGCAATTTCAATTAATTTTTTCATTTTTAAATGAATTTCTTCGATTATTTTCAACAAATAAACTTTACCTCGTAATTTATATTTTTTAATTATATTGATCATTTTATACTGAATTTCTTCAAATAAAAATTTCTTTTACAATTCTAAATTATTGTTTTCAATTAGAATTATTTTTCTTATTTTTCAATGTGTTTCTTTTCAATTTTCGATTATTCTTCTTTTTTCAATTATTTTCGGAATTTTTATTTAATGCCTTGAATTCCTAATTATTTTTCACATTTTATAAATTTTCGTCTTCTATTAAAATATATTCCTAATTTTTAAATTAATTGTGATGTTTTTTATTTTCTTCCTTCGATTTTCATTTAATTTGTTTAATTTACTTTAGTTTTAATTCTGCACTTTTAATTTTTAAACTAATTTTCTTCAATTTTCGGTAATTTTCTTCTACTTTCAATTATTTATTTTTTGAATTTTTAATTAAAATTAAAATTTTGCAGTTATGATTGTCAATAACTAATTATAGTCTTCAATTCGAATTGTTTTCCCCATTTTGAAACAATTTTCTTTAATTCTCAGTTTTTCCTTCAATTTTCTACTTGTAGCTTGTAGCCTATAATTTTTCATTATTTTTGACATTTTTTTTCAAACGGAATTCTTCAATTTTATAATATTGTCTTGAATTTGAATTATTTTTGTGTTTTCAAATATTTTTCTTAAATTTAAATTTTTCTTGTCATTTCAAAAGGAATAATTTCCTTTTTGAATTATTCTCTTGAATTTTCAGTTTTTCTTTCCTCAGTGATAAACTGTTGTAATCAATTTCAATTACTTTTGTCATTTTTAGTATATTTCTTCTTCATTCAATTATTTTTTGACAATTTTAACTTGAAACTACAATTTTCAATTATGTTTGATATTTTTAACGAGATTCTTCAACTTTTAGTTTCTGTCTTCAATTTTTATGCCTTGTCTTAAATATTCAATTATTTTATTCAATTTCAGATTATTGTTTAATTTTTCAAATTTGAAACATGTTATTTTCAGCTATTTTAAAGTATTGTTTGAACGATTTAAATATTGTGTTTTCTAAGTGATTCTAAAATTCCAATTACATTCTTAATGTATTTTAGAATATTTTTCTTTAATTTTCAATTACTTTTAATATTTTCTTAATTTTTCAGTATTTTATTTGAAATTTTAGTTTTTATTAATCTTATATTCGTAGTTTTTTTTTTATATTTTCTAACAATTGAAAATTTATTTTAATTGTTTATCAATATCGTCAATATTTTTCTTAATCTTTCAAAACTATCTTCCATTTTCTTAGGTAGCCTAGAAACTTAATTTATTTTTGTCACTTTTTAGTTAATGGTTTCAAATTTGTAAGATATTTCTTTAAATTTAAATTCTTATTTCCATTTTAATTATTTTTCCCATTTTTAAATTAAAAAAAAGTTGTTTTTAAACATTTTCTTTCTTTTTTTGTTATTTTCTTAAAATTAAATGTAATCAATAATTTTTTTTTATTTGTTATTTAAAATTAATTTCTTCCATACTTTTTTTTTCTTCTCTTCTGAAATTTTTTTTTTTTAATTTAATTTTTTTGTCATTACTTAGTTACCTTCTTTTTATAATTATTTTCTCTAATTTTCAGTTTTTTTAGTCATAGACCGAATCCATTTCAAATCATGCAGGCAGTCCGCTGGACTTTTTTAAATTTTCATAACATTTTTTTTTTTAATTTTTACGATTTTTTAAGATTTTAACAAAAAAATAAGTTTTTTATAAATTTTTTCTTTAAAATCTCGTAATTTACACAATTTTTAAGCTTTTTAGTTGCTCTTTGGTTCATTCTTTTCTATTTTTTATGTTTTTTTAAAAATTTATCAAGATAAGTAAAAAATATTGATAAACAAAAACAGTACTTTGATTTTTTAAAAAAACTAAAAAAATTTTTATCTCAAAAAGGCCACCTTTTTTTTTTCTTGAAATTTTCAGGGTTTATAGTTACTTAAGTGTACTACTCACCACAAAAATTTCATTTAGTATTTTTTTGTTTCTTGGAAGAAAAAAATTATTTTCTATTTTTTCGTAAAAACCTCTTAAATTTCCCAATTTTTAAGATTGAAAATCGTTCCTTGTGCCCTTTGTTTACATTTTTAATGCTCTTTTTAAAAATATCATAAAAAGTAATAACAGCTGATAAAGAGCAATATTATCCAACTTTTTTGGAAAAACGGAAATGTTGTTTTTAGGTTGAAGATCTTTTTATTGAAAAATGTTAAATTTTATAAAATTTAGCTATTTGGATGTAATCAATTTGCTATTATATAAAATTTCCACATTGGTATATACAATTCGTTTCATAGAACTAATGTAACCCTGTAGTAGCGTTCACATCCCACGCAAAAATAATAATAATAATAATATATATACATACTAGAAATATTTCATATTTTTATGAAACGTATATTATATGTAATGAATATATGTAAATAAGAGGTTTTTACGAAAAAATAGAAAATAATTTTTTTCTTCCAAGAAACAAAAAAAATACCAAATGAAATTTTTGTGGTGAGTAGTACACTTAAGTAGCTATACACCCTGAAAATTTCAAGAAAAAAAAGGTGGCCTTTTTGAGATAAAAATTTTTTTAGTTTTTTTAAAAAATCAAAGTACTGTTTTTGTTTATCAATATTTTTTACTTATCTTGATAAATTTTTAAAAAGCATAAAAAATAGAAAAGAATGAGCCAAAGAGCAACTAAAAAGCTTAAAAATTGTGTAAATTACGAGATTTTAAAGAAAAAATTTATAAAAAACTTATTTTTTTGTTAAAATCTTAAAAAAATCGTAAAAATTAAAAAAAAAATGTTATGAAAATTTAAAAAAACACGTGTCTCTTTATTTTTCGAGCAGAAAAACATATTTTCATATAAAGTTAATTCTCAATGCACCATCGGACTGCCTGCATGATTTGAAATGGATTCGGTCCATAGTCAAATTGTTCTCTTGAAATTTCAATTCTTTTATTTAAATTTTAATTATAATTTTTGATTGTTAATCTTGTCTTTAATTTCTTCCGGCATTTCAGTTCCTTTTATAAATTTTTAAGTATTGTCTTCAAGTTCAATCATTTTTCTTATTTTTAAATTAATTTTTCCAAATTTCGTCTATATCTCATCTGTTAATTATTATTTTCGTGTATTGTAACTTATAATCTTTAATTTTCGATTATTGTTTAAGGAATTTTTTTAATTTTGAGTTTTAATTCTTGTTATTGAACAGTTAGTTTTAGTCTTTGACTAAAAAGAATCTGGAAACTATTAAACCAAAATAGTTGCAGTACGGAACAAATTGTTATTAAAGATTACTTTTATTGCGCTTTGATTGACATTTGACATAAACCTTTAAAAAGTAGCGTTAACATTGTCTAAGAAGATATCTGAAGACCAATCAATAGAAAAAAGATACAGAATGTACGTATAGAATTGAAAATTAGCCTTTCAAAATTTACAGTGTAGAAAAATACAGTTCTTTGTGATTCAAAGACGATTATTCAATAATTTAATTGTAAGCTGGTGATAAGATCAAGTGCAAAATGAATAGAATCTTCATCTGTCTTGTATTAGCGAACCTTAAATTCAGATTTTTTCTACGGTAGGCAGGAATAAGATTGATGCAAATTTAAGAGATAAAACAGAGAAATATATCGTGCGAATTTTAAGTTAACATTATCATTTAACTTGGTTAGACAAAGAATATTAAAATCACTGATCACAGGAGTGATATTAGAATTCAATATTTCCAACTCTATATTCTAAAGGATTAAAATTGAATCATCTACAAACAAAAAACTGTAGATGCCGGAATTTTCAGGCAAATTATAGAAATATCCTGAAATTTTCTGATTAATTATTATTACTTATCGAGAGAGGTAAAAATTTATTTAAAAAAAAAAAAAATATCATTTGTACATCAAGTGTAGAGACGTGACGGCAAAAATAGGAGGAGTTTGACGCGGAAGTAAAAAATTAGCGTTTTAGTATCCGGAAGTTGATTTCGATCAACAGAGTAAAACATGAAACGAAATTTGTCCCGAACAATTTTTACACACATGCTCGACATTATGTAAGGTTGCTCGTGTTAGTTACACAACACATTCATCTATCAGGGCTGCCATTTAATAGTTTCCGCCGAGCTACGGTCTTTATCGAATTATGCTTTGTTCTTCTGTCGACCTTTTCAACTTCTGAGACAATTGGTAGAAGCTAGGTGATGAGACTAAGAACGACCACTAACATTGTTAAACACAATTAAGACTTCAACGCATACAATCCTATACAAACACTCATATCACTCTCTAAATCTGATTTAGTTTAATTTTGGCAAATTTTATTAAGGACATGTAATGGAGTATGCCCACACTAGAATATAGGCAAAGTTTGACCATAAATTTTCACTAAAAATACAATCAATATTTTGACACCAAATTTTGTAAAATTACTAAAAATATCATTAAAAAGGTATGTCTGCCACGAATTTGGAGGCGCATGAATATTCCCTAAATCTCATTTAGCATAAATCCCATTAAGCCTAAAATCAAAAAGCCTAAAATGCATTCAGCCAAAATTCCATTTAGCCTAAATTGAATTTAACCTAAATTTCATTTAACCTAAATCGCGTTTAACTTAAATTCCATTAAACCTAAATTTCATTTTACCTAAATCCCATTCAATCTAAATTCCATTTAACCTAAATCTCATTTAACCTAAATCTCATTTTACCGAAATTCCATTTAACCTAAATTCCATTTAACCTAAATTCCATTTAACCTAAATCCCATTTAACCTAAATTCCGTTTAACCTAAATCTCATTTAACCTAAATTCCATTTAACCTAAATCCCATTTAACCTAAAACACATTTAGTATAAATTCCATTTAACCCAAAATGCATTCAGCCTAAATCTCACTACACCTAAATCCCATTTAACCTAAGTCTCATTTAACCTAAATTCCACTTAACCGAAATCCCATTTAACCTAAAACGCATTTAGTCTAAATTCCATTTCACCTAAAATACATTCAGCCTAAATCCCATTTAACCTAAATTCCGTTTAATCTAAATCTCATTTAACCTAAATTCCACTTAACCTAAATCCCATTTAACCTAAAACGCATTTAGTCTAAATTCCATTTAACCTAAAATGCATTCAGCCTAAATCTCACTTCACCTAAATCCCATTTAACCTAAATCTCATTTAACATAAATTCCACTTAACCTAAATTCCATTGAACCTAAATTCCATTTAACATAAATCCCATTTAATCTATATTCCATTTAACCTAAAAGGCATTCAGCCTAAATCTCACTTCACCTAAATCCCATTTAACCTAAGTCTCATTTAACCTAAATTCCATTTAACCTCAATCCCATTTAACCTAAAACGCATTTAGTCTAAATTCCATTTAACCTAAAATGCATTCAGCCTAAATCTCACTTCACCTAAATCCCATTTAACCTAAATCTCATTTAACCTAAATTCCACTTAATCTAAATCCCATTTAACCTAAAACGCATTTAGTCTAAATTCCATTTAACCTAAATACCATTTAACCTAAAACGCATTGAGCCTAAATCTCACTTCACCTAAATCCCATTGAACCTAAAAATTTTTTTAATTTAAGAATAAATATAGTTGAATCAAGTAAAGTTTTAGGTTCAATGGGATTTAGATGAAGTGAGATTTAGGCTCAATGCGTTTTAGGTTAAATGGAATTTAGGTTAAATGGAATTTAGACTAAATGCGTTTTAGGTTAAATGGGATTTAGATTAAGTAGAATTTAGGTTAAATGAGATTTAGGTTAAATGGGATTTATGTGAAGTGAGATTTAGGCTGAATGCATTTTAGGTTAAATGGAATTTAGACTAAATGCGTTTTAGGTTAAATGGGATTTAGGTTAAGTGGAATTTAGGTTTAATGAGATTTAGGTTAAATGGGATTTAGGTGAATTGAGATTTAGGCTGAATGCGTTTTAGGTTAAATGGTATTTAGGTTAAATGGAATTTAGACTAAATGCGTTTTAGGTTAAATGGGATTTAGATTAAGTGGAATTTAGGTTAAATGAGATTTAGGTTAAATGGGATTTAGGTGAAGTGAGATTTAGGCTGAATGCATTTTAGGTTAAATGGAATTTAGACTAAATGCGTTTTAGGTTAAATGGTATTTAGGTTAAGTGTAATTTAGGTTAAATGAGATTTAGGTTAAACGGAATTTAGGTTAAATGGGATTTAGGCTGAATGCATTTTAGGTTAAATGGAATTTAGACTAAATGCGTTTTAGGTTAAATGGGATTTAGGTTAAGTGGAATCTAGGTTAAATGAGATTTAGGTTAAATGGGATTTAGGTGAAGTGAGATTTAGGCTGAATGCATTTTAGGTTAAATGGAATTTATACTAAATGCGTTTTAGGTTAAATGGGATTTAGGTTAAATGGAATTTAGGTTAAATGAGATTTTGGTTAAACGGAATTTAGGTTAAATGGGATTTAGGTTAAATGGGATTTAGGTTAAATGGAATTTAGGTTAAATGGAATTTAGGTTAAATGGAATTTCGGTAAAATGAGATTTAGGTTAAATGAGATTTAGGTTAAATGGAATTTAGATTGAATGGGATTTAGGTAAAATGAAATTTAGGTTTAAAGGAATTTAGGTTAAACGCGATTTAGGTTAAATGAAATTTTGGTTAAATGCAATTTAGGTTAAATGGAATTTTGGCTGAATGCATTTTAGGCTTTTTGATTTTAGGCTTAATGGGATTTAAGCTAAATGAGATTTAGGGAATATTCATGCGCCTCCGAATTTGTTTGACAATGTGCATTAAAATTGACTTTCTTTAAAAAAATTCTCTGATTTTTGGAAATTTTAAAAAATTAGTTTTTTTAGTCTATTTTTAAACAAATTTGGGTCAGACAGACCTTTCTAATGGCATTTTAAGTCGACGCTTTCCGTTCATAAAATGGTAACATAATCCTCAATTATTAAATAATCTAGTAAAATAAAACGCGCGCAAGTGCGCGATTAGTTTTTCCTACATTTTAAAAATTGTAAAATACAATAATAAATATAAAAAATCGGTAAATACTATTTATCTAATAAGAAGAAATAAATATTTTAAATATAAGATTTAAAAATCAATTAATATAAATAAAATATAATAAATATGATATAATAAATATAATAAAAGGACAAAATTTATAATATTTTAAGATTAAAAAGAATTGCAAAAAATAATTGAAATTAAACAAAATAATTGCAAATTTTGCAAATTAATTGAAAAAAAAAATGAAATCAATAAATAATTTATTTGGTGTATTTAATGTGTTAGTGTTTTTTTACCTACACAATTTTTTGCTCATTTCGATCGAAAAATCTTTTTCTTATTATCACTATTGATGTGTTTTTAACATTTGAAAAAAAGTCATAAATAAAACATCATAACTCCGTTAAAAGTTATCGTAGAACAATTTTTAAAAAAGTGTTTTAAAGGTAATAAATCAAGCTTTCTATTGATCCTAGACGTGTATAAGTATTAGGATAGGTTCAGACTCTATCGAACAAAAATCATATCATATCATATCATATCATATCACACTTTTTTTTAACTTAGAATTATTTTGCACTAGCAAAATAAATCGCCAGCGCGCGATTAGTTTTTCTTACATTTCAGAAGTTATAAAATACAATAATAAATATTTAAACAAATCGGTAAATAATATTTATCTAATAAGAAGAAATAAATATTTTAAATATAAGATTTAAAAATCAATTAATATAAATAAAATATAATAAATATAATATAATAAATATAATAAAAGGACAAAATTTATAATATTTTAAGATTAAAAAGAATTGCAAAAAATAATTGAAATTAAACAAAATAATTGCAAATTTTGCAAATTAATTGAAAAAAAAATGAAATCAATTAAAAAATTGGAAAAATTAATTTAAACAATCATAAAAATGTTTTAAAAATAAAGAAAATAATTTAAATTTGAGAAAAATACTTGAGAATCTTAAAAGTAAATTAAAACAAAATTGAATAATAATAAATTAGAGAAAATAACTGAAAATTGTAAAAACATGGTTAAAAATTGAGATAAATAAATTAAAATTCAAAAAAATAATTAAAATTTGAGAAAATAATTAAGCAAACTATATAAAATATTGTAAATAAAAAAAAGTTTAACAAAATTTGAGAAAAATACTTAAAACTTTCAGAAGTTCATTATAATAAACGAAAATAATTAAAAATTAGAGAAAATAAACGAAAAAAGACAAACATAATTTAAAATTGAACAGAAGAAGTTTTAATTAAAAAGAAATAAGTAAAACCTTTTTGGCAATTATAAAAAAGAACGAGAAAAAGAAGGAAAGTAATTGAAAATTAAAGAAAAAAAATTTTGGAAAATAATTGAAGAATGTTTTTAAATTTTAAAACTTGACGAAAATAATTAAAATATGATACAAACAATGATAAGTTGTAAAAAATAAATGACATTTAAGTGTGTTAATTGCAAAAACTATAGAATTTTTTTTAAATAAAGAAAAAATAATTGAAATTTGAAAAAATACATGAAGATCTTAGAAATCAATTAAAAAAAAAGAAAATAATTAAAAATTGGAGAAGAGAATTGAAGAAATAAGCTAAAAGTAATTGAAATTTACGATAATTAATAAACAAATTTTGAAATTATGAAAACAAATGAAAGTAATTAAAAATTGAAGAAAACAATTGAAATTTTAGAAAAATTCTGAAAATTCTTAGAAAATAATTTTAGAAAATGAGAATAACTAAAAATTGGAGAAAAGACTGGAAGTATGCTAAAAATAATTGAAATTTACGATAATTAATAAAACTTTTTGGAAATTATGAAAACAAATAAAAATAATTAAAAATTGAAGAAAATAATAGAAATTTAAGGAAAATACTTTAAAAAAATTTAGAAATTAATTTTATGGAATGAGAAAAACTAAAAATTGGAGAAAAGTTTGGAAGAAAGCTAAACATAATTGAAATTTACGATAATTGATAAAAAGATTTGAAATTTAAAAAAACAAATGAAAATAATTAAAAATTGAAGAAAATAATTGAAATTTTAGAAAAATACTTAAAAATTTAGAAAATAATTTTAGAAAATGAGAATAATAATTAACAATTGAGAAAAATAATAGAAAAATGATAAAAATAAATTAAAATTGTAAAAATAATTCAAATATATGATGAAAATAATTTAAATATGAAAGATTGAAAACATTCAATAAAATTTAAGAGAAATAGTTGAAAAAATCGTAGAATATATGTTTAAAAAAGGAAAATAATTACAAACTTACTTAATAATTTTAATTAAAGAGAACAATTAAAAAATCGCAGATATAATCGAAAATTGATGAAAGTAATAAATGAAATTTCAGATATACAATTGAATTTTTGAAAATTAAGCCAAAAGAATAAAAATAATTAAAAAGCGGAGAAAATAATATAAAATTACAGAATTTGTTTTTAAGTAAGGGAAAATAATTGAAAAACGTTTAAAAAATTAAAAATCGAAAAAAATAATCTGAATTTGAGATAAAAACGGAAAATTGAGGAAATTAATTGAAATAGGTATAATAAAAATACTAAAAGATGGAGAAAAGAATTGAAAAAAGCTAAAAATAAATTAAATTTACGATAATTGATAAAAAGATTTGGATATTAAGAAAACAAATAAAAATAATTAGAAATTGATGAAAATATTTAAATTTTCAGAAAAATACTTAAAAATCTTAGAAAATAATAATTAACAATCGAGAAAAATAATTGAAAAATGATAAAATTAATTCAAAATTGAAAAAAATAATTGAAATATGCTGAAAATAATTTAAGGTTGAGAAAGAAAATTGAATTATAATGAAAATAATTTAAATATGAAAAATTGAAAACATTCAATAAAATTTGAGAGAAATGCCTGAAAAATTTTAGAGTATATGTTTAGAAAAAAATAATAATTACAAAATTACTTAAAAAATTTTAGTTAAAGAGAATAATTAAAAAATTGCAGAAATAACGAAAATTGATGAGAATAATTGCAATATCAGATAAATAATTGAAATTTTTAAAAGTAATGAAAAAATAATGAATATGATTATAAATTGATGAAAATTAAGAAAAATTGCAGAATTTATTTTTAAGCAAAAGAAAATAATTAAAAAATCGTTATATAATGAAAAATTGTGATGACAATAATCTAAATTTGAGGTAATAACTGAAAATTTAGGAAATTAATTGCATGTGTATATATTTTAAACTTCTTCCAAAACCATAATAAATTTTTAAAGCATTTTTCGAAACTTTTTTTTACACAAATGACAATTAAAAACCAGCACAACACGACACTGAAAAAATAGCAATGTAATCATAACAAAATAGTTTTGTTGATGATTTTTTGTTGGCTTTGTCAAATTTCAGAGTTAGAATTACCAAAAAACAGTTGAAATTACAAAATAATTTTGTAGTATTTAATAAAAATTTTGTTTGAGTTTATTAAAATCTTTTGTTGGCATTACCAAATATGTGATAGCGCATGCGCATTCTGTGCAATCCTGTTTGACGCATGTTATCGTCTGGTTTTCATAAAGACATCGATAGAAATTGGAATTTTTTGTTTTTTAAAACAAAAAAAAAAGAATATTATATAATGGATGATAACTAAATCAAATGTCTACAAAGTTGACTTTTGAAATTAAAAAAATATAACTATAAAATATACTTTATGAAGATAATAAAAAGGGACTTACTTATGATTTTATGTTTAGTGACAAAATTGACAGAATGTATTGCTGAATGATAAATAAGTCGATAATTAGTCATATAAGTGAATAAATATTGTGGTTTTTTAAAAGAGTAAATTTATATTTCGATTCTTATGTGGCAGGTTAATATACGTTTAAGCACAATATGTTGTTTTCAAGAATCTAAACATAACCTATAAAACTATTTACTTTATATACTGTTTTTTTGTGGAAAATACTTTATTTAGCATAAGAAATAATTAAGGAATAATTCCATTTTTAATAGTACGAAACTACTTTAAATTAATATTTTAAAAATTAAAAATAAACACATGTTTTTAAATAAATTTCATGCCTAGAAATATTTACGTGTATTATTATAACTACACATTATTTCACAGTAAGATACAAAAAATATTAAATATTTTTTAATTAAAAACATTCAGTTATTTAGCAAATTAAAACAATATTAGAATTTCCATTTGCACAATCTGTGTTTAACTTTTTTTCTTTATTATAATAGCCAACAAAATATTTGTTAAGCTCTAAAAAGTTTTGTTGGGACTACCAAATTTTGTTGTTGAAATTACCCTAAATAATTAACAAAAGAATTTTGTTGGCACAACAAAATAATTTTGTTGAGCGTATATCAACAAAAGAATTTGGTTGAGCCAACAAAATTTTTGTTCAGCCAAACAAACCTTTTTTTCAGTGGACACTAACGGAAAAGGTTACCTTATTCTTTCAATTCAAATTTCAAAATATTTCCTGATAAAGAGAGTCAAAATCAATAAAATAACAGGGACTTACTTCACTTCAGTTTTAATTGTCATTTGTGTAAAAAAAAAGTTTCGAAAAATGCTTTAAAAATTTGTTATGGTTTTTGAAGAAGTTTAAAATATATACACATGCAATTAATTTCCTAAATTTTCAGTTATTATCTCAAATTTAGATTACTGTCATCAATTTTCCAGTATATAACGATTTTTTAATTATTTTCTTTTGCTTAAAAATAAATTCTGCAATTTTCTTGCTTTTCATCAATTTATAATTATATTCATTATTTTGTCATCACCTTTAAAAATTTCAATTATTCATCCGATATTGCAATTATTCTCATCAATTTTCGTTATTTCTGCGATTTTGTAATGATTCTCTTTAATTAAAATTTTTTTAAGTAATTTTGTAATTATTATTTTTTTTTACATATATTCTATGATTTTTTCAGTTATTTCTTTCAAATTTTATTGAATGTTTTCAATTTTTCGCATTTAAATTATTTTCATCATAATTCAATTTTCTTTCTCAATCTTAAATTATTATCAGCATATTTCCAGGGGCGGCGCCAGTTGTGTGGACTGTGTGGAGTAGTCCACACACCAAATTTTTTCGTGTGTGGATTTCCACACACCAAAATTTTTCAATTATTTTAAATAATTCTATCTTCAACGGTACAATTTTTAGTAGGGGAGAGGGCCCCAAGTTGGCCACCCTATCGATTTATTGCTGTAGAATCCAAACCGAATAAAATCTATTAAAATGTTTTATACCGGATGAAAGTACAATTTATAAGGTAACTTATGGCCACAGAAATAAAATTTTATTTTGAACATAAACATTTTTTAAAGCATTTTTTCTAATTGCTAAAATTTTCGGTCTAAAAAAAAGTGGCCCCAAGATGGACACCTTCTTAAAAGTCTCTGAAAATGGTAGTAAATAAAAAATGAACATCGTGTAACAATTCTTGAACTAAGTTTCAATCATTTTACGGAATTTATCAAGAAATAAAATTTCTAAAAACTTCAATTTAATAGCTTAACAGTAAAAAGTAATAAAATGTCGAAAAATATCAATATAATAAATTCTCTAACGATAAAATGAAATTTTATGGTGGAAAATAAAAAATTTTAATTAATTGGCTCAAAAAATTATTGAAAAATGTGTCAAATCGAAAATATGCAAAAAAATACATTGAGATTTTAGGCCTGTCCATCTTAGGGTACATGACACCATTTTTTGATCCCCAGTAAAAATATAGATATGAATACTGAATTAGTAAAATCATTTTAGAATATTATTATACGATAAATAAAGAATATTATAACGTTCAGTACTCATTCTAAATCATAATCATAAATTTAAATAACTTTACCAACTTGAGAAAAAACTGTTACAAAACTTTTTTAGACACAAAATTACGTGGTATGTGTAGAAGAAAAACCAACTGGTTTTTTTCTTCAAATGTGCATCAAAATGTTCGTCTATACAAACAACAAAAATGACAGAAAGCATAAGGCGCTGTCACCTTAAACAAAAATTGTATACGAAATGTCCATCTTGGGGCCCTGTCCATCTTGGGGCCCACTCCCCTATGTATAATTCCAATAAAACTGCGATTTTTTAAATTATTTAAAATGTCTTAAGTTTAAAATTTGCGTTTCACATATATAAAAATTTTAATTATTATATTTCAGACCTCCCCCCTCCCCCCTTTAAACATAACTTAAACTCCACACACGACTCCGACCTGTTCCGCCGCCCCTGCATATTTCAATTATTTTTTTTCAATTTTCAATTAATTTTATCATTTTTCATTTATTTTCCTCGATTGTTAATTATTATTCTCATTTTCTAAAATTATTTTCCAAGATTTTCAAGTATTTTTCTGTAAATTCAAATATTTTCTTCAATTTTTAATTATTTTCATTTGTTATTAGAATTTAAAATTTTTGTTATTAATTATCGTAAATTTCAATTATTTTTAGCATTCTTTCAGTCTTTTCTCTAATTTTTAGTTATTCTCATTTTCTAAAATTATTTTCTAAGATTTTTAAGAATTTTTCTAAAATTTCAATTGTTTTCTTCAATTTTTAATTATTTTCATTTGTTTTCATAATTTCAAAATTTGTTTATTAATTATCGTAAATTTTAAATTACTTTTAGCTTATTTCTTCAATTCTTTTCTCCAATTTTAAGTTTTTTTTTTTAATTTATTTCTAAGATCTTCATGTATTTTTTAAATTTCAATTATTTTTTCTTTATTTAAAAAAAATTCTGTAGTTTTTTTAATTATCACACTTAAGTGTCAATTATTTTTAACAACTTATCATTGTATGTATCATATTTTAATTATTTTCGTCAAGTTTTAAAATTTAAAAACATTTTATTTATTAATTATTAAATTAATTATTTATTAATTTAATTTTATTGAATGTTTTCAATCTTTCATATTTAAATTATTTTCATCATATATTTGAATTATTTTTACAATTTTAAATTATTTTTATCATTTTTCTATTATTTTTCTCAATTGTTAATTATTATTCTCATTTTCTAAAATTATTTTCTAAATTTTTAAGTATTTTTCTAAAATTTCAATTATTTTCTTCAATTTTTAATTATTTTCATTTGTTTTTTTAAATTTCAAATCTTTTTATC
Source organism: Ganaspis brasiliensis (assembly GCA_037103525.1). NCBI lineage: Eukaryota > Metazoa > Arthropoda > Insecta > Hymenoptera > Figitidae > Ganaspis > Ganaspis brasiliensis. The sequence goes on from JAZKLR010000211.1 coordinate 3,767,094, forward strand.
AATTATCGTAAATTTCAATTATGTTTAGCTTTCTTCCAAACTTTTCTCCAATTTTTAGTTTTTCTCATTCCATAAAATTAATTTCTAAATTTTTTTAAAGTATTTTCCTTAAATTTCTATTATTTTCTTCAATTTTTAATTATTTTTATTTGTTTTCATAATTTCCAAAAAGTTTTATTAATTATCGTAAATTTCAATTATTTTTAGCATTCTTCCATTCTTTTCTCCAATTTTTAGTTATTCTCATTTTCTAAAATTATTTTCTAAGATTTTTCAGAATTTTTCTAAAATTTTAATTGTTTTCTTCAATTTTTAATTATTTTCATTTGTTTTCATAATTTCAAAATTTGTTTATTAATTATCGTAAATTTCAATTACTTTTAGCTTATTTCTTCAATTCTCTTCTCCAATTTTTAATTATTTTCTTTTTTTTTAATTGATTTCTAAGATCTTCATGTATTTATTCAAATTTCAATTATTTTTTCTTTATTTAAAAAAAATTCTGTAGTTTTTTTAATTATCACACTTAAGTGTCATTTATTTTTAACAACTTATCATTGTATGTATCATATTTTAATTATTTTCGTCAAGTTTTAAAATTTAAAAACATTTTATTTATTAATTATTAAATTAATTATTTATTAATTTAATTTTATTGAATGTTTTCAATCTTTCATATTTAAATTATTTTCATCATATATTTGAATTATTTTTACAATTTTAAATTATTTTTATCATTTTTCTATTATTTTTCTCAATTGTTAATTATTATTCTCATTTTCTAAAATTATTTTCTAAATTTTTAAGTATTTTTCTAAAATTTCAATTATTTTCTTCAATTTTTAATTATTTTCATTTGTTTTTTTAAATTTCAAATCTTTTTATCAATTATCGTAAATTTCAATTATGTTTAGCTTTCTTCCAAACTTTTCTCCAATTTTTAGTTTTTCTCATTCCATAAAATTAATTTCTAAATTTTTTTAAAGTATTTTCCTTAAATTTCTATTATTTTCTTCAATTTTTAATTATTTTTATTTGTTTTCATAATTTCCAAAAAGTTTTATTAATTATCGTAAATTTCAATTATTTTTAGCATTCTTCCATTCTTTTCTCCAATTTTTAGTTATTCTCATTTTCTAAAATTATTTTCTAAGATTTTTCAGAATTTTTCTAAAATTTTAATTGTTTTCTTCAATTTTTAATTATTTTCATTTGTTTTTTTAAATTTCAAATCTTTTTATCAATTATCGTAAATTTCAATTATGTTTAGCTTTCTTCCAAACTTTTCTCCAATTTTTAGTTTTTCTCATTCCATAAAATTAATTTCTAAATTTTTTTAAAGTATTTTCCTTAAATTTCTATTATTTTCTTCAATTTTTAATTATTTTTATTTGTTTTCATAATTTCCAAAAAGTTTTATTAATTATCGTAAATTTCAATTATTTTTAGCATTCTTCCAGTCTTTTCTCCAATTTTTAGTTATTCTCATTTTCTAAAATTATTTTCTAAGATTTTTCAGAATTTTTCTAAAATTTCAATTGTTTTCTTCAATTTTTAATTATTTTCATTTGTTTTCATAATTTCAAAATTTGTTTATTAATTATCGTAAATTTCAATTACTTTTAGCTTATTTCTTCAATTCTCTTCTCCAATTTTTAATTATTTTCTTTTTTTTTAATTGATTTCTAAGATCTTCATGTATTTATTCAAATTTCAATTATTTTTTCTTTATTTAAAAAAAATTCTATAGTTTTTTCAATTAACACACTTAAATGTCATTTATTTTTTACAACTTATCATTGTTTGTATCATATTTTAATTATTTTCGTCAAGTTTTAAAATTTAAAAACATTCTTCAATTATTTTCCAAAATTTTTTTTCTTTAATTTTCAATTACTTTCGTTCTTTTTCTCGTTCTTTTTCTCGTTCTTTTTTATAATTGCCAAAAAGGTTTTACTTATTTCTTTTTAATTAAAACTTCTTCTGTTCAATTTTAAATTATGTTTGTCTTTTTTCGTTTATTTTCTCTAATTTTTAATTATTTTCGTTTATTATAATGAACTTCTGAAAGTTTTAAGTATTTTTCTCAAATTTTGTTAAACTTTTTTTTATTTACAATATTTTATGTAATTTGCTTAATTATTTTCTCAAATTTTAATTATTTTTTTGAATTTTAATTTATTTATCTCAATTTTTAACCATGTTTTTACAATTTTCAGTTATTTTCTCTAATTTATTATTATTCAATTTTGTTTTAATTTACTTTTAAGATTCTCAAGTATTTTTCTCAAATTTAAATTATTTTCTTTATTTTTAAAACATTTTTATGATTGTTTAAATTAATTTTTCCAATTTTTAATTGATTTCATTTTTTTTTTCAATTAATTTGCAAAATTTGCAATTATTTTGTTTAATTTCAATTATTTTTTGCAATTCTTTTTACTCTTTAAATATTATAAATTTTGTCCTTTTATTATATTTATTATATTATATTTATTATATTTTATTTATATTAAATGATTTTTAAATCTTATATTTAAAATATTTATTTCTTCTTATTAGATAAATATTATTTACCGATTTGTTTAAATATTTATTATTGTATTTTATAACTTCTGAAATGTAAGAAAAACTAATCGCGCGCTGGCGATTTATTTTGCTAGTGCAAAATAATTCTAAGTTAAAAAAAAGTGTGATATGATATGATATGATATGATTTTTGTTCGATAGAGTCTGAACCTATCCTAATACTTATACACGTCTAGGATCAATAGAAAGCTTGATTTATTACCTTTAAAACACTTTTTTAAAAATTGTTCTACGATAACTTTTAACGGAGTTATGATGTTTTATTTATGACTTTTTTTCAAATGTTGAAAACACATCAATAGTGATAATAAGAAAAAGATTTTTCGATCGAAATGAGCAAAAAATTGTGTAGGTAAAAAAACACTAACACATTAAATACACCAAATAAATTATTTATTGTCGACGTTTATGGAAAAAAATAATTTTAAGTAAAACATCAATAGGGCAGACCGGGGCTGGTTGGGCCATTTTTCACTCTTCGTTGTTTAACTTCGTTAATATCCAATTTATGAAAACCTTATCGTACAGGAAACCTGCTCTGATGTTTCAGCTTTCATTTAAAAAAGAAAAAGTTCCGTTTTTACTTTTAGTTTTTTTTGGGGAACATTGTTTTTGGAGAAATCAAAGTGACCCAACCCGCCCCGGCCCGGGGCAGATTGGGTCATGATTAAAATGTTACCTATAAATTGTTAAAACATTACTTTATATAATAAACTTAGTTTTTAGGGTTATTTTATAATAATTAAGAAATTGGAAAAGAAATATATTTAAATCAGAACAGTGAAAGTATAAGATTATAAAATAAAAAAATTGCTCATATTGAAAAAACGTATTTTTCAATTCCTAATTGTTAAAAAGTATTATCATTAGTGTTGATTGACTGAAATAAATTACTCCTAGTGAAATCAAAAGATAAATGGGATGTGGTAGGAATATATAGAAGGAGAGGAGATGACAGGGGTTGGAAATATATAGAAGAGTGTATGGAAGTAGGAAAAGATAGGTTGGTGGTAATAGGAGGAGATTTTAACGCAAGGACGGGAGAGTTAGGAGGAGGAATGTGGAACGAAGAAACTGGAAAGTACGAAAGGGCTTCAAAACATAAAGGAGTAGATAAAGAAGGAAGGCGACTGTTGGAGTTGTTAGGAGATAGGGGGTGGACGATATGTAATGGAAACGTGAGAGGAGATGAGGAAGGGGAATTTACTTTTACGGGGAGAGGGGATACTGTGATAGATTATGTTTTAGCGGAAGAGAGAGTTAGGAATAGGTTTATGAGCATGAAGGTAGGAAGGGAAGTTGGGTCGGAGCACTTCCCGGTGATAGTAGAAATAGAAGGGGGGCTAGGTAAAAGAAAAAATGGGTTTAAACGAATAGAGAATAAAGTTAAAATGGGGAAATGGGGGAGGGAGAAGTTAAGTGAGTTTGAGGAAAAGATGCAAGAAGAAGGAAAGAAATGGGCAAAGGTAGGAAACGAGGATATAGATCAGCAAGTGGGGAGATTGAGAAAGGCCATAGATAAGGTGAAAAAAGAGATGGGACAGGGAGAGGAAAAAAGGTGTAAGAACAGAGGATGGTGGGATGAGGAATGCGAAAGAAGTAGGATGGAGTTGAGAAAGAGTATCAAAGATTGGAGGAAAGGTAGGATAGAGAGAAAAGAGTAGAATTTAAGACATAGAGACCATAAAATGCTGTTGAAAGGAAAAAGAGAGAAAGAGGGAGAGAGGTTTAGGAAAGAAGTAGAAGAAGCGGTGAAGGAAGGACGAGAATGGGAAGTTATAAACAAGGAAAGGTATAAAAGAAGAGAGGTAAATAAGGAGATTAGCATGGGAGAGTGGACAAGGTACTTTAAACAATTGAGCGGAGGGATAGAGAGGGACAATGGACAATATATTTGTACTGAACTATTTAGTGAATAGGAATTTAGGAAGGAAGAAAAGCAAATTAGCAGCGCTATTCGTAGATTTCAAGGCGGCCTTCCCTTCAGTAAATAGAGGGATTTTGTGGAAGGTGTTAAGGGATGGGGGGATAGAAAAAAAATTAATTGAGAGGTTAAAGGAGTTATATATGGATGGAAAATTGAGGGTAATAGTAGGAAAGAAACTGGGGGAGGCATTCTGGGTGGGAAGAGGGTTAATGCAAGGCTGCCCGTTGAGTCCGTTGCTATTTAGTCTCTTGATGGCGGATCTGGAGGAGAGATTAAGGAAAAAAGGCAAAGGAGGAGTAGTTATAGGAGTGAAAAAATTATATGCGCTGGCTTACGCGGACGACATAGTGCTGTTGGCAGAAGATGAGGCGGGTATGAAGTTGTTAATTAAGGAGTTTGAAAAGTATGTAGAAGAAAAGGACCTATGGGTAAATGTGGGAAAGACGAAGATGGTGAGATTCAGGAATAGGAGAGGAGGGAGGCTGTATGAATGGAAGATGAACGGAAGAGTGGTAGAGGAAGTGGAAGAATTCTGTTATCTGGGTGTCTGGTTTTGTTATAATGGAGGGCAAGGGCTAAATGTGAAAAGAAGAGTGGAAAGAGCGAGTAGAATGATGGGACAAGTGTGGGGATCGGGAAAAGGAGATTTAGAGATGATTAGAGGAGAAGGGTGTGGTTGTTTGACGTGTTAGTGTGGTCGGTACTGAGTTATGGGGTGGAGGTGTGGGGGTGAAAAGAAATGAAAAAAGTGGAAGGTATGCATGAGCGTTTTTAGAGATGGACAATGGGTGTGAGTGGAAACTGTCCAGGATATATGTTGAGGGACGAACTGGAGAGAGAGAAGATGGTGGTGAGACAAAGAAAGAGAGCGTGAGGGTTTGAGGAAAAACTGAAGCAAGGAGGAGGGAGCAGTTGGGCGAGATTGTGTTTGAGTTTAATTAGTGGAAGGGAAGAGAGAGGGGAGAGGGAGATGTCGAGGTGGGAGAAGGATAGAACAGAAGTGAGGAAGAAGGTGAAGAAATTCAAGATATAATAGGTGGTATGTAATGGTGAGAGAGGAAGGAAAACCGCAGTACTTAAAAAGAATGAATAAAGAGAGTAAATGGAACAGAGTAGTGAGGTTTAGAATGGGAGAAGGTATGAACGAATGTAAGTATTGGAAGAATGAAAAGGAGAGGTTGTGTAGGGTGTGTGGGTATGAATTGGAAGAATGGGCTCATGTGTTGGATAGGTGAAGCAAAGAGAAAGAAGAGGAAAAAGGAATGGATGAAAGTGTTAGATGGATTCTGAATGAAAACGGGCAAGGAGAAGGATGGATGAGAAGGCTAAACGAGGTGAGGAAGAGTAGAGCTAGCTAGAACGCAGGGTTAGTTTTCGTTTTTGCTTTTGCGGGAGTTTGCTGGGTTGGTTGTGGGGGGTCGGAAAGGAGACCAAGAAGGTCACGTAAAGTTAAAAAAAACAAAAAATTCGGAGGAAGCCAAAAGGCTAGAGGGAACAGGAAACGGAAACCCTTGGCACTGGGCGTTTAATAGTAGAAAAATGTAGTTAGTATTTAAAAATGTATATAAGGTGTATAAAGAAACGTCGTTGTAGTAGGTTAAGTTAGATTAAGATACATGTAATTGGATCCTCGAACCCTGCGATATGTGCTGGGAGAGTACAATAAAGATACTCCTAGTGAAATTTAATTAAATTAATTTAGTTTATTTATGTAGTATAAGTATATACTAGATTCCTCATGCATTACTCAGGAAGATATAACAAAAAAAACCAAGTGGGTAAAAATTTACTTTGGAGTATCAAAATTAGTTTTTCTTACATTTACTCCACATAAATGATGATATAATAATGAAATTTGGCACAAACTTGCATCTCACTATGTGAAATAATTTTTGTGTAGAAAGGAATTAATTCGACTAATAGCATTTGAGTAAACCGCAATGACCCAATCTACCCCTGGCCCAACTAGCCCCGGTCTCCCCTACTTCGTTAAAAACATTAAAAAAAATTTTTTGTACGAGACACTACACTAGTGTACTTCTACGTATTTTTCTCCTCTGATTCCGAATCCAAAGTCAGAATTGCTAGATTGTCCCGGACAAAAATTTTTTTTTTTTTGGGTTTTAATTGGTGTTTTTTTTTTTTTATTTTTTTGGAGATAATTTTCAAAATTTTAGCCAATCTGCTAATTCTAACTGCAGATTCATATTTATCAGAGAAAAATACATTAGTGCAGTGTCCCGGCTAAAAAGAATTTTTTTTTGTCTTTTTGGTGTTTTTAAAATTTTTTGAGATTATCTCAAAAAATGTAGCCAATCTAGCAATTCTGACTTAAGATTCAGATTCAGCGAAAAAAATACGTAAGAAAACACTAGCGTAGCGTCCAGGACAAAAAAATTTTTTTTGGTTTTAATTGGTGTTTTTTTAAAAATTTTTTTGGAGATAAATTTCCAAATTTTAGCCAATCTGCTAATTCTACCTTCAGATTCATATAAATATATGAATATCAATTAGTCCGATTAAAAAATTAAGAATTAATTAATAATTTTAAAATAATAGATATATATAATATTAAGTTAATTAATAAGTCGAAGAATAAATAATAAATTTAATTAATTAATTAATTAATAAATAATTAAATAATTCTAATTAGTGATACTTTTAATTTTTCAATGATAGTTATACTGTTTTAAAAGATAATTTAAATATAAGTACAGCATTAAATGTATAATATTCTAAAAAAATGAAATATATGAGATTACAAATTTATTATTGAGATAATGTGACATAAATGGACCTTTTAAACCAGTTTTTATGAGTTTTATGAAATTTATAATTTAAATGAATTCTAAAAAGCGTTACCTGCTCAGCACTTTTTAGAATTTTAAAATTGTTCCAAATAGTTTTGAACCAGTTCTCAAAAGTTTTATACTAGTTCAAAACAGTTATCAGTAGTTTTTAACAGTTATAAATAGTTTTGAAGTAGTTATAGATAGTTATATAAACCAGTTATGAATAGTTTTAAAAAACATTTTTCCTCGTTTAAGTATTTCTAAACAGATCTCAACTTTTTAAAGCAATTTTTTTAACAGTAATTAGTTGATCCAACTTTTTTAAGTTATTTTGAAGTATTTTCAGACAGTTTTTAATTTACCACTTATGAAAAAATTTAGTCTTACATGAACAGTTTTAAACAAGTTTTAAACAGTCTCAATTATTAATAAGTAGATCTAACCAGTTTTAAAAAAATCGAAACAGTTATAAATAATTCTTAAAAGTTTTTAAAAAGTTCAAAACAGTTTAAAATAGTTATCAATAATTTTAAACAGATTTAAAAGAAGTTATAATTTTTAGAGTTTCGTGTCCCAGGGCCAAAATCCTTCTAAAGAAACTTTGGTGTCCATCAGTCCGTCCGGATGTCCATCGTTCCTTGTCAATATTTAAGGTTGAAATGGGCTTTAAGTAGTAGAGAAGTGAAAGTAGACTTGAAGTAGAATGAAAGTGAAATGGACTTAATGTAGATTTGAAGTGGAAGAGAAGTCGAAGTGAAGTAGATTTAAAGTGGACTTGAAATGAAAGTGAAGTAGATTTGAAGAAGACTTGAAATGGAACGAAAGCCAAGTGGAATTGAGATAGACTTGAAGTGGAAGTGAAAAAAAGTAAAGTGACAATGCAGTGTAAATAAAATAGAAATGAAATAGAAGTGAAATTAAATTGAAATGGGAGTGAAATGGACTTGAGGTGGAAGTAGAAGTGGAAGTGAAGTGAAATTGAAATAAAATGATAGTAAAGTGGTTTTGAAGTAGACTTGAAATGTAATAAAAGTGAAGTGGACTTGAAGTAGACTATAAGTAGAAGTGAAGAAGAAGTGAAGTTGAAATTAAGTGGACATGAAGAAGAAATGAAATGGAAATAAAGTGAACATGACATGGATTTGAGGTGGAAGTAGAAGTAAAAATAAAGTGGATTTAAAATGGAATAAAAGTGAAGTGGGCATAAAGTAGACTTGTAGTAGAAATGAAGAGGAAGTGAAGTGGAAATAAAATGGAAGTGAAATAGAATTAAAGCGCAAGTGAAATAGACTTGAAGTGGAACTAGAAGTGGAAGTGAAGTAAAATTGATATAAAATGAAAGTGAAGTGGATTTGAAGTAGACTTGAAATAGAATGAAAGTTATGTGAACTTGAACTAGACTTAAAGTTGAAATTAAGAGAAAGGGAAGTGTAAATGAAGTTGAAATGAAGTGAAAATGAAATGGAATTAAAGTGCAAGTAAAATGGACTTAATGTGAAAGTAGAAATGGAAGTGAATTAGATGTGAATTAAAGTGGAAATTAAATGGAAATGAAAGTGAAGTGGAATTGAAGTGAACTTGAAGTTGAAATGAAGAGAAAGTGAAGTTAAAATGAAGTGGAAATAAATAGAATTAAGATAGAATTAAAGTGAAAGTGAAATGGACTTGAGGTGGAAGTAAAGGTAGAAGAGAAGGAAAAATGAAGTGGAAATGAAATGGAATGAAGAGGAAGTGAAGTGGAAATAAGGTGAAAGTGAAATGGAATTAAAGTGCGTGTAAAATAGACTTTAGGTGGAAGTAGAAATTGAAGTGAATTCGAAGTGAAGTGAAAATGAAGTTGAAATGAAGTGGAAATGGAATAGAAGTAAAGTGGACCTGAAATGGAATGAAAGTGAAGTGAACTTGGAAGTGGGCTGGAAGTTAAAATGAAGATGAGGTGAAGTCGAAATGAAGTGGAAATGAAATAGAAGTGAAATAGAATTTAAGTTCAAGTGAAATGGACTTGAGATGGAAGTAAAAGTGGAAGTGAATTGGAAGTGAAGTGTAAATGAAGTAAAAATGAAATAGAAGTAAAGTGGACTTGAAGTGGACTTGAAGTTGAAATGAAGAGGAAGTGAAGTCCAAATGAAGTGGAAATGAAATCGAAGTGAAATAGAATTAAAGTGCAAGTGAAATGGATTTAAGCTGGAAGTAAAAGTGGAAGTGAATTGGAAGTGAAGTGGAAATGAAGTAAAAATGAAATAGAAGTAAAGTGGACTTGAAATGAAATGAAACTGAAGTGTAATGAAGTAGAAATATAATGGAAGTGAAGTGTAAGTGAAGTGTAAGTGAAGTGTAAGTGAAGTGTAAGTGAAGTAAAAATTAAGTAGAATTGATGTCCCAGTGCTAAAATCTGCTATTATTTCATTAAAAAGTTCAGTTGAGAGTATATAAAAGAGGATCACACCAGCATAGCTTATTCTATCTTTGAGACATGAGAAAGTGGGCTTCTATCCGTAAGAGGCACTTTATCCTAACGTATTATAGTTTTAAATAAATATTTTTATCCAAAATATCAAGTTTAACTAAATTTAACTGTCGAAGTAAAAGACATCAATGAGTTAAAGTGATTACTCTACAAATATCTTGTTTAAAGTCAATAAAACATAAATGAAAAAAAGTCTATGTCTATTTTCCAAGCATTGTCTATGTCAAGGTAAATAGAACGTTTAACTCAAAATGAGAATGACATTAGACAAAAATAATAGTACAAGTCTCTCACAATATAATTATCTTCTTTATGATATAACCCACAATTACAAGAAAAATGTATTTTATTGTGAGGAACATAATATATTATTAAATCATTACATGATAATAAAAATTGGTTTAAGACAACTAGAAGATCTTTTGTGAACAGAAAATGTAGCAACGAGAAAAAATAAACAGTAAATGCAATTTAAATTATTACATAGATTAATTATGAATTATTTTTTGTTCGATCCTAGAATATTTTTATCAGATTTTTGAAGGTACAGAATCGCAATGGTTCAAGTTTTATAATTCAATACTTATAATGTATTAATATCTAAATATTTCAGTCTTAAAGTCTCAGTGTTTCATTGTCTCAAAAAATCAAATCTTAATATCTCTAATCTCAAATTATGACTTATAAATCAAGTCTCAACTCTCAATGTCTCAATGTATGCAAGTCTCAATTTTCAATGTCTAAAGTCTCAATATTTTAGATATCAGTCACTGAAGTTTCAATGTCTCAATTCCTAAAGTCTCAATAGAAAAACCTATTTATACAATAAGAAGTCGAAATTTCAGAATTAAGATTTGACACATCGAAACTTGAAACATTGTTACTTGAGACTTTGAGACCGGACTGAGATTTAAGACATTTAAATTTGCGAATTTAAGACTCAAAACTTAAACACGTTGAGAATTTTATGTTTAAGTTATAAGACGCAAGATTTCAAAAAATGTCTCAAGTCTCAACACCTTTATTTTTTTAAAGCTAAAAACCTAGAGACAATTAATTGAGAAGTTGATATTTATCCTTAAAGGTTTATTGTTTTAAACATGAGTGTCTTAGATCTCACTATCAATGTCTCAAATTCCAATTTTTTAGTTCTTAATTTCTTAACTCTCATAAGTTATAACTTAAATCGGAACCTCTCAATGTTTTAGGATTTAGAAACTAAAGATCTCAAAATCCAAGTATCATAAGTCTCAATGCCTCAAATCTAAATGTCTCAAGTTTTAATGTCTCAATTCTCAAAGTCTTAAACTTAAGCTCTCAATTTCTTAACGTTTCAAGTCTCAATGCAACAAGTCTCAAATCTAAATGTCTCAATGCTGGTCTTGAGTTTTAATGTCTCAAGTCTCCTAAGTCTCAATTTCTTAATATCTTAAAGTCTTAAAATCTGAAATAATCATGTTTACAATCTGAATGTCTCAAAATCTCAATCTCTCAAGACATTATGTCTTAATTCTTGAAAAAACATCTCAAATCTAAGTATCTTAAGTTTCAGTATCTGAAATTGAATGTCTCAAGTTATATGTAACAATTCTCAATGTCTTTTTAATGTCTCATAATTTAAATCTCAAAATCTTAAGCTCTTAATTTCTTAACGTTTAAAGTCTCAACGTATCGACTCTTAATGTAAAAAGTCTCAAATCTAAAAGTCTTAATTTGTTAATACCTTAAAGTCTCAAAATTTGAAGTGTGAATGTTTAAAATCTAAATGTCTCAACATCTCAATGTCTCAAGCCTTTATGCCTTAATTCTTAAAAGTCTTAAAGACTCAAATCTCAATTTTTCAAGTCGCAATTTTACAAGCTTCATTTTTTAAGTCTCAATTTTCAGTTTTCAATATATCAATTCTCAATGCCACAATGCCTCAATAAGAATATTATTTTTTTTTATAAGTAAATAATGATTTGCTTTCTTCTAGGTGAAATGGCAGTTATGTATCTTTTCATGAGATACCGATTCAATTGGGACGAAGTGAAGTTCAGCATGTTTTCTACTTACAGTATGGTGACTAATCTCATAGGTAAGAAAAATTCGATCCTAAGGTTAAAAATTTCTAAAATCATAAACTATATCGAAATGAGACTAATTAAACAAAATTATAAAATAATCTACATTGAAAAAAGTATCAATTATAGATAATACTCGACATAGATATCTTGACCAGAACGGCATTAAAACTTTCTTACTTAAATGCTTTGTCCTCGGATTTCATTGTTTTTGTAAAAATATTTAAAAAACAAAAAAAATTTGTAAAAAGTGAACTTATCTATAATTATGCAATGTTGGTATTATTAGATTTAATGTTTTTGTTTCGTGAGCTAAAAATTGTTATTTTTAACTTATCAGTTTATAAGTTTTATAATTAACTTATAATTTTTTACCTTTCTGTAGTTATTTTTATTCCCCATTTAATAACTGTTTTCTTCAATTTACAATTTCACTTTCACTTTTTTGTCATTTTTCTTTCTTCTCTAATCAGTTGTATTCAATTCCTAGCTATTATTACAATTTCTAGTATTATTAATTTGCCTTTTTAGTTTTTTTTTAAGTTCAATGAAATTTTACTTCACATTGAAAATTGCGATGTTCAGGGGTGCCATTTTCTTCTAATATAATTTTGTACCTAAGATAATGACAGAAATAAATAAAAAAAAAATTTTTGACGAGTTTAAAATATTTATTTTACAAAGGCAAAATTTTGAAAATTAAACTTCTTCCAAAATTTTTGGTATTTTCCATAGCCAATTTTTTCTGCGCTTTTTGAAAGATTCTCTACAAATTTATCGCATAGATTTAAAAAGTATAAAATTATCACAAAAATACAAATATTTAAAAAATTTAAAAAAGTCAACATTTTTTTTTATCATTTTGTAATAATATCTTAATTCTTGATCCAAAATAAGAACAAAAAAAAAACTAAAATGGGTTTAATTTTAATTGACACTGAATTTAAATATTTTACTTCTACAATTTTATTATTTTCTATACTTTTAGTGATGTTTTAAATTTCTAGATCTGGTTATTTTCATTATTTTCTATATTTTTAGTTATTTTTTAAACTTTCTGATTCTAGTTATTTTCACGATTTTCTATAATTTTAGTTGTTTTATAAAATTTCTAGTCACTTTCTGGTAATCTTACATTTCTTTTTCCTTTATTTTTTTATCTTCTTGTTATTTTATTGAATTTTTAGAAACTTTTTTTTAACTACTACTTATTATTTTACTTTCTAGTAATTTTTATTTATCTATAATTTATCATCTTTTTCTAATGTCTAAATATTTTCTCCTTTCTATTTATGTTTGTTAATTTTTCCAATTAATTTATTTTTAATTTTTAATTCTTCGTTCATATTTTAGTTTTTTCTTTATACGGAGTTCTTATTTAAAACTTGTAGTAACTTTTCATAAATTTCTATTTATTTTCTTCACTTTATAGTAACTTGCAGATTTTCTAGTAATTTTTTTATTTTAAAGTTTTTTTTCTCTAATTACTTGTTATTTTTATTTTTTAGTAGGTATACTAAAATTTATTTATATAAATTATATTTATTTATAATTATATATATATATATATTATATGAATATATAATTATATTTATTTATTCATATATTTATTTTTCGACTTATCAGCTATTTTTCATTACGTTCGAATTATTTGTTTTTAATATCAAGATTTTTGTCACATTACAGTTGCTGTTTTATAACAACTTGTTTTTCGTTAAGTTTTAATTATTCTTTTGCCTGCTCTAGTAATTAGTTTCCAATATTTCAAATGCTTAATAATTTTAATAATATTTATTCACTTTTCAGATTTTCTCATTATTTCCAAGTTCCTTTCTTTAATTTATGTTTTTTTTTTATAACTTTTAGCTTTAGTTATTTTTTCATTTTTTGTTGTGTTATTTTTAAATCATATTCTTACTTCATAATTATTTCTATTTTCAATTTCTGTATTTTTCAACTTTATAGTCTTTCCCGTCTAGTTATTTTTCATAAATTTCAAACATTTTTACTCTTTAATAATTTTTCTTTTTTTTAGCTGTTTTTCTCTTTCTAAGGATAAATATAAATAATTTACTAAAAATAATAACAATACTAATAATAACAATAATAATGTATTTTTTCCGTAAAATCATAGACTAATTTCATTTTCTTTATTATTGTTAAGAATATTAAAAACATACGTATATTAGAAAAAAATTCTTTAAACAGATAAAGCCTGATAATTCTGAACTTGAGAGAAATTTGAAAAATTTTTATAGGAACTGCGATATCAGTTGGAGTCTTCAGTCACGTTTTAAAAATTGATGACGCCGTTGTGGGTATTATGAGCTGCATGAGCAAGATATTATCAAGCTTCGTTTACGCATTTGCAACCACGAACACCTTAATTTATCTCGGTTTGTTTCTTCATCAATAAAATTACAAAAATTTAAAAAATCTTAATACAAACTCAATGCCACGAGTTTATTTAATATATTCTTTTATAATTTTTAATTTCCTTCATTTTTAAGCTCCTCTTGTTGAAATTGTGAATGGGACCTCTTTTATTGCGATGCGGTCAATAATGTCAAAACTAGTACCAAACGATGAATTAGGTAAGTTGTGAAACATAAACATTATATATGATTTATATTAACATTATTATATGATTAATAAATTCCTATGAATTAATAAACATTATAGTTAATTAAAATAATTAATAATAACGCACGACAAGCATCATAAGCTAATTAAAAATTAAGTCAAAAATAAATAAGCTATTTTTTCGGCTAGGTTAGGAAGCTTTAGGCATCGTTCGGGAGTTTTCGGCTACTTTCGTAAGCATTCGGCATCGTTCGGAATCTTTCGGGGACGATCGGAAGTACTCGGCTCCAATCGACAACTCTCGGTACCGCTCGAGAATTCTCGGCTTCATTCGGAAACATTCGAGTTCTCTCGTCGAGAACCGAAAACTCACAGCTACTGACTGTGACCGACGGATGGACGGACAGACACCAAAGTCTCGTTAAAAAAAGTTACAGACATTGGCCACGAAATTTAATTGGATTCACTTGGAACTTGTTACTTTTTGATGTGGATTATTAGGATCGCCTATAAATTTTTTCAAGCGAATCCAATTAATTTTTGAAAATTTCGTCACATATACAAAATTCACCATTTTGAATTTTTTCAGTAATTTTTTAATTAGAATTTGGTTAAATTGATAATCTTAATGTAATTTCTTTGACTTTTAGGTAAAGTGAACTCGTTATTTGGAGTATGCGAATCTTTGATGCCTCTTCTTTATGGGCCCATGTACAGTTTTGTCTACCGATCGACTATGGAGACATTTCCAGGAGCTTTCTTCATACTTGGAGGAATTCTCACTTCACCTGCCGTTTTTGCCTTTTTGTGAGTACAGTTTTTTTTCTATTAATTAAAAAAAAAACGCTCAAGAAACTTCAGGAGACATTTTTTAAATAATGATAATTTACCTTTCTCATAAATGTTTAGATCTTGTCTTATTTCTTACTTTTATAAAAAAAAAACAATTAACACGAATTTCGAAAAATCCATAATTTTTTTTTATTTCTAAGAATTTTCTTTATTTTCTTTTTTAAATACATCTTTATTACATTATAGTTCCAAACAAGTCTCAGATAGTTTTGAATCAGTTTTAAACAGTTTTAAACTACTATCAAACATTTTTAAACTGGTCTTAAACATTTTTGAACCAATTGAAAACAGTTTCGAAGTAGTTTTAAATAGTTGTTAATTTGTTAATTTCGAACTTATTTGAAAGAGTGTCGATCTTGTTTCAAACTATTTTCAAGCAATTCCAAACTAGTCTCAAACAGCTTCGAACAAGTTTAAAACTATTTTCAAACAATTCTAAACTAGTTTCAAATAGTTTAAAAACAAGTTAAAAAAAGTTAAAAACTAGTTTGTATACGAATTCAAACATTTTTGAACAAGTTTCGAACTATTCTTAAATAGTTACCAACTATTCACAAACTGTTTGGAACTAGCTTTAAAAAGTTTTGAATTAGGTCGAACAGTTTTAAACTAGTTCGGAACAAGCGCGAATATGTATGAAAAATTTTAAACTAATTTCAGAAAGTTCAAAACTAGTTTCAAATAGTTTCAAACTAATTCCAGATTATCTTGAATTTGTTCCGAAATATTTTAAAACCGCTTAAAACTAGTTTAAGATAGTTTTGAACATGTTTCAAACTATTTTCAAGCAGTTACAAACAAGTTTAAAACTATTTTCAAACAATTCTAAACTAATTTCAAATAGTTGAAAAATGAGTTTTAAATAGTTCAAAACTAGTTTATATACAAATTCAAACATTTTTGAACAAGTTTCGAACTATTCTTAAATAGTTACCAACTATTCACAAACTGTTTTTAAATATCTTTGAACAATTTTTAGTTAGTCCGAACAGTTTTCAACTAGTTCAGAACAAGTTCTATGCAGTTTAAATTTATTTAAACTATTTTCAAACAGTTTCAAACTCGTCTCAAATAGTTTCGAAGAATTTTTAAAATAGTCTTGAATTTGTTCCGATATATTTTAAAACCGCTCAAAACTAGTTTCGGACAGTTTTGAACTTGTTTCAGACTATTTTCAAAAAATTCCAAACTAATTTCAAATAGTGGAAAAACTAGTTTCAAACAGTTTGAAGTTTAGAACTATATTCAACCATTTTTGAACTAGTTCCGAACTAGTTTTAAATAGTTTGAAAATTTTCTCAAACTGTTTTAAACTAGTTTTTAACAATTTTGAATTAGTCTCAACAGTTTTGAACGAGTTCAGAACAAATTCAAAAGCAGTTTAAATTTGTTTAAACTATTTTCAAACAGTTTTAAAATCGTCTCAAATAGGTTCGAACAATTTTTAAAATAGTTTTGAACTAGTTTTATGCCATATCAAACTAAGTCTCAAACAATTTCGAACAAATTTAAAACTAATTTCAAACACTTTCAAACCAGCTTTAAATAGTTTTAAAATAATTCTAGATAGTCTTGAATTTGTTCCGAAAAAATTTAAAACTGCTTAAAACTAGTTTCGGACAGTTTTGAACTGGTTTCAGACTATTTTTATACAATTCTAAACTAATTTCAAATAGTTGAAAAACTAGTTCCAAATAGTTTGAAACTAGTTTAGAACTAAATTCAAACATTTTTTAACTAGTTCTAAACTAGTCTTAAATAGTTTCAAACTATTCACAAACTGTTTTGAACTAGCTTTAAACAATTTTGAATTAGTCTGAACAGTTTTGAACTAGTTCAAAACAAGCTCGAATAAGTATGACATTTTTTAAACTAATTTCAAACAGTTTCAAACTAGCTTCAAATAGTTTCAAACTAATTCAAGATAATCTTGAATTTGTTCCGAAATATTTTAAAACCGCTTAAAACTAGTTTAAGATAGTTTTGAACATGTTTCAAACTATTTTGAAACAGTTTTGAACAAGTTTATAACTATTTTCAAAAAATTCCAAACTAATTTCAAATAGTTGAAAAAATAGTTTCAAACGGTTTGAAGTTTAGAACTTAATTCAAACATTTAAGAACTAGTTCCTAACTAGTCTTAAATAGTTTTAAACTATTCACAAACTGTTTTGAAGTCACTTTAAACAATTTTGAATTAGTCCGAACAGTTTTGTACTAGTTCAGAACAAGTTCAGTTTAAGTTGATTTAAACTAATTTCAAACAGTTTTAAAGTCTTCTCAAGCAGTTTCGAACAAGTTTAAAACTATTATTAAACGGTTCCAAACTAATTTCAAACAGTTGAAAAAATAGTTACAAACAGTTTGAAAGTAGTTTAGAGCCAAATTCAAACATTTTTAAACTTGTCCTAAATAGTTTCAAATTAATTCCAGATAGCCTTGGATTTGTTCCGACATATTTTAAAATTCTTGTAACTTGTTTCGAACATTTTTGAACAATTATTTTTTATGAAATTTATTTTTCAATTAATTTTCATTTAATTTTCGTCTTTCTCAATTATTTCTTGATTTATTTTCGATTTTTTTTATTATTTATTTCAAATTCTAGTTATTTTTTTCAATTTTCAATTATTATTTTCATCATTCTGCAGTTATTTTCTTTTATTACAAATATTACATGTTGTAATTGTTTCAACTATTTTTAACAAACTAACATTATTTACTTCGATTTTTAATTATTTTTATTACTTTGCAAATATTTTCTCGGATTTTTTATTACTTTCATTATTTTTCAATTAATTTCCTAGATTTTAGAATATTTTTCTCAAATTTTAATAATTTTCTTTAAATTTCAATTATTATTGTTATAATTTTGCAATCAATTTCTTCAAATTTCTCTTCAATTTCTTCTTCCTGAATTAAATTCCTAAATTTTCAATTAATTTTTTTTTCAATTTTCATTTTTTGCAATTATTTTCTCCACCTTTTAATTAGATATATTAATTATTTTTCAATTGATTTCCTAAATTTTCACCTATTATCTCAAATCTAATTTAATGTATTCACTTTTTAATGTTTTAATCATTCTTCAATCATTTTTCTCAAATTTCAATCAAGTTCGACAATTTTTAATTTTTTTTATTTTGTAATTATTTTCACAAATTTTATATTATTTTAATTATTATTTTTCTCAAATTCCTATTACTTTCTTCAATTTTGAATTATTTCTATCATTTTCAATTATTTTTCAATTAATTTTCTAATTTTTTTTTTATAATTTATCTGTAATTCCAGTTATGTTTTCATTTTCAATTATTTTCATAACTCTGTAGTTATTTTCTTTTATTACAAATATTATATGTTGTAATTTTTTCAATTATTTTTAACAAACTAAAATTATTGTCTTCAATTTTTTATTATTTTTATTACTTTGCAAATATTTTCTAGGATTTTTTATTACTTTCATTATTTTTCAATTAATTTCCTAGATTTTAGAATATTTTTCTCAAATTTTAATAATTTTCTTCAATTTTCAATTATTATTGTCATCATTTTGCAATCAATTTCTCCAATTTTTAGTTATTCTGAAATTGCATTCCTCAATTAAATTCCTAAATTTTCAATTATTTATCTCATTTTTCAATTATATTTTTCGATTTTAATTTTTTGTTATATTTTTGCAATTATTTTGTCCACCTTTTAATTAGATATATTGATTAGTTGGCAATTAATATCCTAAATTTCCATTTATTATCTCAAATCAAAGTTATTCCACTTTTCAATGTTTTAATTATTTTTCAATTATTTTTCTCAAATTTCAATCAAGTTCGTCAATTTTTAAGTTTTTTTTTTTTTTTTAATTTGTAATCATTTTTACAAATTTTATATTATTTTGATTATTTGTTTATTAATTCCGAAAATTTACTCAAAATCAAATAAATTGTCAACTTTTGCGTTACTATAATTACGATAATTAAGAAACTCTTTAATTTAATATTGTTTTATTTCTCTTCTCCCCCCCCCCCCTCGCCCCAATATTAAGTGTGCAGATGGCAAAAATTCACAAGTTTGCTAAGAACATTATATAAGTACATAGTTAATTTTTTTTTTAATGATGTTTTCAAAGCTAAAGTTTTAAATCATCCAATACAACTGCTGCTCGTAAAAAATAAGTTTTTTCGTTAAACTTGCATAATACTGGTTGGAAAAATAGAATATTTTACGAATTTTTATCTTCTTCAGAGAAAAATAATGTCAACAGTAAATTAAAAAAGCATTAAAGCACAGTCATAACAATGGTAGTGCATATATATATATATATATATATATGCACATAATATTCATAATATATATATATATATATATATATGCACATAGTATTCATAATATATATATATATATTATGAAAAGTCCCAGGATGTTGTTAGTTTAATGCTTATTAGATAGTTTAATGATTTTAAAAAATCGTAAAAATATAAGCTATTCTAGGTTTTAGGTTATAAAAGGAAATAGCATAACTTTTAATTTCTTTTGAACATATCTTTTCAACGTAAATTCTGTTTTAATTTTTTTTATAATATGTTATTTATCGGAAAAAAATCAATATGAAGAAAATTAATGGAAGTATTAATAATTAATTAAGTATAAAATTGATGAATAATCATAATTAAATAATAATAATCTCCGTAAACTCCTGAAGTTAGTATATATTTATATATTTATTTATCTTTTTCTGTCCACGTTTTTAAGTCTGAAGTGAAGTTAGTTAGTATTAATATTTATTCATCTTTTTCTGTCCACGTTTTAAAATCCAGAGTGAAGTTAGTCCCTGTTATTTTATTTTGTTGTGCTGGTTTTTAATTGTCATTTGTGTAAAAAAAAAAGTTTCGAAAAATGCTTTAAAAATTTATTATGGTTTTTGAAGAAGTTAAAAATATATACACATGCAATTAATTTTTCTAAATTTTCAGTAATTATCTCAAATTTAGATTATTGTCATCAATTTTCCATTATATAACGATTTTTTAATTATTTTCTTTTGCTTAAAAATAAATTCTGCAATTTTTCTTGATTTTCATCAATTGATAATTATATTCATTATTTTGCCATTACTTTTAAAAATTTCAATTATTTATCCGATATTGCAATTATTCTCATCAATTTTCGTTATTTCTGCAATTATTTAATTATTCTCTTTAATTAAAATGTTTTAAGTAATTTTGTAATTATTATTTTTTTCTAAACATATACTCCATGATTTTTTCAGTTATTTCACTCAAATTTTATTGAATGTTTTCAATTTTTCATATTTAAATTATTTTCATCATAATTCAATTTTCTTTCTCAATCTTAAATTATTTTCAGCATATTTCAATTATTTTTTTCAATTTTGAATTAATTTTATCATTTTTCAATTATTTTTCCCGATTGTTAATTATTATTTTCTAAGATTTTTAAGTATTTTTCTGAAAATTTAAATATTTTCTTCAATTTCTAATTATTTTCATTTGTTTTCTTAATTTCCAAATCTTTTTATCAATTATCATAAATTTAATTTATTTTTAGCTTTTTTCAATTCTTTTCTCCAATTTTAAGTATTTTTATTAGATTTCAATTAATTTTCTCAATTTTCAGTTTTTATCTCAAATTTAGATTATTGTCTTATATTTTTAATTTTTTAAACGTCTTTCAATTATTTTCTTTTACTTAAAAACAAATTCTGTAATTTTATATTATTTTCTCCGCTTTTTAATTATTTTCATTCTTTTGGCTTAATTTTCAAAAATTCAATTGTATATCTGAAATTTCATTTATTACTTTCATCAATTTTCGATTATTTCTGCGATTTTTTAATTCTTCTCTTTAATTAAAATTTTTAAGTAAGTTTGTAATTATTTTCCTTTTTTAAACATGTATTCTACGATTTTTTCAACTATTTCTCTCAGCTTTTATTGAATGTTTTCAATCTTTCATATTTAAATTATTTTCATCATAAATTTAAATTATTTTCATCATATATTTGAATTATTTTTTCAATTTTAGATTCTTTTTTTCGTATTTCAATTATTTTCCTTGATTGTTAATTAATATTCTCATTTTCTAAAATTATTTTCTAAATTTTTAAGTATTTTTCTAAAATTTCAATTATTTTCTTCAATTTTTAATTATTTTCATTTGTTTTTTTAAATTTCAAATCTTTTTATCAATTATCGTAAATTTCAATTATGTTTAGCTTTCTTCCAAACTTTTCTCCAATTTTTAGTTTCTCTCATTTTATAAAATTCATTTCTAAATTTTTTTAAAGTATTTTCCTCAAATTTCTATTATTACTATTATTTCAATGATTTTCATCAAGTTTCAAATAAAAAACATTTTTCAATTATTTTCTCCATTTTTTAGTATTTTTATTAGATTTCAATTAATTTTCTCAATTTTCAGTTTTTATCTCAAATTTAGATTATTGTCTTATATTTTTAATTTTTTAAACGTCTTTCAATTATTTTCTTTTACTTAAAAACAAATTCTGTAATTTTATATTATTTTCTCCGCTTTTTAATTATTTTCATTCTTTTGGCTTAATTTTCAAAAATTCAATTGTATATCTGAAATTTCATTTATTACTTTCATCAATTTTCGATTATTTCTGCGATTTTTTAATTCTTCTCTTTAATTAAAATTTTTAAGTAAGTTTGTAATTATTTTCCTTTTTTAAACATATATTTTACGATTTTTTTAACTATTTCTCTCAGCTTTTATTGAATGTTTTCAATCTTTCATATTTAAATTATTTTCATCATATATTTGAATTATTTTTTCAATTTTAGATTCTTTTTTTCGTATTTCAATTATTTTCCTTGATTGTTAATTATTATTCTCTTTTTCCAAATCTTTTTATCAATTATCGTAAATTTCAATTATTTTTAGCTTTCTTCCAAACTTTACTCGAATTTTTAGTTTTTCTCATTTTATAAATTTAATTTCTAAATTTTGTTAAAGTATTTTCCTCAAATTTCAATTATTTTCTTCAATTTTTAATTATTTTCATTTGTTTTTTTAATTTTCAAATCTTTTTATCAATTATCGTAAATTTCAATTATTTTTAGCTTTCTTCCAAACTTTACTCGAATTTTTAGTTTTTCTCATTTTATAAATTTAATTTCTAAATTTTTTTAAAGTATTTTCCTCAAATTTCTATTATTTTCTTCAATTTTTAATTATTTTTATTTGTTTTCATAATTTCCAAAAAGTTTTATTAATTATCGTAAATTTCAATTATTTTTAGCATTCTTCCAGTTTTTTCTCCAATTTTTAGTTATTCTCATTTTCTAAAATTATTTTCTAAGATTTTTAAGAATTTTTCCAAAATTTCAATCGTTTGTATCATATTTTAATTATTTTCGTCAAGTTTTAAAATTTAAAAACACATTTCAATTGTTTTCCAAAATTCGTTTTCTTCCATTTTTAATTCTTTACATTTGTTTTATAATTTTAAAAATTGTTAACTATTTATCTGACTTTTTAATTCTTTCATTATTTATATTATTTTTTATATTATTTTCTTCAATTTTTAATTACTTTCGTTTTTTTTTCTCATCTTTTTTGTAATTGCGAAAAAGTTTTTACTTACCGTCAACTGGGGCTATTTTGTGCACAAAACCGCTCTTTTTTCACTCTATGCTTTGTTAAAATTCAGAATTTGAAAAAATAAAGAATTGAACTTTTCAGTTATGTTGTAGACATCCTTCTGAAGGTGTCCTATGAGTTAGCCGACAAGAAAAAATTTTTTGTCTGAGTTATAGAAACTCAAAGTTGTGCACAAAGTAGCCCCACGGATGGGGCTATTTTGTGCATCAAAGTTTGTTTATTTATAAAGATGGGTAAAAAAATTTTTTTACTGTTTTTACTGTATGAAGTATTTTTTCTAGATATTCTAGAGTGTAATAAATAAAAACAAAGTTAAAAATATTTTTTTTTTGTAGTAATTATTTAACTAATTTGAAAGTAAAACTTTGAAATTTTACAAAAATGGAGATTTACAAAAAAAGTTATTTTTTCAAGTAAATCTTACTTAATAAAACTTCTACTACATTTCATGAGTTATTTTAAGAAAAAAAGTTACAAAATTAACTTGAAAAGCATGTAATTATTAAAGTTACATTTTTGAGGTTTTTCAGGCACCGTGTGTAAATTTTAAATTTTATGCTTATTTCTCGGTTTTTATAACAAAAATAAAACAATTATGTTCTAAAACTAAATTATAAAGTATTTTTTATTAACTACAAAACCAATTTTTGAAAAATAATTGATTTTAAAGGATGCACAAAATAAACTACCAAATTCTGATTTTTTAGTTTTTTACACTTTTTTCTTAAAATATGCAATAAAAAGTTAGCGCATCACGTATACACCATCACAACTAAATTGTCAACAAGTATTATTAATAGTTTTAAAAACACTTTTAAACTTCCGGAGATCTAAACAGAATTTTGAGACCTTTGAAAATTTTCAGCTCGATTTTCACGACTTTACGATTTTTTTTCTGATTTGTGATAAAGAATTAAGTAATTTCATTTAGTACTCTCTGTAGTCTATATATCAGAAAATATTTATACCAAATAGCAAACTTAAACAACTATATATAAAGATTTTATTCATTAAAAACCTCGCGTGCACAAAATAGCCCAACTTGACGGTATTTCTCTTTAATTAAAACTTGTTCTGTTCAGTTTTAAATTATTTTTTCCATTTTTCATTTATTTTGTCTAATTTTTAATTATTTTCTTTTATTTCAATAAACTTCTGAAAGTTTTAAGTATTTTTCTGAAATTTTGTTTAATTTTCCTTTATTTAAAATATTTTATGTAATTTGTTTAATCATTTTCTCAAATTTTAAATATTTTTTTTAATTTTAATTTATTTATCTCAATTTCTAACAATGTTTTTTCAATTTTCAATTATTTTCTCTAATTTTTCATTATTCAATTTTGTTTTAACTTACTTTTAAGATTCTCAAGTATTTTTCTCAAATTTTAATTATTTTCTTTATGATTAAAACATTTTTATGATTATTTAAATTACTTTCCTCAATTTTTAATTGATTTCATTTTTCTTTTCAATTAATTTGAAAAATTTGCAATTATTTTGTTTAATTTCAATTATTTTTCGCAATTCTTTTTAATTCTAAAATATTATAAATTTTATCCTTAATAAATATTCAATTTATTTATATTAATTGATTTTTCAATATTATATTTAAAATATTTATTTCTTCTTACTAGATAAATAGTATTTACCGATTTTTTATATTTATCATTGTATTTTATAATTTTTAAAATGTAGGAAAAACTAATCGCTCGCTTGCGCGCGTTTTATTTTACTAGTAAATATAATAATGATAATAATAATAATAATAATGTACAGATGGCTGTATAAGGAACACAGACAAGACAAAATAAGATTGGAAAGGAAGGAAGCAGCAGAAAAACTGGACAAAGGTGACAATAATTTGGAGAATAATCTATCAATGACAAAAATTACAAATGAAAGCGAAAAGGCAGGCATTGAAAATCCGGCCTTTGAATCTGAAAAGCTGTGACTTCATTCTAAATTCAACATTTTACGTAACGATGACCGAATGGACGATATAAACACGGAAAGAAGCGCTTTTCGTAATAATGTCCTGTTTGCTAAATAATTGAAATGCGAAGGTCATCATTCATCAGATCCGAATTCCATTCAGAGAATGGAATTTTCGGAAAATCATCATATTTTTTCTCTTTGTGTAAAGATCCACTAAGATAAAAAAAAAAATAATTGTCTATTTTTAAATTTAGTATTTTTGTAGCAATCTGACAAAAGTATTACAATTTTACGACCCGCTAATAATTCTGTGTTGATGTTTTTTTATAAAATAAATTTTGTGAAAAAATGTATTTCTTGAGCGAAATTTATTGTAAGTATATCTGGAGTTGAAAAATTTATATATATGATCAGAAATTAAGGATAAATTGTAAATATGTTGTTTTAGTTATACATCAAAATGACGTCAAGTATGTTATTCAAATGTAGAGACTATGTCAAAATACTGATATTTGAAAATCAGCATAATTAGAAACTGTTTTGCACTATTGTTTTTAAAGAATAGAATATTTTTTCACCTGAATTAAGAAATAGGCAGAATATTGTTGTTTTATATAAATTCTTGATTAAGCTAAGTATAATTTGCATTTTACTCACACGAAAAATAATAAAATGTACAATTAAAGAGTTAATTTTTATACGTATATTATTATGTTACTGAAGTTTTCGACTCGTGAAAATAACATAAGGATATTAACGAGGAATGTATCATCAAATTGCAAAAATATTACATGAAAATATGAGTTTTCTATCTCAAAAATCAAAATCCATTTGGACTAACTTTCTCGTATGTTTCCTCGTAACATTTAGAATTATGAATTTAATAGACGAAAACTAGTTGAAAAGTTATAGCGACCTACAAATGTAACGTAAAGTAGTTTGAATAATTAATATAATGAATAATTATTAATTAATAATATTAAATTGTATCAAAAAATGTCTGCATATCTGAATTTTGTGTTATTTTTGAAATTATGTTTAAATTGTTTAAAGTTTGAATAAGACTGGCTTCTTAAGAACTATCTAAAAAAGTGACAGTTGGCAAAATAATATTTATTGAAAAATCACAACTTTTACTGAAGCCTGTATGATTTAAAAAAGATGTCTCTTACATATTATTTGCCTTTATTGATAGAAGGAAAAATCTAATTTTTTTTTATAAGGGATAAGAATAATTTAATGTAATGTGTACAGCCCAGTACTTAAGTTACTGATAATAAAAATGACCTTTAGGTCAGAGATTACAGTATTACTGTATATGACTCTATAAATAAAGTGTTAAATAAATTTTAATCACGTCTTAGAATATATAAATTGCATGTAATTATTCTAAGTATTATTATGATTTATGATATTGTGACAAGAAAATTGTATTAATAACTTTGACAGATTATAATTTCTATTTTAATTGTGATATAGAGCTAGACTATTAGGAACACTGAAAGTATAATTTTAGTATTTTACAGCATCAATAAATATTATATAAATGTAAAACTGTTTTTATTATAATTTCCAATATCTTAAATATTAATGATTATTCCGAGGTATATTCTTAACAATTATTATTATTTATAAACAATTAGTTATGGATTCAAGTTGATAGAAAAAGCTTTTAAACATCTAAAATATAAGAAAAAGAATTCATATAAAAAATCGGATTAGGTAAATGAATTGCAAATACATAAATTTATTCCAGAGAGCACATGGAAATTTTTATTATAAAATTTATAACATCGTTGATGATATATATAGAGCTTTCTTTATCATTAAAATCTGTGCAAAAGAAAGTGAGAGAAAAAAATTTATGGACAAATTCTGCCCATGCCAGTGATGTTATTTTTCATCACATGCCCTTAATTTTCAACACAGTGAAGAATCAAGAGTAATAAAAATATGAATTCCTTATGCTGTGGTTTTAAACGAGAAATGTAATAACGTTTATAAAATTCTAATCACTCAAAATTAATATAACATTAGAATTCTATTGTACTATTTAAATAAACATTAAAATACATTTAAAACAATTTTTTTTCTAATTATAATACTCCATGTCAGAGCACTATCAACATCGTTAATATACTCCAAATTTATTTTCTTTGACTAGAACTTCAAATGTGTAATACGGCAGCGTGTGAAAAGCGTTGGAAATGATGATTAAAGTTCCACCGTCTCTTATCTAAAAACAGATTTAATCAGTTATGAAGCATTAATTGTCATATTTGATCTCATCACTCTTTTTTCCTTTAGTCTTTATTTTTAAAACAAAATCGTTTAAGAAGATTAAATTGTAGGTCCCAAAAATTAGTGATACATTCTAAACTCCGATTTTAACCTTTTATTTATATACTTATAAATATTTATACCACGGAGTGACATGTAAAAAAATAAATTTCACTTACAGTTCCGATTGCGTAAGTATTTTCAAATTTTGCTCGCCCAATGTAACAATAATTATTATTCTCGCTCATATCCAATTCTCCAAAACAGGGAAGAGCGTTTTGGGGTAAACTGACGTCGTTAAAATTTTTCCATTTCCATGAATAGTTGTATTTTTCTTCTTTATAAAGCACCTATTAAAAAGATATTTTATTACCTACATTATAGAGAAAATTTTAAAAATAAGAACCAGATTGTTAAAATCCTCTTACCTCAAAATTATTCACTCTTAGCGATTGATGCTGCCAATAAATGTATGCTTCATCTGGATTTAATACTTTTGCCACATAATTACTATTCTTATAAAATGCTCTTCCTACATAAAGTGTATTTCTCTGATTTCCGTCAGTAACTTAAAAATAAAATGAAATTATAATATACCTATAAACTTTATTGAACATCAAAAAATAAAAATTTTAAGTTGATGACATATTTTTATACCTTTGACAGCATTCATCTTTAAATTTCTAGCTTGTTGTCTTGGTTTCCAATTACCTACTACAAAAAATACTTTTAATCAAATTATTGACAATAAAAAATATGTTTAATTTCTGCGGGGGCGCTTCACATTTTTGTTCATTGTTTTTTAGTCATTTTATTGTTGTGTCTCTTTTGTAAAGTCTAATCATATAATAAATATTTTTATTTACTGTGCATCATCCTGTTTGCGGGTTTTCTAACGAGGATTTCCACAGGTGACAGAAAAGAAACCTTGTATGAGCAGATTCCTATTACATATACGTACGGTTCATCGAATAGTATCTAAAAAATAAAAATATATATATATAAATATACTCTTACTAACGATTATCATGCAATAAATAAATTAGTTCAACTCTGAAGATGAATTTAGAGATCTTATATATGTGTAAATAATTATATAAATTTAAAGTTTTGAGAAAAGTTTTTTATATCTAATTTCTACCAAAATATATACTCATATTAAAGTTAACATACTCTTCCTATTGTATCTATATTTTCAGAACAAATAGAACGCCCAATAAATGATACGCGTTTCTCAAATGGTAAAGACACAGCATTATCGGGGATACATGTCCCATTCATTTGTTGCCAATCATAATCATAATCATTTTCTTGACATAGTATCTATATAAAGATGTAAAAAAAAATTTGAATCTAGTTGACAATTGAACTTAAAGAATATGTAAAATTATAAAATATTAACGCAAAATTATTCTTTCTATTTTCAACACTTTTAAAAATTTCTGTATTGTGCTTCACATACATAGGCGTAATTATATGGGGACCAAGGTGGGCCCGACCCACCTAAAAAACTCTCTGGCTCACCCTAAAAAAATGAGGATTTAAAATGTATTTGAGATAATAAGGATATTTGTAAATAATAAATGCAAGTTATTTTTGGGAACAATAAAATCTGAGCAACTTTACTCAGTTAAAAAAAAATTAATTGACTTTTTGTCACTCTTTATATATATTTAAATTTCGAAATCTCATCTTCTGATGTCGACAGTAACCTCCAAAACAGTGGCGTAACTTGGATTTGACGCCTTCAAGGCAACAATTTTTAATTGAGGAAAATAAAAGTAATAATTAATGAAAATAAGTTTAAAAAGCAGGTAGGTGTCTACTAATTTCGTCCAACAAAATTCCCAGTTTTTTCCCGGTTTCTGTTCCTATTTTTCCCGTTTTTTTCTCTTGTTGACTTAAAATTTATTTTAAGTATAAATATACCTACAAATGGCTACAAAAATTAAATATTAAACTTTACAAAAAATAATAATTAAGAATTAAAAGAAACAATTAATAATGAAAAGAAATAATTAATAATGGAAAAGAATAATTGAATAATGACAAAAATATTTGACAATTAGAAACAAAATTAAAAAAAAAAGTAAATATTAATCTACAATTGAACAATAATTGAAAAAATTGAACAAAGGTTACTAAATTCAAAGAATGTAATTAAAAATTGGTCAACTAGATAGAAAATCCAAAAAAATAATTTAAAATTCAAGTTAATAATTCAAAATTGAAGAAATAAATTGAAAATTAAATAATGAAATTGAAATCAGAAAAACACAGAATTATTGAATATTAAAAAAAAACAATTGAAAATTGAGAAATAAAATTGAAATTCGAATACAATAATTGAGAATTAAAGAAAATTACTGAACAATTCGATTAAAAAAAGAAAAAAATAATTTATAAAAAAAAAAAAATGGAAAATGACAGGAATTATTTAATATTGAAGAAAACATTAAAAATTGAAGAATAGAATTGTTATTTAAAGAAATTAATTGAGAATTGAAAAAAAAAATTGAACAATTGAACAATTAAATTGAAAATAGGAGAAAATTATTAAAAATTGAAGGAGGTTTTGAAACATGAAATAAATAACTGATAATTGAAAAAAAATAATTGAAAAAAGTCGAGATTACTGAATATTAACACAATCAATTGAAAATTGAACAAAATAATTAAAAATTAAAGAAAATAATTGAAAATTAAAGAAAATAATTAAAAATTTAAGAAAGTACTTTAAAATTAAATACAATATTTGGAAATGGCAGAAAAATTTAGAAATCGACGGAAATAATTGCGAATTGATGAAAATAATTTAAAAATTCTCAATTTAAGTAACAAGTGAAAGAAAAACATAATTTAAAAAAGTTGAGAAATGTTAAATATTGAAGAAAATTGAGAAGAAATTGAAAATTGAAATAAATATGTTAAAATAATTGGAAATTGAAGAAAATAATGGGAAATTGAAGAAAATAATTGGAAGTTAAGAAAAAAATTGGAATTTGAAGAAAATGATTGAGAATTTAAAAAAAATCATTGTAAAAAGCCTAGAGTTATTGAATATTAAAAAAAAATTGAAAATTAAAGAATGGAATTGAATGTCGAAAATTATAATTGAGAATTAAAGAAAATAATTTAAGAATTGAACAATGGGATTGAAAGTAGAAGAAAATTAGCGATTAATTAAAGAAAAAAGAAATTGAACAACCCAGGAATTATAGAATTTGAAAAAAACAATAGAAAATGAAGAATGTAATTGTTATTTGAAGAAATTAATTAAAAATTGTAGAAAATAATTTGAAATTAAAGAAAATGTGATTTTATGAAAATTGTTGAATAATAATTGATGAATTGAATTCAAGTTTCAAAAACATAATTGATAATTGAAAAAAAATATTGAAAAAAGACGAGAATTATTGATCGTAGAAGAAAATAATTGAAAATGGAGGAGTTATTGAGATGTGAAATAAATCAATGATAATTGAAAAAAATAGTTGAAAAAAGTCGAGAATTATTGAATATGAAATTAAATAATTAAAAAATAAAGGAAATAGTTGAGATCTGAAGAAAATAATTAAAAATTGATGAAAATAATTGAAAATTGAAAAAAATAATTAAAAATTGAATCAAATAATTGGCAACTGAAAAAACTAATTTAGAGTTAAAGAAAATAATTAAAAATAGATTAAAATAATTGAAAATCGTAGTAAATATTTCAGAATTAAAGAAATTAATTAGAAATTGATGAAAGTAATTGAAAATTGAAGAAAATAATTGAAAATTGAAGAAAATAGTAGAAAATCGAAGAAATAATTGACAAATTAAGAAATAATGTGAAATTAATGAAAATAATTCAAAATGGAAGAAAATAATTGAAAATTGTAGAAAATAATTGGAAATTGAATAAAATAATTAAATATTTAAAAGAATACGTGAAAATTGAAGACAGAAACTGAAAGTTGAAGAATCTCATTAAAAAATATCAAACATGATTGAAAATTGTACATTTTAATTTAAAATTGTAAAAAATAATTGAATGAAGAGAAAATATACTATAAAAATGACAAAAATAAATAAAATAACTGCAAAATTTTAATTTTAATTAAAAATTCAAAAATTAAATAATTGAAAGCAGAAGAAAATTACCAAAAATTGAAAAAAATTAGTTTAAAAATTAAAAGTGTAATTGAAACTAAAGCAAATTAAACAAATTAAATGAAAATTAAATAAAGAAAATAAAAAACATCACAAAAATTTATACAATGTAAAAAATAATTAAAAATTCAAGTCAAGCAATAAAAATGCCGAAAATAGTTGAAAGAAGAAGAATAATCGAAAATTGAAAAGAAACATTGAAAAATAAGAAAAATAATTCTATTTGAAAACAATAATTTAGAATTGTAAAAGAAATTTTTATTTGTAGAAATTCAGTATAAAATGATCAATATAATAACAAAATATAAATTACGAGTTAAAGTTTAATTGTACAAATAATTGAAGTGACTCATTTAAAAATAGAAAAAGTAATTGAAATATTGTAAACAAAATAGATTTAAAGTGAAGAAAAATATGAGAAATAAAGAAAATAATTGAAAAACGAAGAAATTGCATTTAAACATACTTTTAAAAAATTGAAATTTGAAAATAGTGATTAAAAAGTGACTAGAACAATTGAATTTAAAGCATTAAAATTATAAATTGATGATATTACTGAAAAAATAATTGAAATTTAAAGACTGTAAGATAAAATATACGAAAATGAGAAAAATAATTGAAATTGAAGACAATAGTTTTTTGTAGAAGGAGCCAAAATTCCTAATGAAATTTAAATCAAGAATAAAAATCAAAAAAAGTAATTGAAATTTAAAAAAAATAATTAAAATCTAAAGAGAAAAATTTGACTATGACTAAAAAAACTGAAAATTAGGGAAAATAATTTTAAAAAGAAGGTTATTAAGTAATGACAAAAAAAGTAAATTAAAAAAAAAAAATTCAGAAGAGAAGAAAAAAAAGGATGGTAGAAATTAATTTTAAATAACAAATAAAAAAAAAATTATTGATTACATTTAATTTTAAGAAAATGAGAATAAACTACAAATTGAAGACATTAACTATATAGAGACAAAAATAATTTAAGTTTTTAGGTTACCTAAGAAAATGGAAGATATTTTTGTAAAAATAAGAAGAAAAGTAATGAATTTGATAAAAAATTAAAAGAAATTTCCATTTATTAGAAAATATAAAATACTACAAATATAAGATTAATAAGGACTAAAATTTTAAATAAAATACTGAAAAATTAAGAAAATATTAAAAGTAATTGAAAATTAAAGAAAAATAATCTAAAATACATTCAGAATGTAATTGGAATTTTCGAATCATCTAGAAAACACAATTCTAATTGTTCAAACAATACTGTAAAATCGTTGAAAATAACACGTGCCAAATTTAAAAATTAAAAAATAATCTGAAATTGAATAAACTAATGAATATTTAATACAATACGTGAAAATATCAAACATAATTAAAAATTATACGTTTTTATTTAAAATTATAAAAAAAATAAGAAAAATAATTCGAATTGAAAACAATAATTTAGAATTGTAAAAGAAATTTTTATTTGAAGAAATTCAGTATAAAATGATGAATATAATTAAAAAAATATAAATTACGAGTTAAAGTTTATTTGTACAAATAATTAAAGAAACTTATTTAAAAATAGAAAAAGTAATTGAAATATTGTAAACAAAATAAATTTGATGTAAAGAAGAATATAAGTAATAAAGAAAATAATTGAAAAACGAAGAAATTGCATTTAAACATACTTTTAAAAAATTAAAATTTGAAAATAGTGATTAAAAAGTGACAAGAACAATTGAATTTAAAGGATTAAAATTATAAATTGATGATATTGCTGGCAAAATAATTGAAAATTAAAGACTAAAAGATAAAATATGCGAAAATGAGAAAAAATAATTGAAATTGAAGACAATAGTTTTTTGAAGGAGCCTAAATTCCTAATGAAATTTAAGTCAAGAATAAAAGTCAAAAATTGTAATTGAAAACAAAATGGAAGAAAAAAATTGAAAATTTATTAAGGAAATTTACTAGAAAATGACAAATATAATTGAAGATTGTTTTTTGCAAGCCAAATTTGCGAAAATTGTTAACAAAATTTGTTTTGAATTAAAGATTGTGGAAAATAATTAAAATAACAATAATATTTCAAAATTGAAGAAATCAATTGAATCAATTTGTTGAAAAATGTCAAAAATAATTGAAAATCGGAGTAGGAAAGTGAAAGTTGAGGAAATTCGTTAGAAAATGACAAAAAATAATTGCAAATTATAGTTTCCATGTTAAAATTGATGTATATAATATGTATATACTTTTAGACTTAATTCCTGGACCGGGCCCACCCTTCAAAAATGTTCTAGTTACGCCTATGTTCACATACATATATATATATATGAATTTGAATTTAACATATAATTATATCAAATTCAATATACATGTATATTAGAATCCATCCAACGTTATGAATTCTCAGATACATGTATAGCAAATTTAATAGGGGAGAGGGACCCAAGTTGGACACCCTTTCGTCTTATTGCTGTAGAATCCAAACCAAATAAAATATATTAAAATGTTTTATACCCGATGAAAGTACAATTTATAAGGTAACTTATGGCCACAGAGATAAAATTTTATTTTGAACATAAACATTTTTTAAACCGTTTTTTCTAATTGTTAAAATTGTCGGTCTAAAAAAAAGTGGCCCCAAGATGGACACCTTCTTTTAAAAGTCTCTGAAAATTGTAGTAAATAAAAAATTAACATCGTGTAACAATTCTTAAACTAATTTTTAATCATTTTACGGAATTTATCAAGAAATAACATTTCTAAAAACTTCAATTTAATAGCTTAACAGTAAAAAGTAATAAAATATCGAAAAATATCGATATACCATTTTCTCTAACGTTAACATCACATTTTATGGTGGAAAATAAAAAATTTGAATTAATTGGATCAAAAAATTATTGAAAAAAGTGTAAAATCGAAAATAAGCAAATAAATACATTGAGATTTGAGGCCTGTTCATCTTAGGGTACAAGACACCATTTTTTAATCCCCAGTAAAAAAATATATACGAACACTGAATTAGTAAAATCATTTTAGGATACGATAAATAAAGAATATTATAACGTTAAGTACTCATTCTAAATCATAAATTTAAATAACTTTACCAACTTGAGAAAAAACTGTCACAAAACTTTTTTTAGACACAAAATTACGTGGTATGTGTAAAAGAAAAACAAACTGGTTTTTTTTTCTTTAAATGTGCATCAAAATCTTCATCTATACAAACAACAAAAATGACAAAAAGCATAAGGCGCTGTCACCTTAAACAAAAATTTTATACGAAATGTCCATCTTGGGGCCCTGTCCATCTTGGGGCCCACTCCCCTATATATTATATTAAATGTAGGATAGTTTATATTAAATTTAATATAACTGTATTTTAAATTGAATTTCATATACATGTATATGAAGCACAATACAGAAATTCTTAACAGTGAATGATTAATGATAAGCAAAAAGCATTTAATATATTACTTTAAAACTATCATCTACAGCCTTTCGGTTATTATTCAATACTGTATAAGTTGTGAAATCAATCATTTCTGCAGGGTACCAAGTATTATTGATTAACGTTTTTCCAACAAAAATGGGAAAGTTCTGTTTAAAACCACCTTTAATAAAAATTTTTTATTATTACTTGCATCTTTTTATAAATATAACTTTCTAAATATTCTTTTACCTATAAATGGTCTCAATTCTGAGTTCGAAGAATAAGTTTTCCATTTTGCATCTGTAAACATTTTCTTTGAAATGGTTTCATGACATAGAATTGTTGTTTTGTATATTATTAATCTCCCAATGGGAAATGAACGATTGGCGCAATAATGGACTAATATTGGAAGCCAATTATTGTATCAATACTTGTCATGCTAATAGACAACCAATAAATAAATAAAAAATCAATTATAAGCATGTATATAGACAAATTATTTAGAATCCGATTTTTCTCTTGTCAGCCAATAATGAACCATTGTTGTTTGCCAATGACTGGCAAACCAGTGATCATCCCAATGTTTGACTAATTGTGAAATAAAAAAACATTCTGTTTACAGCTCAATTCAATGAAGAGCAATTTAATAATTCTCCAGTCAAAAGTAGAAAAGCTGGTTATTTTTAAATTAAAATCAAAAAGACGTTATAATTTAAACATTTTAATTAATCTGTACTGTCAAATTATTTTCTTTTATTTGTTTATAATTATATTTATTTACTTCTTTGTTTTATGAGCAACTAAATTGTTTAATGGGCAAGAGAGGAAAATTTGATCAGTATTTTGAATTGAACTTCGCGCCAACCACCAGAGGGAGACAGCTGTCGGAGCGCCTGGATTGACAGCGGGTGCCTAGTCTTATGAGTGCCACTGTGCTCATGGAAATTTTGGATTTTGGTTTATTTGGTTCTAAGAGTGGACTCTAGCTCTTAGAACTGGGAGAGAGGGTTTTGTTTTGGATTTTGGTAAAATTGCACATCTCTTCCCAAGTCATAAATGTATTATTCCGGTGTACAGAATGGCAGCTGCCGGGGCTCCTCAACAACTAGTCTCTTCAATGGTTTTCCAACTCGGCTGACGTACGATCACGTGACTAAAGCCGAAATAACGTGATTGGCTGGAGGAATCGAAGTCAAGAGATGCTGACGGTTCTTCCTCACTCTTGTTCCGAATGTCATATAGTAAAATTAGAAGATACATTGTCCTAAAGTTTTATTTTATATTTTAAATATTTACTTGTTTCGTTAATTATTAAATACCGAAATATGGAAAAAGCTCTGTTGACTATCGTGGAGGAGGTAAACCTTTCCTTTTTTCACACAAAAGAGTTAGTTCTAGATATTTCAGTTTTGAGGTTAGAATCCCGGGATTAGCTTAAATTTCAATTTTCAGTTAATTTAGTGCTTTTTCTCAGTTCTAAACGTTGGATTTTTAATAGATTAAATTTTTCTCGTTTAATTAAACCGAATAGTTCTCATGTTTTATTGTTATTTTCTGAGAAAACTGATTGATTCTTGTGAACTTCCTTAAATTGTGTTGAGTCTTTTCGGATGAAAAATTTAGATTATATCGAGTCAAAACTAGAGAAATTTGTCAAAACTAATTTATGTAAAATGCTTTTTTTTGTTTAATAAATATTATTTGCCGTACTTCAGTCAATTCAGGTAAATTGATCTGATCTTATAATGGCATTTCTAACCTCAAACCCGCAACCTGACTCCCGGAAGTCTTTCATGCTCTTGAGTTATTAAAGTGATAAGTGAAAATAAAATAAATTTGTTTAAATAAGTAAAAATTAAATAAATAATAGAAATTTATGAATTAAACTTTATTTAGCTGGCGCCTTTAATTTTAAAGTCTTAAGTCTCAAATATTTTGTTGATTGTCTCCTTGTCTACTTTTAACTGGGGAATTATTAAATAGCTCTTCATTGACAGCCAACAGTGGTTCATTATTGTCTGCCAAGAAAAAAATCGGATTCTAAATAATTTGGCTTATGCTTATATTGATTTTTTATTTATTTATTGGTTTCCTACTGGCATGACAAAAAAACTGTTGGCTACCAACATTCGCCCATTCTTGCGCCAATCGTAACCATTG
Source organism: Ganaspis brasiliensis (assembly GCA_037103525.1). Lineage (NCBI taxonomy): Eukaryota > Metazoa > Arthropoda > Insecta > Hymenoptera > Figitidae > Ganaspis > Ganaspis brasiliensis. The sequence continues at coordinate 3,803,959 of JAZKLR010000211.1, forward strand.
GCAATTTTTCATTGGGCTCATATGTTGAAAAGTTCTAAAAACTATTTATTTTGTAATCTTCCTAATAGGACTGCGTACGAAACGATACAATATTTTACAGACTATCGTCTCGGTATCGAAAAAAAGAAAAATTAATTGTATTAAACATTTAAATTATTGGTTTTGCAATATTTATGGGTCAAAATACTAATCAACGTGAAGTAGTTTTTTTAAAATTTGATCGAGTCGAGAAAATCGTCGAGATTTTCTTTTATCGTAGTATCGTCTCGGTCTCGTACTTAGCCCTATTCACTAACTTTAATACAAACGAATAAAAAGTAATTTTGTTTTATTTATAATTATTTTTCAACTAACTCAAAATTATTCATATTTGATACGTTACAATTACCTGAAAATGGCAGCTCGGAAGCCAATATCGTAAATAAAATGTACAACTGAAGAATATAGGAACTATTAAACTTGCGTAACTTTTGGCTAAGATATTTTACTGAAATTCATATTTAACATATTAATAGTAATATTAATGTTATTAAAATTATTAATAATATAAAATAAACAGATTTTGTATTACTGTTAAAACTTTTTTCCGTAAATGCTCACCAAACATGTCGAATAAATATACGTATGCTCCACAAAATTTCAGATATATCTTGACGGCTATTTTTGCAAAAAATAATTTCACTTAAGATAAGTTAGAATTTCTGAAACTATTATTATTACATACAAGTTATAATATTTAATAAATAATATTAGTGGCGGATCCAGGGGTGGGGAATATTTTTGTAATATGGTGTTTTATATAAAAAAAGATTTGACAATTTTTATTTTTTAATATTTTAAATTTTTGACATATTAAAAAATTATTATGTTTTAAGAAAACTTAGACTACAGAAGTCTGCAGCTCGTTTCAGGTTAATAGAGATACCAAGGAGTGACTTAGCCTGTCATTTTTTGCATAAAAATGATTTATCATAAAAATGATTTAGTTTGAAACCCATTTGACTTAAATTTGGCATAAATATTTGGCATAAAACTCATCTGTCATAAAAGTCATTCTTTTATATTCATTTATATACTTTTTATATTTATATACTATTTCCAAAGTTGTTTAAAATTATTGTTAAATATTAAAAAATTTTAATATTTACGTACGCCAGGATTTGGAGGAGCATAAGTATTCCCTAAAACTCATTTGGCATAAAAACAATTTTTTTATAAAACCCATTAAGCATAAAACCCGTTTGGTATAAAATACATTTGGCATAAAATGTTTCTAGAACGTTTTAGAAACGTAATTCAACAGCCCCCGTTGATAAAATGTTTGTTGAAAAGCCAGTGGAATAAAATGCTAATTCAAAAGAGCGTGATATATAATTCTTATTCAATTGTTTGTGTTATAAAATGACAACTGATTTTCAGTGCAACAAAACGTTATCTCAGAATAATTATTTTAACACAAATGTCATTATTTTTAACTGCAAATTAACTCATTATTGTATCTAAGATGTAATATATAATAAATAATATGTATCTGATGGTATAAATATAAAAATTACATTTGCATTTGCATACAAAATGAATATTTAATTTTTTTAATATAGCATTTTGTTGCACTGAGAATCAATTGTCATTTTATTACACAAACAATTGAATAAGAATTATATTGCACGATCTTTTGAATTAGCATTTTATTCCACTGGCTTTTCAATAAACATTTTATCAACGGGGGCCGTCGGCTATTATTTACGTTCTTAAAACGTAACAAATAGAGATAAGTTGGAAACGTTTTTAAAAACATTTTGAGAACGTTTTTTCTTTTATGTTCGAGGAACTTTTTAAAAAACCGTTTTTTGAGCATTTTTAAGCCAAAAGTTTGCACACTGGAAATTTGTGATGTTTGTTGCTGCTACTTTCTCGTTATCATAACCACTTAAATTTGTTTTTTAAAAACATTTTGAGATAAGAATGAAAAGGTTGGAGGAAATATTTATAAGAAATGTGAAATAAAGCAAAGAAATAATGATTCTTAATTATTACGAATACCATTTCTGTCCAGTTCTTTTCTATCCAATGAGAGTAGGAAGAATTAAAAAGAAGTTTAATTCAACTCTTTTCAATTCCACTTAAAAAACTTCAGCATCAAAAACATTGTTGGCACAAAAAATTCAAACTCGGATTACTTAGAGATTGATTTTATTGTCGGGCAATATTTCTTAAAGGTATAAATAATCGAACAATAATGCAAATACGTTCACTTCACTAAAATCTACGCGACACATTAAATACACCATTCAATATGAAAAATAATTTTTATAATGAACGACAACATCGTGGAGCAGGCTTAGTAGGCTTATCTTCAACTTAAATTGAAGACACGTGTCTTAATGTGGAAACTTTTATTATTGGGTTTAAACAGAATTATATGGAAGATTTTACGTATATAGAATACTTACACAAAAAGTAAGGCGTGAGTATCGTAAAAATAAAAATCTTATTTTATTTCAAGTTAACTTTAACACATAGAACATACTGTAAAACAATGGAATCTAACGTTTATGAATATTCGAAATGCATAGAATTATAAAATATATTTAAAAATGAATAATCTTTAAAATATATGTGGTATTTAAATCAAAGCTTTTTAACTATTGCGAGTGTTAACCGGTCGAAAAAACTGAATCGCACTAAAACTTTTGACACCATCTGATCTTTCACAAAATCATGGGTGAAGAAATGAATTATTGTATTTGACAATTGTATTTCTAAAACCACTATATAAGCTAAATAATTGCTTAATCCTTGTGTTAGTTTTAGAATTTCGAGTAAGCGGTCCAGGGCCGTCCTTGATACGTGAGGCGCCGCTGCGTAGAGGTTTTTAACAAAGATTAAACAAAAAAAGTATGAAATGATGAGTAATTTTTTATCAATTCAATAATAACATTGGTAGATAATTTGAGTCAGTAAAATTTATTCTTTAGAAATATGGGAAAAAATCCATACACTATTTTTACAAATTAATTGAAAGCGAGAAACATTTTTTACCCAAAACATCATTTTTTAAATAATTCAAGTAAAAAAATGTATAATTAAATTTATATGTCAACCTCTTTTTTAAATAACTATAGAGCCAAATGTCAATATTAAGATTTAAATATTAAGGTCATGTGATGGAGTATGACGTCACTGGTTTAAGCAAGATTTGTTAATAAATTTTCGCTAGAAATACTGAGTAAGTATCAACTTTGACAGAAAACTGACTTTTAAAATTTAGCGTCCGGGAAACAAACATAGGCAAATATTTTTTTGTACAACTGCTAAAATTTGAAGATTTTTTGGAATGCGTGTTTTATGAAAATTTCGCATATACGTGATTGTGATAAAAACTATTTTGCGTTTTCTTTGAACGCATGATGAATGGTACTTTTCTTGCAGGTGTTACACAAAGTTAATTATCTTTTATTTTTATAATTGATATCAAGTTTTTTAAAACCAGTCAAATGTTTGCCCTGCAAATAGAGCAATTTGTGTCAAATTATACAGATTATCTTAAATGTGTGTACGCTGATTGTGAGAAAAAATGTTTCATTCTTCCATTGACACGTGCTCCCTTTAATGAAATTTAGGCCTTGTTTTTTAATCTCAAATTTCTACTTTGTTTGCCTTTGGAGTATTTATTAATATATTGTGCAATTTATAGCGGAACTGTCGAGTATTTATGACAAGAGCTATATAGTTTTTTAGCATGACTCTATAGAGACACATAGGCGTAATTTATTTGAAATTTTAGTTCTTATTAATCTTATATTCGTAGTATTTTATATTTTCCAACAATTGAAAATTTCTTTTAATTTTTGATCATATTTCATCAATTTTCTTCTTATTTTTTTAAAACTATCTTCCATTTTCTTAGGTAGCCTAAAAACTTAATTTATTTTTGTCACTTTTTAGTTAATGGTTTCAAATTTGTAAGATATTTCTTTAAATTTAAATTATCATTTCCATTTTAATTATTCTTCCCATTTTTAAATTCAAAAAAAGTTGTTTTTACAGATTTTCTTACTTTTTACGTTATTTCCTTAAAATTAAATGAAATCAATAATTTTCTATTTTCTTTGTTATTTTAAAATTAATTTCTTTCATACTTTATTTTTTCTTCTCTTCTGGAATTTTTTTTTTAATTTAATTTTTTTGTCATTACTTAGTTACCTTCTTTTTAAAATTATTTTCTCTAATTTTCAGTTTTTTTAGTCATAGTCAAATTTTTCCCTTAAAATTTCAATTCTTTTCTTTAAATTTTAATTACAATTTTTGGTTTTTATTCTTGACTTAAATTTCATCAACAATTTTGGCTTCTTCAAAAAACTATTTTCTTCCATTTCAATTATTTTTCTCATTTTTGCATATTTTATCTTATAGTCTTTAATTTTCAATTAATTTTCCAGCAATATCATCAATTTATAATTTTAATCCTTTAAATTCAATTGTACTTTTCACTTTTTAAGCACTTTTTTCAAATTAAAGTAAAAGTAATAAAAGTAAGTTTAAATGCAAATTCTTCATTTTTTAACCATTTTCTTCATTTCTCATATTTTTATTTACATTTTAATCTGTTTTGTTTACAATTTCAATTATTTTTTCTATTTTTAAATGAGTTTCTTCAATTATTTTCTACAAATAAACTTAAACTCGAAATTTATATTTTTTAATTATACTGGTCATTTTGTACTAAATTTCTTCAAATAAAAATTTATTTTTCAATTCTAAATTGTTTTTTTTCAATTGGAATTATTTTTCTTATTTTTCAATGTCTCTTTTCAATTTTCGATTATTCTTCTTCTTTCAATTGTTTTCGGCCTTTTTATTGAATGTCTTGAATTCTTAATTATTTCTCACATTTTATAAATTTTTGTCTTTCATTTTACTGTTTTCCTAATCTTTATATATATATAGTTAAATTTCGAAATCTCATCTTCTGATGTCAATAGTAACCTCCTAAACAGTGGCGTAACTTTGGATTTAAGGGGTTTTAAGGCAACAGTTTTAAATTGAAGAAAATAAAAGAAAAAATTAAAGAAAATAATTTAGAAACGAAAAAATTAATTATAAACTAACAAGAAATTAAATTAAAAATTGAAGCAATTCCTTAAACAATAATCAAAAGCTAAGAATTATAGGTTGAAATATACGAAAATAATAATTAACAGATGAGAAATAGACGAAATTTAGAAAAATTAATTTAAAAATAAGGAAAATAATCAAACTTGAAGACAATACTTTAAATTTATAAAAAGAACCGAAATTCCGGAAGAAACTAAAGACAGGATTAAAAATCAAAAATTGTAATTGAAATTTGAAGAAAATAATTGAAATTTTAAGAAAACAAACTTTATTATGACTAAACTAACTGAGAATTGAAGAAAATAATTTTAAAAAGAAGGTAATTAAATAATGACAAAAAAATTAAATTGAAAAAAAAATTCAGAAGAAAAGAAAAAATAAAGCATTAAAGGAAATAATTTATAAATAACAAATACAATGAAAAAAGATTGATTACAAGTTAATTTTGAGAAAATAACAAAATACTAAGAAATAATAACAATTTTAATTTTAATTTAATTTTGAGAAAATAACAAAATATTAAGAAATAATAACAATTTTCTTAGGCTACCTAAGAAAATTAAAGATAAATTTGAAAAATTAAAAAAAAATATTAATGAAATTGATAAAAAATTAAAAGAAATTTTCAATCGTTAGAAAATATAAAATACTACGAATATAAGATTTAAAAGAACTAAAATTTAAAATAAAATACTAAAAAATTAAGAAAATATTAAAAGCAATTGAAAATTAAAGAAAATTATTCTAAAAAACTGATATTTTAGAATCACCTAAAAAACACAATTGAAATTGTTCAAACAATACTTTCAAATCGCTGAAAATAACGTTTCTTTGAAAAATAAAAAAATGTTCTGGAATTGAATAAAACAATTAAATATTTAAGACAATACGTGAAAATTGAAGACAGAAACTGAACGTTGAAAAATCTTGTTAAAAAATATCAAACATAATTAAACAAATTGTACGTTTGAAGTTAAAATTGTAAAAAATAATTGAATGAAGAAGAAATATACTAAAAGTGAAAAAAGTAATTGAAATTGATTACAACAGTTTATAACTAAGGAAAGAAAATGTGAAAATTTAAGAGAATAATTGAAAAAGGAAAACATTCATTTTGAAATGCCAAGAAAAATTTAAATTTAAGAAACTCATTTGAAAACACAAAAATAATTCAAATTCAAGGCAATATTATAAAATTAAAAAATTCCGATTGACAAAAAATATAAAAAATATTTAAAAATTATTGGTTACAAGTAGAAAATTGAAGGAAAAACTGAGAATTAAAAGAAATTATTTCAAAAAGGGAATAAGATTTGGAATTGAAGACTATAATTAATTATTAACAAACGTAATTGCAAAATTTTTAATTTTAATTAAAAATTCAAAACATAAATAATTAAAGGAAGAATAAAATTACGGAAAACTGAAGAAAAATAGTTTAAAAATGAAAAATGTAATTGAAACTAAAGCAAATTAAACAAATTAAATGAAAATCAAAGAAAGATAATAAAAGACATTACAATTAATTTAAAAATTAATAAAACATTTTATTGGAAGACAAAAATGTATAAAATTTGAAAAATAATTAAGAATTCAAGGCATTCAATAAAAATGCCCAAAATACTTGAAAGGAGAAAAATAATCAAAAATTAAAAAGAGACATTAAAAAATAAGAAAAATAATCCCAATTAAAAACAATAATTTAGAATTGTAAAAAAAATTTTTATTTAAAGAAATTCGGTATAATTACGAGTTAAAGTTTATTTTTAGAAAATAATTGAAGAAACTCATTTAAAAATAGAAAAAGTAATTAAAATTGTAAACAAAACACATTAAAATGTAAATAAAAATATGAGAAATGAAGAAATTAGTTGAATTGAAAGTTGAAAAAAGTGCCTTAAAAGTGACAAGAACAATTGAATTTAAAGGTTTAAAATTGGGTCAAACCATTGACTTTCGTCTGAGGGCTGCCGCGGACATTTTTTGCTTTTAAATTAGGTTTAGAATTTAAGAAACTTGAATTTTTTCTGAATTCAGTAACCATAATATTATGGTGTAAATTTGATTTCTTTTCGCGTTATTATCAATTGAAAATATAAGTTTCGCGGTGTTTTTTTGTAACCCCAAATCTGACACTTTTCTTAAAAACATTATAATTAAAAAATTAGTTTAAATTATAAATCAAAACTTACGCGAATTAGTAATTTTATTTATGTAAACTCTAGAAATGTTGTACATTTTATTAAAATACATTATTTTAATATAATAATATAATTTGAAAAATTTCTACTTGTTAAAATTTTCGTAATATTTTTAAGCTTACAACTTTTTTTTTGGGAGCTCTTACAAATTTGATATTTTGAATATGTTTTAATAATAATAGAACTTACTTGCTATTAAAATTTGTCGAAGGCGTTTTGCTTCATTTAGAAAATATTTTATTTTTAAATTCTGTATTCAAAAAGGTTAAAATGTAATTTGAATGAAGCACTATGAAATTGCTTTGTTTACTATTTTAGTCCCAAAAATAGCTTCAGGGAAGCTCTAAATGTTCTCTGTTTTATAGTTTCCGATGTTAGCTTCCAGCAAGCTATAAATGTAATTTTTTCGAAAGTTATTTTTGGTAACTTTACACAAAATTTCTATGATAAATTAAAAAATCTATTTACATGCGCAGTCGTTTTCTACTGCTTTCTATAGCAGCTAGGGCTGCGCACAACTTTTGAATAACCTTTCCTACTGGGAAGGTATGCATGTAAAAAAATTTATACATGTTGCAAAAAAAAAATTTTTTTTAATTTTTTTTGTATTTTTTTTTATTTTTATACGGGAAACCTTTATGCAAACTTTGTGCAAACTTACTAAAAAGACTTTCGGAAAAATTAAATTTATAGCTTGCTGGAAGCTAACATCGGAAACTATAAAACGGAGGACATTTAGAGCTTCCCTGAAGCTAACAGGAAGCTAACAGTGCAAGCTATCGAACCTAACGTGGTTAGTTTCCCGTTAGCTTTACGCAAACTTCGGTGCTAGTTGGGTATCTTTATTAAACGTTTATTTTAATTTTTAAATTTAATCAAATCTATAATTGTAAAACACAATGTACTTAATAGTTCTTCAATTTATTTTTAAATTATAAATGATCTTATTGTGTACTACAATAAATAAAATTATAAATAAATAATTAATTAAAAATAGTATATTAAGCAACAAGGGGTAAAGGCAACCATTTGTTTACGCTGATGTTTGTGTACGAGTGATAATCGAGGGCCAAGCCCGAGACGTAAACGAAAGTTTAAGCTTCAAGATAAAGCTCCAAATCATGATGATATTACCTTCCTTCGGATTAAGAGACAAAAGTGATTAATTAGTTGTTTTTAATAGTAAAATTTAAATTTGTGTTTGAGTATCCAGAGAATAATTGTTACGTGTTTTGAAATTACCAAAAATACCTGTTCGAAGGTGTAAGTTTTCAATTTAGAAGCTTCAATCACATTTTTCTTTTAGTGTGGTATCTACACGAAATAAATTATTATTTTGGAAACCATGGATTCTTTTTCGTATTGGATATGCTGCTCTGGTGGTTGCGCCTCTTGATAACGGATCAATTGTAAATCAAGGCTGCTGGTTATTCGAACATCTTTGGATATTTTTTTTATTGATTCCCTGCAAAATAATCAAACAATATTATATTACTATATTATATTATTATAATATTATTATAATATTATTATTATTATTTTTTTTTTTTTTTTTTACAAAACAAGTTTAGGAGAGGAAAAAATGCCTTTACGCACTTGTTCGTGTGGGACTCAACCACGTGCTATGGTAATACCGCACTAAAACAACCTCTCCCATTCTTGCCTTACGTACTCTTATCCGCTTTTGCTCCTTCCGTCCTGAAAGGTAAGCAAGAGCGCGATTCTTTTGCTCGAGGTGTTTTCAGTTCACTGTTCTGTAGGTTATATTAATAATAATTAATATTATTATTAATAATAATAATTAATATTATTATTAATAATAATAATAATATTATTATTATTATTATTATTATTATTATTATTTTGTGCCTTTGGAATAAAAAGTATCGTAAGCAAAATTAAATAAAATTAAATAAAAAAGCTTGTTATAAATTTTAGTTTTACTTTGACAAAACTAGTTAAATTAATATTAAAAAAGATATTTCAAAATTATATCTATAAATTTATAATAATTAATTATAAACAATATGTAATTTGAACAAATTAGTATCATTATTTAAATGGAATAGAATAGAATAGAATTTTATTTTTGATGCTACATAAGAGTTTTACATCTACACAAGCCGTTTCTCTACAATTAATTGTCATACTTTTCTAAACCTAAATTTAAAAAATCTTAAATTATACGTATCATATTTATCATATTAAATTTATTGTCTTAACACTGATTCTATTTTGTTTAAATTTAAACACAGTCTTCTATCTCTCCCTTCCGTTAGTTTCTTAAGTAATATCTTCCTTTTGTCCTTCCCGTCGTTTTCCTCGTCCCATTTTCTCCAGCTTTCTCTGTATTCTACGTCTAATTTTTCTAATACTTTTTTACAGCTTATTACATGTTGTATGGTTTCCTTTTCCTTTTTGCAAGATCTACATTTATCATCATTAAAGCCCTTCTTGTTTTCTTTGACTGCGTTCCCGCATCTCCATCTAGCCCATGTTTCCTTTTCCCAAGTCATCGCGTTCTTTTCTTTCCAGTATGTCTCCATCTCTATGTTTTTCTTAATTTCTTTATAGTAGTTACAAAAACTTGAATTGTCCACCTTTATCCAATCGTTCTGTATATCTTGTTCTTCTGCACGCTTTTCTGTTTCAACAAGCGTTTCCACAATTTCTTCTTTTCTATTGCCTTCTCCTATCATTTTTATTATCTGTCCATCTCCAACTCTTTTTAGTGCCTCTTCTAATTCTTTCCCCCAACTCGTTGGTTTTTTATTCCTAATGTTTCTTATTTCCTCCCTCATGCATTTCCTCGGCCACCTATTTTCTTCCATTGACATTAACTTTACTAGAAATGTTCCTGCTCTTTTCCTTGCTTCGAGTTCTATACTTCTTCTTCCACTTTCCAATTTCCACAAATAATCAGGAGTATTTTTTGCCAATCCCATACTTGTTTTTACGTATCTAGCCTGTATCTTCTCTACAACCTCTCTTCTTTTCCATCCCCATATCTCAACTCCGTACAAAGCGGCAGCTTTAACAGTCGCATCCATGAAAAACAATTTTCTATTTAAGTCTGCTATTTTTGCTCTATGCGTTTCACTCCATACTTTGTTGATTAATTGTTGGGTTCTCCCTGAGATTTTTCTAACATGTGTATTGTATTGATGGCCTGCGGCGAACCAGAATCCTAAGTAATTAAATTCCTTGACTACTTCTATCTCCGTTTCTTTATATCTCCAACTCTCGTTTTTTCTCTTTCCGCCATTTCTAAAGACCATTATTTTAGTTTTGTCTGTGTTTACTTCTAGTCTGTTTTTATCCGTCCATTTCTCTAAATTTTTTATCATTTTATTCAGTTCCTTCCCATTTTCTGCTATAATTACCGCGTCATCTGCATAGAGTAATACATAAATTTTGGTATTAGAGCCCGGTCCCACAGCCATTCCTCCATCTCCTTTCCTTCTTAATTCTTCTTCTAAATCATTGATATAAATATTAAATAGAGTGGGACTAAGTGGGCAGCCCTGTCTCACTCCTTTGCTTGTTTTAAACTTTTCCGTTTTCCCATTTCCTACTAATACTTCATTTTCCGTATCCTTATAAATTTCCTTAACCACCTCCAAAAATCTACCATTAATTCCCATTTGTTCCATTTTTGTCCATAGCCTCTCTCTATCCACCATGTCAAAAGCCTTTTTAAAATCAACAAATGCTGCGTACAACTTGCCTCTTTTTCTATTCAAACTGTTTCCTACTAGTGTATTTAAAACAAATATTTGGTCCACGGTGCTTCTTCCCTTTCTAAATCCTCCTTGTGCCTCTGTTAGTTTATTTTCTTTCTCCAATTTGTGATTTAACCTTTTAACCATCACTGACGCTAGAATTTTGTAACCTGTGTTCAATAATGAAATCCCTCTGTAATTTGTTGTTAAATTTTCATCTCCCTTTTTATAAATCGTATAAATTGAAGCAGTACGCCAACTTTCAATTAATTTTTTCTTTTGCCATATATCTTTTATCACTTGTATTAGTTCCTCTATTCCATCCTCTGGCATTCCTTTTAAAAATTCTGCTGTAATTTCGTCTTCACCCGCTGCTTTGCCTTTTTGCAATTTCTTTATAGCCAGTATTATTTCCTCTCTTTCCAAAGGTCTATTAATATCTACTTCCATTTCCTCTTCTTCTTCTTCTGCCTCAGCCTCTATTTCTATCCTTATATTTTCTCTTTCTCTCTTTGAATTTTCCTCATTACTTTTCAATTTATCCCTTCTATTCAAACTGTCTTCCATCGGTTGTCTCTTTTCTTCTGCTTCATTTTCTAGACGCTCTTCTACTCCTTCTAGATTATTTAAATGGAATATAATACATTTCAAAACAATAACTTTACTTTTATTAAAATATTTAAACACAATCATCTTATAAAAACTTACCAATATTATAACTGTCACGTACATATTTTGAAAACAAAAGAGATACCTTCTCTTGAAGCTAAAATACTAGAGGCAATTTTTTGGAAAACGCTTAAAAACAGAAAAGAAACGAGGACCAGCAATCCACGACGATATTGTAGTGCGCTGGAATGATATTCTCAAAGAAGGATTACCTAAGGACGACCGAAAAAATTATCTCATTTAAATCCAACTATAAAGGAAACTCTCAGCGCCACCAAACCTGGAGAATGGCTGTTCGAAAAAGATGTCACGGAAACATTAAAAATAGCTAAATCTTTGGAAAAATTATCTCAAGATTTAAAGGTATCACAAAAACCAACATCATCGTCATCAGGATTGAACGAGTCAAAAAAATTTAAGGGCCCCACTCGCTAAAAAACTCAGCAACGGCAACCAACGGCGCGGCGGGGGGGGGGGGGCTTTGCAAACCATTTCCTCAGAAGCTGAACAACTTCAATCACCAGAAACAAACTGCCAGTTTGAATCAAGGACAAAACCTCAGGACGAATCACAACAACTCAAGGAGATACAGTCAGCGATAAGTGTAAATACTTTATCAGGTCGTCTTAAACATTTCTTGCCTATTCCTTTTTCCATCGAGCAGGCATATCAACTAAAAGGCCTTTCCGCTAATTTTAACTGCAACAATAACAGATGTGATGACATTTCTTACCAGCGAATTTAAAAAAGGAATAGCATATAGATCAGTCAATTCACTACGGTCAGCCGTAGCTCTTATCCTTGGACCTCACATTGGGGAATATGAGTCAATCAAAAGATTCTGCAAAGGTGTTGCAAAACTGCGTCCACCAAAACCCAAATATAATTCAACATGGGATCCTGCGATTGTTCTTAAACATATAGCTCAGTGGACTCTAAATCATGAAATTTTCGTTAGAAGTTTTGTCAGAAAAACTTGCCATACTATTAGCCTTAACAACGGGACATAGACTTCAAACTTCTGATCAATTAACATCCAGGACATATCCAAGAAACAGAATCGAATAGAAATCAAAATTCCTGCACAACTGAAAACATCTGGATTAAATAAGCCTCAACCACATTTAGTTCTACCGTTTTTTTCTGATGACCCAAGACGCAGGTTGCCTCTACCTTAGAGTTTTATATACAACGAACGAGTTCACTCCGTAAAGATGTCAACCAACTTTTTATCGCGCAGAAAAAACCGCATACAGTTATCACAACACAATCATTAATTCGGTGGATTAAGAATGTCATGGAAAAATGTGGAATTGATATATCTGAATTTTCAGCATATTGCACCCGACATGCATCTACATCGGCAGCCAAAAGCAGCGGAGTACACATTGATTTAATTTAAAAAACCACTGGATGGACTCCATCATCTGCAGTTTTCGCTAAGTTTTATGACCTCGCCATCAGTGAAAACACTGATAGCTTTGCAGAAGCAATCTTGGAACGTACTAAAAATTAAAATAAGAACTATTCCAATTTAATTAGTTTTTGATATTCACTATGTTCAGTAATTTTACAATAAATTTTGTCGTTCATACATAAATTGCAAATCATTGATTTTCTAAAGCACAGTTTAACACCTGATTGCCGTACACTTCTTTAAACATCTACAACTGGTGACCTTTCGAAGGAGGCGCTCCATACAATTAAGATAGAACTTCACTTGGTAATTTCGTTTAATTAATTAATGATTTATCAAAATCTACTAATATACTGATGTATTTTTTAATTTTTTACTTTTGATTGTGAATTAATGCAAATTGACACCAAAATAAAGTTTCTGAAGATGATGACACACATGGTCATCGAAACGTTAAAATAAAAAAATTGAATTTTTTTTATTTTTTAATTATTGACTAGCAGAACCGCAAAAACCAAATTAATTATATAAATTGCTAGTGAGTCATAAAAAGCCTTTAAATCTTAAAACTATGAACATTAGAACATGATTGTATCCGTAGTTTAGAAGATATGGGAATCGGAAGAAAGGGAAAATATGATGTATGAAATAAAAAACTTCCTGTCAATTTTTGTTTTTATATCTTTTTTTTAATTTTAAAATTTCTTAAAATTAATGTGATTATTTTGTTGTTTGTTCGTATGTTTCTTTTTTTTAAGGGAACATCCATAAAGAACGCTCCTTTATTTAAGGGGTGTAGTTTAAACTTACAACGTTTTTTTATGATTTTATTCTAATATTCTTTTTCGTCTTTGAAACTTCAGCTTTAAAAGTCTGCGATTTTTTAGGGACGTATAAAGGATTTTTTAATCCCTCCCATTTAGGGAGGGGAAGTCGTCATTTGCAACCAAGAGAAACATAGAGGTAGATGGGGGTCAAAAACCTCGAAAATTGTTGAAACGTTCTTTATGGATGCTCCCTAACCTCAGAAGAAAAGTTTAGCTTTTAATTTTTTTATATATAGACTTGGTGACACTTACATTAAGCTATAATCATTTCCTTAGTTTGGCAAGAACATCAAATTGATAATATGTTTCACTCAACTCTGAACTAATGGGAATTAAACTTCCGCCTTCCTTTACCTAACAAAAAAAGGTATATTGGTATACTAAATTAAGTATAATTACATTTATTTCATTCATTATTATTATTAATTGATATAGCTTAAAAATTAACCAATTTTTAAATTTAAAATTAAATGTAGAAAATTGTAAAAAATATTTGTTGAAAATATATTAGTATAGACATAAAGAATTATTTATCAGATTTAAATATATAAAACAATTGATTAATTTCTTACGGTTCCAATAACCTGAATGAAATTGATTTTAACTCGTCCGATATAACAGTCATACACATTATTTTCGGAACAGAAAATAGCATTTGATGGCAAACCTATAGTATTAAAATCTTTCTTTTTCCAAACATAATTATATTTATCTTCTTCACACAACACCTGTGAAAAAATTGTTTAGAATTAGATAATTTTATGAAAAAAGTCACGAAAATAAAAATGTGAATATTTTTAATTTTTACGCTGCTTCTCAAATTTTTATTTTACCTTTTTTTGAACAAGACAAACTTACAATTACATTATGAATGTATGTGAATGCTAAAAAGGCTCTTCTCACTGTTATTTAATTTTGTTATTCTTTTCTTTAATGATTATTGTAAAGTTGGACAATAATTAGTTTACTTAAATGCAATGTTACAACTGGCTCACCTCAAAATTATTAATTTCAATTAATTCATGTTGCCAATAGACATATGCTTTCTCTTTGTCCACTACTTTTGCTACTAGTGTGATATTTTTATAAATAGCTCTTCCGACATAAAACACTTGTCCAGCCTTGTCATCACTCACTTTTAAAAGAAAGAAAATTATTTAACACGCAGATTAAATTGTACATAAATTAATTACAAGTTGATATTAATAATTTTTAATCTACCTTTAATAGCTTCCCTTGATAAAATTTTAACATCTCGTGAGTTTTTCCAATTACCTGCTGCACAATACATAATTTAAATCCAATTCATTTATGTTTCTAAAATTTTTTAATTTTAATACATAAAGAAAATTAGAATTTTTTAATACTGTTAATGTTGTCGCTAGTGGGATCCTTAACAAGGATTTCCTCTGCTTTTAATAAAATATACTGCATATCACAAACTGCTTCAATTTTTGAATATAGGCTGCTTATTACTAACTGAAACATTTAGAAATAGTTTAAATATTAATGTAACTTAAATTTTCTATTTAACGCATTTAGGGAAGGGTTATAAATTTTATAATTGAGGTAGTTTGACATAACATTAAATTGCTAGTTTAGTTATTGATCCTTTCTTTTCTTTATTAGAAAAAAAATATTTTCAATTTAGTTTAAACTAAATTAAAAATTAAAGCTGAAATTAATAAACCTGCCAATAAAATCAGTCAAAACTAAAAAAAAAAAGAACAGAATTTGTACTTGATACTCTCATTATAATTACATGGATTGGAGATTTCTCTCAATTTAGAAATATATTCTTTAATTGTCAGTATACCTGTCCTATTGTATCACGAGTTTCTTTGCAACTGGAACGTCCGAAAAATATGAAATTATTACCAGATGAAGTAACGGCATTATCTGGTACACTATAGTCCATCATGAACTGCCATTCATAGTCATAATCCTCTTCTAGATACAACATCTACATAATATTACATAAAAATTACATTTTTTAGAAAATGTAAATAGGATTCTTTAGATTAAAAATTGTATAACGAAAAAATCTGTTCTTTTTATAAACACAATAAAATAATACTTTAAATATAGGAACTTTCATTATCTTACATAAAAATCGTTTTCTTCGACAACTGTTTTGTTGTACACTACATAAGCTTTTTTTGTTTTAAACATTACGTTTGCAGGTAGCCAATCTGCTTCGCGAAAGACTCTTCCTACAAAAATAGCTTCTTGAGACGTATCATAACCACCTGTAATAAAATACATGATTAATTTATTATACATATTATTTTATGGCTATTTACATTAACATGTTTTACCTCTGACAGCTTCCTTCTCCCAAACTGAAAACTCAGAAACATGTTTCCACTTTCCCTCTGTAATTTAAAATAATTTTTTATTTCTTAAATTATAATTAAGTTATAATATATTTATAATTGTACGTAATTATTTTCTCTGCTCTAGACTTTAATTCTCATCAGAGAACATTTTACCTTAGCAAAAATTAAAGATACGAATATCAGATTGTTAATGCCAATTGGCATTTCGAATGTCTAAATATTGGACCTCTCATGTCCCATACTCCATGTCAGGTTATACATAACGAATAATCACTCTTTAAATTCTAGTGATGTGAAAGCAAGTTCGCGGAGTGTTTTTTCCAATTTAAATGGAACCAAAATTTACCTCAAATTTTCTTGTATGTTAGACTATACTGATTTTTGAAACAGTCAATGTCGCTGTTTCATAATATAGACAAACAGACACATAACCCAATGTACCGAATATGAAACATCAATTTGAATTAAAAAACTTGTTTAATGTTGACTAAATATATGAAAATAAATTGAGCAACTTTCTTCAAATTCTTCAATGTAGATAATTTATCATTTTATTTTATTTAATCACAAAAAATTATCTATGTCAAAATTCTGAATTCTTTAGAAAAGCGTTTTAAATCAGGGCATCATTCCACAGCCGGGACTTTTATCTTAGAGTCAGAGTGATATAATTTAGTCATCCGCGAATTTATGGTATTTACAGTATTTCAAATTACTTCCTAATACAGATACAAATAAGTGAAAAATAATAGGTGCGAGGGAGGAGCCCTGGGGAACTTCACTTTTAATGCCTGTCTAATCAGAGCTTACTCCTTTTGAATTAACCACCTTGAAGTTTCTATCCTGTAGATAAGATTCAAACCATTTAATTACTGAATTAGATAATTTGAAAGATCTCAGCTTATTGAGTCGATGATAGTGGTTAACTGAGTCAAAAAATTTGGAGAAATTAAAAAGAACTGCAAGGGTAATTTCTTTTTCATCTATGGATAATTTAATATCCTTTGTGAATTTCTTGGGAAGCAGTAAATGTACTGTACTTGTTACGGAAGCCGGATTGAAATGGATCAGACAGATTATTAGAATTAAGAAATGTGGTAACTTGTGTGACGCGGTAAAAATTTACCGTGCACAAAATTTTTAAATTAATTTAAAAATAATTTATTACACACCAGTCTGGAATCAATTCCAGGTTCTTCTTCAGCCTTAATGTAAACTTGGCGATTTATGCCTGTTTTATTTTGAGTTTACATTATTTAATTTTATTAAATATTTAAAATTCACTTTAATTTATATTTATTTTGATTCTTGTCAAATTTGAGATTTAGTTAAATTAAGATTTATTTCTATTTTGATTTTGTATTTAATTAATTAAAATGATTAGATAATATTATTATTTGAACTTCGGGTTTTCCTGCCAACTTGTCTGACTGGACAAATGTTTTGTGCTATAAACATTAAAGGTTCGCACTTTGATTTTACACGCACGATCAGTGTTTGCTCCGATGTGGAGTTTTCCACATCATAATGAATCGTCGAGGAGGTGGTCCTGGTGGTCGTCATCGTCGTGGTTGGCATTCATGATCGGTGTGGGATTGTCCTGGCACATGGGTTCGGATGTGAGTCCCATTCTCTCAAGAGTGCCAGAACCAGAAGATGATCCACTACACCTTATTTACATTTCTCGACCGATTGCCGCTCGATTTTGAAATGTGATTCGTGAGAGGGGCACCGCGGCGCATGTATCGCCGCATATTGACTTGTCGACGACGCATTCTCGCTGTCGAGGATTCTGAACTGGTGTGTTCGACCTGTTGGTCGTATTGTTTATTAAAAGTCTCAGAAACTTTATAAAAATGTAACAAAATAAGTACCGGAACTCTATTCGTGGCCATTGTGCCCTATCAGGTGAGCTCCATTACTAACTTTTTTTTTATTTGATGGAGTCGGTTCTCCGACTATTTTATTAAAAATGGAGTCAGTGTTTAGTGCGTGTATTTTTGTAAATGGCCGTGCCATGCAGCCGGCTATTTTTGATTTCTTGTAACCTTTTTAAATGGTTTCCATTTAATAAATTTGTTACGTTGTGGTTTAATTTAAATTCTTAGTTTGTTGCTGCTCCTTACTCTCCACTCTCCGGATTATGAGTTAGTCGTGGCTTTCTTATATATTTTAATTAATGATTAGAATCATTTGATTAGTTTAATTAGTCTTTTATTTTAGTATTAGTTTTGTTTAGTTATTTTTCATTAAAATAACTTGGCATCCGGGTTTTGTTATTATATTGTTTACTTGGTTTTGATTAAATATTAAACATTAAATTATTAAACATTAAACATCAAACATAATCTGGAAAAATGTGTCACATTTGATATGGACTATTCGTTTCAAAAGTTTGTCAAGAGTACAGAGAATTAAAATAAGTCGAACATCATTAACGCAGTTAGAAATGTTAGTTTTTGGAATAGAAGGTATTATCGTTTTTTTTACATGCATTAGAAAAAATGTCAGTTTGGAGAATGTAATTATATAAGTAAATATATAATATAAAATTAAATAAATTCCCAGAGGATACATCTGAGAAAATAAACTTAGATTCATCAAACTCATATGAACCATTGGTATAGTTGGTATATAGAGACGGAGAAACAAAAGAATTTGAAAAGTTATTAAGGTGTTTTTCATTTGGAAAGTTTTGATCATAATTTTTGGATTTTGATGGACAAGAATTTTTATTTGAACAAGATTACGAAGTTACCGATATTCTAAATAAATTTGCGCATTTTTAGTTATTTTAAATTTATATCAAAGTAAATTTCTTTGTTTGATTAGGGCTAATATATCAGAGCTTTATTTTTTTAGGATTAGAAATGTGCAGAGATGCACAAGCATCATTTGCCGAAATCAATACGCGTGCTAAAGAATTTACAGTAATTTTTCTCAGCGGAAGCTTGAAATCTGGCGTTTAAAATTCGGGTTAGGGAATCAATAATTTCAGGATGTAGAGTCCGAAAAGTGTAATGTGGGATATGGAATCTTGGATATAGAATACGGGATGTGAAAACCAATAAGGGGAGTCCGGTATATATGTTATTCATGATGAGCGATATGTAGAAATTCGAAGAATCCCACTCGGCATAAAAAAACTGACCTTCGTAATTTTAATTTTAACTATGATGGAATATTCTCTAACGAAAACAATGGAGAACAGGAGTTGCCCAGTTGAGAAAATATATCTTAAATCTAATAATTATAAAATAACCTGAATATGCAAGTACAGACGCTGAAAGCATCAAAAGGATGAGCAACAGTAGAACATATGAACATATAATGTTTAACTTCTTGATGAAACAATTTTCTGTAATTATTGTTAATGGTATTAATAATAATATTAATAATAATAATGATAATAAATTTAACAATTTGTTATTAGTAAAAATATTTTGTGGAAGTACTCACCGATCATATTGGATGGTAAGAATCACGTTATACAAAAGTTTAAGTACACGTTTAAGTTTAAGTTTTTTAAATTACGAGTGACTTTTTACTGAATATGGCATCTAATCGTAGAAAAGCCTAATGATTGAATTATAATTATAGAAATTAGCATGTAATAGTGTAAAAAAAATTTTATTGAATTATTTACTGTGGTAATCTAATGTCAATTTTCAAAATTCAATACAATTTTCACACAGCAATGAAAAAAAAGGTTTGCTTACACGTTGTCTTCTGTACACTGATTATGAGAAAAAATACTCAATGTTCCGAAACTTTCCTAATGACACCTTGTATTATTAATTCAATTTTATATAGTCCGTCATTATCATGGAATTGCAGGCTACGGCTTTACCGAGAAAGAAAAGTAACACAAAGGCTATTTTTATCGAAATTGAAATATTGCTTACTAGCGTAACAACCCTCGCTCGCTGACGCTCGCTCGTTTTTTTATTTCTTTTATATATTTCTTTACTTTGTGTATTCTTAAAAATATATATAAATCTATAAATATGTTTAGTACCCTTTTTCCTTTTTTTTTATTTCTATTAACTAATTATTATTTATGTATAATTTGTTTTTAGGTCTATTTCACCTTAAGTCGTTGCGGCCTATTTTTCAGGGATGCGTACGTAAATAGTATGATTCACTATATAAGTGCCAACTATAGTGAATCAGACTATTTACGTACGCATCCCTGCTATTTTTAGAAGAATATGATAATTGAATAATTTAAAATGTAGTAAATTATAATATATATTATGTAATAATAATATATATTTTTAAAATTTTTTATAATTAATAATAAATTTTTATTAGAAATATAAAATTAATTCTTAAAATTTTTTTTTTTTTATTTTAAAAATAACATCTAGTATTCTCAAAGATATTGTTTTAAAAAATATTGCCAGTAATAATGATAATAATACTAAATATTAATTAATAATAAATTATAAAAATAATTAATTGATATATTTATAATTAATCTATTATGTTATTTTTTGAAATTATTTCTTTGTTTTTGTAATTAATATTATAGTTATAAATTTTTATTTTGAATTTTATAGAATTATTTAAAATAATGTTAAATATTTTAAACTAAATTAAACAAATTTAATCAAGTTTCTCACAGACAGGAATACTTAAAAATATTTTAACTAATTTCATAATCTTGTATGTAAAAATATTTATTATTGTAATAGAAATTATTAGAACAACTTTTTACTAGAAAATGGTTTTTTAAGGTATGAAAAATTGAAAACTTTCAGATCAAAATTTGTTAGATTTTATTTATTTATTTATTTATTAATATATAAACGGGAATTAACCCTTGTAAAATACAAAAACTGTAACAATTCAAAGTGCGCTTGAAGAAATGATACAATAATAGCAAGTTAGCTCTTATAAGATAAGAAGCTATGCAATATATGATAATATAATATGCTATGTATGAAATATTAATCTGCGCAGTCTGTTCTTAAATACATCAAGCGAAATGTCGAAAAAGTCTATAGAACCGTTGTACAGATTACCCTCTCTGGCTATTCTAGATAAGACAGTATTAGCACCGCTAGAAGTTCTGTGGAAAGGAACACTAAGCAAAGACGGATTCCTAGTATCTCTGATAGGTACATGGGGATTCAATAAATTCAAAAGATCAGGGCAATTAAAATAGTTATTAATAATTTTAAACAAGAATAATAAATCCGCGAATAAAAATCTATCTTTAAGCAATTGGATACCAAAAGTCCGCCTCAACTCAGAATAATCATGATTAAATCTATCATAATTAGTTCCAGTACGCCACGCAGCAAAACGCAAGAATCTGTTGTGGATACGCTCAAGTTGCGTTATATAAACAGCCTGATAAGGAGACCATATGACGGAACCAAATTCTATGACAGGTCTGACTATAGTGAAATATAATGACTAATGATTTTATAAATATTTAAAAAAAAAAAAAAAGAATAAAATTAATAATATTAAATACATTTTTAACGTTTTTATTAGTTTTTATATTCATTAATATAAATTTTTCTATTAAATTTCTTTAATTTCAATATTAAGATTGAATTTGAAGATTCTTTTCTATTATAGGTTATTAATTACAATAATAATGGAAAAAACCAATTTTAACCGATATTTTACATAATAGTACTTTCGCGGAAGTGCACTTACAATGCTACAGTGTTACGCATGCGCAATAATAAAACGGATTTCTACTGCGCACTTAATAAAAAATGTATACTATATGTACTGAAAATGTACTTATCCGGTAAAGTACAGCACTGCGCATGCGTAATTTTTGAATTTTATTAGAGCACATGTGTGACTATCACTGTGCATCATTGTGCATGTGTAACAGCAATACAAAACAACTGCGCATGTGAAATGTTTGTTTTAAAGTGCGCACGTTTACACAGCTGTGGTGCACTACTGCGCATGTGCAACAATATGTTCTGCATGAAAAAATGTTCAGTTTAATATGCTTGACACGAATAGTGCCAGTGCGCATTGTTACAAACTATAATAACATGGTAAAATGAACATTATTGTAAGTTGCCTATTGGAAAAAGTGGGTGAACTTTGAAGTGTGTACGACGATGAACGAAGTTTTCTCGGTATCGCATTAATATAATAGAAGATTACCACGTACAATTTTATAAATATTGAGAGAACTTTAAAACTCTTTATTCTCAATAAATAAGTAAATTTTTACAAAACTTTTTTAAACACTAATTATACGGAAGATTTTCTGACAGTATGTTAAATATTCATACCCCCCCCCCCGGTACCCCTAAAAAATGGTTTTTTAAAGTATGAAAAAGTGAAAACTTTCAGATCAAAATTTGTTAGATTTTATAAATATTTTAAAGAAAAAAAGAATAAAATTAAATACATTTTTAACGTTTTTATTAGTTAAAATATAAATTTTTCTATTAAATTTTTTAAATTTTAATATTAAGATTGAATTTGAAGTTTCTTTTCTATTATAGGTTATTAATTACAATAATAATGGAAAAAACCAATTTTAACCGATATTTTACATAATAGTACTTTCGCGGAAGTGCACTTACAATGCTACAGTGTTACGCATGCGCAATAATAAAACGGATTTCTACTGCGCACTTAATAAAAAAAGTATACTATATGTACTGAAAATGTACTTATCTGGTAAAGTACAGCACTGCGCATGCGTAATTTTTAAATTATATTAGAGCACATGTGTGACTATCACTGTGCATCATTGTGCATGTGTAACGGCAATACAAAACAACTGCGCATGTGAAATGTTTGTTTTGTAGTGCGCACGTTTACACAGCTGTGGTGCACTACTGCGCATGTGCAACAATATGTTTACATGAAAAAATGTTCAGTTTAACATGCTTGACACGAATAGTGCCAGTGGGCATTGTTACAAACTATAATAACATGGTAAAATGAACATTATTGTAAGTTGCCTATTGGAAAAAGTGGGTGAACTTTGAAGTGTGTACGACGATGAACGAAGTTTTCTGGGTATCGCATTAATATAATAGAAGATTACCACGTACAATTTTATAAATATTGAGAGAACTTTAAAACTCTTTATTCTCAATAAATAAGTAAATTTTTACAAAACTTTTTTAAACACTAATTATACGGAAGATTTTCTGACAGTATGTTAAATATTTATACCCCCCCCCCACCGGTACCCCTAAAAAATGGTTTTTTAAAGTATGAAAAAGTGAAAACTTTCAGATCAAAATTTGTTAGATTTTATAAATATTTTAAAGAAAAAAAGAATAAAATTAATAAAATTAAATACATTTTTAACGTTTTTATTAGTTTTTATATTCATTAATATAAATTTTTCTATTAAAATTTTTTAATTTCAATATTAAGATTGAATTTGAAGATTCTTTTCTATTATAGGTTATTAATTACAATAATAATGGAAAAAACCAATTTTAACCGATATTTTACATAATAGTAATTTCGCGGAAGTGCACTTACAATGCTACAGTGTTACGCATGCGCAATAATAAAACGGATTTCTACTGCGCACTTAATAAAAAAAGTATACTATATGTACTGAAAATGTACTTATCTGGTAAAGTACAGCACTGCGCATGCGTAATTTTTAAATATTATTAGAGCACATGTGTGACTATCACTGTGCATCATTGTGCATGTGTAACGGCAATACAAAACAACTGCGCATGTGAAATGTTTGTTTTGTAGTGCGCACGTTTACACAGCTGTGGTGCACTACTGCGCATGTGCAACAATATGTTTACATGAAAAAATGTTCAGTTTAACATGCTTGACACGAATAGTGCCAGTGGGCATTGTTACAAACTATAATAACATGGTAAAATGAACATTATTGTAAGTTGCCTATTGGAAAAAGTGGGTGAACTTTGAAGTGTGTACGACGATGAACGAAGTTTTCTGGGTATCGCATTAATATAATAGAAGATTACCACGTACAATTTTATAAATATTGAGAGAACTTTAAAACTCTTTATTCTCAATAAATAAGTAAATTTTTACAAAACTTTTTTAAACACTAATTATACGGAAGATTTTCTGACAGTATGTTAAATATTTATACCCCCCCCCCCACCGGTACCCCTAAAAAATGGTTTTTTAAAGTATGAAAAAGTGAAAACTTTCAGATCAAAATTTGTTAGATTTTATAAATATTTTAAAGAAAAAAAGAATAAAATTAATAAAATTAAATACATTTTTAACGTTTTTATTAGTTTTTATATTCATTAATATAAATTTTTCTATTAAAATTTTTTAATTTCAATATTAAGATTGAATTTGAAGATTCTTTTCTATTATAGGTTATTAATTACAATAATAATGGAAAAAACCAATTTTAACCGATATTTTACATAATAGTAATTTCGCGGAAGTGCACTTACAATGCTACAGTGTTACGCATGCGCAATAATAAAACGGATTTCTACTGCGCACTTAATAAAAAAAGTATACTATATGTACTGAAAATGTACTTATCTGGTAAAGTACAGCACTGCGCATGCGTAATTTTTAAATATTATTAGAGCACATGTGTGACTATCACTGTGCATCATTGTGCATGTGTAACGGCAATACAAAACAACTGCGCATGTGAAATGTTTGTTTTGTAGTGCGCACGTTTACACAGCTGTGGTGCACTACTGCGCATGTGCAACAATATGTTGTGCATGAAAAAATGTTTAGTTTAACATGCTTGACACGAATAGTGCCAGTGCGCATTGTTACAAACTATAATAACATGGTAAAATGAACATTATTGTAAGTTGCCTATTGGAAAAAGTGCGTGAACTTTGAAGTGTGTACGACGATGAACGAAGTTTTCTCGGTATCGCATTAATATAATAGAAGATTATTATTCAGGAGAAAAGTAGATATGAAATAAAAGGTGAATGAGAAATATGAGAAAAAATTAATGTAGATAAGTGTTCAATATACTTTGTTAGAAACGAAATATTTTGTGATTTCAGTAATATGTGTTTTAAAAAGATACAAACTTTCAACTTTTAACTATCTTGTGTTTTAAAAGTTATAAAAATTACACTCATTTATTCCGTAACACTAGTGTTTGGCATTTGTTTAAAAAAAATGGAAAAATATACGATTTGGTACTTTTTACAAAGACCCGTTTTTCTCATGCAGTAAATACTATATCCAGGCAAATATTTTAAAGTCTTTTTATTTATATTATGATTTAAATAAAAGTGTCTTAAATCCATTGCAACCCTGACAAAAACTATTAAAATATTTTTAATAGTCATACATGCGTATATTATAATATATTTAAAATGAGTTACTGCATAAAAAGTCAGAGGTGAGAAATATAGTTCAATTTTCTGCTAACCTTACGTCTTAACTAAATAAGATAATGGTTTAATTTAAAGATATACTCTAAAGCAAACCAATAAACTGCGTCACTTGACTTTATTTGCATGATGATATTTTCGAAACAATGTAATTGTTTTTTCACTAAATAATTGTTTTTCAAAATCGTAATTCAAACAATACTGAGTAAAACTTTTTATATTAGCTTGATTTACGATTCCTCGTAGTTTAGAAACATTATCTACTTTATTTTAAATATGAATCTGATGGACGAATTAACTTAAATATATTAACTTATAAATATATACACATAATTCTTCCTTTATGTAAAAGCCACAACGAGTTTTAATTTAATTCCATTTTGCAATTGATATAGAATTTCGAAAAAGTACCTACATTTTCGTTGTCAAACTACCAAAACTTGCTCATGGGATCAGAATGCTTATAATGATTTAAGAGATCAATTATTATTACCAACATGATTAATAGGATTTACATGTGAAAAAATTTAGTTTTTTAAGCGTATAATAAAAAGGAACTTTAATGCACTAAAAGTATATACTTTGATTTTAATCTTCTGCAGAATGTATAATAGATGTGGTCTAAAAATGCAATGAACAAAATTTTTAAACTCGCCTTGTCGATTTGAAAGAGATGGGAAAAAATTTAAAATGCTGCAAATGCGGAAGAGTTTTATCTTTGGAAAATGTTGAAGCAGAGAAAAGATCAGGTCTTCATTCAGTTTTAAAAATTATGTGCGATTTTTCTTCTGTGTTGACAGAAGTGTCAACTGGAGAACAACATAATGTGTGCGTTAAATCGAAAATTTTTGTCATTGCTAAAATTCATAACGATGTAAATACTAATGCTGTTTTAGGTAAATATTATTATTAAAGTATCATATAAAGTATAATTAATATATGTTTATAACCAAAATTTCACATAAATATCTCATTGGTGTGAACTTAGTCTCACCTTTAGATAATAAACTTTATTTTTTTCGTACCGAAAAGTGCTACTAAGTTCACACAACAGTGATTGTTAGGTTCGTTTGAAATTGTGTTTTTACAGTGTAATATAAAATATCTATGTGCGTTTAACAAGGACGTTAATATAAATATCAAATGTTAGTTTTTATGAAAATAATTGCAAAATTTACTTATACTTTAATTAATTTTGTTATACGAGCTATATATATTGAAATTTTTATAAGTATGTCCATGGTTTTAGGCGCCTTTCATGCTGGTATAGGATGTACCCAGTTAAATAAAATTTTGGCGTGTTTGAACGTGCCGAAGATATCGCCCAACATATACAAACAGTACGAAAGAGAAGTTGGTCCAGCGATAGAAGCAGCAGCACAAGATTCTTGTTAAAAATCTGCCACTGAGGAAAGACAATTAGTTATTGAAAAATTGGAAGAATTACGTGAAGCATTGTAAGATTTTAGTTTTTTATTTTAGAATTGCTGCGATAGTCGTGCCAGCAGGCGCATACCTCAAAACCCTTTACAAATTCGACACGATATGTTGATATGAAGTACCTTATTTCCTGTAAACTTCCTGAAAGCTTTCTTTAGAAACTTTATCTCAGGTTTTATTTGAAAAGGAAATTCAATAAATAAGAAAAGAATTTTTCACTTTTGAAAACACATTATTAATAAAATTAGAATTAGTTTTGATATAAAAAGAAAAAATAGGCAAATAATTTTATTTTTGGTAATAGAGTGTTACAATACATTATTTTTGCTTTTATCTAAAAATCTCATTTTAAATAAAAATTAATATGAAGCCTTTAAGGAAAGCTTCCAGGAAATCTTGTAGAAGTTTCCAAGGAAAGCTACTCTAAGTTTCCTTTGGAAACTTATTAGAAGAGAGAAATTTTGGTATAGGGGAGAGTGGCCATCAATGAACCGGGTTTTTTTCAAGGTCATAATACTTATTCAATTTCCCAATTTCAAGCATTTCTTTGCATCAATATAAAACTACAACACTTCTCTAGGTAATGCACACATATTATACACGATTTATTTTGATTAAATAATAAAATTTAGGATCTTTCTAAACTATCAAGCTATTTTCATTTTCAACAACCTGGGTACACAATGAACCACCTCTATAAAAACACTAAAAATGTTCAACAATAATAATATTGCAATTTTCACTTTGTAAAAAAACTTATTTTCTATCAAATACTATAAAAAATTATTACTTTACACTTTTTAATTGATAATATATAACATAAATATACCTCAAATTTAAGTTAACTAGCTAAAATGGCATTTTAGTTTTGCTATGTTGAGAAAAGTACTGATAACAATCGCTGTAACATGCTGTACGCATGCCTAGTTTTATAATCAGGCATACCACTCTGGAAATCGAAAATACACTGAAATTCCAGGTGGTTCATTGTTCCCCGGTACATTGAATCAACATGACATTTGCAACAAAAATGGTTTTTTATAACTTAATCCAATATTTCAAAATCTTTATCTCATTAGAATATTGTAGTTAAGGCCCAAAACAAAATAAATCGTAAGTACATTTATTTTTAAATTGCCTTATTTCAATTAAAAAATGTGTTTGTATTTTAGGTAAATTTTTTCTTCAGTGCATCAAAAACAGTTTTTTTCAGTGTTCTCTGTAAAGAATAAATCCACACGTCTCAAATTTATGGACGTAGTGTGTTTACGCAAACTTCATTTATATTTAAAATTAGGAGAATTTTTATTTAATTGTTTCTGAGAAAATTGAAATGGTTCATTGAAAAAACTGGTACATTGATGGCCACTCTCTCCTAACCAGGAATTTTTCTAAAAATGACGGTGCTATTTGGGACCCTAGTGCGTTACTTTCTACTACTAGTTACAACAATTAAAAGTTTATATTCATGAAATTTAATGTTAGAGTATATTATTTGAATTTATTTTTTATTTACTGTAGGCCAGAAGATATCCGTAACGAGTTTGTGGATGAAATGTACGTCCTGAAAGAAGTTGCCTCAGAAACTCAAAACAGCAATAATAACAATACACAAACTTTTTACAAAACTTTGGGAAGTATTATTAACATAATTGTCTCCTTTGACATGGGTTGGAGTAAGAGAGGAAACGGGAGGAGCTATGATAGCCTAAATGGGTATGGAGCGATTATTGGATTCTTCACAGGCAAAGTTTTAAACTATCGTACTCGGAACAGGAAATGCCGTATGTGTGATATGGGACATTCCATAAGCGACCACGAGTGCAAAAAAAACTACCATGGTAGTGCAAAAGCCATGGAAGCTAACGTTGAAAAAGAATTGGTTAATAGAAGTAACATTTCAAAAGAAGCAAACTGGAATGTGAAGGTTTCAGTTGGAGATGAGGACAATACTACAATGACTGCCATAAACAAAGCTAATTTGAAAAAAATACAGTTAAAAAGATTTATAAGCTTGCTGACATGAATCACGTGAAAAAGAAGCTGTCAAAAAAAATTTACAAATTACAGCCGAAATTCAAAGAATTAAATAAAAAAAGGTTTGATTGCACATGTAAAAAGATGTTTTTCTTACGCTTTGTCGCAACGTAAGAAAAATGCATCAAAATTAGCAGCAGCTGTTAGGTATATACCAGACCACCTTTACAACATCCATCAAAACTGCAGAACATGGTGTAAAAGTAAGTGTAAAAAAAATTCCGGACTTTCGATTCAAAAATTTATTCTTAAAAATGAAAGCTTACATGAGGAATTAAAACCAATATTCAACGCATACGCCGATAACGCCTTAAAGTACTGTGTTCCTTCATCTAGTCAAGCAAACGAAAGTTTAAATAGCATTATATCCCACCAGCTTCCAAAAAATAAGTGTTACAGCACTACTAATTCTGCCAGTGCCGGCTTTAGGGTAGTGCGCACCTGTGCGGCCGCACAAGGGCGCTTAAGTTTTAGGGGGCGCCATGGTTTTCAAAGGGGCGGTTTACAAAAATTCAATAACTAAAAAAAAAAAAGGTTAAAACTGATAAGAAGAAGGGAAAAACAACTAAAAAAGGCGTCATATTAATTCTCGCACAGGGGCGCGAAGGTAGCTAAGGCCGGCACTGAATTCTGCTAATTATTATCGGGTTGCTTCTGCCATTGCAATAAAAAATTAAGGTTATGCTTACATAACTCAAGTAAAAACCCAACTTGGGCTGCCTAAAAGTGACCAACTTGAAAAATATTGCAAAGAAAAGGATAATATTTGGATGAAAAGATATGATAATTCATAAAAGTACGAATTTAAGAAACGTAGATTGGAAGTTACCGAAAAAAGAAAAAACTTAAGGAAAACTTAGAAAGTCAGGAAGCACTTTATGATGTAATTATCCTAGAGCAATTAGTTACATCCTTTTTAAAGACAGATGAGTTATTTCGACACTATATAGACTATGTTACTTCAGTAAATAAGTTAATTTTGGATAAACAAGTAGCTATTAGAACGAAATCGTTTTTTCCACTGAAAGGTGAGATTACTGATTATATTATAAAAAAGCTGGCGTCCTCAGGACTAATTTTCGAAGACTTATTAAAAAGGTACAGAGAATTTGGCGAAGAAGGTTTTGTTATTAACTGAACAACATAATAATAATAATAATAAACCACTTATATCAAACAAGAAAAATACTCTGACAAATTTAATCAATTGTATTAGGACTGCATCCAGCCAAAAAGATTGAATTTTGACATTATTAAGTGCGATTTCATAATAAATAAATTTTATGTATATGAATTGTTTTTGCGAAACGATAATATGGGGCTTAAAATGTAAGTTTCTATTGTTATACATCATTAACAAGTTTAATTCAATGTGTTAAGCATCATTTATAGGCAAAGAAATAAAAAAGTATTATATTGAGCGAATTTTTACGTTAAACAACTAGTGTTATTAATAGAAGCGTTTTTTAATATCAAAAAGTTTAATTTATAGTTTTAATTAAAATATGAAATTAATACCTGTTATTTTATGTTTAAACATGTTATGTATACCTAAAAATATAAAATGAAAGATGTGCTTCGACATTAAAGTTTATCTTATTCTCCAGAAATGTTAGCAAACTTTTCAATAAAATATTTTAAAACTAAATATTATACTATATTATCAAATAAAAGTATTTTTTTGCAATGCAATAATAAGAAGTTTGTAAAATATTATGAATAAAATACTACATTAATTAATATTCGTACGTAAATTTATAAAATGAATAGAGAAAATAATTATTTGTTTGAATAATAACCTTATAATAATACATTAAAAGCGAAAATTTATTTTCTTCAACACCAGCTCTGAACCTGCAAGTTTCTAAGTTAAAAAGTGTGGCGAAAGTGATACTTTTCACAACTCTTAAAAACAGTGGCAAAAGTAAATTACGGACAAAACTAGCCGCTTGGAAGAGTAGGCCCACCACTAGTGTTTTATAATAATTAAGCATGCGGAATTGTGTGTTATGAAAATTCCGCATACGGAATAGTGCTTTATGAAAATTTCGCATGCGGAATAGTGTTTTATGGAATTTCCGCGTGCGGAATTATGTTTTATGGAAATTCAGCAGGCGGAATAGTGTTTTATGATAATTCCGCATAATAATTGCACATGCGGAATACTGTTTTAGATAATTACGCAATGGGAATAAAATGTAGAATACGGAATTCCGCATGCGGAATAAAATGCGAAATGCGGAATTCCGCATTATAATAGCGCAGGCAAAATACTGTTTTAGATAATTACGCAATGGGAATAAAATGCAGAATACGGAATTCCGAATGCGGAATAAAATGCGGAATGCGGAATTCCGCATTATAATTGCGCAGGCGGAATATTGTCTTATAATAATTCCGCACGTGGAATAAAATGCGGATTGCGGAATTCCGCATTATGATCGCTCATGCGGAATACTGTTTTAGGATAATTACGCAATGGGAATAAAATGCAGAATTCCGCATGCGGAATGCAGAATTCCGCATTATAATTGTCAGGCGGAATATTTTCTTATAATAAGTCCACATGCCGAATAAAATGCGGAATGCGGAATTCCGCATTATAATTGCCAGGCGGAATATTGTCTTATAATAGTTCCACATGCGGAATAATGCGGAATTCTGCATTATAATTGCACAGGCGGAATATTGTTTTATGATAAATCCGCATGCACAATTATAATGCCGAATTTACTGTTTTAGGGTAATTCCGCATGAGGAATTTCCATAAAACATTATTTCGATCGCATAAGTGTCATAAAACACTATTACACAAGCGTTGTCATAGAACACTATTCCGCATGCGTAATTCTCATAAACAACACTATTCCGCTTGCGGATTTTTCATAAAGCACTATTCCGTATGCGGAATTTTCATAAAGCACTATTCCGCATCTGTTATTGTCATTGAAGTTACGCATAACCTATTTAATAATACATTCAACTCTTCCCAATTAGTTTAAAT
The DNA here is from genome assembly GCA_037103525.1 of Ganaspis brasiliensis. Lineage (NCBI taxonomy): Eukaryota > Metazoa > Arthropoda > Insecta > Hymenoptera > Figitidae > Ganaspis > Ganaspis brasiliensis. The sequence continues at coordinate 3,836,065 of JAZKLR010000211.1, forward strand.
TATAAAAGTATATTTGGAAACGCATTCCGCAAGGTGTTAGAGAAAATCTCGTGTGTAACACGTGGTAAAAGGATAATTTCTCTCAAGTGAATACTGCTCTCGCTACGCTCGAGCAGCAAACTTCACTCTCGGGAAATCACTCTCATTCACCACTAGTCACACAATGTACTATTCCTTCTTTTTTTTAATACATAAAACAATATATTTTTAAACACTGGGCTTTATTTCTTTTTCGCGCTGTTTTGTTTTTTCTCGCACACATGTTGCTCCGTTGCCACGTGCTTTCTGTCACTTAGGTAGGGGAGACCGAGGATGAAAGTAACAAAAATCAGTTTTTTATGCTAGCATTAAAACTATTTGTCGGATAAGTTCTGTAAACATATTAATCGAAAGCTTGAACTTTCACCTATTAAATAAAATTGGAATTAAACATAAATAATAATTTGATAGTTCACTGCAGGACTTTTTAATCAGCTCTTTATTTGTTACTTTCCTCCTCACCCCTGAGGTGGAAAGTAACAGCACGAAGGAGGAAAGTAACACTTTAAAATAAGGGCTAGCATTTCAAATATAAAACTGCTATTAATTTAAATTATTTTTATTGTGAATATGTAAAAAGACAAAGTGATATTAACTACATTTTATACATAATTGACAGATATTTTTGCACTTTTTTGAAATCAAGTTTTTTTCATCAATTTAGTATTCGTTGAATAGCAATGCCATTAAAAAAGCATCGTTTCTTAAAAATTCAAATCAAAAGTTCAATATTTAATCTTTAAAATATAAAATAAACATATAAAATCTCATATTTATAAAAAAGGAGGTGGTTTTTAAAAATAAAGCATTAGATGATGAGGAAAGTAACAACGTGTTACTTTCCACCTCACCCCTCTTTTCCTTGGATTACAAAAAACAAGTTTAAATTACATAAAAGTATTTCGCATTTTTTAATTATGCACTAGCACGACTTAAAGATAAATAAAAAAAACTTTAAAAAAACGAAAAGCATATTTAAAATATCTATAAAATCAAAAAAATATGATATTTTGAAAATTTAGGCAAAAACTTACTTTTGACGTAATTTTTACACAAAATGTCAGTATCAGATATATAGCTTATGGTAGACCCCTAACATAATTTGGGGGAGGTCGAGGGGGCAAAACTGACTAAAAATTATTTGAGGACTATGTCTCTCCGCTCATTGGTTTAGAAGTTATAAGCGTTGTTACTTTCCCCCTCTGTTACTACTTTCCTCCTCGGTCTCCCCTACATCAAAAAAAATTTTAAATCAAAATTTAATTGTTAGATTAATAAAACTCCGGTACTAAACGGTAAATCTTTTGGTATTTCAAGGGCAATATAATCAGTAACTATTCAATTAATTTTGTATTAATTTTTAGTTCAATCCTAATTGTGCATCGAAAGTTATATGTGAAAATTGCACTTTTTTCGCGTCAGCCATAAGCTCAATGCAAAGTGTGAAGAAAAATTGTAAGCTTTCGATGACAAAATCTCAATAACTTTACGGTAAAATTTGCTTACATTCAACAATAATGTGTATTAATATTTTATTTCTTTTTTCTGAAATTTTCAAACGTTTATCGATCATTAGTGATTTCCAACTAACCTCCTTAACCTTCGCGCTACCGGATGCTACCCCGGGTAGACACGAAAATGTTTAAATTGAGATAACTTTTAGAGATTTTCTTCAATCTAATCGCAATTTTAAGTCACTGAACAAATTTTTATTTAATTTCGAAAAATTAAAACAAAAATTTTTTTTTACATTTCTTCTTGTTTATTTATAACATTTGTAAATGTATGTAAGCGAGATTTACTAAGGTAACTCAGGGTATTTTAATAATAATTTGTTTTAACAATTTTTTATTAATATTTATAACTATTTTATATTAATATCTTATATAAATAATTGATTTAGTACATATCAAAGCTAAAATTTTTTCAATTTTTTCATTCTGTTGGTCTCGCTGCTTACTTTGGAAATTTTACAATTTTGCAATAATAAATCGTTTAAACATTCGCAAAATTCATCGCAATATTAGTAAAAAGTACTATTTGTTGACACACAACAAATATAGAAAAAAACTTAAATGATTTTAAGTCTCTTTTGTAAAATTACAAATAAACAAACTCGTGTCTACCCGGGGTAGATATCCGGTAGTCCGCGTTACAAAAATCGGTCCGGTAGCGCGAAGGTTAACTTGATTTAAAACGAAAGAAACGGTCCACGGAAACTAAAATTTAACTTATCGGCAAGATGGCGTCTCTGATTATACGACAACCCACCAACCAAAATGAAATTTGGTCGACATAGTACAGTAATCGTTGTTGGAATACGATCCATGATCGGTAAATAATTCTTTATATTATAGCGGGATCGCCACTCAAACATTTCTAAGAATTTTAACTCGAATATTTGCGCACATTTCTATTCTTAGCAAACCGGTAAACAAAAAAAAATTGACATTAAATCCAAAAGTCGTAACACATTTAACCGGACTTGATTTCGTGATATTATTTAGAACTCAATTTTTTCTGACTTGACATCGAAATTCACACTTCCTCGGCAAAATTCGACAAAATCGACCAGTTAAAAACCGGCGAGGCTTGCTCCCGCCATATACAAATATATACATGAGAGAATTTTCAACAAATTAACTGGAAAAAAATAGCACTGAGTCAGAATATAATAAAATAGACATACCCTTTAATTTTAGTAATTTAAGACCTACGGTCTCTCTCATTATGTTTAATTTTTAATTCTGAACTATATATCTCTAAAAAAAATTAATTTCTTCTAATAGCGTGTCGGCCAACTCGAGAGTAAAATTTACAGAGTCTCTAAACAAAATCGATAAAGAACCGAGAACATAAGCAAGAGTAATACATCCGTAAACTTGAGCTTGATCAGGCCCCTGAAAGTCGCTCTATTTCGCATGAGCTTAAGTGGTACTGAGAGTTGACTAAGGCCACCGCGGCGCTTATTAAAGATATAAGCAAAGAAAAAAACCTGAAAAAAGATTAAAATATTTAATATACCAGCAAAAATAAAACAATACTTTTTAGTACCCAATTATTTTACAATTGTTATACGTTCAGAAATAACAATGAATAAAATGAAAGTAATCAATTAATTAGGTATACTTAATGAAATCTCTTTTTTGACAGATATTTTGTTTAATACAATTTATTTAATAATATATCAGTAAAATTTTAATATTCACTTACATTATAGTATAATTAACATTTGTTCTGAAACAGTAAAACTAGTATTAAATATTAGTTCATATATCTCTATCATTCTCATTCGATTTATATTTTCACAGTTTAAAGCTTAAAAATAATTAATATTTAAAAGTAATATTATTTTTAAACAGAATTAAAACTTTTGTAGTTTAAGGCTTATTAATAATTAATTTTTAAAAATAATACTGTGTTTGAACAGAATTAAAGTTTGCACAGTTTAATGCTTATAATTAATTAATATTTTAAAATAATACTGTTTTTGAACAAACTGAAATTGAACGATAATTATAATATCTCTTATAAAATTGAAGATTACAATTCAAAGTTTCTTATTATTTCTAATCACAGTAATTGTATTTTTAAATAATCTGTTTCTAGAAAGACTTGAACAATTTAAATATTAGACTTTTCTTGAACATAATATTTTAAATAAGATTTTTAAAGATTAAAATTTTTAAAATATAAATTTCAATTTGACGTAAGTTTCTTTTCCCAATCGTTCTTCTTGGTCAAGAGTGATTATTCGTGCTGGAGGGTAATTTTCAAGTAAAGTAGAGTTTTCTTTAGAACTAGAAAAGCTATTATAACATTTTTCGCATTTAATGGATTCTTTTATTCTTTTAGTTATCTGTCCAGAAGCAAAATACATTAAACATTCGGTAACTGGAGGTGGATCGTAGTCGTGATCAATAGCATTTGTAAAACCGCTGAAGTCACTATCTTCTTGATTTATCACGATATCTAATTTACTTTTAATTTCTTCAATCACAAACGAATTTTTTTGTCGATCTTTGAACAAATGCTTTAATTTAGATATAGGTAATAGTGGTTCTGTTGACGTTTTTGTTGAGGAACAATTCCCAGTCCGTGGAGGTTTTAAAATACCGAAAAGATATAATATCTTATAAATTTGCAAAAATGTGAGGGTCGCAGGATGATCATTAGTTCCTCCTGCTAACCGTATTGATCCAAAAAACCTCTAAACAGAAAAAAGTAAGGGATGGTTAAAGTTATAGGTTTATTTTTAACCAGAAAAAAGTTGAATATTGAATATATATTTATTTTTTTATTTTTGCCTGGATTTTCCTGGACTTGTAATTATTTAAAATACAATACTATCACTTATTTTTAAAATTCTATAAAAACAAAATCTTATCGAAATTTTATATAATAAATCGAAGATTAGAAAAAAATTGTCTAGTAAAATCGTGACAAGATAATTATTCAATATTCACAGAAAGTTGAAGCAAATATAATAAATATATTTTCTACCACACATGCACGAAAACCTCGTGTTTTCGTTCGCCTTAAGCGGGGCAGAACTCACAGTTTTTAGGTCAGTAAACGTTAGAGGTAAAAAAACTTCCGAACAGTGAAAAAAAACTCTCATCGCGCAGGCGCATTGCGAGTGCGAAACGAGTTCGGAGAACATTTGTGCTTGACAAAAAAGCACGGACTTCCCTCCCTTGATGCATAATATACTATTTTTCTTTTTATAAAGAAAATATTTTGCTCTTAAGGACTTTCGTCTAATAACATATTTATTATATTCTTACCTTTAATTCGCCGGCTTTTGCAAAACGGTTTCGGACACATTTCACTAGGTGAGGAACGTCCCAAAATAAAAATAATTTTTGATTTTCGTCTACCGGATAAACAGCATAATGTTTAAATCCTTTTATGTTTCTGCTACATCCCATTAAGTTCCACATTCTAATATTAGGGGTACTACCATTATTAATGACTTATGTATATGAGCTCCAGCTTTCTCAAGCAAAGCAACAGCTTGAACGACAATCTTCGCAAGTACATCTTCACAAGTAGAATTTTTAATACAAAAACAGCAATTGGTTGTGAGTAATTGTCATATAACGGTTGGAACATTAAAGCTAAACCATGATCCGCCCCCGCTCGTGGTGTCACCTTGTCGTGGTGAGGGGGCTTAGGACCGGCCAGGCGCTTGTCCTTCGGACGCCATCACTGGACGAGCTGTTCGGCTCTTTCCAGAACTCATCGACTCCCGATGTCTGGTGAGTTTGGGCACTGGGGAACGAACGGGACCCCGTTAATTCGGGTAGCCGCTGTTTTTCGAACCTGTGCACTATCTATCCTGTGCGGATGATGTTAATTCGGATTCCAAATGGGGGCTTACCATCCAAGTCAGCTATGGATGACATGGATTCTGGGAGGAATAGGACACTCCTGCCTTCTTGGTTTTTCTAAGTTGGTGTGGAGTAGTCTCGATCTAGTGTCGGCGCCCGATGGACCGGTTGTCTGTCCGATTTGACCAACGACAGCTAACCCAATCTAAGGTTCCACACTGTGCCGAGAGATGGATGGCACCAGGGTTACAAAATCCACGGTCAAGCTGCCGGGAATGGTGCGAACGTCGTCCAACCCTCGTGCTCTTCATTTTGGCGTCTGTAAAGCGCAGGCGTCGGTTGCTGATGCCGGGGGCCTGGGAGGCGGACGCACTGTCGTCGCCAATGACACGGTCGGAGGTGTCGCGAGCGGTGCTAGGATACCGGGCGCCCTCCTAGTGTACAAATGCCTTACCCACACATCGGAGCTCTGTGTGGGTGGACCGTTTTTTCTCCCAGACTCGTGGAAACCACATGGAAGATTCAAACTTTGATAAAAACAAAAATGATGATAAGTGTCCAGGTAGAGGTCGAGCAGACTCGATGGCATCGAATGCTGCTAGCCAGGACGGTCAAACGCCAGGTTCATCGCGTTTAAGGGTGGACAAAGGCCTCAGATTTAAGCGAGGAAGTACGACGAGTGTCAGCAGCTGTGGCACTGCATTTAGCCATGCCACTGCTGAAGACCTGGAGTCCTGTGAAAAGGATCGTGTACAGTGCAAAAGGCTGCGCTCAGAGAAGGAAGGTATCGTCACCTCGATGGAGGCAGAGCTTGAGGTCATGCCTCTAAAAAGCGAGCTTCGCAAAAAGAAAAAGAAGGATGAGATTTCTGCAGACAAGGCAAAGGGAAAAAAGGTCGGAGAGATAAAGGTGGCGAGACAAGAACTGCCCAGGATCGTTGTGGAGCCAAACAAAAGACCGTGTTAGTCCGAGTTTGCCAGGGACAGACATTTGCATCTGTCCTTAGCAGACTCAAAAAGGAAGTGGACCCTGGCTCATGCCAGACCACTGTAGTAAGCGCTAGGCCCATCAAGGAAGGGAACCTCCTATTAAAACTAGGAGGAGGTTCAGACCAAAAGAAGTTTACTGACAAGGTCTCCGAGGCAGTAAGTGGTATGGGCACCGTCAGGCGAACGGAGGACCAGAGGGTGACCCTGGAAATCCGTGACCTTGACGGCTTGACTGAAAAGGAGGAAGTGGTCTCTGCTCTCGAGGTAGTTCTTAATACTCCTCGAGAGAAAAGACAAGTAACAGTCCCCGGACCAAACAGGAGAGGCGACAAAATCGCCATCTTGGTCACAGACCGGGAGGAAGCGGAACGCTTAGTAAGGTGCCACAGGTGCCTTGGTTACGGCCATAAGAAAGCAGACTGCAGGAGAGTGGACAGGTCCTCCGCTTGCTATAAGTGTGGGGCTGCTGGACACTCTCTTGCAGCATGTTGTAAGAAAGCGTTCTGCTTCCTCTGTGCGGCCGAGGCTGGAAATGTGGCGGAAACGGCTCATGTTGCAGGCTCAGGAAAGTGCGCCTGTTTTAGGAGAGTCCTGGAGCAGGCGAAAAGAGAGGAGGCCCTTAAGCGAAGTCGCCAAAGGGCCTCATAGGTTGCAGAAAAATGCAGATTGAGGAAGTTCTCTTCCTCTCGGAGCGTTTTTGAAGCTGATTGACGGTTGGTCGAGTCCCTTGACACAACTTGTGTGCGTTAAGGGCCTCCATGACCGTCAATGATCGTAGGTCCCGCGGAGGATAGGAAGCCGCTACAGCGGCAGAGTAGGGGATATAAAACCACTCCTGATGGCGATACGCGCGGAAAGTACTAGCCGGGAGTGGTCTTAAGGTCTCCAAATAAGGGTGTGTTTTTAGCGAGTCGGCAGAACATCGTCACCCCCGCATAACCCTGTAGTACGGGCTACAGGGTACCTGGTAGCAGGTTTTCACATCCTACGCAAAAAAAAAAAAAAAACCATGATCCGCCATTTCATTAACATTTTTAGGGACGTTATCGACAAAATCTTTAACTCCTTCAAAGGTCATTGTCTTCTGATCCAGTAATAGACTTTTTCGGGTTGACATTTCATCTAATAACAATAAATCATGCCTTTGTTTTTGACTTTTTGAAGAAAAGTGTTCTTTTAGTATATCAAAGAACTTTGGGTCAAACCCACATGGGCAATCTATTTGCGACAGATAACTGTAAAAAAATTGTTTAATTTTTTTTTTAAATACAAAAATTATCAACATTTTTAATACTTGAGAAATCTAAGTGGAAAAAAATTAAACAGTTGCCTTCGAATGGTCCGTTCAGTTGGTAAGGGTAATAATTTTATATCTCGAATCATCCTATGTGTAGCTGGTGATCTCATATTTAGAAGAACACAAAGGGTAATCCATTCGTCGGAATATTTCCTTCCTCTTAAGTCTTTTACTTTTGAAACCTTCAGGATCTCCTTAATAGCTACTTTTTCATTTACAGCTATCTTTGAATTATTTTCCAAGGCTGCATTTAGAGAGGTTTTAGTAATATTACCCATTTTTTTTTGTAATTCATTTACTGTCTGTTTAAGTAATCTAACTTTTTCTTGAGCTTTTTGTTTTGCTCTATTTAAATAAGACAGTTTTAAGTTTCAAAATTTTTTTTTCTTATTTGGACTTATATCCTTAACTTTTAAATAATGTAATTTTTCGTTTTCTTTCCTTTTTAATTTCTTCCTAAGAACATATTTAATGGTTTTACAGTATTTACATTTACCATCTATCTTTTCCTCTTCTGTAGATAATAATACACTACAATTTTTATGATGGCTAACATCTGTCTTCTCTGAATGGCAAAAATTACTTGCAAATTTATTTACATCGGACATATTACCAACTTCAGAGCAACCCTGACATATTTGGAGCTGATCGACAATTTGAATAATATTTGTTAAATCATCAAGTGAGAGCAATTGATCACTTTTTTTATTCAAATTTTCAAGACTCATATCAGTACCATTTATTTTGATAAAAAAATGCATTTTATTGTCTAAAATAATCTCTTCTTGGGAGATTTTTTTCTTGATAATATTTTGTGAAATAAAATTCTTGCTGATTAATCATTTTCGCCCCATGCAAAATTTGTTTTCCCCCAGTTTTTTGGTATCGAAAATTTATTTTTATTGTCCAATAAATTCTGAAATATGTCTGTTAATGAAAAATTCGACGTCTTAGGAGATTCGGAATTAACATCTTTCAGAAGTGCAGCATCTGGTTCTTCATTAGCAACAACAATTTCTTCTGTTCCATTATTATTATCTATTTTTGCTTTCTTGCAGTTTGAAAATTTTGGATCTTCAAATTCTCGTTTCTTAGGTTTTTTGAATTCTCTGGTCGACCAAGCAGTAATGTAGGAAAAGCACCTTTTACTAATTCCGGCTTCTTAAGTTTGCTCTGTAATCATTTGTTTACATATATCTATTCATTAATTACCTTCATTACAAAAAATTGTTAACTACAGATAGAAATCTCATAATCATATTCATAAATTATTATTATTGTTATCGCTTTTAATTACATAGGTCTACTAATTCTTGATTTCAATCAATAAATCAATAAATAAAAATCATAATTTTTTTTTTAAAAATCAAAAAAATTCGACTTTTTTTATTTAAATCGGATTTTTTTTATTTAAATCTAAAATTGGTTTTTTTGAAATATAATCAGTAGAAAAAATCTCCAAATGTTTATTTGAAAGTAGTTTATTAAAAAAATGAAGAAAAAATAATAAAACAACACATGAATGAAACAGTAACATAAAAATATATAAAAAAGTAGAAACTCTTTTCAAAAAATTAAACTATTTACGGACGTTTTTTTAATATTAAAATAATAAAACATGATTATTTACAAAACGTTTAAATATATTACTAAAGAGAACAAAATTTTAAAATTAAAAAAATTAGAGAATTATTTGACAAATTGAATAAAAAAAAGAATGAATAAAATTTTTGAAAATAAAAAAAAATTAAAAGAAAAGAAATTCTATAATATATTTATAAGATAGAAACTAAACAATTGAAAAGAAAGAAAAATGTTTCTGAAAAATGAAAAAATTAAAGAATTAATTAAAACACATGGAAGGACAAAAAACATAGTGAAACATCAAAAAAATTAAATAAATAGGAAGAAAATGGAGAAATGTTTTTTTTTTCTTAATCTACCAAACTGTAAAAAGATTTATAAAGTACAAAAAAATAATAAAATTTGGTTAGAATCTACTGAAAAAATAAATTAATAAAAATAAAATAAAAAATGTATATATAGGAATCAAGATAAATAAAAAATTGACAAAAGAAATTGAAAAATTCTCTAAAAATAAAAAAGTTTAAGTAAATTAAACCAAAAACCTTTTAATAATATTACACTTAAGACAATCTAAAACTTTTATGGAAGAATAAGTAGTAAGTTTGCAAAAAGTCTCGGAAAAATAGGCAAGATGTGAAAACATATTGAATAAATTTACAAAAAATGAGCGTATTTATTTTTAAAAATATGGAAATAATGAAGAAAATTAACGAAATAAAAAAAATTAATGAATGTTATAATAAAAAAATTGTGTAAAATAATAAATAATTTGCATAAAGAGAACAAAATTAAAGGAAATCCTAAAATAAAAAGACAAATAAAAAAAATACCAAAAGTAAAAGGAGAAAAAATCTTTCAATTTTTTAAAAATAGGAAATTATAAGATAAAAATTAAACAGTTTCGAAAAAGTGAAATTTTTTAGAAATATTGTAAGAATTAAAGAAAGGATTATTGTGGATATGGAAAAAAATTAATATTATTTAATTTAATTGAATAATTTTGCATTAATTAATATGCATTTAAATTTGAATTTATTGAAATTGAAAAGCTGGAATGAATTGGAATACAAGTTAATTAACGTTTAGAATTTATTTAAATTATGACTTGAAGATACAAAAATTTAATACTATTTTTTGCTATCTTCATACCAAAAATTTGAAGATCATAGGTATTTTGATTACCAATATTAGCATAATTTTAAAAATTTTATAAAGATTAAAATATTAAAGATTTATCCACAAACTTGTGGGTTTTATTTAAATGGTTTGTGATCTTTTACATGCAGCATTAGACATCCGGAAAATTTTAAAGTTTTTTTGATTTAAATCATGATATTAATGCAAATTCCCCAATTATTTAAATTAAAGTGATTTAAATCCATAACAGATGTAGATTAATTAGTAGATTAATAACAGATTAATTACAGATGTACTAAAAAACAAAATGTAAACAATACATATCTTACCCAAAATTGTCACTCCATCTTTATCATATATCAACCTTTCATGTCTTATGCTACCTGAATCAAAATGTTTTTGACAAATTGGATCTCGTGCTTTTAATTTAATGTCGTCTCTTAGAATTGCAATATGCCACTTTTTAATTATTACTGGATCATTTGGAACATAAAAGAAATTCACTTTTTCCTTGCAACTGTCTTAGCCGGATTTGCATCCAAAAGCTTTGCATTTTACACCCATTTTAAATAAAAGCTTTTATTCCATTTTGTTTAAACATCCTCTATATTTTTAATATATTTCAGAAAAAATAAAAATAAATAAAATAAATTTAAAATAAACACTATTTTACCAGATTTGTTTACTGTTTGACAGCCATTTTCAGCTCGAGTCAGCCCAATTGACATGCAGCGCCATAGTTTCGCTTAGTCAACACTTATGTCTTTTTCAACTCGACAGTTTCAGGGGCCTGAGCTTGATTTTTATTCTAACCTTAGCTGACAAATTTCTTTCTATCCAACTCGACGATGACTAATCTTGACTAGTATAGATTAGCAGCGGACTTCAACAGGCAAAACTGAAATAGGTGTTGCCAACCCAGATTCTCATCTAAGTACTAGGTTCGAGTCTTGATCCAAAGTTGTCAGGCATACCATAAAAACAAAGTGTCCTTAACCTCAAACTCATCTGTTACTGTGCTCGAGTCTTGTTTTTCAGTTAACGATATCCTAACAATAATTTCCTCCAGTGTGCTCATCTAACACAAGTTCGAGTCTTGCAACAACTGAAGAAAAACGTAACCAAATTTCATTACACAAAATGCTCATCTGTCATGAGACTGGAATCTTGCGACTTTTATGAGTTAGTGCTTAACAAAATTTTCTTTGACAGGCTCATCTGGTACTGTGCTCCGAGTCTTGCTCTGTCAAAAGATTTCCTCAGGTAGGCTCATCTGTTACTAGCTCGAATCTTGCACTACCAAAAAGTAAACCTGGTTCCAAATATTTTCCTCTCATCGTGCTCATCTGTTACAGTGCTTGAGTCTTACGGCGACAGAGATATTCTTCTTCCAAAACGTAACGACGCAATGATACCCTGTTGAGTCATTTTTTATCGTTGCTGAAGCTGGCTAATGATAAACAACTCTAACAAATACGATCTATTTGTTTGTAGGAACAACCGCGTCGCGTCAGTCGGCGATTCCTGTCAGAAAATGTGTGGCTTCGCAACTCGTCTTTTTCTGTTCCGCAGATTTCTGAATTTCTCGAACTAATATAAAACAAAAGAAAGACAAAACGTCAGTAACATAACCAATAAACAATTGTAGCGCATTCGTGACCGATTCGTGGAGTGGAGTTTCGGTGAGAACCTTGCTCTCAAAATATGCGAAATTCATGAAAAGTAACAAAAGGGAATTATTAGTGCAATTTCATTATTCTGACGAAATTTTTGTGACGTGCAAAATTGCAACGTTAAAAGGTCATTTGTGTGATAGAGTTTTTTACTCCTGCTGAGGGCAATATGACTCAAAAGGAGTATGAATATATTATATGCAGTCTATAAGGTCCAATTAATTGTTCGTATACTTGGTTGTTTGCGAGGCATGCGAGCTTGATTTCAGAGCTTTCTGAACTGCCTCAATCTGTTTCGGCAATCTTGTTCATTATAAGATCTTATTTGGTAACTCTTAAAAAGTATCCAACAACGTTCTTGGTCAACGCTTAAGAACATCGGCAGATATGGATGAGAATAACAGTGTAAATTACAAAAAAATGTCTCCAACAAATGAATCACGTTTTTGCTTACTTTTCAGAACGCACGGAGTAGATTCTGATAAGAGTAAATAAAACAAGAATGAGAGAGGTTGTTTTAGTGAGGTATTACAATAGAACGTGGTTAAATCTGACACGACAAGTAAGTAATTGCATTTTTTCTTCTTCTAAACTGGCTTATTAAAAAAAAATTATAATAATCAGTAGTTTGGCACATTACGCAGACTTAAAATTTTAAGTGCTCAAAGTTTCATGTAAAATTTTTTTTCCTTTCACAGAAATACGTATCACCTAATTTCCGTTGAAAATCAACATATTTTATCCCCATAAGATTTTGTGATCACAATTGGTAATCCTGCCAGATTTAAAATGAAACCCGCCTAATGCATTTTTTGAAATCTTTTTAACAAACCCCTTTACTTATATTGCAAAGTGTTTATTTTATTAATAGTTACCACTAAATCACAGTAAATTGCTATAAATTCATGGCTTGTTTCAATTTTTTGTCTATTAATAGAATCCTGCAATTTCGAATTCAAATGTGACGCCAGTTTTCTTGAGCATGTGTGAGATTCAAAAGACGAAAATAGCACCGTTTATTCTAAAAACAGTTACAATTTTTTAATGCTGTAAACACTTACTTGTTTGAATTGTAACTTAAAATATATACTAATAGTGTTTTGTTTAACTATAATCATTTCGTTCCTAACACATTATTGTTATTCTATTTTATTTGTATCTTAATTAGTCTTACTTATACGTCCCGATTAAAGTGCTTTGTTTTATATCCAGAAATTTTTTGAGTTTTTGAAATGGTAGAAGAAATTAAAATGAAGCCAATATATTAAATAAAAATATAAAGAAGATTCGACGCCGAACGCTACATTTACACGGCATCACTTTCACACATCTGAAAACATAAATATATGTATAATTATTTAAAAGCAGTTTAAAAGACATGTCAAAATTTCTGCTAACAGAAGGTATCTGCATATATAGAGAAAAAATTTTAATTCGAAATTATTGTAAATTCATTTTTATACAAAAAAATTGTATTAATCGCCAATAGATTTGGATGAGAAAATTTAGTACTTTTTTGTAGAAATTGTCAACAATCTTAAAAAAATTGGTACATTTAAGAGCCTAACATTAGAATTTCGTAGTAAATAGAATAGTTAGCTTCTGAAATAATAATAAACATGTCACAATGTTATCTCTAAACAATTATTTGTTGAAAAAGAGAATGTGTAGTAGCTTATAATGTTCTCGATATATTTTTTCTTCAACTAACTTTTAGTCTCTATTGCATTGTTTTTTCTTTACGTTTTTTAAATATTTTCAGTTTTAAATTTTGATGAATTGTAGGTGTATCCTTTTGAATTTTTGAAATTCCTTTAAGCTTTTGTCACGCGACACAGAGTTAAAATGAAACTAATACTTCTTATTATAATACTAAGTAGTATATTGGATTCTTCTGTTATCAAGGCAGTCGTCGAAACTTACGCTGATGATGTAGCAGAACAGCAGTTTAATAGATCCGTTTTTGAAAACAATTCTTCTGAAAGGTGAGTAAGTCTTATTTATATTGAAAAAATTTTCATTGGTTTGTAAAAACATCAGAAGTAATAGTCAAATCTATAACTTTTTACATGCTCGTGCAGTATGAATTTATTTCAAGAAGACGAAATTATGAATGATATAAAGCTATACGAGAAAGAATTGGGTAAAACAAATTTCAACCATTTCATTAGAAAAACCAATAAAAAGAAAGTAAATGTAAGTTTTCTTTGGTACAATATGTACTAAATTTTATTAAATATCATGATAATATTTTTGCTCTCATCTAATTAGTAAAAGAGTAAAAGTGAAATGTCAATTAAAGCAGATCCCTAATTAGTATTTAATAGAACGATATTGAGACCCAGAGGAATAAAAGAACTTTCAAATTACGTTTTTTTGTTTTGTACATGATAGAAGAAGTTTAAAAAATTATGTTATATTTGCTGCAATCGCTCACTGCATACATTGTAGTTTTAATCTTTACATTTCATTTTAGTACTTTTTTGAAAATGACGACAAAAACAAAGATTTCAACAGCTTAATCAACTACAAAAATTACCACTTACTGTGTATTGGAAATGTATCACTAGCAACAAGGACGCAAAGTAAATTAAAATGCCGATATGTAGATCGAGGAATTCCTTTTCTGAAAATAGCACCATTTAAAGAAGAAGAAGCCTATTTTGAGCCCCGAATTGTTATATTTCATGATGCACTTTATCTAGAAGAAATCGAGACCATAAAGAGATTAGCACAACCTAAGGTTTGTATACATTTCATGGAAAGAAGAATAATTTGCAACTTCAATTATACGCCAAACTATAGGATTTTTTATGCGTGAAAATCACATGATTTTTAATTAAGAATAGTTAAGTTGAGAATTGAAAATAATATTCAACAATAAAAATTTTAAACAACGTTACAGGAAATAGAAAAATGAAAATATTTACAGTTCAAGTCCGAAAATGGTCCAAATGGTTATTAAATAACGAATGGTTTAATTTTATCATTCCAGATGGAAAAAGCAACAATCGCAGACTTAGAAACCGGGAAAGAAGTAACTACAGACGGTAGAATTACAGACACTGCTTGGCTTAACAGAGATGAGCATAAGCATATCGACAAAGTGTATCTTCGAGTACAATTAATGACTGGTTTGACGCTCATAAGTGCAGAACTTTTACAAGCTGCCTATTACCCACTTCTAGGAAAATACGAACCACATTATGATTTTCATTTCGTACGTAATGTATTTTCATTTTTGTCAAAATTATATTTTATGTTTACTCGAGTCGAGACATTAATTGCCCCTCAGACACCAAAATGTCTTAAAATAAGACACTTAGGAGACAGCAGTTTTTGCAGTGTTTACACTGCAAAAACATGGTGTCTTAAATTGGACAAAAATGTCTTAAATTAAGATACTTTTGGTGTCTAAGACACGAAAAATGTCTTAATTTAAGACATTTTTGAACAATTTAAGACACCTGTTTTTGCAGTGTAGATGACAGTCTTTAAACTGAGACAAATCCGCGAAAAATGATGCTAGAAAAATTTCTAAAACTGATTCAGAAAGCTTATAAAATTCTTAAAAAAGATAATTGGTATTCAAAATATATAGCTTAAATAATTGTGTAATTATCACGAGTTAAGTGAGGGGCTGATAGGAAAAACGGAATATAAAAATGGTGGGAGCAAAAATGGGTTAATTATGTTTCAGCGTAAAAACAAATTATCATCAATTGCGAAGAAAAATGGATCGCTTGAAGTTAAGGGCAAAAACGGGATATCCTTCTATTCCGTTTTTGCTTTTAGTCAAAATTTGTTTCGTTTTTACGATTACTTTTAATTTTTTTTATTTTACTCGAAGATATTAATTAAAAATATATGAGCCGACATTCTTCAAACATACTTTCCTTAGCACTAAATGTTTTTTTATTGAGTATCTCTGCGCGTTAACATTTAATTTCTTTCAGAAAACTTTTAATATTGAAAATTTTATTATACAATGTCTTCAAGGACTTCTTTCTTAGAATCTAAATTTAATATTTGATAAAACTTATTAAAAAAGAATTATTTAAAGAAACCTACCACAAACAAGTTTCTCTGTCAATAGGTATCCCTTAAATCAAATGTTTAATATATGTAAATAAGAATTAGCGAAATTTTTATGCTAATTTTAAAACTCAATGTTGTTGTTTAACATTCGGTTTGAAAATTATTATAAAAGGGTCAAACCATTGACTTTTGTCTGAGAACAGCCGCGGACATGCCTATTAAAAAAAAGTTTTTAGAAATATAAAACTTCAAAATTTTATGAATTTAATAACTGTATCATTAGGGAGTAAATTTATTTTCTTTGGCGGTGTTATCAATCAAAAGTATGAGGTCCCGAGTAAGGTCCATGATGTTATTTCGTAACCTTAAATGTGGCACTTTTATTCAACACGTTATAATTAAAAAATTATTTTGCTTTAAAAATCAAAACTCATCAGAAATATAAATCCCATTATTTTAATCCTAGAAATAATGGAAATTATATTGGAAAATTATTTCTTTAAAATAATAAAATAATTTACAAAATTTCTACTTGGAAAAATTTTGATAGTTTTTTTAATATAACTTTTTTTTAAAGCTCCTAAAAATTTGAAGTTTTGAATATATTTTAAAATTAGTATAACTTTCTTATTGCTATTAAAATTTAAGGAAAGAGTTTTGCTTCGTTTAGAAATTATTAAATTTAAAATATTTCTATTTAAAAAGGCAATGTGAAATTGTTTTGTTTTCATCAAGTGCCAGAATTAGCCTTTTTTAATAGAAAACTTTTAAATTTCATCTTTTCCTACTAACGAAGCGAAATGTTTTCCCTAAAGCTTAGGAGTTCCCAAAAAAAGTTATAGGCTTAAAAAAAGCATGAAAGTTTTTATGTACAAGTAAAAATTTGTCAAATTATATAATTATTTTAAAGTAATTATATTTTAATATAATTTTAATTATTTCTAAGATTAAAAATGTGAAATAATGGAATTTATATTCAGGGGCGGCGACTTGTGTATGGTATGTCTAAATTCTATAGAGCAAAAAAGTCGCCCTGTGGAATTCCATATGGCAAAATTATAGACAAAAAATAAATTTCTTAATAAGAATGTGGATAAAAAAAACTTTTTATCGAAGAAAAAGATTAAAATTTAAAAACAAAAATCATATTTTGTAAAAATAATTGAAAAATGACGAAAGAAATTGAAAATGAATTAATAAATAATGAAACTAATTTGATACTAAAGGAAATAATTATAATTGAAAAAGTTTTATCTAAAAAAATTAAAGAAAAAAATTGAAACTTACGGAAATTGAATTAAAAAATTAGGGGAAAAATTGAAAAATTATGAACATAATTAGAAATTAAAGAAAATTTTTGAAAAATGATAAAAATAGTTAAAAATTGTAGCAAATAATTAAAGTCATAAAAAAAAAGAATTGCGAAAAATTGAAGAAATTTTTAAATAATTTAAAATTTATCTTATTATCAAAGAGTGGATTAATTAAAATTTTAATCAATGAAATCTAAAATTAACTAACGTTTGAAGAATTATAATAAATAATTGTAATTGTAGTCTTGTTCATCTCAAATAAAGTCTCTAATTTTTTCAATTATTTTTTACAAATTTATATTATTTTCTTCAATTTACAATTATTTATATCAATTATTTTTTTATTAGATATATTTTTTAATTGCTTTTTGTCATTTTCAATTATTTTTTCATTAATTCTCTAATCTTTGCTTCCTTATGGAGGAATCTTTGTGATCGTTAAAATTTTTGATTTTACAAAAAAAAGCCTAAATCGTCTCATTTTCATCTAAAAAGCGTAAATTTTCATTTTTAAGCAAATGTCCAGATAACTGCATGTATTTTTGTGTGTGTGTGTGTGTGTGTGTGTGAGTGTATGTATGCATGTATGTATATGAGTGTATGTGTGAGTGTTGCATTTTTTGTGTACAGGTTATCTTGAGAATGCTTAAACGGATTCCAATGAAATTTGGATGACTTATTAAGCTCATGAATATCTAAATTTGGACACAGGGATTTTTGAAAAAATCCAAACAATTTTTGTTGAGCACATTTTATCAACGAAAAAAAATCGTTTTTTGCCAAAAAATTTTTTCATGGTAAAAATAAAACTTAAGGAATACAAAAAGCATATCCCTTATCTCAAAACGAATCGATTGACCTATAAAACTTTTATATATGATCAAAAATTAGTAAAATAATTAATGTTTTCTCATTTTTTTGCATTTAATATATTTTTATTTAATAACTTCTCCGATAAACTTTTATATTATTAAACTATTGCTTCCTCTATGAGGAAGCAAATTATTTGGCTTACTTGGAAGCGAAATGTTCATGAAATGGACATAATTTTCAACTAGTTTATTATTTATCTCAAATCTAGATATTTTTTCAATTTACAATTATTTTAATTTTTCTGCAATTATTTTCTTATGTTACAAATATATGTTGAAAATTTTTAAACTATTTTTCACAAACTAAAATTTTTTTCTTTAAATTTTAATTATTTTTATTACTTTGCAAATATTTCCTTGGTTTTTTATTAATTTTATTACTCTTCATTTAATTTCCTAAATTTTAAAATGTTTTCCTCAAATTTTAACAATTTTCTTCAACTTTCAATTTTTATTCTTATTATTTAGCTAAAAATTTCTTCAATTTTAAATAATACTCACTATTATTATCATTAAATCATAATTAAATTCGTAAATTTTCAATTAATTATCTTATTTATCAAATATTTCGGTCAATTTTCATTTTCTTTTATCTTTTTGCAATTATTTACTCCACCTTTTTAAGTAGATATATTAATTATTTTTCAATTAATTTCCTAAATTTTTATTAATTATCTCAAATCTAAGTTATCGTCTCCAATTTTCAATGTTTTAATCATTCTTTAATTATTATTTTTCTCAAATTTCAAATACTTTCGACAATTTTTAATTTTTTTTCTTAATTTGCAATGATCTTCACAAATTTTATATTATTTTGAATGCTTTTTGATTAAGAGCGAAAATTGCAATTATTTATCTCAAATTTTCATTATTTTCTTTGATTTGCGATTGTTTCTATGATTTTTCAATTACTTTTTGTCATTTTCAATTGTTTTTAAAATAATTTTTAAATTTTATATAATTTATCACAATAAATTTTAATTATCATTAGGTATTCAATTATTATTTCAATTTAAAATTATTTTTATCATTATGCAAATATTTTCTTTTATTACAAATATGTGTTGTAATTTTTTCAATTATTTTTCACAAGTTAAAAATATTGTCTTTAATTTTTAATTATTTTTATTACTTTGCAAATATTTTCTCGAGTTTTTTTTATTATTTTCATTATTCTTCAATTCATTTCCTATATTTTAAAATATTTTTCCCAAATTTTAACAATTTTCTTTAATTTTCAATTATTATTGTTATCATTTTTTAATCAATTTCTTCAACTTTTAATTATTTTCAATATTCCTCCATTAATTTCCTAAGTTTTCAATTATTTATCTCATTTTTCAATTATTTTTTTCAATTTTTATTTTCTTTGATCCTTTTGCAATTTTTTTCTCCACCTTTTTAATTAGACATATTAATTATTTTTCAATTAATTTTATAAATTCTTATTTATTATCTCAAATCTAAGTTATCGTCTTTAATTTTCAATGTATTATTAATTCTTCAATCATTTTTCTCAAATTTCAATTAGGTTTGTCAATTTTTAAATAGCTTTTTTCTTTTGCAATGATTTTCACAAATTTAATATGTTATTCTGAATATTTGTTGATCAATTCCGAACATTGTTTATCTCAAATTGCCATTAGGTATTTTCTTCAATTCTCGATTATTTGCACGTATAATGTTATTTGTAATTATTTTCCTAAACTTAAAATTTTTTGAATCATTTTGTAATAAGGTGCTTTCTTTTATTTCACAAATATACTGTATTTTGCTTCCTCATAGAGGAACCTTTGTGATCGTTAAGATTTTCGATTTTCCAAAAATAGTTTAAATCGACTTATTTTCATCTAAAAAGCGTAAATTTTCATTCTTAAGTAAGTGTCCAAATATATGTGTGTGTATGTGTGTGTATACCGTTTTTTGTGTACAAGATATCTCGAGAACGCTTCAACGGATTCCAATAAAATTTGGATGACTTGTTAAGCTTATGAATATCAAAATTTTGGACCCAGGGATTTTTGAAAATACCCAACCAAATTTCCTTGAGCACCTTTTTTCATCGAAAAAAATCGTTTTTTGACAAACATTTTTTCCATGCTAAAAATTCAACTTAATGGATACAAAAATCTTATTTCTTATCTTAAAACGAATCAGAAAATATTGAATACATGTTTATTATTTGTTTAATGTTGGTTCTAAAAGAGCTTTTTTAATAAGTTATTTTAATCCGATTATTTAAAATAAGAATTTATAACAGGAATATAATATAAGTAAAGAAATAAACTGTTCGTAATTAAAGCGGAATCAAAAGTGAATTCAAATATTAGTTCGAGCAAAAACGGGACAAAATTCTAACTCGTTTTTGCGCCCAGTGAAATCTTATTCCGTTTTTACTCTGACAACTTTTTGTTTCGTTTTTACTCGTAGTGCGTAATTTGTTTCATTTTTCCAAACAGATAATACTTTAACTTCGTTTTGCTCCCGATAATTTTTTAACTTGTTTTTACTATCAGCCCCTCAAGTATTAAGTAATTTTTCACTTTCTGAATATTTCTGACTTCAAATTCAACTCTTTCCCTACACCAGAAAAGTTGAGGGAAATAATTGAAACTTTGTACTCGTAATTATTGTCTTTTTTCCTTTAAATTGAGCTTTATAAACTTTAAAAATGTCAAGTAGTTTAGATCTTCGTTATGAAAAGTATCGTTCGTAACTTGCGTGATCGGGATTCAGGGACGTAACTACAAATGTCGAGGCCCCCTCCCCCCCCCAATATTTTTTTAAATACACTCGAATCTCGTTATAACGAAGGACTTCGCGTCCTATTGAAATACGTGAATTTGCCTGCGATCAACATTACAAAGTGTCAAACTCGTATGACATTTTGGTTAAACTATTTTTAAAAGTTATTAATGTGCAATTTTCAATTATGGAATCAGATCAGAAAAAGGTAAGTATTTGCAATAACTCTATATGTGAGTATTAAATTATAAAATTTTAGAAAATAATTAACTGTTTGTAATTATTTAAAAGTTGGTAAAATTTAAAAGTTAAATAGTTCAATTAATGGATTACTATATGTTAAGGTTATAATTTAAGACTTGATTAATTTTATAAATTCCCTTATGAAATTCAACAAAATTTCAATGTTTCTATTTTTTGATTATATTTTACTACTATAAAATAATTAATATAATCAATAGTTTTTACCTCGTAATATTTTAAAAAGATTAAAGGTATTATGTCTGATATTTAAATTATATTTTTGTAGTGTAGGAAATTTGAAAATAATATTAAAAATGATTTTATAAAATTTAATATAATCTTATAAAAACTAGAATATTTAAAATCTAATGTAAAAAGAATTCATAAGGTTACTTTATTACGGTTATCTTGGAAAAAAAAAAGAAATCAATAGTGACTCTATTAATATTGAAAAATTTGTTTCAATTTTTAATACAGTCACTATTAAAATCTCCTTTCTTGGATGTTACAGTTTAAAAGTAACCCTATTAATTTTCTTTAGTAGATCTTAAATATTCCAACTTTGAAAGATTATATTAAATTTGTCAATTCATATTTAAATCTCTTTTTAAAATTTCTTTTAGTGCGAGTATACATTTTTTTAAACTGATAAAATATATTTAATTATTTCCAGAAAAGCACTCGTAAATCCTTGACAATTGAAGCAAAAGTTGATATTGTAAACAAATTGAAAAATGGTATCAAAAATTACAAAATTAGTGAAGAATATGGAATTAGTTTTTCAACAGTTTCCACAATCTTTAAAAATAAAGATAATATTGAAAAACGCTACAAAGAAATGAAAGAACTCAACGGTAAACAAGAATGGAAAAGAAGGAGGGAGTGTAAATTTAAAAATCTAGAACAGACAATTTATGCTTGGTTTAGTCAAAAAAGAGCCATTGGAGAACCAATATCTGCACAGAGAAAAATCTGCTGCGATTATCGCATGAGTAGATGCTATGAATATAGCATAGACACTAACTATACCAAAATTACACAAATCCACCTAAATTTTAGGCCGGTCCGCCTAGTTTTCAGGCCAAGCCCGAGCAATAACTATACGTTCTGTTAGAAATGTAGCATCAATAGAATTATGGAAAAAATGCACAAATAATTTCAAACAATAATCGCAACAGATTTTTCTCTATGTGGAATACTCTTACAAGAAAAAGCCAAATGGTTTTATAAAAAAATGAAAGAAGGAGGACTAATTCTAGATAATGAACCTGATTTTAAGGCTAGCGATGGTTGGTTGTCTAATTTTAAAAAGAGATTTGGTCTTCGTACGCTTCAATTGAAGGGAGAAAAAGCTTCGGCTGATAAAGAAGCAAGTGATTCTTTCATAACAGAATTTGCTGAATTTTGTCTAAAAAATGATTATAACCCAGAGAACATCTATAATGTTGACGAGACAGGATTACAGTACAGATCTTTGCCACAACAGACTTTGGTTTTACCAACTGAGCAAGAAGTTTCAGCTCATAAACCCATAAAAGATCGTCTGACAATTATGGTTTGTGCTAATGCAAGTGGGTCTCATCAAATTCCTCTTTTGGTTATTGGCAAGTCTACGACACCAAGGTGTTTTAAGAACAATCAAGTACCTTTGCTTTATCAAGGTCAAAAAAAACTTGGATGACTTCTTCAATTTTTCTGGATTGGTTTCAAAACATTTTTTTGAAAAATGTCCGGGAATTAAAACCTGATAAACGGTATTTAATACTTCTATTTTATTTTTCTTACTATATATTAAATATAAGAATTAATATTTTCTTTGAATTGAAAGGCGAATCAACTGAGACTTTTGTGTATATTTTAGCATCATAAGACTAATATCTAAATAAAATCAAATTTAAATTCCAACTCCTTAAATTTGAATATGTGAAATTTCATTGATTAATTTGTCAATTAGTAAAATTTCACAAATTCTCAGTGAAAATCTCGCTGATTAAAATCAGTGGCTAATTTTGTACATAGTGATTACATTAACATTAAAAAATTAATTTTAACTTACAATATTATTTTAATATTAATATTGGTTCAGAATTTCTCAAACGGATCACCTGGCCAAAAAATTTTTGTTTTCCACCGAAAATGATTTTCTTTACTCCTTATAGGGTCGAAAAAAGGGGTCTAAAATTTTTAGACCAAAAATTTTTTTTTTTAATTTTTAATAGTTTTCTATATTATTTATTTATAAAATGTTAATAGCAAATAGTGTTCTCCATGTCAAAGAAAAAAAGGAATAATTGTCTTTTATTACTCACACATCCCTGAGTTTAAAAATGTTAAGAAAAAAAAATGTACCTCAATTACGAAAAAATATATTAAATAATAACTGTGTCAAAACGATACACGACGTTGAACTTCTGTTGCAAAAGCGTGGCTTCTAACGTTCAACGTCTTGTATAATTTTGCTACAGTTATTATTTAATATCTTTTTTTGTAATTGAGGTCCATTTTTTTCTCAACGGTTTTAAACTCAGAGATGTGTGAGTAATAAAAAACAATTTTTCCTTTTTCTCTATGACATGGAGAACCCCTTTTGTTATTAACATTTTATAAATAAATAATATAAAAAACTATTAAAAATAAAATTTCTTAAAAACAGAAATTTTTTTTAAATACTACATTTCATGACAAAGAAAACCCTTTTTTTAATTTTCAAATCAGTCAATTAGATCTCGAAAAAAAAAATTTCTATTAAAGACTACTAAAAAATTAGATTGTTAGTAACAATAAAAAAAATAAAATTTGGTCTAAAAATTTTAGACCCTTTTTTCGACCCTATAAGGAGTAAAATAGTATATTATGCATCAAGGGAGAGAAGTCCGTGTTTTTTTGTCAAGCACAAATGTTCGAAGAACGAGTGTAGCACGAGCGTAGCGAGTGCGAAACGAGTTCGGAGAACATTGTGCGAGACAAAAAATCGGCCTCCCGAGGTGCATATGCTATTTTCTATCACATATGTACGAAAATCTCGTGTTTCGTTCGCGTTAGCGGGTCAGCACTCGCAGTCTTTAGGTTAGTGACGTTAGAGGTAAAAAAACTCCCGAAGAGTGAAAAAAACTCTCATCGCGCAAGCGCATTGCGGCGCGCGATGAGAGTTTTTTTCACTCTTCGGGAGTTTTTTTACCTCTAACGTTCACTGACCTAAAAACTGTGAGTTCTGCCCCGCTTAAGGCGAACGAAAACACGAGGTTTTCGTGCATGTGTGGTAGAAAAATCATTTTTAGTCGGAAATAAAATTTTTTTTTTGTTCAGGTGATCCGTTTGAGAAATTCTGACTCTATTATTTTAACTCATGTATATTATTTCTGTGTATTATTTATGCAGTTTGTTATAAAAATTATATATATATAAATAACAATTTCATTTCTAGAATCCTATTGCTTTTGGACAATGCTCCTACCCATCCAGCCGAAGAAACATTGAACGCTATTGATGATAAGTGCATAGTTAAGTATCTTCCACCAAACGTCACGAGTTTAATCCAGCCGATGGATCAAAGTGTTATTTCTGCAATGAAACGACATTATAAAACTGGATTTTTGCGTGAATTATTGTCACAAAATCATGAAAGCAGTAATGAGGTTGTTTCATTCGTTAAAAAATGGACAGTTTTAAATTGTTTGTATGTCCTTAAAGAAGCTTGGTCATCGTTAACTCCAACTACTCTACAAAATTCGTGGAAAAAACTTATGCCAAATATAACATCAAATGCTGCCGAATAGTCAACAAGTTCAGTCAATGAACTTGTCCACTTGATAAATCGAATTCCAGAAGGAAATATATGTTCTTCGACAAATGTTGTAAATTGGCTTAAAAACGAACAGAATTTGCCAGTTTTTGAATTATTGAGTGACGAACAGCTTTTAAATACCCACGCGGCACTTCCATTGTCAATAGAAAACATTGACCAAAATGAAGACACTAGTTTTGAAGAAGATGAAGAAGAAACTTACGTCGATAGGTCTGATAGTGAATCACCAAAAAATATTTTGAAGGCTGCACAAGAAATCCTAAGCTGGATTCGAGGACTCACAGATTTCACTGAAGAAGAAACCTTAGTTTTTGTCAAAGCTCGAAATCTTGCCCTATCTTCATTACAGGATACATCTGAAAATGCTGTTTGACAATGTTTATTTTGTTTATTATTTGTAATTAATTCTTAAAAAATATCCATTATATTTAATTAATTTATAAAAAAATTATCCAATTTTATTGAAAACTGTTTGTATATTTTAGTATTATTATTGTTAAGGGGCCATACTTAAATTACGTAACGCTCTAGAGGGGGGGGGGGGGGGTTCTGAAAAGTTGTTACACATGTGTAAACTGTCAAATGTTAACATTATAAAAACTGTTACAGGGGGGAGGGGGGGGTATAAAAATTCCTGAAAAAAACGTTACGTAATTTAAGTATGGCCCCTAACTTATTTTTGCGTTACATTTTAAAGTAGAATGGGTTATGAAAATAATATGTTTTATGACATTTAATTATTTGTAAATTCTATAATCGATTATGTTTTACGTTAACAAATAAGACAATTTTACGTTTAAAAAATGAATAAATTATATAATAAATAAATGTGCAGAAATGTTAATGTCAAACTAACTTTTATTCAATATAAACAAAATATTGTATTATACTATGTTTAAAATGTTTCACTCTTTTAATTTTATTATAGTAAGCAAATAATAGTTAAGGCTGATCGAGCCTTCGAATGAGAAATTTTGTACCTTAATTTTGTTCACTTCTGGTCACGACAGCGACCAAATTCACATTACGATTCCCACCTGATTTTAATATTGACTTCTCTTTTTTGTAAAAGGTAAAGGAAAGAGGAGGAATATGATTTTTTAAACATAAAACAGTTGCAGGAGTGGTGGAAAGTCAATTTCGATTACCAAAAAAAGAGCTAAATATGATTTTTTGAGAAAAAGAGACATTACTTGATTTCACGAGAAAGATGGCCGCCGCAAGTCAGTCGATCACATGGCAGGCTGGAAGTTTCGTCTGTACGGGAAGACAGGTGGTCTCTGCACTCTGTTTACTATCTGTCAGTTTCCAAGTCGAACTTCGTTTTCTCGCTCGCGAAAAAGTGTTTCCAAATTTCCTCATTTCCTGAAACTTTGGCAAGAAAAAACATTTCCCCGAAAAAGTGTCTAGTGTTTTATAAAAGAAAAAATAAAAATCCTGTGAATTCGTGTTTTTTATAAGTCTCGTAGCCTTCCAAAAGTGTTCACACGCAGAAAAAAACACGTGTTTTCCCTTATTCTTTTCTTCATTACTACTGCTAATTAATTGTTACGTCAGTAACTTTATTGTTACGAAAATTATAAATTTTTAAGTTGCATGTCTAAAAAGAACATTTAACGAGTCAATACCAAAACAATGTTTACACAAGGCTCAGAAAGAACCCTCTAAATGAAAAATCGATGAAGACTCAAAACCTAGGGGAAGGCTTACTCGCCTGTTTAGCGAGAGTTTACTCAAAATTTATGTACTCAAGAACTAAGTGCTAATTCAGTATCTTTATCGATTACCATGAAACCCATTTATTCACCTGTATAAAACACTCTCCCTCGAAAATTATGCTAAAACTTCTCACCCACTGGGAAGAAGTAAGTCATTGATTACCTCGCATATAAAAGCTGCAAGGACCCCCAGAATAAACCAGTCTAATTCAAACCCCGAAACCCTGATTGTCAAAATCTACGTACCAGTTTTTAAACCAGAAACTCTGTTCGACAACCATCTTAATTGACTAGTTTGTCAATTTTCTACGAACAGTATTTTAACCAATTCACTGTATAAAAGTTCAACTGGTTAGTTGCCAATATCTCGCCAGTGTTCGGCCAACATAGCAGAAAATTCTCAACTGGCTGGTTGCCAGTATCCTGCCAAGTTTCAACCAACATCAAGTCCAATTCTCAGCTGGCTGGTTGCCAGTATCCTGCCAAGTTTCAACCAACATCACGACCATACACAGCTGGCTGGTTGCCAGTGTCTCGCCAGGGTTCCCCCAACATTTTGACGAATTCTCAACTGGCTGGTTGCCAGTTTTCAACCAAGGTCGACCACCAGGGATCAATTCCGGTTCCTGAGAATTGTTTAAGGATCTCCGCATAAAAAAATAAAGGTAAGTTACAAATATTTTTCACTGTTTTCTTCTCTATCCCTCATTTTATTTCTTTGCTAAAGATATAATCTATTTCAGATTATCTGTCCATACTCTGCCACCAGTTCTCGCCGCTCTCTCAACTCCTCAGGTTTTAAGATTTTTATCGTCGTTAAGCCTCAGTGTAAACAATAAACTCAGAATTTGTACAAGTGTCTCTCGATTCATTTACTCGTACACCTAACCCTCACTGTTCAACCACCGATAGATTTAAAAAATAATTTTCGTATGTTATGTTATTTATGACGTAACATACGTTAATTTGGTGCATCGTCCTGTGTGTACAGTAGAGGTTAAATGTTTGAGAGCATTTTGTGCATTTTTTCTCTTTTCACATTTTTTCAAGGTTTTTAGAGAGCGAGAGAATTTTGGTAAACTTTTATTAGTGTTATTATTCTTATATATGTATTATGTAAAACATTTTGATAATTTAATATGATATGTCGCAACCAAATGAACAAAATGAAAAAGTAACAAGAAATAAAACTAAAAATAACGAAGAATTGGCTAAAGAGGTTGAAAAAAATAATAAAATTAATCTTGATTCTAAAAGTGGACTTCCGATAAATCCTGATAACTCTATTATCACTCAAAATACCGGGGATTCTTTTGAATTAGACTCAACCATCAAAAATTTTAATTTGAGTGATAGTCTTACTAGTTCCACGATCCTTGAAAAAACCTTAACAAATAATCCATTAGAAAATACTCCTTATCCTGAATTATTTGATAAAACATTAATTGAGAAGCAATTAGAAATTGAGAAGCAATTAGAAATTGAGAAATTTAAAGAAACCTTAGAACGTAAAAATATCCTTGATCAAGAATTCGAATCGTCCCTAAATAAATCTCGTGAGTTATTAAATAAGTTTTTAACTAGTCCTTCCTTAAAAACAATTAAGACGGAAAATCAGATAAAAAAAGAAACAAAAATGGCTAATGAAAATAATCCAGCTGGTAGTTCACAGAATCAGGGTATAAGAGATCCTAATGTACAAGTAGCATATTACCCCCACAATCAGACGATATCATTACGCGATGCAATTGAAGTAGTTCCATTATTTGACGGAAAAACAATGTCTCTAGAAAATTTTATTGATGGCTGCACAGAAGCAAGGCAAATGCTTCCTTTGGCGGCAGAAGGAAATTTAGTAAAAATGATACGATGTAAACTTATTGGCGAAGCTAGAAAAAGTGTTTTTGGTATGACATTCAATAATGTAGATGAACTTATAAACGCTTTAAAAAGATCATATTTAGTGTCAAAATCGGTTTACCAACTACAGGGTGAGCTAGGAAATACCTTTATGTGGCAAAAAGAAAATGTTTTATCTTACGCAACTAGACTTAAAGAAATTTCAGAAAAAATTTTAGACGCTCATAAAATGGCAAATAATCAAGTAATCGATGAAAATTTTAGTACAGGGTTAAATAGAGATTTAATAGATTGTTTCATAAGAGGATTAAGGCCGGAAATAGAAATTCGCGTACAACGAGCAAATACATTAAGAGAAACGATAACTTCGGCAATAGAAGTAGAAAAAAGATTAAAAGCGAGTCAAGATTTAAGGAGAAATAAAATTCCAAATTCAGAGTTGGAAACACCACAAAGAAGTAGTAATATTCATCCACGAAACAATAAAGTAAATACTTTACAAGAAAATATAGTAAACTGT
Organism: Ganaspis brasiliensis; assembly: GCA_037103525.1. NCBI lineage: Eukaryota > Metazoa > Arthropoda > Insecta > Hymenoptera > Figitidae > Ganaspis > Ganaspis brasiliensis. The sequence goes on from JAZKLR010000211.1 coordinate 3,865,234, forward strand.
CAAATTTGTGGCGGAAAAGGTCACATTGCTCCAGTCTGTAATAAATTAAATATAAAAAATCAAACAGTTGCAAATCAACAATTTTTACCAAATCAACAACGTAATTTTTCAAATAGTCAAAGTCAACGGTTTAATACAAATCAATTTAGAACTTTTCAAAATTCAAATTTTAATCGAAATTATCAAACTCAAAATTTCAATCGAAATTTCCAGAATCCTAATTTTAATCAAAATTTTTCTAACCAAAATTTTCAAAATCCAAATTTTTCTAGACAAAATACAAATTTTCCTAAACAAAATTTTCAAAATTCAAATTTTTCAAGAAACCAAAATATTCAATATCCAAATCAACAAAGATTTCAAAATAGACAACATTTTCAAAATCAATCGAATTTTCAAAATCAACAAAAATTTCAAAACCAACAAAATTTTAAAAATCAACAAAATTTTCAAAATAGTTATAACAGACCAATAAATTCTAAAAATCAAAATCAAAAAGGTAACAGTTTTTCTCCTAATACAAATCCTAATTTACAAAGTCAACAAGCGCAAAATTATCAAGTTAAAGTGATGTGTAATTATTGCAAAGAAGAAGGTCATCTTATAAATGAATGTGCTTTAAGAACTCGTAATAATGCTCGAAAATTACAACAGCCGCAATCAGGAAACTCGAGCAACCTTCTCTTAGTAGATGCGACAGAGGAGGTTTTGAGCGAAGAAACGCATCTTTAAACGTTAAAAATGAAAATAATATTAAAAAAGAAAATCAACCGGAAAATAGCGAACAAATTAATGCTACTATGTCAAGTAGTATCCCATATATTTCGATAAGTGCAGCTGGCTTACAAAACACCGTAACCATGATGATCGATACTGGAGCTGGTCCAAACCTTCTGAAAGAAGAGGTAGTTGAACCTGATGTTTACATTAATACGGAGGAATGCTTGAGACTCACTGGTATCAACGAACATCCTGTTTTTACCCTCGGACAAATAAAGTTAAATATACTCGGTCACCCCACGATTTTTAATCTAATCCCTAATGATGTTCCAATTAGTCATGAAGGAATTTTAGGCACACAATTTTTTAACAACAATATTGTAAAAATAAATTACGCAGAAAAACGAATTGAAATCGATGACAATTTTTATCCATTTTCTACACAAGAATACATAACAGTACCAGCAAGAACTATTGCAACAATTTTTGTTAATATTAAAAATAAAGATAAAAAAGTTGGTTATATTCCAAAATTACTTATTGGCGAAGGACTTTTTATTGGAAATGCTTTAGTAACAAATGTAAATGGTCGAGCTTATTTAAAAATTGCTAATACTTGTGTTGAAGCAATGAATATTCCTATATTAACAGTGGAATTACTTGACTTTATAGAAAATAAAGAAGAAAATGTAACAACAATTAAAACTAATGATAAATATTCAAAATTAATACAGTCTACAATTAACACTCAGTTCAGATCATCAGAAAATTTTTTACATGCCTTTATTAATAACAATAATGAAAAATTAAATAAACTTTGTCAGGTATTTAATATTACAGGTATTAATCGAATAGAAACAGTAAAGAAATTTTTAAGATTAGATCACTTAAACGAAGAAGAATTAACTCATGTAATAAATATAATAACAAAAAATATTGATCGCTTTCAAATCCCAGGAGAAACTTTAGAATCTTTTAGAACACACTATCCCCACTACCGACGACCAACCAATTTTTACGCGTCAGTACCGTTTTGCACCAATTCATAAAGAAGAAATTAAAAGACAAGTTAATGAACTTTTAGATCAAGGAATAATTAAGCCTTCACAATCCCCATATAACACACCAGTTTGGATAGTACCTAAGAAATCAGATTCTCAGGGAAATAAACGTTGGAGAATGGTCTTGGACTTTTGCAAATTAAATGAAAAAACAATTAAAGATAATCATCCTTTGCCTACTATAATTGATTTGTTAGACCAGCTTGGAAACGCAAAATATTTTTCAGTTTTTGACCTCGCATCAGGTTTTCATCAGATTAAAATGAATAAAGAACATTCACACAAAACAGCTTTTTCTACACCGGACGGTCATTATGAATTTGACCGCATGCCTTTTGGTTTAAAAAATGCGCCAGCATGTTTTCAACGTCTTATGAATGCTTGTCTTACCGGATTAATTAATATAGATTTATTTGTTTATTTAGATGACATTGTAATATATGCAGATACATTAGAGGAACATGAACAAAAATTTAATGCATTAATGGAAAGATTACGTTTAGCTAACTTAAAATTGCAACCAGATAAGTGCGAATTTTTACGACCCGAAGTTAATTATTTAGGTCGTATTATTGATAAACATGGCGTTAGACCCGATCCGAAAAAACTAGTAGCCGTAAAACAATTTCCAATTCCCAAAAATCAGAAAAATATCAAACAATTTCTCGGTTTAGCCGGTTATTACAGAAGATTTATTAAAAATTTCTCGAAAATAGCTACACCACTTTCAAATCTTTTAAAAAAAGACGTACCTTTTTTCTGGTCAGACGAACAACATGATGCTTTCGAATACCTCAAATCAAAATTATGTGAGGAACCTCTTTTAATTAGACCCGATTTTTCAAAACCATTTGTTGTTACGACTGATGCTTCAGGATTTGCAGTAGGTGGCATATTGTCACAAGGCCGAATAGGAAAAGATCAACCAATTTCTTACACATCTCGAGTTTTAAATGAAAATGAAAGAAAATACGATACATACGAAAAGGAAGCTCTAGCAATAATCTACTGCGTTACACAATTTAGACCATACCTATACGGAAGAAAATTTACATTAGTTACCGATCATAAACCATTAGTATGGTTCCAAAACTCCAAGGACCCATGTTCAAGAGTAACTAGATGGCGTTTAAAGCTTGCGGAATATGAATTCGATGTAGTTTATAAGGCAGGAAAAACCAACGTGAATGCAGATGCATTATCGAGAAACCCCGTAACATTTATACGAAAAGAAGATGACTATGAAACTGAAGAAGAAACATCTGATAATGAAGGTTCTATTGACTTGTATTGCGATGAAGAAATTAATCAGTCTTATGATGAATCTGATACCGATGATGAAATTGAGGATAATAATATAAAAATAAATTCTGCAAACCCTTCAACGTCAAAAATTCTAACAATCAATAATGGAAATTTCATAAATAATTTATTTCATCAATTTCACATTAAGAAAAATAAACTTCAATGCTTCTTACAAATTTTTACACTTTTTTCAACTTTATTTTCTCCGTCCGAAGAAAAGAAAGAAATAAGTGAAGAAAAATGCTACCTAACAACTCGTAATAAGTCTTATAATAAAAATAACTTTAAAAATAAAGAAACTTATGAGCAACCAGAACATCAAGATCATCCTTTAAGAATTAGCAAAAGGAAGCGTGGTAGACCTAAGAAATATTTAGAAGAAAAACAAGAATTGACTACTAAGGAATCAAGAAAACGAGGAAGACCAAGAAAAACTCTTAAGGAACCCGAAAGAAACGAAAATGCAGCAGTGACAAGAAAACGTGGTAGACCTAAGAAACCTAAATCTAATGAAACTGAAGAGAAAATGAATGAAACTAATAATTATTATTCTGATACCGACTCAGATGATAAATCCGATGATACTAATGTATCCGACCTTGAAAATTATTCTGATCCTGAAAATCCTTTTAATCCTGGAATAAATCCAGATCCTGAATATTATGATGAGAAGAAATCCAGAAATCCTAAAATGAATCATAGAAGTGATTCAAATCCTGAATATTTAGATGTTAAGAAATCAAGAATTCGTCGGAAGAAAAAAGGTAGAAATGAAGTTAATAAAAACGAAATGTCAAATTATGAGGAAATAAGTCAAAGTAATTTAAGAGTTGATTCGTCGGAAGAAGAAATTATAAACAAAGAAATTAATGGAGAACAAAACGAAGAAAATAGTGAAGAGATTAATGAAGAAAATATTGAAGATAATGAAGAAATAGAAGAAATTAATTTTGAAGGTTTACCGTCTCAATCATGTTCAAAAGAAATCGAAAATAAATCGAAAAATATTGTAGAATGTCGGGATCAATTAACAATGAGGAAAGATAATTATGCGTATTTTGTAACTTGTAATGGAGTACCACGTGATAATGGATCTAAGGGTCTAGATAAAAATAATAAATTACTAAAATTTAAAAATTTATTAAAAGGCCAAGCGAAAGAAATAAAAAAGGGTCAGCAATATCATATTACTTTACCAATTGAAGAAGAAGAAAAAGAGAATCTTGAACAAACTTTAAATAATATTAAATCAACAATTTTTTCAATGTTTGAAATCGCGGAAAAACTTAATCTTAGATCAATTTCAATTTCAAAAACTTTAAGAATAAATCAAATATCATGGGAAGAAATCCTATCTCTTTTAAACTCTACTTTCTGTAAATCAAAAATAAAAATTATTATTTGTAATGGAATCGTTCAATATCCGACAAAAGAACAACGTGTTAAATCAATCGAAGAAGCACACTCGTCAGCTATAGGCGGTCATAAAGGAGTAACAAAGACTTACAACAGAATTAGGCAAAAATTTTATTGGAGTAACATGAAGATTGATATACAGAAATATATTCAACTATGCCTCAAATGTCAACTTAAAAAACTCGTTCGCGTAAAAACAAAAAATCCTATGGTAATAACGGATACTCCAGGTGTTGCTTTTGAAAAAATTGCGATGGACATTGTAGGACCTTTACCTAAAACAAGCTTAGGAAATGAATACATTCTCACTATTCAAGATAATTTTACAAAATTTTCTCTTGCTTTCGCTTTACCGAATCAACAAGCTAGCACTATTGCAGATGCTTTTACAAAGAAATTTATATGTATTTTTGGATCTCCAAAAGGAGTATTAACAGATCAAGGAAGAAATTTTTTGAGTAATTTAATCAAAAGTCTAGCAAAACGTTTTAGAATCAGGCAATTCAAAACTACAGCATTTCACCCCCAATCAAACGGATCAATAGAGAGATCCCACCACGTACTAGGCGAATACTTAAAACAATTTATTGAGAAGAACTCAGAATGGGATGATTGGCTAGAATTAGCCATGTTTTCATACAATACCAGTATGCATGAAGGTACCAAATGTACACCTCATGAATTAGTTTTTGGAAAATTAGCACGTCAACCGTCCAGTGAACCTCTTTTGCAACATGAAAAATTAGAAACATATGATGACTATTTAAAGGATCTCGTAACGAAATTACATGAAATAAGGAGTATAGCAAGATTAAACTTAATTTCAGCAAAAGAAAAATCTAAACACTACCATGATAGGAAAATTAATCCACAGAATTTTAAAGTTGGAGATAATGTATTTCTACTAAGCGGTCCGAAACCACACAAATTTGGAAATCAGTATACAGGCCCGCATCAAGTACTAGAAATTTTTCAAAATGGAAATGTCAAAATTTTAATTAAAAATAAACCAAAAGTTGTTCACATCAATAGATTAAAATTATCACACATTAAATAAATAAATGTTAAAAGTAATTTTTATAAAAATTAGTATTATAAAGAGTAATTCGGACTTTATTAAATAAAAATTATTAAATATTAAAATTATATATATATATATATATATATATATATGTATTTGAAATATTAGTAGTTGTATATACACCATATACATGCTAACCCCTTTTCCAGAAAATGCAATTCAAATTCGGTGGATTTCTTATCACCCTTTTCCTTATTGCCGAAACATCCTATGCCATTGTGGGATATGATTGTGGAACGCACCAGTCAAATATAACTACAATATCACTTTTGGAGGTAGGCGATTGCGATATTTCAAAAACACAGGTACAATCAAATGAAATTTACATTCAATTATTACAGTTGAGCGAATTTACTAGCACCCATATTATTCAATGTAAAGTTGAGATAGAACGTACAGTTACGTACTGCGGCATGCACTCACATAATTCTAAAGTTCTTAATGGTCATAAAAAATATTTAGAAACAATTTCGAGAGATCAATGTAATACTATGTACTTAACCGGTATACTTAACGTAGGAACAGGCACACCAATAAGAAATTTAAAAGTAAATGAAACATCAAGCCACGAAATATTATATGGAGGTTCATTAAAAAACAATGGTGCCTGCTCAGGGACATCTTATTCAGATGTATATAGTAGTTGGGACAATGTTTTCGTAGAAGCTACTTACACAATCACATTACAAGAATACTATGCAAGAATAAATCTTAATACAGACAAAATATATCTTAATTCAGGAAGAATGTGTACTTTAACAAGCGGCAACTGTTTTGATATTGAAGGTGGACATACATTTTGGGATCAATTACCCGCAGACGTTTGTAACTCAAGAAAATACGAAGTTTTATATGAGGGAACCGCAAATAAAACTTATAGTATTAATAATAACACCCAAGATTCCGAAACTCTATATTCATTGACCACTGACGATATAACATTCATTTTGGCTGAAAAATCAAAAAAATTAGTTTGTGCATATACATTAATCCTTACAGAACACCCAAAGTTGTTAATATTGGAAACGAAACCAGGCCAGTCATTTTTACAGAAAAATTCGAATGTACGCGTCGAAAATATGGATATGTTTACCTATATAAATTCTAAATTTATCTACGTGGAACGTCACGTACGAAGAGAAATGAAAGAACTTTATCTTGACATAATAACCCAAAAATGTGTTTTAGAACAAAAAGTATTTAGAAATTCCCTTGCTTTAGCTACACAAATGCCAGACGAGTTTGCGTACCATTTAATGAAAGGCCCAGGATTTACTTCAATAATAGCCGGAGAAGTGGTACATATTATTTAATGTATACCAGTTGAAGTAACATATCGAAGAACAGAGGAGTGTTATAATCAGCTACCAATATTAAAAGAAAATCAAACTTATTTTTTAATGCCTCGTACGCATATTTTAGTACGAAAAGCCACCCAAGTAACCTGTAATTCCTTTCTTCCATCAATGTATTATTTTAGTGGAGGTTGGTACAAAATGACCCCATATGCAGTTCAATCCCTTCCACAATCCAAATTAAAACCTGAAACCAAACAAACTTGGGAGTATACAAATCCTGCCTCCCTCGCGACTAGTGGAATATATTCTCAAACCGACCTTGATAAATTAAGAGATCACATAATGTTTCCTGCAGAAAAGCCGATAATTTTAAATAGTTTAGCTCGCGGTATTATGGGAGAATCAATGACAAACCAAGGATTTTCATTATCAAATGTTCTGGATGAAAGTACTTTAGATAGAATAGCCGAATCCGCCTGGGGAAGATTCTGGAAAATATTTTCTAATTTGGGAAATTTTAGCGCGGGTTTAATAGGCTTTGTAATAGTAATTAGAGGATTTAAATTAATTGCTGACACAATAATTCACGGATATACCTTACACAGGGTATTCGGCTGGTCCATTAAACTTTTAGGAGCAGCCTGGGATTCTGTAACCAACCTACTTTTGCAAATAGCAGCAACGCCTTCTGATGAAACTCGAACAGCAAAGAGGAATAAAAAAGACACAAAAGAAACAGCGTCAGCTCCAGACGAAGCAACAGCAATTTCAACCGAAAGATCTATCGAAGAAAAACAATTAACTTTGTCAGCAGAACAATAAAAAAATTCAGGTAAAATCAATATTCAGGATAACCCATCAATATATCCATATCTACAATTAAAAGAAATTGATAGACGTGACAACGTAGTTCATATCGTATAATAAAAAGAGAACTCAATAAACATAAAAATGGAAAATTTTCAACATCTTCTTAAAATGTTTTGTAAAATTTTTAACTTCGAAAAACCGATTACCAAAATGAACATATTAAATGAACCTTCAGGAGAAACTTTTTATGTAACAACCGTATCAACTCCAAAATGTATAGTAAAATATTCAGACGAAAATTTAGAAAGATCAAATAATGAAGCACCTAAACTTGTATTACAAATGTTAATCGGATATATCACTAGAGAAAACTTAGAAGGAAAAACCGTTCTTACACTACTGTCGGAAAAATTAGTATCCTTTTGTGAAAATAACAATCTACCACAACCTGTTTATGAAAAATTCCCTTTTGATACAAAAAACAATGTAGGAATCAGTTGCACACTAGGCAATCTGAAGTATTACGCTGAATCAAGTAGTTATTTTTTAGCGAAAGTATATACCTTGATTAAAATATTACATGTATTAAGGAAAATTAATAACCCGTTAGTATCGCAATTACTGCTTTTGATACCAATTAAGCCTTGTGCACATCCACATAAAATTAACAAATGTAAAAAGACAAAACCAATCTTTGTAGCCAAGCCTTCAAAATAAAATTATTAATATAAAAACATTATCTAATCAGAAATGTCTAAAATTTTTTTTTTTTAGGAAGCGACTGACCATGGATTTCAGCAAAATTTTAATTTGTTTCCTCATCCTATTAGCACAGGGACCAAAACAATTCAAAGCAGAAGAGTACGATAAATATTTAATTAATAAACCTTTTCTTGAAACATCAGGAATTTACTTTGAAAAAATAGCTTCAATTCATTATAAATCTAAAGAAAATTTTATAATCACATACTTTGACTTAAACAGTACTCTGAGTCTCCAAAATAAATTATCTACAACATTTGATAAAGTTTTTCCCTATTGCGTAAACACTAATCTTAATTTTGATTGTAAGTTTAATGAAATTAACGAATTAAATTTAAAATGTAATACTTCTATACAAAAATTGCAAACTTTTTTTCTCAATATTCCAGGGCAACCCCCTCATTCTTTAACGTCTGACAGTAATAGAAAAATAATTGATTTAATAGAAACAATTTTTATTAAAATAAAAATTTCCAAACGAAAGATTTTTATAAAAGATACCAATAATATCTATGCATATCAAGATGCTGTATCAAAAATTTCATTTAAAATTAATAAACTGTATAATGAAATTCTTGAGATTTATTCATGGGAAAACACCATTAGAAATATGACACTTCTTGAAAACAATTCTTTTAAACTACTACTAAAAATAGAGAAAGCTTTTAAAGAATATATATCTGCTCTAGAATCCGTAATATCCCGTTTAACAAAAAACTTTATTTCTTTGAATTTCGAATATTTAAAAGAATTGACAATTGAATTTAGTAAAGAAAACCTAACGAATAATCCTTTTAAGGACATAAATTTTCAAGATACAGTTTTATTATCAAAAATAAATCACTTACAAATTGAAAACTATATTTTCTCTGTCATAAATTTCCCATCAATATCTAAGGATATTTAAACCATGTATAAAACATATCCTACTCCAATATTTTCAAATTTTGAAACAAATTACACGGTTTCTATCTACATTAAACCTCAAATTTCTCATATTGTTCTAGCACATGATAATAATTCTTACTTTCAGACAGAGGAATCATTTCTAAATAGTTGTCAGCAAACACTTTTAAAATCCTACATATGTGTTAATTTGCCACCTAAAAAAAGTATATTATTAGATGCTACATGCGAAGTAATGTTGTTAATGAATTTAAAACCCTCTAAATGTAATTTTTATATAAATTTCAATAATTTTCAAGTTTTGACACCATTAAAAAAGCATCCAGGATGGTTATACGCTTTACCAACTATTGAAAAAATTACTACCATATGTCCAGAAATCTTGCCAAAAACAATTGAAATTACCGGAACAGGGATTCTTCAAGTAAAACCAGAATGTCAAATTAAATATAAAAATTTTCTTTTATCAAATCAAAAATTTCTTACCAAAATAGACCCCTATATTTTTTCACCAGAAGTGAAAGTAACATTAAATGAAATATCGCCTTTATTAACAAATAAACCACAAATCAAAAAACAAATACTCAATGTAATTTTTGCAGATTTTCAACATCAGCAAGATTTGCAATTATTTGTATTTGAATATCTTGTAAAATCAAAAACTTTAAACTCTAAAAACATTCAGTCAAAAAAAGATTATTTCACGAACTATTTCGAAATAACATCTTACTCTATAATTGTATCAATTTTAGTTATCTTTTTAATTTTAGCTATCACCATCCCTCGTATATATAAAAATACAAATTTAATCAAACTTTTACCAATCCAGCCAACTTATGTTGCAAGTACCTACCGACTTAATCCTCCGTCAACATCAAAGCGCGTTGCTAAAAACCCTAATCTCCCAATTTTACTTGAGGAAATTGTCTAAAAAAACTATCTTTTAATTATTTTTCTCAATTAATTACGTAAGATGTAGTAAAATAAAAAATTATATAAATAAGAATATTTTTAAATTTAAAATTAGAATAGAAAATATTAATTGTGTAATAATAATATATGAATATCCATATATTTAGAAATCAAATAAATAAATATGAACTTGTATTAGCATTATTTTTTATTATTTTTTTTTTATACAAAATATAATTAACTAATAACTAAAGGTATTCAAAATATCAAACCCTGCTGATTTATTTACAAATTTAACTAGCTATATGTTTAAATCAATATCAAAATTGTTTTTTTCTTTTAATTCAAAAATTTAATTATAGACCTAAATCCTCCAAAATTGGTAAGGTATCACAAGGCCTCATGATATAGTTACACTAAAAAAAGAAAAAGAGAGAAAATTTACTATTTAAAAAATCTATATGACTTCATTTTTTTTTTATTTTATTATATTTACCTCCTCAATGGCAGTCCTGGTGAATTTGAATTGCCGTCCTTCAAAAACAAAGGGTTGACTAAAAGGATGCGGCCCTCGCAGATGTTCTCTTGCCACTTTTCTGAAGGTGTATAAACCCAAAATCATTGAGCTAAGAATACACTCAGGAATAAAATAGTAGTCCGAAAAATTGACAGTAACCCTCGATAGAACTTTATACTCAAATTCATTGACGGACAAATATTTTTTATTACGATCCCCAATCTAAAAAATACGTAATAAATTATTTTCTATCCTTACTTCATAACTTATATATTTATTTCTTTTTTTTTTTATTTTTTTTTTTTATTATTTTTTTTTTTACAAAACAAGTTTAGGAGAGGAAAAAATGCCTTTACGCACTTGTTCGTGTGGGACTCAACCACGTGCTGTGGTAATACCGCACTAAAACAACCTCTCCCATTCTTGCCTTACGTACTCTTATCCGCTTTTGCTCCTTCCGTCCTGAAAGGTTAGCAAGAGCGCGATTCTTTTGCTCGAGGTGTTTTCAGTTCACTGTTCTGTAGGTGTCCCTGTCCCTTGCCGCTGTTGTTCTTACGCGGTGGCCAGAAACGCTATTGGATGCTTTTTTAGAGCTACCTTCGTTATATTATATTATGAAGAACAGTGCTGTCGGACCAGATTAAGTGAACCCAGAAGGACAGCCTTTTGCATACGAACCGTCAATGCTTCAGCTTGACGTTCGCAGTTTGGTATCTTTTTCAATTGGCTTATAAATGAAGCTTTAATCCCTCCCAAACAGCCTAGTATGAGAACAATTAATCGGATTTTATAACCTGGATACATTCGGCTCAGTTCAAATATAAGGTCTTGATATTTCGTCCGTTTCTCATCCTCCTTTTGTATGATGTTGCCCTCAGCAGGAGCCGAAAACTCTATCACACAAATGATCTTACTTTTATGATCCTGGAGTACAATATCAGGCTTAGTAGCTCTGATACGATGAGTTGTAGAAAAAGAAAAATTCCAGTAGATCTTACACTGTTCATTTTCCACAACGGATTCCTGATCCCCTTGGGCATACGGCAAGATGGGTTCTTTATCTATACCATACTGGTGTCGAAGGTGATAATACAACACCTTAAGCGCAGCATTGTGTCTTTCAATATACCTGCAACACGCGTACTTCGGACATGCACTTAGAATGTGACTAAGTGTTTCCGGGTATTGCTTACATGCTCGACAGTTGTTATTGTCGACAGGTATATGCATCACACGACTGCGGTACACCAGAGTATTAATTACACCATCCTGACAAGCGAACAAAAATCCCTCAGTCTCCGATCTCAAACCAGCAGATTTAAGAAAAGCAAAAGTCAAGCCTTGAGACAATCCTATTTCACCTATGAGATTATAGAACTGCCCGTGAACAGGTTTGCTTTTATGTTCCTGTAACAAAAGCGCTTGTTCTGCCTCCTTGACACATTTTTTAAGCATCAATGGTGTTAACGATGCTAACCCGTGCTCCATATCACTGGCTTCAAATGGGAGACTAAGTTCATTTGCAGCTCTTTCTGCCGCACGATATAAAAACGCCCCAACATTTGCAATTTCATGATGGTGGACAAATTGCATAAGGGGATCTCTACTGTTCATCACCGAACATGCTGCAGCCAGTACAATTCTTCGATGAAGACACTCTAAATTTAATAGACCTCTTCCTCCCCGGTCTCTTGGAAGGTAAATTCGTTGCACGGAAGACCTTGGATGATGACTACGATGGATTGACATCATCTTGCGGGTTTCTCTATCTAGTATTTTCAACTCATTCACATTCCACTTAACAGCTCCAAAGGTATAGAGAAGTAAAGGAATGGCTAATGTATTTGTGGCCTGTATTTTGTTCTTCCCAGACAATTCGGAAGACCAAATTTTTCTGAGAAGCCCACGATACTTTGTTTGGAGTCGATCTTTAAGCCCACACACATCTTGAGTCTCCGACTGTGGAATTCCAAGATATGTGTAAGTCTCTCCACCAGCAAGATGTTGAATGGTGTTGCCACCAATGAGTTGAATGTTCTCAGAGTCCCTCGGAATTTCAGATGTTTCATTTCTTCCTTTAATCAGATGGATGACGGCACATTTATCCAATCCAAAATCCATTCCTATGGCTCTGGAATACTCGGCCACTGCAAACACCAAAATTCTAAGCGCATCCTTACTGGATGCATAGAGCTTCAGATCGTTCATATAGAAAAGATGGTTGATCTTATAGACTCTATTTCTTGGTTTGCCACACATGTACCCAGAGTGTTTTTCTCGAAGTGCAATAGACAGAGGTAAGAGGGAGATACAAAAAAGAAGTGGACTAAGGGAGTCGCCTTGAAAAACTCCTTTTCTAAACGAGATGATGTTAGTCATCACCTGCTGTTTGTTAGATGTTATAACAAACCTTGTCCTCCACTTAAGCATTAGATCCTTTAAGCATCTCACAATGCTCGGATGTACCTTTAAACATTCAAGGAGCTTGATGATCAGCTCGTGACTCGTGGAGTCGAATGCTTTGCGGTAATCAATCCAAGCCATTGACAGGTTACGTCGATAAAATATCGAATCTTGGGTAACACACCTATCTATTAATAGGTTCTCCCTACAACCTGACAGGCCTCTCTTACATCCTCGTTGTTCACCTATCGCACTCCAGACTGGTTCTATAGATGACAATATCCTCTCCTTGAGGATCCCAGTAAATAGCTTGTAGCAGGTGTTAAGACAAGCAATTGGTCTGTAATTTTTTGGATTGGACAAATCTCCTGATTTTGGTAGAAGTACCGTTCGTCCTTCCACCAACCACTGTGATATTGCATGTTCCCCGTTGAGATAGGTAGAGAATATACGGGCCAAATGTTGGTGAGTTGAAGTAAACTTCTTCCACCATAGATTATTAATCTTATCTGGCCCGGGTGCTGAAAAGTTCTTAGTTCTAGCTACTGCTTTTCTTACCTCCTCTTCAGTAATTGGTGGACATATCTCTGCAAATTGGTCAAGCCCCTGTCTGACACAGAAGCTGCGAAAGAGTGACAAAGATAACCCTTCATCGTTTACTGAATGGGATGTCCCATAGATGTTGCACCAGACAGTTTCAATCTCTTCGCGACATGGAGGCCTTTCAACGGTTGGTGATGGTACACTGAACAGGCGGGAAGGATTAGTAGCAAAGATATTATTTTGCTTTATCCAATTCATCCTCCGTTCTAAACGTTCCCTTATGACGACAAGAGAACGTATCTTCTCAATCCAGTGTTGCTTGATGTTTTGCAACTTTGACTTTTTTAGAGTGTGATGCAATCTTTTAAGAGTTTGGGCTATTTCCAAAACTCTTGGAGTAAACCTTCTATTTGATTCCAGATATGCAATCACACTCTGCAATTGAGAAGCATGTCGTCGAGCTATCCCGATCTTGATCTGCACTTGTTTGATTCGCTGGCAGGTTTTAGCAACGCGTTCCGCAACAGATTTTCTGTTACTTTTGCGAAGTAAGGACACAGCTTTTTCATACACAGCACAGTTCAATGTCCAGAGATCTACACTCTCTGAGAGTAATGAGAGTTCATTGTTCCCTTCAGAGATTTTATCCATTTTAATGGAAACCTTGAGATGAATTTTGGTTTCCCTCGAACTCATGTTTCCATCTTCGGCTGCGGGCGTTGGTGTTTCACACAAAATTTGTGTATTCTCTGAGGGGTCTTCCCCTCAGAGGGGAAGACCTCTGAGGGTCCTCTTTATTTCTTTTATTATTATTATTATTATTATTATTATTATTATTACCTTAACAAGTTTTTTATCCTTTAATATCCAAAGTATTCCGTCCACTGCGATAGGATGCTGCAGCCCAAACATATTCCATTGGTACAGTGCCTCAAAACGCAACGTTTTTAACGTGCGATGATGGGCCACTGCCCAGTAGTGAGGGAGCTTTACCCTCAATCCACCAAAAACATTAAAAGATGTGGAAACCAGCAAAACCGGCAAATTCCGATTTATCCACATCACATATTCGCCACTATGCTAAAAACAAAATAAATTAATAATAAATAAAGTTTTAAGATTTTATAAAAAATACTTAATTCAATTTTAGCTGAATACAAATAAAATAACTAAATATACACATTCTAAAAAACAAAAAAACAAACAAAAACAAACAAAAACAAAAAACAAATAAATATTAGCAAAAATACACACACTGGAGCGCGTGTTTAGGTATAAAAATATGCTATGATCTCAGAATAAATTAATTATTATCAAATAAAATTTTTTTTGCGAGTTAATCTTTAATTATTTAAATATACAAATTTACAAAAAATTTGGAATATTTTGTTACTAGCCTTTAAACAAAACAAATCTACCTTAAAAAACCTATACAAACTTAATTTTGTTCTAAACCTTTATTGACAAGAATTTCATACTCTTAAATTTTTTTTTTCTCTTCAATTCCAAAATCTGACTAATGATAATCCATTCACTAATATAAAATTTACTGCTTTAAAATTCTCAACTTCTATCGATTAAAAATTTTAAATTAATCAATTTATTAGATTATCAGTTATAATTGTTTACATTTCACATACTATAAAAATTAAACTATTTCAAATTTTATTTGATCTTTAACTATTTATAATTAAATAGTTTTTTTTTTTGCTTAAGTTAATTAGTATAAACTATAAATTATTCAAATCTTAATCAATTCATGTGTTTAAATTATTATAAACATAAATATTTATAAATTCTAATATTAGAAATTTTAAACTTAAATCTAAATCATAGTTTTAATCCTCTGTATTTTTAAATTAATGGTTTCTACTGATAAACTAGTGAAAAATGAGCTATTGTTAAATAAACCTCTAATAAAGTTTAAATTAAACTAAATAGTTTCAATCTACTCAAAAGAGAAATAAATTTATAAATATGCAATTAAAAGCTTGAAATATGATATAAATTATTCATGTAAAATTATAATACAAAATATTAATTAAGTGTTTTAAATGTTTATTAGGATTAATAAAATGGATTTAAATAGAATTCGTTATAATTAAATACACTATTACTTAAAATAAAATATAAATTTTTTTTTTAGCTTTAGAATGAATAAAATAAAAAAAGCACCTAGTTAATTAATCCAATTAAATATTCGATTACTTTAGCTATAAAAAATTAATAACCAGGAAAAAATTCGAGACTTACCACTTTTAATTTATTCTGAGCAATTTGGCATAATTTGCCACCAACCCCCATAATGTTTCTTTGATAATATTCGGGAAGTTGACGATTTACTTCACCATACAACTCATTTCTTTTCGCTTCAGAGTACTTTTCCCAATGACCCGGCACTAATATTAACTTCAGTCCAAACACCTATGTTATAAAAAAATCCACCACTACATTATCCCAGGGATCTTCCATATCCTGTTCAAAAACATTTAATAATGTATCATCAAAAATAAGATTTTCCATTTTTTTTTCTTCTCTACACGAATATAAAATTAGGAAGGATCTAGTAGCGCGTTCGAACCACGAAAAGGGTCAAACATAGACTATTCTTAAAAACAAGCAAAATCTTTGAAAATCCCACCACAAAATTTTTAAGTGTGGTTTCAACCAATCAGAAGAAAATATTCGTGTTTTAAAACATAGCAAAAACAGATGCATATGTTTGCACCCCGGAAGATAAGAAGAACTACACTTTGCCACAGTAGTGTTTACCTATATTAGTCCTATCTATCACCAAGATCCTGTTTCCAAATTTCCACTAAACCTCATTTTAGAAATCATGAAAATAAAAGAAATTTATTTATATGATCGTTCTAAGACAAAGAAAATTTTATAATTTTATACATTATCTGAAAAGGGAACATGCATTATGAATGTTGCTTTATTCCTTTTTTTTAGAAAATGGGTAATTTAGTTTATTTTGTTTTCTCTTCTTTTCAATTAAAACAATAAAAAACATTGAACTTTTACTTACCTTTTTGCGACAAATCATACACTATTTTATTATCAAAATTTAGTTAATAAAAATTTTTATCATAAATGTTACAGAAATATTTCCTGCGAAAACGGTTCGACCAATTACAAAATTAAATAATTTAACGATCGAATACTGTTTTACGAAACCTATTTATAATATCACAGATGTAGGAACAACATTAGAACCACTTTTTTAGCAACATGTAACACTAGGAAATATTATACTTGTTTTTCATCAACTGGCGACCCAGCGTATACAGCACAAGAAGCTCGCCATAACGCAGCTAGTAAAATGTTTATTATATTGAAAATAATTTTGAATTTTTAGAAAAAGGTCAACAAATAACAGAAATTAATTTACATAAAGAAATTCTATTTAAATGGGAAGCTTCTTGCGAAAAATGTTATTCACGAAGTCATACAATAGAGTCTTGTAAAAGACCTTTAAAAAATCGCCGCCTTATACAACACTTATTATAACAAACTCTCAAACATGATTTGTATCTCACCTCATGTTTGAAAAGTAAGGGGTAAGGGATTCCATGCATTCATCTTCAATGCCAGTCTATTATCAAAACGAAAATAATAAAAATTTAACATAACTAGTATATAAATATGTATTTAAACAATATAAAAAATTGTAGCAAATCTTCAGGTTCTTTAAATTTCGAAATAAAATTTTTTTTTCTATTGCGCATTTATGTAAGTTACGTAAGTAATACTTAGAAATATTAGTATTTGATTAATACTTGACGCCAAATCCGAAATAGAATGCGTAAGTTACGTAAATAACATTTTGTCTAAAAAATTTATTATTGGTACTTCTAATTAATGTTTTCTTAATCAAATATGTTTCATACTATTGTATGAATTAAAATTCGTAAAGTTTACCGGTTGATTGATGTTTATGTCAAAACCATAATAAAATGCGTAAATTGCGTAACAAACAACCTTGTCTCAAAATTAATTATATTGCTGTTTAAATTAATGTCCAATAACAAAAAACGTTTTAAAGAAAAATATTACTGTTTGATTAAAATCTTATATAAAATTTTGGTATAATTTACGTAAAATTACGTAAGAAAATTGTTGTTGTGTATGAATTAAAATTTTCAAATTATTTCACAATATGTTACGCGTATCCAAAATTATAATATTGTACTTAAAATTAACTGTGACTTTGAATATAGTTCCAAGTAATTTGTTGTAAATTCTTTTGAAAAAAAAATTTTTTTTGTAAACCCGTTAGCACAGTTTTTGTCAAAAATGCACGAAAGTATGATTTTATATTGTAAAATGAATGGGTTATGATATTTGTGTAAACGTAACAACTCGTCATCTCGTTTAACAATCAAGCATTGAAAATTTCTTACACTTAAAGGTCAAAATTTAATTTAATAAATTTTATATTCTGAACCAAAACTCACTCCGTAAGTTTTGGAAAAGAGGGCCGAGGTGTTACGTCAGTAACTTTATTGTTACGAAAATTATAAATTTTTAAGTTGCATGTCTAAAAAGAACATTTAACGAGTCAATACCAAAACAATGTTTACACAAGGCTCAGAAAGAACCCTCTAAATGAAAAATCGATGAAGACTCAAAACCTAGGGGAAGGCTTACTCGCCTGTTTAGCGAGAGTTTACTCAAAATTTATGTACTCAAGAACTAAGTGCTAATTCAGTATCTTTATCGATTACCATGAAACCCATTTATTCACCTGTATAAAACACTCTCCCTCGAAAATTATGCTAAAACTTCTCACCCACTGGGAAGAAGTAAGTCATTGATTACCTCGCATATAAAAGCTGCAAGGACCCCCAGAATAAACCAGTCTAATTCAAACCCCGAAACCCTGATTGTCAAAATCTACGTATCAGTCTAATTCAAACCCCGAAACCCTGATTGTCAAAATCTACGTACCAGTTTTTAAACCAGAAACTCTGTTCGACAACCATCTTAATTGACTAGTTTGTCAATTTTCTACGAACAGTATTTTAACCAATTCACTGTATAAAAGTTCAACTGGTTAGTTGCCAATATCTCGCCAGTGTTCGGCCAACATAGCAGAAAATTCTCAACTGGCTGGTTGCCAGTATCCTGCCAAGTTTCAACCAACATCAAGTCCAATTCTCAGCTGGCTGGTTGCCAGTATCCTGCCAAGTTTCAACCAACATCACGACCATACACAGCTGGCTGGTTGCCAGTGTCTCGCCAGGGTTCCCCTAACATTTTGACGAATTCTCAACTGGCTGGTTGCCAGTTTTCAACCAAGGTCGACCACCAGGGATCAATTCCGGTTCCTGAGAATTGTTTAAGGATCTCCGCATAAAAAAATAAAGGTAAGTTACAAATATTTTTCACTGTTTTCTTCTCTATCCCTCATTTCATTTCTTTGCTAAAGATATAATCTATTTCAGATTATCTGTCCATACTCTGCCACCAGTTCTCGCCGCTCTCTCAACTCCTCAGGTTTTAAGATTTTTATCGTCGTTAAGCCTCAGTGTAAACAATAAACTCAGAATTTGTGCAAGTGTCTCTCGATTCATTTACTCGTACACCTAACCCTCACTGTTCAACCACCGATAGATTTAAAAAATAATTTTCGTATGTTATGTTATTTATGACGTAACATAATTAAATTCCTACAAGTTTCTATTTTTCTTTTCAAAAACGAAATTTTCAGCAATGTTTTTATCAAGCAGCACCCTGACATAACGACCACACCGATCAGCTGGCCAATATTTACCGCATATTTCACAATTTCTTTCTTTAAAATCCAGACACTTTTTAGGAAAAAAAAACCTTTTTATTGACAAAGTTTTTGAGATGAGGAATTTTTTCAATGTTTCTTTCAGATGCTTTCAGAAACGAGAAATTTATCCTCCGTTTTGACATTAATTTTCAGATTAGGAACACGCACGAAAGTCTGTCATTTTCAATGTCAAACTTAAAATTAATGTTGTCACTCCCGAAAATGTATTTTCACATTAAATTAATGTTTTTAAAATAACTAATTCCCCAGAATTTGTCAAAAAAAACATACTTTTCAAAAAAATGTCTAATTTTTTAGGAAATATATGTCAAAGATCACGGGTATTTATCTTATTTGTAAGTCACGTTGCCCTCAGAAAGGGGCCAAATACAGTTTCTATTTCGGTCAAACCACTGACATTCGACCAAATTTGGTCGCTGACATATATTAAAAAATATTATAACCTATATTATATGTATTATTAAAGTAACTAAATTCAACTTCTGAAGTTGTTTTAGCTAAAATTTTTATTTTTCAGAATTAAATTTTTATTAAACGAGCAAGTGCCAACAAAAAAAAATCTGTCAATTTTTGTCATTTTTAAAAGTCTGTTTATTAGAAATATACTTAACAAATATTACTGAAAATTGCCATAATTATTTATTTGTGCACTTTAATCATGTTTTCAATAAAAAGAAGAGAAATATTTATTTTGTTATTGAATAATTTTAATTTGGAAATTCAAAATTAACCACAAAAAAATTATTTTAACAATTTTAACAATTATTTTACAAAACAATTGCTAATTTGAAATTACAAAATTAATTACAAAATAACGAAAATAATTGACAATTGAAAAAAAAATTAAAAAATGGCTAGATTAATACACAAACCAACAAAATAATTTTAAAAATCAAAGAATAACTATAAAACTTTGAGATAACAATTGAAAATTGAAAAAATTATAGGAGATAATTGAAAATTGCGGAAAATAATAAATATTTGAAAAATGTGGAAAATAATTAATAACTGAAGAAAATATGTGAAAAATGATTAAAATAATTGTCTATTTAAATAAATTGATATATGGCTAGATTAATATATGTGACTGCGTCTGAGGAAAAGATGCTCAAGACCAAAAAAATGGTTGTTTTGTTTTTGACGGTTTTATGTAATTTAAGGTCTAAAAAATGTAATACGACCAGTTCCGGTCGAAAAAATTTTTTTGGACATAATCATCTTTTTCTCAGACGCGGTCACATATAACTGTATGAAGAAATTGAAAATATTAAACAATAAATATTAAATTTAAAAAAAAATGTAATAGCAATTTTCAAATTGAAAATTAAGAAAATGGTAGGAATAATTGTTGGAAATAATTGCGTATTTAACAACTGAATTAAAATTCAAAAAAAATAATGAATATTTAAAAAAAATAATTAAAATTGAAGAAAGCAATTAAACATTAAAGAATGCAATTGAAATTTCTAGAATTGAATAATCAAAACAGACAGAAATATTTGAAAAGTAAAGAAAATAATTGACAATTGAAGAAAATAATTAAAAATTGAAGCAATAAATTGGAAATTGAAGAATTAAATGGAAATTTCTAAACAATAATTGATCTTAAGAAGAAAAATTACAAAATGACGAAAATAATTGACAATTAAAAACAAAATTAAAGAAATGACTAGATTAATACGCACCCGAACAACATAATTTAAAAAATCAAAGAATAATAATAAAATTTTAAGATAATAATTTAAAATTTAAAAAATTATAGGAGATATTTGAAAATTGCGGAAAATAATGAATAATTGAAGAAAATATACTTGAAAATGATGAGAATAATAAAAAAAATCTAGAAAATATGTGAAAAATGGCGAAAATCATTGTCAATTAAAAACAAAATTTGAAAAAAAAAATTACGAAAATGATAGGAATAATCGTTGAAAATAATTGCACATTAATCAATTGGATGGAAAATAGAAAGAAAATAATTAAAATTGAAAAAAATAATTCAAAATTGAAGAAAATAATTGAAGAATTGTCTTCAAAAATAAAGAAACTTAATGATAAGCGAAAAAAAAATAATAGAAAAAATGCGATAATTTTTTAAAAATAAAGAAAATAGTTGAAAATTGAAAAGTCGAATTGAAATTTGAAGAAAATTACTGAGAATTTAAGAGATTAGTTCTAGAATCGAATTATTGCATTAAAATTTTAAAACAATTTTTATGAGTGAAAAAAAATTGAAAAAATCGAGGAATTGTTGAATAATGAGGAATTAATTGAAAATAGATTAAAATAATTTCAAATTAAAGAACATACTTGAGAACTGAAGAAAATAATGAATATTGAAGAAAATAATTGGGAATTGAAGGAAATAATTAAAAAGTAAAGAAATAAATTAAAGATTTGAGACTCAAATTGAAATTTGAAGAAATAATTTATAACAGAAAAAAAATAGAAAAGGACGAAAATAATTGACAATTTAAGACAAAATTCAAAGAATGGCTAGATTAATTCACACCCAAATAAAATAATTTTAAAAAGCAAAGAATAAGAATAGAATTTTAAGATAATAAAAATTGAGAAAATTTTATGAAATCATTGAAAATTGCGGAAAATAATTAATGATTGAAGGAAATACTTTAAAATGATGAGAGTAATCAAAAAATTCTAGAAAATATGTAAAAAATGGCGAAAATTATTGTCGATTAAAAACAAAATTCGAAAAATGACTAGACAAATAGATAACTGAAAACAATAATAATTGAAAACATTAAACAAGAAATCTTTTTATTTCTTTACAAATTTGAAGAAAATAATTGCAAATTGAAAAATAAAGAAAATTATAGGAATAATTGTTGGAAATAATAGCACATTTGACAACTCGATTCAAAATAGAAAAACATGATTGAGAATTGAATAATGCAATTGAAATTTAAAAAATATACTTAAAAACTGAACAAAATTAATTGAAAAAAGCTGAAATTAATTAATGAAGAAGAAAATAATTGAAAACTGAAGCATGGAATTAAAAATTAAAAACAATAACTAAACATTTGTATATAAAATTAAAGAAACTTAATGATAATCGAAAAAAAAATTGAAAAAGGCGATAATTTTTTAATATTAAAGAAAATAATTAAAAATTGAAAAGTGGACTTTAAATTTGAAAAAAATTACTAAGAATTGAAAAGTATAGTTCTAGAATTGAATCATTGCATTGAAATGTATTTATTTATTTAGTAACAGTGTACGGGCTACAAATTAAAATTGCCCTTTCGCGCTATAGCGCTAGTATATAATAATAATAAAATAATAATAATAATAATAATAATATATGTGAACGACTGCCGCAAAAATATACCTATGCCAAAATAAATTCAAACATTTTAAAATTTAAGTACTCAATGGATTCAGGCACTATATTGGATATTTAAGTAACTTTGTGCATCACCACCGCAATAGATGAAACAATAAATTTGTGGACACCTGTCAGATCTAAAGACAATTATAATTATAAAGTTAACATTCAACCAAATTTCAATAAAAAATATCGTGCAAAAGATATCGGAATACTAAGACATAGTGTCCGATTTTATTAAAATGTCTCTGACATGTTGACAATGAACCTTAATTGAAATGCGTTAAAACATTTTTTATGAGTGAAAAAAAATAATTGAAAAAATCCGTGACTTATTGAATATTGAGGAATTAATTGAAAATCGCTAAAAATAATTGAAAATTATAAAAAAAATTAAGAATTGAAAAAAATAATTAAAAAATAAAAATATAAATTGGTGATTAAAGAAACAAATTGAAATTTCAAAAAATAATTGATAATTAAAAGAAAAATTACAACATGAGTAAATTAATTCACTATTAAAACAAAATATTAACAATCAAAAAATAATCGCAAAATGGTATAATAACCTAGAATAATCGGTATTAAAACAAAAAAATGTTTAAAATTAATGGATAATCATAAAACTGAAGGAGAATAATAAATTGTTAATTCAAAACTGATGAAAATTATGGAAAAAATTATAAAAAATAAATGAAAATTAAAGAAGTCAATTGCAAATAGAAGAATTGTATTAAAATTTCAAGAAAAAATTTATAATTGAGAAAATGCGACAATTATTAAATATAGAATAAAGAAATTAAAAAACGAAGAATATAATCCTCAATACTCAATAATTCACGGATTATTTCAACTATTAATTTCACTCATAAAAAATGGTTTAATATTTCAATGCAAGTATTCAATTCTAGAACTATTCTCTTCAAATTTCAATTAGACTTTTCCATTTTCAATTATTTTCTTTATTTTTAAAAAATTATCGCATTTTTTCTATTATTTTTTTTCGCTTATCATTAAGTTTCTTTATTTTTGAATACAATTCTTCAATTATTTTCTTCAATTTTGAATTATTGTTTTCAATTTTAATTATTTTCTTTCTGTTTTCCATCCAATTGATTAATGTGCAATTTTTTCCAACAATTATTCCTATCATTTTCGTAATTTTTCAATTATTCAATTTTTACTTGATAAAATTGAATAATTTTAATTTTAATTAATTTCTATTAAAAAGTTATTTTTCGAATTTTTTTTTAAAT
This sequence comes from Ganaspis brasiliensis, assembly GCA_037103525.1. Classification (NCBI taxonomy): domain Eukaryota; kingdom Metazoa; phylum Arthropoda; class Insecta; order Hymenoptera; family Figitidae; genus Ganaspis; species Ganaspis brasiliensis. The sequence goes on from JAZKLR010000211.1 coordinate 3,889,385, forward strand.
TAATAATTGTTTTCTGCATTTTTCACATATTTTCTTCAGTTATTAATTATTTTCCACATTTTTCAATTATTTATTATTTTCCGCAATTTTCAATTATCTCCTATAATTTTTTCAATTTTCAATTGTTATCTCAAAGTTTTATAGTTATTCTTTGATTTTTAAAATTATTTTGTTGGTTTGTGTATTAATCTAGCCATTTTTTAATTTTTTTTTCAATTGTCAATTATTTTCGTTATTTTGTAATTAATTTTGTAATTTCAAATTAGCAATTTTTTTGTAAAATAATTGTTAAAATTGTTAAAATAATTTTTTTGTGGTTAATTTTGAATTTCCAAATTGAAATTATTCAATAACAAAATAAATATTGGTCTTCTTTTTATTGAAAACATGATTCTCGACATGATTAAAGTGCACAAATAAATAATTATGGCAATTTTCAGTAATATTTGTTAAGTATATTTCTAATAAACAGACTTTTAAAAATGACAAAAATTGACTGATTTTTTTTTGTTGGCACTTGCTCGTTTAATAAAAATTTAATTCTGAAACATAAAAAATTTAGCTAAAACAACTTCAAAAGTTGAATTTAGATACTTTAATAATACATATAATATAGGTTATAATATTTTTTAATATATGTCAGCGACCAAATTTGGTCGAATGTCAGTGGTTTGACCGAAATAGAAACTGCATTTGGCCCCTTTCTGAGGGCAACGTGACTTACAAATAAGATAAATACCCGTGATCTTTGACATATATTTCCTAAAAAATTAGACATTTTTTTGAAAAGTATGTTTTTTTTGACAAATTCTGGGGAATTAGTTATTTTAGAAACATTAATTTAATGTGAAAATACATTTTCGGGAGTGACAACATTAATTTTAAGTTTGACATTGAAAATGACAGACTTTCGTGCGTGTTCCTAATCTGAAAATTAATGTTAAAACTGAGGATAAATTTCTCGTTTCTGAAAGCATCTGAAAGAAACATTGAAAAAATTCCTCATCTTAAAAACTTTGTCAATAAAAAGGTTTTTTTTTCCTAAAAAGTGTCTGGATTTTAAAGAAAGAAATTGTGAAATATGCGGTAAATATTGGCCAGCTGATCGGTGTGGTCGTTATGTCAGGGTGCTGCTTGATAAAAACATTGCTGAAAATTTCGTTTTTAAAAAGAAAAATAGAAACTTGTAGGAATTTAATTAATTAGCAGTAGTAATAAAAAAAAGAATAAGGGAAAACACGTGTTTTTTTCTGCGTGTCAACACTTTTGGAAGGCTACGAGACTTATAAAAAACACAAATTCACAGGATTTTTAATTTTTCTTTTATAAAACACTAGACACTTTTTCGGGGAAATGTTTTTTGTTGCCAAAGTTTCAGGAAATGAGGAAATTGGGAAACTTTTTTTCGCGAGCGAGAAAACGAAGTTCGACTTGGAAACTGACAGATAGTAAACAAAGTGCAGGGACCATCTGTCTTCCCGCACAGACGAAACTTCCAGCCTGCCATGTGATCGACTGACTTCCGGCGGCCATCTTTCTCGTGAAATCGGGTAATGTCTCTTTTTCTCAAAAAATCATATTTAGCTCTTTTTTTGGTAATCGAAATTGACTTTCCACCACTCCTGCAACTGTTTTATGTTTAAAAAATCTTATTCCCCCTCTTTCCTTTACCTTTTACAAAAAAGAGAAGTCAATATTAAAATCAGGTGGGAATCGTAATGTGAATTTGGTCGCTGTCGTGACCAAAAGTGAACAAAATTAAGGTACAGAATTTCTCATTCGAAGGGACGATCAGCCTTAAACAAGAAAGAAAGGAAAAAAGAAACCTACTAAATTACATTTCTTTACATGAATTTTTTATTTTAAAATTCAAAATTCTTCGTTTTCATAACATGAGCCAATCGTTATACACCCTGACGAGAGTATCGGATTGAATTTCATTCTTTTTGAATCAGTTATAATCAGTATTTTTCCGTGTCAATCCGAAATTTGTTTCCGAGCTAATCAGTTTTTATCTGAATCTAAAAATAGACGAAACTTGACAAAAAATTCTTTCGGAATGATTCCGCCTTAATCTGTTCATTCCGAAGCTAAATTCTAATCCGTGTCAATCCTGTTATTTCATTCCGAATCAATCCGTTCCAATTCTAATCGGGTTTAATCGGATTTGAAACGGATTGATTCGGATTGAAATAACAAGATTCAAGCGGATTAAAATTTAGCTTCGGAATGAATCGGATTAGTTCGGAATGATTCGGAAAGAATTTTCGTCAAGTTACATCCATTTCTAAATAAACTGATTGAAATCTAATCCGATGCTTTCGTCAGGGCAATTATTTAATTCCTTATTAAAAATTAGATACAACAGATCAATTAGAATCAGTCTATTTTCAGTTCTTTTGAAAAAGCCAAGTAACCTGTTATTGAAAAAAAAAAAACCGAATGAAACATTAATTCTTCAAATTCATTTTTCTAAACACAATCTTAATACTTGATTGTAATCTTACATTCAATTTCAAAATGATTTTATTATCAATATTAATTCGGTTCTTTTTCAATAAACGGTTTTATTCGCATTCCTTTGAATAACCGGCTGTTCGGTTTTTTTTAAATAACCGATTATCAGGTTATTTAAAAATAAATGGTTATATAATTCACTATTAAATAACCAGTGATAACCTGTTAAACCGGTTGAGGCTTCCAATATCTAAATTTTAATCAATCCTTGTGTTGTTTTATAATCATGAATACTATAACTAAACAATTTAACTATTAACAATGACATTTTTTTCAATTGTTTTTCAACTTGATATATTTGGATTTTTGAGATATAACGGTTTGATTGATCGCAAATTTGACTTGTAGAGTATTATGAAATTTACTTAAATATCTTACAGTAAAAATTATAAGATATAAAAAGTTAATAATAATTTCACTTAGGTAACTTAAAAAAGAATATGTGTTAGTGGTTTAGAGAATTAAAAAGTTCATGTCATTATAAAGAAAATTCATTTTACTGAATCTCCTTTTCAAATTTCGAGTTGTACACAGTATAAAAATGCAATATTAATACTTTAAGGGTAATGATATTTTCCTTGAGTTAAAAAATGTAAATAAATATAGATATTGAGTATACTTAATTTTAAATTTAATTAGTCATAACTATCATTACTTTACTGTAAAAAGAAGCATCTTAAAATGCATTGTAGTCACTTTTAAGACGTTTAAAGTATCTTATATTTCAGATTCCATCTTAGAAAACTAATGCATTTTAAGATACTTTTGATAACATTTTGGAAACATCTTAAAAGTGACTACAAATGTATTTTAAATTAAGATACCTACTTTTTGCAGTGTTCCAATTATAATCAAAATTCTTATTTTTTAAATTGGTTTCAATTGAACCTTGAATATTCAATGACAATTTTGTATATAATTAACAGTTTTTACTTAATCGTTAATGTTTCAAATAATTTTAAAAAACATTTTCAGATTTTGAATTTATTTCAAGTGTATATAATAATTTAATTTTATTTAATAACATTTATATAGTCTCAATAAAAAATTATGAAAAAGAAATTTTCTGCAATACAATATAAAGTAACGGTACCTATACTCGATCAGTACCTATAGTCTGTCAGTGATGATTTAATTAGGCAAAATTAATTAATAATTTTATTACATTGGTAAAAATAAATCTTGTGATATTCGAAGTACTATTTAGCATCATTATTATTAAACTACTGATTAATTTTATCCAATTAAATCATCAATGATCGACCATAGGTACTGATCGTGTATAGGTACCGTTACCTTAGTAAAAATTTTAATTATTATAAATTATGGAGGTTTCAATATTCTTTCTTTGAAATACATTTTCTTCAATAATAATAATAATAAAGATACCTACTATATGTGTTCTTTTCCTGTCAAGATAATGATCCGAGTGACTCTGACGAGGATGATGAGGAGGAACAGCAGATTCCGATGGACGCGCGGCAGGCACGTGATCTTTTAGCAGATTATTTGCATACGCCCAACTAGGGTAAACGTACCAATTTCTACGATGTAAAGTCGAAGTCCGATAAAATATTTGAGAGAAAATATTAGAGTTTTCTATTGAAGTAGAAACTATTAATTAAAATATTAAAAGAAATCATGTATTTTTAAAAATAACAAATTTATAAATAATACTGTGTGCTGGTATTTTTTTTTGCGTAGGATGTGAAAACCTGCTACCAGGTACCCTGTAGCCCGTACTACAGGGTTATGCGGGGGTGGCGATGTTCTGCCGACCCGCTAAAAACACATCCTTATTTGGGGACCTTAGTACCACTCCCGGCTAGCACTTTCCGCGCGTATCGCCATCAGGAGTGGTCTTATACCCTCTTCTCTGTCGCCAAAGCGACTTTATCCCTCCAAACGGGACCTACTATTATTAACGGTCATTGGGGTCCTTGATGCAAGCAAGTTGAGCCAAGGGACCCGATGGACCGTCAGTCCGCTCAAAAAATGCTTCAAGAGGAAGAGAACTTCCTCTATCTGCGTTTTTCTGCAACCTATGTGGCCCTTTGGCGACTCCGCTTAAGGGCCTCTTCTCTTTTCGCCTACTCCAGGACTCTTCTAAAACAGGCGCACTTTCCTGAGCCTGCAACATGAGCCATTTCCGCCTCATTTCCAGTCTCAGCCGCACAGAGGAAGCAGAACGCTTCCTTGCTACCTGCTGCAAGAGAGTGTCCGGCAGCCCCACACTTAAAGCAAGCGGAGGATCTGTCCACTCCCTTGCAGTCTGCTTCCTTATGGCCGTAACCAAGGCACCTGTGGCACCTTGTGACCATAAGCCTTCTTCTAATCGGGCAACTTAAGAAGCCCAATTTTATTCTGCCGAGTTTTTCTAAGCGTTCCGCTTCCTCCCGGTCTGTGACCAAGATGGCGATTTTGTCGCCTCTCCTATTTGGTCCGAGGACCGCTACTTGTCTTCTCTCTCGAGGAGTATTAAAAACTACCTCGAGAGCAGAAACCACTTCCTCCTTTTCGGTCAATCCGTCAAGGTCACGGATTTCCAGGGTCACCCTCTGGTCCTCCGGTCGCCTGACGGTGCCCATTCCACTTACTGCCTCGGAGACCTTGGCAGTAAATTTCTTTAGGTCAGAACCTCCTCCCAGTTTTAAGAGGAGGTTCCCTTCCTTGGTGGGCCTAGCGCTCACTACACTGGTCTGGCATGAGCCAGGGTTCACTTCCTTTTTGAGTCTGCCGAGGACAGACGCAAAAGTCTCTCCCTGACAAACCCGAACTAGGACTGACGACCCTTTGGGCCTGTGCGGCTCTACAGCAATTTTGGGGATAGGGTCCTTCGGTCCCTCCCTTCCATTTTTATTCTTTGAGGCCTTCACCTTCGCTGCCTCACCATGCTTCCTTTTTTTTCATAGTCAGTTTAGGAGGAGAGCGGTCCTCAACTTTTCTTTTCTTTCTTTCGCATTCCAGAACTAGGTTTCTCATAGACCTAGCTTGGAAGCGTTCTCTTAACTTCCTTCTCTCTAATGCGGAGTCTTGCGTTCCGACAACGTTTTTATGTAGCCTTTCATCGGCCAGTTTTGCTTCTTCGTGCTTTTTTTTCATTGCTGGGATACACTGGCTAAATTTCTTCAAGCCAGTTTAGATCGTCTCAGCCACATTTCGCTGAACCTTCAGCTTCTCCATCATCTTTGAGAGTTCAGTCTCCATCTCCTGGAGGATGCTCTCTTCTTCCTCGCGAAGTTTTAAGCACTTGCTGCGCAAACCTTCGCAAAATGCGAAGTCCTCTGCCGTAGCGTGGCTGAAAACACTACCACAGCTGCTGACACTCGCGCAACTATTTCTTCTCGACCTTGACAGATCCTCCACCCTTAAAGTTGATGGGCCTGCGCCATCATCGCTCCTGCCAGATTTACTCGATGCCTTCGAGTTATCACCAACTTCATCTGGGCGCCTTTCTTCGTCGTTCAATTTAAATGTGAAACCTTCCATGTGATTGCCACGAGCCTGGGAGAAAAAACGGTCCACCCACACAGAGCTCCGATGTGTGGGTAAGGCATTTGTACACTAGGAGGGCGCCCGGTATCCTAGCACCGCTCGCGACACCTCCGAACGTGTCACTGGTGACGACAGTGCGTCCGCCGCCCAGGCCCCCGGCATCAACAACCGACGCCTCCGCTTTACAGACGGTAAATTGAAGAGCACGTAGGTTGGGCGACGTTCTCACCATCCCCGGCAGCTTCACAGCGAATTTTGTAATCCTGGTGCCATCCATCTCTCGGCACAGTGTGAAACCTTAGATTGGGTTAGGTGTCGTTGGTCAGATCGAAGAGACAACCGGTCTATCGGGCGCCAACCCTGGATCGAGGTTACTCCACACCAACTTAGAAAAACCAAGAAGGCAGGAGTGTCCTATTCCTCCCAGAATCCATGTCGTCCACAGCTGACAAGGATGGTTAGCCCCCATTTGGGATCCGAATTAACATCAACCGCACAGGATAGCTAGTGCACAGGTTCAAAAAACGGCGGCTACCCGAATTAACGGGGCCCCGTTCATTCCCCTGTGCCCAAACTCGCCAGACATCGGGAGTCGATGAGTTCTTGGAAGAGCCGGACAGCTCGTCCCGTGATGGCGTCCGAAAGACAAGCGCCTGGCCGGTCCTAAGCCCCCTCACCACAACAAGGTGACACCACGAGGGAGCTGTGTGCTGGTATTACTACAAGTGTTCACAAATTACTGTATACCAATTACTGTGACGAGAATAACGTGTATTTAAAGGTTTGTTTGTTTTCAGTAATGGAAACAAATGCATGTTCCAATTACTGCGATAGGTTATAATATAAACTTGAATAACTAAATAATTACTGATTTAAATGTACATTTTTATTGGCAATTGTGTTGATTAATGTTTTAAATAATGTTTTCAATTGATTTAAATTAATTTTAAACTCTTAAAAAGTACCTAATAACGTTGTTCTAAAAAATTTCAGTAATTGTTTCTGTAATTTTCTTATAATTTCACAGTTACATGTACATGTTGCCTAAATATTGTAAAAATTAATATAGATATTGAAAGACTTTTAGTTTATTTAGTATTAATTTATGTATTACAATTTTCATTATGATTAAACCGCTCTTTTTTACAAAGTTTAATAAACTTATTTACTTAGGCAATACTTGTGTCTTAATTTTTAAATACTTATAAAATTTAAACAGTTTAAAGAAAAAATCTTCGGTAAAGAGGAAAAGGAGATTTGTAATTTTTTTATAAACAAAACGTAGTGTATATTTTAATAAATTCCTTAATCCAGAATATAGAACAAAATCTTAAATCATGTTTTTCAGTTACGTCGATCTGCAATTGTTTTGTCAATTAATTTTTTAATTTCTGCGAAACAAGCTCCTCTCTTTCTTCTAGGAAGCAACATCCAGGAATCTTTTATCGCTAAAAAATAATCATTGTCACGCTGTAATTGTGCATAATGTTCCAACTTTCTGGTTCATTCACGATCTCCTCATCATTTTCCTCACTATTGTCGCTCTCCTCTGTAAAAATGTTATTATCATATAAAGTTTATTCATCTACGACATGCAGATATTTATTTCAATATCTTTTACATACAATAGACTTAATTATTAATAGCAATATGATAATTTTGAATAAAAATTAGTAACTTTTGAAAATAAATTTTTAAGCAACTGATACACGGTGCTTTTTAAACCGATTTAACTTAAAGGTTCTGGCACCTGGGATTTTCTTCTTGATTTTGATTCTAGATCACTAGTACATCATTTTTCAACAAAAACGAAAATCTTCTGTAGAGTCGTTTTTGAAAAATATTAATTTAAAAATTCAAAATGACGAAAAATCAAGTTTTCTTCAAGAAATATTCATTTGAGAAAAAATCTCATAAGACATAGTTTGTAGGGGAAAGTCGGGTAGCCATGGCTATGGGGTAGCCACGGCCACACGTAATATTTAAGAAACTACGTCACTTATAAAAATTTGGATTAAAGTTTTTAATTGTGTATGGATTCATGATATAATTTCCAAAATATATGTTCAATTGATCAATTTACATGAGAAATATGCTTGAATAAAAATTTCGTCAGTAAGATGAGAGTCATTTTCTAGAAAATAGACGAACTTAATTATCCAATATTTTTATGTTTTCCAAGCTTTTGAATTAAATATTTTGCTGTTTCATAAAGCTGAACTATCATTTTATACATAATTGCAATTTACTTATTTAATTTTCTAATAATTTGTGTATAAATTAACTTTTTCTAAAAAATAACTTATCGTCCAGCGCCGGCCAATTTAATATTTCTATGTAATCTTCATTTGTTTTTCATTTATTTTGAAATATAAACAGTTAATCTAACCAAATTTGACGTTATTTAATTTTCGGATTTTCACAGTATGGGTAAGTTTCTTTTCTTTTATTGCAAATATGAAAATATTTATATTATTATTATAGAGTGCCTAATACAATTTTGTGTACTAAATAATTAGGTTTCAATTGGTTTTTAATTGCGGCCGGAGGTACCCGATACTTTCTTTGAATAACCAATATTACACTATATTTTAATTTTCTTATATTTCAAATATTAGGAAGTTTTTTCATAAATAATTAAATTCTAAGTGTAGATTAAGGATTGAAAATTATATTTACAATTCAAAACATACATTTTTGTGTTCATTTTAGAAATAATAACTGAAATTCCTTAAGGGGCCGGGGCTGCCCGACTTTCCCCTAGATATTAAAGCAAGGAATGTTTTTTGTTTTCACAAATTTTCAATAGAATTAACAGTTAACGAGAAAAACGAGAAAAAACCAATTTTATATATTTTTTTTAAATATAAATAAATATAGGTATAAATATAATTTTTTATATTCTATATCTGTGTGACAATGTGATACTTTATTATATCCAAGGTTGGCGTGCTTAAAATTTTCATAAAAATTATTGGTAGCCCTAATTTTAATCAATTGACATAAATAATAGCCTTAACTAATTTAAATAATTTTTGGTAGCCCTAATAATTTCTAAATAAAACTACCATTATAACCACAATATTAAATTAAACCTAGAACCTCAAATATGTTTTTAGCCCCCTGATAATTTTGCGAATTTCTAAAAAAATTATTTTAATTTTTTAAAGATCAAGAATGGAAATAATTGTCAGGAGTACGACAAACCCTACCATGGTTTCTAGAGATATATGATCTTTTGAATTCTTTAAAGGTCAAAGTTTAAAAAAATTCTCTATGGAGTTCTGGGGTTAAATCTGTTATTCTGAGTTGAATAGTGAAAAGTTTAAAAGTCGAGCTCTTACACATGAAAATCGACTTAAAGTGTGCCTTCTATGTTTTTAAAACAAAACAGGCATAATTATTGTATCCTATTAAAAAACAGTTATCAATAGTTTTTACAAAATTGAGATCATACCAACTGTTGCTGCGCAAATTTTATAAATGATCAATTTAATTAGAAATTTGAATTGACTTCTACGACCAATTCTTCTGCAGGTATCCTGACTCATAATTTGAAATTATTAGAAAGATAATCAGTCTCACGGAAAGCAAGTGGTGATATGAATCGAACGAAGCTAACGTGCTTAAACTTTAAAATTTGTAAAATTTTAAGTGTGACTTCAGTTTACTAATTTTTACAATAAAAAGAACCGATCAATACAATTAATCTTTTTGAACTTTATTTATTCTCCTAAACTACAACTATATAATTAAGAATTTTGCGTGACTTTTATCTTTTGTTTGAAGAACTGTTTTTTAATTTAAACGAATTTTTCATATTCCTTCTTTAGTTTCATCCAAACGTTCGTTATTTCGTTTACTAAAAACAGAAATAACAAATGACTAAAATTAACATGACATACTTACTGCTATAAATAATAATTAAAAAAAAAATGAAAAAAGGAATATCCCAAGTAGATATCGCCACAGTTTTGCCATACTTACAAACATACATGGAAGCCATCGATGGGCCATCCGAGTTTTGTAACATTGCGCCGCACTTTTGCCCGACATTCCAATTTTATAGAGATACTCATCCTGGTAGTTTCTGACGTTGTTCTGACGTTTATAATCCATCCTGCGTTGTCCAGGAACTAAGAAAAACATCTTTTACCTAAATATAGAAAATTTTGATCAGGGTGTCTTAAAGCAATTAGAATTTTATATCTTGTCTAATGTATTTAAATGGATGTCGTGATCCTGATTCATTATCTTACTGCTCCAGGTGTCAAGTCAACATCTTCTTCAAGGAGATTTTAGGGAAACTAAAATTTTACGTCCTTACTTGTATTTTCAAATGGATGTTGTTATCCTTACACACAATTTTATTAATCTAGGTAATAAAAAAAAAGTTCTCCTGGAAATTTTTGCTGAAAAATAAAAAATATAAAGCATCCATCGTGTGCAAAAGGTTGACGCCGTCCTTACAAATAAATTTAGTGATCTAGGTGTCAAATTAGTATTTTCTCCGAGGAATGTTTTTGGAAACATAAAGTTCATATCTCTTCTAAAGTATTTGTACAGACGACATCATCCTGACACTAAAAGTTCAATAATCTAGGTAAAGATTGTTATGAGTGTCCGTTTTTGCTTCTTGGTGCATAGGATTTAAATATTTTATTTCCGCTTAAGGTAAATAAAAGGCTTTTAAATATTTTGCTTGTGTTATTCTTAAAAGGAATAGTTTAAAATGACGTCAAGAAAGTAAAATTAATATAACCCTTATGATAGAGATTATTGTAAACATCGAGTTGTCAAATAGGTTAAAGGGTTATGTTAATTTATATTTCTTGTTTTCTAGTTTATACAACAAAATTTGATAAAAATACGGTTAAAATACTATTATTTATTTTATTTGGCATTAACTTTATTAAAATTATTTCAGATATATACGTCAAAAAGGATAAAATAAAATTGGAAAAATAATTTCTTCCAGGATTTTTGTAAAATATTAACATTTATAAACGATCAACTATTTTAAAAAGGTAATCTTCACAGTTTATTCTAAAGATCTAAATAGGAAATAAATAATAAGTTCTTCATTAGAATATAAAAAATATTATCAGTATATTGATGTAACTACAAAATAGAAATGTTCTTCTAAGAAAAGGTATGACTGTTATGTTAACAGGCGCAGATATCTAAAATCAATTTATTGAAATTGATGTAGAACAAAATAAATAATAGTATTTTAACCATATTTTTATCAAATTTTGTTGTATAAACTAGAAAACAAGAAATATAAATTAACATAACCCTTTAACCTATTTGACAACTCGATGTTTACAATAATCTCTATCATTAGGGTTATATTAATTTTACTTTCTTGACGTCATTTTAAACTATTCCTTTTAAGAATAACACAAGCAAAATATTTAAAAGCCTTTTATTTACCTTAAGCGGAAATAAAATATTTAAATCCTATGCACCAAGAAGCAAAAACGGACACTCATAACAATCTTTACCTGGATTATTGAACTTTTAGTGTCAGGATGATGTCGTCTGTACAAATACTTTAGAAGAGATATGAACTTTATGTTTCCAAAAACATTCCTCGGAGAAAATACTAATTTGACACCTAGATCACTAAATTTATTTGTAAGGACGGCGTCAACCTTTTGCACACGATGGATGCTTTATATTTTTTATTTTTCAGCAAAAATTTCCAGGAGAACTTTTTTTTTATTACCTAGATTAATAAAATTGTGTGTAAGGATAACAACATCCATTTGAAAATACAAGTAAGGACGTAAAATTTTAGTTTCCCTAAAATTTCCTTGAAGAAGATGTTGACTTGACACCTGGAGCAGTAAGATAATGAATCAGGATCACGACATCCATTTAAATACATTAGACAAGATATAAAATTCTAATTGCTTTAAAAAATTCTAGGAGAAGATGTTAATTTCACACCTGGATCATTAGAAATATTTATCAGGATGACGGCGTCATCTTGTACCCCATAAATGTTGTCTTCTCTTTGATTTCGAACAAAAAGTACCAGAAGAAGGTGTTAATTTAGTACCTGGTGCAGACACTCTGATCAAAATTTTCTATATTTAGGTAAAAGATGTTTTTCTTAGTTCCTGGACAACGCAGGATGGATTATAAACGTCAGAACAACGTCAGAAACTACCAGGATGAGTATCTCTATAAAATTGGAATGTCTGGCAAAAGTGCGGCGCAATGTTACAAAACTCGGATAGCCCATCGATGGCATCCATGTATGGCCCATACATGGAACATGGCTTCCATACATGGGCCATGGATGGATTCTTTGTTTCGTTTCTACTTGGGATATTAAACATTTTACTTAAGGGAATTTAATAATACAGAATATTATTATAAAGAAATGGATAGTTATTTCGATTTCAAATAAACATTTTATCAAGTATTTACGAATATTATTGTTTGTAAAGGACTCATATTGAATAATAATTTTATTTGGCATTTTATTGCATACTATTATTTATTATTATTATCTTATTATTTAATTATCAAATACATGTGTCCTTACAATTTTATAATGTATATAACAAAATGAAATGTATCGTTACCTGTTCGTTCAACGTCTGTAATAATATATGTATAGCTCAGAAGCTATTTCTTTCCATGTTTCGGCTTTCTTTGCAACGTCTCTGTAATCTATATGAACCTTTTGATACAGATAATGTTTTTTTCAATTAATTGAATTAATAATAATTTAAAATCTACTTCCTTTGCACTTTCCATTTTGTTGCTTATAATTCAAAGAAGTACTTTTAAAAATAGCGTTACACAACGAACCGTTTGTTACGTCAGCGACGCTGTCGTATTACGTCACGAACATTGTTCTTTTCATAATCTCGCGGGAAATTTTGAAATTTATAAATATGATTGATACCCAAAAATAGACACTTTCATTTTAGTCGTCAAATAATAATTATTTAACAATTGGTGTTCTTTTTTTTTGTTAAATCTAGTTAAATTGTTGAAACATTTTCTACAATTTTATTGGTTGGATTTTTTAAAATATTCTATTCAAAAGTCATTGAATAAATAAAATTTGATTTACATAAACAATAAAGAAGATTTCAAACCAGATTAAACAAAATGTTGTTTAACAAAAACCAACAGATAGAATTGTAAATAATGTTTTAAAGAGAAAAGTGAACTATTATTATTTGTCAAGATTGGATAAACATTAAATATTTACACTAGATTGAAAAAAAAAACATAAAATGTTAAATAATTATTATTTGACAGCAACTTTTGACATATACTTATTTTTTTTTAGTCATGTGAAACTTGATATTTGAAAAATATCTAGTGTATTTTTTTAGAAAAATTAAGTTTTTCTTTAAAAAAATGAAAATTTACTGACATTTTTAGAAATTCCCGGATAAATTTTTTTTACCGGCAATTTCCTCGATTTTTTCCGGTCAAACTAAAATCCCGGCAAATTCAGACACCCTAAACTCATTTTATTTCTTTATAAAAGCACAACGCTATTTACACTTTTTAAAACAAGACTATACAATCACATAACCTTTCTTTTTTTAATATAAAAAAATAAAAATAATTATAAAAAAACATATACACTGAGAAAAAATTTTGTTTGAATCAAACATAATATGTTTGATTTAAACTTAATTTCACTTTGTTATACAGTCAAACATAATTAAGTTTGATTTGAACAAATTTAGTGGTTGATCATTTATGTTTGATTAAAAGATATTTTTTGTTTGATTCAAACAAAATTTTCATTTACATACTTTAAACAAAATATTATTTTTCATTTTAAACAAAGTAAATTTTATTTCAAATAAAAGAAATTTTTATTCTTATCATATTATCCTTTTTATTTTTAACACAAAATTTGTTTATTTTAAACACAAAATATGTTCCGCGATAGTTTAATTTTTGTTTGTTGCTTTCATATGATGCATCCTTTATGTTTGAGATTACTTTAAGTGTTTACATATAAACTATAAAAACCGAAGAAAATTACACTTTTCATTATAACTGCACACAATTCTGGAAATGTGGAACTTTGAATCAGTCTAATTTTAAAGAAAAATGCACAAAAGAAACAATATCTTTAGTATAAACTCACTTGTGCACAAAAGTTTTAATCACTTCAGATATACCTCAATTTTTCGATAAAATGATAACACTTACACTTTTACGAAATCACTTTAATAAAAACAAAACCACTATTGTAAACATTTTTTTCCAAAAAAGCGACAAACACACTAGAAACGACGCGACGCGTTCATGTCTTGCAGAAAACGTAAACTAACGTCAGAATCAGTAACGACGCCATATTGAATGCGCAAAGACCTCTGCGCATTCAATATGTTTGAATCAAACATAAAATATATTTCTTTCAAGTATGAAGACTTCAGATACAAATTTGGTTTAATTTGAATAAAATTTAATTTTTAATCAAACAAACAGAAAATTATCTTCAAACATAAAATATATTTTAATCAAAACTTCAGATATTTCTAATATATTGAAATTAAACTTAAAAACATTATTCATTCAATCAAAATCATTCAAACAAATACTTATATTTAAATCAAGAAAATATTTTTCTCAGTGTACAATTAACTTACTGTAATGTTACAACCAGCCGTAATCTCGTAGGCAATGGTCTCCTGCGACTAAATTTCAAAAGACGAGGACCCACCACGTCGTGTAGCTCCTCAAAATCATTTGGAGTCATTATTCTAATTCATTATTTCTAATGTTTTCCCGCAGATGAGGTTTTACCAGGCCCGGATTGGCCATTCAGGATACCGGGAAAAATCCCGGTGGGCCGACGCCAGGCGGGCCGGTATTTTTGTAGGTCTAATTAATAATTTAATTTATGTAATTAAATTTCATTTAACTTTCAATTACTCTTTTCTATTTTCAATTAATTTTACAACATTCAATCATTTTCGGCTTCTTTCTATGTTCTTTTCAATCACAGAAATTGTAGAATTTCAATTAAATTGTTCAATTCTACAACTATTTTTTACAATTCTTATTTATTATTATCTTTAACTTTCAATTCCATTCTTCAATTTTCAATTCCATTCTTCAGTTTTCAATTATTATTTTTTTCTATATTCAAGAATTCTAGACTTTTTCAATTACTTCTTTGAATTTTTAATTACATTTTTTAAATTTCCATTACATTCCTCAATTTTCAATTACCTCCTTCAATTTTTTCAATCCTCAATAATTCTTAAAAAATTTTATAACTAATCTTTAACTTTTTAAATTATTTTGTTCTCTTGACCATTATTTCTTAGTGCTTTACGATATCAAGACGATATCATATTTGAGCAATATTGATATTGATCTCAAAATCTCTTGACCATCCAAAAATGTTCTCGAGTTGATAATATCGACCTAAAATAACTAAAAAATGACGAAAATAATTGACAAATGAAAAAAATTGGAATAATGACAAGATTAATAAATCGACAATTGACAAAAATAATTTAAAAAATTAAAGAACAAATATAATATTTTAAAAAAACAATTGGAAATTAAAAAAGGAAAAAAATTACAGAAATAATAATAATTGAAAAAAATTTTAATTTTAAAAAATTGACCTGGATTGAAATTTGAAGAAATAATCACAAATTGATGAGAAGAAAATAATATTAAAAATTGGCAAAATAATTAAAAAATGAAGAAAATAATTGTGAATTAGACAGAAAAATTGAGGAATTAAGGAGTTAAATTGAGATTTCAAAAAAATTGTTGATAATAAATAATTTACAAATTACTATATCAATAAATAAATAAATAGTATAAAAGAGTGAAAAAGCCCAGGATTGGTGAATATTTAAGAAAATAATTGACAATTAAAAACTGAAGAAAACTGTAGTTGAAAATTGAAAAAAAATTCAAAATTAAAGAAAATAATAATTGTGAATTTAAGAGGATACACTAAAGCGTCGATTCAGTGGACGTCGGTCGAGTGGACTAGTTTGTTGATGAAGTGGTGATCGGTGAGAAGGGGGCGCTAAGCTCGGCGAACACGCATATTCATAGGCGTACTAACTTCTAATTTTCGCGGGCGCGTGGTGCCCTACTACAAACGAAACCGTGTCGTGCCTACCATTTTTTCAATAGTTTAATACTTAAATATTTATTTTAAATTTCCATTCTTTTATTTTCCAATTATAGTTCAAAATATGTATGAATTTAAAGAAAATAAAAAATAAGTACTTGGGAAATATACTTTTAAAGTTTCATACGGCCCTGACTGTTTACGTGACCTTCCGCCAATAACCTCGTCGATTCAGTGGACCACAGGACATTTTAGTCCACTGAATCGACGCTTTAGTGTAGTTGAAAAATTGAATTGAAAGTTCAAGAAAAATATTGTTAATTGAAAAAATCATCGAAAAAAGCCGAGAATTATTAAATATTGAAGAAAATAATTGCCAATTGGAAAAAATTCTAAACATGGCAAGATTATTAAATTAAAAACTGACAGAAATAATTTTAAACAGAAAAAGATAAACATGAAATTAAAAAAAAACTAAAAAAGAAAGAAAATGATAGGAATAGTTCTAGAAACAATTGAAAGTTTAATTGCTTTTTGAAAAATTAAACTTTATTAAAATTTGAAGAAAATACTTCCAAATTGAGAGAATAATTGAAAATGAAAAAAAGTATCAATAAAAGACAAGAATTGTGATTGGATACAAATAATTAAAGAATTAAAGAACTGAATTGAAATTTCAAGAAAATGATTAATAATTGAATAATATGAAAGAAAATAATTGAAAAAAGACGAAAATAAAGGACAATTGCAAAAAATTCGAAAAATTGCAACATTAAAAAGTTTACGTTTCAACAGAATTATCTTAAAAGTTAAGAATGTAAATTAAAATTTAGAACAGAAATAACTAAGAATAAAAATTGAAAGAAAATTACTGTAGTAATTGTAGAAAATAATTGTAAATTTAATTGGATTATAAAAAATTGAACTGGATTGAAATTCTTGGAAAATAATTGCCTATTGAAGGAAACAAGTAAAAATTGAAAAAATAATTGAAAAAAAATTGAGAATTATTGAATATTGACTGAAATAATTAAAAATTTAAGTAAATAATTGAAAACTGAAAAATAATTGAAAAAATGAGAATATTTGAAAACTGAAAAAGTAATTGAAAACTGAAAAAAAATAATTGAAAAACCGACAATATTTGAAAATCGAAGAAAATAATTGAAAACTGAAAAAATAATTGAAAAAACGAGAATATTTGAAAACTGAAAAGAATAATTGAAAAAAACCGAAAATATTTGAAAATTGAAGAAAATAGTTGAAAACTGGAAAAACAATTGAAAAAATGAGAATTATTGAATATTGAAGAAAACAATTGAAAATTGATAAAAATATTGAAAGAAGACGAAAATTATTGAATATTAAAGAGAATATTTGAAAATTGAAAAACATGATTAAAAATTAATTAAAATAATTGTGAATAGAAGAAAATAATTGAGATTTGAAGAAAATAATTGTAAATTAAAGAAAGTAATTGGGTATTCAAATATTGAAAAAATGATTTTCAGGTGAATGAAAGCCGACTTTTTTTATGCTAAAGGGGGCAAAGTAGATAGAAATTCATTCTGAGCAATTATTAAAGCCGGGGAATTCGCTAAAAAACTTTTTATTATATTTATTTAATAAAAATTGTCCATTTCCTAATTGAAGATTAGGGAATGATTTTAAAGGGTTGTTTTTGATGCTGAAGGGGTTAAGGTACACTGAAAAAATTTTGGTACAGTATCCGTCCCATGGAAATATTTCATTATTCTGTTAATTTCAGATTAAATATTTTGCATTGATTTTCAACGTAGTGAAGTTAACTGAATAACGTAATTTTTCATTTGGGACGGATACTGTACTTTAAAGTACAGATGCTGCACCAAAATTTTTTTAGTGTAGATAGGAATACATTCAGAGCAATTTTTAAAGCCAGGAAATTCTCTCAAAATTTTTTTATTATATTTGTTTAATAGAAGTTGTCCATTTTTTGTCCTTTAAAATTGGTTAAAACCAGATTGATGTGTTCATTAAACTAAGAAATTACTGCTGCTTTCGTACAAATGGCAGTAGAGAATGCTACTGTTCAAGAAATTCCAAATAATTAAATTATTGATAGGTTTAAATAAAATAATTTAATAATTTAATATTTTTATATTTTAGTTTTAAATGTTAATAAAAATTTTCAATTATATAGAAAGGGGCCGCTTTGAATATCTTTCCCGGGCCGCTTTTAATTCCCAATCCGGCCCTGGGTTTTACCCACCAACGGCGAACACGACGTCTTCGCAAACGCCGCGACTTTAAATATAAGTTGATGAGGTGCAACCACTGCACATTTATTAAAACTAGAAGGTTTAATAAATGCATTTCTACACTTAACTATAAACAAAACTTAAAGCTACAAGATAAACAAAAAAACACACACACTGAATGAGCTCTGCTTTCGCAAACAGACGTCAGCTGATCACAGCACACTTGACTCGCGAAACAGCGGAACATGGAACGACTCGAACCACAATGTTTTTCCTGCCATTTTGAGAACCACTGTAACGTCGTGTCGATAGCGACCGTTCCCACCAATGTCGACGTTCCTAAATCTCTATTGTAGAATCACCTTAAAACTCGTGCAAATTTTTATAACTTGCCTCCGGCGAATAGCGACAAACTTCAACTCGTTGCAAAAACATTTCTCTCGTGCCAAAAACGCCTTTAGCTCACAATTTTTCGAAATTTACTTCTCTCTGTTTACCATCTTCATGGTGACTCCACAATAGGGATCTATGAACGTCGACGTTGATGGCAAAGCGTTGATGTCGACGCATTGGTTGGTGGTTCTCAAACTATTTAGTCAGCTGTGATCAGTTAACTGTCGAAACGGTGGAACATGGAACATATGTCAATTACAACATTTCTCCAAATAGTTGAGAACCACCAACCAATGCGTCGACATCGACGCTTTGCCATCAACGTCGACGTTCATAGATCCCTATTGTGGAGTCACCATCATAGACAAAGAAGGATGCTGTTACAGCCGTAGAGACTAAACATAAAATTTCAAAAACATTAAATATAATGTAATAAAAATTCAACATCATTTGAAGTAATCATATTTACAGAACGAGCCACAGACGACATATAATTCTCCTCCTCATTATTTTGATCGCATTGCAACTGTTTTATTCTATGTGAGTATATGTAACTTTCAGAAAACTACACGGAAAAAAATAATAATTTGTGGCATTCACAAATATGTTTAGGTTTGCTACAAATAGTAACACTATTATGGACAAAAATTCTTTATTGTTTCTACATTTTTTCAAAGAACCTAAGTTCTTTATAACAAATTTATGTTTTGCAATTGAAAAATTAAAGTAAAAAATAAAATTTCAGGGATGTTATTAAGCCGTTTGTAGACGGTTTGTAAGTATCATAATTTTTTTTTGTTGCCTAAAAACGTTTTTCGAACTTTGGAAGGAAAACTTCCTCAGGAAGTTTTAGAAGCGTTTCTAATTTAAGTCAATTTGCTACGTTTTAGGAATATAAACAATACGTTTTTAAAACGTCCTAGAAATGTTCTTTGTCTGGTCATTTGACATTTTTTGGACATACAGCAATGTCTTGTATAAAATAAACTTTTGCAAAGTCCGTCATTAAGGACGTTGAAACCCGAAAGCTGAGAGTAGCGTAGAAACACTTTTTCCTCCTTTGCTCGAAAATTTCCATTTTATGATTTTTTTTTTTAAAAACACTGGACACTTTTTCAAAAAAAGGGCTATGGTAGACAAAAGTATTTGAGATAAGGGATTTTTTAAACATTTGTTTTATGCAAACAAATGAGCCTACGAGCGTCAAAATTAACTCCCGTTTTGACATTGCAAGACTTTCCGTAAAGGTGACTCCACAATAGGGTTTTATGAACGTCGACGTTGATGGCAAAGCGTCGATGAAGATTTTATGAGAATGGTGCGGATGACACCAAGTGATTTCCAAGATTTACACAATGTGGTGGGTCCTCATCTCCAGAAAACCAGTCTGAGACGTCCTTTGCCAACGAGATTACGATTAGCCATTACTTTAAAGTAAGTACTGTTTTTTAATAGATTGTTATTTGTCATTCATTTTTTTATTATTCTGTCTGTTCATACCTGCAGTTTGGAACATACATATTTTTTGTTTTAAATCAGATACTTTTTAAAAAATGCTTTGAAATTGATTAAAACTAAAAATTATAATATCAGTTCAAGTATTTTTAAATTCATTAATAATTAAATCTATATTTTTTTGTATAATTTTCAACAGTTTTGAATATACAATTATTTCCTTTAAGTCTTGTATTCTCTCAATAAATATTCTTTAAGGTATTTCTTCGGCAGTTATACTTGAGAAAGTCGATTTTCGATAGATTGTTTTAATTTATCAGAAAACTTTTTTTTATATGAGCCATTCTATCCGGATAACATTTCAGTACCCCTTACCAAGCTCAAAATTAAGATATTCAATATAAAAATTGCAATTTTGTATGGAAAGTGGTAAAAAATTGAAATTTCGATTCTGAATATCTCAATTTTGATCAACAGAAGGGGTACTTTGAACTTTTACCACACAGAAGACTCACATAACATAACGTTCTCTCAAAATTTGAAGTAAATCGAACGAAAATAGATTTTTTCAGGCATAACTGCCGGAGAAATACCTTAATTTTTGATAGTTACTTTGTTCTCTTGCCGACTAATCTCGCAAGTTTTCGAATTTTTATTTCGATTGTCAATTACTTGCTTCCCTCATTTCTCATTTATTTTTTACACTTTTTTCCATAATTTTCACTAGCTTTTAATTAAGAATTTATTGTACTCCTTCATTTTTATGATTATCCATTATTTTTAAACATTTTTTTGTTCGAATAACGATTATTCTCACCATTTTTCGTTTTTTTTCAGTTGTTAATTATTGTTTTTAATAGTTCATTATTTTTGTGATATTGTAATTTTTCTTTAAATTATTAATTATTTTCATAAAATTTCCATTCAATTCTTTAATTTTCAATTTCTTTCTTCAATTTTTAATTATTTTCTTCAATTCTCCAATATTTTCTGTAATTTTCAATTATTTTTACCGATTTTAAATTAATTCCTTAATATTCAATAATTCTCAAATTTTTTCAATTATTTTTTTCACTCATAAAAATTGTTTTAAAATTCCAATTCTAGAACTATTCTCTTTAATTATTAGTTATTTTCTTCTTATTTGTATTCCACCTTTCAAGTTTCAATTATTTTCTTTAATATTAAAAAATTATCTCCTTTTTTCCATTATTTGTTTCGATTATCATTATAGGTTCTTTAATTTTAAATACATTAATTTTTAATTTCATTCTTCCATTATTATTTCCATTCTTCAGTTTTTAATTGTTTCCTTCTTTATTCATTAAATCTCGGTTTTTTTCATTACTTTTATTTTCAATTTTTAAGCATATTCCTTAAATGTCAATTCCATTTTTCAATTTTTAATTGCTTTCTTCAATTTTCAATTATTTTTTTTTTTATTTTCAATCCAGTTGTTCAATTTTCAATTATTCCCAACAGTTACTTCTATAATGTTTTAACTATTTTGTTTAAATGTAATATTGATTTTTTAATTTAGTTAATAATTTTTTCCAGTTGTCTATTAATCTAGACATTTTTTGAATTTTATTTCAATTATCAATTAATTTCGTCATTGAGTAATTTTTTTTTTAATTGTCAATTATTGTATCAAATTGCAATTTAATTCTTCAACTTCCAATGTATTTCCATAATTTTTTATTATTTTCTTCACATTCACATTCACATTCACATTATTCAATTATTATATCAATTATTTTGTTTAAATTTAATATTTATTTTTCCCTTCGAGCCCGTAAAAGGGGGAATAAACAGTTGAATTCAATAATAATAATCTCCGTAAACTCCTGAAGTTATTTACTATTTATATTTATTCATCTTTTCCTGTCCACGCTTTAAAATCCAAAGTTAAGTTAGTCCCTGCTTTTTTCCATTAATTTTGATTCTCTTTATCAGAAAATTGTTAAATTATTTTTAATTTACAGACAAAAAAATATGTATATGAGGTAGCCTTAATGACGAGATATTAATTACAGCTAACAATAATTTATATATTACACACTTTTATGAATTTTAATAATAATTTCGATTAATTTAAAGTTTCGAATTTATTAAAAATGCAAATGATTGTTATTTCACTTTATTGGAAGAAATTAAAAGTAAAAATTTAAATACAGCTTCAATTATTCTGTAACTTTTTTAACCATTTTTGAAGTTCCGAAAGTTTTATTAACTTTGCTGCAAGTTTGGAAACTTCCGGAAAGGTTGTGGCAAACTTGTAGCAGACTTTACTGTTGTGTGGGTTTCAATGAAGTAATATTTAGAATCCCTAACTACTTATTTATTTCTTCTTATGGTAGGGTTGCCAGTGACACACTTTTCTACTTTTACTGACTTTATTTAAAATTGCTCACTAGGTATTACTCACTTTTCAAAAAAAAAATCACTTTTCTCAATTTTTTAGTAAAATGTCTATTCCAACAGTGGGGGGAGGGGGTCTTCTGATATTAGGTGCCTAATTACAACTCCACCTTCTAAATCAATTAGTTTGTTCATTTTCAAATTTTACATCGTTAATTTTTTAATTACAATTTACAAATACGTAATGTCTACACCTCTTTACAATTATTTTTTTCATTTTTAAAGTACTTTTGTCAACTCTAAAGTATTATTGTCAATTCTCAAGTATTTTTGCGATTCTGAATTTAATTATTTCAAATATCAATTGCTCTCTTCAGTCTTTAAATTACTGCCAGGAATATTTAAATTTTCAACAGCAGTTTCTATTCTACTTTTGTTAATTTCTAATAATTTTCTTCAAATTTCAATTACTTTTGTCATTATTCAAGTAGTTTTGTCATTTATTTACGATTATTTTCTTCATATTTCTATTATTTTTGCAATTTTAAAATTAATTTTTACAAATTTCAATTATTATTTTATTCAAATTATTGTATGCGACATATTAATATTGAATATAGTAATTATTATTGATATATCATATTTTAATTTTATTGTTACTCGAAATAAATTTTTAAATTTTATATTTTAATGGGATTCTGCCTGTAAATAAATAAATAAATTCAATGTTTTTTATTGCCATGAATTTTTAAATTTATTGTATTAGTTTTCAATTATTTTCTACAAATTTCAATCATTTTCTTCATTACCTTCATTATTCTCAGGAATTATTAAATTTGTTCATTTTTTACAATTAATTTAAACAAATTTTAATTATTGTCTTTAAACTTCTAATTCATTTTTTCAACTTTCATTTACTTTCCTCAAACTTAGAATATTTTTTTTAACTTTACAATTATTGTCTATAATTTTTTAATTTTAACACCAGTTTTGAATTATTTATTTTAATATTTCAATTGTTCTGTCAAGTTTTCAAGTATTTTCTTCAAATTTGTAATTTTATGCACTAGTTATCAATTATTTTTTCAAATTATAACTATTCTTGTAAATATTCAAATATTTTTGACATTCTGGAATTATTTTCTTAAAATGTCATTGTCTTCAATCTTTTTATTCTTGTCATAAAATTAATTACTTTTCAATATCAGTTTCCAATTATTTATGTCATTATTCAATTAGTTTCTTCATATTTTAATTATATCGTTAATTGTTTAAGTATTTTATACAATTTTTCAATTAATATATATTAAATTATTTATTTCTTTACTTCATTTTTGAATATATTTCTCCTTTTTTATTAATTTATTTCTAAATTTCAGTTATTTCTGTTATTATTCAACTACTTTCGACGCGTATACATTTTGCTGATATTTTTTAAATATTTTTTCAAGTTTCAATTCTTTACTTGAAAATTATATTATTTTTTACAATTTTTCGACTATTACCTAAAAAGTGTCATTCTTACACCAGCTTCTATATAATTATTTATGACATTATTCAATTAGTTTCTTTTTTACTTATTTCTTTAATATCTCAATTATTGTGCGAAAATTTAAATATTTTATACCAGTCTCAAATTTTTGTTTCAAATTTTAATTATTTTTGTCATTATTTAATTATTTATTTGTAACTTCAATTACACTTTTAAAACTTTTTAATTATTTACTTCAAATTTAAATTATTTCGTCAAATTTTGTTCATAATTTTTTTATTTTTAAACAATTTTTCAATTAATTTTGCAACTTTTTTTTTTATAGCGATTATCCTACCCCCCCCCCCCCCCCCTCCACTCCTTAATGTTGCTAGTTTATAAATAATTATGTTTTTCCAATAATTTGTAATATTCTTACATAAGAATATTTAATTTTGCAAATCATAGGTTTAGCAGGTTTTAATTTATTATTATTCTTTTTTTAAGTCTCTAGAGTGAAAAATTTATGGAAAAAACTAAAAAGGGAATACGAGGATGAACGGAAAATAATGAATGAGTACATTCCCTCTGGCTCTGGATTGGAAATGCAGAAACAGAGGTCGAATTGGCCTTATTTTAACTTGATGTCCTTTTTAGACGATTTTAAAACAAATCGTGAGTAAGTAAACTTTTGAAACATGTTTAATGTAATTTACTGTATTGAGCTATTTAATGTTTAATATTTCTGAAATCTTATTTTTTTTTAGTCCTGCAGAAAGTGGATCCTTGGCTAAAAATATAAATAATGGCATTAATATGGAAGTGCCTGATTCCGCAGAGGTAGAAGATGACGATAGCTTAGAAGAATGTATGTTTAAAGAATTGAAATATGATATGTCAATTTGATAATAAGATAATTAATTACTTCTTAAATGTCAATAATAATTATAAAAATGTTAATTATAAGAATATGTCGATTAGCCACTAATAATGTTGATAAAAAATGTTTTGACATTTCGTTTAACAGTTTCAGATTCCAATAGCTCTGAATTGGAAATTGTCGATTCCGATGCCAATGAAGAAGCAGAAAACTTCCAACCTGCAGATTTCCAACATTATGTTGAAATGCAGAGACAAAACAATTGTTTTTTGGCATTTAAAAGTAGTTGGGATAGGGTCAAGCCAGAAAATAAAGTTAGACGCTGTCAAGAAATAATGAACCTAATTGAGAACAAAATTGCCGAAAGAAAGGAATGAAATTTTGCTGTATTATCAAGTTTGATTTAAATAAATTGTTTCACAATAATTATAATAATAGTAATAAAAAATGCATTTGTTTAATTCTCCATTATTTTATTCTAAGTATGCCTCAAATTTATGTTTATGTACTCTCTTTTAAAAAATATTTATAATGAATGTTGCAAAATTGTTAAATAATTATGGTAAAATGGAAATAATTTATTTATTTATTAGAAAGACATAAACGGGCGAGCAAAAAGATAATATTACAAAATAAATATTATTACAGAATATACTATTACAAAATATAATATTACAAAATAAATAAATAAATTCACCATTTTTTGTTTTTTTTTTCAATTGTTAATTTTTTTTAATAGTTAATTATTTTCGTCATATGTAATTTTATTTTTTAATTATTAATTAGTTGCTTCATATTTCCATTTTATTCTTTAATTTTAAATCTATACCTTCAATTTTTAATTATTTTCTTCAATTCTCAAATACTTCCTTTAATTTTCAATTATTTTGATCGATTTTTTCAATTATTATTTCATTCATAAAAATTGTTTTAAAATAAGAATTCAATTATTATTATTATTGCCTTTTTTATATTATTATTTTATCGTTAAGTTTCTTTAATTTTAAATTTAATAGTTCAATTATTTTCTTTAATTTTTAATTCCATTCTTCAATTTTTATTTGCATTTTTCAATTTTTAACAAGGGACAGAGTTGAAATAGGAGGGAGGGGAGGTGAAATATTTTTGTTAGCAAAGGGATTCAGGCAAGGTTGCCCGCCCTATATTCCATACATTTAAATTAAATTCTTCAATTTTTAATTGCTTTCCTCAATTTTTAATAATTTTTTTCAACTTTAATTATTTTTTCGATTTTTATTCCAGTTGTTAAATGTGCAATTGTTTCCAACAGTTATTCGTATAATTTTTCAACTATTTTGTTAAAATTTAATATTCGTTGTTTAATTTTTTAATCTATTCCTTTCAATTGTGTAATTATATAGTTTTTTTTCGAATTTTTTTTCAACTGTTAATTATTTTCGTCAATTTTTAAGAAATTTTATTCATTTTCGTAAGTTTCATTATTTGAATTTGCAAAAATTTATAGTTTTAAATGACCAACAATAATGGAAAGTTTGTCGCGCGCCCAATTATTGCTAGTATTGAATAAAATAATTGAAAAACAAAACATGTTATTGGAAATTGAAGAAAAGGATTCAGGATTGAAGATAATAATTAAAAATTAAAGATAGAAATGGAAGAGTAAAAACTTAAATTTACATTTTAAGAAAATAGTTGATAATTGAAAGAAAAATTATAAAATGATTAAAGGAATAAAATATTAAATAAACTAATTGAGAACTGAGGAAAATAGTTGCTCAAAGAGAATCTCAAAGAGAATAATTGTAGGTATATTGAAAAGTGTTGAAAATTATTAAAAATACAGATTTATTTATTAATGAATTTAAAATTACTTGAAATGATATTTTTAAAAAAGTATCTTAACTGTTAAAAATTATAGAAAATATTGTACATTCATTTCTTTATGAAATTAAAATTGTTTTGTAAATTTAAATTTTAATCAATGTAAATGCATTTTTTAATAAGTATCTGATTGAAGAAAGTATTAAAAAAAAATAAAGTATAAATTTAAAATGGAAGAAAATAATTGCAAATCCTATAAAATTTTGAAAAAGTGAGAGAACTTGAACAATTTTATTTTATATTCTGTCCAATCACCAAATTGTCGAAGGTACATACACTTTCTTAAATCTCAAAATTAAATGGTCAAATATAGACATCAATCGACGCGTCGCCATCGACGCTTTGCCATCAACGTCGACGTTCATAAAACCCTATTGTGGAGTCACCTTTACGGAAAGTCTTGCAATGTCAAAACGGGAGTTAATTTTGACGCTCTTAGGCTCATTTGTTTGCATAAAACAAATGTTTAAAAAATCCCTTATCTCAAATACTTTTGTCTACCATAGCCCTTTTTTTGAAAAAGTGTCCAGTGTTTTTAAAAAAAATTCATAAAAGGGAAATTTTCGAGCAAAGAAGGAAAAAGTGTTTCTACGCCACTCTCAGCTTTCGGGTTCCAACGTCCTTACAAAAATTATTACATTTGAAATTTGGAATAAAATTTCGGTAATATCGCAGATTAATCTTTTTTGAATTTTTAAGTCTTTAAATCTGGATTAAGCGTTAGTTGTTCATTTTAACACTAAAACAAATAAGCCGGTAGGGGGGCTTAGAAGAGTTAAGTTAAAAACATGCGCTTTTTAAAAAAGCTTTATTTTTTAATTATAGGAATAATGCATTTATTGATTTACCTGATATATCCACTTTGAAACCTTTAATATGAATTATACATTTATTTTTTTCGTACAAATTTACAAATTAAAATATTATTTGAACAGTTATTAAAATTGTCAGTGTCACTCCAACCCCACTGTAACTCTTTGTTTTAACATAATCGTCGAAGAAAATATTCAAACATGTGATATGCCTTGTAATATTTTGAATTTTCCGCCATCTCACTTCTTAATCAATAACACTCAATATACAACCCTCACTATGTTTATAGCTGTTAAAATAAGAGTTGTTATTATAATTTTTATTGAATTTGTGCATTTGCAGTTAATATTTCACATCTTAAAATGACGTTCTCTGAAAAAGTGTCTAAATAAACTTTATTCCTTTAGTTAAAGAATGCAGTTTTTCAGAAAAATACAGATTTTTAACTTAACTTTTTCAACCTCTCCCATCTGAATATTTATTTTGGTGTTAAAATATACCACTAATGTTTGGTTCAGATTAAGAAACTTAAAAATTCGGAAAAGCCCTTAATCTGCAATACTAGCAAGCGGCTTCAACATTGTTTATTATAAAATTCCCGAATGGGCCCTTTGTAAGTTTAACAATAATTTTGAACAACTTGAAAAATTACATATAAATATGAAAACTATGTATATTAATTTTTAGATCAGACATAAGACGTTCCTCAGACATTTTAAAAATGTTCTTTTACGTTAAAGGAACAAAGGTGCAATGTTTCATAATGTTCGTGAATATTTCAAAACTGTTTAAAAACATCTTTAGAAAGTTAGGTTGATCTCTAAGAACTATATCTGTTTAAACTAAATAAAGTATTTTGCTTTAATTAATCTATATAATCAAATTGAAAATTACTACAATACACACAATGGTCATGTAATATATAAATTTTCAGTTAAATAATGTGAAGGAAGGTGGTAGTACAGTTTTTCCAAAATTAGACGTGTCTCTGACACCAAAAACTGGAAGTGCCGCATTTTGGTACAATTTTAAACCGAATGGATTTCGAGATTATTTAACAATGCATGCAGCTTGTCCAGTTACATCAGGATCAAAATGGGGTATATTGTTTATTTTATACATTTTATCTGAACGGATAACTTAAACTGGGAAAAACCAAATCAAGTTTTAATTTTCTTTAACTTTTTGTTAAAATTGAATTACTTTATAAAAATTTTAGGATTAAAATAGTAACTTCATATGAAACAAATTTAGAGAATAAATTCTGTATCTACTTGAAGACTTAGGATAAGAAACTAAGCTGTAGTTCTAAAACACTTTCCCCTTCTTTGGTTAAAAATTTGCACTTTAAAAATTTAAAAAAAAACTAGATACTTTATTTAAAAAAGGGAAATGTATTACCAAAGTTTTTAAGATAAAGAATTTTTGAAGCGTTTTTTTTTTACACAAACAGATGTTCCTATGAGCTTCAAAACTATCTCCAAGATAGCGCCTTATCGGTTTTACTGTTTTGTAAAATTTCCATTTCACCTTATCTAATAAAATTTTCATTATGGAAAATTTATTTTATAAATCAAGTTTTACCTTTTACACTTTATTATCAACGACGAGTACAGAAAATTATTATTACATCATTATCATTATTTTATCTTATGATTCCTTGTATTACAAAAGTTTAGGAAGTATAGAATTTTCGAGGTGTGTTTATTCTTCGTTTTCCAAAATTAACTCCCAAGTTCGGCAAAACTGACAGACTTTGACATTGAACAATGAAACCAAAATAATTATTCAAATTTTTAATAATCTAATTATTTGATTACAAACTGGAAGATATTATCTTTTTAAAATTTGCCGGGCGCTAGTTTCCTTTTATCTAAATTATATATTATTTAAGATTGACAATCAATCAGAAAGCTCAATCTAAAATTCAAAATATGTTGACAACCAAAATAGGAAGCTCAACAAAAAATCAAAATTATAAAAGAAAACACTTAAACCATGAAATCTTCCTTTACTAAATTTCAACTAGCTCAATCCCCGATCTGGATATAGCAGAGGGGGTGATTCTTAAATTATTCTTCTTTCTTAAATTTGAAGAAAATTGAAATTAAAAATTATAAAAAAATAAAATAAATTAAAAAAAATAAAATAAATTAAAAAAAATAAATTAAAAATTAAATTGATTTAAAAAAATACATCTAAATCGGTTAATATTTCTAGGCCAGCTTCTACAGAATATCTGTCAATATCAATCCTGGATATAGTTTTGACGCTCATTGGAACATCTATTCATGTCAAAGAAACGCTTCAAAAATTCATGATCTGAAAAACTTTGGTATAGGACAATTCTCTTTTTTTAATAAATTGTCTGGTTTTATTTAAAGAAAGAATTTAAAGTGCAATTTTTCAACCATCGGAAGGGAAAGTGTTTGAGAACTACTGCTACAGTTTTTTGGCGAAATTTTGAGATAGATTGGTACTTACTATATATCACCGACAAAATTAAGTATCTACAGTACGGTCAGGAATTGTCAGTCCACCTATTTTTAAGGTTTGAAAAACGTCTTTAAACGTACAAAGTATAATTATTAAAATTTTTCTGTGTTTATTTCCTTAAAGTAGATAAAATTTG
Source organism: Ganaspis brasiliensis (assembly GCA_037103525.1). NCBI lineage: Eukaryota > Metazoa > Arthropoda > Insecta > Hymenoptera > Figitidae > Ganaspis > Ganaspis brasiliensis. The sequence goes on from JAZKLR010000211.1 coordinate 3,919,601, forward strand.
GAGAAAAATTAGACCTGGGTGAAGTGATTTAATTAATTTTTCATTGAAATATGTTAAAAAATGTGGAATTTTTAATGTTTTACAAAAATTGAAATTTCTCTTGAAATAATAAAGGTTTGTTAAAGTTACTATGCTTGTTTTAAAGGAAATTTTCTGTAGAATAAGAATGTTGTTTAAGCATTAAAGTGCAATTTTTTCCTAGCATATGCAAGACTCAAAAATTAAACCAAAAGATTTATAAAATTTTGAAGACACTATTTTCACATAAAAATAATTTTTAAAATTCCAATATATATGGACGTGATCGCGGAAGTGTAACGTAACAGTCTTTTTTAAAAAATTCATAACTCTTAAAAAACAAGACATAAATTTTTTTTTATTAATAGCAAATAATACTACGGGTTAATACTATTAGATTTATGTATAGAAATCCCTGAATTATTTGTCATTTGAGTGTTATTGAATTTTCAAAAAGACTGCTACGTTACAAAATTTTCAATTTTCGCGATCTGGTCCATATATATTATATTACTTCGCTCCGAAAGTTGTTAAAAATTATGACGTTGGTTTATTTTATAGAGCTGTATTTGATATCAAAATATAAACAATAATTTTTTTATATTTTTTGGTCCAATTTCCGAGCTTTGCTTATGCTAGGAAAAAAATTGCACATTAATGCCTAAACAATAATTTTATTCTCCAGAAAATTTCCTTTAAAACAAGCATAGAAACTTTAAAAAAAACCTTTATTATTTCGAGAGTAATTTCAATTTTTCTAAAACATTAAAAATTACACATTTTTTAACATACTTGAAAAAAATTGACTAAATCTCTTCACTCAGGCCTTATTTTACTCAAAAGTTTATCTTCTTTAAGGAAATAAATACAGAAAAATTTTAATATTTGTACTTTGTACGTGTAAAGATGTTTTTCAAACCTTAAAAAGTGGGTGGACTGACAATCAAAACCTATTTTTTAATATAATAAAAACTGTCCTACAAATGTTATTTAATTTTATATTGAAAAACAACTTTTGATTAATGAAAAATAATTTGTTAACAAACATGGGTTTAAAGATTTGTTTTTATAAAGTTATTTTAAAAAAAAACTGATATCGTACCATTGACTACCATGTTTTGTTTGTGTACCAGAAAGCAGCCATCTTGAATTTTCCCATCAGAACTTAAATAAACTAATAGTGTTATTTTTCTCACTCCCATATAAAACCGCTACCAAAAAAACTCCTCTGGGTACGCCCATGAGTAATTACTTTATATTTTCAATAATTTCTAATCCAAACTTTTAAAGTAAGCAGTGCCAATCTCTCTCGTACTTCAGGCAGCTGTATAGATGATAAATTATTTTAACTTCCATAATTATTGTCAGCCGCTAATTTATGGATTGGACAATCATCGCAAGAATTCTACCGTCCATGCACTTTAGACAATCAACCACGTGATGAAGAGTGGGAGTATCTTTTTTCTAAAAAAGTAAATATTCACTTATTTTTTTAAAATACTTATTAATTTTTTTTTCAAATAAAATTCTTTTTCAAAATTTAAAAAAGACACATATTAGTTCTACAGATATTCCAAAAATGCCTTACTTCCTAAAGTCATTCTTAGAAAATAACGAATAATATGCTGTTACTTAATTTCTTAATATTATTTTGCTTTGTAAACCATTATTATTGTTTATGTTTCATTAAAATAGTCACTTTCTAAATATAACTTTATCTAAATAGAATTCAAACATTAATTGAATTTTGTATTTTTCTTGTTTAATAGAGAGAAGAATTTTCGCAAATTGCTCCAAATGTGACATTAGTTTTTCCAAACATGTGCAAGATTCAGGATAACGGAAACTATTATTAGGTGGTTAAAGCGAAGTTTTTTAGCTTTAGTCGAATGTCGACGTGTATTTATTGAAAACTATACTTTCTGATAGAATAACATGCTTTTTTAATTGTAAATGTGCTTTCCGTGCAGACACAGGCTGACATATCGTCAACAACCACAAAAAGTAAAAATTAAAAAACATCAAAATTCGTTAAAAATTTCTTTAGCTTTTTCTATACCAGTCTATCAAATTAGAATGAATTGATTATGTTATTTTTATCTTTTAATAAACGTCCTTAAGACTTTAAAAATTCTCACGATGTCTAAACATTAACTAAAGGTATTATACATCAATAACCATTTTTTCCGACAGGAAATGTTAAAGACAACATTTGTAATTTTTTAGTTCTATTTGTAAACACTTACTTTTAGCAGCAATAGTACATAACAGTTGAAAATATATTCCTCGTTATTTTTCATAAAACTATATTTTTATTCGTAAGGATAAATGAGTACCAGTCTATTTTCTTTTAAGAAACGGCTAAGCATAGAAAAGTGGTGTAACACAGAAAATTTTTTTGGATTAAATTAATCTGCAACGCTCTTTTTTATACCGTAAAATGGGGTAAAGTCGGTCAGTTTTTCACGATTTTCTTAAAAAAATACGTTAAATAAAGAGAAGAAAATATTGATACTTCATATATATAATCTCTGACTCCTGTTTTTGAAGTTCATCATACAGGAAAAGTGAAATCCTTTTTAAAGAATTCACTATAATCCTTTTTTCCATGGCCGACTTTTCCCCTAAATGTGGGGTAAAGTCGGCCACCCCTATAAACAGGTAGAATAATGTTAGTTTAACAAAAAATAAAATCATCTATAATCATGAAAAATGAAGTTAATTAAAAATACAATATGAAATATATATTTATTTAAACTTTATATTATGATTTGACAAAATTTCTTTGTCAGATTTTTAGCATAACCTGAACAAAAAAAAAGTAACGAATCTGAATTATTCAAAGTTTTTAATTAGAGAAATAATGTCTTTCATGCACCTTTCTCATTTTTAAGTTTTAGTTTAGAAACAACATTTTTTATTCTTACATTTTGGACAATGGGAACAAGTGGAAAAATATGATTTACAATATTTTTGTAAAAAAATTAAAAAACTTAAAAAATCACAAATACGTTTAAAAGCACAATAAGAATTTTTTTGTAACTAGAACAGTTAGCTTCTAAAATCATTATAATAATAATTTCACAACGCTATCTCTAGCCAACATTCACTCCATATGCAGTGGCTCAATTTTTACTCTAAGAAATTTAGAGAGTAAGGAAAAGGAAGGAGGGAAAACTGTGTAGAAAAGTATCTTCACGCAGTTATGTTTTCTGGTAATCGTCTTAATATTTTCATTTTAAAAATAAATAATAATGTAAAAATTAAATAATTTCAATTTAATAACAGGCTGTCAGCAAATATGTAATTCATTTTATTTCCTTTATTTCATCCTTCTTTAGATCTTACATTTCTTGGGGTTTTGCTTCATTAAAATTCATAATAGAGAAAACATCATACTTAACTGAATCTTGACAACTAGTGTTAAAATTTTTGAAATCAGAAACACTCTGTAAAGATGTTAACGGTAAGAAATTCACGATAGAATTTCCAAGATTTGCATTAGAATTTATTTTCTATCTTTTTGGAATCTTCTTTACTGCTAACTATTGCACGATAGCACTTCCCTATATCATTAATCGTTTTTTTTTATTCAATAAAATCTTCTTTTTCTCTTCTGTTAAACTTGCACGACAGCGCTTAACTCTTCCTCTGTTTCAATTATTTTTAGAAACAATTGGTAGTTATTTTTTTCCCTTTCCGATAAAATAATTTCTTTCTAATTGTCCTATTTCATTACATCTGGAAGAAGATCATCTGTCATTATCAACATCAGACTCTTGTAAACTTGAATTTGTATTAGAAGAATTACAAAGTGATATACTTCTACCAAAATAAACTATTTACCTCCGTAAGAAAGTTTTTTTTAAAAAAACCTTGAATTAAAAATCAATTAAAAATTAAATTTGAAGTTCTTTTTAATAATGTAAATGTCTTTTTTTAAAAAAAAACGTCCTTATGAAGGTAAGTGGTTGATTTTGGTAGAAGTAGTAGATTATGATATATTAATTGCATTTATAATTTAACATTTTTGTAGGATTCTAGATTAATTTTGTTAATTGTTGTTTAATTTTTTTTTTAATTTATATTAGACAAAGACCTTGCAAAAATTATCTGCTAAAGAATATATTGTATGCTTAGTACACCAATTGTGGTTTTTGAGTGAATGAAATATGTAGAAGTTAGTTTCGAACATTAGGGGGAGGGGGTCAATTATAGTTGACCCTCTTTTTTCCAATCTTTACATAAGAATAAGTTCAGATTTTTTTTTTTTTTTTTTGAATAGGTGGATTTTTCCGAACTACGGAATTATTTCCATCTAGACATAGGATTTATTTTCTAAGATCTGGAAAAAAATCCATCCCGTTTGGACAATTTTTCGATTTTTTGAAAAAATTTCCAATTATTTGAAGAAAATATTTTTTCTTAAAACATTCGAATTTTTTCCACCAATTCTTGGGATTTATTTCCGAATTTTTGGAAAAAAATCCGCTGTATTCAGAAATTTTTCCAATCTTTAGGAATTATTTCCAACTTTTTTGGAAACTGTGGATTTTTCCTAAGGGGTTGTCCATAAACTACGTAGCACTTCAAGGGGGAGGGGGGGTCAAGCTATTGTCTACGATAAGAGGAAAAAATGGCGCTAATACATGTAACAGCATCTACGCGGGGGATGCAATTTTCCAAAAAATGAGACTACGTAGTTTATGGACGACCCCTAACTTTAGGGAAAAAAATCCACTAGATCGGAAATTTTTTTAATTTTCAGGAAAAATGCCAATATTTCCTAGAGAATAATTACTTTTTCCGACAATTCGGAAATTTTTCCCTCTATTTCAATGGATATATTTCAGAAATTTCTTACAGTGATACCTATTTTGCTCGAAACTTTTTAACTGTTACGAATTTCGGAAAAATTTCCATTAAAAATTAGCATTTATTTACACTGTTCTGAAAAAAAATTAATTGACTTTGGAAACATTTCCTTTTTTCCGGAATAAATTCCAATGATAATTTAAAATATTTTTTCCATTAAAGTTTCGGGATTTTATCCACTATTAACTGGGATTTATCTCCGAATATTTGGAATAAAATCTACGTTTTTGGAAAGTTTTTCAACTGTTTAGGAATAAATTCCTATTTTGCTCGAAACTTTTTAACTGTTTCAAATTTCAGAAATATTTCCATTCAAAATTAGGACTTATTTCTACTGTTCTGGAAAAAATCCATTGACTTTGGAAATATTCCCTTTCTTCGGGAATAAATTCCAATGATAATTGGAAATATTTTTTTCCATTTAAGTTTCGGAATTTTATCCACTATTTTCTGGGATTTATCTCCGAATATTTACAATAAAATCCACGTTTTTTGGAAATTTTTTCTACTTTTTGGGAATAAATTCCTATTTTGCTCGGAACTTTTTAATTTTTCCGAATTTCGGAAATATTTCCATTTAAAATCAGGATTTATTTCCACTGTTCTGGAAAAAAATTCATTGACCTTAGAAACATTTCCTTTTTCCAGATCCAACCACGGCCGTTTCTTCCGGATGCTCACACCAAAGCAACCGGATTCCCCGTTGTACTGCATAATATTTTGTACGGCACATCTTGCTGCTGAATCTAAACTGCAGAGAGGAGCAATCAGTTTACTTCGAATTGTACGATCTAACGTAGGATGGTACCATTCTACTCCGTTTATAAACAGGTTTTGCAAACTTCTACCAAACGGAAATAAATATGAGTTCATATTTGGTTTCCGATTGCTACCATTGCTATAATACAATCCGCAAACAAACTGAAAGGTTCTTCTATGCCTACCAAACATGGACTTAAGAATTATATGGTCGGAGCACAAGCTCTTACTTTAGATGAGGGGGTAGATTCGGTCGATCGGAAGAGGGAAGCTAGTTGGCCGCTCGCTGATTGGCTGACTGTGTATTCCTGAGTGTTCGGCCAACTAATCTCGGATCCCCCCTTACGGACGAGAGGTACGACCCCGCAAAGATGTGCTCCGTCCTACGTCCATATGCTACCAAATCATGACTAAATCATAATAGTTAGGAATAGCAATGCGCTTTAATCTCTTGTATTCTGATCCAGACGTTAGATCGTACAATTTTTCAGGATCATTTTGTTCGCATTCTAAGCGATAGTCATCGATAAGTTTATAGAGCTGGCTTATTTCAAAAGCATCTTTTATTACTAATTCTAAAAAATATTCTAAAAAAAAGCTTTGCACATCATCACTGTTACATTTGTCACATCTCAAAGCTACAGGTTCATCTGACCATATTCCTATATAACTGCAGCACTGAGAGCAAATTCTGTGCTTAGTGATAACATTTTTCTGTGATTGAGGTAATACTTTATCTATTACCTTCAAAAGCATGTACTTCATCTTTGGAAGAGTATGGTCATCAGGTAAAAGAAAATCTAGTGTGATCAGTATATCACTCAAAGCTTTTTTTGTCATCCTATTTTCAACATAAAACTTTAAGATTCGATATAATGCATCTCCGCCATTCACGGCAGCATTTTCATATATAAAGAATAAATATATAAAGAATTTTTTTTTTTTTAATATAAAGAATAAATGTATTTTTTGTAACGGTGCATTACAAATAGTAGGTGTTAAAAGGATGATTGTCGTCGGCAATTACCGAAAAGGGCCGAGCGACAATCGTCAAATTTAGGGAAACGAGTGGGATTTAACCTAAAATTCAGTCCCAGAGAAAATGTGGTAATAATGGGTAAATAATGTATGTAAAGTTGAATTTATTTATTACAATAAGAGTAATAAATTGAATGACATCCGAAATTGAATCGAAATCTGATGATGCAGAACCAGAAGAGTTTTCTGACGCGGAATCATTAGAATCTATTCAATTCTCGTTATCTTCACACCAATGTGATGAACAAAATGGATCTGTACCGTCGTTGCCTTCGCTGCCATCCACTCCAATTGATAATTCGGAAGCTGACGATGTGGAAATGGAGGAATTTTTTGATGCGGAATCAGTAGTATCCATTGCATCCTCATCGTCCACTTTATACCAATTTGATGAACAAAATGGAACTTTACCGTCGTTGCCTTCGCTGCCATCTACTCCAATGGATTCAGAAGCTGACGATGTAGAAATGGAGAAGGTTTTTGATGCGGAATCACTAGCATCCATTCTATCCTCATCGTCCACGTCAATTCAACCTGAAGAAAGAAGTGGATCATTATCGTCGTTACAATCCCTGCCATCTACCCCAATTGGTTCTCTAATGTCGTCATTGTCATCTCTGGAAGACAACGATGATAATATTAATCTTGTTGATGACATGTCATTGGTTTCATCAATTTCATCAATCGAATTAGATGATATTGTGATTCCCAACTTTCATATCGATTACGAATGGCTGAACGCACCTATATATGAAAATGCTGCCGTGAATGGCGGAGATGCATTATATCGAATCTTAAAGTTTTATGTTGAAAATAGGATGACAAAAAAAGCTTTGAGTGATATACTGATCACACTAGATTTTCTTTTACCTGATGACCATACTCTTCCAAAGATGAAGTACATGCTTTTGAAGGTAATAGATAAAGTATTACCTCAATCACAGAAAAATGTTATCACTAAGCACAGAATTTGCTCTCAGTGTTGCAGTTACATAGGAATATGGTCAGATGAACCTGTAGCTTTGAGATGTGACAAATGTAACAGTGATGATGTGCAAAGCTTTTTTTTAGAATATTTTTTAGAATTAGTAATAAAAGATGCTTTTGAAATAAGCCAGCTCTATAAACTTATCGATGACTATCGCTTAGAATGCGAACAAAATGATCCTGAAAAATTGTACGATCTAACGTCTGGATCAGAATACAAGAGATTAAAGCGCATTGCTATTCCTAACTATTATGATTTGGTCATGATTTGGTATACTGATGATGCGCAAACTGCAAAGAGGTCTTCAAGTATATGGCCAATATTTGCACAGGTAGCAAATATAGCTCCAAGGCATAGAACGTTTTGCACACTCGCAATTGCCGTTAAAAAAGTAGAAAATAAAGTAATACGTGTAAAGAGTTACGTATGTTTTTTACCAAATGATGTAGAAAGAAAGTTTGACATCGCGCTTCGCGCTCCGTCACATTCTCATCGCGCACAGGGCTCGCTTCCCTCGCTACCCTATTTAAAAACCTTACGTAGGATCTGATGTTGGATCTTAGGTAAGACCTTAGGTAAGATCTTAGGTAAGTTCTTATGTGATTTCTTATGTAAGAAATGACGTAAGATCTTACGTGTGCATTTGGCAAAAGATCTTACCCAAGTTCTTATGTAATTTCTTAGGTAATTTCTTAGGTAAGTTCTTATGTAAGTTCATAGGTTCGGCCAAAAATAAAAAAATTTAATTTTCATATTTTTAATTTTAAAAAACTGTATATTCAAAAAATAAATTAAAGTTCAAAATCTAAATTCATTAAATTTAATTAATTAAAATTAAATTTAAAAATACAAGATAGAAAAATCTTTTTATAAATTTAATTTTTAGACATTTTTCAAAATGTCTGAAAAAAAATATTTAAAAAAATTATTAATTATAAGGTCATTCATAACCATTCATAATAGTTTGACGCACTTTTATTTTTTGTTAGAGGAAAGACATCTTGTGTCTTATCCTTTTAAAATGATTATTTCTTGATCCATATATAATACCTAAGAGTTCGGTCTCATTTGTGAGGCAGAATGATGGCAGCCCTCTGGCGGCGAACCGAAGAAACAATGTCGCGGGATTACTCAGTTTCAAACCGTTTCACCTGTAAAGTGTATAAGTCACGATAGTTTGTTTACATTGTGCAATGCTTCAAGTAAAAGGTTAAAAATTGGTTAAATTAAAATTTTTTAAATAAAGTGTGGCGCATTAATAATTATAAGATGTGAGGAGAACGAGAAATTAGTGAATATGTACGTGACAGTTATAATATTGGTAAGTTTTTATAAGATAATTGTCTTTAAACATTTTAATAAAAGTAGGGTTATTGTTTTGAAATGTATTATATTCCATTTAAATAATAATACTAATTTGTTCAAAATACATATTGTTTATAATTAATTATTAATTTATTAATATAATTTCGAAATATCTATTTTAATATTAATTTAACTAGTTTTGTCAAAGTAAAACTAAAATTTATAACAAGCTTTTTTATTAAATAACAGTTTTGAATATAAAATAATGTTTAAATATATGTGTTTAAATATTTAGTTATAAAATTTTTATTAATATAATTAAATAAAGAATTAAATGATATATTTTTAAACATGTTTTGTACAATTTAAATTTTTCTTTATTTAAACTATATAATTTTAAAATAAAATTCATAAAATATCATCACCATTACTTGAACCATCAGGCTAAATTTAAATTTAAATATAAAATAATAAAATAAATATACTTAAATATAAAATAAAATATTTAGTGAATTTAATACTATCTTTATTAAATTTTAATTTTTAAATTTAATCAAATCTATCATTATAAAACATAATGTACTTAATAGTTTTTCAATTTATTTTTAAATTATAAATGATCTTATTGTTTATTACAATAAATAACATTATAAAATAACATAATAAATATGCTTGCTATTTACCCTACCCTAATATATAACAAATAAATATAAATAATTGATAAATAAAAGGATTTTATTGTTTTTTAATTAATAATAGTATTTTTATTTAACAGTTACAAATATTCAGGTTTTTACATTAAGCTTTATAATACGATAAATTACAAATTGTATTTAACTTAATACTAAATAAGTCAATTAAACAGTGTTTTATAAAACTATTTTACACATTATTGGCGTTCCCAAAAATTTTATTGATTAATCCATTAATGCTAAAATATTTTGAAATTGGAAAAAATTGTAATAAATAATAATTCTTATTTTTTCCAGAAATATTGGAATACAAAAAATTTCTATTCTAAAGAAATTCCTCAACAGATGCTGTAGACTTATCAATATTTTGAAAATAAAGCTCCAAATCATGTTGATATTACCTTCGGATTCCTATGTACACCTTCGTCTGTGTTAAAAGTTATAATACTTTGAAGTAATATTTGAAAAATAAAAAACATATTTTTAAAAAGGAAAAAATGAGCATTAAAGGTTAATGTAAATAATAATAATAATAACAATAATATTAGGCAACTAATATTTTTTGATTTTTTTGCAGGGAATCAACAACCAAAAAATATCTAAAGATGTTCGAATAACCAGCAGCCTTAATTTTCAATTGATCCGTTATCAAGAGGCGACACCACCAGAGCAGCAAATCCAATACGAAAAAAACCATGGTTTTCAAAATAACAATTTAGTTCGTGAAGATACCACACTAAAAGAAAAATGTGATTGAGTCTTCTAAATTGAAAACTTACACCTTCAAACAGGTATTTTCGGTAATTTCAAAACACTTAACAATTATTCTCTGACCACTCAGACACAAATTGAAATTTTACTTTTAAAAACAACAAATTAATCACTTTTTTCTCTTTAAAAACATAATATTTAATCTTCTAACACAGAAATAAATGCCTTATTTTTCTCTAAGTGAAACTCTTCAATATTCCTTTGAAAAGTTATACTGGACAGTAATTATTATTAAATACACATGCTTCAATTTAATACATTACCATACTTTTTATGTAAAAATTTATTAACAATATTTCAACTTTTAAAATTATTCTTCCCGGTAAAATTTCTCACATACAAAACACCTCACCCGCTTCTAAGAAAAATTTTATTTAGAAACCCAATTTGCAAAATTATGCTGCCCAGTAATTAACTTTTTTCGTAATTGAAAACAACAAATTATTATTGCCTTTTACTTCTTTAAAAAACATTTTTAAATTTCTAACACAGAAATAAGTTTCGTATTCTTCTCTAAGTAAAATTATTCAGAATTGCAATTTTGAAAAATTATACTGGACAGTAATTTATTTATTTATTTTAAACATAACTTTATTAATCATCTCTGGATATTAAAAACTCATTTTTTAATTTAATACATTACCAAATTTTCTTAATCTTTTCGACAGTAAAAGTTTTTGAAAAATTCCAAATTACAAAATTTTTTCATTTTAAAAAATTACTAATTAATCATTTTTGTCTCTTAAAAATACATAACTCATATTTTTACATAATAAAATTAAGAAAAAAGATATCTCATATCCCAATTTGAAAAATATAACTGCACAGAAATTAATTCTTCTTTTCTTCGAAAATTCCCGCATGGATCGTAATATTTATATTGTAACAGTAAATTAATGTTTGCTGTGCAAATTTGTTGAAACAGTTAATATATTTGATACCACAGCGAACAAATTTGGTGTTAATTTTTTTATTTTTCCGATAGTGCAAATTTTTAAAAATTCCAAATTTACAAAATTATTATTTCATGTATTTTATTTTTGCTGATTTTAAAAATACCTAATTAATATTTTTTGTTTCTTAGAAACATATAATTAAATTTCTCACATACAAACCAGTTATTTATTCGTCTCTTAGTAAGAATTTATTTAAAATTCCAATTTACAAAATTATACTTGACAGTAATTAATTCTTTCTATTTAAGAAAATTCTAAATTAATTATTTTTGGATATGAAAAGCACACGCATCAGTTTAATGTATTCTCACATTTTCATCATTTTTCCGTCAGTGTAAATTTTTTAAAAATTTCAATATACAAATTTATTTAGCCAGGTATCTAATGTTTGTCGCTTTTAACATTAAAAATTAATCACTTTTGGCTTTTAAAAAAACATAATTCAATTTCATACATACAAATCAATTTCTTTTTCTTCTCTGAATAAAAGTTATCTCACATTCCAATTTACAAAATTTAACTGGACCGTAGTTAACTTTTTTCGTTTTTAAAAATATATAAATAATTTTTTTCACAACTTAAAAACAAGTTATTCAATTTCTTCTTACAAACAAGTTTTTAATCCTGCCCTTCTTCAAACAAGTTTGTAATTCTTCCCTAAGTAAAAATATATTTAAATTTACAATTTACATAACTAATGAGATGTTATAAAAATCTAAAAAATTAACTAGGAGCCAGCTTAATTCTTTTGATTCGAATATTAAATAAAGTTTTTCTAATGCAAGAATTTAAAACTTATTTGTGAGTGTGAAATTGTTGTAAAGACGCAAAAATAATTATTTACGTTTTTACTCAAACGAAAAAAGTTCATTACTGTCTAGATATATTTTGCAAGTTGGATTCTGAGATATTTTTTATTCAGAAAAGAATAAGAAATTAGTTTGTATTTAAACAACTTATTAATTAGGAATTTTTGAAAACGACACAAATTAGATACCGGGACAAATAATTTTGAAAATTGGAATTTTTAAAAAATTACCACCGTCAGAAAGATAAAAATTGTGGGAATGTATTATATTGAAGCAAGTGTTTTTAATATCCAAAATGATTAAATAAGTTATTTTTAAAATAAAAAAAAATTCATTACTGTCCAGGATAATTTTGTAAAATTGAAATTTTGAATAAATTCTTATTCAGAAAATAATCAGAAACTTCTTTGTATGTTCGACGCTAAAATAGGTTTTTTCAAAAACAAAATGATTAATGAGTTGTTTTCAAAGACGAAAAAAATGTATTACTGGGGATTATAATTTTGCAAATTAAATTTTACTTAGAATAGGGTCATAAGGTAGATTTTATTCAAGAAATTCAAATAAGATTTTAAAAAATTAATTACTGGGCAGTCTAGTTTTGTTAATTAGAATAAAAAATGAATTTTTACTGAGAGAAGGATTGGAAACTTGTTTGAAAGTGTGAAATTGAAAAATTTGTTAGTAAAAAGCAAAAAAAAACTATTTTTTTTTTTGAAACACGAAAAAAGATAGTAACTGACGAGAAATATTTTTCAAAATTGAAATATTGAAGAGTTTCACTAAAAGAAGAATATAGATATACAATATAGAATTACAATATGAATATTATTACGATCCATGCGGGAATTTTCGAAGAAAGGAAGAATTAATTTCTGTGCAGTTATATTTTTCAAATTGGGATATGAGATATCTTTTTTCTTAATTTTATTATGTAAAAATATGAGTTATGTATTTTTAAGAGACAAAAATGATTAATTAGTAATTTTTTAAAATGAAAAAATTTTGTAATTTGGAATTTTTCAAAAACTTTTACTGTCGAAAAGATTAAGAAAATTTGGTAATGTATTAAATTAAAAAATGAGTTTTTAATATCCAGAGATGATTAATAAAGTTATGTTTAAAATAAATAAATAAATTACTGTCCAGTATAATTTTTCAAAATTGCAATTCTGAATAATTTTACTTAGAGAAGAATACGAAACTTATTTCTGTGTTAGAAATTTAAAAATGTTTTTTAAAGAAGTAAAAGGCAATAATAATTTGTTGTTTTCAATTACGAAAAAAGTTAATTACTGGGCAGCATAATTTTGCAAATTGGGTTTCTAAATAAAATTTTTCTTAGAAGCGGGTGAGGTGTTTTGTATGTGAGAAATTTTACCGGGAAGAATAATTTTAAAAGTTGAAATATTGTTAATAAATTTTTACATAAAAAGTATGGTAATGTATTAAATTGAAGCATGTGTATTTAATATTAATTACTGTCCAGTATAACTTTTCAAAGGAATATTGAAGAGTTTCACTTAGAGAAAAATAAGGCATTTATTTCTGTGTTAGAAGATTAAATATTATGTTTTTAAAGAGAAAAAAGTGATTAATTTGTTGTTTTTAAAAGTAAAATTTCAATTTGTGTCTGAGTGGTCAGAGAATAATTGTTAAGTGTTTTGAAATTACCGAAAATACCTGTTTGAAGGTGTAAGTTTTCAATTTAGAAGACTCAATCACATTTTTCTTTTAGTGTGGTATCTTCACGAACTAAATTGTTATTTTGGAAACCATGGTTTTTTTCGTATTGGATTTGCTGCTCTGGTGGTGTCGCCTCTTGATAACGGATCAATTGTAAATTAAGGCTGCTGGTTATTCGAACATCTTTGGATATTTTTTGGTTGTTGATTCCCTGCAAAAAAATCAAAAAATATTAGTTGCCTTATATTATTGTTATTATTATTATTATTTACATTAATCTTTAATGCTCATTTTTTCCTTTTTAAAAATATGTTTTTTTTTCAAATATTACTTCAAAGTATTATAACTTTTAACACAGACGAAGGTGTACATAGGAATCCGAAGGTAATATCAACATGATTTGGAGCTTTATTTTCAAAATATTGATAAGTCTACAGCATCTGTTGAGGAATTTCTTTAGAATAGAAATTTTTTGTATTCCAATATTTCTGGAAAAAATAAGAATTATTATTTATTACAATTTTTTCCAATTTCAAAATATTTTAGCATTAATGGATTAATCAATAAAATTTTTAGGAACGCCAATAATGTGTAAAATAGTTTTATAAAACACTGTTTAATTGACTTATTTAGTATTAAGTTAAATACAATTTGTAATTTATCGTATTATAAAGCTTAATGTAAAAACCTGAATATTTGTAACTGTTAAATAAAAATACTATTATTAATTAAAAAACAATAAAATCCTTTTATTTATCAATTATTTATATTTATTTGTTATATATTAGGGTAGGGTAAATAGCAAGCATATTTATTATGTTATTTTAAAATGTTATTTATTGTAATAAACAATAAGATCATTTATAATTCAAAAATAAATTGAAGAACTATTAAGTACATTATGTTTTATAATGATAGATTTGATTAAATTTAAATATTAAAATTTAATAAAGATAGTATTAAATTCACTAAATATTTTATTTTATATTTAAGTATATTTATTTTATTATTTTATATTTAAATTTAAATTTAGCCAAATGGTTCAAGTAATGGTGATGATATTTTATGAATTTTATTTTAAAATTATATAGTTTAAATAAAGAAAAATTTAAATTGTACAAAACATGTTTAAAAATATATCATTTAATTCTTTATTTAATTATATTAATAAAAATTTTATAACTAAATATGTAAACACATATATTTAAACATTATTTTATATTCAAAACTGTTATTTAATAAAAAAGCTTGTTACAAATTTTAGTTTTACTTTGACAAAACTAGTTAAATTAATATTAAAATAGATATTTCGAAATTATATTAATAAATTAATAATTAATTATAAACAATATGTAATTTGAACAAATTATTATTATTATTTAAATTGAATATAATACATTTCAAAACAATAACCCTACTTTTATTAAAATGTTTAAAGACAATTATCTTATAAAAACTTACCAATATTATAACTGTCACGTACATATTCACTAATTTCTCGTTCTCCTCACATCTTATAATTATTAATGCGCCACACTTTATTTAAAAAATTTTAATTTAACCAATTTTTAACCTTTTACTTGAAGCATTGCACAATGTAAACAAACTATCGTGACTTATACACTTTACAGGTGAAACGGTTTGAAACTGAGTAATCCCGCGACATTGCTTCTTCGGTTCGCCGCCAGAGGGCTGCCATCATTCTGCCTCACAAATGAGACCGAACTCTTAGGTATTATATATGGATCAAGAAATAATCATTTTAAAAGGATAAGACACAAGATGTCTTTCCTCTAACAAAAAATAAAAGTGCGTCAAACTATTATGAATGGATATGAATGACCTTATGATTAATAATTTTTTTAAATATTTTTTTCAGACATTTTGAAAAATGTCTAAAAATTAAATTTATAAAAAGATTTTTCTATCTTCTATTTTTAAATTTAATTTTAATAAATTTTAATTAATTAAATTTAATGAATTTAGATTTTAAACTTTAATTTATTTTTTGAATATACAGTTTTTTAAAATTAAAAATATGAAAATTAAATTTTTTTATTTTTGGCCGAACCTATGAACTTACATAAGAACTTACCTAAGAAATTACCTAAGAAATTACATAAGAACTTGGGTAAGATCTTTTGCCAAATGCACACGTAAGATCTTACGTCATTTCTTACATAAGAAATCACATAAGAACTTACCTAAGATCTTACCTAAGATCTTACCTAAGATCCAACATCAGATCCTACGTAAGGTTTTTAAATAGGGTAGTTTCAGCGCGCCTTGGGGCGCGCGAGGGTCGTCGTCGCGCTTCGCGCTACGCGCTCCGTATTTGAAATGAACGTCGTACTTCGCACTCCGATCATTATCAACCTTCCCTTCGGGCTGCACGCATCGACCATGTAATACATGCTCTTTGTTCTCGAAATTGTATACTTTCCCTACAACATAAGCCAGTTTAATCTTTGGCACTGTTTAGCGCTATTCTAAAGTGGGTTTTCACTTAAAATATAAAACTTTTTTTGTCTTAAAGTTCTACGCCTTTAAGGAATACATTCTCATCACGGCACTCGTGCTTCGCGCTCGATACTAATACTTTCCGGAACATTTGCGATATACTGGAGCGAAAAGAAAAATCTCAGTAACTTAAATCTTCTGTTTGAACTTATTGATATTAGTTGACTCCTGCCTCGATACAATTCCATAATTGAGTAAGACTAGTCTTCAAATCAATATAGTATTAAACTCAAATTTAGAATACAATTAAGAGCAATGTCTAACAAACAGAAATTTCACGTTAACACGATATATCAGTAAGTATTAATAGTTTAAAACACTTTTTTCCGTTACTATCAAGAATTTTTTTTTTTTTTTTGGTGTATAATTTTAAAAAATGATTTAAACTATAACTATCAGATGCAGTTTTTTTTTCAACGAATCAATTGACACCAAAGACTATTGATACCAAAATGGAGACAATCTGACAATTCTCACTTTAGATTAAGATGCAAAAGGAAAAAATACAATGGAATAATTCAATTTATTTATTTCCATTTAATGGAATCAAATTCGTGTTTTTGAGCAGATTTTTCAAGTATTTTAAAAAATTTTAGCCAATCTGAAACATCCGACTTCAAATTCGAATTCAGCACTCAAAATCATAAAGAAATACACTATTGTAGTATCTAGGCGATTTTTTTTTGAAATTTGCCTCTAATTCGTGTTTTTCAACAGTTTTTAGGTTTAACTCGAAAACTTTAGCCAATTCAAAACTTCTGACTTCAGATTCGGATTCAGCACAAAAAATCACATAGAAATATACTAAGTTGCCTCTGTCATTACTCCTTTTATGCCAAAATTGTTAATTTTACATATTCATTAGATAAAATTCCTTCTTATTATATAACTAATGACGACATAACAATATATATTCACAAACGTTTTAAATTTAAAAGAACTTCAATTTTTTCGCAGATTTAATTTTCAAAATATTAAAAATGTTTGTAAAGGCGAATTTCAAATTTTCCTTTAAAGCAAGACGTAGAGATCATATAAAGAGAGTTGAAACACAGTTGGTTTCTGAACATCGATTGAAACGGAACCAGAAGTTCCAGTTAAGAGGCGCGAAATATTTACCTGGAAAAATTGGAATTGATTTGAATGGACGCAATTTGAGGTTATGTTGCAACATTACAAAATCACTTCTGGTTCCGGTTTAATCGCAACCAAACACGAGCCATCACAATTGTGTCTCAACTCTCTTTATAGGATCTCTACCAAGACGCATGTGTCACTTAAAAAAAAAAAAACATAACCTATTTTTTCGGAATCAGGAGGTCTCAAAACGTCGAGAAATGTGGGTTTTACCAAAAGTTCAAAATCGCACAAATTTAATACCTTCTCATTTAGGATAAGAATGTAAAAATGAATTTTTTCAAAATTTCCAAAAAATTTTAGAAAAGTCAATATTTTTTGATGCAGTTTTATTAGGTGTGATCAATGAAAGTAAATAGGAAGAAAAAACCGGGAGTTCATTTATTTTTTTGAAAAATAATAGTGTTTCTGTATATGATTTTCCCATATTATGTTCAATTTTTTGCATATATAACGTGTATTTTAAGAATTTCAAGGTTTTTAGCAGTTAAATAATTAGTTTCTTGTTAATTTTTACTTGAGTTTAGTAAGATGAGAATGCGTCAACAATCTGCTGACCGATTTTCACTTCCCCCCTCCCCCTCTGCTCCTCAAACAGGACTTATACAATTGTAAAACTTAAAAAATTCATATCTTTTTGGGTTTGCATTATATCAAAAACTTTTATTAACGAAATTTGTTTGTTTTTACTTGTAATTTAAGAAAAAAAATAAAGAAAAATTTTTTTGATTTTTTTTTTTTTTTTTTGAAGTTTGAAAATGTTCTATTTTTGATATTTTTGGTACAAAATAGCTGGCTAACGAACTCGATCTGTATTTTTGGTCACTTAAAACGCATACCAAATTTCAAATTGATAGATGAATTTTTACTCAAGTTAATGGATTTAAAATTTTTTACACAGACAGACAGACAGACAGACACTTTCGTAAAACCTATTTTTTCGAAATCAGGAGGTCTCAAAACGTCGAGAAATGTGGGTTTTAGCAAAAGTTCAAAATCGCACAAATTTAATACCTTCTCATTTAGGATGAGAATATAAAAATCATTCTATTTGTTGAAAATATTGTTTATTAAAGTTATTTATTACAGTTAACTTTCCCGAAGAAGTTGTCGGGGATCACACTGGACATCGGTTGGGCACTTAAGGTAAATGATATAGTTAATTTTCATAATTTGAGGTTAACTTCCCCAAATATGTTGTCGGGAGTCACCCTGGACATCGGTTGGGCACTTGGAATAATTAAAAAAGTCGATTTTCATAATTTAAGGTTGACTTCTACGAGAAATTGTCGGAAATCGACGTGCATATCGGTTTGAAACTTTGTTTAATTTAAGCTTTGGATTTTCTCTATTTTTGGTTAACTTTCCCGAATAAGTTGTCCGGAAACGATCTAGATATAGGTTAGGCACTTTAGTTAATTTAAGCGTTCAATTTTCTCTATTTGATGTTAACTTCCCCGAAGAAGTTGTTGGGAGTCGCCCTGGACATCAGTTGGGCACCTGGGGTAATTGATATAGTCGATTTTCATAATTATCGGTTAACTTCCCCGAAGAAGTTGACGGGAGTCGCCCTGGACATCGATTGTAACCTTTTTTCAATTAAAGGTTTCGATTTTCCTTATTTGAGGTTAACTTTCCCGAAGAAGTTGTTGGGAGTCGCCCGGGACGTCAGTTGGGCACTTGGGGTAATTGATAAAGTCGATTTTCATAGTTTGAGGTTAACTTCCCCAAAGAAGTTGTCGGGAGTCGACCTGCATATCAATTGTGACCTTTTTTCAATTTAAGCTTTTGATTTTCCTTATTTGAGGTTAACTTTCCCGAAGAAGTTGGCAGGGAACGACCTGGATGTCGATTGGACACTTGGGGTTATTGATAAGAAAGTGGCTAAAGTTCGGGCTAGTCGGATCTTTAACGTAGCTAAAGTTCCGACTAGCCGGATCTCTAAGGCTAAAGATCCGACTAGTCGGATCTTTAGCTTTTTAATTTGGGGTTAACTTACCCGAAGAAGTTATCGGGAGTCGCCCTAAACATCGGTTGGGCACTTGGGGTAATTAATATAGTCGATTTTCATAATTTGAGGTTTACTTACCCAAAGAAGTTGTTGGGAGTCGCCCTGGACCTCAGTTGGGCACCTGAGGTAATTGATATAGTCGATTTTCATAATTTTAGGTTAACTTTCCCGAAGAAGTTGTCGGGAGTCGTCCTGAATATCGGTTGGGCACTTGGGGTAATTAATATAGTCGATTTTCATAATTTTAGGTTACCTTCCCCGAAGAAGTTGTTGGGAGTCGCCCTAGACATCGGTTGGGCACTTGGGATAATTGAAATAGTCGATTTTCATAATTTATGGTTAACTTTCCGAGAAAGTTGTCGGAAATCGACCGGCACTTCGGTTTGACACTTTGGTCAATTTAATCTTTTGATTTACTTTATTTGACGTTAAATTTTCCGAAGAAGTTGTCCGGAATCGACCTGGACATCGGTTGGACACTTCGGATACTTCTAGAAAATTTATGTAATTCGATAGAAAATTATGAAAATCTGTCTATAACCCTCACGAAATAAATAAAAACAAATTAAAAGATAAAGAATCCATCACTTGAATTTAGATTCCTATTAACTAATGTATTTGCGTCTTTTTTATTTAATTTTTAGGTAACTTAATGGATGAAAAATTGACGGTTGCTGCCCCTGCGAATGAAAGCCCTCAGCAAAACTCCCAAACGCTCAGATCTGATAATGATTCCCAGGATATACTTTGGAAGCACCATCATAATCCAGAGTCTTTGCACATGGCCAGAAAAGACCAAGATCGCGCAGGTGGTGTTCCGATAGAGTTGCGTCAATTTTTAAACACAGATGTCAGCGACAACAAGTCCAATCCCTTGGAAGTATGGAAAACTCTTTAATGCCAATATTCAAATTTGTATAAAGTAGCCTTAGATTATGTACCAATCTTGTCGACTTTCTGTATCTCATTTGGAAGAACAACTTATTTTAAGTTCTATTTCGAAAAGCATTTGGTTTGATAAATCTAAATAATTTTATTGATTGTAGTTTAATACGAGGTTTAATAGTTTTATGTTGATACATATTAATTAGTTTCTTTGTTTAAAAATAATAATTAATCTAAAGTCAGATTAATTTTTGTGTTATACTGATTACTTGTGACGTTTAACTTCATAATATTTATTTGAGTTAAATATAAGTGAGCTGTACAAAAAATAAACAATAGACCAAACAATAAAGAATTATTAATTTATCAACTAAAGGAAAAACATTTCATTATTAGACGAAAAACAAGTAAATAAAGACAAACTAAATCGCCATTTTTAAAGGTCAAATTATCTCTCCAAAATTAACAAAAGAAATATGGAACATAAATAATGCAATAAAGAAATAAGACAATGAAGTACAAATAAAAAAAATGAAAAATAAGGAATTACAAGTATGTATGATAAAATAAAAGAAAATTAATTATAAGGTAAAAAAAATAGTACCAAAAATATTTCATAAATTTACCCAATACACCTATTTTAGATTGCTTTTTTTACAGATTTAAAGATTGGGTGAAAAATGAAAATTTTTTATTCATTATTTATAGAATTTTTATTTTATTTTATTTTATTTATTTATTTTATTTATAAAATACACGGGTCAATAACCCATTTTACAAAAAATTGTACGAAAATCGTTGACTTTAAGTTGTAATAATGTAAAAAAAAAATATTATAATTGTTACAAAAATGTTACACTTTAATTTTGGACCAAAAGTGTCGCACGCAATTTACAAATGAATGCCCTTAGTGACATATCGGTAAATACAATCTGGTCGTTTAACAAATTTGCCTCTTTGCGTAGTCTGTACATCATGGAATTTTCCATATAATTGGTTCTAACAACCGGCAAAGCAAATAAGAGAGGGCTTCTCAATAATCTGACCGGTTCTTGCGGCTTTAATAAGTCCATTAACTCAGAACAATCAGTAAGACCGTTTATAACTTTAAATAAAAATAGCATGTCTGCAAATAGGAAACGTTTCTCAAGTAGGGGAACTTTTAAATTTTTACGCAGGTCAGAATAATCGTGACTAAAGAGATTATATCTTATTCCAGTCTGTCTAGCAACAAATCTCAAAAATCTATTTTGAACCCTTTCTAAAGACGTTTGATAACACTGTTGACTGGGTCGCCATAGTACAGACGCATACTCTATAATAGGTCGAACCAGTGCGAAGTACAAAACCTTTAATGTTAAGATGTCTTTAAACTGAGATGCATTTCTCATAACGAAAGCTAGAATTTTATTTGCCTTTCTGATTGTAAAAGATATATGCTCTGAGAAATTCAATTTGACATTTATTATCACCCCAAGGTCCCGCAATTCGGACACTCTTGAAATTTGCTGACTTTCAACAGAATAATTAAAATCAAAAGCCATTCTAGATCTAGAGAAAGAAATTAATTTGCATTTTCTGATGTTCAACGATAACCCATTATCCGTGCACCAAACCATAAATCTATTTATATCGGACTGGAGATCCAATTGATCTTGTACACAGCCTATGGCCTTAAAAAGTTTCAAGTCATCCGCAAACAACAGAAAGCGACTATGTTTTAAGATGTCTTTGATGTCGTTTATAAATAATACAAAAAAGAGAGGTCCAAGATGCGAGCCTTGTGGGACACCCGATGTGGCCATAAAGACATCTGAATAATCATAGTTAATTCTGACCGAAAGAGCTCTCTCGGTAAAGTAACTACGGACCCAGGTTAATAAATTTTCTGAAAATCCAATAGTTTTGAGCTTAGCGAAAAGTATAAAATGGTCAATCCTATCAAACGCCTTTGAGATATCCGTATAAATGGTATCAACTTGAATCCCATTCTGTAAGTTACTTATAACAAAGTTGGTAAAGACTCCCAAGTTTGTCAGGACCGACCTACGTTTTATGAAGCCGTGCTGCTCATTTATTATTATTGATTCAAGTTTCTCATAAATAAAATCAAAAATCAAACTTTCAAAAATTTTAGAAATACAATTCAATAATACAATTGGGCGGTAATTCATTATTACCACCCATTATTAATTCATTATTAATAATTCATTATTAATTTATTAAAATTCGAATATTAATCGATTAAAATCGATTTTGCAGCTCGACTAATCGATTATTACAGACACTACCAAAATAATCGATCGATTAATCGTCAATCGATTTTTCGATTTTGATTCCAATCCCTATACGCAAAGCAACTTGGAAAGGTTAGCCAATAGTGATACGTGGTACCTGGATGGAACTTTTAAAGAGTGTCCTTCAATTTCCATTCAATTGTTTACCATTATCGGAAAGGTTACAAATAACAACAATCAAGGAAAAGAACCGACTATAATAGCTTTCCTATTCGTGTTTGCTCTTCTGTCTTCAAAAGACAGTTATCAGTACGAGTCCGTTTTAAAATCAGTTGCTTCTACAGCAACAGTGCTTGGTATCAATTGTTGTAGACCACAGAAAATTGTGACAGACTTTGAATTAGCCATTTTGAATGTCTTTCAATCTGTATTCCCTGAATACACTGAATACGTTCTGTGAAAGCAGCCCCTCGGAAGAAATGGATTGCACTCCAACAACGCTTTACGTCTATTGCAGAATAATATGAAACATACTTACAAGGAAAATAATGAAACACTAAAATACTTACAAAATTATGAACACAACATTCAATTATCATAATTTTACAAACTTTTTACATCATTTTTGTAATTCCTATATACCACAAATTTAATAAATGTATATCATTTGTGTATTTCCATTGAATTTTTTTCGGGCATTCGGGGTAAAAACATCTTTAGAATCTGCTTCAAAAACAGAAATATTATTTTTCTGCAAAAATGTCGACGATAACCGAAGAGGTTTATTATATTCTTTAATGGTAACTTCTGATAAAGATGCAATCATTACACAGCCCCATCAAAAAATAGAAGTGTCATGCGCGGCGGACTAGACTAGTCATTCGCTAGGTATTTTAACGCGCTGAACACGAATCCGTCATCAGAATTGTCCTAGCACGTCTAGGTTTGACTCTAACCTCAAAATCATTAAAATGACACCTTTCGTTAATTAGAATCTGAACCCGACTCAACTTTAATACATGCCTAGAGCCAATAGAAAGCTTGATTTAAGACCTTTAAAACGCTTTTTTAAAAATTGTTCTACGATGATTTTTCACAAAGTTATGGTGTATTACTTAAAATCATTTTTTCCCATTACACCATAACACATCAATAATTGATGTGTTTTTAACATTTGAAAAAAAGTCATATTTTAAGTAAAACATCATAACTTCGTTAAAAATCATCGTAGAACAATTTTAAAAAAGCGTTTTAAAGGTCATAAATTAAGCTTTCTATTGGCTCTAGGCATGTATTAAAGTTAAGTCGGGTTTAGATTCCAATTAACAAAAAAGTGTCATTTTATTGATTTTGAGGTTAGGGTCAATCCTAGACGTGCTAGCCCAATTCTGATGACGGATTCGTGTTTAGCGCGTCAAAATACATAGGGAATGACTAGTCTAATCCGCCGCGCACGACACTTTTATTTTTTTGTGAGGCTGTGTTATTGGTATCCCTGATTCCGGGATACCTCTACTGTGAAAAACCTTTTAGACAACTTGCCTGCAACCAGTGTAAGGCTCTCAGACAGGGGGTGTGTTCTCCTGATAGGACAATGAAGTAAATCAATGTGAGGACCTAAAAATATTGGTTTTTCAATTAATAATTCTAAGAATAATGGGTACCAGACTTGAGTGGTCCAATATGGTAATAATGAAACGCCCTCAGCCTGATCATCAATGATTTTTCTTATGACTCGTAATATTAAGCAAATGGTGGGAAAGCGTAATAATATAATTTTTTCCATGAAATTATGAACGCATCAATTGTCTGATTCCGGATCTTTGAACCAAACTACAAATTTTTTACATTTTTTATTAATGTATGTTGCAAATAAATCAATCAGAAATTTTCAAAATTTTTTCTCAATTCTCTTAAAATCTTGATTATTTAATTCCCACTCCGTTTCTGGAGGTAGAACTCGAGACTCTTTATCGGCGACAAAATTTTCTTTAGTGTCAATATACGATGCATAAATACAAATTTTTTTTTCACAACATCGCCAAATAGATTTCGTGATTTCATTAAGATTTTTAAATTGAACTCTACTCATCCGATTAATGAAAGATATGGCTGTTGTATTATCGATTGTAAGCAGTATTTGACAAGAATTATACTCTAAAGCAAACCTTTCAGATCATAAAACGCGGCCTTAAGATCCAGAAAATTTATACTTTGCTTTTGGTCAAACTGATCCCACCAACCACGAGTTTTTTCATTACCAGAACATGCTTCCCAACCGTTCAGAGAAGCATCAGAAAATATTTCTAAAGATAATTTGGAATTTTTGATATGATTGATTGATAGGGAAATATTTTCAATCCACAATTTGAGCTCTAATTTGGAGTTTGCTGATAACCTCATTTGCTTATCGAAATTTCTATCTGTTTGTTTTAATGCTAGAAACTTTTGACTTTCCATTGCTTTTGTATACAACCAGCCATATCTTACACCTGGGCATGCTATTCGACTGTTAATTAATTAATTAATTTAATAATTAAATTAATTAATGTTAATTTTTTACTATTTATTAAAAGTTAAAGTTCTTTCGTACAATTACTTAAAAATTATTTAAAGATAGAAGCCAATCTGGCTTACACCGATTTTAACACAAATCATGTAAGATTTTAAAAGTTGAACAAACTTAATAATTAAATTTCTTCATTAAACATTTATCTTAATTCAACATCGAGGTCATAAACTTTTTTATCAATAAGATCTCTTTAAAAATATTATGCTGTTATCCCTAAAGTAATTTAATCTATTAATATTCATTCCATAAAAAACCAAGATATTCACATTCTTGTGAAGGATTTAATCGAGATTTTTCCAAATTAATTACGAATCCGATATTTTTTAAAATTTTAATTGTTTCTGAAATATTTTCAAGACAAAGCTGTTTACTTTTAGATATTAAAAGAAAATCGTCTAGATATGAAACCGACAACAAACCTTTATTTTGTAAAAAATGAAGGGTAGGCTTTGTTATTTTTGTAAACAAAGAAGGTGTTGTGCAAAGGACAAATGGTAAACAATTGAATTCAAATAGTGCACCATTAAATTCAAAACGTAAGTATTACCTTTGTTCTTTTGAAATTGAGATATGAAAATAACCGTTTTTTAGATCAATTTTTGCTAAGAAAACAAAATTTCGTTAATAATAGCATAAAAAATTCAAAATAATTCTTTTTCACCACTAGATTTATCGACTGGAAAAAAAGAAGAGAGAAATTGATCTTTACAGTGTTTACACCATGAAATTGCACATTTATCTAGCAATACATTTATTTCAATTTTTAAGAGGTTAAATTTGATATCTGTCATATCTGGAATTTTAGGTTTTCCTTTTTGGACAGGCGTTTCTGAAAAAGGAATTTTATAACCTTGTATAATTTTAAGAATACGCTTGTCATTTGTGAGTTCTTTTCAGTTGTCGATAAATAATTACAACCTGCCTGACCCTCCTCCTTCTGTTGTCGAAAATTCTGCCCATCCTGACGACTCCTGAAGTTGTTGCAATTCCCTCGGGACAGGCTTCTGAAGTTTAATTTTTTTCTCGGTTGTGAAAAATGTCCTGGATACTTGTTGACGTTGGATTAATTTTTTGTCTTTGGAAAATACTTGTCTGTGGTGTTTTTACGGAATGAAGAATTCTTGTTGACCAGTGGTTCTTTTGAAAGAGCTTTACTGTCTTTCTCCACTTGTTGTGCAGCTTTTAAACAATCATACAGCTTTTTACAAAAAAGTAAAGAATCGATCGGCTGATTAGTGGTACTGTCCTCCACTAGTCTGTTTGTGTTTGGGGTTATAAAAGCTCTTCGAGTTATCGATATATTATAATGGACGTCTGACAGAAGTCTGGCTGCATCACTCAAGTATGAAATGAGCCTAGTGTCAGTGTCCTGACCCTGATTGAATATAGTTGTTACTGCTAGACCAGTGTCACGGATAGCAGCTCCAATTTTCGTCTGGGTTTTTGTCTGGGGGAACACCAGTTGTAACAAAAAAAAAGTGCTTTTTTCAAGAATTTTTTCCTAGAAAACCATGAAACTTTTTGAAGAATACTATTTATTAGTTAAAAGCACATGTTAAAAACTGTAATTAAAAAAAAAAAAAAGTGTTTTTCAACCAAAACTTTTGAAGATGTGATTCATTGAAGCGACGCCATTTAAAAAAAGGTGTTTCGCTGTGATCAGGATTCTGTCAGTATGCTTCGTATCAAATGAAAAAATGAAATTGATTTACATTTATAATAAAATTCTTCTGTTAGTGATCGAAGGATTTGAAGAAAAAAAAAATATTCGACAAAATGGTGACCTGTCAAAGTCAACAGTATGATTTTCGTTAAAATAAACCGTCGATTTTCAGCTATATAAAAAAAAGTTTCGCACAAAAAAAATCCTTCGATCACTTACTCGACTTAGATGTGTAAATTAAGCATACCAAATTTCAAGTAAATCGGTTTTATGGTTCTCGAGTATTGATGATCACCGACTTTGAAAATGTCATTTTGAGAAAAACGCATTTAAAGTTTCAACGTAATTTTTTGTTAAATACTTGAAATGAACTTTGCTTCTCATATTATTCTTTCTGTCCTCAAAATTATGAAGGAAGGGTACAAAAACTGTAAATCTAAGCGTAAAACAAAAAACGAATAGCCATGATCAACTTAGAAATTTACAAACACATTTTTAAATATGTATACTTTAAGAAAATGCAAAAAAAGAAAAAACGATTTTTCGAAAATTGCAACTGATGTTTCCCTCTTAAAACAATGTTTCATTTTTGTATAATTATGTGAAATAAAAGAAATACATAATATAATAAAAAAAGAAAATTAATGATAAGAAGACATTGCAATAAATTTAAAATGATGTGATCTTTGATCCATCGTGTATCAATTTGCAAATTTTCATTAATTAAAAATTAATTAAATAAAAAAAAGATGAAGAATAAAATCAAGAATATCAAGAATAATTATAAAAAATTATGATATACCTAATACAATTTAAAAACTTTACTTCAAAAAGTTTACCGATCAACACTCTCTGCTCTTAATATTTTAGAACCTTCTTCCAATATAACCAATAAATGAATGTGAGGTAAACCGCGCTTTTGAAATTTAATAACATAAACATAGGACTTTATTTGTCCAAATAGTTTATCATCTACTATAGTTTCTATTAATTTTTTTACTTTTAAATGAAAGACTCTTGCAACCGTGTCAGGTTTATTAGAAGCTGACTGATTAAGTAATAAATTTTCATAAATTTCTTTCCATTTTGAACTACATGTTATTGTAATAAATAAATCTGGTCTACCATGAAAAGCTACATAATGGTCATTGCATATTAATATTGTTTTAACATGTTATGAGGTGATCCTATAAATGTTGAAGGCAGTATCAACATCTTGCCAACATTTACATTATTTTCAAGTTCTTGTTTATCTAAATGATCAATTAATTCTTTGTAAGTTTCACTTCTTAATTTTGTTTGATTATTCTTACAAAAATGTAACCTAACTTTTTCAACTTTGACATAATTATCAACTAACCATTGCTGAAACATTCTTCCACCATATAAGAATTGATTGAAAGTATGACCTCTTACTCCTATTTTATATTTTATATAAGCAGATCTGGGTACAGTTTGATTTCTGGTTGGTTTGTCACTATGAGTACGAATCATATCGAGACTATAACCCTTGCTTCCTAGAGGATAAAGTGTAGGATATATCCAAGGTTCAACATTTGGATCAAAATGACTAACCAATTGCAATTGTCTAATCGATGTATTATAAACCGTTACATAAGACTCTGGTATTAAACCTTCAGCATTCATATTAAAAATAGTAATTTCATTACAATTTTTTTAATTTATGAGGGTATTTTTCTAAAGGCAACGATACACCACCATGAATGCAACAATAATTATACGTTAATTTCTTTTGAATTTTTCTTTCTCAAAATGTTTAGCCTTGCATCTTTTGCAAAAACACGACATTTTACCAAGATAATGTTCGTTATAACTTGGAACATGTATGCTATTAATACTTTTTTCTGCATAAGCAAAATCACGAATATTAATGTTGTTTTCATTTCCATAAATGACTCCATTTTTTACCTCATGTTCCGAAACATCTATTTTTTCCTCATCGATTACGTTTCTTTTTAATTTTAATCTTTTGTGTTATTGTTTTTGTTATTTTGCGTGACTTTTTTTCCTTTTCTCATCACAAATCCTTACATCTTTCTCCTGTATATCTTTTGAATATAGTATTTCATGGTTTTCATCCTTATCATGGCACATCTTCTGTTTCAATTTCAAACTTTGACGATAGCTTTTTTACATTCTGCTCTACTTTTTTTTAATTTTCTGATTAGAGGTGTTAACAATTTTTGTCTGGCCCACTATTCTTTGTAATTTCTCATTCTTATCATCTCCTCCTACTTCTTTAAGATACTTTAACTGACTTTCAACATTCTTTGATATTCTGCACGACTTTTTTTACTTGTCTAATTACAATCGCTAGAAATTATTAATTTGTCAGAATTATTGTCTCTCTTTTCTTCTTGAACAGCACTATTTATGTGTTTTTTTTTTTAGAAAAATTTAAATCTGTTCATCATTTTACTTAATTCTTTCTGATATTCTGCTCTAGTTTTTCTACTCTTATCATTAGAATTGCTAAAAAATATCTTCTTACTACTATTGTTTCTAATATTTTATAATTATTACCTTCTTTTACTACTTCAATAGAATTTGACGCACTTTTCACATGTTTTTTCTTACGAACATTGATATTCTGTCACTATTTACCCTTTCAAAATTTGTTATTTGTCTCTCTTTTCCATCTCTCCTTTTAACTTAGGTCTTTTACAATACATTTTTTCATATTTGGTTCTGCTTTTTCTAGTTTCCTAGTCAGGAATATTAACAACTTTTTTCTGTTCTATTTTTGTATGTAATGAAGGACTACTACTATCTCCTTTCATTTCTGTAAAGCCGTCATTAGTTTAATAATCTAATTTTCTCTTCTCTGTCGCATCTTTTACATTCCTCACATGTAAATTATTGTTTTTTATTTATTCGATACCCTATTTAAAAACCTTACGTAGGATCTGATGTAGGACCTTAGGTAAGATCTTACCTAGTAACATATGTTAGTTCTTATGTGATTTCTTAGGTAAGAAATTACCTAAGATCTTACGTGTGCATTTGGCAAAAGGTCTTACGTTAGTTCTTATGTAATTTCTTAGGTAAGTTCTTATGTAAGTTCTTATGTTCTGCAATGAAAATAAAAAAATTAAAATTTTATATTTTTAATTTTAAAAAATGTTATTTTCATAAATTAAGTTAATTTTATTTGTTTTTTTTTAAATTTAATTTTTAGACATTTTTCAAAATGTCTAAAAAAATATATTTAACAACTTATGAATCATAAAGTCATTCATAACCATTCATAATAGTTTAACGCCCTTTTATTTTTTGTTAAAGGAAAGATGACTTGTAATCTTGTCCTTTTAAAATGTTGATTTCTCGATCCTCTTTATAACCGAAGAGTTCAATGTCATTTGTGAGGAAACATGATGGCAGCCCTCCGACGGCGAGCCGAAGAAACAACGTGGCGGGATTATTGTGTTTCAAACCGTTCCACATGTAGGGTGTATACGTCACGATATTTTGTTTACATTGTGCAAAGTTTCAACTAGAAGGTTATAAATTGTTTAAATTAAACATTTTTCAATAAAGTGAGGCACCTTACATAATTTCAAGATGCGAGGAGGACGAAAATTAAGCAAATATTTACATGACAGTTATAACATGGTAAGTTTTTATAAATTAATTGTGTTTAAGCATTTTTATGAAAGTAAGGTTATTGTTTTTAAATATATTATATTTCATTTAAATAATAATACAAATTTGTTTAAATTATTTATAATTAAACTTTAAAAGGATATTTTTTATTAAATTACAGTTTTGAATATGTAAGTGTTTCAATATTATTGTCAGAAATTTTTTTTTTTTAAATATATGTTACTAAAGAATTTCATTTATTATTTTTAAAAATGTTTTGTATGATATAAAATTATCATTATTTAGAGTATATACTTTTCAAATGAAATTAATAAAATATCATCATCATTATTTTAAGCATTAAGTTAAATCGTATAATCTATTGATAAATGCCAATTATTTTTAAATACCTAACCTCCATGATTAGTAATTTTAATACTTTCTTTATTAAACGTATAATTTAATTTTTAAAAATCAAATCTATAATTATAAAACATAATGAACTTAATAGTTCGTCAATTTATTTTTAAATTATAAATTATTTTATTGATTATTACAATAAGTAAAATTATAAATTAATATAATAAACATGATTGCTATTAATCCTACCCTAATATATAAAATATAAGTATAAATAACTAATTAAAAGAAGGATTTCATAGTTTCTTAATTAATAACAGTAATTTTATTCAATAACTACAAATATTCAGGTTTACATTTAGTTTTATAATAGCATAAATTACATTTTGTATTTAACTTTAAACTAGACAGTAGACAATTTAACTATAAACTAAACAATGTTTTATTAAAATAGTTTATCACATTATCGTTGTTTCTAAAACTATTCTTATTAAATCCATGAATGCTAAAATAAATTTGAATTGGAAAGAACCGTAATAAATAATAAATAATTTTTATTTTTTACAGAAAAACTTGCAAACAAATTTCCATTCTAAAGACATTTCTCATCAGATGCTGTAGACTTATTAATATTTTGAAGATAAAGCTTCAAATCATAATGATATTACCTTCGGATTCTTATGTGCACCTTTATCAACAGTGATAATATTTTAAGGTAATAATTGAAAACTATGAAACATATTTAAAAAAAATAGCATGGGAGATTAATGTAAATAGTGATAATAATTATAAGAATAATAATATTAGGCAATTAATATTGTTTAATTATTCTGCAGGAAGTCAATAAAAAAAGAAAGGTCACAAGACGTAGGATTAATCAGCTGCTTTGATTAACAATTTCTCCATTATCAAGAGCTGAAACCACCACAGCAGCATATCAAAAAGCAACTAAGTAAAACTATTAAAAATTACAATTTTACAAAACTATACTGGAGTGTAATTAAATTTCTTTTATTTTAAATGTAACTTTATTAATCAATGCTGTATATTAAAAGCACATGCTTCAATTTAATACAATATCACATTTTCTTACTCTTTCCAATAGTGAAAATGTTTTAAAAATTCCAATTTATGAAGAATAAATTTATTAAAATTAAATTAAATTAATTTTGTCTCACATTCCAAATTCAAAAGAATATCTGTTCAGCAACTAACTTTTTTCGTTTTCCAAAAATCAAATATAATTATTTTTGCTTCTTAACAATAGATTTTTCAATTTTAAACTTTTAAACAAGTTTTTAATCCTTCTCTGAGTAAAAAGTTATTTAATATTACAATAAACAAAACTGCATTTTCCGGGAATGAACTTATTTCGACTTTTAAATCATGAATTTTTTTACTTTGTTTTTTTATGAACACATAATTCAATTTACCACATACAAACAAGTTTATTATATTTTTCTGGGTGAAAATGTTTTCGAAATTTTAAATTAGAAAATTTTGTTTTTAGCAATTATTTTTTGGTTGTTCTTAATTCTTAGATAATTATTTTTGCTTCTTTAATACAAGTTTAAAATCTCTGTTAGAAAAAATTTATTTTGTATTAAAATATAAACCACACTATACAGCCCGGTAATTAATTTTTTTCGACTTCTAAACCTCGAAATTGGTGTTTTTTTGACTAATGTATTTAAAATTGCAATTTACATAGGTATGTAATGAGGTATTATAGAAATAGAACCAAGTTTCTTTAAATTTTGCTCTAAAATTAACTTTTTAGAAAATAAGCTGATTTTTGGAGAATTAAAAAAATTAATTTTAAGGCAAAATTTAAACAAACTTGGATCAGAGAGATCTTCTTAGCGATATTTTAAGGAGTTCCACAAAGTTTGATGTAAAAAAATTATTATTTTAAGAGAAAGTTTACGGACAAATTTTGCCTATACTAGTGACGTCATGTTTCATGGCATGCCCTTAAATAAATAAATTACTAATACTAACTCTTCCCTAAGTAGAAGCAAAGTAATCTTCCCTAAGTTTTTAATTGGGGAAGATATAGAAACTCGTTTGTATGTTATAAATTGAAATATGTGCTTTTATGAGTCGGAAAAACAAATTTTGAGGTTTTTAAAATCGAAAAAAATTAATTACCGGTCTGTATAATTTGGTTTGTATTTAAATATAATTAAATTTTTACTAACATAGAGATTATAAACCTGTATGTAAATGTGTTTGTTTGTATGTAATAAATTGAATTATATGGGTATAAAGAAAACAAAATAATAAATTTCATGTTGTAAACATGGAAAAAGGTTTATTCCCGGGTAGTGCAGTTTTGTTTATTACAATATTAAAGAAATTTTTTTAAGAGTATTATTAAAAGCTAGTTTGAAAATAAAAAATTAAATAATTTGTTTTTAAGATGCAAAAATAATTATTTACATAATTTTAAAAACGAATAAAGTAAACTACAGCTCATTTTTTAGTAAATTAGAAAGTCAGCTAAATTTTTACTTATAAAAGGATAAAAAAATTGGTTTGTATGTGGGAAATTAATTTATGTTTTTCTTGAAGCTAAAGATGATTAATTATGTATGTTAATAGATATTATTTAAATTAGAAAAGAATAAGAAGTTGGTTTGTATGTGAGAAAATGAATTACCTTTTTCTAAGAGTCAAAAATTATTAATTAGGTATTTTTGAAAACGACAAAAATAAGATATCGGACCAAATAATTTTGTAAATTGGAATTTTATTTTATAAATTTATGCTATCGATAAGATAAAGAAAATGTAGGAATGTTTTAAGTTAAAGCATGGGTTTTTAATATCCAAAATGATTAATCACGTTATTTAAAAAAAAACAAATTATTAACTGTCCAGTATAATTGTGCAAAATTGAAATTTTAATTAAATTCTTACTTAAAAACGAATTAGAAACTTTATTGTATATAAGAAGCTAAGCTTTTTTAGAAAGTCAAATAACACTAATTAGGTGTTTTAAAAAAAAAACTATAATTACTGGACAGTAAAAGTGGAAAAAAGTTCTTTCCCGGGAAATGCAGTTTTGTTTATTGTAATATTAAATAAGTTTTAACTAAGAGAAGGATTAAAAACTTGTTTAAAAGTTTAAAATTGAAAAATCTGTTGGTAAAAAGCAAAAATACTTATATTTGATTTTTGGAAAACGAAAAGAGTTAGTTACTGAACAGTTATTGTTTCCAATTTGGAATGTAAGTCATTTTTCATCTTAGAGAAAAACAAAAAGTTTGTTTATATGTAAGAATATAAATTATATATATTTATAAGAGACAAAAATAATTAATTAGCAATTTTTCGAAATAATAAAAATTAGGTTCCAGGACAAAATCTTATTAAATTGGAATTTTTAAAAAATTTTCACTATTGGAAAGAGTAAGAAAATGTGATATTGTATTAAATTGAAGCATGTGCTTTTAATATACAGCATTGATTAATAAAGTTACATTTAAAATAAAAGAAATTTAATTACACTCCAGTATAGTTTTGTAAAATTGTAATTTTTAATAGTTTTACTTAGTTGCTTTTTGATATGCTGCTGTGGTGGTTTCAGCTCTTGATAATGGAGAAATTGTTAATCAAAGCAGCTGATTAATCCTACGTCTTGTGACCTTTCTTTTTTTATTGACTTCCTGCAGAATAATTAAACAATATTAATTGCCTAATATTATTATTCTTATAATTATTATCACTATTTACATTAATCTCCCATGCTATTTTTTTTAAATATGTTTCATAGTTTTCAATTATTACCTCAAAATATTATCACTGTTGACAAAGGTGCACATAAGAATCCGAAGGTAATATCATTATGATTTGAAGCTTTATCTTCAAAATATTAATAAGTCTACAGCATCTGATGAGAAATGTCTTTAGAATGGAAATTTGTTTGCAAGTTTTTCTGTAAAAAATAAAAATTATTTATTATTTATTACGGTTCTTTCCAATTCAAATTTATTTTAGCATTCATGGATTTAATAAGAATAGTTTTAGAAACAACGATAATGTGATAAACTATTTTAATAAAACATTGTTTAGTTTATAGTTAAATTGTCTACTGTCTAGTTTAAAGTTAAATACAAAATGTAATTTATGCTATTATAAAACTAAATGTAAACCTGAATATTTGTAGTTATTGAATAAAATTACTGTTATTAATTAAGAAACTATGAAATCCTTCTTTTAATTAGTTATTTATACTTATATTTTATATATTAGGGTAGGATTAATAGCAATCATGTTTATTATATTAATTTATAATTTTACTTATTGTAATAATCAATAAAATAATTTATAATTTAAAAATAAATTGACGAACTATTAAGTTCATTATGTTTTATAATTATAGATTTGATTTTTAAAAATTAAATTATACGTTTAATAAAGAAAGTATTAAAATTACTAATCATGGAGGTTAGGTATTTAAAAATAATTGGCATTTATCAATAGATTATACGATTTAGCTTAATGCTTAAAATAATGATGATGATATTTTATTAATTTCATTTGAAAAGTATACACTCTAAATAATGATAATTTTATATCATACAAAACATTTTTAAAAATAATAAATGAAATTCTTTAGTAACATATATTTTAAAAAAAAAATTTCTGACAATAATATTGAAACACTTACATATTCAAAACTGTAATTTAATAAAAAATATCCTTTTAAAGTTTAATTATAAATAATTTAAACAAATTTGTATTATTATTTAAATGAAATATAATATATTTAAAAACAATAACCTTACTTTCATAAAAATGCTTAAACACAATTAATTTATAAAAACTTACCATGTTATAACTGTCATGTAAATATTTGCTTAATTTTCGTCCTCCTCGCATCTTGAAATTATGTAAGGTGCCTCACTTTATTGAAAAATGTTTAATTTAAACAATTTATAACCTTCTAGTTGAAACTTTGCACAATGTAAACAAAATATCGTGACGTATACACCCTACATGTGGAACGGTTTGAAACACAATAATCCCGCCACGTTGTTTCTTCGGCTCGCCGTCGGAGAGCTGCCATCATGTTTCCTCACAAATGACATTGAACTCTTCGGTTTTAAAGAGGATCGAGAAATCAACATTTTAAAAGGACAAGATTACAAGTCATCTTTCCTTTAACAAAAAATAAAAGGGCGTTAAACTATTATGAATGGTTATGAATGACTTTATGATTCATAAGTTGTTAAATATATTTTTTTAGACATTTTGAAAAATGTCTAAAAATTAAATTTAAAAAAAAAAAAAAATTAACTTAATTTATGAAAATAACATTTTTTAAAATTAAAAATATAAAATTTTAATTTTTTTATTTTCATTGCAGAACATAAGAACTTACATAAGAAATTACCTAAGAAATTACATAAGAACTAACGTAAGACCTTTTGCCAAATGCACACGTAAGATCTTAGGTAATTTCTTACCTAAGAAATCACATAAGAACTAACATATGTTACTAGGTAAGATCTTACCTAAGGTCCTACATCAGATCCTACGTAAGGTTTTTAAATAGGGTATTGCTAATTCCAAGTTTATATAATTTTGTAAAATTATCCGAAAATGAGATGACACATTTTTTTCAAACATCATATACAAATGAGTTCTTATTAAAGCATAATTGTATACAATATTTTCACGTTTAATATTAAAATATAAAGAAACATCAAACGCAATGGCGTATACACCACAATCAACAAAATTTGGTTGTTGTACTCTTATAAAACTACATTAGGTTTAAATGCATATAACCTGCATAAATATTCTCTTTGATCTTCATTTAAACATCCTTCAATAAGACTATCATAAACAAAAAGTTCTTTTCCATCATAGTAAGTGCAAATCCAGTGACCCAAAAGTCGATTTCCATTAAACAATATTTGAATATGTGATTTATTCTCATTAATTGCTTTAATTTCATCTAACATTTTTTCTAAATATACTGTAATTTGTTTTTGGAAAGTACCACCTGAATAAAGTTCCAGTAATTCCTGAAACTTATACATATGTAATTGTCGTTTAGCATTTCCCAATTACGAATATTCTAATCTTTATCATTTAAATTGAAATATCTCTTCTTTAACTGAGAAATTATTTCTCAAAAACAACTTAAAAAAAAATAACAAAAAATGAATCTTATATTTTATTTCTCACGATCTAACTCCATAATCACCTCTCTAGCCTACATGTCAATAAAGTATCTTTATATTTCAAGTCTTAATGTTTTTTTGTTTCTATATCTCATATGTTTATCTCATAACTATTTATCTCATCTCATTATCCCATCTCTTTACCTGATCTTTCCTATTGTTTCACATGTTTATCTCATCACATTATCTCATGCTATTATCTTATATTTTTACATCATTTCTCTCATTCTTTTATCTGTTTATTTCATATCATTGTCTCATGTAATTGTCTCATGTTATTGTCTTATGTTATTGTCTTATATCTTTATCTCACCTCTTTTATATAATTATATTATTAACACTTATCTTACACTGTAACGACTCTTTAAAAACAATATAATCACTTTATTATTTATTAAACATTTGAAATTAATTTATTTATTAAACAGTTATCAATCACTTGTTTAATGAATACACAATCCCATTTTATGGACACTTTTAGCATTTCGTAACACTAACTTTATTAAAAATAAAAAATTTAAACACTTTCTAAATATTGTTACTTTAGTCAACACATTTTGCACACTTTCATTAAAATTACTGTAACATTTCACATTTAATTTTTACTCTATATTTACTATTAGAGTTACTTTATTATTTATTATTAAACACTTACAGTTCATTTCTTAAATAAACATTTTTTGTTCACCGTATTAAGTACTATTCAACACAAACTCTTAATAAACAATAAGCATATTAATAATATACACTTTCACATTAAACACATTTCTATTATAAACACTTAATAAAAAATACACAATAATTAGCATTATTTGCTTCCACATTATACACACTCAAGTTCTATTCATTAATAACTTTCACTACCATGCACTTCTATACCACGCACTAATGTATTTACCTCTCTTTTCGTTAAAGCTTGAAAATTGTTTCTCTTTTTTAAAACCAATTATAACACTCATTATGCAAGGGTTGACTCGAAAACCTTATTCGCAAACTTATTTAGTCTATTGTTCGTATTTAGAAAGAAAATTTTAAATTTGAAGAATATTTGAGTAATGAGGTAAAATTTCAGAATATAATTTATTTTCTCTCTTTTCAATAATACTCGAAAATTTTATCTCTTTTCCTAAAGCCATCAACCCTCATTATACAAGGGTTTGCTCTAATGATGATGACTCCCTGCAGGTAGTCTATTGTTTGTATTAAGAAATAAAATTAAAATTTCAAGGTAATTTGTATAATGAGCAGAGAGTTTCCTTTTCCGTAAACTTTTAACAAATACCTTCTCTCCCTAACCGAGGAACCAGGTATAAAATATCCTTTTTCGTTAACTGTTAACGCTTTTCCGTTTAACGCTGACCTTCAGTACTCGTTTCTTTTATAGGATTAGAGTGGTTCAGCAAATAAATTATGCTTCCAGTGTCCACTAATTGTAATTAAAAAGAAGGTTGTGAAGCTTTTAAAAGAAGAATAGTTCAAATTAGCGTCTATGAGAAGGTAAATATATCTTTCTATTTTGTTCTGTATAATTTTCTATACAACAGGTGTAAGGCCACGTGCAAACAGACGCTGTAATTATTTTAGTCTAGATTTCTGTCTAAACGATTTGTCAATTAAAATCTTGTCAATTTCTTTTGCTTAGAATGTTTTGAATTAAATGACCCAAATATTTTCCCAGAATTGAATAAAATAAGCGTTCTAAAAAGCAACACAAAACTTTTTGTTATGAATAACACTAGTTTACAAAAAAAAAAAAATTTTATGTACATTCAATGTCACTATTTTTTTCTTATGTACTAAGCTTCTTGTTACTTAAAAATGACATTAAGAAATTTTTCTATGGATAGGTTTCCGAAATATGAATTTTTTTACGTTTTTTTCGAAGGTGACTTCACGTTGTAGGCCTTATCTCGAGTTACAGAAGTCCGATTGAGTTTTTCTAAGTGTCAAGTTAAAGGTAATCAAATTCCAAACAATCGCTTTTAACATTATTTTTTAATCGGTTAAATATTTTAAGTGATATAGTAAAAAAAAAAAAATAGAAAATTTGAGTTTTTGGCCCAAAATCTGAAAAACAAATTCATTCTACTGCCATGCAAAAATAGAAAACGTCAAATTATGTCCAGTTTTAAATTTTTTACATATATGGCTCACTTTTAGGAAGAAAAAAATGTATGGATGAAAAAAATCTACGGGTAATTATTGAAGTTATAAGCCAGGATACTGAAATTCTCCTTTTACGCCATTTCGGTATTTTACCTCCTTTTATAGTAATTATGTTGATTAATTTAATGAATACAATATCTAATTGGAAAATGGACTTTTTTCACAGATTTCAAATAATTTTCAGTGCTTTACTAATTCAAATTTGACTGAAAAATTTTTTGGAGTTTTTGACAAAAATTTCTGAAGAGGCATAAATTGATTAAACTCAGCTTCTTTGACAAGTTGAATCAGATGTGCGCAGAGGTTCAATTTTTGTTGAATTTTGTTAGTTAATAGATGAAAAAGTTTTAAATTAGATATAGAAATATGAAAAATAAATGATATTTGACTGAAAAATTTTTTGAAGTTTTTGACAAAAATTTCTGGAGAGGCATGAATTGATTAAAATCTGCTTCTTTGACAAGTTGCATCAGATGCGCAGTGGTTCAATTTTTGTTGAATTTTGTTCGTTAATAGATAAAAAAGTTTGAAATTAGATTTAGAAACAGAAAATAAAAAATATTTGTCTGGAATCTCTGCGCATCTGATTCAACTTGTCAAAAAGCAGATTTTAATCAATTTATGCCTCTCCAGAAATTTTTGTCAAAAACTCCAAAAAAATTTTCAGACAAATATTTTTTATTTTCTATATTTCTAAATCTAATTTCAAACTTTTTTTTATCTATTAACGAACAAAATTCAACAAAAATTGAACCACTGCGCATCTGATGCAACTTGTCAAAGAAGCAGATTTTAATCAATTCATGCCTCTCCAGAAATTTTTGTCAAAAACTCCAAAAAATTTTTCAGTCAAATATCATTTATTTTTCATATTTCTATATCTAATTTGAAACTTTTTCATCTATTAACTAACAAAATTCAACAAAAATTGAACCTCTGCGCATCTGATTCAACTTGTCAAAAAAGCAGATTTTAATCAATTTATGCCTCTTCAGAAATTTTTGTCAAAGACTCCAAAAAATTTTTCAGTCAAATTTAAATTAGTAAAGCACTGAAAAGTCCATTTTCTAATTAGATATTGTTTTCATTAAATTAATCAAAATAATCACTATAAAAGGAGGTAAAATACCGAAATGGCGTAAAACGAGAATTTCAGTACCCTGCCTTATAACTTCAATAATTACCCATAGATTTTTTTCATCCATACATTTTTTTCTTCCTAAAAGTGAGCCATATATGTAAAAAATTTAAAACTGGGCATAATTTGACGTTTTCTATTTTTGCATGGCGGTAGAATGAATTTGTTTTTCAGATTTTGGGCCAAAAACTCAAATTTTCTATTTTTTTGTTTTTACTATATCACTTAAAATATTTAACCGATTAAAAAATAATGTTAAAAGCGATTATTTGGAATTTGATTACCTTTAATTTGACACTTAGAAAAACTTAATCCGACTTCTGTAACTCAAGATACAGCCTACAACGTGAAGTCACCTCCGAAAAAAACGGAAAAAAATTTAAAAAATTCATATTTCGGAAACCTATCCATAGAAAAATTTCTTAATGTCATTTTTAAGTTTAGAGAACCATAGTACATAAAAAAAAATAGTGTCATTAAATGTACATTTTGGCTGTAAACTAGTGTAATTAATTACTTTTAAATGAGATTTTTTAAACCATTAATTAAGATGAATTATTGACTGCCTGTTTAATTTTAAATATTTTTAATTGAATAACTCAACATTTTTCCAAACATGAAATAAATCAATCTAATTAAAAACGAATGTAAAAATTATAATTGAATTATATAATTCACTTTTAAAGTTTGATTAATTAAAAACTTAAAAACATGACTAAATTCTAATAATTTTATTTTTGTGACTCAAAACTTTTTCTAGGAAGCAATAATTTATTAAAAAGAGACTTTCACATTTTTTATTGAATAAATTTTTGAAAATTGTTTTTGGCTTTGATTTCTTTAGAAGCGTATTTGTTAAGTTAAAATAGTGACCACGAGCTTAACTTTAAATACTTTAATTTATGTGACCCAAGAATTTCCCAATGTAATAAAATGATTTCATTGAGAATTATCAATTGTTTGTATTGAATCAATTTTAAAAAAACTATTTTTCACTGTGACCAAATTAATTTCAAATCAGGCAGGATGGGCATGGTCGGCACAGAAAAACAATTTTCTATCCAAAATGTTGTTTCTTAATGAATTTGAGATGACACGTATTTTTTTATGTTATAGAGTTATAAAGATTTTAATTTTTAAAGTCAAAAAATCTCGTTTATTTAAAATTTAAGAAAAAAACTGTAAAAGTGTAATAACTTTTTAATTAATTGGGATCTTTTATTCCTTTTGTTTTGGGCCTGAAAAAATTTTCAGTTCTCTTTAAAAATTAATTGAAAAATCTAAAAAATATTTTAACATAACAAAATAGCCCCATTTTTACTAAAAAAAATATGAATTGAAATTGCTTTAACACTACCGTATTTTTTTTGGTTAAATTTTTTTTGTCAATTGTTTTCTTAGTAACGATTATTTTCCATACGAATTTAACTTATGCCCCATTTAAATAACCAAAATTATTTCAATATATTTTTTAAACAAAATATTAGATAACAAAATGCAACAGGTAAAATTGTAAATAATGTTTTATGTTTAATGTTTATATTTCTGACAAATCTGAAACTTGATATTTCAAAATTAGGTGAAATTAATTTTCATATTATTTTTATTTAGGTAAAAAACCGCTTTTTAATTTAACTTTTTTAATGAAAGGACTGAAGGAGTTTAAAAATCTGTAAAAAAATTTAATTAAAAATAATTAAAATTAATTAATTAAATGATATGTTTGAAATATAAACGCTTCTGATAATATACACCTTTTATAACAATTATGTGCTTATTTACTTCCAAAAACAATGTAAAGTTTTCTAAAAATTAGCTTTTAATCCAATTTTAACAAAACTTGTTGAAAAAACAAAAAACAGAGAAAAATATCAAGATAAACTTTTTTTATATTCCTTGAAGAGGAACAACTTTTCTTTAGGTTTTTTTTTATATCCAGTGTATTTTTTGAGTAAATTGAAATTATCATTTAAAGAACAAAAAATTTTTTTTTCTCTTCTACCAAAATCGGGCATAAGTTAAATTATTACGGAAAATAATCTTTATTATAAAAACAATTGCCAAACAAATTTAACCAAAAAAACGGTTTAAAGAGAACTGAAAACTTTTTCAGGCCTAAAAAAAGGAATAAGAGATCCCAATGACTTGAAAAATTATTACACTCCTAAAGTATTTTTTTTTAATTTTAAATGAACGAGAGTTCTGACTTTTAAAGATAAAATTTTTATAACTGCATGAAAAACTTTTTTTCAGCTGAACATAAAAATACGTCTTGTCTTAAATTCGTTAAAAAACATTTTGGATAGAAAATTGATTCTCATAGTTTCGACTAGCTCGAGGAAGCAAGAACACATACACATACATCTGGACATTCGCTTAGGAATGAAAATTTTCGCTTTTTAGATAAAAATGAGTCGATTTAGACTATTTTTGGAAAATCGAATATTTTAACGATCACAAAGCTTCCTCTATGAGGAAGCAAAAATTACTAAAATTTGCGTTGTACCGTAAAACCCAGAAAGATTACCCCCCTCCCACTCGGAAAATATTAGACAAAAAAAAAATCACCAAAGATTACCATCTGTACGCACTATAAATACTTCGAATTTAA
The DNA here is from genome assembly GCA_037103525.1 of Ganaspis brasiliensis. Taxonomy (NCBI): domain Eukaryota; kingdom Metazoa; phylum Arthropoda; class Insecta; order Hymenoptera; family Figitidae; genus Ganaspis; species Ganaspis brasiliensis. Next base: position 3,962,597 of record JAZKLR010000211.1, read on the forward strand.
TCATGATTGGCTAACAATTTTTTTTATTTTGATCACTTCATATAAAATCTCTCATATAAAAAACAAATGTCAGTTTTACGGATCCCGCAAAATATTATGCGGGATCCGCAAGCCATCAAAATGTGCGGGATCCCGCTTTGCAGGATTGCAATCCCTACTGATTATGTTCTACTATTTTCGAAATTGAATATGAATTTTTTGTGAAGATGTAGGCGAGACCGAGGAGGAAAGTAACAAAAATCAGTTTTTTTATGATAGCGTCAAAACTATTTGTCGGATAGGTTTTGTAAACATACTAATCGAAAGCTTGGACCTTTACCTATAAAATAAAATTGGAATTAAATATAAATAATAATTAAATAGTTAACAGCAAGACTTTTTAATCAGCTCTTTGTTTGCTACTTTCCACCTCAGGGGTGAGGTGGAAAGTAACAGCAGAAAGGAAAAAAGTAACATATGGTCATACGGTTCCTGAATCAGCTCGCTCATCACATGGGGGAGGTAGAGGGAGTAAAACTGATTAAAAATTACTTTAGAACCATATCTGTCCGCTGATTGGTTTAGAAGTTATAGGCGTTGTTACTTTCCACCTCTGTTACTTTCCTTCTCGGTCTCCCCTAAAATTTTTTCAAATTTATCTTGCATTTTTTTACTAAGAGGTGGTGTATATAAAATCGTTTCTGAAACTGACCAATTTTGTATGACATCTCGTTTGTATTTCTCTGCAAAAACGAGTTTTTCGTTAAATCTTACGTTCGTACGTGCCATAGCATGGCTTTATTAATTTTAACCGTATTATTAAGCAAATCATTAGAAAGTGGATTTTCATTAACTAGATCGATAGTAGGCAACTCATCAATGTTCATTTTTTTCGCTTTGTAATCGAAGTGTCAAATTCAGAGAACAAAAAATTGTTCACTGAGTTATTTTCTTTCGTTAAGTAAGTAGATTCAAAATGTACCTTTTCATCTAAGTTTTTAACTTTTTCTTCTAATACTACACTAATGCCATTCCGTGATTTGTGTAATATTTCTGAGTCTCAATTTCTATTACATCTCTCAAGTTATGATTGGGCGAGTGTTTATAATGATTGTGACATAGATAGTAAGGTGGAAAAAGTTAACTCTTTCTTAATCTCTGCTTTTGATCAGTATGCACCTTTGCAATTCCAAAGACCTCGGAAAAAATACTCACCTTGGATGACCCCTGACATAAAGTTGCTTATTGGGAAAAGGAACAAACTTCGTAGGTTGGCTAAAAGATCTGGAAGTAGCGTAATTTTTGCTGAATTCAAAAGGATTCGTAACCTAGTACAAACTAAGATTATAGATGGGTACAATAAGTATAATTACAATCTTATCAAAAGTAAAAACAGACCCGATGACATTTGGCGTACACTGAAAAAACTTAATTTATTAGCAAAAAAACAGGAATCCGCAGATCATAATTTTTCCATTAAAGAGTTTTTAAGTGTGTTCACACATACCCTACTGCTATCCTCAACATCAGATGCATCAGATGTTGATGACTCCCTGATGTTTGATGAAACTAAATTTTTTTTTAATGACATTTCTCCAGAAGTACTTTTTAAAACAATCTCTGAAATTAAAACAAAGTCTGTGGGTCCTGATGGTATATCTGTTACGGTAAAAGTACGAAGTCCGGTAAATGTGCAGATTTACCGGTAAATCTGCACATTTACCAGGCTATTTGGTAAAAGTAAAGAATCATACATTCAACAACGATAATCCGTACATTTACCAAGAAAATGGGTAAATGTGCGCATTGACCAGCGCGAGTTGGGAAATGTAGATAGTTTGTTTTGTTTTGAACTCAGTTATAGATATCATAATAATAATAATAAGTGATAAAGAAATTAATAAAAATTGAATACAATCAAGAATAAAAATATAAATAAATACATTATGCATACCTACTAATAAGAATTATTCTTCCAGGATACAGAAAATTTTCTGGTATCAATTGATTCAATTAAATGTAACAAACGTCGAATGCGTCAGAAAAGAGCATTGGCACACACAGGACTACAATTGCAAGCCAATAAAATGTTAAAATTATCGATAGAAAAGTTTCCGCCTGCTGCAGTTGGAGATTGTGTTAAAGTGCCAATTCCTGATGTGGACAGAAGTAGAACAGATCCTAGAAATTTACTTGCCACTGTCTTATCAGTAAATGATGATCTGTATTTACTAGGTACCAAAGAAGGGAAATTAAAACAATGTTACTCGAAAAATCAGTTTACTGTCTGCAGACAAAAATTTCTGTCTCCTACCGAAGTTCCAGATGTGGAAAAATCTTTGCGCGAAATTGTGAACTTGCAATCCTTGACTGGTGGACAGGGATACAGAAGAGGTTTTTGCAAGGGGAAATGCGATACAAGAAAATGTAGTTGCAAAGCAGATAACCTGTCGTGCAATTCAAAGTGTCACGGGAGTAGTTCTTGTTCCAATAAATAGAAAACGATTAGTAACACTTGAATAATAAGTATTTTGTAAATATCCACAATAATAATAACAATTACATCAAACAACGTTTCACTCTTTTTAATAAGTCTATCACTAGACTTACCACCTTCTGTGGTTACATCTCAGCGAAATATAAACATAATATCTACATTTACCAACTTATGTTGGTTAATATGCACATTTACCCATTTTCTTGGTAAATGTACGTAATTTTGTAAGATTCTTCACTTTTACCAACTTCGTACTTTTACCGTAACATATCGATTAAGATGATCCAACTGTCCTTACCTGTCCTTTTCTCGCCTCTCCTCCATATTTATAATTTCTCCCTACAACAGGGGATTTTTCCTACATCTTGGAAACATGACCTTGTATGTACGTCCAATCCCTAAAATTTCTAAACCTGTTAATTCCTCTGACTTTAGACCCATCTCTATTCTTTGTGCACTGTCTAAACCGCTTGAGCGGATAGTTTGCAAACAAACCACACAATATCTAACTAAAAATAACTTATTTGAACCATTCCAATCTGCCTTTCGTGAGAGACATAGCACATGCACGGCCTCTTTAAAATTTACAACCGACATTAAACTCGCAATGGATGTAAAGAATGTTACAGTGGCTGTCTTCTTCGATTTCTCCAAAGCGTTTGATTTGGTTGATCATCATCTCTTAATCAGCAAACTCAAATCCTTTTTCTTCTTTTCCAATTCTGCTTGCTCCTGGTATAAGTCTTTCTTAAGTAATCGGCAGCAGAGAGGAATTAACAGCAAAGGCGAGGCCTCGAACTGGAAATCGGTAGAATGTGGTGTGCCACAAGGATCTTCCCTTGCTCCATTGCTTTTTAATCTATTTATCTCCGATCTTGGAAGTAACCTTGGGCACAGCAAATTTCATAAATTTGCTAAAGAATTTACAGTTTACCGGTCTGGGCCTTTATCTGCCCTGCCTGATTTACTTATTCGACTTCAAGATGATATTGATCTTATCTCGTCATGGGACGACAAAACAGACAAAACACGTGCGATGATTTTTGGTCCTTCTATTGGATCTTCGATCAATGCATTACTATCTTTACCCCCCTTACAGATATTTGGGTCCTCTATTGTCTCCCAGGAGTCTATTAAGGATCTTGGCTTGATATTAGACTATAATCTGTCCTGGAAGGAGCATGTCTTTAATATTTCGCGGAAGGTATTTATGGTATTACAACAGCTGAATAGATGTAGGAATTCTCTTCCTACTTCTACCCGCTTGCTGCTGGTTAGGTCTCTGATTCTTCCGATTTTTGATTACTGTTGTGTTGTCTATGATGACATTACTGTAGAACTTAATAATAAATTGGAAAGATCCCTAAACTCTTGCATAAGATTCGTCTACGATTTACCTAAGTTTGAGCATATTTCTCAATACAGAATTAGATCGGGCATGTTGAACGTGGCATCTAGACGTCAATTTTTTATGGGTAATATATTATACTCCATCTTTCAGAGTGAGGTTCCTCAATATCTTTTCAATTGTTTCGATTTTATAAATCCCAATGACTCAATCCATGGTAGGCTCCGAGAAAGAAATTCTTTATTAAAGATACCTATACATCGTACTTGTATAGTTCAAAGATCGTTTTCTGTCAGAGGTTCTCGGCTTTGGAACAAATTACCTCCAACTATCAGAAATGCTTCTACACGAGTGCTTTTTAAAAAATTATTCTTTAATTTTCTATTCAAAAACAATAGTAATTTATTTGACATTACTTATTGGTAATTATTAGTTTTGATGTGAAATCTCCTTTTTTTTATTTGTTTTTTGTTTTTTTTTCTCCTTTATTTTACTCTTGTTAACATCACATGTATATAATCAATCATTTCTGTTAACAACTCTGACATTAAATGTTCTTTGTATGACAAAGTTATACACTTCGACAACTTCAGAAGTTGTATCTTCGGATTGCAAAGTCCATCGAATGCTTTGTTTTTGTGCACCCTGCACTATTCAGGTTTTTTTTTACTGTTGTTTAAAAGAATTGCTTACTCAGTCATATTTTTCTTATATTATTATTACTATTATCATTAATATAGTCGGTTAACTTCGATTTTTTTTCTGCGTTTTTTCTCATAAAATATTTCTTATTAAAATATTTTTATTTTCTTTAGTTATTATCTTTAATTGTGTATATATTTCTGTTTCTCGTGAGCTGTCTAGCTCTAGGAACTTGTATTTCAATAAATAAATAAATAAATAAATAAATACACTGACATTTGATTTTTCATTGTTGTTTGTTGTATTTTTATTATTTTCATTTTCTTCTTTTACTATCGTTTCCTGAAGGTTAGCTACTTCAACTTCGTTATTTTGTTTTAGTTCTTGAACAACTTCCGTGTCAAGAGCGAATGCTTTCGTTAAAATATAATTCGAATTTTTATTTAACAACCCAGAAAGATGTTTTTGTGTGTGCTTATAATTTTTGTAAATTAATTTAGTTTATTAGTGTGAAACTGTCGTTACTGGTTCTTCGTTAATCTTTAGCGCTTTTATTTTACGATGTCAATTATTAAGAAACAAATATTTTTGTTTTATTATAAAATTTAACTCGTTTAAAATCGTTAAAATTCGTTAAAATAGTTATTTTCTGTTAATTTTGTAATTGATCAATTATTTTACTTACATATATTTACCCTTGATCCGGATGGAAAAATTACTTGGAGAAAACTGTCGTCCATCTTGAAAAAGACTTCTCCACCTTCCAATTTATCCATCTTCAAGGCATCTTTACACATCGTTAAAATCCTTTGCAGTAATTCTAACATTATAATGTTGGATTTCTCAGTTTTATTTCGAGGACTCTTCAGTCTGAGTCGTTTCACCCTTTATTTATTAATACTGTTGAATACCTAAAGTTCTAGATGCACCACGCCGCCACGCCGCCGCGAAATCCACCACCTCTTGTCCTTTTTCTTTTTCACTATCACTCAGACGGTAGTCACTCTTATGGTGGGGTTGTCGGGCTAAACTTTGATCCCGAATGCAGGTACGCTAGATGGCGCGCGTGAAACAGATTTCTTCCTTACCATTTAAGTGAATGTCCCTTGACGCCGTCATTTGTCGACATTTGTCGTTTGTTGTTTTCAGTTGTTTTTAGACTATTTAATTTATACGAAAATGAATATTTCTACTGATAAACAGAAGTGTTTTGTGCGGAATTGTTCGTCTTCTCGGAAAGTTAAATTCCACCAATCTCCAAAGAAAGAAACTGTTGGATTGGAATGGATAAAAGCAATAAATAATCCTGGTTTAATGAAGTAAACCTATAAAGAGGTTTTGGATAAACGTTTTGTAATTTGTTGTTTACATTTTCGTATCAAAGATTATATTTGTGGTGTGCAAAAGAAATTAAAAGATACCGTATCATCTGCATCTTACCGGATGTAATTGAAATTGTTGATAGTTCGTTGAATGTGTCGAACGAAACTCTTGTTGAAAATTTAAACTATAAAAAAATTTCGGCAGGAAAGAAACATTAATATGTAAATAAATATAATAAGTTATTTATGTATTAATTCTTTTTCCTTAGATATGCGAACCGAATGCGAAAAATAACAGACAATACCGAATCGAATAAGTTTAAAGCAGAAATGAACAAAGTAGTTTGCAAAGACTATTTGTAGAGATGATTATTAGAAATTCCACGAGAGAGAAACACGGAAGGCGTTACACAACTGACGAAAATATCTGAAATGTATAATTTATAATTGTTTATAAAAAACATTTTTTTTTACATTTTTAAATATATAATATTGAAATTTTTAGTATTAATTATTCATTAATTTAACAGGAACAATTGAAACCAGCATTGGAGACAGAATTATGCCGCCTGAGATAATTCATACAGCCTTCATTCTCCATTTAATGAATGGCCTTGTCGATGCAACAAATGGGCGAAATTAAAGTCATTAGGTTTTAAAAGTTCTGATACAAGGAATATCAATCAAGACCCTTTAGAAAAATTTTTTGGCAGTGTCAAAAGCCATGATTTTTGTTCTAACGAGCCGACCTGCTTCCAATTCAAAAATATTTTTAAGTCTCTTTTAATTACAAATTTAACGTCTAAGTACTCACCCGGCTATAATTGCGAAGAAGACGGAGGTTATTTTATTTTATCAGATTCCAATACATTATTGTCCGGGACTGAATATCTACCTGGCGAAGATAATGTTGAAGATTACGTTGAAGATGACGTTCAACATGAGGAACATAATTTTATTGAACAAAATCCAGTAGATTCAATTCCAAACAAAATGCTTGCTTCCAGTAATTCTGGTGACATTTTAAGAATTTTACAAAGAAGAGTACCTTCAATAAAATCATGTTCTGAATGTGCTACCTCCTTCACAAAACAATCTTCGCTTAGGAAAGATAATACTTCCTTTCAATATTTCCATTTGCATTGTAAGCGTATTTCAGGAAAAATTATTAAAGAAAAAATAGATTTTAAACAAATGCGAAGAAAATGTATTAAAAAATTGAAGCTTTATGCACACAATTCTTTTTTCATTTGTATACAGCACCAAAAATTGGTATTTCAATTGTTTTGGAAAAAAATTGTACCATCTACGTCCAGGTCCGTCAAGCTGCAACCCCCGCAAACGAAATTTCAAATTTCCAACACGTGAGAATTTAGGGCTTTTTTAGGGCTATTTTTGGGCCATAGTGACGATTTTAGGGCTCATCAATTTTTTCCAAAAAACCAATTTTTTTTCGGGGGTTGCAGCTTGACGTCAAGCTACAACCCCATGGACAGAAAAAATGATAAATATAAAAAAACAAACACGTCAGATTTTAGGGCTTTTTTAGGGCTCTTCAAAAATGTTATACATGACCAACCCCTTTCATCCCTTAACCATAAAACCACCCCTATGCAAATAACAGGGTCACAAAAAATAAAAAAAATTCGTGTTTTCAGTACATATGATTATTCTACAAACAATAAAATCAATAAAAAAACTTATCTTCATACGCTAGATTTCATCCCTTACCCAAACCCACCCCCCAAAAAAAACCCCAACAATTTTTTTTTTTTTTAATAATAATTGCTACTTTTTATTAATAATTATTAATCTTCAACTTGAAGGCTCTCCATAAACAATTTGACCAAATTTACGACTCCTACCCTTATCACAAAACCACCCCCTAAAATGACTCTGGCTAATCAAGATTCTGAAATAGTAATAAAATGCCACTTTTCTCTACAGAATATCAACCCACTATTTTTGGGCTCTCGAAAAATACTTGTCCCGATTTTAGGGCTCCTACCCTTAACCAAAAACCACCCCCTAAAATCACTTTAACTAATCAAAATTCTGAAATAAGTATAACATCCCACTTTTTTCAATGAAATATCAACCCGCTATTTTTAAGCTCTCGAAAAATACTTGTCCCGATTTTAGGGCTCCTACCCTTAACCCAAAACAACCCTCTAACATGACTCTGAGTTAACCAAATTCTGAAATAGTAATAAAATGCCACTTTTCTCTACAGAATATCAACCCACTATTTTTGAGCTCTTTAAAAATACTTGTCCCGATTTTAGGGCTTCTACCCTTAACCCAAAACCACCCCCTGAAATGACTTTAACTAATCAAGATTCTGAAATAAGTATAACATCTCACTTTTTTCAATGAAATATCAACCCGCTATTTTTAGGCTCTCGAAAAATACTTGTCCCGATTTTAGGGCTCCAACCCTTAACCCAAAACAACCCTCTAACATGACTCTGAGTTAACCAAATTCTGAAATAGTAATAAAATGCCACTTTTCTCTACAGAATATCAACCTACTATTTTTGGGCTCTCGAAAAATACTTGTCCCGATTTTAGGGCTCCTACCCTTAACCAAAAACCACCCCCTGAAATGACTTTAACTAATCAAGATTCTGAAATAAGTATAACATCTCACTTTTTTCAATGAAATATCAACCCGCTATTTTTAGGCTCTCGAAAAATACTTGTCCCGATTTTAGGGCTCCAACCCTTAACCCAAAACCACTCTCTAACATGACTCTGAGTTATCAAAATTCTGAATTAATTAGAAAATGACACTTTTCTCTACGGGATATCAACCTAATATTTTTAGGCTCTCGAAAATTTAAATGAAAGTTTTCAACAAAATTTTATTTTAATTTGTTTAGATAATGAAGCTGAAGATCAAGTATGCAATTATAATATTCTCATGTCGCTGATTAAAAATAAGCAAAATTAATAATGTCCGATCTAAAATGGCAGACAATTTTTTAAATATAGTTAATTTCTAAACTTTGTTAACCTTTAGGTTGGTCGAAAAATGTACAGTAAAAAATTTTTTTCGAAATGTTTTGCTGCTACCCTCGAAAAAGTTTCCAAATCAATAACAAATATGCTCTTTTTTTTATTTAATCGGAACATATTCAGGGGTGGCTTAAACCCCTTGAAATTTCCCATTGGTTTTACATGGGAAAAATAAACTTTTTCGTAAATTCGCTACAAAATCTACAAAACCACTCAAAACAGCCATACAGCGAATCACTTCTTGAAAAGTCCTTAAACAACAATATTCCATAAATTGTTTAATAATTTATTAATATTAATAATTTTTTATAGGGTTATAAACAATCCCATAAATGCAAAAAAATGATAATTTTTTTTTTTTATTACAAATTAATAGTTTCTTCAGGATTTTTTAACAAAATTGTTACATATCGTCCATTTACGAATGTTTATAGATATTTTTATGTAGTTTTAATTTGTTTAAAAAACAACTGTCGTTAAGGTTGTTTTTAATTTATTATTGTTAATTTATAGCTATTATTGAAAGAAACCTAACGAGTTGTAGTTTTTTCTGACTTAACTATTTTTTAGATTTACAATTAAAAAAAGTATTTAGTTAAATTAATCACAACAACAATTTGCAATTTTTTAAACAAATCATTGTTCATAATAATTATCTTTTTTAAAATGCACCTAGAAAGACACAACTTTTTCCTAATTTTACAAATTAATGGGCTTTGGTTAGAATAAGAAAAATTATTTAGTATAGTTTATTATTTTTACTTTGTTTAAACAGATTATAATTGTTTATTTTTAACTTCTATCCTAAAAACCTAGTGAGTAGTAATTTTTTTTAACGTATTAATTGTTCATATATAAAACCCCAAAATATTCACAAAAATTAAAAGCAACTACCGTTTGTCATTGTATAAACAAATTATTGTTAATAAAAATTAACAAATAAACCGAAAGACATGAATCTTTCATAATTTTACAAGTTGTGTTGTTCTAGAAATATTTAAAAAAATGAAAAATTATTAAAAATAATTTCTTTAAACAATTTTACGTGTTGGCTACGAATATTTGTTCTAAATATCTTATTACTTTTAAAATAGAAAGTTACAAAGGTAAAAAAACTACGAATCGCTAGGTGTTTTAGGATAAAAGTTATAACATTCCGTAGAGAAAAGTGTCATTTTCCAATTATTTCAGAATATTGATTAGTTAAAGTCATTTCAGGGGGTGGTTTTGGGTTAAGGGTAGGAGCCCTAAAATCGGGACAAGTATTTTTCGAGAGCCTAAAAATAGCCGGTTGATATTTCATTGAAAAAAGTGGGATGTTATACTTATTTCAGAATTTTGATGAGTTAAAGTGATTTTAGGGGGTGGTTTTTGGTTAAGGGTAGGAGCCCTAAAATCGGGACAAGTATTTTTCGAGAGCCCAAAAATAGTGGGTTGATATTCTGTAGAGAAAAGTGGCATTTTATTACTATTTCAGAATCTTGATTAGCCAGAGTCATTTTAGGGGGTGGTTTTGGGTTAAGGGTAGGAGCCCTAAAATCGGGACAAGTATTTTTCGAGAGCCTAAAAATAGCAGATTGATATTTCATTGAAAAAAGTGAGATGTTATACTTATTTCAGAATCTTGATTAGTTAAAGTCATTTCAGGGGGTGGTTTTGAGTTAAGGGTAGAAGCCCTAAAATCGGGACAAGTATTTTTAAAGAGCTCAAAAATAGTGGGTTGATATTCTGTATAGAAAAGTGGCATTTTATTACTATTTCAGAATTTGGTTAACTCAGAGTCATGTTAGAGGGTTGTTTTGGGTTAAGGGTAGGAGCCCTAAAATCGGGACAAGTATTTTTCGAGAGCCTAAAAATAGCGGGTTGATATTTCATTGAAAAAAGTGGGATGTTATACTTATTTCAGAATTTTGATTAGTTAAAGTGATTTTAGGGCGTGGTTTTTGGTTAAGGGTAGGAGCCCTAAAATCCGGACAAGTATTTTTCGAGAGCCTAAAAATAGTGGGTTGATATTCTGTAGAGAAAAGTGGCATTTTATTACTATTTCAGAATCTTGATTAGCCAGAGTCATTTTAGGGGGTGGTTTTGTGATAAGGGTAGGAGTCGTAAATTTGGTCAAATTGTTTATGGAGAGCCTTCAAGTTGAAGATTAATAATTATTAATAAAAAGTAGCAATTATTATTAAAAAAAAAAAAATTGTTGGGGTTTTTTTTGGGGGGTGGGTTTGGGTAAGGGATGAAATCTAGCGTATGAAGATAAGTTTTTTTATTGATTTTATTGTTTGTAGAATAATCATATGTACTGAAAACACGAATTTTTTTATTTTTTGTGACCCTGTTATTTGCATAGTGGTGGTTTTATGGTTAAGGGATGAAAGGGGTTGGTCATGTATAACATTTTTGAAGAGCCCTAAAAAAGCCCTAAAATCTGACGTGTTTGTTTTTTTATATTTATCATTTTTTCTGTCCATGGGGTTGTAGCTTGACGTCAAGCTGCAACCCCCGAAAAAAAATTGGTTTTTTGGAAAAAATTGATGAGCCCTAATATCGTCACTATGGCCCAAAAATAGCCCTAAAAAAGCCCTAAATTCTCACGTGTTGGAAATTTGAAATTTCGTTTGCGGGGGTTGCAGCTTGACGGACCTTCTACGTCCAGCAAATAGAATCTCACAACGATTGTGCATCTAAGTCGATTCAATTAAATATTACAGAAGATATTAATTTAGAATCACAGTTTAATGAAATGGAAATGTTATTAAACGATGTGTGCGAAATCCGTTAACAACCAAAAAATATGTAACATATTTTTATATTTATTATATTTAATAAAATAATTATTAATTGAATACTATGATCTTATATTTCTTCATACATTTTAAAATATATATATATATATATATATATATATTTAATTATGTTCCTGAAGAAATCAGTAAGCAGCCAATGTAAACATATTCCTAATTTATTAAAGTAATTTTATATTCATATTTATATTTTCCAGTGGCGTCTTTAGGCAAAGTGTTCAAAAGGGGCGATATATGGGATAGAAAGAGATAGCACCATAGTACTATCTCTCTCTCTCTCTCTCTCTCTCTCTCTCTCTTATACAATCTCTTATCGCCCCCACGTAAAACCGCCAGTGATATTTTCTAATCCACAATTTTTAAATTACTACACTTTATTAAGTCTCTTTTAAAAAAGGTGAAAAATTTTTTTAAAATTAGAAATATGTTTCTCAATAAAAAATAAAATTTTAACAATCAATTAAATTACATTAAACAAAGATTTACTAATCAATAAATTATTTTTCATGAACATAATACGATTTGTAAATTAAAAAAAAATAATTACTTAATTTAAATTTAATTCATTAAATTAATTATTGCATTAAAATAAAAAAATATATTTTTAAATTTATAAATATTTACTTTCAATTAAGACATAAATTTGAAATATTTATTATATGTCCTAAATCAATAAAATAGTTCTATTTAAAAAAAAATTCAAAAATAATTTAAAACGAAAAAAATAAAATTGTAATAATTAATAAATTTTTGGAATTAGACAAATGAATATTTATATAAATTACTTTAATAATAATTACTTTGCTGCTTATTGATTTCATTAATATATGTATTTAAATTCATTAGTATACAAATATATATATATATATAAATATAAAAATATATATATATATATATATATATATATGTTACGGGCAATGTCCAAAATTGGGCATTGTCAACAATGCCCGTATATTTCGGGCAAAGTCTAAAATTATTCATATTATGTGATTTTTTCAGGCATTGTCGACAATACCCAATGTAAGTTGGGCATTCATTATCAATGTTGATAACACAGACACACACAAAAAAATTTCCCTGACCTGGGTCATCAGAATTAGTCCATCAGATCAAGTTTTGACCCTAACCTCAAAATCAATAAAATGACACTTTTTGTTTATTAGAATTTGAACCCGACTTAACTTTAATACATGCCTAAGGCCAATGGAAAGCTTGAATTATGCCCTTGAAAACGCTTTTTTAAAAATTGTTCTACGATGATTGTGAACGAAGTTATGATGTTTTACTTAAAATCATTTTTTTCCATTACACAATAACACATCAATAACTGATGTGTTTTTAATATATGAAAAAAAGTCATATTTTAAGTAAAACATCATAACTTCGTTAAAAATCATCGTAGAACAATTTCTAAAAAAGCGTTTTAAAGGTAATAATTCAAGCTTTCTATTAGCCTTAGGTATGTATTAAAGTTAAGTCGAGTTCAAATTCTAATGTTTAAAAAGTGTCATTTTATTAATTTTGAAGTTAGGGTCAAAAGTTGATCTGATGGACCAATTCTGATGACGGATTCGGATTCAGCGCATCAAAATACATAAAAAAAATGTGTGTCTCTTACCCAGGTCAGGGAACTTTATTTTTTTTGTGTGGCTATGTAATGAATGATAATAACCTACTTAATTCCACAGCCCCACAAAAAAATAAAAGTGTCGTGCGCGGCGGACTAGATTAGTCATTCCCTATGTATTTTGACGCGCTAAACACAAATCCGTCATCAGAATTGGCCTAGCACGTCTAGGTTTGACCCTAACCTCAAAATCAATAAAATGTCACTTTTTGTTAATTAGAATCTGAACCCGACTCAACTTTAATACATGCCTAGAGCTAATAGAAAGCTTGATTTATGACCTTTGAAACGCTTTTGTAAACATTGTTCGACGATGATTTTTAACGAAGTTATGATGTTTTACCTAAAATCATTTTTTTCCATTACACCATAAAACATCAATAACTGATGTGTTTTCAACATTTAAAAAAAGTCATATTTTAAGAAAACATCATCACTTCCTTTGAAATCATCGTAGAACAATTTTGAAAAAAGCGTTTTAAAGGTCATAAATCAAGCTTTCTATTGGCTCTAGGCATGTATTAAAGTTGAGTCGGGTTCAGATTCTAATTAATGAAAAGTTTCATTTTATTGATTTTGAGGTTAGGGTCAAACCTATACGTGCTATGCCAATTCGACATTGCCCGATTTCGGACATTGCCCGTAACAGTACAATGCAGGTACGCTAGATGGCTCCGGAGGTACATTTCCTATTTGTGTAGCTTTCTTACCAAATACATAAAGTGATGTCCAAGATGTTGAAAACGCCATTTTGTTTTTTCAAAAAAACAAAAGTTGTGCCAAATTGTGCTAGATTTGTGCTCTATTGTGCTGTAAAACTTTTTTCAAAAAAATCAAAATTTGACCCAAAAAATTAAAAAAACATTTTTTTGACCTAGAAACGCCATTTTGTTAAAACCACAAAATAAAATCTGTGCTGGGTACCTCAAAACCTCCACAAAATTGTGCCGCAAAAAGATTTTGAAAATATTCAAAATTTTTTTCAAAAATCGAATTTAAAGAAAAAAAAATTGGAAATGCCATTTTTAAATTTCAAAAAACAAAATAACTTAACAACTTGTGCTAAGAACATACAAAATTGTGCCGCAAAACATTTTTTAAAAAAAGTCAAAAATCGAAGAATTTTTGAAAAAAATTAAAAATTTTTTTGGGTCGGAAATTTTCAAAACAGCACGAAGGAGGAAAGTAATACTTTAAAATTAAGGCTAGCATTTCAAATATAAAACTGCTATTAATTTAAATTATTTTTATTATGAACATATAACAAGACAAAGTGATATTAACTACATTTTGTACATAATTGGCAGATATTTGTGCACTTTTTTGAAATCAAGTTTTTTTTTATTTATTTATTATTCGTTGAATAAGAGTGACATTAAAAAAGCATCGTTTCTTAAAAATTCCAATCAAAAGTCCAAAATTTAGTCTTTAAAATATAAAATAAACATATAAAATCACATAGTTATAAAAAAGGAGGAGTTTTATAAAAATAAAGCATTAGATGAGGAGGAAAGTAACAACGTGTTACTTTCCACCTCACCCCTCTTTTTCTTGGATTTCAAAAAACAAGTTTAAATTACACCAAAGTATTTTTCATTTTTTAATTATGCACTAGCACGACTTAAAGATAAATAAAAAAGCTTCAAAAAAACGAAAAGCATATTTAAAATATCTATAAAATCAAAAAATTATGATATTTTGAAAATTTAGACAAAAACTTACGTTTGACGTAATTTTTGCACAAAATGTCAGTATCAGATATATAGCTTCCGGTAGACCCCTAACATAATTTGGGGGAGGTAGAGAGGGGCAAAACTGACTCAAAATTATTTAAGGACTATGTCTGTCCGCTCATTGGTTTAAAAGTTATAAGCGTTGTTACTTTCCACCTCTGTTACTTTCCTCCTCGGTCTCCCCTACCACTTGTTTATTTTTATTATAAAAGTTATTTTTAAGCAGGAGAAGTAAACGATCTCCGGAAGGAAAATAAATTAGTGAAGTGTTTTATTGGCTTCAGGATCCATGAAAAAACTTCAATTTTATTTTAGGCCAAAACAACGTTTCGTCGGCCAAGATTTGCCGACCTCATCAGGCTGAATTTATTTAAAAAAAGAAAAATTAGGTCCAAACACTTTAACACAATTTTTTTGTATAAATATATATAAAAAAAAATGATTACCAAGAATTTAGTTAACACATAAGACGTAGTTAACAAGTCAAAAGAATAAAATTACTAATTTTGGTCATTTTTTTAAAATAAAATTTTTAAAAACAATTACAAGACACACAGAACACAAACAGACTGGACATCGCAATCGAAACTAAATAGAATTTACAAGTTTAAATATTACAATAATAGAAAAGTCAATGAACTTTGAAATTGAAAACAAAAACAAACAAACCAGAAGTCATTAACCTACATTGAAAGTTTCCGAAATTATCTTAATCATGAATTTATAATATATAATATTTATATATTATATTTATATAATCCCCCAAATTATGTTAGGGGTCTACCGGAAGCTATATATCTGATACTGACATTTTGTGCAAAAATTACGTCAAACGTAAGTTTTTGTCTAAATTTTCAAAATATCATAATTTTTTGATTTTATAGATATTTTAAATATGCTTTTCGTTTTTTTGAAGCTTTTTTATTTATCTTTAAGTCGTGCTAGTGCATAATTAAAAAATGAAAAATACTTTGGTGTAATTTAAACTTGTTTTTTGAAATCCAAGAAAAAGAGGGGTGAGGTGGAAAGTAACACGTTGTTACTTTCCTCCTCATCTAATGCTTTATTTTTATAAACCTCCTCCTTTTTTATAACTATGTGATTTTATATGTTTATTTTATATTTTAAAGACTAAATTTTGGACTTTTGATTGGAATTTTTAAGAAACGATGCTTTTTTAATGTCACTCTTATTCAACGAATAATAAATAAATAAAAAAAAACTTGATTTCAAAAAAGTGCACAAATATCTGCCAATTATGTACAAAATGTAGTTAATATCACTTTGTCTTGTTATATGTTCATAATAAAAATAATTTAAATTAATAGCAGTTTTATATTTGAAATGCTAGCCTTAATTTTAAAGTATTACTTTCCTCCTTCGTGCTGTTACTTTCCACCTCAGGGGTGAGGAGGAAAGTAACAAATAAAGAGCTGATTAAAAAGTCCTGCAGTGAACTATCAAATTATTATTAATGTTTAATTCCAATTTTATTTAATAGGTGAAAGTCCAAGCTTTCGATTAATATGTTTACAGAACTTATCCGACAAATAGTTTTAATGCTAGCATCAAAAAACTGATTTTTGTTACTTTCCTCCTCGGTCTCCCCTATATAGTTCAGTATATAGTCTGTAAAATGTTATTAAAATAACAAACACAATTGTAAATAAAATGCAAAAATGACAAAAAAATCGTCAAAAACAGTATCTTTTATGTAACAAATAAAAAACTCGGTTTCATCAATTGGTGACTTGGTCAACCAAAGACTACTGTAACGGTCCTATGTTATAAGACTTTTCTGTTGTGCTCGGCTAGCACAATTCAGCACAACTGTTGTTTTTTTGAAATTTTGACTTTTGAAAATTTTCGACCCAAAAAAAATTCTATTTCCCTAAGATTGACTTTTTTGGAGAAAATATTGATTTGATCGAAAAGTGTTATAAGACTTTTCTGTTGTGCTCGGCTAGCACAATTCAGCACAACTTTTGTTTTTTTGAAATTTTGACTTTTGGAAATTTTCGACCCAAATAAAATTCTATTTCCCTAAGATTGACTTTTTTGGAGATAATATTGATTTTATCGAAAAGTTTTATAAGACTCTTCTGTTGTGCTCGGCTAGCACAATTCAGCACAACTTTTGTTTTTTCGAAATTTTGAGTTTTAAAAATTTCTGACTATTTGCTTTTTTTTTTTTGCGGCACAATTTTGTGGAGGTTTTGAGGTACCCAGCACAGATTTTATTTTGTGGTTTTAACAAAATGGCGTTTCTAGGTCAAAAAAATGTTTTTTTAATTTTTTGGGTCAAATTTTGATTTTTTTGAAAAAAGTTTTACAGCACAATAGAGCACAAATCTAGCACAATTTGGCACAACTTTTGTTTTTTTGAAAAAACAAAATGGCGTTTTCAACATCTTGGACATCATAAAGTGTCCACCGCCTGACCGAATCTGGGCCCATAATCTAACGACAATTGGTATATGAGGCAGAGTAAATGAATTTAGCCCTTTAAGGACGGGACGGACACTTTTTTCTACTCATTTTAACGGTAATTTTCTCTATTTTTGGATGAATACAAAATTATAGGAATCACCATTTCTGATGTATTTTTTATCGCTCTTTCAGAATCTGTTATCAAAATTTCAACAACAACAAAAAATTTTAAAAAGTTATGGTTTTCTTTTAAAAGAAATGTGAAATTTTGACAATTTTGTTTAAAAATTGATTTTTTTCATATTTTCAATAATCGGAAAAATGTTTCAACTTAAAATATCGCGTCCGTAATATCCAAGCTTGAAAGTGACGAACCGTACTTTTGAAAATTTCAAGATGGCGGATCCAAAATGGCGTCCGACGAAATTTTTTTTCAATGTATGAGCACATAGTGTTCATTAAAAAAAATTTTTATTTTTATGACACTAAGTGTCTAAATGTTTTTTGACTCTCTGATCACGAATCTGAAGTCAGATTTCAAAAATTCAAAATGGCGGATCCAATATGGCGGACGATATTTTGAAATTCGATTGTATTTGTTTAAAAATTGTTACTCGAGGGTTTTTGGGGTCGCTGATTACGAATCCGATGTCAAAATTTCATATTTCAAAATGGCGGATCCAATATGGCGGACGATATTTTGAAAATCGATTGGATTTGTTTGAAACTTGTTACTCGGGGGTCGCTGATCACGAATCTAATGTTAAATTTAAATAAGTCAAAATGACGGATCCAAAATGGCCGACGATATTTTAAAATTGATTGGATTTGTTTGAAACTTGTTACTCGGGGGTTTTGGGGGTCGCTAACCACGAATCTAATGTTAAATTTAAATAAGTTAAAATGACAGATCCAAAATGGCCGACGATATTTTGAAAATCGTTCAAAATTGATTGAAACTTCTTACTCGAATGTTTTGGGTTTGCTGATCACGAATCTGATGTTAAATTTAAACAAAATTTTAATGACAGATCCAAGGTGGCTGATGATGTTTTGAAAAACTATGATTCAATTATTTTATTCAATTTCAGATTATTTTTTAATTTTTCAAATTTAAAACATATTATTTTCAGCGATTCTAAAGTATTGTTTGAACAATTTGAATTGTGTTTTCTAGGTGATTCTAAAATTTCAATTACATTCTTAATGTATTTAATGTATTTTCAATTACTTTTAATATTTTCTTAATTTTTCAGTATTTTATTTGAAATTTTAGTTCTTATTAAATTGATATTCGTAGTATTTTATATTTTCTAACAATTGAAAATTTCTTTTAATTTTTTATCAATTTCGTCAATATTTTTCTCTATTTTACAAAACTATCTTTCAGTTTCTTAGGTAGCTTAAAAACTTAATTTATTTGGGTCGCCCACATTTTCTCCAAAACTCAATTGTCAGAATATCAATTTGACCAGATTTTATTTAACCAAAATTGCATTTATCAGAAATCCCATTTATCCAAATACGAATTTCTAGGAAATCTCATTTGTCCGAAATTGCATTGATCAAAAATCTAATTTGTCAGTAATTTGAATGATCTAAAATCTTCTTTATCAAAAATTGCATTTATCAGAAATCTAATGTTTCCGAAATTGAATTTCTCAAAAATCGCATCTATTCGAAATTGTATTTATCAGAAATCTTATTTGTGCGGGCAATATCATTTACTAAAAATCTTACTTAACAGAAATTTCAATTATCAAAAATGTCATTTATATTATACAAAAACGCATTTATCGAAAATCTTATTTGTCCGAAATAGCATTTAATAGAAATCTCGTTCTTCAAAAAATTAAATTATTACAAATTTCATTTACCAAAAATTGTATTTATCAGAAATCTTATTAGTCCGAAATTGCATTTGTCAGAAACCTAATTTATTAGACAAAGCATTTAACAGAAATCTCATCTGACCGAAATAGCATTTATAAAAAATCTAGTTTTCCCAACATTGTATTTATCAAAAAACCCATTTATCCAAAAGTGCATTTTACAGAAATCTCATTTGTCCGAAATATTATTTATCAGATATTTCATATGTCAAAAATGTCAATTATCAGTAATTTTATTTATCGAAAATTGCTTTTATCAGAAATCGCATTTGTCCGAAATCGCACTTATCGGAAGTCTCATTTATCCAAAAGATTATTCTCCACAACCTTCAATTGTGCGAAAGTCCATGTACAAGAAATCTCATTTTCCCAAACTTTCATTATCCCAACATTTCTCTTTCCAAATGCGATTTCTGATAAATGTAATTTTCGATAAATAAAATTACTGTTAATTGACATTTTTGACAAATGAAATTTGTGATAAATAATACTCCGGACAAACGAGATTTCTGTAAAATGCACTTTTGGTTAAATGGTTTTTTTGATAAATACAATGTTGGGAAAACTAGATTTTTTATAAATGCTATTTCGGATGGATGAGATTTCTGTTAAATACTTTGTCTAATAAATTAGGTTTCTGACAAATGCAATTTCGAACTAATGAGATTTCTGATAAATACAATTTTTGGTAAATGAAATTTGTAATAATTTAATTTTTTTAAGCACGAGATTACTATTAAATGCTATTTTGAACAAATTAGATTTCTGATAAATGAAATTTCGGACTTATGAGATTTCTGGTAAATTCAATTTTGAACAAATTAGATTTTTGATAATTGAGAATCCTTAAAATTGAGATTATTGATAAATGTAATTTTTAATAAATAAAATTCTTGATAATTTAATTTTTTGACAAACGAGATTTCAGATAAATGCTATTTTGGATAAATTAAATTTCTGATAAATACTATTTTGGATAAATTAGATTACTGACAATTTACCTTTCGGACAAACGAGATTTCTGGTAAATGCATTTTCGGAGAAATTAGATTTCTGATAATTTAAATTTCGGACAAAAGAGATTTCTGATAAATGCAATTTTGGATAAATAAAATTCGGTCAAATGGATATTCTGACAATTGAGTTTTGGAGAAAAAGTTGGCAACTCATTTATTTTTGTCGATTTTTAGTTAATATCCTCAATTTGTAAGATGTTTTTTTAAATTTAAATTATTATTTCCATTTTAATTATTTTTCTCATTTTTATGTTCAAAAAAATTATTTTGTAAGATATTCTTTCATTTTTTTTAATTTTCTTAAAATTAAATTTAATCAATCTTTTTTTTTATTTGTTATTTTAAAATTAATTTCTTCAATACTTTATTTTCTCTTCTGTTCTGAATTTCTTTTTTTAATTTAATTCTTTGTCATTATACTTAATTACCATTTTTTAAAATTATTTTCTTCAATTTTCAGTTAGTTTAGTCATAATGAAGTTGTTTTCTTGAAGTTTCAACTATTTTCTTCAAAATTCAATTACCATTTTTGATTTTTAATCTTGTCTTTAATTTCTTCCGGAATTTCGGTTCCTTTTATAAATTTAAAGTATTGTCTTCAAGTTCAATCATTTTTTTAATTTTTAAATTAATTTTTCCAAATTTCGCCTATTTCTCATTTGTTAATTATTATTTTCGTATATTTTAACATATAATCTTTAATTTTCGATTATTGTTTTAGGAATATCTTCAATTTTTAATTTAAATTCTTGTTATTTTAAAATTAATTTTTTCGTTTCTCAATTATTTTTTTTATTTTTTACTTTTATTTTCTTCAATTTATACAATTGTTGCCTCGAAGCCCTCAAATCCAAGTTACGCCACTGTTTTGGAGGTTACTATTGACATCAGAAGATGAGATTTCGAAATTTTAATATATATAAAGAATACCAAAAAGTCAATTAATCTTTTTTTTTTAACTGAGTAAAGTTGCTAAGATTTTATTGTGCGCAAAAATAACTTGCATTTATTATTTACAAATATCCTTATTATCTCAAATAGATTTTAAATCCTCATTTTTACTAGAGTCCACATGCCCTTAAAGTTTTCTGCGTTATTATCAAATGATAATAAAACGTAAAAAATACATATCCTCACATTTAAAAAAGTTTTCTACATTGCCGGCATTTTACCGTCCGTAAGTATTTCATCGCTCTTTATACTTTATCAGAATTGACGCCAGATGGAGCTGCATGCCATAAAAAACAGGTGCAAGACTCTAGCCAATAGGCGACCAACGAATGTCACGTCACTGTCAGTAGTTTAGAATAAGTGGTGTGATGTGACGGAATTCACATCGATTGAACTTTGCACAACAATAGCCACACGGAAACCACGCTGTTTTTTCGTTCCGATAAGGCGACAGTCGTTGGCCGCTCAGTCTTTGATAAATACACGTAATCGATTTACCGGTCTCGCTTTTATTCGGCAATAGACAATAGACTTTGAACAGCATTTCTTCACTCAAAGTTCACTCATTACCAAAACTCAAAGTGTGCTAAGCGTCAAACAAGTGAAAAACTTTTGTTACATATTTAAATCTAGTGGAATCCTGCGCCAGACTTACTATAAAATCAAGGTAAAAGAAACCGCGAGTGTTATAGATGTTAAGATCATGTGACACTGCATGCATAATAGTCATTAAACTGGAAATGTAACCAATCTTTGTAACAGTAAACAGAGGTCTACAAAAAGCGCGCCTTTTTCCATTTTCGTTCTAATTATCAAGTCACTTCTAATTAGTCAAAATATCATGACTTAAAAAGTCATTATTGCACGATAATTAGGATAATTCTAGAGCAAGCTTTTTAAAACAATCACAATTCAGTAACCATTATCCTTTTCTCAGTAATAATTATCCTGTTTTTAAAAAAAAAGAAAGAACATCGTAGTCATAAAATTAGTAGAGCGAGAATAAAACAAATGCAAAAGTTTATTGAGATTTCAGTCAATCTTCTTACATAATGTTCTTTAAATAAAATTACTTTGCTGTAAATCATCAAATAACATTACTCATTTCAATGACAAGTTTTAAATATTGAGGAGATATCTATTATAAAAAAACATGTATAATTATCGCATTTGCTATTTCTTTTAGTTAAATACCGGAAAGATGATGAGTTTTAAAATTCTTTTACTTTGAAAAATGTAAACAATGTAAAAATTGGAAAAAGGGGAAATTGGAGCAAATTTTATTTTTGTGGTAAAAATGAAAAAATATTAAGTATTTAGAAATGAGTAAATTTATGTAAATAGAAAAATATAATAATTATGTTGACAATTGATGTTTAGCGAAATTGAGTCGTTTTATAACAAATAATACCTATTTTTAAATTAGAGTCGTATGATTGGTAATTAATTAAGTAGTTTGTTTACACTTTTTTCTGTTTTGTAAACAAACTTATAGACATGCATGCATGATGCAAATAAGACTATTTTATTCACAAGAATAATAAAATAAATTTTTTAATATTTCTTTTTCAGTCGCTATATCGAATTTAAACATTCACCATATTTAACTACAAATTTAAAAATGAAATCTTTATTTTTTAACTCTATTTTTAAAAAACAAAACTTTACAATTGTACACAAAGAACCAATAAATGAATTTAAAGGAATTTTTGTAGAATTTCAAGACAAATCCAAGAAATTACGTTATGAAAAAAAACAGAGAATTTTTCAAAAGATCCGAAAATTTGTAAGATTTTCTTTGAATCCGAATTTTTGTTCCTAAAAATTAATTTCAATATTGTGTATTTTTTTCATTTAACTGGAGATGTATTTTACTATAGATGATTCTTAAATATCTAAAAACTGTTTCTTATCATTGCAAAAATCAGGGTTTCTACTAACCTGGAAATAACCGGGAATTTAAATTGACCGGGAAAAACCGGGAATTTTTTTCTGGGATAAAAAATTCTTTTCAATTTTCAATTATTTTCTTTAATTTCCAATTATTTTCTACAATTCTTAATTATTTTCTTCCATTTGGAATTATTTTAATAATTTTAAAATTATTTCTTCATTTCTCAATTATTTTCTTCAATTTTCAATTATTTTCATTAATTTCTAATGAATTTATTTAATTCTGAAATATTTTCTACGATTTTCAATTATTTTAATCAATTTTTAATTATTTTCTTCAACTCTAAATTATTTTTTTAGTTGCCAATTATTCGATTCAATTTTCAATTATTTTCTTCAATTTTTTATTATTTTCTTCAGATCTCAATTAACTTTTAAAAATTTTCAATTATTTAATTCTATATTCAATAATTCTCGACTTTTTTTAATTATTTTTTTCAATTATCATTTATTTATTTCATATCTCAATAACTCCTCCACCTCCAATTTTCAATTATTTAATTCTATAATCAATAATTCTCGGCTTTTTTCAATATTTTTTTTCAATTATCAATTATATTTTTGAAACTTCAGTTCAATTCATCAATTATTATTCAACAATTTTCATAAAATCACATTTTCTTCAATTTCAAATTATTTTCTACAATTTTTAATTAATTTCTTCAAATTACAATTACATTTTTTATTGTTTTCTTCAAATTCTATAATTCCTGGGTTGTTCAATTTCTTTTTCTTGAAGCTTCAATTCAATTCTTCAATTATTCAACTATTTTCTTCAAATGCCAATTATTCTGTTCTATTTTCAATTATTTTCTTCAACTCTCAATTATTTTCTACAATTCTCAATTATTTTCTTTCATTTTAAATTATTTTCATTAATTTCAAATTATTTCTTCGTTTCTCAATTATTTTCGTCGATTTTCTACTATTTTCTTCAATTGACAATTATTTTCATAAATTTCTAATTAATTTCTTTAATTCTGAAATATTTTCTACGATTTTCAATTATTTTAATCAATTTTTAATTATTTTCTTCAACTCTAAATTATTTTTTTCAATTGCCAGTTATTTGATGCAATTTTCAATTATTCGATTCAATTTTCAATTATTTTAATCAATTTTTAATTATTTTCTTCAGATCTCAACTATTTCCTTCAATTTTTAATTATTTAATTTAATATTCAATAATTCTCGACTTTTTTCAACTATTTTTTTCAATTATTTTCTTCTATAATCAATAATTCTCAGCTTTTTTCCATATTTTTTTTCAATAATCAATTATGTTTTTGAAACTTGAATTCAATTCATCAATTATTATTCAACGATTTTCATAAAATCACATTTTCTTCAATTCCAAATTATTTTCTACAATTTTTAATTAATTTCTTCAAATTACAATTACATTCTTCATTTTTTATTGTTTTTTTTTCAAATTCTATAATTCCTGGGTTGTTCAATATCTTTTTTCTTCAATTATCACTAATTTTCTTCTACTTTCAATCCCATTCTTCAATTCTTGAATTATTTTCTTTTATTCTCAATTATAATTTTCGACATTCAATTCCATTCTTTAATTTTTAATTTTTTTTTTTTTAATATTCAATAACTCTAGGCTTTTTACAACGATTTTTTTTTAAATTCTCAATTATTTTCTTCAAATTCCAATTTTTTTCTTGAATTTTAATTATTTTCTTCAATTTCCAATTATTTTTTCATATTTCTTTGAGTTTCTCAATTTCTTTCAATTTTCAATTTCTTCTCAATTTTCTGCAATATTTAACAATTCTCAGCTTTTTTAAATTGTGTTTTTCTTTCAATTTTTATTTAAATTGAGAATTGTTAAATTATTTTCATCAATTCGCAATTAGTTACGTCGATTTCTAAATTTTTCTGCTGTTTCCAAATATTGTATTTAATTTTTAAGTACTTTCTTCAATTTTTAATTATTTTCTTCAATTTTCAATTATTTTTTTCAATTCTCAATTAATTTCTTTAAATTCTTCAATCCTTAATTATTTTCTTCCATTTGGAATTATTTTAATTAATTTAAAATTATTTCTTCATTTCTCAACTATTTTCTTCGATTTTCTACTATTTTCTTCAATTTTCAATTATTTTCATCAATTTCTAATTAATTTATTTAATTCTGAAATATTTTCTACTATTTTCAATTATTTTCTTCAATTTTTAATTATTGTAATCAATTTTTAATTATTTTCTTCAGATCTCAACTATTTCCTTCAATTTAAAATTTTTTAATTTAATATTCAATAATTCTCGACTTTTTACAACTATTTTTTTCAATTATCATTTATTTATTTAATAACTCCTCCATTTTTCAATTATTTTCTTCTATAATCAATAATTCTCAGCTTTTTTCAATATTTTTTTTCAATTATCAATTATGTTTTTGAAACTTGAATTCAATTCATCAATTATTATTCAACGATTTTCATAAAATCACATTTTCTTCAATTCCAAATTATTTTCTACAATTTTTAATTAATTTCTTCAAATTACAATTACATTCTTCATTTTTTATTGTTTTTTTTTTCAAATTCTATAATTCCTGGGTTGTTCAATATCTTTTTTCTTCAATTATCACAAATTTTCTTCTACTTTCAATCCCATTCTTCAATTCTTGAATTATTTTCTTTAATTCTCAATTATAATTTTCGACATTCAATTCCATTCTTTAATTTTTAATTTTTTTTTTTTAATATTCAATAACTCTAGGCTTTTTACAACGATTTTTTTTTAAATTCTCAATTATTTTCTTCAAATTCCAATTTTTTTCTTGAATTTCAATTATTTTCTTCAATTTCCAATTATTTTTTCATATTTCTTTGAGTTTCTCAATTTCTTTCAATTTTCAATTTCTTCTCAATTTTCTTCAATATTTAACAATTCTCAGCTTTTTTAAATTGTGTTTTTCTTTCAATTTTTATTTAAATTGAGAATTTTTAAATTATTTTCATCAATTCGCAAGTAGTTACGTCGATTTCTAAATTTTTCTGCTGTTTCCAAATATTGTATTTAATTTTTAAGTACTTTGTTCAATTTTTAATTATTTTCTTCAATTTTCAATTATTTTCTTTAATGTTTAATTATTTTGTTCAATTTTCAATTGTTTGTTTCAATATTCAGTAATCTCGACTTTTTTCAATTTTTTTTTTCAATTATCAGTTATTTATTTCATGTTTCAAAACCTTCAATTTTCAATGATTTTCTTCTATTTTCAATTTAACTGTTCAATTGTTCAATTATTTTTTTTTAATTTTCAATTAATTTCTTTAAATAACATTTCTATTCTTCAATTTATAATGTTTTCTTCAATATTAAATAATTCCTGGCATTTTTCATTTTTTTTTAATTATAAATTATTTTCTTCTTTATTCAATCCAATTGTTCAGAAATTTTCTTTAATTCTCAATTATTCTATTCGAATTTCAATTTTATTTCTCAATTTTTAATTGTTTTTTTTTTTAATATTCTATGATTCTGTGTTTTTCTGATTTTAATTTGTTTATTTAATTTCCAATATATTTCTTTAATTTAGAATTATTATTTTAATTATTTTCAATTATATTCTTTGAATTTAATAACCATTGTTCAATTTTTTCAATTATTGTTCAATATTGTAGATTAATATTTACTTTTTTTTTTAATTTTGTTTCTAATTGTCAAATATCTTTGTCATTCTTTAATTATTTCTTTCCATTACTAATTATTTCTTTTCATTATTAATTGTCTCTTTTAATAACAAGAGAAAAAACCGGGAAATGACCGGGAATTTTGTGGACGAAATTAGTAGACACCCTGAAAAATACATAAAAAATGAAAAATAGTCGAAATTATATTATTTATGTAAAGAACACGAATATTATTTATTAATTTAAATAAATATTTAATTAATAAAAATATCGTATTGTTTCAAGTTGCTTCGCTCAATTTTTTCACAATTTTTAAAAAATACTTGTGCTTCTAATGATATTGTCCAAATGACGTAAATTGAGACCACTTATACGTAATTTTGCTGACAATAATGTATTCTTTCTTTAGTCACATACGCTAAATCAATGTGGTTAGACTTCAAAGGAATCTGAAGAATTGTTGAGAAAAAAAAACAAAGACAACACGAAGTAAAACCGGTTAACTAACTTCGCGCTACTCCAAAATGAAACTATTTTAGGTCATTTCTCTTCTTTCTCCTGCATAATTATTATCTTTTGTCGAATGATGTCTTCGGGGAACTTGATCCACTTCTTGTTGCAGTTTTTATATTGTAAATTTCTCGCTGATTTGCACTTGAATCTAGAAATAGATAATTTAAATTATAAAGTAGTAGTCTCTTATGCTATTAATTTTATATGTACATATATATTGTATATATATATGCTATATGTATACATATATAGAAAATGCCAAGGAAATAGCATTCCAAGAACTAATTTCAATTCAATTAAATGAATTAAGTGTAACTTTACATAAAGGAAGAATGAAATCTTTCTTTTAGCAGACAAACTTGGAATTTGGAATAGATTGAATGTTTTATAAATATTTTTAATGCTTTTTGAAAATGTCTTACAATTGTCATATTTTGTGTTAAAATAATAAAATTAATTAAAATAAGCGGGAAATGGTGTTTTTTTAAATTTATTTTCGAATGAATTTTCAATTAGTTTATTCTTTTTCTTTGCATTGTATAGACTATATTTTTAATTATCAAACTTTTACGATCTTGAGCTTAGTATATCGATACATTTACAATTCTAATTGTACATTTTATTCCAATTTTATTGCATTTTTATTATACTTTTTTCAAATATTCATATTAAGCTTACAGGTATTTGCTGACAAAAAAAAAGTTATTTTTATAATCTATACCTAAGCGTTAAAATTTTGCCGCCTGATTTAGCGAGAATTTATGTGGATGATTATAAAATAATATAGAGTCAACGAACTTGTAGAATTGAATTAGAATAACTTTTTCACTATTTATTTAAGATTGTTTATGTGCATTTAGACTGTGTAGTATAATCTTAATTTTTCAATAAAAAAATTGTTTGAAACTGCTTACATTTTTCTAGAAATGGTTTAAAACTGTTTATAACTGGTCTGAAACCGTTTAAAACTACTCTAAAAACTTTTAAAACTTAAAACTGTTTCAAAATAATTTAAAACTCTGTGAAATTGGGGTTTCAAGTGTTTAGAATGATTTGGAACTATTAAAAAATGTTTATAATCTGTTTATAACAAGCCCAAAACTATTTAGAAGCGTTCGGCAACACTCGGCATCGTTCGGAATCTTTCGGGTACGATCGGTAACTCTCGGCACCATTCGGAATTTTTCAGTTTCACTCGGAAAGCAAAAAGGAACAATACGAGAGTTCATTGTTAAAATACTCAAAGAATATAATTTTTATTTCTAAATTTCAATAATGATAATATTCCTTTTTCTTCAAACTTCTTAATCTTACAAGTTTTCTTAGCTCAAAAATAAAAAATATACATTAAAAATTAAAATATAATATTCATGAAAAAATGTAGATAGAAATTCAGTTTTTTTATTAGACCGTACATTGCATAATAGTTTATATAGTTATAAGCAATTCTATTGTGTGTTTTAAATTATCAATTATTTTCATCATATTTCAATTATTTTCTTCGATATTCAATAATTCCTGGCTTTTTTCAATATTTTTTTTCAATTATCGATTACGTTCTTAAAGCTTCAATTCAATTCTTCAATTATTCAACTATTTTCAGCAATTCACAATTATTTTCTTCAACTGACAATTATTCTTTTTAATTTTTTATTATTTTCTTCAATTTTCAATTATTTTCTACAATTCTCAATTCTTTTCTTCCATTTGGAATTATTTTCATTAATTTCAAATTATTTCTTCATTTCTCAATTATTTTCTTCAATTTTCTTCAATTGACAATTATTTTCTTTAATTTTCAATTATTTTTCATTAATTTTTTAATATTCATTCATTCTCGCATTCTATCAATTATTTTCTTTTAATACAGTTCTTCAATTTCCAATTGATTTCTTTAAATTTAATTTATTTTCTACAATTTTTTTCCATAATTTTCATCAATTTTCAATTGGCAATTTATAATTCTCCTTCAATTTTTCGAATATTCATTAATTACAAAAATTTTTTTGTACGAATGACGATTATTCTTACCATTTGTCGAATTTTTTTTTCAATTGTTAATTATGTTTTTTAATATTAATACATTTTTTTTTAATATTTAATTATTTTCGACATATTGTAATTTTTCTTTTGATTATATGTAAATTATTTTCTTGAAATTTCCATTTAATTCTTTAATTTCCAATTTATTTCTTCAATTTTTAATTATTTTCTTCCATTTTCAAATATTTTCTTTAATCTTCTATTTTTTTTATCGATTTTCAATTAATTCCTTAATATTCAATAATTTTCTTATTTTTTCAATTATTTTTTTCAGTCATAAAAATTGTTTTTAAACTTCAATTTAATTATTCAATTCCAGAACTATTTTCTACAATTCTCAATAATTTTCTTCCATTTGGAATTATTTTCATTAATTTAAAATTATTTCTTCATTTCTCAATTATTTTCTTCGATTTTCTACTATTTTCTTCAATTGACAATTATTTTCTTCAATTTTCAATTATTTTCATCAATTTCTAATTACTCTCTTTAATTCTGAAATATTTTCTACGATTTTCAATTATTTTAATCAATTTTCAATTATTTTCTTCAACTCTAAATTATTTTTTTCAATTTCCAGTTATTTGATTCAATTTTCAATTATTTGATTCAATTTTCAATTATTTTCATCAATTTTTAATTCTTCTTTTTATTAAATTTGAACTATTTTTGTCTTTTTTCAATTATTTTCTTTTAACTTAAATTATTTTTAAAATTTTTCAATTTTTGTCTTCAATTTTTGATTTTTAATCAATTTTTCAATTAGTTTTATCAGTTTCCAATTTTTTTTTAATTTTAATTGTTTTTGACATTTTTCAATTATTTTCTTTTAACTTCAATTATTTTTTAAATTCTTCAATTTTTGATTTTTAATCAATTTTTAATTAGTTTTGTTATTTTACAATTTGTTTTTTCAAATTATAATTATTTTCTTAATATTTTAATTATTATTAACATTTTCGAATTATTTTTACAAATTTCAATTATTTTATTCAAATTTTTTTATTGGCATGAATTATTAATTTTCTTCCTCCAGTTTTTAATTATTTTCTACATATTTCAATTATTTATTTCAATTATTTTTTGACATTTCTTAATTAATTATTCTCTTCAAATTTTAATCATTTTCTTCAAACTTTAATTGATTTCTTTAGTTTTATTTATCTTAAAATTTTAATAATTTTTCGTTTTTTCAATTACTTATGTCTTTATTCAATTAGTTTCTTAACATTTGAATTATTTCGTCAATATCTCAATTATTGTACTCAAAATTTTTATTTTTTATACCAATCCCAATTTTTTTCAAATTTTAATTATTTTATTTATTCTTGAATTATTTTCTTGTAACTTCAATTATTTCTGAAACTTTTCAATTAATTTACACAAATTTCAATTAATTCGTTTCAATTTTTCACTTTTTCAATTTTTATCTTCATTTTCTGATTTTTAATCAATTTTTCAATTACTTTTGTCATTTTACAAATTCTTTGTTAAATTTAAATTATTTTAAAAAAATTTCAATTTCTCTTTTCAATTGTTGATTTTTAATCAATTTTTCAATTAATTTCGTTATTTTAAATTTTATTTCTTAAAATTTTAATTATTTTTGTCATTTTTTAATTATTTTCTTCATATTTCAATTATTTTTAACAATTTCGAATTATTTTTTACAAATTTCAATTATTTTATTCAATTTTAATCAATTTTTTTTATTTTCATAAATTTATTAATTTTTTACACCTTTTTCAATTATTTTCTCCAAATTTCAATTACATATTTTCTTCAAACTTTAATAACTTTCTTCATATTTAAGTTTTTTTTGGTATTTCTTAATTATTAATTCTTCAAATTTTAATAATTTTCTTAAAACTTCAATTAATTTTTTTAACTTTTAATTATTTGTTTTTAAACTACTAATATTTTTTCGATTTTTCAACTGTTGTATTATAAATGTTTTATTTTTACACCATCTTTCAATTACTTACATAATTATTTAATTAGTTTCTTAACATTTTAATTATTTCGTCAATATCTCAATTATGGTACTCAAAATTTAAATTTTCTACACTAATCTCAATTTTTTTCAAATTTTAATTATTTTATTCATTCTTCAATTATTTTCTTGTAACTTCAATTATTTTTAAAACTTTTCAATTATCTTCCTAAAGTTTCAATTATTTTGTTTGACTTTTTGTCTTCATTTTTTTTATTCTTAATCAATTTTTTAATTTTTTTTGTCATTATCGAATACAAGAGTTTAATAATCTATAGAATAATCCAATAAATCTCTTGAATTTTTAATAATTTCCTTACATTTAACCTCAATTATTTTAATAATTTTATTTATCTAAAATTAAATTTAATCTTTAAAAATTTTAATAATCTATAAAAAATATTGATTTGTGAAATCAAAAAATTACTTAAAATTTTTTTAATTAATTAAAAGTCGAAACATTACGTTTTTAAATATTTATACTAAAATACCGCAAAAGGTACTGTAAAAAGTTTTTAACAAAAATTAGAATAGTCAACTGATAAGATAGATTTTATATTTTACGATCAGTTTAAAGTAAAAGCTGAATTTGATACATTTAAAGGGGTCTTAATATAAAAATTATCATGAATCAAATTTCAGTATCAGATCAGAAAAATGTTTCTGGATGATAAAAAGTGAAAAGTGAGCAGTTTGTCATTACATCCAGTTGCTGAATTACAATTAAATTACTCTAGAATTAAAAATATCCCTCTAAATTTTTTTGGTCTTAACTAATTTAAATTTTTTTTTTTTTCAACAATTTGTTAATCAAATTTTATTGTTTTTACGGAATTTATTCTACTAATTTCAAATTAAATAATGTATTTTATTATCTTAATATTATATTTTTAATTGTTCACTGAAATATTGGTGCGTAAAATTTGTTTTTTAAATAAATTAGCATAAACAAAAGCAGCGAAGATTGTATTGTAATCGTTAAAGAAATTAACATAATGATAAACATAAATTCTAGATTTCTGAAAATAGGCCATTGAGATAAAACAAGACATAAACGTTGTGTTAACTTTTAAAATCGTATAGCAAGTTCTGACGTTGTTTCTTTTCTGCTTTTCATGAAAGTTTTCATTACCATAATCGCAAATCACATTATTTTTTTATTGTTAAGCTTCATTGACGCAAATATTAAAAAAAAACAAGATCGATTTTATTTATTTATGAATTATATTTTTTAACATAAAACTCGAAAACTAACATTTATTTAATTCAAATAGTCTTTATTTTGTCTAAATTCGTATTATTAATTTTTGTAAAATTTCAAATTATAATTAGTTTAAACATTTGTTTTTAATTATTTATTATAAAACAATTATGAAAATTGTATATTTTGAACAAATTTTAAGTAAATTTTATTAATTAAAAAAAAGACATAAATTATCCAGTTCAGTGGCCTTTGAGAATTTAGAAATCAACGCTCATGTTACCGTTTAGGTCAATGTATTCAATTATATAATTATTATGCAACTTTAATTAATCAAAAGATAACACGAGCGTGGACAGAATTTTTTCCGTTTCTTGTATCATTTAATTTTTAATTTTTTTTTATGTCAAGAATTTCTTATATAATTTCTATATTAACATGAATTTTTCAACTTGTATTTATTTAATATTATTTGCGAGTCCCTGGAAAAAATTTGGATAAATGTAAAAAAAAAAAGAATATTCTTGTAAATAAATTTAGTTTACATCAGAAAATTTAAATTCGGATAATAAGCTTAAATAGCATTTTTTTTAACAACCGTATGCGGTAAATTAATTCAATATTATTCTAAAAGTTGTATTATATTATAGTTTAAAATATATTAATAGTGATAAACTCATGAGTTTGATTTTAATAATATTAAAATTTTACATAAAGAAAATAATGAATATAAAAGATTAGTAGGTGGAATGTTTTTTTATTAACAACTTATTTTTAGCATAACATAAATTAGAAGTTGGATTATAATAGAATTTTTCAAAAAAATGTTGGTATAGCAGTGTTCTATATTACCTGACGAAATTAAATGTACTAACTTTTAACCTCAAAATTTTAAACAAGACTTTGACTCAGATAAATTGTTGTGTTTTTGTCTGAATTTATTATGTGACGTATTTAGTGTGACTTCTGTTGTTTAATTTTATTTGATTAAAAAGGCCTACATATATGTATAGCGAAACGTTGACTTTTTTTATTTTGTGACGTTACGTTGAAGCGTTTGAAATAAAGGACTGACGTCAGAAGATTCCCAGACGTTAAACCAATTTTTATAATTTTTTTTTTTGTTATTTGTAAAGCCGTTTTTTTTAATTAATTAAAACATAGTCATTTTGCGCCTTTGGTTAAACCTCCTTAAATTAAAATGTTTAGGTTATTGGTATTTTAAATTAATTTTCCAAAATTTAGACTCAAATTTATTTATAATACATATTGAGAAAGATACCATTGACTTTCTAGAAACCACGTCCAACATTTCCTATGTTACTCATCCTCAAGCTTTCGTGAATAACATAAAACCTTTGACCTGAATTACTAATGCAAAAACGTGTTTTCACCTTCTTCTAAAAAAGAAGTGATTCCTTAAAAATTTATTAAAAATAAATAATAAAATTACTAATATTTACTAATTTTCTCATTGTACGATTATTTAAGTTGACTTTCCTCTAACCGGTTTTTTATTCTTAAATATTTGGATTTCTTTTTTTTTTTTTAATTTAATCATTTTAATGTGTTCTTCAAAGTTTTCTAAAATTTAATTTTTATGTAGAAATATAAAATAAAAATAAAATAATTTAATTCTAAATTAAAAAGACAATAAAATTAAGTTTTAACTCTAATAATTTAATTTACTCAATTGAATTAAAATTAGTAAGACTTTTTAATATAATTATTATTTTAAAAATTGATTAATGGAACTTTAATTAATTAATGATTATTTAATCAAATTGAATGTTTTTTTTTTCTTTCGGAAATTCCATAATACAATTCTCCGAGAAAAGATTTTCTGAGATGTAATTTTTATTATTACGGATCAAAGGTTACACGTTTCACGAGAACGTGGATGGAAATAAAGACTAATTTAAACTCTCGTAGCATTTATATGTTTCATAATAATTTGCAACTTAACTATAAAAACGAATTATTGTTTTCATTATAAATATATTTATTAAATTTTTTTTTCTGTTGAAAATTTTTATTTTTACTATTTTGTTTTTTTTATTATTTATATTCAATTTAAGAACTACACAAGAAATAAGAAAATTTATTACGTGCGTAAAGATAAACAATGTGTCGAATTAGGAGATAAAGAAAAAATAAAATTTGATAAATTCGAGCAAAAAACTGTATCTTTTCCGGTTTTTGTTAATTCTGTCCATGACTCAGATTAATTAATATTGCAATTTGTGATTAATTAAAAATAGATTCTGTTACGCACAATCTTCCTAATTATTCATAATGCTATAAAAAGGCAATAAATTTTTTATCAGAGCAATTAACAATGTAAGACGATTCGAAGAAATTAACTTTTGGCCGGTTCAATTATTGTATAATCGTAATCGTTTTCTGGCGATAAGAAAATGGCGCATTTTTTTTTAATTTTCTTATTCAAAATAACGAACTCAAAATTTGTGCATTTTTAATTTTACGCAAATTATTGAAGTTTATTTTATATTATACAATTTTGTTTTTAAAAATTTAGGAAAATTTATTTTTATATTTTAGTGAAAAATACAATTTTTTTCAATTTTATGATTTTTTTAATAGATTTCTCTCGTTTTTTGTAAATTTATTCAATTTTTTTCACATTTTGTTTATTTTCTCGTAAATTTCTTTACTCTTTCATAAAATTTCTAGAGTTTATGATTTAAAAAAAATTTTATTGTTGGAGTTGTTTTAAAAAGATATCCAATATTTTTTTCTAATTTTTTTCTATTATACAGTTGTTTCTATATTATTTTTAAATTTTCCTCATTTTGAGGAAAAATTTTCTAAACACTTTTATTTTTAAAAAAAATTTGTTATTCTTTTTCTAGACTTTAAATTAATTTTTCTACGTTTACTTCTTTAATATTCTTTCTGTTTTTTATTATTTAGTTTATTATCTATAATTTCAATTTTTGTTATCATTTTTTACATTTTTCCATAGCTTATGAACTTTTTTTTTGATATTTTTTCCATTTTCCAAATACTGCTGTAATATTTTTTATTTGGTGTTAGTTTTTCCAGTTCCTAAAAAATTTTTGACTTCTCGATAAATTTCTTTAATTTTCCTACAATTTTATCGTTTTTTTTTATAATTCTCTCGATAATTCTTTTCATCGCTTTTTGAACTATTAATAACTTTTAATTAATTTTTATTATTTTTTCTATAATTTTTTCAAAATATTTATTTGATATATTTCTCTGTATTTTTTCATAATTTATTAATTTTTAAGATTTTTTTCATTATTTTTCTATTTCTTAAAAATATTTTTCCTTTTTTCATAAAATGTTTAATTTCTTTGTATTTAATTTTCTATTTAAAAAAAATGATTCATTATTGTTTAATCTTTCCTTCATCTTTAAAACAATTTTTTCAAACTTTTTTTTCACTAGTCACAAGTAGTAAAACAAAAACAATTTAAACATTTTTTTTTTTTTCTTAAACATTTTAACATTTTAGGACTTTATTACCATATTTCTGAATTTTGCGCCTAATTTTCTTAACTTTTTCATTTTTAAAAAATTTATTTCTTTTTTGTTTGTTTTTCTATTATCTTTTTTATTTTCTTTTTTTTTTAATTTTCCTATTTTAAAGTAAATTATTCTCAACTTTCTTATTTTGTCATTTATAATAATGTTTTTAATAATTTTGTTTAATTTAATCGTTTTTCATAATTTTTTAGATTTTTTAAAAGATTTTCATTTTTTTAATTGTTTATTGAATGTTCTCAATCTTTTTTAATTATTCAGTATTTTTCAATTTTAATGTAATTTCTTTATTTTTTCGTTTTTATTTTTTTTTTTCATAGTATTTCTGATATTTTAAAATTTTTGAATAATTTTTGCCATTTTAATTAATTTTGTTTTGTTTATATAGTTATTTTTTAAGCTACTCTGAATATTATAATTATTTGTTTATGTTAAGTTATTTTTAAATTTATTCATTCTTAATCTTTTTTATTTTTATTTCATAGCAGTTCTTTATTTTCATATAATCTCATTTTTAAGTATTTTTTTAAAAAACTTTAAGTACGTGATCACAAACATAACCTAAAATTTTTTACTTCTTAGGTCCCTTCATTCCCACTTTTAGTTTTTTTGTAAATTTTCCAATATTTTAAAATTTTTCAATAATTTTTTTGATTTTTATTTGTTGTTAAAAAATAAAGTTTATATTGCGTATTAAATTCGCATTTTCTCTATACTTCTAAAATTTCTTCTTGAAAAAAAATTCAAAGTTATTTTTTTTTTTGTTCCTGACGTAATAATGTCTTCTTTTTAACTCTGGAAAAATTGTTTAAATTTAAAAATCATTAATGTTATGTTTGTTTATTAAGAAAAGAAATGCAGTAAACAAAACAATTGTTTCTAATGTTGGTAAATAAACGTTCAATGCAATGACATTGTTTTCTATTTTCTACTTATATTAACTCTATAAACATTAATAATTTAACCATTTTAGATACGACAATGATTCTTGATTGACTTAAAAGCAGCCAAGACGATATATAGTTAATATCTGCAAGTATTAAAGCCGGTGAGAAAGTTCTTTTAATTTCGTTCAATTGCAAACAATTGTTTCTAATTAAATGACATTCGAATATTTATTGGCAAGATTAGTAGAAATTTTTTTTTCTCATTGATCGCATTAATTTTATCGTATCTTAATTAACATTAGGAATAAATCTCCAATAGTTAAGAGTTAATATCATGTATTATAAAAATTCAGAATAATGATACTTTAAATACGAAATTTTAATTTTAATAAAATATCAATTTTTATTTAATATTTGTATTTTTGTTGCAGATTATAGGCATGGTGTCAAAATGGACGCTTGCAATCTTTGGATTTCTTTTTCAAGTCTCAGCCATAGAAAAGAGCACATTGAAGTCGACAGTTGAATGGAGTGTTTTAGAATATGAAGATGCTTGTCTTAAAGTTGCCAATTCCACTTGGAAATTTCTCAGAAATCCTACAAATCAATCTCTTCAAACTTGGGTAAAATTATGTTCTTTATTTAATAGAAGAGACAGATTTTTTTAATTTTAAGAAAAATAACTAGAAAATGAAAAAAATACTAAAAGTTAAAAATGGCGTTTAGAAATTATGAATGTTAAGTTTATAGAGTAAAAAAATAATTTTAAAAAAGAGCATCTAAAAAACGATAAGAAAATTACTAGAAAATTTAAAAGCAACAGAAAGAACTGAAAAATATGAAACATTTACTAGAAAGTAAAAAAAAATTATGAAACTTGACACAAGTTATTGAAGGAGGCAAAAAATTATTATAGAATAGAAATTTTAATTAAAATTTTGGCACAAAAATTGCTAGAAAATTAAAAAAGAAAACAATTACTAGAAAAAGAAAAAATTACTCGAAAATTTAATAAACAACCGGAAAATATAGGAAATAACAAAAAAAAAAAGAAAAATTGATTAGAAAGTAAAAGAAGAAACTAAAAGTTTCTGAAAAAAGTCGTTTTTCAGATAAAAAATAAAAATATTTTGGAAATCAATCTCACCAAATTTGAAAGATTCAGTTGAATTTTTTCCAGAAAAAATTAGCTTAAGCTAAAATTTGTTGTCAAATAATAATTATTTTACATTTTGTGCTTTTTATTTAAATCTAGTTAAAATCTATAGTTTTAATTTTATTTTGACAAAAAAAAGTTCATTTTTCAATTTCAAACATTTTTTACAATTATATTTGTTGAATTTTGTTAAATATTATTTTGTTCAAAAGTTCTTAAAAAAATAAAAAATAAATTTTATGTAGTTTTTAAACAAAATATTGTTTTACAAAAACTAATAAATAAAATTGTAAAAAACATTTAAACGAATAAATTAAACTATTATTTGTCAAAATTGGATGAAATTTACAGATTTTAACTTAATTCAAAGAAAACAAATAAATTGTAAAATCATTATTTGACAACAAATTTTAGCTCAACCTAATTTTTTCTGAAAAATGTACAACTGAATCTTTCAAAATTTGCTGAAATTGATTTCAAAAATATTTTTATTTAGGGTGAAAAATATTTATTTTTTAAATAATTTTGAAGCAATTATTTCATCTCCTATTTCTTATTTTAAAACAGCCAAGAAAAATAGTTAATTTAAAAAATTTGTGTGATGAATTTAA
This sequence comes from Ganaspis brasiliensis, assembly GCA_037103525.1. NCBI lineage: Eukaryota > Metazoa > Arthropoda > Insecta > Hymenoptera > Figitidae > Ganaspis > Ganaspis brasiliensis. The sequence continues at coordinate 4,001,397 of JAZKLR010000211.1, forward strand.
GATTTTATTATTTTTTATTAGTAAAGAAAGAAGATTAAAACAATTTTGTTTAATTTCAGGAATCGGCACAATTGGAGTATGACTTTTTAAAGCAAAATGAAAGAAATATGACAAATTCATCGTTTGATGAAGAAAGTGAAGATATTTTAACTCAACGTATCAGGTTATTATTACAAAAACCAGGCGATGCCATGCTAGATGCCGAAAATTTGAAAAATGTGGGTATTTTATTAAACACTGATTTGGTGCAATTTATTGAAAATTAAAATAAAGGGCTCTCTTTTCAGCTCAATCATTTTATTGGTACTGTCGAATTAATGAAAAATCAACCGGAAAATTCAAGAAAATTGTCTCAAGGCGGTTAGTTTCAATTGAATTATTTATTTTTAAGATTTTTAGATAATTTTACTTAAAGTACACTGAAGCTTCACTTATTTTAACCCGGTCTACGCAAATCCATTACAAAAGTCACACTTATTTTAACTTTGGCTGATCCAATTCGGATAATTGGTCGACAAATTAAAATAAGTGAGACTTCAAATAAGTGAGACTTTCAATAAGTGAAGTTGCAGTGTACTTCATTACTAAAATAGTTAAGGAGGAATCGAAAACATACTCGAGAAGAGGTTATGTTTACTATAATTTTTTTTGGCACAAAAAGTGGCAAATTTAATTTAAAACAAAATTGAACCATTAAAACTCATAATTGAATAAAAATTCAATGTTTTTTAAGTTCAGAAACATAAAATATAATATAGTAAAAATAATAATAATAGTAAATAATTTCTTATTAATATTTCAGGAGTGGAAAATTTATTATCACGCAGCGGAGGAGAGAGAGAAAAATTAGGTGTCTGGTCTAGTTGGCACAATCATTTGGCACCTTTGCAAAAAAACTTTTCTAAAATTCTGTCTCTTGTCAACGAAGCTGCTAAACTAAATGGTCCGTAAATATATATTTTTTAACTATAATTAATTTTTTAATTAAATTTAAACCTGTAATTTATCCAAATTATTTATCTATTCAAAATTTATTATATTCAAATTTCAATTAATTTTCATTCAAATCAGTGGAAATATTGATTGAAATTAAAATTATTTTAACACTAGCAAAATAAAACGCGCGCCAGCGCGCGATTAGTTTTTCATACCTTTTAGAAATTATAAAATACAATAAAAAATATAACAAATCGGTAAATAATATTTATCTAATACGAAGAAATAAATATTTTAAATATTTAATATTTAAAAATCAATTAATATAAATAAAATAAATATTTATTTAGGACAAAATGTATAATATATTTTAGAATTAAAAAAAATTGCAAAAAATAATTGAAATTAAACAAAATAATTGCAAATTTTGCAAATTAATTGAAAAAAAAATGAAAACAATTAAAAATTGGGGAATTAAACAATTGGAGAATTTAAACAATCATAAAAATGTTTTAAACATAAAGAAAATAATTTAAATTTGAGAAAAATACTTGAGAATCTTAAAAGTAAATTAAAACAAAATTAAATAATGAAAAATTAGAGAAAATAATTGAAAATTGAAAAAACATGGTTAAAAATTGAAATAAATAAATTAAAACTAAAAGAAATAATTAAAACTTAGGAAAATAATTAAACAAATTACATAAAATATTTTAAATAAAGAAAAGTTAAGCAAAATTTGAGAAAAATACTTAAAACTTTCAGACGTTCATTGAAATAAAAGAAAATAATTAAAAATTAGAGAAAATAAATGAAAAAAGATAAACATAATTTAAAATTGAACAGAACAAATTTTAATTAAAGAGAAATAAGTAAAAACTTTTTGGCAATTATGAAAAAGAACGAGAAAAAGAACGAAAGTAATTGAAAATTGAAGAAAATAATAAAAATAATGAAATAATTGAAAAGTCAGATAAATAGTTAAAAATATTTTTAATTATGAAACAAATGTAAAGAATTGAAATTTGAAGGAAATAAATTTTGGAAAATAATAGAAAAATGTTTTTAAATTTTATAACTTGCCGAAAATAATTAAAAAATGATTCATTTAAATTATTTAAATAAATAAAAAAAAATAATTGATATTTGAAAAAAAATACATGAAGATCTTAGAATTCAATGAAAAAAAAAAGAAAATAACTAAAAATTGCAGAAAAGAATTGAAGAACTAAGCTAAAAATAATTGAAATTTACGATAATTAATAAAATTTTTTGGAAATTATGAAAACAAAGAAAAATAATTAAAAATTAAGGAAAACAATTGAAATTTTAGAAAAATTCTTAAAAATTTTATAAAAAGAGAATAACTAAAAATTGGAGAAAAGACTGGAATAATGCTAAAAATAATTGAAATTTACGATAATTAATAAAATTTTTTGGAAATTATAAAAACAAAAAAAATAATTAAAAATTAAAGAAAACAATTGAAATTTTAGAAAAATTCTTAAAAATCTTAAAAAATAATTTTAGAAAATGAGAATAACTAAAAATTGGAAAAATGACTGGAAGAATGCTAAAAATAATTGAAATTTACGATAATTAGTAAATTTTTTTAAAAATGATGAAAACAAAGAAAAATAATTAAAAATTGAAGAAAACAATAGAAATTTGAGAAAAATACTTAAAAAATTTTAGAAATTTATTTTATAAAATGAGGAAAACTAAATATTGGAGAAAAGTCTGGAAGAAAGCTAAAAATAATTGAAATTTATGATAATTAATAAAAAAAAAATGGAAATTCTGATAACAAATGAAAATAATTAGAAATTGAAGAAAATATTTGAATTTTCAGAAAAATACTTAAAAATCTTAGAAAATGAGTATAATAATTAAAAATCGAAAAAAAATAATTGAATAATGTTAAAATTAATTAAACATTGACAAAAATAATTGAAATATGCTGAAAATAATTTAAGATGGAGAAAGAAAATTGAATTATGATGAAAATAATTTAAATAATATAAAAACTTGAAAACATTCGATAATATTTGAGAGAAATAACTGAAAAATAGAATATATGTTTAAAAAATACAAAAATTACAAAATTACTTAAAAAATTTTAATTAAAGAGAATAATTAAAAAATCGCAGAAATAATCGAAAATTGATTAAAATAATTGCAATATCGGATAAATAATTGAAAATTTTAAAAGTAATGCCAAAATAATGAATATAATTATAAATTGATGAAAATCGAGAAAAATTGCAGAATTTATTTTTAAGCAAAAGACAATAATCTAAATTTGAGATAACTGAAAATTTAGGAAATTAATTGCTTGTGTTTATGTGTATTTTAAACTTCTTCAAAAACCATAATAAATTTTTAAAGCATTTTTCGAAACTGTTTTTTTACACAAATGACAATTAAAAACCAGTAAAACACGACACTAACGAAAAAGGTTACCTTATTCTTTCAGTTCAAATTTCAAAATATTTCTTGATAAAGAGAGTCAAAATCAATGAAATATAACAGGGAGTAAGACTAACTTCACTTCAGTTTTTAAAACATAAACAGAAAAAGATGAATAAATATTAATACTAACTAACTTCACTTCAGACTTTAAAACGTGGACAGAAAAAATGAATAAATATAAAAAGTAACTAACTTCAGGAGTTTACGGAGATTATTATTATTTAATTGATTTAATTTAATTTACTCTAATTCTAATAAATCTTCAATTTATCAAAATTGTCATTTATCCAAATTTGTTTAATTTCCTATTCATTCGGATTTTAATTAATCTCAAATTCAATCGATTAAAACTTAAAATTATGGAAATTTTAAATAAATATTATTCTATATCCGAATTTCAATTTATTCAAATTTTAGCTTGATTCAAAATTCAAAATATCCAATTTTAAATTACTCTACATTTTAATTGATGAAAATGTCAATTTTTGATTTTTATTATTTTCTAAAATTGTTGATAGAAAAATAATTTTCTATAAAAGAAAAATGGTAAATTTTTTTGAAATCCAACTTTTAATTAAACAAAATGTTAAAAAAATTGTATTCTACCAAAAGGCATTTAAAGTTTAAATATTGATTTCTTAATTAAATAAACGAAAATATATAATATTTCTGTATATTAATTCTTATACTATTAATAAATCAATGAAATTATAATTTCAGGAGAAGAGGATGCACGAACTTATTGGGAAATGTTATCGGAATATCCAGATGGTTATGAAAATTTAAAATCCCAATGGGAAGAAATTTCCAATTTACATAAAATGCTCCTGACTTTGGTATCGGATCGTTTATCTACAAAGTACAAAATACCTTTAAATAAAACACTTCCGGCACATTTATTAGGTAATTTTTTAACTTTTTGAAATAATTTATTATATTTTTTTCTTTTTCTTTAATCTCTGCCTAGAAATATCAGGAAATTTTGTTTAATTTCTGCAATTTTTCGTACAATTTACGTTTGAAAACCATCTAGAAATTATTTTTTCTATTGTCTACAAAATAACTCAACTTCAAAATTCCTTATTTCTTATTCATTCAATTTTAAAATGTTCCTTTTCTTTAATTTACAAAAAAGTAGTCTAAAATACCTAAAATATTGTATTTTCTCTCTTTTATTTAAATTCAATTTTTAATTCATTTTAATAATTTCAACTCAAAAATTCCCAAACGTCAATTGATCCAAATTTCAGTATTTATTTTTTTCATTTATTCGTTTAAAATTTTGAATATCACTTTAAGGAGGTTTTCTCCATTGACATAACCTCAAACGAAAAAATGTCTTTTTACAAATAATAATTGTCAAATAATAAATAAAAAAATAATAATAAAAATAAATATATATTTTTTTTATTATTATTATCTATTATTAGTAATTATTATTCTTAAATGTTCTCATATTTTCTTACTTTTTCCGACATTTTCTGTTTTAAAATCTCTTTTATTTTTTGAAGATTTCTGTCCTTTTTTTTAATTTCCATCTTATGTTTCCTTTATTCCCTTGATAGTTTTTAAAAAAATTGTTTCACTTTTTTGGCTAATTCTTTCGATGTTACGTGCCTTTTCATTTTTTCTTTTATTTTATAGACTCTCTCATTAAAAAAAATTTTTAAATTATATAGTAACTTTTTTGTAACCTATATTATTTTTTCAACTCTAGAAAATAATGTTAAAAGACATGAAAACTGTGAAAATATCCAGAAATTTTTTGTTCAGAATGATTTTATAACTTATTTATTTTTCTTTTTTTTTTCATATTTTTTTTAAATGGTACTTAAAATTTATTAATATAAAGCACAATATTGCTGAAAGAAAAGAATAAGAAATTATTTTGAAAGTAATAAAATAAACCAAAAAATTGTAATTAAAAAAAAATGTTTCAAGGTTCATTGCAAGGCCATGATTGGACAAATCTCGTAACTGATGTCATTCCTCACACTGATCAGATTTTCAAAATTAAGGAAAATATGTGGCAAAAAGTACGTTTCTGCATTTACTACTTTATTGTTTAATATAATAACGGAATTAATTAATATTTTGAAAAATAAATTGATTGATTATCAAGTGAATTAATGAATTTTTAGCTATTAATTAAATTCTAAATTCCAAGAAATAAACTATAGATTAATAATTTAATGGATTTAATTATTAATTGTTTTGCTGAGCCTAATTTCAATGAATATTTTATTATTTGCAGAATTTATTGGGCCAAACTTTGTACAAAATAGCTTCAGAAATGGGTGGAATAATATTAAAAACGTCGCCAGATGCCAGTTTTTGGGAAAGCAGTGAATTCAATAAAACTTGTCCGACAAAAATTGTCAATTTTTGCCGAGACGGAAAAATGAGGTAAATGAATTTTATTTTTTTAAAGTCAGACAATTTTTTCTTATTCATTATTTTCATTGAATTTTTTTATTATTTTCAGAGTTTTTTCTTGTTACGAAGCGTCTCTTTCAAATTATATAACTGCTCATAAAAACTTGGGCAGAGTACTTTTTAATCAATTGGCATCGAGATCGTCAAATCCTATTTTTCAAATATCTAATCGATATTCTGGTATGAATAAAGAACACAAAAATTAGCTAAATTTTTTTTATAAAAATTCACATTTCTGTTAAAATTGAATTAACTTTTTTTTTTGACAATTAATTTCTCATTTTTTTCGAATTATTATTATATTGTTGACAATAAAATTATCCTAATAGAAAATTAATTTGACGTACAATCACTTTAAGCTATAGAAATTGTAATCAACAATTTTTAATCAGTTTTAGAGGAAAGTTTTGCTGAATATTTTGGCCTGATGGCTATGAGTCCCTATTGGCTGCAAACAATTGGATTAATAAAAAAAGAAAATTGGAAATCAGATGAAAATTTAGAGGAGGAATTTAAAATGATATCAATGATGATAACTGCTTTGGATATTTTGCCGCGATTGGCATATTACGTCTCAGTTGATATTTGGAGATTGGAAATTTTTGAGAAAAAAATCACCGATCCTCGAGAATTGGCACAATCTTGGTGGAAACACAGGTATTTTTTTATACTTTTTTCTCTCTTTTTAAGATCATCCATCTTGTTCAACTCAAAACATGAACAATTCGTTTTACTTGCACAATTATTATTTAGACAAAAAATCTATTTTGGACAAACTTAGAAAAATTAATGCCAATAAGAGCGCTGGCCCAGATGATAATTTTTATTTAAAATTTTATAAAATAATCAGTTCTTATCAAGATTTTTTTCGATTTTCCAGCAGACATTGATCGTCTTCATTCTTGGTCTATTTCTAATAATCTTTTGCTGAACACTAGTAAATTTTCAGTAATAATACCTCAACCTAACGATCAATTTTTTAGGAAAAAAATTTATTAATTCATTTCCCGAAAATTACTCCAAAGAATTCTTGGGAACATCCCCAAGATTTCCTAAGAATTATTGAAAATTATTATTATTATTATTTATCACTTTCAACATTTCAATTATTTTCTTCAATTTCCACTTATTTACCTCAAATTTTAATTATTTTTTTAAATTTCAAATTATTTCTATTATTTTGCAATTTTTTTCTCAAATTTTAAATTATATTCAATATGTTTTTTCCTTAATATTACAATTATTTATCTCAAATTTGAATAATTTTTATCAATGCTCAATTTTTAAAATTATTTTTCTATTATTTTTTTTATTTTTCAAATATTTTTCACAAATTTCAATTATTTTTCAATAATTTTTCCCTCAAATTTTTCAATTAGGTATCTCAAATTTCAATAATGTTTAAAATTATTTTTGTATTGTTTTTTTGATTTTTCAATTATTTTCCACAAATTCCAATTATATTTTATTATTTTAAGTTATTTTCCTAAATTTTCAATTATTTCTCTCATATTTCAATTACCTACTTTCTTCAATTTCAAAATAATTTGTTGATTTTATCACTTTCAAAATTTTAATTATTTACTTCAAATTTTAATTATTTTATTCAATTTTTAAATATTTCCATTATTTTGCAATTGTTTTCTCAAATTTTAAATATAATTAATATTTTATTCCCTTAATTTTACAATTATTTATCTCAAATTTTAATGATTTTTATCAATGTTCCATTTTTGAAATTATTTTTCTGTTATTTTTTTCATTTTTAACTTATGTTCAATAAATTTCAATTATTTTTAAATAATTTTTCAATATTTTTGTCCTAAATTTTTCAATTATTTATCTCAAATTACAATAATTTCTATAATTATTTTTCTATTTTTTTTAAATTTAAATTATTTTCACAAATTTCAATTATTTTTCAAAATTTTTTCCCTAAATATTTCAATTATTTAGGCTCGAATTTCAATAATGTTTAAGATTACTTTTCTATTATTTTTTTAAATTTTCAATTATTTTCCACAAATTTCAGTTATATTTTATTATTTTCAGTTATTTTCCTAAATTTTCAATTATTTCTCTCATATTTCAATTACTTTCTTCAATTTCAAATTAATTTGGTGATTTTATCACTTTCAAAATTTTAATTATTTACTTCAAATTTTAATTATTTTTTCAATTTTTAAATACTTTCATTATTTTGCAATTGTTTTCTAAAATTTTAAATTATATTCGATATTTTTTCCCTTAATTTTACAATTATTTATCTTAAATTTCAATAATTTTTATCAATGTTGCATTTTTTAAATTATTTTCATTAATTTGCAATTCTTTTCTCCAATTTGTAAGAATTTTCAATATTTTTTAGTCAATTACCTTAAATTACAATTACTTATCTCATATTTCAATAATTTTTATAAATTTTTAATTTTTTATATTATTTACAAATTATTTTCTTATAATTTAAATATATTTTGTAATTTTATAAATACATTTTCCGAAATTTTAATTATTTCTTAGACTTCCAATTACTTTTACTATTTTAAAATTATTTTCTCCAATTTTTACAAATTTTTAATTATTTTCTTCTATTTTTAATTATTATTATTTTACCTACTATTTTTATCCACTTTTAATCAATTCTTTAAATTTCAAATATTTTCTACAATTTTTAATTGCTTTTATCATTTTTCAATTATATTTTTTAAAATTTCTATTATTTTTTCAACTTTTTATTAATTTCCTAAATTTTAAATTATTTCTCTCATATTTTAATTACTTTCTTCAATTTCAAATTAATTTGGTGATTTTATCACTTTCAAAATTTCAATTATTTTCTTTAATTTTCAATTATTTACTTCAGATTTTTAAATATTTTCATTAATTTGCAATTGTTTTTTCAAATTTTAAATTATTTTTTAGTGAATTTTATAAATACCCAATTATTTATCGCAAATTTCAGTTAACTCTTTAAATATCAATTATATTCTTCAATTTAAATTTTTTTTTATCATTTTTTAATTATTTGCTTTAATTTTAATTATTTTTTTTTTATTTTGCGTTATCATATAGGAAGTATTATCACGTATTTTTCTTAAATTTCAATTATTTTCTTCAAATTTTAATTATTCACCTGAAATTCCAATTAAGTTATTCAATTTTCAAATATTTTTATTATTTTGCAATTGTTTTCGGCAATTTTTAATTATTTTTTATTATTTTTCTAAATTTCCAATTGTTTATCAATAATTTTAATTAATTCTTTAAATATCAATTACTTTCTTTAATTTTTCATTGTTTTTACAATTTTCCAATTATTTTCTTCAATTTTAAATTATTTATCTTAAATTTAAATTATATTTATTTTCATTATTTTACAATCATTTTGTCCAAATTTTAAAGATTTTAATTCTTTTTCAATTAATTTTCTAAATTTTCTAAATATTTATGTTAAATTTTACTTATTTACTTTAATTTTCTATTGCCCTCATCATTTTTCAATTATGTTTTTTTAATTTTAAATATATTTTATACTTTCATCACTTATTGTTCTCAAAGTGTAATTATTTTATTTAGTTTTGAATGATTATTATAATTTTTTATCATTTTCTCCAATTTTTGTTTTCAATTACTTTGATAGATTTTACTTTCTCCCAGAAGAAGCTTTGTGATCGTTAAAATTTTCAATTTTCCAAAAATTTTAGTCCAAATTATATGAACGACCCCTAATAGGTTTTATGTGGGAAGGGGGTTTCTTATTTTGTTACGTCACACTTACTAAATATAAACAATTTAACATTTTTATTATTTAAATTAAAAATGCAATATTTACTTTATACTTACACCAAATTTAATTAAAATCCATTCCTTTTGTCACAAGATATTAATTTTTCAATTTAGGACTGTCAAAAACTTTAATTACTCATAATTAAGGGAATTTTTTTTCGAAAAACCATTTGAACCATTTAATAAATTCATAAAGACGTTTTCATTTTTCATATTGTCAATTGTATATCATGAGCTCAATAAGTCATTCAAATTTTATTATTTAACATTATTTAACAACTAGCAACATTAACGCGCGCCCAAGCGCGCGACAAACTTTCCATTGTTGTTGGTCATTTAAAACTATAAATTTTTGCAAGTACAAATAATGGAAATTACGAAATTAAAGAATATATCTGAAAAATGACGAAAATAATTGACAGCTGAAAAAAAATTCAAAAAATAACTAAATAATTACACAATTGAAATGAATAGTTTAAAAAATTAAAAAATGAATATTAAATTTAAACAATAAAGTTGAAAAATTATAGGAATAAATGTTCGAAATAATTGCAAATTGAACAACTGGATTGGAAATCAAAAAAATTATTGAAATTGAAAAAAAATAATAAAAAGTCGAGGAAATAAATTGAAAATTTAAGAATTAAATTAAAATTTGAAAAAAATAATTGCAAATTGGAAAATAAAGAAAATTGAAGGAATGTGTTGTTGAAAATAATTGCACAATGAACAACTGGATTAAAAATCGAAAAAAATAATTAAAAATTAAAGAAAGCAATTAAAAATTGAATAACTCAAATTAAATTTGTGGAATATACTTGAAAATTGAAGAATGGAATTAACAATTAAAGAAAATAATTGAATAATTAAATTTAAAATTAAAGAATTTTAATGATAATCAAAATAATAATAGAAAATAGGCGATAATAATAATAATAATAACAATTGAATTGAAATTTTAAAACAATGTTGATGAGTGAAAAAAGTAATTGAAAAAATCCAAGAATTATTGAATATTGAGGAATTAATGGAAAATCGATAAAATTAATTAAAAATTAAAGAAAATATTTGAGAATTAAAGAAAATAATTAAAAATTGAAGAAATAAATTGAAAATTAAAGAATTAAATGAAAATATCAGGAAAATAATTGATTATTAAAAAATAAAATTACAATATGACGAAAATAATTAACTATAAAAAAATAATAAACAATTGAAAAAAAACCGAAGAATGGTGAGAATAATCAGGATTAGAAAATGTTTTTTATTAAATTAATGAATAATCTTAAAATTGGAGGAGAATAATGAATTGTAAATTAAAAACTGATGAAAATTATAAATAAAATTGTAGAAAATAAATGAAAATTGAAGAATTGTATTGAAATTTCAATATATAATAATTGAAAGAAAATTTACAAAATGACTAAAATAATTAAATATTAAAGACAATAATTTAGAAATGAGGTAAATAATTGGCAATCGAAAGAAAAAATTTAAATCTGTCGAAAATGATCGATAACAGAACAAAATATCTAAAGAAATTAAAGAATAATTATACAAATTAAAATAAAATTACAATATGACGAAAATAATTAACTATTAAAAAAAATAATAAACAATTCAAAAAAACCTAAGATAGGTGAGAATAATCGGGATTAGATTTTTTTTTAATTTAATGAATAATCATAAAATTGAAGGAGAATAATAGATTGTCAATTAAAAACTGATAGAAATTATGGATAAAATTGTAGAAAATAAATGAAAATTGAAGAATTGTATTGAAATTTCAATATAATAATTGATAATTGAAAGAAAATTTACAAAATGACTAAAATAATTAAATATTAAAGACAATAATTTAGAAATGAGATAAATAATTGGCAATCGAAAAAAAAAATTTAATCTGTCGAGAATGATCGACAACAGAACAAAGTATCTAAAAAAATTAAAGAATAATTATAAAATTTAAAGAGAATAATTGTATATTGAAAACTGTTAAAAATAATAGCAACATAAACATTGAAAAACATTGAATTGTTTCTGGTCATATACAACTATAAATTTTTGCAAGTACAAATAAGATAATTAATTTATTGAAAATTGTTATTCAAATAAACTTAATATTCTAGATAAATATAACTTTTATTCTATGCAAATTACAATCGCTGCCGACTCCAAGAAATAAACAAATAAGTGAAAGTAAATAAACAATGTTTCAAAAGAGCACGAATTTTCCAATTTTATATTTAGAAAAGAAAAAATAATAAGAAAAATAAATAAAAAGAGAAAATAGCGTAGATAGATACATTACAAAAAGTTGGAATATTTTTGTTGAAAGAATAGTTTTTTGAACAAAATGTATTCAAACTTCTATAATTTATAATAACTTCAATCGTTCTAAATTTCTATTGAGGATTATTTATTTTCTTCAAAAGTTCTAACAATTCAAGTTTTAATTTTTCCAAATTTAAAATAGATCCAAACTTAAAACAGTTTCAACGAAATGTTGACTTATATTTATTTAAACTTCAATTAATTCAAATTTTCATTTGTTAAAGTCTTAAGACTTATATTTAAGTTTTTTTTTAAATTCCTTTAAATTTCAATTATTAAAAATTTTAATTAATACAAATTTGAACTGTTATTTATTTTCAAAATCTAATAATGCATATTTAAATTATTTTTAACATTAACCATTATATAAAAACTTCTAATTATACAAAAAAATTTCATTGTATATTTAAAGCTTTAATCAGTCAAAATTTTGAACATAATAATTTGACTATAATTTAGACTATAATTTGAATCAATGAAAATTGGGTCTAATGGAATTTGAAATTAAGTGAAATTTACATTTATAAAAAAAACTTGAAATTGTGGAAAATTAAAATGTTTAGTTATTAATAATCAGAATAATAAAAACGCAAGGATTGATTAAAATTTAGATAATTTAAACTCTAATAACCAATAAAAATTTAGTGAATTCAAACTTCAATAAATTAAAACTTAAATATATATTGATTCTTAATTACTAATTTAGATTTTCATTAAAAATAATTATTTCAAAATGTAATGATCTCAATTTCCAATGATCTAAATATCAATTAATTTAATCACAAGAACATTTCAAGTTAATTTATATTGATAGAATTAAATTTTAATTTACTAAAGATTTTAGTGTATGGAAATTTTAGTTTAATATTTTAGGGTAAACTATATTTTAATCGATTTATTTTCTGTCAATGCAGTTAAATTAATTCTTATGAAAGTAGACTCTAATTTTAATTTAAAGATACATTTTTTCAAACGTAACTGATTTAAAGCAAAAAAATATCTAAGTGACAAACTTCAGGTGCGGACAGACAGGAATGAATGAATGAATGAATGAATCTTGCGGATTATTATTATAGATGATTAATTTTGAAAAAAATTAAAATCTTTTAATAAAGAAATTATCATTTTTTTCCAGATTAGAATACGAAGGAATAACAACGGAATCTCAAGAAATTCCAACATTCTTGAATGACGAAATGATCACTAGCAATAAACCTTATCTCTCGTAAGTGCTTTTTTAAACAAAATACAAAAAAAAAAAATTATTTTCCTTTCAACAGTTTTTTTTTCACAGAAAATGTTTTTTTCTCTTTTTACAGAAAATTTGCTGGAACTCTTCTCGCATTTCAATTTTACAATCAATTCCATTCTGGTCTAGAATTAAAATTTAGTCCAATTGGCGCCAATCACATTCTTGCGTAAGTTTTATCATTTTTCAACAAAATAATTTTTTTTATTGATTTACTTTTTATACTCTCAATTTTATTTAATTATAAAACCTGTGTGTACATTTCGTTTATTTTTCTTCTAAAATTTTGTTTCTATTTTTTAGAAAAATCGCCGTAAACTCTAGTCAAGAAAATTGGTTGGAATTGGTGAATAAAATTACGGAAAATGAAATTGACGAGATTAGTTTTTATCCCTTGTCGTCTTTCTTCTCATTTTTGGAAACCGAGACGGAAAAACTCGATTTTCAAATTCCTGTCGAGAGACAAAATGAATTTGAAAAACAGGAGATGATTTATCGTGAGAAGGCTCTCATTCCAACAACAACAACAACAACTTCGACGACAACGACCACAACTACAACTAAAAAACCAATTACCAAAAAAGGAAAAAAATCAGTGTCAGTAGAAATTTCAACAACGACAAAAGGTCCTCCCACAGAGGCAATGATAACAAAAAATCTTAATTTAGAAATTTCTGAAACGGAGAGTAAAGAGGAAGATATACCAAAGCCAACAAATAAGGCAGTTTATGCAGTAGGCGCTGTTCTTGTGGCGACGATATTAGTTTGCATTATTGCCATTTTTGGCAGAAGAAGATGCACCAAAGCGCCAAAGAATAGGAGATACGTTTAACGTAAAACTAATCCTTTTCGGAGAATTATTTATTTTCATCGTTTAATTACTTGTTCGTCCAAAAAAGTACATTTTTATTGTCACTTCCGCTTCTTTTTTAGAATGGGGGAAAAAAATTGTTAATTTTTTAAAAGAGGGAATTTTATTTTGAAAAACTTTAATTCTGCTACTTTTTTAAATTTTTCTAAAATTTTAATACAGTTTTTAATATTTTTTTAAACTTATTACTGATAGAATTATTATTTGTCGAAAAAAATTACTTTTATTTCTGGATTTTTTCATATTTTTCGTTTACAAAATTGAAGCAGGTTTAAACTCTATAAAGATGTATTTTTATCCAGCTAATTAATAATATAATCAAACCGAGGGTTTTGAAAGAAATTCAAGTTCCGAGAGAGCCAAATGTTGTATTTTTTAAGAAATGCGTTTTAAAATAAGTCGCACGAAAAAATGGACAATTCAAGAAAGCGTTCAATTTCAAAGAGTTTGTCCATTTTTTTTTCTTAATTTCGATAAACATTCCCTTATTTTAGAAAATTAGAAGTCTCAGGATTTTTTTCTGCTGAAGTGAAATAATCAAAATTCTAGAAATCGATTAAATGAATTTAAATACTTGTTGGATAAAATATGGAAATAAAGAAGAATAGGTAAATATAAAATATAGAGATAGAAAAAAGTGTATAGAAATGAAAAGAAAAAAAATCCTGAGACCGTAAGTTTTAATAAGTCGGTGATTGATCACCCTCTGAATTATTTATTTTAAAAAGTGGCCAATGACAAAAGCAGTATTGTCTTAAAGACGTCAAGTTCTTACTTAAAAACGACAATGCCAAATTTTGTCAATTTTCTAAAGAGTCAAGACTTTAGGATTTCATATATATATATATAAATATATTATATATTTTACAAATAATTTATGGTGTCTAGCGCACAAAAATAAAACTAGCCTTTATAATTGTAATTAAATTAGTTTCGAGACTTAATTAAGTTGTTTTTAGAAAAAAAAAAAAATTATTATAGCTTTGTCAGTCGAATCCCTAAGGTGCCCAAATTTCCCTAAATACGAGCAATTAAGAAAAAAGATAAAAATGGCAAAGCTACTTTTGATACAAAGTTTATATAAATATAAACAAGTTTTTTAAATACATTTGCTTCCAAATAAAGTAGATTTTTGATGATACTTTTGTGAGAAAAACGAATTCAAGTGGACGATTTTCGAGATACGGCTTTTAAAAAAGCCATAATTTTGTAAATAGATAATTAGCTTTTAGAACAGATTCAGGTCGTCTTTGTAAGTAGAGTTAGTGTCGTAATCTTATTTCTTTCCAGTGTTGTATTTGTCAGTGCGAATTTTGTGCATGGGATATTTGGCGTTTGATTGTGCATTCTATACATTTGTAAGATTTATATTTTTTATAAAATTATTTATTATATACCTCAAGTGAGAACAATATATTTGTGAAGTGGTACCAAAATTGATTTTATTTTTTATCTTAAATCCCTATATATATTATTAATTCCGATCTGACGTTTTTTGGAAAGACAAACTTTTCAATTCTGAATCTTCAATCAACAAAGTTTATTTATATACAACTTTTAATTTGGTTCAAAAGAATAAATATGTTAAGGAGGTTCTCTCCATTTACATAACCTCAAAATAGAAAATCGTTTCTCACCCCAAATAAAAATATTATTCAAATTAATTTCACCAAATTTTGAAAGATTCAGTTGTTAAAATCAAAATTCGAAAAATGGCTACATAATTACACAATTATTGAAAAGAATAGTTTAAAAAAATAAACAATAAATATATCAAATTTGAACAAAATAGTTGAAAAATTATAGGAATAACAGTTGCAAATTAAACAACTGGATTGAAAATAGAAAACAAATAATAATTGAAATTGAAGAAAGTAATAAAAAATTGAGGAAATAAAAAGAAAATTTGAAAAAACTAATTGATAATTGAAAAAAAATTACAAAATGACGAAAATAATTGACAATTGAAAACAAAATTTAAAAAATGGCTAGATTAATACACAACCGAATAAAATAATTTAAAAAATCAAAGAATAATTATAATACTTTTAGATAATAATTCAAAATTGAAAAAATTGTAGGAAAAACTTGAAAACTGCGGAAAATAATTAATAATTGAAGGAAATAGTTGAAAAATGACGAGAATAATTGAAAAATTACGAAAATTACTGTCAATTGAAAACAAAATTTAAAAAATGACTAGTTTAATAGACAACTGAAAAAAATAATTGTAAAAATTAAACAAGAAATATTAAATTTGAAGAAAATCATTGCAAATTTAAAAATTAAGAAAATTATAGGAATAATTTTTGGAAATAATTGCGAATTTAACAACTGTATTGAAAATCGAAAAAAATAATTGAAAATTGAAGAAAATAATTATAAATTGAAGAAAGCAATAAGAAAGTGTAGAATTTAATTAAAATATATGGAATATACTTAAGAATGGAAAAAAAATGAATTAAAAAAAGCAGAGAATTAATTAATATAGAAGAAAACAATTGAAAACTGAAGATTGGAAATAAAAATTGAATAGAATTAAAAATTAAAGAAAATAATTGTACAGTAGTATTTAAAATTAAAGAAACTTAATTAGAATCGAAAAACTAATAGAAAAAAGCGATATTTTTTTAATATATTAAAGAAAATAATTTAAATTTTAAAATTGAAATTTGTAGATAATATAACTGGGAAGAAATCTAGAATTTAATAATTGAACTGGAATTTTAAAACAATTTTTATGACTGAAAAAAATAATTGAAAAAATAAGAGAATTATTGAATACTAGCAAAATATACGCGCGCTACAGCGCGCGAGAATGACGTTTTGCATTTGTTACTAATTTAAATATAAAAAGTATGAACTTTTTTATATTAGATAATTTATTATTAAATTAAATAAAAATATAACTCATTTTTTACTGTTACATAATTATTATTTAAATTTTATTAAATCAGAAAAAGAGTTTTGTTCTTTAAACTATGATTTGTTCCGTCAAATGCATTTCTTAAAAGTTAATTATTATTATTAATATACATCCTAATACATAATTGATTTAATTATAAAATAATAATAAAAAATTTTTAAATAATAAAAGTAATCCGATTTAGTTTAAATTAATTTTATTAGATCCTAAACAAATTAAACAAAAATTTTATTTTAACATATAATTATTATTTTAGTCCAGTTTAATAAGAAAGATAAGGTTTGTTAAAAGAGGTATGATTTTTTTGAGTTGAATGTTTATTAGCATTTCTTGACCCATAAATGCAAAAAAATGATTAATCAAAAAGTAAACAATAAAAGTTTATAGCAAAAAGGAAACGAGAAAAACGTAATGAATTATTTATTTTGAAATATACTAACATTATATTCAAAATTCTATACAAATTTCAATTGTTCCAAACGTCTATTAATCAAAGTTTCTTATTCTTAAATTTTCTTTAAACAATATAAATTTCAATTACTAACTTCTCTAGGTGCAAATTAATCGTCAAAACTTTTATCAACACAGATTTTAATTTTTCCAAATTTAAAATATTTTCCAACTTTTATACTTAGATTCAAACTCTAATTATTTTAAACTTCAATTAAGCAAAATTTTAATATTTAACCAAAGTTTTAAGAGACATATATAATCCAATTTCACTTTGATTCTCAACAATGTAAACAAAATGTATTTTAACTTTATAAACTAAATATTTTAAATTTAATTTTATTAATGCAATTTTAAAATGTGTTTCAAACTTTAAGAGCTTGTGATGGAGAATGATGTCAGTATAGTCACATGACCCAAAGCCAAAATTTCTCAGCGATTTTTCTGTATAAAACTAATGAATATTTTTATATAAAACTTAGTATAGAATTATATAAAATATCAACCGAAAGATCTTTCTGACTCTAGCGTGTGTTCTCATTTTGACTAAAAAGTTAATTTTATAAAATTGTTCAAAATTAGAAAAAACTCAAACAGTTAATTTTGGGTCAAACTCCAAATAAGTTAGGGGTACGCAGACCTTTCAGGTGATATTTTAGGTAATTTGACAAAATTGCATTGAAAAATATTCAGTACCTAGTTCTAGAGAAAACCGCTGAAAAATTTTGTTTGTGGGTCATGTGGTCAATGATCAATCTATCACATCCTCTTAATTATTAGGAACTTGGAATTATTTGAATTTTATTATTAATAAATTTCAATTATTATTAAAAACTTTTAATGCTTCAATTTTTAATCATTCTATGTTTTAATTATTATATCAACTTTAAATAATTTCAAATTCTAACAATATACATATTAAAATAATTTCAAACTTAAACCAATTTCTAAAAACGTTTTAATTGTAAAAAATTTACATACATTAAAACTAAAATAAATCCAAATTTTCTGATTAATTTTATAATTTTAGTCTTTCCAAAAAAAGTTAATTCTTTTATAGTAAAAACTGTATTTCAGTCTATCTCATTTTCTGTTAATCTAGTTAAACTATATAATTAGATTTATAATTGTCTTTAATTTTAAATGTATAATTAAATTGAATATTAAAGCAGTTTAATCATTTACTCACGCAATAAAAAATAATAATTTTTAGATAAAAATACTAAATTTTTTCAAAAGTAATTTAATGCAGTACCCATTTTTCTTTAAAAATTAATAGCGCAAAAAAGCTTCAAGAGTCAAACCACTGTCTTTCAACTAAAGCTCGTCGCTGACATATTTTAATAAATATTAAAACCCATATTATATGTATTATTGATGTGTCTAAATTCAAGTTCTGAAGTTGTTTTAGATAATTTTTTTATTTTCCAGCCGTAAATTGTAATTAAAGAAGCAAGTGTCAAGAAAAATTGGCGTTTTTAATGCATATTTCAAATATTTTTTATTTAGAAAGAAAACATTTCATTCTCATATTGTAAAGAAAATATGTTTAATTAACATCCAAATATTTATTTTATTTAATGTTATTTTGTATATAATGAATAATGATAAGAATAATAATAAAATCAATTTAAAGTTGATCAAAAGGCTGTCACTTTTAACCATTTTTAAAAATCTATTTTTTAGAAACCTTCTTAATAAATATTATTCAAACTTACCATAATTATTAATTTATACACTTTAATCATGTTTTCACTAGATTCAAGACAAATATTTATTTTATTACTAAATAATACCATCTTAAAACTTGAGAAGTAACCCCAAAACACAAAATTTTTAATCTTATATAAGTTTTTCTGGATGCAATTAACAAATTATTTCTTTTCACATATCTAAGTTTTTATAAAATCTTCAACATATTAAATTTTAGAGAGAGTAATTTGCTCAGTTTATGAATTATTATTCAAGTTTAAAATGTACAAAATACACTCTAAAGTTTGACAATCTGTTATTTATTTTAAATTCAAAATTATTTTTGTCAATAATTTTAACGACAAATGTAAGAGTGTAATTTGTTCAATGAAAAATATGGTTTTTTCATTACATTTTTAAACTTTAATAATTCATAAACTGAGCAAATTACCCTCGCGAAAATTTAATATGTTGAATATTTTATAAAAACTTAGATATGTAAAAAGTGTTAATTTTTTAATATCATCCAGAAGAAACTTATATAAGATTAAAAATGTGTTTTGGGGTTAATTCCGGAATTTTAAGGTGGTATTATTTAGCAATAAAATAAATATCTGTCTTGAATCTAATGAAAATATAATTAAAGTGCATAAATTAATCATTATCGTAAGCGACCACCTTTGGTCGAAAGTCAGTGGTTTGACCCTTAAACTAAAGAAAAAAAAGTTCTCAAAAGGAAAGCAAATAATCAAAAAGGTAATTGAAAACCTTAAGCAATGTTTAAAACCTGTGCATAGCTTATTTTTCCATGATATAATTCATAATATTTCATTCTTTATTATTATTTTTATTGTATTTTTTAGAATTAATTAAAAGCTCGAAATAGGTGTAAACAGAATCAAAGACTGAATGAATGAATAAATGATAATAAAATTTTATTATTTCATATCTTCAAATCATTTATGAAATTTCATAGAAATATTAGATTTTCTGAATTAAAAAAACCAATATTCAATTTACTCAAAATATTTAAGAAAAACTTAATTTTACATAATAAGAACTTAAATAAATTTTGTTTAACATAAATTAAATTAAAATTGTAAAAAAATGTTAAATACAAAGCAGGTTATATACCTGCATAATGTATATATTTTAATCTTGTTTTCTTTTTTAATCCTATTATTAAAATTTTATTAGTTTATTTTAAAAATTTACCAATTTTATAGTTATGTAAGTCCATTGACTTTCGTCTGAGGACTGTTGCGGACATATTATTAAAAAAAATTGTTCCACAACACTTGAAACTTGAATATTTCCTGATTTCATTGGTCATAATATTATAGTGTGAATTGTATTTCTTATAATGTAATTATTATAATCAAAAACCTTAAATTTTTGCAATTTTTTAAAAACATTATTATTCAAAAACTATTTGATATTATCTATTGGAACTTACCAGAAACATAAAATGCTTAATTTTTAATATATTAATGTTGATATTTTTATTAAAAAAGGATTATTTTAAAATAATATCTAAATTAGAAAAATTTTTACTTCGAAAAATTTCACAATCCTTTTCAGCTTACAAATTTTTTGTGGAACCTCCTACAAATGGAGAAAATGGAAAAGAACTGGTGGTATAAATATCTAGATTTCTATTTTTCAATTGATATTTTAAACTTTAGGCAGGTTGTAATAATGCTTGTCTAATTTGAATTACAAGTTGAATAAAGCGATGTGAACTTGGTCTATATGTTCTAAAAACGTTTTAAGAACGATTTTAAAACGTTTCATGTCGGCCAAATGATGTTCTGGAACATTATTCGAACATCCATGTTCCAATAACGTTCCAGAACATTATTTGGCCGACATGAAACGTTCTAAAAACGTTCTTCAAACGTTTTTAAAACGAACATGGATTTTTGCCCACTGGGTACTAACTTCAAGTTTTAGAAATAACCTTTTTAAGTATAAAATTTCAATATTTTATATCTCAAAAATGAAGTAAAACACGTTCATAAAATTTTAATAATAAGTAAATTTTATTAATATGTAATCAAATATTTACAAAAGCTGAAATTTGTAGGAGGTTCAGTAAAAAAGTTGTAAGCTGAAAATAATTGTAAAATTTTTCAAAGTAAAAATTTTTCTAATTTAAATATTATTTTAAAATAATCCTTTTTTAATAAAAATATCAACAATAAAATATTAAAAATTAAGCATTTTATGTTTCTGGTAAGTTCCAATAGATAATATTAAATAGTTTTTGAATGATAATGTTTTTAAAAAAATGCAAAAATTTAAGGTTTTTGATTAATAATTGCATTAAAAGAAATACAATTTACCCTTTAATATTATGACCAATGAAACCAGCAAATATTAAAGTTTCAAGTGTTCTGGAACAATATTTTTTTTAAAATAAGTCCGCAACAGTTCTCAGACGAAAGACAATGGACTTACCTAATTGACACAAACGAAAAACGTAACCTATTTTCAACTACATAACAAATTTCAAAACCAAGAAGCAAAACATTATTAAAAAACAATTGAATAGAAAAACGACCAACTTCAGGTGTGGACAGAATGAATGAAAGAATGAATGAAATTGCGGATTATTATTATAGATTGAGGAATTAATTGAAAATCGATAAAAAAAATTCAAGATTAAAGAAAATATTTGAAAATTGAAGAAATAAATTGGAAATTAAAGAATTAAATGGAAATTTGAAGAAAATAATTTATAATCAAAAGAAAAATTACAATGTGACGAAAATAATTAAATATTAAAAAATTTATTAATATTAAAAAAAATAATTAACAATTGAAAAGAAAATTCGTCAAACGGTAAGAATAATCGTCATTCGTACAAAAAAAATTTTGTAATTAATGAATATTCGTAAAATTGAAGGAGAATTATAAATTGCCAATTGAAAATTGATGAATATTATGAAAAAAAATTGTAGAAAATAAATTAAACTTAAAGAAATCAATTGGAAATTGAAGAATTGTATTAAAAGAAAATAATTGATAGAATGCAAGAATTAATGAATATAAAAAAATTAATTGAAAGTTGATCAAAATATTTGAAATTTAATAATAAATAATTAATAATTTAATAATTGAATTGAAATTTTAAAACATTTTTATGAGTGAAATAAATAATTGAAAAAATCCGAGAATTATTGAATATTGAGGAATTAATTGAAAATTAAAGAAAATATTTGGGAATTGAAGAAAATAATTTATAATTAAAATAAAAATTACAATATGACAAAAATAATAAACAATTAAAAGACAAATCGTAAAATGGTGAGAATAATCGTCATTCGTACAAAAAAAATTTTGTAATTAATGAATATTCATAAAATTGAAGGAGAATAATAAATAGCCAATTGAAAATTGATGAAAATTATGGAAAAAAATTGTAGAAAAAAAATGAAAATTAAAGAAATCAATTGGAAATTCAAAAATTGTATTGAAAGAAAATAATTGATAATTGAGAAAATGCGGGAATGAATTAATATTAAGGAATTAATTGAAAATCGTTCAAAATATTTGAAATTTAAAGAAAATTGGCGAGAGTTGAAGAAAATAATTTAAAATTGAAGTAATAAATTGGAAATTAAAGAATTAAATGTAAATTTCAAGAAAATAATTGATAATTAAAAGAAAAATTACAATAAGATGAAAATAATTAAATATTGATGAAAATAATTAATTATTAAAAAAAAATAATTAACAATTGAAAAAAAATCAAAAAATGGTGAGAATAATCAGCATTCGAAAAAAAAATTTTAAATTGATGAATAGGTAATCATAAAATTGAAGGAGAAAAATAAATTGTCAATTGAAAACTGATGCAAATAATGGAAACAATTGTAAAAAATAAATGAAAATTAAAGAAATCATTTGGAAGTTGAAGAATTGTACTGAAATTTCAAGAAAATATCTGATCATAATTGAGAAAAAGCAAGAATTATTGAATTTTTAATAAAGTACAAGAATGCAATTGAAAATTGAAGAAAATAATTAAAAATTAAAGAAATAAAGGGAAGATTTAAGAATTAAATTGAAGATAAAAAATTTATATTGAAATTTTAAAAAAATAGTTGATAATTGAAAGAAAAATAACAAAAAATTTTTCAACTTGTCATTGTTTTCATCATATTTTAATTATTGTCTTCAAGTTTTCAACTTTTAAAATCATTTTCCAATTATTTTTCACAAGTTTTAATTATTCTTATTTTTTAAAATTATTTTCTAAAATTTTTAAATATTTTTCTCATATCTCTCATTATTTTCTTTAATTTTGAATCATTTTCAATTATTTATTTCAATTTTCAATTATTTATATTATTTGTTTATTATTTTCAATTACTTACGTTCTTTTTCATAATTTTCAAAAAGTTTTAAATTATTTTTCGAAATTTTAATTATTTTCTTAAATTTTACATTATTTATATTACTTCTTCATAATTTTCTTAAATTTTTAACCATTTTCTGAATTAATTTTCTAAATTTTTAAATATTTATCTCAATTTGAATAATTTTTTTTCATTTTCAATAATTATTTTCTCCAAATTTTTCATTACCCTAATTTTTTTAAATTTATTTTTAAGATTTTGAAGTATTTTTCTCAAATTTAAATTACTTTTTGTCATTTTAAAATTGTTCGTAATTGTTATATTTAATAATAATTTTTACACTTCATTGACTTATTGTTAATTTGTAATGATAATTATTTTGTTATTTATCCATTTTTTGTTTAATAAATTTTTAATTTTTTTTTTTTTAATATCCTCCATTTTGACGCCGCCATCTTGAATGGATCTTAGCCGAAAATTCCCGATAATCCCGTTAATTAAAATTCAAATAAATAAAAAAAATCTGCTACATAAACATTTTCCTATATAAAAATTAAATTAAATTTTAAATGACAGTTCGGGAAAAAATTTAACAGCTTCTAGGGAATTAAAATTTTTCTCTGGAGAAAAAATATTTATGAAGTGAAGCCCGAGAAAATTTTCTGCAATAAAATTGGCAAGAAGCATTAAGAACCTTTGAACAAAAAGTGGTTTTTTTTTACGAAAACACGTATTTTTCAGATTAAATTAAAGTATAAATTGAGAATTATCAGTAAACCTAGTATTTTGAATATAATATTCAAGCTGGAGTATCACTTATAAATAATTATAAATTTCATTTTTTTTAAAGTAACTACACATATGAAGTGTAATTTAATTCTTGAACCATTCCGGCAAGTCGACAGGAAATCGATAAGTAAGTGGGAGAGAGAGAAAGAGAGAGAGAGAGCACCTTAATTCAGTTATTTATTGGCATTAACTATTTTTTTTTAGGGAACTATTTTTTATCTTAAAATATAAAAATGAACAAAAAGAGAAAAAAAAATGTAATTACTTTTATTATTGTCACGAATTTATTAATTTTTCTCGCCTTTTTCAATTATTTTCTTTAAACTTTAATTACTTTTTTCACATTCAAATTTTTTTGCTATTTTTGATTTAATTTCTTTAAATTTTAATTATTTTCCTCAAACTTCTAATATTTTTATCAACTTTTCAATTATTGTCAATAAATTTTTTATTTTTACACCAATTTTCAATTATTTATGTCATTATTTAATTATTTTCTTTATATTTAAATTGTTTCGTCAAGTTTTCAAGTATTGTCTTCAAATTTTTAATTTTTTAAACCAATTATCAATTTTTTTTTCAAATTACAATTATTTTTGTCATTATTAAAATATTTTTGACATTTTTGAATTATTTTCTTTAAATGTCATTTTCTTCAATCTTTTTATTATTGTCATGAATTTATTAACTTTTGAAGACCAGTTTTCAATTATTTATGTCATTATTCAATTTGTTTCTTCATATTCTAATTATATCGTTAATTTTTCAATTATTTTATACAATTTTTCTATATTAATGTATTAATTTTTTTATTTTTTACTCCATTTTTGAATATATTTCTCATTTTCCATTAATTCTTTTTTTTAATTTATTTATTTTTGTAATTTTTTAACTGTTTTCTAAACATAAACATTTTTTTGATATTTTGAAATTATTGTTTTCAAGTTTTAACTGTTTTCTTTCTTCAATTATTTTCTTGTAGACAACTTCAATTATTTTTAAATCTTTTCAATTGTTTACTTCAAATTCCAATTATTTCGTTTCAACCTATGTCTTCATTTTTTGATTTTTAATAAATTTTTCAATTAGCTTTGTTATTTACAACTTTTTTTTTTAAACTGAAATATTATTGTCATTATTCAATTATTTTCTTCATATTTCAGTTATTTTTTAGATTTTCGAATTATTTTTTTCAAATTTGAATGCCTTTTCCTGTTGGCGCCCCCCAATTTAATATTAGTAATATCAAACTCATTATTGCTTATTCACTCACTTTTTTTAATTATTTTTTTCACTTAAAAACTAATTATTTACTCAGTTTTTTAAATTATAAAGTCATTTTTTTAAACTATTTTCAATTCGTAACTCCGCAGGCAGCCCTGCTTCAAAAATTTTTCTTATTCTTAACCAGAGCCCATTAATTTGTAAAATTAAGAAAATGTTGAGCCTTTCCAAGTTCATTTGTAAATAATTAATTATTATTAAGAATAATTTGTTTAAACAATTGCAAATTTTTGTTGTGGTTAACAGGGTCGGATCAAGGGTATCACGGGCCTGAAGCACAAAAAAGTTTCAGGGCCCCCGTAAAAAAAAAAAAGTTTCTGTATTTTTATCTTATAAGAGTGTTTAGCGAATAATCATTTAAAGGAAAATTTTCAAAGAATCTTAACAAAATGTAAAAAAATAAAATTTTACATAAATTACAAAAATTACAAAATTTTATTAAAACCAGTATTACGAATAAACAGATAAGAAAGTTAAGGATAATTTACATTAAAATAGGAAAATTAAAGCAAAAAGATGTAAAAAATGTACTAATTGAAAAACTTGCAAAAAATAAATAAATTCTTTAAAAATAAAAAAGTTTAAAAAATCAATGAAAGTAAAAGAAAGAAAATTAAGAAATATGATAATAATGGGCTATGAAATATTAAACAGTTGAAGGAAGATTGATTAAATTGCTTTTTTAAAATTAAAATACTACGCAATAAACAGTAAAAGTTTTTAAAACAAAAAATTGAAATTACAAAAGAGAGGAAAAAATGATTTTCAAAAAGTTAAAATATTTGAGGACACGTTTTTTTAAATTAAGAAAATAAATAAGATAATCAGTAAAAAACCGGAAAAATGTTACTAAAGATAAAAAAATACTTTAAAAACTTGTTTTGAAAATCAAGCAGTAAGCAATATTTTTTTTTTTATAAAGAATTAAGTGAAAACAATTAAACAATTTTAAGAATAAAAAACCAATATTTCAAAGAAATAGAGAAAGTCTGATCAAATGAGAAAATTTATTACAAAATCAAATTTACGAAAAATTAAATAAAAGGTCAAAAGTCTTTAAAAATTATAAAAATTAATAAGTTATGACAAATGACAAAAAACCAAATAAATATTTTAAAAATCATAAAATTGAAAAAAATTATATTTTACAACTTCTAAATTATAATAATAAATAAAATTAATCACTGGAAAAGTAAATACATTTTTCTAAATATTGTTAAAATAAAACTGCGTATAAAAGTAACTGAAGTAATTTTTGTAAAAAGAATAAAAAAAAAATCTAAAAAATAAAAAAGTATTATTAAACGTATAAAAAAGAAAAATTTTTAAGAAGAAATTAAAGTTACCTAAGTGATTTTCTAAAAATACAGAAAAGCAATAACATAACCTACCAAAAAAATTGTTTGAAAAAGAAAAAATTGGAAGAAAGAATAATTAAATATTTCAAGAAAGTGATATAAATTAGTGTGTAAATAAGTCTACAATTCTCAATTATTTTCTTTAATATTAAATTATTCTTGTCATTTTGTAATTTTCTTTAAATTATGAATTATTTTCGAAAGTCAATTCCATTCTACAATTTTCAATTAAGGGCATGTGATGGATTATGACGTCACTGATATAGGCAAAATTTGTCCGTAACTTTTCTCTTAAAATATTGAATATTTTTTTATAAAACTTGGTAGAATTACTTAAAATGTTATTAGGAAGGTCTCTCAGACCCGAGTTAGTTTGAATTTTGTCTCAAAATTAATTTTTATAAAAGTTTGCATTTTTTCGAAAATTTCCCAAAATTAATTTTGGGCCAAAATTTAAATAAATTCTGGTCTGAGAGACCTTCCTAATAACATTTTAAGTAATTCTACCAAGTTTTATAAAAAAATATTCAATATTTTAAGAGAAAAGTTACGGACATATTTTGTTTATACCAGTGACGTCATAGTCCATCACATGCCCTTAAGTTTATTCAATATATTCAAAAAAACTTGACTTTTTTCAATTATAAACCATTATTTCAAATTACAATTTATTTCTTCAATTTTTTATTATTTTCATCAAATTTCAATCTCATTTTTCAATTTTCAATTCTTTTTTCGAATATTAATATGCTTTTTTAATTTTAAGTACAATTGTTTAATTATTCTCCTTAGTTCTTAATTATGTTTTAAAAATTTAATTTCCATTCTTCAATTTAAAATTTTTTCCTCAATTTCAATTATTTTGTTCGATTTAGTTTTTTTCAATTCAGTTGTTCAAGTAGCAATTATTTCCAACAATTATTTCTATAATCATCTTAATTTTTCAATTTGCAATTATTTTTTAAATTAAATAATTATAGTTTGATTTTTTAAATTATTTTTTCCAGTTGTGTTTTAATCTAGCCATTTTTGGAATTTTGTTTTCAATTGTCAATTATTTTCGTCATTTTTCAGAAATTATCTTCAATTTTGCTATTATTCTTATTATTTTTCAATTATTTTATTTCATTTATTAATTATTTTCTTTAATTTTTAGTTATTTCTTACAATATTTAAAATTTTTATTTACTCTTTTAAAATTTTAGAATTATTTTTCAACGTTTTCAATTATTTTTTTCAGTTGTGCATTATTCTAGTCATTTTTTGATTTTTTTTCAATTGTCAATTATTTTCTTTAATATTTTAAATTCCTCGCCTTTTGCCAATTATTTTTTTCCATTATCTATAAGATTCGTTAATTTCAAATTTTTATTTTCTTCAATTCTCAATTTTTTCTTCAAATTTCAATTCTATCTTTCAGTTTTTAATTGTTTTCTTCTATATTCAATAACTTTCTTCTTTTTTCAAATACTTTTTTCAATTTTTAATTATATTCTTTAAATTTGAATTTTCAATTTTCAATTATTTTATTCAATTTTAATTATTTTTGTCGATTTTCAATCCATTCGTTCAATGCATAATTATTTCAAACAATTATTCCTATAATTTTCTTCATTTTTCAATGTTTAATTATTTTCTTTAAATTTAAAGTTTTTGCTATATTTTATCAATTTTTTTCAGTAGTCTATTAATATAGTCATATTGTAGATATTTTCTTCAATTTTTTAATTATTCTCATTTTTCAATTATTTCTTTTACGGGAAAATTCAACCGGGAATTTTCCGTCAAACCGGGAATTTTTTTTCTGAGGTAAAAAATTCTTTTCAATTTTCAATTATTTTCTTCAATTATCAATTATTTTCTACAATTCTCAATTATTTTCTTCCATTTGGAATTATTATCATTAATTTAAAATTATTTCTTCATTTCTTAATTATTTTCTTCGATTTTCTACTATTTTCTTCAATTTTCAATTATTTTCATCAATTTCTAATTAATTTATTTAATTCTGAAATATTATCTACGATTTTCAATTATTTTAATCCATTTTTAATTATTTTCTTCAACTATAAATTTTTTTTTTGAATTGCCAATTATTTTATTCAGTTTTTAATTATTTTCTTCAATTTTTAATTATTTTCTTCAGATCTCAACTATTTCCTTCAAATTTTAATTATTTAATGTAATATTCAATAATTCTCGACTTTTTTCAACTATTTTTTTCAATTATCATTTATTTATTTCACATCTCAATAACTCCTCCATTTTTCAATTATTTTCTTCTATAATCAATAATTCTCGGCTTTTTTCAATATTTTTTTTCAAATATCAATAATAATTTTGAAACTTGAATTTAATTCATCAATTATTATTCAACAAAATTTTCATAAAATCACATTTTCTTCAATTTCAAATTATATTCTACAATTTTTAATTAATTTCTTCAAATTACAATTACATTCTTAATTTTTTATTGTTTTTTTCAAATTCTATAATTCTTGGGTTGTTCAATTTCTTTTTTCTTCAATTATCACTTATTTTCTTCTACTTTCAGTCCCATTATTCAATTCTTCAATTATTTTCTTTAATTCTCAATTATAATTTTCAACATTCAATTCTATTCTTTAATTTTCAATT
The DNA here is from genome assembly GCA_037103525.1 of Ganaspis brasiliensis. NCBI lineage: Eukaryota > Metazoa > Arthropoda > Insecta > Hymenoptera > Figitidae > Ganaspis > Ganaspis brasiliensis. The sequence continues at coordinate 4,030,981 of JAZKLR010000211.1, forward strand.
TTTTTTAATGTTCAATACCTCTAGGCTTTTTACAATGATTTTTTTTTAATTCTCAATTATTTTCTTCAAATTCCAATTTTTTTCTTAAATTTCAATTATTTTCTTCAATTTCCAATGACTTTTCCATATTTCTTTCAGTTTCTCAATTTCTTTCAATTTTCAATTTCTTCTCAATTTTCTTTAATATTTAACAATTCTCAGCTTTTTTAAATTATGTTTTTCTTTCAATTTTTATTTATATTGAGAATTTTTAAATTATTTTCATCAATTCGCAATTATTTCCGTCGATTTCTAAATTTTTCCGCTGTTTCCAAATATTGTATTTAATTTTTAAGTTCTTTCTTCAATTTTTAATTATTTTATTTATTTATTTATTTCAATAGACGGGTACAAGTTGCCCTTAAATACATTCAGAAAATTTCGTAGCAAATATACTTAACAAAGAAGATTTGAACCGTTCGGTGTTAGGTAGTACATTTCAGTGAATTGCTCAATTGTAGCATTCGGCTGCATATAAAAGGTACCAAATTGTAAAAAACTTGTTGCCTATACTAAATTTAATAAAATCATTTTCAACGAAAGTAGATTAGATTCTAATATGCTTTCTTCAATTTTCAATTATTTTCTTTAATTTTTAATTATTTTGTTCAATTTTCAATTGTTTGTTTTAATATTCAGTAATCTCGACTTTTTTCAATAATTTTTTTTTCAATTATCAGTTATTTATTTCATGTTTCAAAACCTCCTTCAATTTTAAATAATTGTCTTCTATTTTCAATTTAATTGTTCAATTATTTTTTTCAGTTCTCAATTAATTTCTTTTCATAACAATTCTATTCTTCAATTTTTAATGTTTTCTTCAATATTAAATAATTCCTGTCATTTTCCATTTTTTTTTTAATTATAAATTATTTTCTTCTTTTTTCAGTCCAATTGTTCAGTAATTTTCTTTAATTCTCAATTATTGTATTCCAATTTCAATTTTATTTCTCAATTTTTAATTGTTTTTTTTTTAATATTCAATAATTCTATGTTTTTCAGATTTCAATTTCATTATTTAATTTTCAATTTATTTCTTCAATATTGAATTATTAACTTAAATTTTAAATTATTTTTTTGGATTTTCTATCTAGTTAACCAATTTTCAATTATATTCTTTGAATTTAATAACCATTGTTCAATTTTTTCAATTATTGTTCAATTGTAGATTAATATTTACTTTTTTTTCAATTTTGTTTCTAATTGTCAAATATCTTTGTCATTGTTCAGTTATTTCTTTTCATTATTAATTATTTCTTTTAATTCTTAATTATTTTTTTTGTAAAGTTTAATATTTAATTCTTTATTTCTCAATTATTTTCTTTGATTTTCTACTATTTTCTTCAATTGCCAAGTATTTGCTTCAATTTTTAATTTTTTTCATCAATTTCTAATTAATTTCTTCAATTTTCAATTTTTTTGCTACGATTTCCAATTATTTTAATCAATTTTTAATTATTTTCTTCAACTATAAATTTTTTTTTTGACTGCCACTTATTTGATTCAATTTTCAATTATTTTCTCAATTTTCAATTATTTTTTTCAATTCACAATTATTTTCATTAATTTTTAATTTTTTTCTTCAAATCTCAACTATTTCCTTTAATTTTTAATTATTTAATTTAATATTCAATAATTCTCGACTTTTTTCAACTATTTTGTTCAATTATTTTCTTTGATTTTCTACTATTTTCTTCAATTGCCAAGTATTTGCTTCAATTTTTAATTTTTTTCATCAATTTCTAATTAATTTCTTCAATTTTCAATTTTTTTGCTACGATTTCCAATTATTTTAATCAATTTTTAATTATTTTCTTCAACTATAAATTTTTTTTTTGACTGCCACTTATTTGATTCAATTTTCAATTATTTTCTCAATTTTCAATTATTTTTTTCAATTCACAATTATTTTCATTAATTTTTAATTTTTTTCTTCAAATCTCAACTATTTCCTTTAATTTTTAATTATTTAATTTAATATTCAATAATTCTCGACTTTTTTCAACTATTTTGTTCAATTATCATTTATTTATTTCACATCTCAATAACTCCTCCAATTTTCAATTATTTTCTTCTACAATCAACAATTCTCGGCTTTTTTCAATATTTTTTTTCAAATATCAATAATGTTTTTGAAACTTGAATTTAATTCATCAATTATTATTTAACAATTTTCATAAAATCACATTTTCTTCAATTCCAAATTATTTTCTACAATTTTTAATTAATTTCTTCAAATTACAATTACATTCTTAATTTTTTATTGTTTTTTTTCAAATTCTATAATTCTTGGGTTGTTCAATTTTTTTTTCTTCAATTATCACTTATTTCCTTCTACTTTCAATCCCATTGTTCAATTCTTGAATTATTTTCTTTAATTCTCAATAATAATTTTCGACATTCAATTCCATTCTTCAATTTTCAATTTTTTTTTCAATATTCAATACCTCTAGGCTTTTTACAATGATTTTTTTCTCAATTATTTTCTTCAAATTCCAATTTTTTTCTTAAATTTCAATTATTTTCTTCAATTTCCAATTATTTTTTCATATTTCTTTCAGTTTCTCAATTTCTTTAAATTTTCAATTTCTTCTCAATTTTCTTCAATATTTAACAATTCTCAGCTTTTTTAAATTATGTTTTTCTTTCATTTGTTATTTATAATGAGAATTTTTAAATTATTTTCATCATTTCGCAATTATTTCCGTCGATTTCTAAATTTTTCCGCTGTTTCCAAATATTGTATTTAATTTTGAAGTACTTTCTTCAATTTTTAATTATTTTCTTCAATTTTCAATTATTTTCTTTAATTTTTAATTATTTTCTTCAATTTTCAATTGTTTGTTTCAATATTCAGTAATCTCGACTTTTTTCAATTATCAGTTATTTATTTCATGTTTCAAAACCTCCTTCAATTCTCAATAATTTTCTTCTATTTTCAATGTAATTTTTGAATTATTTTTTTCAATTCTCAATTAATTTCTTTAAATAACAATTCTATTCTTCAATTTTTAATGTTTTCTTCAAAATTAAATAATTCCTGTCATTTTTCATTTTTTTTTATTATAAATTATTGTATTCCAATTTAAATTTTATTTCTTAATTTTCAACTGCTTTTTTTTTAATATTCAATAATTCTGTGTTTTTCTGATTTCAATTTGATTATTTAATTTCCAATATATTTCTTTAATTTTGAATTATTAACTTAAATTTTTAATTATTTTTTTTTTATTTTCTATCTAGTTGACCAATTTTCAATTATATTCTTTGAATTTAATAACCATTGTTTAATTTTTCAATTATTGTTCAATTGTCGATTAATATTTACTTTTTTTTTTAATTTTGTTCCTAATTGTCAAATATCTTTATCATTGTTCAATTATTTCTTTCCATTATTAATTATTTCTTTTCATTATTAATTGTTTCTTTTAAATTCTTAATTATTATTTTTTGTAAAGTTTAATATTTAATTCTTCAATTCTCAATTATTTTCTTTGAATTTCAATTATTTGCTTCAATTATCAACTGTTATCTTCAATTTTTGTAGCCATTTGTAGGTCTATTTATACTTAAAATATATTTTAAGTTAACAAGAGAAAAAACCGGGAAAAAACGGGAAATGACCGGGAATTTTGTGGAACGAAATTAGTAGACACCCTGATTTTTGAACCACCCTAGGGTACATAAAAATTGCTCTATCTAGTTATCTACGAGGTTAAAAACAATGTTCTTTTTTTGCTGTATAGGATGATTATAGAGCGAGGTAATTAATTAATCTATCCGTCCAGAGAATAAACATTTCATTTTTTCCGAATTCTAATAAAAATTATTTGTACAACAATCGACAAATAAGAAATTTAATAAACAAGAACCATACCTAACAAGACTAATGTTATGTTAGGCTCGCACCGAGTATAAATTTTCCCAAAATTCGTAATACATCACTTTGAGATTCTGGAAGTAGGGGAGAGTCGGCCAAAATGCCTATAGTAAAGTTTAGAGCAAAAAAAAAAGTATTTAATTATAGTTTTGAAAAATATAAACCATCAAATATTTAGAAAACATCCTTTAAGAATATAATAATGTAGTCATTTTAAGTGTTTATTTCAGAAAAAATAGAAAAAAGAATTATTTAAATATTGATGTCAAAATTCGCCATTTTGACACACGACTGGGCAAATCGCCTGTGCACAAAAATATGGAAAAATATGAATAAAAGTAAACAATTTTTTTTTATGTATTTTCTATAATCAATTATCTTGTTTATATTAAAAAAAGAACTAGCTGTGAATACAAAAATATAATCTTTTTGTCATAAAACTAAAATTTTAATCCAAAGCAGACCGACAAAAAATGGAAATAAAGTCTATAACAAATAAATAAAACTTCTACAATTATAAAAAATCATACAAAAGTAAATTAAACACTATAATAAATTACAAAAATACCTGCTCGATTGAAAACTGCGTGAGTTTTAGGAAGAAAACGAAAATTTTGTCATTCAATGCCAAATGTGACAAGTTAATCCGCCATGATTCTTTATAGTCACGTGACAACACGTATCTCTCGTAATCTTATGTATTTTTTCTGCGCATGCGCACTTCTTTTGATTCATCCCGCGCTTATTTAAAACCATGTTTTAAAAATATATTAAAAATTATTCTTCAATGCATAATTATTATAATTATTATTAATATAAATGCATTAATTAATATAATTAATTTTTTAAAACACTGATTTTTTATACAGAAGCAGTAACAACTTGATATTTAGTTTCTACATCAAAATATACGTGTAACCCGAGAGATTTTCCGTATCATACGTATCTTGTTTAGAAGTTTTACAGCATATAGGCAATTTAACCAAGGCAATTTACCCAAAAACACACGATGTAATTAAACTAATTATTTTCATTTTAGAACTGATTTTTATTAATTAAGTCAAAGTGATTAGATAGCTAAATATTCAAGGATTAATTTAAAAAAAAAATTATGTACGTATGTGAGATAGAAGTGCATGTTTTCTAATCTTTAAAAATGAAAAAATTATCGTTGGAAAGCATCATTTTCACAATTCTTTAATAAATTATTTAATAATAAACTGATAAACATGAAACTTTACAGAAATCATCTTCACCTTAATATACTTCATAATTAAAAACAATTATGATTAATATTAATTTTTGGCCAAGTTATTAACCATTGCCAATTTACCCAATTAGGCATTTTACCCGACTCTCCCCTACCTATTCACCCCTTTAGGTGATTATGAACCTCTTAGCCTATTTACCCCGCACAACTTATATATCCTTAAAATTCCAAAATTCCAAAAAGCGGTCCACAGTGCTTAAATTCCTCCATACAAGGAACTACACAGCAAAAAAAACCATTATTTTCAAATTCCTCACCTGATATAAACTCTACTCAAGGAAATACATCCCTCCCATATTCCCACCCACCAATTTTAAAGCCGAGCATCCATTCGGAGCACCAAGAAGGAATCTCTCCACCAAGTCAAATGACCTTTTCATTTTGCATTCGTGTGCAAGGAAAAGCGAACAACCCTTAAAGAGCAAATAATCAATACACCAGATGGTCCCCCGCCTGAATTGCACACCTCTAATAACCCACCTTAAAAAACCCCCCAAATAAAAAACAAAAAATCTCTCTCATTTCCTTCAACTCGTCTCTATATAAGTCTTCCTTCCGTTTATCATTATCCATAAAACAAAAATCCGTCATTGATGCCGAAACCTTTCAATCCATGTTTCTCTCTCATAATAAACATCGAAGCATGCGCAACATTCTCCAGAGTCGGAGAAAAATCATCCCTCCGCACTGTTTGTCAGTTTCCCATCCACAAGACTCGTTATACCTCAAGTCTCTAATTTCTCGAGACTTGGAAGACCAAAAAGTCCAGGCAGTGAATAAAGGGGAAAAACCCAAAGTTTCAGTCTCCAAGTCGATCATCCCTTTTTCATCAAGAACAAGAATCTAAGCATGCGCGCCGAAGAAGAAACGAGGGTTGTTGCATTTCTGGGAGGGGCTCCCTGTGGTTGACTCAGAATACTCTTCTAAGTCCAATTTCTCGTGCGACCATGTCGGTTCCTCTCGATCGTGCTCAAACATACAAAATTTGATTTTGTGATTTTGTGAAATTAGCCATCAACATGCTAAAAGACCTTTTTGGAATACATCGCGACAATTGATTAACTGGATGTTTCCCTGCCATGAATGTGAGTAGTTGAATATCTCTTTCGAAATATCGACTAACTTCCCTCCGGGTTGACTATATAGACATAGAGAGGAGGGTGGCTGAAAAGACGTCAGGATGCCAGCCATTATACCCAAGACTGATTTTATTTTTAAAAATTAGCAAATTTCTTTAAAAAATTCTACCTGACGAGATTATACATTACATATAAAACATGATATTTGCTATTCTATTTCAAACCGTTTCACTAGCAAAAGACTATCGCGTGAAAAGGATTTTTTAAATCGGTTTAATTTATTGTATCTAAATTAAAAATAAAATGTAATAGGCGGATTTGAAAGAGAATTTCTCAAGCTTTAAAATGATACTAAACTTTTTTTAAAAAAAAAATTTCAATTTCATGTAAAATTTTCATACATTAATATCTCAAAACACCCCCTCTTGGAATTCGATGTAACTTGTACTAAAATAATGTTTAAAATTTCTATTTTTTACTATGTAAGAACGATAATGAACTTTTCATGGAGTTTGTAGAAATAAATTTTAATAAAAAATCATTTTATTTTTATTTGACATAACAATATTAATAGAAAAAGAAAAACAAACGAATTCTATACTGCATAAAAATGGTTATACGCGACTTCAAATTAATGTCAGATTAAATAAATTGGTTTTTTAATGAATTTTTTGTTCTAAATCCCGTGAAACGTCTATTATGGTCTTTACATGGTAAAAAATAGAAATTTTAAACATTATTTTAGTGTAAGTTACATCGAATTCCAAAAGGGGGTGTTATGAGATATTAATGTTTGAAATTTTTAAACCTAAAATTTTACATGAAATTGAAATTTTTTTTAAAAAAAAGTTTGGTATCATTTTAAAGCTTGAGAAATTCTCTTTCAAATCCGCCTATTACATTTTATTTTTAATTTATATACAAATTAAACCGATTTAAAAAATCCTTTTCACGCGATAGTCTTTTGCTAGTGGAACTGTTTGAAATAGAATAGCCCATATATATTTCTCCAATTTCAAAATCAATATATTCGTGGCGAAAATTTATAATAGTAGAATTGGTATTATTTGATCCTTGTATATAGAATAATGTATAAAAAGTGTTATATTGGCTTTAGGATCCGTGAAAAAAGAAAACCAAATCTTTATTTCAAACGTTTAGGAATCAAATGGATATACCCTAAAAAAAAAATTTTTTATGCACGGAAAAACTGGTTTTGCTGAAGTTTATCGTATTTATGATAGACCTCGGATTCAAGTCGCAAATGTAGAATCGTACTCGAGAATTTAGAAAATTATTCCCATACTAGCAAAATAAACGTTTAGGATTCAAACGTTTAGGAATCAAATGGATATACCCTAAAAAAAAAATTTTTTATGCACGGAAAAACTGGTTTTGCTGAAGTTTATCGTATTTATGATAGACCTCGGATTCAAGTCGCAAATGTAGAATCGTACTCGAGAATTTAGAAAATTATTCCCATACTAGCAAAATAAAACGCGCGCAAGCGCGCGATTAGTATTTCGTACATTTTAAAAATTATAAAATACAATAATAAATATGAAAAATCGGTAAATACTATTTATCTAATAAGAAGAAATAAATATTTTAAATATAATATTTAAAAATCAATTAATATAAATAAAATAAATATTTATTTAGGACAAAATTTATAATATTTCAGAATTAAAAAGAATTGCACAAAATAATTGAAAATTTTGCAAATTAATTGAAAAAAAATGAAATCAATTAAAAATTGGGGAAACTAATTTAAACAATCATAAAAATGTTTTAAACATACAGAAAATAATTAAAATTTGAGAAAAATACTTGAGAATCTTAAAAGTAAACTAAAACAAAATTAAATAATGAAAAATTAGAGAAAATAATTGAAAATTTAAAAAACATGGTTTGAAATTGAGGTAAACAAATTAAAATTAAAAAAGTAATTCAAATTTGAGAAAATAATTAAACCAATTACATAAAATATTTTAAATAAAGGAAAGTTAAACAAAATTTGAGAAAAATACTTAAAACTTTCAGAAGTTCATTGAAATAAAAGAAAATAATTAAAAATTATATAAAATAAATGAAAAAAGAAAAAAATAATTTAAACTTGAACAGAACAAGTTTTAATTAAAGAGAAATAAGTAAAAACTTTTTGGCAATTATAAAAAAAACGAGAAAAAGAATAAAAGTAATTGAAAATTGAAAAAAATAATATAAAACATAATATAAATAATGAAAGAATTGAAAAGTCAGATAAATAGTTAACAATTTTTGAAATTATGAAACAAATGTAAAGAATTAAAAATTGAAGAAAATAAATTTTAGAAAATACTTGAAAAATGTTTTTAAATTTTAAAACTTGACGAAATAATTCAAATACGATAAAAACAATAATAAGTTGTAAAAAATGACATTTAAGTATGATAATTGAAAAAACTACAGAATTTTTTTTAAATAAAGAAAAAATAATTGAAATTTGAAAAAAATACATGAATATCTGAGGGGCTCAAAGTAAAAGTGGTATATAATAATAGTGCGAGCAAAAGTGAGTTAACTTTTCTGACGGGTAAGAATGGGCCAGATGAATGCTGCGAGGAAAAACAGAATTTCTTTCGAGTGCGAGCAAAAGCGGGTTAAATGGCTATCCCATTTTTGCTCTTAGTCAAAAGTTGATCCGCTTTTGCTCGCACCGTGAAGTCTATAGTAATGTCGAGATACGAGCCGTCGCTACATTTTGACAATTTTACGTTTTATTCCTTTTCGTTTAATTTACTTATATATTTTAATTGTTTTAATGCGTGAATAATAGGTAATAATAATTATAAATTATTATTTTGTTAATATTACGTTCGATTCCTTTTCGTTTATTTTACTTTTATTTAATTGTTTCAATGTGTGAATAATAAAATAAGAATAAATAATAATAATAATAATAGTAAGGTGTGAATATTGATGGAATATTCCCGTAAAAAGAACAGAATATTTCTTGCTATTTAGGATACTCTAAAAATAATTTAATAATTACAATTAAATGGTCTAATGGTACATTCCTTTAATAATTATTAATAATTATTAATTATTATATTGCAATGAAATATTCCTTCAATACTCTAACGAAATATATTTTATGGAATATAAGAAAACCTGAATTTTAGGAAAGTGAATCAAATATTAGTTGATATTAATTAATATTTAAGGATATTGGTAACTTTTTGCAAGCTGCATAATCGCATAATTTCTTTAATTTGTCTAAAATGAGAGACTATCGTGTTTCTACATCTTCTGCATCTTCCAAAACTTATTTTTCAATCGCATAATTTTGCATAATTGACGTTCATTTGCAACATAATGCTTATATTGCATAATAAACGCATAATTAGGCCAAAACGGTGCTGAATTTAGTTTTCGACTATTGTTTTTTTTAATTTCCCGCATTTAAAAAACTCAAAGGTTAAAGGACAAAAGTTTAAAAAAATCTCTTAAGAAACTCTCACAGATTACAGCCAAAAAATTTTTATAAGATCTTATGAAGAACTTATAATTTTTCAACTATGTAAGTTGAAAATGTTTTGTTTTATTAAACTAAATTACTTTATAATAAAATAATAATTGTTCATCTATGTAAAAAGAAAGTCTTATTTTAAGGCAGAAATGCTGTCTTATTTTTAAGACAGCTTTTGCTTATTTTACAGATTTTTCTTTTGCTTTAAATTGTGCGCAAAAAAAAATTTCAAATTTGCATAAAAACTTAAAGTTCTAATAAATTTAAAAAGGTAAATTTGTAATTATTGTAAATTTATGTTGATTAAGATAGTATTTTTTGCATAAACATTTATATAGGAAGGCTTGCTGACTTTAAGACATGTCTTAACTTAAGATTCTCTTTTTACACTGATGATTGTATAAACAATTATGCATTGTAGGTACGTTCTAATAAATGAACTAAATTTCTTTATACAAAAGATAATTTATATAAAATTTTTAATATTTTTTTGTTGTTGAAAAATTTTTTAGTTACATTAAAAATATGATCATGTTATTTATTTATATGTAGGTAATTAATTTTCGAATATTTTTCAAGTTTTCAACATGCTAATTTTTAATGGAAAACTTTTTCATTTTTCTCGAACCTGGAAATAGATCTTTATTATAATATGCATTACACGAAATGCAAGATTGAACCCTTCCCCGCCATGTCGTGCCATGTATCCACACACATTTACTCGCAGCGAGCCGAGTATCGTCGGTGAGTGAGATTTTCGGTTTTCTCTTACTTTTTAACGTTCGGGACTCTCTAAATTTCTTAGAGTGAAACCTCACTCTTAAAGAGTGAGATTTCACTCCAGGCAAGAGTGAAAATTGAGCCACTCCATATGGAGTGAATGTTCACTCATTGAAAGAGCGAATTTATTCACTCTATAGATAGAGTGACGAGTTCACTCTAATTAGAGTGAATTTTTCAGCTGATTTAAAATGGCGGCTCATTCCTCTTAGATCAAATTTCCCACTCCAATTTTAGATTGGGTAAATTAAAGCTTTTGAAAATTTGCATAACATAACTTTAAAGGAATAATATCTTATTTTTGAAAAATAAAAATAATAAATAAAAATAAATATTGAATCTCTTGAATAACTTTCTGTCAGTACTGTGGTATTTTCGTATTTATTTAGTCTCAAGGATATTTGTTATTTAAATTATTTTATAACATTTTATTATATTATATTTACAAATAAAACATACAACTTAATACTAGCGCTAAACTTATATAATTAAAATATTTGACGCTGAGGGGTCTTGAACGTGCGACCCCCAGGCCTAAAGCCCAACGCTCTAACCACTATGCTATACGCTCGTTGGTACAAAACTTACAAACTGCCGTTATAAGTTATACGTGCTTACGTTCACTCAAAACAGAGTGAAAGTTTCACTCTAAGTCTTGGAGTGAATATTCACTCCAACCACTGGAGTGAATTTCTGCACTCTTTCCATTAGAGTGAGCGATTTCACTCTTTTAGAGTGAACTTTCACTCTATCTGGAGTGAATGTACATCTCACTCCTAAATTAGAGTGAAATATTCACTCTAAGAAATTTAGAGAGTCGACCTAGCGGGAACTTGACATTAAGGCCCGTTGCACACTATCCGATTCGTGTTGTACGACAAACCCTTTCCATGAGTACTTAGTAAGGCAACTGAGTGAGGAAATAGCGGCCGAGGGGAAAGTTACAATATAAAGTAAACGTGGAAAGGGTTTGTCGTACGACACGAATCAGATAGTGTGCAACGGGCCTAAGGCGAACAATTGAACCGACGCTCAGTGGGGCAAAAAATGCGGCCGTGGACAAATTGACTTGTAGATTGCAGTTTTTAATATTTTTGAATAAATTTTTTTTTAAATTAAAGGTAGATAAATTTGTCATCGAACGTTCTTCTCGGAATTTAAAAAAAAATTGTTTATTAACTATTTAATTAACAAATTGAACAAATTTTTTTTTCACTTTTAAAGAGTACTAGTTTCTTAAATTTACAAAAATTTGTTCAAAAATGATTTGTATTACTTAAGAAACTATTAAAAAATAGTTTTAAGCAACAGTGTTTGTTTTAAAAAAATTTTTGATCTTGTTATTAACAAATAAATAAAAAAATAACATTTTAGTCGTTGTCGGTAATGTTTTTAAGATTTGTTTAAAAAATTATGAAATATTCTTTAAAAAGTTAGTATATAATCTATGACTAATTATATAATAACTAGCACCTTATTATACACAGATAATAATATTTTAGAGGATGTTGAAATTAAACTTAACAAATTTATTCGAAAATGGTTAATTATTTTATGAATATTTATTAATTATTTTATAAACAATAAATGGATTTTTAAAAACTAAGCTTTGAAACCTTAAATAATTACAATTTTGTCAAATTAAGATCAAAAGAATTTTAAAAACATTGCCGAAAGCGACTAAAGTGTTTTTCTAAAACACTAAAAACACCAAAACTAAAAATTTTTCAATTTTTCACCTACTCTTACAACCACATACAAACAAAGCTTTTGATTTTAATAATATGTAATCGATTTTTTTGATTAGAAGTAGGGCATGAATTTTAAAACTTAAGAAAGTTCTAGGAAGTTTAACAATTATTTAAAAGTTCGTTTTTGAAATCAATCAAGTGCCTATCTGCATTAGCTTTTTTAAAATTATTTTTAATCATAAATTAATAAAATTTGTAAACTTCAAAATTCTTATTTTAAATTTTAATACATTTTTAAAAATCACAAGTTTTGTTATTTCGTGATTCCAAATGTTTAAAAAAAGTTTTAGGAAAATTTAATCTGAAAAACAGATTTTCGAATAAACTGAAAACATGTAATAAGAAATAATGATTAATAAAACATTTAATCAAAATCAAATAAATTGTGTCAAATAAATAAGAAAATTTCAAAAAAATATCATCAAATTCATATGATCACAAAACTAAGAAAATTAGGTGAAAGCAACGAAAAAATAATAAATTAAAAAAAAATATAAGAACATAAAAAGAAAAAAAAAACAATCTATTACAAAAAATGAGAAAATTCTTTTAATTAAAAAATGTCATGGTCATTATTAAAGAAATGATAAAAAATGACAAAAACAACACAATAATAAAACAGTAACATAAAAATATGGTTATAAAAAAGTAGAAACACTTTTCAAAAATTTAAACTATTTACGGAAGTTTGTTTTACATTAAAAAAATAAATAAGAAGTAACTAAAAAATATATACTACTGCATGTAAAATATCGCAAACCATAAAAAAAACAACAAGTTTTCGGATATATCTTAAAACTTTCAATTTTCATATTTTATTCTTTATAAAATTTAAAAAATTGTGCTAATACCGATTATCAAAATACCTTAGATCTAAAAATTTTTGGTATTAGGGTAGCCAAAAATAGTAATAAATTTTTTTACCTTCAAGTCCTTATAAATTAAATACATTCCAAACGTCAGTTGGAAAGTATTTAAAATCGTTAACTAACAAAATTTTAAGCAACTTTAATCGTTTTTTTCTGTCTCAGTAGGTATTAATTAATGTTCAAAACTTTGAATAATAGTAGAAAAATTACAAAATATTCATTAAATTATTTTCAAAATAATTTTAACGTTTTTCTTAAATCTTTGTCAAGTATCCAAACTCAAAAACTAATAAAATTTCTTATTTTAATTTTTTTTTCTTCCAGAGAAAATCTTATTTTCGCAAGTTCAAAAAATGCTATAAGGATTTTCGAAGTCTTTTATAATTGGTTTCAAAATAACCTTTGATAAAAATTAAAAATCATAAAATAACAGAAGTTTATAATGTTTTAAGTTTTAAAAAACCACATTCTGACACTTGTAAGACCTGAGACGCATACAAGGCTCAATTATTCCAAGAAAATTTGTCTGATGAAGAAAAACAGGAAATCGAAAATTCGAAGGAACACCATATGTCCTAGATACAGAAAATCACAGATGAATTTAAGAGTGATGTAACGAATGCTTTAGAAGACACTGTCGTTTTGACATTTGACCTCCAGAATTTAATCTAATTTTTATTATTATTTTATTACTTTGCAGTAAAGTATTGTTTTATTTTCATAAATTCGAAATGGATTTTTTATGGTATTAACTTTGTGGAGTAGCCAACGAGATGCAATGCGCGAAATATTTAAAAAATGTACTATGTTAGACTTTTTGGATGGCAATATTATTGTTCATAGGTTATAGGCAAATTAAGAAAATAAAATATTGACAACCTTTATGTCAGTACTCAGTGATTTAAACGAAAACTTAAGTACCAATTGCTTTGACAAACAATATAGAGAAATTATGTAAAAAAAATTATAAATTTGTTTGCTAAATTTAAATCTTATTGTTTACCGTAAAATCAGCGTTAGGGAAAAAGTCAGCGATTATTGCAAAGTATTTCAAATTCTTTTTTTTCATTTTTTCTGAGAAAACAAATGCTTTAATTATTGGGGATTTTAAATTGCAATGAGAATAAAGTGAACCAAATTTTACGATACTATGTATTACTTTTTTTTATAAACATAAATGTGCAATAAATATTATTAAAATAAGTAGTAACATTTTAATATTTTGAAAAAAATGCGTAACTTATGTATTTCTTCTTTGAGTGCTTGCCTTCATTTCTCAAAATAAATGAGAAGTAATTTTTTTAAGTGTCAAACATTCATAATGATTCATAAATTTAAGATTTTGTAAATAATTTTGAAAAATTAAAACTTGATTCAGTTGAATTAAAATTTTAAAAAATTGAATTTGTTAATTAATTTTGAAATAATATCATTATAAGTATTAAAGTGGTAATAACAATTTAAAATATATGGGAAGCGTGAAACGGGCAAAAATGAATCTTAAAATGAGTGCGGGCAAAAACGGAATATATCTGTATCCCTTTCTTGCGCGCAGTGAAATCTTATCCCGCTTTTGCTCGCAGCCAAATGCAATTCGTTTTTCCTCGTAGCGTAAAACTTGTTTCGTTCTTCCGCGCTTATGAAAATTTGACTCACTTTTGCTTGCACTGTTATTTTATACCACTTTTACTTTGAGCCCCTCATCTTAGAAATCAATTAAAAAGAAGAAAATAACTAAAAATTGGAGAAAAGAATTGAAGAAATAAGATAAAAGTAATTGAAATTTACGATAATTAATAAACAAATTTTGAAATTATGAAAACAAATAATTAAGAATTGAAGAAAACAATTGAAATTTTAGAAAAATTCTTAAAAATCTTAGAAAATAATTTTAGAAAATGAGAATAACTAAAAATTGAAGAAAAGACTGGAAGAATGCTAAAAATAATTGAAATTTACGATAATTAATAAAACTTTTTGGAAATTATGAAAACAAATAAAAATAATTAAAAATTGAAGAAAATAATAGAAATTTGAGGAAAATACTTTAAAATTTTAGAAATTAATTTTATTATTAAATGAGAAAAACTAAAAATTGGAGAAAAGTCTGGAAGAAAGCTAAAAATAATTGAAATTTACGATAATTGATAAAAAGATTTGGAAATTAAAAAACAAATGAAAATAAATTTGAAAAAATACATGAAGATCTTAGAAATCAATTAAAAAAGAAGAAAATAACTAAAAATTGGAGAAAAGAATTGAAGAAATAAGATAAAAGTAATTGAAATTTATGATAATTAATAAACAAATTTTGAAATTATGAAAACAAATAAAAATAATTAAAAATTGAAGAAAACAATTGAAATTTTAGAAAAATTCTTAAAAATCTTAGAAAATAATTTTAGAAAATGAGAATAACTAAAAATTGGAAAAAAGACTGGAAGAATGCTAAAAATAATTGAAATTTACGATAATTAATAAAACTTTTTGGACATTATGAAAACAAATAAAAATAATTAAAAATTGAAGAAAATAATAGAAATTTGAGGAAAATACTTTAAAAAAATCTAGAAATTAATTTTATAAAATGAGAAAAACTAAAAATTAGAGAAAAGTTTGGAAGAAAGCTAAAAATAATTGAAATTTACGATAATTTATAAAAAGATTTGGAAATTAAAAAAACAAATGAAAATAATAAAAAATTGAAGAAACTAATTGGAATTTTAGAAAAATACTTAAAAATTTAGAAAATAATTTTAGAAAATGAGAATAATAATTAACAATCAAGAAAAATAATTGAAAAATGATAAAAATAATTTAAAATTGAAAAAATAATTCAAATATATGATGAAAATAATTTAAATTTATGATGAAAATAATTTAAATATGAAAGATTGAAAACATTCAATAAAATTTGAGAGAAATAGTTGAAAAAATCGTAGAATATATGTTTAAAAAAGGAAAATAATTACAAACTTACTTAAAATTTTTAATTAAAGAGAACAATTAAAAAATCGCAGAAATAATAGAAAATTGATGAAAGTAATAAATGAAATTTCAGATATACAATTGAATTTTTGAAAATTAAGCCAAAAGAATGAAAATAATTCAAAAGCGTAGAAAATAATATAAAATTACAGAATTTGTTTTTAAGTAAAAGAAAATAATTGAAAAATGTTTAAAAAATTAAAAATTGAAGACAATAATCTAAATTTGAGATAATAACTGAAAATTGAGGAAATTAATTGAAATATAATAAAAATACTAAAAGATGGAGAAAATAATTGAAAAATGTTTTTTATTTGAAACTTGATGAAAATCATTGAAATAATAGAAATAATAGAAATTTGAGGAAAATACTTGAAAAAAATTTAGAAATTAATTTTATAAAATGAGAATAACTTAAAATTGGAGAAAAGAATTGAAAAAAGCTAAAAATAAATTAAATTTACGATAATTGATAAAAAGATTTGGAAATTAAGAAAAAAAAATGAAAATAATTAGAAATTGAAGAAAATATTTAAATTTTCAGAAAAATACTTAAAAATCTTAGAAAATAATAATTAACAATCGAGAAAAATAATTGAAAAATGATAAAAATAATTGAAATATGCTGAAAATAATTTATGATTGAGATAGAAAATTGAATTATGATGAAAATAATTTAAATATGAAAAATTGAAAACATTCAATAAAATTTGAGAGAAATAACTAAAAAAATCATAGAGTATATGTTTAGAAAAAAATAATAATTACAAAATTACTTAAACAATTTTAATTAAAGAGAATAATTAAAAAATTGCAGAAATAACGAAAATTGATGAAAATAATAGCAATATCGGATAATTAATTGAAATTTTTAAAAGTAATGACAAAATAATGAATATAATTATAAATTGATGAAAATCAAGAAAAATTGCAGAATTTATTTTTAAGCAAAAGAAAATAATTAAAAAATCGTTATATAATGGAAAATTGATGACAATAATCTAAATTTGAGATAATAACTGAAAATTTAGGAAATTAATTGCATGTGTATATATCTTAAACTTCTTCAAAAGAAATATTCTAAATATTAAAATTATTAATTTTTATTCATATTTTTGAAATTCATTGAATTTTTATTTCTGAATTACCATATATATATTTCAATCGAGATTTCAATAGATTTAAATTTTCAAACTTCAAGATTTTTGGCTAGAAAAAGTTTCTAAAAAAGTTTCTAAATATTTTTCTACCTTATAATTTCATGAAATGGTATTTTTTAAATAAATGATGACATTATAATATGTCGAGCTTGTTGTTCTGACCCTAAAGAAAAATGAACTTTATTCAACAATTTTTTTGATTTTTGTAATTTTGAAAATAAATTTTACATTTGTTCTGATTAAAAATAAAAGTTTCAAATATTTATAAAATTTTAAAAATATTTTACAAAATCATGTAATACAGACAATATTCTTTTTCATTTTTTTATCAGCAACAAAATTTGCAAATAACAAATTTTTAATAGAGTTATGAAATAAAAATTAATCAATGAAGTGTCTCATTTTATTCAATAAACGAAAAGAGATGCTGGAAAATTGCACTTTAGGTAATGAGAGCATATTCTGGAATTTAGTACAATTCTCAACTGACACATTAAAATGCTCTCGTGAAACAGTTTTGCTGCAAATACTGGCCAACTGCCAATACTGGATGCTCAGAATGACGAAATGCCAGTTTAATTTATGAATCTCGAAATTCTCTAATTTCGGGATTTTTAACATTCTTTGTTAAAAAAAAAAAAAAAAAAAATTGAGTGAAAGTAAAAAATAACACAAAATTGTTTCTCAAAAAGGTAAAATAATAGAAACAGAAACTAAATCAAAATTTCAATTAGAATAGATATTCAAAATTTGTCTAATCTTTACAAATTTTCAAATTTTAATTTTGTTTAATTCATTAATTTACGTATATTTTAATTTAAATCTTATCATTTTGTCAATAGACTTTGATCTTATCTTTCTATTATTTCAATTAGTATTTTTTCAATTATTGAAAATATTTAAAATATCATAGTTAAAAAATATTTACATCTTGATTTCGAAAATGGATTTTAATTAGAATTCTAAAAAAAATACTTTAAATAACATTTTGCAATTAAAATTCTTTCCCACTAAAAAAAGCCTTTTCAGTGACGTAAGAATGCTCTTAAAGTTCAGAGACTAATGTATCTAAAAAAGAAAAAATATATAGAATTTTATTCGACAGAAACTATGGAATAATATAGAATTATGGGCAGAAACCACTAACCAAAAATACCAGGGTGCTTAGTCACGCTTACAGCTGCGGTTAAGAATACAAAAAAAAAATAAAAGGAAAAAAGAACTCTTAATCGCAAGTACACGGTACCGATCATAAGATCCGAAAATAGTTTCGTGAAGCTAAGTCACTGTAAAGGAAACCGGAAAAATAATTATCGTTAACAACCGGCAAAGGATTTCTAAAATAAACACAAAACAGATTTCAAATTTTTCCACGAAAAAAAAAATTAATAAAGATAAAAAAGCAGAAGAAGTTCTTAAAATAATAAATCTAAATATTTTTAATTTAATACTTTGTACTTTGCAAAAATTGTTAAAAATTCCTGGAAAAAGAATAAAAAAAAACAACTAAAAGATGAGAAAAAATAAACTAAAAAAAATAAAAACTAGAAATTTGGAAAAAGGAACTAGAAAATGAAAAGGTGACTAAAAAGTGAAAAATTATACTAGAAAATTGCAAAATAACTATAAAAATAAAATAACATAGAAAAAGATAAATCACTGAAAAATAAAGGAAAACATTTAAAAGAGAAGAAAAAAACTAGACAGTAAAAAGAACCTTAAAATGTGAAAATAGGAACTAGAAAATGAAAAGATAAATAAAAAGTGAAAAATTACTTAGAAAATTGGAAAAAGGAACAATAAAATGAAAAATTGACTTAAAAGTTTAAAATTGCAAGAAAATTTCAAAATAATTAAAGAGCAGAAAATCACTTGAAATTGAGAAAATAACTAGAAACTTTTACAAAGAAACTAGAAATGAGACTAAAAAGTGAAAAATTACTAAAAAATTTCAAATTAACTAGAAAAGTTAAACCACTGCAAAATAAAGAAAAACAACTAAAAGAGGAGAAAAATAACAAGAAAGTGAGAAAATAACTAGAAATTTGGATAAAGGAACTAGAAAATGAAAAGAAGTTAAAAAAGTGAAAAATTACTAGAAAATTGCAAAATAAGAAGAAAAATAAAATAACATAGAAAAAGATAAATCACTGAAAAATACAGGAAAACATTTAAAAGAAGGTAAACCTAACTAGACAGTGAGAAAACAACTTGAAATTTAGAAAAAGGAACTAGAAAATGAAAAGATAATTAAAAAGAGGAAAATTACTAGAAAATTGAAAAATAACTAGAAAATGTAAATCACTGCAAAATAAAGAAAAACAACTAAAAAAGGTGAAAAATAACTAGAAATTTGAAAAAAGGAACTAGAAAAAGATAAGCTAACTAAAAAGAGGAAAATTACTAGAAAATTGCAAAATAACTAATAAAGTTAAACCACTGCAAAATAAAGAAAAACAATAAAAGATGAAAGAAATAACTAAAAAGTGAAAAAATAACTAAAAAGATATAAAATTGATTAAATTTAAAAATTTTCATGGCCGCCATATTGGATCTGACATTTTCAATTTTTGAAATATGACTTCAAGTTTGTAATCAGCGACCTCAAAAATATAAGAAGATTTCACTAAGAGTGGAAAAAAATAACTGAAATTAAAGTGAAAAAATTACTAGAAAATTGCAAAATGACGAGAAAACTAATGTAACATAAAAAAAGGTAAATCACTGAAAAATGAAGGAAAACATTAAAAAGAGAAGAAACATAACTAGACAGTCAGAAAACAACTTGAAATGTGGAAAAAGGAACTAGAAAATGAAAAAATGACAACAATTTTTAAATGAATAGAAAATCGCAAAATAACTAGAAAAAGATAAACCACTGGAAAATAAAGAAAAACAACTAAAAGAGGAGAATAATAACTGTAAAGTCAGAAAATAACTAGAAATTTGGAAAAAGAATCTAGAAATGAGACTTAAAAGTGAGAAATGATTAGAAAATTGCAAAATAATTAGTAAAAGATAAACCACTGAAAAATATAGAAAAAAACTAGGCAGTGAGAAAATAACTAGAAATTTGGAAAAAGGAACTAGAAAATGAAAAGAAGACTAAAAAGTGGAAAATTACTAGAAAATTGGAAAATAACTAGAAAAAGAAAATAACATAGAAAAAGATCAATTAGTGCAAAATAAAGAAAAACAACTGAAAGAGGAGAAAAATAACTAAAACAGAAAAAAAGTGAAAAAATAACCAGAAAGAGAAAAAAAGTGTATTCTAAAGAAGTATAACTGTAAAATGAAAAACAATCATTAAAAAGTAAAACATATTTTTTAGATTTACAAAAAACCACTAGAAAACTGAAAAATTACTATAAGATTTAAAAAACACTTTGAAGTGGAAAAAGTTATTTTAAAACAAATGTTAATCGAGGAAGTAACTAATACATAAAAAAATAACAAGAAAATAAAAGGCAAAACATATAGAAATTAAGAAATAAAGTGTGTCACGCTCAGAAGTGACTGTATAATTGAAATTAAATAAAAAAGACTAGAACATTAAAAAAGTAACTAGAAGTTAAGTAGAATACTAAAATTTAATGAAAATAAATGGTAAATTTAAAACAATAACTGTAAAGTGAAAAATTCTCGACATTACAAGAGAGTAACTAAAAAGTAGTAAAAAATATTACTAGAATGTGAAAAAACTTGCGAAACTTGCGAAACTTGCGAAAAAAGAACTGAAAACAAGAAAAATTCACTGGAAAATGACAAAGTAGTTAGAAATTAAAAAAAAATGAACATAGAAACTTTAAAAATTGGGAAAGAATATGGAAGGTGACTATAAATAATTAAAACCAAATAAAAATAACTAGCAATGGAAATAGATTTCTAGAAAAATATTACTAGAATGTAAAAAAAACCAACGTTTTTATTAAATAGTGTAAGTAATTAAGAAAAGAAAGAGTGATTTAAAAATCAATTGTAAATTATCAAAAAAAGCTGAAAAGTGAGTAAATGATTGAAATTATATAAAATAAACTAGAAAATGAGAAATAAGTAACTAAAAAAGTACGAAAAATGGATAAAAATAAATGGTAAATTTTAAACAGTATTTAGAGGAGTTTTCTGACTACAATGTAAAAGTAGAATTTCAATTCCACTTCACTTTCACTTTCACTTTCACTTCCACTTCACTTTCACTTCCAATTCCTATTTCACTTCCACTTCACATCCACTTCACATCCCATTCAGTTCCACTTCACTTCCATTTTAATTCCACTTTGCTTCCATTTTAAGTACACTTCATTTCTATTTCACTTCCACTTCATTTTTACCTGTACTTTCACCTCACTTCAATTTCACGTCCAATTTGATTTTAATTCACTTTCTCTTATGCCATTTCAATTACTCTTTACTTCCACTTTAAGTTCAAATCACTTTCACATCATTTTGAATTTAATTCCACTTCACTTTTACTTCGCTCCCGCTTTAATTACACTTTACTTTCACTTCATTTCCACCTTTACTTCTACTTAAAAATACTTTGTTTCTAATTCGCTTCCACTTCACTTACACTTCAAGTTCACTTTATTTCCACTTCATTTCCATTTCAATTCCACTTCGCTTCCGCTTCAAATACACTTCACTTCCACTTCATTTCTACCTTTACTGCTACTTCACATCCACTTCACTATTCCACTTTGCTTTTTATTCACTTCCATTTCGCTTCCACTTCAATTCCATTCCAATTCCACTTAGATTCTACTTCGCTTCCGCTTCAAGCACACTTCACTTCTACTTCAAGTCCACTTCACTTTCACTTAAATTCCATTCCAATTCCACTTAAACTTCACTTCCACTTCACTTCTACTTCACTTCTACTTCAATTCCACTTCATTTTCACTTTAAGTCAACTTAACTTCCACTTCAACTCAATTTCATTTCAATTCCATTTCGAGTCCATTTCACTTCCAAGTCAACCTCAAATGCACAGCAATTGGTTATGAAGGACGGATGGATGGACGGACGGACGGACGGACACCAAAGTCTTATTATAAGGGTTTTACCCCTGTGCCACAAAACTCTTAAAGTGACTAAGATATTCTTTAAAATTTAGAAATATTTTCTCTCTGAAAACATGTAGAAAATATTAGGTAGGTACCTACTCTAAAATTGAAAGTGTTCCCTTAAAAACTTATTTTAATAAAAAAAATTCGTATTTTTTATATTTTTTTTTAACAAATAACTTTCAAAAATATTAAAATGATTATGATTTTTGAGAATATTTTAATATATAATCTTGATTATATTTTTGTTTGTGTAAAAAACAGTTTTAATTTTGCTGTTATGTTACCATCACTACATACCCTCTTAAAGGGGAGGCAACGGTGAAATTTTAACATTTTATAAATCGCGTTGTTCAGAGGTGCCAATTTTTTTTCTAGCAGCAGTTCGGATTTAAAATTACCCCATCTGTGATAAAATTAAAAAAGAAAATTTTGGCGGGTTTTAGAATTTTCAATCTCTTTTAAATCAAAAGTCTTTTAATTAATATGTAATCCAAAAAAAAAAAAAAAAATTGGCGTTAAAAAATTTTAAAATGCAGAAGAAGATAAAAATTTTAGGTGAGGAAGAACAAAATTTCAACTTGTTGCTTTTTTTTCAATTTTTTTTTCTGGCATATTTTTGGATTTAGAATTACAGTATATTGTTAAACATTGAAAAATAAAGATCTTTGACATAAAAAAAAGGTATTTTTTGTTAAAAAATAAAAAAATTTGTTTGTTTTTTTTTAAATAAGATTTTTTACTATCTATGCATAATTTTGCTCAGAATTTAAAAAAAAAAAAAAAAAAAATAACAAGTAAAAAAATTGTCGACAGAAAACAGTAAAAATAGTGGAAGGAGACTGATTTTTAAACATTTTCATTTTTTCAAAAATAAAATTATTTAACATTGACAAATTTTCATTTCTTTATTTTTGACATTATAAGATAATTTTATAGACCTAAAGTAAACTAGAAAAAAATTGACACTTCTAGGCGTCATAAAGAAATTTTTAATTTTTCACCAGTGCCTCCCCTTAAATAAATAAAATTATATAAAATGGAGAACGAAGTTTCCAGGAAGTGTTAAAATACTTAGAAATCTGATAGAGATAATTAAAACATTTTTAAAATCACAATTCAGACAAGAATATGTATCTAACAGATAAAAATATAATTCTAATATTTATAATGTATTATCTCCCCCACCCCCCTTTATGCTTCTAAGAATAAATTAAAATTCCGTACTCTGAAAAATTTACTCTTGCCGGTATTTAATATTATATTCAATGAAACGAATTTTGAAGAATTAATTGTTTTGAATTTGTTTAAATTAAATAACATTGTTTGTTGACATTTGGAAACTGATCTCTTTTTATAAGGAAAGTAAAACAAAGTGAATTGAGAAGGGTTAGAAAATCTCTACTTTCTCTCAATTCGATCTTTTACTGTGCATGGGAGTTGTTATTTTAAACATGACTCCCCTGTTTTGACCCTCAAATAGACACTCTCCTGCTTGGTTTTATTGTCTTGAAAACCTGGCAAATGGTTCAACAGACTTCTTCTCTCACAACAGTTTTTCTAAACCTTTTTTTCTGAAAAAATAGCCTTCTCACGCCTCTTTGTTATACTTACAGCTTACACTTACAGGAAACCACAATTTTTTCCAAATATTCCAAACAATCACTTAGGTATCTCTTTCATTTTTTTTTTCTTGGAAAACATAATATTACTGAAAAAGTGTACAAAAAAAAAAAGAAGAGAGAAAAACTATTTTAGTCAATTTTGAGCATTTTTTTAAAAATATTTCTTAAAATAATTGAAAAATGTTATAGGTATGGGTTTTATTTTTAAAAACTGCAAAAAGAGAAAAATTCAATTTCGGAAAAAATATAAAAAACCTTAACTATTTCCTGGAAAATATTTACTTCATACAGCTGAATCGCTTGTTTTTTAAATGTAGAATATATTTTTCTCGAGGGAATATCACTAAAAAATGTCAATTAGAGAAGTTACATGAAAATAAAAATGAAAAATAGAAGGTAAAATCTATACATTATTTAGACAAATTTCAGGTGAAATTTATATTTTTTATAATAGACCAATTGGTCCGTTTTTAAATTAAGAATATTTTTTCTAAAGGAATTAGGAATATAATATTGAAATTTTACAATTTATAGGAAGACACAGAATGTTTAATGTCAAAAGAACTACAAAATCATGAATTGGGTGTTTTGGGTATTTTATTAGGTATTTTGGAAAATCCCTGTGTCAGATTTTAGATATTAATGAGTTTAATAACCCTACTAAATTTTTTTAAAATCCGTTAAAAAGTTCTCGAGATATCCCGTCGACAAAGAAAAATTACTACACACACATTCAAACTCACACACATTTGGGCTTTTTCCCAAGAAAGAAAATTTACACATCTATGATGAAAATGAGTCAATTAAACTTATTTTTTCAAAATCTAAAATTATTACGATCACAAAGCTTCTTTTCTGAGGAAGCAAAAAGTAAAAAAAAATGTAATATTATATGTTATTTGTATTGTTTTTTTAGGTACTGGGAGCAGAAGTAATCCGTGGCAACGGAGACCGCTCCGGTAAGAATTTTATATAATAATAATTATTCCATTTCATTATTTAAAAACAGATTAAGTAAATTAAAGTGTATGAATATATTCTACATTTGATTATAACCTAAAAATGTTTTGTTATTTAAATAAGAATTTTCTTTAAACTTTAATTATTTTATTTCATTAATTCATTATTTCATTATTTAACATTTAAAAAACATTTTAAGGCTATTCATGTCTGACAATTAAATCACAATTATATATTTAAAATAATTTAATAATAATTTGATAAGTCCAATAACTGGGGTATAATAACTGGATCTACAAAGTTTTTCGAGTCCAATAAAGGGACCAAGCGACTTATTTTTTTAATTTCCTTATATTTTTTTAAATATAAAGTGTTTAACTCCAACAAACATTTTTATATCTACAGAAAGACTTTATATATTTATTTATATATACTCAAAATCAACCCTTATAAAATCATTCTCTAAGAATTATTTTTGCAAGTTAGATATTATTTTTTGTAAAATCTACTGAAAACATTTCTGTAACCTATAAAGGCTTTAAAAAACTTTCCAGATATCATTGGACCAAAATAAAATAAAAAATATTTAAAGAACATCCCTTAGGAATCATCCCCTAAAAATTATTTTCACAAATTAGGAATTATTCTTTGTAAAATCAATTTAAAAAAATGTTGTAACTTCTACAGGCTATAGAACTCTTTCCAATCATTATAGGATCAATGTAAAATAAAAAATAATCAAAAACATCCCTTAGAAATCATCCCCAAAGATATCTTTTTGCAAGTTAGTACTTATTCTTTGTAAAATCAATTTAAAAAAATTCTGTTATCTCTACAGGCTATAGAATATTCTTACCAAATATCATTGTATCAAACTAAAATAAAAAATAATCAAAAACAACCGTTAAAATCATCCCCTAAGAATTAGTTTTGCAAGTGAGTAATTATACTTTTTGTGAAATTAATTTAAAAAAATTCTGACATCTCTACAGGCTATAGAATTCTTACCACATATTACTGGGTCAAAGTAAAATAAAAAATATTCAAAAACAACCCTTAAAATCATTCCCTAGGAATTCTTTTTGCAAGTTAGTAATTATACTTTTTGTGAAATTAATTTAAAAAAATTCTGTCATCTGTACAGGCTATAGAAATTTTTCCGAACATCATTGGATCAATGTAAAATAAAAAAGAATTAAAAAACATCCTTTAGAAATCATCCACTAAGAATTTTTTCACCAAATAAGAAGGGAACTTTTTTGGTAATGTTTTTCATTATTTGTTATTTAAATTTGAACCAATGATATTTGGAAAGAATTCTAGAGCTTGTAGAGTTGGCAGAAGTGTTATTAGATTTAACAAGGAATAATTACTATAACTTGCAAAAATAATTTTTAGGGGATGATTTTTAAGGGTTGGTTATTAATTAGTTTTTTTTTTTACTTTGATGCAATGATATCTGAAAAGATTTCTAAAGCCTGTAGAGGTGACAGAAATATTTTCATTAGATTTTACAAAGAATATTATCTAACTTGCAAAAATAATTCTTAGGGGATGATTTGAAGGGTTCGTTTTAATTAAATTTTATTTTATTTTGAACCAATGATATCTGGAAAAAATTCTATAGTCTGTAGAGGTGACATAAATTTGTTGAATTGAGTTCACAAAGAGTAATTCCTAATTTGTGAAAATAATTTTTAGGGGATGATTCCTAAGGGATGTTCTTTGAATATTTTTTATTTTATTTTGAACCAATGACATCTGGCACGATTTCTAAAGCCTGTAGAGGTGACAGATATGATTTTAGTAAATTTTACAAAGAATAGTGTCTAATCTGCAAAAATAATTTTTGGGGGATGATTTTTGAGGGAAGTTCTTTGAATATTTTGGATTTTTCATTGTTCCAATGATATCTGGAAAGATTTCTAAAGTCTGTAGAGGTGACAGATATGTTTTTAATAGATTTTACAAAAAATAATTTCTAACTTGAAAAAAAAATTCTTAGGGGATGATTTATACGGTTGGTTTTAATTAAATTTTATTTTATTTTGAACCAATGATATCTGGAAAAAATTCTATAGTCTGTAGAGGTGACATAAATTTGTTGAATTGAGTTCACAAAGAGTAATTCCTAATTTGTGAAATTAATTTTTAGGGAATGATTCCTAAGGGATGTTTTTTGAATATTTTTTATTTTATGTTGGTCCAATGATATATGGAAAGATTTCTAAAGCCTGTAGAGGTGACAGAAATGTTTTTAGTAATTTTTACAAAGAATAGTATCTAACCTGCATAAAATAATTTTGAGGGGATGTTTGCTAAGGGATGTTCTTTGAATATTTTTTTTATTTTGGTCTAATGATATCTGAAAAGATTTCAAAAGCCTGAAGCGGTGACAGATATGTTTTTAGTAAATTTTACAAAGAATAGTGTCTAACCTGCAAAAATAATTTTTGGGGGATGATTTTTGAGGGAAGTTCTTTGAATATTTTTGATTTTTGATTAGTCCAAATATATCTGGAAAGATTTTGAAAGTCTGTAGAGGTGACAGATATGTTTTCAGTAGATTTTACAAAAAATAATTTCTAACTTAAAAAAAAAAATCCTAGGGGATGATTTATTGGGTTGGTTTTTATTATTTTTTATTTCATTTTAAACCAATGATATCTAGAAAAAATTCTATTGTCAGTAGAGGTGACATTAATTTTTTGAATTGAGTTCACAAAGAATAATTCCTAATTTGTGATATTAATTTTTAGGGGATGATTCCGAAGGGGTGTTTTTTGAATATTTTTTATTTTATTATGGTCCAATGATATCTAGCAAGATTTCTAAAGCCTGTACAGGTGACAGATAGGTTTTTAGTAAATTTAAAAAAAAATAGTATCTAAACTGCATAAAATAGTTTTTAGGGGATGATTCCTAAGGGATGTTCTTTGAATATTTTTTATTTTATTTTGGTCCAATGATATCTGAAAATATTTTAAAAGCCTGTAGCGGTGACAGATATGTTTTTAGTAAATTTTACAAAGAATAGTATCTAACCTGCAAAAATAATTTTTAGGGAATGATTTTAAGGGTTGTTTATGATTATTTTTTATTTTAATTTGAACCAATGATAGTTGGAAAGAGCTCTATTGCCTGTAGAAGTGTCAAAATGATTTAAATTGAATTTACAAATAATAATAATTCCTAACTTGTGAAAATAATTTTTAGGGGATGATTTTTGAGGCACTCTGTACGATTATTTTTGATTATACACTGATCCTATGATATCTGGAAAGATTTCTAAAGTCTGTAGAGGTGACAGATATGTTTTCAGTAGATTTTACAAAGAATAATTTCAAACTTGAAAAAATATTTCTTAGGGGATGGTTTTAAGTTTTTTTTTTTTTAATTCTTTTCTACATTATTTTGTACCAATGATATTTGGAAAAAATTCTATAGTCTGTAGAAGTGACAGAAATTTTTTAAATTGATTTCACAAAAAATAATTCCTAACTTGTGGAAATAAATTTTAGGGGATGATTCCTAAGGGATGTTTTTTTAACATTTTTTATTTTATTTTGGTTCAATGATATCTGGAAAGATTTCTAAAGCCTGGGGAGTTGACAAAAATGTTTTCAGTTGATTTTACAAAGAATAGTATCTTACTTGCAAAAACAATAATTCTTGGGGGATGTTTTTAAGGGTTTTTTTTAATTTTTTTTTTTTAATTTTAATACAATGATATTTGGAAAGAATTTTATAGCCTGTAGAGATAACAGAATTTTTTTAAATTGATTTTACTAAGAATAAGTACTAACTTGCACAAAAATATCTTAGTGGTTGATTTCTAAGGGATGTTTTTTGATTCTTTTTCATTTTACATTGATCCAATAATAATTGGAAAGAGTTCTATAGTCTGTAGAAGTCACAACAATATTCTGAATTGATTTTACAAGGAATAATTCCTAATTTGTGAAAATAATTTTTAGGGGATGATTTTTAAGGGTTATTTTTTGAATATTTTTTATTTTACGTTGGTCCAATGATATCTGGAAAGATTTCTAAAGTGCGTAGATGTATCAAAAATGTTTTCAGTAGATTTGACAAAGAATATTAGTATCTAACTTGCAAAAATAATTCTTAGGAGATGATTTTAAGGGTTGTTTTTGATTTTGTATTTCACTTTGATCCAATGATAGTTGGAAAGAGCTCTATAGCCTGTAGAGATTACAGAAATGTTTTTGGTAGGTTTCACAAGGAACAATTTCTAACTTGCAATAATAATTATTAGGGGAAGATTTTTAAGGGATATTTTTTGATAATTTTTTATTGGAAAGTTGTCTATAGCCGGTATAGGTTTCAGAAATTTTTTAAATGGTGGGTTAGGGATATTTCGGTTTCATTTTGCCACTCTCTTAAACTACGATAAAAAACACCATACTGTATTCAAAAATTGGGTTTCTAACAATAATGTTAAGCTCTAGTAAAGCATTTTATCTAGAAAAATAAAATGCGCAGAAGAAAGGTATCTAAAAAGAAAAAAACCGATTTTTGTATTATGCAGGCCCGGATTGGCCATTCAGGATACCGGGAAAAATCCCGGTGGGCCGACGCCAGGCGGGCCGGTATTTTTGTAGGTCTAATTAATAATTTAATTTATGTAATTAAATTTCATTTAACTTTCAATTACTCTTTTCTATTTTCAATTAATTTTACAACATTCAATCATTTTCGGCTTCTTTCTATGTTCTTTTCAATCACAGAAATTGTAGAATTTCAATTAAATTGTTCAATTCTACAACTATTTTTTACAATTCTTATTTATTATTATCTTTAACTTTCAATTCCATTCTTCAATTTTCAATTCCATTCTTCAGTTTTCAATTATTATTTTTTTCTATATTCAAGAATTCTAGACTTTTTCAATTACTTCTTTCAATTTTTAATTACATTTTTTAAATTTCCATTACATTCCTCAATTTTCAATTACCTCCTTCAATTTTTTCAATCCTCAATAATTCTCAAAAAATTTTATAACTAATCTTTAACTTTTTAAATTATTTTGTTCTCTTGACCATTATTTCTTAGTGCTTTACGATATCAAGACGATATCATATTTGAGCAATATTGATATTGATCTTAAAATCTCTTGACCATCCAAAAATGTTCTCGAGTTGATAATATCGACCTAAAATAACTAAAAAATGACGAAAATAATTGACAAATGAAAAAAATTGGAATAATGACAAGATAAATAAATCGACAATTGACAAAAATAATTTAAAAAATTAAAGAACAAATATAATATTTTAAAAAAACAATTGGAAATTAAAAAAGGAAAAAAATTACAGAAATAATAATAATTGAAAAAAATTTTAATTTTAAAAAATTGACCTGGATTGAAATTTAAAGAAATAATCACAAACTGATGAGAAGAAAATAATATTAAAAATTGGCAAAATAATTAAAAAATGAAGAAAATAATTGTGAATTAGACAGAAAAATTGAGGAATTAAGGAGTTAAATTGAGATTTCAAAAAAATTGTTGATAATAAATAATTTACAAATTACTATATCAATAAATAAATAAATAGTATAAAAGAGTGAAAAAGCCCAGGATTGGTGAATATTTAAGAAAATAATTGACAATTAAAAACTGAAGAAAACTGTAGGAATAATTATAACAAATAATTGAAAATTGAATGAGATTTCAAAAAGTTAAAGTTGGTTGAAAATCGAAGAAAATAATTTGAAATTAGAAGAAATAGTTGAAAATTGAAAAAAAAAATTCAAAATTAAAGAAAATAATAATTGTGAATTTAAGAGGATAGTTGAAAAATTGAATTGAAAGTTCAAGAAAAATATTGTTAATTGAAAAAATCATCGAAAAAAGCCGAGAATTATTAAATATTGAAGAAAATAATTGCCAATTGGAAAAAATTCTAAACATGGCAAGATTATTAAATTAAAAACTGACAGAAATAATTTTAAACAGAAAAAGATAAACATGAAATTAAAAAAAAACTAAAAAAGAAAGAAAATGATAGGAATAGTTCTAGAAACAATTGAAAGTTTAATTGCTTTTTGAAAAATTAAACTTTATTAAAATTTGAAGAAAATACTTCCAAATTGAGAGAATAATTGAAAATGAAAAAAAGTATCAATAAAAGACAAGAATTGTGATTGGATACAAATAATTAAAGAATTAAAGAACTGAATTGAAATTTCAAGAAAATGATTAATAATTGAATAATATGAAAGAAAATAATTGAAAAAAGACGAAAATAAAGGACTATTGCAAAAAATTCGAAAAATTGCAACATTAAAAAGTTTACATTTCAACAGAATTATCTTAAAAGTTAAGAATGTAAATTAAAATTTAGAACAGAAATAACTAAGAATAAAAATTGAAAGGAAATTACTGTAGTAATTGTAGAAAATAATTGTAAATTTAATTGGATTATAAAAAATTGAACTGGATTGAAATTCTTGGAAAATAATTGCCTATTGAAGGAAACAAGTGAAAATTGAAAAAATAATTGAAAAAAAATCGAGAATTATTGAATATTGACTGAAATAATTAAAAATTCAAGTAAATAATTGAAAACTGAAAAATAATTGAAAAAATGAGAATATTTGAAAACTGAAAAAGTAATTGAAAACTGAAAAAAATAATTGAAAAACCGACAATATTTGAAAATCGAAGAAAATAATTGAAAACTGAAAAAATAATTGAAAAAACGAGAATATTTGAAAACTGAAAAGAATAATTGAAAAAAACCGAAAATATTTGAAAATTGAAGAAAATAGTTGAAAACTGGAAAAACAATTGAAAAAATGAGAATTATTGAATATTGAAGAAAACAATTGAAAATTGATAAAAATATTGAAAGAAGCCGAAAATTATTGAATATTAAAGAGAATATTTGAAAATTGAAAAACATGATTAAAAATTAATTAAAATAATTGTGAATAGAAGAAAATAATTGAGATTTGAAGAAAATAATTGTAAATTAAAGAAAGTAATTGGGTATTCAAATATTGAAAAAATGATTTTCAGGTGAATGAAAGCCGACTTTTTTTATGCTAAAGGGGGCAAAGTAGATAGAAATTCATTCTGAGCAATTATTAAAGCCGGGGAATTCGCTAAAAAACTTTTTATTATATTTATTTAATAAAAATTGTCCATTTCCTAATTGAAGATTAGGGAATGATTTTAAAGGGTTGTTTTTGATGCTGAAGGGGTTAAGGTACACTGAAAAAATTTTGGTACAGTATCCGTCCCATGGAAATATTTCATTATTCTGTTAATTTCAGATTAAATATTTTGCATTGATTTTCAACGTAGTGAAGTTAACTGAATAACGTAATTTTTCATTTGGGACGGATACTGTACTTTAAAGTACAGATGCTGCACCAAAATTTTTTTAGTGTAGATAGGAATATATTCAGAGCAATTTTTAAAGCCAGGAAATTCTCTCAAAATTTTTTTATTATATTTGTTTAATAGAAGTTGTCCATTTTTTGTCCTTTAAAATTGGTTAAAACCAGATTGATGTGTTCATTAAACTAAGAAATTACTGCTGCTTTCGTACAAATGGCAGTAGAGAATGCTACTGTTCAAGAAATTCCAAATAATTAAATTATTGATAAGTTTAAATAAAATAATTTAATAATTTAATATTTTTATATTTTAGTTTTAAATGTTAATAAAAATTTTCAATTATATAGAAAGGGGCCGCTTTGAATATCTTTCCCGGGCCGCTTTTAATTCCCAATCCGGCCCTGGTATTATGATTGATTTAACGTCATTAAAGGTTCCTTTTTCATTATCAAAAGTCACTAAATATTTTTATTGAATATTTTTCAAGTTATGAAAGTTCCTGAAAAATTCCCATTTTGCTACTTAGGTGCTTTGGAGCGCGTCGCAAACAGTAATTCCTGAAATGTTTCACAAATAAAATTGTAATACCGCCAATATTACAAGATACATAGAAACAACATTGTACATCATCTGCTATTTGAGAATCTGATCACTCATAAAGAGGGATAAAATGTTAAAGTACAATTTTCAAAAATACTTTGTTTCTCGAAATGAGACAAGTCGAGTAGGCACATCTGGAATTCCAGAGTTTCGAATCTGATCATATATATATATATATATATATATTACAGAGGGAACTGTTTATACTCTCTCGTTGGACCAAAACTTAGTGAGTGCATACACATTCAATGATCACTGAGAGAATTCTCTTTAGCTCTATTCTGGCTTCTGAGGGATGTGGGTATGTATTTATTAATAGAGATTAAACTCCGCGTCGTGTTGGGACGTGTGCAAAGTCTCTCCCGCGCAGACTTCACGAGATCATGGCAGTTTGACTCAGGCCTTCCTTCCTGATCTCTCTCGATCAAAATTCTCTAAATCGCGTTCGTAAACATCATCAGTGATTTTTCAAATGAATTTTCCGAAAACATAATAAACAGTGGTGTGGTTTACAATATAGTGATTATTATGAATTATCAATAGCTCTTCATTATCCAAACAATTAAAAGATCATTCTTAAGGGTGCGTTAACCCTTAAAATTATCTTTTTAATTGGAATTTAAAAAAAGAGTTTCTGCCGCTTGTGAGAAAGGAGACGAATAGAAGGAAATAGGAAATTATACCTGTTGATGATGGGTAATATAATCGAGGGACAATTTTGAAGCCTGTATTTTCGATTATCAAACGAACGAATGAGCTGACTCTGATCTCGATTAACAACTCACAATTGGTTCATCAGTTTGGTGCAATTTTAACGCTTGGATGCGTCGATTGACGTAACTTCTATTATTATAGAGCATTAAGACAGCAGTAGCGTTGAGACTGCCCTTCACTTTAACTCATTATCGTTTATCACTACTCTTGATTTTTATTTTTCTACTTTTATAATACTTGATTATTGAAACTCTCAAAGTCGACTGCTGACAATTTCCGGTCGTGGATTCTCCTCTTGTAAGTTTCAACATGGAATATTTTCCTTTCCAATCGATTAGTGTAGGATAATTTGAAAAAGTCCCGCCTCTGATGACATTACGTCACAAATGTTTCGTCAAATTGACAAGTATGATTAATTGTTTACTTGTAGATTCTTTTAATTATTGTAGTAATTAATTATACTATAATTGTGGTAAATTGGGTCTTGAAGATTTTGCCTATAAAAAAACTGTATTTATTTCAACATTTGATAAAAAGCTTTCAAAAGGCAGTTTTTACGCCTGATGGCTAATAATGAATTTTTGAAATATCATTATGAAGAACAAAATTACAATATTTTAAACATTCAGTGGTTTTTTAAGAGTGGGTTGTTACAAATTTTTGTTTATGTTATACTTATTTTGGACACTTATTCTTAAAATTCAAAATGGCCGACGAATTTCTAGAGACCGTTTGATTTCGCTCTTGGAATTGGAGATTTCACTTGGAGATTTTTGCAATCGGTAATCGCGATTTTAAGGAAGGAATTTGAAAATTTAGAATGGCGGGTCCAATAAATTATAGAGGAATTTTTTAAAATTCAAATGTGATATTGTTTAAAATTCGAACTTATTGAGAAATATTTCCATGCGCATTTGAACTTGGAATGATTTAAAAATTCAATTCAGGAGAATTCTTTATGATAATATTTTTACCAATAAATGAACTTTGAAACTTTCTCGAGTAAAAAAAATTGGTAACTTGTTTTGTTGGACAAATGTCTAATTTTTATTTTCGAGAATCAGTTCAAGTTGTCTTTTTAAATTTTTTATTTGTCTTAAAATGTCCTATTCAGTGGCGTAACTATTAGGGGGCCAAGTGGGGCAGTGCCCCGGGGCCCTTAGTCAACCCTATAGACCCATTTTTTAAAAAATTCCAAAAACCTTACTAATTGTTGTAATTTATAATTTCAACATCTTGTGTTATCAACAATTATAAATATTTTAAATATAATATTTAAAAATAAATTTATATAGATAAAATAAATATTTATTTACGACAATATTTATAATATTTCAGAATTGAAAAGAATTGCAAAAAATAATTTAAATGACATAAAAAAATTTTAAATTTTGCAAATTAATTGAAAAAAAAATGAAATCAATTAAAAATTGGGGAAAGTAATTTAAACAACCATAGAAGTGTTTTAAACATAGAGAGAATAATTAAAATTTGAGAAAAATACTTAAAAATCTTAAAAGTAAATTGAAAAAATTGAATAATGACAAATTAGAGAAAATAATTGAAAATTGACAAAAAATGATTCAAAATTCAGATAAATAAATAAAAATTGAACAAAATAATTAAAATTTAAGAAAATAATTGAAAAACTTACAAAAAATATTTTAAAAAAGAAAAGATAAAGAAATTTTCCGAAAAATACTTAAAACATTCAGAAGTTTATTGAAATACAAGAAAAAAAATTTTAAATTAGAGAAAATAAATGAAAAAAGTTAAACATGATTTAAAATTGAAGAGAAAAAGTTTTATTTAAAGAGAAATAAGTAAAAGTTTTTTAAAAATTATAAAAAAGAAGGAGGAAAAGAACGAAAGTAATTGAAAATTGAAGAAACTAACATAAAAAATAATATCATTAATTGAAAATTGAATGAAATAATTAAAATGTCAGATAAATAATTTTAAATCTTGGAAATTATAATATAAAACAAATGTTAGGAACTAAAAATTGAAGGAAATAAATTTTGGAAAATAATTGAAAAATGTTTATAAATTCTGAAATTTTAAGAAAATAATTGAAATGTGATACAGACAATGATAAGTTGTAAAAAATAGATGACATTTAAGTGAGATAATTGAAAAAATTACATAATTATTTTTAAATAAAGAAAAAATAATTGAAATTTGAGGAAAGTACATGAAGCTCTTAGAAGTCAATTGAAAAAAATGAGAATAACTAAAAAATGGAGAAAAAAATTGAAGAAAGCTAAAAATAATTGCAATTTACGATAATTAATAAAAAAAATTTGGAAATTATGAAAACAAATGAACGTAATTAAAAATCGAAGAAAATAATTGAAATTTTAGAAAAATACTTAAAAATCTTAGAAAATAATTTTAGAAAAGGAGTATAATAATTAATAATTGAGAAAAATAAATGACACATGATAAAAATAATTTAAAATTGAAAAAACTAAGTGAAATATGCTGGAAATAATTTAAGACCAAAAAAAAATTGAAATATGCTAAAAATAATTTTAATATGAGAAATTGAAAACAGTAAATAAAATTTGAGGGAAGTAATTGACAAAATCATAGAATATATGTTTAAACAAAGAAAATAATTACAAAATTACTTAAAAAATTTTAATTAAAGAGAATTATTGAAAATCGCAGAAATAATCAAAAATTGATGAAAATAATTAAAATTTTAGAAAAATACTTACAAATCTTAGAAAATGTGAATAATAATTAACAATCGAGGAAAATAATTAAAAATTGAAAAAAGTAGTTAAAATATTCGAAAATAACTTAGAATTCAGAAAAAAAATTGAAATATGATGAAAATAATTTAAAAATTAAAAATTGATAACAGTAAATAAAATTTGAAAGAAATAATTGATAAAATTATAAAAAATATATGTTTAAGAAATAAAATAATTACAAAATTACCAAAAATTTCTAATTAAAGAGAATTATTAGAAAAATCGCAGAAATAATGGAAAAAAAATTGTGATAATAACTGCAAATTAAGGAAATTAATTTTGAAAAATAGTGAAAATATTAAAAAATGGAGAAAATCGTTGCAAAATAATAAAGATAATTAAAATTAAACAAAATAATTATTTGAAATATTTGAAAGTTCAGGAAATTATTTTAGAAATCACGAAAATGATTAAAAATTGAAAAATAACAAAAATAATGGTAAAGTAAAAACTTTAATTTAAATTTGCGATGAATAATATAAAATTTAAAGGAATTAATAATCATATTGATTTAATGTCAAGGAAAAAATAATTAAAATTGAAAAAGTGACTGAAAAAACTGAACAAAATAATTAAAATTTGAGGAAGGTAAATTTAAGATTTTGGGAAACAATTTAAAGATAATTAAAAGAATTAAAAATTGCAGAAAATAATTAAAAAATAATAAAAATAGTTCAAAATTCAAATTTAGTATATTTGAAACGTGGATTAATTGAAATTTTAATCAATGCAAGTTCACATTAACTGTAATTTGAAGCAATTAAAATTGCCATAATTTTAAAATTTGAGAACATTTGAAAAAAGTGAAACATGATTTAAAATTTTAAAAGAAAAAATCATCTATAATTGGGGACCCATTTTCTCGTTTGCCCCAGGGCCCTTGCCCTCCCTGTTACGCCACTGGTCCTATTCCAGTTTTTAAACAACTTTTTAAACTTGAATTTGTACAAAAAATCTTCAAAGTCCTTTTTAACAAGTTTTCAAAATCAGATTTTAAAACAAAAATTTTCAAGTTTTTAAAAGAATGTGAATTGAATTTTATAAAATGCTTCAAAGTTTTTTTTTTTAATGTCTAATATTGTAAGACGAATTTTGTCAAAAATTTTATAAGATGAATGTTACAACAATAGAGAAAAAGTTTGTCCGAAAAATGTCAAAGTTTGTTTTTATAAAATATTTCAAGCTTTATCGAATGAAAAGTAAATTAAATAAACTAAATAGATATATTTTTGAAAAATTAAATATTAAATTAAGTATCAATATTGAACAATTAAATAGTAAATTAATTTAAAAAAAAAACTTTTGTTTGAAACGTTGTTTATAAATATTCAAATTTTAAAGTTCTTTTAGACAGTTTTTCTATCTAAATTACGTTTAAAGTAACTAATTTGAAAACAAAAGATCAGCTACTAATTCAAATAGTTACATTTCTACTAATTATTCAATAAAAAAATTATTCGTTAAATTCATTTTTAGGTTATGTCAAAATAATTAATATTTTAGTTAAATTCTGTTTACTAATTAAATTAGTCATATTTTACTAATAAATAGTTATTTTTCAATAATTTTGTTGAAATAAAAAATCAGTCACGTTTTTACTATTAATTAGTTATTTTTAACTAATTTAGACTTAGAGAGTAAGTCTATATAATTTTAAAACAAAAATCTTAATGTTAATTTGCCGAAAAAAATTTGTCTGAAGAATAATAAGGTATTTTATAAATGTTTGTCAGTTTAATCTCATGAAATATATTTGAGGTTATGTCCGCGGGGTAATTAATTTAATATATAAATTAAACTTTTTTATTTTTATACTTTTCTTCTTCTGTTTTTTTTTCTCTATTTTTTCTTATTCTCTTTCTTATTATTCTCCCTTTCTTCTGTCAGCTCCTTTTCAACCCATTTTTCTAAGGATAAAGAAAGAAAAACGACTCTAAATCTTAGCCAAAGAAAATCTAAATAATTCTTCTGAAATTGTTATTTCGATAAAACGTGATGTTTCAGAGGTCGAGAGTTTGTTTATCGTTGAGTCAGAGTTGTAAGAATAAAAGAATTCGCATTACGAAAGATATACTTCAGAGCTTGAAACCCAGAATGAAAAGATAAATACACTTTCTACGAAAAATGACTATTCCGCGAAAAAACATAGCGAAGATAACAAATTTATAATTATTTTCAAAATCTTTCACACAATAGCTTCCAGCATAAAAGTATCTTTTATTTAGATTCTTACTCAAATATCATAATATTGAGCCAAAATTGCACAGCAATGTTGCCAATTTTGCAATCTTTTGTTGCACCTATAGAAGCACCCAGATCAGATTTTAATGAAACTTGGTATACTTACGTATTTTGATGCGCTGATTACGAAAATCATAATGAAAATTTTCGCAAATTTGATTTTCATGATAAAAAACACAAAAAACTCATAAAAAATCAGTTTTTTGCATTTACCTTGAAAAATATTGAAAACACAAAAAAATATTTTATATAAAAGTTGTAGGTATCATTATCATACATGTTTTATGTAAAATACATTTTTTCATAAAAACCTATATTTTTCGAGAAAAAGGAAAAAAAAACTTTGTCCTTGTACAAGGCTGAAGTTTTTTTTGGCTTTTCTCGAAAAATATTGGTTTTTATGAAAAAATGTATTCTATATAAAACATATTTGATGATAAGACCTACATCTTTTGTAGAAAACATTTTTTATTCACTACCGGCCAAAATTGTGGGACCGCTTACAAAAATCGTATTCAAAAGATGAACGTCTTTGAAGGTTGGTAACTCTGTTAAAAACAAGCTAAATAAAACTTTTTATAGATCATTGGAAAGCTTGTCAAATTTGCCGTCGAATAATGCTAGCTTAAAGCTTTTTTGATTAATAGAATCAGAGATTGGATGTGATAAAGACAAGTGGATTTTTCGATTTCACTGATTTTTCATTGCTCAAGTTTGGTGGGGTGCATTTTCTAGAGAAATAATAAAAAATGTTTGAAATTAACCTGAATTAAACCTTGAGTTTTTAACTTTAAAACAAGCCAAAGAAAACTTAATTATCTTGATTGATTTGAAAGTTATAACCAAATGAAAAATTTTTAACGCACAGGTATTTCGCATATCAGTGCGCAATCATTGCGTTTTACATATTTACATATAACTTTTGAACCAGTTAAGATATTTAAGTTTAATTAGGCTTATTTTTAAGTTAAAATTTCAAGGTTTAATTTAGCTTAATTTCAAAAATTTCCTATTATTTCTCCAGAAAATACTGCTCACGAAACTTGAGCAATGAAAATTGTTTGAAAACGAAAAATTCACCTATCTTTATCGCATCAAATCTTTATTTCTATTAATCAAAAAAGCTTTAAAATAGGATCATTTAGTGGCAAATTTTCTAAGCTTCCCAATGGGCTATACAAATTTTTACTCCACTAATATCTGACAGAGTTATCAACATTTTAAGGCGGTCATGTTTTTAATCCCATTTTTGTAAGTGGTCCCACAACTTTGTCCGGTAGTCGTATCATACATTTACGTATAACTTTTGAACCAATCAAAATATTTTTATTTTCTTTGCCTTACTTTAAAGCTAATAGTTCAAGGTTTAATTTTGCTGAATTTCAAAATTTCCCAATTACATTTCTAGAAAATGCATCCCACCAAACTTGAGCAATGAAAATTAACGGAAAACGAAAAATTCACCTGTCTATCAACTATCACATCAAATCTTCGTTTCTATTAATCCAAACAGCTTCAAGTTAGGACTATTTGACGGAAAATTTGATGAGCTTTCCAATGGTCTATAAAAAATTTATTTTTGATGATTTCTAACAGAGTTATCAACATTTAAAGACGTTCATACTTTTAATACAATTGTTATAAATGGTCCCACAATTTTGGCAAGTGGTGTATTTTTAATATTTTTCCAGATAAATACAAAAAATTGATTTTCTATGGGTTTTCTGTGTTTTTTATCATGTAAATCAAATTTGCGTTAATTTTCATTATCATTCTCGTAATCAGCGCATCAAAAATCGTAAGTATACCAAGTTTTATGAAAATCGGATCTGGGTGTTTTTTGGATCTATATCCAAATCATTAGCATAAGAATATTATCAAGAAAATTTGTATAAGAATATGTTATCCTCAGAATTAGAAAATCGTTTTTATTGTGCAGGGTGCAATTTTTCTGCAATGTTTTATACCTCATGAATCTTCACTTTTGTTCATCATCACTGAACGAAAATCGAGACAAAAATGTTTCTCGACAAAAAATGCGTCGACTGGCAAATATCTTATATTGTTTTGAAATAAAATGCGGTTGCAACCTGAGCGAAGAAAAGTGTGTTCTTGAAAGTAGCTGATCGTTGGCTTTTTTCGCAAGCAGACAGAAACTCTAAACCCCCTATGAAACTTTAGAGCTTCAGATGTAATTAGGGTCTTTGTTCAAGTAGCAGTGCGTTATGAGTTTAATTGAGTGACGTCAGTGCTATCATCGACAGTGATCAGAGTTAATGCATCAGTCTTCAGCCATGAGGAGACTGGATCATCCGCTTGAAACATTTATCCCAGTGATGTTTTGAAGTTTGAACTAAAAACAGTGTTGAGGCTATAAAAGACCATTATAAAGGCATATACAACGTACATGTAGATGTATTGCAGTTTTCGATTATAAAAAAAAAAGAGTGAAAAGCATAGTGGAGCAACTATGCTTTAGTGAAGAAAGCTTTTAGTGAAGGATTTTCAAATGATGCTAGTGCTTCTACTTTGCGTCATCATGAAGATAGCAGAGTTCTCTGTGGGTCGAGTCAGTCCCCCTTTACAAACTCAAACACGACCGCCACAGCCATGTTGCAATAAACGAAAGCGTCGAGATAGACGACAAAACCGGAAGTCCAATGACAAATGCAAATGCTGTTTCCAAAAACGTAAGATACTTTTGAACGTCGTAGATAAGTTTTTTTCCAAGAAACTACAAATAATTTTTTGGAAAATCCTTTTTTTTATTAGGGGGGATATTCATAAATTAGGTAAGGCTTCAGGGGTATAGGTCATCATTTCCAAAACAACAGTCTTAGGTATTTTAGGAATGGCCCCTTAAACAGTTTAAAAAAAACAAAGTATGTGGGGTCAAATTTGACCCCCTGTTATCCATTTTTGGTTGTTGGACCAAAAAATTACTTATATGACTTAAATTGTAGATTGAAGTGTCTACTTTTATTTGCAACCTGATTTTTATGAATTTAAATATGGCGGACACATAGAAGTCCCTTTAAACTAGTTGTGGTACAAAAAATTCTATTTGTTGACAAATAGAAATGAAATTAAGGAGGTTTATCCAAAAAACCAATTTCTACAGATTCTTATAAAATTTTAATGACATATTAAATGCATTACTGTACATGTACTGTTACAATAATCAGGGCCGGATTGGGAATTAAAAGCGGCCCGGGAAAGATATTCAAAGCGGCCCCTTTCTATATAATTGAAAATTTTTATTAACATTTAAAACTAAAATATAAAAATATTAAATTATTAAATTATTTTATTTAAACTTATCAATAATTTAATTATTTGGAATTTCTTGAACAGTAGCATTCTCTACTGCCATTTGTACGAAAGCAGCAGTAATTTCTTAGTTTAATGAACACATCAATCTGGTTTTAACCAATTTTAAAGGACAAAAAATGGACAACTTCTATTAAACAAATATAATAAAAAAATTTTGAGAGAATTTCCTGGCTTTAAAAATTGCTCTGAATGTATTCCTATCTACACTAAAAAAATTTTGGTGCAGCATCTGTACTTTAAAGTACAGTATCCGTCCCAAATGAAAAATTACGTTATTCAGTTAACTTCACTACGTTGAAAATCAATGCAAAATATTTAATCTGAAATTAACAGAATAATGAAATATTTCCATTGGACGGATACTGTACCAAAATTTTTTCAGTGTACCTTAACCCCTTCAGCATCAAAAACAACCCTTTAAAATCATTCCCTAATCTTCAATTAGGAAATGGACAATTTTTATTAAATAAATATAATAAAAAGTTTTTTAGCGAATTCCCCGGCTTTAATAATTGCTCAGAATGAATTTCTATCTACTTTGCCCCCTTTAGCATAAAAAAAGTCGGCTTTCATTCACCTGAAAATCATTTTTTCAATATTTGAATACCCAATTACTTTCTTTAATTTACAATTATTTTCTTCAAATCTCAATTATTTTCTTCTATTCACAATTATTTTAATTAATTTTTAATCATGTTTTTCAATTTTCAAATATTCTCTTTAATATTCAATAATTTTCGGCTTCTTTCAATATTTTTATCAATTTTCAATTGTTTTCTTCAATATTCAATAATTCTCATTTTTTCAATTGTTTTTCCAGTTTTCAACTATTTTCTTCAATTTTCAAATATTTTCGGTTTTTTTCAATTATTCTTTTCAGTTTTCAAATATTCTCGTTTTTTCAATTATTTTTTCAGTTTTCAATTATTTTCTTCGATTTTCAAATATTGTCGGTTTTTCAATTATTTTTTTCAGTTTTCAATTACTTTTTCAGTTTTCAAATATTCTCATTTTTTCAATTATTTTTCAGTTTTCAATTATTTACTTGAATTTTTAATTATTTCAGTCAATATTCAATAATTCTCGATTTTTTTCAATTATTTTTTCAATTTTCACTTGTTTCCTTCAATAGGCAATTATTTTCCAAGAATTTCAATCCAGTTCAATTTTTTATAATCCAATTAAATTTACAATTATTTTCTACAATTACTACAGTAATTTTCTTTCAATTTTTATTCTTAGTTATTTCTGTTCTAAATTTTAATTTACATTCTTAACTTTTAAGATAATTCTGTTGAAATGTAAACTTTTTAATGTTGCAATTTTTCGAATTTTTTGCAATTGTCCTTTATTTTCGTCTTTTTTCAATTATTTTCTTTCATATTATTCAATTATTAATCATTTTCTTGAAATTTCAATTCAGTTCTTTAATTCTTTAATTATTTGTATCCAATCACAATTCTTGTCTTTTATTGATACTTTTTTTCATTTTCAATTATTCTCTCAATTTGGAAGTATTTTCTTCAAATTTTAATAAAGTTTAATTTTTCAAAAAGCAATTAAACTTTCAATTGTTTCTAGAACTATTCCTATCATTTTCTTTCTTTTTTAGTTTTTTTTAATTTCATGTTTATCTTTTTCTGTTTAAAATTATTTCTGTCAATTTTTAATTTAATAATCTTGCCATGTTTAGAATTTTTTCCAATTGGCAATTATTTTCTTCAATATTTAATAATTCTCGGCTTTTTTCGATGATTTTTTCAATTAACAATATTTTTCTTGAACTTTCAATTCAATTTTTCAACTATCCTCTTAAATTCACAATTATTATTTTCTTTAATTTTGAATTTTTTTTTTCAATTTTCAACTATTTCTTCTAATTTGAAATTATTTTCTTCGATTTTCAACCAACTTTAACTTTTTGAAATCCCATTCAATTTTCAATTATTTGTTATAATTATTCCTACAGTTTTCTTCAGTTTTTAATTGTCAATTATTTTCTTAAATATTCACCAATCCTGGGCTTTTTCACTCTTTTATACTATTTATTTATTTATTGATATAGTAATTTGTAAATTATTTATTATCAATAATTTTTTTGAAATCTCAATTTAACTCCTTAATTCCTCAATTTTTCTGTCTAATTCACAATTATTTTCTTCATTTTTTAATTATTTTGCCAATTTTTAATATTATTTTCTTCTCATCAATTTGTGATTATTTCTTCAAATTTCAATCCAGGTCAATTTTTTAAAATTAAAATTTTTTTCAATTATTAATATTTCTGTAATTTTTTTCCTTTTTTAATTTCCAATTGTTTTTTTAAAATATTATATTTGTTCTTTAATTTTTTAAATTATTTTTGTCAATTGTCGATTTATTAATCTTGTCATTATTCCAATTTTTTTCATTTG
Source organism: Ganaspis brasiliensis (assembly GCA_037103525.1). NCBI lineage: Eukaryota > Metazoa > Arthropoda > Insecta > Hymenoptera > Figitidae > Ganaspis > Ganaspis brasiliensis. The sequence goes on from JAZKLR010000211.1 coordinate 4,075,392, forward strand.
TCAATTATTTTCGTCATTTTTTAGTTATTTTAGGTCGATTTTATCAACTCGAGAACATTTTTGGATGGTCAAGAGATTTTGAGATCAATATCAATATTGCTCAAATATGATATCGTCTTGATATCGTAAAGCACTAAGAAATAATGGTCAAGAGAACAAAATAATTTAAAAAGTTAAAGATTAGTTATAAAATTTTTTGAGAATTATTGAGGATTGAAAAAATTGAAGGAGGTAATTGAAAATTGAGGAATGTAATGGAAATTTAAAAAATGTAATTAAAAATTGAAAGAAGTAATTGAAAAAGTCTAGAATTCTTGAATATAGAAAAAAATAATAATTGAAAACTGAAGAATGGAATTGAAAATTGAAGAATGGAATTGAAAGTTAAAGATAATAATAAATAAGAATTGTAAAAAATAGTTGTAGAATTGAACAATTTAATTGAAATTCTACAATTTCTGTGATTGAAAAGAACATAGAAAGAAGCCGAAAATGATTGAATGTTGTAAAATTAATTGAAAATAGAAAAGAGTAATTGAAAGTTAAATGAAATTTAATTACATAAATTAAATTATTAATTAGACCTACAAAAATACCGGCCCGCCTGGCGTCGGCCCACCGGGATTTTTCCCGGTATCCTGAATGGCCAATCCGGGCCTGACAATAATATTGAATTTTACCGTTCTGTTTTTAAGATATAAATTTATAAAGTTGGAACTTTTACATGGAAAAAGTAACAAAACGCGCAAAATGACTATATATTTTAATTTATAAAAGAAACACGGTTCTACAAATTTTTTTAAAAAAACTAATATAATTTAAACTGTAATAGAATACAACTTTTACAACAATGTTTAATTAATTTACCGTACCGTTGTTAAGAAAATGTTATTTAAGGGTAGTAATTCTTTACTTTTTTGAAATAATCGGAAAGAAAAAGTTTAGTAGCTTAAAATTTCCAATGGAATTTTTTTTTTCAATAAAATTTGTTTGTGTAATGATTTTAACTATAAAATACTATTTAGAAACTTAAGAAGAAATGAAATTAAAAAAATATTGGCTATCATGGTCCAATAGAATGAGAACCACTTGAGGGTATAGGCGTCCTTAATTTTAAAAGTAGTTTTCTCAGAAATATGCGAAACGTTATTTTTTATATAGGAAACTGTGTTTTTTCTAAAGTTATAGAAATTTAACGTGAGATTTTTACAGTGGCGTAACTGGGAGGGCAAGGGCCCTGGTGCAAATAGGATAATGGGGCCACAATTATACATGATTTTTTCTTTTAAAATTTTAAATCATGTTTCACCTTTTTCAAATGTTCTCAAATTTTAAAAATTGTGGCAATTTTAATTTCTTCAAATTTCAGTTAATCTAAACTTGCCATTGATTAAAAGTTCAATTAATCCACGTTTCAAATATACTAAATTTGAATTTTGAACTATTTTTATTATTTTTTAATTATTTTCTGCAATTTTTTAGTCTTTTAATTATCTTCAAATTGTTTCCCAAAATCTTAAATTTACCTTTCTCAAATTTTAATTATTTTGTTTAGTTTTTTCAGTCACTTTTTCAATTATAATTATTTTTTCCTTAACATTAAATCAATAAAATTATTTATTCCTATAAATTTTATATTATTGATCGCAAGTTTAAATTAATGTTTTTACATTACCATTATTTTTGTCATTTTGCAATTATAACCTTCAATTTTTAATCATTTTCATGATTTCTAAATTAATTTCCTGAACTTTCAAATATTTCAAATAATTATTTTGTTTAATTTTCATTATCTTCATTATTTTGCAATGATTTTCTCCAACTTTTAATATTTTCATTATTTTTCAAAATTAATTTCCTAAATTTGCAGTTATTATCACAAATTTAGATTACGGTCATCAATTTTTCATATTCAAATTATTTTCATCATATTTAAATTTTTTTTCGGAATCTTAAGTTATTTTCAAAATATTTCAATTACTTTTTTCAATTTTTAATTAATTTCCTCGATTGTTAATTATTATTCACAAACATTTTAATTATTTGCATCAATTTTTAATTATTTCTGCGCTTTTTAATAATTCTCTTTAATTAAAATTTTTTAAGTAATTTTGCAATTATTTTCTCTCTTTAAACATATATTCTATGATTTTTTCAATTATTTCCCTCAAATTATATTTACTGTTTTCAATTTTTCATATTTGAATTATTTTTATCTTATTTTAATTTTTTTTTCTCAGTCTTAAATTGTTTCCAGTATATTTCACTTAGTTTTTTCAATTTAAAATTTTTTTTATGATTTGTCAATTATTATTTTTCTCGATTGTTAATTATTATACTCCTTTTCTAAAATTATTTTCTAAGATTTTTAAGTATTTTTCTAAAATTTCAATTATTTTATTCGATTTTTAATTATGTTCATTTGTTTTCATAATTTCCAAATTTTTTTAATAATTATCGTAAATTGTAATTATTTTAAGCTTTCTTCAATTTTTTTCTCTGCTTTTTAGTTATTCTCATTTTTTTCAATTGATTTCTCAGATTTTTAAGTATTTTTCTCAAATTTTAATTATTATTGTTTCTTTTTCAACTTATCATTATTTTATTTTATATTTCAATTTGTTTCTTAAGGTTCAAATTTTAAAATCAATTTTATATTATTTTTCCCATCTTTTAATTATTTTTTAAGTTATTTTCTAAATTTTCAGTTATTAACTCAAATTTAGATTATTGTTTTCAATTTTCCTTATTTTAAACGATTTTTCAATTATTTTCTTTTGTTTAAAAATAAATTTTGCAATTTTTTTATTATTTTCTTCAATTTTTAATTATTTTGATTATTTTTGCATTACTTTCGAAAATTTCAATCTTTTTCTAAAATTTTAATTATTTTCATCAATTTTTGATTATTTCTGCGATTCTTTAATAATTCTCTTTAATTAAATTTTTGGAAATTTTGCAATTATTCTATTTCTTAAACATATATTTTTTGATTTTATCAATTATTTCTTTCAAATTTTATTTCCTGATATCAATTTTTCATATTTAAATTATTTTCATCATATTTCAATTTTTTTTTTCTGAATCTTAAGTTATTTTAGGAATATTTCAATTACTTTTTTCAATTTTTAATTATGTTCCTCGATTGTTAATTATTATTCACAATTTCTAAGATTTTTAAGAATTTTTCTAAAATTTTAATTATTTCTGCGCTTTTTAATAATTCTCTTTAATTAAAATTTTTTAAGTAATTTTGCAATTATTTTCTCTCTTTAAACATCTATTCTATGATTTTTTCAATTATTTTCCTCAAATTTTATTTATTTCTTCTTTATTTAATAATAATTCTATAATTTTTTCAATTATCCCACATAAATGTAATTTATTTTTTACAACTTATCATTGTTTGTATCACATTTCAATTATTTTATTTCTAAATTTAAAAAAAATTTTTCAATTATTTTCAAAATTTATTTCGAACTCAGTTGTAAATTGTTTATTCTCCCTTTTACGGGCTCGAAGAGCTCCCGTTCCCTTTACAATATTCTTACATACTATATACATCGATTCTTAACCTACATCGCCAAACGCAATTCTACCATCTACGTACTCTCTTCTAGTGCCAGGGCTTCCGTTTCCTAACCGTAGTGCTCTCATAAGCGAGCCTCGCGACTTTACTTACTCTTTACTATTTATTCAATCCATCTTTTAATACCCCGTTCCTAATCTCATTCTCTCTCTCCGTTCTTCTAGCTCCTTCATCCATACTTCCCCTTGCCCACTTTCATCCAAAACCCAACCTACACACTCCCCTATGCCCTTTCCTTCCTCATTCACTCCAGTACATCTATCCAACACATGCGCCCAATCCTCCACCTCAAACCCACATACCCTACACATCTTCTCCTCCTCATTCATCCAATATCTGCACTCTTTCATACCCTCACCCATCCTAAACCTTAACACCCTGTTCCATTTTTTCTCTTTCTTCCATGCATTCAAATACCTTGGTACACCTTCATTCTTCACCATCCCATACCATCTGTTGTATCTAGACTCCTTGATTTTCTCCCATCTTTCCTCCTGATTCTTTTCCCTCATAAGCTTTTCCAATTCCTCCCAACCCCTCACCTTCCTTCCTTTTTCCTCCTTTCTTACCACCCATCTATCTCTCTCCCAACCAATTCTACTCTCCGTCCCATTCTCCTCTCTTTCCCTAACAGCCTTCCAACACAACTGTGCTATTCTACTACCCCCTCCATTCCTTAGCTTCTCCTCAAAACCCCATACTCTTTTCCTTTGCCTCACCATCATTTTATCTCTACTCAGTTCCTCTCGGATCATATACCCTGGGCAGCTTCCACTCACCCCCATCACCCACCTCAGAAACCTTTCATGCAACCGTTCAACCAACCCTCTCTCTCTCCATCCCCATATTTCCACCCCATAACTGACTACAGACCACACCAACGCATCAAACATCCACACTCTTCTTTTCCAATCATTCTTAAACCTTCTCTTCCCTATCCCCCACACTTGTCCCATAACTTTACTAGCCTTTTCCACTCTCTTCCTCACATTCAACTCATTCGATCCATTCGACTCAAACCAATATCCTAAATAACAAAATTCATTCACCTCTTCCACCACCTTCCCATTCAATCTCAGCACCTCCCCTCTCACATCCTTCCTTTTCCTGAATCTCACCACTTTCGTCTTATCCACATTCACCCACAAGTCTCTCTCACACACATACTTCTCAAATTCACTCATTAACAACCTCATTCCACTCATATCCTCCGCAAGCAACACTATATCATCCGCGTACGCCAGGGTATATATCCTCGATCTCCCTAGCACTACTCCTCCTTTCCCTCTCCTCCATAGCCTTTCCTCCAAATCCGCTATCAATAAATTGAATAGCAAAGGACTCAGAGGACAGCCCTGCATTAACCCTCTTCCCAGCCAGAATTCCCTCCCATATTTCCCTCCCACTCTAACCTTTACTCTTGAGTCCTCATAAATCTCTTTTATCCTCTCTATCATACTCTCCTCTATTCCTCTATCCTTTAAGACCTTCCATAGAACCCGCCTGTTAACTGACGGGAATGCCGATTTGAAGTCGACAAACACCGCCACCACTTTTCCCCCTTTTTTCTCTAATCCCCTGCTCACTAAGTGATTCAGCACATATATATTGTCCATCGTCCCCATTCCCTTTCTAAATCCCGTTTGATTATGTGGGATGCACCCTAGCCCTTCCACCTTCTTTTCTAGTCTACTCCTGATTACCTCCGCATAAACCTTATACACCACTGGCATCAACGTGATTCCCCTATAATCTCCCACATTTCTTCCTTCCCCCTTCTTTACTATAGGCACTATCACCCCTGTCTTCCACTCCTCCGGCCATCCTTTCCCTATCCATACATCTTTGATCACTTTCCATATCTCTTCCCTTACTCCTTCCCCCCCATACTTCAATTCCTCATTTTCCATTCCTTCCATCCCAGCTGCTTTATCCCTCTTCAGTTTATCTATTGCCCTTCTGACCTCCTCCCTACTAACCTCTTCCTCTCCCTCGACCCTCCCTCTTACTTTCCTGCCCTCTCCCCTAACTCTCACCCCTACCCCTCCGTACATCTCCTTAAAGTATCTCGTCCATTCCTCTAAGCTAATCTCCTGATTTATCTCCTGTCTTTTCCTCCTCTCTCTATTTATTACTTCCCATTCTTTGCCCTCTCTTATCGCCTTTTCCACTCTCTCCATAAACTTCTTCCTATCTAATTCCCTCTTCATCTCTAAAAGCCGTCCGTGCACTCTATGCCTCCTATTATATTCTCCCTTATCTAACCATCCTTTTCTCCAGTTCCTTATATCCTCTCTTAACGCCTCCTTACTCCTTTCACACTCCTCATCCCACCATCCCCCGTACCCCAACACTTCTTCCTCTAATTCCCTTCCTATCTCCTCCTTCGCGACCCCTATTCTCTTTCTTAGACCTGACAATCTGTCCTCAACTCCAATTTCCCTTGTCTCTTCTAAATCCCACTCTTCCATTTTAATCTGATACTTCTTTAAGCTATCCTCCTTCCATTTTCCCATCCTCTTTACCCTCCTTTCTCTTTTCCCCCCTACCTTCTTTTTCGTCTTTTCTTTCTCGGCCTTGAATTCTATCACCACTGGGAAGTGATCCGACCACACCTCATTACCCACTTCTAGCCTCCTCACCAACCTCCTCCCTTTCTCCTCCGCCAATATATAATCGATCACCGAGTTGCCTTTCCCATGAAACGTAAATTCTCCTTTTTCATCCCCCATTGTATTACCATTTAATATCGACCACCCTCTCTCTCCAAGCATCCACAGCAATCTCCTTCCCTCCTGATCCACCTCTTTGTGCTTTGAATTCCTACAAAAGTCCTGTTTTTCTTCATCCCAACAACCCCCTCCCCTTTCCCCTGTCCACACATTGAGATCACCTCCTATTATCACTATCTTATCTTTGCCTTCTTCCATCCACTCCTCTAGCCTATCCCACCCTTCCTCTTCTCCTCTCCTTCTGTACATCCCTACCAGGCATATTTCCTCTTTCCCAATCTTTATTCTCTTCTCCATACATTCCTCCGTGCCTCTCTCTCCCTTCTTTTTCTTCGACCACCTTATGCTCTTTCTCACTCCTACCAACATTCCACCCAACTTTCTGCCAGCCTTCTTTTCTTTTACTGCTGCTTGCACCTCCCACACATAACCCTTGGGAGCCTTCCATTTTAACTTTCTCCAATCTCCCTCATCCACCCAAGTCTCACTCAGAAACACCACATCCCATTTTTCTATTGTTGTCCAAAAGCCATCATCCTTATTCCCTAACCCCGCTACATTCCAAAAAGCCACTGTGATCCCTTTGCCTTCCCTGATACCTCCTACTTTCTTCTTCCTTATTCCTGAAACCCCTCCTCTCTCTTTTCCTTTTCCTCCAACTCGTTACCCTCCCTTCTAAACTCCATCACTCCTCCCTCTCTCTCCTCCAATTTTAGTCTCTCACCATCTATCCATAGACACCCTCTTCCCACTCTTACCCTCTTCCCCTTTCCTCTCTCCTCCCAGGCTCTCTGATTAATCCACCAGCTTACTCTTCTCTCCTCCTGCGTTAAATCTTCCTCTATCCTCTCTATCCTACCTCTCAACGCTTTTTTCTTCTCCATTACCTGCCATTTCTCCTCTTCACTCCCTAACTCCACTACACATACCGTCGGTCTCTGCCTATCCATCCCTCCTACCCCCACTACTCTCTTCACTGATACCGTCGCCTCTATCTCCCTTAATATCTTTTCTACCTCTTCCTTCTCCTTTCCTCTTTCTACTTTTAATCCTCTTATTATCACATTAGCCTTCCTTCTATCTTTCTCGATTCGCTCTAATTTCCTCTCCAACACTTTTACCTTTTCCTCCACATCCCCTCCATTTAGCTTCACTATATCCCTCTCCTCCCCCTTGGTGCTGCTCCACCCTTCCAATTTTTCTATTCTTTTCTCCCACTCCTTTCTCTCGCCTACTTCCACCTCTCTTCTCCTTTCTACCCTATCACACATCTCCTTCACCTTCTCTTTTTCTTTCTTCCACCCTTCATCCCACTTGTCCAACTTCCCTCTAATTTTTCCTATCTCCTCCCATATTTCATTTAACTGTTGCTCTCTACTCTCCTCTCTTGTTTTACTATTTTCTAACTCCCCCTCCATCTTTTCGAATCTCTCTCTTGTCCCTACTGCTAATTCTCTCACCGCTGTCGTCACCCGTTCCATACAATCCTCAAAATATCCTTCGTCCCTAATTCTTTTCCTCCCTTTTTCTCCTAAATATTTCCTTAAATCCCCCTCCGAGCCCAGACTACCCGCACGCTGCACCCTCGCAAAATTACTGAGCCTACCCCTTCTGACAGCCTCTGACTCCACTCCCGTCTTCGGGGTCAGGAACACCTCGTCCTCTGCTAGGACTTCCTTTTGAACAGGCGCGCTTTCACCCGCCTGCTCTGGGTTAGTCCCGTCACCTTCTGCCATCTGCTGCACCCTGTCAACCTCCATCTCATCCTTACCACTCATCTCTCTCCGGTATTCTCACCTACCCAGTCTTTCTGTCACCTACCCAACCTTTCTCTCACCTCACACCTACCCAGCCTTTCACTCTGCTCTCGACTGCCCAACCTTTGTCTCTCTTCTCACCTGCCCAGCCTTTCTCTCTCCTCTCACCGCACACTTCCCCTCAGACACACCTAACCTCTAATTCACCCTTACTTTTACCCTTATTTCACACACACTCTTTTCTCTTACACTCAAACCTCAATCACCCACGCAAAATACACACACTCTCTTACCTTTTTAACTCACAAACGCTATTGCACTGCCCACTAAACACCTTATCCTCTGCACAAAACCACAACTTAAAATTTTCCCAACTACCACGAACGGTACCGGAAACGGAAGCCTCAAAATTTATTTCCCTCAATTTGTAATTCTTTAAATTTGTTTTATATTATTATTTCCAAGATTTTAAATTATTTATCTAACATTTCAATTATTTCATTCAATTTTCATTTAATTATACTATTTTTTTTATTATTTTCTTCAATTTTCAATTACTTTCGTTATTTTTATCGTTTTTTTTTTATAATTTCCAAAAAGCTTTTACTTATTACTCTATAATTTAACTTCTTCTCTTCAATTTTAAATTATGTTTATCTTTTTTCATTTATTTTCTCTAATTTTGAATTTTTTTTTCTTTTATTTCAATAAACTTCTAAGAGTTTTAAGTATTTAACTGAAAATTTCTTCAATTTTTCTTTTTTAAAATATTTTATGTAAGTTTTTCAATTATTTTCTTAAATTTTAATCATTTTTTTCAATTTTAATTTATTTATCTGAATTTTGAATCATTATTTTTCAATTTTCAATTATGTTCTCTGATTTTTCATTATTCAATTTTTTCAATTTAATTTCAAGATTTTCAAGTATTTTTCTAAAATTTAAATTATTTTCTTTATGTTTAAAACACTTCTATGGTTGTTTAAATTACTATTCCCAAATTCTTCATTGATTTCATTATTTTTTTCAAACTGGTCTCATTTTTTCTTTCATTTTATTTTATTCCATTTTTACTTTATAATTCAAAATTATATTATAGTATATTGAAAGAGATATATTGCAGTTAAAAATTTTCCATTTTGGCTCCCAACGACGCCAGAATATAAAAAATCTTGTTGTAATGCACTATCTCAATTCTTTTTCTATTGAATGATACACTGTACTGCATATTGCATTTGCGACCTTTTCAATGTGTCTTCCAAATGATAAAAAATACAATTATTTGCATTATTTTGCCTATATCTATTTTGAATACGTGTCGTCCAACAAAAAATTGGACATTAAGGGCATGTGATGGATTATGACGTCACTTAAAATCTTGAACATTTAGTCACGAAACTTTGTACAATTACCTAAAATGTCATTAGGAAACTCTCTCTGACCCAAATTTCGTTGAATTTTGTCCCAAAATTAATTTTGGAAAATTTTCGAAAAATAGCCAATTTTTTTAAAAATTAGTTTTGAGCCAAAATTCAAACATTCTCGGATCAGAGAGACCTTCTTCATGAAATATGAAGAAAATAAATAAGATTTCTGATAAATAATTGAACTTTTTGAAACATATGCAAAAAGAATGAGCATAATTAGAAATTGGAGAAAATAATTGCAAAATGATAAAAAGAAATGAATATTGAACAAAATAATTGAAAATTGAGATATATATTTTAATGTTCAGGATATCAATTCTGAAATAATGAAAATTATTAAAAATTGAAGATAATAATTGCAAAATGAAAACAATAATAGTGAATTAAAAAAATTAATTTCCTTCTGCGATAAATAATAGGAAATTTGGCAATAATGAAATTGTTTTATAGTCGAAGAGAAAATAATCAAAATTAAAAAAATGTATTTTAAGTAATTGAAATCATAAGAGAAAAGAATTATTAAAAATTTCAGAAATTTTTAAATCACTTCAAATTTAGTATATTTGAACCGTGGATTAATTAAACTTTTAATCAATGCAATTTGAAATTAACAGAAATTTGATGAAATTAAAATTGCTATGTATAAATTTAAAATTTGAGAACATTTTGAAAAGGTGAAAAATTTAAAAAAAAACATCTAGTGACAAACTTTATTTTACTTTACTTTTAACGAAATTCAAATCATTACTAATTATAATAACACTATAGAGATTTTATTTTCCTACATTGATTGATTTAATATTAGGTACTATCAGGTAATTCTTAAACTTGAAAAAATGTTTCTTATCATTACAAAAATACATAAAAATTAAAAAATACTCAAAATTATGAATACGAGGAAGAAAATTTAATGATGTTATATGTACTACAAAATAAAATGTGAAATAACTGTTGCCTCGCTAGTAAACAAATGAGTTAGGTTTAAAATATAATAATAATTATTTACATTTAAATTTTGTTCTATTTTATTATATTTTGTGTGACGATTTAACATTTGTAATTTTCTCAAATAGTCATTTGTGAAAAATATTAATTGTAATTTTGAGTTAAAATGTTTAAATATTTATGGTAGTTAAATTAATATTTTTAGATTTTGAAATTCTTGAAGAATTTATTATTTCGTAAACTACGAAAATTTGAAAACTTTTCAAGTTTGAAATCTGCCTGTATTGCGAATGTCAGCGATAGAGAAGATTAGGCCTAATTGCCTTTTATAAATTTGTACCTAGCTCTTGCTACCTACCACTCTTTCCATCAATTTTATGATTTTGCCCCCCACATTTAAAAATGCTACGTTGTCAAGTCTCAGGTCAAAAATGCAATGTTGTCAGATCTAAAATTTGGGATTTTTTTTTGTATTCAACATTTTTGCCAGTCTAGCCAGTGTCACCGATCTAGCAATATCGGCTCCAGCTTTTAAAAAAACCACACTGTAAAATCAATTCCAACTACTATTACCAATAAATGTTTAATCATTGTTAATATAAAAAGTGATGCATTTATTTCAAAACTACTTCCTTGATTGCATGCTAGGATAAAACAATAACTTTGACAATTTTAATCAAATTTTATTTAATCTGGGGTCATTTGAAGTTGCATTTACTAAGCTTTTTAATGTGCATTAAGAAAAAATATAATTTTTTTAAGATAAGAGATTCAAATTAGCTTCAAAGTTGAAAAATCAATGACAAAATGAAAATTTTTGGTCTAGATATCTTCATGAATTTAAATGATAATAAAAAAAAGTCCTATGCAGCTTCAAAGGGTATATTTTAAGCTTTAAAACAAAAAAAATCTTTTTGACTCGGATAAAAATTCTAAAAAATAAAATTAGAGAATCTACTGTCAACAGCTAAGGGTGTAGTCTCATGTTCATGTTAACTATTTTTTAATTATTTTTATGTCAATATCGCCCATCAAAGATGGCAGCTTCAACTTGAGGTAGGTGTCTGGTGGGATAGTAATTGCTCCCCTCAATGTCCTCTGAAACAAATAAATCCAGTAAATGTATAGAATAACATTAAAAAATGAAAGCAATCAGATCGATAGTTATTTATTTATGTTAAATAAAATCTTCTACAATTTTCAAAATCTAATTCTAAATTCCATTTGAATTCCAAAGGCTGGTTGAGTAAACTCTGAAAATGAATGTGGTTGCCCCGTTCGTATGAGTCCTTTTGTGAAGAGTTGGCTATTTCTGGAAAAGTCGTTAAACACTGTAAAAAGTGAGCAAGTTGTGGCAAAGCCATCTGGAATGTAAATAAAGTATTGCTTCGTTTGTAGGCGCCACGCATGACACATTTAACTAGACATCAAGAACTTTGTAGTTGCGCCATTGTCTGCAATGCATTTACTCAACATAACAAAGCATCTTGCAATTATTTATGCATGTGACATCTAGGATGATAATCATAGGTCTGGAATAAAAAAAAAACTCTCTCTAAACATTTTAACAAGACGATTCAATTTTTGATATATCATATAACCACAAGAAATTCTATATCCCATTGGATTTATTTTTTACTCATCATTATATATGATAATCCAATGCAAATTTAATCTGACACGAATAAAATTACCTGCGATGCTGTTATTAAAACTCGGTCAGACATTAATACAATAACTGTTCAACCAATTCAATTGAGAATCAATTCAGTGACAGTAAATTAAATTCCCATTCAATGAATTTTAATGGATTCTGCAGTTTTAGAATGTTTGTTGAATTTTAAACTCAACCAATTTGATGATATTGAGAATTAGCTGTATTTTTGGAAAATGTAGGGAAACAATCTCTTCTTTAAGAGTTGTTTCTTTTATTCAATAATGCCCTTTAAAAATTATTTTCTAACCATCTTTACCGTTTAGTGACAATAAGAAAATAATGTCTTTTAAAACTGAAAGTCCTCGTAATCCACAAAACCGGAACCGGAGCATAACTGGTTTTTCAACACCTAGACAATTTCTCGGATGATATTTCATAGGCGCACAGAATCCTAAGAAAATCTTTAACTTTGCTGGATAATTTTAGCTTATCTTCTTTTTTAACGCTTTTGAATCCTCACACTAATGGAAAATCTATGAGTTAACTCATCCCACGCCTCATCCTCGTTTAAATATCTCTGCATTTTTTCATGCCACATTCCCCTCGGAAACTAGTAAAAAAGACGACGATAATAAAGGTTTAGAAAAAATTCCTAGAATTTTTTTATGGTTATTGAAATGCGTTGTTCACATTATTAGATATCATACATAAGCTATAGGGTGTGTAAAAAAAGTTTTTTTTTCTGAAGTCTCATTCCTTAAAAACCTTTTACTTAGTGATAAAATAATAATTGTTAACTATTTGCAGATTTTAAAAAAATGCCTTAGTATCTTTAATCATCAACCAAGCCAAAAATGTCATGTAATTTGTTTATAGCTTCTTCATTTTGGGTTTTTGGTATCGTTAAACACGAACCTGTCATTAGATTTTAAAAAATCCGCCATTTTAAACAATTGTTCGACATATTGAATTTTTAAAATTTAATGTCAAATTCGTGTTCAAACCACAAAAACCCTAATAGGAAAAGCTATAAGCGAATTATACAACATTTTACATATTTTTGGATTAAAAACCAAAACAAAAAGAAAAATTCAACAAAAGGTTTTTTTGGATCACAGCTACCTGTTGGACTGACTCCAAGAGGTTCTAACAGCTTCTAAGTAGTCTAAAAATAACAAAAATATTGGATCTGCAAAAGGTCAACCACAACAAACAAAGCTTCTTTACAAAAATTAAAAAGAATGTCTTCACTAGAGTTGCGAAGAAGTACATAATATATAGTAAGAATTAAATAATAATAATCTCCGTGAACTCCTGAAGTTAGTTAGTATGTATTTATATTTATTCATCTTTTTCTGTCCACGTTTTAAAGTCTGAAGTGAAGTTAGTTAGTATTAATATTTATTCATCTTTTTCTGTCCACGTATTAAAATCCAGAGTGAAGTTAGTCCCTGTTATTTTATTTTGTTGTGCTGGTTTTTAATTGTCATTTGTGTAAAAAAAAAAAAGTTTCGAAAAATGCTTTAAAAATTTATTATGGTTTTTGAAGAAGTTTAAAATATATACACATGCAATTAATTTCCTAAATTTTCAGTTATTATCTCAAGTTTAGATTATTGTCATCAATTTTCCATTATATAACGATTTTTTAATTATTTTCTTTTGCTTAAAAATAAATTCTGCAATTTTTCTTGATTTTCATCAATTTATAATTATATTCATTATTTTGTCATTACTTTTAAAAATTTCAATTATTTATCCGATATTGCTATTATTTTCATCAATTTTCGTTATTTCTGCAATTTTTTAATTATTCTCTTCAATTAAAATTTTGTAAGTAATTTTGTAATTATTATTTTTTTCTAAACATATACTCTATGATTTTTGCAGTTATTTCTCTCAAATTTTATTGAACGTTTTTAATTTTTCATATTTAAATTATTTTCATCATAATTCAATTTTCTTTCTCAATCCTAAATTATTTTCAGCATATTTCAATTATTTTTTTCAATTTTTAAATAATTTTATCATTTTCCAATTATTTTTCTCGATTGTTAATTATTATTCTCTTTTTCTGAAATTATTTTCTTAGATTTTTAAGTATTTTTCTGAAAATTCAAATAATTTCTTCAATTTCTAATTATTTTCATTTGTTATCAGAATTTCAAACTTCTTTTTATTAATTATCCTAAATTTCAATTAATTTTAGCTTTCTTCCAGACTTTTCTCCAATTTTTAATTTTTCTCATTTTATAAAATTAATTTAAAAAATTTTTTTAAGTATTTTTCTCAAATTTCTATTATTTTCTTCAATTTTTAATTATTTTTATTTGTTTTCATAGTTTCCAAAAAAATGTATTAATTATTGTAAATTTCAATTATTTTTGGCATTCTTCCAGTCTTTTCTCCAATTTTTAGTTATTCTCATTTTCTAAAATTATTGTCTAAGATTTTTATGAATTTTTTTAAAATTTCAATTGTTTTCTACAATTTTTAATTATTTTTATTTGTTTTCATAGTTTCAAGATTTGTTTATTAATTATCGTAAAATACAATTACTTTTAACTTATTTCTTCAATTCTTTTCTCCAATTTTTAGTTATTTTCTTTTCTTTTTAAATTGATTTCAAAGATCTTCATGTTTTTTTTTTCAAATTTCAATTATTTTTTCTTTATTTAAAAAAAAATCTGTCGTTTTTTCAATTATCACACTTAAATGTCATTTATTTTTTACATCTTTTTTTTTTTGTATCATATTTTAATTATTTTCGTCAAGTTTTAAAACTTAAAAATATTTTTCAATTATTTTCCAAAATTTACTTTCTCCAATTTTTAATTCTTTACATTTGTTTCATTATTTTAAAAATTGTTTACTATATATTTGACTTTTCAATTTTTTCCTTATTTATATTATTTTTAATATTATTTTCTTCAATTTTCAATTACTTTCGTTCTTTTTCTCGTTCTTTTTCATAATTTCCAAAAAGCTTTTACTTATTTCTTTTTAATTAAAACTTGTACTGTTCAATTTTAAATTTTTTTTTTTTTTTCATTTATTTTCTCTAATTTTTCATTATTTTCTTTTATTTCAATGAACTTCTGAAAGTTTAAGTATTTTTCTCAAATTTTGTTTAACTTTCCTTTATTTAAAATATTTTATGTAATTTGTTTAATTATTTTCTCAAATTTTAATTATTTTTTAAAATTTTAATTCATTTATCTCAATTTCTAACCATGTTTTTACAATTTTTAATTATTTTCTCTAATTTTTCATTATATAATTTTGTTTTAATTTACTTTTAAGATTCTCAAGTATTTTTCTTAAATTTTAATTATTTTTTTCATGTTTAAAACATTTTTATGATTGTTTAAATTAGTTTCCCCAATTTTTAATTGATTTAATTTTTTTTTCAATTAATTTGCAAAATTTGCAATTATTTTGTTTAATTTCAATTATTTTTTGCAATTCTTTTTAATTCTAAAGTATTATAAATTTTGTCCTAAATAAATATTTATTTTATTTATATTAGGTAATTGATTTTTAAATATTATATTTAAAATATTTATTTCTTCTTATTAGATAAAAAGTATTTACCGATTTTTATATTTATTATTGTATTTTATAATATTTTTAAAATGTATAAAAAACTAATCGCGCGCTTGCGCGCGTTTTATTTCGCTACTTATATATAATAATTTAATTTAATTTTTTTCTCTTCGACAATAAAACAATTTCATTATTTATTGAAAATTTCATATTATTTATGGCAAAATGAAATTAATTTTTTTAATTCATCACTATTATTTTCATTTTGCAATTTTATTATCTTCAATTTTAAATCATTTTCATTGTTCAATAGTTATTTTCTTTTATCATTTTCCAATTATTTTCTTCATCTTTTAATTATTTTTCAATTACTTCTAATTAATTTCATTCTTTTGGCATGATTTTCAAAAATTTCAATTATTTATCTGAAATTTGAATTATTTTTATCATATTTCAATTATTTTCATTTGTTACCATAATTTCAAAAAAAATTTATTAATTGTATCTTAAGTTCCAATTATTTTCAGCCTATTTCAATTCTTCAATTTTTAATTACGCTAATTTTTTTCAATTAATGTCTCAAATTTTCAAGTATTTTTCTCGAATTTCATTTATTTTTATTTAAAAAAAAATTCTGCAATTTTTTCAATTATTTATATCAAATTTCATTGATTCTTTCAACTTATCATTGGTTTAATCATATTTCAATTATTTCCCCAAATTTTTAATTATTCTTATTTTTTAGAATTAATTATAAAAATGTTTAAATATTTTTCTCATATCTCCCATTTTTTTTCATCACTGTTCAATTATTTTCAATATTTTTCATAATTTCCAAAATTTTAAACTATTTATCTGATTTTTCAATTATTAGTATTATTTTTTTATTATTTTCTTCAATTTTCAATTACTTACATTTTTTTTTCATTATTTCAAAATTTTTTTTTATTTTCAAAAATTTCTATTACCTTATTCAATTTTCAATTATATCTATGATTTTCTTATATTTTTAGTATATTCTGTATTTTTTGCAATTATTTCTCTTAAATTAAAAATAGTTGTCTTCAAATTTAAATTATGTTTATCTTTTTTCATTTATTGTCTCTAGTTTTCAATTATTTTCTTCTTTTTTTTGCAGTGAACTTCCAAAAGTTTCAAGTATTTGTCTGAAATTATCTTTAAATTTCCTTTATTTAAAATATATTATGCAATTTTTTCAATTATTTTCTCAAATTTTAATTATCTTCTTCAATTTTAATAGTTATATTATTTATTCATTATTTTCTTCAATTTTTAATCATTTTCATTATTTTCGAACTAATTCGTAAATTTTTCATTCTTTTCATCATATATCAATTATTTTTCTCAATTTGTAATTATTATTCTCATTTTATAAAACTATTTTTTAAGATTTTTAAGCATTTTTCTCAAAATTCCATTATTTTCTTCAATTTTTAATTATTTTCATAATTTTAAAAATATTTTATTAATTATCTTAAGTTTCAATTATTTTTAGCTTTCTTCAATTCTTTTATTAATTTCTTTAATTATTCTCATATATTCAAGTAATTTCTCAGATTTTCAACTATTTTTCTCAAATTTTAATTATTATTGTTTATTTTTTTGAACTTACCATTATTCTATTTTATATTTCAATTATTTTCTTAAGTTTCAAATTTTAAAATCAATTTTCTATTATTTTCCCAATCTTTAAATTATTTTAATTATTTTTCGAGTAATTTTCTAAATTTTCAATTATTAACTCCAATTTAGATTATTGTCTTCAATATTCAACTTTTTAAACGATTTTTCAATTATTTCCTTCTGTTTAAAAATAAATTCTGTAATTTTTCTATTATTTTCTCCAATTTCTAATTATTTTTATTATGTACTCCGAAATACGCAAAACTTGAAAAAAAGTTTTAGACAAACATTGTAGATCTCCTTAAAATACATTTTTTATGTACTATTCACTTTTTACAAAAACCAATTAGTTTCTGAGAAAATTAAAAAAAAAAAACACTAAACCACCATAGGAGTAGCCGATAAATATCCAGAATCGTTAGTTTAGAGTTTTTTGCACTTTTCTCGAAAACTAATTGATGTTTGTAAAAAATGAATAGAACCTAAAAGATCTATTTTAACAAGACTTACAACTTTTGTCTAAAATGATTTTTTAAATTTTGTATATTTTATAAGCTAAACGCAAAAAACCGTAAATTAAGGTTTTTTAAAATAGTTTTTACTATGATAATCAAATTTGTACCAATTTTTATCGTGATTTTCGTAACTTACGAATGTCAATTTACCCGGTTTTTCTCTACAATTCCATTAACATTTTCAGGATTATTTTGATTTTACTTATTCTTTCCTGATCTATCCTTACCATATAAATCTTTTAGGTCTTTTCTTTGGCAATTTGGAAGCGTTCCAAATTTAAGGAGTTAAATCTTAACAATATCTAAAATTGTGAGAGTTGCAAAGTAGAATGTCTTATAAATTTATATTTTATTGCAAGAAGCGCACAGAAACATGATAATAATTGCATTATACTCTATTCGCTTTAAATATTCAACATTTCCTGATCACAATCTTGTCGAGGAATTTCACATTATATATAATGAACTTTTCCATCTACAATTAGACATAGTAGTTTTCATTTAGTCCTTTAAAAGGAAAGTGGAGATATATTTAAAGTTTCTCGTCGTTACGTTTAAAATGCCTTTTTAGTAATACCAATTATGGAATAAATAAATTAACGCATTCTTTAGAATCTTATTAAGCTAAAATTGATCTGTCATTACAAATTTTTCTTTCATTATGTTTTGAATCATTTTCTATTTTTCTATTTTACAATTTTTAAATAAACCATTTTAAAAATTTTTTTTTGATGCCCAAAATATCTCGAGAAACATTGAAAGGATTTCAATAAAATTTGATAAGCTTATTAAACTCATAAATACCTAAAATTAGACACAAATATTTTTTGTAAGCACTCAACCAAATTTTTTAAACACTTTTTATTCTCTAAAAAGTATAAATACATAATTTCCCGCAAAAAAAAATGTTTTTTTAGTTTTGAGATTATGTGAGTAGAGAGAACCCCCTTAATTCAAATATATTTTTTTATTTTATTCATCCGCCGCTTTTTAGTACATTTACTTATATTTTTTTTATTTTCATTTTTTAATTTATACTCTTAGCATTTTTTCCTCAAGTTTCACATTATTTTAATATTGTCTCGTTTTTTCAAATTCTTTGTTTATTAGTCTCTACTTATTTTACTTCAATTTTATTATTTTTTCCTATATTTATCCATTTTTTTTCTCTCATTTTGTATTGGACTTTTTAAGGATGTTCAATCTATTGACATAACCTCAAACTAGAAAATGATTTTTTGTTATGAAATAATAATTATTTAACATTTAGTGTTTTTTCTTCAAAGTTTTGTGAACAATTGTAATATTTTCATCCAAAATTTTGACAAATAATAGTTCATTTTAATAATCGAAATATTCTCTACAAATCTGTTTCTTGAATTTTGTTAAAAAATTATCAAAAAAAAAAAAATATTAACTTTGATATATTTTTCAAACTAAAAATTTTTTTTAACAAAATCCAACCAACGAAGTTATAAAGAATAATTTAAAGATTAAAATGAGCTATTATTTGTCAAAATTGGATGAAATTATAATTTTATTGTTCACAAATTTTAAAGCAAAAAAACAAAATTAATGTTAAATAGTTATGATTTCAAAACAAATTTTGTATTAACCTATTTATTTAAAAAAAATGTGCAACTGTATCTTTCAAACTTGGGTGAAATCAATGTTAATAATATTTTTATTTTATGTGAAAAATATTTTTTTAGTTTGAGGTTATGTCAACGGGTCGAACATCCTTAAATCAATTTAATTATTTATTAATTATCATTTAGTTTTTATTTCTTTCACCATTTTCCAATTACAAACATTTAGTAAATTATAATTATTTTCTTGAAAAATTACAATTAATTTCTTCAGTATAGAATAATATAAATGCTAATTTAATTAACTTTTTTAAGATTTTCAATTATTCTCTTCTATAATAATTTTTCAAATATTCTTTAAAATTAATTAAATTAATTCTATGAAATTTTAATTTATGTTCTTGAAACGATAATTGTATTTTTTAATTATTTGAATGATGTTCTTCAATTTTGAATTATTTTACCCATTTTTTTTATTATTTTCATTATTTCTTAAAAAATTTCCCAAATTTTCAATAATTTATGGCAAATTTAAATTATTATTTTTTTAATTTACCATTATTTTTATAATTTTGCAATTATTTTCTTAAATTTTTAATCATTATCATTATTTCTAAATTAATTTCCTGAATTTTCAATTATTTTCTTTCAATTTTCATTTTATTTTATCATTTTTCAAGTATTTTCTCCACTTTTTAATTATTTTAATTGTTTTCCAATTAATTTCCTAAATTTTCAGTTTTTTATTTATTTATTGAACTTTTATTTATTGAATTATATACGGGCTTCAATTATCTCAAATTTAGATTATTGTCTTTATCATTTCGATTTTTCAAATGATTTTTAAAAAATGTGCAACTGCGTATCTTTCAAAATTGGATGAATTGAATTTTAATAATATTTTTATTTCATGTGAAAAAGCTTTTTTTAGTTTGAGGTTATGTCAATGGGCCGAACATCCTTAAATCAATTTAGTTATTTATTAATTATTCTATTTATTTTTTATTTTATTCACCATATTTCAATTACAAAAATGTTGTAAATTATAATTTAATTATCCTTTTCAATATTTTCAATAATTATTCTTTTCTACAATAATTTTTCAAATATTCTTTAAAATTAAGAAAACAGTTTTTTTTTAGAATTTTTTTTAAATTTTAATTTATTTACTTGAAGCGTTAATTGTATTTTTTAATTATTTGATTGATGTTCTTCAATTTTTGATTTTTTTAACCATTTTTTTTTTATTATTTTCATTATTTGTTACAAAATTTCCTAAATTTTCAATAATTTATGGCAAATTTAAATTATTATTATTTTAATTTACCATTATTTTTATCATTTTGCAATTATTTTCTTAAATTTTTAATCATTTTTATTATTTCTGAATTAATTTCCTGAATTTTCAATTATTTTCTTTCAATTTTCATTTTATTTGATCATTTTGCAATTATTTTCTCCATTTTTTGATTATTTTAATTGTTTTTCAATTAATTTTAAAAATTTTTAGTTTTTTATTTATTTATTGAATAATATACGGACTTAAATTATCTCAAATTATTTAATAATTTAATAATATATTTTTATTTTATATGAAAAATCTTTTTTTAGTTTGAGGTTATGTCAATGGGTCGAACATCCTTAAATTAATTTAATTATTTATTAATTCTTCTATTTACTTTTTATTTTATTCTCCATTTTTCAAATACAAAAATTTTGTAAATTATAATTATTTAATTATCCTTTTTAATATTTTTAATTATTCTCTTCTATAATAAGTTTTCAAATATTCTTTAAAATTAATTAAATTGAATTTTAATTTATTTTCTTGAAGCGTTAATTGTATTTTTTAATTATTTGATTGATGTTCTTCAATTTTTGATTATTTTAACCATTTTTTTTTTATTATTTTCATTATTTGTTACAAAATTTCCTAAATTTTCAATTATTTATGGCAAATTTAAATAATTAGTTTTTTAATTTACCATAATTTTTATCATTTTGCAATTATTTTCTTAAATTTTTAATCATTTACATTATTTCTTAATTAATTTCCTGAATTTTCAATTATTTATCTCAATTTTCAATTATTTTTTTCAATTTTAATTTTATTTGATCATTTTGTAATTATTTTCTCCATTTTTTAATTATTTTAATTGTTTTTCAATTAATTTTCTAAATTTTTTATTTATTTATCGAATTATATACGGGCTTAAATTATATCTCAAATTTAGATTATTGTCTTCATCACGTCGATTTTTAAAATGATTTTTTAAAAAAAGTACAACTGCGCGTATATATCTTTCAAAACTGAGTGAAATTAATTTTAATATTTTTATTTTACGTGAAAAACCATTTTTTAGTTTTAGGTTATGTCAAAATCCTGAATTGTTTAACAGCGAGTTTATACATTTTTTCGATTTTTTCCAAAAATTGATTTTCAACCTTTAAAAACTTATTGTATAAAATGTATAAAACAATGAAAAGCGCACATTAACCTAACCTCAAAATCATTAAACCCCAATCTTAATTTCTCTCTTTTTATTTTTATACTATTTTTAGAAAAAAAAGCACATATCTTAATATTCTTTCAAGAAAAACAATTTTTTACACGAACTATATAATAACAAACACACACTGGTAAGCCGCAAAATACTTTTGTGGTCAAATTCAACACACAACAAATTACGAAACACCGAAATCATTCCGTCTTCTCAGGTTACTTTTTACTACACAAACAAAACCGATTTTATTTATATTTTTTTTTCAAACTTTTTTGTGCGTTATAAATAAACAAAAAATAGTAAAAATTACCCTCATGTGTAAAAATCACTTTTTCACGTCCGCCATATTGTTTTTACGACGTCATGAAATGTGATTTGTGATAATCCCACCATTCGGAATATTTTTTTTTTTTACAATGGTTTTGTATCATGTGTGATACGTGATTCATGTCAGTCATATGACTATATATACATAAACACGCACAGTTGGTGAGTGGTGGCGCAAATCGGTGTGGGAAGGTAGAAATGTGTAGGTGAGTGGAGAAGAGAAAGAACACTTGGGTTGACAAGGAAAATTTCGTTAGATCATCTAGCAGGGTGTGTCTTTTATACACATTCTGAATAGATATCGCGTAATTTCGGAGCGTCTTGGTCCTCTATTAAAACCAAAGTCGATTATTTTGCCAGGCAGTATTATTCTCGTGCGCAACAAATCAATGATTCCGTCACCATGTAAGGTTAGTCTGGCGCTCTATTTTGCCTTATTTTTCCCAAGTGTCATCTCAAATCTACAAATAAATCGTTTCCAGTGTTTTTAATTCGTGTGACTTTTCAACTGAGTGTCATCTTTGTTTATTTTTTGATTATTGATAATTTCGATTGTTGTGCCTGCGAGGAATTATAATATATATATTGTCATATGACGATCAACAAAGAATTCTTGGAATTTGTCTTATTGCAGTGAAGCAATTAATTTGTCATTTTTAAAGTTCGCAGCTCGTTAAAAAGACAGTTTTGTTGATTATGGAAAATTTTAGTGCAGTATTTCAAAGTGAAAGAATTTTTTTTTTTGAATTGTTAAATGGATATAATGAAAGTTTAGAGGAGAAAACGGGAATTTCCTGGGTGAAAGTGTTGTCACGTAAATTTGTTATTTTGTTGACAAGTTTATGTATTTGGCGGATAAATGGGTATTTAAAAAGATTGGTTATAAATTGTTATGTGTTTGCGAATAAAGGAATAAAGTGATTTCTTATTTGTATGACTGTTGTATTTTATTTTTACAGTTTTAAGGATTTTATATTTACGGATATATTATAAATAGTAGTGTTAAATGAAATAATGATAATAAATTAGCAAATAAGGGAAAATATATATGTAGATAAATTAATTAAAAATTGAGAGAATAATTCAAAAACGATTGAAATTATTTTAATTTGAAAGAATTTTTTTAAGAAAATTTATAACTGAAGAATAAATCTAGGAACTGAAAAATTTAATAGAAAATTGTAAAAAATTAAACAAACTGAGATAATTTATTTTTATTTTTTAAGAATGATTTATTTAAATAGTTTATAATGTTTATAAATGATAACTAATTAAATAAAACTAATTAGAATTACATTTAAATATTGAAAATGAATTGGACACCTACTCGAGAAGAGGTTATGTTTGAACCCATTATTTTGTTTTTTAAACTAGAAAAATTAACTTTCACTTTAATTTTATTTAGACAAAACGTGGAGAATTTAATTTAAAAGAAAATAAACTATTCATACTCGTAATTGGATAAAAATGAAAGATTTTGGACATTTAGAAACAAATTTACACTTTCTCTCATTTCTCCAAAACGTTTCTAAATGTGAAAAATCTTTAATTTTTATCCAATTAGGAGTCTAAATAGTTTATTTTCTTTTAAATTAAAATTTTCACGTTTTGTCTAAATAAAATTAGAGTGAAAGTTAGTTTTTCTATTTTAAAAAGCAAAATAATAACTTGAAACATAACCTCTTTTCGAGTAAGTGTCCAATTTCTGCTTAAATTATCTTTTAAGGAATATTAGAGGCAATATTTGTAAAAGTTTGTAAATAAATTCGAAATAATGGATTAAATGATTTTATAAAAAATGTCCTATGTTTATTTGTCGATTGTTTGTTAAATATTATTAATAAATAATTTTTTCCAGGTGCTGGTAAGGGAACCACGACAATGGAGGATCCACAGACCCCAGGCTCCGATTGCAATTCCAACCCAGCCACAGATCCAATTTCCCAGGATCTTATTGGTTCTGAATTCGTTCAGGACAATTCAGAATATCAGTGGTTTATAGACAGGTGAATAACAACTTTTTTTTCATCATTTAAATACGCTTTTTAACGTTTTTTTCAATTCAAATTTAATTGTTTATTTATTTTCCGCAATTACGCGAAAAAAGAAAAAAAAAATGTATCCAAATTAAAATAATATTGGTCTTTTAATTAAAACAGAGCGGGAAACTTAAGAATGTTTAACCTATTGACATAACCTCAAACTAGAAAATGGTTTTTCACGAGAAATAAGAATATTATTAAAATTTATTTCACCCAATTTTGAAAAAAACAGTTGCGCATTTTTAATAAAAATTAGGTTAATACATAATTTGTTATGAAATAATAATTAATTTAACCTTTTGTGTTTTTTCTTTAAAAGTTTGTAAACAATTGTAATTTTCATCCAATTTTGTCAAATAATAGCAATTTTTAATCATTGAAACATTCTCTACAAATCTGTTTCTTGGATTTTGTTAAAAAATTATTAAAACAAATAAAACATAATTGTTACACTGAAGCTTCACTTATTTTAACCCGATCTACGCAAATACATGACAAAAGTCGCACTTATTTTAACTTCCAGGTACTTATAGAGAACTTCTCTGATTGGCTGATCCAATTCGCAGCAACCAATGAAAATGTTAGTTAGTTTTAATTGGTCGACAAGTTAAAATAAGTGAGACTTCGAACTGTTAAAATAAATGTGACTTCAAATAAGCAAGACTTGCAGTGTATATATTTTTTAAACAAAAATTTTTTTAACAAAATTCAACAAACAGACTTATAGAAAATATTTCAAACATTAAAATGAACTATTATTTGTCAAAATTGGATGAAAATTACTCATAAACGCTAAAGGAAAAACCCAAAATTAATGTTAAATAATTATTATTTCATAAAAAATTTTGTATAGATCTACATAATTTTGTTTAAAAAAAATGTGCAACTGTATCTTTCAAAATTGGAAGAAATCAATTTTAATAATATTTTTATTTCATGTGAAAAATCTTTTTTTAGTTTGAGGTTATGTCAATAGGTCGAACATCCTTAAATCAATTTCATTATTTATTAATTATGGTATTTATTTTTTATTTCTTTCACCATTTTGCAATTACAAATTATGTAAATTATAATTATTTTCATCAAAAAATACAAATAGTTTCTTTAGCATCGTCTAATAAAAGCCAATTTAATTATCCTTTTCAATTTTTTCAATTATTCTTTTCTATAATCATTTTTAAAATATTCTTTAAAATTAAAAAAATGTTTTGTTTATTGAATTTTTATCAAATTTTATTTTATTTTCTTGAAACGTTAATTGTATTTTTCAAAATATATAATATTTGAATGATATTCTTCAATTTTCAATTATTTTACACAATTTTTTATTATTTTTAAAAGATTTCCTAAATTTTCAATTATTTATGGCAAATTTAAATTTATTATCTTTTTAGTTTACAATTATTTTTATCATTTTGCAATTATTTTCTTAAATTTTTAATCATTTTCATTATTTACTAATTTCCTAAAGTTTTAGTTATTTATCTCAATTTTCAATTTTTTTTTTCATTTCATTTTGCAACATTTTGCAATTATTTTCTCCACTTTTTATTTATTTTTATTTTTTTTCTAAATTTTCCGTTTTTTATTTACTTATTAAACTTTTATTTCTTGAATTATATACTGGCTTAAATCATCTCAAATTTATTAATCTCAATTTTAGATTATTGTCTTCCATTTTCGATTTTTTAAATGATTTGTCAATTAAATTCAATTATTTCAAATATATTCTGTAACTTTTTCAATTATTTCTCCCAATTATTAATTATTCTCATTTTTTAATATTATTTTCTAAGGTTTTCAAGTATTTTTCTCAAATTTTAATTATTTTCTTCAAATTTAAATTATAAACCTATATTATTTTTAATTATTTTCTTAAATTAAATTTTTTTAAATAATTTCTCAATTGTTTGGTTCAATTAAAATATATTCTGTCATTTGTTTAATTATTTTTCAAAAATTAAAATTTTCTACTTCAATTTTTAATTATATTCTCTTTCTTTGTCAATGAATTTCTAAGATTTTCAAGCATTTTTCTTACATTTCCATAACTTTTCTTTATTTCAAAAATATATTTTGTAATTTTATTAAAGTTAAATAATTTTTAATTGAATCAAATTTCAATAGTCAAGAATTAATTAATTTAAATATTACTTTATTTAGTGCAAATTTTATTATTATTAAACATTTTCATTTAATCAAAAACTTTATGACTTTTTTAAATTTGTTTATTTTTTCATCAATTTTTTTACTTTATTCATAATTTTTTTATACTTTCTTTTAAAAATAGATTTCTTTCTTTAAAAAAAAAAAAAAAAAAATCCATTTCCAGTTTCTCATTTTTTATTATTAGACTTTCTAAACTTGCCTTAATTTTTTCATTTTTACGCATAAATTTTAGTTATTTTAATGTATTTTTGTTTTTCTGACAAATTTCTAAAGTTAGTAAAATTTTCATGTTTCTCATTGATTTATTTTTATTTTAGACAATTTATTAATTTTTAATAAATTAAGTTATTAAATTTTTTATTTAATTAAAATTTAATTTATTAGTTTTTTTTATTGATCAAAGATTTTTCTTTTATTTCTCATTTTCTTTTGCTTTTATTATTAGATTTTGTCAAATTTTCTCATTTTTACGCGACTTTTTTTTAGTTAATTTAATCTCTTTTTATCATTAATATAAGAATTTCGTGAAATTTACATTTTTTGGTTGATTTTCTTAATAATTTTCACAATTTTCAATAATGTAAATTTTTAATCATTTTCTTGAACTTTTTCATTTTTACGCAAATTATTATAGTTTATTTATTTTATTCATTCTGTTTATGTAACATTTATTATAATTTTCTCGTTTTTCGAAATAATTTTTTTAATAAACTTTCATAAATTTTAAGAAATGTTTACATACCTGATTCTTTTAAAATTTTGTAATAATTTTGTTTTTTTAAACAAAATTCTTTTCTTTTCATTTTTTTTCATTTTTTCATTCCTTTGCAGTTTTAATTTTTCTACAATTTTATATTTCTACGTTTTTTTTTTTCGTTACCTGCACATTTTTAAAAAAAATTATTTCCTCTTTTTCGTATTTATATACAATAATAATTTGTAGATTATTTCTGTCATTATTTTGTAATTTTTTTTTCTTACTTTATTCTTAGATTTTCTCTCTTTCTTGATAGGTTTTTCCCCAATTGTTTTTATTTTTTACAATCATTCGTAAAATTTCTGAAATATTTTTTGAAGTTCTTTCATTTTTTTACAGTTAAAAATTTTTTTCCATAACATTTTCCTTATTGTCTAAATAATTTGTCATTAGGTTTTATTAAATGTTGTCACTTTTTCTTATTCTTTCAGACTTTTTGACTTTATCAGACTTTTCTAATGGTTTGTAGATTTTTTTTTTTCAATAGACTTTGTGATGTTAAAATGCAAAATATCTTTTTAACCGATAACGCAATTTTGTCTTGACTTAGTTTCCTTAATATTTTTGTGTTTTATTAATTAATTAATTATACAAAAACAGAAATTCATCGAGATTGTAATTTACGATCCAGGAAACTACGTATTTTTTGTAGAATGTTTTATTTTTAATTTCCCACCATTTTTTTTCATTCTCTATAATTATATTACCAGTATAATTGACTGGATTTTGTAGTTGATTTTTTTTTCATTTTTTATTACTTTTTTCATCTATTTTCTAATTTGTTTTGTTTAATTTCAGTTATATTTTCGTTTTTCTTTAAAATTGTTTTTAAACATTTTGCAAACTTTTGGAATTATTTGAATAAAATAAAAATTCGAATTGAGGAAAATAAAATAGAAATTCGAGAATCTCTATTATTTTAAATTTTGTTTTGATGGATTTTAGGAATTATTTATGTCTGAAAATACTGTTTGTGATTATCAGCTCGAAAAAAGAAAGTGGAAAAAGATGCGAGTATTGACAAAAATATTTTTTAGTTTCAATAATCAGTGGAATGTGTTTTCTAAGTTACAGAGATGGAGGACTACATGTTCACCACAGTGTTCTTTCCTCGCTCTCTGCTTCCTACAGTCGAGATGATTTGGGTTATTATGATGACCTTGCAAGAAACTTGGATGCCAATTTGGCAGAAGTCGACATGGAGAGCTTTCGCACCGCTGATATTCACACTCTTCTCACAGCTCTCCCTGTCATGTGCACAGATCCAGTCCAACATTCTGAGGTAGATTCTTTTTTCTACCTTGAATTCCAATTTTCATTTTAATTAGAATTCAACTTCAAAAGTAAACTTCCTTCGTGCCATAAAGATTATTTCAAAAGCATCTTGGGAAAAAAACAAAGATATTAGTTTTCTAAAAACTGGATTTTCTAGCGAATATACGTGCCAAAATTTTGGTTATTTAAATACATATATTTGAAATTTAACTTGCCTAGTGGGCGAGTAATGATTTTTTATCTGTTTAAATAATTTGTGAAATTAAAAGAAAATTGAAATTAAATAAAGGGAAAATAAATAAAAGGAAAAAAGAGGTGATGAAATGTAAAAAGCAAATAACTACATAAAACGTGATTGTTACACTACAAAATTTATTTTATAATTTCTTAATTTGTAAAAAATTGTGAAAAGTTAGTTTAAAAAGAAGATAAAGAATGAATTGATAAATTCACGGAAAATTTGTAAACTTTTCTATAGATGCTTTTACAAGAATAACTGAGAAATTTACTCATTTCGAACTGAAAACATCCTTTATTCATGCACGAAGTTAGTTTCTAAAATATGGAATATAAGGGTGTCTACAATATCTGGAAAACTTAAAAATACCCTGAAAACCCTGGAAATATAGTAGAATTTTTTTTTAGTTTCTCAAATTTTTGCACGATTTACTTTGGAAAATTATCAGAAAATTATTTTTAAAGCCTTGAAAATAGTTTAACGACGTTAAAACTCTAAATTTGTAGAAAAAACACTTTTATAAATTTTTCGTTCTTTTAATTTAAAAAAATTGACTAAATTCCAAAAGTCTGGTATTTTGTCTCGACTTTTTCATTTTTTTTTCCATGAGATAAAAATATTATTAAAATTATTTCACTAAATTTTGAAAGTACAATTTTCAGAAAAAATTAGGTTGAGCTAAAATTTGTTGTTAAATAATAATTATTTAATATTTTATGCTTTTTCTTTAAATCTAGTCAAAATCTGTGATTTTTATCCAATTTTAACAAACAGCTCATTTTTCTCATTGAAATATTTTCTCTACAATTTTATTTGTTAGATTTTGATAAATATTGTTTTATTTAAAAAAATACGTAAAAAACAAGTTTTATTTGTTTAATAACTTTTAAACGAATTATTCTTTAATAGAACCCAACAAATAAAATTGTAGAGATTTAAAAATTATTTAAAAAATGAGCCATTATTTGTCAAAATTGGATGAAAATTACAGATTTTAACTAGATTGAAAGAAAAAACATAAAATTTAAAATAAAATTATTATTTGACAACAAATTTTAGATGAAAACCACCTTAGATTCAATCTTTAATTAATTTCAATAATTTTAACTCAGTTTTAACCAATCTATATATTTGAATAATCAAATAGTAATTATTTTGTAATTTAATTTAATTTCTGTCAATTTTTCCATTTTTGAGTAAATATTTTTAGTTAATTTAATAATTATTGACTTTTTTCTTATTTTTATACTTTATTGACAATGTTTTCGTTTTTTTTTTTTTGTTTTTAATTTGTTGACCTTGTTGACTTTGTTGACTTTGTTTAATATCTAGTTTTTTTTTTTTTTTTTTTTTCAGAAAAAATTTGAAATCTGGAAATAAATAAAAGGGAATTTTTTCCATACTTGGTAGACACCCTGATGATAATAATAATAATAATAGAGTTTAGTTTAAGAGTGTTTTGAAAGTAGTTTTATTAATAATGCACGAAACATGAAAAGTTCAAAACGATCAGACTCCCGAGAATGAATTCGTGAAATTGTTTGATTGACGGATATTAATTTTGAAACAGTTTAACTACCAAAGGGAACGGTACGCCAGTATTTCTGGCTCCGTGATGGAAAAACTTGACATCGGTTCCTCAATCAGTCCTCATACCAGTCAGGTATGAAATCGATCGCTCAAATGGCAAAAGCTTTGCTTTTCAATTAAAAAAAAAAATACTCTCACCCGAAATATCAAAGAAAAATTATTGCTCCTTACACTGACACTAAATTGAGAAAAATTCTTGCATGATTTCTCAATCGCGAATGTCGAAATTCAAAAGCTTTTTCTCAATTAATATAACTTGCTTTTAACAAACTGGTGAACGAGTTTGATAGTTTTGACATTAAATATGCATGTTAGCAGCTTAACGCAAAATTGCATGTCATTAATTATACTGGAACACAAAAAAAAATTATCTGTACTTTGAACTAGATTCACATATATTGTAGCATTTTTGCCCGCTGAAAACTAATTTTTCAGTCAGAAAAATTTCAATTTCACACTTCGGTTTTTTGTTTAAATCGAAAGACTACCCTTAAATTTACAAAATCAAAAATTTACCAATCAGTTTGTGAAAAAAACAGTTGGTGAAATTTACAAAACAATTTGTTAAATTTACAAAACAGTTGGTGAAATTTACAAAACAGTTTGTTAAATTTACAAAACAGTTTGTGAAATTTACAAAACAGTTGGTGAAATTTACAAAACAATTTTCGAAATTTACAAAACAGTTTGTGAAATTTACAAAACAATAAACATTTCTGAATTTTGTCTCCAACAAAGCAAAAAAATGTGGTTATTTCTTCATCACCTTCCAGTTTTTTTTTAAATCGAAAAACTACCCTTAAATTAACAGAATCAAACTATAGAGATAAATAAAAAGGAAAACTGTTTTTTTTTTTGCAAATTTTAAATTTTCAAAAAAAAAATACCTACTATAATAATGGATTTTAAATATAATATTTTTACTTTTATTAAAATTTAAATATAAGATTATGCATTTTTATAAGCTTAAGGGGTTACACCACTCTAGAATTTTCAAAAATTAATTTTTTTTTTATTGGCTTTTAATCCATCTAAAGTACCTACACTTAATTAAGGCACCTGGGAGGACATATCGCAAACTTAAAATAGAAATATTTTATATATACACTCTAAAGTTTGATTCCGTCCATTTAAGGGTAGTTTTTCAAAAAAAAAACCTAAGTGTAAAGGGAAAATTTTTTCGAATTGTTTGAGCAAAAATAAAATTATGTGTGGTTTTGATTTAAAATACAATCTACTATTTTATTTTTGATCCCGTAAATTCTGATTTTATTAATTTAAGGGTAGTTTTTCGAATTAAAAAAACACGAAAAAATTGATGGAGCAATTCTGATTTCAAATTTGTTTTCAGTGTGCAAAAATGCTACAAAATTTGTAGGTCTAATTCAAAGTACAAATAACTTTTTTTTCTAATTTTAAAGGTAAAGATTAATGTGTCTACTAACCGGGAAAACCGGGAAATAACCAGGAACTTAAATTGACCGGGAAAAACCAGGAATTAACCGGGAATTTTCCGTCAAACCGGGAATTTTTTTTCTGGGATAAAAAATTCTTTTCAATTTTCAATTATTTTCTTCAATTATCAATTATTATCTACAATTCTCAATTATTTTCTTCCATTTGGAATTATTATCATTAATTTAAAATTATTTCTTCATTTCTCAATTATTTTCTTCGATTTTCTACTATTTTCTTTAATTGCTAATTCTTTTCTTCAATTTTCAATTATTTTCATCAATTTCTAATTAATTTATTGAATTCTGAAATATTTTCTACGATTTTCAATTACTTTAATCAATTTTTAATTATTTTCTTCAATTCTAAATTATTTTTTTTCAATTTCAAATTATTCGATTCAATTTTCAATTATTTTCTACAATTCTCAATTATTTTCTTCCATTTTGAATTATTTTCATTATTTCAAATTATTTCTTCAATTTTCAATTATTTTCATCAATTTCTAATTAATTTCTTTAATTCTGAAATATTTTCCACGATTTTCAATTATTTTAATCAATTTTTAATTATTTTCTTAAATTCTAAATTATTTTTTTCAATTTCCAATTATTCAATTCAATTTTAAATTATTTTTTACAATTCTCCATTATTTTCTTCCATTTTGATTTATTTTCAGTAATTTCAAATTATTTCTTCATTTCTCAATTTTTTTCTTCGATTTTCTACTATTCTAATTAATTTCTTTAATTCTGAAATATTTTCCACGATTTTCAATTATTTTAATCAATTTTTAATTATTTTCTTAAATTCTAAATTATTTTTTCAATTTTCAATTATTCAATTCAATTTTCAATTATTCAATTCAATTTTCAATTATTTTCTACAATTCTCAATTATTTTCTTCCATTTTGACTTATTTTCAGTAATTTCAAATTATTTCTTCATTTCTCAATTATTATCTTCGATTTTCTACTATTCTAATTATTTTCTTTAACTCTGAAATATTTTCTACGATTTTCAATTACTTTAATCAATTTTTAATTATTTTCTTCAATTTTAAATTATTTTTTTTCAATTTCCAATTATTCGATTCAATTTTCAATTATTTTCTACAATTCTCAATTACTTTCTTCAATTTTGAATTATTTTCATTAATTTCGAATTATTTCTTCATTTCTCAATTATTTTCTTCGATTTTCTACTATTTTTTTCGATTGCCAATTATTTTCATCAATTTTCAATTATTTTCGTCAATTTCTAATTAATTTCTTTATTTCTGAAATATTTTCTACGATTTTCAATTACTTTAATCAATTTTTAATTATTATCTTCAATTTTAAATTATTTTTTTTCAATTTCAAATTATTCGATTCAATTTTCAATTATTTTCTACAATTCTCAATTATTTTCTTCCATTTTGAATTATTTTTTAATTAATTTCAAATTATTTCTTCATTTCTCAATTATTTTCTTCGATTTTCTACTATTTTCTTCGATTGGCAATTATTTTCTTCAAATCTCAATTATTTTTTTCAATTGCCAATTATTCGATTCAGTTTTCAATTATTTTCTACAATTCTCAATGATTTTCTTCCATTTGGAATTATTATCATTAATTTAAAATTATTTCTTCATTTCTCAATTATTTTCTTCGATTTTCTACTATGTTCTTTAATTGCTAATTATTTTCTTCAATTTTCAATTATTTTCATCAATTTCTAATTAATTTATTTTATTCTGAAATATTTTCTACGATTTTCAATTATTTTAATCAATTTTTAATTTATTTTCTTCAACTATAAATTTTGTTTTTTGAATTGCCAATTATTTGATTCAGTTTTCAATTATTTTCTTCAACTTTTAATTATTTTCATCAATTTTTAATTATTTTCTTCAGATCTCAACTATTTCTTTCAATTTTTAATTATTTAATTTAATATTCAATAATTCTCGACTTTTTTCAACTATTTATTTCAATTATCATTTATTTATTTCACATCTCAATAACTCCTCCATTTTTCAATTATTTTCTTCTATAATCAATAATTCTCGACTTTTTTCAATATTTTTTTTCAAATATCAATAATGTTTTTGAAACTTGAATTTAATTCATCAATTATTATTCAACAATTTTCATAAACTCACATTTTCTTCAATTTCAAATTATATTCTATAATTTTTAATTAATTTCTTCAAATTACAATTACATTCTTCATCTTTTATTGTTTTTTTTTAAATTCTATAATTCCTGGGTTGTTCAATTTCTTTTTTCTTCAATTATCACTTATTTTCTTCTACTTTTAATCCCATTGTTCAATTCTTGAATTATTTCCTTTAATTCTCAATTATAATTTTCGACATTAAATTCCATTCTTTAATTTTCAATTTTTTTTTTAATATTCAATAACTCTAGGCTTTTTACAATGATTTTTTTAAATTCTCAATTATTTTCTTTAAATTCTAATTTTTTTCTTAAATTTCAATTATTATCTTCAATTTCCAATTATTTTTTCATATTTCTTTCAGTTTCTCAATTTCTTTCAATTTTCAATTTCTTCTGATTTTTCTTCAGTATTTAACAATTCTCAGCTTTTTTAAATTATGTTTTTCTTTCAATTTTTATTTAAATTGAGAGTTTTTAAATTATTTTCATGAATTTGCAATTATTTCCGTCGATTTCTAAATTTTTTTGCTGTTTCTAAATATTGTATTTAATTTTTAAGTACTTTCTTCCATTTTTAATTATTTTCTTCAATTTTCAATTATTTTCTTTAATTTTTAATTATTTTGTTCAATTTTCCATTGTTTGTTTCAATATTCAGTAATCTCGATTTTTTTCAATTATTTTTTTTTCAATTATCAGTTATTTATTTCATGTTTCAAAACCTCCTTCAATTTTCAATAATTTTCTTCTATTTTCAATTTAATTATTCAATTGTTCAATTATTTTTTTCAATTCTCAATTAATTTCTTTAAATAACAATTCTATTCTTCAATTTTTAATGTTTTCTTCAATATTAAATAATTTCTGTCATTTTCCATTTTTTTTAATTATAAATTATTTTCTTCTTTTTTCAGTCCAATTGTTAAGTAATTTTCTTTAATTCTCAATTATTGTATTCGAATTTCAATCTTATTTCTCAATTTTTAATTGTTTTTTTTTTAATATTCAATAATTCTGTGTTTTTCTGATTTCAATTTGATTATTTAATTTTCAATATATTTCTTTAATTTTGAATTATTAACTTGAATTTTAAATTATTTTTTTGGATTTTCTATCTAGTTAACTAATTTTCAATTATATTCTTTGAATTTAATAACCATTGTTCAATTTTTTCAATTATTGTTCAATTGTGGATTAATATTTAATTTTTTTTTTTAATTGTGTTTCTAATTGTCAAATATCTTTATCATTGTTCAGTTATTTCTTTCCATTATTAATTATTTCTTTTCATTATCAATTGTTTCTTTTAATTTTTAATTATTATTTTTCGTAAATTCTTCGTAATTCGTAATTCTTTAATTCTCAATTATTTTCTTTGAATTTCAATTATTTGCTTCAATTATCAACTGTTATCTTCAATTTTTGTAGCCATTTGTAGATCTATTTATACTTAAAATATATTTTAAGTTAACAAGAGAAAAAGCCGTGAAAAAACGGGAAATGACCGGGAATTTTGTGGGACGAAATTAGTAGACACCCTGTTAATTCAACGATTTCTTTTTTTAATCTGAAAATTGAATTAATCTTGCAAATTTACGTATTTTTGGATTTAGGAGCCGTTTAAAAATAATAAGAGTAACTTTTTTTTTTAAACGGCTCCTTAATAAAATTACCCATGTGATTGTTTGTTTACCTTTTTTTTATCTTTTAATTAAAAAAAAATATTTTGTGTTTTTGTTTTTCAAGGGAGAAGAGTCAGCCTGCTCGACAACAGACACAATATCGATCTGCAAATCCTCGCTGTTGTTTTCTCCGGTGAAAGAAACTCCTGTTTTGCCACCGGGTGGAAGTTACAGTGTCGATTCTCTGGATTGTGAGGACATGTTGCTCACGTGCCAGACCAATAACAAGAACAATTACACAATTGCCTTCGAAGGCAGTATTGCAATGTACTCTGACGGTTCCCAGGACTTTGAGGGTCACGGTGAGTTGGTTTTCTTCTTTATAATCAAAAATTTTTGCACTCTGCCACGCTACAAAACACGCAACTTGCTTTCATGCTTCTATTTTCAGACAAGCAAAAAGTGTACGAAGCACCAGTGACTTATTGCGATAAAACGTTGGATTTAAAAAATATCTTAAATTTATCAATGGCATGTTCCGATTCAAAAATTTACACAACCTGGAGTAATCTGAAACACTCGTCCATCAATAAAGCAATGACTAGACATCCCTCGGGAAATAATAATACTATTCCAAATTTCTTGCAAGGAACCGGAAGCGTCATTCTCAACAACACAAAAAGGAGCCAGAGTCTGCCAGATTTATCGAGAACCCATCAACTTGAGCAGATCAATGTACCTCTGAATTTTTCTGTAAGTTCTCAGTCTATTTCTCTAGGCAATACACTGAAGTTTCACTTATTTTAACCTGGTCCACGCGAATCCATGACAAAAGTCGCACTTATTTTAACTTCCATTTCTCTGATTGGCTGATTTAATTTGCAGCAACCAATGTTAGTTAGTTTTCATTGGTCGATAAGTTAAAATAAGTGAGACTTCGAACTGTTAAAATAAATGCGACTTGTAATAAGCGAGACTTTAAATAAGTGAAGTTTCAGTGTAGTTTAAAAGTTGCACAAGAATATTTTGAAAATCATAAGAGGTAAAAATCTACGGGAGAGGGATTAAATTTCTATTTAAATGTGGGAAAGGATTGCCAAAAGTGTCATTAGTTTTTTTTTTTTTTTTTAATTTATTTACACTGGAACTTCACTTATTTAAAGTCGCATTTATCTTCACAGTTCGAAGTCTCACTTATTTTAATTTGTCGACCAATCAAAACTAACTATTTTCATTGGTTGCTGCGATTTGGATCAACCAATCAGAGAAGTTCTCTATAAGTACATGGAGGTTAAAATAAGTGCGACTTTTGTCATGGATTTGCGTAGAACGGGTTAAAATAAGTGAAGCAACAGTGCAATACAATTGGTATTAACAAGATTTATGCCTAATGGAGATTCAGGCAAATTAGATTTCTGTTTATTGAAAATTCAGGTAGAAGATATTTTTAATCTGTAAACACTCCAGGGATCACGGGTTCGTTTTTTTTAAATTTTTGGTAAAAAAGAGAATATAGATTTTTTAAAAAATAAGAGGGTGGGTTAAAAGCGTAGAGAAAAGTATTAAATGGAGTGAAGAAAGAAACGCAAGGTAAATGTGTTTAAAAGACAAGATAAAATTTTAAACTTTTATTTATAGAAATATCAGAAAAATAGGAAAATTCTTTAAAAATGAAAAATTTACGTAAATTATTTTAAAAAAATGACGAAATTGGGACAAATAATTTGAAAAGAATTAGAAAATCCTAACATAATTATTAAAAAGTTATTAAATGTTATTAAAAGTTATTAAAATACGTAAAAATATCAGAAAATTTGAGAAAAATTGAAAAATATACCAAAGAAAATATAAGAAGGAACTTAGAAATTCTGGGTAGAAATAAGGAAAGGTGACAAAATTCAATAGAAAATGATAAAGAAGTTATTTTAAAAATGGAGAAAATCTTTCTTTAGAGAACGAAAAGATTATGATAAAATTTTTCTCTCTCGTTTATGTAAAATAAATAAATAAAATGCTAAAGTAACAGAAAAATATTTTTAAAATTGTGCAAATCTGAAAAATACTACTGAAAAATAAGAAAATGTTTAAATACAATAAGAAAATGTAAAATAATGAAAAAATAATAGAAATTTTATGAAAGAGTAAATAAATTTTTTTATAAATTTTCTTACGAAATTTTAATGTTTTATGGAAATGTTTTTTTTTTAATTTTCACAAATAATTAACAAAAAATGTAGGAAAAATATTAATTGTCATAAAAACCGAAACAAGTTAAATTAACTAAAATATTTATCGTAAAAATGAGAAAGTTTTAAAAAATTGCAGAATTTTAATATAGCAAGGAAGAAACGAAAAGCAATTGAAAAAAATATTTTTTGAAAATTGAGAGAATTTAAAAATAGTAATTATTCAAACTTTTTCGAAAAATCAGAATTTGTGATTTTTATTAATTACACCCAGTTAAAATTTATTCAAAAAATAAAATCTCTTAGGTGAGTTTTGGATAATAAATTCATTTTACTGACTGTTTTCTTGAGAGATTAAATTTTTCAACAAAATTATAACAAAATATAATTTATATAAAATTGTGACAAAATTATAAGGGACTAATTAACCATTTTGAGAAACTTGTCAAAAATTCAAAGAAATAAAAAAATTATCAGGAAATTGAAAAATTTACTAGAATGTCAAGAAATGATTTAAAAAAATTATGGAACAACAACAAAAAATGAAGAAAAATTCTTAATAAGAACCTAATTATTTTTTTTTTAATTAAGAAACACTAGAAATTTTAAGAAAGAGTAAATAAATTTGCTAAAATATTGTAAAATAGTGAAAAAATACGAAAATGAATTGAAATTACTAAATGATATTGGTTTCATTGAAGAAAAGAGAATATGTAAAAAAATACAAGCTTTTAGTTTTTTTATGTGGTTTTTTTTCAATTAAAGGAGAAGGGAAAAATGGGGAATTTTTTTTTAAAAAAGGATTAACTGAAAATAAATTAAATATTTTATTTATTTATTTACATCAGTGTACGGGCTTACAATAAAAATTGCCTTGTGACTTTTTTCTAATTTGATCATTTTCCATAGTTATTTCTATAATTTTATTATTAGACATTTTTTTTTCCTTTTTCGAAACACTTTGACTTTTATTCATAATTTATTATTCTCTCAAGGTTCAATATTTTTATTTGTTCATTTTTTATGTTATTTTTATTTTTCTTCTTTATTTTTCTTTTGTTTAAATTTTCTTCTTTAGATTTCGTTTAATTTCCTTACATTTTCTTATTTTCACGCAAATGATTTTTGTTTATTTACATTTTTTACATTTTTGTAGTTAATAAAATTTCTACTTTTATTCTTTGAATTTAAAATTTTTATAATTTTTAAGAAATAGTTTCGTAAATCTTTTAATACTTTTTTATATATTTTCTTATTTTTTATGCGATTTTGTAAAACTTTCCAAAAGTTCTTTTTTTTAATCTTGAGTAGTTTCAATTCTCTTCTATTTATTAAAATTTTTTTCTTAGAACATCAATATTACAGTTGTTTTCATATTTTTAAAACTTTTTAGTTTTTAAGAGTCATTTTCTCCCCTTTTTTTTATTTATCACTTTACATTTTTCCATTTTACATAGTCTTAAAAAAATTGCTTTTTTTATTTGATTTATTTTTACATTTTCTCATCTTTTCATACATTGTTAAGTTTGTTTATTTTTTAAAAATTAGTTTCCCCACGAGTTTCTTAATTTTTAAATTTTATATATTTTTTTTTATTTTCTCTCATTTATCGAACATTTTATTCTATTGCTTTACATTTTTATGCATTTTATTTTATTTTTTTTATAACGTACAGTAAAATCTTCATGTTTTTTGTATTGATTTTCTCATTAAATTTGAAAATTTAATAAATCTTTCCAGAAATCTTAAATTTTTTCAGTATCTTTTCCTTAACTTTATTATTCTAGTGCATTTAATAATATAAGATAATAAATATTGTTTTAGAAAGTTTGACATTTTTTCATAGATTTGTAGATTTTTTAAAAACATTTTCCTTATGATTCAAACATTTTGTCTTATTTTTTAAACTCTGCAATTTTTTATATAAACAAGTATTTTTGAGAAAAAAATGTTTTAAAAATATTTGAAACTTTTAAATTGGGGTAATTATTAACAGAAAGAACTATTTTTCCTTTATTTTGATGAATAGGATTAAATGAAGTGGAAACAACAACTAATGAATTATTTTTATTTGAAATATATATATTTTTCTTATTTAAAAATACAATAAATAATATCCAAACGTCAATTAATTCAAACTTAAATGCATATTAATTAATGTAAAATAATTAAATAATATAAATTATTTTCCACATTCACAGTAAAACTTTCTTTAATTCTTACAATATTTCTAAGAGATTTTACTTTTTCGAAACTGTTTAATTTTTATCTTATAATTTCTTATTTTTTACAAAATTTTAAGATATTTTCTTCTTTTACTTTTGATTTTTTTTTTGTATTTGTCTTTTCTTTTTAGGATTTTTTTTTAATTTTCTTCCTTTTATGCAAATTATTTAATATTATTTTGCCCAATTTTGTTATTATAATAAAATTCCTTTTCATTGAAATTTTTTTTAAATTTTCAAAAATTTTATTTATTTTTTTTATTCAACTTGTAAAATAATAATTTAATTTTTATAATTTTAAAATTTTGTTCTTTTCAGTAATATATTTTAACATTTTTTTAATTATCTTCTTATTTATTTTTTTAATTAAAAAAAAACTCCTTAAATATTTTAATTTTTTTTAATTTTTTAATTTTTAATTTTAATTTAATAGCCTGTTTTTTATCTTTTTACGTTCCTTTTTTTATAATTTATTATTTTTTCGTAACTTTTGACTAATTTTCTTAATTGCAATCATATGAATTTGTAGATTTTTTATGTATACTGATTATATTTAAAAAAAATCAATTTTTGATTTAAATAAAAAAATCGGATTTTTAAAAAAAACATATGATTTTTATCAGCCTTGTTTATTTCACATATTTACAGTTAATGAAATTTCTACATTTTTTCTTTAAATTTAAAATTTTCATAATTTTTCAGAAATAGTTTCGTAAATCTTTTAATAATTTTATATATTTTTTTAATTTTTATGTGATTTTGTAAAACTTTTCTAAAATTATTTTTTTATTTTCGAGTAGTTTCAATTCTTATTTATATATTAAAATGTTTTTTTTCATAGAACATCAATATTATAGTTGTTTTCATTTTTTTAAAACTTAACTTTATTATTTTTTTTGCATTCATTAACATAGGATATTAAATATTGTTTTACAAATTTCGTCATTTTTTCATAGATTTGTAGATTTTTTCGAAACACTTTCCTTAGGATTCAAATATTTTGTTTTATTTTTCACAATTTTGTTTACAATTTCTTCAGTTTTTCGTAGAGTTTATTTATTTTCATTGCCTTTTTATTAATTCAAATATTTCGATTTCATTGATTTTCGCGAAGCGGGATAAAAACATATTTCATTTAAAATAAATTAAAAATTTTTAAACTCTACAATTTTTTTTATATAAAAACAAGTATTCATAAGAAATTTTTGTTTCCGTTTTAAATTGAAACTTTTCAATTGGGGTAATCATTAACAGAAAGAACAATTTTTTCCTTTATTTTGATGAATACGATTAAATGAAGTGGAAGCAACAATTAATGAATTATTTTTATTTAAAATATATATATATATACATTCCTTATTTAAAAATACAATAATTTACCAAATTGAAAATTGTCAAGAGTTTGTGAATTAGAATTTAAAATTCCAATAACAACTGTCCACTATTACCAATTAAAACAACTAATCGAGTCTCTCGAAATTTTTAGGTGGACTCTGCATCGAGCAATCACACTGGCGCACTGCAAAGTTCCGGCTCGGTGATGAGTCGCTCTGTAACCGAGGAAAGTTCCGACAGTGTAGGCAACGTTTCATCAGCAAAAAAGCTGCACAATATGAGCCTGGTGAAATTATTTATGAAGCAGAAAAGCATGAGTGCAGAGGGCATGAGTTTGACCCTCGATCAGTCAGACTCGGTCAGTGAGAATGGCTGGCCCACCAGCAACAGCGACAGCGGAACCAACACCCAGATTCATCGACAGAACAACAACTCTGATCGGCAAGATCTTACCGAAAATGATTTCGCCATTAATTGGGTGAAAACGGACAATTACACCAGATCGGAAACTCCAAAAGACAGCTTCAGCGACATTCCAAAGCAAACCTCAATCCACAAATCTAACAGGAAAGAATCCTCGATTATTATCAGCGCAGGATTGACCGATAGCACCTCCAAATCAACCTCGGCACTCGACAGTCACTCGGAAGTTGAAAGACGTCCCAAAAATGCCTGGACTGACACCCACGAGAAAAGGTACTCAAGAACAATGGGAATTCAAGCAATCACCGAAGTTGAAGATAATGGTGTTCAAACTTCCCTGGTTTATCCAATTCCCGAAGAGAAAACGAGTCCCTCCGTCCCTGACAGAAAATCCGTCTATGTCGTCTATCCAAATTACACACTTCCCGATCTCTCGTTTCTCAACAGTCCCAATGAGAAATTCGAGAATGTCGCACTCAAGCCGCAAAATTTTAATAAAGAAAAAACTTGGAAGAAATCGGCAAAGTCGAGTAGACCATTCTCTTGCAATGATATTGATGCACTCAAGCAGAGAGGATTTTCCCATGTCAAGGACTGGGAATCTCTCACTTTTCTGCTGCCAAATGATTACAAGAAATATCTGCACGACGTGCCAGAAGTCTCGAAACATATCAATTTAGGGGAAGAGGTCAAGAAGCCGCTGTTTTGCCTGTCACCGCCCATGAAATCAAGAAGAAGGATCATGAGCGAGGTGGTGAATAATGCTTCGTCCAGCAGTAGCACTGCAACTCAACCATCATCTGGTTATCGAGGATCTTCTACACTTCTTACAGATTCATCCACAAATCAGCCAGGATTCGCCAATGCTGCTAATCCTCTTTATTTGTATCGGTACGACAGTGCGAGCTCGGAAACGAGTCAGGAAATCACAAACAGGTGAGAATAAATTCAGGTTTTTTGAAGGGGCTTAGGAGATGTAGAGTATCTGGATTTAAATTTAGATTTAGTTGGGAAAAGATTTAAAATTTGATGTGAAGTTAGCACAGGGTGGACAAAAAATTGGGAAATTGTAAGAAGATACGGGAATTTGCAAAATGGACCAGACATTCGTAGATAAATTGAGAAAATTTCAAATTTTAATGTTGTATTTAGTGTAGAAATTGAAAAATTGTACTATGTAATAGAGATGGTCGGAATACGGTATAGAAATTATGGAAAAATTACCACAAACAAATTGTTACCAAGTTCTAAATCCGTGGAAGTGACTTGAAAGGAATCTTCCTAGTTATTCAAAATGACAAAATGGGTCAACTACCTACCCTTAAGGGCATGTGATGGAGGATGACGTCACTGGTATAAGTAAAATTTGTCCGTAAACTTCCTTCTAAAATAACAAATATTTTGACTCCAAACTGTATAGAATTACTTAAAATATCATTAGGAAAGTCACAGGGTGTCTACTAACCGGAAAATAACCGGGAATTTAAATTGACCGGGGAAAACCGGAAATTAACCGGGAATTTTTCGTCAAACCGGGAATTTTTTTCTGGGATAATAAATTCTCTTCAATTTTCAATTATTTTCTTTAATTTCCAATTATTTTCTACAATTCTCAACTATTTTCTTCCATTTGAAATTATTTTTATTAATTTAAAATTATTTCTTCATTTCTCAATTATTTTCTTCGATTTTCTACTATTCTAATCAATTTCTTTAACTCTGAAATATTTTCTACGATTTTCAAGTATTTAAATAATTTTTAAATTATTTTCTTCAACTCTAAATTATTTTTTTCAATTCTAAATTATTTTTTTCAATTTCCAATTATTCGATTTAATTTTAAATTATTTTCTACAATTCTCAATTATTTTCATCCATTTTGAATTATTTTCATTAATTTCAAATTATTTCTTCATTTCTCAATTATTTTCTTCGATTTTCTACTATTTTTTTCGATTGCCAATTATTTTCATCAATTTTCAATTATTTTCGTCAATTTCTAATTAATTTCTTTATTTCTGAAATATTTTCTACGATTTTCAAGTATTTTAATAATTTTTTAATTATTTTCTTCAATTCTAAATTATTTTTTTCAATTTCCAATTATTCGATTCAATTTTCAATTATTTTCTTCCATTTTGAATTATTTTCATTAATTTCAAATTATTTCTTCATTTCTCAATTATTTTCTTCAATTTTCAATTATTTTCATCAATTTCTAATTAATTTCTTTAATTCTGAAATATTTTCCAAATTTTCAATTACTTTAATCAATTTTTAATTATTTTCTTAAATTCTAAATTGTTTTTTTCAATTATTCGATTCAATTTTCAATTATTTTCTACAATTCTCAATTACTTTCTTCAATTTTGAATTATTTTCATTAATTTCAAATTATTTCTTCATTTCTCAATTATTTTCTTCGATTTTCTACTATTTTTTTCGATTGCTAATTATTTTCATCAATTTTCAATTATTTTCGTCAATTTCTAATTAATTTCTTTATTTCTGAAATATTTTCTACGATTTTCAAGTATTTTAATAATTTTTTAATTATTTTCTTCAATTCTAAATTATTTTTTTCAATTTCCAATTATTCGATTTAATTTTCAATTATTTTCTACAATTCTCAATTATTTTCTTCCATTTTGAATTATTTTCATTAATTTCAAATTATTTCTTCATTTCTCAATTATTTTCTTCGATTTTCTACTATTTTCTTCGATTTACAATTATTTTCTTCAATTTTCAATTATTTTCATCAATTTCTAATTAATTTCTTTAATTCTGAAATATTTTCCATGATTTTCAATTATTTTAATCAATTTTTAATTATTTTCTTAAATTCTAAATTATTTTTTTCAATTTCCAATTATTCGATTCAATTTTCAATTATTTTTTACAATTCTCAATTATTTTCTTCCATTTTGAATTATTTTCAGTAATTTCAAATTATTTCTTCATTTCTCAATTATTTTCTTCGATTTTCTACTATTCTAATTAATTTCTTTAACTCTGAAATATTTTCTACGATTTTCAATTACTTTAATCAATTTTTAA
Organism: Ganaspis brasiliensis; assembly: GCA_037103525.1. NCBI lineage: Eukaryota > Metazoa > Arthropoda > Insecta > Hymenoptera > Figitidae > Ganaspis > Ganaspis brasiliensis. The sequence continues at coordinate 4,120,168 of JAZKLR010000211.1, forward strand.
TTATTTTCTTCAATTTTAAATTATTTTTTTTCAATTTCCAATTATTCGATTCAATTTTCAATTATTTTCTACATTTCTCAATGATTTTCTTCCATTTTGAATTATTTTAATTAATTTTAAATTATTTCTTCATTTCTCAATTATTTTCTTCGATTTTCTACTATTTTCTTTAATTGCTAATTATTTTCTTCAATTTTCAATTATTTTCATCAATTTCTAATTAATTTCTTTAATTCTGAAATATTTTCCAAATTTTCAATTACTTTAATCAATTTTTAATTATTTTCTTAAATTCTAAATTGTTTTTTTCAATTATTCGATTCAATTTTCAATTATTTTCTACAATTCTCAATTACTTTCTTGAATTTTGAATTATTTTCATTAATTTCAAATTATTTCTTTATTTCTCAATTATTTTCTTCGATTTTCTACTATTTTTTTCGATTGCTAATTATTTTCATCAATTTTCAATTATTTTCGTCAATTTCTAATTAATTTCTTTATTTCTGAAATATTTTCTACGATTTTCAAGTATTTTAATAATTTTTTAATTATTTTCTTCAATTCTAAATTATTTTTTTCAATTTCCAATTATTCGATTTAATTTTCAATTATTTTCTACAATTCTCAATTATTTTCTTCCATTTTGAATTATTTTCATTAATTTCAAATTATTTCTTCATTTCTCAATTATTTTCTTCGATTTTCTACTATTTTCTTCGATTTACAATTATTTTCTTCAATTTTCAATTATTTTCATCAATTTCTAATTAATTTCTTTAATTCTGAAATATTTTCCATGATTTTCAATTATTTTAATCAATTTTTAATTATTTTCTTAAATTCTAAATTATTTTTTTCAATTTCCAATTATTCGATTCAATTTTCAATTATTTTTTACAATTCTCAATTATTCTCTTCCATTTTGAATTATTTTCAGTAATTTCAAATTATTTCTTCATTTCTCAATTATTTTCTTCGATTTTCTACTATTCTAATTAATTTCTTTAACTCTGAAATATTTTCTACAATTTTCAAGTAATTTAATAAATTTTTAATTATTTTCTTCAACTCTAAATTATTTTTTTCAATTGCCAATTATTTGATTCAATTTTCAATTATTTTTATCAATTTTTAATTATTTTCTTCAAATCTCAATTATTTTTTTCAATTTCCAATTCTTCGATTCAATTTCAATTATTTTCTACAATTCTCAATTATTTTCTTCCATTTTTAATTATTATCATTAATTTCAAATTATTTCTTTATTTCTCAATTATTTTCTCCAATTTTTACTATTTTCTTCAATTTCCAATACTTTCTTCAATTTTCAATTATTTTCATCAATTTCTAATTAATTTATTTAATTCTGAAATATTTTCTACGATTTTCAATTATTTTAATCAATTTTTAATTATTTTCTTCAACTATAAATTATTTTTTTGTAATTGCCAATTATTTTCTTCAATTTTTAATTATTTTCATCAATTTTTAATTATTTAAGTTAATATTCAATAATTCTCGAGTTTTTTCAACTATTTTTTTCAATTATCATTTATTTATTTCAAATCTCAATAACTCTTCCATTTTTCAATTATTTTCTTCTATAATCAATAATTCTCGGCTTTTTTCAATATTTTTTTCATTTATTATTCCACGATTTTTATAAAATCGCATTTTCTTCAATTTCCAATTTTTAATTAATTTCTTCTAATTACAATTACATTCTTCATATTTTTTTTTTTTTTTAAATTCTATAATTCCTGGATTGTTCAGTTTCTTTTTTTTTCAATTATCCCTTTTTTTCTTCTACTTTCAATCTCATTGTTCAATTCTTGAATTATTTTCTTTAATTCCCAATTATAATTTTCGACATTCAATTCCATTATTTAATTTTCAATTTTTTTTAATATTTAATAACTCTAGGCTTTTTACAATGATTTTTTTTAAATTCTCAATTATTTTCTTCAAATTCCAATTTTTTTCTTAAATTTCAATTATTTTCTTCAATTTCCAATTATTTTTTCATATTTCTTTCAGTTTCTCAATTTCTTTTAATTTCTTAATTTCTTCTCAATTTTCTTCAATATTTAACAATTAGTGAAAAAACTAGGAGGATATTCCCTAGTTATTCCAAAGATAATAAGGGTCAACTACTCTTAAAAGTCACCCCTAAAAAATAGAATATTTGATATTATAGATTATAGAATAGTTTTAAAAAAATTGTCACTATACCACAAAAAATTGTGAGCAAGTTCTACAACCCTGGAAGTGACGTGGGAAGATATCCTCAAGTTATTAAAACTGATAATAGGGGTCAACTACCCTTAAATGTCACCCCTTAGAAAAATAATCGAAATTTTTTTTTAAAAAATTGTAATTTCCCACAAAAAAATTATGATCAAGTTCTAAAACCATGATATATACGTGATAGGATATCCCCTAGTAATTAAAAATGATTCTAATGATTAAATACCCTTAAAAGTTAGCCCTAAAAAATCGAAAGTAATTTTAAAAAAATTGTTATTTTAAAAAAAAATTATTATCAAGTTCTACAATTATTTATAGAAGTGATGTGGGAGAATATCCACAGTCTATTAAACCTGGTAACAGGAGTAAACGACTCATAAAACTCACCCTGTAAAAAAATTATTCCAAAATAATTTTCAAAAAAAATTGTAATTTACTACATAAAAAGTATGTTTAAGTTCTAACACCATGATATACACGTAATAGGATATTCCTTAGTAATTAAAAATGATACTAACGGTTAAATACCCTTAAAAGTCACCCCTAAAAAAAATAAACGAAATTATTTCAGGGTTGCCACGGGTCAGGGAATTCAGGGAAATCAGGGAAAAGTCAGGGAAACTGAAATGGGTCAGGGAAGTCAGGGAAAAGTCAGGGATTTTCATAAAAATACTGGAAAAATGCAAAGAATCTCCAAAATAGATGAAAAATTATATTTTTCTGAAATTTACTAAGTAGAGAAATTCACTAAACAGATTTTTGGAAGTCATATTTTAAACATACTAAAAATAAATGTTTGCAATCTGAAAAATAATTATATTTCACAATTTATATAATAATTTACAAGTTTCTTTCATTCATTCATTCATTCATTCTTTCTGTCCACACGTGAAATTTGTCACTAAATTTTTTTTTTAAATTTTATATAATTCTTTACCTTTTTAAAACTTCGCCAATTTTTATACTCATAGCAATTTTAATTCCTTCAAACCTTAATTAATTTGAACTTGCATTGATTAAAAAATCAGTCAATTCCACACTTCAAAAATAAAATACTGAAGTGATTGTAAAATTTCTTAAATTTTTAAAAAAATTTTTCTATTATGATTCCAACTAAAATTTTCAACATTTTCATTACTTTTCAATTAACTTCAATTTTCAATTATTTTCATTATTTTTAAATTTCTTCGTTAAGTCTTAAATTTACTTTACGAAAATTTCAATTATCTTTTTTTTCAATTTACCATTATTTTTATCATAATGCAATTATTTTCTTCCACAGCACTTCAAATATATTTTGTATTTTTACTAAATATTTTTTTAAATTAAAATTATTTTCTTCGTTTTCAAATTATGTATATCATCTTAAAATTATTTGTCTCAATTTTTAATTATTTTATTATACTTCAATTAATTTTCTCAAATTTGAATGTTTAATTAATTACCTCAACTTTGAATTGCTTTCTTCAATTTTTAATAATTTTTCTAGTGTTTCATTTTGCAAGTATTTTCTCCAATTTTTCAACATTTTTATTATTTTTCGATTAATTTTCTAAAATTTTAATTGTCTATTGATCCTAATTTATAATTATCGTTGACTTACTTTGCATTTATTTTTATCATTACTTCCTCTACTTTTTAATTATTTTAATTAGTTTTTTTAATCTTCAATTATTTTTTTTATTCATTTATTCATTAGTTAAATTACTGGCTCAAAGTTCTTTATTATCTGAATTCTAAATTACTGTCTTCAATTTTCAATTTTTAAAATTATTTCTCTAAAACTTTAATTACTTTTAAATGATTTTTCATTAATTTTTTTCTTATGCAATATTATTTTCTTCAACTTTTAATTAATTTTATTCAGTTCCAATTATTTTCCCATTTTATCGGTAGTGAAAACATTTTCTCCAAATTTTCGAATTTTTATTTTTTTTCATTATATTTATCATAATTTCTAAAATTGTTGTCCAAAATTTCAATTTATTTCTATTATTCAATATATATTCTGGAATTCTTTTTAATTAATTTCTGAGATTTTCAATAATTTTGTTGAAAACTCAATTATTTTCTTCTATTTCATAGATATTTTGTAATTTTTTCAATTATTTTTGTCAAATTTACATTATGATATTTAATTTTCTATTATTAATATATTTTTCAATTATTTTCCCAAACTTTTAATTATTTTCATTTTTTTCAATTAATCTTTAACATTTCCAATTATTGTTCCCAATTTTTAATTATTCTCATTTCTTCAAATAATTTATAATATTATCAAGTATTTTTCTCAACTTTCAATTAGTTTCTTCAATTTGAGAATATTTCTGTGATTTTTAAATCATTTTCCCCAATTTTTAATTGGTTTCATTATTTTTCAATGAATTTGCAAAATTTGTAATTATTTTCATTTTTTCCAGTATTTGAAGTTCAACTACATATTTTCAAATATGCAGTTTTTTTAAATTTCAATTATATTATCTTCAATATCTTTTTCCAATTCTAATTCATTGTATAATCTAGTTTTGTAGTAAATATACGAAAAATTGGTTTTAAGAACTCAAAAAAGGTCAGGGAAAAAGAAAAAAATTGGTCTGGAAATCAGGGAAAAGTCAGGGAGAATTATAATAAAATATTTGTGGCAACCCTGTATTTTGAAAAAAATGGTTTATTGACAAAAAAATTATGATCACGTTGTACAACCATGGAAGTGACGTGAGAAGATATCCTCAAGTTATTAAAAATAATAATAGGGGTGAACTACCCTTAAAAGTCACCCCTAAGACAAATAATTGAAATTAATTTTGAAAAAAAATTGTAATTTCGCACAAAAAAATTGTGTTTAAGTTCTAAAACCATGAAATATACGTGATTGGATATCCCGTAGTAATTAAAAATGTTACTAATGGTTAGATACCCTTACAAGTCGCCCCTAAGAAAAACAATCGAAAATAAATCTAAAAATACTATCATTTTTCACAAAATAATTATGATCAATTTCTAGAATTATGGAAGTGACGTGGGAGGATATCCTGAAGTTATTAAAAATAATAATAGGGGTCAATTTCCCTTAAAAATCACCCCTAAGAAAAATAATCGCAATTAATTTAAAAAAAAAAAATTGTAATTTAACACAAAAAAATTGTGTTTAAGATCTGAAACCATGAAATATACGTGATTGGATATCCCGTAGTTATTAAAAATAATACTAATGGTTAGATACCCTTAAAAGTCACCCCTAAAAAAAATCGAAAATAATTTTGAAAAAAATGGTCTATTAACACAAAAAAATTATGATCACGTTCTACAATCATGAAAGTGACCTAGGAAGATATGGGGCCGTCCATAAAGCATGTGATGCATATTTTCTGAAATTTAACACCCCCCCCTCCCCCCCTCCCCCTCGTGATGCTTTTTCTATGCATTAAAAATTTTTTTAACATGTAGCGTGATATTTTGCTGACACCCCCATCCCCCTAAAGCATCACATGCTTTGTGGATGACCCCTATCATCAAGTTATTAAAAATAATAATAGGGGTCAACTACCCTTAAAAGTCATCCCTAAGGAAAAAAATCGAAATTAATTTTGGAAAAAAGTTGTATTTACCTCAAAAAAATTGTGTTTAAATTCTAAAACCATGATATATACTTGATAGGATATGCCCTAGTAATTTAAAATGATACTAATTCTTAGATACCCTTAAAAGTCGCCCTTAAAAAAAATCGAAAATAATTTTGAAAAAAATTGTCATTTTACACAAAAAAATTAAGGTCATGTTTTACAACCATGAAAGTGACGTGGGAAGATATCATTTAGTTATTAAAAATAATAATAGGGGAGAACTACCCTTAAAAGTCACCCCTAAGACAAATAATTGAAATTAATTTTGAAAAAAAATTGTAATTTACCACAAAAAAAAAGTGTGTTTAACTTCTAAAACCATGAAATATACGTGATTGGATATCCCCTAGTAATTAAAAATGTTACTAATGGATAGATACCCTTACAAGTCGCCCCTAAGAAAAACAATTGAAAATAAATCTAAAAATACTATCATTTTTCACAAAATAATTATGATCAATTTCTAGAATTATGGAAGTGACGTGGGAGGATATCCTGAAGTTATTAAAAATAATAATAGGGGTCAATTTCCCTTAAAAATCACCCCTAAGAAAAATAATCGCAATTAATTTTAAAAAAAAAAATTGTAATTTAACACAAAAAAATTGTGTTTAAGATCTGAAACCATGAAATATACGTGATTGGATATCCCGTAGTTATTAAAAATAATACTAATGGTTAGATACCCTTAAAAGTCACCCCAAAAAAAAATCGAAAATAATTTTGAAAAAAATGGTCTATTAACACAAAAAAATTATGATCACGTTCTACAATCATGAAAGTGACCTAGGAAGATATGAAGCCGTCCATAAAGCATGTGATGCATATTTTCGGAAATTTAACACCCCCCCCCCTCCCCTCGTGATGCTTTTTCTATGCATTAAAAATTTTTTTAACATGTAGCGTGATAGTTTGCTGACACCCCCCATCCCCCTAAAACATCACATGCTTTGTTGATGACCCCTATCATCAAGTTATTAAAAATAATAATAGGGGTCAACTACCCTTAAAAGTCATCCCTAAGAAAAATAATCGAAATTAATTTTGGAAAAAAGTTGTATTTACCTCAAAAAAATTGTGTTTAAATTCTAAAACCATGATATATACTTGATAGGATATGCCCTAGTAATTTAAAATGATACTAATTCTTAGATACCCTTAAAAGTCGCCCTTAAAAAAAATCGAAAATAATTTTGAAAGAAATTGTCATTTTACACAAAAAAATTAAGGTCATGTTTTACAACCATGAAAGTGACGTGGGAAGATATCATTAAGTTATTAAAAATAATAATAGGGGTGAACTACCCTTAAAAGTCACCCCTAAGACAAATAATTGAAATTAATTTTGAAAAAAAATTGTAATTTACCACAAAAAAAAAGTATGTTTAAGTTCTAAAACCATGAAATATACGTGATTGGATATCCCCTAGTAATTAAAAATGTTACTAATGGTTAGATACCCTTACAAGTCGCCCCTAAGAAAAACAATCGAAAATAAATCTAAAAATACTATCATTTTTCACAAAATAATTATGATCAATTTCTAGAATTATGGAAGTGACGTGGGAGGATATCCTGAAGTTATTAAAAATAATAATAGGGGTCCATTTCCCTTAAAAATCACCCCTAAGAAAAATAATCGCAATTAATTTAAAAAAAAAAAATTGTAATTTAACACAAAAAAATTGTGTTTAAGATCTGAAACCATGAAATATACGTGATTGGATATCCCGTAGTTATTAAAAATAATACTAATGGTTAGATACCCTTAAAAGTCACCCCTAAAAAAAATCGAAAATAATTTTGAAAAAAATGGTCTATTAACACAAAAAAATTATGATCACGTTCTACAATCATGAAAGTGACCTAGGAAGATATGGGGCCGTCCATAAAGCATGTGATGCATATTTTCGGAAATTTAACACCCCCCCCCCCCCCCCCTCGTGATGCTTTTTCTATGCATTAAAAATTTTTTTAACATGTAGCGTGATAGTTTGCTGACACCCCCCATCCCCCTAAAGCATCACATGCTTTGTGGATGACCCCTATCATAAAGTTATTAAAAATAATAATAGGGGTCAACTACCCTTAAAAGTCATCCCTAAGGAAAATAATCGAAATTAATTTTGGAAAAAAGTTGTATTTACCTCAAAAAAATTGTGTTTAAATTCTAAAACCATGATATGATAGGATATGCCCTAGTAATTTAAAATGATACTAATTCTTAGATACCCTTAAAAGTCGCCCTTAAAAAAAATCGAAAATAATTTTGAAAGAAATTGTCATTTTACACAAAAAAATTAAGGTCATGTTTTACAACCATGAAAGTGACGTGGGAAGATATCATTAAGTTATTAAAAATAATAATAGGGGTGAACTACCCTTAAAAGTCACCCCTAAGACAAATAATTGAAATTAATTTTGAAAAAAAATTATAATTTACCACAAAAAAAAAGTATGTTTAAGTTCTAAAACCATGAAATATACGTGATTGGATATCCCCTAGTAATTAAAAATGTTACTAATGGTTAGATACCCTTACAAGTCGCCCCTAAGAAAAACAATCGAAAATAAATCTAAAAATACTATCATTTTTCACAAAATAATTATGATCAATTTCTAGAATTATGGAAGTGACGTGGGAGGATATCCTGAAGTTATTAAAAATAATAATAGGGGTCAATTTCCCTTAAAAATCACCCCTAAGAAAAATAATCGCAATTAATTAAAAAAAAAAATTGTAATTTAACACAAAAAAATTGTGTTTAAGATCTGAAACCATGAAATATACGTGATTGGATATCCCGTAGTTATTCAAAATAATACTAATGGTTAGATACCCTTAAAAGTCACCCCTAAAAAAAATAATCTAACATAATTTTGAAAAAAATTGTCATTTTGCACACAAAATTATGTTTAAGTTCTACAAGCAAGGAGTTGACGTGGGAGGATATCGTCAAGTTATTTAAAGGATATCCTTAAGTTATTAAAAAAGATAACAGGGGTCAACTAGCCTTAAAAGTCTTTCTTAAGATAAGTAAACGAAATTAATATTGAAATAAAATTGTCTTTTTCCACAAAAAAATTATAATTAAGTCCTACAAGCAAGGAAGTGACGTGGGAGGATATTCTCAAGATGTTTGTAATGATGATAATAAGAGTCAACTACGCTTTAAACACCGAAAAAAAAAATTCTTCTTTTGAGCGTATTTCCTCTACAATATGGTATCACAATTCCATCCTCTCAAATTGAGTAAAATTTTGCTTGTTTTAAGAGGAATATACTTAATTTGACAGGAATTATTCTTCAATTAAGTTAAATATTCTTCATTTGAGAGGAATATTCTTCATTTGAGAAGATACTCTTCATTGCAGAAGATACTCTTCATTGCAGAAGATCCTCTTAAAAATAGTATCAAGAGTAAATCCTCTAAGATTAAAAGTACTGCTCTCAAATGAAGAAGATTCCTCTCAAATAAATAATATGCCTCTCAAATAAAGAATATTTCACTTAATTAAAGAATAATTCCTGTCAAATCAAGTATATTCTTCTTAAAACAAGCAGATTTCTACTGAATATGAGAGGATAGAAGATACCATATTGTAGAGGAAATACGCTCAAAAGAAGAATATATTTTTTTCGGTAAACTTACCCCTAATATAAATAATCGAAAATAATTCTGAAAAAATTTGTCATAATTTACAAACAAATTATAATCTAGATCTAATACCATAGAAGTGATGTGGGTGGATATCCCCTAGTTATTCAAAATGATAATAAGGGTCAATTACCCTTAAAATTCATCCCTAAGAAAAATAATCTAAAATTTTAAGAGCAGTTTTTCCTTATCTTCACCTTGAATAACTATGATGATATCTTTCTACCTCACTTTTATGGTTTTAGAAAATAAACAAAACTGTTTGACTATTTTTCTTCGTTTTGGAGCATGAACAAAATTTTTTCTCTTGAACTTGATATTTTTTTCAAATTTTTTTGAAATTATTCAAAATTATTTTTTAGTGCTGACTTTTAATGGTAGTTAACCTTTGATATCACTTTGTAAAATTAGACGGCAACAGTTTGACTATTTTTCTTCGTTTTGGAGCTTGAACAAAGTTTTTTTTCTCGAGTTTAATATTTTTTTTAAAATTAATTTTGTTATTATTCCTTACCACGTGGTCGAGTCCATACCAAGTGATCACACCAATTTCAGTCATATTGAGTAATATTTACGAAATTGATATTTTGGGTTCCTTTAGGAGTAAAAAAAATAAATTTTAATTATTTTTAAAAAATTCAAAATATTTTCGAAAATATTCAAATTCGAAATTTTATGTACTATTTTTTTTGTGTTATCATAACTTCTGTAATTTTGAAGCAATTGAGATCATTTTTTTTTAAATTACTCGTATTTAAATACTCTTTCAAGAAAAATTATAATAATTAAGAAATTGTTTATAATTAAATTTTTATTAAAAAAATTTAATTATTTATTTAAACAAAATCTAAAGTATATCATCGATCTTTTTCAAAAAATTCATAAACATAGCCTATAATGTGCTTAAAAATTTAAGCCAAAGAAAAAGATGGTATGTATTATAGTTTTTGAGAAAAAAATTATTAAGTTATGCTAGCGCGGCGCGGACCGGTGTCACCGCTACTCAACGCGTAGTTCCGTAGTAACCGAAATGTATGTATATTTTTACATAATGTAAATATAGTTAGTGTATTATATTTAAATTATAAGCTTCAGAAAGTCACACTGATCTTTTCATAGTACATGGACATCAAACTTTAGAATTAAAAAAATCGGAGAAAATAATTAAAGTAAAAAAAAGTAATTAAAAAATTGGTAATTTATAGAAAAATAATAAAAATAACTAAAAATTGGGAAAATTATTAAAATTTAAGAATAATAATTGAAAATTTGTTAAATCAATTGAAAAATAATTAATATAATTAAAAACTGGTAAAAATAAGTGAAAATAAGTGAATAATTAAAATAATTTAAAACTGAAGAAAGAAAAATAATGGACTGGTAAAATTATCAAAATTCGCGATGTTCAGGGGTGTTAATTTTTTTTCTTATGCAATTTTAGACCTAAAATTATGGGGTAATGTCAAAAATAGAGAAACAAATAATTTGCGGAGTTTAAGAAATTTATTCTAAGAAAAACTTAAATTTTAAAAATTAAACCTCTTTCACAATTTTCATTTTTTCCATCGACAATTTTTTTGTGGGATTTTTAAATGATTTTCTACAATCCATCGTATGGATTTTGAAAAATAAAATTTCGAAAATGACCAAAAAAATATTGTTTTTTAATTTTTATGTAATACCATAATTCTACATCTTGATTGATGTAAGAAAAAAAATGACACCTCTGAGCATCAAAAATTTTGTTGAGTTAAAATTTCACCTATCTCTCCCCTTAAAGAATGATAAAAATAGTTTGAAAATAGTTGAAAGAAGCAAGTTTACAACGACCATTAAACAATCAAATTGTTACTCCTCTTGACTTATACGAGTGGGCAAAATCCAGTTTAGAGAAAATTAATGTAGAATTTTGTAATTACGCAGAATATGAAGCTGAAAAACAATTGTTAAGTGAAAGATTTAATCAAGCTATGACCATTAAAGGTACACAAAAATTTCATTCCTTCGTACCCCTTGAGAATAAAATTGAAACAAAAATTTTTTCAAATTCTGTGCACAGCACAATTTGTAAAATAAAAAAATAAACATGACGATTAACTGTATTTATATTATGTAATAATATACATACATTTCGGTTACTACGGAACTACGCGTTGAGTAGCGGTGACACCGGTCCGCGCCGCGCTAGCATAACTTAATAATTTTTTTCTCAAAAACTATAATACATACCATCTTTTTCTTTGGCTTAAATTTTTAAGCACATTATAGGCTATGTTTATGAATTTTTTGAAAAAGATCGATGATATACTTTAGATTTTGTTTAAATAAATAATTTAATTTTTTTAATAAAAATTTAATTATAAAGAATTTCTTAATTATTATAATTTTTCTTGAAAGAGTATTTAAATACGAGTAATTTAAAAAAAAATGATCTCAATTGCTTCAAAATTACAGAAGTTATGATAAAACAAAAAAAATAGTACTCAAAATTTTGAATTTGAATATTTTCGAAAATATTTTGAATTTTTTAAAAATAATAAAAATTTATTTTTTTTACTCCTAAAGGAACCCAAAATATCAATTTCGTAAATATTACTCAATATGACTGAAATTGATGTGATCACTTGGTATGGACTCGACCACGTGGAAAAGTTAGGAGGCACCTGCCCGTGTGTGTTTCTCTATTTTAGATTTTTTGTTTAAAAAAAAATGGGAGCTACGTGGTTCTAGAGGTAGAAGGACTGCGCTCTTTTTGTACTGTTTATTATATGAATTTGTCATTTTCCAAGAATCTTTTCCTATTTTATGAAAAAAGAATTACCATATAATCCTGTTGTCTTTGATTAATTAGTTACTTAAATTTATTCACTGATTTTCCTTTTTTTTTTACAGGTACGGCATTCAGAAGGGAGTGGCGGGTCCAACCCTTCCAAAAAGATCAAATTCCCTGCCTCACGGAGAGAAGGATGTCGGGGATTACGGAGGAAAGGTTCCCCCGCGACCGCCCTTGCCTAGGAGTATCTTGAGGAAGAACAAAGTCACCAAGAGATGTAGTATGTTCGAAATGGGTGATGTCGAGGAGGTAGAGGACAAGTGCTTGGAAACAAACAAACGAATGTCATTGCCTGAGCCGTATTACATTAACAATGACCTCCATATTCTCAGAAATGAGAGAGTAGATGATTCTGATAAGGACGTGGATGAGACTGAGGAAAGATTCCAAATCGAGAGACTGAAGGAGATAGCCCATCGTGTCGATGATGCGATGGACAGTAGCGAAGAGGACGTTAAGCAACTGGAAGAATTTTTAAAGCGCAGCGGTTTCTCGTCGCAGAGCAGCGACGGAGACGAGGACACTGAGGTGAAATTGCGCTCCTATGTTAGAAAGTTCATTGCCTTGAGAATGAACAAGGATCTGCTGAAGAATGTAGACATGGGCGACTCGCAGAAAAAGACTGTGAGCTTTGCCACAAGTCAGAGAAAGTACCTGGACAATAATCTTCCTAATTTGGAGGCGAATAATTTGTTTTCCGATGATAAAGACGAGGATGAGGCAAAGGACGAGACTGATTTGAGGTTCTTTGACCTCGACGAGAAGAAGAAAATGATGTGGCCAGTTAATAAGGCAGTGGACGTTCTTTTGAAATACTGGCACGCTGAGCCAGTGCGAAACAGACAAGGATACAGTGACAACAATGAGTGCTCCCAGCTCTGTCTTGGCAATCTCTGTCCACCTCTCTATGCCCTAATGTCCGACGGACTCAAACCCCAATTGAATTCGACATTTGGACCGATTGCCAACAGTGTCTGGCAAGTGGTGGAGGCTTCGTCTCAGCAAGGTCCCCTGACCAAAACCCTGAACGAGCTGGTCCAGAAGATCAACGGCGAGGATTTAATAACCGAGGGAATGCTCAAGTTTCACGCGTTTGTCTTTGGTTTGTTGAATTTGCGAGCATTGGACGCGTGGTTCGCGTATTTGTGCACCAGAGAGTCCATTCTCAGGAAACACTACAACAATAGCAGTCTCTTTGTCAGAGCACTCTCGTGCGGTCAGTCCCGAGAAGTCATTGACGCATTCTTGGACATTCTTCAGCCACTGGCGTTCTGTCCATTCCAGCTCGATTTACTCTATCAGTATCGACAGCTTCACAACAGTTTCGGCAGTAGAAAGGGCATTTTCCGCAATGAATCTCCTCGCGAGTCAAGCCTTGAGACTAAAAATTCAAGTCCGAGAAAAGCGAGACCGAGGTCGTGTATTAATTATGGATTTGAGGAAAAGAGCAGAGATCAGAAGGCGGACATTGAGAAAGCCGCTAAGAAACGATGGAGTCATTTGCCTCTCAGCTCCAAGTTTCATTTTGACAGGATAGGATCCGAGGATTCGGAAGAGTACACTGATAGTTTGGAGCACTCGCCTTTGAACAGAGCTACGGCTAGACCCTCGAAATTCCGGAATTTAGAGTCTAGAGTGGAAGACGAGGACGCTGTTCCTGCGGATGTCAAGTTTCGAAAATTGCAGGAGAAGTGGGAAATGGTGCTGGGAAAAGAGGAGGGCAAGGAACAGATTCTGATTCCTCCTTCGTCGCCGAATCGAACTCCGACTAGTATTGGCAAGTCCAAGATTCCCAGGCTACTGACGTCGCCGATTAAAACCTCAAACTTGATGAATATTCCGGGAAAGAGTACAAAATCGCCTGTTTCTGGGATTCCCGCTTTGAAAAAGACTCCAATTCAGGTGCCTAAGGCTCTGCCGAAGAAGTCTGAGTCGAGGGTGAAGGATGTCTCGAAAAGGACGAGTAGAGTCGATCAGGAGATGGTGAATAATTCCAAGACGCACCTGACGAGACCGAGCTCTCTACCTTACAAAACTTACGGAATGGCGAAAGACAAGTCACTAGTTTCGCCTCATAGGAGAGCTGCTTCCACGTCTTTGCCGAGACCCACGTCTGCTATTATTACAAGAAATGTTCCAGTTAAACAGACGCCTAAGTAAGTTGATTTTATCAGGGTGTCTACTAACCGGGAAAACCGGGAAATAACCGGGAATTTAAATTGACCGAGAAAAACCGGGAATTAATCGGGATTTTTCCGTCAAACCGGGAATTTTTTTCTGAGATAATAAATTCTTTTCAATTTTCAATTATTTTCTTTAATTTCCAATTATTTTCTACAATTCTCAATTATTTTCTTTCATTTGGAATTATTTTCATTAAATTAAAATTATTTCTTCATTTCTCATTTATTTTCTTCGATTTTCTACTAATTTCTTCAATTTTTAATTATTTTCTTCAATTTTCAATTATTTTCATCAATTTCTAATTAATTTATTTAATTCTGAAATATTTTCTACGATTTTCAATTATTTTAATCAATTTTTAATTATTTTCTTAACTATAAATTTTTTTTTTTTTGAATTGCCAATTATTTGATTCAATTTTCAATTATTTTCTTCAATTTTTAATTATTTTCATCAATTTTTAATTATTTTCTTCAGATCTCAACTATTTCCTTCAATTTTTAATTATTTAATTTAATATTCAATAATTCTCGACTTTTTTCAGCTATTTTTTTCAATTATCATTTATTTATTTTACATCTCAATAACTCCTCCATTTTTCAATTATTTTCTTCTATAATCAATAATTCTCAGCTTTTTTCAATATTTTTTTCAATTATCAATTATGTTCTTGAAACTTGAATTCAATTCATCAATTACTATTCCACGATTTTCATAAAATCACATTTTCTTCAATTCCAAATTATTTTCTACAATTTTTAATTAATTTCTTCAAATTACAATTACATTCTTCATTTTTTATTGTTTCTTTCAAATTCTATAATTCCTGGGTTGTTCAATTTCTTTTTTCTTCAATTATCACTTATTTTCTTCTACTTTCAATCCCATTGTTCAATTCTTGAATTATTTTCTTTAATTTTCAATTATAATTTTCAACATTCAATTCCATTATTTAATTTTCAATTTTTTTTTAATATTCAATAACTCTAGGCTTTTTATAATGATTTGTTTTAAATTCTCAATTATTTTCTTCAAATAATAATTCAATAATTTTTCACATTTTAACCCACCTCCATGTGGCGCAACGTAGTCTTTTGCCCAAACCCCCCTCCACATGTGCTACATGGTTTTTTTTCAAAATGTATTTTTACTGCGCTTGTAAAGCTATATTTTCACTTTATATACAGTGGCGTAACTATTAAGGGGCAAAGTGGGGCAGTGCCCCGGGGCCCTTGAGCTTAGGGGGCCCTTAGTCAACCCTAATAGACCCTTTTTTAAAAAAAAAATCCTTAAACCTTACTAATTGTAGTAATTTATAATTTCTACACCTTGTGTTATCAACATTTAGAAATATTTTAAATATTTAAAAATTAATTTATATAAATAAAATAAATATTTATTTACGACAAAATTTATAATATTTTAGAATTAAAAAAATTGCAAAAAATAATTTAAATTAAACAAAATAATGTCAAATTTTGCAAATTAATTGAAAAAAAATAATGAAATCAATTAAAAATTGGAAAACAACCATAGAAGTGTTCATTGAAGAGAAATAAGTACAAGCTTTTTGGAAATTATAAAAAAGAAAAACGAAAGTAATTGAAAATTGAAGAAAATAATATGAAAAATAATATAATTAATTGAGAATTGAATGAAATAATTGAAATGTCAGTTAAATAATTTTAAATCTTTGAAATTATAATATAAAACAAATGTTAGGAACTAAAAATTGAAGGAAATAAATTTTGGAAAATAATTGAAAAATGTTTATAAATTTTGAAATTTGAAGAAAATAATTGAAATGTGATACAAACAATGATAAGTTGTAAAAAATAAATGACATTTAAGTGAGATAATTAAAAAAATTACAGAATTATTTTTAAATAAAGAAAAAATAATTGAAATTTGAAGATAATACATGAAGATCTTAGAAATCAATTGAAAAAAATGAGAATAACTAAAAAATGGAGAAAAGAATTGAAGAAAGCTAAAAATAATTACAATTTACGATAATTAATTTTTTTTGAAATTATGAAAAGAAATGAAAATAATTAAAATTTTAGAAAAATACTTGAAGATTTCCAAGAACTTGAAAAATAATTTTACAATATGAGAATAATAATTAAAAATTGAGGGAATTAATAGGCAGATGATAAAAATAATTTAAGATTGAAATAAAAATGGAAAGATGATGATAATAATTTAAATATGAAAAATTGAAAACAGTAAATAAAATTTGAAAGAAATAATTGATAAAATCATAAAATATATGTTTAATCGAAGAAAATAATTGAAATTTTAGAACAATACTTAAAAATCTTAGAAAATAATTTTAGAAATTGAGTATAATAATTAACAATCGAGAAAAATAGTTGACAAATGATAAAAATAATTTAAAATTGAAAAAACTAAGTGAAATATGCTGGAAATAATTTAAGATTGAGAAAAAAAAATTGAAATATGATAAAAATAATTTAAATATGAAAAATTGAAAACAGTAAATAAAATTTGAAGGAAATAATTGAAGAAATCCTGGAATCACTTAAAAAAATTTTAATTAAAGAGAATTATTAAAAAATCGCAGAAATAATCGAAAATCGATGAAAATAATCAAAATTTTAGAAAAATACTTAAAAATCTTAGTAAATGTGAATAATAATTAACAGTCGAGGAAAATAATTAAAAATTGAAAAAAGTAGTTGAAATATTCTGAAAATTACTTAAGATTCAGAAAGAAAATTAATAAAAAAGATGAAAATAATTTAAATATGAAAAATTGATAACAGTAAATAAAATTTGAAAGAAATAATTGATAAAATCGTAAACTATATGTTTAAGAAATAAACTAATTACAAAATTACCAAAAATTTCTAATTAAAAAGAATTATTAGAAAAATCGTAGAAATAATGGAAAATTGATCAAAACAATTGAAATTTCAGATAAATAATTTAAATCTTTGAAAATAATGCAAAAATAATTAAAATAATTAAAAGTTGAAGAAAATAATAAAAAAATTGCAAAATTTATATTTAAACAAAAGAAAATAATTAAAAAATCGTTTAAAATATAGAAAATTGATGACAGTAATCTAAATTTGTGATAATAACTGCAAATTTAGGAAATTAATTTTGAAAAATAATGAAAATATTAAAAGTTGGAGAAAATCATTGCAAAATAATAAAGATAATGAAAATTAAACAAAATAATTATTTGAAATAATTGTAAAGTTCTGGAAACTAATTTAGAAATCATGAAAATGATTAGAAATTCAAGGTTATCATTGCAAAATGACAAAAATAATGGTAAAGTAAAAACATTAATTTAAATTTGCGATGAATAATATAAAATTTATAGGAATAAATAATTATATTGATTTAATGTCAAGGAAAAAATAATGAAAATTGAAAAAGTGACTTAAAAAACTCACCAAATAATTAAAATTTGAGGAAGGTAAATTTAAGATTTTGGGAAACAATTTAAAGATAATAAAAAGAATTAAAAATTGCAGAAAATAATTAAAAAATAATAAAAGCAGTTCAAAATTCAAATTTAGTATATTTAAAAAGTGGATTAATTGAACTTTTAATCAATGCAAGTTCATATTAACTGAAATTTGAAGAAATTAAAATTGCCATAATTTTAAAATTTAAGAACATTTTAAAAAGGTTAAACATGATTTAAAATTTTAAAAGAAAAAATCATCTATAATTGGGGCCCTATTTTCCTGTTTGTCCCAGGGCCCTTGCCCTCCCAGTTACGCTACTGTTTATATAAGTCAATTATATCACTGTCAAATAATCTAAATAACATTTCTTTATTCTTTAAATTACAGAGTTTAGAAGAAAATTTATAAAATTTTAGAATTAAAAAAATTGCAAAAAATAATTACAAATTTTGAAAATTCATTGAAAAAAATGAACCAATTAAAAATTGGGGAAAGTAATTTGAAAAAGCATTGAAATGTTTTAAAAATAAAGAAAATAATTTAAATTTGAAAAAAATACTTGAAAATGTTAATAATAAATTGAAAAAAATTGAGTAATGAAAAATTAGAGAAAATAGTTGAAAATTAAAAATAAAATTATTAAATATTAAGATAAATAATTTAAAATTAAAAAAAATAATTAAAATTTGAAAAAAATATCATAATACATTTTAGATTAAGGAAAATTTAAGAAAATATCAGATAAATACTTAAATCTTTCAGAAGTTCATTGAAAAAAAAGACAATAATTAAAAATTAGAAAAAATTAATAAAAAAAGATCAACATAATTTAAAATTAAAGAAAATCATTTTTAATTAAAGAGAAATAATTAAAAACTTTTTGGAAATTATGAAAAAAAAAGAATAATTGAAAATTGAAGAAAATAATATAAAATATAATATAAATAATTGAAAATTAAACGAAACAACTAAAATGTCTGATAAATAGTTTAAAATTTTGAAAATTATAAAACAATGAAAAATTGAAGGAAATATATTTTGAAAAATAATTAAAAAATGATTTTAAAATATGAAACTTGATGAAAATAATTAAAATATGATATAAACAATGATAAGTTGTAAAAAATAAATGACATTCGAGTGAAATAATTAAAAAAATTACATAATGCTTTTTAAAATAAAAAAAATTAATTGAAATTTGAGAAAAATACGTGAAGATCACATTTCTCATGAAGAATACCTTTCCCTAAGATCTTAGAAATTAATTTAAAAAATGAGAATAACTAAAAATTGGAGAAAAAAATTGAAGAAAGCTAAAAATAATTGAAATTTAAGATAATTGATAAAAAAAAATTTGGAAATTGTGAAAGCAAATGAAAATAATTAAAAATTGAAGGAAATAATTGAAATTTTAGAAAAATGCTTGCAAACTAATTTTACAATATGAGAATAATAATTAAAAATTAAGGGAAATAATAGACAGATGATAAAAATAATTGAAGATTGAAATAAGAATAGAAAGATGATGATAATAATTTAAATATGAAAAATTAAAAACAGTAAATAAAATTTGAGAGAAATAATTGAAATATATGTTTAAAAAGAAAATAATTACAAAATTACTTTAAAAAATTTAATTAAAAAGAATAATTAAAAAATCGCAGAAATAATCAAAAATTGATGGAAATTATTTAAATTTCAGATAAATAATCGAAATTTTTGAAAATTATGCCAATATAATGAAAATAATTAGAAATTAAAGAAAATAATATAAAAAATGCAGAATTTATATTTAAGCAAAAGAAAATAATTGAAAAAATCTTTTAAAGCATAAAAAATTGATGACAATAATCTGAATATTCTAATTTTGAGATAATAACTGAAAATTTAGGAAAATATTTGAAAAATAATTAAAACAATTAAAAGATGGAGAAAATGATTTCAAAATAATAAAAAAAAAAATTAATATTGATTAAAATAATTGAAAATTGAGATATGTATTTGAAAGTTCAGGATATTAATTCAGAAATAATGAAAATGATTAAAAATTGAAGATAATAATTGCAAAATGAAAATAATTATGGTGAATTAAAAAAATGAATTTCATTTTTCTATAAATAATATGAGATTTAGCATTAAATAATTTTATTGTTTTATTGTTGAAGAAAAATAATTAAAATTTGAAAAAAATGCTACAAAAAAATGGCCGCCATTTTGTCAATTTTCAACATTTTTAAAATTTTCCAAATTGCTAAGAAAGAGTATCTAAAATATTAATAAAATCTGAAAACAAAATTAAAGACTATCAATTTTTGAAAAAAATAGAGAAATTTTAAAAAAAAATTTTTAGCGGTTTCGTTGAAAAACCACTCTTTGTCCTAAAATTTTCAAATGCTCGTAAAACTCTGCAAAAAAAATTTCTGCAAAACAAAAAAATAAGTGTCTCTTTATTTGTCGTAAAAAACAATAAAAATCATGTTAAGCATGAAAATATTCGGTCTGTATGATTTGAAATGGAAACAGCCTAATATAATTTTTAGTAAAGCACTAATTGGATTTTTTACTTAACTGTATTATGTGATTCTAATTTCCCTTTTGTTGTATATTACACTGAAGCTTCACTTATTTTAACCCGGTCCACGCAAATTTATGATAAAAGTCGCATTTATTTGAACTTTTATGTACTTAGAGAGAACTAATTCAACTTCTCTGATTGGTTGATCCAATTCGCAGTAACCAATGGAAATGTTAGTTAGTTTTGATAGGTCGACAAGTTAAAATAAGTGAGACTTCCAACTGTTAAAATAAATGCGACTTTAAATAAGCCAGATTTTAAATAAGTGAAATTTCAGTGCACTTTAAAAGACATTTCTAAAAAAAATTGATTTTTCTTTCCAGACTTGTACGGACCCTGACACATAGATATTCATCGGACGATGGGCACCTTGCATTCAGTGAAGGCGAGAAATTGAAGGTTATTTTGGAAGTTGACAGCAAGTGGCTTTTATGCGCGAGAGGAGAACGAAAGGGTTTAGTACCCAGAACGTGTGTCCACGCCATACAAACCTAACCCACAGCTTGATATCGCCTTTTGACGATCACAAATCTCACTTAAATAAAGCGATCAAAATTTAAAAATTTTTAATTTTTAAATTTCTCAAAAAAAAATACAATTTAATCGCCGTCACGATATTTAACCTGGGTCAAAGCATTGTGATGCTGATTATTATTAATTACAAGAGGAAATAATTTTTAAGAAAAGGAAAAAAGAAAGGAATGAAAGAAAAGAATGCAGGAAAAAAAAAGAAAGGTACATGTATAGTGTATGAAAGAAAATTGCGTAGAGTATTTTTTTTTATTTTTTTGTTGTTGACATAACACAGTCATCTCAGTTACCCTCTAATGTTTAAAATTTTAAAGAAATTGAAAAGCTTCGTTTATATATGGAAAACTGCAGTAGTATTATTATTAATTATTATTAATGTCGTACGAATAGAAGTACTGCTAGTCATAGGCTCTCGAACCAGAATGTATTTAATAACTTGAACATACACTATTTATAATCCCAGAGATGTACATAATTCTATACAGTAATTGTAGTGGCGCTGGTTTAATGATTGCGTTGAAAATGAAAATGACGTCGAGTAAATAACATATATCATAAACACTATAAATGTAACTGTGATCATAGCAAATAGGTTCGTAAGTTTATTAAGATTATAAATGCGGATGTGCGAGACGAACTTCTTTTTGTTACAAAGATTTAAAAGAGCTTTTTTTTTAAAAAAAACAAAAATTTTATTCTCATTTCTTCGTTGATATATATTATATATACATATTTATAAATATATAAAATTCGTGCGCACAGCTCCCGTAAAAATATTTTATCTTGATGTATCCTCGTTTTTACATCGATTTATTTCCAGTCTTTGAAATATTTCAACAAAAATTTTGTTAAACAAAAAAATTTGTTTTTCACGTAGCCAAATATTGTTTTAGACTTGGTTTTTCTCTTGTCTTGATAGGACAAATTTTATTTTTATGGCGTTTATTATTATTTTTTTTTTTTCTTTAATTTTTCTGGTGTAAACTGATGACCCTGAAGAAGCAATTTGTGATGTTTTTGAAATTGATTTAGAATCTTAATTCTTGTGGCTATATCCTCCCATTTTTATTTTTTAGTAGGGCTTTTTAAAATATATTATATTCGACGTGGAGAAAGTTTTATACGTTTGGAAAGAGATTTCGAACAAGATATAAGAATTCTTAAACTGCGAGATTTAAATCTTTTATGATCATTAGGAAATTTTTTGTTTTCTCGACAAATTGCTTGAAATGTTGATCTGCGTATATCGGGGAAAGATATATCACTCGTAAAAAATATCGCTAGATACACATCTGCCTTGGATGACATTTATTAATGCGTAAATAATAAATAATATAATGTATATGTTTACACAAATAAAACGTCAATACCTATATTAAGTTTGTTTATTGGTTCTTTAACTTTTTTTCTTCACGTCTATAATAATAATCCACAAGGTTCTAAAATAATTTTTTTCATGTCTTAATGATTAAAAATTATTTTGTTTCAAAAATTTCAATGTTATTTTTATTTAAAAAAAATCTACTAAATTACATTTTTTTCAGAATAATCTTGTATGACCTCAAAATGCTTCTTTTTTGTTACACGAGCAAATTATTAATAAATTTCTTTAATTCCTAATTAAAAATTAGATAAAAGAGATCAATTAAAATTAGAGTTGATGAGAATCAATTTAACTGCACTTCAGAAAATAAGATTAATAAAAAAGATAGTTTAATCTAAAATACTCAACTAAAATTTTAGTGAATTAAAATGTAATTCTAATCAATACAAAAATTAATTAAAATGTTCAAATATGCGTAGAAGATAGATTGATTGATATATTTAGATCATTGGAAATTGAGATCCTTAAAATTTCGAAATAATTATTTATTAATAGAAGTCTAAATTAATAGTTAAGCTTCGATATATTTCTAATAATAATTAGTATTCTTTTTGAATACGTTTTTTTGTCCAATCCATTCGAATCCGGTGATACCACCAACTTTTATCGAAAAGTCAATCCTTACTTTATACGTTTCTTAATATTTTGCAATCAAAATTATTTATCTTTTTATAATGAAAAAAATAAAATGTATATATTTTAATACCCACATTTCAGATTATTAAATCCAAATGAATCACTTTATAATAAAAATAAAATGAATATTTTTAAATACCCACAGTTCAGATTATTGAATCCAAATGAATCTCTTTATAATAAAAATAAAATAAAAATAAAATGAACATTTTTGAATAACCACAGTTCCGATTTATTTAATCCAAATGAATCCATTTTTAATGAAAAAATACAATGAATATTTTTAATACCCACAGTTCAGAATATTGAATCCAAATGAATCTCTTTATAAAATTATATAAAACTGTTTATTAAGGTTTGATTTCAATAAAATTAATATAAAAAATTCCCGGCAAGAAGAGGTTGATTAAAATGAATTAAAACGGTTCCAAATGTCGTGAAATTTAGAACGTTTTTAATCCGATCTAATGTCATTTTTGAACTTCTAAGTTTTAATTATTTTAGGAAGAATTCATCTGTACACATTTCCAGGGCCATTTTCAAAAATTCGTAATTATAAGATAAAAACTAAACAATTTAAAAAAATAAACAAAGGAAAAATGTTTCTAAGAAATTGAGAAATGATGACAAAAATTAAAGAATTAATTAAAACGCAAGGAAGGACTAAAAAAAACTGAAACATCAAGAAAATTAAATAAAAAGGAAGAAAATGGAGAAATGTTTTTTTCCTTAATCTAATAAACTGCAGGACCGAATCAAGGGTAAATAAAAAAACAAAAGTTTCTGCATTTTTATCTTATCAGAGTGTCTAGCGAATAATCATTTAAACAATGGACAAAATTTTCAAAGAATCTTAACAAAATGTAAAAAAATAAAATTTTACATAAATCACAAAAATTACAAAATTTTATTAAAACCAGTATTATGAATGAACAGATAAGAAAGTTGAGGATAATTTACATTGAAATAGGAAAATTAAAGCAAAAAGATGTAAAAAATGTACTAATTAAAAAACCTGCAAAAAATAAATTAATTCTTCAAAAATAAAAAAGTTTAAAAAATCAATGAAAGTAAAAGAAAGAAAATTAAGAAATATGGTAATAATGCGTTATGAAATATTAAACAGTTTAAGGAAGACTGATTAAATTGCTTTTTTAAAATCAAAATAATACGCAATAAACAGTAAAAGTTTTTAAAACAAAAAATTGAAATTACAAAAGAGAGGAAAAAATGATTTTCAAAAAGTTAAAATATTTGCGGACATGTTTTTTTAAATTAAGAAACTAAATAAGATAATCAGGAAAAAACGGAAAAATGTTACTAAAAATAAAAAAATACTTTTCGAATTTTGTTTTCAATTGTCAATTATTTTCGTCATTTTTCAGAAATTATCTTCAATTTTGCTATTATTCTTGTTATTTTTCAATTTTTTTTTATTTATTAATTCTTTTCTTTGATTTTTAGTTATTTCTTACAATATTTAAAATTTTTATTTACTCTTTTAAAATTTTAGAATTATTTTTCAACGTTTTCAATTATTTTTTTCAGTTGTGCATTATTCTAGTCATTTTTTGATTTTTTTTCAATTGTCAATTATTTTCTTTAATATTTTAAAATCCTCGCCTTTCGACAATTATTTTTCTCCATTATCAATAAGATTCGTAAATTTCAAATTTTGATTTTCTTCAATTCTCAATTTTTTCTTAAAATTTCAATTCAATTCT
This sequence comes from Ganaspis brasiliensis, assembly GCA_037103525.1. NCBI lineage: Eukaryota > Metazoa > Arthropoda > Insecta > Hymenoptera > Figitidae > Ganaspis > Ganaspis brasiliensis. The sequence continues at coordinate 4,145,016 of JAZKLR010000211.1, forward strand.
TTAGTTTTTAATAGTATCTTCTATATATTCAATAACTTTCGGCTTTTTTCAAATACTTTTTTCAATTTTTAATTATATTCTTTAAATTTGAATTTAAATTTTCAATTTTCAATTATTTTATTCAATTTTAATTATTTTTGTCGATTTTCAATCCATTCGTTTAATGCGCAATTATTTCCAATAATTATTCCTATATAATTTTCTTCATTTCTCAATTTTTAATTATTTTCTTTAAGTTTAAAATTTTTCCTATATTTCATCAATTTTTTTCAGTAGTTTATTAATCTAGTCATTTTGTAGATATTTTCTTAAATTTTTTAATTATTCTCATTTTTCAATTATTTCTTTTAATTATTAACTATTTTTCGCAATTTGAAATTATTTCCTACAATTTTTTTAATTTGCAATTAGTCTCTTAAAGCTTTATAATCATTCTTTGAGTTTTTCAATTATTATTTTTTTTTTGGTTGTGTATTAATCTAGCCATTTTTCGAACTTTATTTTTAATAGTGAATTATTTTCACGTTTTGCAATTTTTCTCCATTATTATCAATTTTTTTTTAAGTTCAGTTTAATTCTTAAATTATGAATTTATTTCTTCAAGTTTTTATTATTTTCTAAAGTTTTCAATTATTTTTTTGAATTAAAATTTTTTTTGTTTTGATTTTCAATCCAGTTGTTCAATTTGCAATTGATTTCAGCAATTATTCCTATAATTTTCTTAATTTTTTAATTTTTTAGTTTAAATTGAATGTGTATTGTTTAATTTTTTAGAATATTTTTAACAACTGTGTATTTATCTAGCCATTTTTCGAATTTTGTTTTAAATTGTCAATTATTTTCGTCATTTTTCATATATATTCTTTTCCATTTTCTAATTATTCTCGAAAATTTCATTATTTGCATTTCCAAGAGTTTATAGTTTTAAATGACGAACAGCAATGTAAAGTTTCTCATTAATGTTGCTGTTAATTAATATTTTACTATATACATGTAATAATTGCGACTTTGATTAATTGAAACTTTTAAGTTTGGAAAAATTAAAGTTTGAGTTAATTGACGTTTGGGATTTATATAAATAATAATGGCTTGGAATTAATTAAGTTTAATATAGTTTTCGACTTTCTTTATATCAAAATTTTTTTAGATTAAATTCGGATCATTTTAAATTCAATTTTTCATATTATTATTAAAGAATACAAGATTGAAATTGAAGTTTTTAAGATTTATCTATTTATCTGTAGATATTCCAAAATATACTTTTTTTTCATTATAATTTTTATTTATAAAGGGAATCATTTGGAATAAATAAATCTGAACTGTGGGTATTCGAAAACATACATTTTATTTTTTTCATTATAAAGGGGTTCATTTGGATTAACTAAATTTTAACAGCAGGTATTCAAAAATATTTTTTTTTTTTTTTTAATTATAAAGGAATTCATTTGGATTTAATAAATCTGTACTGTGGGTATTCTAAAATATTCGTTTTACTTTTATTTTATTTTCATTATAAAGGGATTCATTTGGATTCAATTAATCTTAACTGTGGGTATTACAAAATATTAATTTAATATTTTTTTTATTATAAATGCATTCATTTGGATTGAAAAATATTTAGAAAAGTGTATAAATAAGGATTGATTTTCGAATAAAAGTAGATAATATCGCCGGATACAAATACATTGGTCAAAAAAAGTATTCAAAAGTATTAAAAAAAATATAATACTTTCCAACTACTCTCTTCTTTCTGGGTTATCTACTGTTAGCATCAGGTAATTTTTGAGTAAATTTTTATCGTCTTATAAAAATACTTATTATGAATAAGTGGTTAAATTTAGGTCCATTTTGCTGATTGTAATAATTAATTAAATAGAATAGCTTCATTTTAGTGTTAAACATTTCATTAATTACTTCAGCCTGAAATAATTACACCAGTTGGAAATTTTTACTATCCACTGTTGGGCGATCTCCCCTACTTATTTCTCTAATTCTTAAATTCGGCAGCGGTTTTACTTTGGATACAATGAAAGTTATATTTATCTAAAGCATTAATTTTATTAATTTATTACTAGCAAAATATACGCGCGCTACAGCGCGCGAGAATGACGTTTTGCATTTGTTACTAATTTAAATATAAAAAGTATGAACTTTTTTATATTAGATAATTTATTATTAAATTAAATAAAAATATAACTCATTTTTTACTGTTACATAATTATTATTTAAATTTTATTAAATCAGAAAAAGAGTTTTGTTCTTTAAACTATGATTTGTTCCGTCAAATGCATTTCTTAAAAGTTAATTATTATTATTAATATACATCCTAATACATAATTGATTTAATTATAAAATAATAATAAAAAATTTTTAAATAATAAAAGTAATCCGATTTAGTTTAAATTAATTTTATTAGATCCTAAACAAATTAAACAAAAATTTTATTTTAACATATAATTATTATTTTAGTCCAGTTTAATAAGAAAGATAAGGTTTGTTAAAAGAGGTATGATTTTTTTGAGTTGAATGTTTATTAGCATTTCTTGACCCATAAATGCAAAAAAATGATTAATCAAAAAGTAAACAATAAAAGTTTATAGCAAAAAGGAAACGAGAAAAACGTAATGAATTATTTATTTTGAAATATACTAACATTATATTCAAAATTCTATACAAATTTCAATTGTTCCAAACGTCTATTAATCAAAGTTTCTTATTCTTAAATTTTCTTTAAACAATATAAATTTCAATTACTAACTTCTCTAGGTGCAAATTAATCGTCAAAACTTTTATCAACACAGATTTTAATTTTTCCAAATTTAAAATATTTTCCAACTTTTATACTTAGATTCAAACTCTAATTATTTTAAACTTCAATTAAGCAAAATTTTAATATTTAACCAAAGTTTTAAGAGACATATATAATCCAATTTCACTTTGATTCTCAACAATGTAAACAAAATGTATTTTAACTTTATTATATATTTATAAACTAAATATTTTAAATTTAATTTTATTAATGCAATTTTAAAATGTGTTTCAAACTTTAAGAGCTTGTGATGGAGAATGATGTCAGTATAGTCACATGACCCAAAGCCAAAATTTCTCAGCGATTTTTCTGTATAAAACTAATGAATATTTTTATATAAAACTTAGTATAGAATTATATAAAATATCAACCGGAAGATCTTTCTGACTCTAGCGTGTGTTCTCATTTTGACTAAAAAGTTAATTTTATAAAATTGTTCAAAATTAGAAAAAACTCAAACAGTTCATTTTGGGTCAAACTCCAAATAAGTTAGGAGTACGCAGACCTTTCAGGTGATATTTTAGGTAATTCGACAAAATTGCATTGAAAAATATTCAGTACCTAGTTCTAGAGAAAACCGCTGAAAAATTTTGTTTGTGGGTCATGTGGTCAATGATCAATCTATCACATCCTCTTAATTATTAGGAACTTGGAATTATTTGAATTTTATTATTAATAAATTTCAATTATTATTAAAAACTTTTAATGCTTCAATTTTTAATCATTCTATGTTTTAATTATTATATCAACTTTAAATAATTTCAAATTCTAACAATATACATATTAAAATAATTTCAAACTTAAACCAATTTCTAAAAACGTTTTAATTGTAAAAAATTTACATACATTAAAACTAAAATAAATCCAAATTTTCTGATTAATTTTATAATTTTAGTCTTTCCAAAAAAAGTTAATTCTTTTATAGTAAAAACTGTATTTCAGTCTATCTCATTTTCTGTTAATCTAGTTAAACTATAATTAGATTTATAATTGTCTTTAATTTTAAATGTATAATTAAATTGAATATTAAAGCAGTTTAATCACTTACTCACGCAATAAAAAATAATAATTTTTAGATAAAAATACTAAATTTTTTCAAAAGTAATTTAATGCAGTACCCATTTTTCTTTAAAAATTAATAGCGCAAAAAAGCTTCAAGAGTCAAACCACCGTCTTTCAACTAAAGCTCGTCGCTGACATATTTTAATAAATATTAAAACCCATATTATATGTATTATTGATGTGTCTAAATTCAAGTTCTGAAGTTGTTTTAGATAATTTTTTTATTTTCCAGCCGTAAATTGTAATTAAAGAAGCAAGTGTCAAGAAAAATTGGCGTTTTTAATGCATATTTCAAAGATTTTTTATTTAGAAAGAAAACATTTCATTCTCATATTGTAAAGAAAATATGTTTAATTAACATCCAAATATTTATTTTATTTAATGTTATTTTGTATATAATGAATAATGATAAGAATAATAATAAAATCAATTTAAAGTTGATCAAAAGGCTGTCACTTTTAACCATTTTTAAAAATCTATTTTTTAGAAACCTTCTTAATAAATATTATTCAAACTTACCATAATTATTAATTTATACACTTTAATCATGTTTTCACTAGATTCAAGACAAATATTTATTTTATTACTAAATAATACCATCTTAAAACTTGAGAAGTAACCCCAAAACACAAAATTTTTAATCTTATATAAGTTTTTCTGGATGCAATTAACAAATTATTTCTTTTCACATATCTAAGTTTTTATAAAATCTTCAACATATTAAATTTTAGAGAGAGTAATTTGCTCAGTTTATGAATTATTATTCAAGTTTAAAATGTACAAAATACACTCTAAAGTTTGACAATCTGTTATTTATTTTAAATCCAAAATTATTTTTGTCAATAATTTTAACGACAAATGTAAGAGTGTAATTTGTTCAATGAAAAATATGGTTTTTTCATTACATTTTTAAACTTTAATAATTCATAAACTGAGCAAATTACCCTCGCGAAAATTTAATATGTTGAATATTTTATAAAAACTTAGATATGTAAAAAGTGTTAATTTTTTAATATCATCCAGAAGAAACTTATATAAGATTAAAAATGTGTTTTGGGGTTAATTCCGGAATTTTAAGGTGGTATTATTTAGCAATAAAATAAATATCTGTCTTGAATCTAATGAAAATATAATTAAAGTGCATAAATTAATCATTATCGTAAGCGACCACCTTTGGTCGAAAGTCAGTGGTTTGACCCTTAAACTAAAGAAAAAAAAGTTCTCAAAAGGAAAGCAAATAATCAAAAAGGTAATTGAAAACCTTAAGCAATGTTTAAAACCTGTGCATAGCTTATTTTTCAATGATATAATTCATAATATTTCATTCTTTATTATTATTTTTATTGTATTTTTTAGAATTAATTAAAAGCTCGAAATAGGTGTAAACAGAATCAAAGACTGAATGAATGAATAAATGATAATAAAATTTTATTATTTCATATCTTCAAATCATTTATGAAATTTCATAGAAATATTAGATTTTCTGAATTAAAAAAACCAATATTCAATTTACTCAAAATATTTAAGAAAAACTTAATTTTACATAATAAGAACTTAAATAAATTTTGTTTAACATAAATTAAATTAAAATTGTAAAAAAATGTTAAATACAAAGCAGGTTATATACCTGCATAATGTATATATTTTAATCTTGTTTTCTTTTTTAATCCTATTATTAAAATTTTATTAGTTTATTTTAAAAATTTACCAATTTTATAGTTATGTAAGTCCATTGACTTTCGTCTGAGGACTGTTGCGGACATATTATTAAAAAAAATTGTTCCACAACACTTGAAACTTGAATATTTCCTAATTTCATTGGTCATAATATTATAGTGTAAATTGTATTTCTTATAATGTAATTATTAATCAAAAACTTTAAATTTTTGCAATTTTTTAAAAACATTATTATTCAAAAACTATTTGATATTATCTATTGGAACTTACCAGAAACATAAAATGCTTAATTTTTAATATATTAATGTTGATATTTTTATTAAAAAAGGATTATTTTAAAATAATATCTAAATTAGAAAAATTTTTACTTCGAAAAATTTCACAATCCTTTTCAGCTTACAAATTTTTTGTGGAACCTCCTACAAATGGAGAAAATGGAAAAGAACTGGTGGTATAAATATCTAGATTTCTATTTTTCAATTGATATTTTAAACTTTAGGCAGGTTGTAATAATGCTTGTCTAATTTGAATTACAAGTTGAATAGAGCGATGTGAACTTGGTCTATACTAACTTCAAGTTTTAGAAATAACCTTTTTAAGTATAAAATTTCAATATTTTATATCTCAAAAACGAAGTAAAACACGTTCATAAAATTTTAATAATAAGTAAATTTTATTAATATGTAATCAAATATTTACAAAAGCTGAAATTTGTAGGAGGTTCAGTAAAAAAGTTGTAAGCTGAAAATAATTGTAAAATTTTTCAAAGTAAAAATTTTTCGAATTTAAATATTATTTTAAAATAATCCTTTTTTAATAAAAATATCAACAATAAAATATTAAAAATTAAGCATTTTATGTTTCTGGTAAGTTCCAATAGATAATATTAAATAGTTTTTGAATGATAATGTTTTTAAAAAAATGCAAAAATTTAAGGTTTTTGATTAATACTTGCATTAAAAGAAATACAATTTACCCTTTAATATTATGACCAATGAAACCAGCAAATATTAAAGTTTCAAGTGTTCTGGAACAATATTTTTTTTAAAATAAGTCCGCAACAGTTCTCAGACGAAAGACAATGGACTTACCTAATTGACACAAACAAAAAACGTAACCTATTTTCAACTACATAACAAATTTCAAAACCAAGAAGCAAAACATTATTAAAAAACAATTGAATAGAAAAACGACCAACTTCAGGTGTGGACAGAATGAATGAAAGAATGAATGAAATTGCGGATTATTATTATAGATTCTTTTTGGCATTTGGAAAAATGTATAGGGCGTTAATGTTGCTAGTAGAAAATTATAATTTTGTATTTGTTTTTTCAAGGAAAATCGACTTTGGCGCTGGGCTAAAATTAAAATAGAAAAGATTCAAGAGAATTAGTTTTAAAAAATCTTTAATGCAAAAAATATTACAATGTAATAATACAATGATTATATATTGTGCTTACACGATGTAGGCGAATAATGCACAGATAAATGTGAAGGTATCCCTCTCACATGTGATTCACATATTTATGTTTAATGTTAACGATTATTCGTCTCTTGTGAAACTGAGAGTTGTGATACAGATGCAACGATATCCGCTTATACTACATATTTTCTTTGCACTAAATACAATCATCTGAGTTAAAAACGATAAATCCATTTTTGTTTTCTTTTTTTTTTTTTAAATGAGAGGCATTATCATACCAAAAACCTACCCTTTCCGAAAATCTGACCAAAAAGCAGAGAAGGTCAAAGCTTATATAAATTATCTATATAAATAATCTTGCAAACATGATTTAATAAACGTGCACACTATGGGTCGTCATGTCTTCAGGAAATTTTTCAAATATCACCACGCACAACATTCTATCATCAATATTATTAATCGACAAATTAATTGACGAAACAATGCTTCATCAACCAAATTTTTAATAAAAAATTTATCAACAAACTAGTAATAAAAATACTTATCAACAAATTTTGAATTTTGTTTAAAAATTTACTAGTTTTGTACCATTTATTTAATTATTTTTTATAATAAAAATCTTTTATAAAAAGACATTATAAATCAGATCAAACAACTATGATGACCTTTTTTTTTGTAATAAAAATCTTTTATAAAAAGAAATGTCAATTTATATGAAACTATTTTGATTTTCGACCAAATAAACCAAAAAAAACCATCTGTCTAATTTTACACTGTAAACTTTGCTTTATTAGGGTGGTCTATGTATTGTAGAAAAAAAATGTTGATATTTTTTTCTCCCCCTAGGACTCCCCCTAAACATTCAATAATTTATTTATACATTTTTTGTTATTAACTATTTTTTACAGTGCCGTAAAAAACCTGGAAAAATCGTTAAAAACTGTTTTTTTTACTATTTTTTAGGGAGTTTCTTGCAATATTTTACAAAATTAATCTAATTCAAAATTTATTTATAACAATTGTTTAAACAAATTATTGTTGCTGTTTCTCAATTTTTCATAAAATGAAGCTAGAAAATTAATTAATTAAAAAAAAAAATTTTTCCATAAAAAATAGTCCTAGAGTGTGAGAGAAAAAAACATCTATTTTTTTCGGATCACCCTACTATTTTATAAATTAAATCTCGAGAAAAAAAACACGGATAAAATGTTTGTTTAATTTGAGAAATTTTCATCTGACATTAATTTATTATTGCATTGATTTATCACTGGGACGTGGGGCTTCACCCTAAAAACGCTAATAATTCGGGTGATAAATAATAAAAGTTTCATTCGGTTCGGTAGTCTTACAGTTTCTAGATCAGGTATATCTTAATTTTATTTACAGTCAATTTTATTAGTCGACTAGGTGCGGACAATTGAATCCGATCAGAGTCATCATTTTTTTTTTCTTTTTTCTTTCAATATAATAATGGTACGATTTAAATTTTAAACTTAATAGATACAATGTATAGTTTTGGGATTTCCCATAAAAATAACACTATCAAACAAATCGTTTAAAAATAACTTACGTATCTAGAGTAACAACAACAGTACCAGAAAGCAGACAGATTTTCTTTGTCCCCCTTTAGGGTACGTCGCTTTTCTTTATTCTCTGAAATTTACATTTTTTTATTTATTTCAGAGAATATTCACCATTTTGTCCGATATTCGGAAAAGTTGCTAAGCGATGTGTGTGTGTATTTACAGCCAACTCCCAAGATATCCAACCATCTTGCTTAATATTATTTTTTTTACAAAATTTTAAAAAATATAAAATACAAAATTTGTACAAAAATCAATTAATTAAAACTTTATTTTTACTCTTTTGTCGGAGAGGCGTTCCAATTGATTTCAAAAAGTATTAAAAAAAATGTATTTTCATGATATTTGTGCTTTTTTGAAATATAAAAACACTTTATTTCAATTCGCAATTGTAAAAGCGAAAAATCTTGAAAATCAGCTAAAAATTAGAACGCCTTTCGTTTTAAAATTTCTGGTAAAGTCGCGCGCGCGGCGCTTCACCGTCGAAATAATTAAAATAATTATTCATTCGAATTTGCTTCTTATCTAATTTTTCTCGCTATTTAAATACAGGGTGTCTACTGAAACATGATTTTCAAATTCCCGGCAAATTCCCGGTTTTCCCGGATCTAAAATCACATTTTTCCCGGATTTCTTTTATGTATGATTACTAGCTATAATATTAAAATAGTGAAAAAAGTAAGTGCGTAATACATAAGTTTTTAAGGTAAAATTGGTCTTTGAAGAAAATAATTCCAAAATGGCAAAAATAATAGAAATTTGAAGAAAAAAATTGGAAAATGACAAAAATAATTAAAACTTTGAAGAAAAGACTTGAAAAAATGACAAAAATAATTGAAAAATGGAAACACAAAATAAAAATTTGATGTCAATACAAAATTAAAAAATTGGAGAAAAACATTGACCATTAAAAGAAAATAATTAAAAAATCATAAAATTGATAGAAATTTGAAAAAAATACTTGAAAAATGATAAAAATAATTAAAATTAAAAAAAAACAATTGAGAAATGAAAAAAATAATGGAAAATCAAAAAATAGAGCAAATAGTCGAGAAACGGCAAAAATAATTGAACCTTGGAAAAATAATGAAATATGATAAAACTAATTTAAAATTTATGTAAAAAATTTATTATTTGAAAAAAAGACATAAAAAATGACATAAATAATTGAAAAATGAAGAAAGAAAATAAAAATTAGAAATCAATAATTGAAAAATTGCAGATAAAAATTGAAGCTTAAAGAAAATAATTAAATAATGACAAAATAATTGCAAAATCCCAAAAAATGTGAAATTTGAAGAAAATACTTGAAAACTGATAAAAATAATTAAAATTAAAAATAAAAAGCAATTGAACAAAGTAAAGAACAAATGACAAAATAATTGAAAAATGAAAAAATTTAATGTAAATTAAAGTAAGAAATTAAAGACTCCATGACAATAATTTAAAGATATAAGAAAATAAGTAAAATTTGGAGAAAGTAATAAAAAAATGTCGAAAATATTGATAATACTTCAAAGAAATAACCAAAATAATTGAAAATTTGAAAAGCAATTAAAAAATGAGAAAAATAATTATAATAAGAAAAAATAATCGAGAAATAACAAAAATAACAGAAATTTGAAAAAAATAATTGAAAAATCACAAAAAATTTTAATTTGAAGGTAATACGTGAAAAATAACAAATATAATAAAAATTTGTGACAAATAATTAAAAGATGACAGAACTAATTAAAAATGAAGTAAAAAATAAAAAATTTGAAGAAAAGACTTGAAAAATGATAAAAATAATTAAAATTTGAAAAGAAATTGAGAAATGACAAAAATAAATGAAAATTGAAGTAAGAAATTAAAAAATTCATGACAATAATTGAAAGAAATAAGAAAATAAGTATAAAACTTGGAGAAAGTGATAAAACATGTATGATTGAAATAGCTATAATTTTAAAATAGTGATAGAAGTTAGTGCGTAATACATAAATTTTTAAGGTAAAATTGATCATTGAGGAAAATAATTCCAAAATGGCAAAAATAATAGAAATTTTTAGAAAATAATTTGAAATTGCCAAAAATAATTAAAATTTGAAGAAACAAAACTAAAGATGACAAAACTAATTAAACTAATTAAAAATTAAGTAAATAATTAAAACTTTGAAGAAAAGACTTGAAAAATGACAAAAATAATTGAAAAATGGAAAAAAAATAAAAATTTGATGTCAATACAAAATTAAAAAATTGGAGAAAAACATTGACCATACAAGAAAATAATTAAAAAATCATAAAATTGATAGAAATTTGAAAAAAATACTTGAAAAATGATAAAAATAATTAAAATAAAGAAAAAAAAAAAACAATTGATAAATGACAAAAATAATTGTACCTTGAAAAAAAATAAAAGATGATAAAACTAATTTAAACTTACGTAAAAAACTTATGATTTGAAAAAAGACGTAAAAAATGGCATAAATAATTGAAAAATGGAGAAACAAAGTAAAAATTAGAAATCAATAAATGAAAAATTGCAGATAAAAATTGAAGCTTAAAGAAAATAATTAAATAATGACAAAATAATTGCAAAATCCCAAAAAATGTAAAATTTGAAGAAAATACTTGAAAAATAATAGAAATAATTAAAAATAAAAAGCAATTGACAAATGACAAAATAATTGAAAAATGAACAAGTTAAATGTAAATTAAAGTAAGAAAATAAGTAAAATATAGAGAAAGTAATAAAAAAATGTCGAAAATATTGATAATACTTGAGAAATGACTAAATTAATTGAAAATTTTAAAAGCAATTAAAAAATGAGAAAAATAATTATAATAGGAAAAAATAATCGAGATATAACAAAAATTTGAAGAAAATAATTGATAAATCACAAAAAATTTAGATTTAAAGGTAAAATGTGAAAAATAACAAACATAATAAACATTTGAGACAAATAATTGAAAAGTGACAAAACTAATCAAAAAATATAAAATTTGAAGAAAAGGCTTGAAAAATGATAAAAATAATTAAAATTTGAAAAAAATTGAGAATTGACAATAATAAATGAAAATTGAAGTAAGAAATTAAAAAATTCATGACAATAACGTTGAAAATATTTACAATAATTGAGAAATTACTAAATTAATTGAAAATTTTAAAAATCGATTAAAAAATGACAAAAATAATTAAAAATAGGAAAAAATAGTCGAGAAATGACAAAAATAATTGAAAATAGGAAAAAATAGTCGAGAAATGACAAAAATAATTGAAATTTGAAAAAAATAAATTGAGAAATTACAACAAATTTTAATTTAAACGTAATACATGAAAAATACCAAAAATAAAAAAAATTTGTGATAAATAATTGAATACGACATTAATAATTGATAACTGGTGTAAATAATTAAAAGAATGTAAGATTGAAAAAAAATAATTGAAATTTGAAAAAAAATGAAACTTGTAAAAAATAATTGACAATTGGTGTAAAGTATTTAAAAATTATTGATACATAATAATAAAACTATTAAAGAAAATTGCTGAAATTTGAAGAAAAAAATTGAAAACTGTGTAATAAATTGAGAATTTGATGACCATAAACAAAATATTGAAAAAAATTATTGAAATTTGATGAAAATAATTTTTAAATGTTAAAACTAATAGAAATACATGCAGAAAATACTTGAAAAATGACAAAAATAATTGAAATTTGATGGAAAAATTGAAAGATGACGAAAGTAATTGACAATACTGGTTTAAAAATTAAAAACTTGTAGACATTAATTAAAAAATTGAAAAAGATTTTAATATTAATTTTAATATTATTGATATTTGAAGAATATAATTGTATATAATAATAATTATTATTATTATTATTATTATTTTACTAAGAAAGTGAGAAAGTGTGTTTAAAAATGTGTAATAGTGAGTGATTTTAAAAAAATATGAATAAAAATGAGAAAAGTAAGTCACTGGCAACCCTGAAAATGCCCAAATTCACTTGAAACTTGTTACACTTTTACTATTTTTAAAATCTAACTTCAGATTAGTAACCAGGAACATGGATTACCTCCGAGTAACAAGTTTGAAATGAATTTGAGCAATTTTGCAAAATATGACTGCCACATTGGACCCCTCATTTTGAATTTTGAAAAATTCGCTGAAATTTTTAGAAATTCCCGGATATATTTTTTTTCCCCGGCAATTTCCCGGGTTTTTCCCGGTCAAACTAAAATCCCGGCAAATTCCTGATTTTCCCGGAATTCCCGGTGAGTAGACACCCTGTAAATAAGATTATTTTTCTTGTTTTAAAGGACAATTAAACAGAAAATTGGTTCGATATCTTTTGAGTATTTAATAATTAATTATATAATGATATAGCGATGAAACTACTTTTAAAGATTAAAACATTATTCGTGATACTGGTATTTGTCTGCTGTCCGATATGTCAGGGCCCTAAAGTCGTGTACAAATCGATATTGTTGTTTACAATGTTAAATCGTTTGTGACGTTAATTAAAAAGATTACAAGGTACACTCGATTTTGCTTATGACTTATCCTTATTATTATTATTGAATATACAAAGATGGAGAAGCGCTTGTCGCATGCGTTTATAATTTGCATTTTGTCCTTTGTATTTGGCACTGTCGAAACCCAGCATCACAGTTTTTTCTTTTCTTAATTCAATAAAGCATCTTTTCAAAAAAATGATTCGTCAGTCCTCGCTCTATTTTTTTTTGTGTCTTTTTCTTTTTTTTGTTTTCTTGGTTTTTTTTGTTTGTTTGTTTTTTCTTTCAATTGTCATTAATAATTCTGAGCATTGTAAAAATTGTTTCCTAGAAAGAATAAAAAAGAAATAGGAAAAATAAATTTTAAATTTGCAAAAAGTACATTTCTAGAAAAAGAGAGAGAGAAAGAGAGAGAGAGAAAATTTACAAATAATAATAAAAGTTTCTTTTTTAAGAGAAACATTAAATAAACACTTGTATATTCAAAATCGAACTTTAAGTCACTTATAATCTAGCGTCTCATTGAGATATTTTTCATTTAATGAAATGGCAATTTTTTCACTAAGAGAATTCGGTTGAAATTTTTTTTTTTTACAGAATCTTACTTCAAATTTGACTTACGACACTCTTTTATCAAGAAATAACAATTTTTTTAACAAAAAAATCTTTAATTTATTATAAAGAACTTTTTCATTAGAACACAAAATTTTAGTAAAAACAAAAAAATTTACATTTCTATTTTTTCATTACCAAAGTTCTCTTAATGAAAAAAATCTTTAAATTGAAAAGAGAATTTTCGATGATTAAAAAGTGATTTTTGAGAAAATCTGGGAAGACAAGCAGAGTACATTGTTGACACTGGGTGACATGTTTTTTTTCGCATTTTTCCTTAAAATAAACAGGGTATCATCTCTTTTAAAAAATATCAAATTTTTTATTGTAAAACAAAGTAATATTAATTTTTAAAATAATTTATTTCCTTCTTTTAACAATGTTAGGATTTTTAAAATTAAAAAAAAAAAAAAAGAACAAATTTCCGATTAAAAAAAAACTGTCTACAAGCCTTGGACTCAATTCTAAAAAATAAAAAATGGTATCAAAAATATCATGGAATTTAAAAAAAAAAGTGGAAAATATACTAATGTCGGTTAAAAAGTTATTTTAAATTTTAACATCACAAAATCTATGAAAAAAAGGACAAAATCTGCAAAATTTTAAAAAAGTTTTAAAAAGTCTAAAAGTCAGAAAGAAGGACAAAATTAAAAAAAAATATTTCAAAGCTTTATGAATGATTGTGAAAATAAAAAGGTTAAGAAAAATTAACTAAAAAATGAGAAAATTTAAAACTAAAATAAGAATATTAAAAAATAGATTTTTAAAAATTTGTGAAAATTAATTAAGAAATCGACAAAAAAATTTGAAAATTCTACTGAATGTTACAAAAGCAAAAAATCGTGAAATAAACTAAAATAGTTTGTGTAGAAATTAGAAAATTTAGGAAAATTAATGACAATTTGGAAATTAAAAAATGTTGAAATTATTAAGAAAATCAACGGAAAAGTGGAAATTTTATTTATAAGGATAAAAAGGTATTAAATTAAAAAATTTTGAAATTTTTAAGAAAATCACCGAAAAGCGTGGAAATTTTATTGTTAAAAATAAAAAGATATTAAATGAACAAAAATAATTTGAGTAAAAATAGGAAAATTTAAGAAAATTAATGATAATTTGTAAATTAAAAGTTTTTTAAAATTATTAAGAATTAAATTTAAAATTTTAATTTTTAATTATAATTATTAAAATATTTATTAAGAAAATCAACGAAAAACTGGAAATTTTATTTATTAAAATAAAAAGGTATTAAATGATCTAAAATAATTTGCGAAAAAATAGGAATATTTAAGAAAATCTAAAAATAAAAAAAAAAGTTCCTTTAAATTAAGAGACATTAAAAAATTAAAATTTCAATTTAAAATATTCATAAGAAACCTCATAATTTACAAAATAGGGAGAAAAAATGGGGTGTATTTTTTTAAAAAGTATAAAAATTAATAAAAAAAATCATAAGCTTGGTAAATATACGAAATTTTTTCAGAAATCTATTTAAAAAAGAAAAATACATAAAATAAAATAAACTAAAGTTTTTGCGTATAATGGAGAAAATTTTAGAAAATTTAGAAATAGAAAACAAAAAAACTAAAAACTCGAAAATTGAAAGTCATTTTAAAAAAAAGAAAGTAACTTTTTAAAAAAAAAAAAAAAACTACCAAATAAACTATATAAAAAAATATTAATTACATTTCTTGAAAAAATAGGAAATTACATGTAAGTTAAAAATTTAACTGTTTCGAGAAAGACAAAATAATGTCCAATACATACAAAAGTAATTATAAAGTGTAAAAATTTATTAAAAAGAAAAGGAACGATAAACGGAATTATAAAAAAACCAAAAAAAATCGATTAAAAAATGAGCAAATTAAAGAAAAGTCGTACAGTTTTAAGTTCAATGAAAATGTTTATTTAATAATAAAAAAATTTACATAAAATAAAGTCACATTTAAAAAAAATAATCTTATTTGATTTAATTGAAATTGAAATTTTGAAAAAGAAGTAAATAAAAAAAAGTAGAGTCCTAAAAAAATCCGATAAAAATAGGAAAAAATACTAAATAAATTTTTCGAAAAAGTAAGAATTATAAGAAAAATTTTTAGTAGTTACAAAAAAGAGAAAATATGTCATAAATTTAGAAAAATTTTAATAAAATTTATAAATTTAAAAGGCTAAGGAATTATATAAAAAAGTAAGAATCAAAAAAACTCGAAGGAAAAATGAACAAATTAAGAGAAAGTCGTCAATTTTTAATTTAAACAATAATGTTCATTTATGAATAGAAAAATTTATTATTTTACGATTTAAGATTAATTATTTTTTGTCTATTAAAATTTGGTATAATTGAAATTTTTAAATTTTAATAAATTAATTTTTTTTTTATTTGGCGTTTGAAATTTATTTGATTAATAATGAGTTTAAATTGTAAATATTAATTAAAATTCGAATAAGAAAATGAGAAAAAGCTAGAAATAAGAAAAAGAAAGAAAATCAAAAGAAGAAAAAATCCCAAAAAAAGAAATTTTGAAAAATATATATAAAAAAAAATTGATAAAATAACAAATTATACGAATAAATTAAAACAGTTACAAAAAAAGAGAAGAATTCAATCTCTAAAATGTGGAAAGATGATTATTAAATTAAAAAAATATAAGATATTAAGAGAAAGTCGTCAATTTTTAATTTAAACAATAATGTTCATTTATGAATAGAAAAATTTATTATTTTACGATTTAAGATTAATTATTTTTTGTCTATTAAAATTTGGTATAATTGAAATTTTTAAATTTTAATAAATTATTTTTTTTTTCATTTGGCATTTGGAGTTTATTTGATTAATAATGAGTTTAAATTATAAATGTTAATTAAAATTCGATTAGGAAAAAGAGAAGAAGCTAGAAATAAGAAAAAGAAAGAAAATCAAAAGAAGAAAAAATCCCAAAAAAAGAAAAAAAAGAAATTTTGAAAAATATATATATTAAAAAAATTGATAAAATAACAAATTATACGAATAAATTAAAACAGTTACAAAAAAAGAGAAGAAATCAATCTCTAAAATGAGGAAAGATGATTATTAAATTAAAAAAATTGACAAAAATTCAAACAATTTGCGAATTCTCTGCAGATCTGTTTTTTTCTTACTAAAAACCAAAAAACTAGATTTTTGTTTACTTGAACTACATTTTTAGAAAGTTACAACGAACTTTTTTTATAATTTATAAACAAATATTTCGAAAATTTTAAAATAGTACACTGAAACTTCACTTATTTAAAGTCTTACTTATTTGAAATCACATTTATTTTAACAGTCTCACTTATTTTAACTTGGCGACCAATCAAAACTAACTAACATTTTCATTGGTTGCTGTGAATCGGACTAGCCAATCAGAGAATTTCTCTATAACTACGTGGAAGTTAAAATAAGTGCGACTTTTCTCACGAATTTGCGTGGACCGGGTTAAAATAAGTGAAGCTTTAGTGTAACTACATAGTTTCTTTTGTTAAAAAAAAAAGTGTCAAAAAGTAAAAATAGACGCGTGAGTCCAAGGCTTAATTAAATAAAGGGAAAAAACTGTTTTTTTTTTAAATAAAATAATGTTTTAATCAGTGAAAAAGAGTTGAAACCCTGTTAAATAAAAAAAAATAAAAAAGCACGTTTCGCTAAATAATGCGGCGCTTTAACAGTCCTACAGATAATGTAATATTCACATGTAAAATTTGTTAGGCAGTCGCGTATAATTCATGGCTTGGAGACAGGTGCTCTGTTTAAATCGAGTTGCTTTGTCTTCATAATAGAGTTTAATTACGTATCTAGGGCCTCGTGTGATTAATTCAAACGTATATGTACGTATATTAATTTAGGTAAATAGATTTATTTCTTTTTTTTGTCTCTGGTTGTGCAGTGTACGAAAAATTCTGCAAAATCTAGATGATCTGCCGGAATCTCAATAGAATCATTGAGAAAGCGAGAAAGTTGATTTTCTCTCGCCTTGCTTCAGTCATCTAATTAATTCCTCGTGGCATTCAATCGACTAACGCGATCTCATCTACCAGGTACATTGTAATAGGGTTCTTCGATTTCAGCGGCTTTCTTTCTTTTTTCTTTTCATTTCAAATTAAAAATAAAACAAATCCGCATAGTCTTTTTTCCATGGCCAGTTAAAAAAAAAAATAAAAGAATTCCCCAAAAAAAAAAAAAAAATAATACGTAGATTATAATCAATGGGGAACACGGTTCATGTTATTTAAGCTAAATGTCCCAATTTGTATTCAGTTGAATTATGTTTTTTTAAAACCTGTTTATTTGTAAAATTTCAACTTAAAATTAATTTTTTTATTACTGTTCTTAAAAGGACACAAATTGAGACATTTTACTTTATTTCGAGCGGCAGTAGTATTCAACAGTCAAAAAACTGCGCAACCTAAGATATTTTTAACCTATTAATTAAAAGTCGCTACGTACGATTAATGATTTTGTTAATCACACAAGAACTCAATATAGCTAAACATAAAAAATAAGTGATCTCAGATCTCGACTTTTTTGTTTTTGGCAAATCTAAAGAAATACTAGGCTAAATTTCAAAATTCGTCGAAACTAATTAATATAATTTGTCCTAAAAATTAGTGTTAGTACTCAAAACAACAAACCTCACGATTGAAAAAAAAAAGGATAAAGTAAAGTTAGTTATATAAATTAAAAGTCGTTTATATAAATTAGACGATGATTTATATATATAAATTAAGAAGTTATTTCTATAAATTGAACTTGTATAAATTAAAAAATCACTTGTATAAATTAAAAAGTCATTTATATAAATTAACAAGTTATCTATATAAATTAAAAAGTGATTTATACAACAACAACGAAAAAAAGGGGGGAAAAAACTCATTTTGTAAATTCTAAATGACGTAAGAATGGCAAGAGTTATAGTATGTCAAGCTAGTAAAAGAACTTAGAAGATAAATCTTATTCTGGCCTGTGGAACAGTCGAGTATTGCAATTTTTGTCCATTAATCAAAAGTTATTAAAAACTTGAATGAATCGGTAATGAGATATAATTAAATTTCAAGATAAATTTGTTTAATTTACAAAGCAAAACCACTGTTTTATGAAGAAAAATGTACGAATTTGTAAAGATTTACAAAATTACCGACTTTCCCCATTGATCTGTTTTGTTTACTTTTTTTCCTCTGAAATTATGATATAGAAAACGCGTGGTTGTGCAATTTAACTAAACTACAATATACAGGGACTAACTACATACTAGACTCCTTTGTGGTGATAATATCGTTGTTGTCAACTCTGATTAATGTTGATGAGTTTATGACAAGTAACCTGCTTAGAGTCGCTACCCTCTCCATTACACAAGAAGCCGAAAGACGCGCCTCCGCATCGTGATCCCAGCATTCTTCCATCGTGTCACAAAGTGACAAAAGACCCTGAAATAAATTAAACAGAAAATTAGAATCCAATAAAATTTTAATTAACTTAAAATTAATTATTTAACTTATTCAGGGTGTCTACTAATTTCGTCCCACAAAATTCCCGGTCATTTCCCGGTTTTTCCCGGTTTTTGTTCCTATTTTTCCCGGTTTTTTCTCTTGTTAACTTAAAATTTATTTTAAGTATAAATAGACCTACAAATGACTACAAAAATTCAAGACAATAGTTGAATTAAGAATTAAGAATTAAATATTAAACTTTACAAAAAATAATAATTAAGAATTAAAAGAAACAATTAATAATGAAAAGAAATAATTAATAATGGAAAGAAATAATTGAACAATGACAAAGATATTTGACAATTAGAAACAAAATTACAAAAAAAAAGTAAATATTAATCTACAATTAAACAATAATTAAAAAATAAATTCATAATATTCATAATATTCATAATAAATTCATAATATATATATTATATATATATTCATATAATAAATTCATAATATTATGGAAATAAATTCATAATATTACAATAATTATGACCATGGATTTGCAACGGTCTGATGAAAGTTTCATCGTAGATGACTCAAACAAAATTAAGACAACTATTAATAATTTGACGAATTTAAACAAGAAAGTTCTGCGTAGTTCTACTCAATTGCAATTTCTGTTGGAGTGTCGCATGTATGATTTACATCCAAAGCACATTGATTCCATCGATGCTAGTTTGCAACACTTCGATTTTCACAGCAACACCGGAAAAAGGAAGTTTTTTGATCTTTTAAGACAGGTAAAAAGGAAATTATTGAACATTATGATAGAAGATTGATTAGTTCAATAATATTCTAATTACCTCAGTTTAATTTTAGTAAACGGACGAGACACTTGTTGTCAAAAATTTGTCATCGTCTTTATATTTAATTTATTTATTGTTAATTTTTTACGGTAATTATTGTTGACACCATTTCATTTTATTATATGCATAATTTGTAAATTAATTTTTTGTTAAACATGTTATTAATAAATTTTAGTTTCTGATGAGGGCAGCATAGCTGTTGAAACGTTAAAAAAGTGAAGATTTTTTCGTTTTATTTGACTCAGTGAAATCGATAATATCTTTTCAATAATTATTAACTGAGTGATAAATTCATAATATTATGGAAATAAATTCATAATATTACAATAATAATTAAAAAAATTGAACAATGGTAATTAAATTTAAAGAATATAATTGAAAATTGGTCAACTAGATAGAAAATCAAAAAGAAATAATTTAAAATTTAAGTTAATAATTCAAAATTGAAGAAATAAATTGAAAATTAAATAATCAAATTGAAATCAGTAAAACACAGAATTATTGAATATTAAAAAAAAAACAATTGTAAATTGAGAAATAAAATTGAAATTCGAATACAATAATTGAGAATTAAAGAAAATTACTGAACAATTGTATTGAAAAAAGAAGAAAATAATTTATAATTAAAAAAAATGGAAAATGACAGGAATTATTTAATATTGAAGAAAACATTAAAAATTGAAGAATAGAATTGTTATTTAAAGAAATTAATTGATAATTGAAAAAAATAATTGAACAATTGAACAATTAAATTGAAAATAAAAGAAAATTATTGAAAATTAAAGGAGGTTTTGAAACATGAAATAAATAACTGATAATTGAAAAAAAAATAATTAAAAAAAGTCGAGATTACTGAATATTGAAACAAACAATTGAAAATTGAACAAAATAATTAAACTAGGTGTGAATTCTGTCCATTTCATGGACACTTCGCTTCCAAGGAAGCAAGATAATTTGCTTCCTCATAGAGAAAGCAATAAATTTATTTATAATATAAAAAATAATAATTTAATTTTAAATTAATTATTATTTATTTTTATGCAAATAAGTAATAATAATAAAATAATAATAAATCAATATATATATTTTTTTCTATCTTCCAAAACTTTATTTATTTATGTATTATAAATAAATAAAGTCAATTATTAGTCAATTATTTTTAGTCAATTCGTTTTGAGACAAGGAATATGATTCTTTTAATTCATTTGTTTGAATTTTTAGCAAGAAATTTTTTTTTGGCAAAACACGAGATTTTTCAATAAAAAAAAAATTAAAAATTATGAATTAATACGTGAGTTTTTAGTCAAATATAAAAGTTATATAGGTCACTCGATTTGTTTTGAGACAAGGAATATGATTTTGTAATTCGTTTGGTTGGATTTTTAGCATGAATTTTTTTTTGTCAAATCGCGAGATTTTTCGATGAAAAAAAATGAAAAATCATAAATTATTACGTGGGTTTTTAGTCAATTATTTACTTTATATAGGTCAATCGATTCGTTTTGAGACAAGGAATATGATTTTGTAATTCGTTCGGTTGAATTTTTAGCATGAAAAAAATTTCCAAAAACGAGATTTTTTTTATGAAAAAAACTGATAAATCATGAATTATTACGTGAGTTTTTGGTCAATTATATACTTTATATAGGTCAATCGATTCGTTTTGAAACAAGGAATATGATTTTTTCATTCATTTGTCTGAATTTTTAGCATGAAAAAATTTTTTGCCAAAAAACGATATTTTCGATGAAAAAAGGTGCTCAAAAAAATTTGATTGGGTATTTTCAAAAATCCCTGTGTCCAAATTTAGATATTTGTGAGCTTCATATGTCATCCAAATTTTATTAAAATCCGTTGAAGCGTTCTCGAGATATCCTGGCGACAAAAAATTTACCACATACACACACACACATACACACACACACACACACATCCGGACATTTTCTCAGGAATGAAAATTTGAACTTTTCAGATGAAACTGAGTCGATTTACACTATTTTTGGAAAATCAAAAATCTTAACGATCACAACGCTTCCTCTATGAGGAAGCAAAATTAAAGAAAATAATTGAAAATTGAAGAAAATAATTAAAAACTGAAGAAGGTACTTAAAAATTAAATACAATATTTGAAAACAGCAGAAAAATTTAGAAATCAACGGAAATAATTGCGAATTGATGAAAATAATTTAAAAATTCTCAATTTAAATAAAAATTGAAAGAAAAACATAATTTAAAAAAGCTGAGAATTGTGAAATAATTGAAGAAAATTGAAAAGAAATTGAAAATTGAAAGAAATTGAGAAACTGAAAGAAATATGAAAAAATAATTGGAAATTGAAGAAAATAATTGAAATTTAAGAAAAAAATTGGAAATAGAAGAAAATAATTGAGAATATAAAAAAAATCATTGTAAAAAGCCTAGAGTTATTAAATATTAAAAAAAAATTAAAAATTAAAGAATGGAATTGAATGTCGAAAATTATAATTGAGAATTAAAGAAAATAATTCAAGAATTGAACAATGGGATTGAAAGTAGAAGAAAATAAGTGATAATTGAAGAAAAAAGAAATTGAACAACCCAGAAATTATAGAATTAAAAAAAAAAAACAATAAAAAATGAAGAATGTAATTGTAATTTGAAGAAATTAATTAAAAATTGTAGAAAATAATTTGAAATTGAAGAAAATGTGATTTTATGAAAATTGTTGAATAATAATTGATGAATTGAATTCAAGTTTTAAAAACATAATTGATAATTGAAAAAAAAAATATTGAAAAAAGACGAGAATTATTGATTATAGAAGAAAATAATTGAAAAATGGAGGAGTTATTGAGATGTGAAATAAATAAATGATAATTGCAAAAAATAGTTTAAAAAAGTCGAGAATTATTGAATATTAAATTAAATAATTAAAAATTGAAGGAAATAGTTGAGATCTGAAGAAAATAATTAAAAATTGATGAAAATAATTAAAAATTGAAGAAAATAATTGAAAATTGAATCAAATAATTGGCAATTCAAAAAAAATAATTTATAGTTAAGAAAATAATTAAAAATTGATTAAAATAATTGAAAATCGTAGAAAATATTTCAGAATTAAATAAATTAATTAGAAATTGATGAAAATAATTGAAAATTGAAGAAAATAATTAAAAATTGAAGAAAATAATTGGCAATTGAAGAAAATAGTAGAAAATAATTGAGAAATGAAGAAATAATTTTAAATTAATGAAAATAATTCCAAATGGAAGAAAATAATTGAGAATTGTAGAAAATAATTGGAAATTGAAGAAAATAATTGAAAATTGAAAAGAATTTATTATCCCAGAAAAAAAATTCCCGGTTTGACAGAAAATTCCCGGTTAATTCCCGGTTTTTCCCGGTCAATTTAAATTCCCGGTTATTTCCTGGTTTTCCCGGTTAGTAGACACCCTGGTAACTTATTCCACGATCACAAGCTGAAAGATTTACAAATACACTGAAGCTTTACTTATTTTAACCCGGTCCATGCAAATCCATGACAAAAGTCGCACTTATTTTAACTTCAATGTACTTATATAGAGAACTTCTCTGATTGGCTGACCCAATTCGCACCAACCAATTCAAATGTTAGTTAGTTTTGATTGGTCGACAAGTTAAAATAAGTGAGACTTCGAACTTATTGCAAAATAAGTTGCAAAATTCTCGGTAATTTAAAATTCGGTAACATTCTCGAGAATATAACTGAGAATATTCTCATTCTGGAGAATTTATGAGAATTTTCTATGTTTGAATGAATTAATTAAGAAATAAAATAATGAAAACAATTAAAATTGTCGAAAGTAATTTAAAAAATCATAGAAGTGATTTAAAATTAAAGAAAATAATTTAAATTTGGGAAAAATACTCCAAAAATCAATCCAGAAATAAATTGAAAAAAATAGAATAATGAAAAAATGCAGAAAATAATTGAAAATTGAAAAAAATGCTTGAAATTGAGATAAATAATTAAACATTTAAGAAAATAATCAAAAAATAATATAAATAATTTAAAATTTAAGAAAATAATTGAAATGAGAGAAAAATTGAAAAAATTACATAAATAAAGGAAAAATAAAGAAAATTTCAGAAAAATACTTGGAACTTTCAGAATTTTATTGCAAAAAAAAAAGATAATAATTAAAATTTAGAGAAAATAAATGAAGAAAGATAAAAATAATTTAAAATTGAAAAGAAGAATTTTTAATTTAAGATAAATAATTTCAAAAGATACAGAATATACATACATTAAATACAAGAAAATCGTAGATATAATTGAAAATTGAATAGAATAATGAAAACTTCAGATAACTAATTGAAATACCAGATAAATAGTATAAAATTTGAAATTTATGAAAAGAATTGAAAATGATTAAAAATGAAAGAAACTAAGGGAAGATTTGAGAAAAATATTTAAAAAATTTTAGTAAATAATTAAATAAATAAATAATTTAAAAACAAAAAAAGAATAATTAAAAATTGGGGGAAATAATTGAAAAATGATTTTAATAATTGAAACTTGAAGAAAACAATTGAAATATAATAAAAACAATCATAAGTTGATAAAAATTAATGAAATTTAAATAAAATTTTTGAAAAAATTGCAGTTTTTTCAAAATTTTTAAAAAATCCGTTTGTCGGTTTCAACGCTCAAATTTATTATGCGTGTAACCTAATTAATAAAATGTTATGAAATAAATAAAAAATAAATAATTGCAATAGAAAAAAAATTGAAATTTGAGAAAAATACTTGAAAATCTGAGTAATGAATTGAAAAAAATACGATTAATTAAAAATTGAAGAAAAGCATTGAAGAGGAATAAAAATAATTGAAACTTAAGATAATTAATAAAAAAATTTATAAATTACGAAAGTAAATGAAAATAATTAGAAATTGTACAAAATAATTTAAATTTGAAAAACATACTTCGAAATTTAAGAAATAAATTGAAAAAAATTAGAATAATGAAAAATTGGAGAAAATAATTAGAAATTGAAAAAAATACTTGAAATTGAGATAAATAATTAAAAATTTAGAGAATTAATTCAGAAATGATTAAAAATTTAAGAAGATAACTAAAATTTGAGAAAATAATTGAAAAAATGAAATAAATAAAAGAAAATTAAAGAAAATTTCAGATAAATAATTGGAATATCAGATAAATAGTTTAAAATTTGGAAATTATGAAATGAATTGAAAATGATTAAAACGGGAGAAATTAATTAAAATAGAAAAATATTGAAATTTGAGAAAAATACTTGACAATCTGAGTAATTAATTGAAAAAAACGAGAATAATTAAAGAAAAGCATTGATGGCTTAAAATAATTGAGACTAAAGATAATAATTAAAAAAAAATTTGAAGATTACGAAAGCATATGAAAATAGTTAGAAATTGTAGAAAATAATTTAAATTTGGGAAAAATACTTAAAAATCTAAGAAATAAATTGAAAAAAAAATTAGACTAATGAAAAATTGGAGAAAATAATTGAAAAAATGATATAAATAAAGGAAAATTAAAGAAAATTTTAAATAAATAATTGGAATATCAGATAAATAGTTTAAAATATGGAAATTATGAAAAGAATTGAAAGTGATTAAAAATGGAAGAAAATAATGGGAAACTTGAGAAAAATATTTTAAAATTTTATAAAATAATTTAAAAAAATAAGAATCGTTAAAAATTGAGGAAAATAACTGAAAAATAATAATTTAAATTTTGAAACATGAAGAAAACAATTGAAATATGTTAAAAACAATGATTAATTTAAAAAAATTAATAAAATTTGTAATAAATAATTCAAAAAATTGCAGAATTTTTCAAAATTTTTGAAAATAATACGTTCCTTGGTTTCAAAGCTCAACTTTATGATGCGTGTAACATAATTAATAAAATGTTATGAAATAAATAAAAATAAATAATTAAGATAGAAAAAAATTGAAATTTGAGAAAAATACTTGAAAATTTGAGTAATTAATAGAAAAAAATAAGAATAAATAAAAATTGAAGAAAAGCATTGAAGGCTAAAAATAATTGAAACTCAAGATAATTGATAAAAAATTTTGTAAATTACGAAAACAAATGAAAATAATTAGAAATTGTAGAAAATAATTGAAATTTGGGAAAAAAGCTTAAAAATCTTGAAAAACAATTTTACAAAATGATAACTAATAATTAAGAATTTAGGAAAATAATTTAAAAAATAATTAAAATAATTAAAATTGAAAAAAAATTGAAATATGATGAAAATCATTAAAAATTTTAAAAATAATTGAAATATGAAATTTTTTTTTAATTTTAAAATATAATTGAAATATATCATTAAAATAATTAAAACTTCAGATAAATAATTGAAATTTTAGAAAATTATGCAAAAAGAATGAAAATAATTAGAAATTGGAGAAATAATTGAAAAATCGTTCAAAAAGTTGAAAATTGAAGACAATAATCTCTATTTGAGATAATGACTAAAAATTTAGGGAATTAATTGAAAAATAATTAAAATAATTGAAAGATGGAGGATAAATTTAAAATTTTGTCAGAAAAAATCAAGTTTAAATCATCAGATCCAAATTAAATTTCAAATTTCTTCAAATCCAAATTCGCAATTTTCATCAGTACGTTGACTCGAAACAGGTTAACATAAATAGAAGGGAAATAATTAAAATTAAGATCTAAATAATAAATTAAATTTTGAAACCAAATCTTGAAATGTTGGACAATCATTGAGATCGGATTATTTTTAAATAGAATAATTAAATTTGGAATAAAATGTTTTTTTTAACAAACTTAACATTTAAATTAAATTTAAAAAAAAAAAACAGAAATTAAATTTTTAAGAATTGAGCAACTTGTGAATTGTAAAATTCTTTTAAATAAACTTTACAATGTCACAAAAAGAACGCATAAACAGAAAATTTTTAGAGAAATTTAAAAAATGTAGAACTATAAGATCAGGGAGTTTAAAACTATCTAAAAGAATGTTCCAGATTTTCCAAATCTTGTAAAATTTGTTTAGAGTTGAAAAAATAGATACTAAGTTACAAAAAATTAATTTGATAATTTTCTTTTTAAAGAAAAGGTTTTATAAACTAAAAGAAAAAAACTAGGTTCATTGAAAGAATTGTCTGAAAAATTTAAACAATTTTTATTTTTTAAACTACGCGGAAGAATAAAAAAATTGTAGAAAGATTGGAAAATACTAATATTTATGACAAATTAAAAAAATAACAGAGAAAAAGAAAGGAAATTGTTTTAAAAAAGTAAAAATCCCAAAGAATAATTAAAAAAGTTAAGGGCATTTAATTTTAATAAATGCAAGAAGTATTTAATATAAAGCTAACAAACATATTTAAATAAATTAAAAAACATATTTCCTTTAATTTTGGAAAAATAAGATTAATAGAAAAAAAATACACTAAAAATAAGAAAATGTAATATAAAATACGAAAATATGAATTTCAAAAAAAGTCAAACGTCTACAGAAGAAATAACTAAATTCTTTAAATTGAAGAGGAAAGGAAATTATTTTTTTGTAAATGTCAGAAACTACAAAAATTAAGAAAATTTCAAAAAGTATTTAAGATTTCATAAATTGAATAAAAATATCAGTAGTAAAAAATTTATAAACAACAAAGGAACGACGAAATTGATGTTAAATAAAATTGTAAAAATAAGACGAAAATTTTTAAATTATCTGAAAATGTTTTAACTAAAAGTAAGTTAAAAAGAATTTGAGTAAAATTGAAGTTTTATTAAATATGACTTCGGAGACCTAAAACTTATTTTAATTAAAAATTCAGATTTATTGAATGCCGATTGAAAATAAATTCGAAAACTGAAAATTCAACTAAAACAAAATTCTTTCTAACGAAATTCTACCAAATAAAAACTATATCTAATGAATTTCAGAACTTATTCATTAGTATCAAGAAATTCCCGGTTTAATAATAATTAATTTTCCGGGTTTTACTATTTGCAATTTCTGAAAAATTCTTGTAAAAATGTAATAAAGAGTTATATTTAATATTTAGTTTCTTACCGGGTGTTTCCTCCACGTTTCTAAAATAAGAGGCCTTTCTTTTTTATGCACGACACTTTCCTGCATGTCTTCCAAAGTAGGATGAAGTCCAACTTCTTCCTCAAATGGTAACCTATATTCTCCAATTGGTCCCTAAATTCAACAAAAACAATTTTATTAACAAATTTGAAACAATCAATCGTCAAATTTTAGATATTCAAAGTAGTGTAAGAGTTTTTACAGATAAAAATTCATGAATTAAAATCTTTTTTAAAATGTATCATAATTTCGATTCTCAAATATTTTAGTTATAAATTCGTACCTAATAGTGAAACACAAACATTTTTTTTTTTACCAAAATCGTTAAAAATAAGATATTTTCAACCGAGACAAAAATTTTATTATTTCTAATGAGCACTTTTTTGCCGAAATACAAAATTTGGAAAACTACTACAAAACGTACCCGAATTTTTTTTTATGTTTATTTACTCTCTCTGCGTGTCCCAGGCGTATTAATAATTACTGACTATATACAAAGCTTATTTTTTTTCGAATTTTAAGCATTTTTAGAAAAAATAAATTCAAAAACTTACATCTTGTACTGTACAGCGAGAAGCCAATTCCCAAAGAACCAAGCCACACGCATACATGTCAATTCGAAGAAATGAGTCCCTAGTAAAATTAATTGCTCCTTCCAAAACCTCAGGAGCCATGTATCTACGAGTTCCAACCTGTAATTGCAAATAGGTTAAAATTTAAATAAATTGAAATTTGAAAAGATTAGAATTTCAATACTTATATTTAAAATTCAGTAAATTAAATTTTTCCCTTGAAATTCAAATGGTAAATTTTCAGTAATTTTATTATTAAATAAAAACCATATAACTTTTGATCAGCCAGAAAAAATTCATTGACCCAAATGCTAAAACGATCCTAACTATGTTTTTTTTTAAGACTCCAAAAGAAATGAAGTTAACAGTAAATTTTTTGATATTTAATTTAAATAAATTATAAATATAAACATTAAAAATATCCTGTTAACTTCATTTCTTTTGGAACCTACAAAAAAACACAGGTAAGATCGTTTTAGCATTTGGGGCATTGCATTTTTTCTAACTGATTAAAAGTTACATAGTTTTAATAACATTTTCAATTTTAAAAACCCGCAAAGGGTTAAAAAAAATCCATACAAAATTTTAAAAGTAATCTGATTTTAACGAGACATTTTTGTAAAAAAAGAATTTCAATTTGTATTATTACCTGTCCGTGAGTGTCCCCACATGGTTTTCCTGAATGGAAAATTAACGCTAATCCAAAGTCTGCTATGCAAGCACTCATGTCAGACTTTAGAAGAACATTTTTAGACTTAAAATCTCTGTGAGCAACCGCAGGTTTATATCCATCCGCTTTATTAGCTGGAATCTCTTCATGAAGATGCATCAATCCTCTAAAAAAGAAGTAAACTTAATTTAAGATTCTATTATTATTAAAAATTTGTATTTATAATTTAATAAGTTAATCAACCAACTAAATAAATAAATCAATTACAGGGCTACCAGAAAATAATTGAAAAAAGAACCAAAATAAATAAAATTTGAAAAAAAATTGAGACTGGTGTAAAAAAAAAAAATTTTTGAGTATAATAATTAAGATATTGACGAAATAATTCAAATGTAAAGAAACTTATTGAATAACGACATAAATAATTAAAAGCTGGTGTAAAAATAAAAATAAATAATAAACAAATGTCAAAAAAAAATTAAATATTAAGAAAGTAATTAAAATTTTAAGAAAATAATTGAAAAAAGTGTAAAAAACTAATAAATTCGTGACTATAATAAAAAGAAGGAAAAAAATGATTGAAATTTAAAGAAAATAATTAAAAACTGGTGTATGATATTTAAAAATCTATGACAATAAAAGAAATCGAATAAAATAATTAAAATTTGTAGAAAATAATTCTAAAATGGCAAAAATAATAGAAATATGAAGAAAATAATTGAAGAACATAATTGAAATTTTAAGAAAATAATTGAAAAACGACAAAAATAAATGAAAACTTGTGTAATAAATTTCAATATTCATGACAATAATTTAAAGACTGAAAAAAATGAAATCGATATTTGAACAAAATAAATTCAAATTCAATTTTTCAGGGCTGTTATTGATTTAAATCATTGAGGCATTGGTATTAAAATCATGATTTAAATAAAAAAAAACTTTACAATTCTCCGCATAACCACAAATTTGTGGATAAATTTAAAAAATTTTATTTTTAATATTTTAATCTTTATATAAAATTTTAAAAATTAGACTAAAACAGGTGATCAAAATATCTACGATTTACAAATATTTAGTATGAAAATAACAAATATAGTATTAAATTTTTATATCGTTAAGTCATTATAATTTAAATAAATTCCAAACGTCAATTAACTCATATTCCAATTTGTCAAAACATTTAAATTTAAATTAAATTAAATTTCAAATTTAATGCAAAATAATTCAATAATATTAATTATTTTCTATTTTCACAAAAATCCTTTTTTTAATTCTTACAATATTTCTAAGAGATTTCACTTTTTCGAAACTGTTTAATTTTTATCTTAAAATTTCTCATTTTTAAACAATTTAACATTTTTTTCTCCTTTTACCTTCTATAATTTTTTTTTATTTTGTATTAGTAATTTTTATTTTATGATTTTTTCTAACTTTCTTCTTTTTATGCAAGTTATGTATTTACTATCATTTTACACAATTTTGGTATTATAATAGTCACTAAACTTTTTATTTCGTATATTTTCATAATTATTTTCATGTTTTTAAAAATAAATGCTATCATTTTTTTATAAATTTATTTACTTTGTTTTCACATCTCGTCTATTTTTTGCGAGATTTTTTGCAAACTTACTTATTCTTTCATAAATTTTTTTTATTTTTGTAAATTTATTTTTTGTCTTGTTGTAAGTGTAATATTATAAAAATGTTTTTGGTTTAGTTTTCCTAAACTTTTTTATTTTTAAAGGATTTTGAAATTTCTTTTCTGAACTTTTTATTTATCTTTGTACATACATTTTTTTATTTTATTTTTATTAATTCTAATTTTTTTAGTAGATTATAACCAAATTTTTTTATTTTTTGTACTTTATACATTTTTTTAAACAGTTTGTTAGATTAACGAAGAAAACGTTTCTCTATTTTTTTTTCCTACTTATTAACTTTTCTTGATTTTTCACAATTTTTTTAATCCTTCTTTGCGTTTTAATAAATTCTTTAATTTTTGTCATCATTTTTCCATTTCTTAGAAATATTTTTCCTTCTTTTAAATTGTTTAGTTTTTATCTTATAATTACAAATGTTTCAAAACATTTATTTGATGCTTTTATCTACATTTTTTAAATTTCTTAACTTTCTACCTACTTTTTTGAAAAGTTTTATTCTTTTATTTTACATTATGTAAATTTAATCTTGTACTAAATATTCTCATTTTAACATCGTTCTTCAATTTCATAGAATTTCTTTTCTTTTAAGTTTTTTTTTAAAATTTTCAAAATTGTATTCATTCTTTTTTATTCAATTTGTAAAATAATTTCCTTAATTTTTCTAAGTTTAAAATTTTGTTCTCTTTAGTAATATAATTTAACTTTTTTTCAATTATCTTATTTATTTTTTTAATTTAAAAGAACACGTCCGTAAATAGTTTAATTTTTTTTAAAAGAGTTTCTACTTTTATATATATTTATGTGTCACTGTTTCATTTTTATGTTGTTTTCTCAATTTTTTCTTCATTTCTTTAATAATTCCCATGACTTTTTTATTTAAAGAATTTTCTCATTTTTTTAAATGGGCTGTTTTCTTATCTTCTTACGTTCTTGTGTGTGTGTGTGTTTTTTTTTTTTTTTAATAATTATTCTGTCTCTGCTTTTACCTAATTTACTTAATTTTACAATCACATGGATTTGAAGATATTTTTTTGAAATTTTCTCATTTATTCGACATAATTTATTTAATTTTGCTTATATGTTTTATTCTTTATTATTTCTTATTAAATTTTCTCAGTTTCAAAAATAAACTACTTACAAATAAACCTTTAGTGATTTTATATCCTGATTATATTTTTAAAAAATCATTTTTTTGATTTAAAAAAAAAAAATCATGATTTTTATCAGCCCTGCATTGCTTATTTACTATCTAAATTGTTTAAAAAAATTGAACGTTAATTAATGAACATATATTTAATAAATACCTAGCCATAGATTCGGCAATTCTACACATTTCGGGCCACGTGACAACGTTCGCTTTCAGAAAATCACAGAGGGAACCTTTTTCATGATAGGAGGTGATAAGCCAAAATTCAGTTTGCAAATTATCTCCTCTTTTCTCCACTCCAATAAAGTGTAGAACATCCTCGTGATCCATGTGAGCTAGTTTGAATATTTCCTGTTCAGTTTGCCAGGACTGTTTATCTTGAACAGGAAACACTTTAACCGCGACAACGTCACTTTTTAATTGAGCTTTCCACACGGCTCCGAATCGACCACGAGCCTTGATTTCAAGCAGTTGAATAGGTCGCAAGCCCAAATTTGGAGAGGGTTGAGGCAGAGGAAGAGGTTCCAATGTTGGGACCTGTTAAAAAAAAAAAAGAAAAAAAGAAACTGTTAGCACTGATAAATAGAAAATAAACAGTACAAGTAAATAATTTTTTCTTTCTCTTTGTTTAAAACTTTAAAATTACACTCACCTCATTGAAATATCCGAGTTTTCTTCGACGATAGCACCAGAAAATGACCAAGAAGCCAATCATCACAAAAAGCATTGGAATTGCCACTGATATTAAATCTGTTATCATTTGCTGATCGGCATTTGAAACTGGCTCGAATTCTGTAAATTAAAAAAGAAAAGATAAGGAGATTTTTAGAAATGCAATTTTTAAAATATAGAAAACAACTATCTTATACACTAGAAATAGGAAAATGTAAAAAAAATGAAATCATATTTTGTGTAAAAAAATTTCGTAAGGATAAATTAGTTAAAATGAAATTTTACCTAGTAAAAACTCGAAAATTCTGTTAAGTAAGAATTGTGTTATTTAAAAATTGAGCCTATTAGAAATTTGGTAAAAATGTAGGATAAATAGCGAAATATAATTAAGAAATTTAAAAGCATCAAAAAGTTTATGAAAAAAAAAAAATAATAAAAAGTCTACAAAAAGTAAGGTTTGAAAAAAAGTATTGAGGAATAAGGTGAAAAATGAAAATCAAAATAAAAAAAAGAAAACAGTTTACGAAAGAAATCAGAGAAATTTTTGAAATTAAAAATTAAGAAAATTATTAAACCAAAAAAAATACTTAAAAATCTATGAAAAAAAATTGAGAAGGTTAAATAAAAATTAGGGAAATTAAAGAAAAAGACAGAAAATATGAAAGAATAAGAAAAAGTGAGAACATTTTATAAAAATAATTTAAAAAATGTAGAAAATATTTTATAAATCTAACAAATCACAAAAGAAAAAATAATAAAATTTCAAAAAATATTAAAAATCTTATTATGAATACAAAAATAAAAAAATCGTGGATAATCTTCTAAAAAATAAAAGAATTACAAAATATCTCTAAAACAAATGTAAAAAAATAATTTAAAAATCTTCAAAAGAAATAAATATAGTTTCTAAAAATTAGAAAAATCACAAAATTATTAAAAAATAAAATTAATTTTTTTAATTTGGTAATATGGTAATTAATATCTTAAAATATTTCCTCTATGAGGAAGTAATATTTGAAAATTTTAAAAAACACTGAATATATGTTTTTTTAATCAGCAAATCATGCGATAATTTAAAATTTCTTAAAAATGTTTCATTTTAATAAAGTTTTCACCGTTTTTCAATGATTTTATTGTTTATATACTAAGGTTAAAAAAAATTCATTAAAATTCAAATTAAGAGAAAAAACTTTGAATAATTACAAAAAAATTTAATTATAAGATAAAAATGATTATGATAAAATGTATTTATTTATTTATTTATTTAACATATAAACGGGAGAAAGACCACTAAAATTGGAAAATTTATTACAAGATCAAGTTAACATAAAACAAAAAAAAATCTTTCAAAAATTATAAAATTAAGAAATTATGAAAAAATAGTGGAAAAATGTAGGAAAATAAATGTAACAAATCTAAAATTAAGTAAAAATGAAAAAATTGCAAAAGATGTTTAAATTTATTTATTAATTTTAACAATTAATGGGACAAGCCCTTTTGAACAAAGTACTAACAAAGAAAAAAATAAGAAAAATATAAATTAGATGAACTAGTATAAATATAAATGAAAATTCAAAAAAAAACATGAAAACAACTTTTAAGAAACGAAAAAACTTTAATATCATAAAACAAATTTTCAAAAAACTATTAATAAATAAAATTTTTTAAAAAATTGAAAAAATCTAGATATTTTATGAAAGATAAGTTAAAAAACTGCCAAAAACATAAAAAATGTAAAAAAAATTGTATATTACAAAAAGTTAAAA
Organism: Ganaspis brasiliensis; assembly: GCA_037103525.1. Lineage (NCBI taxonomy): Eukaryota > Metazoa > Arthropoda > Insecta > Hymenoptera > Figitidae > Ganaspis > Ganaspis brasiliensis. Next base: position 4,179,539 of record JAZKLR010000211.1, read on the forward strand.
AAATCTAAATCAAATTATAAAATTAAATTTAAAAAATTCCTTTCTTTCCCAAGCGCTAAATAAAAATATGAAAAAAAAGAACAAAAAGTACGCAAGAATTTTTAAAATACAAAAAAAAGAACATTTTAAAAAGCGTATAATAATATACATGGAATATATAATAAATATAAATATAAAATCAGTATATAAGAATTTTCAAATGTTAATTTGTAATAACTTAGTTTTTAAACTGAGAAAATTTAATAAGAAATAATGAAGAATAAAACATTTAATCGAAAGCAAACAAATTATGACAAATAAATGAAAACATTTCAAAAAACATTTCTCCAAATTCATATGTAAAAGCAACGAAAAAATAATAAATTGTAAAAATTAAAAGGTAAAAACGTAAAAAGATAAGAAAATTATTTTAAATTAAAAAAATCATTATTAAAGAAATAAAGAAAAATTAGAAAAATAAAACAACATAAGAATGAAACAGTGACATAAAAACATATAAAAAAGTAGAAAATCTATTTAAAAAATTAAACTACTTACGGACATTTCTTTTTAAATTGAAAAAATAAATAAGAAGATTATTAAAAAAACGTTAAAATATATTACTAACGAGAAAACATTTTTAAAATTAGAAAAAATAGAGAATTATTTTACAACTTGTAGAAAAAAAGAATGAACAAAATTTTGAAAAATTTTAAACAATTTAAAAGAAAAAAAATTTTATGAAATAGAAGAACGATTTTAAAATGAGAATATTTAGTACAAGGTTAAATTTACATAATATAAAATAAAAGAATAAAAGTTTTCAAAAAAGCAGAAATAAATAGGAATAAAATGGAGAAATGGTTTTTTTCTTAATCTAACAAACGGAAAAAAAATATTTAAAAAGTACAAAAAATAAAAAAATTTAATCAAAATTTACTAAAAAGTTGGAATTATTAACTATAAAATACAAAATGTATGCAAAGATAAATAAAAAGTCTACAAAAGAAATGTAAAAATCCTTTAAAACTAAAAGAGTTTAAAAAAATTAAGCCAAAAATATTTTTATAATATTGCACTTAAAACAAATCCAACAATAAATTTAGAAAAATAAAGAAAATCTACAAATTTCATGAAAGAATAAACAAGTTTGCAATGAATAGATAAGACGTGAAAACAAATTGAATAAATTAACAATGAAATGAGCATTTTTATTTTTAAAAATATGGAAATAATTAAGAAAATCAACAAAATAAAAAGTTTAGTGACCGTTATAATAACAAAATTGTGTAAAATAATAATATTAAATAATTTGCATAAAAAGAAGAAAGTTAAAGAGAATCCTAAAAAAAGACATATAGAACAAAAATGTCAAAAGTAAAGATGAAAAATTAAACAGTTTCGAAACAGTGAATTCTTTCAGAAATCTTGTAAGAATTAAAAAAACGATTATTGTGAATATGGAAAATAATTGATATTATTTAAGTATTTTGCATTAATTGATATGCATTAAATTTGAATTAATTGGATTTTAAACTTAAAACTAAATCTAAAATTAAATTGAAAATTGAAAATTAAATCCAAAAGTTTGGACAAATTGGAATATGAGTTAATTGACGTTTGGAATGTTAAAGTCTTTAGCTTTTATCTTGTAATTACGAATCTTTGAAAACATTTATTCGATGCTTTTATCTGCATTTTTTAGATTTCCCAATTTTATACTTTTTTGAAAACTTTGATTCTTTTACTTTATATTATGTAAATTTAATCTTGTACTAAATATTCTCATTTTAACATCGTTCTTCTATTTCATAAAATTTGTTTTCTCTTAAAATTGTTTAAAATTTTCCAAAATTGTATTCATTCTTTTTCTCTTCAATTTGTAAAATAATTCTCTAATTTTTGTAATTTAAAATGTTTTTTCTATTTTGTAATAGATATATATTTTTTTCTTATTTATTTCTTTAATTTAACAAAAATTTCCGTAAATAGTTAAATTTTTTAAAAACAGTTTCTACTTTTTTAAATATTTTTAAGTCACTGTTTCATTTTTATGTTTTTTTTTTTTAATTTTTCTTTATTTCTTTAACAATGTCCATGACTATTTTGTTTAAAAGCATTTTCTCATTTTTTTAATAGACTATTTTCTTTACAATTTATCATTTTTTCGTTGCTTTTACCTAACTTTCTTAATTTTACGAACACATGAATTTGAAGATATTTTTTTTCGAAATTTTCTCATTTATTCGACATAATTCGTTTGATTTCGATTAAATGTTTCATTCTTCATTATTTCTTATTAAATGTTCTCAGTTTAAAAAATAAGCTACTTACAAATAAACATTTGGAAATTTTATATACTGATTTTAAATATTTACAAAAAAATTAATTTTTGATTTACACCGAAGCTTCACTTATTTTAACCCTGTCAACGCAAATTCAAGACAAAAGTCGCACTTATTTTAACTTTCATGTACTTATAGTAAACTTCTCTGATTGGCTGATTCAATTCGCAGAAACCAATGAAAATATTAGTTAGTTTTTATTGGTCGGTAAGTTAAAATAAGTGAGACTTCGAACTGTTAAAATAAATGCGACTTTAAATAAGTGAAGTTTCAGTGTTTTCAGTCGAGGAACTTTGATTTTTTTTTCTCAAAAAAGTAGGATTTTTAAAATAATTTAAAAAATAATCTGGTTTAATCAAAAGTAAATTTTACCTTTAATTGGGGGAGGCTCTGTAGGCTGTGGATCCCAAGTGAAATTTTGATTGCACATGTTGCCATCGCAGCAGCAGAAAAACATTTGCTTGTTTACATCTGAGCTTTTTTCTACGCATTGTAGCTTATTGTAGCAATCCTTATTATCTAAGAAACATCCCTGAAAGAATATTTCAATTAAATTTCTATGTTTCTTATTATTAATAATAAAAATATTTATTATTGCAATAAAATTTTGTTTCTCCGTTAAAATTTTTCTCTTTTTCAGAATTATATTTGCTAAATTGAGATCAGCAAACCTTAAGGACAGCAGTCGATTTTTTTGTTTCCCTGTCGTATTTCCATAAAGCGTAACAATGATTTCTTTTATCTGGATCACTCAGGGTACATTCTTCTTTTCCGAAACATCCTTGCTGTGATTCGAGGCAAAGTGTACTATTATAAAATTCACAATACGAGGAACCTTTGATGTCGTGTCCTAAAATCATACCTGCAAAAATAAAAATAAATTAATAATCTAAATAAAGCAAAAAAAAAACTTTTTAAAGAAGATTAAAAACATGATTTTATCCTATTTTCGATTATTTCTCTACTATTTACTTAATTAAATAAATAGAAAATTTCTAAAAGATAAAGATACTTTAATAAAAACGTAATTTACTCAGCGATAATAATTTTTCAATTTAAAATAAAAAAACTTGAAAATTATAAAACTTTGATAATTTTGTGAAGATTTTGTTTTATAAAAATAATTCTCAATCACAGGATCGTTAAAATCACGAAAAAAAAAGATTGTCATTTTCTAAAAAACAAAAATTGATTTCTCAATTACAATGCACTTAAATGTTTTATAAACCAGATAATTACAAAGATAAACACTCAAGTTATCTCTAATATTAAGCATCTTGCAAAACACATTATTTTAAATATTTTCAACACCAAAAATACCAATTTTTAAAAGAGAAGCAATTAAATATAGAATCCCAAAACTAAATTTTACTTTTTCAAACAGAAATTAAAGTTGATTTCAATTCAGCAAAACAGGAATAATTGTTTTTTTTTTTTCGAAACAAGTTAAAAGTTAAAAAGGTCACTTTTTTCTATAAAAGGTAAATTTAAATTAGATATAATGTCCCTGAAGTTCTCAACACTTTTTTCTTATTTTTGCAACACAAAATACAAAAAAGTAAATCAATTTGTGAAATTTCCAAATTTTTCGTCAAATTTGAAAATTGTTAAAATAAAAATTTCGTTCAAAACTTAGTACAAATAAAAGAAAAGTGATAATTGAAATTAAAATAAGAATAAACATGAATTATTAATGAGACAGTTTTTGTCAATTGGAAGAAAATAAACGATGAATAGTGAGAAAAAAAGAAACAGATTTTGTTTTGATGAAGCAGAGATCAGAAAGCTTAAATTTAGAATCAGTGGCAGTGTGTAAATAAAGGACAGAAAACGGATAAAATGCAGACTGGATCCAATTACCTAATAATCCTAGGAAGAGATATGGCAGTATCGTCACATACGCAAACATTGTGAACGGATCACAGAATCATACCAGTAATTTTGAGTCTATTAGCTATTAAGCAAATTGTAGATTCATCTACCGACACATCTTCTCCCTCTTCCTCTCGCACCAACTCAAACTCGTGAAACACAATCGGAAAACGAATTCACTTCATTTTTCCCTACTGAATTATTAACCGCACTGTTCACATAACCCGTCATTGACGAAAAATGTCTCACTTTTGTCAAATTTCACTACCAATTCACATCCCTTTTTGCGTTTAAACTGCAGCCAAATTAGAGGAAATTGAACATTTTTGTGATTATTATAAAAATACACGCCAGACGCACGGATTACGGAAATAATATAGATGACTTGATTTACGCCCTAGAAAGAAAGTATTTTTAGAACAGTTGTCGTCCTACGACAATGATGACACGAGAATTGTGATTGGTTTGTTGCGTAGAATACTGGAAACCGATTGGCGCATAGAAAATTGTCCAAAAATTTCTCGCTTTTTGATTGGCGAGACTGACCGCCATCTGGTGGCGGAAGTAAAAATGACAAAATTCCCACCGGGAATTTAAATTCACAAAAAGGAAATACATAAAATTTGTTGATTTATTTACCCGATAAATATAATTTACAAATTAATAAATTTTTTTTTTATTGTTGCAAATAAAATTGTTATTTGTAAAAAAAAATTGTAAATTACAGTTTATTTTAAACTCAGTTTACCATCTAGTGGATGCCATTTAGGAAAATCATTTTTTTTAACATTCCACAGAGATCTAATTTTAAATCTAAAAAAAAAACTTATTTCTGTTCTTTAGAGAAGAATTCCTCAAAAGCGTATTTACTTTTTTTCCAATAAAAATGTTTACGTTTATATTTCAGCATCGAGTATATATATATAGCATGATCAATAATGTGAAAATAATCAATATTTGAGTAATTTAATAATAAACGTTAAATTAATTACATAAATATATATATATATATATATGTATTTAAAATATGTAATTAATCTGAAAAATAAAATACACTGGAAAAATAATCTCTTTTTATTGTAAATAATAGAGCATAATTTTATTAATTTAAGAATGATTTCAAGGTTGCAAGTAGATCCAATTTATTAAATATCAAATAAATTCAATTCATGACACGATTTTTATTCTTGGCACGAAATATAAGTTCGCGAAGAGGACGTTTTTGTAATAAATTAAAACGATTTCACTTTCTCCGACCGAGTTAAAATTTATGAAATTTATTATCAGTTTATCGCTATGTAGATAAAGACTTCTCGTCCGTCGCGTTTTATATGCGGACTTTGTGTCATCTCTTGGAAATTTCTGTCAGTGTTGTAACGATCAGGTTAGCGCGAATGTTTATAAAATAGTAAATGGAGACGTTAAATGTTAGGAATTAATTATGGCCATTCGAGAAGATGATGTAAAACCGGCAGTAATCATTTTGGGAGGTAACCTCAAAAAGTTCAAAGTGTCAGTTATTCAGCGATGATTTATTGTTAGATATAGATATAATAAATTGTTTAAACAATCGAATGAAAGTTCTTTTGTGTTATAATTAGGTTGCGGGTTCATAGGACGGAATCTTGTGGAATATTTGCTCGATAATGAATTAGTCTCTTTTCTAAGAGTCGTTGATAAAGTTCCTCCGCAAACTGCCTGGCTAAATAAAAAACAACAAAAATTGTTCGAACATCCGCTTCTGGAATTTAAAAGTGCAAATCTTATTAATCCAGGTACGTTTTATAACCATCATTTTTAGGAATTTTTATTTGTAATTATGAATTTGGGGAATTATATAAATGTTAATATAGTTGCAAAATATATTTTGATTGAATACATAATTTGAGGTATAATTAATTTTTATTGTATATTAAATAAATATTTTTACAGTCCGCCATATTTGTTCCGCCATTTTAAATTATAAAAAATCCTTGTTGGAAGATAAATATAAGGATTTGCTTGAAACTCATTTCTTGAGGGTTTTTATAATCGTTTTTTTGTTAAAAAGAAAAAAAAAACAAATTTTTTTTTTTAATCCAAAAACACTTTTTTGTTGTTTTAATATAGAATCTTAGAAAATCAACATTTTTCAACCAGATTTAAAATTTTAAATAATATTTTTAAATTATTTTTAATTAAGAATTTTAAAGCTTGATCCTTAAAATTTTTAACAAAAAATTATTATAATAATTTCAAAAAAATTTTGAATTAAATCCATTTATTAAAAAATTAGATATCAATAATTTTGAATAACATTTCATTACTAAAATTAAATTTAAAATAAACTGAAAATTTCATTAATAATTTAATAATCTGTTTGTCTTCATAAATGGTCAAAAAGTAACGCCCAATAAATTTTTAATAAATTATTTCAACTATTTTTCACAGGTGCCGAAAAAAAACCCATATAAATTACAAAGTTATGCAAAAATTATTATTATTATTAAATTATTTTTTCGGAAATTTCTTGCCATATTTTGAAAAAATAATCTAATTTTGATTTTTTACTAATTATATCACGCTGTTGTTAATTTATTTAAATTGTTTTTTTATTAAATTTTGTTAAAATAAAGCTAGAGATTTTTGAGTTTTTATCAAATGAAGCAAAAATCTTACATTTTTTTTTGTATCTTGTGCAACATTTTAAGCTAGAAATAACTATATAAATAAGAAAATAATTAATCATAAAATTATAATTTAAACTGTTGTTAGTACAAATTATTGTAATTATCAACCTTTGTTAAAATAGCGCCAAGAATTATTTGGTTTTATTTATTTTTGCAACTTTAAATCTATTTTTGGAAAATCGAAATTCTCTGCGAGGAAGCAAAAATAACTGAGTATTAAAGAAATTAATTGGAAAATTATTGAGTAGAATTGTAATTTATAAATTTGTAATTTATAAATACTTTAAAACTTGGGAAAATATAAGAAAAATTATATAGATATTGAGAATGAAAATAAGAGGCGCATGAATATTCCCTAAATCTCATTTAGCCTAAATCCCATTAAGCCTAAAATCAAAAAACCTAAAACGCATTCAGCCAAAATTCCATTTAACCTAAATTGCATTTAACCTAAATTTCATTGACCCTAAATCGCGTTTAACCTAAATTCCATTAAACCTAAATTTCATTTTACCTAAATCCCATTCAATCTAAATTCCATTTAACCTAAATCTCATTTAACCTAAATCGCATTTTACCGAAATTCCATTTAACCTAAATTCCATTTAACCTAAATTCCATTTAACCTAAATCCCATTTAACCTAAATTCCGTTTAACCTAAATCTCATTTAACCTAAATTCCATTTAACCTAAATCCCATTTAACCTAAAACACATTTAGTATAAATTCCATTTAACCTAAAATGCATTCAGCCTAAATCTCACTTAACCTAAATCCCATTTAACCTAAAACGCATTTAGTCTAAATTCCATTTAACCTAAAATGCATTCAGCCTAAATCTCACTTCACCTAAATCCCATTTAACCTAAATCTCATTTAACATAAATTCCACTGAACCTAAATCCCATTTAACCTAAATTCCATTTAACCTAAATCCCATTTAACCTAAATTCCATTTAACCTAAAACGCATTCAGCCTAAATCTCACTTCACCTAAATCCCATTTAACCTAAATCTCATTTAACCTAAATTCCATTTAACCTAAATCCCATTTAACCTAAATCTCATTTAACCTAAATTCCAATTAATCTAAATCCCATTTAACCTAAAACGCATTTAGTCTAAATTCCATTTAACCTAAATTCCATTTAACCTAAAACGCATTGATCCTAAATCTCACTTCACCTAAATCCCATTTAACCTAATACTTTTTTTAATTTAAGTGTAAATATAGTTGAATCAAGTAAAGTTTTAGGTTAAATGGGATTTAGGTGAAGTGAGATTTAGGCTCAATGCGTTTTAGGTTAAATGGAATTTAGACTAAATGCGTTTTAGGTTAAATGGGATTTAGGTTAAGTGGAATTTAGGTTAAATGAGATTTAGGTTAATTGGGATTCAGGTGAAGTGAGATTTAGGCTGAATGCATTTTAGGTTAAATGGAATTTAGGTTAAATGGAATTTAGACTAAATGCGTTTTAGGTTAAATGGGATTTAGGTTAAATGGAATTTAGGTTAAATGAGATTTAGGTTAAACGGAATTTAGGTTGAATGGGATTTAGGTTAAATAGGATTCAGGTTAAATGGAATTTCGGTTAAATGAGATATAGGTTAAATGAGATTTAGGTTAAATGGAATTTAGATTGAATGGGATTTAGGTAAAATGAAATGTTGGTTTAATGGAATTTAGGTTAAACGCGATTTAGGTTAATTGAAATTTAGGTTAAATGGAATTTTGGCTGAATGCATTTTAGGCTTTTTGATTTTAGGCTTAATGGGATTTAGGCTAAATGAGATTTAGGCTAAATGAGATTTAGGGAATATTCATGCGCCTTGAAAATAAAAGACAATATTTGATGAATAAAATCAAAAATATTGAAGAAAATAATTGAAAAATTTAAAAGAAAACATTGAAAATTGAAAGAAAAAATTGAAGAATGTAATTGAAAGTTGAGTAATCAATTTAGAATTGAAGAATTGAATTGAACACTGCCGAAAAAATTGATTAATTGAAAAAAATAATTGAAAATTGAGGAAAATAATTGAAAGTGTTAAAGTGGATATTATTTGATTAGAAAAAAATAACTAAAAAAAATTGAAAAATTAAATTGGTATTAAAATTCTAGGAAAATAAATAAAAATTTAGTAAAAAAAAATTATTAAATTTATTGAATAATTTATTAAATAATTTATTAAATAATATTATTTTTTATTAAAAATATATTTTTAACTATTTTCATAATTTTCAACTATTTGCGTTAATGTTTTCTTATTTCCATTAAATTTCCATTTCATTTTTCATTTATTCTCACTTCTTTCATTAATTTTCAAATATAATCTTGCATTGAGACCTTCTGCAGACATTCAGAGTTGGCTAAAAGAATTTGAAATTAGTGAAGGAGTAAATTCGGAAACAGAGGAGGAGGAGGAGGAAGGAAGATTGAAAGAGGTAGTAAGGAAAAGAAAGGGAGGAGGTTCGGACGAAGGCATGGAGGAACTAATATAGAACTAGTTACTTGTTTAGGAAAAAAAGTAAAAGAAATGTTAGGAAATTCAGGTAAGGAGATAGTGGAAGATAGGACAAAAGATGAGGAAGAAAGAAACAAGGGATTTGTAATGTTGGGTGAAAAAACTGCGATGATAAAAAATATGTAGGAATAATGGGAGGAAATATGGAAGGTGGAGACGAATAGAGTCATGCAAAGAGTAGAGAGGATAGAAATGATGTAGATGCAGACAGAGGAGAGAATTAAGGAAGAGGATGGACGAAATAGAGAGAAAAGAGGGAGAAGATGGAAGGTAGGAAAGAGAGGGGCGTAAGAGAGAGAAGAGCAGAGAAGAAGAGAGAAGAATGGGAGGAAAGATGGAAGGTGGAGACAAATAGGGTCATGAAAGGAGTAGAGAAGATAGATATTCTGCAGGAGTTGACAGAGGAGAGAAAAGGAAAGGGATGGACGAAATAGAGAGAAAACAGAAAAAACGAAGAAGGTAGAAGACAAAACGGAACGGGACGTGAGAGAGAGGAGAAGTTAGAGAATAGGGTAAAAGAGTTGGAAATTTGGATAGAACAGATAGAGAGAAAGAAAAGAAGAAGGAATATAGTGATCAGAGGACTGAAAGTGGAAAGATGAACATGTTAAAACGAAATCGATAGGATGTTAAATGAAATATAAATATGAAGGATGTGAAAGGTGTAGAAAAGAAGGGAATAAAGAGAAAGTACGGATAGTGGGGTTAGGAAGAGAAATGACAGATGTTGAAGCTGCAAAATAGCTTGAAAAGTAAAAGGGAAAGAATGGATTTAGGAGAAAGAAGAGTTGGTGAAACTAGAAGATTTTATTAAGAATAGAGTGATAAGGGTGAGAAACAGATAGGGAAAGAGAGGGGTCGTTTATGAAATTCACCTATTTCCTATCTCTCTGACTTTTAAATTATCTTTAATTATCAAGCAACAAAAAAAAACATTAAAATTCAGGGAGATAAGAAGGAAATGGGATTACATAATCACGCCCTAGGATCGATAGGGACGAGAAAAAGGAAGAAAACGAGATGGAGCAGAGGGAGGAAAAAAAAGAAATGAGAAAGATTAAAAGATAGTTAAAAATAAGTTACCGACAGGTAATAGATGGAGAATGCAATAGGCTAGAAAAGAGAGTAAAATGGGGAGAAAAGCAGAAAGGATGATAACACAGGTTCGAGACTAGGGATAAAAAAGATAAAATAGGAGAGATAAAGGAAGAAGAGGGGAGTATGGTGAGGAGGATAGAGATAGGAAATGAGAAACTGACTATATTATGAGAGTATAGAAGAAGAGAGGAGAGAGAGTGGACATTGGAGAAGTGGATGGATGTAGATAAAAGAGAGAAAGTGATAATAGGGGGAGAATAAATACATGGGCAGGAGAAATGAGAGGTGGAATCTGTGAGGAGGAGAGTCAACAATATGTTAGAATATTGGCAGCTTAAGGAGGTATATAGAGAGGAAATAAAGTTAATCAAAATAGTAGAAGAAGCAGGGTGGTTGATCTGTAATGGAAACATGAAAAGAGATGAGGAGGGAAAGTTCACATTTAAAGAGAAAAGAGAGACAGCAATATGCTATGTGCTGGCAAACGTTGTTATGAGGAGCAGAATGGTAAAAATGAAGGTTGAGAGGGAAGTACGGTCGGAGCATTTCCCTTTAGTAATGACGGTAAGATTTAAGAATGAGAGAAACCAATAAGAGTAATGAAGAATCGAAGAAAAGAAAATAGAAAACGAGTGTTGAAGAGAGAAAGGCAAATTGAATGTCAGGATAAAATGGATAATGAAGGCAAAGTGTGCAGATGAGTGCTTAAAAGCATTAAACGCAAAAATAAAGAGTTAAAGGAGAAATGGGGAAGCAGGAGGAAGAAAACAAGAGAAACAAAAGTTCGTGGAAATAAGAGGAGAGGATAGGAAAAGAATAAAGAAGGGAGAGGGAAAAGATATAAGCAGAGAGGAAGTAGATACAGCGATAGAGAAATATTCAATAGGAACAAGGCAATAGGAGGGGATAAGAAAGAAAATGTAAGCTCAAAGTACGGAAAAGAGATAAGGAGCCATTCATTAATTACTTAGGGGTCCCTAGGGGGAACAGAAAATTATAAATTGTAAGATATGGGAAGAAGGATATCCAGAAGAGGGGAAGACGGGTTGAAAGTAAGTTCATCCAGATAAAGAAGGGATATGGAAGGGGATAGAAGAATGTAGGTGTATAACATTTATGCCCGTGGGGGATAAGGTGTTTGCAGAAATTTTAAAAAAGAGGTTAGAGGAGAAGTTGGAAGAGCTGGGTTCTGCTCCGCATAACCAGAAATTAGGAAGAGAATGGAGACGATGGATAATGTATATGTCATGAATTTCTTAATTGGCAGAAATCTAGCAAAGAAGAAAGGGAAGCTAGTGGCATTATTTATAGATTTCAAAGCAACTTTCCTGTCGGTAAATAGTCGTGTTATGGAAGATTTTGAAAAAAGAACGAATAGGAGAAAGTATAAAACAGAGAATAAAGGAAGCGGTGTTTAGACACAAGAAAGAAGGTGAAAATTAGGAGAGCAATTTGAAAGTTATGGTTAGGAAGAGGACTGCAACAGGGATGTCCGTTAAGTGAGTTGCTCCTTAATTTGTCAATGACAGATTTAGAAGAGAAATTGTGAAAAAGAGGGAAAGACAGTGTAATGATAGGAGACGTGAAAATTTACACTTTGGCTAATGCGGATTAAGTAACTTTGTTATCGGAAGAGGAGAATGGAATGAGAATGAGGATGGAAGAGTTTGAGATGGATGTAGCAGAGAAAGACTTATGGGTGAATTCGGAAAAGACAAAAATGATGAGGTTTAGGGAAAGAAAGAAAAGGTATAGAAGTTGAATGGAAAGATAGTAGAAGTGAATGATTTTTGTTCCTCAAGATATTGGTTTGAGTATAATGGAGGCAGTAGTTTAAATGTGAAGAATAGAATCGTGAGTGCGAGCGAAGTGATGAGTCAGGTATAAGGTATATGAATGAGAAGATTTAAAAATGAAACAAAAGAGTATGGATGTTTGATGCGTTAGTGTGGTCTGTGTTGAGCTATGATGTGGAAGTTTGGGGTTTGAAGGAAGAAAAGGGTAGAAATTTTTTAGGTGGACGATAGGAATGTTGTTGTGGCAATATACTAATACTAAGTGAGAAGTTGAGAAGAGAATGTTTATTAGGCAACGGAAGAGAGCGTGGAAGATGGAGAAGTTGAGGCAGGGAAAAGGGAGTAGATAACATCAAAACTATGTTATAGGCAGATAAAGGATAGAACAGAAAGGGGAGAAGAGTATGTCAGGATTAGAAAAAGAAAGAAAGAAAGCGCTTAAGGAGTGGTAAAAGTGTAAAAGAGAGTAGGAATGTGAGAGGATATGGGAAAAGGTTAGTAAAGAAGGAAAGAGAGGAGAGATAGTAGAAGATAAGGGAATCATAGTACCATAAGTGACATAAAATTCTACATATCATACCTGAGTATCTGGAGAAGACAAAAAAAATGTAAGTGGAATCGAGCGGTTAGGTTTAGGATGGGAGTAGGGATAAAAGAATATCAATATATTGGGTTTAATAGAAAGAAATCTAAAAAGGGGAAAGTTATTATAGATTTTAAAACAGCATTCTCATCGGTACACAGGCAGGTTGTGGAAAGTTTTGAAAAAAAAGAAGAATAGAGACTTTAATAGAAAGGATAAAGAAGGTATATGAAGACACGAAAATAATGGCGAAGATAGGAGAAAGGCTAAGGAAGGGGGTTTTAGTTAAGCAGAGACATGTTGCAAGGGTGCCCGCTAAGTTCCTTGCTATTTAATTTATTGATGTCGGATCTAGAGAAAAAGTTATGGAGAAGAGGTAAAGGAGGAGTGGCATTAGAAAATATGCGGATTTTTTCCTAGCATATGCGGATGATGTGGTGTTTCTAACGGAGGTTGAGAATAGTATGAGGCTAATGGTAAATGAATGCGAGAAGTATGTAAAATAAAAAGATTTATGGGTCAATGTAAAAAAAACAAAGATAATGAAATCCAAGAAGAGAGTTTATGGAGTGCAAGAAGGATGGAAATTACATGGAAGGATTGTGGAGGAAGTAAAAGAATTGTGTTACCTTGAATATGGGTTTGAGTGCAAGGTGGTTAGCAGATTGAATGCAATAAGAAGGTGTGGGAGAGCAGGAAAGGTGATGGGTAGGTATGGGATATAAAAAGAAGAAAGTTTAAAAATGATTGGAAGAAAAGAGGGTGAATGTTTGATGTCTTAATGTATAGTCAGTGATGAGTTATGGAGTGGAAGTGAAGATGAAAGGAAGAAAAGAGTGTGGAACGAATGCATGAGAAATTCTTGAGGTGGACGATAAGAGTAAGCCGTAATTGTCTAGGGTATATGCTAAGGGAGGAATTATGAAGAGAGGGGATGATAATCTCAGACAGAGAAAGAGAACATGGCTAATGGAGAAGAGATTAAGACAAGGAAAGAGAAGCACAATTTCGCAATTATGTCTAAAACAGATTGAGGATAGAGCAAAGAGGGGAGACACATATATGTCGAAATGGGAAAAAGAAAGAAGAAAAGCGCGAAAAGAAAAGAAAGACGAAAAAAGGAGATGGAGGAGGAAGGTGAGAGGCCATAGAAGAAGGATAAGATAGTGAGGTGGGAAAAAATAGAGGAGTCAAAGTATAACAAATGGTACAAAATGGTGAAAAGCAAAGGAGTACCAGATTATTTAGAGATGATGAAAAAGGAATGCAAGTGGAATAGAGTATAGAGTGTTGAGATTCAGAATACGAAAAGGGATAAATGCATGTGGATATATGGGAAGGATGAGGAGGAGAGGAAATTTAGATAATGCATGTATGAAAAAAAGGACTGAACGTATGTGTGGGATATATGTGTGGTGGGAGAGGATAAAAATAGAGGATTGAGAGAGAGAGAGAGAGAGATAGAGAGAGAGAGAGAGAGAGAGAGAGCGAGAGATAATTTGCACAATAGTGAGAAGGGAGAGAAATGTATGAGAAAATTGGAACCTAAGAGGGAAGAAAGAGGTTAGGAAAGGTTGATAAAAGGGGAAAAAAATAACAAAAAAAAATTTATAGAGCTTGAATTTGAAAAAAGAAAGTATAGAGGAAACGGGAGCCCTGGCACTGAAAAATGTCGATTAAAGTTTTTATTTTAGTTTTACAGGTAGAAAATATAAGTTTAGGTTCAGATGTAATCCTAACCTCTAACTTAAAATAAGATTTTTGTATTTTGTATGAAAAATTCAATTGAGACGTTGTGATGGTCCCTAAAGTTGATTATCTAGAATATTAGATGGGTCGAATTTCATATGGCAGAAAGATTCTTTTATTCAATATTTATTTCTTCGAATTGGTATTTATAAAAACGCGTAGTTAGACGAAAAGTTTTAAAAATGAATTATCACTTATTATAATTTTTGTTAAAATTAATTTGCAAATACTAGAAATTGAAGTTTAGAATTTTTTTATTAATATGACTTTTTATTAAAATGAAGTTTGTTTAAAGAGAAATCTTTTGTTCACGAATTTGCTTTTACCAGAATTAACGTTTAATGTAAACGTCAGATAACCTGACTTTCGTGTGCCAGAATTTTTACATAACCTTATTTACGTATTTTGTAATTTTTATTCCAATGAATTATAATTTGTTAGATTCTAGACACCACAGACATTTAATTTGATAAAATATCCACTTAGCCGAATTTAAATATGACAGAATTACAATTTAACAGAAATACTAATAGGCGGGATTTTTATTTAACACAATATCTATTTAATAGACAGTTTAATTATTCGAATCTTTGTTCGGAATCATTTCTATATTTTAGAAATGTTATTTAATAGAATTTACAATTGTTAGAAATTGTGTACTGCAAACTTTATATTTAAGCAAATTTCCATTTATCTCGACTTTTATGTAGTAGAATCTCTATTTAGCAGAACTTTTATTTAACAGAATTAAAATATAACCTATAATTCATGCAACCAAATTTGCATGTGACAGACTGTTTACGAACCCGAATTTTAATGTGATAGAATCTCTATGTATCCAAATATTTATTATGTACAATCTCCAAGTGATAGAACTTTCAACTGTCTGGCAATTCATTTGGTCGAACTTTTGTTTGGCAGAACTTTAATACAACAGAACTTTTAAATAACCGACTTTTCTTGCAAGCGAATTTAAATGTGACAGACTCTATATTAAACAGAATTTTTATGCAGCTGAATCGACATAACCGAATATTCTTCATACAGACTGCCCACCCAACATATCTCTTAATTAACCACACTTCATATCGCCGAACTTTCGTTTGGCAGAATCGCTAAATGACAGAACTTCCAATTGGCCGAATCGTTAGCCAATCAGATACAACTATGTACTTGAACTTAAATCTGAATGGCTAACGATTCGACCAATTAGAATTTCTGTCATATAGCGATTCTGCCAAACGAAAGTTCGGCGATATGAAGTGTGGTTAATTAAGAGATATGTTGGGTGGGCAGTCTGTATGAAGAATATTCGGTTATGTCGATTCAGCTGCATAAAAATTCTGTTTAATATAGAGTCTGTCACATTTAAATTCGCTTGCAAGAAAAGTCGGTTATTTAAAAGTTCTGTTGTATTAAAGTTCTGCCAAACAAAAGTTCGACCAAATGAATTGCCAGACAGTTGAAAGTTCTATCACTTGGAGATTGTACATAATAAATATTTGGATACATAGAGATTCTATCACATTAAAATTCGGGTTCGTAAACAGTCTGTCACATGCAAATTTGGTTGCATGAATTATAGGTTATATTTTAATTCTGTTAAATAAAAGTTCTGCTAAATAGAGATTCTTCTACATAAAAGTCGAGATAAATGGAAATTTGCTTAAATATAAAGTTTGCAGTACACAATTTCTAACAATTGTAAATTCTATTAAATAACATTTCTAAAATATAGAAATGATTCCGAACAAAGATTCGAATAATTAAACTGTCTATTAAATAGATATTGTGTTAAATAAAAATCCCGCCTATTAGTATTTCTGTTAAATTGTAATTCTGTCATATTTAAATTCGGCTAAGTGGATATTTTATCAAATTAAATGTCTGTGGTGTCTAGAATCTAACAAATTATAATTCATTGGAATAAAAATTACAAAATACGTAAATAAGGTTATGTAAAAATTCTGGCACACGAAAGTCAGGTTATCTGACGTTTACATTAAACGTTAATTCTGTTAAAAGCAAATTCGTGAACAAAAGATTTCTCTTTAAACAAACTTCATTTTAATAAAAAGTCATATTAATAAAAAAATTCTAAACTTCAATTTCTAGTATTTGCAAATTAATTTTAACAAAAATTATAATAAGTGATAATTCATTTTTAAAACTTTTCGTCTAACTACGCGTTTTTATAAATACTAATTCGAAGAAACAAATATTGAATAAAAGAATCTTTCTGCCATATGAAATTCGACCCATCTAATATTCTAGATAATCAACTTTAGGGACCATCACAACGTCTCATTCAATTGTCAATATTGCCGTATAAAATATTTTTAATAAATACATCATTTAAAAAAGTGTAAATAAAACTTGCTTTTCTTCTTTAAAAAAAATGGAATTAGGATTTTTTGTTCTTGGAAGTAAAATACAATTTAAAAATTTTTTTTTCAGTGTCTTGTCAAAATGCTTTTGCGACAGAAGTGCACATTAATTATGTGTTCAATTGCGCCGGGGAGACGAAAAGTGGACAAACGGATCCTGTTTATCGAGAAGGAATTTATAAGCTGAGTATGAATTGTGCTCAACAAGCCGCAAATATCGGTGTTGATCGATTTGTCGAAATTTCTTCCGGTAATCTTAGCTCTTCCGAAAAGGTATTTATCTTTTTTAAATTTCTTTATTTACTTTTATTCAATCTCTAAATACTTATTTTTAATTTAGATTTCGCATAAAGAAGATGATTCTGCAGATCCTTGGACCTTTACTGCCAAATACAAATTGCAATTGGAGTCAGAAATGAAAAATATTCCGGGATTGAAATACACCGTTTTAAGGCCTGCTATTGTCTACGGTTTAGGGGATAGAAATAGTCTAGGTAAAATTTTAGAATTAATATTTTTTTAAAAGTAATTTTTTACAGTAATTTTGTAAAGTAATTTACAGTAATTTTGTAAAAACCTAGAATATTATAGACACTTAAAATTGGATTTGTTCATATTTAAAAGAGCTTGAGTTAATTGTACCGTTTTTTCATAGCTCGGTTTCTTAATTTTTTCAGGATTTTATAATTTTTTCGTTTTTAAATTTAATTTTTTTCGTACTAGGTATCTTTCTTAAACTAACTTTTCTTTCCTCATTACAAAAATTCTGTAAAATTTCCCTTTTCTCTTGTTGAATTTCATAATAATTTTCTCATAATTTTTTATAATTTACCAATTGTTACAAATTTCCTCAATTTTCTAATTTGTACACAAATTATTTTACTTTATTTAATCAATTTTGACTTTTTAACTTTGAGTATAACTTCCTCTTTCTGTTTATGATTTGTCAATTAATTTGCATAAAAATTTGGTAAAATGTCAGAAATATCATCAAAGTCTTTTAAAATTTTTTTTGTTTAATAATTTTAATATTTTGATTTTCTTGTTTATTACACATTTTTTTCCTCAAATTTTCTCAGTTTTTTCTTTCTTTTGCAGATTCAATTCTTTTCTGTTTTTTAATTTTGTAGAATGTTTTCATTAATTTTATGTTTCAAGAATTTGTGATTTCTTCTGCATTTTTAAAATTATTGCCTCAACTTTTATAATTTTAAGGTAATTTCGTTATTTATTTTACAAACAGGTATTTAATTTTTTTAATATTCTTATTTTACTTTTAGATTTTTTCATGTTTTCAGTAGATTTTTCCTATATCTTTCCTATTTTTTGCAATTATTCATAAATTTGTAAACTTTTTTCTTAATTCAGTCATTATTTTTAATTAAATGTTCTCAAATTTCTTATTTTTTTCTGACTTTTTTACTTTTAAAAACTTCTTTAATGCTTTGTAGATTTTTTCATGTTTTTAAACTTCAATTTATATGTATTAATTTTTTTATTTTTTAAAAAAATATTCTTGTTTTTAACGAATTTTTAAATAATATTTGTACATTTTTTCAATTTTCAGTAGATTTTGTCCAATTTTTTAATTTTTGCATTCATTAAATTTTAGATATTTTCTGTAATTTTCTTATTTTTCCATATATTTAATTAAAGATTTTCTTTTTCATTTGAAAATTTGTCTTGTTCTTTATAGTAAGTTTTTTTCTTCCATTTTTTTATATTATTACGAATTCCTACGTCTTTTTAATTTTATCTTTTTCTTAGATTATTGCAAGTTTTCTTGAATTTAATTTTTAGAATGTAAATTTTGAGAATTTCTATTTAAATATTGTAAAATCTTTCTATTTTTTCGTTCTTTTCATTTTTTTATAAATTTCCGGTTTTTGAATATATTATCTTCTCTAACTTTTTTATTTTTAAACAATCTTTAGATTTTTTAATTTTTTAGTATATTTTTCCTATATTTTTCTTATTTTTTGCAATTATTCATACATTTTAAAACATTTTTTTTTAATTCAGTCATTATTTTTAATTAAATGATCTCAAATTTCTTATTTTTTTATTACTATTTTTACTTTTAAAAACTTTTTTAATGCATTATTATTAATTTTCTCATTTTTTGAAAAAATATTCTTATTTTAAACGAATTTTTAAATAATTTTTGTACATTTTTTCAATTTTTAGTAGATTTTGTCCAATTTTTTAATTTTTGTATTGATTCATTAAATTTTAGATATTTTCTGTAATTTTCTTATTTTTTGATATATTTAATTAAAGATTTTCTTTTTCATTTGGAAATTTTTCTTGTTCTTTGTAGTAAGTTTTTTTCTTCCAGTTTTTTATATTATTACGAATTCCTACGCCTTTAAAAAATTTTTTTTTCTTACATTGTTGCACGTTTTTTTAAATGTAAATTTTTAGATTTTTTATTTAAATAAATTGTAAATTCTGTCTATTTTTTCGTTTTTTTCATTTTTTTTTTAATTTCCCCGGTTTTCAAATATCTTTATTTATTTATTTATCTTCTCTAGCTTTTTTATTTCTAAACAATTTCTGCATTTCTTTCGTATACTTTCACTTATCTTTTTATATTTTCATAATTTTTGCATTTTCTCTTTTTTTCAATTTCCTCGGTTTTTAAATATCTTTAATTATTTATTTATCTTCTCTTACTTTTTTATTTTTAAAAATTTCTTCATTTCTTTCGTATACTTTCACTTATCTTTTTATATTTTTATAATTTTTACATTTTCTCATTTCTTAATACAGTTTTCACGATTCTCTTATTTTAAACTTCTCTAAAATGTTATTATATATTTTTGAAATTTTCTTATTTTTCATTTTTTGTTAGATTTTTAAAAGCATTCTCTCTATTTTTTCATCTCCTTTTTCAGTATTTTTCATTAAATGCCCTTTTCTTATGTTTATAATGAATTTTCTAATTTAATTGTTTAAATAACAATTTTTTTTTATTTTTCAATTTAAAATCGCTTGTTTTATTCTTATTTGATCTTTTCGCAAGCGTAAATAATCGGTAATTTTTTTTTCAGCTCCTCGCCTAATTATCGGAGCAGTTTATAAGCATTTAGGAGAAATGATGAAGCTACTCTGGGGACCAGATCTTCACATGAATACTGTCCATGTTAGAGATGTAGTTCGAGCGATTTGGCATGTAGCTGACAAAACTGAAGCTATTGGTCAAGTTTATAATCTTGTCGACGACAGCGACTCCACCCAAGGAACTATTAGTGCCATAATTTCAGAAATTTTTAATATTAACCACGATTATTGGGGAATTGCGTTGTCTACTTTAGCTAAAGTAAAAAAAAACTTAATTTTGTTATTTTCTCGTTACGAGGAAAGAGACCCTAAGAAGATGAAAATTGTAGGTTATGTTTGCGATCTTTATTCCACAGAAACTAATTTTTGATTTTATATATAATTAAAAAGAAACGTTTAACCAGAAGGTAAAATTATCACTGAACATAACCTACAATTTTGTGCTTTTTAGGTCCCTTTCTTCCCAACGCGTCACAATTATTTATATCATTTAATTGAATCTTATTAATAAAATTTGTCCTTTAATTTTAGGCCGATATGAATTCCGTTGTCGAGGAAATAAACGACAAACACATGGGTCCTTGGGCTGAAATATGCAAAAAAGATGGCATCGAAAATAGTCCTTTGTCTCCATATATTGATCAGGAGCTTCTTTACAATAAGCACTTGTATTTAAGTCCAGGAAAGCTCTCAGCTCACACTGGGTTCAGATATCTTTATCCGAAGCTGACGAAAGATTCTCTCAAAGAAGTGAGTGTTCTTGTTCATTTAAACTAGAAATATTTTGTAAATGTGCGATTCCAAGTGAAATTTACGTTATAATTTTAATATTAAAAAAGTTATTAAATAGAAATTATGTAACTTTTAAGCAGCAATATAAAACTCAATGATCAAAATGCTAAAACAAACTTACCTGTGTTCTTTTCAAGATTCCAAAAGAAATGAACTTGACAGTTATTTTCTTGATATTTAATTTTATGAAATTATAAATGTAAACATTGGAGATTTCTGTTAGTAAACAAATCAATATGATTGCGCGCGCATTTCCATCTGAGAGAAATGAAGTCATGGTTACATCTCCAATGTTTACATTTACAATTTATTAAAATTAAATATCAAGAAAGTAACTGTGAAGTCCATTTCTTTTGGAATCTTGAAGAGAACACAAATAAGTTCGTTTTAGCATTTGGGTCATTGAGTTTTATCTTGCTGCTTAAAAGTTATATCATTTTTATTTAATAACTTTTTTAATATTAAAATTATAAAAAATTGCCCTAAAGTAGAAATATTCCTTATATTTTTCTAAACGTTTTGAAAAAAAGAAAACCTTAATACCTGAAAATAACGTAAATTTCACAAATATTATTTTCTAGTAATTAAATTTGGAATAATTAATTAAATTAATTTCTGTGTATAATTGTAGGTACTGGACGATTTCATCGCAATGAATATTTTTCCCCACTCGATAGTTTTGTAAATTCACTTTACCAAAAAAAAAAAAACGAGTTTTGTTTTCACACTTTGGCGTCCAGATGTAGAAGCATTTCACGTTGTGCCTGAAAATTTGCATAATTTGATACCTGGAGAGACGGCGTTTAACGGACAGTCATCAACAAAGATATTAACGTTCGGCCTAGAAACGTTTGTGATAAAATAGCGAATTACGTACTTAATTTAATTGCTCAGGAAGTCTTGACTTGTTATAAAAAAAAATGGCACTAGTCAGTCCCAAAGGATTTTAGGGATGATGATCCAATTAATGAAAACTTTAAAGAACAAATGCTTCCACTCACTACCAATTACTAAAATCACTGTGCACTTTTAGTCATAATAATCTAGACACAATGCTATAATTAATATTTAATATTATTGTCTTCTAAATTCGTATACCATACACTTTTCAAAATTAAACCGTTTTTATATAATTTTACATTCCAAAGTGAATCAAAAAAAAAAAAAAAAATATTAAATATGTGACGCTCCGCGAGAGAAGGGACCTATCGCTGAGAAAGCAAACTTTAAAGGACGGACAGGCAAAGAGAAGGAAAAAAAATCGAGATGCTTAACATATCTATGTTTGAATCTTCATAACAATAAAACTAATTGCAGGAATTAAATTTTGATTTTTGGAACTCAAAAAGCAACTCAAAAACTATCAATTACCATAAAAAAAATGAAATCAATAAAAGCCAATTTCAAGAGACGGTCGTTCAAAGAAAATCCAAAAAATGCGATACACTTAGCACGCCTAGGTTTGAAGCATTATAACAAAAAGTGTACTTAATAAATATTTTTTTTGAAACATGGAAATGAAAGAACAACTCAAAAACTATCTTTTAGCACCAAAAAATTAAAATTGATTTTTCCCGCGATAGGTCCCTTCTCTCGCGGAGCGTCACATATATCGAATTAGTACAATATTGTTATCGAGTTTAATTACATATTTGATTAAATTCAAATAAGCTCGAATAGTTTTAGTCTTCTTATGTGATATATGCAAATTTACAAAATGCATTTATATTGAATATTTCATAATAATCAATGAAGACTTTAGGATAATTTATAACTTATGTTGTTATAAATATTACTCTGTATACGATTCAATTGCAAATAAAAGATATCTAATTACAGTACAGTTTAATATATTTAAAAATTAATTTATATTATTAAATGTATTGACTTTTATAATAGATTGGGAACAAATATAAAAGTAACAAAACACTTATTTTATCTTAAACACTGAGATCTTTATTCAAAAACGATGCAAGCACACTTCGTAGCATCGTAAGGAAGGAAGTAATTAAAAACGGAACAACTTCGGTAGAGAAAACCGGAACAGTAGAAACTGGAGTCAAATGAGAGTTGAACCAGAATGGTTCTCGCGCCAATATTTAAACATAAATTCAATACTCCCTCCCGAATTTGACTCCATTACAGAATTCTATTCATCAACTTAATATCATATTACATACTCTTACAATACATTTTAATTTGTAAACGTAAAACAAAACTTGTAGATTCTATTATTTTTATTTTAAATAAACCTGGAGAGCAGCAAGAAATCGAAGTCAACCTCCATTATTGATTTCCTAAAATTTGAAGAAGAAATCAATAAATAATTAGTTATTAAAATCTTTGTATAAATATTTAATTAATTTTTGAAAAAAAAACAGTCGTCTTTTGATAAATATAGGATAAAAAAAAAGTCAGTTTAAACCATCATAATTTAGAATTTTGTCTCTTAATAAAGTGTGAGATTCACAACTCAAAGGTTTTGTCATTATATCAGCCAGCTGTTTCTTTGATGAAACCCATTCAATCTTTATGCGGTTATATTTTACGCATTCTTGAACATAATCCATATGCACTTCTGTCATATGTCTTAATCTGTTTCCGCCACTCGTTTCAGCACAGATCACGGCTGCTTTATTATCACATCGTAGAGTAGCTGGAAGTAAACTGCAGTTACATATGCGCATTAGTGACTTATTAATTGCAATCAATTCTTGGCAAGTTTGACTCATGGCTACATACTCAGCCTCACAAGTCGACAAAGCAACGTAACTCTGCTTAGTTGCACGCCAAGATATTGTATCACCATAAAGTTTAATTACAAAGCCGCAAGTAGAAACAGATGATTTACAATCAGCAAAGCTTGCATCGGAGTAGGCCAACAAACCATCGCTTCTTCCAAGATATTTCAATCCCAGAGTTCTTGTTCCTTTTAAATATTTGAAAACACGTTTCACCATGTTCCACTCGTTTTCTGTTGGATTGATTTGGTGCCTACTAAGTAGATTTACTGCAAATGCAATATCCGGACGAGTAGCACCAGCCAAGTATAGAAGGCTACCAATAGCCTCTCTGTATGGTATATTTAATGTGCCTTCGTCATTTTTCTCACTCTCGTCGTTTTCACGTTGTCGCCTTTCACGATTTGCAACTTGCCGTGTAATCATTGGAGTATTTTGTGGGTATTCGTTATCGAAACCGAATTTTGTCAAAATTTTATCAATGTAGTTTTCTTGATTAATTAGCATTACTCTCGTTTCCCTGTTTCTTTGAATATTCATACCCAAAAAACATTTTGGCTCTCCTAAATCAGTCATTTCAAAGAAATTCATTAATTCGATTTTAATCTCAAGAAGTCTTTTACGGTCGTTTCCAGCTAATAATATATCGTCTACGTAAATGACTAAGATAATCTTCGTTTTACCATTAGTCCATGTGAAAAGACAAGGATCGTTTTGATCATTAGTCAAACCCATAGACTTTGCAACCTCAGTGAATTCTTAACCCATAAATAGCTTTATGAATCTTACACACTTTTGACCGTCGTGTTAACTCGGACACTTCCATCCCCTCTGGGATTTCCATGTATATTTCGTCCTCAATTGTCCCGTTAAGAAACGCAGTCTTTACATCGAGCTGATAAACATCTAAATCGTAAAAGTTTATCATTGCCAAGACTGACCGAATCAGAGTCAGTCTAGAGACTGGTGCATACGTTTCTTTTAAATCGTACAAGTTTGAGTCTTTAAACCCTCGTATAACTAATCTTGCTTTATGTTTTGTCGCACTCAAACCGTCTTCCTTTTGTTTAAAGACCCATTTTGAGTCTATAATATTAGGCTTTTTGCCGTTTTTCCCAACTTTTGGACGATCTACCAAAGACCAAACTTTGTTTTTCTCCATGGAATTTAACTCGTCTTTTATTGCCTGAAGCCACTCGTTTTTTTGTTTTGACTCTGAAACTTGTTTGTACGTCTGAGGGTCATTGTTAATTTTTGCATGCAGGCAATGTAAGACTTCATCATCTGTGTTGTTTGCTGTTTTCAGAAACTCTTCCTCTATAGATGGAATTTCGTATTCTTTTGAAACAGAAGAGCTTTCTAAAAACATCGCAAAACTTATATCGTTAACTTTTCTACTGCGAGTTTCATAAGGTTCTCTCACGGTTTGAAAAGGTAATTTCGGCCGTTTGCTTGTAACGTTAATTTCTCCCTCCTTTTCCAACTGTCGTTTACGTGGTCTTCCTCGCTGCTTTCTTAATTCTCCCTCCGTTTCTGAAAACTTACTGTCGTTATTTAATTTAGTTAGTTCATCATCTTCGAAATTTAAATACAACTCGTTTGATGATGGTGATGTTTCTGTAACATGCCAGCCTCGAATCGAGTCCTTCTCGTATTTGTCTCGATAGACCATTTTTTCATTAAATCTAACGTTTCTCGATTCGAAAAACTTTCCCGATTCAGGGTTTAAAAATATGTAACCTGTACCCGTATATCCCACTAGAACTCCTCTGACCGCTCGTGCAGAAAACTTTGACTCCGGTTTCCTCGTAATGGCCCAATAAGCCAAGCATCCAAAACGTTTTATTTGATTAACGTCATAATGCATATTTGGTGCAAATATTTCAATAGGTGCTTTGAAGTTATTTGACCTGTGGGGAGTTCGGTTATAAACATATATAGCCGCACCTAAGCCTAGATCCCACATACTTGGAGGAAGCCCTGAATCAAACATAATGGATCTGATTTTTTTCTGTAGTGTTTGATTAAACGTTTAGAAGTTCCATTATGTTGAGGAGTGTCTGGGCAGGCTGGTTGGTTTTCAATACCCTCGCGAAGTAAAACTTCTTGGGTGTAGCCACCCATGTATTCAGTGCCTTGATCCGTTCTCAGATAGCAAACTTTTTCATTTTTTCCTAGTAAGTTTCGTGCACTCTTAATAAACAGTTCCAAGCAATGACCAGTAGCGTCTTTCGTTTTCATTGGATACGCTAAGGCCAGGCGAGAGTAGTCGTCGATAAACACAGAGATGTATTGGTATCCGAAAGGGTGGGTCGAAGGCGATATTTTTCCCATAACATCTGAGTGTATAACTTGCAAAGGTCGTTCCGCTCTACTTCTTTCACTTCGAAACGGTAGTTTTGAAAATTTTGTGAGAGCACATATTTCACATTCTCGTATATCATCGTTAAAAACGACACTTTGCAAGTCTTTGTTATCTTGCCATAAGTTTTGCAACTTACGTAGATAGTCAACAGATGCGTGTCCCATTCTGACGTGCCACAGCATAGCTTTGCTTGTCCTGACGGACTCAGTATATGATTTATTTGGAATGAGATCATCCTCCAATAAATCGACAGAAGGTAATTCGTCTATATTTGTTATTTTTCTGTTCGTTATTTTTGTATCAAATTCTGTGAAGACACAGCCATCACTCGTGTTGTTTTCGTTTATAGTTATTCTAAATTCTTTATTAACAGGATTTTGAATATCTGAACTTTCAGTTTTTAAATTAATACTAGTGTTTTCGCTCGTGTTATTGCTCGGAGACTGGTCACTTACAGAATCGTTATCTACTGTCGTCTTTGTAGAAACTGTGCAAAACTCTTCGTTTTTAGTTGAATTTTCTTCTATCACGCTCGTATTAAATGCAAATGCATTGGAAGAATCAGTTTGTTTTTGTAATTCTTTCTTGTCAACTTCAAATTCCATGATCCAGTAAGGTTTCTCATAAACTCCCTTAGCATACAATTTGTTCGTTTTTGGATCAAAAATGTTAACACATTTGTCGTCCAAATAAGTCGACATGCCAGCTTCCGCAAAACGTCTAAGTGAAAGTAGATTTTCCGAAAGTGACTTCGCATAAATAGTATTATCTAGCACTAGTATTTTTTTGTCATCTGCATTTGAAATAACGTTCACAGTACCCTTACTATCTGCGATTAGATCAGCTTGGGCATTTTTATTTGCAACCTTAATTATATTTGATTCTGCTTTTTCGAGAGAACTGAAAATTTCTTTTGAATTCGTCAGGTGTTCGGTTGCTCCAGAATCAATAATAAAGGATACATATCCCTTATCACTCTCGTTTTTAATTGTGTTATTTTTTCTTTTCGAATCATGAATATAATGCGTAGACAAAAGCGACTGTTTTCGATTTTTAAATTTAGGTTTTAAACTGTTTACCTTTAAAAAAGAATTTGCATACGTACCTGTATTATTTTGCTGAAACTTCGGGGTCTCACTCGTCCCTGTACGAGCTTGATTTTGCTGCTGGCGTGGTTTATTTGTTTTTTGATTATAACTGTCGTTATTTCTCTTAAACTGTCGTCCGTAGTTATTACGAGCTGGTTTGGAATTAAAGCTTTGCTTATTTCTAAAGTCTTTGGACTTAAATGATTGTTTATTATTCGCGCGAAACCGATTTTCATAATTTTGGTTGTTATTTTTGTACCGCTTCTCTCTGTTTACATTTTTATTTACGTTATTGCCACTTTTGGCCAGTCTTTGAGGGCAGTCGGCAGCTACATGTGTTGTAAACTGCTCACACTCATAGCATTTCCTCAAACCTTGGCCTTTTCTAGAGCATTCATTTTTCATGTGACCCGTGTCACCGCATTCGAAACATCTTTCCCATTTATTTCGATTTGAATTCGTGAAGGAGGCTGAAGCTACCGTAATACTCTTTGATCCCGGGTGATTTCCTGTCGTATTTTGCAAGCGATTCGCCTCCGCTTGCATGATAAACATTTTTAGCAAATCGTATGTTAAACTTTTGCCTGTTTGGTTTTTTGTTATGAATTCTACTGATTGTACCTCTGGTACCTGATTCATTATAGCATTGTACAATGCGTCGCGTTTCTCTTCATCAGAAAGAGGAGTTGAACCCGGAATAGTCTCAAAATTATGAATAATTTCCTCAAATCGGTCTAAAAAGTTATTAGCTGACTCACGATTTGCGTTATATTGTATCGCATACAATTGTTTTCGAACGCCAACACTCGTAACATTTACTTCGCAACGTTTTATTTCTTTAATTTTAATAAGCATTTCTACCGGGTCTTGAATTTGAAGAATTCTGTTATGGTACGTTTTATCGATTCTGTTAATTAAAATGTCCCGGACTTTAAATTTATGTTTTTCTTTTAAAATTTCAGTTAGGCCCTCTGGAATATTTACACTCTTATCAATTACGTATAACAAGTCTATGGTTCGCAGTTCAGAGGTTAGAAATTCATAAAAATGTTCGAATTTAACCCGATTTTCTAATTTGTAGTCATGTTTCATGTGACTATCTTTTCCAATTAGTTCTATTTTTATGGCTTCTTTTACCTGATTTGCGATTAGACGTGGATCCTTTAATTCTTTACTCGAATCACTAGAGTTATTTAATTTTGAGACATATTCGGGGGAATTTATTTGCCCATTTTTTTGCAAAAACTGATCGTTTTGTTTTATTTGTTTTGTTTGAGTCGTCAATGGAATGGGAATTTTTTCATCAGAGAGAAGGGGCACATCAGAAATTAATTTTAGCTTTTTTGCTTTTAACTCATCCAGCTCGCGTTTTTTAAACCACAGGTTTAAACTTTCTTGCATTTTAGAATGCAATTCCATCGTTAAATTCGTCATACTCTCCATCTTCTGAATTTTCTTGTTGAACTTTTTCTCAAGCTCAGCATAATTCTCGTGCATTTGTGAACTGTCGTCTCCCGCGGTTGGTTTTGTCCAAACTCGATTCATATTCTTCGAGGTTATTGAATTTGCACCATCGTCTGATAACGCTTTCTGACCCTCGTTATTTCTGGAACTATTTTCGTTTTTAACTGGTGCCACACCTACCAAAAGAATTTTAAATATATCATTAATTGTGTCATCGATGACAACTGTCGTACCGTCATTTTAAACTAGTCGTTTTCGTTAATACTGGGTCAGAAACAAGAAAAAAAAATTTATTTACCTGAAATAACAGTATCATTTATTTTTCCAATTGTTTCAGGTAATTTACTGCTCGTTACTGGATTAATAACATCTTCCTTCATACTGCTACTCCGTTCAGATAAAGGATTTTGGACCTGTTCAGTATTCTCGTTATTCTCCTCATTTTTGTCCAATGCTGAACCTGACTTGTCGCTTTGGTTTTCGGCGTCGCCGTTGTCTGGATTCTGTCTTTGCTCTAGTAAATTAATTTCTGCTTTCAAACTTTCCCACTCGTTTTTTAAAGAATTTCGACCTTTAAGGAAAATATATTAATTACTTCAAAATTTTATTTTATTTAATTCAATATCAAGCAAAACAAGACTTGCTCTTAAATTACCCGACCGAACACAAGTCTAAATAATTTAGAACTGATTTACTCATCTATACTTGATACCATCAAGTATTTCAGAGGCAAATCTAGTTGTTACTGGCCATCTGAAATGAACACAATTTCATCAGACCAGAACAACCCAAACAAACGGTTTCGTGTGTCTTATAAGGCAACATTTTTGATAATTCAAAAATGTATGAACTAGTTCCTCGTACTAAATTTTTAATGAAAACCATAGCTTAATCCATTTATCTGATTTTAAATATTTTCGACGCCCAGTAAAGAAAAATTTATTTTATATTGAACTAGCTAGTTTCTTATTTATACATTTTAAATGTATCAAGTTTTAGTGTTTTGTAGAAATAAATTCAACAAAAAAAACTTTCACTCGTTATTTAAAAACTCGTTATATAAAAACTCGTTATACTGTCGTTTACAATTTTAAAAAAAAAACGATGAACGTATACATACTTATAACAGCTGACCCGCCGGTGGAAAAATTTATTTCAAAATTATCTTCTTTGATTGTTGCGTGTATTAACAAATCATTTGACATCTCCACAAACAGAGCCTTTCTACACCGTTCGACCAGATTTGAAAGCACGCTTGTTTTCTCCAATGCGATCATTTTCCTTGTGTGGGAGAAACAAAGAAAAAAGAAAACTACACCTTGTATAACTCTGTCCACTAGTTAAATGTGTTTCTCTTGTACAACACAAAACAGGAAAACACGTAAATTCACTTTCTTTTTATTAAAGTTCACTTATTTTACGAAAACTCCTTTTCTTTTTCCCCTTTCGTTATAGTTCGAAAAAGTTCACGTCGCCATTTTTGAACGCGTCATTCACTACGTTTAATCATTCTAGCGATTTTCAGTAAATAAACCTTAATGTGCAGTGGATGCGTGTAAGGCCCATAACCTATTGACTTTTATAATAGATTGGGAACAAATATAAAAGTAACAAAACACTTATTTTATCTTAAACACTGAGATCTTTATTCAAAAACGATGCAAGCACACTTCGTAGCATCGTAAGGAAGGAAGTAATTAAAAACGGAACAACTTCGGTAGAGAAAACCGGAACAGTAGAAACTGGAGTCAAATGAGAGTTGAACCAGAATGGTTCTCGCGCCAATATTTAAACATAAATTCAATAAAATGTTTATTTAGGGAAAAATGGATAAAATTTTGGAATTAAAAAAAACTGCAAAAAATAATTGCAAATTTGGAAAATTAATTGAAAAAAAAATGAAATCAGTTAAAAATTGGGGAAAGTAATTTAAAAAATCATAGAAATGATTTAAGAATAGAGAAAATAATTTAAATTTCAGAAAAATCTTAATAATAAATTGAAAAAAATTAATTAATGAAAAATTAGAGAAAATAATTGAAAATTGAGATAAATAACTTAAAATTAAAAAATATAATTAAAATTTGAGAAAATAATTGCACAAAATTATATAATATATTTTAGATAAAGGAAAGTTGAAGAAAATATCAGAAAAATACTTGAAACTTTCAGAAGTTCATTGAAAAAAAAAGAATTCAAAATTAGAGAAAATAACTAAGAAAAGATAAACATATTTGAAAATTGAATAGAAAAATTAAAATTTCAGAGAAAAAATTAAAAACTTTTTGGGAATTATGAAAAAGAACGAAAGTAATTGAAAATTGAAGAAATAATTGTAAAATATTATATAAATATTTGATAATTGAATAAATAATTGTCAGCAAAATAGTTTAAAATTGTGGAAATATAAAACAAGCAAAAAAAATGAAAAATTGAAGGAAATAAATTTAGGAAAAAAATTGAAAAATAATTTTAAAATTTAAAACTTGAAGAAAATAATTGAAATAGGTTCATACAAACAATGAAAAGTTGTAAAAAATAAATGAGATTTGAGTGAAATAATTGAAAAAGTTTAAGAATGCTTTTTAAATAAAAAAAGTTAATTGAAATTTGAGAAAAATACATGAAGATCTTACAAACTAATTGAAAACAATAAGAATAATTAAAAATTGGAGAAAAAAATTGAAGAAAGATAAAAATAATTGAAATTTACGATAATTAAGAAAATAATTTTTGGAAATTATGAAAAGAAATGAAAATAATTAAAAATTGAAGGAAATAATTGAAATTTGAGAAAAATACTTAAAGATCTTAAAAACTAATTTTACAATATATGAGAATAATAATTGAAAATTGAGAGAAATAATAGACAAATGATAAAAATAATTAAAATTTAGAAAAAAAATTGAAATATGATGAAAAAATTAAGTTTTAAAAAATAATAAAAATATGATGAAAATAATTAAAATTTCAAATAAATAATTGAAATTTTTTTATGCCAAAAGAATGAAAATAATTAAAAATTAGTTGGAAATTATGAAAAAGAACGAAAGTAATTGAAAATTTAAGAAAATAATATAAATAATTAAAAATTAAACGAAATAACTAAAGTTTCAAATAAATAGTTTAAAATTTTTGAATTTAAAAAACAAACGAAAAAAATTAAAAATTGAAGGAAATATATTTTGAGAAATAGTTAAAAAATGAATTTAAAATTTGAAACTTGAAGAAAATAATTGAAATATGATACAAACAAAGATAAGTCGTAAAAAACAAATAACATTTGAGTGAAAAAATTACAAATTTTTTTTTTAAAATAAGATTTTAGAAATTAATTGAAAAAAATGAGAATAACTAAAAATTGTAGAAAAGAATTGAAGACAGCTAAAAATAATTGAAATTTACGATAATTAAAAAATTTTTGGAAATAATTGAAATTTTAGAAAATTACTTTTAAAGATCTTAAAAACTAATTTTACAATATATGAGAATAATTAAAAAAAAATTTTTTTTTATAATTAAAAATTGAGGGAAATAATAGACAAATGACAAAAATAATTGAAATATGCTGAAAATAATTGAAGATTGAGATAAAAATTGAAAGATGATAAAAGTAATTTAAACATGAAAAATTTAAAACAGTAAATAAAATTTGAGATAAATAATTGAAAAAATCATAGAATATATTTTTAAAAAAGAAAATAATTACAAAATTACTTTTAAAATTTTAATTAAAAAACCACAGAAATAATCAAAAATTGATGAAAACAATTGAAATTTTTGAAAATTATGTTAAAATAATAAAAATAATTAGAAATTTTTAAGTAATTATGAAAAAGAACGAAAGTAATTGAAAAATGAAGAAAATAATATAAAATATAATATAAATAATTAAAAATTAAACGAAATAATTAAATTGTCAGATAAATAGTTTAAAATTTTTGAAATTTTAAAACAAACAATAAAAATTAAAAATTGAAGGAAATAAATTTTGGAATATAATTAAAAAATGATTTTAAAATTTGAAACTTGAAGAAAATAATTGAAATGTGATACAAACCTTGATAAGTTGTAAAAAACAAATGTCATTTGAGTGAAAAAACTGAAAAAATTACAAAATACTTTTTAAAATAAAATCTTAGAAATTAATTGAAAAAAATGAGAATAACTAAAAATTGGAGAAAAAAATTGAAGATAAATTGAAAACGATAAAAATAATTTAAATTTGGAAAAAATTGAAACATGATAAAAATAATTAAAATTTCAGATAAATAATTGAAAATTTTGAAAGTTATGCCAAAGGAATGACAATATTTATAATTTTTTTTGGAAATTATGAAAAAGAACGAAAGTAATTGATAATTAAAGAAAATAATATAAAATATAATATAAATAATTGAAAAATAAACGAACAGATAAATAATAATAAAACAAACGAAAAAAAATTTAAATTAAAGAAAATAAATTTTGGAAAATAATTAAAAAATGGTTTTAAAATCTGAAACTTGAAGAAAATAATTGTAATATGATACAAACAATGTTCAACTTAGAAATTAATTAAAAAAATGAGAATAAATAAGAATTGTAGAAAAAAAATTGAAGAAAGATAAAAATAATTGAAGGAAATAATTGAAATTTTAGAAAAAAACTTAAAAATTTTAGAAAATGAGAATAATAATTAACTATCAAGGAAAATAATAGGAAAATGATAAAAATACTTTAAAATTGGAAAAAAATAATTGAAATATGAAAAATTGAAAACAGTAAATAAAATTTGAGAGAAATAATTGAATAAATCATAGAATTTATATTTAAAAAAGAAAATAATTACAAAATTACTTAAAAATTTTTAATTAAAGAGAATTATTAAAAAATCGGAGAAATAATCGAAAAAATATAATTAAATAGAAAATAATTGAAAAAATCTTTTAAAGCATGAAAAATTGATTACAATAATCTAAATATTCTAAATTTGAGGAAATTAATTGGAAAATGATGAAAATATTAAAAGATGGATTAAATAATTGCTAAACAATAAAAAGAAATGAAAATTGAACAAAATAATTGAAAATTGAGATCTATATATTTGAAAGTTAAGGAAATTAATTCAGAAATTTTGAAAATTATTAAAAATTGAAGATAATAATTTTTGCAAAATGAAAAAAATAAAAAATATCGGTAAATTTAAAAAGTTCATTGAAATTTTTCATGAATAATATAAAATTCAGAAATAAATAATTAAATTGATTTAATCTCGAGGGGAAAATAATTAAATTGGAAAAAGTTTTTGAAAAAAATAATTGAAGTTTGAAGCGGGTAAATTGAAGATTTGGGGAGACAATTTAAAAATAATTAAAAATTGCAGAAAATATTTGAAAAATTATAAAAACAGTACAAAATTGTAGTTTAAGTAATTGTAATCTTAATATAAAATAATTACTAAAAATTGTAGAAATTTTTTAATTACTTCAAATTTAGTAGATTTGAATCGTGGATTAATTGAACTTTTAATCAATGCAAGTTCACATTCTCTGAAATTAGAAGAAATTAAAATTACTATAAATTTAAAATTTGAGAACATTTTAAAAAGGTGAAATATGATTTAAAATTTTAAAAGAAAACAACATCTGGTGACAAATTTCAGGTGTGGACACAATGAATGAATGAATTAATTTTGTAAATTATTATATATAATTGGGGACCCATTTTTCTTTTTGGCCCTTGCCTTTCCAATTACGCCACTGAAAGAGAAGAATTTTTTTTAATGAAAGAAATATAGGTATTAAAAAAAGTACACAATTACTATGCAGCCTTAATTTATTCAATCCTCATTACAACAAGATGCTGTGTTTCAGAAAGGTCAACAATATCATTAAACATTTCGTGTATCGCTTTAATTTTAATACTTCAAACAATAAGATTATAATTTTCATGTATTTAATTATATCGTAATATATTAAAATATATATTTTTAATATTCTCAGTAGGTATTTTATACGCAATATATCGATGCATATATAAATATATATAGTTTGTTTATATATTTATATAAACATAAACATATTCTATTTACAGTTGTGAATAATATATATATATATACAAATTAACTGCACCTTAGAAACGGCATAATCATTACATACATAATAATACACTATGTGTAAAATACAATGCAAGGATTTATGAAAAATAAATTATAAACGTTCATCAGCTGGTCAATAATAACTTCTACGGTCAACGACATTTAATACCAGTTATTTAAACTAATTCCCCGTATTTTTTTTTTTTTTTACTTTTCTTTTTATTTATTTATTCATTTCCGTAAGTAAATTAAAAATCTAAAGTTTGGATAATGCAACGTATCCGGTGAGGTAAACGGTGTAAATAATAATGTCTAGTAGGTACTGCGGTTAAGTTAAAGTTAAGTAATAAAAACCACTATCAAGAATGATTTTTATGGAGGTAATATGTATTCGACTAGAGTCGCCGTACAGCAGAATTAATACTTTACTGGTCTATCGTTAATACGATTTTTTCCAAAAGCCAGAATATTTTCCAATTTTTTTTTTTTAATTTAACCCACAAATTGTATTTTTATTAAAATAATTATAAAAATTATACACTGAAGCTTCGCTTATTTTAACCCAGTTCACGCAAATCCACAAGAAAAATCGCAAGTTAAAATAAGTGAGACTTCGAATTATTAACATCTTCAAATAAACGAGACTATAAGACTATTTAAAAGTTATAATTAATAAATATCGTTCAACAGATTTTTTGTATAAAAAACATTTTTTTAAAACGTAAAGTTAAAGGAAAAGTACATTTAATTAATAAATAATTAAACAATGAGTCTTTTAAGATCAAAAAAATTTCGAAAATATTCTAGCTTCCCGGATTTTTTTCTGTGACAGGCGTCTATGGAATTTCGAGAAGAAACGGAAACAGGAAAAACTAATCAGCCCTGAGAAGCTGATTTTTTTTTTTTTTTTTTTTTTTAAACAAAATAATCATTAAATTTTTGTTCATCCCTTAATTCTAAGTTGGTATCTATTTCTACTTTGTTCCTTCGCAAATACTTTGTATTCGATTTGTATTCTCTGGTTCTAAATTCATATTTGTTTTACTGCTAGTAAACTTAACAAATAAATAATCGTAGTTATTAAAAAGAAAAAGAAAAATCTCGTCACATTTACCGAGGCGCGATAAATTTTTCTAATATATATAGAGATTCCAACAGAGAGATTCATCATTCTTATATTAAAATAAAATTTCAATTTAAAATATTTTTAACTATAAGTGTCTTTTTTTTTACAGCTAAAACCTTTTTACAAATTCAAAAATTTTTTACAATTTAAACTCTTTTTTTTTATAATTTTCCGAAGCCTCGATAAATGTAGCGAATTATTGAAATGGAAATAAAATTAAATCGAAGTTAATGTACAATATTCATAAACGATAACATTAAGATTAACTTTAAATTTACGCAACTTATCTAATATTATTAAAATTAAAGTGGAAAAAATGGAATCGAATTAATATTCGGAATATTGAAAATTAACATTTTGTAATTGACGTCAGTCTAAATTTTTCAGGTAGCAAAAAAAAAAAAAATGTAGAGAAGAAATCAAATTTAAATTGTAAAAAAAATCTCCGGGAAATTTTTTTCTACTTTTCTATTTTGTAATTTTTTTTTTTGTACAATATTCTTTTCGCAATTTTTGCGAATGTAAAGAGCGAGAAAATTCTCTGAGATATTTGTAATTGATCTTAAAATTCTATCGATTGTCGATAAGTCTTTTAAAGCAGGAACAATATTTTATTTGAATCACAAAAATTCAATTCTCGCTTAATCGATAAATTTATTCGAAATAAGAGATAAGAATAAGAAAAAATACTATATATTTAGTTTAACAATTTTTGTGAATGAAAATTAAACGATTACCATTCAATGTAATGAAAAACTTTTTTAAAAAAAGCTAACTTTACACATTCTTATACTAACTAATTTTCAAATTACTTTCTCTGAAAGTACCATTATATATAAAATTCACGATCCATTTTCCTTTCAACAAGATTAAAAAATAAAAAATTATAATATTTTGTGTTTAAAAAAATATTAAATAAAAATATAAAAATTAAAAAAATAATAAAAAATCGAAACTTAAAGCTTTCTTTGAAAAGAATGTCCACTGTTTTTAAAAATTAAATAATAAAAGTAAAAACTTTTCAAGTTTTGCAACTTTGTACACAAATTGAAAAAAAAATATATACAATATAAATTTTTTTTTTTAGAAAAATTGATCTTTTTCAGAATTTATTTAACAACTAAATTTCATTTAAAATAAACTTGTGTAAATTTTAAACTATTAAACTCTTATTAATTACTTATTCTGTATTGAAATAATTAATTAATAAGTTTTAATACTGATATAAAAAATATATCTATAAATATCTAGAAAAATACAAATTTAAAAAACCTGGAATGATATTTCGTATCGGTACCGGAATTTTTTTATTTTGAAAATTAAAAGCAATTAACAACAAAAAATTGTTATGCCTTAAATTTTACCTAAATGTCTAAATCTAACGCAATCAGGAACCACAAAGCATTCTTATTAATTTAAAATAGAATTTACGCGATAATTACTTTTTTTTTTTAATTCTAGCAAACTTTGATTATTGTAAATATTTTTGACAATCGATAGAAATTTTCGATCTTCTTTCTTCTTTTTCAACAATTTCGAGTTTTGTACTTGGAATTTTATGGTTCGAAGGGTATCTTCATTTAACAAGACGTGTCTTAAGCACGGCAACCCTACTTTTGTTTAAAATTAAAAAAAATAAAAATAAAATTAAAATAACTATATATGAAAAATACTCATCACATCTGCATTATTGTACTTGGAAATTTGTGAAATTCACAAAGTTGAATAATGCTGAAGTGATGCAAATGTAAAAAAAAAAATATTTTTCTTCTATGTATGCAATATACATAATCGAATTTTAAAAAATATACAGAAAAAAATGTATAATAAAATAAAAAATGTTTACAAAAAGAAAGAAAAAGTTTTTTGTGATTTGAACAATGGAACGCTGGTCGAAATAACGAAAAAATTGTCAAAATACGACTTTAGCACGAGGTGTCTAGCGAAAAATCATTTTTGAATTTTTTTTTTTTTACTAGTTAAATATTAAGTGGTTTGAATTAAATATTAAGATTAGTTTAAAAAATAACTACAAAAACAAAACGAAAAAAATTATTTAAATTTTGTAAGACATCAGAAATACTATGAAGAAAAAAAAATCAACGTAAAAATAAAGAAATTACAAAAAACGTAAAAATACTGAATAAATAAAAAAAACAAGTGAGAAGATTTAATAAACAATGAAAAAATTAAAAAATAGATCTAACAGATTATTAAAAAAAAATTTAAAAAATTAAAATTGCAAAAACTATTAAAAACATGATTGAAAATGCAAAAATAAGAAAGTGGAAAAGAAACTGCTTTAAAATGAGAAAATTAAAAACAGAAATATAATGTGAAACAAATTATTGAAAAATCTACGAAAAATATATCAATTTTTTAAAAATGAAAAAGTTAAGAAAATTATTATGAAAATAGGAAGAAAGTTTAAGAGAAAATGCTTAAATTGTTTTAGTTTTAAATCAAGACATCGAGCGAAAATATATGAAAAATACTACAATTTAAAAAACTAATAATTAAAACTACAAAAGAATAAAAAGAATTTTTTTTAAATTAAAAAATTCACGAATATGTTTTTTCAAATTAAGAAAATAAATGAGAAAATTAAGGAAAAAACATTAAAATTTCCGTAGGTAATAAAAAAGAAAATTCAATTTTTTTTTTTAATTAAGGGAAAAAACTGTAAATAAATTTGTTATTAAAATAGAAAATTAATAAAGAGAAATAAAACATTTTTGAGAAAAGGAAAAATAATTGTAAAAAATATAAAAAAAATAAAATCAAATGAATCTTTACTAAAAATAGAAAATTTTTTTTTTAAAGAATTATAAAAATTAATAAATTATGATAAAAATCAGAAAAATGTATCAAATAAATATTTTGAAAACATTAGAAATTACAAAATAAAAATTAATTAAAGTATTAATAGTTCAAAAAGGGATAAAAAAATTTTGAAAGAGCAAATAAATTGAGGAAAAATTAAAGAGATTGAAAGCAAAGTTGAAAAGTTTTAAGGAATGGAAAAAAATAATTTAAAAACATCAAATAAAAAATAATAAAGCAATAAGTATTTTGAAAAATTAAAAAATCTAATAAGCTATTTAATTATTTACAATTTAACGGGCTTATAAAGATTCAAAAATAATTTTTTTTTTTAAAAAGATAAAAAATATAAAAATTATGGAAAATAAACTGAACTATAAAACACAGGAAGGATAAAATAAGAAAATATAAAAAATAAGGTAAAGTCTTGAAAAATAATAAAAAATTTCTTTAAAAATATCAATTTTTAGAAAATTATTACCAAAATGTAAAAAACAAGGTAGAAAAAACTTTATAAAAAAATTTGCGAAAAAATAGATAAATTTAAAGAAAATCAAATCAATTTACGATTTTGAGTATTAAAATTTAAATTTAGAAGGTTCACTCCACTGACATAACCTCAAACTAAAAAGTTGATATCCTCTTTAGTTTCATTCCAAAAATCACAAACATAACCTAAAATTTATTTGCTTCTAAGATCCCTTCCTTCATAACGCGTCACAAATAATATTTTGTTTAAAAAAATATGTAAAAAACAAATTTTATTTGTTTAATAATTTTTAAATAAAATTTTATTTAACTAAACCTAATAAATAAAATTGTAGAAAATATTTAAAAGAGCAAAATGAGAATTTCTTAAAATTTGGATAAAAATTCCAAAGTTTCACTAGACTTACAGAAAAAAAAACCAAAATATTCACAAATTATTATTTGACAACAAATTAAGGTTTAACCTGATTTTTTTTAAAAAAGTGACGATTTTTCAAAATTTTGTGAAATCAATTTTAATATGTATTTTTATTTTATGTGAAAACCCAACCTGAAATTATGTCAATGAAAAGAACCTTCATAATTGAAATTTAAAAGTTCCAATACACTGAAGCTTCACTTATTTTAACCTTGTCTACGCAAATAAACGACAAAAATCGCACTTATTTTAACTTACATATACTTATAAAGAAATTCTCTCATTGGCTGATCCAATTCGCAGCAACCAATCAAAATGTTAGTTTTGATTGGTCGACAAGTTAAAATAAGTGAGACTTCGAACAGTTAAAATAAGTGCGACTTTAAATAAGCTAGATTTTAAATAGGTGAAGTTTCAGTATAAATTAAAATTCGATTTAATTAGTGTTTGCTATTTATTTAAATTAAAATGATTTGTAACTATAAAAAATTAAATATTATTGTTTAATTGTAAACAAGATTGCAATTTTCACAATTTATCTATGAATTCTCAGAATTTCTTAAAAGTTCCCGGATCTTTTTAAAAACTCTCGGGAAATTTCCGGGTTTTTTTTCACGATATTTCCCGGATTTTCCAAATCGCTAGACACCTTGTTAGCTGGACTAAAGACATTTTTTAAAAATAATTTTCCTTAATAGAATTTCTAAAATATAATCTTTTTCTTTAAATCAAATTTCTTTGATTTTTCGTTCAATTCCTTTGGTATTCAAAAATTAGAATACCGCTCCAAAAAAATGGTTTATAAATCATGAAAAAAAAATTTCTCTTTAAAAATCGTATTTTGAATTTCTTATTCGTCATTTTTTCGACCGTACTAACGTATATATTATATAAGTATGGTCAATACGGAATTATGCGACTATTGATAAAAATTGGCTAAGCGTAAATTTTTGCACGCGTTTCACACCCGTTGTTATATCTTCGGAGCATTTATACTATCTATTTTATTTTTACTTTAACAAATCTAGATGCGATTATTATGTTTCTCGGATAGGAAGGATCTCAAATTGAGAGATCTCAAAGTCTTGAAAATTCTGTAGTCTTATTGTGTGTAAATGTGTATGTGTAGAAAAAACAAAAACAAGTCTAAAAATGCAGTCTTTTCTGTTTGGCTTCACGAGAAGATGTAATAACGGCAGTGCGCCCATTAAACTGTCAATATTATCGATTAATTAATTAGATTGATTAATTATAAAAGTTTATTTCTGTCAACCGTTGCTATCACCATTGTTATTTAAATCAGACTTTTCTTGAGATTATTACAGAAATTTTTTTTTTTTTGTCTTTTGTTGTTTTTTTTTTCCTCGTCTTTCATTATCGGTATATTATATAAGAAGTTTACTTAGTAAAAACCTTAATAGTTAAAACAAAATTCCCTTAAACACACTTAACTCTAGTTCTGTACTTTACTAATTAATAAACTGTAAAATTAACGCATTAACTAACCTTCGTAACATTTTTTACGTACAAAAAATTTACTTATCAAAATATGATTTCTAAGGTTTTCTAAAGGAAAAAAAAAAGAAAAAAAGTAAACTAACAACTCCACTCTAGTGTTAAAAATAATCCATTGATACTTATTTAATTGACAAGGGCGTCAAATATTTTTTAATGCGATCTGAGAAAAGCTCTTTAAAACGTAAACACATCTGTTTTCTGATTCCTAAACATTTAAATCATGTACAAAAAAAAAAAAAAGAAAAAGAAAGGAAAATATCGTAATAGGGTTTGAATGATTTTGATTAGAAAGTAGGCAATTTTTGAAAATGTGATTTTTGATTTGAAGAAAAAAGAAAAAACAGGAATCACACACAGTTTTGACTTATTGTAAGTGTGTAGAATCGAGAGCATTGTGAAATTCTGTTTTTTTTGAATTAAAAAATACCCTCGGCATCGTTTGGTTTGAAATATTACGGAAATTTAACGATGGACTTGATTTTATCTCAAATAAAGATAGTCACTGGCTTTAAATTTCAAATTGTTGGATTAAATTTCAGATTTTGTTGAATTAAGAAAATTTGTGTTAATATTAATCTCAAAAATTTAAAATTCGGGAAAACGTACTAAAACCTGAGAAAACGTTAAAATAAAATAAAAGAATGTAATAAATTTTTTTTAAAACTATTTAAAAAAACTGATAAAGTATTTAAAATTAAAAATTTAAGGAAATTATTAAATAAATGAGATATGGACAAAAATCTGAAAAAAACAATTAATTTTTTTAATATTGAAAATTGATTTAATTGATTTTAAAAAATTTAAATAATTTAAAATTTGAAAAAAAATTGTGGAAAAAATCTGAAAATGTTTTTTAAACAATAGAAAATCTATAGAAATTTTTGTAAACAGATACAAAAAAAAGGGGAAAAATTATTTGCAAATCTAAAGATATTAAGAAGTTTATATAAAAAAAAAATTGAACAAATTATAAAAATTACAAAAGTTACGGAAATTATTAAAAACATTACAAAAATCA
Organism: Ganaspis brasiliensis; assembly: GCA_037103525.1. Lineage (NCBI taxonomy): Eukaryota > Metazoa > Arthropoda > Insecta > Hymenoptera > Figitidae > Ganaspis > Ganaspis brasiliensis. The sequence goes on from JAZKLR010000211.1 coordinate 4,221,528, forward strand.
GAAAATCAAGGAATAGTTGTTAAAAAGCATGTAAAATATAAAATAAAAACAATAAGAAAAATGTAAAAATGATAAATAAAAATCTAATTAAAGAATGAAAAAAAAATTCTTTCAAAAATGAAAAAAGTTCTGGAAAAATAGTAGTTTATTATGCAAAAATAAGGAAATTTTAAAAAATGTTGAAATAAGATTAAAAGGATGAAAAAAAAATTAAAAACGTTACAAAAATTAGAAAATCAAGGAAAAGTTGTTAAAAAGCATGAAAAATATAAAATAAAAATAATAAGGAAAATTTAAAAATGATAAATAAAAATCTGTTTAAAAAATGAGAAAAACTACCTTAAAAATGAAAAAAAAATTCTGGAAAAAATAATAGTTTATTATGCAAAAATAACGAAATTTAAAAAATGTAAAAACAAGATTAAAAGTACGAAAAAATTACAAATGTCAGGAAAAATAAATAAAAACCAACAAAAATCTAGCAATTAAAAATTTAAAGAATAAAAAGAAAATAAAAATTGTTTGAGAGAATAAATAAAATTTTTAAAAAATTCAAGAAATTCTACAAAAAGATAGTCGAATTTAGAATAACAGAAATAATTAAAACTTAAATGAAAATCGTCGCGTTTCTTCCAAAAAAGAAAAAAATTCAGAACAATTTATGGAAAAATGAAAAAATTAAAAAAAAAAAATTTACAACCTTATATGAATTTATTTATTTAATTATAAACGGGTAAAAAACCCTTTATATTATATGAATTAATTTCAAAAATAAGAAAATCGAGGGAAAAATTAAAAAACAAAACAATTATGAAAAAGTATAAAATAAAATTTATATAAAATAATAAAAATTGAAAGATAAATTCAATGCTATTTCCAGGATTTCTAAGGAATTATAATTTTCCTAATGATTTTAGGTTTTTAAATCACATTTTTATAATAAAAATAATTTATTTATTTCTTTATTTTAGTTATTTAAAAATATTTAAGATTAAAATAATAAGAAAATTCAAATCGATTAAAATCTAAATAGATTAAAAAACGTGATTGAGTAAAATTATAAAATAAAAACAAAAACTGACAACATGTTAAATTTAAATGAATTGTAATTTACAATTATGAAACTTTAAATTAGTTAAAATTTGAATCGCTTAGAATTAAAGCGGACGATAAAAAAATGTGATTAACTGAAATTTGGTTCGATTAAAACCAGAAAAAAAAAATTTATATTAAATGAATTTAAATCAATTCAAACGTAAATTTTATTTAAAATTTGAATGTATTTTTTGAAAATCTTATAAAAAAATTCGAATAACTTAAAATTAGAATAGACAATAAAAAATGTGAAAAAATTTAATTTATCTCGATTCGTTATTATCCAAAATTAGAATTTAAAAAATCTATTCAAACTTAAAGTACCCGAAAATTAAATTTATTTTAATTAGAATAGAATAAAAGGTCGATAAACAAAAATTTTAATTAACTAAACTTAGTGTTAATTAAATTTTGAATCGATTGAAATTTGCACCAGTGAAAATTCGAATCGATTAAAATTTTGCTAATCACATTAAATTAAAATTGATTGAAATTGGGATAAAATTAAAATTTGAACTGAAAATGACCAAAATCTAAAATTTAAAGCATTTCACGTGACCAATTGAGGATAAAATCAATCTTTAAATAATATTGTTCAATGATGGTGACTATAATCAGAAAAATATATAATCTCTTCTGATTCTAGACACGAGAAACACATCAATGTGAATAAAATATCTGTTAAACAAAATGATAAATACAATCTGAGACTAATCTGTAAAAATAAATTATTATAAACGGAATCTGTGAAAATAAATTGTAAATGGAATCTATAAATGGAAAAAAAATAGAGATTAAAATCTATCTGTAAATTTAAAAAAAAATTGAATGTCTTCATTGTGTGCTTTGCAGTCGATAAATTATTGCGTTGTGTAATAAATAATAATAATAATTATAATAATAATAATAGGTATTTGTAATGTTTGCTGAATGTGTGAAGTAATAAATACAACAGTTAAGGGAGGTACAGTAATAACACTGACATACCTACTTTTTTCACTCTAAAACGATATAACTTAGTCTATCAGGTACTGAGTTGAGTTTTCTCTGTCATGGTAACATGCACCAGTCTGGTATGTCTATCTGGTATTTTTCAAATTTTTTTTTTCTATACTGTTTCTTAGGTACTGTGAGCAGTCAATTAATAGACCAAAAAATACTTAAAAATCCACGGTTTTCGACAGATTAAAAAAAAAAAAGAAAATTATCGACTCACATCCAAATTAAATTAAAAAAAAAAAAAAATTAATTTTAATTTATAAATTAAATTGACAAATTCAGATAAATTCAATTCCAAACAATTTTTTTTTGTGGATAAATTAAAGAAATTAACATTTTTTAAGATAAATATAATAGATGAATAATAAATTTAAAAATCCTTTGCTACAAAAATTTAAAATATTGAAGATAATTATAAAAAATATAAAATAAAAGCAAAAAATAAAATTCTTAAATTTAATACAAAGTTGGATTAAAGTCAATAATTGAAAGTAATTTGATTTCAAGAGTTATTTAAAATTACCTTAACGTTTAGTTTTGAAATTTTGTCAACAGCTCTTTGATTAATTTCTTTTTTGTAACGAGTTTTCATTTTGAGCAAAATTTGGTTTTTAGAAATTTTAATCAATCGCAAAACCGTGGTGTCTGTGAGAATGTTTACGAATGTTATTAAGGAGGTTCTCTCCATTGACATAACCTCAAAATAGAAAGTGATTTTTTACGCAAAATAAAAATATTGAAACTGATTTAATAAAATTTTAAAAAATCCCGTTGTACATTATTCAGAAAAAAAGTGAATTAAACCAAATTTTGTTTTTACAGAATAACTATTTAGTGTTTTTTCTTTAAATCTGGTAAAAATTTGTAATTCTTATTCAATTTTAACAAATACAACTGGATTTTTCAAAAATTAGTGAAATTAATGTTAATAATATTTTTATTTCTGGTAAAAAACGAATTTCTACTTTGAGGTTATGTAAATGGAGAGAACCTCCTTAAAGGTGTTATATTAAAAAAAAAAGTTCTTATTTTCGGAAATTAGAAAAGAATACAGTGTACATTTTAAACTGAAAAAATATAAAAATTATAGATTTGTCTTTGAGAATTCTCAATTTTTTTTTAAATTAATCTCAATATTTTTAATTAAAAAAATATATAAATTACAGATTTGTCTTGGAGAATTCTCAAATTTTGTTAAGTTTATTATACTATTTAACATTTTATTTTCAAATGCTTAAAAATTTGTTTAACAGTTCCCAAAAATCGAGGATCTTAGTTTTATCATTGTAATGAATTTTGGATTAATTTAGAAAATATTTTTTAATATTTCTCCAAATTCACGGATTATGAATGGCAATTTAAAATGTTTTTAAATTAATCAACGAAGAAGTGATAAAATAGAAACAAAATAAAATACTATTTAAGGATGTTTGACCCTATGACATAACCTGGAACTAAAAAATGGATTTTAACATGAAAATAAAATAAAATAGAAGTGGTTTTTAACAAATTTTAAAAGATCTTATACAATTTTCAAATAAAGTTATTTTGGATTAATTTTAAGTCAATTGGTTAAATATCCAAAATAATTTTATCTGAAAATTATATAAATAGATATTTTAAAATGTTTTTATACAATTTTTATTTTACTTCTATTTTCATGCTAAAAACTAATTTTTAGGGTTATGTCACAGGGTTAAACATCCTTAAAATTTATCATTAAAATAAAATAAAATCAAACTAAAAAATATTTTTTACAAAAACTCGTAATTTTAATGTATGACAATATACATTTAAACAATTTTAAAAATGATTTTCAATTCAAAAATCCTAAAATATTACGATTTTCGTAACACTATAAAAATTCTTTTCTAATTTCCTTCTTAAAAAACTGTTTTTTGCTAAAAAAAAAATCGAATTCTTTGAAAACGAATTTTCCCATTGTATTTTTCGTTTGTACACTGAAGCTTCACTTATTTTAACCCGGTCCACGCAAATTAATGACAAAAGCCGCACTTATTTTAACTTCGACGTACTTATAGAGAACATCTCTGATTGGCTGATCCAATTCTCAGCAACCCAATGAAAATGTTAGTTAGTTTTGATTGGTCGACAAGTTAAAATAAGTGAGACTTCGCACAGTTAAAATAAGTGCGACTTTAAATAAGTGAAGTTTCAGTGTAATTGATAGTTTTACTGGAATGACTGCTGATCAGACAGATGAAAATCGACAAGATTAAATCTACTGCAAACGCGTGTTTTCCTAAAAAAGCAGGAATGAGCTTTTCACCTATTTAAACCTCTTTTTTTTTCTTCTCTCATTTTGCGAAATACGGAGCGGGATAATTATTCTTGAATAGTTTTTATGTACAATGACCTCTCCTAAAATTTGATTCTGCTTGGGTTCGCTAAATCGGATGAGGCTCAACATTCCCGAATACATGAGCAAGTACTATAAAGAGGGACAATCGCGTTCGATTACAAAACGGATAACGAGAACTAATACCGTTAATATAATATATATATGTGTTTGTGAGTGTGTCTGTGTTTATAAATAGAACAATGCGGTGATTCTTAATTGCTGGTAAATTCCTTTCACACACGAAAGGCTTATGAACATCAAGTGTTATTTACAGAAATAAATGCCGTCCCTTGAGGGAAAAAAAGTGAGGCACCAAATATTTTTTTTTTTCTGGCAAATACTTGGAAATAAAATGCTCTGGACGATGCGCGAATTCTCGTTTGTTTAAAATGCTTTTTGTTCTTTTTTTTTTGTCTTTTTACTATTCTCTAATCACGTAAGAGCTATTTGTCTTGAAAAACAAGAGCCAGACTTGTACCAAAGTGGATTTGCATTGATTTACAGCATCACAGATTTTTGATCTTACCAAGATTACCTGCAGTTTTCTAACCTTGGATACGTCTACGGTTTCCTTTTCGTTTCATCCGTTCGGCTCAAGAATTGGAAAGGAATTGGACGTTATCTTCTCGGAAGTAGGTTCATTCAGAAAACCTCCTAGATTATTGTTTAGACTGTTAGTGCTGCTACGTAAAGTACAATTGACCATCGTTAGTTGCGTGTTGTTCATGTCTTGTTCCTGCTGTTTGCTTGAAGTACTGTTACCTCTCGCTTTGTACTGAAATATCATCATTATAATTAATAACTACAGGGATAACAGCAGTTTTTTGGTACAATTTTAGGTAAAAAAAAAGGGAATTTTTCTGGGACGTTCTAAAATTAATTATTTAGGATATTTATTTTATAAAATTTCATTAGGAAGAATCTTCTTTTAGTCAAAATTTCACGTTTACGAATATGTTTTCATATTCGGACATAAATTAATCTGAATTTTGATCTAACAGAATTTTCAGGTCACCGAATTCATAATTAAAAGAATTTTCATTTTACAGAAATTCTTTTTAACCAACTTTTCATTTTAGCATTTTGCAGAATTTTAGGTTAAGAAACAGAATTTTCATTTTACAGAAACCCTTTTAACCAACTTTTCATTTAAAAGAATTCAAATTTAAACGAATTTGAATTTAGAAGAATTTTTTTTTACAGAATTTTAGGTTAATCGATTTTTTAAATACGAGAATAATCATTTGACAGAATCTTCATTTGTACGAAAATTGTATTAGTACGAATTGACATTTGATTTTGACGCGAATTTTGAAATTGACCAATCAGAAAATATGAAAAAAATTGCAATTGGTCAATTTCAAAATTCGCGTCAAAATATTTCTGTCGGATACTTTTTCGGCCATTTTCTAACAAATGAACATTCTGAATTTTAAATTCACTATCAAATGTCAATTCATAGTAATACAATTTCGGACAAATGAAGATTCTGTCAAATGATTATTCTGGTATTTAGAAATTCGATTAACCTAAAATTATGTCAAATAAAAATTTTTCTAAATTCAAATTCGTTGAAATTTGAATTCTTTTAAATGAAAAGTTGATTAAATGGGTTTCTGTAAAATGAAAATTCTGTTAAATATTAATTCGGTGACCTAAAAATTGTGTTAGATCAAAATTCGGATTAATTTATGTTCGATTGAAAATATATTCGAAAATGTGACATTTCGAATAAAAGAAGATTCTTCCTAATGAAATTATATGAAATAAATATTCTAAATAATTAATTTTAGAACTTAATCATACGTCCAATTTTTCTTTTAAAAGAAAGGGATTTTAGGTCATAAAAAAGGCATTTTCAAAATTAGTAAAATAATAATCTATAATAATAATCTATAAGATTCATAGATTCATTCATTCATTCTTTTATTCTGTCCACATATGAAGATTGACACATAGATATTTTTTGTTTTAATTCAGATACTTTTTAATAAATGAATTTAAATTAATTAAAATTTAAATTTATAAAGATCAGTTCAAATCATTTTAGTTTCATTAATAAATAAATTTATAATTTTTTCTATAATTTTCAACAGTTTTCAGTATAAAATTATTCATTTTAAATTTTATAATTGTTCTGTAATTTTTGAAAATTATTTTGTTCTGTTGTCGATTATTCTCGACACTCTTCGAATTTTTCTTTCAAATATCATTTATTTTCTTTAATATTTATCTATTTTAGTCATTTTGTAATTTTTCTTTCAATTATCAGCTATATTTTTAAAATTTCAATTGAAATCTTTAATCTTGAATTTAATTCTTTAATCTTCAATTTATTTCTTTAGTTTGTAATTATTTTCTTCAATTTTCAATTGCCTTCTACGTTTTTTAATTATTTTATTCAAAATTCAATAATTCTCGCATTTTCTCAATTATCAAATATTTTCTTGAAATTTCAACAAAATTCCTCAATTTTCATTTATTTTCTATAATTTTCATTAGTTTTCAATTGGCAATTTATTATTCTCCTTTAATTTTATGAATATTTAATAATTTCAAAAATTTTTGGTTTAAATATTTAACTATCTTCATCATGTTGTAATTTTTCTTTTAATCATCAATTATTTTCTTGAAATTCCCATTTAATTCTTTAATTTGCAATTTATTTCTTCAATTTGTAATTATTTTCTTCAATATTCAAATATTTTCATTAATTTTCAATTATTTTTATCGATTTTCATTTAATTCATTAATATGAATTCTCGCATTTTCACAATCATCAATTATTTTATTTCAGTACAAATCTTCAATTTCCAATTGATTTCTTTAATTCTCATTCATTTTCTACAATTTTTTTTCCATTATTTTCATCAGTTTTCAATTGACAATTTATTATTCTCCATCAATTTTATGAATATACATTAATTTAAAATTATTTTTTTTTTAGAATGCTAATTATTCTCACCATTTTTCCAATTTTTTTTTTCAATTGTTAATTATTTTTTTTAATAGTTAATTATTTTCGTCATTTTGTAATTTTTCTTTTAATTATCAATTATTTTCTTGAAATTTACATTTAATTCTTCAATTTTGAATTATTTTTATCTATTTTCAATTAATTCCTCAATATTCAATAATTCTTGGATTTTTTCAATTTATATCACTCATAAAAATTGTTTTCAAATTTCGATTCAATTCTTAAATTCTAGAACTATTCTCTTTAATTCTCAGTTATTTTCGTCAAATTTAAATTCCACTTTTCAATTTTCAATTATTTTCTGTAATATTAAAAAATTATAATCTTTTTTCTATTATTTTTTTCTATTATTTTTTTCGATTATCATTAGGTTTCTTTAATTTTAAATACAATTATTCAATTATTTTCTTTAATTTTTAATTCCATTCTTTAATTTTTATTTCCATTCTTAAGTTTTCAATTGCTTTCTTCTATATAAACTAATTCTCGGCTTTTTTCCATTTTTAAGTATATTCCATAAATTTCAATTCGATTCTTCAATTTTTAATTATTTTCTTCAATTCTCGAATATTTTCTTTAATTTTCAATTAATTCCTTCAATATTCAATAATTTTCGAATTTTTTCAATTATTTTTTCATTCATAAAATTTGTTTTAAAATTTCAATTCAATTATTCAATTCTAAAACTATTCTCTTCAATTCTCAGTTATTTTTTTCAATTTTCAATTATTTTCTTAAATATTAAAAAATTATCGCCTTTTTTCTATTATTTTTTTCGGTTATAATTAAGTTTCTTTAATTTAAAATACAATTGTTCAACTATTTTCTTTAATTTTTATTTCCGTTTTTCAGTTTTCAATTGTTTTCTGCCATATAAATTAATTCTACGCTTTTTTCAATTTTTAATTGCTTTCTTTAATTTTCAATTATTTTTTTCAATTTGAATTATTTTTTAACGATTTTCAATTTAGTTGTTAAATGTCCAATTATTTCCAACAATTAATCCTATAATTTTCTTAATTTTTCAATTTCCAATTATTTTCTTTAAATTTAATATTTATTGTTTAATTTTTTAAACTATTCTTTTCAATTGTGCAATTATGTAGCCATTTGTGGAATTTTATTTTCAACCGTCAATTATTTTTGTCATTTTTCAGATATATTCTTTAATTTCGTAATTTTCATTATTTGAATTTGCAAAAATTTATAGCTTTAAATGAAACTAACTGAATAATGACATAAATAATTGTAAGCTGGTGTAAAAATAAAACATTTATAGACAATAATTGAAAAATTGAAAAATTATCAGAAATTTGAGGAAAACAATTAAAAGTTGAGGAAATTAATTGAAATTTGAAGAAAAGAATTGAAATTTGAAGAGAATAATTAAAGAAATGTAAAAAAAATTTAAATATGAAGAAAGTAATTAAAGTTTGAAGAAAATAATTGCAACTTGTAGAAAATAATTGAAAACGGTGTAAAAAGTTAATAAATTCTTGACAATAATAAAAAGAATGAAAAAAAGTGATTCAAATTTGAAGAAAATAATTGAAAAATGATGAAAATAAATTAAAACTTGTGTATTAAATTTAAATATTCATGACAATAATTTAAAGACTGATAAAAATAATTTAATTAATTGATTAATTATTGTTTATTATTTTATAAATATTTTTAATTCACAGAAAGAAAGAAAAAAAAAACAACAAATTTCTGTTTAAAAAATGCATTCTAGAAAATTAAAGAAAGTAGTTTTAAAATTTATGTGAATTACCTGTGGATTTTCTGTTATACGAAGATCTTTACTGTCTCCATTTGAATGCCATGACTGTAGCAAAGGTTCTTTCGCACCTGACTCAATCATTCCATTTGGATGTGGACCCTAAAATATTGTCAATATTTTGATTTTAAATTGAAAAAGCAATTTTGTAATAAGGAAGAAAAAAACCTAATTTATAGTAGAACAATATTCTTAATTTTAAGACGTATGTCTTTAAAAATTAATTAACTTAGAATTTTCACTTTACAAAACTTCATCAGATCGAATTTTCTTTTAGCCGCATTTTTTTGAATTTATTTTCCAATGAATTTCAATAAATCCGAATTTTTACTTTACAGAATATTTTATATCTATTAAATTTTTATTTACTAGAATTATACATTTTAATTTAAATGAACCCTGTATGTTTATTGATTAAAAATATTTTCTATATCAATTTTCATTATACGGAACTCTCGTTAAAACTACACTGAACCTTCACTTATTTTAACCCGATCTACACAAATCCATGACAAATGCGCATTTATTTTAACTTCCATTCGTACTTATAGAGAACTTATTTGATTGGCTGATCCAATTCGTAGCAACCAATGAAACTGTTATTTAGTTTTGATTGGTCGACAAATTAAAATAAGTGAGACTTCGCACCGTTAAAATAGATTTTAAATAAGTGAAGTTTCAGTGTAAAAAGCAAGATTATATATTTCTTTGTAAAACGACAAAAAAATAGAAACAAACAAGTTTTTTTTAAAAATATTTGAAAAAATATAAAAAAAAAAAATTTGTTTGTTAAATTCATTACCTTAGTATCTAAATGAGGATTTGTAGTTGGAGGACAAAGAACCGAGAGTTCGATTTCATTTCCCACAAAATGAGGCACGTGTTGATTGACGGAAATTGAAGAACGATCAACGCAACATCCGTTTCCGTTTCTCACCAAACCGCGACTTTTTAAGGGCTGTGGTGTGTCCCTCCAAGACCTTGAAGTTTCCCATTTTTTACGGCAGTACATGCTGCATAAGCAGAGTCCAATGCAAACGACACTAATGCTCAAACCCAAGATTACTCCTGATTAAACAAAATATTTTTGAAAATAAATTAGCTTTTGGATATGGCAGTTTTTATGATTTTTTGAAAAATAATATATATATATAACATATATGTGAAATAAACGGCCTAAAATCTATTTTTTACATAAATGATTCAGATAAAAAAAAGCTGTCCACATAATTAATTTGTGTAATCAAAATCAATGGAATAAAATTCAAAATTTTGTACCAAGATTTTGATCCGATCTCGTCTTCGAAGACGGTCTCTGCTCATCAGAAGAAGAAGGAATCTTGGAAGCACTGTTACCAGTGACAATAATAATAGGATCCGACAATTTTCCCTTGCCGGCTTTAGTAGCTGCCTGCACCATCACAAAATAGCGTCTTCCCAAAATTAATCCAGTCAAATTAGTCTGTGTTTTATTTCCTGGGACTGTTAAATTTTCCCACATATCAGAATTCGAAAGATCCATGGTATAAACCACGTAATAATTCTGCACCAAGCCATTTATTCTTCTTGGTTCTTTCCACGCGACTCGTACTAATGTACCATTACTCAAGAACCAATGAACGTCCTCGACTTTTCCAGGAACTAAAATATCAAAAAATATTATTAGTCAGAAAAATTCGAGAAATAATTACCAAAAATTGTTGATTAATATTTTATAAATTACAGGCTGTTCAGTGAATCTTTAAAATAAAAATTAAGGTATTTTTAAGGTTTTCTTTTCTAATTCATCTAATCTTGATTTCTTAAATTTCCTAAAGATTAGATTAGATTTATATTTTCCTACACAATATTCTGACAATTGGAGAGCTTTTAAAAGTTTGAAGTTAATTAACAAGACATTGAAATATGTTACTAAAGAAAACAAAATTTGGAAATTAGACAAATTAGAGAATTATTTTACAAATTGAATATAAGAAAAGAATGAATGAAATCTTGGAAAATTTTTAAAAAATTTAAAAGATAAGAAATTCTATTAAAATAGAAGAATAATAAAATGAGAATATTTAGTACAAGATTAAATTTACATAATATAAAATAACAGAATAAAAACTTTCAAATAAGTATAAAATTGAGAAATTTAAAAATTGTAGATAAAAGCATCAAATAAATGTTTTCAAAAATTCGTAATTATAAGATAAAAGCTAAACAATTTAAAACAATAAAAGTTAAGGAAAAATGTTACCAAGAAATTGAAAAATGATGACAAAAATTAAAGAATTAATTAAAACGCAAGGAAGGACTTAAAAAAATAGTGAAACATCAAGAAAATTAAATAAATTGTGACATTTTATAAGTGCCTTAAACATCTTTCATACATAGTATTAAAAAAAACCTACTAAATTAAATTTCTTTAAATGAATGTTGTATATATTTTCTTAAAATTTCAATAAAATTCTTCAATTTCCAATTGATTTATTTAATTCTTATTTATTTCCTACAATTTTTTTCCGTTATTTTCATCAGTTTTCAATTGACAATTTATTATTCTCCATCAATTTTATGAATAGTTTATTCTATTAATTAATTTAAACTTTTTTTTTGTAAGAATGCAAATTATTCTCACCATTTTTCCAATTTTTTTTCAAATGTTAATTTTTTTTAATAGTTAATTATCTTCGTCATATTGGAATTTTTCTATTAATTATCAATTATTTTATTGAAATTTCCATTTAATTCTTCAATTTCCAATAGATTTTTTCAATTTTGAATTATTTTCTTCAATTCTCAAATATTTTCTTTAATTTTCAATTATTTTTATCGATTTTCAATTAATTCCTCAATATTCAACAATTCGCGGATTTTTTTCACTCATAAAAATTGTTTATAAATTTCAATTTAATTATTCAATTCTACAACTATTCTCTTTAATTCTCAGTTATTTCCTTTAAATTAAAATTCCACTTTTTAATTTTCAATTACTTTCTTTATAATTAAAAATTTATCCCCTTTTTTCTATTATTTTTATCGATTATCTTTAAGTTTCTTTAATTTTAAATACAATTATTCAATTTCTATTACCATTCTTCAGTTTTCAATTATTTTCTTCTATATTCATTCATTCTCGGCTTTTTTGAATTACTTTTTCCATTTTTTAATTATATTCTTTAAATTTCAATTGCTTTCTTCAATTTTCAATAATTTTTTTTCAATTTTTATTATCGATTTTCAAACCAGTTGTTAAATGTCCAATTATCTCCAACAATTATTATTCATATAATTTTCTTAATTTTTCGATTTGCAATTATGTATATTCTTTAAATCTAATATTTCTTCTTTATTTTTTAAAAAATTTTCTTTCAGTTGTCTATTATTCTAGTCATTTTTTTAATTTTGTTTTCAATTGACAGTTATTATCCTTATTTTTCACATATTTTCTTTAATTTTTCAATTATTCTCGTCATTTTTCAACTATTTCCTTCAATTATTAATTATTTTCAGCAATTTTCAATTATTTCCTACAATTCTTTAATTTTAAATTATAGTCTTAAAATTTTCTTATTATTCTTTGATTTTTAAATTTTATTATGTTTGGTTATTTATTAATCTAGACATTACTTGAATTTTGTTCTCAGTTGTCAATTATTTACGTTATTTTGTAAATTTTTATTCTTTTAAATATCAATTATTATTTGAAATTTCAATACAATTCTTCAATTTTTTTTTTCAAATTTAATTTATTATCTTGAATTCTTAAATATTTTGTTTAATTTTAAATTATTTTTATCGATTGTCAATTAATTCCTCTGTATTCAATAATTCTCTGACTTTTTCAATTACTTTTTTTCATTCACAAAAATTGTTTTGGAATTTCAATTAAATTATTCAATTTTAGAACTATTCTCTTCAATTCCAGGTTATTTTCTTCAAATTTAAATTCCACTTTTCAATTTTCAATAATTTTCTTTACTATTAAAAAAGTGTCGCATTTTTTCTATTATTTTTTTCGATTATCATTAAGTCTCTTTAATTTTAAATACAATTATTATTCAATTATTTTCTTTAATTTTTAATTCCATTATTCAGTTTTTAATTATTTTCGTCTATATTTATTCATTCTTGGCTTTTTCAAATTACTTTTTTTTTTTTTAATATTTTAAGTATATTCTTTAAATTTCAACTCCATTCTTAAAATTGTAATTATTTTCTTCAATTTCAATTATTTTTTTCGATTTCACATCCAGTTGTTCAATTTTCAATTATTTCCAACAATTATTTCTATAATTTCTCAACTATTTTATTTAAATTTAATATTTATTGTTCAATTTTTTAAACTATTCTTTTCAATTGTGTATTTATGTAGCCGTAGCCATTTGTCGAATTTTTTTTTCAACTGTCAATTATTTATTCATTTTTCAGATATATTTTTTAATTTCCTTATTTTCATTATTTGAATTTGCAAAAATTTATAGTTTTAAATAACCAACAACAATGCAAAATTTGTATTAAATAATTTTGATAAAAAGAAGAAAATTAAAGGAAATTCTAAAATAAGAAGACAAATACAAAAAAAAATTAAAAGGAGAAATAATCTTAAAACTTTGTAAAAATAAGAAATTATAAGGAAAAAATTAAACAGTTTAGAAAAAGTGAAATATCTTAGAAATTTTGTAAGAATTAAAAAGAGGATTATTGTGAATATAGAATATAATTAATATTCTTTAATTATTTTGCATTAATTAATATGTATTTAAATATGAATTAATAGAAATTTAAAAGTTGTAACAAATTGGAATATGAGTTAATTGACGTCTGAAATTTATTTACATTATAATGACTTAAAGATGGGTAAAAATTTCTGAAGTGGCCCCCTGATTTGCAAACATGTATTGAAATTTGAAATTAATGTCATATTCCTATACTATTATCTGAGAGATAGTTTGCATATAAATAGTTTTTTTTAATGTAAATAATGTCAAAAATTATAAACAAATGAAATTTTTTGCAAAATTTTATTATTTTTATGAATTTGCAAAAAAAAGAAAGAACTTTTTTAAAAATAAAACTCACCATCTTCGCCTGTATAGCACTCAATCGCTTGACTGAATTCACTACTTTCTTCAGAATCATTTTGTAAAACTCTGATCTTGAATTGATACAAAGTGTATGGTTTTAGATCCTGAATAAGAGCCGTAGTGTCGTTACTGAAAAATAGTATTATTTTGTTAATCTGACCACATTTATTTTCATTCAATATAATACTTATGATCCACAAGTCGAGAAAAAAACGTTCTTGACAAAGAAGTTTTACCTTCTTATATTATTTTTATGTAAGAAATACAAAATTTTATTTATTACTTTTTAATTGATTTAATTTATTACTCTTTTATATGCAAAAAATTTTGAATACCACGAAAAGAATTCGTCGTTTTTTGAACTAATGAATCAATTTATTAAATATTCCAATATTAATGAAACAATGTCAATTGATAAAAAAACGCTTACATTAATATACAATTCGAAGTGTCCTTCATAATATGCACAGCATGATAACAAACTTCGAAAGTATCTTTTCTATAAGGATTCGCTACATTCCACGTTAAGTTTATCGATTTAGGCGAAATCGGAATAGCCTCCAAGGTGGTAGGAATGTTGCCTGAAATTAATAATTATATTTTATGATTCTGATAATTCGAATAATCTTATAAAAATGTATAATAATAATAAAATAATCATTTTATTCATTAAATTGTATATAATAATTAAATAAATAAACAAATTGTAATATCTAACGTCTGAGTAACAATTTAAGAATAATTATAGTAATATTAAATGAAAAATAAAAGAATAAGAAAAATACAAATATAACTAAATACTAACCAAGAAAAGTATTCGCAGATTCTATTCGTGTATCTAAGCAACGTGTAGCCTCGTTTACAAATATCATACACAGACCCATTGTATACGAAGTATGCGCTTCTGTAAAAAAGAAAAAAAAATTACATATAATGCAAATTTTCAACAATTTTAGTACACAAATTTCCCTCTAAATTTTGTTAATACAAACCTAAATTAGTAAATAAATACTCTGTTGTATTTTTAGTTAACAAACTCGTTTCCTTCTTCTCTCCGTTTTGATTTTCGGCATAAACTTTCCATGCTTTTAATCCCAATACTAAATTTCGATTCAATTTTTTATTCATTGACCATTTCATCTAAAAAGTAATTAAATTCGTTCATCAGTAAGTAAAAATGACCAATATTTAAAATAATCAGAAGAAAATGATGAATAAAAAAAATTCTAATTATTAATAAATTGACAAAAATCGAATTTTTGAAATACTACAGAAAGAAATAAAAATCAATTTACAGAAACAACAGAGGCATTGACATTCGTCAGCGAAACATTGACAACATTTTTCATCAGGAATTGTCCCGATTCAGGTGATGGCATTGTAACAGTGGTCCACGTAAATTGAGCTTCATTGATGCTTGGCCATCCTTCGTTTGTTCTCGCCAAGACTCGAACATCGTATTGAGCTCCGGGAGTCAAATCTAAAAAATATTTTAATTTTTAATAAATTAAAATAAGGTCAACAGTCATATAGAAAAAAGTCTTGAATTCTGATTTTCGAATTTATCGAATTTACTGAAAGAAACTAATTCTTTTTGAATTATCTTTAGAGTAATCAAGTTTTAAAGAAAAATAAAGAAATAAATTACCGGTAAGCAAATGATGCTTGACATCAGACGAAAAATAAAGAACTTTGGAGGAAGGATGTTGATGAAGTCTCCATTGTAATTTATACTCGGTAACGATACCTTGCGCTTGTTTTTTACTTAAAGATTTCCAGGTCACGTTTAATTTTGTATCACCAATCACATTCAGACTTATCTCAGGAGCAGATTTTGGAACTGAAAAAGTTTAAGTTTAGGTTAAAAAACATGTTGAAAAAAAATTATATACATATACAAATCTCTGGAACTTGTAACATTACTTGCAAACCAAAAATTTGTTTAAAAAATTTATTGTCAAATTGCCAAAAAATCGAATTTAATATTCCATTTAAAAATTCACTCTTAGAAAAGTTTATTTTATTTTTAATTTCATTCCATCTATTTTTCAACGATAATAAAATCAATACAACAATTTAAAATCGGTAAATTCAAGTATCAATTGATTAAAGTTTGAACCGATTTGAAAGTTACAAATTTCTATAAATTTTTATATATTGGTTGTAGTTTGAACTACCTAATACATCAATTATTAGAAATTGAAAATATTTAAAGTTTATAATAATTAAAACATTAATTTATTATTTGAACCACTAAAAGTTTTAAATAATTGAAGTTTATTATTATTTAAATTTGACTAATTCATAGTTCATACTGATTAAAGTTTAAATCAATTTAAATTTGTATCAATAAAATCAAGTTTAAAATTTTTAATTTAATCAGGGTTGCTACGTTTTCAAAATTAATTGAAGAAAATATCTGAAAAATGACAAAAATAATGGGGAATTATTGAAAACAAAATTCAAATTAACGGCGGAACAAAAAAATTGAAAAAAACAAAGATAAATTATAAAATTTTAAGAAAATAACTGAAAATTGAAAAAATTGTAGGAAATAATTGAAAATTGAAGAAAATGATTAATAATTGTAAAAAATAATTGAAAAATGATGAGAATAATTAAAGAATTGAAGAAAATATGTGAAAAATGCCGAAAAAAACTGATAATGAAAAGCAAAATTCGACAAATGATTAAATTAATAGACAATTGGAAAAAATAATTGAAAAAATTAAACAAGAAATAGTAAATTAAAAAATTAAGAAAATTATAGGAATAATTGTTGGAAATAATTACAAATAAAATGAACAACTGGATTGAAAATCGAAAAAAATTGAAAATTCAAGAATGAAACTGAAATTTAAAGAATATAATTAAAAACTGAAAATAGTAATTAAAAAAGCTGAGAATTATGGAGTATAGAAAACAATAATTGAAACCTGAAAAATAGAATTGAAATTTGAAGAAAATAATAAAAAAAATGAAGAAATAAATGGAAAATTTAAGAATTTAATTCTAATTTGAAAAAATAATTAATAATTAAGAAAAGGTGAGAATTATTGAATATTCAAAAAATAATTGAAAATTGAAGACTGGGATTTCAAATTAAAAATAATAACTAAGAAAATAAAATAATTAAGAATTGAAGAAATAAATTAAAGACTAAGGAATTGAATTAAAATTTTAAGAAAATATTTGACAATTGAAAAAAAATTCGAAAACTGTCGAGAATAATCGACAACAGAACAAAATAATTTAAAAAATTAAAGAATATTAAAATTTATGAAGAATATACTTGTAAATTGAAAAATTTGTAGAAAATAATTGAAAATTGCGGAAAAAAGTTAATAATTGAAAGAAATAATTGAAAAATGACGAAAATAATAATTGGAGAAAAAATTAAAAATTGAAGAAATAAATTGAAGATTAAAGAATTAAATTGAAATTGTAAGAAAATAATTGATAAGTAAAAGAAAAATTACTAAATGAGTAAAAAATTTAAATAGGTATTAAGAAAAATATTTGACAATTCTTCTTATAGAAGAATTTTTAGAAAATAAATGAAAATTGAAGAAGATAATTAAAGAATTGTATTGAAATTTCAAAAAAATAATTAATAATTGAAAAAAGACGAGAATTATTTGAAAATTAAAGAATTAAATTGAAAATGGAAGAAAATAATTGATAATTGAAAGGAAAATTACAAAATGAGGAAAATAAATAAATTATAAAGAAATTAATTGACAAATGTAGAAAATAATTGACAATTGACAAAAAAGTTCGAAAGCTGTCGAGATTAATCGACAACAGAACAAAATAATTTTCAAAATTAAAGAATAATTATAAAATTTAAGGAAAAATAAATTTTAAATAAAATATTACTGATTGAAATCATAAAAAGAGAAATTATATAAATTAATTTTTTAAAACAACATTTTATAAAATTACCTGACTTGTTTCCCACCACTAGGAATTAAAATAAAAATAAGTTATAAATCTTAAAACTTTGGCTATATTGCAAATTTAATTAAATAAAATATGCAATACTTAATTTAAATTTGAATTGATAGAAGTTGGCAATTTCTTAATTTGGAAAAATTAATATTTATATTGATAGAAATTTTGAAGAATGGTTTTTTATTATTTGGATTTTGTATTGTTTGAAGAAATTTTAAGAATAAAAAATTTAAAAAATTTACGTAATAAATTAAGCATCTATATAAAAGTTAAAAAATATTTTGTTCAAAAAACTATTTACAAAAATATATTCTAACTTTTTGTATCATACTGCCAAAATGTTTATTTTCAACTCAAGAAGAAAATCTGATTTATTCTCTAAAACTTCTTTCCATTTATTAGTTTGTAACAAGTTTTAATAAATAAAAATTAATGCACAAAATTCAATCTGATAGTAATTAATTTAATCTAAATAAGTTCATAGTTTATTTTTTTTATTTAAACTATACTAGCTAATGAAAAAAATAATTCCCAAATATTCTTTTTTTCTCCAATTTTCCATCAATTTTAAAGCATTGTTTTAAAAGTTTTTTTTTAAAGAAAATTGAATTCAAACGTTAAAGATTCCAGGGATTTGCCAATATAGTTATATTTCGAATAAAAAATTTAGTCATTTTACCACTTGGCGCAGTGGAGCACGTAATTGCAGTTGATTGATCGCTGGCTCCATGATTATTGTAGAAACGCACATAAAACGAATAATTCGTAAAAGGTTCGAGAAGTTTTGAAACTTCTACTGATGTGACGTTTCCAAGCTCAGGCAGTGAAACTTCTTCTCTTCCTCCTTCTAAAAACAAAAACAACAAAATACGAATCAACAACAGGCTTCGAAGCGTAATAAGAGATTAAAAAAAGTATGAAAAAGTAGTCTTCTTATCAAAAAAAGTAGCCTCAAAATTGAATAAAAGTATCAAAAAAGTATCGTTTTTTAAGTGAAGTAAAATTAGTTTTTAAGTTCAATTTTAAAGTAAAAATATTTTTTTTTTAATAAAATCGAAAGGAAGAATAAATAAAAATATTAGGTCACAAATTTTTTTGTTTTTGTTTTTTTTTCTTTTTGCATAATTTTCAAAAATTGCAATTATTTATCTGAAATTGTAATTATTTTCATTCTATTCCAATTACTTTTAAAAAATTTAAATTATATTCATTAATTTTAAATTGTTTTGTTTAATATTAATTTCTTTTTATCATTTTATTTATCTGAAATTTTAGTTGTTATCATCATATTTTTCAACTGTTTCCCTTAATATTTTTAAATATTATTACAATTTTGTAAATTATTTTTTAAAAATTTTCTCAAATTTCAATTATTTTCTTAAATTTTTATTTATTTTGATTAGTTTTTATAATTTTATAATTTTTATAAATATTTATTAATTATCTTAATTTTAATTATTTTAAGTTTTCTTCAATTCTTTTCTTCAATTTTTGATTATTTTAATTTTTTCAATTAATTTTCCAGATTTTTAAATATTTTTCTAAAATTTCAATTATTTTTTTTAATTTTCTCAATAACTTTTACAATTTAAATGTGACGCGTTCTGAAGAAAGGGACCTAAGAAGCAAATTGGTTATTTTACAGGAGAACGAAAACAAAAGTCGAGCGCGCATTGTAATCTGTACAAATCGAGAGATTTGAATTGTTATGACTTGAAAAATATTCAATAAAAACTTTTTCTGACTTTAGATAATGAAAAAGGAACCTTTAGTAAAATTAAAACATCCATAAACCGAAAAATGATTTTTTGCTTCTTAGGTCCCTTTCTTCAGAACACGTCACAAATTATTCTCTCTTTGAAAATAAAACAATTCCATTATTTTTTTTGCTAAATGTTATCCTATTATTTATTGCAATTTTAAATTAATTTTTTTAATTTACCATTCTTAATTATTATAAAAATTTTAATTATTATCTTCAATTTCTAATCCTTTTCATTATTTCTGAATTAATATCCTGAACTTTCACTTACATATCACAATATTTTCAATTATTTTGTTCAATATTCATTTCTTTTCATCCTTTTGCAATTATTTTCTCCATCTCTCAATTATTTTAATTATTTTTTAAAAAAATTTCCTAAATTTTCAGTTTTTATCTTAAATTCAGATTATTGTCTTCAACTTTCAATTTCTTAACCAATTTTTCAATTATTTTCTTTTACTTAAAAATAAATTCTGTAATTTTTCTACTACTTTCTCCATTTTCTAATTATTTTAATTCTTTTTGCATAATTTTCAATAATTGCAGTTATTTATCTGAAATTTTAATTATTTTCATCATATTTCAATGATTTTTTCAAAATTTAAATTATTTTCATCCTATTTAAATTATTTTTTTCAATTTTAAATTATTCTTATCATTTTTCAATTATTTCTTTAAATTCTTAGGCATAATTCTCATTTTGTAAAATTATTTTTAAAGGTTTTTAAGTATTTTTCTCAAAATTCAATTATTTTTTTCAATTTTCAATTACTTACGTTCTTTTTCATAGTTTCCAATTTCTTTTTAATTATTTGTCTGAAATTTTTATTTTTCTACTTAATTTTCAATTACATCTACGATTTTCTTGTATTTTATATATACCTATATTCTGTATTTTTTGTTATTATTTCCCTTAAATTAAAAATTGTTTTTTTTCAATTTTAAGTTGTGTAAATTTTTTTCATTTATTTTCTTTAATTTTTAAATATTTTCTTTTTACTGTTAGGTGCAATGAATTTCTAAAAGCTTCAAGTATTTACCTGCAATTTTCTTTAATTTTCCTTCATTTAAAATATATTATTTAATTTTTTCAATTATTTTCTCAAATTTTAATTATTTTCTTCAATTTTAAATTATTCATTGTACTTTTTCATTATTGGATTAAATATATTAATCATTATCATCATTTTTTAATTAATTTTCTAAACTTTCAATGATTTATCTCAATTTTAATCATTTTTTTTCAATTTTCCATTATTTTCTCCAATTATTCATTATTACAATTTTTTTAAATTTATTTCAAAGATTTTACAGTTTTTTTCTCAAATTTAAATTATTTTCTTTAGTTTTAAAACATTTCTATGATTTCTTAAATTACCTTTGACAATTTTAATCGTTTTCATTATTTTTTTTTAATTAATTTGTCAAATTTTCCATTATTTTTTTAAAAATATTATAGTTAAAATATTTACATTTGTTGATAACTTGAATATAATAAATTACAATTTTTATAATTTATATAAAACGCTGTTCATGATTCTCCGGAAGGAGAATATTCTCGGTTTACGTGACACTTAGCGGGCTTTTAAAAACTAAAAAATTGACTAAAAAACTGAAATTCTTGAATTCTGTTAATTTTTTTACATTATTCTTAAAAAAAAAGTAGCATTTAGTAGCTTTAGTCCAAAATAAGTAGTAAAAAAGTAGCCTTGACCAAAAAAAAAAGATCAAAAAAGTAAAAAAAGTGTGTCACTGCGCAGCCTGCAACAATAGTAATTTTCAAGGAATTAAAGTTTAAAAATCTAAATTAGTACATTTTTTTCTAAAAAATCTGAACCAGAAAATCTGGAACCTTTTTTTTTTTTTTTTTGTTAAGTTCTATTTTTATTATGGTCAAGTTTACAACGTTTTTTTTCTCAAACACAAAAATAGAGAAAGATTAGAAATCAGCTTCTTTCATTTTTCATTAACTAATAAACATCGAGAACTTGATTATTACTATTTTTTGCAATTTATTGTCCTTCATTATAAATTGTTTTATGTTTTTAAACCAAAGATAAATGTATTTTGCTTACCAACAGGACTGTAATGGACGGTATAAGCGGTAATATTTGTAGTTGGTAAATACTTTGGCGGTTCCCAGGAAACTAAAATCTTCTTCGAAGACAGAGTGTGACATTTTAGACCTGTTGGTGCGTCAGGATTGTTACGTGAAATAATAACTTGAAGCCGACCTGCGGCCCAAATTTCTCCGACTTCGTTTACTGCTACGCATTGATAAACTCCAGAATCCGACTGAACCGTATTAGAAATCGTCAATTCAATTTCACTGACACCCTTCTCATAAATCGTACGTCGCTCTGAAAGTAATTTTCAAATTAATTATCAATTAAATTCAGATCAATTCATTAAAAATAAAGGGAATTGATTAAATTTTCAATTCCGATATTATACAAGTCAAATAATGGCAATTTTTTTGTTAATTGTAAAAAAAAGTACAATGACTTGAAATAGTTAGGCCAAAATTTCAGAGATATAAATTTATTTCATCCGAAATTTAATATATACAAATTTTAATTAATTCAAAATTTGTATCGATTTAAATTTTAAAACACTTAAATGTTAATTATTAATACAGGTTTATTAAAAAAAAGAAAAAATACAATAAGCTCAGTTTATAAAAAACAGAAAAAATCATTAAAAGATTTAAAAACAAAGGTCTACATATGAAGAATGTCTCGGAAAAAGTAATGTTTAAAAAGAAGTCAAAAGCCTTAGAGAAATAGGAACAAAACGAGAAAATTTAATTAAAAATAATGAAATATTATTATAACACCTGTAAATCTATATATAAATATAAATAAATGATAAAATGACAAAATTTAATACAATATTAATAGAAGATCTAGGGATTTCTAGGTTACAACACTATTTAGTTATGGTTACAAAACGGTTTAGTTATAGTTAAAAACTGTTTACTTATGGTTACATACTGGTTTAGTTATAGTTATAAAACTGTTTAGTTATAGTTACAAAACTGTTGAGTTATGGTTACAAAATTGTTTAGTTATAGTTACAAAACTGTTTAGTTATGGTTACAAAAAGGTATAATTTTTATTTTAAATTTTAAAACGGTATAAAAAGTTATTAAAAAAACTGTTTAGTTATAGTTACAAAACTTATAGTATCTAAACGAGGATCTAGGGATTTCTAAGTTACAAATCTGTTTGGTTATGGTTACAAAACGGTTTAGTTATAGTTATAAAATTGTTTACTTATAGTTACAAAACTGTTTAGTTATGTTTATAGTATCTAAACAGGGACCTAGGGATTTCTAGGTTACAAAACGGTTTAGTTATAGTTACAAAACTGTTGAGTTATGGTGACAAAATCGTTTAGTTATAGTTACAAAACTGTTTAGTTATGGTTACAAAACTGTTTAGCTATAGTTACAAACGTAATAGGATCTTAACAGGATCTAGGGATTTTTAGGAAATTTTGCGCATTATTTGTGGGCATTTAAAAGGGGATCTAGGAATTTCTAGGTTATAAAACTGTTTAATTATAGTTACAAAACGGTTTAGTTTAACTTTTGAAAAAATGTAATTTATTGTATGTCATAAAAACGAAATTGAATAAAATAATAATAATTAATTTGCGTAATAAGTAAATTAAAGAAAATTTTTACAAACATCAAACAACTGATTAAAAAAATTATCAAGAAGAAACTAGAAAAAAATCCTTTTAATACGAGAAAAATAAAGCGATTATGAAAAAAAATGACTAAATTTGTTGAAAAATAAGAAATTAATATTATTAAAAAGTGAGGGTTATCACTAATATATAAAATAATTAATTTTTGAATACTGAAATTCGAAAAAAAATTGTTCTATAGATATAAAAAATTAATATTATTTTGTTTTTTTACTTTCTTTCTACTCAAAATCTTTAGTCTGTATCCTGACGATCTCTAGATCACTTTTTTCCAATTTTACAGCAGCGAGAAACTATATCATTTTAGATTTGTTTTTGGATTTTGTAGAATATTTGGAATTTTTTTTTAAGATTTTAAAGTAATTTTAGACTGTTTGAGATTCTAATATAAATAAAATTACAGAAAAGTTTATATTTAAAAGTAAATTTCAGTAGTTTTAAATTTTTGTTTAATTTTTTGATTTTAGATAAACTTGAAGAATTTTTTGTAGACACTAATAAAAATTCCAGAAAATTTAAGATTCTAAAATAAACATCAGAAAATTCACGATTTTTTATTAAATTCCAAAATTTTTTAGATTTTAATTCTTTGAGATTGTTTTTGTTTAAATTTTATTTTTATTTTGAGAATTTAGATAAACAACCTTAATTTTTACATTCTAAAATAAATTTCAAAAAAATTGTTTATTTTATAATAAATATCTGAACATTTGGATTTTATTTTTATTTATTAGATTTTCCATAAGAGTCCGAAATTAATAGATTGTAATATTTTTAGAATGTTTGAGGTGATAAATATATTACAGAAAAATTTAGTTTAAAAAATAAATTTTATAAAATTGTAGAAGTAATAAATTCCAGAACACTTAAGATGTTATACAAAATTCCGGATGAAATTTCAAAACTTTTTTAGATTCTAGAATAAACACCCAAAAACTTTATATTTGTCTTTTCCATTTAAACATTTTTTTTAGTAAAAATATCGAAATCTTTATTGTAAATAATTAATTAAGAAATTCTAGAACTCAAATGTTTTGAAGCTTATTTCGGAACCTAAAAAAGTTTGTATTTTTTTGTAGAATTTTATTTAGATTTTGAAAATTTCCAAAAAATATCTAAAAAGATTAGGAATACGATATTTTTACGGGAAAAAATTCTTTTTTTGAAAAAACGAATATAAATCTTTTGGGTACTTATTCTAGAATCTAAAAAAGTTTTGAAATTTCATCGAAATTTTTATTTAAGATCCGGAATGTTCTGGAATTTATTATTTCTATAATTTTGTAGGATTTATTTTTCAAACTAAACTTTTCTATAATTTATTTTATAATCTCAAACATTCTAAAAATATTAGAATCCAATAATTTTTTACTCTTATGGAAAATCTATTCATTAAAAATAAAATCTAAATATTCAAATATTTATTATACATAAAATCTACAAATTTCTGGAATTTATTTTAGAAAGTAAAAATTGATCATGTTTATCAAAATTCTAAAAATAAAAATAAAATCTCAAAGAATTAAAATCTAAACAGTTCTGGAATATAATAAATAATCTAGAATTTTCTCAAAATTTATTTTAGAATCTAAAATGTTCTGGAATTTTGATTAGTGTTTAAAAAAATTCTACAAGTTTGTCTAAAATCTAAAAATTAAACAAAAATCTAAAATCTTCTGGAATTTATTTTTAAATCTAAAATTTTCTGTAATTTATGGGTCATTCTCTGAGAAAGTACAAATCACCAGTTCACGATATTTTTATTGAAAAATAGTAAAATTAATTTAATTTATTAAAAACTTTGTCAACCATACGATAAAATTTAGCAATCTTCAATTAAATCACACGAGAAACAATTAAAAAATTTCAAATTAACTGAAATATCTTATAAATTTTGCGCTTCATTTTATAAGATATTTCAGTTAATTTGAAATTTTTTAATTTTTTTCGTGTGATTTAATTGAGGATTGCTAAATTTTATCGTATGGTTGACAAAGTTTTTAATAAATTAAATTAATTTTACTATTTTTTAATAAACACATCGTGAACAGGTGATTTGTACTTTCTCAGAGAACGACCCTTATATTAAATTATTATAATTTATATTAAAATCTAGAACATTCTGAAAATATTAATTTTAGAATCTAAATAACAAAAAAAATCTAAAATGTTGCAGAAATTATTATAAAAATTTTAATTCAGTGATTTCAGGTTATTTAATTTTTTAGAATAAATTCTAGTATATTAAATGACCTGGAATTTATTTCGAGTCTAAAAAATTTAGAATCTAATCCCAAATTTAAATCTAAAAATATCTTAAATGTTCTATAATTTGAATGTAATCTAAAATTTTCTGGAATATTTTTTTAGAATATTAAATGTTCTTGAATTCACTTTAAAAATTAAAAAATTATAGAGAAAATATAAAATACTTTGGAACTTGATAAGAAATAAAAAAATCTCTTCAATTTCACGGATAAAAAACTTTTAACAGGAAGAAAAAAGAAAATCGTTTTAGTTAAAATGTACTCAAATTCTCTTATTACCATTAATAGTGATATTTTTAGCATCTTTCAGCAAATAAATACGTGGCGTTGGATAACCTTGAGCTTGACACTCAAACCTCACTGTCATTCCATTTGGAAAAACCTGATAAGCTGGCTTTTTCAAAAACGAAGGCGGTACCAAAACATCAACTGTGATATTCTGTAACAAAAATTTCGTCAAATAATTAATTTACAAGCTTATTATTAATGAAAAATAACTCAATTTTTAAAAATAAAATAAATAAACTAATGTAAATAATGTCTAAACTAGTTTCTTGTAAAACAACATTATTAAAAAAATGATTTTTGAAATAAAATCAAGTGTTAAATTAAATATTATCAAAATTAAGTAAAGCAAATTACCTGATACTCTATGCTCTTATTGAGCGAATTTTTGGCAGAGCATATGTAAAAGCCAGAATCCGAAGAGCTGACATTTTGTAAATTTAGCAGACTTATGCCACTGGTTGAATTGACAGAAAGTTGTTTTTGTGTTTTATTAACTGAATTGCGAGGAACAAACGACCAAGTCGGAAGAGAAGGCGGATAACCGGAAGCAGCACATGCTATTTTTAATGAAGATTTTTCAGTCAATACATAATTGTAGGACGTTTGAGGCAAAAGCGAAGATACCGAAGGCTCCTTTAAATTCGAAACAATCAATTCCGCCTGCTTGCTTGTCGTGCTTTTGTTTAAATAATCATTTGTAGCTACACATCTGTAATTAATGAAAATAAACAATTAGTAAATTAAATTTTCTCAAAAATAATCAAAGTTCACTTAATAATAAATAAAAATAAATAAATAAAATACTATAGATAATATAAATGAAATAAATATATAAAAATAGATAATAATAAATAAAACAAAAAATAGATGCATGTGGTTAAAACTGACTAAAATAATTAGAGACAGAGAATTAAATTTGAAGAAAAAAGTTGAAAAAAATTTACAGGTATAAATAAAAAAGTGAGAAAATGGTAAATATAATGGAAAATTGAAGAAAATAATTTAATTAAAAAATAACTGAAATATTTAAAAATTAAGAGAATAGTTGAAAATGTGAAAGCTAAAATGTCACTGAAATTTGTAGAAAATAATTGAAAACTAAAGAAAATAAATAGAAAATGAAAAAACTAAGTATTGCAAAAAACAATTGTAAGAATTGAAAAAAATCATTTAACAAAATGAGAAACATAATTAAAATTTCAAAAGAATAAAAAAAAAAAAATTAGTCAAAATAAAAAATTGAAGAAAATAGTTGAAATAATTAAAGAATATATTATTTTAAAAAGAAGAAAATTATTGGACATGTAAAAAATTTTAAAAAATGAAAAATACAATTCACATTTCAAGGAACTAGACAAAAATATAATAATTGAAACAAAAAATAAAATACGATTTTATTATTAAAAAACTAATATGGATTAGAATAATTGAAAGTTTATTTATAAAATATGTAATTGAAATTTGCATGAAAATAATCAGAATTTAAAGAATTTAATTTAAAAAAGAAAATATAATTAAATTAAAGAATTGAAGAATAAACTTGTGATTTGAAGAAAATAATTTAAAATTTACGTAATTAGTTCAAAAAAGCAGTTAAAAAATGTTTAAAAAAAAGTTGAAAATGAAAGACAATAATTGGTAAATGAAGAAATAGATTTTATATTGAAGAAAATAATTAAATCTGAAAAAATAATTTAAAACTTTAAAAAATATATTTGAAATTTGCGGAAAATGATTGTAAATTGATAAAATTAACTGAAAAGTATTGAAAATAATTAGAAATTTAAGAAAATAAATAGAAAATGGAAAAACTTGAAAGTGATTAAAATTGAAGAAAGTTAATAAAAATGAGTAAAAGGGCGATTTTTGCAGAATACAATTGCAAGAATTGGAGGAAATCATTGAACAAATTAAAAAACATAGTTGAAATTTCAAAAGAATAAAAAAAAATTAGTAAAATAATTAAAACAAAGAAAAAAAATATTGAAAAATGTTATTAAAAATGGCAGAAAGCCATTGAAAATTGAAGAAAATAATTGAAATAATTAAAGAATATATTTGAAATAGAAGAAAATTGTTCAAAATGGAAAAAAAAATGAAAAATACAATTCACATTTCAAGGAATTTGACAAAAATATAATAAAATAATTGAAAAAAAAATTAAATATTATTTTAAGATTGAAAAACGAATATAAATTACAATAATTGAAAGTTTATTTATAAAGTATAATAAAAATTTGAATGAAAATAATTAAAATTTAAAGAATTTAATTTAAAAAAGAATGAATAATAAAAAGGACGTAGCTAAATAGAAAATAATAAAACTAACTGAATATGGGAAAAATAAATTAAAATATTGAAGAATAAAATTGTGATTTGAAGAAAATAAACCAAAATTTACATAAATGGTTGAAAAAAAAAGTTAAGAAAATGTTTAAAAAATAAAAAATGAAAGATAAAAATTGGTAAATAAGGAAAAAGATTTTATATTGAAAAAAATAATTAAAACTGAAAATATAATTAAAAAAATTTTAAAATATAATTTAAATTTGCGGTAAGTGATTGCAAATTGAGAAAATTATCTGAAAAGTAATTAAAATAATTAGAAATTTAAGAAAATAATTGAAAAATAATAAATATAATCATGGTATCTAATAAAAAAATTTTAATTTTGAAAGAATGATTAAGGAGGTTTTCTCTATTTACATAACCTCAAACTAGAAAGTCGTTTTTTGCTTCAAATAAAAATATTAATCAAATTAATTTGACCAAATTTGGAAAAACTCAATTGTACATTTATCAGTTAAGCTAAAATTTGTTGTCAAATATTAGTCATTTAACATTTTATGTTTTTTCTTTCAATCCAGTTCAAATCTGTAATTTTTATCAAATTTTAACAAATACCTCATTTTTCTCGTTGAAAGATTCTCTACAATTTTATTTATTGGGTTCTGTTAAAGAATATTTTGTTTAAAATTTTCTTTATTAGACAGATAAAATTTGCTTTTTACGTATTGTTTAAACAAAATAATATGTAACAAAATGTAACAAATAATATTTCAGAGAATAATTTAACGAGAAAAATGAGATATTTTTTAAAATTGGATGAAAATTACATATTTTAACTGAATTGAAAGAAAAAAAAAAATGTTAAATAACTATTACTTAACAGCAAATTTTATCTTAACCTACTTATTTCTGAAAAATGTACAACTCAGTTTTTCAAAATTTGGTCAAATTAAATTGATTTTAATATTTTTATTTGTGATGAAAACTCCTTAATCATTCTTTCAAAATTTACTTTTTTATTGCTATGATTATCTTTTTTTATTTTTCAATTAGTTTCTTAAATTTCTAATTATTTTCATTACTTTTCAGTTAATTTTACCAATTTGCACCAAATTTCAATTATATTTTTAAAATTTGTAAATTATTTTTTCAGATTTAATTATTTTCTTCAATACTAAATCTATTTATTTATTTACCAATTAATTTATTTATAAAAATCTTCATTTTTATGAAAAATTCTATTTTTCATTCACTTTTCATTTTTAAGTTTTTTAAAAACATTTTATAAAATGCTTTTTTCAAGAATTTACGTAAATTTTATGAAAAATTTCATTTTCATTCGTTTTTAATTTTTAGCTTTTTTTAAAGTATTTTTTAAACTGCTTTTTTTAAACTAATTACATAAAATCTGAATTATTTTCTCCAAATCACAATTTTATTCTTCAATCCTTTAATTTATTTCTTCAATATTCAGCTAGTTTTATTATTTTCTATTTAGCTACGTCCATTTTATTATATATTCTTTTTTAAATTAAATTATTTAAATTTTAATTATTTTCATGCAAACTTTTATTATACTTTATAAATAAACATTTAATTATTTTAATCTATATTCGTTTTTCAATATTAAAATCGTATTTTATTTTTTGTTTCAATTATTTTATTATATTTTTGTCTACTTCCTTGAAATAAAAATTGTATTTTCCATTTTTTTTTCAATTTTTTTCCATATTCAATATTTTCTTCTTTTTCAAATATATTCTTTAATTATTTAAATTATTTTCTTGAATTTTCAATGCTTTTCTGCCAATTTCAATCATATTTTTTTTCTTTGTTTTATTTTAAAATTATTTTACTAAATTTGTTTTTTTTTTTAATTTTAATTATGTTTTTCAAATTATTCAATTATTTCCTCCAATTCTTGCAAATGTATTCTGAAAAAATCGCCCTTTTACATATTTTTATTAATTTTCTTCAATTCCAGTCACCTCCAAAGTTTTTCCATTTTCAATTTATTTTTCTTAGTTTTCAATTATTTTTTTTAAACTTCAGTGACATTTTAGCTTTTAGATTTTCAACTATTTTCCCAATTTTTAAATATTTGATTTATTTTGTAACTATTAACTTCAATTTTCCATTATATTTCCCATTTTTTTCACTTATTAATAAATAAATACAAATTCAAATTAATTGAATTTTTGAATAAAATAACATTTTTATAAATTTAAAAAAAAGATGACGTAATTTTATTCATGTGGAAAAAGAGAGATTAATATTTAAAAAAAGAATATATAACAATAAATATTGATATTCTAACCTGTAAAAACCATTATCAGATAATTGCGTCTCACTTATGAAAAGAACACCTGGTTGAATGAAAGTATATCTGAAAAAAATAGAGAATATTTTACATAGATTTTAATTTTATAATTTAAAACTTGCCATCCCTAAAAGAAGCATTTTTTGAACCCTTTACAGTTTAATTACATTTGCTCTCTTTTCAATATTATTAACTGATCAATTAATTAATTAATTAAATTCGTCAATTTTTAATTTTAATCCAAACAATTAAAATCTCAATCTAATTCATTTCATTTCGATTTTTGCTGACAGATTAAAAAAACAGAACGTGAAAATTTCCATTAGAAATGCTAGATTTTTTACTGCATTAAAAAAAAATTGAAAGCAAAGCTACTGAAAAATGGTTTAAAATGCGTCTTTCTAGATTTTGAAGAATAGAGGAAAATTCTGTATTTTTTTAAAAACAAAATTCTTACTTTTTGATGTTATTATCCAACAATAACGGTTTTGAATTATGCTCCCAAGTAATGTTTGGAGGGAAGGGAAGGCTTTCGATTAAACACGAGAGCCTCGCGACTTCACCTTCTTGTACTTTAACCTTTTGAGGATGTTCTTTAAAAGTGCGGGCAAGCTCTGAAAAATAAACAATAATTAATAAAATTTCCATTCAGTTAAAAGAGAGAAAAAATATAAAAAAAAAAAACACTTTTTACTTACTAGCAACTTGTACAACAATAGGCGAAGATCGTAAATATCCTCCGCAATTTGTCCGAACGACACAACGATATTCATCTTTTGTCAAAGTTTTTGAACTATTATTAACCCAATTTTTCTGTTTTGATGTAACCTCAATATTTTTTTTCTGTGGACAAATCAGATTTACAAATTAAATTAAATAGCAAAAAAAAATTAATAGCTTAAACTAAATTAATAGCTAAACTGATTAATTAATACAAAATACTTGATTACAACTAAATAATTATAATAATAACTAAACATTTATTTATTTAAATCTTAAATTAATTATTTTTCAAGTAGAGAAGAAAAAGAAAATTATTTTAACAAAATTTGAAAGGGTTTATTTTTGTTTTAAGTACATAGTATATAATTTTTCTCCCTTAGAATATTACTACTTCTTTTGCTAAAAAATACCAAGATTTTGTTTATTATATATTAGTAATAGTAATAAAATAAAAAAAAAAAGTTTATTAAAAATGTATAATATAAAACAAAATAGTTGCTCTTTTTTAAAATAGGTTTATCTTTAATAAATTCTTCTATTTGATTATTATAAACATTATTATGCATTCTTTTTAGGTTATTCATAATAAGATAACAGGATGTCTAGCGAATGATAAACATTATTCTTTAAAAAGCGAAATTTTTTTGAAAAATAGAATAAAAAAAATTACAAAAACAAACCAGAAAATCCTTTTAAAAAATTAAAATTTTGGAGATTTTTTTTTCAAATTAAAAACTTTTTTTTCTTAAAAATAAGAAAGTAAAAAAGAAAACGTATTAATTGTACTAATCAGAACTTGTTTTAAAAATGATAAGAATAAAGGAAAAAAATTGAAATTTTTTGTTGAAATGATTCTCGAAAACTTAAATCATCGATCTTCAAAATTTAATTTTAAAATATGTAATTACTAAAAGATAAACAAATATTTTTTCATAAAGTCTTAAAAAGAATTTTTAATCTAAAAATTAAAGAAAATAATTGAATTTAAAATTAAAGAAACTTATTAATAATAAAAAAAAATAATAATAGAAAAACAGCGATAATTTTTTAATAATAAAGAAAATAATTGAAAATACCTAAAAAATAAAATAATCGAAAATTGGAATTTAAATTTCAAGAAAATAACTGAGAATGATTAGTTCTAGAATTAAATAATTGAATTGGAATTTTAAAACAATTTTTAAGATTGAAAAAATAATTGAAATATCCGAGAATTATTGAATATTGAGAAATTAATTGAAAATCGATATCAATAAATTTCAGTTCAACATTTTAGAGTAAACTATATTTTAATTATATATTGGATTTATTTCAATAAAGGAAGAAAAGAAAATAACTCTTATAGAAACAATTGAATTATTTATTAATATTTCTTTAAAAACTATCTAAATTTATATATATAAATAAATAAAAATATGTTACAAATTTACATAAAAATCAACACATTCTTCTATAACAAAAATTTTAAAAAATTATATAAATAGTATTTTATTCGAGAGAGCGAGAAAAACTTTGCTAATTTATCATTAAAATGAATACAAAATGCATAGAAGAATGTAGAAAAGATTTTAACAATAAAAAGGTTCAAAAGTAAAAATTTTAATAATTAGAATTGTACCTTATAAAAATGAAGAGAGCCATTACGAAGAAGAGAGCAACGAGAAATTCCACATGGAGGTGCTTCCTCCCCGTTGCGTAACCAAGTGATGTCTTGCTTAGATTTTACATTGCAACTAAGTGTAGTACCTTTTTTACCTAAAATCGCATTTCCTTCAGGTTCAATTGGCAATGAGAGGCCTAAATTTTTTATAGTAATTGGCTCTAAGCTATCTTGTTTCGCTCCATTTCTTTCGTTTATTCCAGTCCCAATTCCTTTGATATTTACAGCTGCAATTTTTAATAAAATTAATTTTATTATAATTATAAAACAGAAAAAAAATTTTAACTAAAACTTATACATTTAAATAATAACATAAAAATAATAAATGAATAAAAATGTCAGTAACTAAAAAATATATAAAATGACGTAGTTTCAGAAAAAAGGAAAACTTTTTTTTTTAAGATTAAAATATTACGAATATATTTTTTCAAATTAAGAAAATAAACAGGAAAATCCACGAAAAAATGTTAACATTTTACTAATGAGAAAAAACTGAAAAAATTGTTTTAAAAATTAATGGGAAAAAAAAATTCTTTTAAAAGTGATAATAATATGAGAAATTTGTTATAAGATCAAATTTACATAAAAATAGAAAAAGGAAGAAGAGAGTTTTTAAAACATTATAAAAATTAATAAATTATGAAAAAATTCAGAAAAATGTACTAAATAAATATTTTGAAAAAATTAGAAGTTATGAAATAAAAATTAATTCAATTATTAATAGTTCAAAAAGTGATAAAAAAATTATGAAAGAAGGAATAAATTGAAGAGAAATTAAAAAGCAAAATGATAATAAATATAAAAATTGGGGAAAATAAACTAAGAAAATAAAAAACAGTAAGAATAAAATAAGAAAATGTAACAAAAATAAATTAAAACTCTAGAAAAAAAAAAAATAAATTCCTTTAAAATAACAATTTTTAGGAAACTATTCTCATATTGAAGAATATTTAAAAATATTCTTTAATATAAATCTTTAATATAAAACTTTTTTTTGATTTGTTTAAAACATTAGATATGTTTTTAAAACTATTCTAAGATTAAAATTTTTTTTTTTAAATCAGAAAATCTGAAATTTGTATGAAAGAGGAAATAAATTTGCGAAAAAATAAACACGATGTAAAGAAAATTTAATAAATTTACAAAAAACGAGTGAATCTAAAAAAAAAAATGGTATATCCCAGAAAAGTATGAAATTTTCCTAAATGTTTTAAAAACAAAATTGAAAAAAGTATAAACTGAAATAATTTACTTAAAAAGTATTAAAAGAAATTAAAATAAATTAAATTTAATAAAAATTTAAAAGTTTGATGTAATTTGGGTTCGGGATTTATTTAAATTAAAATAACCTGGAATTATTAAAAATATAATATTATTTTTGACTTTCTTTGTACCAAAAATTTGTATCGTATTTTGACCATTTCAGATTTAACTTTTAAAATTATTGAAAAATACAAGTTTGAAATTTTCAAGATTTATCTACGAATTCTGGGAATTTGTTAAAAATTTCCGGATCTTTTTTCAATTTCCTAGTTTTTTTTCATTATATTTATTAAATTCCCGACATTTCCCCGGATTTTTGACTGATAAAAAATATAAAGGTAAATTTTTTTTGTTAAAATGATACTTTATATTAATTAAAATAAGTATAAAACACAATTTAATCAAAGTTTTGTTGATATTATAAGAAAAAGTTTTGTTCGGCTTTTTGGAGAAACTCACATTTTTTTTTTGGTTTATATATTTTTTGTAGTGATATAATATACTTACCTCAAGATACTCTGTGAGTTTCAAAAAAGTTATGTAAATAAATTTCTAAGAAATAATAAAAATGTATGACAGGACACTATACCAATAAAAAAAAATTAGTTTCTCCAAAAAACAGAAAACAAAACCTTTTCTTAAAATATCAACAAAACCTTGAATAAATTTTGTTTTAAACTTATTTTAATAAAAAATGTGTCTTTTTAATGAAAAATTAAAAAAAACAATTGATCTTAATATTTTTTATCTCAAACTAGAAAATGGTTTTTCACAAAAAATAAAACTTTTATTAAAATATAATATTTAAAAATAAATAAAACAAGTTTTATTTGCACTCGACAAAATTTGTAAGATTTTAGAATTGTAAAAAATTAGAATATTGAAAAATTGTAAAAATAATTGAAAAAATTACATAATGTATTTTAAATAAAGGAATTTTCAGAATAATACTTGAAATTTTTAGAAGTTCATTGAAAAAAAGAAGAAAATTATTAAAAATTAGAGAAAATAAATCAAAACAAATAAATATAATTTAAAATTGAAGAGAATAATTTTTAATTTAAGAGAAATCATTCCAAAAAATACAGAATATACATAAAATACATGAAAATCACCATATGTAATTGGAAATTAAAGAAAATAATAAAAAAATAATATAAATAATTTAAAACTGAATTACCTAAATAATTAAAATATCAAATAAATAGTTTAAATTTTGGTAATTCTAAAAAATATTTTAAAATCTTAGAAAATAATCTTAAAAAATGAGAATAATTAAAAATTGGGGATAATAATTTGAAAAATGATTATAAAATTTGAAACTTGAAGAAAACAATTGAAATATGATAAAAACAATGACAAGTTGAAAAAAATAAATGAAATTTGAAATAAATAATTGAAAAAATTGCACATTAAAAAAATAATAATAATAATAATTGAAATTTTTGAAAATTATGCCAAAAGAATGAAAATAACTAGAAATTGGAGAAAATAATAGAAAAAGTACAGAATTTATTTTTAAGCAAAAGAAACAAAAAATTGAAAATTGAAGATAATAATCTGAATTTGAGATAATAACAGAGAATTTACGAAATTAATTAATAAATAATTAACATATAGAGAAAATAATTGCAAAATGATAAAAAGAAATTAATTATTAAACAAAATAATTGAAAATTGAGATATGTATTTGAAAGTTTAGGAATTTAATTGAGGAATAGAAAAAATAATTAAAAACGGAACAAAATTATTAATATTTGCGAAAAATATTTTAAAATCTAGAAAATTAATTGAAGAATAATGAAAATAGTAAAAAAATTCGAGAAAATATTTGCAAGGTAGGTAATAAAAATAATTAAAAATTAAACAGAATAATTTTAATTTGAGAAAAATAATTGAAACAATTACAACATATTATTTGTAATAAAAGAAAAAAATTGCAGAATGATAAAAATAATTGTAAATTGAAAAAATAACTGAAATTTGAGATAAATAATAAAAAATTTAGAAAATTCGTTAAAAAATAATTGAAAAATGATAGAAATAATTGAAAATTGAAGAAAATAATAAAAATATGTAAAAAATAATTGAAAAAATCGCAGAATTTATTTGAGATAAACAAGACTACTTGAAAAATGATAAAAATAATTGAAAACTAAAGATAATTATGGAATTTAAGAAAAAAAATTGAGAATATTACAAAATTTATTTGATATAAAAAAAAGTGATTGAAAATCGAAGAACATTATTTAAATACTTGAAAAGTACAACAAAAATTTAAAAACAATAAAGAAAAATTTTTTACACATGCAATTAATTTCCTAAATTTTTAGTTATTATCTCAAATTTAGATTATTGTCATCAATTTTCGTTTTTTCTGCAATTTTTTAATTATTCTCTTTAATTAAAATTTTTGAAGTAATTTTGTAATTATTATTTTTTCTAAACATATACTCTATAATTTTTTCAGTTATTTCTCTCAAATTTTATTGAATATTTTCAATTTTTCATATTTAAATTATTTTCATCATAATTCAATTTTCTTTCTCAATCTTAAATTATTTTCAGCATATTCCAATTATTTTTTTCAATTTTGAATTAATTTTATCATTTTTCAATTATTTTTCTAGATTGTTAATTATTATTCTCTTTTTCTAAAATTATATTCTAAGATTTTTAAGTATTTTTCGGAAAATTCAAATATTTTCTTCAATTTTTTTTATTTTTTTTTTATTAATTATCGTAAATTTCAATTATTTTTAGCTTTCTTCCAGTTTTTTCTCCAATTTTTAGTCATTCTCATTCTCTAAAATTATTTTCAATTAAAATTTTAGAAAACTTCTTAAAAATTTTTCTAAAATTTTAATTGTTTTCTTCATTTTTTAATTATTTTTATTTGTTTTCATAATTTCAAATTTTGTTTATTAATTATCGTAAATTTCAATTACTTTTAGCTTATTTCTTCAATTCCTTTTTTCAATTTTAAGTTATTTTCTTTTTTTTTTAATTGATTACTAAAATTTTTTAAATATTTTTCTGAAATTTCTATTATTTTCTTCAATTTTTAATTATTTTTATTTGTTTTCATAATTTCCAAAATTTTTTATTAATTATCGTAAATTTCAATTATTTTTAGCATTCTTCCAGTCTTTTCTCCAATTTTTAGTTATTCTCATTTTCTAAAATTATTTTCTAAGATTTTTACGAATTTTTCTTAAATTTCAATTGTTTTGTTCAAATTTTAATTATTTTTATTTGTTTTCATAATTTCAAATTTTGTTTATTAATTATCGTAAATTTTAATTACTTTTAGTTTATTTCTTCAATTCTTTTCTCCAATTTTTAGTTATTTTCCTTTTTTTTTTAATTGATTTCTAAGATCTTCATGTATTTTTTTCAAATTTCAATTATTTTTTCTTTATTTAAAAAAAATTCCGTAGTTTTTTCAATTGTCACATTTAAATGTCATTTATTTTTTACAACTTACATTGTTTGTATAAGATTTTAATTATTTTCGTCAAGTTTTAAAATTTAAAAACATTTTTCAATTATTTTCCAAAATTTATTTTCTTCAATTTTTAATTCTTTACATTTGTTTCATAATTTCAAAAATTTTTAACTATTTATCTGACTTTTCAATTCTTTCATTATTTATATTATTTTCTTCAATTTTCAATTACTTTCGTTCTTTTTCTCGTTTTTTTTTTATAATTGCCAAAAAGATTTTACTTATTTCTCTTTAATTAAAACTTGTTCTGTTCAATTTTAAATTATTTTTTTATTTTTTTATTTATTTTTTTTCTCTAATTTTTAATTATTTTCTTTTATTTCAATAAACTTCTGAAAGTTTTAAGTATTTTTCTCAAATTTTGTTTAACTTTCCTTTATTTAAAATATTTTATGTAATTTGTTTAATTATTTTCTCAAATTTTAATTATTTTTTTAATTTCAATTTATTTATCTCAATTTCTAACCATGTTTTTTCAATTTTATTTGTATTTATTGATTCTTAAATATTATATTTAAAATATTTATTTCTTCTTATTAGATAAATAGTATTTACCGGTTTTTTATATTTATTATTGTATTTTATAATTTTTTAAATGTATGAAAAACTAATCGCGCGCTTGCGCGCGTTTTATTTAGCTAGTTATTTCAATAAACAACAATTTCAAAAATAGTGAAATGCAACCATATTTATATGAAAAACGTTATTATTTAACGTCTAGAAATATTTTAGTTAGAGTTTGAAAATTAACCAATCACAATTTTGTTAATAATTTATGATAGGTTAATTTTTAAATTCGCGCCAAAATCTTTCCGGCGGATATTTATTCGGACATCTGCAGTTTCGGCCAAATGGAAATTCGGTGTTTGAACTTTTTTTAAATTGTCTGACTTTCGCAAATATGAAAAAAAGAATTCCAAGGCAAAATTCAAATAAATTTGGGCCAGGATACTGATAAAAAAAACTTTCTAAAATTTTGAAAAATTTAAATTACCAAAAATTTATTTTTTACTTTTGCGTAATCGAAAAAACGTTAAAAATGTCGGTATCAAATTACTGATATCA
This sequence comes from Ganaspis brasiliensis, assembly GCA_037103525.1. Taxonomy (NCBI): domain Eukaryota; kingdom Metazoa; phylum Arthropoda; class Insecta; order Hymenoptera; family Figitidae; genus Ganaspis; species Ganaspis brasiliensis. Next base: position 4,260,629 of record JAZKLR010000211.1, read on the forward strand.
TAATTATTTTATACCCTTCACTTAATATCATCCCACAAACTATATCTAATCTAGAACAATTTATTATCCAAGACACATTTTTCTAACCCAGATAAATTTTTTTTTTTTTTTTTTCTATAACCAAACCACCTGTGAGTAATCACAAGCTCCGTGATTTTTTTCTCTTTGAAATTATCATCGACGTGCAAACGCGCATTATCAAAATAATTCTCGAAATATTTTCAACTTGTACTCATATTTAAATAATTGTTAAGAAATAATTCGCAAATTGCAAAGAAAATAGGATCGAAACACGTTTTCAAAAGACAGGGAATTCAATATCGTAATCTAACTCGTTTACCGGAAATGATCCGCGAAGCAAAAAAAATTCCAGGAATCGAGAAATAATCCTACTATAGTGTTTTATTGTTGAAATAGCGGGACTCTAACATTCCTCTCTCTAAACTAGCCACTGATCTATTTCACACAATAAATCAACAATTAAGCAAAAAATGAGTGATATTTCGATGAGAAAACATGCAGATTTATTGGTCCGAGAATGCATAAATGAATGGAGAATTTTATATGGGAATAGGTGAAATTTTTTTCTATTCAATGGGTCGATGAACGTGTAGCCATGCGACTTTCGCGAGTATAAACAAACGATATCAATGAAAGAGGACGCACCTGTACAGCAAATGGGCCTTAGCACTTCCGTAAACAAGATGCTGAGCAAAAGTACTCTCGCCGCCATATATTTGCAATCATTGGCAATTTTCTCACTGATGAACTTTTGCCGAAACACGCCGCGGATTTCTAATACTTTCTCTTGAAAATCCTTGCCGCATGTTTGACATCGTCTTTAAAAGAGTTCAGCCCCGCGCCGATACTTTTGCCGAACTCATTTAGTCGCAATTTAATCTATAATCACGCGTCACATCTCGCGCAAAAACGATAATCCATTCGGAGAATGTCGCGCGACACGAAAACGTGCAATCAACTCGAATCAACAATAAAACGTTACGAGAAAAAAGAATTGCAACAACTTCTGTTACCACGCGATTTGCGCATCCATAGCCATCTTTCTTTTCTCCCACTGTCGTCGCAAAATTTTATTAGCAACAGCGCCGCAAAAACGATTTTCAAACATTTTGCAATTTTACTCGTTTTTGTTGCTTGTCAATGTAAATTGGTAGAGGAGGGAAAATAGTTTAGATTAGAGATAAATAATGATATTGGGAAAAAAGCGGAGAAATATAATTTTGAAAAAAATGAAATTTCTGCGAAATTTATTTCGCCAATCGTGAACCGGGAATTTAGCGGGAAATTTGAAGGGAATAAAAGTGGGTCAATGTTTTTTTTTAATATTACGAACGATTTTTTAGTGTAGAAACGTGTTTTTGGATAAAATTGATAATTATGATAATAGTGAATGATTGATTAATTGATCAAGAATGATATAAAATGTTGTTTTTCAAAAAATGTTAATAAAATTGTCGAGGTGAAAAAATCAATTTGTGCGGCAAATTCGAAAAATAGGAAGAAAAACCTTAATTAGGACAAAAAAGGTCATATTTGAATAATTATTTAAATAATTACAATTACTTTTATTTATATTGTAATCATTGGTGTTAATTACAATTAATTAACGATATCCCTCAGTTAATAATTAATATAAAATATCTTTTCTTTGAAATTTAGAACATGCAGCGCCATCTGTAAGCTTTTTATAATATATAAAATTTATATAACTTTATTATATTAAACAAATAATAATTGTTATTATTTATATTATAACTTTATTTATTTTACATTTTACGTAAATTTGCACAAATTATATTATATTTAATAAAAAATCTGCTTTGAAAATTTTCTTATTTAAAAACCGGAAGTAAGATTATAGTTCCTATAATAACTAACAGAGGGCTAACATGATAGATTTATTACAACTAGCGCATCTAGGTTTAAATTTTTCCTCGGTTTATGTTTTATTGTGTTTTATGCAAATTTTTTTCTCCTGAAAAAGTGGATTTTTCGGGAAAAATAACCACGTGCCAGTTGCAGTCAAGCAGCCGGTGTTAAATTTTATAAATAATTAATTTTATAAAAGTGTAAAATGGTGACAAAACTTCCAGAGACAATGAATTTTCCTCTGGAAGAGGAGAAAGTGTTAGAATTGTGGAAAAAGTTAGATGTTTTTCAAAAATGTCTACAACAATCGAAAGGGAAGCCAAGGTATTCTTTTTATGACGGACCTCCTTTTGCGACAGGACTTCCACATTATGGGCATATTTTGGCAGGAACGATAAAAGATATTGTCACAAGGTAAGTCAAAAAGCCGTTTAATTCACGAAAATATTTGCATGCCCGTTTATAACCTATTTTAGAACACGTGTCAGGTTCTTTAAATTTGACGATTTGTATTACGAAATTTTTGTGACAATTGCACGTCATCTGTTACAAATATTGAAATGTTGTACTTATCATTTTTTGTACTATTGTTGTTTAAATGTTTATATTATTGTTTTTAACGGTTTTTTTTGTTTTTTCTGCATTGTTTTTTTTTAATTCTGAAAATTATAAGAGTGAGGGGAAATGAAAGTAAATTTTTTGGGACCGGGAAAAACCGGGAAATTTGTTACTAAACCGGGAATTTCTTCGTGAATCTAAAAGTTATGAGAAATTTTTTCGAAATTTTTTTCATATATAACAAATCTATATTACTTTAAATTTTTAATAATTTTAATAATTTCATTTATTTCTTTAATTTTGGATTGTTTGTTTCAATTTTCAATTGCATTCTTCGTTTTTAAATTATTTTATTCAATATTCAATCATTCTCGCATTTTTTAAGTTATCAATTATTTTCTTGAAATTTCAATATAATTCTTTAATTTTCATTTATTTTCTATAATTTTTTCCATAATCTTCATCATTTTTTAATTGACAATTTATTATTCTTCTTCAATTTTATGATTATTCATTATTAATTAAAAAAATTTTTTGTTTAAATTCCCATTATTCTCACCATTTTTTGAATTTTTTTTTCTTGTTAATTGTTTTTTAAAAAGTTAATTATTTCCGTCATATTGTAATTTTTCTTTTAATTATCAATTATTTTCTTGAAATTTTCATTTAATTATTTAACTTCCAATTAATTTCAATTCCAATTTATTTCTTAATTTTTAATTATTTTTTACAATTCTCAATTATTGTTTTTAATTTTCAATTGTTTTTATCGATTTTGAATTAATTACTTAATATTCATTAATTCTTGCATTTTCTTAATTATCAATTATTTTCTTTTAATACAATTTTTCAATTTCCAATTGATTTCTTTTATAAATATTAATTAATTAAAAGAAAAGTTTTGTGTGAATTCCGATTATTATCACCATTTTTCGATTTTTTTTTTCAATGTTAATTACTTTTTTTAATAATTAATTATTTTCTTCAATATTTAGTTATTTTCGTCATATTGTAATTTTTCTTTTAATTATCAATTTTTTTCTTGAAATTTTTGTTTAAATCTATAATTTCCAATTTATTTCTTCATTTTTTAATTATTTTCTTCAATTCTCAAATATTTTTTTATAATTTTCAATTCTTTTTATCGATTTTCAATTAATTTATCAATATTCAATAATTCTCGGATTTTTTCAATTATTTTTTTCACTCATAAAAATTGTTTTACATTTTCAATTCAATTATTCAATTCTAGAACTATTCTCTTTAATTCTCAGTTATTTCCTTTAAATTTAAATTCCACTTTTCAAATTTCAATTATTTTCTTTAACATTAAAAAATTATCGCCTTTTTTTCTATTATTTTTTTCGATTATCATTAGGTTTATTTAATTTTAAATACAATTGTTCAATTATTTCTTTATTATTAATTCCATTCTTGAACTTTTATTTCCATTCTTCAGTTTTCAATTATTTTCTTCTATATTAATTATTTCTCTGCTTTTTTCAATTTTTAAATATATTTAAATTTTAATTCTATTTTTCAATTTTTAATTGCTTTATCAATTACAAAATTTTTTTTTTTTATTTTAATTATTTTTTTCAATTTTTAATCTAGTTGTTAAATGTACAATTATTTCCAACAATCATTCTTATAATTTTCTTAATTTTTCAATTTGCAATTAATTTCTTTATATTTAATATTTCTTTTTTAATTTTTAAAATTTTCAGTTCTCCATTAATCTAATCATTTTTCGAATTTTGTTTTCAATTGACAATTATTATCGTCATTTTTCACACACTTTTTTTTATTTTTTAATTTTTTCTTGTAATTATTTTCCGCAATTTTCAATTATTTCCTACAATTTTTTCAATTTTCAATTATTATCTTAAAAATTTATAATTATTCTTTGAGTTTTAAGATTATTTTGTTCGATTGTGTATTAATTTAGCCATTTTTTGAGATTTGTTTTCAATTATCAATTATTTTTTCAAAATTTTTTGTAATTCTTAAATTTTCAATTTCTTTACTCAATTTTTTATTATTTTCGTAAATTCAAATTATTATTTTTTTTTCAATCCATTTAAATTTGCAATTATTTCCAACAGAAAGTATAAAAAGGCTAAATTTGATTATTTTTTTCTTATCCGTTATAAACAAAAAGATTTTTTTTAATAAAAATTTTAAAAATACATTTATTGTATGTTGTTTATTTATATTTTATAAATTTATTTGTTGCTTTTTCTCAAGAACGCTTTATCGAATTTCATTAAAATTTGAATGGATTTATTAAGCTTATAAATATCTAAATTTTAAGGGGATGTGATGGAGAATGATGTCGCTGGTATAGGCAAAATTTGCCCATAAACTTTCTCCTAAAATAATAAATATTTTGACACCAAATTTTGCGGAATTTCTTAAAATATCATTAAGGTCCCTCTGACCCAAGTTTATTTACATTTTGCCTTAAAGTTAACTTTTTAAAAAATTAATTGATCTTTAGAGAATTTAATAAATTAATTTTAAGGCAAAATTTAAACAAACTTGGATCAGAGAGACCTTCTTAATGATATTTTAAAAAATTCCACAAAGATTGGTGTCAAAATATTTATTCTTTAAAGAGAAAGTTTGCGGACAATTTTGGTTTTTTTTGCAATAAATATCCATTTTTTATAAACAATTTATATAAACAAATCGACGGCCCCCGTTGATAAAATGTTTATTGAAAATCCAGTGGAATAAAATGTTAATTCAAAAGAGCGTGCTATATAATTCTTATTCAATTGTTCGTGTAATAAAATGACAACTGATGTTCAGTGCAACAAAATGCTATCTTAAAAAATTAAATATTCATTTTGTATGCAAATATAAATGTAATTTTCATATTTATACCATCAGATACATATTATTTATTATAAATTACATCTTACATACAATACGGAGTTAATTTGCAGTTAAAAATAATGACATTTATGTTTAAATAATTTTTCAGAGATAACATTTTGTTGTACTCAAAATCAGTTGGCATTTTATTACACAACCAATTGAATAAGAATTGTATAGCACGCTCTTTTGAATTAGCATTTATTAATATAAATATCCCCGTTTTATTAACGGGGATCATCGAAATGCTGAATCTGGACATTTATAAGCTAAAACTTTTTGGATTTTCTGGTAATTTTGGCGAGATCATACAAAGTAAAACATACAAATTCTGTCACTAAAAATTTCATTTTCAATTGATTTAGGTTCTTTTAAACACAATTTTTGTTAGCAAATAAAGTAAAATGACTTTTGAATAGAGACATTTTTCTAGATAAATTCTTAAGTATACTACATTTGTTTGTAGTAATTGTTTAATAAAAAAAGACAACATTACTTAAAAATAAGTTTTTCTTCATAAAAAAATTCAGTACTCCAAAATATAAGCATAATGTATACGATAAGAAATTTTTTTACCCAACTGTGATTTTGCATTATTTGTTTATAAAAATTGTTTATAAAAACAGTTTTAAAAAAACGTAAATTTATTGCAAACACAATTCTTAACGAAAAAATGTGTATGTTCTACTTTGTATGTTCTAGTCAAAATTACCAGAAAATACAAAAAGTTTAAGCTTATAAATGTCTAGATGTAGCATTTGTTTATATAAATTGTTTATGAAAAATTGATATTTATTGTCAAACAAATTTTTCTTAATAATAAATTTTTGTTTGCCAAATCTAAGCAAAATATTACAAAATACACCAATTTTTGGTCACAAAAATGATATGTTTATTTATTTGTTTATATAGATTGTTTATAGAAAAAGGTAAATTTAATATAAAATCAAGTTTTATAGAAAGAATGTACACTTTGTATGTTCTAGTCAAAATTACCAGAAAATGCAAAAAGTTTTAGCTTATAAATGTCTAGATGTAGCATTTGTTTATAAAAATTGTTTATAAAAAATGGATATGTATTGTAAAACAAATTTTTCTTAATAATAAAGTTTTGTTTGCCAAATCTAAGCATAATATTACAAAATACACGAATTTTTGGTCACAAAAATTATATGTTTGTTTATATAGATTGTTTATAGAAAACGCAGCACTTGGATATTATTAATACTTGTTACTCGGGAGTTTTTTGGGTCGCTGATGACGAATCTGAAGTCAGATTTTCAAAATTCAATATGGCGGACATTTTTTTCCAAAATTCTCAAATTCGCTTGAAACTTGTTACTCGGGGGTTTTTGGGGTCACTGATTACAAATACGATGTCCGATTTTCAAAATTGTAAAAAATTCAAAATGGCGGATTACATATGGCAAATTTAAGCAATTTTAGAAAAATGTCCGCCTTATTGGATCCAAAACGTTGAATTTTTCAGGGTGTCTACTAACTGGGAAAACCGGGAATTAACCGGGAATTTTTTTCTGGGATAATAAATTCTTTTCAATTTTTAATTATTTTCTTTAATTTCCAATTATTTTCTACAATTCTCAATTTTTTTCTTCCATTTTCAATTATTTTCATCAATTTCTAATTAATTTATTTGATTCTGAAATATTTTCTACGATTTTTAATTATTTTAATCAATTTTTAATTATTTTCTTCAACTATAAATTATGTTTTTTGAATTGCCAATTATTAGATTCAATTTTCAATTATTTTCTCCAATTTTTGATTATTTTCATCAATTTTAATTATTTCTTCAGATCTCAACTATTTCCTTCAATTTTTAGTTATTTAATTTAATATTCAATAATTCTCGACTTTTTTCAACTATTTTTTTCAATTATTATTTATTTATTTAACATCTCAATAACTCCTCCATTTTTCAATTATTTTCTTCTATAATCAATAATTCTAGGCTTTTTTCAATGTTTTGTTTTCAATTATTAATTATCTTTTTGAACCTTCAATTCAATTCATCAATTATTATTCAACAATTTTCATAAAATCACATTTTCTTCAATTTCAAATTATTTTCTACAATTTTTAATTAATTTCTTCAAATTACAATTATATTCTTCATTTTTTATTGTTTTCTTCAAATTCTATAATTCCTGGATTGTTCAATTTCTTTTTTCTTCAATTGTCACCTATTTTCTTCTACTTTCAATCCTATTGTTCAATTCTTGAATTATTTTCTTTAATTCTCAATTATAATTTTCGACATTCAATTCCATTCTTAAATTTTAATTATTTTCTTCAATTTCCAATTATTTTTTCATATTTCTTTCAGTTTCTCAATTCCTTTCAGTTTTCAATTTCTTCTCAATTTTCTTCAATATTTAACAATTCTCAGCTTTTTTAAATTATGTCTTTCTTTCAATTTTTATTATTATTATTTAAATTGATAATTTTTAAATTATTTTCATCCATTCGCAATTATTTCCGTCGATTTCTAAATTTTTCTGCTGTTTTTAAATATTGTCTTCAATTTTTAAGTACTTTCTTCAATTTTCAATTATTTTCTTTAATTTTTAATTATTTTCTTTAATTTTTAATTTTTTTGTTCAATTTTCAATTGTTTGTTTCAATATTTAGTAATCTCGACTTTTTTCAATTATTTCTTTTCAATTATCAGTTATTTATTTCATGTTTCAAAACCTCCTTCAATTTTCAATAATTTTCTTCTATTTTCAATTTAATTGTTCAATTGTTTAATTATTTTTTTCAATTCTCAATTAATTTCTTTAAATAATAATTCTATTCTTCAATTCTTAATGTTTTCTTCAATATTAAATAATTCCTGTCATTTTCCTTTTTTTTTTTAATTATAAATTATTTTCTTCTTTTTTTAATCCAATTGTTCAGTAATTTTCTTTAATTCTCAATTATTGTATTCGAATTTCAATTTATTTCTCAATTTTCAATTGTTTTTTTTAATATTCAATAATTCTGTGTCTTTCTGATTTCAATTTGATTATTTAATTTTCAATTTATTTCTTCAATTTTGAATTATTAACTTAAAGTTTAAATTATTTTTTTGGATTTTCTATCTAGTTGACCAATTTTCAATTATATTCTTTGAATATAATTTAACCATTGTTACCATTTAATAACCATTGTTCAATTTTTTCAATTATTATTCAATTGTAGATTAATATTTACTTTCTTTTTTTTAATTTTGTTTCTAATTGTCAAATATCTTTGTTTTGAATTATTTTCATTAATTTCAAATTATTTCTTCATTTCTCAATTATTTTCTTCGATTTTCTACTATTTTTTTCGATTGCCAATTATTTTCATCAATTTTCAATTATTTTCGTCAATTTCTAATTAATTTCTTTATTTCTGAAATATTTTCTACGATTTTCAATTATTTTAATCAATTTTTAATTATTTTCTTCAACTATAAATTATTTTTTTTGAATTGCCAATTATTTGATTCAATTTTCAATTATTTTCTACAATTCTTAATTATTTTCTTCCATTTTGAATTATTTTCAGTAATTTCAAATTATTTCTCCATTTCTCAATTATTTTCTTCGATTTTCTACTATTCTAATTAATTTCTTTAACTCTGAAATATTTTCTACAATTTTCAAGTATTTTAATAAATTTTTAATTATTTTCTTCAACTATAAATTATTTTTTTGTAATTGCCAATTATTTGATTCAATTTTCAATTATTTTCTTCAATTTTTAATTATTTTCATCAATTTTTAATTATTTCTTCAGATCTCAACTATTTCCTTCAATTTTTAGTTATTTAATTTAATATTCAATAATTCTCGACTTTTTTCAACTATTTTTTTCAATTATTATTTATTTATTTAACATCTCAATAACTCCTCCATTTTTCAATTATTTTCTTCTATAATAAATAATTCTCGGCTTTTTTCAATATTTTTTTTCAAATATAAATAATTTTTAATTATTTTCTTCAACTATAAATTATTTTTTTTGAATTGCCAATTATTTGATTCAATTTTCAATTATTTTCTACAATTCTTAATTATTTTCTTCCATTTTGAATTATTTTCAGTAATTTCAAATTATTTCTCCATTTCTCAATTATTTTCTTCGATTTTCTACTATTCTAATTAATTTCTTTATTTCTGAAATATTTTCTACAATTTTCAAGTATTTTAATAAATTTTTAATTATTTTCTTCAACTCTAAATTATTTTTTTCAATTGCCAATTATTTGATTCAATTTTCAATTATTTTTATCAATTTTTAATTATTTTCTTCAAATCTCAATTATTGTTTTCAATTTCCAATTATTCGATTCAATTATTTTGTTCAAATTCTAATTTTTTTCTTAAATTTCAATTTTTTTCTTCAATTTCCAATTATTTTTTCATATTTCTTTTAGTTTCTCAATTTCTTTCAATTTTCAATTTCTTCTCAATTTTTTTCAATATTTAACAATTCTCAGCTTTTTTAAATTATGTTTTTCTTTCAATTTTCATTTAAATTGAGAATTTTAAAATTATTTTCATCAATTCGCAATTATTTCCGTCGATTTCTAAATTTTTCTGCTGTTTCCAAATATTATATTTAATTTTTAAGTACTTTGTTCAATTTGCAATTGTTTGTTTCAATATTCAGTAATCTCGACTTTTTTCAATTATCAGTTATTTATTTCATGTTTCAAAACCTCAATAATTTTCTTCTATTTTCAATTTAATTGTTCAATTGTTGAATTATTTTTTTCAATTCTTAATTAATTTCTTTAAATAACAATTCTATTCTCCCATTTTTAATGTTTTCTTCAATATTAAATAATTCCTGCCATTTTTCATTTTTTTTTTAATTATAAATTATTTTCTTCTTTTTTCAATCCAATTGTTTAGTAATTTTCTTTAATTCTCAATTATTGTATTCGAATTTCAATTTTATTTCTCAATTTTTAATTGTTTTTTTTTTTTTTTTTAATATTTAATAATTATGTGTTTTTCCGATTTCAATTTGCTTATTTAATTTTCAATTTATTTCTTCAATTTTGAATTATTAACTTAAATTTTAATTTATTTTTTTGAATTTTCTATCTAGTTGACTAATTTTCAATTATATTCTTTGAATTTAATAACCATTGTTCAATTTTTTCAATTATTGTTCAATTGTAGATTAATATTTACTTTTTTTTTTAATTTTGTTTTTAATTGTTAAATATCTTTGTCATTGTTCAATTATTTATTTCCATTATTAATTATTTCTTTTCATTATTAATTGTTTCTTTTAATTCTTAATTATTATTTTTTGTAAAGTTTAATATTTAATTCTTCATATTTGAAGAAATATTTTCTTTGAATTTCAATTTTTTTCTTCAATTATCAACTGTTATATTCAATTTTTGTAGCCATTTGTAGGTCTATTTATACTTAAAATAAATTTTAAGTTAACAAGAGAAAAAACCGGGAAAAATAGGAACGAAAACCGGGAAATGACCGGGAATTTTGTGGGACGAAATTAGTAGACACCCGGATTTTTAAAACCCGACTTTAGATTCGTAATCAGCGACTCCGAAAACCCACGAGTAACAAGTTTCAAGCGAATTTGGACAAATTAATTTCGCTATTTTTTTTTAACAATATTCTACCTATTGTTTATAATAATCATAATTGTACTATGTAACTTACTATTTTTTTTACACATAATGGTAACCTTGACGATCAAAACAAGCTGTATTAAATGTTAATTTGTTTAAATTTTTAAGAGATATATCAAATTTTATAAGTGGTACGTATATGTGACGCTCCGCGAGAGAAGGGACCTATCGCTGAAAAAATCAATTTTCATTTTTTTATGCTAAAAGATCATTTTTGAGTTGTTCTTTCAGTTCCATGTTTCAAATTTTTTTTTTGGTAATTACTCTTTTTGTTATAATGCTTCAAACCTAGGCATACTAAGTATATCGCATTTTTTAGTTTTTCTTTAAACGACCATCCCGTGAAATTAACAATTAATAAGTTTGATTTTTTTATGGTAATTGATAGTTTTTGAGTTACTTTTTGAGTTCCAAAAACCAAAATTTGATTCCTGCAATTAGTTTTCTTGTTATGAAGCTTTAAACATGGGCATGTTAAGCGTCTCAATTTTTCTTTCTCCTCTTTGCCCGTCTATTCTTTTAAGTTTGCTTTCTCAGCGATAGGTCCCTTCTCTCGCGGAGCGTCACATATGTAGGTAGCACATGCACGAAAGGGTTAAGAGAAACTTTAGGTTTTTGATTTTAGATAAAAATTGAAAAAGTTATGCTGTCTACCGTAAGGACACTTTTTTATGGACGATCTATTTCAAGACACTGCCAACGCCTTAATTTTCCATTAAAATTTGTACCAAATGTTTTGTACGTATTGTACCGTTATATGTAAAAAAAATACAATAAATTTCGTATACTTCATTTAGTATTTTTTAAAAAAAATTGCAGAAAATAAGCTTTTTTTTTTGGTCTTTAAGACCTATGCAACCTTTTAAATGAATAATTTTTGTCTCTAGATATGCACATCAGAGTGGCTACCATGTTGAGCGTAGATTTGGCTGGGATACTCACGGACTTCCTGTTGAATACGAAATCGACAAGGCTCTGGGAATTAAAGGTCCCGATGACGTTGCCAAGATGGGAATTGCAAATTACAACAAAGAGTGTCGAAGTATCGTGATGCGCTATGCCGCCGATTGGGAGAAGATTATTGGCAGAATTGGCCGTTGGATAGATTTCAAGAACGATTATAAAACTCTTTATCCCTGGTACATGGAGACAATCTGGTGGGTTTTCAAGGAACTTTACAACAAGGGTCTTGTCTATCAGGGCGTGAAAGTCGTCCCTTTCTCCACGGGCTGCAACACACCTCTATCTAACTTTGAATCCGGACAGAATTACAAAGACGTGGTCGATCCTTCAGTAGTGGTCGCCTTTCCTCTCCTGGATGAACCGAACGTATCTATTCTAGCCTGGACAACGACTCCGTGGACCCTACCCAGTAATCTAACACTCTGCTGTAATGCCGATTACGAGTATCTCGAAGTCACCGATTCAGCCTCGGGAAAAGTGTACATAATCCTTGAATCCAGCCTGGATCTTATTTACAAATCAAAGGACCTGTACACCGTGACAGGCAAGAGGAAAGGCAGCGACTTAAAGGGGAAATCGTACGAGCCACCGTTTTCGTATTTTGCCAATTTGAGGAAGAAGGGAGCCTTTGTTGTGCTGAATGATAATTACGTCACTGCAGGTTCCGGCACGGGAATCGTTCATCAGGCTCCATACTTTGGTGAGGATGATTACCGATGTTGTCTCGAAGCGGGAGTCATAACCAAGGAGCAAGAAATGGTCTGTCCGGTCGATAATTGCGGATTTTTCACTGATCCAGTTGTAGAGTTTAAGGGAAAGTATGTGAAGGATGCGGATAAGGAGATAATGAAGGTCTTGAAAGAGAAAGGGAAGTTGGTACACAGCGGGACAACAACGCACAACTATCCTTTCTGCTGGCGATCTGACACTCCACTTCTCTACAAGGCCGTGCCCTCGTGGTTCGTTCGCGTCACCCAGATCAAAGACAAACTTATGCAGACTTACGCGGAAACCTACTGGGTGCCGGAATACGTCAAGGAGAAGAGGTTCGCTAATTGGCTAGAGAATGCCAGGGACTGGGCAATCAGCAGAAATCGCTACTGGGGCAATCCGATTCCCCTCTGGGTCTCGGAAGATGGTAAAGAGATTGTTTGTATTGGAAGTATCGCTGAATTGGAACAACTCACGGGAACCAAAATCACTGACCTTCATCGCGAAAGTATTGACCACCTGACAATACCCTCGAAGCGTCCCGGAAAACCGCCTCTGAAAAGAATCTCGGAAGTTTTCGACTGCTGGTTCGAGTCTGGATCTATGCCCTACGCTCAGATGCACTTTCCGTTCGAGAAGGTCAAGGAGTTTGAGGAAAGCTTCCCAGCGGATTTCATCGCCGAGGGAATCGATCAGACCAGAGGCTGGTTTTACACTCTGTTGGTCATTTCCACTGGGCTGTTCGGCAAGGCTCCGTTTAAGAACCTCATTGCGAATGGACTTATCCTCGCGGCCGATGGACAGAAGATGTCCAAGAGAAAGAAGAACTATCCCGATCCGATTGAAATTGTTGATAAATACGGCGCGGACGCGCTTAGATTGTATCTGATAAATTCGCCGGTTGTTAGGGGAGAGAATTTGAGATTCAAGGAGGAAGGAGTTAAGGACGTGATCAAAGATGTTTTTCTGCCTTGGTACAACGCTTTTCGGTTTCTTGTTCAAAATATCGAGAGATTCGAGCAAGTGGAGGGAATCACATTTAAGTATCGTAGTCTTGAGGATGAGAAGGAAATTGAGTGTGATAATATCATGGACAGGTGGATCATCTCCTTCACGCAGTCACTGCTACAATTCCTCAAGCAGGAAATGAAGGCGTACAGACTATACATGGTTGTGCCGCGGTTGATCAAGTTTATTGATAACCTGACCAATTGGTACGTGAGAATGAACAGGAAACGAATCAAGGGTGATAGTGGAGTTGAGGATTGTAGGCGAGCATTGAATACTCTTTTTTACATTGTCTACACAATGTGCCGGATTAATTCTCCGTTTACTCCTTTCTTGACGGAATTCATGTTCCAGCGCCTAAGGAAATTACTACCCTCGACAAATACCAGTGACAGCATCCACTACGAAATGATTCCGTCCCATTGTCCGAAGTTTATCAACGAGGATATTGAGAAGGCTGTATCTTGTATGCAGACTGTGATTGATCTCGGGAGAATTGTCAGAGACAGAAAAACAATGCCGGTTAAATATCCTCTTCCGGAAATTGTTGTCATTAATCAGGATCAGAGTGTTATTGACGACATTGTCTCTTTGGAGTCTTATATTCTCGAGGAACTCAATGTCAAGACGCTGACGGTCACGACCGATAAGGAAAAGTACGGAGTGACTCTCAAAGCTGAACCGGATCATAAAATCCTCGGAGCGAGACTCAAGGGAGAGTTCAAGTCGGTTATGGCTGCGATTAAAGAACTTTCGAATGAACAGCTGGAGAAGTTTGTGGAGAAGAAGGAAATTGTTGTTTTGGGTCATACATTGGGAGAAGATGATCTTAGATTGAGTTATAGTTTCTCTGGACCTGCTGCTGAGGAGCTGGCGAAAAAATACGAGGCTCACTCTGAGGGGAATGTTTTGATTTTGTTGGATGTGACGCCGGATGAGATGATGTTAAACGAGGGATTAGCCAGGGAGATTATCAACAGAGTTCAGAAATTGAGGAAAAAGGCACAGCTTGTGCCTTCTGATGAAGCGGTTTGTAGCAAGAACTATAATTTTATAATTGTTTGATCCGGTAAAAAGGGATTTATTGGAATAAGGTGTTTTTCAATTGGAACTAAAGTCGGGGAGAAAATATTTTTTATGTAAGGTGGGTTCACAACCACATGTAAGTTTCCATTGAAGCTCAAATCACATATGAGAACATTTGAACTCGATAATTCTGACAATTTTGTTATGCTGTCTTTGGATGTTGTAAATATGTTTCATAACATTCCTCTTCATTTGGCTCAGACAATTATTGAAAACAAGATGTCAGAAAATACACATTTGTTTAAACTTCAAAAGAGGAAATCATCATAGCTCTTAAATTAGTTTTCATGCTTAGTCGTCGATTAAGGATGGTTGTCTTTGAAACATTTGACGAGATTAAAATAATTTTTAATGAATTTAATTTTAATGTTTAACGAATTTTTTGACGTAGATTGACGGAAGTTTATGTGTTGTGTGTATGAAGCTTGAAGAGGTTGGCAAACCTAGCCAAGGAAACGTCGCTATGCTAATTTGACGTGACTGTTGAAGTTTTATTCAATTTTACCTTCCTAAGATCATTTATTGGTTTTTTTAAATAAAATTGGTACCATTAAAATTCTTATTGACACAGCAGTAATGCTTTCTGATAAGAGATTTCATATAAAAAATAATTATTTAGTAAAATCTTTATTAAAATTAAATAATTATTCGACAGACTATATAAATAAATATATTAATAAAAGAATAATAGAAATTAATGACAGAAATATACCTTTTGTTAACAAAAATGATAATCGTAAAAAAGTTAAGAAAATAGGTTTCCCTTATTATGGAACTTTGTCTGAGAATGTTAAAAGGTTATTTAAACCTTTTAATATCAAAACTGTTTTTAGTGTGAATTCTAAACTTGATGTTTTTATTAAATTGGGGAAGGATCCTCTTAAGAAACTGAATCAATGAGGTTGCATTTATAAATTTGAATGTTATTGTGGGAAAACATGTAGGACAAACTAAACCTCCATTTCATATTCGTAGAAAAGAACACATAGATAATTTTGATTTGAATGAAAAATACCATAATGTCATGACTAAACACGTTAATAGTTCCGGTGATGACACTTCACATTTTATCAAATGGGATGATTTCAAATTATTACATTTTGAACCTCACAATAAAAAAGACCTATTGCTGAAATGTTTTTTATTAAAAAAGAAGGAAACAATGGTTTAAGTAAAATCGCGGATTTAAAGAATTTTGATAAATCGTATAAAATGAGTTGAAAGTGTTTAGAGTTCAGTTTGAATTTTGAAGCCATTTACCACAGAACTATGAATTTCAATTGTGACTTCCATTAATTTGTTTATTTATTTAGTTTAATATTATTTTAATTTTTTTAATTCTGGTGATGTTATTGTTTTGTGTTTATTTATTTATTGTTGTTCAAAAAAATGGATTATGCAATGTTTTCTTGATATGTGAGTTTTTAAATAAATTATATTTTAATTAATTATACAAATACTAGCAAAATAAAACGCGCGATTAGTTTTTCATACATTTTAGTGATTATAAAATACAATAATAAATAATATTTATCTAATAAGAAGAAATAAATATTTTAAATATAATATTTAAAAATCAATTAATATAAATAAAATAAATATTTATTTAGGACCAAATTTATTATATTTTAGAATTAAAAAGAATTGCAAAAAATTGAAATTAAACAAAATAATTACAAATTAATTGGAAAAAAAATGAAATCAATTAAAAATTGGGGAAAGTAATTTAAACAATCATAAACATGTTTTAAACATAAAGAAAATAATTAAAATTTGAGAAAAATACTTGAGAATCTTAAAAGTAAATTAAAACAAAATTAAATAATGAAAAATTAGAGAAAATAATTGAAAATTGAAAAAACATGATTAAAAATTGAGATAAATAAATTAATTAATTTTCTCATTATCATTCTTTTGCAGATTTCTATTTGTTTTATATTAGAACATTATATTAAAACATTTTTTATTGACCTGAAGATGATTATCATGTCGAAACATGTAGTCAAATAAATAAACTAATAACATTTTTATTTAAATGAGGTGTAAATTCGATATAAGGCCTCGTAAAAATTTCCTACCAAAAACAATTAAAATTTGAGAAAATAATTAAACAAATTACATAAAATATTTTAAATGAAGTAAAGTTAAACAAAATTTGAGAAAATTACTTAAAACTTTCAGAAGTTCATTGAAATAAAAGAAAATAATTAAAAATTAGAGAAAATAAATGAAAAAAGATAAACATAATTTAAAATTGAACAGAACAAGTTTTAATTAAAGAGAAATAAGTAAAAATTGTTTGGCAATTATGAAAAAGAACGAGAAAAAGAATGAAAGTGATTGGAAATTGAAGAAAATAATATAAAAAATAATATAAATAATGAAATAATTGAAAAGTCAGATAAATAGTTAAACATCTTTGAAATTATTAAATAAATGTAAAGAATTAAAAATTGAAAAAAATAAATTTTTTAAAATAATTGAAAAATGTTTGTAACTTTAAAACTTAACGGAAATAAGTAAAATATGATACAAACAATGATAAGTTGTAAAAAAAAATAAATGATATTTAATTGTGATAATTGAAAAAACTACGGAATTTTTTTTAAATAAAGAAAAACTAATCGAAATTTGAAAAAAATACATGAAGATCTTAGAAATCAATTAAAAAAAATAAAAGAAAATAACTAAAAATTGGAGAAAAGAACTGAAGAAATAAGCTAAAAGTAATTGAAATTTACGATAATTGGTAAACAAATTTTGAAATTATGTAAACAAATGAAAAAATTACAAATTGAAGAAAATAATTGAAATTTTAGAAAATAATTTTAGAAAATGAGAATAACTAAAAATTGGAAAAAAGACTGGAAGAATGATGGAAATAAATGAAATTTACGATAAAATAATTCAAAATTGAAGAAAATATTTGAACTTTCAGAAAAATACTTAAACATCTTAGAAAACAATTTTAGAAAATTAGAATAATAATTAACAACCGATAAAAATAATTGAAAAATGATAAAATTAATTAAAAATTAAAAAAAATACTTGAAATATACTAAAAATAATTTAAGATTGAGAACGAAAATTGAATTATGATGAAAACAATTTAAATATGAAAAATTGAAAACATACAATAAAATTTGAGAGAAATAACTGAAAAAATCATATAGAGTATATGTTTAAAAAAAATAATAATTACAAAATTACTTGAAAAATTTTAATTAAAGAGAATAATTAAAAAATCGCAGAAATAACGAAAATTGATGAAAATAATTGCAATATCAGATAAATAATTGAAATTTTTAAAAGTAATGCCAAAATTATGAATATTAATAATGAGAATGAATATAAATTGATGAATATAAAAAAAAATTACAGAATTTATTTTTAAGCAAAATAAAATAATTTAAAAATCGTTATATAATGGAAAATTGATGACAATAATCCAAATTTGAGATAATAACTGAAAATTTAGGAAATTAATTGCTTGTGTATATATTTTAAACTTCTTCAAAAACCATAATAAATTTTTAAAGCATTTTTTGAAACTTTTTTTTGACACAAATGACAATCAAAAACCAGCACAACACGACATAAACGAAAAAGTTTACCTTATTCTTTCAATTCAAATTTCAAAATATTTCCTGATAAAGAGAGTCAAAATCAATAAAATAACAGGGACTAACTTCACTTCAGTTTTGAAAACGTGGATAGAAGAAGATGAATAAATATTATCAGTACTGACTAAATTCACTTCAGACTTTAAAACGTAGACAGAAAAAGATGAATAAATATAAATACTAACTAACTGCAGGAGTTTACGGAGATTATTATTATTTAATATTTTTTTTTATTCTTTTTGAATTTAAAATTTCCGAATGACTTTGTTTTTTCTTGCTTCTTTTTAGTATTTTATTCTAGGACTTTAAAGACAATTATAATAAAATAATTGTTTTCTCTTTTAATAACAAATTTTATCAACAAATTTCAGGGTGCCCAATGGGTTCCCCTTAGTCTCCGATCGTTTCGAATATAGTTCTTGAACATATTAAAGAATTTAAAATCTTTAAATTTTGATCCTATAATATTTAAGAGGTATGTGGATGACATTTTCAGGGTGTCTACTAACCGGGAAAACCGGTAAATAACCGGGAATTTAAATTGACCGGGAAAAACCGGGAATTAACCGGGAATTTTCCGTCAAACCGAGAATTTTTTTCTGGGATCAATTGCCAATTATTGTCTTCAATTTTCAATTATTTTCATCAGCTTCAAATTATTTATTTAATTCTGAAATATTTTCTACGATTTTCAATTATTTTAATCAATTTTTTATTATTTTCTTCAACTATAAATTTTTTTTTTGAATTGCCAATTATTTGATTCAAGTTTCAATCATTTTCTTCAATTTTTAATTATTTTCTTCAGATCTCAACTATTTTATTAAATTTCTAATTATTTAATTTAAAAATTAATAATTCTCGACATTTTTCAACTATTTTTTTCAATTATCATTTATTTATTTCAAATCTCAATAACTCCTCCATTTTTCAATTATTTTCTTCTATAATCAATAATTCTCGGCTTTTTTCAATATTTTTTTTCAATTATCAATTATGTTTTTGAAACTTAAATTCAATTCATCAATTATTATTTAACGATTTTCAAAAAATCACATTTTCTTCAATTCCAAATTATTTTCTACAGTTTTTAATTAATTTCTTCAAATTACAATTACATTCTTCATTTTTTATTGTTTTCTTCAAATTCTACAATTCCTGGATTGTTCAATTTCTTTTTTCTTCAATTATCACCTATTTTCTTCTACTTTCAATCCCATTGTTCAATTCTTGAATTATTTTCTTTATTTCTGAATTTTAATTTTCGACATTCAATTCCATTCTTTAATTTTCAATTTTTTTTTCAATATTCAATAACTCTAGGCTTTTTACTATGATTTTTTTTAAATTCTCAATTATTTTCTTCAAATTCCACTTTTTTCTTAAATTTAAATTATTTTCTTCAATTTTCAATTATTTTTAGGGTTCCGTACACCACAAGTGTACGCACGGAACCCTATTGGCAAGACTTTGTCGAAAATCGTATCCCCCCCCCCCCCCCCTAGCCGCCAAACTATTTGACTTAGAAAGTTCAAATTTGGCCCACATATGTATTTTCACGTGTAGATGAAAGGAAAATTATAGAGAACATGATTCTAGGGGTTGAACATAGCGTTGTCAAGAAAATAACAAGATTTTTGAGAAATTTTCATATTTTTTGGCTGAAATCTCTTGCCTTTTCTTTTGCAGCGCTATCACCACAACGGTCTCTATATTTTTTTTGTAATCTACATATGATACTACATTTTTGTACCAAATTTGAACTCTTTAAGTCAAATAGTTTGGCAGGTAAGGGGGGGATAAAGTCATTTTTTAGCAAAAAATTCGTTTAATTTGTATCATTCTTGCCCTCTATCTGCCAAACTATTGTACTTTGAGTGCTAAAATTTGGTACACATATGTAGTTTGATGTGTAGATTACAGAAAAACTATAAAAAACCTTGTTGCAGGCTGTTATCATAGCGTTTTTGAGCTAAAAAAAAAAGATTTTTTTTAAAAAATGTTAAAAAATGGTTGTATCCCCCCCCCCCTGATCTTCCAAACTATTGGACTTAGAGAGTTCAAATTTGGTACACAAATGTATTTTCACGTATAGATTACAGGAAAATTATAGAGAACATGATTGTATGTGTTGAACATAGCGTTGTCAAGGAAATAACAATACTTTTGAGCATTTTTTTAACATATGGGCCATAATTTAGTGTTATAACTTTGACAGTGCTATAATCATCACTTTCTCTATAATTTTCTTGTAATCTAAACGTAAATCTACATATGTGTACCAAATTTCAGAATCCTAAGTCAAATAGTTTGGAAGATAAGGGGGGGGGGGGGATACGGTCATTTTTTTTAGCAAAAATGCACTTAAGGTGTACAATTCCACCTCCATATCTGCCAAACTATTGTACTTAGAGTGCTGAAATTTGGTATACATATGTAGTTTGCCATATAGATTTCAGAAAAACTATAGAGAACTTTGTTGCAGATCGTTATCATAGTGTTTTTAAGCAAAAACCAACGATTTAAAAAAAATGGTTAAAAATTACCTATCCCCCCTCCCATAACTTCCAAACAATTTGACTTAGAGAGTTCAAATTTGGTACACAAATGTATTTTCACGTGTAGATTACAGAAAAATGGTAGAGAACATGATTGTAGAAGTTGATCATAGCGTTGTTAAGGAAATAAAATGATTTTTGAGTATTTTTTATGGATATTTGCTAAAATCTCTGGATTTTTCGTTAAAAATGCAATTACGATCACGTTCTCTATAATTTTTATGTTATTTACACCTGACAATACATTCCTGTACAAAATTTGAACTCTCTAAGTAAAATATTTTGGAAGATAGGGGGGGAGGGTGGTCCATTTTTTATAAAAAATTCATTATATATGGGGCCGTTCATATACCACGTGGACAACTTTTCTCCGATTTTTGACCCCCCCTCCCCCCATCGTGGACATTCGTCTAACCCCCCCCCCCCTAAATGTCCACGTGGACAATTTTAGTGAAAAATAGTTTTTGGATGTTAAAATCAAAGAACTATTCAAAGGAAATATGAATATTCGAGTAAACTTCACAACTTTTTATGACAAATTCTTTGAAATAGGATGCTCTTTTACGTGAAATTAGGTAAATAAATAGATCTTCAATTGTTCTTAAAAAATTTAATCACAGCTTTTTATTAATACGAAAATACTTTATAAGTTCTACTAGTAAATAATAAAAAGTGTAAGGGGCCATCCATAAAGAACGTTCCACCAATTTTCGGGGTTTTAGACCCTCACCCCCCCTTTTGTTCCACTTGGTTACAAATGACAACCCCCCTCCCCTAAATGGAACGTTCAAAAATTATTTATACCCCCCCTCAAAAATCAAATTTTTTTTTATATATTAATTAAATCAAATTGTTTTTTTGTCATAATTATAGGCTCTTATGATAATACATGTGTTAAAAAAAAAATTACCTCCATTTTTTTTTCAAATCGGATAATATTTAGAGGTTGCTTAAAGCCCATGAAGTTTTCCATCTATTTTGCATGGGCAAACACACTTTTTCGTAAATGTGTAATAAAATTGTAAAAAATCACTTAAATCATTAATGCACCGAGTCTATTCTTGAAAAGTGTTGAAAAAACAGTATTCTATTATTTATATATTGATTTATAGGAACTGACTAATTCTTATGCAATTTCAAAAAAAACCACAAAAATTAAAAAAAAAATGAATAATAGTTAATATTAACAAATGAATAAATAAATTATAGAATACTGATTTTTAAAGACTACATGGGAAACTTCATGGGCTTTGAGCCACCTCTAAATATTGTCCGATTTCCAAATAAAAAAATAATGTAATTTTTTAATTATTTTTTTTTCAATTTAGAAGAAATTTGGAGGTAGGAGTATAACATATCTGACTTTTGTTTTTTTTTTAACCAACCTAATATATATATCTAACTTATCGGCCACGCTTTCTGCTGTGGCATAATATTGCTGACTTTTCAAATTAAAGGCTCAAAAACGAAAAAAAAAATAGAATAATTCAGAATAAAAAAATAAAAATTCGAACGTTCCAAATTTCAACTACCCCCCCTCCCCCTTGTTACAAATGGTTACATTTTTCGACCCCCCCCCCTCCCCCCAACAGTGGAACGTTCTTTATGGATGACCCCTAAGAAGTTCTACAAGTAATAGGTAAATTGCCATCTTTAGTAGAATACTTTGGAAGGAACATTTTCAATTATAAAAAATAAAAATAATTTTTTGTCACAAATCTAATATTCGTTATTAGATATTTCAGGATTATCTTCGGCAATCCACGGGGGCACTAACCACTCTGAAATATTGTCAATGTTAGCAAAACAATCGTCATTTTGCACCGTTGTGGAATCTATTTATTATTATTGGATATTGAAGAATGAATTAAAAATTTTAAAAAAATTGAAAATTCAAAAAAATTATTAAAAATTGAAAAAAAAAAATTGAAAATTGAAGAAATATATCGAATTTTTAAGAAAATAATTGATAGTTTTAAAAATAGTACTAAATGACAAAAATAATTAAACATTAAAGAAAACAATTGAGAAATGAGAAAACTAATTGACAATTTTAAAAAATGACTAGATTAATTCACACTTGAAAGAAAAAAATTGAAAAAATTAAAGAATAATTATAAAACGTTAAGAGAATAAATAAAAATTTAAAAGATTGTATAGGAAATAACTTAAAATTGAAGAAAATAATTAAGAATTATAGGAATTATAGGAATTATAGGAATAATTGTTGGAAATAGTTGCTAATTGAACAACTGGATTAAAAATAAAAAAAATAGTTGAAATTGAAGAAAAAATTGAAATTAAGGAGTGATATTAAAATTTAAAGAATCTAAATAAAAATTAAAAAATGGAATTGAAAGAAGTCGAGATATATCGAATATAGAATACAAAACTTGAAGGAGGGAATTAAAGTTTTAAAAAAATAATGTCAGTGGTGCGCGATTGAAACGTTGAATAAAGGAAATATAAGAAATAAAAATACATTTTTAATGGAGACATTTTGCGAATCACACATAATTGTCCACGTGGATATTTGACGAAACCCCCCCTCCCCCCATCGTGGACATTTGGCGTACCCCCCCTCCCCCCTTAAGCTGTCCACGTGGTATATGAACGGCCCCTATTCTATTTTATTTATTATATTATATGTAATATGTATAATATATTTATATATTTAATAGTATCATCAAATATATTAAAAATTATTTTGTTTTGCGTACGGAACCCTCGATTTTAGTGCGAGTGTAACTCGAACTTGCCCGATTTTTTTTCATATTTCTTTCAGTTTCTCAATTTCTTTTAATTTTCAATTTCTTCTCAATTTTCTTAAATATTTAACAATTCTCAGCTTTTTTAAATTATGTTTTTCTTTCAATTTTTACTTAAATTGATAATTTTTAAATTATTTTCATCAACGCGCAATTATTTCCGTCGATTTCTAAATTTGTCTGCTGTTTTGAAATATTGTCTTTAATTTTAAAGTACTTTCTTCAGTTTTCAATTATTTTCTTCAATTTTCAATTATTTTCTTTAATTTTTGATTATTTTGTTCAATTTTCAATCGTTTGTTTCAATATTCAGTAATCTCGACTTTTTTCAATTATCAGTTATTTATTTCATGTTTCAAAACCTCCTTCTATTTTAAATAATTTTCTTCTATTTTCAATTTAATTGTTCAATTATTTTTTTTAATTCTCAATTAA
This sequence comes from Ganaspis brasiliensis, assembly GCA_037103525.1. Classification (NCBI taxonomy): domain Eukaryota; kingdom Metazoa; phylum Arthropoda; class Insecta; order Hymenoptera; family Figitidae; genus Ganaspis; species Ganaspis brasiliensis. The sequence continues at coordinate 4,284,774 of JAZKLR010000211.1, forward strand.
TTTCTTTAAATAACAAGTCTATTCTTCAATTTTTAATGTTTTCTTCAATATTAAATAATTCCTGTCATTTTCCATTATTTTTTCATTATAAATTATTTTCTTCTTTTTTCAATCCAATTTTTCAGTTATTTTCTTTAATTCTCAATTATTGTATTCGAATTTCAATTTTATTTCTCAATTTTCAATTGTTTTTTGTTTAATATTTAATAATTCTGTGTTTTTCCGATTTAAATTTCATTATTTAGTTTTCAATTTATTTCTCCAATTTTGAATTATTAACCTAAATTTTGAATTATATTTTTTTGATTTTCTATCTAGTTAACCAATTTTCAATTATATTCTTTGAATTTAATAACCATTGTTCAATTTTTCCAATTTAATTATTTTTCAATTAGTTTCTTTAATTACCAACTGTTATCTTTAATTTTTGTAGCCATTTGGAGGTCTATTTATACTTAAAATATATTTTAAGTTAACAAGAGAAAAAACCGGGAAAAATAAGAACAAATAACGGGAAAAACCGGGAAATGACCGGGAATTTTGTGGGACGAAATTAGTAGACACCCTGTCATTTTTACAATTATTCCTTTAGATAAAGTCTCTGAGTTTGTTGACACTTTAAATAGTGTTGACCCATCTTTACAGTTTACTCATGAATTGGAGAATAGTAAAAAAAGTTTTTTAGACATAAATTTAATTAGAGGGTCTGAAAGACTGATAAAGACTAATTGGTTTAGAAAAGCTACTTGGTCAGGACAATATTTGAATTACCATTCTTATAATTAATTTTTCCAAAAAATAGGTTTAATTAAGTCCTTAATTGATAGGATATATATATAATATAATATATTTTAGACACGAAAATTTAGATTTAGTACAAAATACTTTAATTGGAAATAGTTATTCTTTATCTTTAATAAACCAAGTTATAAAAGAAAGAATCCATGAAATTTGCCATAGTTCCGATAAATCATCCAAAAAGTTTAGTATAGATAGATAGAGATGGTAACTTTATGCGTTTTGAACCACTCTGATTATGCGCATAAATTTCGGGTAATTATGCGACAATTATATGATAATTATGCGGCAATTATGCAATTAAAAAATATAATTATTTATTATAAATTTAAAAGTAATACAATATATTCTCATAAAATTGAGATATTTGTGTAGGGGAGAGTCGGGTAAAATGTCTAATTGGGTAAATTGGCAATGGTTAATAACTTGGCCAAAAATAAATATTAATCATAATTGTTTTTAATTATGAAGTATATTAAGGTGAAGATGATTTCTGTAAAGTTTCATGTTTATCAGTTTATTATTAAATAATTTATTAAAGAATTGTGAAAATGATGTTTTCCAACGATAATTTTTTCATTTTTAAAGATTAGAAAACATGCACTTCTATCTCACATACGTACATAATTTTTTTTTTAAATTAATCCTTGAATATTTAGCTATCTAATCACTTTGACTTAATTTATAAAAATGAGTTCTAAAATGAAAATAATTAGTTTAATTACATCGTGTGTTTTTGGGTAAATTGCCTTGGTTAAATTGCCTATATGCTGTAAAACTTCTAAACAAGATACGTATGATACGGAAAATCTCTCGGGTTACACGTATATTTTGATGTAGAAACTAAATATCAAGTTGTTACTGCTTCTGTATAAAAAATCAGTGTTTTAACAAATTAATTATATTAATTATTGCATTTATATTAATAATAATTATAATAATTATGCATTGAAGAATCATTTTTAATATATTTTTAAAACATGATTTTAAATAAGCGCGGGATGAATCAAAAGAAGTGCGCATGCGCAGAAAAATACATAAGATTACGAGAGATACGTGTTGTCACGTGACTATAAAGAATCATGGCGGATTAACTTGTCACATTTGGCATTGAATGACAAAATTTTCGTTTTCTTCCTAAAACTCACGCAGTTTTCAATCGAGCAGGTATTTTTGTAATTTATTATAGTGTTTAATTTACTTTTTTATGATTTTTTATAATTGTAGAAGCTTTATTTATTTGTTATAGACTTTATTTCCATTTTTTGTCGGTCTGCTTTGGATTAAAATTTTAGTTTTATGACAAAAAGATTATATTTTTGTATTCATAGCTAGTTCTTTTTTTAATATAAACAAGATAATTGATTATAGAAAATATATAAAAAAAAATTGTTTACTTTTATTCATATTTTTCCATATTTTTGTGCACAGGCGATTTGCCCAGTCGTGTGTCAAAATGGCGAATTTTGACATCAATATTTAAATAATTCTTTTTTCTATTTTTTCTGAAATAAACACTTAAAATGACTACCTTATTATATTCTTAAAGGATGTTTTCTAAATATTTGATGGTTTATATTTTTCAAAACTATAATTAAAAACTTTTTTTTTTGCTCTAAACTTTACTATAGGCATTTTGGCCGACTCTCCCCTACTATGTTTCTCTTTCAATTCTAAAAATACCGAAAAAACAATAAACGACATAAAGTATTAAAAAACTATTAAATTGTTATGAAAAAACTGTAGATAGAAATTCAGTCTTTTTATTAAAACGTACAATTCATAATTGTTTATTACAATCATGGGTGATTTGAATGTGTATTTAATTCTAATTTAAAATTTATGAAATTATAGAAACGTAAAACTGAAACAGAACGACGCAACACATAACTCCTGCGTCCTTACGAGTGACTTCCCAATTCTGCTAACACGAACGTTAAATGCTGGAAATCGAAAAAAAAAAATAGTCGAAAACTAAATTCAGGACCGTTTTGGTCTGATTATGCGTTAATTATGCAATATGAGCATTATGTTGCGAATATATGTCAATTATGCAAAATTATGCGCTTGAAAAACAACTTTTTAAAGATGTGGGATATGTAGAAACACGATAGTTTCTCATTTTAGACAAATTTAAGAAATTATGCGATTATGCGGCTTGCATAAAGTTACCATCCTCATAGATAGATTACCAAATGTCACACTTCCAAATGTTGAGACTCTAGATGAGAAGTTAAACGTAATGTTAAAAAAATATTAATATTCATGTTTACTTTCAAAAATTGTTAAAAAATATCCTCATTTTCATTAATTTTTCTTACCCAACACTTACAGTTTTAATTCAGGCATTAATAGATTAATATTAATTGTTACAGATTGTTTTCTACGAAATTAAAGATCGGACCAGCACTTTAGCAAAGGTAGTCGTCAGTCATAAGGAGTTTATTGAAAGTACCACGAAAACTCCCCAGAAGGATTACTCGGAATTTTCTAACGGTGAGGTTATTTTAGAAGAGATGCAGAACGTCAAAGGTGTCGAGATGAAGCTAGTTTTAATCAAAGCAGGATCCAAGCAATCTTTGACTAAAAATAACGAGGAGCCGCACACAAAATTCGCTAATGTTAAACTCGTCAGTTTTAAGCCACGATTCGGGGCTAAAAGTAATCTAGGCACGGTTTTGTTGACAAATTTCCACAACGGAGATGTCATAAAGTGCAAGGAATTTAGAGAGGCTGTGGAAAATATTTTTGGAATTCATGGATGTCATTATGACTTGTTCCTGGGAAAGGAAAAAATTCTAGATAAAAGTGATTTTCTTTCCCTGCATGAGAAGTGTGTTTTGATTGTTCGCGAAGGAGAAGAACCACCTGCTGATGATGGTGTTTCCGGAGTCTATCCGGCTTGCAAGTTTGTCAACATCAGACACGGAGATCAAAAAGGAACAATCCTCTTGGAAAATCCTCAAGGATGTAATACTGCAGACGCTGAAAGTTTGAGAAATAGACTGAGTTCGGCTTTTGCTCCAGGCGCACAATAAAAAAAAATCATTTTTAGAATAGAATTTTGATAAACCTTGTTTTTTATTCGATGTTCTTTCAAATGGAATTTTAATCTAGCAACGAGTTGGAGAATTACACGTTCATTAAAATGTACTGTTTATTTGGCATGTTCTTTTTTTTTTTGTCAACGACAGTGTAAATATATGACAGCATTTTGTTAACTTATTAAACTCAATACTATTATTAATTGCATTAATTTATTATTTTATTAATCGGTCTCATCCTTAGATTAAGAAGACTCGTAACATTGTAATATGCAGAGAAATTGATACGCGTTATTCATCAAGACAAACGTATATTTTGATAACACAAATATGTATATATTTTATTTGTCAATTAAAATAAATTTGTATTAATAAATATCTCATAAATGATAATACACAGATTTAGAATTAAAATTAGCAGTATTTTTAAATTTATTTTTATTCTTTCAACTTTTTATTATAATTCCAATTTATCGTCATAAAATTTTTAAAATAAAAAATGTCCCGTCTCCTCGAAGAAATTTGTATCAAAGGGTCAGGGACTTGTAAATTTTTGCCATTTGTAAACTTAATATTGACTGGTGAGGGGGGGGGGGGGAGAAAAGAAAAAAACTATTAAATTGAAGAGTTTCTTAATAAACGTAATTATTGTAACACAAAAGTTAACAATTTATTTGATTTCGAGTTAATTTTCGGAATTAATAAACAAATAATCAAAATAATATAAAATTTGTAAAAATCATTACAAATTAAAAAAATTAAAAATTAACGAACTTGATTGAAATTTGAGAAAAATAATTGAAAAATGATTAAAACATTGAAAAATGGATACAATAACTTAGATTTGAGATAATAAATAAACATTTGGGATATTAATTGAAGATTAATTAATATATATCTAATTAAATTTATAAATTAAAAATAAATCTAATTCAATCAATTAAGGGCATGTGATGGATGATGACGTCACTGGTATAGGCAAAATTTGTCCGTAACATTTCTCTTAAAATATTGAATATTTTTTTTATGAAACTTGGTAGAATTACTTAAAATGTCATTAGAAAGGTCTCTCAGACCCGAGTTTGTTTAAATTTTGGCCCAAAATTAATTTTGGAACATTTTCGAAAAAATGCAAACTTTTATAAAAATAAATTTTGAGACAAAATTCAAACAAACTCGGGTCTGAGAGACCTTCCTAATGACATTTTAAGTAATTCTACCAAGTTTCATAAAAAAATATTCAATATTTTAAAAGAAAAGTTACGGACAAATTTTGCCTATACCAGTGACGTCATAATCCATCACATGCCCTTAATTGAAAAAGATAAACGAAAATTAAAATTGAAAAATTGGAACGGATTGATTCGGAATGAAATAACGGGATTCAAACGGATTAAAATTTAGCTTCAGAATGAAATGGATTAATTCGGAATGATTCGAAAAGAATTTTTCGTCAAGTTACATCCATTTTTAGATTCGGATAAAAACTGATTGTCTCGGAAACAAATTTCGGAATGCCCCGAAAGAATACTGATAAAAACTTAATCAAACTGATTGAAATTCAGTCCAATACTTTTGTCAGGGAAATGCAGTTTGAAATAATTTAAAAATTCAAAAAATTGATTGCAAGATGATAACAATAATAATTGAAAATTGAAGAACATTATTAAAATTTGAGAAAAATATTCTAAAATCTAGGAAATTAATTGAAGAATAATGAAATTAATAATAAATCCGAGATAATATTTGTAAAGTAATAAAAATAATTAAAAATTGAAGAAAATAATTTTAGTTTGTTAAAAATAATTTAAAAAATTACAACTTATGTTTGTAATAAAAGAAAATAATTACAGAATGATGAAAATAATTGTAAATTAAAAAAATAACTAGAATGATATAAATAATAAAAAAATTAGAAAGTTAATAAAAAAATAATTGAGAAAGACTAAAAGTAATTAAACATTATATAAAATATAATTGATAGAAATAATTGTTAATTGAAGAAAATAATAAACATTTGTAAAAAATAATTGAAAGAGTTACAGAATATATTTGGGATCACAAGACTACAATTATATATTATAATTCTTCGAACTTCAATTAATTTGAAATTTCATTGAATAAAAATTTAATTTATGCTTTGAGAATATTCAGTTTAAAATTATTAAAATTTTTTTTTCAATTTGTAACAATTCTTTTCTATTATGACTTCAATTATTTGCTACAATTTCTATTTTTATCATTTTTCAAAAATTTTCTTTAACTTCTAATTATTTTAATTATTTTTTAATTTTTATCTTAATTTTTAAATTAAATTCTGCAAGTTTCAATTATTTTCTTTAATTATTTTTAAATAAAACTTTTTCATTTTTTAGGGTGTCTACTAACCGGGAAAACCGGGAAATAACCGGGAATTTTCCGTCAAACCGAGAATTTTCTTTCTGAGCTAATAAATTTAACTAATATATCAATTTGTTTTATAAATAAAGATAGTAACTTTATGCATTTTGAACCAATCTGATTATGCGTTTAAATTTTGTGTAATTATGCGACAATTATGCAATTGAAAAATAAAAAATATACATTAAAAATTAAAAAATAATATAATATATTCTCATGAAATATAGATGTTTGTCTACTAACTTTTTTTCTTAACGCTGACAATACCGCAGAAACAATAAAAGACATTAAACATTATATGGGCAATTGTATAGTATGCTTTCAATTATTAATTATTTTCATCATATTTCTATTATTTTCTTCGATATTTAATAATTCTCGGCTTTTTTCAATATTTTTTTTCAATTATCGATTACGTTCTTGAAGCTTCAATTCAATTCTTCAATTATTCAACTATTTTCAGAAATTCACAATTATTTTCTTCAACTGCCAATTATTCTGTTGAATTGCCAATTATTTTCTTCAATTTCCAATTATTTTTTACAATTCTCAATTATTTTCTATAAATAACAATTCTATTCTTCAATTTTTAATGTTTTCGTCAATATTAAATAATTTCTGTCATTTTCCATTTTTTTTTTTTAATTATTAATTATTTTCTTCTTTTTCAATCCATTTGTTCAGTAATTTTCTTCAATTTTCAATTATTTTTATCAATTTCTAATTAATTTCTTTAACTCTGAAATATTTTCTACGATTTTCGATTATTTTAATCAATTTTTAATTATTTTCTTCAATTCTAAATTATTTTTTTCAATTTCCAATTATTCGATTTAATTTTCAATTATTTTCTTTAATTCTCAATTATTTTCCTTTTTGAATTATTTTCATTAATTTCAAATTATTTTCTTTGATTTTCTACTATTTTCTTCGATTGCCAATTCTTTCTTCAATTTTCAATTATTTTCATCAATTTTTAATTATTTTCTTCAAATCTCACTTATTTCCTTCAATTTTTAATTATTTAATTTAATATTTAATAATTCTCGCCATTTTTCAACTATTTTTTTCAATTATCATTTATTTATTTCACATCTCAATAACTCCTCCAATTTTCAATAATTTTCTTCTATAATCAATAATTCTCAGCTTTTTTCAATATTTTTTTTCAATTATCAATTATCTTTTTGAACCTTTAATTCAATTCATCAATTCAAATTATTTTCTACAATTTTTAATTAATTTCTTTAAATTACAATTATATTCTTAATTTTTTATTGTTTTTTTTTCGAATTCTATAATTTCTGGGTTGTTCAGTTTCTTTTTTCTTCAATTATCACTTATTTTCTTCTACTTTCAATCACATTGTTCAATTCTTGAATTATTTTCTTTAATTCTCAATTATAAATTTCGAATTTTCAATTCCATTCTTTAATTTTCAATTGTTTTTTTCAATATTCAATAACTCTAGCCTTTTTAGAATGATTTTTTTTAAACTTTTAATTATTTTCTTCAATACCCGATGTTTTTCTCAAATTTCAATTATTTTCTTCAATTTCTAATTATTTTTTCATATTTCTTTCAGTTTCTTAATTTCTTTCAGTTTTCAATTTCTTCTCAATTTTCTTTAATATTTAACAATTCTCAGCTTTTTTAAATTATGTTTTTCTTTCAATTTTTATTTAAATTGATAATTTTTAAATTATTTTCATCAATTCGCAATTACTTCCGTCGATTTCTAAATTTTTCTGCTGTTTTCAAATATTGTCTTCAATTTTTAAGTACTTTCTTCAATTTTCAATTATTTTCTTTAATTTTTAATTATTTTCTTTAATTTTTAATTTTTTTGTTCAATTTTCAATTGTTTGTTTCAATATTCAGTAATCTCGACTTTTTTCAATTATTTCTTTTCAATTATCAGTTATTTATTTCATGTTTCAAAACCTCCTTCAATTTTCAATAATTTTCTTCTATTTTCAATTTAATTGTTCAATTGTTTAATTATTTTTTTCAATTCTCAATTAATTTCTTTAAATAACAATTCTATTCTTCATTTTTTAATGTTTTCGTCAATATTAAATAATTTCTGTCATTTTCCATTTTTTTTTTTTTAATTATTAATTATTTTCTTCTTTTTCAATCCAATTGTTCAGTAATTTTCTTTAATTCTCAATTATTGTATTCGAATTTCAATTTTATTTCTCAATTTTCAATTGTTTTTTTTTTAATATTCAACAATTCTATGTTTTTCCGATTTCAATTTCATTATTTAATTTTCAATTTATTTCTTTAAATTTGAATTATTAACTTAAATTTTGAATTGTTTTTTTTTTTTGATTTTCTATCTATTTGACCAATTTTTAATTATATTCTTTGAATTTAAGAACCATTGTTCAATTTTTTCAATTATTGTTCAATTGTAGATTAATATTTACTTTTTTTTAATTTTGTTTCTAATTGTCAAATATCTTTGTCATTGTTCAGTTATTTCTTTCCATTATTAATTATTTCTTTTCATTATTAATTGTTTCTTTTAATTCTTAATTATTATTTTTTGTAAAGTTTAATATTTAATTCTTCAATTCTCAATTATTTTCTTCAATTATGAACTGTTATCTTCAATTTTTGTAGCCATTTGTAGTTCTATTTATACTTAAAATAAATTTTAAATTAACAAGAGAAAAAAACCGGGAAAAATCGGAAAATGACCGGGAATTTTGTGGGACAAAATTAGTAGACACCCTGAATTTTTAATTATTTCCTTTAATATCAAATTAGTTTAATTATTTATTAATTAATTTTCAATTTCTTTCGTAATTTTTCAATTATTTTTGCTAAATATGATTCTTGTTTTTTTTTTTAAATTTTATTCTTTTTCTTCGAATTGCAAATTCATTTATCCACATTCTTGTTAAGAAATTTATTTTTTGTCTGTAATTTTGCCATATGAAATTCCACAGGGCGACTTTTTTGCTCTATGGAATTTGTAGACGTATAATACACAAGTTGCCGCCCCTGCAAAGATTAAGTCCATTTTATTTCGACCAATGTAGTTTACAACAAAGACAAACAGTGTTTGATTATGTGTTAGGATATGAAAAAACGAGATAAAATTTTTTATTTTATTTTTTATTTCCTCCCACTGTGGGACTGTCACCCCTAAATAAATACACAATTCCAATTTTTTTTTAGTATTTTTAATTTATTTATTGAGTCAATTGACAGAGCATAGCAACGCCTCTTATAATCCAGTGTTCAGCTGGTTTCTTTGTCGGTAATCTCATTGCTATAACAAAATTTGTCGAATGACCCGTTGTTGAAAGGGTACCTTTTCGTTCACTGGTCTTGTAAACTGGACAGCTATAAGATTTTCGTTCTCGAATCTCTTCCTTCTTCATTGGAATGAGCCATAGCTGTAATAATGATTATAAAATATAGAAAAAAAGTAAATAATTGTTGCATTATTAGTTTTCAGAAATAGCTGCAAATTTCGAAAAATCGTAATTAAGAAAGTAAAATATTAAGAACAATATATATTTATAATTGCACACTTACAAAAGGCATCGTGTCATATAAAACTTTCGGAAGACTTTCGTCCAAGACGATTTCTTCCATGTTAAATCTGGCCCCATCCAAAAATAATCCATAAACATAAATCCCGTCTTCCGGTGGTGCATCAAATTTTGTCTCTTTTAGAATTTCAAAATCGTATACTAAAAGATCAATAGGGATACCGTATTTCCTAGCGAAATTTTGTCGTGCTCCAGTCAAGAAAGCTTGGGTAAAGTAAAATCCAGACAACCAGAAAGTTACGGGAGGTCCATTTTCATACCATAACTGTTAAGTTAATTTTTATAGTTAGAAAATTGAAAATCAAATATTAAAAAATCTTTCATATCTTTTACTGACCTGTAGAAATTTCAGACGTTCCAGAAAGTCAATGATGTAACTTCCAAGAGGTTTTAGAGACGGGTAGGAATTTTGTTTCCATAGGGTAGGTATTTTACCAGTCAGTATAGAACCAAAAACTTCTTCAAGTTCGAATGACATGACAATAATACCTGGATGATGAAAATAAAATAGCCAATTATATGTATATAATTTTCATGTTAAAAGATAATATAGACTTTGAAAAAATGTACCTCGAATTGCTCTTCTTAAATTTATAAGACTGCTTCTGATACATTGTAAAAGTTTGTTAAATCTTCCCATTTCTTGAACCAAAACAGTATTCATACTTTGATTGTAAGAAGTTGGATACTTTTCAAGTGCCTCAACCAAATTAAAATCATTCGGAAGCTTGTTGAGAATATCCGCAGCAACTCCAGAAACAACATCATCACTTGAGAGTTCCCCAGTTCCTGTAGACGTTTCCTAAACAAAATTTTTTTAATTTGAAGAAATATAAATAAAATTCCAAACATCTATTGGAATGGAAATTAAAAATGCAAGTAAATGGATTCAATAAATAACTAATTAAAATTTTCTTCCTTACCTTGTGTTTCCAAATGTCCTGATATTCGTTAGCAAAAAATGTAATATTAAACAAAATACTTAAATTTTATATTAAAGAATGTTCATAAAAAATTTACCATTCGATCCTGATTGCATGAAATTTTAATTATTGTTAATATGAATTATTAATTTTTTGGATTTTTAATTTTAAGGCTTTATAGGCAATAAATTAAAATCGTTTTAGTTATAAACTATAGTAAAAACGTACTTGAGTAAGTAAAAGGGATGCGAATAAAAGTTCCGTCTCTTGTTGATCTTTGATGATGTCGGCATTTTCATTCATTCCAAACACACTCGGGGCTGTGATGAGTGGTAGCTTTTTACTGTACTCTAAATAAGCGTCATATTCTTTTGCAGCTGGACAATAGTAAATATCGGACTTTTCGTCAAAATACAATGTTTCTTCATCCAAAATTTTTCTAAAAATTTACAATTATTTCTAGAGTGAACTGGTTTTCTTAAGTATGACTTCAAAGCTTCAAAAAAGAGGACAAATCCGGAAAAAACGACGGTACATACACATACACATCCATAAGTTAAAATTTTTTGCTTCTTAGGTCCTAATTACTTCTTAACTATAAATTGTTGATTAGAAACATTTGACAAAGGTACATCTACTGAGATACATAAATTAATGAATATTCCGATAGCGGGTTCACTATCAGAGGGTAGGATAAAAAGAACTATTCGAAAAGTATCGAAACCCAAAACGCAAAGCTATTTAATTTAAACGACGGACAGACAAACGGACACAAGTCCATTTTTAAGGCCAGCTTACTCTGAAAAACGTGATTTTTTTCAATACATTTTATTTATAATACAAAAAATGTTAAGTAATAAATTTTTTACATATAATAGTACATACATGAAGTTACTTGAATTTTTTTTTCCAAAATGGTGGTCTTGAAAGGCTATGGCTTGAGGCCATAGCCAGACATCTAAAGAGTAAAATGCCGTTTGGTTCATATCGATAAGTGCAATAGTTTTGAAATGAGAGTGTCATCCATGCGAAAAAACGTGGTTTGGAGAAAAATCAGTTCAAAGTTTTTATTCGTGAAAAATCGTAAAAAAGTGAATTTTACGTACATATCCATTCCAGCTGCATACGTCTTCGTAAGCATCATTCTGAAGAATTCTTGCATTTCTTAAATCAGTTCTGTGATCCTTAGACGCTTCAGTAGCTTCTAGCTCAGCTCGATCAACACGTCTGTTGTTGGCCCTATCAGCAAAGTGCCTTGCTCCCCACTCTTTTAAGGTGATTCCAGAATACGAGTGTTTTGAACGTCGACGCGTTGATAGCGACGCGTCGGTCCATTGTTTTTCATTGTTCTATCAACGCGTCGACGTTCAAAACACTCGTATTCTGGAATCACCTTTATACCTGCTTCTCGGTCTTGCTGACCTTCGGGCCTAACTCTATACTATTTCTACGAGTATACAGAAGCAGGGCCGGATTGGGAATTAAAAGCGGCCCGGGAAAGATATTCAAAGCGGCCCCTTTCTATATAATTGAAAATTTTTATTAACATTTAAAACTAAAATATAAAAATATTAAATTATTAAATTATTTTATTTAAACTTATCAATAATTTAATTATTTGGAATTTCTTGAACAGTAGCATTTTCTACTGCCATTTGTACGAAAGCAGCAGTAATTTCTTAGTTTAATGAACACATCAATCTGGTTTTAACCAATTTTAAAGGACAAAAAATGGACAACTTCTATTAAACAAATATAATAAAAAAATTTTGAGAGAATTTCCTGGCTTTAAAAATTGCTCTGAATGTATTCCTATCTACACTAAAAAAATTTTGGTGCAGCATCTGTACTTTAAAGTACAGTATCCGTCCCAAATGAAAAATTACGTTATTCAGTTAACTTCACTACGTTGAAAATCAATGCAAAATATTTAATCTGAAATTAACAGAATAATGAAATATTTCCATGGGACGGATACTGTACCAAAATTTTTTCAGTGTACCTTAACCCCTTCAGCATCAAAAACAACCCTTTAAAATCATTCCCTAATCTTCAATTAGGAAATGGACAATTTTTATTAAATAAATATAATAAAAAGTTTTTTAGCGAATTCCCCGGCTTTAATAATTGCTCAGAATGAATTTCTATCTACTTTGCCCCCTTTAGCATAAAAAAAAGTCGGCTTTCATTCACCTGAAAATCATTTTTTCAATATTTGAATACCCAATTACTTTCTTTAATTTACAATTATTTTCTTCAAATCTCAATTATTTTCTTCTATTCACAATTATTTTAATTAATTTTTAATCATGTTTTTCAATTTTCAAATATTCTCTTTAATATTCAATAATTTTCGGCTTCTTTCAATATTTTTATCAATTTTCAATTGTTTTCTTCAATATTCAATAATTCTCATTTTTTCAATTGTTTTTCCAGTTTTCAACTATTTTCTTCAATTTTCAAATATTTTCGGTTTTTTTCAATTATTCTTTTCAGTTTTCAAATATTCTCGTTTTTTCAATTATTTTTTCAGTTTTCAATTATTTTCTTCGATTTTCAAATATTGTCGGTTTTTCAATTATTTTTTTCAGTTTTCAATTACTTTTTCAGTTTTCAAATATTCTCATTTTTTCAATTATTTTTCAGTTTTCAATTATTTACTTGAATTTTTAATTATTTCAGTCAATATTCAATAATTCTCGATTTTTTTTCAATTATTTTTTCAATTTTCACTTGTTTCCTTCAATAGGCAATTATTTTCCAAGAATTTCAATCCAGTTCAATTTTTTATAATCCAATTAAATTTACAATTATTTTCTACAATTACTACAGTAATTTTCTTTCAATTTTTATTCTTAGTTATTTCTGTTCTAAATTTTAATTTACATTCTTAACTTTTAAGATAATTCTGTTGAAATGTAAACTTTTTAATGTTGCAATTTTTCGAATTTTTTGCAATTGTCCTTTATTTTCGTCTTTTTTCAATTATTTTCTTTCATATTATTCAATTATTAATCATTTTCTTGAAATTTCAATTCAGTTCTTTAATTCTTTAATTATTTGTATCCAATCACAATTCTTGTCTTTTATTGATACTTTTTTTCATTTTCAATTATTCTCTCAATTTGGAAGTATTTTCTTCAAATTTTAATAAAGTTTAATTTTTCAAAAAGCAATTAAACTTTCAATTGTTTCTAGAACTATTCCTATCATTTTCTTTCTTTTTTAGTTTTTTTTTAATTTCATGTTTATCTTTTTCTGTTTAAAATTATTTCTGTCAGTTTTTAATTTAATAATCTTGCCATGTTTAGAATTTTTTCCAATTGGCAATTATTTTCTTCAATATTTAATAATTCTCGGCTTTTTTCGATGATTTTTTCAATTAACAATATTTTTCTTGAACTTTCAATTCAATTTTTCAACTATCCTCTTAAATTCACAATTATTATTTTCTTTAATTTTGAATTTTTTTTTCAATTTTCAACTATTTCTTCTAATTTCAAATTATTTTCTTCGATTTTCAACCAACTTTAACTTTTTGAAATCTCATTCAATTTTCAATTATTTGTTACAATTATTCCTACAGTTTTCTTCAGTTTTTAATTGTCAATTATTTTCTTAAATATTCACCAATCCTGGGCTTTTTCACTCTTTTATACTATTTATTTATTTATTGATATAGTAATTTGTAAATTATTTATTATCAATAATTTTTTTGAAATCTCAATTTAACTCCTTAATTCCTCAATTTTTCTGTCTAATTCACAATTATTTTCTTCATTTTTTAATTATTTTGCCAATTTTTAATATTATTTTCTTCTCATCAATTTGTGATTATTTCTTCAAATTTCAATCCAGGTCAATTTTTTAAAATTAAAATTTTTTTCAATTATTATTATTTCTGTAATTTTTTTCCTTTTTTAATTTCCAATTGTTTTTTTAAAATATTATATTTGTTCTTTAATTTTTTAAATTATTTTTGTCAATTGTCGATTTATTAATCTTGTCATTATTCCAATTTTTTTCATTTGTCAATTATTTTCGTCATTTTTTAGTTATTTTAGGTCGATATTATCAACTCGAGAACATTTTTGGATGGTCAAGAGATTTTGAGATCAATATCAATATTGCTCAAATATGATATCGTCTTGATATCGTAAAGCACTAAGAAATAATGGTCAAGAGAACAAAATAATTTAAAAAGTTAAAGATTAGTTATAAAATTTTTTGAGAATTATTGAGGATTGAAAAAATTGAAGAAGGTAATTGAAAATTGAGGAATGTAATGGAAATTTAAAAAATGTAATTAAAAATTGAAAGAAGTAATTGAAAAAGTCTAGAATTCTTGAATATAGAAAAAAATAATAATTAAAAACTGAAGAATGGAATTGAAAATTGAAGAATGGAATTGAAAGTTAAAGATAATAATAAATAAGAATTGTAAAAAATAGTTGTAGAATTGAACAATTTAATTGAAATTCTACAATTTCTGTGATTGAAAAGAACATAGAAAGAAGCCGAAAATGATTGAATGTTGTAAAATTAATTGAAAATAGAAAAGAGTAATTGAAAGTTAAATGAAATTTAATTACATAAATTAAATTATTAATTAGACCTACAAAAATACCGGCCCGCCTGACGTCGGCCCACCGGGATTTTCCCCGGTATCCTGAATGGCCAATCCGGGCCTGTACAGAAGCAATTTATGAAAAAAAAATCCGATTTTTTCAAAATTGTTCAGAGTAACCTGGCCTTAAGAGTTTTGGCATTCGATCACGAAACTCTAGAAACAATTAGGAGCTAAAAGGATAAAGACATGGAAAGCAAATATTAAAAATGGATTTTGAAACTCCTGACTCCTGTAGAAGAAAAAATACAGAATACACTCACTCGCTATAAAATTTAGCTAAAATAGTGACAAGAGTTCTTCGATCCCATTCATCAGTCACACGACCACCATAGTTGCACTCTCCAGTTAAATATTTGAGAGCCTCGTACTGAACATCATCATATTGGTCCAGAAACATGTGTAGCTGGAGAACACTAACTCTTAAATCAGTTTCATTGAATTCATAAGAAGTGTTCCATCCAATTGGTCCAAATTTTCTCCGTTCTTGAACAATAGCGTGGAAAAAGCACAAGGAATAGAGAAGCTTCTTGAAAACCTCACTTTGAGTACAAGACTCAAAGAATTCCGAGTCACTAATAGGGTCACTTAAATAGGATCTGATAATATTGGCCCTCAGGCCTTTCGGTGGTTCATTCGTCATCTTGATACCGTTTTGCAGAACTGAGATTGGAAAATGCTCAGCAGGATAGCTTGTCAGCCATAATCGGAAATCCGGATGAATCGTGTCAGGCAACAGGCCTTCGCAAATTTTTTCTAATGTACCCATCCAACTTTTAGCTAGATGACAATTTTGAAGAACCACCCAGTTTCCGTTCTTGACACCGTCGTTTATTAACTGAACTGCAATTGGACCTTGACCTGAAAAATTCGATTAAATAAAAAAATAGCGGGTTTAAAAGTAATTTCCAGATCGATTAATCTTTATTATTGGAAAAGGATTTTAATTAAATAATCTCAAGTTGACATTGTTTTGTTAATCTAGAATTATTTTTACCTTGTCCAAGAGAAAGGGAGAATAGTCTATTGGCTCCAAAGCCTTGATCGTCAGCAAATTTGAGAAGCACTTGTGCTGGATCTGCTCCCGGAGTCAGAATGAATATTAATGGGATGCAACAGTTCGAGTCTGCATACGAGGCTGTTAAATCGAACGGAGGTGGATCGACAAACTTTGAACCCAGTTCAGCTAAAAACATTAACATTTGGGTCAGTTTAATGAAAATCGTCTAGAGCCACCCTTATGATAAAGTATGATAGGAAAAGTATGATAGGCCTGTTATGAATTCCCTGTCATTTTTTTCGCGCTGGCAGGAAATGTATGGTAGGAAATGTATTTAAAGAAAAAGAACGCCGTGTACAAATAACGCCAGAAAAATAAATATACTATTTGTGTGAAAAAATAGTATACACTACCGTCAAAAATTGTTAGTCCGATCGATTGAAGCGGATCGAAAAAACATATCTCTATTAAATCCACGATATCTGGGTTAAAAATTAAGATAGAAACTTGGTTTTTAAAAATTCTACTTTAGAAAAGCTATTAGTTAAAATTTTTAGAAATTTCAAAATAATTTTATTAGTTGATGAGTTAGAAAAAAAAATTTTCGAATTTTTCAATTATCGGTCACGAAGTTCAGATCGTCGCCTGATTTAGAAAAATTAAAAAAAAAGATTAAAATTTATATTATTCTCTTCGTTTAATTGCCAGCTTTAATTTGAGCTAAGGAAACTTAAAAAATATTAAGTGGTTCACGAGATATGACTAAATATGTACGAGCATATTTTTATGAAAAATCAGTCAACACCGTGGTTTTTGCCTAAAAGTGAAGGTTTTTCAGAAAAACATGCTCGGACATATTTAGTCATATCTCGTGAACCACTCAATATTTTTTAAGTTTCCTTGGCTCAAATTAAAGCTGTCAATTAAACGAAAAGAATAATATAAATTTTAATTTCTTTTAAAATTTTTCTACATCAGGCAACGATCTGAACTTCGTGAACGATAATTACAAAATTCGAGAATTTTTTATCTAACTCATCGACTAATAAAATCACTTTGAAATTTCTAAAAAATTTAACTAATAGCTATTCGAAAGTAGAATTTAATAAGCTTTCCAAATTTTTAAAAGACAAGTTTCTATCTTAAATTTTTAACCCAGATATCGTGGATTTAATTGAGTTGTGTTTTTTCGGTCTGCTCCAATCGATCGGACTAACAATTTCCGACGGTAGTGTACATCTTATGTTAAAAGATTTATTGGCCATGAAAAGGTCCGATTGTTTTAAGAAGAATTAAAATCCAGGTTCAATTCTGCGAGTCTCACTTTAACTTCATTAACGCGTCCTGAAATTTTTAAAAACTTTTTCGACAGCGACGAGACTGCACTCACGACGGATGACACAAGACTAAACGGTTCCCGAGACAGTAGCTGTTGTCCGTTCGAGGAGGGGTTAGTAATTGCTGATTGGCCGATGCGCTCTCGATGTACCGAAGCCGAACCAATTAGAATGTTTTACAGTGAGCAGAAAAACTAATTGGTTCGACGTCGGTACATCGAGTGCGCATCGGCCAATCAAAAATTACTAACCCCTCCTCGAACAGACAACAGCTACCGTTCTCGGGAACCGTTTAGTCATGTATCATCCGTCGTGAGTGTAATCTCGTCGCTATCGAAAAAGTTTTTAAAAATTTCGGGACGCGTTAATGAAGTTAAAGTGAGACTCGCAGAATTGAACCTGGATTCCAGTTCTTCTTTAACCAATCGGACCTTTGAATGAATACAAAATTAAAAAATTAAATATTTTCTAAATGAAGCAAAATGCCTACGCCAAATTTTAATAGCAAGTAAGTTCTATTAACATTAAAATATATTCAAAATCTCAAAATTGTAAGAGCTCCCAAAAAAAAGTTATAAGCTTAAAAATATTACGAAAATTTTTACAAGTAGAAAATTTTTAAATTATATTATTATCTTAAAATAAGGTATTTTAATAAAATCTATAACATTTCTAGAGGTTACATAAATAAAATTACTAATAAACTTCGCGTGAGTTTGGATTTATAATTTAAACTAATTTTTTAATTATAATGTTTTTAAGAAAAGTGTTACATTTGAGGTTACAAAACAACACCGTGAAACTTATATTTTCAATTGATAATAACGCGAAAAGAAATCAAATTTACACCATAATATTATGGTTACTGAATTCAGAAAAAATTCTAAACCTAATTTAAAAACAAAAAATGTCCGCGGCAGCCCTCAGACGAAAGTTAATGGCTTGACTCAAAGATACTTTCAGAAATGATTCTTAAGGTTTCTGGAGTACTGAATGATAAGAATTAGTTGGTTTAATCTTTTTCAAAAAGGAAAATAAGGTCTTTGAACATAAAATTAAATTGTATACTGGAATGTCATATATTAATTCCAACTTTTTTTTCAATCATCGAGCAACCGGCTCTAGACGATTTTCAATGGACTGATCTATTTACAAAATAAAGGGGGGATAATAATTTTAAGTTTTATTTTTAACGGAATTTATACACAACCTTCAACAAAGTCCTGGATGGCGGGAATAACTTTATCGGGTCTAATACATCTTAAAATCAATAACTTCTCGAATTTCGATAAATTTTTAAAAGGTGCTGGAATTGGAGCAATATTAGGCTCTTTTTCATCAAACAGCTGCTTCCACTGATCTTTGCTTTTTGTGAATTCTTCTCTGATATTCTACACGGAATAAAAATAATTAAATTTACTTTGGTATGAAGAAATTGATACATTCACAACACAATCATAAAAAACTACTGCTAAGTTAAAAAATCAGTTTTTGTGTTTATCTTATGAACACTAAGGTTCTTTATAGAGTACGCTCCTTTTACTTATTCTACATTTACAATTTGTAATGTATTAAAAATAAAAAATAATTTGCATTTTGAAAAATATTGAGCTCCATATTATAATATTAAGCGTACTTTAATTACATTATTGGAGAAAGAAAATAAAAATTTTGAATATACTGAAATATTTGAGTTAGTAGGGTTTGAAAACTCCACTTCGTCGCCGTTTGAATTGAAACCACTTTTTACAATACTTCTTTTATAAAAAAGCAAATGAATTATGAATTATTATTTTCTTTTACCTAACTTTTTTCAAAGAATTTAATCAGATAAATCAGATTATGCATTACCACCACAAAAAATTATAAAAATTATAAAAAAATTACCCGAATCTGCCATCAGAATTGACTCAGGATGTCTAGGTTATGGATTAATAGAGTTATGGAGACGAATGGTCAAATCATAAAATGTTTCTTTTTTCACGTAGAATTAAAAAATATTAAACTAAATTTTTTTTACACATGATTTATTTTTTAATATTGTATCTTTTTTTTAATTCTACATGAAAAAGAAACATTTTTCTCCTGACTAATTGTCTCCATAACTCAAAATTCCTCAGTTTTTTGCAATTGATACATCTAAGGGGTCTTATAATTTTTTGAGGCCATTAATAGAAGGTTCTTTTATAATTTTTTTCTCAGAAGTTTTAATATGTAATGAAGTAAATGCTTCTATATGTTGTGAAGTATATTAACAACTATTAAAAAATTAATTTGATAAAATGTTGTCATATTCTCTTCACGGAGATTGCGTCGTCTATGCTTAGGGAACGCAACTTAAGGCCGTTGGAGGCAGAAAGTGCCAATGGTTCTCAAATACGGTCCCCCATTCGTTTGGGACACTTTGGAATTTTTTGTGGCAAAACTCAACACTTTTTCCAAAAAACTACTTTGTATTTTGACTAATTATAATTGTCATTGACTGAAATTTACAACAATTCAATGTTTTTAACCTCAAATTTTGTAAAGAAACGCATGAAACACGATTATTTCATTTGGTGTCAAGATTTTACCGTAAAATCAAAACATGAATAAGATCTAAATGATACTGATACAGAATAATAGCCAGAATAAAATATTTAACTTGTTTTTGATAAAGAATTATTGCAATAGAATTTGCAGTACAAAGTCCTTTTTTAGAAAAAGTGTTGAGTTTCACCGCCAAAAATTCCTAAGTGTTCCAAACGCATGGGGAACCGGGTTTGAGAACCACTGACACTCTCCGTCTCCAACGGCCTTAATGCTGACTTAAAAAACGATAAACATCATAACTGAAGAACTGTTCAACTAATTTAAAAAATTCCTGTTTTATTTGGTTCTTTGGAAGTTTCTTCAGGTATTGAACCTCTTACTTTGTAATATTTTTGAAAATAAAGAAAATAGCCAGATTTTTACTTTTAAAAATTTGGGAAAGTCATTTTTTCGCTCTGAAATCATTCACAAAATCCTTAATAATTAATATTATTAGTAAATAAGAGGATCAGTACTTGAAGAAACTTTTAATGAACCGAATGAAACAGGAATTTTTAAAATTGGTTAAACAGTTCTTGAGTTATGATGTCTACTGTTTTCTAAGTCGGTATTAAGTTGCGCCCTCTGTGGAGGGGATATGACAACATTTTTTTAAGTCCGCAATTTCATTTTTTAATAGTCGTTAATATACTTAAGAACATATAGAAACATTTATTTTATTACAAATTAAAACTTCGGAGAAAAAAATTTATTAAAAAACCTTGTATTTATGGCGTCAAAAATTTACAAGACCCCTTAAATAACATATGTCATTTCTTCGGTAAAAATCAGCGTAAAACAATTATAAAAACATTATTTTAAAGGTCAGAATACAAACTTTCCATCAATCTTAAAAACGTATCAATTCAGAGTCGGGTTTTGTTTCTAGTATAGTCAAAAAGTGCCATTTCAGACATTTTCAGCTATTTTTGAGGTTAGGATCAAACCTAGACGCGTTGGGCCAATTCTGATCGCGGATTTGGATTAAGGGCATTAAAATACATAGGAATATATTGGTTTACACTTGAAACCTGACACTTTAATTTTTTTGTAGGGCTATTTATATTTTTATTTAATAAAAACTAACTTCAAATCCTTCGACTTCGTCGAGTCTGCAGAGTTCATTCCACATGTTTACTGAAAGCCAACTAGTCGGATTTTCATGAGGATTTTCAAGGCCAACGCCTCCAGTCAAAAGAAACATCCATTGTGGTTTTGACATTTTGCCTTCATTGTCTTTCAGGTTGACAGACAGCAGAAGAGAGAAAAGCAGTTTGTCTTTCTCAAACAGTGACCTGCAGATATTTACGTAGAGGGAATAAGTGAAGTACTTGTTGAGATCCTTCAGGCGCAATTCCACGTTCTCTTGTGGCTCCGTATTCTCAATTGCCATTTTAAAGAGATTTACGAACCAGGTCAACGAGTATTGATACATGGGATCTATATTTGCCAAAATTGCTGAAAAAAATTGTTATTCAAAATTATAGGAAACAAATTAAAATTATTTAATAATAACCTAATATATTAAAACTAATGTGGACGGATGAGTTTTATATTTATTACTTAAAAAATATTTTTTGGAGTATTATAATAACCCAAAATATCGCATTCGGGGAGTTTTATGTTTTTAAAAAATTAGCGCGATAAGTAGTCGCACAGCGCCTCTCGGTTCTCTTCGAGAATTTTCGGCTCTGTTCGGAATCTTTCGGGTACGATCGTAAGCATTCGGTACTGTTCGGAAATTGTCGGCAACGTTCGGAAGCTTTCGGATGCGATCGGAAAAACTAGGGTCTACTCGTAAGTTTGCGATTTTAATCCTCAATTCTCGGATTTTCGTCAAAGTTCGACACAATCGAAACTATTCGGATACCTTCGGAAGTTTTCGGATACAATCGGATAAACTCGGGTCCAATCGAATCCGCTCGAAAGTTTTCGAATTTAATCTCACTACCGTTCTGGTATTTTCGGATTCATTCGAAAGGTTTCGGCTTCGTTTAGAATTTTTTTGGGTATTATGAGAAGCTTTCGATTCCACTCGGCATGGTTCGAAATTCGTTCGGGAATTTTCGGCAGCGTTCGGAAACATTCGGAAGCTTTCGGGTACTATCGAAAGCACTCGGCAACTCTCGACACTGTCTTGAAGTATTCGGTTCCAGTCGATAACTCTTGAGTACAATATTCGGGTTCTCTCGTCCATAATGACGGACGGACGGACGGACACATGTCTCGCTAAAGTGAAAATAATGGACTTGAAATTGAAAACTGGATTTTACTTCAATTATAATTAAAAATTTCAAAACTTCAGCTTATGGAAAAAATCTTCCATGTCTCAATTTGGAACTTGTTTTTCTTTTTGATAAAAATATGAAAATTATAGGAGGACTTAAACAAAGATGTTTTACCAGCTGTAAAAAATAGAACGGTTGAGTGAACTGCAATAGGTTTATACTGCAATCTAGTGGCATCGATCGACTTCTCGGTTACTTCAGCTGCTGCTTGTTTGACTTGGATTTCGTTGCTCAGTACTTTAGAGGAAGTCAGAATATTAATCGCTTCCTCGTCTTCTAGAATATTCCCTTCTGAAACTGACAGAACTTCCAATATTTTGTCCTCTGTTTCTTTTAGAAGTCTGAAACAATTTACGTCTTATTAAATCTTTCTCTTTTTCTCTTTTTTTTTTTCGTTAATATTTTAGTTAGAAATAAAAATAGAGGAATTTTAAAAAAAGGATAAGTATAGGTAAAAATACTTTTTATTTGCGGCGCCTTGAATAATAAGGGAATTTTTTTCTGATTCTAGATCTGGTCTTTCTTTTGCTACGACAATTCCGAGTAGCTGATCTTCTAATCCATCAGGTGTTATCACAAAGTTCAGAAGTGTCACTTTAACTGCAATTTCCGGCAAGTAATGCGGATTTCCCATTTTTGTCGTGATATATAGTCTGCAATTTAAAAGAATTAAATCTGTTTTTAAAGCCTTTTTGGAAAATTTAAATGAGAAAAAATTATTATTTACTGACTCAGAGAAATTTATTTTCTATTAATACCGAGAGATAAATACTTTTATTCAACTGAGAAAAATTTAATTAGGCGGTTTGAAATATTAAGATTAGTTTAAAAAATAACTACAAAAAAAAAAAAAAAAAAATATGTGACGCAATATAAAGAAAGAGACCTAAGAAGCAAAAAATTTTAGGTTATATATGTGATTTTTGAAATGAAAATACACAAAGAGGATTAAACACTTAGTGCAAACTATGGATGTTTTTAAGTCTTTATTTCACCCAAAATATTTAATAGAAACTAAATTTGATTCTTTATTCAACATTGAAAATAAGGAACTGATAATCAAGGTAAAACTATATCACTGAACATAACCTACAATTTTTTCCTTTGTGGAAATTAAACTAAAAAATTATGAAAAACGATAAAATAAGAAGAACTATTAAAAACATTATTATAAACGCAAAAATAAATAAGTTTTGAATAATCTAATTTAAAATGGGGAAATTAAAGACAAAAAAAATATAAAAAGATAATTGAAAAGCTTATACAAGAAATAAATCAATTTTTCAAAAATGAGAAAGTTAAAGAGAATTATTAAGCAAATAGGCGTAATACAGAAAAATGGTATTATAATTTCTTGAAATATTAGAAAGGTTGAAGGAAAATGCTTAAATTGTTTTTTTTATAAATCAAGACACCGCGCGATAATATGCGAAAAATAGTAAAATTTAAAAAATCAAGAATTTAAACTACAAGAGTAAAATGAAATTTTTTTTCAAAAAATTTAAATATTTACGGATACGTTCTGTTTAAAATTTAAAAAAATAATAATAAGGAAATCCTTGAAAAACTTTAAAATTATACTAATAATGAGAAAAAACTTTTGAAAAAATGGTGTTAAAAATTAAGGAAAAAAGCAGTAAATAAATTTATTTTAAGAGTGAAAAATTAAATATAAAGAAATATAATATTTTTGTGAAAAGGAAAAATATTCTTAAAAAACAGAAAAATGAAGATAAAATGAGAAATTAGTTATAAGATAAAATTTACATGAAATGGAAATAAAGATGAAGAGTCTTTAAAAAATTATAAAAATAATTAATTAAAAAAAATATACCAAATAAATATTTTACAGAAATTAGAAGTTATAAAATAAAAATTAACAAAATTATTAAAAGTGCAAAAAGTGATTAACAAAATTATGAAAGAACTAATAAATTGAAGGAGAATTCGTTAAATTTAATCTGAACTATAAAGTTTTAAGCAATAGAAAATAAAGAACGTCAAATAAAAAATAATAAATCAATATTTTGAAAATACCCTATAATTCTTTTTTTAATTTAATAAGCTAAGTATGAACAAATTTGAAAACTTAACAAAAACGATAAAAAATATATAAATTCTGGAAAATAAAGAAAAAAAGCAGAAACCAGAAAGAATAAAAAAACAACACTAAAATTAAATTTTTTTTTTAAATCATAAAATCTAGGAATTTAATGAAAGAGTATATAAATTTATGAAAAATAAACAAAATGTACAGAAAATTGAATAAATTTGCAAAAAACAAGTGAATCGAAAAAAAACATAAAATTGAAGAAAAAATTGTATGTCCCACTTAAGTTTGAAATTAAGTAAATTTTCCTAAATGTTTAAACAACAGAATTGAATAAAATAAACTGAACAGTTTAACTAAAAAGAAGAAAATTAAAGAAAATCTAGAATTCGAAAACCAAAAATATTTGACACAAGGGAAAAATTAATGATAAAGTTAAAAAATTAAAAAAAGTTGTAAATATTTAATGTAAAATAAAATGAAATGCAAAAGAATTAATTTTTGACAATTGAAATTTAAATTAATTACAATTTAAAAGCTCGATTAAATTAAAGTTTGCTTTATTTGGCGTGGCGTTTGTGATTTATTTTAATTAGAAGGACTTGGAATTATTAAAAATTTAATATTATTTTTGACTTTCTGTCTGTACAAAATTTTTAGATTCCATTTTTGCCAATTTAAATTCAATTTTTGATGTTATTGAAAAACACAAAGTTGAGATTTTCAGAATTCATCTACAAATTCTCGGAATTTCTTAAAAAGTCCTGGATTGTTTTAAAAATTCTCGGATTTTTTTACAGTTTTCCAGTTTTTTAATGTTATATTAAATGCCCGTCATTTTACCGGATCACTAATTAATCTATATTAATAAAATCAGACTTTTGTCTGTACATTGCTCTGAATTCAAAATTTTTGTCATATATTGTCAGTTTAAACAACAAGGATTCCAAAAATGCCAATAAAATTTTTTTTGTCTGTATGTGTGTCTGTCTGTCTGTATGTCCTCAATTTTTTGTTCCTCTATCACTCAGAAACGGCTTAACCGATTAAAGTCAAATTTTTGCAAAATTATTAGAAAGTATGACGAAATAATATGTAGTACTCAATTATAAAAAGTTTATCAGCAGTCCATCAAAAAATGAATAATTACAAAATTTTCGATTTTTTAATTTTTCGAAAAAATGTTATATCTCCTGTTCATATTAATATTTTTTAATCTAATAAGGTCAAGATTTTAAGTTATGAAAATACCCAAAAATCTGCAAAGTTTGACTTTAATTGGTCAAGCCGTTTCTGAGTAATAGTGGATCAAAATATTGAGGACAGACAGACAGACAGACAGACAAAAATTTGTTTAATTGGCATTTTTGGAATCCTTGTTATTTAAAATGACAATATATAACAAAAATTTTGAATATAGAGCAATGTACAGACAAAAGTATGATTTTATTAATATAGATAGTTATAAATTTTTTTATCCTCCGGACCATTTGCAATTTTAGAAACAAGATCAATTAAAACTAGCACTAAATTAGGTCTAATATAATTTTTTTCAAAGTTTATAAAAAAGTGATCAATTACCTGAAATCTATTCCATATTCGACAATAGATTCTCCAAGTTTGATGCACAATGCTCCACCTTGTTTGAAAGTCAATTTCAACAATACTGGTTCCAGAATTGCATCCAATTCTTCTCCTATATTTTCTAATAATATTGGTTGACCAAACTGAATAGCATTCTCGAGTATTCGTGGATAGTCCATTTGTGTCAATCTAATGATACTCATATTATTCTGCTTTTCCATATTTTTTATCCATTTATTGGCTTGACCTTGAGGATCAATCATAAGTGGCCATCGCCTTGCATTTCTAAAATATGAAATAAAATTTTTACTCGAATTTAAATTTAATTAAACAAATTTATATGTTTTTTTGGAAAATTTGGTAATTTAGTTCCTAGTTCAACCTAGTAAAGATCAAATTTCTAAAAATTTTTTAAAATAATTCGACTTAAATATGGTATTAGGTACCATATTGAAAATTTTGTCAGGTTCTTTAAAACTTGACAAACTGACTTTTTTTGAATTTAAAATTAAAAAATTGAATTCAAATACTTGACAATAATGCCATTGTCGACAGAAAACGAATCTGATGGAAGGCCAGCTATATTCCAGGATCTTATCAAAACCGGATCGCCCAACACATCTCGCAGTTGAAAATCTTGAGTGCAAACAACATTTAAAGAGGTACAAAGGTAGATCCAATTTTTGATTTGTTGGATCCTAAAAGGCATCGTAAATGGTCCTAAGTAGGCGACAATTCCTGAAGCGATTATTACGTCTCCTGTTAGACAATTATATCTGAAAAATACCGGATTTTTTATTTTTGCTTGTTTAAACAAAATATAGTGTTTCTCAATGTAGGGGAGAGTCGACAGTTATGAGACAAGTTTGGTTTTTGAGCTATAAATTTTAGCTGGTTTAATGAAATTCGGAAACCATATTATCGTTAGAAAGGTAAATGAAATACGCAACTTTTATCTAAAAAGAAAGTAGGGTTTCGACGAACACCAAAAATGTTATGACCATTTTTGTAACTGCATATTTTTTGTCAAATAAAGAAATTGTCACCAGCTGTGAGACACTGCGAAAAATCGGTTGATTTTGGAAGAATATGCAAACATAATATATGTAAAAATTATCTGGATCCGCCTCGCAACTAGTGACTCTCCTCTACATTAAAAAAAAAAAAAAATAAAGTACCTTTCCCCTAATGATTTAGCGGAATTAGACCATCGGACATATTCTCCTCCCAAACCGCCAATTAATTCTTCAGCTCGCTTCAGTTTCAACTCACAATCACTAACTTTATCCATCATCGCTTGATAATCAGCTTTCTTTTTTGATAGATTCTCCTCTAATGCTGCTAGTTTTTCCTTTTGGTAACAACAATTTTTCATATTAGGAAAAAAATTTTAACAATCGTAAAATATTTTGAATTTTTTCTTTTAATATCTAATTGTCATTCATATTGTTTAATTTTCATTCATACCTGAATCAATCGTAGCTGTGCCCTTTTAACACTCAATTTTTCCATAGCATCGTTATAAACAGCTTCAGCTTCCGCCAAAGCTTTCTTCTTTGGTGCAACCACTTTTGCAACTTTATCATATTCAGAAATTGCGTAAACCCATTTACATAAACCTTCGCAAGCGGTTGATGCTGTTTTAATTTTTTCCGCATCGAAGTTGATATTAGTTAGATAATTCTTTCTAATCTTGTCCATCACCTGTTCCGGGATGTTGTCTTTATCGAAGTTAATCAAAGAATCCAAAAACTTAACATCGCTGAGAATTTTTAAAGACACTTTCCAGTAGTCGTCTCCCATTCTGCCATCCGGTTGTTGCACTCTTTCAGGCTTCATTTCCTGGTATTCAAAAATAAAAGCAAGATTCAGTTTATTACGTGACAAATTATCTTGTAAAAATTACTAAGGTATATCTTTAGGATAATTTATTTTCGACTTAAAATTCTGAACTTGAAATCAGTTAAATGAAATTTCCAACAAATTTCTATTCTTACTGAAAATTTCTACAGAAGATATTTTTGCTCTATTAATGTTACAGAGATGAGGGTTTATAGGGTATTTTTTGTTCAATATGGAAATAGGAATATAAATGATAAAAAAGGTGATTTTAAATTAAAGAACGAAAGAATCGAGCGAAAGTTTTTTTTTAATTCTGGACCCTAGTTTCGCAGAAGTGGAAATCTCCCTTAGCCTTGAATTTTTAAGGATGACATCAAGTCTAACTTCCGATTACACATACTGTAGGAATTAGGCGCTTACAGATGAAGGTCCATGCGAACTAGCAGAGCCTGAGTTTAGGCTATAAATGTATGAAAACCCTGTGACAACAAATTGAGACTCAACAAATTGATTCCTGCATCCCAGATAGATAGTTTGTTTAAAATGTTGAAAGTTATAAGGAAAACTTTTTGCAAGATTTAAATGGGTGGTTTACGGCTTTCTGTTCATACTCATCTGTCATAAAATCTTTAGTAGAGTTTAAAGTTCATATTAAGGCGGGGTTTCCCCTGTTCTGTGGACATGTCTGCTCTCTATCTGTATCTACAGACTGAAGCTTAAACCGTTGGTGGGAGCTCTCACTCCCTTTAGTCAATCGACTAGGGTCTAAGGTGATCATGCAGTTCAGTTCCATTTTGTCCTGCATACAGTCCACATCGGGAGCGTTTTCCGATCACTTCCTGAGGGTTTCTTAACTGATTCTCCAACTTGTGTTTATAACGGGTGAACAAATGTGACGTATTCAAAATTTGGACTAACAATAAACTATTCTTTGGAAATAAAAGCACTATTTTTCGATAGTTGGAAGATCAGGATAAAAAAAATAGAAACACTACTTTTGTAAAAGGTATGACGACGTTTCGGTGGCTTGGTTTGCCACCATCATCAGGTCACCATGGTGTTCTTGGATGAATTTAAAAAATTCTTTAGGAGCAGAAGTGTCTGACCCCCTGGAGTCCATCATTAATCCAGGACTGATTTCATTAATAATATTTTCTTCTTCCATTATGTTTTCAATAAAAAAAAAAAAAAATATGTTTTCATAACTCCCTTGCATTTTGCTTTTATATAGTCTTAGCTCAACTGTCTAGTGATCACGAGTCTACATCTAATTAAGCAATTAAAATAATCCAATTTTATTAGCCCAACCCCTCCAAGCGTTCTGTCTTTTCGTAGTCTGTGATAATGATAGCTATAGCTTTTCCTTTTTCATTTTTGACTTGCCTTCTGTCTCGAAAAGTCTACAGAATTCCCTTTAGAGCAAAAACTACCTTCTCCTTTTTTCAATAAACCGTTAAGTCTCGGATTTCCAGAGTCACCCTTTGGTCCTCAGGCCGTTAGACGGTACCCATTCCCCTTACTGTTTTGGTGACCTTGGTAGTAAAAGTCTCGTTATGTAAACCTTTTCCTAGTCTTACCTTTTGAACCTTTCTAGTTGAAGACTGTGATTTATGGAAGATCAGTTGTACTATTATGGAATCAAGGTACGTTATTTCAGAGATCTGGAGAAATTGGTGATTCTTCCAGGTTCATGATCTTCTAAAGAGAGCTGATTCTTTAAAAAAAAGCTCAAAATAAGGAGAACTGACACAATAAACCTTGAAAGGTGAACTTCGTCTATGCAATTAGAAATCAAGAATGCAGGAAATTATCTAGAATTCTAATAATATTCAATCTACGTTGAGTTTGGATCTAAATTCGAAATCAAAGACTTTGGGGATTCTAAACACTATTCTTAGGGGTGGCAACTGCTCAAGAGGAACAAGTCTTTATGAAGATCATACTCTTACAAATCTAGAAAATATATCATCTACTTAACCACTGACTTTTTCAAAATTAGAAAAAATTACAAATTATTATCAATAAGATATTGATGATAAAATTGTATGCAATGTTAAAAACCAGAGTTGCATTCTCTAAAATTGATTTTTATTGAATTTAAAAAGTTTTAAATTACCTTAAGAATGCAGATACTTTCCATAACCAATTTAACTCCGGCTGGTGGACTTTTCATAGCTTTAACAACAGCGACATCAGCTACAGTTAGAGTGTTCAATGCAGTTTGAGCTTTGAGCAAAATTGGCATTGCCTCCGACAAATTTGCATCGCATTCTGCTTTTATTTCCGCTGCTTTTCCTGCAACTTCCTATTTAAAAACAGTAAACAAACTTCAATTGAATTATAATCAATTATAAGTATCATAAAACTAAAAGAAGAAAACGAATTCAGGAATATTTTGTAGCCTCTACTACAACTTAACTGACCCACCAAAATCACACCCTTATTATGGGAACTTAAAAAATCCTTAGTTTAAACCCTTCCAAATATTTTAATCCATTTTAATTCCGTTTGATTAAAGTGCATTAAACTGTTCACAATTTTTGCATTCTAAACGGAATTCAATTGGTTTCACATTTTTTAGGGATACAGTGGTTTCTTGGTAAACGCCGGGCAGCGGGACCGAAGGATTTGATTCAACTTCGAGTGGGGAGAATTTCAGGGATTTTTGTTGCGCGGACACCTCCTTTTTGGCTTAAATCAAGGCAGGGATGCTTGTGGTTGCCAAAAGGAGACAATTTTTCACGGGTAATTTTCTTTTTTCACTTTTTCAATCTGGGATACCTAAATATCTTTTTAACTTATTTATTCCTAGAACAAAAGAAGGGGAGAACGGACGTCAGCTCAGAGATAGAAGCTCTATACTCATGATTCCATCGGATCGTACCTCTAAGTTCCAACGATCTTTTATAGTTCGGGGCTCAAGGCTGTGGAATAAACTTCCTAATTATATTAGAGATTCAAGATCTTCTTTTATTTTTAGGAAACTTTTCTTTAAATTTCTATTTGAAGCAAAAAGCGATTTATTTGAAATTACATACTGGTAGGGTATTTTTTGTAGATGTTATTCACTCTAGTTTTCTGTTTTTATTATTAGCTTTAGTCTTTTCTTTATTCTTTAATACTTCTCATATCTTGTTCTGTCATGAACACTGTTGATTTATTGCCTTTAGGCTTTATTATGTTCTTCGATGGGCTTATTAGCCCTATGAACTTTGTATTTTAATAAATAAATAAATAAATAGATAAATCAAATCCGGCGTTAATCAAGGAACCACTATAAAGCAGAATTTTAACTATCCGTATCGATTGAGCCAAGTAGTGAGTGTTGGTATCAGCCGATATGTCCATCGACCTGTTCCTTCCCATCTATCTATTCAGATACTTAAAAGTGCTACTAAAATGTTTCTACCGTTTTGCTGCATTTGTAAAAACTGCATTCGATCTTCTTCTTATGGGATCGTTTCAAAATTTTACTTACCATTGCCGCTTCCTCATCAACTTTCACTACTTTTTCAATTTCTGCTACCTCAGAACTCTCTTTCTCAACAGAAGCTAAAATTTTTTGAACATCTTGAGCTGCTGTAACCAACAGTGGCTGCAGTTGTTTCAATGTTTCTTGCATCTCATGAACTTCTTGTTGAGTGGTATCTAATCTTCCTAGTCCTCCTTCATACCTTGCTTTGGCCAATGAAATCTCACTTTTCATATGAAATATAAAAATACATCCGTACAGATTTTTATCAACTTAGTCATATAATCATGTCATGATATACCTTAATATTTAAAAGAATCAGACCTCTTTATTTTATTTAGCAAATGCTTGAAGGTATTTATCATTTCCAGATATGAAGTTGGAGTAACATAGGTATGTCTTCCAAGGCGTACGAAGAACTCTTGACTTAAGTTTTGAGTCGAAGTATGGAAGAATTGACACATGTCAATTCCAGCTTTTCTCTCGTGCTCCGTTAATTGTATCTCTCCAAGAAATCGTGTTGCAACTGCTAATAACGCATCTTCAGGCCATGGCTGGTTTAAACATTTTAAATCAATCAGGAAGTATACAGTTAACATGTATGTACAAATTTTAAATTTACAAAATGTAACCGCTAATAATAAATTTAGAGAATAAGCTGACCTGCAACCAGTCAATAGTACAACAATTGACAAGAGCTGGGAATTTTCTGATTCTATTTCGAAAACCATCTCCAATTGGTGACATTGCGACTACAATATGCAACTGTTCCCGCACCAATTGAACGAATAAATTAAAAAGTGCAACAGGACTTCCATCCGTTTGCATTGATCGTTCCCTTTGACGATCAACTTGACGCATTTTCTCACATATTTCAGCTTTTTCTTCAGCATTAAACAAATTTGGAACCTGAAATGTAACAGTTTCTTTAATCACCAAAGTCAGAAATTTTTACTGAGTCAATTTCATGATCATCCCAAAATAAATAAAAATTATAAAATTAATCATTGTGTTTAAATAATGCTTTGTGTTAAAATTAATCTATTCTCTTGATGCACACCTCGCCTGAATTCAACATATTGTTAATATCTTCCAAGAAGCTTTCTTCCTTAATTTGCGAATCAGTAAAAAGAAAAGTTGAATGAAGCTCTGTGCCTGTTGTTTTTCTCAAAATTAATTTAATGTCTTCGTGCCATTCATGGACTCCATATTGTTTGCCCATTTCGACTTGATTAACATCGTAGTCGCAAATATGAGATGCTAGTCTGGTTAATGACTGTCGCCCAGAACCACCGACACCTACCAAAAGTGCATGACTTCTTGGCTGTTTGATAATTCGTGAGATTCTTGATAAATGTTCGATGGCGAATCTGTAAAATTGATATAATTGTAGCAAAGAGAGACGCTATAGACGTTTCATAAAAAAATTGAGCCACAACAAATTATAAATATGGGCAAATCCCCGGTAGCCACTAAAAATATATAAATTACCAACTATTTTTTCTAACATATGTTTTATCAACCAACAAAATTCAATCAACTTTCTTCATTTAAAAAAATTATTAGCTAAACTTCTGGGGTCAATTTTACGAGAAACCTAATAATTCACCATTTGTAGACTTTGAGTAGTAACATGAAAATAATTTTTCATAAAGAGAAACTTCCATTTATATTAGTTTTACCTGAAAAGTACCAAATTCATTGGTTTCTTTGTCATTGAGTTATATTCTATTAGATATGTTTCAACAATTCCACGCAATGCTTCCAAATCCAAGACTTCTTGATACAATCGAACATCTGCTTTTGGATCAGTAAAGTCACAGAAAACAAGTTTTCTCAACTCTTCGTCACCAACCTTTATAAGATAGATGCAAAATAACGTAATTTAATAAATAAAATTCAGTTGTGTGTATTACAATATATTGTTTAGTTTGCCCTGTTCCAACTTTTTGAGCCTAACTTTCGCGCTACCGACATCCACTTAGGATGACCCAATATAATATTTAAAAATTATTTTTAAAACAGTTCAAACAAATTATTTATAAATTAGAGATAAAAACTTTGTGTGATTTGGATAATAAATGCATATTAGCGGATCCAATACGGTGAACAAATTTTAAATAAATAAAGTTCCATTAATATGTGGTACTTTAGAAACTTTTAAAAGGTGCTTCTAATACTTACCGATTTTGTGTGGCTCTCTTTAAGGTCACTAAACATTTCATCCATATCTGCTTCCATTCTTTCTTTAACAGTTACATGCAATTGTTTAACAAGCCAATTCAGATCAAATTGATCAACAAGTCGATCACCGAAAACTCGGAGAATCTCATGCACCCAAAGTCTTTTCATGTTCACCAAAGAAGGCATAGTTTCTGGCACTGACAGCAAAACTCCCTAGAAAATTTACATATAATTATTATTTAGAATTTTGAATCATTATATTTTAACAGAATTATTATTGCTTTTTTCACAACACAAATGTTAATTTAATAATTATTCATATAAATAATTATGTCTGTTTGAAACAGAAGAACGGGACTAAACAATTACTAATTGAGTTAATTTTTGCGGAAAAAACCGACCTGAATAACTCTTGAAAAGTCTCGAAGATTAAAAATATAGTGTGATTTCGCTGGAGTTGGAAGTAGATTTTGTAAACTTTGTTTATAAATATCAAGAGTTGCAAGTACGATCTGATCAATGCATGGATCGAATTCTTTGCTAAATCCTCTGAAAAAAATTGAAGACTTTAGTCTGTTTGGCTCATTTGTTTTATAAAGATTGGGAATATTAACGTACCTCGTGTCCAAATGCCAAAGGACAATTTTACTGAAAATAGTTATCATTACATCGTCTTCAAATTCGGAAATAGTTATTACAAAAAAATGTCTTTTGAATCTAAGTGTGACGTCTTTTCCTCCACCTACCGGTGGACCCATGGCGCACATCAACTGAATCTCTATTAAATTTAGAGGGGTAATTTCTTTTCGATCATACCTATTGTAAACAGAAATATTAGT
This sequence comes from Ganaspis brasiliensis, assembly GCA_037103525.1. Classification (NCBI taxonomy): domain Eukaryota; kingdom Metazoa; phylum Arthropoda; class Insecta; order Hymenoptera; family Figitidae; genus Ganaspis; species Ganaspis brasiliensis. The sequence continues at coordinate 4,319,305 of JAZKLR010000211.1, forward strand.
ATTATTAAAAGCAATGTTTTACTGGAATGTTAACACAACACAGTGTCTAACGAATAATTATTTATTTTCGGATTTATGAATTTCTGACAATTTTAACGGATTTGTTCATTTTAGGGAACGTACATTTGTAACTAAGTGAAATTTTGTAATGCTCCGAATTACGCTCGCCGGAGCCAAATTCACTTATTCAGGAAAATTAGATTTAGACCTAAAATTTACAATTAATATTTATTTTCTACTGTCGCTTTAAGATAGGTTTAGTAATTAAAACTCACAGGAAGAGTGAATTACGCGTTTCAGTCCAGTAAAAATAATTAAATCTGAGCGCGTAATTTTAGTTACGCGGTGAAATTAACTGGTGAACAGTTAAACGAACGCTAGTATTAATCTACGAAGATTTCCAGAATTTTATTGTATCTGAGATTCCACGGCGTACCGTGACAAATCTCAGGATGATTCTGGCCCGAGTAAAGTTTAAGCTTAATCCTTTGATTTTTCATTGAAGGACTAATGCTAAAATCTCCAGAATGTTCTCCAGGTACCATTATCGACTGAAGGACCAGTCCGAGAAATCCAGCACCCATTAATAGTTAATTTCTGAAGAATCAGAACTTTAATTATTCCTGAATCGGAGGGGTATAGCGCGAAATGTTCCTAGGCTCCCTCATCCGAACAGACTAAAGGATCTGCAGGCAAGCAGATCCATATAACGACGCGGCTCGCTGTGGAGCTGCGCGGTCGTACTACTTAGCGCCGCCTGCGCTGTCTCTGGCGTTCTACGTCATTTTCTAATGTTGCGTACGATAGGATTCGCGGTCTGTTTAGCAAATTCGTCTGCTAACTACGTTTTGACAGTTTAAAAATTTATAATAAATCCAAAACTATGATTATTGTTCTAAAACTAAATTCTGCTTCGAGTTATTTCAAAATGAACTTTGGTCTGGCGAGTAAATTCGCATTTGATGTTCAATTTCGAAATAAATTTAATTAAACAATAATTATTAATCATTACAGTACCATAACCAATGATCCAGCCATTGTCGAAGAAGCTCTATAGGTGGCTGTGCACCATAAATTTCTTTCATGGGCATTGACACATCATCGACAAAAACAACCCATCGTTTACCAATCGGAGGACCATAAACTCCTTTTCTTCTTCTGTCGAGTCTACTCATGATGATATCCTGAGTTTGATTAGCTGTGGTTTGGGCCGAAAAATTGATGATTAAAGGTTTATAAACCTTGGTGTCGTTTTTCTTCAGCAAGAAATCGATGATATAAACGGATTTTCCGGTACCGGTAGCACCAACAAAAAGTACCGGTTTTTGATGTTGAACCAATAATTGAAAAAGAGCGGTGTACCTCACAGTTTCTACGGTCGGGACAATTATTTGATTTACGGGAATGTCTCGTGGAATTGGAGGAGTACTTATCAATTCATCAGACCACAGTTTCCACTTGCCTTTTCCCTAAAAACACCAGAAATTAACAAATTGTTTGAAAGTTTAAAATATTTTTCGAAATTCTTTTGGATAAACATACAAATGAAAATTTCAAGAAAGTACCTCTCTGATAAATTTATAGTCAAATACAAGTCCACCTTTTGGCATGACAAAAATGTAAGGTTTCTGTGGTGGAGGTATTTGATCAGGCAATTGGAATTTTTTAAGTAGAGAATCAGGAAACTCTTTTTCTAAAAGGCCTCGAAATAAGATACTGAATGTTTCTCTATTTTGTGCTCTTAGGGTTCCACCCATCGCCCAAATGCAGGAGAAGAAGAAAGATCCCTATTAACCGTTTAGGTATTAATGTTTTTAATTTAAAGTTAATTTACAAGTTAATTTACTTTAACGAAAGGTGAATTTTTACTTCAACTTGAGCTCTTAAGTCTAACTCGCTGATGGATTTTGCAATTTTTTCATCCGAATAATCATCAAAGAAACATTCCATTAGATATGTTGTTGATCGGATCAGATTTGAATCTGGCATTGGACATATTTCCTAAGACAGAAAAAATTGTTGATAAATATTAATGACATCAATGAAAAATTACTACTTATTAAGAGCCAAATTGATAGAAAAAATATTATTTAAAAAAATACTCGAGTCACTTTTATGATTTCTAATTTAAAATTTTGTTTTACCTCTACTCCTCCTCGTCTTAGTAAAAATAGCAATGGTTTACAAAATCTAAGAAATAGAGACTCGTATAAAAAATTCTTTAAAAATGAGCTAAAGATTGTTGGTGTTGTTTCAATCCAGGATTTTAATATTGGCTCCCATCCTAAAGCTGATGGTTCCATGTAAATCATGCCTTTTAAAATAACAAGAATTTCAGTTTAGCAAAAACTATCAACCGTTTATAAATTTATTTTATATTATAAGTATTTAAGTTTAAATTAAGTGAATTAAATTAATTCTTCATGTGTGAAACTTCAAATTTAATTAAATTAATGTTTAGAAGAATCGACTTGTATTAAATTTTAATTTACCACAACGTGAAACAGTCGCTGGCGATGCTACTTCCAAATCCATTGGTTCAAAAATTAAATTCGTTGTGGGTGCCAATTGGATAATTTCACCACTCATTAAGCACAATTTTTTATTATCGTCTAAGACAGTATTCATATTTTCTATCCACACGGCATCAATAGGTCCATCAAAGATTAACCATTTTCGGTTTTCGTTGGTAGAAACAGCGAAAGCTCGATAACTGACCGCAAGAACACCATCGCTCCATTCATGAGAAACCGGATCAAATTGCCCATATAATTGTCCCATTGTTATGGACTTTGGATTAATTATGGTTATTTCAACTTTGTGCTCGTCCATCAAATTCTGAAAGAAGAAATTATTGGCAACAGTGGAGCGAAGAATAAGTTTGAAACTTATTAAATTACAAATTATTTTGTCAAGAAACTTTTTGTCGAATACTCTGAAGCTTATTTTCGATTTAATTGATTTCACATCAACTTCTCTTTTTGATTAAATTATACTCACTCGTTCCTCACACAAAGCCAAAGCTTCTGCTAATATTTTATAAGCTGTAGTTTTCCCTCCGAAAGGTAATCCTACAATCATAAATCCGTGGCGAACAATCATCATCTCATAAATCTGTTGAATTTTTTCGAGAAAAACAGGGGTGCATTGGATATTAGCTGCTGCACAAGCTTCAAGAGTGCAGGCATTCAAATGTGTGTAGTCAGGTTCAGGGAGTACTACATTTGGAAAAAGATCGGAGGCGATACCCTAGAAATAAAAAAAATTTAATGAATCTTGGAATTAGATTATATTATTTAAGGAATTCAAGGAACATTTCAATTGTTTAAATTTTGCAGAAATTCAAATTAATATTAGTGATATTTCATTTTAATATAGTTATGGGCGTAACTTCTCTAATAGTATAGAACCAACGTTTAGTTTCACTGTTTTGGGTAATTTTAGCAAACTTTTTCAAAACGCAAAGATTTTAAGGAAGTTCATCCACGGAATGCAGACCTTTAGAGCAAAATATCTTTTTTGCATCTACAAAATTAAATTATTATTATTGACAGTATTATCTGGAAGGATAAATATAAATCAATTTTTTATAGTGGTGATTGAGGACCAAACGGAGATGCTCTAGGTAGCGCTGGCTTCAAAGAGACTTAGTAATCGGTATGAAATTTCCAAAGATGAGACCAGTGGTCTGATAGCGGACTAAGGCATTGGTGCATATTTTCTTCTTCGCATCCTATCATAAACAGAAACATAGGATTTTAACTATTGTGAATCAGAGTTGATAACAATTAAATAATAACAGTTATGAAGGCCAAGGATATCGATGATTGACGAGATGCTAAGATTGGGTTAATATTCTGAACATTGTTAAAATGTTGCGACAAACTTTTGAACATCCTTAAACTTTCAGTGTCATATTTGTTACGAAGAATTAACTTAATTTCATCATTAATTATTGGATAGGGTGAAATAAATATAGAACACAGATTCGGGTAAAACACATCTATATTCAGTGAAAGGGATATGTTGACTCTTCTAGAGACTACACAAGACAGACTCGACGCGTCGCTTAGTCGCGCAAGTCGACAACGCCACACACTCATACAAATGCATGACAGGACCGTATCAAGCGGTATAAGAAAAAGGGATTGGAGTGTACGCTTAATTTCCAACATGAATATTGTTAGAAAATCACATCAGGCCCTCTCTGACAGACCAAAAAGGGTGGGAGAGATCCCACCAACGATCAGAGCTTTATCCTGTAGAGAGAGAAGGACGCCATCATCTTATCAGGCACTCGCTGACTGACCCAAAGGGGAGGGAGAACTCCTACAAACGATTCGAGCTCCATTTGGTAGAGAGAGAAAGAGAGCAGGCATCATTACCGAACAAGGTAAACTCACCTCAATGACCCTTAACTCAATTAAAGATTTTGACAGATTAAGCATTGTTTCACAATGCCCACAGAAAGCCATAAACCCCCCATTTAAATCTTGCAAGAAAGAGGTGGGTTTCCCCTGATCTGTGGCCATGCCTGCTGTCTTTCTCTTTTCGCAAGATGAAGCTCCAATCATTGGTAGGAGTTCTCCCTCTCTTTTGTCAGTCAGCTAGGGCCTGATGTGATCATGCAGTTCAGTTCCGTTTTGGTCTTCTTACAGTCCACATCGGTCAGGTTTTCAAGCGCATTTATCGACGGTTTCTTTACTGGTTCTTCAATTTGTGTTTATAACTGATGAACAAATGTGACGTATTCTAAATTTGTAATAAGAATAAACTATCCTTTGTAAACTATAATAGTGCTGTGACTTTTTCTGAAAAACCATCAAACATTTTTTAACAGGAAGCCAATAGAAGACTCTGAGGAGGGTTAGAAGAAGCTCTGTGGAAGTTCTAGATGGTCTCTCTGTTGCCTCAGAAGTAGTTCTAGAAAGACTTGGAGTAAGCATTTGTGAATGCTTTGGGAAATTCCAGGGGTTGCCCCTATGAAGGCTTACTAGAGACTTTGGAAAGTTTCTCAGGAGGTTTTGTGGACGTTTTTTCTTGTCTCTGTCGAACTTCTAGAAAGGCTCTCGTGTGTCTATGATGAGGCTCTGGAGTCTCTATGATATGTCTTATGACTGTTTTTACGGAGACTCTGGACAGGTTTTATAGAGGTTCTGGATTATCTCTGTGGAAGTTCAGGTGCGCGTCTCTGAGGAAGCTCTTTAGAGATTTTGTGGAGGCATTGGATGCACTCTGAGGATGCTCTGGAGAGATTCTCAAGGTTCTCTAATGCGGCTCCAAATTGGCTCTGAAGAGGTTTTTGATATTCTCTGAAAAGGTTATTGAGAGGTTCTGAGGAGGTTTTAGAAAACTTCTTGAGTGACTCTCATGAGTCTCTGAAGAAGATCTGACAAGGCTCTGGAGAGTATCTTTTGAATCAAGAGGGATAAATATCTGACGTATCTGTGGCGGCTGAGATATCATTTTAAAATATAAAAAGATAGTATAAATCTTATAATTAATACTTGTAAAATACTTTTTTCTGCAAGTCTGAGTTAAGTAAATGAAAATAAAAAAAAATCATTTAAGATACTATATTTATACACTCGAACTTGAAAAAAATGTTTGTTTAATGATTAATATGAATTTTCTAACTTTATATATTTTATAGTTTTAAATGGTAAATGAATTTTTTTTAGCTAATGTAGCATGTTAAATTATACACTGCAAATATAATTTTCACAGACTAATAAGTCAAAGGTCATGACTCTAAAGATCCATTAGTCTTGTCTGTTGAGAAACTTTGAACTTAACGAGTGATTAATTTAAACAGGTAACTATTATCCAAAATGTACTGAGTTGAATTATTAACCTAAGACTAAATATTCTCTCTCCCCCTCTCTCTCTCTTTCTCTTACTTTCACTCTCTTAATATTTGATCACGATGTCGTGACCTAAGTACGATTTGAATTTATAATTTTCCAATAATAATAGCTAGTGTTTCAATTAAATTTTAATTAGATTTAATATGTTAATCTTACGTGAAAGAGTGGTAGGTCAGGGCTTAAAAATTTCGGCAGGTTGACATCTTTAATGCTGCGTAGCATCAGAATATCTTCATTTTCATTTGGATATTTAAGCTTGAGATTGCCAGCAGCTACAAGAACTGATTTCACAGCCCTCATCCCATAATCGTAGTGGTTTTGGGTCGATAGTTGCTCGGAACATAGTTGATATGCCATTACAATTTTTACTGACAAGGGGCGTGCATTATAAAATCCATACGAGTAAAGAGTGTTTTCGGCTATTAATCCATAATCTGGGACCTTTTATAAAAATCATTATCTCCATAATTTTTTAATATACAAAATTTTGTATACGATAAATTATGCAGACTTTTAATATTAATTAGTCTATTTTCCTTAATACAGAGAGCATTCTTAAATAACATTCATAATTCGTGTTCATTAGGTAAACTGTTTGTTAAACTAGAAATTCTCCTGGATTAAAATATTATTATAGAATGATAAAATTACTGACCATCATCGCCACAGAACGAAATAATGCCTTCAAATTATCTGGCAATTCTGTTCTGCCAGCATATCCAGGATTCATGGTAATGAAAACAGCGCATGTTGGATCTAAACCTATTTCAGTATCTTCAAAAATAAGAGTTGATTTTCCAGAATTGATGGCTCTCTGGATTGTTAAAATTTGCTGAGCAACTACCGACAGAACTTCAAGATCGATTCTGTTAAATTCGTCAAAACATGACCAAGCTCCAGATGAAGCAAGACCCTGGGGAAAAATTGTAAAAGCATTAATTACTTTTTATTGGCGATTTTAGGATTTTTAGGGTTTCGTGGCAAAAGGCGTAACCCTTATACCCTTATACTTTCACTTCACTTTCACTTTAAGTTCACTTCTACTTAACTTCCAATTTAAGTCCAATTCAAGTCCACTTCAACTTAAGTTCATTTCAATTCCACTTCAATTCCACTTCAATTCTACTTTAATTTTACTTTATGTTCATTTCAATTCCATTTTATTTCATTTCAACTTTAATTCCACTTCAATTGCACTTCACATCCACTTCGCATCCACTTCACCTCCATTTCAATTCCACTTCATTTCCACTTTAATTATATTTAACAAGTTCATTTCAATTCTACTTCAATTTTACTTCAAGTCCATTTCAATTCCATTTCATTTCAACTTCAATTCCACTTCAATTGCACTTTAACTCCACTTAAATTCCAGTTCACTTCACTTAAACTTCACATCCACCTCAGCGCCACTTTAATTCCACTTCACCTCAATTCCATTTCAATTCCACTTCAATTCTACTTTAATTTCATTGAACAACTCCATTTCAATTCTATTTCATTCCAACTTCAATTCCATTTCATTTCAACTTCAATTCCCTTTCATTTGCACTTCATTTCAACTTCAATTCCACTTCAATTGCACTTTAACTTCACTTAAATTCCAGTTCACTTCACTTCCACATCACATCCACTTCACCTTCATTTCAAATCTACTCCAATTCTATTTCACTTCCACTTCGATTCTACTTCATCTCCACTTCATCTCTACTTTATCCCCACTTCATTTCCCTTCACTTCCATTTCAAATCCACTTCATTTCCACTTCATTTCCACTTCACATCCATATCACTTCAACCTGAACTGCACAGTTATTATCTGTAAACGACGGACGGACTGACGGACGGACGGACAGCAAAGTCTCATTTTAAGGATTTTGGCCCTGGGACTAGGCCAAAAAACTCTAAAAATAATTATAAACGTTAAAAGAAAAGTATTTCAAAGAATGAAAATTGAAATTTAACCTTGAAAAATTTTCCTAGAGCGATATAATCCAAGCCATCTGAACAATTGAAAACAACACATTGTTTGGCAACAGCTTTAGCTAAATCTTTTGTTGTTTCTGTTTTTCCTGTGCCAGCGGGACCTTCTGGAGCACCGCCAAGATGCAAACTCAAAGCTCCAAACAGAGTTCGATAACATCTATCAGTCAGAGGTGTTATTACTAGTCGAGAACTATTTCCGAGATATTCGTAACCGTACTTCAAAGAGGAATTGATCATCATTGTTACCATATTCTCGTCCTGGAATTATTGAACATTATTGTAGGTACAAAAGGTAGGAAGTGGTACATAAGAAATTTTTTATTTATTATGCAATTTTAATTATAAGAGAATAATTTTATTGCTTATTATTCTCTATATAGTAAAATACTTCATTAATTAAAACTTGAAGAAAATAATTGTAAACTAAAAGTAGAATAATTGATCAATAACGCAAATTATTTCAAACTGACAGAATAGTCGAAAATCTAGTAAAAGTTAAAATTTTATACGAATTAAAGGAAAATAATTCAAGATTGCAGAAAATAATTGAAAATTGAAGAACTTATAATAGAAAATGGAAAAAAAACAATTGAAAAATAAAAAATGTATATGAAATAGATAGTAATTGAAAAACGAAGTCAATAATTGAAATTTTGAAAAATACAATTTAACATTGCAGAAAGAAAATTAAAATTTAATAAAATAATTGAAACAAAGATATACTATAAAAATGTTATTGAAATTCGGAGAGTAAAAATCGGAGAAATTAATTCAAGGAAAAGAGAATAAAAAAAAGGAATTTTTAATTAAAAGAAAACAGTACAAAATCTAACAAATAAATTAAAGAAAGAAAAAAATTATTTAAAAATGTTGAAAGTAATACAAAGAAAATTATAAATTAAACAAAATGTAATAAAATACGAGGAAACAATTTGACTCCTGATATGGCTCAGGTTTCGAAAAATGAAAACCAACATTTAAAAAACTGAAGAAAATAATTGTACTCGAATCGAAACTTGCTTGTTTGCTAAAATAGAAAAACTGAAAAATCTTTACCATCCAGTAGTAACGCAGTTGACAAAGCCACTTAAAATCTGTGCTGACTGCAACATTTTGCTCAAAAAGACCGACTAAAACGTCTCTGGAGTGAACGTCTATAGTTACCAGTGCCTCTGTAAAGTTTAAATTTATATTTTATAAAACACGGAAAGAATAATATTATTTTGTTTATTTATTTGTCATCACAAGATTTGCCAGACCTAAAGTGGTTCTGTTCTGTTTGGAGAGCTTTCCACGAACAAGAAGAACTATTTGATGAAGCTCGTGATTACACACATCTATGTAATCTTTTAATCCTTGGGGAGCTTTAGGAAACGCTGTAGTAACATCTGCCGTCCAGTAAAGCTGGGAAATACAAAGGATTGTTTGTCCAGGCCAATCTAGAACCCATTTGTCCCGCTTTTTCTTCAGATAACCTTCTTTAGCTCGAATCACCTTCGAAACAAAAAATAATTGACAATTTACATATTTTTGCCTACAAAGATGTTTTCAATATTCCACTATTTTTCTTTTCCTTACCTTTTTCAATTCAACTCTTTAAACTACCAATATTTTACAACCCTGATTCATATTTTATTGTGAATTTAGCTCTGTAAGACATTTATTAAGGAGACAGACCTAGTAAAGACATAAAAAATTTTTTTTTGTTAACACTATAAAATAATTAATAACTAATATTTTCCCCATAAAAGATATATATTTGAAGAAATTATTATAAATTTATTAGAGGTAAATATTGATAATTAAGTGTGATCCTACATAGGAAATCAGCCAGCGATAGGACTGTTACGCTTTTAGGTGTTACGCAGTCTGTTTGTCCGTTACGTTATAGAGAGAAACGGTATGCAAGAAAAACAAAATCGATTTTTTTTAAAGATGTAGGTCTGCCTCCTTAAATTAAAGATTAATAAATGTTTCCGAAATTCTACCTGGGCTCGCACACTTTTCTTCATAACAGTTTCTAACTCGACCAACCACTTTTCAACTTGGCCTCGAGCTGCTACAGTATCGATTATGTCCTCCAAAGTTACGTGTTCATCTTCGGAAGATTTCATCACTGTTACTTCCATCTGTGACGTGAAACTTAATTTGGCAATTCCTTCAAAACATTTCTTTAAATGAGGTTGGACTCTAGTTGCAGAAAAGTAGAACACAGATTTAATATAAAGGCGTAAAATTGATTAATTGATTAGATTTGAAATTCTATTTCCTGAAGTGGAATAAAAATATATCTAGAACTTTACCTTGTTGGATCTTTAGTTTCTGATAGAATTTCCAATAATTCATCATTCGAAAGGAAGAAAAATCTTGGGAAAAACAAACGTTTCTTTTCTAAATAATCGTTTAAACCTTTCTGAATCAAGTCCAATAAATTTGTCGACTTCTTCAGACGATCCAGCATTTTATCGATTTCCACCACGGACATTACTTTCGGATCTGCCACCACGGACGACATTATATCTCTCCAAATCTATAAATTGTAATTTTAAACTTTAGTTTCAACTGGTTTTTAGAATTACAATTTTCTGAAACACTTTTGATTGTACAGTCTATTAGCAACCAATTTTTAGGTTTTAAAATTGTTCCAAAAGGAAAACAATTAAACTTAGTATTTAATTAAGAACTCTTTAATTACTTTATCAACAGCACTAAATCGCCGACCCTCTTCGGGCATTTGTTGTTGAATATCAGGGGAGGAGAAAATTGGTTCTAAATACATCCAGGTGGCTTGAACTTTGAGCCAGTAATCCATAATATCCTGCAGAAGATGCAGTTTAGCTTCCCATTCTCTAAAAAAAAAATTTTTTTGTAATAGAAATTCCTTTCTTGAATCTTAAAAAAAATTCTAATGCGTAAAAACATACAGTGTTTCTTTTTCGAATGGTTTAATATAAAGTGAATTTTTCATAGTTTGAGCCTTTGTTAGATGATCATCCAGCAGTAATTGAATATCATCGATACTTGCAATTACATAAGTGCCAGTATCTCGATAGGGATTTGCCGTGAATTCTATTTCCGTCCAGTCTGTGTGCATTTTCGTTAAGGCTTTTTCTAAATTATTTTCCTTTGTCGCAGCTTCCGATATTCCCTCAAATTTAGGCACATATTCATCTAGTCCGAAATCGATTATCTAAAATGTAGATTAATTAATGTTCTATTATTTGGTTAACAAACGAATTAGGAATGATTACCTAACCGAAAATTGATATATAAAGAAAAAAGTTTAGATCTTTAAAATAACGGAAAATAATTAAAAGATTAATGCGTCCCGAAATTTTCATCCCGAATATTCGGGACGCATTAATCAAGTTAAAGTGAGACTCGCAGAATTAAACCTGGATTTCAATAATTAATAGAAATGAGATACTTACACTAGAGATGACTAATCCCTTATGAAAAAGGGTGACAGGAAAAGTATGATAGGAAATTCCTGATAGGAAATGCATGATAGTACACATCTTACGTTAAAAGATTTATTGGCCCTGAAAAGGTTTGATCGTTTAAAGGAAAATTAAAATCCAGGTTCAATTCTGCGAGTCTCACTTTAACTTGATTAACGCAAATTTTTAAAAAAATTTTCGACAGCGACGAAACTACACTCACGACGGATGACATAAGACTAAACGGTTCCCGAGAACAGTAGCTGTTGTCCGTTCGAGGAGGGGTTAGTAATTGCTGATTGGCAGATGCGCATTCGATGTACCGAAGCTGAACCAATTAGAATGTTTTACAGTGAGCGGAAAAACTAATTGGTTCGACTTCGGTACATCGAGTGCGTATCGGCCAATCAGAAATTACTAACCCCTCCTCGAACAGACAACAGCTACTGTTCTCGGGAACCGTTTAGTCTTGTGTCATCCATCGTGATTATAGTTTCGTCGCTGTCGAAAAAGTTTTTAAAAATTTCGGGACGCGTTAATCAAGTTAAAGTGACATTCGCAGAATTGAACCTGGATTTCAATTCTCCTTTAAACAATCGGACCTTTTCAGAGCACGTTAGATAAGTCTTAGTTCACCTCAAAACTTTTGCAGTTACATCTGAGTTGTGCGAAAGAGATCGTTTTACCCAAACCTTAAATGCTTTGCCTAACATTTTATGACACTGATTGTGAGAAATCTTTGGAACGTCTGCACACCTACAGATCTTAGCTCGTCAGCACTATAAAAATTTAGTCTTGGACTTACAGCGGCTGGAACAACTACAGTCTAATGGTCGCTGCTGTGATAGTAACTCTTCATTGCGATTCGGAATTTGTTACGAGTTCGTAAACCTCGATGTGACGCTTACCTTACCTTCTTAAACATCATTATGCCGGTGGGTGGTGTCTGTTGAAGTGAATTAAGCGTTTTGTCGAAGTGTTCAGATTCCTAACGAACTCCTAAGATCATTGTAGAGTCATTATTAAAAGTCCAAACACGTTAACAAGACGCTAACCTCATTTCCTTGCACATCAGTTGGTAGCGGAGTGGTATGCTGTGAGGTAAGCGTCATGTTGACGTATACAGACTCCTAACGAACTTCTAAGCTCACTGTAGACTTTCCATAGTTCGTCCAAAAATCAAGAAGGAGACGAATCAACGCGGTGGTGAGTACGAGACACAACAAGTTAGAAAAACTTCTCCTAAAAGTAGGAGGATGTTCAGATATTGAAGGTTTTATTGCTAAGGTGTTCAAGGCAATAAGAGCTACAGGTTTGGCTGTACTGCCGAAGGATTAGAAGGTGACTCTGGAAATTTAAGACCTTGACGTTTTAACTGGAGGTGGTAGGTGCCAGACTCTCTAATTACCTTCTAATTAGAAGGTAAAGCTTCTCCTAAGAGTAAGAGGAGGTTTAGGTATCAAAGCTTTTATTGCCAAAGTGGTAAGAGGTACGGGTTTCATTATACGACCGAAGGATCAGAAGGTGACTCTGGAAATTCGAGACCTTGATGGTTTAACTGTCGGTGGTAGATGCGAGGTCAAGGCAGTCATAGTATGGGTTTCATTAGACGACCGAAGGATCAGAAGGTGACTCTGGAAATCCGAGACCTTGACGGTTAAACTGGTGGTGCTAGGTGCCAGACCCTGTAATTTAGGAAAGCTTCTCCTAAGAGTAAGAGGAGGTCCAGGTATCAAAGCTTTTATTTCCAAATTAGTAAGAGGTACGGGTTTTATTATACGACCGAAGGATGAGAAGGTGACTCTGGAAATCCGAGACCTTGACGGTTTAACTGGCGGTGGTATGTACGAGGTCAAAACAGAAAAAGATACGGGTTTCATTAGACGACCAAAGGATCAGAAGTTGACTCTGGAAATCCGAGACCTTGACGGCTTAACTATTTTAAAGATTGATTTGATGATAATCATATTCAAATATTACAAAATATCTGTAAAACAATCCGGGGGCATACAAACAAAATTCTGATTTTACTTTCGTGCAATGGTTGCTTCTAAGTGTTGGTTCTAAATTGTTAAAAATTTATTTTAGCGATAAACTAAAGTTTACCTTGGCCAAGGACATGTTTTCGTCAACTTTAATCGGAAATCCAACAATCTCTGAAACTTGCTCCCAATGTCGATTTTTCATTCCAGGATTACCAAGAGTCATAATAAGGGGCATGTGCTCTCTAAACTCTTCGATATTCATTCGAACATTCTCTGCCAATTTTCGAACAGCAGGTTCTTGAAAACTTTTTTCCAATTTAAAGATAGTTCGAAATAAAGTTCCGGAAACGGTTTCGATCGTATCTGGGTCATGAGAACCAACCATGGAGTTCATCCAGTCATTATTGTTCGTTATAAAGTCACAAGCTGCGTCGTAAAACTTTTTATAGGGTCCAAGCTTGTCTGCAATCTAAAGATAGTGAAATATTATTGGTTTGATTACCTGATTAAAATCTTATTATGTTGTTAAAAATGGATTCCGTAATTAAAACTCGTTTAGAAAATATAATTCATTATGAAACCTGTTTTCTCAAAGGATACTGAGACAATTCCCATCCGAACATCTGTTCCTCTTCATTAAATTCATCAATTGTTTCCAAAGCAGTCATAAGTCGATTTTCTAATCTTGTAGCTTTTTTCTTATACCGGAAAAGCTCGTCGACATTGCCCCAATATTGCATTTCATTGGCATATTTCCAATACAATTGAAGATCCTGCTGAAACTTTTCAATCCTAGATATCAAAGAGTCTTGATACTCACCAGTTTTGCTGTCGATAATATTTCTATGTTCCTCAAAAATTGATGGCATACGATGATACCTAGGATTTAAAATTTTATTTTATAAATTCTCTTAATATTATAATCGTTTTCAATTAATTCCATTATTTTTCGATTTGCTTCAGTTTAGGCTAAAGAATTTTCAAGATTAAACTTTTAACTTAACGAAATGAGGGATTTAAAAAATACTTTAGAAGTTATTGGAAGGAGCTCACCATTGAAAAGCAAAATTGTTAGTTTTTATTTCCACTGGCGTTAGTATGGCAAAATCCGACAGAAATAAAATGTTTTCCATCACTTCTCTAAGTCTCTCTTCCAAATTTTTAACCATTTCTGTTTCAGCTTTTTGAATAAAAGCCCTTAGTTTCATTAACTCAGCGGTATTTGGCGGTTTGCTCAAAGCTCGATCTGCAATTCTTTGATACTCTTCTCCAATTCTGTTTAAATTCATTATTATTAGTTTTATTGTTAATTTAGTAAATTCAATCGACGTCATCACTACAGTAGTTTTTTTTACTCATGACAAAAATTATAATTTAATAATCGAGTTTGGTCCCAGACAAGGTTCTGTTGAAACTTGGAAATACAGCCAAATGTTTTAGATTCTCAAAAAAATAATAATAATAATAATGTTGTCTCGTGTCAAATCAATTATAAAAAATTTCGTGGTTCTAGCTTCCGGAGCCTTTGCTTCACCTCCGAAGCAAGGTACCTAAGAAGCAAAAAACGGATTTTTGGATTATGATAAATTTAACTTAATTAAAGGTTCCTTTTACATTACCAAAAGTCAGAAAATGTTTTAATTGAAAATTTTTGAAGTTATAACAATTCAAACATTGTTTGCTCTCCTGCAAAATTCCCCTTTTGCTTCTTAGGTACCTTTCTTCGGAGCGCGTCACATATTCTGTATTTATCTTACGTTCTAGATTTGTATTGATACTCCGAGACCATTTTATTAACCAGATCATCTTTCAATTTCCTAGCCTTGTCTGCAATATGTTCCAAAAATCCGGCTCTGCGAACTTCAAATAGTCCAGTGAAAACGGTTCGTTCAAATTCGAGAGGGATATTTTTAGATAAATTATCGTATTTGCGAATCAAGTCGCCATATTCTTCAAAACTGTGAGGAGGCCTTGCTCTAAGAAATTCGTCGACAAATTTTGCAGCTTCGTTGTTTATTAATGATATGTAAATGTCAAAGTCCTGCAGTTGTAGTTCCGGACCAATTCTGTGTTCTTGGATCAATTCTACGATCTTTTGTCTAAGCTCTTCCACTATTTCGTGCAGGATCACAGGCTAGCAAATATAATTATTTTAAGTTGATTGACAATCAGAAAGAATATTAGAAAAAAATAAATGATACGAATATTTTCTGTATATGTAGTAATGGAATACCTGAAGAGATTGACGATTGCAAAAAGCAGGGACGTTCGGATAAAGCTTTGTTTCCATTCTTGCATAAACGGAAACAGCGCTGACAAGGGAATTTAATAATCCGATGAAAATGTCCGTATAGGTTTTAAATGATGGATCGAATTCGATACTTTTGTTTCTCACTGTTATATCCAGATTGAATCCACAGTTATGGTACTATTAAAAAAGTAGAAAGGCATTAAAAAAATGCCTTCTCAAAAGGTAACTAATCTTATAGTTTAGTTCACTATCATCCAATTGAAAGCATTTTTAAACAATTTCTGATAGATTAAAAATATCACAAGATTTTTTTTTTGTTAATAATTTTAGAAGCAAAGATTTTAAAAAGTGCTTAAGGCCAGGTTACTCTGAACAATTTTAAACAAAATCGAATTTTTTTTTTCATAAATTGCTACTGTATACTCGTGGACATAGTATAGAATTAGTCCCGAAGCTAGAAACTACTGAAGCGTCTAAGGATCACAGAACTGCTTTAAGAAATGCAAGAATTCTTCAGAATGATGCTTACGAAGACGAGGAAGGAATTGTGTATGCAGCTGGAATGGATATGTAAGTAAATTTCACTTTTTTACGATTTTTCAAGAATAAAAACTTTGAACTGATTTTTCTCCGAACCACGTTTTTTCGCATGGATGACACTCTTATTTCAAAACTATTGCACTTATCGATATGAACCAAACGGCATTTTACTCTTTAGATGTCTGGCTATGGCCTCAAGCAGAACCAGAAATATTCATTATTATTTAAAAAAGTTATAAACAATTAAAAAGTGAAAAAAAAGGTTGAAAAAATTCAAAAGTCCGCCATTTTGTTTTTTTTTTTCATTGAAAATGTTTCATTCTGCTTGAGGCCATAGCCAATTCGATACAGAACATGAAACCGTTTTGTTTTTTGCTTTCAGATAATTCTTTTCCAAGAAATTATGTCATCCATCTACGAAGTAGATAACTTTCAGCAGCCATTTTCAAGACCGCCATTTTGAAAAAAAAAATTTCTAGTAACTTCATGTATGCACTATTATATGAAAAAAATATCCTTAAAAATGCGCTTAGGTATTTGGATTTTAGAGGATTATAAATATGCATGATTGTGAAAGTTGACGTACTAATTATTTTAAGTACTTACTTTTGTCTGATTTTGAGAGCCTCTAGACTGCATGAAATTATAAAATCGAATAAAACGTAAAACAATCGTGTGCAAAAATTAAAATTATTTCTTTGTGATATCCCAAAATCGTTAACTGAGAGGTTAAGTTTCAAAACTAATCTTTCTAAGCGTATACACAAAACTTTTGATGTTATCAAAAAATGTTACTACGCAAAAATGTTTCTTTTTTAATCAGCAGACTGTTTTTTAATTACAAATTCACGCAATCTTTTTATTCTTATCATATAATTAAGATATTCTCATACTTAGATTTAGATTTACTTACGCCAACATCAAACAAATAATTCTCAAAATCTTCCATCGATTTCAAGCAAAGATTTTGCAGCTGACTTTCCATTATAAAAGCGAGACAATTGTAGAATCTTGTCATTAAATTGGCGTCACCAGGATTTGGTAAAATTCCCTTTTTATCAGCCTAGAATTTTTTAAATTTCTCTTCTGCATTATTATTTGTCTTAATTTAATATTTTATAAATATATTGATAAGATTCAAAGATATTGTAAATAATTAAATATACATCAAAATCCTATGACAGTCGCTTTTTATTTATACTTTTATTTTTTATTTATCTACTTACGATTAAACAAGCGTTGTAAATTTTTGGAAGCCAGTTTTTGCAGAGGTCATTTTTAGTTTTATCTACCATTTTTGAGAAATGGTTCTCGTAAGTAGTCAAGTTGTAGGATTGACCAAAAAGCTCCAACTGTTTTGCATCAATCTGTCTTATTGTACTTGTGACGACGAAAAATTAATCATTTTCTAAATAATGTCATCTTTTACTCATTTTTAAAAACTAACTTTCATATGTAGATTTTTATAAATTGAACACTTTTTGTTTTTAGGAAAATTAATTGAATAAGTATTACTTACACAAATTCACGAAACCAGAGATCCAGAGCTTTTCGCATACATGGATGATACAATATCAAGTTTCTCTCTAACTTTGATTTGATTTTTCGACATTTTACAGTGTGCTCTGGAGGAAATTGCTTTATTTCACAACATTCTTTGGAAATTTGATTCTAGAATTGGAATTTAATACTGTTATATTATATTTATTATTAAAGTTAATTAATTATTTATTTTTTAATCAAGGCGGTTCTTAACCTGTTAATAACCTCTGGAAAGATAAAACGAGGTAAAAAAACTAGAATATAAGAAAAAACATACTAATTTTTTTTTAAATTTATGAAAAATAATGATAAGGAAAAAATTACTAGAAGTTTAAAAAATATCTTGAAATTAAAAAAAAAGTTAGTATTTGACAATAAAAAGGAGTAAATGATAGAAAGAACTAAAAGAAAAAGAAAAATTACTAGAAAATGAAAAAGTAACCAGAAACTATAGAAGTAACTAAAATTTGAAGAAAATAAATAAATTTTAAAAAAATATTTTGAAATTTAAGAAAAACCACTAAAAAACTAAAAATATTACTAGACATTTAAAAAACTAGTTAGAAATTTAAGAAAATAATATAAAAAGAAATTGAATTTAGAAACTTCTTCAGATTTACCGTTTGTCCGAATATTTAATTTACCGAAACTCCATTTCTCAAAATAATTAAATTCACAAATTTCCCAAATTTCATTAGAAATTGTATTTACCATATTTAAAAGTTGTCCGAATATTTAAATAATCGAAACTTTACGATACAGAACATTTAAATGTCCCAATTATTATTTGACATAATTGTTTTTGGGCATAATTATTACTTGCTAAAATTGTTATTTGACCTAAGTTGTTTTTTCACCTAAATCTTATTTAAAATAATTCTTATTTGATATAATTCTATTTTGACCTAACTCTCATTTGACCCAAATTTCATTTGACCTAAATTTCATTTGACCTTTTTTTCGTCTGTCTTTTTTTATTTGACATAAATCTTGTTTAAGATAATTGTAATTTGACATAATTGTTATTTGACCTACTTCCTATTTAGGATTATTTTTATTTAATGTAATTCATATTTGGCCTGAATGTTATATAACATCATTTTAATTTTATTTAATTCTTATGTAGAATAAATCTTTTTTAACATAATTTTCATTTGACCTAATTCTTATTTGATCATATTTCATTTGACATTATTCTTGTTTAACATATTTTATATTTGACCTAAATTTTTTTTGACATAAAAGTAATTTGACGTTATTATTAATTAACATAATTGCTATTTGACCTAATTCCTATTTGACTTAATTCATATGTGATACAATTCCTATTTGGCCTAAATATTTTTTAACATAATTTCAATTTTATATCATTTCTATTTCACCTAAATTTTATTTGACGTAATTATTATTTTACCTAATTCTTTTTTGGCCTAAATCCTATTTAACAAAATAATTTAACTTTACTTATTTCCTAATTCTGATTCGAACCTAGCTCTTATTTCCCATAATTCCCATTTGACCTGATTCCTCTTTGGCATAAATATTATTTGGCATAATTCTTTTTTTATATAATTTCGATTTGTCCTGATTTCTATTTGTCTGACACCTTATTTGACAAAATATTGCTATTGTCAAAAACACATTTCAAAGGTAATATTATGTCAAATAATATTTCGAACATATAGGAAATAGGTCAAATGGGAATTGGGTACAAAGAAATGGTTTAAGTTAGAAATTATGTTAATTAATATTTATATCAAAGAGGAATTAGAAAGAGTGATAATTATGCGAAATAGGATCTAGGCTAAATAGGCATTGGGTCTATTATATTAAGTATTACGCCAAATAGGATTTAGGTTCAAAAAGAATTAGGCCAAATAAGAATCAGGCAAATAAGAATTAGGCAAATAAGAATTTTATGTCAAATGGGAATTACATTAAATCAATTTCGCTTAAATAAAAATTAAGTCTTATGAAACCAATTTCAAATAGTAATTAGGTCAAATAGCAATTATGTCAATTAATAATTACTTTAAGTTACAATTCAGTCAAATTACAATTATGTCAAAAAAGATTTACGTCAAATAAGAAATAAGACAAACAAGAATACTGTCAAATGAAAATTAGGCCCAATAAAATTTAGGTCAAATAAAAAATAGGTTAAATAAGAATTAAGTCAAATAAAATGTAGGTCAAATAGAAATAAGGTCAAATGAGAAATGTGTGAAATAGGAATTCTGTCAAATAGGAATTATGTTAAATAATAATTTATTTAATTTAGATATTATGTTAAATAAATTTCGGTCAAATTACTAGAAAATGAAAAAGTAACCAGAAACTAAAGAAGTAACTAAAATTTATAAAAAATAAATAAATTTATAAAAAATATTTTGAAATTTAAGAAAAACCACTAAAAAACTGAAAATATTACTAGACATTTAAAAACTAGTTAGAAATTTAAGAAATTAGTATAAAGTAAAAAGTTTAATTTAGAAACTTATTCAAATTTACCGTTTGTCCGAATATTTAACTAATCGAAACTTTACGTTACAAAACATTTAAATTTCCGAATTATTATTTGACCTAATTATTTTTGGGCATAATTGTTATTTACCAAAATTATTATTTTACCTAAATTGCCTTTTGACCTAATTCTTATTTGAAATAATTCTTATTTGATATAATTCTTTTTTAACCTAACACTCATTTCACCTAAATTTCATTTGATCTTATTCTCGTCTGACATTTTTTTTATTTGACATAAATCCTTTTTAACATATTTGTAATTTGACAGAATTGTTATTTGACCTACTTCCTATTCAGGATTATTCTTATTTAATGTAATTCATATTTGGCCTAAATGTTATATAACATCATTTTTATTTTATCTAATTCTTATTTGAAAAAAATCTTATTTAACATAGTTTCCATTTAACCTAATTCTCATTTGATCATACTTCATTTAACATTACTCTTGTTTTTAACATATTTTATATATGACCTAAATCTTTTTTGACATAAATGTAATTTGACTTAGTTATTAATTAACATAATTGCTATTTGACCTAATTCCTATTTCACTTAATTCATATGTGATACAATTCCTATTCGGCCTAAATCTTTTTTAACATAATTTTAATTTGTTATTATTCCTATTTGGCCTAAATTTTATTTGACATAATTACTATTTTGCCTAATTCTTATTTGTCCTAAATCCTATTTGACTAAATAGTTTAACTTGACTTATTTCCTAATTCCGATTCGAACCTAGCTTTTATTTCCCATAATTCCCATTTGACCTGACTCCTCTTTGGCATAAATATTATTTGGCATAATTCTTGTTTTATATAATTTCGATTTGTTCTGATTTCTATTTGTCTGACATCTTATTTGACAAAATATTGCTATTGTCAAAAACACATATTTCAATAGTAATATTAGGTCAAATAATATTTCGGACATATAGGAAATAGTTCAAATGGGAATTAGGTAAGAAATAAATGGGTTAAGTTAGAAATTATGTTAATTAATATTTATGTCAAAAAGAAATTAGAACGAGTGATAATTATGCAAAATAGGATCTAAGCTAAATAGGCATTGGGTCAAAGAAGTATTATGTTAAATAGGATTTAGGCTAAATAAGAATTAGGTCAAATAAGAATCAGACAAATAAGAATTAAGCAAATAAGAATTTTATGTCAAATGGGAATTATATTAAATCAATTTCTCTTAAATAAAATTTAAGTCTTATGAAAACAATTTCAAATAGGAATTGGGTCAAATAAGTTTCAGTTCAATTAACAATTAGATACATTAAAATTTTGTTAAATAAGATTTAGCTCAAATATGAATTGGATTAAATAAGAATTAGGCCTAATATGAATTAGATTAAATAAGAATTAGGCTAAATAGTAATTAGGTCAAAGAGCAATTATGTCAGTTTATAATTACGTTAAGTTACAATTCAGTCAAATTATAATTACGTCAAAAAATATTTAGGTCAAATAAGAAATAAGACAAACAAGAATACTGTCAAATGAAAATTAGGTAAAATAAAATTTAGGTCAAATAAAATTTAGGTCAAATAGAATTTAGGTCAAATAAAGATAACGTTAAATAAGAATTATGTTAAAATAGAAATTAGGTCTAATAAAAATTTCGTCAAATAAAATGTAGGTCAAATAAAAATAAGGTAAAATAGGAATTATGTGAAATAGAAAAAATAAATTTTTTAAAAACCTGTTCATTCATGGCAAAGTCATTTTTTAAAGGATCTTGAAGTACGAAATCGACAATGGATTTTTTGACAGAAAGTGTATAGTCGTCGGTTGCTTCTTTAATGACTTGAGTCATCGTGTCTTTAAATTTGTTTTTCCACTTGGCTGGAACCAGTTTTAAAATATTATTTAAAACCGTGTTTTCCATTGGCGGAACGTGTATATCATCAATTCCGTGAATAATGTAGTAATAATATCTCAAAACATTCATGTCATTTTCTGTAAGCCAGTTTCCACTTGTGCTCGCTTCATTTCCACCTGTTATAATATCCACGATATTTTTTCTGAACTCTTCCCTTTTCTTTCTCAAAGTAATATAGCTGTTCATCTTTAATTTATTTTCCTCTTCTTTTCGCTCTCTACTCTGTCCCTTGTTTCGAAATCTGGTAAAATTTTTCAAAGTTTATGTGCACGGAAAAAATAACTTACTCGAAAAGAGGTTATGTTTGAAGTTCTTATTTTGCTCCAAAAAATGGAAAAACTAACTTTTAATCGAATTTTATTTAGGCAAAATGTGAGAAATTTAATTTAGAACAAAATAAACTATTGTAACTTATAATTGGATGAAAATTAAAAATTTGTTCCATTCAAAAACAAATTTAGAGTCTCTCATTTTTCTAAAACGTTCCTCAATGTCGAAAATCTTTAATTTTTCCCCAATTATGAGTTTTAAATGTGAATTTTGTTTTAAATTGAATTTTATACATTTTGTGTAAATAAAATTAAGTTTTTCTTTCTATTTCAAAAATTTTCTATTCAAACATAACCTCTTCTCGAGTAGGTGTTCAATTTCTTAAGCTTTAGAAAAAGCATTACCGGTGAAAAAATTTGTTAACTAAAATATTTTCTAACAAGGGAATTATTATTATTTATAATTATTATTATGAAATATATTGATATAAATTTCAAATATTGTAAAATCTTATAAAAAATATGAATTAAATTTTCATAATAATTATTTCCTGAAATTCAAATATAAAAACATAAATGATTTTACAACTTACTTTGGTCGTTTTTCTCTTGGATTTTCTGGAAAATCTGAGTGTGATTCAGCAGCAAATTCGGTTCTTTTTTGACATAAATCATTGAAGCCATGTTTCTTGGAACATTTACTAAATTTTCTCTTTTCGCCCCTTTCATTATTTACATTAAAAGAACTCTTTGTTTTTCCCTTTTCAAAATTGGAAGATAAATGTTTTGTTGGCGAATCATATTCAAAAAGTTCTAAAGGTTTTTTTGACCTTTTATCCATGCCTTATTATTAACCTCCTTCTTAATGTTAAATTTATCAATTAATTACATTTAAACAAAAATTTAATGGAAAATTAAATATAACTTTTTTTAAATTAAAAGACTGATTTTAATCTACTTGTTTTAAAAAATTGTTATAAAATTAAGTTGTTTTTAGATATGAATAATTAAATGAACTTATTTGCAATTAATTTAACCTAAAAACTCAAATTTTATTTGTTATTTTTTTAAATAGTTTCATTTGAAAAACTTACTTGCTAGAATTGATTTCCTTTATTGTTTAGAAATAACATTGGCAATAACATAATGAACATAAAATTTATATTTACATATTGTAACAACATTAAAGTGGTAAAATGAGTTAAAAAATTCGATTTAAAATTGACATTTAATCAATTTGAATCTGAAATTATCTGAAGGCAGTCAAGAACCTTGCAAACAATTTTCTACAAACTTGAGTGTCTAGGGTTTGTTAGAGGCGTTGCTAGGGTGGCTTAATGATAGATTTATAATCCAAAAGTTTTTTTTTTGTAAAAATAATATAAAGAAATATATAAAGAAAATGTTAAATTATAAGAATAGTGCAACAAATAATAATTTTAAAAAAATGTTTGTTGAAAATTTAAACCATAATAATTTTTAAACATTGCTAGAAAAAATTGCAATTGTTTGTAAAAAAGATAAAACAAAGATCACATGTTTTTAAAAAAATTTTATTTAAAATAATTAACTTAAAATTTCTCTTTAATCAATCTCTCTTTAATCTGAAAATAACTGAAGGCAGAATCATTTCACTTTGCAAACAATTTTCCACGAAATTGAGTTTTCAGGGCTTTGTTAGGAGGGTTATTAAAGTCGCTAAATATTCTAATTTCTTTTCGAAATGTTAGCAATAATAAAAATAAAATAATAATAATAATAATAAAAATGATGCTTTTTGATTTTCAATTATTTAATTATTTAATTACTTAATTATTTTATATTTCAGTTAATATGAACTTGCATCGCTTAAAAGTTCAATTAATTCAAGTTTCAAATATATGTACTAAATTTGAAGTGATTTAAAATTTTTATCAATTTTCAATAATTTTGTTCTATTATGATTTCAATTACTTAAACAACAAATTTGAACTATTTTTCTCATTTTTCAACTATTTTCTGCAATTTTGAATTACCTTAATTATTTTTAAATTATTTCTTTAAATCTTAAATTTACCTTCATCAAATTTCTATTATTTTGTTTAGTGTATTATCAAGCACTTTTTCAATTTAAATTATTTTTCCTTCGACATTAAATCAATTTAATTATTTATACCTATATTTTATATTATTCATCGAAAGTTTAAATTAACTTTTTAAATTTACCAATATTTTTTTCATTTTGCAATTATTATCTTCAATTTTTAATCATTTTCATAATTTCTGAATTAATTTCCTGAACTTTCAAATATATATCTCAATTTTCAATTATTTTGTTCAATTTTAATTTCTTTTTATTATTTTGCAATTATTTTCTCCATTTTTAATATTTTCATTTTTTTTCAATTAATTTTCTAACTTTTTAGTTATTATCTCAAACGTAGAATATTATCATCAATTTTCCAAGTTTTAAACGTTTTTCAATTATTTTACTTTGATTAGCAATAAAATCTGTAATTTTTCTGTTGTTTTCTTCTATTTCTAATTACTTTAATTATTTTGGCATAATTTTCAAAAATTTCAATTATTTATCTGAAGTTTCAATTATTTTCATCAATTTTCGATTGTTTCTGTGATTTTTTAATTATGCTCTTTAATTAAAATTTTCTAAGTAATTTTGTAATTATTTTCTTTTTTAAAACATAATTATTCTACGATTTTTTCAATTATTTTTCTCAATTTTAAATTACTTTCAGCATATTTCAATTATTTTTTTCAATTTTGAATTAATTTTATCATTTTTCAATTATTTTCCTCAATTATTAACGATTATTTTCATTTTCTAAAATTTCAATTATTTTCTTCAATTCTTAATAATTTTCATTTGTTTTTATAATTTCTAAAATTTTTTATTAATTATAGTAAATTTCAATTATTTTTAGGTTTCTTCGATTCTGTTCTCCAATTTTTAGTTATTCTCATTTTTTTCAATTAATTTCTAAGATCTTCATGTATTTTTCTTAAATTTCAATTATTTTTAGGTTTGTTTAATTCCGTTTTCCAATTTTTAGTTATTCTCATTTTTTTCAATTAATTTCTAAGATTTTCATGTTTTTTTCTTAAATTTCATTTTTTCAATTATGAATTAATTTTATAATTTTTCAATTATTTTCCTCAATTATTAACGATTATTTTCATTTTCTAAAATTTCAATTATTTTCTTCAATTCTTAATAATTTTAATTTGTTTTTATAATTTCCAACATTTTTTTATTAATTATCGTAAATTTCAATTATTTTTAGGTTTCTTCAATTCTGTTTTCCAATTTTTAGTTACTCTCATTTTTTTTCAATTAACTTCTAAGATCTTCATGTATTTTTCTTAAATTTCAATTTTTTTTTATTTAAAAAAAATTAAATAAAAAATTAAATTATTAATTATAGTAAATTTCAATTATTTTTAGGTTCGTTTAATTCCGTTTTCCAATTTTTAGTTATTCTCATTTTTTTCAATTATTTTCTAAGATTTTCATGTTTTTTTCTTAAATTTCATTTTTTTCAATTATGAATTAATTTTATAATTTTTCAATTATTTTCCTCAATTATTAACGATTATTTTCATTTTTTAAAATTTCAATTATTTTCTTCAATTCTTAATAATTTTAATTTGTTTTTATAATTTCCAACATTTTTTTATTAATTATCGTAAATTTCAATTATTTTTAGGTTTCTTCAATTCTTAAT
The DNA here is from genome assembly GCA_037103525.1 of Ganaspis brasiliensis. Lineage (NCBI taxonomy): Eukaryota > Metazoa > Arthropoda > Insecta > Hymenoptera > Figitidae > Ganaspis > Ganaspis brasiliensis. The sequence continues at coordinate 4,345,325 of JAZKLR010000211.1, forward strand.
AATTTTAATTTGTTTTTATAATTTCCAACATTTTTTTATTAATTATCGTAAATTTCAATTATTTTTAGGTTTCTTCAATTCTGTTTTCCAATTTTTAGTTACTCTCATTTTTTTTCAATTAACTTCTAAGATCTTCATGTATTTTTCTTAAATTTCAATTTTTTTTTATTTAAAAAAAATTAAATAAAAAATTAAATTATTAATTATAGTAAATTTCAATTATTTTTAGGTTCGTTTAATTCCGTTTTCCAATTTTTAGTTATTCTCATTTTTTTCAATTATTTTCTAAGATTTTCATGTTTTTTTCTTAAATTTCATTTTTTTCAATTATGAATTAATTTTATAATTTTTCAATTATTTTCCTCAATTATTAACGATTATTTTCATTTTTTAAAATTTCAATTATTTTCTTCAATTCTTAATAATTTTAATTTGTTTTTATAATTTCCAACATTTTTTTATTAATTATCGTAAATTTCAATTATTTTTAGGTTTCTTCAATTCTGTTTTCCAATTTTTAGTTACTCTCATTTTTTTCAATTAACTTCTAAGATCTTCATTTATTTTTCTTAAATTTCAATTTTTTTTTATTTAAAAAAAATTAAATAAAAAATTAAATTATTAATTATAGTAAATTTCAATTATTTTTAGGTTCGTTTAATTCCGTTTTCCAATTTTTAGTTATTCTCATTTTTTTCAATTATTTTCTAAGATTTTCATGTTTTTTTCTTAAATTTCATTTTTTTCAATTATGAATTAATTTTATAATTTTTCAATTATTTTCCTCAATTATTAACGATTATTTTCATTTTTTAAAATTTCAATTATTTTCTTCAATTCTTAATAATTTTAATTTGTTTTTATAATTTCCAACATTTTTTTATTAATTATCGTAAATTTCAATTATTTTTAGGTTTCTTCAATTCTGTTTTCCAATTTTTAGTTACTCTCATTTTTTTCAATTAACTTCTAAGATCTTCATTTATTTTTCTTAAATTTCAATTTTTTTTTATTTAAAAAAAATTAAATAAAAAATTAAATTATTAATTATAGTAAATTTCAATTATTTTTAGGTTTCTTTAATTCCGTTTTCCAATTTTTAGTCATTCTCATTTTTTTTAATTAATTTCTAAAATTGTCATGTATTTTTCTTAAATTTAAATTTTTTTTTCAATTTTGAATTAATTTTATCATTTTTCAATTATTTTCCTTAATTATTAACGATTATTTTCATTTTCTAAAATTTCAATTATTTTCTTCAATTTTTAATAATTTTCATTAATTTTCATAATTTAAAAATTTTTTTTTATTAATTATCGTAAATTTCAATTATTTTTAGGTTTCTTTGATTCTGTTCTCCAAATTTTAGTTACTCTAATTTTTTTCAATTAATTTCTAAGATCTTCATGTATTTTTCTTAAATTTCAATTTTTTTTTTATTTTATTTAAAAAAAATTAAATAAAAAATTAAATTATTAATTATTGTAAATTTCAATTATTTTTAGGTTTCTTCGATTCTGTTCTCCAATTTTTAGTTATCCTTTTTTTTTTCAATTAATTTCTAAGATCTTCATGTTTTTTTCTTAAATTTCAATTTTTTTTATTTTATTTTAAAATATTCTCTATAATTTTTTCAATTATTTCTTTCAAATGACATTTACTTTTTACAACTTATCATTGTTTTTATCATATTTCAGTTAATTTACTCAAGTTTCAAATTTTAAAATCATTTTTCCATTATTTTCCAAAATTTATTTTCTTCAATTTTTAATTGTTTTCATCTGTTTTATAATTTCCTAAATTTAAAACTATTTATCTGACATTTGAATTATATTTCATTCAATTTTCAATTACTTATATTATTTTTTTTTATTATTTTCTTCAGTTTTCAATTATGTTTGTTCTTTTCCATAAATTCCAAAAAGTTTTTAACTATTTCTCTTTAATTAAAAATTGTTCTCGTCAATTTTAAATTATGTTTACCTTCATTCATTTATTTTCTTTAATTTTAAATTATTTTCTTCTCTTTTCAATGAACTTCTAAAAGTTTGAAGTATATTTTTCTAAAATTTTCTTCAACTTTTTTTTTGTTATTTAAAAAATATTATGTAATTTATTCAATTATTTTCTCAAATTTTAATTATATTTTTAATTTTCATCAATGATTTAATTTTATGATTTTCAAGTATTTTTTCAAATTTAAATGACTTTCTTTATTTTTAAAACATGTCTATGATTTTTTGAATTATTTTCCCCAATTTTTAATTGACTTTATTTTTTTTCAATTAATTTGCAAAATTTGTAATTATTTTGTTAAATTTTAATTATTTTCTGCAATTTTTGTTAATTCTAAAATGTTATAAATTGTGTCCTGAATAAATATTTATTTTATTTATTTATTTATTAATCGCTAATTTTGTCAAACTATAAATTACTACAATAAGTAAGGGTTTTGGAATTTTTTTTAAAAAAAAGGTCTATTATACGTAAGAGGACACTAGTGTAATATCCTAGACAAAAAATTTTTTTTTTTGCTTTGATTTGAGTTTAAACATTTTTTTTTGAGATATATTGAACATAAAATCCTAAAGTTTAATACATACATGTTTAATTGTTTATAATTTCTTTTTATTAATATACAGGTACATTGATCTATACACTATACAGCAAGTACATTAAATCATAATTGAAAGGATCGAAATATATTTTTTTAAATATATATTTTTCAAATCTTATACAGTTTAAATTTAACTTTTGATTCTCTCAATTATGAATAATATTTGAATGACTATTTATAATAAATGATTGTATAGTGTAGTAGCTTTTTACTTATTACATAAGTTTGCTTACAAATATGTTTCCTTATTTATTTATTTTCATGGTATTTATATATAAATGCTTCGTCATTATTACAATATTTTCGCTTTTTTTTTCGTCTTTGACTGGAGATATTTTTACCACAAACGCACGAGTTCCTACCTACGTCATTGATTGTCAGATTAATGATGTGAGATCATATTTTTCGTAACGAAAATCAAGGCCGTAGCCAGGGGGGGGGGGTGATAGGGGTGTTTGAACCCCTCCCGAAATTTTTTTGACAGCCACTCAAGTTTTTAAAAAAAAAAAAAAGGTCATCACTTTGACTGTTTGTTGACAAAACCCCCCCCGAAATTTTTTTCTGGCTACGGCCTTGACGAAAATCTTACTAAAGTCCAGGTGATTTTGTCATTTTTATATTGGACTGCAAAAAATTTCAAATATCTGAATTTCGCATCAGCATATTTTTTATATAAAACAGTATTTTATTTTATATAAGGGCATAAGCTCTTTTAACGAAACATGGATGTACGTCCGTCCGTCTGTCTGTCTCTTCACAACTAGCAACTGTTAAATTTCGGTTTTTAACAATCTTGAACTCACTCTAAACAGTTTTAAACAAATTATAACGAGTTTTAAATAAGTTCTGAATAGTTTTAAACAAATTATAAAAAAATTTAATAAAACTTTTGTAAACTTGTTCTGAACAGCAGTAAACAAGTTTTAATAAGTTAAATTTTTTTTTTTATAATTTTGTTATATATAGCGTTGAACTTATGTTTCAATTTTGAACGAGTTACGTGGTTGTAGACTTTTTAATATTAACCAAGTTTAAGATCGAGAGAGTCATTATCTCAACACAAATCTGTATTAAAGTTTCGATGTGTGATATTTTTATATTACACTTTATTTTTTTTTACCATTCTGATACATTTAGGACCATTGAATACTTCAATTCCATATAATATCACTAATTTTATTTACTTTTATTTATTGTACATTTTCACAGGTGTACACATATAATCAGATTTACGTGTCATTGAGCGTATTTACACTGTGGAAAAAAGCGTAGTGTATCACTTTACAGCGTAGAACTTTACAGTGTGGTGTAAAGACGCTCATTAAAAATAGTAAAAACTATAATATAACTTCCATATAATATTTAAAACATATACAACAAATTCTAGTATCCGCAAAACTTTTAATGATCAACCAAATAATTTCCTTTTCTCTAAATTCGAATTAGTGTTTTTCTACTAAGGAATTAGAGAAAAATAAGTTACTTATTAAAATAGTAAGAAATTAAGTAATTTTGTCTAGCAAACTGCTAATTAAAATTTAAAATAGCAAGTGAAATTTAAATATTCCAATTAGCAATTTTCTATCAAAAATTAGGGGAAGCTGACATTTGACTAAAACTCAATTTAAAGAATGTGTAATAGACGGAAATTTATTTATCCGAATATTTAAATTCCCGAAACTTCATTTGTCAAACAACACTACTATAAAAACTCAAAAGTTGACAGACACTCGGAAAGTAGAGGAACTAAAAGAGCTCGCTGATTGGTCGGTAATATTTCCGGAAAGATAACCAGCCAATCAGCGAGCTCCTTTAGTTCCTCTACTTTCCGAGTGTCTGGCAAATGAATATTGTGAGTTTTTAGTATTCGGGAAGTTTAAAAGTCTCACAAATCAAATTTCGGAAATTTAAATATTCGGATAAATAAATTTTGGTCTATTACACATTCTTTAAATTGAGCTTTGGTCAAAATGTCGGCTTCCCAAAATTAGTACAAAAACTACTAAAAATTAGTTAAATTCTTACTATTTCAATACGTAACTAATTTTTCCCTAATTCATCAGTATAAAAAATCACAAATTTAGATTTATATAGAGAGTCGTCTAATACTTTCATTTCGGTTTCTAAAATTATGATTTTGTTTTGTTTTCATTTTTCTTTAAAATCGATTTTTTAAAATCTTGTTAAAAAAAGATTCTTATTGTGTTCTTATTTTAATTTTAGACGTAGACAATCTTAGATATTTTGCCTTAATTACACACATTCAGAAAGAGGTAATATTGTATTTCACGTTAACTTATTATAAATTATAATTAGATAAATGTAGTATTTGCAGAATCAGTCGAATTATTTTTTATTACCTATAATTTCTGTTATAAGCAGTCAACCTATGATGAGAGTTTTTTTTTTTAATAGTGCTGTTCGTGTTTATAATTTTTGCATTTTAGAGTATTAATTTTCAAAAAACTGGAGTAAATTTTCAAAACAAAAGTGTCTATATGACAAGGTTTATATTTGATTTCAATATTTAATGAAGTTTTAAACTAATATTTTGTGAATTAAATAGCACAGAACTTTTTTGTACGTCTTTTGGTACTTGTGTTAAAATTATTCTTTTTACTTTAGAGATTTTAAAAAATCACTCTGAAATAAGAAATCTTGAAAATTAATAAATTCGCAAAATTAAATAAAAAAGAAAGTAAAATTACGTAACAACGCGTATTATTGCGTATTAACACGTAATATTACGTAATAACGCGTTATATTACGTGGTAATGCGTAATAATATGTAGTCATGCGTAATATTACGTAAAAACGGGTTATATTACTTAGTAAATCGTCATATTACTTATAATTTACTACGTTATATCACGCAGTAATAGGTAATAATACGTAGTGATGCGTAATATTATAACAATGCGTAATATTGCTTAACGATGCGAATTATTGTGTAATTTTACGTAACAACGCGTATTAATGCGTATTAACTTGTATTATTGCGTAGTATTACGTAACAACGCGTATTATTGCGTATTAAAGCGTAATTATGACGTAATTATTAACACGTAATATTACGTAATAACGCGTTATATTACGTAGTAATGCGTAAAATATCGAAGTCATGCGTAATATCACGTATTTAACGCGTTATATTACGTAGTCATGCGAAATATTACGTAGTAATGCGTAATACTACGTAATCATTTGAAATATTACGTAATAATGCGTAATATTACATAATAATGCGTAATATTACGTAATAACGCGTTGTATTATGTAGTAAATCGTGATATTACTTAATACGTATTTAACGCGTTATATTACGTAGTTATGCGAAATATTACGTAGTAATGCGTAATAGTACGTAATCATGCGTAATGTTACGTAGTAATGAGTATAATATCGTAGTCATGCGTCATAATACGAAGTCATGCGTAATAATACGTAATAACGCGTTATATTACGTAGTAACGCGTTATATTACGTAGGCATGCGAAATATTACGTAGTAATGCGTAATAATACGTAATCATGCGTAACATTATGTAGTAATGCGTAATAATACGTAATCGTGCGCAATATTACGTATTTAACGCGTTATATTACGTAGTCATGCGTAATAATACGTAGCCGTGCGTAACATTACGTAAAAATACGTAATATTTTATAATAATTAGAATTTCGTGTTAAATTCCTTAGATTTTGCAGTGGTTTTAAAAAAGGTGTTTTATCTCTCCCTAACTTACCCCTATTACATTGAATGCAAAAAATAAAAAATAAATGTTTACAAGAATTTTTTACTTTTTAATTGCGCAAAATTCTTTAAATCTTTAGCAATTATGTACTTTATACAGGTCCGTCGATTTTTGTTAAGGCGAGGAATACGAGATTTCATATAATAAGAAGAATTCAAAGAACAGAAAATTAAAAAAAACAAATTTAAAAGAAAAAAAAAATTTAAAAAGAAATTTTCTAATTGTTATTTCTAAAAACCCCTTGTGTCATATTTAAGATTTTATTAGAAATATTAATCATGACAAATTTCATTAAAAGTCCTTAAACCGTTTCCGAGTTATCAAAAATATAAAAAGTACGTCCTCACACACATAAATGTGTTTTGTGTTAGAAATCAGTGCGAAATAAATAATTTATATTCCAAATTTCTACTAACGTGCTTAAAACAATGACTAAACTTTGATAAATTTTTTAATATGAATTTAAAAATGTCTTGTCAAAAAACAGTGAACAATACCCTCTCTTTAATTTATAATTTTTAAAACTATTCATTAAACAATACTTTATTTATTAATATTATCATAAACTTCATTATTTAAACTTATTGTACAAAATTAATTGTTCTTAAAATGTAACTTTTAAACGAGTTACTGACTTTTAGAATTTTTTTTGAAACAAAAAACACAAAAACCTCTATTTTTGAGGTTATCTTTCCTGGAATTTAAATATTAAAGAAAATATAAACTCATAAATTAAAACTACAATTTTATCAGTTGCTATGAATTGCATTTTATACAATTTTCCCTGGAAATATATTTTAATATCGTTATAGTTTTATATTTATTACGTATTTAATAATTAGGTATCGTTCATATTGTCAGGGGGTCGGTCACTGTACCCTTTAACCTATATAAAACATTCTTAGATAAATACCAACAACCACAAAACAATTAAAAAATTGTTTTTAAAAAAAGAAAAAAATATGAAATAAATGTTAAAAAATTTAAATTAATTAAATTTGCGATTGGGAAACTAATAGAATTAATTTCCCAAAAAAAAGTTAAATTGTTTTTTTCCTGAATTTCTTATCGACAAAATTAGTGGTTAATTTGTGGCATAAATTTCAAGTGTAGAGCAAATATGCAAAATGACCGTAAAATAATAATTATTTTTAAAGTGTTATAACCTATAATGAATAATTAATTGAGAGTAATTTAATGTGGTGAAAATAATAATAATAATTTGATAAAGTGAGTGCCAGGTATTATCGGTCAGTCACTTACTGGAGACCACGGAATGGTATATTTATGCAAACTATAATGAAATTGCAAGTGAGTAACGTAAATTACGAAAATAGGACGGCACAAGTGCCGCAGTATAACGTGTACAACTCTACATTCGTGACTGAGGCTTGAAATATCTGAATTATTGATTTTCTTTCAGCTACTATTCGCAAAAGAAAACTCTCATTGTTAGATTCATGTTGAGAATAATCATAAAATCGTTTCACCATGGAACGTGAATTTAATACAAATCGCAAAAAAGTATTATATATATATATATCTATATACACATATTTATTTGTAAATAAACAATTATTTATTGTGTATAATTGTGTATCTGGTCCTTAGAAGCTCCATTTTGTAATAATAAAAAATATAAATATAGAGCCTGTTTAGACCGAAAGAGGCTCTGACTTTAAATAAGGTTAGAGTGGAACTGTGGGACCATGAGAAAGAGAGAGATAGAGCGCTAAAGTTTCTATCTCACTCTTATCTGACGATTCTCAATTTAAGCTGTAAACAGGTTTTTATTAAAAATCTGAACAAATTATTCTTGAATAAATACCTGAAATTTGCTGTCTTTGATAATTATAATTAATTAATTAATTTTAATTAAATTAATTTTTACTGAACTAATTAATTACTTATTAATTCTGAATCGAAGAAAAGAATCTTTGTCTTATAGAATGCCAAATAATAATATAAAAATATTTTTACTTATCTATGCCAAATATGAACAGTGCGACCTAGCTACAAAAACTTCTCTACGCGTAACCAAAATTGAGGTTATGTTATATATTACACGTATTTAATTTTATTTTGCAAGTTTCTGTCTTCAAAATTACTCCAAAAGTACTTTAAAAATAGTACTCAATTTTTATTCTGTTTTATTAAGCATAGTTTAACCAATAAAATATTATCTAAAAAATAAAACATATTTGGAAAAGTTCAGTTTCTGATTGTCTCAATAATAACCTCAAAAATTGCTTTTCCAAATCAGAAAATATAAATTTTGAGGTTATTATTAATAATATTATTATTTTGTTATTATTAATTTTATTAATTTGTTTAAAAGCAAATTATTGTTATTTATCCACTTTTTATCAAATAAAGCAAGAAATTGGCAGTTTCTTTTTTTTTAAACAAAAATTAATTATCCGATAAAATAATTTAAATTTACATTTTAATTTTAAATATAGACCAAATTCGTTTCAAATCAGACAGGCTTGGCATGATCAGAACTGAAAATCCATTTTCTATCCAAAATGTTGTTTTTTCGAGAATTTTAGACGACCCGTATTTTTTTGTTAAGCTGAAAACAATTTTTTCATGGAGTTATAAAGATTTTAATTTTACAGGCACACAAAAAAATTTTTTTTTGGCTGAGACACTACACTAGTGTATTCTTACGTATTTTTTTCCTCTGAATCCGAATCCGAAGTCAGAATTGTTAAATTGTCTATATTTTTGGAAAAAATCTCAAAAAATTTCAAAAACGAAAAAAAAAATTTTTATTATCCTAGAAACTACACTAATGTAGTTTTATGTATTTTTCTCCAACGAATCTGAATTTGAATTTAGAATTAACAGATTGGCTAAAAAATTTTAAATTATCTCAAAAAATTGCTCAAAAACCCCAAAAAAAAAATCCAAAAAAACTTTTTTTTTGCCTGGACAATATGCTAGTCAATTTCTACGTATTTTTATCCTCTGAATCCGAATCCGAAGTCATAATAACCAATTTGGATAAAATTTTTGAGATATTTTCAAAAAACTGCTCAAAAACACAAAAAAAAAGAAATTTCGAAAAAAAACGCGGTGGGGTGTTTTAATTTTTAATTAAAAATTTTTTATTTAAACGGCCGCCATCTTGTTAGTTTAAAACATTTTAAAAAATTTCCAACGGCTTTTTAAAGAGGACTTAAAATTCTTTCAGGCCGTAGAAAAAGAATAAGATATCCGAATTATTTAAAAAGTTATGAGATTATTTAGATTAAGATTATAAGATTATAAGATTTTTTTTTCTTAAATTTTTAATAAACGAGAGTTCCGACTTTAAAAATTAAAATCTTTAATAACTCCATGAAAAAAATGTTTTTAGCTGAACAAAAAAATATGTGTCGTCTAAAATTTTTTAAAAAACAACATTTTGAATGTTCCGATCATTCTCAGCCGAAAAAAATCGTTTTTTTATAGAGGTCGCACTGCACTCGAAAAATGTATTCAATCTACGATTTTGAGTATTTACATCATGCATTTTATTTTCCTAACACCAATTTGTTTCATTATATAATAATTATGATAAATTTATTTCTCCGTTATAGAAAATTTTCTACATTGTTTTATTGCTCAGTGCTTAAAAATAATTATGAATGTAGTGCACATAAAAAACGATTCTGTACCAGCAGAATCGGAATTCGCGATCGTTGACAGGATTTTTTGTTACAATTTTAAAATTTAATGTGATACTTGGACTTGTGGCTTTTTTATAATATAATTAATTACAATTTTTATTACACCTTAGCTTTTTAGCTACTTTCTTGTACATTTATTTATAATTATTGTATTTTTTTTATTTTTTATTGAACGAACACGCAAATGGCCTAGATTCTAGAATATTTGTTCGGGAATCCGACAACGTTCATTTATTTGAAAACCACTTATTGTTTGCCTCTGAAAAAAAGCTCGTTCGAATTGACGTTGTAATTTTACTATAATCTTAATTTCCAGTTGCATCGATTAAATTTGATGTTTTTTCTAATCATGACAATGGATTATCCTTTGTCTTATGTTGAACATCGAATCTTCGTTGCTCCTGATCCAAAGAAAATTTCTATTTGAACACAAACAGTTGATAATAGTTATTTATTTTAGTGTAAAATAAAACTAAAAATGAAGAAAAATCCCTAGAAATGTAAAAATAGCTAAAAAAAAATAAGAAAAAGTAAATAAGAACATTAAAAAAAGGGGGAAAATAAAGTAAAATAAATTGTTAGAAAGTAATAAGCCAGAATTAGACAGAAACAATTTGAAGAGAAAATATTAAAAAAAAAAAACGTTAGGTACTAAAGTTTTAATAATAACTAAAAATTGAGGAGGTACAATTAAAAAAAAAAGATGAAGTGATAGAGTGTTAAAAAATAACTATAAATTGAAGAAAATTACCAGAAATTATTAAATAAATATAAAATGTAGAAAGTGTACTAAAACCAAATTAAAAAGAAAAGGTAACTAGAAGTGATTTGAAAGGAATTAGAAAAGAAGAAAATTATTGAAAAGTAAAAGAAGAATGAGAAATTAATGAAATCAGTTAAAAAATAGAGAAGAATTATTTAAAAGTGAAAAATAAATTGGAAATTTGCAAATTAAGTAACAAGTAAAAAGTTGATAAAAATTACCAGAATGTAGTAAAAAATAACTTTAGAATGTAGGATCTCTTCCAAAAATTAATTAAACAGAAAAAAATAAATAAAAGTTATTTAAAAGGAACTAGAAAAGAAAAAAATTAAAAAAAGTGTGATAAATTAAAAATAGAACCAAAAAGTTACTAGAATGTATTAAAAAAAAAAAAAACTATAGAATGTAGAAAGTTTTCTAAAAATAAATTAAACAGAAAAAAATAAATAGATGTGATTTTTAAAAGGAACTAAAAAAGAAAAAAATTACTAAAAATTTTTAAAAATATGAGAAATGAAAATAGGAACCCAAAAATAGAGAAGAATTACTTAAAAGTGAAAAATAAACTGCAAATTTTCAAATTAACTATAGGACGTAAAAAAATGATAAAAATTACTAGAATGTTTAAAAAAATAACTGTAGAATGTTGAAACTTTTCTAAAAATAAATTTAAATAAAAATAAAATAACTAGAAATGATTTAAAAATAATTAAAAAAGGAAAAAAATTACTAACAATTTTTAAAAAATGAGAAATTAAAAAAAGAACCTAAAAATAGAGAAGAATTCCTTAAAAGTGGAAAATAAACTGCACATTTAAAAATCAACTAGGAAGTAAAAAAAAGATAAAAATTACTAGAATGTTTTAAAAAATAGCTATAGAATGTAGGAAATCTTCTAAAGAAAAATTGAACAAAAAAAATAACTAGAAGTTATTTAAAAGGAACTAAAAAGCTAGACAAAAATTACTAAAAATTAAAAAAATTAGAGAGAAATTAAAAATAGAACCAAAAAATAAAAAATAAGTATTTAAAAGTAAAAAATAAACTGCAAATTGACTAAGAAGTAAAAAATTGATAAAAATTACTTGATTAATGTTTTAAAAATAAATATAGAATGTTTATTATCTATAAAAAAAATTTTAAAAAGAGAAAAATAATTGAAAATTAATTGAAGGGAACTAGAAAAGAAAAAAAAAATTACTAAAAACTATAAAAAGATTGGGAAATTAAAAATAGAACCCAAAAATAGAAAATAATTTTTAAGTAAAAAATAAACTGCATATTTGCAAATCAATTAAGCAGTAAAAAATATATAAAAATCACTAGATTGTATTAAAAAATAAAAAATAACTAGAGGATCTAGAAACTTTTTTCTAAAAAAAAATTAAAAAAAAAATTACTAGAAGATATTTAGAAAGAGTTATAAACGAAAAAAATTATTAAAAATTTAAAAAATTAGTGAGAAATTAAAAATAGAACAAAAATTAATAAGAATGCTTATAAAAAAAATATAGAATGTAGAATTTTTCTTAAAAGAAATTAAACAGAAAAAAATAATTGAAAATTATTTAAAGAGAACTAGAAAAGAAAAATATTAAAAAACATTATAAAAAAAATGAGAAATTAAAAACAAACAAATATAACTCTAAGTTATTTAAAAGGAACTAGAAACGGAAAAAAATTATTATATTTAAAAAAGTATTAGAAATTAAAAAATAGAACCAAAAAATAGAGAATAAGTATTTAAAAGTAAAAAATAAACTGCAAATTGACTAAGAAATAAAAAATTCATAAAAATTACTTGAATAATGTTTTAAAAATAAATATAGAATGTTTATTTTCTATAAAAAAATTTAAGAAGAAAAAAATAATTGAAAATTAATTAAAGGGAACTAGAAAAGAAAAAAAAATTACTAAAAATTATAAAAAGATTGAGAAATTAAAAATAGAACACAAAAATAGAAAATATTTTTTAAGTAGAACCTAAACTGAATATTTGCAAATTAACTAAGCAGTAAAAAATAGACAAAAATCACTAGATTGTATAAAGAAATAACAAGAGAATCTAGGAACTTTTCTAAAAATAAATTTAAAAAAATAAATTACTAGAAGGTATTTAGAAAGAGTTCGAAACGAAAAAAATTATTTAAAAATTTAAAAAATTAGTGAGAAATTAAAAATAGAACAAAAATTAACGTGTTTGTAGATATTAAAAAAAATGTAGAATGTAGAATTTTTCTATATATAAATTATACAGAAAAAAATTATTTAAAATTATATAAAGAGAACTAGAAAAGAAAAAAAATTATTAAAAATTATATAAAGTGTGAGGAATTAATATTAAAAAAATATAACTCAAAGTTATTTAAAAAGAAATAGAAACACAAAAAGTTAATAAAAATTAAAAAATGTGTCAGCATTTAAAAATAGAACCAGAAAATAGAGAATAATTATTTAAAGGTAAAAAAAATGCAATTTGACTAAGAAGAAAAAAATTAATAAAAATCACTTGAATAATGCTTCAAAAAATAACTACAGAATGTAGGAACTCTTCTATAAATAAATTAAAAAGAAAAAAAAATTTAAAATTTTTTTAAAAGAAACTAGAAAAGAAAAAAATTACTAAAGATTATAAAAAGATTGAGAAATTAAAAATAGAACACGAAAATAGAAAATAATTATTAAGTAAAAATAAATTGCAAATTTGCAAATTAACTAAGCATTGATAAATTGATAAAAATCACTAGAATGTAGTAAAAAATAACAATAGAATGTAGGAATTTTTTTAAGAATAAAAATAGAGCAAAAACTAGAGAATAATTATTTAAAAGTGAAAAATAAACTACGAATTTGCAAATAAACTAAGAAGTAAAAAATTGATAAAAATTACTAGCATGTATTAAAAAATAACTATAGAATTTAGAAACTCTTCTTAAAATAAATTGAGCAGAAAAAATTACTAGAAGTTATTTAAAAGGAACATAGAAAAGGAAAAAAATACTGAAAATTAAAAAAAGTATAAAGCAAAAAAAGCAGCTAGAAATGTAAAATATAAACACACTCTAGAAAAAATAATGTAAAATTATTATAAAATTAATAATATTCCTATAATTTTTAAGAAAATATTAACATAAATACAAAAAATTAATATAAAGTCAGATAAAATATAAGCAAAAATAAAGAAAGTAACTAAAAATTTATAAAAATTTAAAAATATAAAACTAAGTAGAATCTACGAGAAAAATAACTCCGAAGGAAAAATATAAAGCAATAAAGAAATTTTTTTAAAAATTACTACGAGAAAGGAATATTTTTTAAATTAAGAAAAATCACTAGATAAGCAAAAATAATTACAAATTGAAGAAAAATTATTTAAAAATAAAAATAAAGTGCTAGAATGTTGAAAAAGGTCTAAATTTTGGTGAAAATTACCAGAATGTATTAAAAATACCAATAAAATGTAAAAAATTTACTGAAAAGAAATAATATGTCAAATAATAACTAGAAGTTGTTTAAAAAGAACTAAAAAAGCGAAAAAATAACTTGAAAGTAAAAAAAGAGCAAGAAATTAATAAAGGGATAAAAAATGAAAATTATTTAAAAATGAAAAAATTGGAAATTTGCAAAATAACTAGAAATAAAAGAGAATAACTATAAATTTATAAAAATTACTAAAATTTATCAAAAATTAACTAATAGACAGTAAAGAAAAAAATTTAGAAATTATGAGGAAATCTAAATTAAAGAAGAGCAGCTTGAAATATGAAAAATAAATACGATTGAGAAAATAGATTAAAACATAAAAAACATTTTAAAAAATTCGTTATTTCTAAATAGAATTTTTAAATAATGTGTCAAGAATGATTATAAATAAAAAATTACCAAGAAATTAACAGTAATTTACTCTTTTAATTAAAGTATGTAAAAATTATTGATTAAACTTCTCAGACAGTGTTACTGACCTCAGGAGCCTAGTTCTGAATTAACCTTTTCTCTGCTTTTAATTTTACAGTAATTAGAAAAAGAAAATAATAGTAATGAATAATGCAAGTTAATATTGTTTAATAAAAGATTTTTCTTTATTGACACCTAAAAAACTAGACTAAACTTATTAACTTCTTTGAAAGAAGTTAATAAATAATTTATAATAATAATTAGGCTATAAAAAAAGACAACCATAATCTCTTTTTGAGAATGAAGTTGAAATTTGATTTGTAATTCAAAATTACCGAGTATAGTATTTTTTTCCGTTATTGTTTATATTAATATGACACGGCTGGTGCATTTTTTAAATAATTAAAATTCAACATTATTTATAATGCACATAATTTTATAATTTCTATTTGATTCTCTTGAAAATGATTAATTATTTATTAAACTATTTGAAAATAAATTTTACCAACAACAGAAAAATACGATTTGTCATCAAAATTTGTTTATAAAAATTTACCATGATTGAGTGTATATATAACTATATCAGCAAGATTTTGTTAGAATTAATTCTTTTAAAAATTGGTAACAAATTATTTTTTTTTGATTTTATTATTATTAGAGAATTGTTATTAAATTTTAAAAAAGTCGATGTTGCAATTTTCTACAGAGAAACAACTCACCCTACTGATTATAGTGTCAAGTATTCATTCCATCTGAACGAAAATTCCCGAAGTCTCTGGAAGGCTAAGGTCTCGAGAAACGATACCGGTAAGGAGTCCAGGCGAATAATTCTATGAAAAGAATAAATCCGATCTAACACATTTTTAAATACAAGTGTGCACTTTTTTTTTATTATTACTTGTTCTACATGATTGTGACTGATGAACAATGATATTTTAAACTCCTTTTTTTTATACTCCATTTCAGAATAAAAATTCCACATTTTAATAGTAGTGGAATAAAATACTTGTAAAATAGAAGGAAAAAGTGTAAAAATAAATCTATATTTAGAAATATGACTAATTATTCAATAAAAAAAATTATAAAAAATTACTGTATAAAAAAAATATTTATAATGTAAACTTATTATGTAAACTAATTTTGTCAATTATTTAAAATAAAAATATATACAATGGAACCTGATTGAGCAAGACCTGGATAAGTGGGAAACTCTGAAAAAACGGTATAAGATACTTTAAGAATTATTTTTGCGTCTACTTAAGAATAAAATATTCTTATATTAAGGATATAATTATATTCCTAAAATAGGAAGAATATTTTTTAAATAAGAGGCACATTCTTAAGTTAAGTGAGTAAAATAACTAGAAATATTTTAAAAAATCTGAAACTGAATACAGAAATTAGAATTAAAAGAAAGTTAGAAAAAAAACAAGTAGAAAGAAGGGAAAGTAATTAGAAATGTGTAAAAAAAATAACTAGAATTGATTAAAACTAACTATGAAAGAAAAATATCTATATTATTATTTATTACAAATACATTTCTATAAAGTGAATACTGAAAAAAAAAATTTAAACTACGGTAATAAAAATTAATTTTAAAATTAAGAAAAATAACAAGAAAAAAATATAAATAGAAATTTAAAAAAATCTAGAAATGAAAATAAGTGTAAATTGAAAACTAATTGGAAAATAAAAACAGTAGTTGAAAAATGAAAAAAACTACTCGCAAGTTAAAAAAAAAGAAAAGAAAAAAATTACTAAAATAGAGGTTAAAGAAAAGTTACTAGAAAGTGACAAAATATCTAAAAAGTGAAGAAAATATCTAGAAATCTATCAAAAATGTTTAGAAATTAAAAACACTGTAAATAAAGAGATTGGAGTGTGAATAAATAACTAAAAAGTGTAGAAAATAACTAAAAAAGTAAAGTAAAATAAATCGAAAATTAAGAAAATTACTAGAAATTTATGAAACATTACTAAAATTGATAAAAAGAATAATTTAAAAGTAAAAATATCTAGCAATTAAAAAAGTATGACAAGATGTGAGAAATATTACTAGAAGGTAGAAAAAAAATACCGAATTAAAAACTAGGAGATGGTCAAAAGCCCCAAAAAAAAGAAAAGCATCAGAAAAATGAAAAAACATAACTAGAAAAAAATGAAAACTACTAGAAAATTTATAAATAGATTTAAATTTATGTAAAATGTATTAGGTTATTAAAAATCAAGAAAAATTACTAGGAAGATAGTGTTATTTTTAAATCAAGAAAATGGAACTAGAAAAGAAAAAACTATTAAAATTTCAATAAGAAAATCTAGAAATAAAAAATTACTAGAAACTTGAAAAGATAAAAAGGACATAAAACAAAAAAAAATATAAATGAAAAATAAGGAAAAGTTACCAGATGGTGAAAAAGACCAAATTTTCTAATGGAAATTCTAAAAACATTAAAAACTCGTAGAAAGAGGAAATTATTTCAAAAATAAAGATATAACTAGAAACTTAGTAAAATACTAGAAGGATAAAAATATTTTATAATCAAGGAAAAGTAACTAGAAAGGAAAAATCTACTAGAACTTCAACAAGAAAATTTAGGAATAAAAAATTACAAGAAACTTAAAAAGATAAAAATGTCATAAAACAAAAAAAAAAAAAACTAAAAAATACGGAAAAGTTACTAGATGGTGAAAAATACTAAATTTTCTAACTGAAATCCTAAAAACATTAAAAACTCCTAGAAAGAGGAAAATATTGAAAAAATAAAGGTGTAACTAGAAAGTTCAAGAAGAAATTGGAAAAATTTACTAGAAAAAGGAAAAATAATAGAAAAATACAATAATTGACTAATACATAAAAAAAAAATTAGGAGAAAGTGAAAAAGGTCACGAAACAAAAAATAGAAAAATGAGGAAAAGTTACTAGATAGTGAAAATGTTAACTAGAAAATTCTGTAAAGTAACTGAACATTTTTAAAAATATTTCTCTAAATCTGAAATAGTAAAAAACTACTATTTAGGGGTTAAAATCATTTAACAGTTTTCTCTTTTTTAATAAGTAAAAAATAACTAATTAAATAGTAAAAAATAACTAATGTAATTAGTAAATGGAAATCTACTAATTCTTGTAGTAGTTTAACATAACCTGAAAATTACTTTGACTAATCGAATTAGTAGTTTTTTACTAAATTATTAGTAAAAAATTACTATTTAACATTGCAAACGAGTTTTCACCCTTAAAAGTAGTTAAGGGTAGTTTTTATCTTAATAGTTTTTAACTAATTCAGATTTAGAGAGTAAAAAGAAGAAAAAAATTGTAGAGACTTAAGGACATGTTCAGATAATAAAATAAAATTACTATAATGGAAAAAAAATGTATAAAGTTACCAAAAAAATGAATAAAATTATAAAAAAATTAAGAAAGAAGTAAAGAGAATAACTAGAAATTTTATAAAATCAAAACAGTGTATAAATAATTATAAAATTGCATAGCCAAATTATATTAAAGACAGAAAAAAATGTAACTAGAACATTAGGAAAAAGTTAATAGAAAAGGAAGAAAAATTACTATAAAGATAGACATTTTTTTAAATTAAAGAAAAGTAACTAGAAAAGAAACAAACTACTAAAACTTCAAAAAAATCGAGATAAAAAATTACTAGAAACTCAGAAAGATAAAAAGGTCATAAAACAAAAAAAAACTAATAAATACGGAAAAGTTACTAGATGATGAAATAGACTAAATTTTCTAAATAAAATTCTAAAAATATTAAAAACTTCTAGAAAGAGGAAAATATTAAAAAAATATAGATATAACTAAAAATTTAAAGAATTAAAAAAAATATTAGAAATATAAAAATATTTTTACATCAAGCAAAAGTAACTAGAAATGAAAAAAATTACTGGAACTTCAGTAAAAAAATAAAAAATAACTGGAAAAAGGAAAAATAATAGTAAAATAAAAAAATTAACTAATAAATTAACGAAAAAATTGTAGAAAGTAAAAAAAAAGTTATGAAACAAAACATGAAAAATGAGGAAAAGTTACTAGATGGTAAAAAATAACTAGAAATTATTACTAGATTGTGAAAAAACTAAATTTTATAATTAAAATCCTGAAAACTTTGAAAACTCCCAAAATAAGGAAAATATTAAAGAAATAAAGATAACTATGAATTTAGAAAATTCTGAAAATTTACTAGAAATACAAAAATGTTTTTAAATCATGGATAAGTAATCAGAAATATAAAAAATTACTAGAACTTTAATAAGAAAAACGAGAAATATAAAAACACTAGAAAAGGGAAAAAATGATAGAAAAATAATAAAATTTCTTAAAACATAAAAAAAGTTACTTGAAAGTGAAAAGGATAACAAAGTCATAAGAAAACAACTAAAAAATGAGGAAAACTAACTAGATTGTGAAAAAAATAATAAATAACTATAAAATGTAAATATCTCAATTTTTGCATATTTTAGAACTTTTTTTCGGAAAAATTAAAAATTTTTAAATTCCCTGCAAAGATTCAAAAGAATCATTAAACAAGCGTATAAAAAATTGGCATTGAAAAATAATGAAAATTGTAAAAGAAGTTGAGGAAAGACCCATGAAATATTAATACATTTTTCAGAGGTGCCAATTTTTTGTTATATAATTTTACATTTTAAATTATAGTATATCACCAGAAATTAAGAAAAAGAATTATTTGCCCATTTTAGAATTTTTAAAAAATTTTTTTTTTTGAAAATTAAAATTTTGTAAAAACCATGCCAAAGATTCAAAAGTATCATTAAAAAAGCGTGTAAAAAAATTGTGGATCATAAATACTAAAAATTGAAAGAGAAGATTAATTTTAAAAAACTTTTTTTTTTAAAACTTAAGTCTATACTGATTAAAAGTTCAGATTTTATATTTTTGATCTCTTCGTATGTTTTTGGGACCCAATTAATACAAGTAATAATATGTAGCTAAGGTCATGAAAATTTATAAGGATCCCTCCTTTTCAAAAACTGAATAAATATTTAGAAATTAAGTGGAAAAAATTAAGTAAGAAAAGAGTAAAAAACATGTAAAAAATAAAAAGAATAACTAAAAATTTATAGAAGATACCTAGATTGTGAAAAAAAATACTAAATTTTTTAAATAAAAACAAAAAAAGGTTAAAAACTTTTAAGAAGAAAAAGAAACAATAAAAGAAATAAATTAAGTGACTTACAAAATAAATAAAAATCGCTAAAAAGTTAAAAATTATTTATAAATTCAGGAAATATATTTAGAAAGGAAAAAATTACTAGAAAGTGAAAAAAGGTAACTAAAAATGGAAAAATTGGTAGAAAATAAAAAATGATCATGAAAAAAATATCTAAAATATTAGAAAGAATATTTTTTTTCTAACTAATTATTAGTAAAACATTATTAATTATTAATTGAAAAATAACTGAAAGGTAGTTAATATTTGTGTAGGCAGAATTTTACTAGAATATTAGTTATTTTGACATAACCTAAAAATGAATTTCACTAAGTGGCCGACTTTTTGCTATCAAATTAGTTATTTTTAACTAATTAACCAGGTTACACTGCAATATCTTTATGTCACTAAGCAATTTAAATTATTTTAATTTAAATTTGAATTTAAATTATTATAAATGATGAATAGAATAATTATTCAAATGATTTAAATTATTAATATTTAAATACAGTAAAAATGTAAAATCAGTTAAAGAATAAAATAATAAAAGGTTCGAGTACTTTAAGTCAAAGAAATATTATAATTCATAATAAAATATGTAGAATAAAATATTATTAAAATAAAAAACAATAATTTTTATATAGTAATATAAATGTAATTTTCGTTTCCTGACTCTTTATTTTCAAATTAACGATTCATTTACAAATTTCAAATCGTGAAATTCGATACATTATAATTTAATAATTGATGTTATATAATAGCATTAACAGTGAAAATAATCATTTATTGGAAACATATCAATGAATTATGAATATTTAAAGATGACAATAATAAAACATTTTTTAAAATTTCGTAAATATTGTAATACTATTCATAAATATTTTACAATATAATCTTCAATATTCTGAAATCCAATCATATAAAAATTGTCGAAAAAGGAATTTTAAAAGCTTCTTTTTATAGAAAATCGATGCCTGCTGGAGCAATGAACCATAAACTAATAACAGTTTATTTTCAAATTTCCTTTTTCTATGTTTTGATGAACTGCTTCACTAACATGCAGTGATTTGTTGCTGGAAGCAAATAAATTGATTCTCTAGTACGTTTCAGTTATAATAGCAGATGATGCATGAAATGTTAGTGGAATGAAAATTGATCACTTTTATTAATTCAATTGTTTGTGAATTTTTTTTTTCATGTATAAACGTGCTGAGGTGTACATTCAGGATAATAAATACTTTTTTATACCTATATATATTTATATATTATGAGTGTATGTATGTACAAAGGTACGAGACAATTTGCGCGAAAAACAGTAGTTTCATTTTACATTCAGAAAATTCAAAATATTTAAAAAATAAAAAATATGTTTGTATAATTTTATAAAATAATATTATACATAAAAATATACTTTTAAAACATTAGATAAAATTAATTTATATCTTTTATAAAGATTCGTAATCTATAAACTATATTAAAATTCCTCATAATTTATTTCAGATTTGTAATTTATTAAAATTATGACAGACTAATAATTCATTTAAAGTTCTCTTCATCTACATAAATTACCCATTTTATAATAATTTTAATTTCAGAAAAATAGATTATAAACATTTGGTCCAGATAATTTATAAACTTTCGCTTATTAAAAAAAAAAGGGATACATTTTTCTATTCTTTTTAAATTTCAAAAACAATTGTAATTCTTTCATAAAAGTTTTTTTAATTATTTCTAATTTTTGTTTATCACTAGGATCAACATTGGAATAACATTTTTGGAAAATATTTTTCATGACATTCGACAATACATTGCTACTTATTGACACTTAACAAATCGTTTCATGATTTTCATTGTATAAAGATTTATTTTAACAAGATTTGTTTTAATTATTATTATTATATAATTCTTATATAATGACCACAAACATTTTTTAATATACATTACTTACTATCAATTTGCTCCCTGTTTAGTGAAGGTTGTGTTTTAAATATTCATTACTTAATAACGATTTTAATTAAATATTAAGTTTAGGAATAAAATACTCGACAGTTTTTTTCCCCTGGTGTTTTGGAATTTAATTATTGCACAAATGATTCATGCTTAACGAATCAAAAAAATTGTCGTAGTTTTATGACTAAATTTGAGCTTCAGTTAGTGACGTAACATTTGGCACTAATTGTTTATTAAACTAGTTTAGATTATTTTTAATAACTAAATTGACAATTGTCAGGGCTTGTAACTTAAAAAGGATTTTAAATTTTTAGAGAAAAAGTAAAAAAAATGGATAATTTTTTGATTATGATTAAGATTAGATCAATTTTTGTAAAGAGAAATGTGAAAGAATAACAACAGCTAGGATAATGTTAGAGTGGCGCATGAAATTAATAAACAAAGAAAAAAATTTTTTTTTGTTATAATTAAAACGTCGCTAACTGAAAGGATGAGGTCAACAGGTTGATGCGGTTTTAATCGATTAATTAGAGAATGACATGAATCTCTTCGATGTTGATTTTGTGGGGGTGATGATGAAGGTGATGATGATGATGCTGATGATGATGATGAAGTGAAGTGTGAAACTACACAATCCACTTTTTTCGGCAGTAGCAGCGAAATCGCTAGTGCGTAATCAGTCTACGATTTATTACCATTGTTGGTGAAGCATGGAAAGATTGCATTCAGGAGTCGATTGCAGAAGCCACGAGCACGGTTGTTCCAGCCATCTGGCTGTTGTTCCAGATTATCGTTGCCTCTCAGTCTACTGCCTGTATCGGCATTAGACTCCGCCGGGGCATCATGACCTGCAAGTTATTGCATGTAAATTGCGCCAGGATACAGTTTAAGGAACACTAATGCGATTTGTAAATTGCGCCAGTCTATGTTAAGATTCCCCAATGACCGTTACCTATCGACCGTTACCTAGCAACCGTTACCTAGTAACCGTTACCTAGTAACCGTTACCTAGTAACCGTTACCTAGTAACCGTTACCTAGTAACCGTTACCTAGAAAATGTTACCTAGTAACCGTTACCTAGGAACCGTTACCTAGAAAACGTTACCTAGGAACCGTTACCTAAAAAACGTTACCTAGCAACCGTTACCTAGGAACCGTTACCTAGAAACCATTACGTAGCAACCGTTACCTAGAAACTGTTACCTAGCAACCGTTACCTAGCAACTGTTACTTAGCAACCGGTACCTAATAATTATTACCTAGCAACCGCTGTCTAGAAGTTGTTATCTAGCAACTGTTGTCTAGAAACCGCTACCTAAAAACTGGTTTCTAACAATCAGTCTCTAGCAATCGGTATTTAACAACTGTTGTTTACCTACGGTTATCAGATAATCGGTACTTAGCAACCGCTGCTTAAGAGCCAGTACTTAGTAACCAGTACTTAGTAACCAGTACTTAGTAACCAGTACCTGGAAACAGTTACCTAACAAGAGTTTATTAGCAACCGTAAATTAGAAAACGTTACTCAGCAACCGTTACCTACCAACCGTTGATTAGCAACCGGTACCTAACAATTATTACCTAGCAACCGCTGCCTAGAAGTCGTTACCTAGCAACCGTCGTCTAGAAACCGTTATCTAAGAACGGGTACTAACAATCGGTCTCTAGCAATCGGTCCGTAGCAATCGGTATCCAACAACTGTTGCTTACCTATAGTTACCAAATAATCGGTACTTAGCAACCGCTGCTTAAGAACCAGTACTTAGTAACCAGTACCTGGAAACCGTTACCTAGCAACCGTTACTTAGTAAATGTTACTCAGCAACCGTTACTTAGCAACCAGTACCTGACAACTGTTACCTATCATTCGTTGCTTAAAAGTCGTTACCAAGCAACCGTTACCTAGCAACTGTTGCTCAACAACCGTTATCTAGAAACCGTAGTATAGGAACCGTTACCTAACAACCGATCCCTAAAAACCAGTCTCTAGGAACTAGGAATCGTTACTTAGCAAACATTACCCACCGATCATTACTTGGTAATCGTTACCTGTCAACTGTTGCCTAGCAACCATTACTAGCGACCGTTGCTTAGGAATGTTAAGGAAACCGTTACCTAAATATTTCCATCGCCTTCATCGATACCTAGCAATAGTTCTTTGGAAATAGTTACCGAACAACAGATTTCTAGCAAATTTGTCTAACGACCGTTACCTGTAAACCGTTGCATAGAAACAGTTGCTTCATGATCCTTACTAACAGCTGTTGCTTAAAAACCATAGCCAAGCAACCGGAATCCAGCACCAATTGCTTAGGAACTGTTGCATAGCATCCGTCATCTAACAACCGTGTTCGCTATCAATCTTTATCTAACGACCGGTACCTAATGATAGTTGCTTATTGTTAGGAACCGTTGCACAGCAACCATTACCTAACAGCCATTATTTAGCAAAAGTTGCTTGAAAACAGTTGGTCAGCAAACATAATCTAACAGTTGTTGTTAAAAACCGTTACTAAGCAACCGGTACCTAACAATCGTTGGTTAGGAACCGTTGCATAGCATCCGTTATCTAACAACCGTTCCCTGGCAACCTGTATCAAACGATCGTTATTTAGCAGCTGTTACTTAAAAACCGTTGCTAAGCAACCGGCACCTAGCTACTGTTGCTTAGGAACCGTTGCTAAACAACCGGTACCTAGCAATCATTGGTTTGGAATCATTGCATAGCATCCGTTATCTAACAACCGTTCCCTGGCAACCTGCATCTAACAACCGTTACCTATCAGCTGTTACTTAAAAACCGTTACTAAGCAAATGGTAACTAGCTACTGTTGCTTAGAAACCGTTGCTAAACAACCGGTACCTAGCAATTGTTGCTTGGGAACTGTTGCATAGCAACCGTTACTTAACAATCATTTTTTAACAAGTGTTGCTTGAATACAGTTGGTTAGCAAACGTTATCTAACAGTTGTTGCTTAACAACCGTTACTAAGCAACCGGTACCTTGCAAACGTTGGTTAGGAACCGTTTCATAGCAACTGTTATCTAACAACCGTTGTCTAGCAATCCTTACTTAGCAAACGTTACCTAGTAGCTGCTACTTAAAAACCGTTGCCTAGCAACCGGTACCTAGCAACTTTTGCCTAAAAACCGTTGCCTAGCAACCGGAAGTTAGGGTCTAAAGCAACCCTTAAATGGAAGGTATCATAATTTTTTTTAAAAATTAATCATTTTTTAAGAGTCAAATCGGGGTATTCGGGTTCACTGATTACAAATTTGATGTCTGATTTTCAAATAAAAACAATAATTTATTTAAACAATTTACACAAGTTAATATTAAGTTTGATGCTTAGAATTTGTTGCAATAAACATAAATAAGCTGAAAATTGCGTTCATTTCCGGAATATTTTGATCCAACGACAGCAATTTAAAGGATAAACAAATTTTTAAAACAATTTAATAAAAAAATTTTAATGGTTATTTTTTAGAATCCTTGTGTCTTATTTTAGATTTTAGTGGTAACAATAACCATACCAAATTGTATTGACATCCGTTAAACCGTTTTCGAGTTATCGTGTTGTTCATAAAAAAAGTACATATACACATACAGAGATTATAACGTACATGTGAACATTTAATCAGCAGCTCTTAAAATAAATTCCTAGATGGAGGAAAGTTTATTTTAATGATTTAAAAAGTTTGAAACCTTAAAGAAGTACAAAGCTACTTTGAAAAGGGAGCAAAAGTTAAAGAGTTTAAAAAAACTGCAAGTCTCCGGTTCAGGTTGAGGCTTGGCACAATTACACTAAAAGTTGCGCATGCGTACTAGTGTTTTATGATAACTGCACATGCGCACTACTGCTTAATGATAACTGCACATGCGCACTACTGCTTAATGATAAGTGCACATGCGCACTAGTGTTTTATAAAAACTACGCATGCGCACTAGTGTTTTATGATAACTGCGCAAGCGCACTAGTGTTTTATGATAACTGCGCAAGCGCATTAGTGTTTTATTATAACTGCATATGCGCCATGGTGTTTAATGACAGCTGCACACTAGTATTCTATGATAACTACACATGCGCAATAGTGTTTTATGACCACTGCACATTCGCAATAGTGTTTTATGACATCTACACATGCGTAATAATGTTTTATGATAACCACACATGCGCACTTGTGTTTTATGATAACTGCGTATGCGCATTAGTGTTCTACGATACCTACGCATGCGCATTAGTGTTTTAAGACAGCTGCGCACTAGTATTCTATGATAACTACACATGCGCAATAGTGTTTTATGACAACTACACATGTGCAATTGTGTTTTATGACAACTACACATGGGCAATAATGTTTTATGATAACTGCACATGCGCACTACTGCTTAATGATAACTGCACATGTGCACTACTGCTTAATGATAACTGCACATGCGCACTAGTGTTTTATGATAACTACACATGCGCACTAGTGTTTTATGATAACTGCGTATGCGCATTAGTGCTCTACGATACCTACGCATGCGCAATAGTGTTTTATGACAACTACACATGCACACTAGTGTTTTATGACAACTGCGCATGCGCACTAGTGTTTTATGATAACTACACATGCGCACTAGTGTTTTATGATAACTACACATGCGCACTAGTGTTTTATGATAACTGCGTATGCGCATTAGTGCTCTACGATACCTACGCATGCGTATTAGAGTTTTATGATAACTGCGCATGCGCACTAGTGTTTTATGATAACTACACATGCGCACTAGTGTTTTATGATAACTACACATGCGCACTAGTGTTTTATGATAACTGCGTATGCGCATTAGTTCTCTACGATACCTACGCATGCGCAATAGTGTTTTATGACAGCTGCGCACTAGTACCCTATGATAACTATACATGCGCACTAGTGTTTTGTGACAAGTACATATACGCACTAGTGTTTTATGACAACTGCGCATGCGCTATAGTGTTTTATTACAACTGCGCATGCGCACTAGTGTTTTATGATAACTGCGTATGCGCACTGGTATTCTATGATAACTACGCATGCGCACTAGTGTTTAATGACAACTGCGCACGCGCTTTAGTGTTCTATGATAAGTACGCATTCGCACTAGTGTTCTGTGATAATTGCACATGCGCACTAGTGTTCTATGATAACTACACTTGCGCACTAGTGTTCTGTGATAATTACACATGCGCACTAGTGTTCTATGATAATTACACATGCGCTTTATGTTTTATGGTGGTTTTACACGCGCAGTACTACTATATGATAACTACGCTTGAGCCAAGCTAATTTTTATACGCAAGTTATAATTTAAAGAGGCATAACATTTTAATTTACTCTAATGCAATTCTATTATTCTTAAAGCAGTAAAATTGTAATATTTCAGGTGAGTTACAGGGAAAAGCCTACTCTTGACACAGGCTAGATCGAATTCAACTTTAAATTGGAACGAAAATATTTTTCTCTCGGTGTGTAATAGTAGAGAAGGTCGGTGATAATGTACCCGGCGCAATTTACAGATCATATGGAGGTGGTCATAAAGTACCTCGGCGCAATTTACAGATACAATTTTATCGATTAAATTGCTCGATTTATATCTGAATAATGCAGATAAATGTATATTTGATCCGGCGCGATTTCTAAATCAATTTTTTCTTACTTTTTTCAAAATTCATGGCAACTCCACTTTCTACCTCTATTCTACTTTACTCTATTTTTAAACAATCTATCATATAATTACTCCTTTTATCTCTATCTCTGCTAGTAATGATAAATATTTTATGATAAAAGGTTACCTAGTTACGACTTCACTACTGTGACGAATCATAAAAAAATATCTATGCTATTAGCTATATGTACTACAAATATAGTAAAGTGACTGTGATTACCTTCACCAGCACCGGCATTCTGAAACATAAAAAGACGTGATTTTTAATATATTTTACAACCATCAAGTTCTAGCTAATTTTAAATTAAAAAGAAAATATTTTATAGTAAGAATAATTTATTTAAAAATATTTACAATCAGATAATGAAAATTTGTCTTTATAAAATTGTTAATCAATCAAATGACTGAATTACTTGTATTTGAACACTATAAATAGGAAAAATACTAAAAATTGAAAAATCTACATCTATCAAGATATACCGAGATCAGTTGGGAAAAATCAGTAGTTTAGATAAATTTGTAGTGAACCTCTCGTCATTCAAACGCTGTTCGACTATTCACAATCTTACTCTACTGGAAATCTTGAAAAAGTTACAAGACGTAAATAATCTTTTCACGTTCAAATTACTTTTATCATTTATTAAAAAATATTCTACTTTTATTTATTTCCAGGAAATAAAGATCTTTTTTTCATTAGTTTATTTTTTTTTTAGATATAAAAATATAATTTCAAGGTAATGCCAAATTCGAAACTTTTTTCCAATTCTCTTGGCTTTAAAACTTTTCTCAAATTTGTGATCAATAAATTTTTACCCCAGAAAGTTTAGTTTTCAGACAAAAGTTAGAAATTTTAAAAAGACGCAAGTAAAAAGTTTCTTTTCAATTTCAAAAACGTCACGATTTTTATGAAAATATTTTCTGACCTCCTTTTCAAGTTTCCTCCTCGTAGCTTCTGTCTGGGCAGTTTCGATAATTTCTGTAACGAACTTGGTCGTTTCTTTCATAAATTCCTCATTTTCCTTGAAAGCTTTTTTACGGTCCTCCAAAGTTTCAATTATCAAAATCTTAGGTGGCTCTTCCTTGACGGGAGAATTAAACGACAATTTCATTCTTCCCGTCATTTTTAGTCACTTAATTACTTATTGTAGCCTAATTTCACAATTCACGATTTTTTCACTCGTTGATTGCATCTTATGTCGCATCTGAAAAGAAATTTATATATAGTTAAAAAAATAATAATAATAACAATAATAAATTAATATTTTATCAAATGTTTAATTCTGGGAACAGTATCAAAAGTCGCAACTTATGTATATTTTGAATATTTAAATACAATACTTTTTTAATAAGAAAAATTTTCAAAATTAAAAAAAAATTATTCGCATCGAAAATATTTATGTATAGTATACATTTAATAGAAAATCACAGTTTTTTATTGTTAAAATATCGAATTAGGAAAAATAGATTTTTTAGAATCGGAAGATTAAGAATGACGATTAATAATAAATTACGTGGAGATAATTTGAAAAAGAAAATTACAGTCAGAAAAGGGAAAAAATTGTGAAAAAACTAAAAATAATAAAAAGTGAATAAAAAGATGAAAAAATACTCAAAAAGTGAAAAAAAAAAAAACTATAAAAGTTCGAAAAAATAAGAAAAAAATTAGAAGATTTAATGAAAAATGAATGAGTAGCTATTTTAAAAATACGGTGAAAATGTCTTTGAAAAATCCAAAAATTTATGAAAAAATGTTAAAATAACAAAAGTAACTTTAGATGAACAAAAAAATTTAGATATTTAAAATATTTTAAAAAATCCTAAAAATTTAAAGTTTTTTTTACAAAAACTCGAGAAACTGTGGACATATTTTATAGAGTAAAAAAATATTTTATAAAATTAAAAATGAATGTTTAAAAAATTAGAGAAAATCTACATAAAAGATGACAAAAAATCAGAAAATGAAAAAATTATATTAATAAATGATAAGATAAAAAGTAAAAAATAAGTGAAAAACTTAGAGAAGAATATGAAACATTCATTAAAGGTAAAACAGTTAAAAAATTATTTTATAAATGAGAAAATTCAAAAATATGAAAAGAACTTTAAGATATATAATGAAAAAAATTATAAAATCTTGAAAATATAGAGACTTAAACACTTATAGAGTTTTTAAAAATCCAGAATTTTATAAATTTGCTAAAAGTGTAAATGTATTTTTGATAAATTAAGGAAAGTCTTTAAAAAAATTAATAAATTAAATTAAAATGTAAAAATTAAAGAGAGAAAAAAATATTTATATTTTTATCATACCCTCCCGCAACACGAAAAAGAATTGAGAAAATTTTTAAAAACCCTCACAAGAATGAAAAATATGACAAAAAGTGACTAAAATTAAAAGAACGCATTGACAAAAAAACGATAAAAAGTAAAAAAACTTTAAAAATAAGGAAAAAATATTTAAAAATCTATAGAAAAAATTAAAAACAAATTTGGAAATAAGAAAATTAAAGAGAGAATTAATTTTATTTCTTATTTTTTCTATTAACCCCCCTCCCTCCTCTACCCGAAAAAAAATTGTGAACAATTTTAAAAACCAAGGAACTACAAAAAAAAGGTAAATTATTAAAAATTAAGAAACATTAAAACTACACAAGAATGAAAAATGTGACCAAAAGTGACAAAAAGTGACAAACGTTAAGAGAAAAGACATTTTTTTAAAAAAAAATTAATATTTAGAGAAACAATTTTTTAAAAATTATAAAAATTAATAAAAAAAAACGTCAATAAGCATGGAAATTGTAGTAAATATAAAAATAAAAATGCATGAAATAAACTAAAGCAATTTGCGTGTAAATAGAAAAATTGAGAAAAATTGAAGAATCCTATCTAATAAGAAAAATTTTAAAAATCGAACAAAAAAATTAATAACAAAAAAAAATTTATAAAAAATAGGAAAAATTAAAAAAATATGAAAAAATGTATGAAAATGTTACTTAAAAAGTTTTTAAAAAAAATTAGTTATTATTCAAAAATATAATAAGCCTGACTAGATCAAGCTAAAATTAATTTAAAAATAAAACAGACCTCAGGACAATGCTAGTTAATACCTAATAAACTTATTTTGTTTAAAAAAATTTTTTTAAACAAAAATATATAAATTTTAATAAAAATAAGTTTATTTTATCGTGGTGAATTAATTACTCAACAAATTCCCCTGAATAATATTAAATACCGCCAAATTTATTAATTTAATTATTTAAATTTATGATATATAAATTTAAATTCAAATAATAGAGTATCTAATCCTCATTTAATTACTAAATTATTTAAAATAACTTTAATTATTATTTTTATTTAAGTTAAATTACTTTAATTAAAATTTATTATTTTACTAATTTATTTTAATTTTTACATATTTTTAAATTTATATTTAATTTTTTTGTAGAACTTTTTTGAACCTTAGGTGATTTATTTTTAATTAAACTTTATAATAATAAGGGAATTGAAAGGTTTTTCTAATTTTTTCTAGGGGAAAAAAATTTTTTTAATAACCTTGGTTAAAAAACCACTGTTTTTTGTTAAAATGAAAATTTAATAAATTTTTTTTTTAAATTGAACAGTGACAGATCGATTTGTAAAATTTTGAATATGTTAAATTTGTGATTATCTTTACTGTTTTGGAAAATGGATTTATTAAAATTTAAAAAAGTGCTTAACTACAAAAATAAAATAAATAATATAAAAAAAATATTGTTTAATATCGAATAATTATGTAAAAATGTAAAAATAATAATAATAATCTGATATAAATAACATATTAGACTCAATATACTTTGTTGGTTTTGAAAGATAATTGCTTCTAATCGTGCATTAAATTTTCACGGATTTTTAGGTTATAAACACGTGTAACGTTTTAGTAGCAGAAGTGTTACCAACCTCGCAAATTAAATTATCGGCACCACTATCGAAATGGCGCTAAATTTGAAAATTTATTATTTATTTTATTTTTATTATTTTTCTTTTATTATTTTATTATTTTATTTTAAAATACAGGTCATAAATTATACTTTGTTAAATAAATGTGAAATACATTATTATTTCAAATTTCATTCGAAGCTTTAAGTAAGTTTTTAATATTTGTGTATTTTTGGTAATTAAATTTTATAAAATGTTACTAGTTTTGCTTAAAAATTAATCGAATGAATCTGTAAATAGGTATCAAGCAAAAGTCTAATATTTAATTTTTTTTTATAATTTAATTCCAATTAGTTAAAGTGTAATTAATATACATATAAATAAAAAGAATTGATTATTATTTTCATGTTTAATTTTTTTAAAAATTGCTTTTTTATTATTAACTTATTTTAATAATTGAATGAATTACTGGTCTATAATAACCTAAAATTTTATATCGGACAGGATTATTAAAAAAAAAAATATTATTTTATTTTCGAATATTATTGCAATTTTTATAAATCAGAAGAAACTGATAATCCTTCAAGAATAAAATGTATCATAAACAATTTCCCGTAATCCTCAGTAGAAAAATCCCTCAATTTTCATTTACTATTTTCAACGTCTATATTAAATTAAAAAAAATCTTAAAAAACCTATCCAATTAATAACTAAAACAAGCACTTTAATTATTATTCAAAATTCTTTCTTTTTTACACAGTAACTACTTTCTGACTTAAAAAA
This sequence comes from Ganaspis brasiliensis, assembly GCA_037103525.1. Lineage (NCBI taxonomy): Eukaryota > Metazoa > Arthropoda > Insecta > Hymenoptera > Figitidae > Ganaspis > Ganaspis brasiliensis. The sequence goes on from JAZKLR010000211.1 coordinate 4,377,557, forward strand.
AAACCCAATTAATTTACAAGTCAATGAATTTATTCCGCATTTTAAAGCACAACCCAGAATCTATTTTCAGACACCAATATCTCAATTTGCATATTAGCAAACATTCAATACAAAAATTTGCATATTAATAAAAGGACTGTTCAATATCTAGGTAAGCTATCATGTTTACAAACGTGGTATTCAACATCCAACTTTTTTCCCAATAACTATAAACACTCTCCAGTCCACATGGTTATTTAACAAATGAAAAATTGTACTGTAATTTTGAATAAAATGTGTCTATCTGAGCTACAGGTGGCCCACATGCTTGTTATGATTTAGAATTCTTTAGTCAAGAAGGTGAAATGACCTCAAAGTAAATTGAAATTGTTAAGCAGAAAATCATAATGTGGATGAGGAGTGAAGACTGTGTTGGTGAGCGGGTAATTAAAGAGAAGTTGGCAGGGACCAACAGCTACTTACAAAGGATTAGTGAAATGATTCCTTTAATTTGGATTGTTGGCCTCTATTTAGTGGTAGTCCCGGGCACTTTATACCTGGTAATGATCGGTCGCCTGGAGCCCGGCTTGCCTGACTGACTATCGGCCCAGCAAAACAGCTCAGGGCATGCGCTCAAACATTATCCACCCCCATGAATATCGCGAGTGTTAATACTCAACCAAACAAAACTTTTCCCTGATATACACAAAACAGAAAACCTTCACCTCGAATGATACATATCAATGCTTCTGCGCGCTACGAGATATCTTGAAATCTTCACTGGAAATCCGACGGAATTAAATTAACGAATGTGGGATCATTAACCAAGACAGGAAAAAAATCTATGTGATTAAAATAGTTGTCTGTAAAATTTGCTAAGAAGTTGAATTTTCATTAATAATTTTAGAGGGGTAGAGATTATAAATATGAGAGAAAGGTAAATTATGTCCGTCTGTCCGTCTGTCGTTCTGGACGTAACGAGTCACTAATTATTTAAAATTTTACACCTAACTCGAAACTCAAAAACTCATATTTTGACTTTTCACCTTGAATAAAACACAAATCCAACGCTGAACCAAAGGGGAGATCCCCCAGTAAGAAGGAGGAAATTGAAAAAGATTGAAATTTTATCATTTTCGAAGAAAAAGTCAAATTATGTAATCTTTTTTAATACGTTTTCTGTCCAATCCATTTGTATCCGATGATAACACCTACTTTTATCCGCAAGTCAATCCTTATTAATATGGGTTCAAATATTTGTCAATCCTAATTAATCCCTTTATAAATACAGAAAATAAAATGAATATTTTTTAATGTCCGCAGTTCAGGTTATTCAATACAAATGAATCCATTTATAATGAAATTAAAATTTTTGAAAAATCAATGTTTTTGAAGACCTACAGTTCAGATTTAATTAATCCAATTGAAACCTTTTATAATTAAAAAAATGATATGAATATTTTTTAATACCTACAGCTCAGATTATTTAATACAAATAAATCTCTCTATAATAAAATTTAAATTAAAATAAAACTAATATTTTTAAATACCGACAATTCATTTTATCTCTACATGTAATTGAAACTTAATATTTGGTAAATTTTTTTTTATTTCAGATGAACTCATTCATAATGCGTCTTCGGCGCAAAATTATACACCGTTTTCATACACTGTTGCATCTTAAGGTATTTCTCTTCCATTTATAGGTACTTGAAAAAATCGATTTTCTATGGATTAATGGATTTTCTTTAAATTGTGAGAAAACGTTATTTTATATATGTGCCTTTTATTTTATTAAGATTTCAGGACCCTTTACCGTCTAAAATTTGAGAATTCTTGTTCGAAATTTCAATTTTTTATCATTTTGCATGTAAATTTGAAATTTCGAACGAGAATATCTCAAATTTTAGACGGTGAAGGGTCCTGAAATCTTAACCAGATAGAAGGCACATATAAAATAACGTTTTCTTACAATTTTAAGAAAATCCATAAAAAAACGGGTTTTTCAAGTATATAACTGCAAGAGAAATACCATCGGAAATACCTTAATTGTGGGTTAAAAAGCAAAAAATACGTAAATTTGAAGTTAATTTTTAATGATCTTTATAATTTATTAAGACGTTGATAAAAGTTTCTTAAAAGTGTTCATCAATAAAATTTTTTTTTACTTAAATATTATTCTTGAATACATTTTTAAAGAATTTAAATTAATCATCTTTTGAAGCTTTTTAAATCTGAATTAGTGAAAGGTGAGCTTCTATTAAGTAGTAATAATTTTACTAATTTTTTAGTAGAAAACTACTAAATTAAACAGTGAAACTTTAACATTTCAATTAGTAGTTTCCTACTATTTCAATTAGTAGTTTCCTACTATTTCAATTAGTAGTTTTTTATTAAAAATTAATAATTTTCTACTAAAAAAATTAGTAAAATTATTATTAATTTTACTAATCTTTTATTAATTTTTCCACTTTTAAATAATTTATTAATAGAAAAACACTAATTCAGATTTAGAGAGAAAGTTATTAAACTTTTTTTTAGACTTTATTAAAAAAAACTTTTTTTAAATCTGTTATCTGTTTTTTACAAAGCAATTTTATAGTTTTAATCTCAGCAATATTTCTATTTATATTTTCACGAGTATTTTCATTTACATCATTACAAAAATGTTTCCCAAGGTCTCTAAAATCTTGACCCCTTCAACAATGCACCCACACAAACAAGTTTTTTTTTCCTATCGAGACAACTGAAACTTTTCTTGAACCCTCGCTTGATCCTTTTATGACTTTTATAACATGTGTTTCATCTCAACTGTCACTTTCCTTGTAAACTCAGTTTTCGTTAAATTTTGATCCGGTCAACACGTACCAAAAACGCTCATTCAAAACTAAAAATTAAATTTTACTTACAAAATTTTTTTCGGTTTTCATTATAAAAACTATAAAAACGGTTGTGAAAGTGCTATGTGGACTGCCAGACTTTCTGGACAGAAAAATGGATACTATTACTATGTAAATTTTAGGTATATATTATTTTCGTTTTTTACATCACAAATTATTAGCAATAGTTATAATATTTAATAGTTATTTATTTTCGTCATATTGTAATCTTTCTTTTAATTATCAATTATTTTCTTGAAATTTCCAATTAATTTCTTCAATTTTTTTCTTTAATTCTCAAATATTTTCTTTAATTTTTAATTATTTTGATCGATTTTCAATTAATTCCTCAATTTCCAATAATTTCCGGACTTTTTCAATTATTTTTTACACTCATAAAAATTGTTTTAAAATTGCAAATCAATTATTCAATTCTAGAATTCTTCATTTCTCAGTTATTTTGTTCAAATTTAAATTCCACTTTTCAATTTTCAGTTATTTTCTTTAATATTAAAAAATTATCGCTTTTTTTCTATTATTTTGTTCGATATCATTAAGTTTCTTTAATTTTAAATACAATTATTCAAATATGTTCTTTCATTTTTAATGCCATTCTTCAATTTTTATTTCCAACCTTCAGTTTTCAATTTCTTCTATATATTCATTAATTCTCGTCTTTTTTCAATTACTCTTTTTAAATTTTTGAGTATATTCTTTTAATTTCAATTCCATTCTTCAATGTTTAATTGCTTTCTTCAATTTTCAATTACTTTTTTCAATTTTAATTATTTTTTTCGATTTTCAATCCAGTTGTTAAATGGGCAATTATTTCCAACAATTATTTCTATAATTTTCTAAATTTTTTAATTTGCAATTATTTTTTTTTACATTTAATATTACTTGTTTAATTTTTTCAATTATTTTTTTCAGTTGTTTATTAATCTAGTTATTTTTGAATTTTGTTTTTACTTGACAATTCTTTTCGTCATTTTTCACATATTTTCTTCAATTTTTCAATTACTCTAGTTATTTTTTAACTTCAATTTTTAATTATTTTCCGCAGTTTTCAATTATTTCTTACAATTTTTCAATTTTCAATTATTAACTAAAAATTTTATAATTATTCTTTGATTTTATAAATTATTTTGATGGGTTGCGTGTTAATCTAGCCATATTTTGAATTGTGTTTTTAGTTGTCATTTATTTTCGTCATTTTGTAATTTTTTTTTTCAGTTATCAATTATTATTTTTTAAAATTTTAATTTAATTCTTAAATTTTCGATGTATTTCTTCAATTCTCAATTTATTTTCTCAATTCTTTAATTTTTAATTTATTTCTTCAATTTTAAATTATTTTCTTCAATTTTCAAATATTTTCTTTAATTTTAAATTATTTTGATCGATTTTCAATTAATTCCTTAATTTCCTATAATTCTTGGACTTTTTAAATTATTTTGTACACTCATAAAAATTGTTTTAAAATTGCAATTATTCCTACAATTTTCTTAATTTTTCAATTTGCAATTATTTTCTTTAAATTTAATATTTCTTGTTTAATTTTTTCTATTATTTTTTCAGTTGTCTATTAATTTAGTTATTTTTTGAATTTTGTTTTAAATTGACAATTATTTTCGTCATTTTTTAACTATTTCCTTCAATTATTAACCATTTTCCGCAGTTTTAATTTATTTTCTACAATTTTTCAATTTTCAATTATTATCTTAAAGTTTTATAATTATTCTTCGATTTTTTAAGTTATTTTGATCGGTTGTGTATTAATCTAGCCATCTTTTGAATTTTGTTTTCAATTGTCAATTATTTTTGTCATTTTGTAATTTTGTTGTTTATTATCAATTATTTTTTTCAAATTTTCAATTTATTTCCTCCATTTTTATTATTTTCTTAAATTTCAATTATTTTTATCGATTTTCAATACAGTTGTTCAATTTACAATTAGGTATTTCCAACAGTTATTCCTATAATTTTTCAACTATTTTGTTGAAAATTAAAATTTATTGTTAAATTTTTTAAACTATTCTTTTTAATTGTGTATTTATGTAGCTATTTTTCGAAATTTGTTTTCAAATGTCAATATATTTTTGTCATTTTTCAAATATATTCTTCAATTTCGTAAGTTTCATTATTTGAATTTGCAAAAATTTATGTTTTTAAATGACCAATAATGCAAAGTTTGTCGCGCGCTTGAGCGCGCGTTAATGTTGCTAGTAAATAATAATTGACAGTCAACAATTTTTATTTTTCTAACCATAGGCCATTAATTGTGTATAAATACCCCCCAATTATGGGAGTTGTTTATAACCCTATAAAACAAAATTAATAAAATTAATTTCAAAAATTGAAATTCTTTGTTACTCCTTTGTTCTTTGTTTACACCTTACACCCTTACAGTGATTTCAAATGTGCTCTTTTAATCTGAATTAGTGAAAAACGGTCATTAATTCGAATTAGTGGAACTTTTTACTTATTTTTAGTCAATTTTCACTAAAACTTTGGTGAAGAATTTAAAAAAATTAGTAGAAATTTATACTAATTTGAATTTCTTTAGTGACTTTTCACTGATTTATTTTTAAAGAGATGAGTATTTATAGAACAATGGATTTGGTTTTATTTATTTAAATTATAAAAAGATTAATTTGGATTGAATAATCCGAACTATGTGTATTCAAATATTAAAATTTCATTTTTTTCATTATAATGGTATTTATTTGGATTCAATAAAACTGAATCGTGAGTATATAAAATGTTCATTTTATATTTTTTAATCATAAGGGTATTCATTCGGATATAAATTTTCATTTTATTTTAATTGCATTTTTATTATAAAAATATTCATTCAGATTGAATAATCTGACGTGTGGGTATTTAAAAATAATTAGTTTATTTTTTCATTATAAAGGGATTCATTTGTATTCAATAACCTGAACTGCAGACATTAAAAAATATTCATTTTATTTTTTTTCATTATAAAGGGATTCATTTGGATTCACAAATTTTTTAAACCCATATTCATAAGGACTGATTTTTGGGTAAAAGTAGGTGGAATCACCGGATACAAATGTATTGGACAGAAAACGTATTCAAAAATATTAAAATTTTTTAATATTTTTTAATTCCTCTCTTCTTACTGGGCCTCCAAATCCACAGATTGGTCCAGAATCTGGATGACACAACGAAAATTGGAAAATTAGCTTACCAAGAGCTTTCCGCCAAAAATGAAAATAACGTGTTGCCGGCCTCGGCAAGGCAGAAGAAAATTGAGGGAATTATACAATTAAACTCTAAATAAAAGAAAATTCTCTAAACTTCTCTTTATTACACTAAACCCTTATTCTCTTAAAGAGCGCCTTACACTTTCTCCATAATTAATTTTTCCACATTCTAAACACTTAATATAATTCCCCGAAATTCTTCTGGTCTAATTCGTAGTCTTGAAGAGAGTGATAAATGGCCGTGACCCTGTGAATTTCGATCAGCCGGTCGATCCCTTTCGAGTGATCTTCATCCTTGCTCTATCCTTCTCTAACCTTGGCCCTCAGTCCTGTTCCTTTCTCTGTCACACCCCTGAAACCAGAAGACTTACGAAAAACGAAGCTGACCTCACGCAACTCATTATCTCGTGGACACTCAAGCCATCGACAAAAATCACTCGCAGAAAACGAATACGAGAATAAGAAAATACTGACAATTCAGTAAATTGGAGAGCTTGTTTCCAAATCTCAAATATTCTAACATTAACTAGGGGAGAGTCGGCCAAAATGCCTATAGTAAAGTTTAGAGCAAAAAAAAAGTATTTAATTATAGTTTTGAAAAATATAAACCATCAAATATTTAGAAAACATCCTTTAAGAATATAATAATGTAGTCATTTTAAGTTTTTATTTCAGAAAAAATAGAAAAAAGAATTATTTAAATATTGATGTCAAAATTCGCCATTTTGACACACGACTGGGCAAATCGCCTGTGCACAAAAATATGGAAAAATATGAATAAAAGTAAACAATTTTTTTTATATATTTTCTATAATCAATTATCTTGTTTATTTTAAAAAAAGAACTAGCTGTGAATACAAAAATATAATCTTTTTGTTATAAAACTAAAATTTTAATCCAAAGCAGACCGACAAAAAATGGAAATAAAGTCTATAACAAATAAATAAAGCTTCTACAATTATAAAAAATCATACAAAAGTAAATTAAACACTATAATAAATTACAAAAATACCTGCTCGATTGAAAACTGCGTGAGTTTTAGGAAGAAAACGAAAATTTTGTCATTCAATGCCAAATGTGACAAGTTAATCCGCCATGATTCTTTATAGTCACGTGACAACACGTATCTCTCGTAATCTTATGTATTTTTTCTGCGCATGCGCACTTCTTTTGATTCATCCCGCGCTTATTTAAAACCATGTTTTAAAAATATATTAAAAATTATTCTTCAATGCATAATTATTATAATTATTATTAATATAAATGCATTAATTAATATAATTAATTTGTTAAAACACTGATTTTTTATACAGAAGCAGTAACAACTTGATATTTAGTTTCTTCATCAAAGTATACGTGTAACCCGAGAGATTTTCCGTATCATATGTATCTTGTTTAGAAGTTTTACAGCATATAGGCAATTTAACCAAGGCAATTTACCCAAAAACACACGATGTAATTAAACTAATTATTTTCATTTTAGAACTCATTTTTATTAATTAAGTCAAAGTGATTAGATAGCTAAATATTCAAGGATTAATTTTAAAAAAAAATTATGTACGTATGTGAGATAGAAGTGCATGTTTTCTAATCTTTAAAAATGGAAAAATTATCGTTGGAAAGCATCATTTTCACAATTCTTTAATAAATTATTTAATAATAAACTGATAAACATGAAACTTTACAGAAATCATCCTCACCTTAATATACTTCATAATTAAAAACAATTATGATTAATATTAATTTTTGGCCAAGTTATTAACCATTGCCAATTTACCCAATTAGGCATTTTACCCGACTCTCCCCTATCTTACTAACTCTTAATTTAATTTAAATTCTTTTAAGTAACGATTTCCAACGTTACAACATTTACTTATAACTTTTGAACCAGTGAAGATATTTTAATTTTCTTTGACTTATTTTGAAGTCGAAAGTTCAAGGTTTTATTTAGCTTAATTTCAAAATTTTCCAATTACTTGTTTAGAAAATGCAGTCCACTAAACTTGAACAATGAAAATTGAGAAAAAATAAATAGTTCACCTGTTTTTATCATATTGAATCTCTGTTTCTATTAATCGAAAAGACTTTAATATATGATCATTGAACGGCAAATTTTATAAGCTTTCCAATGGTCTATAAAAAATTTCAATTCGATAATATCTAACAGAGTTATCAACATTTTAAGATGGTCATGTTTTTAATCCCATTTTTGTAAGGGGCCATACTTAAATTACGTAACGCTCTAAAGGGGACAAGGGGTTTCTGAAAAGTTGTTACACTTGTGTAAAATGTCAAATGTTTACATTATAAAAACTGTTACAGGGGGGAGGGGGTAAAAATTTCTGAAAAAAGCGTTACGTAATTTAAGTATGGCCCCTAAGTGGTCCCATAATTTTGGCCGGTAGTGTAGCTTATACTCAAAACTGGTAAAACTGACTGAATTTCAATTTGACTTGAATAAAGAACTGTTTGATTATAACCTAATGGCTAAGCCGAATCACGTTCCAAATCAATCGGGCGTCTTCGTGCATCTTCGCATGAATTCAAGAAACGTCAGGAATAGAACCATAGCTTGTAAAATAATTGGAATTACTGTATTTCCAGTTTCTTGACATATTTATGGTTGAAAACATAACTTAATTAATCAACTTTTACTAATCATCAATCTAAGTAATTGTTAATATGTTTTTAAGCAAATTATTCCTGTTATAATAAACTTAATTTTATTAACGTAAAACAAAAAGTGCAGTCTTTTTTAAAGTTTGTAAAAATTTATATCATGTTATGAAGGATGAAAAAAAATTTACAAATTTTTAGATTTTAGCTAAAATTTCACAATTTCTTTGACTTTTGAATTAATTTAAAAAAAAATTATTCTTTAATAAATTCAAGAACAATGAATATTATAAAATAAACACCAACCAATTTTGAATTTATTATATAATACATACTAGCATAATAAATTCCAGAATATCTTGAATTTTCTAATGAACTTTATCGATTCAAAATAAATTCTAGATCATTTTAGATTTATTTCTAGATTTTTTTGATAATAGAATAAATTCCAAATATTTATTTATTTATTAACAAGTTCCAAAGTATTTTATTTTTTCTCTATAATTTTTTAGTTTCTAAAGTGAATTCTAGAACATTTAAAATTCTAAAAAAAAACTCTAGAAAATTTATGGTTATACTAGGTATAAATTATAGAACATTTAAATTTTTTTTACAATTTAGGACTCTAAATAAAAAATTGCAGAATTTTCTTTAGAGTTTGGAACACAAACTAAAATATTTAAGATTCAAAAGTGCAATAAATAAAAAATTGCAGAATTTTTTTCAAAGTTTGGAACAAAAACCAGAATATTTAAGATTCTAAAGTGCAGAAAACTTTGAAAGTTATAATTAATTTCAGAATATTTAAGACATTTTTATATTTAAATTCTGGATTAAAATCCAAATTCCAGGTGACTTAATACTTTAGAATAAATTTTACTGAATTAAAAATTTTGTAATAATTTCTAGAATATTTGGTACTTTTTTTTATTTTTTATATTCTAAAATAATTTCAGAATTTTTGGAATTTTAATATAAATTACAAAAAATTTAGGATTATATTATTAATTATAGAACATTTAAATTTTATTTACAATTTTGTACTCTAAATAAACTAGGTGTGAATTCTGTCCATTTCATGGACACTTCGCTTCCAAGGAAGCAAAACAATTCGCTTCCAAGGAAGCAAAACAATTTGCTTCCTCATAGAGGAAGCAATAATTTAATAATATTTTAAATATTTTAAGTTAATAAAAACAAAAATTAAAAAAACATGAATTATTTTGATAAAAAAGATACTAAAACAATTTGATTAGTTAATTTCAAAAATGCCTAAGTTCAAATTTAGACATTTATGATTTTAATAACCAATTTAAATTTTATGGAAAATCCTCTACAAAAAACTTTATGCACGCATACAAGATCACGCAACAAGATTAAAAAAAAAAAAAATTTTGAATAAAAACTTTTTTTATTGTTGAAAAAATTAAAAAATGTTAAAACCCATACGATATTTTGTTTGAAATCTTAAAAAAGGCATATAAAAAAATTGGCATTAAACAAATATGAAAAATTGTAGGAAGAGATAGCTTTAAAAAAAAAAAAAAAAATCAACAAAAAGAATTTTTTAAAAATTTTTTTTTTTTTTTAATTTTGATAATATGGCGATCTTTTACATCCAAAATAGTCCCAAAAAAAAATTGGCACCGATAAGTAACATATATTTCGATGGGTTGAAATTTCTCAGGTGACTCCACTTAATGAACCAAAGATGATTTTCATTTCTCCCAAAAAATATGTTTTTTTCAGCCAATCAAAAAATGGCTTAAACAGACTTAAGGTACATGTTTAAAGCTTTAAAAATCCACTTAGAAATTTTATTTATGTCTATTTTTGGTGTTACTATAGCTATTTGAAAAAAACGACTTTTTAAAAAAGTATCTTTACATTTCTTGAAATATTTAAAAAAATATTAAAGACACATTAATTTAGGCTAGATATTTTTTTCTACAGGTTCTGGCAATAAGTTTTAAAAAAAAGACGTCCCGATATGTTCATTAGGCTCTGAGCAATCAGCGTTTGAAAATCGCTCGGGTCCCGTAGTCCCAATCTATCAGTTAGGGGAGAGTGGCCATCAATGTACCAGTTTTTTCAATGAACCATTTCAATTTTCTCAGAAACAATTAAATAAAAATTCTCCTAATTTTAAATATAAATGAAGTTTGCGTAAACACACTACGTCCATAAATTTGAGACGTGTGGATTTATTCTTTACACAGAAAACTGGAAAAAACTGTTTTTGATGTACTGAAGAAAAAATTTACCTAAAATACGAACACGTTTTTTAATTGAAATAAGGCCATTTAAAAATAAATGTACTTACGATTTATTTTGTTTTGGGCCTTAACTACAATATTCTAATGAGATAAAGATTTTGAAATATTGGATTAAATTATAAAAAACCATTTTTGTTGCAAATGTCATGTTGATTCAATGTACCGGGGAACAATGAACCACCTGGAATTTCAGTGTATTTTCGATTTCCAGAGTGGTATGCTTGATTATAAAACTAGGCATGCATACAGCATGTTACAGCGATTGTTATCAGTACTTTTCTCAACATAGCAAAACTAAAATGCCATTTTAGCTAGTTAACTTAAATTTGAGGTATATTTATGTTATACATTATCAATTAAAAAGTGTTAAGTAACAATTTTTTATAGTATTTGATAGAAAAGAAGTTTTTTTACAAAGTGAAAATTGCAATATTATTATTGTTGAACATTTTTAGTATTTTTATAGAGGTGGTTCATTGTGTACCCAGTTTGTTGAAAATGAAAATAGCTTGTTACTTTAGAAAAATCCTAAATTTTATTATTTAATCAAAATAAATCGTGTAAAATATGTGTGCATTACCTAGATAAGTGTTGTAGTTTTATATTGATGCAAAGAAGTGCTTGAAATTGGTGAAACTCAATAAGTACTATGACCTTGAAAAAAACCCGGTATATTGATAGCCACTCTCCCCTACGTTAAATCCCGATAGTCTAGCAGTTGAGGGTTAATATTATTAGTAATATTATTATTATTATTATTATCATTATTTTACTAGGTGAAAATTATGTCCATTTCGTGGATATTTCGTTTCAAAAGTTAGCAAACAAATTTGCTTTCTTATAGAAAAAGCAATATATTAATAATATAAAATTTAATTCGAGAAATTCTTTAAAAAAAGGAATTTTAAGTGCAAAAAAATGAAAAAACATCAATTAATTTACGAATTTTTGATCAATTATAAAAGTTATATAGGTCAATCGATTCGTTTTGAGATAAGGAATATGATTTTTTTATTCATTAAGTTGTATTTTTAGCTTGGAAACAAATTTTGGAAAAAATGATTTTTTTCGATGAAAAAAGGTGCTCAACAAAATTTGATTAGGTATTTTCAAAAATCCCTGTGTCCAAATTTAGATATTCACGAGCTTAAAAAGTCATCCAAATTTTATAGAAATCCGTTGAAGCGTTCTCGAGATATCCTGGCGACAAAAAACGCTATACACACACTCGTACACACACTCGTACACACACACACACACACACACACACACACATACACACACACACACACACACACACATACATACATACATACATACATCTGGACATTTGCTTAGGAATGAAAATTTACGCTTTTTAGATGAAAATGAGTCGATTTAGACTATTTTTGGAAAATCGAAAATCTTAACGATCACAAAGCTTCCTCTATGAGGAAGCAAAAATTGCAGAATTTTCTTAAGAGTTTACAACAGAAACCAGAATATTTAAGATTATAAAGTGCAGAAAACTTTAAAAGTTATAATTAATTTCAGAAAATTTAAGACTTTTCTATATTTAAATTATGGATCAAATTCCAAAATCTTTTAGACTCTAAAATAAATTCCAGATGACTTAATACTTTAGAATAAATTTTACAGAATTAAAAACTTTGTAATAATTTCTAAAATATTTGAGATTTTTTTTGTATTATTTAGATTCTAAATTAAATTTAGAATTTTTGGGATTTTAATTTAAATTACCAAAAATTTTAGATTTAAAAATAAATTCCAGATGATTTGAGATTTTTTTTTAATTTTTAGATTTTTCATAAACTTGTAGAATTTTTTGAGACACTAATAAAAATTTAAGAACATTCAAGATTCTAAAATAAATTTCAGAAAATTCTAGATTATTTATTAAATTACAAAATTGTTTAGATTGTAATTCTGTAAGATTGTTTTTGTTTAGATTTTATTTTTATTTTTAGAATTTTGATAAACAATCTTAATTTTTACATATTCTAAAATAAATTTCAGAAAATTGTAAATTTTATAATAAATATCGGAACATTGAAATTTTATTTTTAATTATTATTATTATTTTTTTTGCGTGGGATGTAAAAACCTGCTTCCAGGTACCCTGTAGCCCGTACTACAGGGTTATGCGGGGGTGGCGTCTTGCCGACCCGCTAAAAACCAGGGATGCGTACGTAAATAGACTGATTCACTATATATGTGCCAACTATAGTGAATCAGACTATTTACGTACGCATCACTGCTAAAAACACACCCTCATTTGGGACCTTAAGATCACCCCCAGCTATAGCCCGGTTATCTGGCGTGTCGCCGTCAGGGATGATCTTATATCCCTACTCCATCGCTTACACGATTTCCTTCCTCAACTAACGGGATCTACTTTCTTTGACGACAATCAAGATCTTTAACCCTCATAACATTCGACAATTCTCGACAGAACGAGTCATAAGCAGGATCATGTTCTCCGGCGAAACTTTGCAGGTTACAGCGGCGAACATGATCTTCCTTTCCGCGTGCCAACGCTTGCAGCTAAAGAGTGTGTGTTCTGGGTCGTCCACTGAGAACTTACAGTACACACACTCCAAGCTCTCTCTCTTTTTAAATTGCTCTAGGTACGAGCCGAAACACCCATGCCCTGTAAGCGTCTGCGTTATGTAGTAGGAAACTAATCCATGCTTCCGATTTATCCACGTGTCGAGTGTTGGTATCAGCCGATACGTCCATCGGCCTGTCTCCTCCCCGCCCCATCTTACTTGCCATCTTTCGACGAGTGTCTGCTTCTCGCATCTCGGCGGATGTGATCCTTGCTGGGTCTATTGTCACCCGTATAACGGGTGGACATTCTATCTTTGAAAAGGAGGAAAGTTTCCTTCCATTCTTGCCCAAAAAGGTCTGCCGGCGGGACGCTGGCGAGGACCTGAGCAGCACACGTCGGTACTGTACGGTAGGCAGAGATTATACGCTTAGTAATAATCCTTTGCATGGACAGTATCTTGTTCAAGATGGTCTTGCTTTTGTCTGTTCGCAGGAAGGGAGCCCACATTGGTGCTGCGTAAAGCAGCTTTGAGTGGAAATCACTCGCCACCAATCTCCTTTTTTTTCGGAAGGCCCACCGACGTTCGACATTATACGGGCTAAACTTAGCGCACATTCTGCGGCCTTTCCCAAAGCCACAGCGATGTGGTGTTTAAAATTCAGGAACTTGTCGAGTTCCACATAGATACTTTATACGTGTGCTCCACTTGACCTCGAATCCGGCTACTTCGGTCCTGGGAAGTTCATAACCACGTCTGTCTGTGACTATGAGCGCTTCGGTTTTATCCAGGGCCATTTGAAGACCTCTGGCATTCAGCCAACTCTTTGTTCGTCTCAGACATTCGTTCACCAAGAATCCAAGTTCTTCTGCGGATTTGGCAGTGCATACGATTAACGCGTCGTCCGCGAAGCCGATGATCACCGCGCCTTTAGGTAGACCCATTCGCAGGAAGTCATAATAGGAGACGTTCCATACGAATGATCCTATCCTCGAGCCTTGAAGGGCACCTCGTTGTATCTCTTCCTTCAGAGTGCAGGTGTCTCCCTCGTATATTACCCACCTGTCGCTAAGATAATTATTCATTATCCGCAAGTGGTAGGGCGGTAGTCCTTTCTTTCTCATCGACTCGATGAGATCTTCCCATCGCACGGTATTAAACGCGTTGCGTATGTGTATAGCCACTAAAGCGCAGAAGCTCTTTTTCTTCCCCGGGCCCACTTTGTCTTTTCCTTTCCTGGCTCGGTTCACTGCCTCCTGAATGACGTCTACAGTGGACAGGCCTTTACGGAAACCAAACTGGTGTTTGGATAAACTATTCTCTCCGGTCAAGTGGAGCTGCATCCTCTGCAGAACCATGTCCTCTAGAAGTTTGCCCATCGTATCTAACAGGCATATTGGCCTGTAAGATGAGACCCTATTTAGAGGTTTGTTACCTTTCCTTTGGAGGACCAGCCTCTGTCTTTTCCTGTCACGGAAAAACTCTCCTCTTTTTAGGCAGTTGTTAAAGCAATCTAGAAGAATCTGGGGTGAAGCAACGATCACTTGTTTAAAGATCTCGTTGCTTACCCCATCGATTCCAGGCGCCTTGCCTGGCTTCAATCTTCTGCCGGCTTCGTGACGCTCTGCAAGAGTGAAGAGTTCCTCCTCACCGACTTGATAGTCACTCTAGTCCATCCTAGGCCATGGTTCTGCTGGTAGAAACAAGCCCTTTATTATTTCTCGCACCCAATCGGGATTGTCCAGGCCGGGGGTCTTTTGCCTCATCACCAATTTTTTGGTGGCGATTTTATAGCCCAGACCCCATGGGTCCTTCTCGACATCCTCGATTAGTTGCTTCCAACATTTTCGCTGTGACTTTCTCATCTCTTTTCTGAGGATCCTTTTGGCCTCTTTATATGCGTCTTTTAGCAGAGGATCTCCCTTAGAACGGGTATATGTCCTTCTTGCTCTGACGCATGCTTTTCGCAAAGAGGCCAAATCCTCTGACCACCAGTATACGTTGCGTCTTCTGGGAGTATTGCTTCTACGACGCGGCATTGATGCCTCGCATGCGGTAATAATAATGTTTCTCACCGTCCGCACCTCCCCATCCAGATTGTTTGGTCTCCTAACCCATCCAAGCTCCTCAATGAGGCGGGATTCTTCAAGGGACCGACCGAACTTTTCAACGTCTAGTTTCTTAGTGTTCCACCTGGGGCCCTTCTTACAGGAAGCAACCTGCTTGTTTGCTCCAGGTGTGTCTCCTCCTGAGACTGAAAACTTAATATACTGGTGGTCACTTTCGGTATGATCCTCAGAGACATGCCAATTCTTTATGCGCTTGTTCAGGAGGGACGTTGTTATCGTAAGATCAATAATTGATCCGATATTATGGTCTCTCCTAAACGTCCACTTTTGGCCCTGGTTGACAACCATCAGATTGTTCCTGGAGACCATTTTTGCGATTAAGATTCCTATATTGTCGAGCCTTGTCTCGCCCTAATCTGGCGACTTCGCATTGAAGTCGCCGGTGACGAGAACATCCAGCCTGGATTCTCGCAGGTTAGACTCGAGTTCATCTATTTCCGCTTCGAAGGCTGTCAGTGGGTCGTTAGGTGAGAAGTAGCAGCTATACATACGTATACCTGAAATTTCCATCCACACGAACCTACTGCTCGTCTCCAGGAACTTGTCTACCCGCAAATCGGGATTAAAGACCCGAATGGCTGCCCTTCCTGATGTATCTTGGTAGCAGTTAGCGATATCGTTCGTCTTGTTCTGCTCACTACAGAACAGAACATCGATATTCTCCTTACTGGCTGTCACAAATATTAGGTCCTGGGCCTTCTTACTTGTATGCAGATTAATCTGCAGAAACTTTAGGCTTTTGCCTTTTTAAGTTTCTGCAGTTCATTCTTGTATATTGGGCAGACGGTACTGCCGGCCCAGTGTTTGAGGCTCTGTTTTCCCAAATCACTGCATGTAATGCAGCTAGGGTCAGTGACCTCACAACTTTTTGCCATGTGACCCGCCTTGCCGCATCTCCGACCGTTTTTTATTCTGTCGGAGCCCCTGCATAGCACCTCCAAGTGTTCTCGGATGACTGCGTTTATCCATCCAATCTGGATCTTTCCTGCCTTGATCAGAGTAAAATACTCTGTTTCTGGCAGGCGTACCAGCGCTAACTTCGTTTCTCGAAGACGAGGAACGACGCTGACTGTTCTCTCCGGATTGGGTGACCCGAGCTTTTCATTCAGGACCTCGATGACGTCTTCTTTAGAAGCACTTTCATCAAGGTCCCTGATCTCGAGAACTCTTTTGTTCACGAGAGCTGTAACACTAGCCTTGTCTTTTAAGGCAGCTGTTAAAGTTCCCGCGAACTTGGAGGTGTCACCCTTTTTTTTACGATCAGGAGAACTTCATTGTTTAAAGTTCTTCTCGTCCGGATCACTTCTGTGCTCGAGTCTTCGGGCTTTAGGGACTTTTGTAGGCCCTTCAAGATTTCGCTTTACGAATAAGGGTCCGTTGCCGAAATCCTGACTGCCTCGGAGCTTCGTGGCTTCCTCGTAGGCGCTTTTTCTTTTTTCGCCTTTTCCCCTCTTTCGCCGCCTTCTTGGCATCCTTTTGGCGCCTTCGAGCTTCTCTCCTCCTATTTCGAAAAAGCTCGAAGTTTTCGCCGTTTTTGACTACAGGGGCGGCGGTGCCTGATGGGCCGGCTGCGATTATATCGCTTGCGACCACCTCTGCCAACGTCTTTGTAGACTGGTGGCTTTCGGGCTCTTCTGGTCTCAAAGTTTGCCTTTTCTGCTGCCCTGGCGACTCTGCAAAGGACTTGACAGTTTCCTTCTCTAGCAATCTTAAAATGGCTGCACACGGGTCTTTCGTAGGTGCAGCCACTTTATTCCTCTGCTTACTAACGGAGTTAGTGCTTTTCCTGTTTCAGCTCCAAAAGCGTTAAACAATCCGTGTGATTGGCTCTCCCCAGAATCCATGGAGCCAGCGTTGGCCACCGGGGCACAGTGTTGTATTTCGTTAATTTAGGTGGCCAAAATTAAGGGGAGGTTCTAGTCCAAATCGGCAAAAAAAATTATTTTCTTTCTATTGCTTTATTTTCATTCTTAGGGTCTTGAAAATGTGTATGCAAAAGGATATTTCTCTATCTTATTTATTTTACGAGTTATAGCATATTAGACAAAAAAGTGCGTCGGACGAAAAACAAGTAAAACGCGCGCTCGCACCGCCTATTAAGTGGTGTGTTTCAAAACACACAGAAAATCAGTGCTTAAGTTCAGCAAAAAATGTTCTTTGAGGATGAGAAAAGAACCTTATATGGTCCTGGAATAGCTGATTAGAAGTAAAATTAAAAAACAAACATTACATACGATTTTTCCTTCGTCAAACTCTATACGCGTTTTTCTCTAAACACCTTTTTTTTGCGCGCGGGGCACGATTCACCTTCAGCGGCTGAACCGATTTCGATGTTTGACGGCTCAAATTAAAGCCTATTCAATTTAGGGGTCCACTAGGTTGCGTTTTTTTTTTTTTTAAATTTTTGTTATTGTTTATTTTACGATAAAGCAACAAAAAAAGGGGAAAAAACAGGTTTTTCTTTTTCAAATGACCCCAATTTTTTTTAAAGGGTCTTTTTAAAAATCGGAGATTCATATGGCCCCCCAAATTTTATCTAGTTTAGGAATATTTTTGGTTTTTTCAGTTCAGATCATTTGGAAGGGCTGTAGAGTGCCCCGCGCACATGGACTCCCGCCACGCACGGCTTTCTTCAGGGAGGGCTGGAGCCGCCTTTTTTAATTATTTTTCCTTGAAAAAATTTTGTAAAATTTTTTAAATCTATACTAATAAACACCATAAGAAGTTATTTCAAAAAATAATTGCGTTAACTCAAAAAAAAAATCCTAAAATTACGTTAATTTTCGGGACTTTGGACTAGAACCTCCCCTTAATAAATATATTTTTCTTGTTAAAAAATGTTTCAAAATTACTATGGTGCAATATTAAATAAAGATATTTAAGAAAAATGTAAATATTCATTAAAATTGTACATTTATTGAGAAATTAACGCAAATTCTTGTACTTAATGCAATTTACTTTTAAACACTTTTCTTAATCAGTCAATAAGTTATTACAAATCTTTATTCTATACTTCATTCTCGACTAAGTCTGCTAACTCATTATCGTGATCATCATAATCGTCATCAGATTCATCATCATTATTTGATGAATTGCTTGAGAAAGGTTCAGCAGTTGCAGGCATTTCTAGAGAATTTTCTTGCAAAATTATCACGGTACAGTCGGAAATGTTTATTTCTTGCTTCGCCTGTTTCTTCGGATAATTGTCCAATTGGTAATAAAGCCTTTTCGATTACAATTGCACCATGAATAAGAATCTTATGTACTGTTGGAGACATCGGATACCAGGAATACAAGTCTGTATACAGTTTAGCAGTTTCCATAGTGTAATCAGCGAATTTTGTACAGTCAATTTTGTGTCCAGAACATATAGTTTCTAATATAATTTTGAAGCGATAGATGAGGTTTTGATCAATACCTAGGATCTCGGACGCAATGGCTGGTTCACTAAAAAACCTTCGACTAGTGTTTCCATCATTGGTATTACCAAATCCGTGCTTAGGTACATCAACTAGTAGACCTAGCTCAAACATACGAGTCCTTGCATGTAAAGTCGATAGGCCAAATGACAACGAATCTGATTTAGGCTGTTTTGTTACATTTAATTTATTAAAATCTTTCGAAGTGACACCACAAATATAGCAACGCGCGGTAGAAGCTGTTTCTGTAGCAGCATTACAGACCTTTCCATCAACCATAGTTAGCAATAGTGTGTGTTTCACTGAAAAATCTTGATCAACTAATCTAATTTTTGTTTCTTCTAATAACGCTGCAGAATTCTGAACATGAGATATTTCCTCGTTTATAATATTAACACTTTCTTTAATGAATTTTATTCTTATAGGACGGCAGTAACGAGGTGAGGAAGGAGTTGGATTTTGCCATATTATTTTATTGTTATAATCACAAATTAATTGGAGTGGCACAAAAGAACTCTGAAATATATTTGCATCGGAATCTTCGTCGTTAACAAATGTTTGTTTATATTTCTTTTGTTGTGGTCCGTCACAACCCCACTTACAAATCAGCCTCAACGTGTTACACTCCTCTTGCTCCAAACCTTGTACAACGTCTTTTAAATAAATTAAGAAGCGCTTTACTGTGAGGTCCATTAAACATTGTAATTTAATTTCTGCACACGTTTCAGTCACACGTTTTAATTCTGTAAAATTTATTCTAAAGCATTAAGTCACCTAGAATTTATTTTAGAGTCTAAACGATTTTGAATTTTAATCTAGAATTTAAATATAAAAAAGTCTTAAATGTTCTGAAATTAATTATAACTTTTAAAGTTTTCTGCACTCTAGAATCTTAAATATTGTGGTTTCTGTTTCAAACTCTTAAGAAAATTCTGCAATTTTTTATTTAGAGTCCAAAATTGTAAAAAAAAATTTTTAATGTTCTGTAATTTATACCTTGTATAACCATAAATTTTCTAGAGTTTTTTTTAGAATTTTAAATGTTCTAGAATTCACTTTAAAAACTAAAAAATTAGAGAAAAAATAAATAGCCGCGAAAACACAAGTTTTAATGCTTCAGTTATATAAACTACATTCTTCAATAAACCCAGTGTATCTATTTCATATTTTCAATAAAACAAGTCAATAAAAGTTACATACCAATTAAAGTTGAAAATTTGATGTTCGTTGAACAAACTTGTATATATCAGAAACGTTTGACAAGGTTTTACATTTTATTGAATAAACATGAATTGGCAATATTAAATCTGGAACACTGAATTTCGTTTTTAATAACTGTTGTAATTTTCATATATGTAAAAGTTTTTTAATATTTCACATGAACTATAAACTTTATCCGATGATTCCTTTTTTAAATAGCCTCTATCTATAGCACACTTACCTTATGTGTTATGTCATTGAAAGACCATCGTAAGGAATTCAAGTTCCAATTTTACTTTTAACCAGAAATTTTAGAGTAAGCAGAAGAATTTCAATTAGATGCATCCCACTGAATTAAACATGCAGAAATGTCGAGGTAAATATTTCTTAATTAACGCTTTGCAGCACAAAATTTTCAAAAATAAAAAAAAAAAACATTTTTCCTGGCACAAATATTAACTTTATGATTCAAAGAAGCAAAAAGTATTTTTCTCCGAATCCGAATCCTATATTAGAAAAGCGAAATTGATTTTTAATTTTAGAAGCTATAGAAAGAAAAGAAAAATTTTTTTTTCTAAAAAATGTTAGCCAATTTAACAATTCTGACTTCGGTTTATCTTGCTAGGTAATTTAAATTTTGAAAATTCTTTGATGTGCTTTAAGTGCATAGAAAAAGTATCAGAATTGCCAAAAATGGAAAAAAATCTTAAACCCAAAGTTTGGCCTACCCATGGAAGGTCCATAAATAAAATAATCATAAAAAGTTCTTTCTGATGAAAAAAAGTGTTTATGAGATGAAAATTGTTGTGCTTCAACTTGAAGCGGTTTTCGAAATTTCAATTACAATTAAACTGAATTACAATTTAATTTAATGAAATATCTTGGAAAAATCTAAAAATACATTAACGTCTTGGAGTTTTATTCTTCTTGGACTTTTTCTTCTTTTTTGATAACATTCTAACACGATAATCTCTCCAAGTTTTTTGTATAATTTTTGCTGCTCTGTTTCTGGAGAAGTTGGCAAGTTTCTCGACAAATGCGTTCCTTAGAGCTTCCTCCTTTTCTTCTTTTAAAGTTGCGTAAGATACTGCTTGTGCATTATAAGCCTCCTGTTAATATTAATTAAAAACATACATTATTAACATTTTTAAAGTTAATTGAAGGAAAAAAATTTAATATTAATTAATTAACTATTATTAAATAATAATAATCTTCTTAAACTCCTGAAATTAGTTAGTATTTATATTTATTCATCTTTCTCTGTCCACGTTTTAAAACTTGAAGTGAAGTTGGTTAGTATTTATATTTATTCATCTTTTTCTGTCCACGCTTTAAAATCCAGAGTGAAGTTAGTCCCTGTTTTTTTTTTTTTATTAATTTTGATTCTCTTTATCAAAAAATTTTAAAATTGTTTTAGTTTACAGACAAAATATGCAGATGAGGTAGCTTTAATGGCGAGATATTGATTATAAATAATACTAATTTATATATTACACAATTGTATGAATTTGAATAATAATTTAGACTAATTTAAAGTGTCGAATAGTCGGATTTATTAAAAATTCGAATTACGTTATTTTACTTTATTCGAAAAGATTAAAAAATGAAATACAGTTTAAATTAAATTGTAATTTTTTTAAAAAAATTTCAAATTTCAATTATTCTCTTCAGTCTTTAAATTATTGTCATGAATATTTAAATTTATTACACAAGTTTTAATTTACTTCTGTCATTTTTCAATTATTTTTTTAAATTTCAATTGTGCTCTTCAATCTTCAAATTATTGTCAGATATATCCAAATTGGCAACACAAGTTTCAACTCACTTTTGTTATTTTTCAATTATTTTCTTCAACTTTCAATTACTTTTGTCATTATTCAATTATTTTTTCATTTTCCAATTATTTTCTTCATATTTTTGTTATTTTTGCCATTTTAAAATTATTTTTTACAAATTTTAATTATTTTACTGAATTTTTTTTTATCATGAATTTTTTTAAAATTCTTACACCTGTTTTTAATTATTTTCATAATTATTTTTATTATTGTCACGAATGTATTAATTTTTTACGCCTTTTTCAATTATTTTCTTCAAACTTTAATTACTTTTTTCATATTCAAAATTTTTTTCCCATTTTTGAATTATTCTTTTCAAATTTCAATTATTTTCCTCAAACTTCTAATATTTTTATTAACTTTTCAATTATTGTCTATAAATTTTTAATTTTTACACCAGTTTTCAATTATTTATATCATGATTTAATTATTTTCTTAATACTTTAATTGTTTTGTCAAGTTTTCAAGTATAGTCTTCAAATTTTTAATTTTTTAACCCAATTATCAATTATTTTTTTCAATTTAAAATTACTTTTGGCAATATTCAAATATTTTTGACATTTTGGAATTATTTTCTTTAAATGTAATTTTTTTCAATTTTTTTTTATTGTCATGAATTTATTAACTTTTGAAGATCAGTTTTCAATTATTTATGTCATTATTCAATTAGTTTCTTTATATTTTAATTATATCGTTAATTTTTCAATTATTTTATACAATTTTTTAATATTAATGTATTACATTTTTTATTTTTTAATCTATTTTTTAATATATTTCTCACTTTCTATTAATTTGTTTCTAAATTTTAGTTATTTTTGTCATTTTTCAACTGTTTTCTACACATAAACAGTTTTTTTTATATTTTTAAATTATTTTTGTCAAGTTTCAATTATTTTCTTGAAAATTCTATTATTTTTTTCAATTTTTCAACTATTGTCTAAAAAGTGTAATTTTGACACCAGCTTTTAATTATTTATGTCATTATTCAATTAGTTTCTTTACATTTAATTATTTCGTCAATATCTCAACTATTGTGCGCAAAATTAAAATTTTTTACACTAGTCTCAAACTTTTGTTTCAAATTTTAATTATTTTTGTTATTCTTCAATTATTTTCTTGTAACTTCAATTATTTTTAAAACTTGTCAATTATTTACTTCAAATTCCAATTATTTCGTTTCAATCTTTGTCCTCATTTTTTTATTTTTAATCAATTTTTCAATTAGTTTTGTCATTTACAACTTTTTTTTTAAATTTATTTTTTTTTTTTATTATTAATTTATTTTCTTCATATTTCAATTAATTTTGAGATTTTTGCTAGTTAAATAATAATAATCTCCGTAAACTCCTGAAGTTAGTTAGTATGTATTTATGTTTATTCATCTTTTTCTGTCCACATTTTAAATTCCAGAGTGAAGTTAGTCCCTGTTATTTTATTTTGTTGTGCTGATTTTTAATTGTCATTTGTGTAAAAAAAAGTTTCGAAAAATGCTTTAAAAATTTATTATGGTTTTTGAAGAAGTTTAAAATATATACACATGGAATTAATTTCCTAAATTTTCAGTTATTATCTCAAATTTAGATTATTGTCATCAATTTTCCATTATATAACGATTTTTTAATTATTTTCTTTTGCTTAAAAATAAATTCTGCAATTCTTCTTGATTTTCATCAATTTATAATTATATTCATTATTTTGGCATTACTTTTAAAAATTTCAATTATTTATCTGATATTGCAATTATTTTCATCAATTTTCGTTATTTCTGCAATTTTTTAATTATTCTCTTTAATTAAAATTTTGTAAGTAATTTTGTAATTATTATTTTTTTCTAAACATATACTCTATGATTTTTTCAGTTAGTTTTCATATTTAAATTATTTTCATCATAA
This sequence comes from Ganaspis brasiliensis, assembly GCA_037103525.1. Lineage (NCBI taxonomy): Eukaryota > Metazoa > Arthropoda > Insecta > Hymenoptera > Figitidae > Ganaspis > Ganaspis brasiliensis. Next base: position 4,401,561 of record JAZKLR010000211.1, read on the forward strand.
TTTAATTTTCTTTCTCAAGCTTAAATTATTTTCAGCATATTTCAATTATTTTTTTCAATTTTGAATTAATTTTATCATTTTTCAATTACTTTTCTCGATTGTTAATTATTATTTTCTTTTTCTAAAATTATTTTTCTAAGATTTTTAAGTATTTTTCTGAAAATTCCAGTATTTTCTTCAATTTCTAATTATTTTCATTTGTTATCAGAATTTCAAACTTTTTTTTATTAGTTATTGTAAATTTCAATTATTTTTAGCTTTCTTCCAGAATTTTTTCCAATTTTTAGTTTTTCTCATTTTATAAAATTAATTTCTAAAATTTTTTTAAGTATTTTTCTCAAATTTCTATTATTTTCTTCAATTTTTAATTATTTTTATTTGTTTTCATAATTTCCAAAAAATTTTATTAATTATCTTCAATTTCAATTATTTTTAGCATTCTTCCAGTCTTCTCTCCAATTTTTAGTTATTCTCATTTTCTAAAAATATTTTCTAAAATTTTTGAGAATTTTTCCAAAATTTCAACAGTTTTCTTCAATTTTTAATTATTTTTATTTGTTTTCATAATTTTAAAATTTGTTTATTAATTATCGTAAATTTCAATTACTTTGAGCTTATTTCTTCAATTCTTTTCTCTAATTTTTAGTTATTTTCTTTTTTTTTTTAATTGATTTCTATCTTCATGTATTTTTTTCAAATTTCAATTATTTTTTCTTTATTTAAAAAAAATTCTGTAGTTTTTTCAATTATATTTATTTTTTACAACTTATCATTGTTTGTATCAAATTTTAATTATTTTCTTCAAGTTTTAAAATTTAAAAACATTTTTCAATTATTTTCCAAAATTCATTTTCTTTAATTTTTAATTCTTTACATTTGTTTCATAATTTCAAAAATTGTTAACTATTTATCTGATTTTTCAATTCCTTCATTATTTATATTATTTTTTTCAATTTTGAATTACTTTCGTTCTTTTTCTCGTTCTTTTTCATAATTGCCAAAAAGTTTTTACTTATTTCTCTTTAATTAAAGCTTGTTCTGTTCAATTTTAAATTATTTTTTTTCTTTTTTCATTTATTTTCTCTAATTTTTAATTATTTTTTTTTTATTTCAATGAACTTCTGAAAGTTTTAAGTATTTTTCTCAAATTTTGTTTAACTTTCCTTTATTTAAAATATTTTATGTAATTTGTTTAATTATTTTTTCAAATTTTAATTATTTTTTTAATTTAAATTTATTTATCTCAATTTCTAACCATGTTTTTTCAATTTTCAATTATTTTTTCTAATTTTTCATTATTCACTTTTGTTTTAATTTACTTTTAAGATTCTCAAGATTTTTTTCTCAAATTTCAATTATTTTCTTTATGTTAAAAACATTTTTATGATTGTTTAAATTAGTTTCCCCAATTTTTAATTGATTTACTTTTTTTTTCAATTAATTTGCAAAATTTGCAATTATTTTGTTTAATTTCAATTATTTTTTGCAATTCTTTTTAATTCTAAATTTTGTCCTAAATAAATATTTATTTTATTTATATTAATTGATTTTTAAATATTATATTTAAAATATTTATTTCTTCTTATTAGATAAATACTATTTACCGATTTTTCATATTTATTATTGTATTTTATAATTTTTAAAATGCATGAAAAACTAATCGCACGCTTGCGCGCGTTTTATTTTTTGCTAGTTATATAATATTATATATTAGTAGTAAATAAAAAATATAAATTTTCAAGATTTTAGGAAATTTGTATAAAACCTTATACCTGGAGATTTGCAAAGTCCATTTTTAGAACACTTAAATCCGAAGATAATTCTTCTTTTCTTTGATAAAGTGCAAAAATCACTGTGTCGTAATTAATAACAGAAGACATAAGTTGTTTTTCCGAATTTAAGCTAAAGAGAATAAAGTAATATCAATATTGTTTTTAATACAATTTCAAAATTTTCTCTGCAAATAATTTTTTACTTCTGCCTATTCTGTAAAAATATATTTTTTTCAAATTAAATAAAAGGTTTTTCCCTTTACTTACTGCGCTTCTCGAATAACTTTCTCTCGATTTGCACACTCTTCTAATAATTTCTTATATTCTTCTCCGTGAATCTCAATTTGATTTTCTAAAGCTTCCTGCTTCTCTCGCATTTCAATATATGTACCAACTATTTCTGATTCTGAATCACTTCTGAAATTAAAAAAAGATATTTCAAGAATAAATATAATTTTTATCATTCCTATCTATTACTTTTCGTTGTTCCACCCAATTTTTAAATGCCATTCAAAATTTTTTTCAACATTCTCAAAACATTAATTTTCATCAAAATACGTACAAAATTTTTTGTATTGTTACTTCATGCTTCAGTTGTGTATCTTTTATAATCGCTTGACATTTTCTTATTTCCTCCGAAATTCCACTCACGAATTCCAAATGTTTTTTTCTTTGTTCATCCAAAGCATTTTTCAAAGCTGGAAGAAAATTTGTAAAAAATTTTAAATATTGAAAGAATATTGAAAATGAAATTTTTTTTCGAAGCAAAAAGCAAAAATTATGGTCAATTTTTTTGTCCGCTAAAATTTAGGGGCAAAATTACTAAATGGGGCAAAGTGACTCTCTTTATTAATTTTTATATTTCCACATTGGAGGCGTTCTAGAGACGTTTCAATTAAATGTCAATGATATATATAAAAACATGAATGTACGATAATAAAAATTTCCATCATAAATAAAATAAATTCTATAGATTTGTAAAATTAAATTCTTGATAACATACGCTTAAGTTCTGCTTTTGACTTGTTAAGAGTTGCAGAAGCATTTCGAAGTTGTAGTTTATATTTTCTCTGTTGAGATGGAGTTGTTCTTATTCGCTCTTCCACAACTTTATTGGAAGTATTAACACAATTAATTACATTATTGAATGGAAATGACGTATTCCCAATAAGTTCTTCAGTCAAAACATTTGTCTCAGGATACTGGTAAAGAATCTAAAGTAAAAATACACTTTTTAGCAGGCAGGCCCGGATTACTCTTTTCTATTTTCAATTAATTTTACAACATTCAATCATTTTCGGCTTCTTTCTATGTTCTTTTCAATCACAGAAATTGTAGAATTTCAATTAAATTGTTCAATTCTACAACTATTTTTTACAATTCTTATTTATTATTATCTTCAACTTTCAATTCCATTCTTCAATTTTCAATTTCATTCTTCAGTTTTCAATTATTATTTTTTTCTATATTCAAGAATTCTAGACTTTTTCAATTACTTCTTTCAATTTTTAATTACATTTTTTAAATTTCCATTACATTCCTCAATTTTCAATTATCTCCTTCAATTTTTTCAATCCTCAATAATTCTCAAAAAAATTTATAACTAATCTTTAACTTTTTAAATTATTTTGTTCTCTTGACCATTATTTCTTAGTGCTTTACGATATCAAGACGATATCATATTTGAGCAATATTGATATTGATCTCAAAATCTCTTGACCATCCAAAAATGTTCTCGAGTTGATAATATCGACCTAAAATAACTAAAAAATGACGAAAATAATTGACAAATGAAAAAAATTGGAATAATGACAAGATTAATAAATCGACAATTGACAAAAATAATTTAAAAAATTAAAGAACAAATATAATATTTTAAAAAAACAATTGGAAATTAAAAAAGGAAAAAAATTACAGAAATAATAATAATTGAAAAAAATTTCAATTTTAAAAAATTGACCTGGATTGAAATTTGAAGAAATAATCACAAATTGATAAGAAGAAAATAATATTAAAAATTGCCAAAATAATTAAAAAATGAAGAAAATAATTGTGAATTAGACAGAAAAATTGAGGAATTAAGGAGTTGAATTGAGATTTCAAAAAAATTATTGATAATAAATAATTTACAAATTACTATATCAATAAATAAATAAATAGTATAAAAGAGTGAAAAAGCCCAGGATTGGTGAATATTTAAGAAAATAATTGACAATTAAAAACTGAAGAAAACTGTAGGAATAATTATAACAAATAATTGGAAATTGAATGGGATTTCAAAAAGTTAAAGTTGGTTGAAAATCGAAGAAAATAATTTCAAATTAGAAGAAATAGTTGAAAAATGAAGAAAAAAATTCAAAATTAAAGAAAATAATAATTGTGAATTTAAGAGGATAGTTGAAAAATTGAATTGAAAGTTCAAGAAAAATATTGTTAATTGAAAAAATCATCGAAAAAAGCCGAGAATTATTAAATATTGAATAAAATAATTGCCAATTGGAAAAAATTCTAAACATGGCAAGATTATTAAATTAAAAACTGACAGAAATAATTTTAAACAGAAAAAGATAAACATGAAATTAAAAAAAACTAAAAAAGAAAGAAAATGATAGGAATAGTTCTAGAAACAATTGAAAGTTTAATTGCTTTTTGAAAAATTAAACTTTATTAAAATTTGAAGAAAATACTTTCAAATTGAGAGAATAATTGAAAATGAAAAAAAGTATCAATAAAAGACAAGAATTGTGATTGGATACAAATAATTAAAGAATTAAAGAACTGAATTGAAATTTCAAGAAAATGATTAATAATTGAATAATATGAAAGAAAATAATTGAAAAAAGACGAAAATAAAGGACAATTGCAAAAAATTCTAAAAATTGCAACATTAAAAAGTTTACATTTCAACAGAATTATCTTAAAAGTTAAGAATGTAAATTAAAATTTAGAACAGAAATAACTAAGAATAAAAATTGAAAGAAAATTACTGTAGTAATTGTAGAAAATAATTGTAAATTTAATTGGATTATAAAAAATTGAACTGGATTGAAGTTCTTGGAAACTAATTGCCTATTGAAGGAAACAAGTGAAAATTGAAAAAATAATTGAAAAAAAATCGAGAATTATTGAATATTGACTGAAATAATTAAAAATTCAAGTAAATAATTGAAAACTGAAAAATAATTGAAAAAATGGGAATATTTGAAAACTGAAAAAAAATAATTGAAAAACCGACAATATTTGAAAATCGAAGAAAATAATTGAAAACTGAAAAAATAATTGAAAAAACGAGAATATTTGAAAACTGAAAAGAATAATTGAAAAAAACCGAAAATATTTCAAAATTGAAGAAAATAGTTGAAAACTGGAAAAACAATTGAAAAAATGAGAATTATTGAATATTGAAGAAAACAATTGAAAATTGATAAAAATATTGAAAGAAGCCGAAAATTATTGAATATTAAAGAGAATATTTGAAAATTAAAAAACATGATTAAAAATTAATTAAAATAATTGTGAATAGAAGATAATAATTGAGATTTGAAGAAAATAATTGTAAATTAAAGAAAGTAATTGGGTATTCAAATATTGAAAAAATGATTTTCAGGTGAATGAAAGCCGACTTTTTTTATGCTAAAGGGGGCAAAGTAGATAGAAATTCATTCTGAGCGATTTTTAAAGCCGGGGAATTCGCTAAAAAACTTTTTATTATATTTATTTAATAAAAATTGTCCATTTCTTGATTGAAGATCAGGGAATGATTTTAAAGGGTTGTTTTTGATGCTGAAGGGGTTAAGGTAGATAGGAATACATTCAGAGCAATTTTTAAAGCCAGGAAATTCTCTCAAAATTTTTTTATTATATTTGTTTAATAGAAGTTGTCCATTTTTTGTCCTTTAAAATTGGTTAAAACCAGATTGAGGTGTTCATTAAACTAAGAAATTACTGCTGCTTTCGTACAAATGGCAGTAGAGAATGCTACTGTTCAAGAAATTCCAAATAATTAAATTATTGATAAGTTTAAATAAAATAATTTAATATTTTTATATTTTAGTTTTAAATGTTAATAAAAATTTTCAATTATATAGAAAGGGGCTGCTTTGAATATCTTTCCCGGGCCGCTTTTAATTCCCAATCCGGCCCTGTTAGCAGGAATTATTTTAGAATTACTTTACATAATTTTCCCCAACTTATGATCGGCAAATTCGACTTTCGACACTGCAGAAGTTAAAAATAATATTTTTTTCCATTAACAGAAATATGTAAATTTATATATCAAAATTAAGTTCAATATAACTTAGATTTTAACAAATCACTCTGAAATATTTTTATTACCAATTTTTATAATATTTATTATAATGTATTTCTTATCTTTAATTCAAAAAGAAAAAGTAAAGAAATATACCTCCAGTAACAATGTCAGATTTGGATCAGCCCTGGAGAATTCTTCAAAAGTCTCCAGTTTTTGGTTTTCTGATAAAAAACAAAAGGAAACATAAATTTACGTATGTAATAATATAAAACAATATTTGGGTTAATGTTGTGTAGCATAATATTAGTTTTTATATATAATACTTTTTTAAAATACTAATTATATTATTTAAAACAAAATACCACACTTACTTTGTAAACAATTATTATATGAATCGCAGATATGATGAAACAATTCCTTTTCACTTGATTTCATGACTTTTAGTACTTTTTCCTCGTTCAAAATTTGTGAAAGGCATAGCTAGCAGAAAAATTGAAGTTGAATAAATTAAAAAAAAAATTAACATTTTTTCCAAATTTTCGATATTTTTCATCACGAATTAATTCCATGCTTTTTAAATAAATCTTCACAACCTTTTAGGCATGAATTGTCAAAAGATATGATTTGAGAAATTTTAGACATTCTAAACTGGTCAACATTTAAAAAAAAATTCCATAACGTAGCATACTTTTAAACCTAATAAAAAAAATGGCATCCCAGAATAATTAAGTTGAAATTTCAGTGTGCTCTCCCCTTTAATATTGAACCTCTTTCACAACTTTCACTATTTTCAACACCAAATACTTCGATTTTTTACAATCAATTGGATGCATTTTCATAATTTTAATTGGTTTAAAAAACAAAACATTTTGAATTGTATACATTTTTTTAAAATTCTATTTTATAATTCTAAAGACTCCACTTCACTCTAATATGGAGCGTATAATATGCATTAAAAACAAAATAATAATAAAAAACCAAAAACCACAACTAAAAATATGATTAAACAAATTAGTTTTGTTTATTTGCAACTATTTAGCTAATAGAGCTAAAGAGTTATCAATTTTTTCAATTTTGCAACTTTTCGAGCCTATGCAAGTCCAATAATAATAATAAAAGAAAAAAAAATTATGAAAATTGTTTAAACAAATTAGAATTGTTTATTTGCAATTTTTCATCTAATTGGGCTAGAAATTTGAAACTTTGTTTGATTTTGCAACTTTTTAAACCTATGAAAGACCAATATTAATAATTATCAGAATAAACCAAATTGACAACTATGAGAATTGTTTAAACAAATTAATATTGTTTATTTGTGACTTTTCAGCTAATTGAGCTATAGATTTGTAACTTTTTTTTTGCAACTATTCCAGCCTTAAAAACCGTCATACTAATAACAAACGAAAATACACAACTATAAAAATTGTTTAAACAAATTAGTATTGTTTATTTACAACTATTCATCTAATAGAGCTAGAGAGTTGTAATTTTTCTTATATTTGGAACTTTTCAAGCCTATGCAAGTCCAATCCTAATAATAAAAGAAAATAGAAAATTATGAAAATTGTTTAAACAAATTAATATTGTTTACTTGGAACTTTTCACCTAATTGAGCTAGGGATTTGTAACTTTTTTTAATTTTGCAACTTTTTAAACCTATGAAAGATCAATATTAATAATTATTAGAATAAACCATATTGATAACTATGAAAATTGTTTAAACAAATTAATATTGTTTATTTGCACCTTTTCAGCTAATTGAGCTATAGATTTGTAACTTTTATTGCAAATATTTAAGGTTTTAAAAGCGCAATAAAATAAAAAACAAACATTGACAACTATAAAAATTGTTTAAACAAATTAATATTGTTAATTTGAAACTTTTCACCTAATTGAGCTAGAAATTTGTTACTTTGTTTAATTTTGCAACTCTTCAAACCTATTGAGGTCTAATACAAATAATTATTATAATAAACGAAAATAGACAATTATGAAAAGTTTTTAAACAAATTAATATTGTTTATTTGCAACTATTCACCTAATTGAGCTAGAAATGTGTAACTTTGTTTAATTTTTCAACTTTTTAAGCATATGCAAGTCAAATTATACTAATAGGAAACGAAAAAAGAAAATTATGAAAATTGGATAAACAATTTAATATTGTTTATTTGCAACTATTCACCTAATTGAGCTACAAATTTGTAACTTTGTTTATTTTTGCAAGTTTTTAAACCTACGAAGGTTCAATCCTTATAATTATTATAATAAACGAAAATAGACAATTATGAAAAATGTTTAAACAAATTAATATTGTTTATTTGCTACTTTTCACCTAATTGAGCTAGAGATTTGTAACTTTGTTTAATTTTGCAACTTTTTAAATCTATGAAAGGCCAATACTAATAATTATAATAATAAACGAAAATAGAAAATTATGAAAATTGTTTAAACAAATTAGTATTGCTTATTTGCAATTTTTTATCTAATAGAGCTAGAGAGTTGAGCCTATTTTTTAATCTTCAACTTTTCAAGCCTATGCAACATACGAAGGTTCAATCCTAATAATTGTTATAATATACGAAAATAGACAATTATAATAATTGTTTAAACAAATTAATTTTTTTTTATTTGCAACTATTCACCTAATTAAGCTACAAATTTGTATCTTTGTTTATTTTTGCAAGTTTTTAAACCTACGAAAGTTCAATCCTTATACTTATTAAAATAAACGAAAATAGACAATTATGAAAATTGTTTAAACAAATTAGTATTGTTTTTTTGCAACTTTTCACCTAATTAAGCTAGAAATTTGTAACTTTGTTTAATTTTGCAACTTTTCAAATCTATGAAAGGCCAATACTAATAATTATAATAATAAACGAAAATAGAAAATTATGAAAATTGTTTAAACAAATTAGTATTGCTTATTTGCAATTTTTTATCTAATAGAGCTAGAGAGTTGAGCCTATTTTTAATTCTTCAACTTTTCAAGCCTATGCAACATATGAAGGTTAAATCCTAATAATTATTATAATAAACGAAAATAGACAATTATAAAAATTGTTTAAACAAATTAATATTGTTTTTTTGCAACTATTCACCTAGTTGAGCTACAAATTTGTAACTTTGTTTATTTTTGCAAGTTTTTAAACCTACGAAGGTTCAATCCTTATAATTATTATAATAAACGAAAATAGACAATTATGAAAATTGTTTAAACAAATTAGTATTGTTTATTTGCAACTTTTCATTTAATTAAGCTAGAAATTTGTAACTTTGTTTAATGTTGCAACTTCTTAAACCTACGAAAGTCCAATACTAATGATCATTATTATAATAAACGAATAGAGACAATTATGAAAATTGTTTAAACAAATTAATATTGTTTATTTTTCAGCTTTTTACCTCATTGAGCTAGAGATTTGTAGCTATTTTTAATTCTTCAACTTTTTAAGCCCATGCATGTCAAATTCTACTAATAATAAACAAAAATAGAAAATTATGAAAATTGTTTAAACAAATTATATTTGTTTATTTGCAATTTTTTATCTAATAGAGCTAGAGAGTTGAGCCTATTTTTAATTCTTCAACTTTTCAAGCCTATGCAACATACGAAGGTTCAATCCTAATAATTGTTATAATATACGAAAATAGACAATTATAATAATTGTTTAAACAAATTAATTTTTTTTTATTTGCAACTATTCACCTAATTAAGCTACAAATTTGTATCTTTGTTTATTTTTGCAAGTTTTTAAACCTACGAAAGTTCAATCCTTATACTTATTAAAATAAACGAAAATAGACAATTATGAAAATTGTTTAAACAAATTAGTATTGTTTTTTTGCAACTTTTCACCTAATTAAGCTAGAAATTTGTAACTTTGTTTAATGTTGCAACTTCTCAAACCTACGAAAGTCCAATACTAATGATCATTATTATAATAAACGAATAGAGACAATTATGAAAATTGTTTAAACAAATTATTATTGTTTATTTGCAATTTTTTATCTAATAGAGCTAGAGAGTTGAGCCTATTTTTAATTCTTTAACTTTTCAAGCCTATGCAACATACGAAGGTTCAATCCTAATAATTATTATAATATACGAAAATAGACAATTATAAAAATTGTTTACACAAATTAATTTTTTTTTATTTGCAACTATTCACCTAATTGAGCTACAAATTCGTATCTTTGTTTATTTTTGCAAGTTTTTAAACCTACGAAAGTTCAATCCTTATAATTATTAAAATAAACGAAAATAGACAATTATGAAAATTGTTTAAACAAATTAGTATTGTTTATTTGCAACTTTTCACTTAATTAAGCTAGAAATTTGTAACTTTGTTTAATGTTGCAACTTCTCAAACCTACGAAAGTCCAATACTAATGATTATTATTATTTTAATAAACGAATAGAGACAAATATGAAAATTGTTTAAACAAATTAATATTGTTTATTTTTCAGCTTTTTACCTCATTGAGCTAGAGATTTGTAGTTATTTTTAATTCTTCAACTTTTTAAGCCCATGCATGTCAAATTCTACTAATAATAAACAAAAATAGAAAATTATGAAAATTGTTTAAACAAATTATTATTGTTTATTTGCAATTTTTTATCTAATAGAGCTAGAGAGTTGAGCCTATTTTTAATTCTTCAACTTTTCAAGCCTATGCAACATACCAAGGTTCAATCGTAATAATTATTATAATATACGAAAATAGACAATTATAAAAATTGTTTAAACAAATTAATATTGTTTATTTGCAACTATTCACCTAATTGAGCTACAAAATTGTATCTTTGTTTATTTTTGCAAGTTTTTAAACCTACGAAAGTTCAATCCTTATAATTATTAAAATAAACGAAAATAGACAATTATGAAAATTGTTTAAACAAATTAGTATTGTTTATTTGCAATTTTTCATCTAATAGAGCTAGAGAGTTGAGACTATTTTTAATTTTTCAACATTTCAAGCCAATGCAAGTCAAATTATACTAATAATAAACGAAAACAGAAAATTATGAAAATTGTTTAAAAAAATAATATTGTTTATTTGCAACTTTAAACCGAATTGAGATAGAGTTTTGAAACTTTTTCATAATTTTTTAACTTTTCAAGCCTAGTAAAGCCCAGTAGTAATAGTAATGTAAAATCAACAATTCTAAAAATTGTTTAAACAAATTAATATTGTTTATTTAAAAAATTTTTTATTAAGTAAATCAAGAGATTTGTAAATCTGTATAAATTTGTGTGTTTTTACTGCAACAAAAGTTTTTTTAGATTTTATTCCCAAGGTTTAAAAGTGACTAATGTTATTGCGGAGCAAAATATCAAATTAATTACTTATTTTAATAATTGTGTTTTACATTCATTTTATTTTTATCTAAAAGCCACTAACAAGCCGGTTTGGTAAAAGTTAGAAATCAATTAAAAGTGGAAAGTAAGAAAGAAAATTTGAAATTTATTTAAAAAACGAAGGAGACATCAAGAGACAAAGTAATTAATTAATTTTTGGGTAATGAAAATTATTAAAAAAAATTTATTTTAGTAAATCGTTTTAATTATTATTTTTATTATTCCCTTCATAAATAATAAATAATAAAATAAAAATTTTTGCTTCAAAGTAAAATTTCTTTTTCAGTTCACTATTATTTATTATTTTAAAATTTAGTTATATTTTTTGTTGAAAAATATTTTAATTTACAATTTTTCTTGTTTAATATGTTTAAATGTTTATAGTTTACATTTACAAAATTTTTGTCTTGAAATAAAATTTGTTTACTATTCTTGCTGAAAAAACACAGATTATAAAGTTGACAATATAAACATTCTACTTTCACAAATTTTATTTCTTTGTAAAAGTTTGATTCATATCTGATTGAAATTAATACAAAATAAGATATCCACATTTACCAACCTACCATGGTCAATGTGCACATATAAATATAAAATATTATTAAGTTCATAATTTACCGCTATTTTTAATTTTCGTAAAAATTCCTTCAATATTCTCATTAATCTTAAAATCGCTTCTTCATGATCCACTTCACGAAACATTTTAAAAAATGTAAATATATTATAAATATTTGAAAATTTAAGAAATAATTGTCTCAAAATTCAAGCAAATTTTTCAATTATGTTTATGTTTAATTATAATATTATTTCCAGGATATGGACACTTTTATACGCACTTCAAGAGTTTTCCTTATTCTGCGTTATTGATTTAACAACTTATTAACCTTCGCAACATAATGATGTTGAATTTTAATGTCTTTGAATCCTCCTGCGCATAAGTTTTCACATAAATTGAAATTTTATTTAAATTAAGAATTTTTATTTTTCGGGTAGTTCATTAAGAATCTGATGTCAAAATTTTCATTATTTGTATTTATATTTGCATAAAGGTGACATTTTTTTAATAAATTTCCTTCATTTTTCAAATATTTTACTCTTATTTTTTATGACTTAAATGTTCTCATTTTTTCTCATTCTTTCAAAATCATTCGAAATATTTTTATCCAACTATATTTTTCATTTTTCTTCATTTTTCTTAATGTTTTTTTCAGTTTTCATTAAAAATTTTTTTTGTTTTTATTTTTCACCATTTTTCTGCTTTTGGTAATCTTTTTCTAAAATTAAAAATTCTTTTTTACACTTTTGTAATTAATTCGCGAATTTATTTACACTTAAAAATTTTTTTTTATATCTTCTTGAGGTTTTAAAAATTAAGATATAAATTCTTAGAATTATTTCCAAAAAACTTTTAGAATTTGAACATTTTCACGTTCTTTATAGCCGGTATTTATTAAAAATAGAAAATTAATGATAAAATAGAGGAATAAATTTTAATAGAAAAAGAATGTTTAAAATTTTAATAGAAAAAGGTTAAAAGACTATATTTTTTTTAAAACCCTAAATAATTAATTAATAAGAAAAAATTAAAATATTAAAAAAAAGTCATGAAAAAAGTAATAAAAACTACTTATTAAAGCATGAAGAAATTTTTTTTATTGAATCTAATAAATAATTAAATACATTTATGACAATATTCTAAAAAATATTTATAATACAAACTTGAATACTATAGGGAAAATTTACTAAAAAACTGAAAAAATATTAGAATAAAATAAAAAATGTAAAAAAATTGGTAAAGACTCTACAAGAAAGAAAGAAATTATTTGAAAATAAAATAGTTTACGAAATTATTAAAAAAAACTAAATAAAATACAACTATAAAAACAAGTTAAATTCTTGGAATTCAAAGCGCACGCACGCAAAAAAAAAATTAATTTGTAGAAAATTAAAAAAAAAATTCAAATTAAATCTAAATTCTGTAAAATTACATATTTTAATTTCTTTAAATAAATACTAAAATTTAAATTATTATTAATCATTATCAGTCAGGATTCTTTGTTTTATTATTATTTTAATTTAGGTATACATTTTTTATGTTTATTCAAAAATGGCGATGTTTAAGTTATTAATAATTGACAAGTTCACTTTTATATAATATTAATATAAAAAATTATTTTTATCAAAAACCGGAAGGATAATCTTGTGGTTGTTGATTTTTTCCATTTTCAAAATCACCAGGACTCAATTCATCTTCAGGATGAGATTCAACGTCTTCTAAAGGAATTACTTCTGCAATTTCTCCTTTTTTTTGTTTGGGATAAAGGATCATAAAAAATATTTTTACTGTTAAAGAACTGTTTTGAAAATTTCTAAATGTTAGAAAATTTTTAAATATTACAGTAAATTTATAAATTTTTTATATCAAAAAGTTACTAAAATTCACAAAATTGGTAAGAATAAGTCAGGAAAAAGATCTTTTGATCATTTAAAAAAAATCTGATTCTAAATATCAATATTACTTTCTTGAAAGTTTTAACAGAAAAACGAAACTTTTTGTATTTGGAATAAAGCTATAAATTGCATTTATTTTTACGATAGTATTTAGGTCACTTCAGTTTTGGCCAATTTTTTTTTCATGACCCAAATACTGAGTCACAAACATTTAATAGTTTACTTAATATTTATTTATTATTTTTTTCTTATTTATTAATTATTTATAAAATTAAATTATTAATTAAATTAAATATTAAATAAATAGTTGAATAGTTCTTACGATTATCAAGTCCAAGTTTTTTTCTTATTTCGTCAAAAATTGATAGTAGAAATGGTTCTGAAAATAATTTTAATAAATGTTTAATATAATTTCAGTGTTGAATATAAATAAATAAATATGCAAATAAATTGATAAATAAAAGATTGATTATTTGAATAAATTTAATGAACATAAAATATAAATAAATTGTTAGATTATTAAATAAAAATAGATTTATGTAAGTGAAAATATAAGGGGAGAATTTATAATAAATTGGAAAATTATTAATTATAAAAGAATACATTTGATAAAAGGCATCTGTTAGTTTTTGAAACAAAATACAAAATTACATAATTCTGGTTTAAAAAACTTAAAATATTAATCTTACTGCCTGTTTCCGGTAAATATTTTGAAATTATATTACATTTTGCGATATTTGCCAACATTATTGTTTATTTATTAATAATTTTAAAAAGTTTGCTTTTATTAAAAAAATTTTAATTTTAATAAAGTATAAATTAACCTAGTTAAAATATTTATAATTATGCATACATAATATATGACAGTCATTTATTTTCATAAATAAATATATATATATATATAGCTATATAGCGCGTTTAATGTTAATTTATAATTTAATTAAATTTTTAGCGAAGTATAAAAGTATTACATATCAGAAAGTCTCACCAAAGAATTAATTTTTATTTTTTAAAAAATTATTATAAATATTATTCGACTAAATATTCGAGCCCATTTAAATAAAAACTCGATTAAAGAGAAATTCTGTAAATTAAAAAATCAATCAAATAAAAATTTGGTAGTAATACCAAAATTAAAAATAATGCTTTTATTATGCGAATAGTAATTTTTAAAAATTTTCTGTTGTGTATATCCTTTTTTATTTTTTTCATTTTCATAAAAATGATTTTAGTTTATTTCACATATTTTCTATTTTCATAATATTATTATTTAATAAACTTTTCACTTTTTAATTAATTTTTCTGTTTATTTACAAAATTTACTCTAAAAAATTCCAATAAATATTTTAATTTGTTTAAGGAGGTTTTCCCCATTGACATAATCTCAAACTCGAAAGTCATTTTTCACGCACCAAATAAAAATATTATTGCAATGATTAAAATTAATTTCACCAATAAATTTTAATAATTACAGTTTTAACCTAATTTTGTCCGAAAAATACCAAACTGCATCTTTTCAAAATTTAATGAAATCAATTTTAATAATTTTCTTAATTTGGTGTGTAAAAAAACTTTCTCTACTTTAAGGTTACGTCAATAAAGAAAAACCTTCTAAAAGTTTGTTTATTACCTTTTTGATTTCTACTTCACGCTTTTTCATCTCTTTCATTGGAATATATACTAAAATATGAATGTTTTATATATTATTTTAAGAAATAAACGATATTTTAATTTTAAATTATATTAAAAAAACGTTATAAACGTAAAAACGTGTTTAAATTTGGCGCCACATTGAAGTTTTTGACCTTAAGCGCCTCTGACGGCAATCTAGTGAGTTCGTAATTTTTGTGATCTCAGTGGATCTCAACGTTAGTTAGTTTTGGGTTCGCTGTTGAACAGTAAATATGGCGTATCGTGGTGTGAAGGGTTCTGATCCATTTGTGTCAAAAACTTCCCGAAATGAAAGATTCGCGCAAATGTCTAAACAGGAACAAATTATTCAACAGAAAAAGCTTGAGATTCAGGCAAAGCTTGAAGAACAAAAAGCGAAGCAAGCAATAGAAAATGCCAAAAAGTCAACATCGTCTGCTTCCTCCGCGACCACTAGTAAAACTAACACATCAATTAAGTAAGTTTATTTGACAAAAACCGATTCAATTTACACTCTCAATTTCTTTGTCTCAAAAAGTCTCTTTCAATTTCCATAAAATTGTCTCATTTATTCAAATTTTGAATGTTTTCGTTTTCTTAATTCGTTTATATTTTGGTCGTTATTAAAGCAAAAGAAAAAAATCATTCTCAGTATTTCAGTATAATTTAGAATTATAATTTAAAAATAATTATTTCTTTCAGTATATCAAGTTATTACTTCTTATTTATTTATTTTTATTAATGTGTTAAAAGATTATTTCTGATTAAAATTGAAATGTTTGCTTGTTCTTTAAATTAATTGAGTATTTTTATGATTCTAATATTAATATTAATAGAGTTTACTAATTTAATTTTGACAAAATGATAAAAAATAGAAATGAATTTTGAGTTCTTAATTTTTAGGTTAGATTTGGCAATTTTGTAACGAAATTGTTAATGACATTATTTAACGCGGGAAAATTTTTTTTAATGAAATGTTTATTAAGGTTAACAGATTTAACGCATAAAATGTTTAAAATGTTTTAAGCTACGACCATTTTTTAAATAAATCTTCTAATGTACATTTTTAAAAATAAATTGTCTTGTTTTAAAGTCTTTGTAAAAAATGGCCAAGGAATCGAACAAAAAAATTTTCTGCTTTTTGCCTTTTTAATGTAAAAACAATTTTGTACCTATTAATAATAAAACTAAAAAACTTAATTTCACCAAATTTTGAAGTTTCCAGTTGTACATTTTTCAGAAAAAATTAAAATGAGCTAAAACTTGTTATTAAATAACATTTACTTAACATTTTATGTTTTTTCTTTAAATTTAATAAACTTCAATTTTCATCCAATTTTGATAAATAATAGCTTATTTTTCTCGTTGAAACATTATCTACAATTTTATTTGTTAGACTTAGTTAAAAAATATTTTGTTTAAAAGTTATTAAACAAAATTTGTTCTTTACGTATTTTTTAAACAGAATATTATTTAACAAAGTCTAACAAATAAAATTGTAGATAATGTTTCAACGAGAAAAATAAGCTAATTATTTCTCAAAATTGGATGAAAATTGAAGTTTATTAAATTTAAAGAAAAAACATAAAATGTTAAGTAAGTATTATTTAATAACAAGTTTTAGCTCATTTTAATTTTTTCTGAAAAATGTACAACTCGAAATTTCAAAATTTGGTGAAATGAATTTGAATAATATTTTTTTTGTAGGTGAGAAGCTACTTTTTAGTTTGAGGTTATGTAAATGGAAAAAATCTCCTAAAATGTTTTTTATTTTTACTATTGTCATTTAATTCTTTATTTAGTGTTTATAATTTTTAATTGTTTTTTTTTTAATTATACCACTGAATTCAAATTTAATTTATTTTTAATTCAGTTTTAATTTAACTAATTTAATTAAATTTTCCTAAAAAATATTTAATCTCAAAGAAGAAAATTAAAAATTGTAATTAAAAACAGAGAAAAGAAATGTGAATATTATAGTTAACAATATATAGTTAATAATATCTTTAATTTTTCAGATACATTTTTTGAAACTTTTAATGTTTAGCTCTCTAAACGGTTAACTTTTAAACAATTAGAACACAAAGAAAGATAAAATTTTGAAGTAATTGAAACTTATTAAATATTTGATGTATCTGAAGTTCCGGACGGACGAAACTAAACAAAAAATATTCTTTAAATTTTTTTCCCGGGGTGCTTTCATCCCCTAGAAATACAAATTTAATAACATTTTACACTTAAAGCATATTTTTCAAGTATTTTAAAACAAATTGCGTCGGCAAAAGTTGAAAAATATATTTTTTTAAATTTCTAAACAATAAAAGTAAAGAGTTACAGTTAATGAAATTGTTTTCAAAACTCGTATTCCCAAGTGTGACACAATTTTACATTTTGCAAGAAACAACGTGGCAAATATTGTTTTTAAGTTAATTATCGCCAGACAGTGCGAATTACAAAATTGAATGGAGGTCAACAGTTGTACCTGTTTATTTATAGGAAGGAGGATGAGAAGCCAACAATGACCGCGACCGTTAATTTATTTGCCAACGATGGCAGCTTTCTGGATCAATTTAAAAAGATCGCCAACAATAAAGTCCCAGTTAAACAAGAGACACCACAAGTAAAGACTGAAGAGATAAAAGAGGAATGGAAGGAGGAGTGGAAGGAAGAGAAAGAAGAAAAACCACATGATAATTCTCGAGACAAGGAGCGAAAGTGGAACAATGACAAGAGCAGGGACTGGGAAAATCGAAGGGATCGACGAAGAAATGACTCGAGATGGGGAAGAAGTACCGACAGAAGACACAGCTCTTCCTCCAGTCCCTCTCCAACGCGACACAGAACCTCTCCAAATCCAGAATCAAGGCACAATTTCCATCAATCTAGTCCTCGACCACATTATAATCAATTCCAGTCACAGAATTCCAACTCAGCTTCCAACATTCCTCCCCTAATGTCCCAGCCGATAATGCAAATGACGAATATTCCACCTCCAAATATAAGGAACATGTCACAAAACATACCACCACCGAATATGCCAAGAATGCCGGTTCCTCAAAAGCAGAACAATAATTATCATAGCTTAGACAATCATCCAAACGATCCTAGAATGTCTCTGCCTCCACCTCATATGATAAGACCACCACACCAGATGCAAAATTTGCCTCCAAACACAAACATACCACCACCAAGAATGCAAATCCAGCAGAACATTTCTGTGCCTAATCTTCAAGGGATGCCTTCCTCCAACTCCAATCAACACATCATCTCACCACCTCAACAATGCAATATTCCTCCGCCAAATAATTTGCAGCCTCCGAATCTTCCACCTCCGAATGTCCCACCTCCAAACTTGTTACCACCAATGACTCAAATGCCGCCAAACATGTTGACAATGAATCCAACCCAGACTATTGTCGTCACTGTGGACAATGTCACGAATATACCACCTCCAAATGTAATGCCGCAGATGATTATGTCAGCACCACCACCAGTTCACACGGGGCCTTCAACCAGAAATTCAATTCCTCCTCCAAATTTGAATGTCCCTCCGCCAAATGTCCCTCCTCCTTCCATCATTCAAAACGCACCACCACCGCCTCATCTTCTGCAAACCACCTATCCTCTACCAAATCAAGTCAATCTCTCCGTTGGACCACCAAATGTACAGATTCCACCGCCTGTGAGACCTTCCGTGCCTGGCCAACCTTCGGAACTAGGTATGATATTCACAAGATTTTAATGATATCCACGCGATTAAAATGGAAGATTATAGACAGAATAATACAACATTGCCCAGTAGCGTATCTAGAGGGGGGCAGTCACCCCGGGCGCCAACCTCGAGCCCAATGCATAGAGATAGGAACTTTGTGCTTTAGCATATCAGCACAATTTTGCTCGAAAAATTTTAAATGTTATAAAACGTCTAAAAACCATACAAAACATGTTTTTAAATAGAAATTTCTTTAAATTAAATCAGCACAAAAAAGCACAATTTTGTCATTTAAGCAGCATAATTTTGTTCGGGTAATTGTGCCGCATAATTAGCGATTTTCAGCATATATTCAGCACATATTTAGCACAATTCGTATAAATTTATATTGATTATTAACGAAATAGTCATATAAAAATTTCAGGAAATTTCCGTTGTTTATGTTTTGAAGCAGATTCGCATAAAAGAATATAAAAGGGCCTTAGCAGAATGAAAATTTGAAATCATAAGGAGTGAGATAGAAAAGGACATACATAAATATGTCTGCCTTTTCTATCTCATTCTTGCGATTTGTCGGTTTCGATACAAAAATATGAGAAAAATAAATTGTTTACACAAATATAAATTGTCTAAATAATTAATAAGTCTTGAAAATTGCAGACGAATAAATTTTTGGTATTTCTTTAATGAAGAAAGCGAAAAACGAAATGCTTCTAGGAGAATTAAATACAATTTTATTTTAAACATTTCAAATTGTTTAAACAAATAAACAAAAAATTTCATCAAAAAATTTTCTGTCAATCGTTACTAAAGAATCGCCAGCTATTAAAAAAATGATTTAAATTCGAAAATATAAGAAAAATAAATTGTTTAAACAATGGAATGTAGATTGCGAATTATGAATCAATAACTTTTTTTTAGTTCTTCAATGAAAATTTCAAAAGACTAGATAATTCTAGCTGAATTTAATAAAAATTTGAGTTTAAACAATCAATTAAATTAAATCAATTACCTAAACTGTTTTTCCCTTCGCTATTTAAAAAGTTGTAAGCTTTTAAAATACCTATTTAATGAAAGTAAAAAATATGATAACTATTGTTTAAACAATTAAAAATGAATTTAAAAATGTAGCAAGCCTTGTATTTTGTTAAGTAAAAAAAATTATAAAAAAAATGACATAAGAAAATAATATTTTAAACCTATTTCCTTATAAATGCTGAAGTTGTGTTTATTCGTTCTTTAAGGCACTCCTAGAGAGTGTTTATTTGCAAAAAAAAATAATAATACAGGGTGTCTACTAATTTCGTCCCAAAAAATTCCCGGTCATTTCCCGGTTTTTGTTCCTATTTATCCCGGTTTTTTCTCTTGTTAACTTAAAATTTATTTTAAGTATAAATAGACCTACAAATGGCTACAAAAATTGAATATAACAGTTGATAATTGAAGAAAATAATTGAAATTCAAAGAAAATAATTGAGAATTGAAGAATTAAATATTAAACTTTACAAACAATAATAATAAAGAATTAAAAGAAACAATTAATAATGAAAAGAAATAATTAATAATGGAAAGAAATAATTGAACAATGACAAAGATATTTGACAATTAGAAACAAAATTTTAAAAAAAAGTAAATATTAATCTACAATTGAACAATAATTGAAAAAATTGAACAATAATTATTAAATTCACAGAATATAATTGAAAATTGGTCAACTAGATAGAAAATCCAAAAAAATAAAATAATCAAATTGTAATCAGAAAAACACAGAATTATTGAATAATAAAAAAAAAATTGAAAATTGAGAAATAAAATTGAAATTCGAATACAATAATTGAGAATTAAAGAAAATTACTGAACAATTGAATTGTAAAAAGAAGAAAATAATTTATAATTAAAAAAAAAATGGAAAATGACAGGAATTATTTAATATTGAAGAATAGAATTGTTATTTAAAGAAATTAATTGAGAATTGAGAAAAATAATTGAACAATTAAATTGAAAATAGAAGAAAATTATTGAAAATTGAAGGAGGTTTTGAAACATGAAATAAATAACTGATAATTGAAAAAAAAATAATTGAAAAAAGTCGAGATTACTGAATATTGAAACAAACAATTAAAAATTGAACAAAATAATTAAAAATTAAAGAAAATAATTGAAAATTGAAGAAAGTACTTAAGAATTAAAGACTACATTTGAAAATAACAGAAAAATCTAGAAATCGACGAAAATAATTGCGACTTGATGAAAATAATTTTAAAATGATCAATTTAAATAAAAATTGAAAGAAAAACATAATTTAAAAAAGCTGAGAATTGTTAAATATTGAAGAAATTTGAGAAGACATTGAAAATTGAAAGATATTGAGAAACTGAAAGAAATATGAAAAAAGAATTGGAAATTGAAGAAAATAATTGAAATTTAAGAAAAAAATTGGAATTTGAAGAAAATAATTGAGAATTAAAAAAAAATCATTGTTATTGAATATTAAAAAAAAATTGAAAATTAAAGAATGGAATTGAATGTCGAAAATTATAATTGAGAATTAAAGAAAATAAGTGATAATTGAAGAAAAAAGATATTGAACAACCCAGGAATTATAGAATTTGAAAAAAAACTATAAAAAATGAAGAATGTAATTGTAATTTGAAGAAATTAATTAAAAATTGTAGAAAATAATTTGGAATTGAAGAAAATGTGATTTTATAAAAATCGTTGAATAATAATTTGATGAATTGAACTGAAGTTTCAAAAATATAATTGATAATTGAAAAAAAATATTGAAAAAAGCCGAGAATTATTGATTATAGAATTAAATAATTGAAAATTGGAGGTGGAGGAGTTATTGAGATGTTAAATAAATAAATAATAATTGAAAAAAATAGTTTAAAAAAGTCGAGAATTATTGAATATTAAATTAAATAATTAAAAATTGAAGGAAATAGTTGAGATTTATTTATTTATTTATTTATTAACACAATAAAATCTGAATAAGATCTGAAGAAAATAATTAAAAATTGAAGAAAATAATTGAAAATTGAGTCAAATAATTGGCCATTAAAAAAAAAAAAATTTATAGTTGAAGAAAATAATTAAAAATTGATTAAAATAATTCAAAGTCGTAGAAAATATTTCAGAATTAAATAAATTAATTAGAAATTGATGAAAATAATTGAAAATTCAAGAAAATAATTGGCAGTTGAAGAAAATAGTAGAAAATCGAAGAAAATAATTGAGAAATGAAGAAATAATTTTAAATTAATGAAAATAATTCCAAAAGGAAGAAAATAATTGAGAATTGTAGAAAATAATTGTAAATTGAAGAAAATAATTGAAAATTGAAAAGAATTTATTATCCCAGAAAAAAATTCCCGGTTTGACGGAAAATTCCCGGTTAATTCCCGGTTTTTCCTGGTCAATTTAAATTCCCAGTTATTTCCCGCTTTTCCCGGTTTTCCCGGTTAGTAGACACCCTGTAATAATCGACAGTTTCTTCAATTTTGAACAGTTGTCGAGGTCTCATAAATTTCTGAACATTTTTCGATAAAATTAAGAACAATTTTTCGCAATTTTCTTAAAGAAGTACAATTTTTCCTTGTATTTCTTATGAGAAAAAGTGACGGTACCACTCAATATTGTTGGATCAAATAAAAAAAAATAGGGGTAAATTTCTTTCTTTTATTTGTAGTCAACTCTCGAGCACCTTCAAACCATATTTCAAATTTTTCATTTTTTGAACCACCCTACTAGACAGAAACGTCGAGTATTATAGAAAAAATAATTTTAATACCTCAAAGTATAATTTAGAGTAAAAAGAAATCAATTTTTCTATATATAAATAAACTGGAGTGTTAAAATTTCAATAAGTACTAACCTTCCGTACATAATTTTGGTTGAAACAAGCAAATTGCCTTAAAATTAAGTAGCACATTTAAAGCACATATGATAGCCAATAAAAGCATAATTTCAGCACAATTAGGCATTTTATTCTAGCATAATTCGACCTATTAAAAAAGCACAAAGTTCCTATCTCTACCAATGCATTTGGGGGTAGTGTTCTTAAATTCTCGGTAAAATATAATCCGAGAAGGAAGGGAAGAAAATTGCTTTAAATTACCGAGAAGACGAGAATTTATGAGAATTAACGAGAATATTTGTTTTTATGGTTTTTTAATTTGGTTTTATGCTTTAATTATATTATTTTATAATAAATAGGTTAAAGAAAATGCATAGAAGAGTTATTTAAATTTTAATTATATAATTTATTAATTATATTATATATAATTGTAGTATAAATTTAGTTAAATTTTAGTTTTGAATTCTAAAACCAACGTCTTTATAAAAATATATCACACCTTTAACAGTGTTATAACAATCTATACGATTTTGAAATTATTATAATAAAAATTTAGTTAAAATTTAGTTGTGAATACTGAGACCAACGTCCTTATAAACATATATCACACTTTTAACAGTTTTAAAACTGTTTTATGTAATTTGAAAATTATTACAGTAAACATTTTTAAACTTCAAAACTTGAAAACAAAAAGTAAATATTCTGATATTTGAACATTATTTTAAATATCTCATTCTGAATCAACATCACTGTCTTCCGATGAATCTTCATCATTAGCTGCTTCCAATTCCTCAGCTCTTAATTCAAATTCATTGTCATCACACGAGGCATTTTGCAATTTTGTCTACGACTAGACACACACCAGCACACACTTTCCTTTGCACTTTCCGTTAAAATTTAAATAATAGGAAAAAGAGATAGCCATGCCAAAGTCATTAGCCTAACGCACAATGAATCGTAATCGCTAATCCTTAATCGTAATAATGAGATGAAGCAGGACACAGATATATATGTCTGTCCTCCTTCCTCTCATTCTTACGTTTAAGGATTAGCGATTACGATTCATTGTGCTTTAGGCTATTTAATTTAGGTTAAATGGGATTTAGGCTGAATGCATTTTAGGTTAAATGGAATTTAGACTAAATGCGTTTTAGGTTAAATAGGATTTAGGTTAAGTGGAATTTAGGTTAAATGAGATTTAGGTTAAATGGGATTTAGGTGAAGTGAGATTTATGCTGAGGGCATTTTAGGTTAAATGGAATTTAGACTAAATGCATTTTAAGTTAAATGGGATTTAGGTTAAGTGGAATTTAGGTTAAATGAGATTTAGGTTAAACGGAATTTAGGTTAAATGGGATTTAGGCTGAATGCATTTTAGGTTAAATGGAATTTAGACTAAATGCGTTTTAGGTTAAATGGGATTTAGGTTAAGTGGAATTTAGGTTACATGAGATTTAGGTTAAATGGGATTTAGGTGAAGTGAATTTTAGGCTGAATGCATTTTAGGTTAAATGGAATTTAGGTTAAATGGAATTTCGGTTAAATGAGATATAGGTTAAATGAGATTTAGGTTAAATGGAATTTAGATTGAAAGTGATTTAGGTAAAATGAAATTTAGGTTTAATGGAATTTAGGTTAAATGGAATTTAGGTTAAATGGAATTTTGGCTGAATGCATTTTAGGCTTTTTGATTTTGGGCTCAATGGGATTTAGGCTAAATGAGATTTAGGGAATATTCATGCGCCTCGTCATTTAAACAGTTTTTGAATCTTTTCATAAATTCTCCGAGAAAAAACGATCCGGTAATTTACCGCAATTTTCTTTCTCTTCTTGACGTAAATTACCGCCTTTGAAACACTATTTGGGGGCGGCAATTCGATGAAATAATTTTCAATAAGGGGCGGAAAAAATTGCCTTTTGCCCCGGGCGCCAGCAATGCTCGGTACGCCACTGACATTGCCATCTGGTTGTCCATCAAAATCTAACTGGGGTTGCACTCCTAAACCCAATTGACTTGCAATTGCCCGAATTTGTAACTATTCGAACTTGCATTTGTCGGAACTTTAAGCCTTCTAACCTACATGGAACCAAGAAGTCCACAAAAATTTGCTTAACTCGTTCTCTACTTTTGGATAGAAGGGTGTCTACTAACCGGGAAAACCGGGAATTTTTTTTCTGGGATAATAAATTCTTTTCAATTTTCAATTATTTTCTTCAATTTCCAATTATTTTCTACAATTCTCAATTATTTTCTTTCATTTGGAATTATTTATTTCATTAATTTAAAATTATTTCTTCATTTCTCAATTGAGGCAGTTGGTGCAGAAACCGCACAAGTCCATAAATCGAAATTGTTCAGGAATCAATAAAAACTGTTATGAACTTGTGCTGTTTCTACACAAAACGAATATTTGACTATTTTTTTAAAGGGTTTAGAGTTTAGTAACTTATGTAATATTTTACCAGATCATAGGGCTTCATTTAAAGATACATTTGACATAAAAAAGTGATTTTCGAAAAAAATGGACTTGTGCGGTTTCTGCACCAACTGCCTCAATTATTTTCTTTGATTTTCTACTATTTTCTTCATTTGACAATTATTTTCTTCAATTTTCAATTATTTTAATCAATTTCTAATTTTGTAGATATTGCCAAGTTTTTCTCATATCCACCGCTCTTGAATAAATTCGGTAAATTTTCGTGAATAAATTTTTTCCGTGTATTTAAAAAAAGACAATGGGTTCTTGTGAGAGTTGCAATAAATTAATTTGTAAAAATATTTCACGTTTTACACGATACAGTTCAGACGTTCTGACATTTTAAAATGTTGATTTTGATCGCACATGAAAAATAGTCATATTTAAAAAGTAAATAAAGTTAAAAAAGTTAATAAATACAATTATTTAATTATTTATTAGTAAAATTAAATTTAAACCTAGCCTCAAAATAATGGTCTCTGTTTTGACTAGTATTGTCATACGATAGAACTTCCTTAATCAACTTTTAATTATTTTCTTCAACTATAAATTATTTTTTTTGAATTGCCAATTATTTGATTCAATTTTCAATTATTTGATTCAATTTTTAATTATTTTCATCAATTTTTAATTATTTTCTTCAGATCTCAACTATTTCCTTCAATTTTTAATTATTTAATTTAATATTCAATAATTCTCGACTTTTTTCAACTATTTTTTTCAATTATCATTTATTTATTTCACATCTCAATAACTCCTCCATTTTTCAATTATTTTCTTCTATAATCAATAATTCTCGGCTTTTTTTAAATATTTTTTTTCAATTATCAATTATGTTTTGGAAACTTGAATTCAATTCATCAATTATTATTCAACAATTTTCATAAAATCACATTTTCTTCAATTTCAAATTATTTTCTACAATTTTTAATTAATTTCTTCAAATTACAATTACATTCTTCATTTTTTATTGTTTTTTTCAAATTCTGTAATTCCTGGGTTGTTCAATTTCTTTTTTCTTCAATTATCACTTATTTTCTTCTACTTTCAATCCCATTGTTCAATTCTTGAATTATTTTCTTTAATTCTCAATTATAATTTTCGACATTAAATTCCATTCTTTAATTTTCAATTTTTTTTTTTTTAACAACTCTAGGTTTTTTACAATGATTTTTTTTAAATTCTCAATTATTTTCTTCAAATTCCAATTTTTTCTTAAATTTTAACTATTTTCTTCAATTTCCAATTATTTTTTCATATTTCTTTCAGTTTCTCAATTTCTTTGAATTTTCAATTTCTTCTCAATTTTCTTCAATATTTAACAATTCTCAGCTTTTTTAAATTATGTTTTTCTTTCAATTTTTATTTAAATTGAGAATTTTTAAATTATTTTCATCAATTCGCAATTATTTCCGTCGATTTCTAAATTTTTCTACTGTTTCCAAATATTGTATTTAATTTTTAAGTACTTTCTTCAAATTTTAATTATTTTCTTCAATTTTCAATTATTTTCTTGAATTTTTAATTATTTTGTTCAATTTTCAATTGTTTGTTTCAATATTCAGTAATCTTGACTTTTTTCAATTATTTTTTTTTCAATTATCAGTTATTTATTTCATGTTTCAAAACCTCCTTCAATTTTCAAAAATTTTCTTCCATTTTCAATTTAATTGTTGAATTGTTCAATTATTTTTTTCAATTCTTAATTAATTTCTTTAAATAACAATTCTATTCTCCCATTTTTAATGTTTTCTTCAATATTAAATAATTCCTGTCATTTTTCATTTTTTTTTTTAATTATAAATTATTTTCTTCTTTTTTCAATCCACTGTTCAGTAATTTTCTTTAATTCACAATTATTGTATTCGAATTTCAATTTTATTTCTTAATTTTTAATTGTCTTTTTTTTTAATATTCAATAATTCTGTGTTTTTCTGATTTCAATTTGATTACTTAATTTGCAATTTATTTCTTCAATTTTGAATTATGAACATAAATTTTAAATTATTTTTTTGGATTTTCTATCTAGTTGACCAATTTTCAATAATATTCTTTGAATTTAATAACCAGTGTTCAATTTTTGTTCAATTGTAGATTAATATTTACTTTTTTTTAAATTTTGTTTCTAATTGTCAAATATCTTTGTCATTGTTCAATTATTTCTTTCCATTATTAATTATTTCTTTTCATTATTAATTGTTTCTTTTAATTCTTAATTATTAATTTTTGTAAAGTTTAATATTTAATTCTTCAATTCTCAATTATTTTCTTTGAATTTCAATTATTTTCTTCAATTATCAACTGTTATATTCAATTTTTGTAGCCATTTGTAGGTCTATTTATACTTAAAATAAATTTTAAGTTAACAAGAGAAAAAACCGGGAAAAATAGGAACAAAAAGCGGGAAATGACCGGGAATTTTGTGGGACGAAATTAGTAGACACCCTGGGATAGGCACAAAATTCGTAATTAGCCTAAAGCACAATGAATCGTAATCGCTAATCCTTAATCGTAAGAATGAGAGGAAGTAGGACAGACATATATCTCTGTCCTGCTTCCTCTCATTCTTACGATTAAGGATTAGCGATTACGATTCGTTGTGCTTTAGGCTATTCTTTCATTAACGTTTTCTAAAGATCCACAAACTTTTTCTTGTGCGCATGCGCAGATATTGAACGTCAGATAGAGAGTAACGAATGTTTAGTATGTTTAGTATGTTTAGTAGGAGCTGAAAATGCTTTGATTAAAATATTTTTTTGTGACGTATTTCGTGTAATTATAAATAAAGTGAATGAGCATATTATGGAAATGAAGGAATTAAGAACATGACCGTCTTAAAATGTTGATAACTCTGTCAGATATTAGCGCATTGAAATTTTTCGTAGACCATTGGAAGGCTTATAAAATTTGCCGTTAAAAGATCCTATTTTAAAGGTTTTTCGTTTAATAGAAACGGAAATTCAATGTGATAAAGACAGATGAATTTTTCGTTTTTTGTGAATTTTCATTGTTCAAGTTTGGTGGTCTGCATTTTCTAGAAAAGTAATTGGAAACATTTGAAATTAAGCTAAATTAAACCTTGAACTATTAGCTTTAAAATAAGCCAAAGAAAATTAAAATACCTTGACTGGTTCAAAAGTTATAAGTAAATGTGTATAAAGAACAAAACGCAACAATTTCCTTGATTCCTCCCCACTCTGCCTATTTGCAGCCAAAAGTGGAGCGAGCACTAGAATCGTTGCGTTTTTTCGTATCATACATTTACTTATAACTTTTGAACCAGTCAAGATATTTTAATTTTCTTTGGCTTATTTTAAAGCTTATAGTTTAAGGTTTAATTTAGTATAATTTAAAGTTTTTGCAATTATTTTTTCAGAAAATACAGCCCACCAAACTTAAACAATGAAAATTCACAAAAAAATGAAAAAATTACCTGTCTTTATCACATTGAATCTCCGTTTCTATTTAACGAAAAAGCTTTAAAATATGACCATTTTACAGCAAATTTTATAAGCTTTCCAATGGTCTGTGAAAAATTTCAATTCGCTAATATTTGACAGAGTTATCAACATTTTAAGACGGTTATGTTTTTAACAGGGAAGTAACTGCCCTAAAGCGAAATAACCCTAATGTAAAAAGAAAAAAATTTAAAAAAAAATATTGCTCGAAATTATTTATGCACTGTCTAAAAAAATATTGGGGGGGGGCCTCGGTATTTGTAGTTACGTCCCTGGTTTTTAATCCTATTTTGTAAGTGGTACCATAATTTTGATGTATATATTTTTTTGGTTAAAATATCTGGGTTAGTTTATACTATAACATACGTTTTATAATATTCATTTTTCGTGTTAATAAATGTAACGCACGAAATTTCGTTAGTAAATAGACACGTGTTTCCCACATAACCTTAAATTGTTGAATTCTCTGTATATGCAAAAAAATTCTTGAACAATAAAAAAGTAAATTAAAGTTTGTAATATTTGTAAAGTTTTATGAAAAAATAATTTTATTTTAATCTTATAACGTTATAATAATAAACACAGTTTCATGATTATAAGATTCTTAAATATTTTAACTTTCACTATATATAAATTAAAAGAAAATCCAACCACTATAATTTTTAAAATTTTAAGCATTGAATTAACCAAAATTTTAGAGAAGATTATTATAAGTAAAAATTGCAATATATTATAAGAATTAAATCATAATAGAGTCAGACTACTTTATTTCGACCAAAGTCGTTGAGGCCAAATAAAAAAATGATACTTTTAGAAAGATTTTTTAAGGTTTCTGGAGGTTTCTCGGTGCAGCCAATCAGAAGGCTCGTTCAGAAATTCTATATTCCGAGGCACAGTGGGAAAAAAATTGCCTGTGCAGAAATTAATTTTTAGCCGACATTTTTTAACAAATTAAATTTTTTTTTTTTTTTCTAATTAAAGGTTATAAAATTCTGCATAAAATGTACGTTTTTTATTTTTAAACAAAAATTGTTAACAATTGTTTATGAAACGTAAAATAAAAAAAATTGTATTTTAAACGCTTATTGTTGCTTATTGTAGGCTAGTATTGTAGAAATAATAATATTAAATTTATTGTTACAATAGTCTAAGAATGTTTTTACGCAATAACTATATTGTTTAAATTTTTTGTCAATTTTTAATAACAAATAAGTGAACAAAAACTGATTTATTCAGATTATATACATTGAGCGATTTAATTAAACACAATTTACAGCATTTGTTATTTGAAAGTAATTATTAGTACTATTCAAGATTATAAACAATTAATTTGTTATGTTATAAACAATTTATGTCTCGAAGTTTCTTAAAAAATGATTGATGAAATTTAATTTGCAATATAAATTATTATTACATAATGATAATTTAAAATAATATTTCAAGTTCATTTTTTAATTTACAAATTGTTTAAACAATGCTTACTTAACAAATTCA
This sequence comes from Ganaspis brasiliensis, assembly GCA_037103525.1. Classification (NCBI taxonomy): domain Eukaryota; kingdom Metazoa; phylum Arthropoda; class Insecta; order Hymenoptera; family Figitidae; genus Ganaspis; species Ganaspis brasiliensis. The sequence continues at coordinate 4,432,049 of JAZKLR010000211.1, forward strand.
TAGTCTCAAATTTTTTCGTTGTTTAAAACTTGTTCTTTTTAAATAGTTCATAATATGTAAAATATTTTTTTAATTCTTCGTCATCTTCAACTAGCTTTATAATTAAAAATTATTATTAACAATTTTATAAACAATTTTATTTTATTGTTATTTATTTTATTTATTACCTATATTTTATATTTATTTTATTTTATTGTTATTTATCAATTGTTCATTAAATACAGCTAGAGACATGCATTTTTTCTGAATTTTACAATTTTTTATGCTTGAAATAACCAAAAGAAGCAATAATTTTAAAATTCGTTTTAAACAATTGTTTAAACAAATTATTGTTGGTATTGATCAACTTCTCATAAAATAAAACTAGAAAATGCAATTTTTTTCAATTTTGCAACTCTTCTACTTAAGGTAAAGAAAAATAAATAATAACTTCGAAATTTATTAACAAAAATTTTTTAAACAAATTATTGTTGTTAATTATTAACTTATCATAAAATAAACTTAGAGACCTGCCATTTTTTTCTGAATTTTGCAACTTTTTATGCTTAATGTAACCAAAGAAAGCAATAATTTTAGAATTTGTTTTCAACAATAGTTTAAACAAACTATTGATTAACCATTTTTTTGTATTCATATTTTTTTAAAAAAATATCTTTCCTTTCCACATTTATTTTCTCATTTTTTCTCAGATTAAATTTGTCAATTTTTTCTCGGTTCTTATATAAAATGTTGAAAGCCTTTTCAGTAAATCCATTTTTTCTTTTTTTTTTTTAAATGCATCTTTTTTCTCTTGTTTTTGAAAATCCCCTTTGTTCATGTCCAAGAAGTTGACAAAAAAGAAAAGTTTAAAAATTCGAAAAAAGTTGCCATAATTAATTTATTAAATTTCGGAAAATAAAATATATATTTTATTGCAGAATCGAACTAATCGCCACTAAAATATATTCTTAAAAAAAATTTAAGTATGAGGATCTATAAATATTTTCTCGTTTTTGAAAGAACATTTCTCAACTTGAGTATTTCCAATTTAAATGATAAAATAAAACGGTAAAAATATTTTATTTGATTGAATATTAATAATAAAAAGCATATAAATAACTAAATATACAATAATATTTATTACTTATTTATTATGTTGTGAATCTGCTTTTAAGTTTATTTTAATATCAGTTAAAATTTCACGACACAGAATAAAACTGATAGAAGCAGAAAATCTCGTATGCCTTTGATGTGATTATTAAAATTTCATTTGCAACTCAATCTGATCAATGTCTACAAATTGTACATTTTTCGATTGACTTAATTAAGCTGGCTTTTCTATTTTTAAATATTTTTGCAGACTTGGAAATATTATAAAAGATGAAATAAAATCTAAAAAATAAAAATAACAATAGAATATAAAAAATGCTACTATTGCAAATTTATTTTAATCTTTCTGAAAATATCCATTTATTTAAATTCACAGTTCAAACATTGTTTTTAATTGAACAATTAACAAATCTTAATCGTTTTATAATTGACAAAATTTTTTTATAAAATACTTTATGAAAATTGGATTAAAATTCTTCTAATTTCGAAATTTGATTATTTAAAGTTTAATTTTCACTTTAAACTAGTTAAGTAAGTTGAAATAATAAAAATAAATCTTAACAAAAAATTTTAAGTTTGCCCTGTAGAAGCGGAACAACTGGCAAGAATTGTGGCTGATTGTGGTGATGAAATAGAGCAGGAGGTTCGAGAGAAGAATGCTCAAGATCCTAAGCTATGGTAATAATTAACGTCACTTGTGGGCGATTCTTAAATTTTCTTTTCAGCAATTTACAACACCTATATATATATATTAGTTATTAAAAAGTGTTCTCCAAAATTACTGCACAAAATTAAGCACGTTTTCCGCTTAAAGGCACTTTTATTATTTATACTTTTTTTCTTTTTTCTTTTCTTTTTGTATTTATTTTTTTATTTTGCTAAAATCCGTAATGTTTTTTTTCATCCAAGAAAATTTAAAAAATGATTTTTTCTTTTTCAAAAATTGTTTATAAATATTTATAAAAATATATAATACAATGTATATATTTATAAATAATTGCAGCATTTTTTGATAAACGAAAAAAACAAAAGAACCAAATTTTTTAAATTAAAAACGTTACTTAATTTCTAAAAAATTGGTTTGCTTTCTGCCTTGAATTATTTTGATAATTGATTATTAACTATTATTTTTTACAGGGTGTCTAGCGAATCAGAAAATTTAGAAAAGTGACGGGAATTTAAAAAAGATTAAAAATTCCGAAAATTTGTCGACAAATCTTGAAAATTTCCATTTTAATCTAGTATTCTTCAATAATTTAAAAAAAATGGTTTTGAAATGGGGGGAAAAAGTCAAAAATAATATTAAACTTTTAATAATTCGAAGTCATATAATTAAAAAAAAAATTTATTGTTAGAATTGTTTTAAAAATATACCTCATATTTTAAACAAATTTTTCTTTGTTTAAGATCGTTTCCATATTAAACTTTTTTTTTTAATTTGAGAATAATTTCCTAAAAATTGTTATTTTAAGACATTTCTTTATTATTTAGGATTTTTATTAAGATCTACTATAATTTCGAATTTTCCGACTACTTTCTTAAAGATTTTTTTATTTTTTCATTTTTAAAAAATTTATTTATCTTCTTTCTAATTTTTCTTTTTTATTTCTTATTTGTGCATTTATAAACAATAATAATTTTAATACTTTTTGTAATTTTATCGTTTTTTATTCGCTAAACACCCTATTTTTTGTATCAATTGCGTTTTTTAATTTAAAATAAATGAAAAATGTCTTTTTTAGATTAATCTAGTCTTAGGAAATGCATGCTGCAAAGTTTTTTTTAAACGTTAATAACTAATTTTATACTACTTTGCGTAGTTTTTTGTAACAGTAGCTGATTGATTATTTTTAACTAGATAATTAAAAAAAAAAATCTTTTGTCTAGAAATTCTGGAAATAAGGTTGTCTAGAATAAACTATATTGTTTTCTTTTTACCTTTTTTTGATATATATATATTTTTTTCATCATGGAAATAATTTATTACATTAAAAAAAAATCTAATTTTCGTTTCGTCTTTATTACTAAAAATTGTTATCAATATAATTATTTAAAAATACAAATTCGTATTTAAGTCTGATGATCCAGGAAATAAAAAAAGTAACACTTTTTCCCTCAGTCTATTATTAAATATTATGAACAGTTTATATAAAATTTATGATAATTCAGAATGAATGTGTTTGTGGTACAAATAGAATTTTAATTGATTATCATCAATATTCATAGTATCAGTATTTAAAAGTATTTAACAATTATTTTTATTAAATTATTTACAAGCTTAATGCTTCAAAATTTCCTGCATGAATCTTTAGTTATTCTCAACTTTTTTATTCGAAATATTCTCAATTGTAACTTTTTATGAGAATCTTGTTCAAGTTTTTGTTTTGTGCTTTAAACTCTCTGGCTTTGTAAATTTGAATTAAATTCAATGAATCTTGAGTCTTTTTTTTTTTTTTTCTTTTTTTTTTTTTGAATGAAAAGGATATTATAATTAGGATTAAATCTTACTTGGCAGCGTTTTAAGTATTGTTTTAATCAAGGTTTCTGCACCAAAAGCAAAGTGCAGCGTATCTGCAGTACAGGGGATTGGTGGCTAAATACCGAGCTGAAAAAGAATCCAGAAACTGCGGCGGAGCGGAACTTTATTGTCCAGAGGAAGCGCTCAGTGATAACGACGATTGCGAGAAGTCTCTGAAGAATTCATTTTTACAAGGTAATAAAAAAATTATGGTATTGAAGAAATTGGAGTTTTTCTTAAAAATAAAAAAAAACTACTTAACTTTTTCAACATCCCCCCACCAGATTTTTTAGTTTGGTACTAAAATAGGTGGAAAAAAATTTGGCCCATGAGAAAATATCAAAAATTCGGAAAAGTCCTTCTGCAATATTACCGCTCTGGATGAATACTGAAATAATTTTTACTTAATCGAATATTTATTTATTTTAATTTTATTGATTATTTCTTTAACGAGATTTGGAATTTCTCTGATTTGGAAATTGTATAAATTAACAGTTATTGTAATGAATTTAAGGTTATGTGACGCATTATTATTTGTACGATATAATATTCGATTTAATGCTAATTAAAAACTATTGTTTTTAACAGAACGATATCTATTAATTTATTTCGTCTTTTCACTGCATATTCTGATAGAAATTATAGTAAATAATAATACGGAATATTAAAAATTGAAATGCGCCAAAAATAAAAATTATGCTCAACAGCATTTCGACAATTTAAAACTTATGATAGATTGTAATTCGGGAAGTTGAGGTTATGTTAAATAATAATTAGATAAATGCAAATGATATCAAAAAGTTATTTTATAATGTAAATATTATGTTAAATAGTACTTATATTAAATTAATTTTTAGGTTATGTGACTGTTTGAAAAATAGAAATTATGTCAATGTTTTTACGTTTATAGTACAAACGAATGTTAGTTTATGTGATTTTTCGGATAATGAATAATTATGATAATTGATCATTAGGGAAACATAAGTTAGGAAAAGTAGTTTTTCCACTAAGTAAAAATTATGCCAAAATGGATTTTTACTTTAGCTAAAATTCATTTAACATAATATTTATTGGATAAATTTGCATTCAACTGAAATACGCACGACGCATATATTTTAAAAAAGCGAAAAAATATTAATAACTAATTATTAATTTTTATAATACTGGATGCTGAAAATTCGTGAAAAGAAAGTAATTTTTAAAATCAATCTAATCTGCAGAATATTGAGCGTCCTTGGATTGAGAAGATTAAAATTGTATATATTGTAAAAAAAGAGCCTTAGCAGACAAAATAAGTGATACAATAAAAAACTGCTTCAATTATTTAAATTCTTCGCTTTTATTTTAAGATGAAGAAGAATCTGTTAAGAATAGAACAAGAAGTAAAAAAGTGTTGTTTGAACTAAGAACTTTGTGACACCTGATTAAAAATTTAAAAAAATGAATGAAAGAATAGTCTTGCAGGTTGTAAAAAGAATCTGTTAACTGATTATTCAATGCGTCATTCGCGCAATTTATCAATGTCTTGTACTGATTACCATGTGACGTTTTATTCCATAAATCTGATTATGCTTCTTAAAATAATATTCCTGACAAAAATACAATTTTGATAAAATTCATAATGTCGGTCCAAACAGGGAACACAAAAGAAAAATATGTTTTTAAATTTAATTCACTAAATTTTGAAAAATTTAGTTGTAAATTTTTTTGAAAAAATTAGGTTGAGTAGAAAAAACTGTGAGAAATATAAATTCAGCCATCTTGTGGCATTTTTTGTATTAATTTAAATATCAAGCTAATATAATATCAAATGTATTTTCTATTTAGTTTAATAATATCAATGCTTTTTTCTAGATCGATTTAAAGATGAAAGCAAAGAAGAACGCAAAAGAAAGAGACGTAGTCGATGGGGCGATCCGGAAAATAAAGTGTATTTATCCAATTTAAATGCGGCACAAATCACACAACCTGGAGCATCAGTAGGGGGTCAAAATTCTGTGATAATTACGTCTGGGAATATACTACATACCAAAGGAAAAAATCCAATGCTGTCAAAAATATTAAGAACTGATCCAGCTTTAATTCAGTATGCGAAGCAAACTTTTGGTTCTTTAGATATCAGCGAAGAGCAGTGGAAAAAAGCTGAAGATCATTTTAAGGTGATTATTTACAGTCAAATTCTCATTAAAGGCCTTTCCGCTTCAGAGATTTTTGGTAAAAAGCTAGTCGTGCTTTTACAAAAAAAAAAAAAAACAACTGAAAATTCTTTGATTAAAACATTTTTTGTGACGTATTTCGTGTGATTATAAATAAAGTGAATGAGCATATTTTGGAAATGGAGGAATTTTTTGAAAATACAAATTTAAGGATTTGCAGCAAATATTCCAAAGTAAATGTAACGCAAGCTTACTATAATAAAAAATAGATACTTTCAGAAATGATTCTTTAAGATTTCTGGAGTACGAAGTGATAAGAATTAGTTGTTTAAAAACCTATTAAGCATAAATTTAATATCATTGACGAACAGTAAAAACAGGAAGGGACCAAGAAGCGAATTTTGCCAAACCCCAGAAGTAGTCAAAAAAACATCTGAATAATCATAATTAATAACTGACCAATAAAAATTTGTCAGTCAAATAACTCTTAACCCATTCGATTAAATGTTCCGATAAACCCAGAGCCCTCAGCTTTGAAACAAAACGAGGATTATTAACTTTATCAAAAGCTTTATAGAAATCAGTATATTTTGCGCCCACTTAAGTCATTATCTAAGCTGTTTCGTATATTTTCAGAGAAAATACATAAATTAGTCATAACAGATCTACCATTCATAAATCGTGTTATTAGGGAATAATCAAAATAATCGCATAATGGTAAATGATATTAATATAATGAATCAAGCTTTCATATGTGCGATTCCAAGTAAAATTTACGTTACTTTCAGGCAGGTTAACGGCGGGCAATAAAACTTAAAAATTTTATTATATTTAATATGACTAAAGTTTTACATAAATACTTAGGTCAAAATTAAAATTAGTTTACGAGAATTGACATTTTGAAAAAAAAAATTGAAATAGCAATATCTTCCGTTCTATTAGACGCATCAAGGTTTTCTTTTTTTTTCCAAATGTTCAGAGAAATGTAAGGAATATTTCTGTTTTAGACAGGAATGCGTATGTAAATAATGTGATTCAATATATATGTGTCAACTATAGTGAATCAGACTATTAACGTACGCATACCTGGTTTTAGGGCAATTTTTTATAATTTTAATATTAAAACAATGATTAAATACAAATTATCTAACTTTTAAGCGCAAGAAATAATTCAATGACCCAAATGCTAAAACGAACTGAGACGCATAAATATTGCCTGAAACACATTTAGCCTAAAACCCAATTAACCTAATCTCATTTAACCTAAATTGCATTCGGCCTAAAACTCGATTTATCTAAAATGCATTCACCCTAAAACCAAATTAACCTAAAATGCATTCAACCTAAATTCCATTTTACCTAAAATGCATTTAGCCCGAATCCTATTTTATCTAAAATGCATTCAGCCTAAATTCTATTTTACCTAAAATTCATTCAGCGTAAAACGCATTTAACCAAAAAAGTCATTCTGCAAAAACTCCATTTAGCCTAAATTGCATTCAGCCTAAATCCCATTTTACCAAAAATAAATTCAGCCTAAAGTCCATTTAACCTAAAATGCATTCAGCCTCAGGGGCGGACTAAAACATTTTGCCGCCCTAGGCAGTTATTAAAAATTCCCGCCCTTCCAGACTTATCTTTGATTCTTTCTTTGTTTTTATAGGGTGGATAATCGAAATCTGCCCCCCAGGCAGCTGCCTACATTGCCTATCTACTTAGTCCGCCACTGTTCAGCCTCAATTCTATTTAATCTAAATTGCAATCAACCTAAATTCCATTTTACCTAAAATGCATCCAGCCTAAAACCATTTTAACTTAAAATGCATTTAGCATAAACCCCATTAAACCTATAATGAATTCAGACTAAAATCCATTTAACCTAAAATGCATTCAGCCTAAATTCAATTTAAACTAAATTGCAATTAGCCTAAATCCCATTTTACCTAAAATGCATTCAGCGTAAAATACATTTAACCTAATAGTCATTCTGTAAAAATTCAATTTAGCCTAAATTGCATTCAGCCTAAATCCCATTCTACATAAAATGAATTCAGCCTAAGAGCCATTTATCCTAAATTGCATTCAGCCTAAATCCCATTTTACCTTGAATGCATTCAACCTAAATCCCATTTGAACTAAAATGCATTCATCATAGGTCCCATTTAACCCTTTAAGGACGGGACGGACACTTTTTTGTATTCCTATTGATCCTATTGATCCTATGGATCCGCCATTTTCAATTTTTAAAATCTGAGTGCAGATTCATGATTGGAGAGTCAAAAAACATTTAGACACTTAGTGTAATGAAAATAAAATTTTTTTGTAATGAAGCGTACACTATGTGCTCATACATTGAAAAAAAATTTCGTTAGACGCCATTTTGGATCCGCCATCTTGAAATTTTCAAAAGTACGGTTGAAAAAAAAATCATTTTTTAAACAAAATTGTCAAAATTTCACATTCTTTTTCAAAAAAGAGTCTATAACTTATTGAATTTTTTTTTTTTTTTGAAACTTTGATAACAGATTCTGAAAGAGCGATAAAAAATACGTCAGAAATCTATAATTTTGTATACTTCCAATAATAGAGAAAATTAACGTTGAAAATGAGTACAAAAAAGTGTCCGTCCCGTCCTTAAAGGGTTAACGTAAAATGCATCCCAAAACCATTTGGCCAAAATCATATTTTAATTAATTAATAATGTAAAATTTAGGTAAAATGGGATTTAGGCTAAATGGTTTTAGGCAGTATGCATTTTAGTTAAAATGTGATTTTAGATGAATGCACTTTAGGTAAAGTGGAATTTTGTCTGAAAGACTTTAAGGTTAAATGGGTTTTAGGCTGAATGAATATTAGGTTAAATGGGATTTAGGATAAATGCATTTTAGGTTAAATGTGATTTAGGATGAATGCATTTTAGGTTAAATGTGATTTAGGATGAATGCATTTTAGGTTAAATGGGCTTGAGGCTGATTGCATTTTAGATTGCATGTATTTTAGGTAAAGTGGAATTGAGTCTGAAAGACCTTTAGATTAAATGGGTTTTAGGCTAAATGTATTTTAGGTTAAATAGGATTTATGAAGAATGCATTTTATGTTAAATGGTTTTAGACTGTATGCATTTTAGGTAAAATTGTATTTAGGCTGAATGCATTTTAGGTAAAGTGTAATTTAGTCTGAAAGACTTTTAGGTTAAATGAGTTTAGGCTGAATGAATTTTAGGTTAAATGGGATTTAGGATGAATGCATTTTAGGTTATCTGGTTTTAGGCTGTATGCATTTTAGGTAAAATGGGATTTAGGATGAATGCATTTTAGGTTAAATGGGCTTTAGGCTGATGGAATTTTAGGGAAAATCGAATTTAGGCTGATTGCATTTTAGGTAAAGTGGGATTTAGGATGAATGCATTTTAGGTTTAATGAAATTTAGGTTGAATAAATTTCAGGTTAAAAAGGATATAGGTTTAATGACCTTAAGGTTAAATGGGGTTTAGGCTCAATGACTTAGGTTAAATGGGGTTTAGGCTGAATGCATTTTATATGGGTCTTTTTCTGGAAAAAAAGCCACCAAAAAATTTTTTTTTTGTTAATACATTTCATAATATACATAAAAACAAATATAAAAAGTAGGTTGTTAGGTTAGTGTAATGCGTGGTTGCCATATTATCAGGGGTTAAATTTTAAAGTAGCATAATTTTCATCTGACAATAACTTTTGTCCTAATCATTGAATTTGAAAATCTTATGGATGTTTTTTATGTAGAATTTCTTAAACTTTTAAATTACATAACTAACAATTTTTAAAAATCTAGTTTTGACAAGAAAAATGCAAAAATTATTGTTTAATGCAATTTTTAACACTCGTGCCACCCTAAGATTTTTTCTAGCATTGTCCATAAATGTTCCTTATTTAATAAGCTTTTGACCCCTTAAATGGCATTTTGTGACAGCAAGGTATATACCAGCTACAATTGAATTTTTACTTAAAACAACTAACTAATTTGTAACTTATGATCTCGGGCGACTTATAATAATTTCTGCATTGTTTAAAACTGTTTTAGAATTATTTAAAAATGATTTCTAACCATTTTTGCGACCGCTAAAAAATATTAGATGCGGATTAATGGGTTGTTTCAAGTGAAAATTCAATTGTAGCTCGTATACACCTTGCTGTCCCAAAGTACCATTTAAGGGGTAAAAAGCTTATTAAATAAGGAAAATTTATGGACAAAGCTAGAAAAAATGTTAAGGGGGCACGAGTGTTAAAAATTGCATTAAACAATAATTTTTGCATTTTTCTTGTCAAAATTAAATTTATAAAAATTGATAGTTATATATAATTTATAAGTTTGGGAAATTCTACATAAAAAACATCCATAAGATTTTCAAGTTCAATGATTAGGACAAAAGTTATTGGCAGATGAAAATTATGCTACCTTATAATTTAACCCCCCTCTTTATATTTGTTTTTATGTATATTATGTATTTTAGGTGGAATGTAATTTAGGGTAAATGGACTTATGGCTGAATGACTTTTAGGGTAAATGAAATTTAGGTTAAATTCATTTTAGGTAAAATGGGATTTAGGCTGAATTCATTATAGGTTAAATGGGTTTTAAGCTAAATGCATTTTAGGTTAAACGGGTTTTATGCTAAATGCATTTTAGGTTAAATGGGTTCAAGCTAAATGCATTTTAGGTTAGATGGGTTTTAAACTACATGCATTTTAGGTTAAATGGGATTTAGGCTGAATGAATTTTAGGTAAAATGGCATTTAGACTGAATGCATTTTAGGTTTAATGAGATTTAGGATAAATGCGTTTTATGTTAAGTGGGATTTAGGCTGAATGCATTTTAGGCTATATGATTCAAGGCTGAATGGGATTTAGGCTAAATGCGTTTTTGGAAATATTCATGCGCCTCAATGAACTTACCTGTGTTTTTTTTTTAGATTTTACAAAAAAAGTTAACCGTTGGCACCACTGTGACTTCGTATAACCATGACTTCATTCCTTTCAGATGGAAATGCGCGCGCAACCATATTGATTTGTTGACTAACAGAAATCTCCAATATTTACATTTATAATTTATTAAAACTAAATATTAAGAAAGTAACTGTGTAGTACATTTCTTTTGGAATCATAAAAAGAACACACGTAAGTTCGTCTTAGCATTTGGGTCATTGAATTTTTTTTTGCCGCTTAAAAGTTATATAATTTTTATTAAATAATTTTTTTAATATTAAAATTATAAAAAATTGCCCTGAAACAAAAAATATTTCTTATATTTTTCTGAACATTTAAAAAAAAAAGAAAACCTTGATACGACTGATAGAACGGAAAATATTGCTATTTCAAATTTTCTTTCAAAATTTCAATTCTCGTAAACTAATTAATTTGTTGACCTAAATATTTATGCAATAATTTATTGACCAGCTAGCGGTTTATAAAGTATCTATTATTGCCCTAGGGTAATAATGGGCACTCAGGTCCGTAGCCAGAAATTTTTTTCAGTTGGAAGGAGGCCCAAATTTTCCATGCCCTTAAAAATTTTCTTGCTAAATGGTCCTAAAACAGTCCCTTAACATTCCCAAAATGAAATAAATATTTACTTATTTGGGGGGGGGGGGGGGCTATATTATTTTATTATTAATGAAATAATAATATATTCAAATTGTTATAACTCGAGGAGGAGACCCAATTTTTTATCAACATCTATTTTGATTTTTTGGTCTTCCTGAAGTTTACATTTTAATTCTTCCTGGGTTTGGAATAATTTCTTATATTATTTCTACTGAATACAAAAAAAAACTACCTTTGAATATATTTTTATTTATTTTTATCTTATTAATTTTAATTTATGGTTTATATTATAAATGAACTGAAGGATCCTTAAATTGATTAAAATAAATTTACGAAGAACAGTTAAAATTTCAATAACATTTAAATTGCATTTAAAAATTATTTTATATAATTTATTTTTTAATTCAATAAAATATTTTTCTGTTCTTGATTTTTTAAAAAACTAAATTGAATTGTTAGATTTCTCGGAAATTTTTTAATATTTCAATTTTAATATTCAATGTTTAATATTTCTCGTTTCTTTAAAGTTGTTCTTATATTTTTACAAATTTCCTAGTTTTTTTAAAAAATAGTTTTGCTAACTTTTTAATTTCAAATAAATTCTTTGTTTTTTCTCTTATTCCTTCAAACTTCTTTTAGATTCTTCTTAAATTTTCTTACTTTTTCGAAGATGAAATTTTTATACATTTTATTGTTTGATTGCAGATTAATCTTTTGTATCAGAATCTATTAAAAAAACGTGAAGAAGTCAAGAATCTAGAAGCTCAAGGAAAACACAAATATGAGTATGATAGTGACGAGGAAACAGAAGGTGGAACTTGGGAGCATAAAATCCGCTCTGCAGAAATGGAAGCCACGCAAATGTGGGCCGAGGAATTAACAGCTCAGTCCGAGGGAAAACATCATATTGGCGACTTTTTACCTCCAGAAGAATTGAGAAAATTTCTGGAACAATATAATGCAGTTAAACAAGGAAAAGAACCCGATCTTAGTGATTATAAAGAGTACAAGTTAAAAGAAGATAATATAGGTAATTAGATGAATAATTTTATTTTTTATAAATTTATAATGATGGATTTCAAGATAGTTTAAATTTTCTGAACTGTCTAAAATTATTTAATCTATTTTTCCATTAATTATATTTAATAATAAATATTCTTTGTGATTTAGTTGGTATATTCTTGTTTCGATTTACTCAAATTTCATTGTATTTCAATTTAAATTTAAATATCTAAATTTCAACCTATTCAAAATATTACTATTCGATTCGAAATTCAATTAGAATTTTTAACGATTTAACTTTAAACTCAAATTTAATTTAAAATTCACATTTGAATCTGTCAAAATATTAAAATCTATTCGATTATAATTAAATTTGGATGAATTTAAAATTCCATTTATTTAAGTTCATATCCATTCAAATTTTAATTAATTCAAAATTTTTATTATTTATTCGAATTACAATCTATTTATTATTATTGTATTTGATTCGAATTTAAATAACTGTCCAAATTTCAATTCGAATTTCAAATGATTTAACTTTCAATCAATTTTAAATTTCCATTTTGTTTAAGGTTCAAATCTCTTGATCGAAACTTTAATTTTTTTAAATTTTAATCAATTTAAAAATCAATTCAAGCAAAATTTAATTTATCCGAATTTATGTCTTATTAGAATTCAATTTATTAACATTTTTCAAAAGTTAGAGTTGTTTGCATATTATTTAAAATTTTTGTTTCTTTTATGCAATTTTATTTTTAAAACATTTATTGAATTTTCCTAGTTTTTTCATTGCTTTACTTATTTCTTTTCATAATTTAAAAGAAAGTTTCAGGAAATAACTTTTTTAAAAAATATTTTTTTATTTTTGATCCTTTTCTTTACCTTTTGTCTGTTTTATTATTTAATTATTATTTATTATTTCATTCTTGCGTAGTTTTTTATTCTTTCTTTTTTTCTTTCTTTTCTTGGTATTCTTTTCTTTTAATCTCTACATCCAAAATTAATTAAAATTCCATAAGTTATGACCACCATTGGACAATTTAAATTTTGAAGAAAAAAACGAGAAATATTAGTGAAGCTCAATATTTTAAATATAAAGTATTTACCTTTCATCTACCTCCCTTTCTTAATTAAAAATACAAAACTTTTTTAAATTTTTTCCCCTAATTTTTTATCAAAATTTCTATTTTTTAATTAATTGTTGTAAATTAAAAAACTTTTCTGTTTTAGTCTTACTAGTTTTTCGTGGATTAATGCATTTTTTTTCATTTTTCTCTTTTTTTGGGAGGGGGAAGGGGGGAGAAGATTTTCATTTATTATTATTTTAATTTTCTTATTTCTAGTCTAAACATATTTATCTTTTTGTAGGTTTATTGTATTTATCTTTTCTTTAAATTAAAAAATTTTTTTTCTTTGATTTGTTGCTATATCTTAAAAACAAAAATTTCTCCTGTTTTTAATAATTTTTTTTTTTTCTTTATTATGTCATTTCTTGATAATTTGTTAGATTGTTTGGAAGATTTTCTGCATTTTTAAAATATTTTTATTACACGCTATTAAATCTACTCGTTTTTTTTTTATTTTTTAGATTTTTTTGCTTTTTAAATTTCTTTACTTTTTCGTAGAATTTTTCATTTTTTCATAGACTTTCTTTTTTTTTTCGATGTTCTCATTATTTTGTAATTATTTTCATGTTTTTTAAATTTTTCTGTTTTAGTATAACTTCAAAGAAAATAGTTTTCTTGTCCTTTTTTTTATTTTAGAAAAGTTTTCTAATTTTTAAGTTTTTCACTAATACTTTTATATTTTTATACTTCCTCTTTAAATTTGCCGATTTTTTAAAGTAGATTTTACGCAATTTTCTTATTTTTGCATTCATAAGTTTTTAAATAATTTTTAAAATAATATTTTCACTTATTTATAATTTTTTTGATTTTGTTTAAAGATTTTCTCCAATTTTTATTAATTTTTATTAAATTATCTCCTTTTTTATTCTTTTTTTTTCAGACTTTTTGACACATTTTTGAACCATACTTTTTCGTAGTTTTTCTCATAAAATTTCTGATATTTTAAAATCTTTTAATACATTTTCTGGTTTTTTTAGTCTTTTTTCAAACTAATTTTTTTATTAATTTTTTTTTTCTAAATAAAAATAAATTTTTGTGACTGGTTTAAACTGCTTTTCTTAATATTTTTTTTAATTCACCTAATATTTAAATGGCTTACTAATCATTAAAGAAACAAATCCAGGAGAATTTTTAGATTACGACGCGTGAATTTAAATTGTTAAATTATTGTGAGCTAATTGTATTTTGGATTTTCAGGTTTTCAAATGTTACAAAAACTCGGATGGAGCGAAGGACAGGGACTTGGAAGTGAAGGCAGTGGTCGTGTTGATCCTGTAAATAAGTAAGTGCGCCATTTTTTAAAAAATTACATTAAGGAGGTTCTCTCTATCGACATAACCTCGAACTAGAAAGTGGTTTTTCACGCAAAATAAAAATATTATTTAAACTGATTTTATAATTAAATTTTGAAAGATCCGGTTGTACATATAAAAAAAAAAGTGGATTAAGCCAAAATTTGTTCTTTAATGATTATTTAACATTTTGTGTTTTTTCTTTAAATCTAATAAAAAGTTGTAATTTTCATCCAATTTTTCAATTCAACCCAATTTTTTCTGAAAAAATTACAACTGAATCATTCAAAATTTTGTAAAACTACTTTTAATAATTTTTTTATTTTGCGTGAAAATTCATTTTTTAGTTTGAGGTTATGTCAATGCAGAGAACCACCTTAATTAAATGTAATCAACTTACAAATAAGACCTTAAGAAAGTTAAAATATCTTTTAAAAACATTCTTATTTATATTTTAACTTTTTTTTTTTCTTTAACAGAGCAACAAATAGACTCAATAGCACCGGATTGGGAATAGAAAGACCTGATGGATTATCCAGAGATGATGATGAATTTGACGCTTATCGAAAGCGAATGATGTTGGCTTATAGATTTAGGCCAAACCCACTCGTAAGTAGAGAATTTTACAAATTTCTCTCGAGCTGTAGAGGGATAAAAAAAATTTAATTCTTCATTTTTTTGCTTGCAGAATAATCCTAGAAGACCATATTATTGAAACATACCACGAGCATAATCAGAACTCATAATCACATAATTTTCTATCTATGTGAAATAAAACAATCGTTATTTTGTATATGTACGGTGAATATAGTGTAATAACTTAACTTTGTTGATCTAAGGAGAGATAAATCGTTGAATATATTAAAATTGTATTTTTTTTTTATTTATACTCTCCTTTTATTTTACAGTTTTAGAATAATAGTTTTCTTTTTAACGTCTTTAACGCTGAGAATGACATTTTAGTTAGTTAAATTAGCAACATTTGTTTCTTGGAATTTTTTCCAAATTTCAGTTTTCTTTCACATTTTTCACTAATGAAGGTTTACAGAAAATATATTCACTTTTTTCAGAAGGGGAAATGTAAAAAGCTTCTTAGTTTTTCAAATAATTGTGATAAATTATAAAATTTTGAATAATTATTTTTGAATCTAATTTTTGGATTATTTTTGGATTAAAATACAAAGAATAGAAAGATTTATATTATACTTGAATGTATATTAAATTTTGATATTTATCAAAATTGTTCTAACAAAAAAAAATTATCGAAATGCTTTTTTTTCTATGATAATTGCTTTTTGTCTTTAATTTGAATATTAAAGAATGAATTTTATCATGAATTCATAAAATTTGTTCTTTGAAAGATTGTTTACAATTTTGTTCATTATATTTTTATTAATAATTATATAATGAATTATATTAACCATAAATGTGATTTTTTTTCTCATTTCAAAGATTACAGTTAAAACTGTATTAATTTTAAAACATACAATTAAAAAAAAAAAAAAAAAAAAAATTCTGTACTAAAATATCTTTTAGACACAATGTGGATAATATTTTATGCAGAATAAATTAAATTCTATTCAAAAATACAAAAGTTTTTATTCTTTCATTTCTTCAAAGTAAATCTTAGAGAGTATAAAATTTATAAAAGATGAAAAAGATAACTGTGAATATTCTCGAATTGATTGTTTCAAACTGAGTTTATGTTAATTCTTTTTATCAATAAAATGTCAGAATATGGAAAATTAACTAAAAATTCAAATTATCTTAAAACTATGATTTTGATATTTATTAGTCAAATTTTCTTGTCTTATCGTTTTGAGATAAGTTTATAAATAAATCTGTAATGGATTATGTATGATGATTTTCCAAATATAAATCTTTCATTCCTTTAATGAAACATTTATAAATAAATTTTCAATTTTGTCGAATATATATGTTTATAAATATATATCTTTAATTTATTCTAGTGGCACATTTGGCTTCGTTTACATTTCATTATTAAGACTTGATACGAGTAAAACGAAAGTGATGATTTCTAGCAATATTCGAGCGGCTTATTTGGGTCATTGACTTACTTGAATATGAATGCCTCTCTTCCAGTCTCTTCTACTTTTAGTGTCACTTAAAAATAATGCAATTCAGTTCATCGTTACAAGGACAACGTAGAAGTGCATTTTAAAGGCATTTGTCAGCTTGTTTTTTTATTGCTTTATGTTATGTTTTTTTTTTGTTCTTGTAAATTCATGATGGGAAATTTCATCACTTCTTGGACTTACTTCAGTAGTGAAAAATCCTGTGTAATTAATAATTGTCATGATTATTAGACGTTTCTTTTTTTTGTATCTAATCAGATAGTTTTTTAAAAAGTACCTTTAAATTAATTAATTCACGTAATAATATTTAGAGAAAAAGATGATATTGAAAAATTTAAGAAGAGTTCTAATAAAATTTTTTTTTAAAAGCTCGAAAACTCGAGTAATTTTTCATAGAGTACATAAATTTGCGGAGGAAAAATGTTGAAATATTGTAGAAAATCTGAAAAAAGATAATTAAAATTGGAAAATTTGAGAAAGAAATTATATGCTTTTTCGTTAAAAAAAAGACATGAGAACAATTAAGAAAATTATTCGATATATTTAAGACAAATCTCAGTTTAAGAACAAAAATATTCTTGAAATAATAAACAGTTGAAACAATTTAGTAATAAAATTATAGAGAAAATGTTTGAAAAATAAGAGGGATAATTTGCTATTTAATAGGAAAATTAAAAACAAAAAGAAAATGAAAAAGGACGATTGAAAAATCTGTAAAAAATAAATGAATTCTTTAAAATTAAAATAGTTGATAAAATTATGAAAAGTAACGCATTACGAAACAATACATAAAAATATACCTTATAAATGCTTTGAAAAAATTATAAAAACTATAAGATAAAAATTAAATATTTTCAAAAAAGTGATAAAAAAATGGTTTAATACAAAAAGAAAGCAAAAATTTAATAAATTTACTAAAAGATTAAAAATTAATAAAAAATTATAAATTAACGATTAAATTGAAGGAAAGTGAAAGAAATTGCTAGATAAATACACAATTGTAAAAAATAAACTAAAAAATTAAACAATAAACATTCAATTTAAACAAAAATGTTTTCTTAAAACATTAAGAAAATTATAGGAATAATTGCTGAAAATAATTGCAAATTGAACAACTGGTTTGAAAATAAAAAATAATTGAAATTTGTTGGAATATTATTAATTAATGATTTAATTGAAAATCGAAAAAAATAAAGAAAATAATTTTATATTGAGGAAAATACTTAATTAAAAATTGGAAATTTTAAGAAAATAATTGATAATTAAAAAAAGTTTCGAAAAATGGCTAGATTAATTTACAACTGGAAACAATAATTTACAAAATTAAATAATAAGTATTTAATTTAAATCAAATAATTAAAAATTAAGAAAATTATAGAAATAATTGTTTGAAATAATTGCTAATTGAACAATTGTATTGAAAATCGATAAAAAATAATTGAAATTGAAAAAAAAATTGAAAATTAAAGAATAGAAATGAAATTTAAAGAATATAATTGAAAATGAAAAAAAAAACCGAGATTATTGAATATAGAAGAAAATAATTGTAGACTAAAGAATGCAATTGAAATTTTGCAAAAATAATTGAGAATTGAAGAGAATTGTTGAACAATTGTATTTAAATTTAAAAAAGCTTATTGATATTTGAAAAAATAACTGAAAAAGGCGAGAATTTTTTAATACTAAAGAAAATAATTGAAAATTGAAAAATGTAATTAAAATTTGAAGAAAATAATAAAAAATTGAAAAATAAATTGTGATTTGAAGAAATAATTGATAATTCAAAAAAGGCAAGGTTTTTGGAATATTAATTTATTTCTTTCCTACAATTTTTTCTTTTGGAAATTTAATTTATTTCTTTCCTGCAATTTTTTCTTTTTCAAAAAATTTTGTGAGTATTTTTTATTTTTTTTCTATTCGCTTTCTGTATTTTTACAAAATCACTTAGATAATTTTTATATCTTTTTAAACAATTTTCTTCTTTTTATATATATAATAATACTTTTTTATGATTTAGATTTTTTTAATTTTATTCTTTTTACAAAAATGACTTCAGTTAATTTTATTAACAGAAATTCTGTTTTATTTTTACAATATTTAGAAAAATTTATTTACTTTTTCAGTACTTAATTTTATTTATTATTATAATTTGGAAGACGTGAAATATAATTTTTTTCATTTTTATGATTTTTAAATATTTATTCGAGCAATTGTCATTTGTCATAACTTATTAATTTTTATAATTTTTAAGGAATTTTCTTCTTACATTTAATCATAATTTCTCCATTTCTGAGAAATAATTGTTTTTTTCTCAAAATTGTTTAATTGGTTTTAGGTATTTAATTCTTCATTTAAAAAAAATTATTGTTTTTTGATTAATTTTCAAAACAAGTTTTTAAAGTAGTTTTTTTCTTTAGTAACATTTCTCCGTTTTTTACTGATAATCTTATTTATTTTATTAATTTAAAAAATCATATCCGCAAATATTTTAACTTATTGAAAATCATTTTTCCTCTCTTTTGTAGTTTCATTTTTAGTTTTAAAAATTTTTACTATTTATCACGTAGTATTTTGATTTTGAAAAAGCAATTTAATCAATGTTTCTTAATTCTCCTCGTTCTGTCTTCAATGATTTTTTTTACTTTTGAAGAATTTAATTTAAAAGAAAAACCATTTGAAATTGAGAAAAATTATGAAATTTTGTAAAATTGTATGAATATAGTTTCGTAAGAAATAATATAGTTAAAAATAATCCAATCTGTTGGATGTATTTTTAAAAATTTTCTAGAGTCGTTAATTATAAATTTTAGGTTATATTTGTCAATTAGAAAATGTCAGATGATGGCGGACGAATTTAAAAAAAAAAGTATTTTTTTCTTTTGAGATTTGTTTATATGGCATGGGCTTTTTAGGATCATTAAACAAATCTAAAGATGGCTTAAAAATTCAAGCTGGTGGATTTAAAATAGCGGATAAAAATTGTAACAATTTATCCGTGGAATTTCTTGAAACTTGTATATAATTGTGCAGAAATAAAGTCTAATATTGTAAGACTTAGAAAGGAAATTAATTTCACAAGTGAAATAAATAAATGAGAAAATATCTCGAACAATGAGAAAACTTGATCTATATTTATGTATACATATAGTTTCTTTAGCAGAAAAAAAGACTCTAAAATATTTTTCGAATTCTTGAATTGAATTCCGGAACCTAATATTAGAATAAAATTAACTGATAGCAGTAGAGAAATTGAAAATCGAGCAGAACACAATGGCTTATATAATAATTGATACCTGTCCAGTAAACACAATAGTGTATTACAATTAATAGCAAAGAGCATAGAGGTTCACAAACACAAGACATCAAACTTGTGGAACTTCGAACTGTATATATTGAATTATAAACTATAATTCTGTATGGTGGGAAACACTGTTTTTTGCGGGAGAATATCTTACGTAATTTAGTTCGTGAGAGGGTTACGCTATTGGACGATTATCGAACAAGCTGATTTAATATTTCATGGACAATTCACCTCGATCAGAACATCGAAATGAAGAACTTTCTTCTGGGCGTCGACCAATATCCACTCCATTTTTTATTTCATATTACATTTCCTCGTGCCAATATTTAATTCCTTGACTTTTTATTAAATTTAATACATACTATAGGGTGGTCCAAAATAACTTACTTTTAAATTTTTAAGGGGAGACATTGGTGAAATTTTAATTCGTACTTTATGACCCCTAGAGGTGCCAATTTTTTTCTAGCTTAATTTGGGCATTATTATTTAATTTATTTTTAAATATTTTTTACATTTTTTACAATTCAGGGGCGGATCTACCTTGAAAAAAGGGACCGGTGCCAGAATTTAATGTATCGTGAAAAAAACTTTCAAAGTGACGAGAATTTTTAAAATAATCCGTAAATTTTAAAAACGATCCAAAAATTTTAAAGAAACTCTGGAAAGAGAGATAATTTCTGAAAATGTCAATTTCAATCTTGTATTCTTTAATAATAATATGAAAAATTGAATTTAAAGTGATCAGAATTTAATTTAAAAAAATTTT
This sequence comes from Ganaspis brasiliensis, assembly GCA_037103525.1. NCBI lineage: Eukaryota > Metazoa > Arthropoda > Insecta > Hymenoptera > Figitidae > Ganaspis > Ganaspis brasiliensis. The sequence goes on from JAZKLR010000211.1 coordinate 4,452,976, forward strand.
TATAGAAAGAAAGTCGAAAGCTATATTAAACTTAATTAATTCCAAGCCATTATTATTTATATAAATCCAAAACGTCAGTTAATTCAAACTTTAATTTTTTCAAACTTATAAGTTTCAATTAATCGAAGTTGCAATTATTACATGTATGTAGTAAAATATTAATTAACAGCAACATTAATGAGAAACTTTACGCATTGCTGTTCGTCATTTAAAACTATAAATTTTTGGAAATGCAAATAATGAAAATTGCGAGAATAATTACAAAATGAAAAAGAATATATATTAAAAATGAGGAAAATAATTGACAATTAAAAACAAAATTCGAAAAATGGCTAGATTAATACACAACCAAAAAAAAAAAAAATTAAATAAATCAAAGAATCATTATAAAACTTTAAGTACATGCCCACAAGAGATGAAAAATTCTGTTCTACAAGCATCTCGTGATCCAATAGAGATAATTCCAATTGCCAATACACTTATCGATCGTTACAAATTTCGATCCAGACTTTAAATAAAGGAGAACCGGATAAAATTTTTAAACGGATTATATGTAAAAGTTTGGAGTACAAAAAATAAAAATTATTTAATGATATTTGAGGGGGCTTGATAGCAAAAATGGGATAAAATAGCAGTGGAAGTATAAAAGTGGAATAAATAATTAATTTTGTGGAAACAAAGAAATAAGTTGAGCACTGGAAGCAAAACAAATAAAATAAAAAATTAACAGAAGAAAAACGGAGTAAAAGTTCAGTGCTCCCAAAATAAATTTATAAATTAATTTTTACGTATTTTTTTCTTTTATTACAACTTAAGTAATCGTATGAAGAGCAAAATAAAATAATAGATTCATTAACAATGTTCGAAAACATTTTTCGAAAACTATGCTATAATATAATTATTAAACACTTTCATTTAAAAAACATTATTTTTATGAATTGAAAAGTATATGAAAATTTGGGATAATCTACTTATATTTAATAGGAAAATTAAAAACAAAAAGAAAATGAAAAAGGATGATTGAAAAACCTGCAAAAAAAATAAATTCTTTAAAAATAAAATAGTTGATAGAATTATAAAAAGTTATGCATTACGAAACAATACATAAAAATATATCTGATAAATGCTTTGAGAAAATTATAAAAATTATATGATAAAAATTAAATGTTTTTAAAAAAGTGAACAAAAAAGTTTTTAATACAAAAAGAACGCTAAAATTTAATCAATTTACTAAAAGTTCAAAAATTGATAAAAAAAATTATAAATTAACGAAAAAATTGAATGAAAGTGACAGAAATTTAAAAAGTCAAAAAGTTTGAAGGAATAAAAAAGCTAAAAACATATTGAACATCTAATAAAAAATAAAAATAAAATGAACTAAAAACATCTAGTAAAGAATAATAAAGCAATAATTTAATAAATGTTAAATATCTTTAAAAAAATGTGACAAACTTTGAAAAAATTCAAAAAGATTTTAAAATACGCAAAAATATAAAAATTATGCAAATAAACTGAAATATAAAAAACAGTAATAATAAAAAAAGAAAATGTGAAAAGATAAACATAAAGCGAGATAAAAAAAACTATAAAATAAATGTGCGCTATTCCTTTAAAATAAAAGTTCCAGAACTTATTCAAACTAAAAAAAATAATAATATAAAAAAGGAAATTTATAAACAAAAACAAATTTTAATTCATTAAATATAGGGTATATTTTAAAAATAAGTTTAACAGTAATTTTTTTTTTATATCATAAAATAATATTGAATAAATTTACAGAAAATGAATGAAAAAAAGGAACAATATAAAATTGAAGAAAAAATTGTGTATCGACCCAATAATAATCTAAAAAATTAAACAATAGATATTCAGTTTAAACTAAAAAATTGAAAAATTAAGAAAATTATAAGAATAATTGCTGAAACCAATTGCAAATTGAACAACTGGATTGAAAATCAAAACGAAAAAAATTGAAATTGAAAAAAATAATTGAAAACTTTAGAAAGTAATAAAAATTTGGAGAAAATAATATAAACTTGAAGAAATAAATTCATACATTAAAAATTAAACTGAAATTAAAAGAAAATTGATAATAATGGAGAAAAATTACAAAACGTGAAAATAATTGACAATTGAAAACAAAATTCGAAAAATGGCTAGATTAATACACAATCAAAAAAAAAAAAAAAAAAATTGAAAAACTCAAAGAATCATTAGAAAACTTTAAGAGACGAATTACAAATTAAAAAAATTGTAAGAAATAATTTCAAATTGCGAAAAACAGTAAATAATTAAAAGAAATAATTGAGAAAGGAGAATAATTAAAAAATTGAAGAAAATAGTTACAAAATGACTAGATTAATAGACTATACTGAAAAAAAATTGATGAAATATAGCAAAAACTTTAAATTTAAAGAAAATAATTGAAAAATGAAGAAAATTATAGGAATAATTGTTGGAAATAATTACTCATTGAACGAATGGATTGAAAATCGACAAAAAATAATTAAAATTGAATAAAATAATTGAAAATTGAAAATTTAAATTCAAATTTAAAGAATATAATTAAAAATTGAATAAAGTATTTGAAAAAAGACGAAAGTTATTGAATAAAGAAGAAAACAATTAAAAACTGAAAAATGGAATTGAAATTTGAAGAAAAAATTGAGAATTGAAGAAAATAAAAATTTGAAATTAACGAATCTTATTGATAATGGAAAAAAAATAATTGGCAAAAGGCGAGGATTTTAAAATATTAAAGAAAATAATTGACAATTGAAAACAAAAATCCGAAAATGACTAGAATAATGCAGAATTGAACAAAATAATTGAAAACATTGAAAAATAATTTTAAAATTTTAAGAGAATAAATAAAAATTTTTAATATTGTAAGAAATAACTAAACTAGGTGTAAATTATGTCCATTTCATGGACACTTCGCTTCCAAGGAAGCAAGATAATTTGCTTCCTCATAGAGGAAGCAAGAAATTTATTTATAATATAAAAAATAATAATTTAATTTTAAATTAATTATTATTTATTTTTATGCAAATAAGTAATAATAATAAAATAATAATAAATCAGTATATATATTTTTTTTCTATCTTCCAAAACTTTATTTATTTATTTATTATAACCAAATTTGTGTAATATATAGAATAATTAATATAAATTTTTTTTTTTTTTAACTAATAACAATCTTATTAAAATTAATTCTAATTACAAAATCTCTTTTAACGTCTAAGTCTGTGCGGCATTGAAAATACATAACCTGTTTCCTGTTTTTGAAAAATGAATTAAGTATTAAGTATATATGAAATAAATTAATTTTAAAAGAATTACTAAATTAGCTATTAGGGTTAAAATTTTTTTTAACCCTAATAACCCTAGAAATCATGAATTATTACGTGGGTTTTTAGTCAATTATTTTTAGTCAATTCGTTTTGAGACAAGGAATATGATTCTTTTAATTCATTTGTTTGAATTTTTAGCAAGAAATTTTTTTTTTGCAAAACACGAGATTTTTCAATAAAAAAAAATTATAAATTATAAATTAATACGTGAGTTTTTAGTCAAATATAAAAGTTATATAGGTCACTTGATTTGTTTTAAAATAAGGAATATGATTTTGTAATTCGTTTGGTTGGATTTTTAGCATGAAAAAAATTAAATCGAACAAAATAATTGAAATTAAGGAAAAAATTTTAAATTGAAGAATGGAAGTGACGTTTTTAAAAAATAATTAAAAACTAAAGAGAATAATTAAAAAATTGTACTTAAAATTAAAAAAGCATATTAATATTCGAAAAAATAATTGAAAATTGTAAATATGTGATTGAAATTTGAAGAAAATAATCAAAAATTGAAGAAATAAATTGTAATTTGAAATAATGGTTTATAATTGAAAAAAGTCAAGTTTTTTGGAATATTGAATAAACTTAATTGAAAATTGTAGAATGGAATTGACTTTAGAAAATAATTCATAATTTATAGAAAATTAGAAAATGACGAGAATAATTTAATATTAATGAAAATAACTGAGAAATGCGCAAAATAATTAACAATTGAAAAATAAATTCAAAAACTGTCGAGAATAATCTACAACAGAACAAAATAATTAAAAAAGTTAAAGAATAATTATGAAATTTAAGAAGAATAATTGTAAATTGAAAACGGTTAAAAATTATAGGAAAAATTGTGGACTTATTTACACACTAATTTATATCACTTTCTTGAAATATTTAATTATTCTTTCTTGCAATTTTTTCTTTTTCAAACAATTTTTTTGGTATTTTATGTTTTATATTGCTTTTCTGTTTTTTTTTAGAAAATCACTTAGGTAACTTTAATTTTTTCTTAAAAATTTGTCTTTTTTTATGAGTTTAATAACACTTTTTTATTTTTTAGATTTTTTTTAATTTTAATCTTTTTACAAAAATTACTTCAATTAATTTTATACAGTTTTATTTTAACAATAATTAGAAAAATTTAATTACTTTTCCAGTGATTAATTTTATTTATTGTTATAATTTGGAAGTTGGAAAATACAATTTTTTCCAATTTTATGATTTTTAAAATATTTATTTGGTTTTTGTCATTTGTCATAACTTATTAATTTTTATAATTTTTTAAGACTTTTCTCCTTTTATTTAATTTTTCGTAAATTTGATCTTATAATAAATTTTCTTATTTTATCACAATTTCTCTACTTCTTAGAAATATTGGTTTTTTGCTTAAAATAGTTTAATTATTTTCACTTAATTCTTCATTTAAAAAAAATTATTGCTTTTTGCTTGATTTTCAAAACAAGTTTTTAAAGTATTTTTTATCTTTAGTAACATTTTTCCGTTTTTTTGCTGATTATCTTATTTATTTTCTTAATTTAAAAAATATGTCCGCAAAAATTTTAACTTTTTCAAAATCATTTTTTCCTCTCTTTTGTAATTTTAATTTTTTGTTTTAAAAGCTTTTACTGTTTATTGCGTAGTATATTTTGATTTTAAAGAAGCAATTTAATCAATTTTCCTTAAACTGTTTAATATTAATAACGCATTATTACCATATTTCTTAATTTTCTTTCTTTTACTATCATTGATTTTTTAAACTTTTTTATTTTTGAAGAATTCATTTATTTTTTGCAGGTTTTTCAATTATAGTATATTTTTTACATCTTTTTGCTTTAATTTTCCTATTTCAATGTAAATTATCCTTAATTTTCTTATCTGTTCATTCATAATACTGGTTTTAATAAAATTTTGTATTTTTTGTAATTTATGTAAAATTTTATTTTTTTACATTTTGTTAAGATTCTTTGAAAATTTTCTCCATTGTTTAAATGATTATTCGCTAGACACTCTGATAAGATAAAAATGCAGAAACTTTTGTTTTTTTAGGGGGTCCCTGAAATTTTTTTGCGCTTCAGACCCGCGACAGCCTTGATTCGGCCCTGTTTACAATAGTTAGGGGAGAGTCGGGTAAAATGCCTAATTGGGTAAATTGGCAATGGTTAATAACTTGGCCAAAAATAAATATTAATCATAATTGTTTTTAATTATGAAGTATATTAAGGTGAAGATGATTTCTGTAAAGTTTCATGTTTATCAGTTTATTATTAAATAATTTATTAAAGAATTGTGAAAATGATGCTTTCCAACGATAATTTTTTCATTTTTAAAGATTAGAAAACATGCACTTCTATCTCACATACGTACATAATTTTTTTTTAAAATTAATCCTTGAATATTTAGCTATCTAATCACTTTGACTTAATTAATAAAAATGAGTTCTAAAATGAAAATAATTAGTTTAATTACATCGTGTTTTTGATTAAATTGCCTTGGTTAAATTGCCTATATGCTGTAAAACTTCTAAACAAGATACGTATGATACGGAAAATCTCTCGGGTTACACGTATATTTTGATGTAGAAACTAAATATCAAGTTGTTACTGCTTCTGTATAAAAAATCAGTGTTTTAACAAATTAATTATATTAATTAATGCATTTATATTAATAATAATTATAATAATTATGCATTGAAGAATAATTTTTAATATATTTTTAAAACATGATTTTAAATAAACGCGGGATGAAGTAAAAGAAGTGCGCATGCGCAGAAAAATACATAAGATTACGAGAGATACGTGTTGTCACGTGACTATAAAGAATCATGGCGGATTAACTTGTCACATTTGGCATTGAATGACAAAATTTTCGTTTTCTTCCTAAAACTCACGCAGTTTTCAATCGAGCAGGTATTTTTGTAATATTTATTATAGTGTTTAATTTACTTTTGTATGATTTTTTATAATTGTAGAAGCTTTATTTATTTGTTATAGACTTTATTTCCATTTTTTGTCGGTCTGCTTTGGATTAAAATTTTAGTTTTATGACAAAAAGATTATATTTTTGTATTCACAGCTAGTTCTTTTTTTAATATAAACAAGATAATTGATTATAGAAAATGCATAAAAAAAATTGTTTACTTTTATTCATATTTTTCCATATTTTTGTGCACAGGCGATTTGCCCAGTCGTGTGTCAAAATGGCGAATTTTGACATCAATATTTAAATAATTCTTTTTTCTATTTTTTCTGAAATAAACACTTAAAATGACTACATTATTATATTCTTAAAGGATATATGTTTTCTAAATATTTGACGGTTTATATTTTTCAAAACTATAATTAAATACTTTTTTTTTGCTCTAAACTTTACTATAGGCATTTTGGCCGACTCTCCCCTACTGCAAAGCATCATTTTTATTATTTTTCTAAAAAATTCTTAGAATGTAAAAATTACTCTCTAAATCTGAATTAGTAAAAAAAACTACTATTTAGGGAGTTAAAATCGTGAACGAGTTTTCTTTTTTTCAATTAGTAAAAAATAACTAATTATTAGTAGAAAACTACTAATTCAGTAGTTAAATTTAACAAACTGAATTTAGTAAAAAAATAACTAATGTAATTAGTAAATAGAAATCTACTAATTCTTTTAGTAGTTTAACACAACCTACAAATAACTTTGGCTAATTAAATTAGTTGTTTTTTACTAAACTATTAGTAAAAGATTACTATTTGACAGGGTAAACGAGTTTTAACCCTTAAAATAGTAGTTTTTTTAACTAATTTGAGATTTAGAGAGTAAATTAAACGCTTTTTACTGTTGATAACAATAAGGTTCTTAGTTTTTCTCATCCCTTCAAACTTTTTATAAACTTCTTTCACTTTCCTGTAATTTTTTTGTTAATTTTTAATTTTTTATCAGTTTTTGAACTTTTAGTAAATTTATTGAATTTTAGCTTTCTTATTGTAATTGAAATTTTTTTTTCATTTTTTTGAAAACATTTAATTTTTATCTTATAATTTTTATAATTCTTTCAAAGCATTTATTAGGCATATTTTTATGTATTGTTTCGTAAAGCATTACTTTTTTAATGAATCTGTTATTTTATTTTGCACTTCATACGATTACTTAAGTTGTAATAAACACGCAATTATTATTGTTATTTTTTAATTAATTTGATAAATTTTTAATCATTATCTCAATTTTCAATTATTTCCTTGAATTTTCATTTATTTTTATAATTTTTCAATTATTTCCTCCAATTTGTATTTAATTTCAATATTATCCACTTAACTAAATTGTCAATTATTTCCTCAATTTTTTAATTATTTTAATTATATTTCAAATATTTTGCAAAAATTGCAATTATTTTTGTTTACATTTGAAATTATTTTCTTTAATTGTTTTTAATTCATAAAATTTCTAAATTTTGTCCTATAATAAGTAGAACTTGTTTAATTTATTTATTACTTTTTAATTGTTGATAAAAGGTATACAGAAACTAATCAATAATCTAGTCTATTCAATAAAAAGCAATGAGACTTTGTCGAATTTTATTATTTATTGAATTTATTGCTTAGGCAAAAAAAAAAAACAGCAATGTGACAATATTATTTTTATTCTTCCTTATAACTCAAATCAAATTATTATTATTACTATTATATTACCTACATTTTCATTTATCAATATTTTGCATTTCATTTAAACATTTAATTTTATTGTCTTTCCTGAAAATAAAGTACTTAAAGCCAGTCTCAATTTTTCGTCTCATGAGCAGCTAATGAACCTTCAAATTAGCTTTAAATCTAAAGAGAAATCGATAATTCGATAACTATCTATTGGACTGTGTTTATACTATTGGAGCTTTTACAAAGTGTAAAATTACAGTTATAACTCTATTGACGCTTGGGGCTTATAATTAAATTATTAGACATTTAACCGAGGTAGGATTCGTGACCCTCACGCCCACATCATTAATTCGTGCGTGACTGTGTTGTCAGTAGTGCACTCCTCTCGTTTTCTTCATGCACATACTCATCCGCCGGAGCAAAAATACGCAATCCAGAGCAGCAGTTCAATGTCTCGAATTTGTAACAGAACATTGCTGAAAGGCATTATTAGCAACTGCAAATATATATTTTTTTAAATTTTAAAACTAATCAAAAAACAATAGGGGAGAGTCGGCTAAAATGCCTATAGTAAAGTTTTGGAGCCAAAAAAAAGTATTTAATTATAGTTTTGAAAAATATAAACCATCAAATAGTTAGAAAACAACCTTTAAGAATATAATGAGGTAGTAATTTTAAGGATTTATTTCAGAAAAAATAGACAAGATAATTATTTAAATATTGATGTCAAAATTCGCCATTTCGACTCACGACTGGGTAAACCGCCTGTGCACAAAAATATGAAAAGTAAAAAAATTTTTTCTATATGTTTTCTATAATCAATTATTTTGTTAATATTAAAAAAAAGAACTAGCCTTAAAACACAAAAATATAATCTTTTCATCATAAAACTAAAGTTTCAAGCCAAAGCTGTCCGGCAAAAAATGGAAATAAAGTCTATAACAAATAAATAAAGCTTCTACAATTATAAAATAACTTGCAGAAGTAAATTAAACGCTGTTATAAATTACAAAAATATCTGCTTGCTTCAAAACAGCGTGAGTTTTAGAAAGAAATCGAAAAATTTGACATTCAATGCCAAATGTGACAAGTTAATCCGCCATGATTCTTTATAGTCACGTGACAACACGTATCTCTCGTAATCTTATGTATTTTTTCTGCGCATGCGCACTTCTTTTTATTCATCCCGCTGTTATTTAAAATCATGTTTTAAAAATATATTAAAAATGATTCTTCAATGCATAATTATTATAATTATTATTAATATAAATGCAATAATTAATATAATTAATTTGTTTAAACACTGGTTTTTTATACAGAAGCAGTAACAACTTGATATTTAGTTTCTACATCAAAAATCAAAATATACGTAAGTCGAGAGATATTCCATATCGTACGTATCTTGCTTAAAAGTTTTACAGCAAGTAGGCAATTTACCCAAAAACACACGATGTAATTAAACTAATTATTTTCATTTTAGAACTCATTTTTATAAATTAAATCAAAGCCTTTAGATAGCTAAATGTTTAAGGATTAATTTTAAAAAAAATTATTTACGTCTGTGCGATAGAAGTGCATATTTTCTAAAATTTAAAAATGAAAAAATTATTGTTGGAAAGCATCATTTTCAAAATTCTTTAATAAATTCTTTAATAATAATAAGATAAACATGAAACTTTATAGAAATCATCTTTACATTAATATACATCATAAATAAAAACAATTATGATTAATATTTATTTTTGGCCAAGCTATTAACGATTGCCAATTTACCCAATTAGGCATTTTGGCCGATTCTCCCCTACCTACCCAGTGGCGTAACTATTAAGGGGCAAAGTGGGGCATTGCCCCGGGGCCCTTGGGCTAAGGGTGGCCTCAGTCAACCCTAATAAATCTATTTTTTTAGGAAAAAATTTATAAAATTTTAGAATTCAAAAAAAAATTGCAAGAAATAATTAAAATTAAACAAAATAATAGCTGATTTTTAAAATTAATTGAAAAAAAATGAAATCAATTAAAAATTGGGGAAAGTAATGTAAAAACTCATATAAATGTTTTAAAAACAAAGAAAATAATTTAAAATTGAGAAAATTACTTGAAAATCTTAAAAATAAATTGAAAAAAATTGAATAATGAAAAGTTAGGGGAAATAATTGAAAATTGAGATAAATAATATAAAATTGAAAAATAAAATTAAAAGTTGAGATAATGATTGCCAAAATTACATAATATATTTTAAATGAAGGAAAGTTAAAGAAAATTTCAGAATAATACTTAAAACTTTCAGAAGTTTATTGAAAAAAAAGAAAATAATTAAAAATTAGAGAAAATAAATGTAACAAAATAAAAATAATTTAAAATTGAAGAGAATGATTTTAATTAAACGAAAATAATTAACAACTTTTTAAAAATTACGAAAAAGAACGAAAGTAACTAAAAATTGAAGAAAATATTATAAAAAATCATATAAATAATTGAAAATTGAATGAAATAATTGAAATCTCAGATAGATTGTTTAAAATTTTAAAAATTATAAAAAAAATAAAAAAAAATTGAAGATTGAAAAATATAAATTTAGGAAAATAATTAAAAAATGATTCTACAATTTGAAACTTGATGAAAATAACTGAAATATGAAACAAACATTGATAACTTGTAAAAAATAAATCACATTTGAGTGAAACAATTGAAAAAATTACAAAACTTTGTTTAAATAAACAAAAATAATTGAAATTTGAGAAAACTACATAAAGATCTTAGAAATCAATAATTGAAAAAAGTGAGAATAACTTAAAATTGGAGAAAAGCATTGAAGAAAGCAAAAAATAAATGAAATTTACGATAATTAAAAAAAGATTGTGAAATTAAGAAAACAAATGAAAATAATTAAAAATTGAAGAAAATAATTGAAATTTTAGTAAAAAACTTAAAAATTATAGAAAATGAGAATAATAATTAACAATCGAGGAAAATAATAGAAAAATCGTAAAATTAATTCAAAGTTGAAAAAATCATTCAAATATGCTGAAAATAATGAAAAAAAAATTTATGAAGAAAATAATTTAAATATTAAAAGATTAAAAACAGTAAATAAAATTTGAGAGAAATAATTTAAAAATATGTTTAAAAAAGGAAAATAATTACAAAATTGCTTAAAAATTTTAATTAAAGAGAATAATTTAAAAATCACAGAAATAATCGAAAATTGATGAAAATAATAAATGAAATTTCAGATAAATAATTAAAATTTTTGAAAATTAAGCCAAAAGAATGAAAATAATTAAAAAACAGAGAAAATAATATAGAATTACTGAATTTGTTTTTAAGTAAAAGAAAGTAATTGAAAAGCCGTTTAAAAAGTTAAAAATTAAGGACAATAATCTAAATTTAAGATATCTGAAAATTTAGGAAATTAATTGGAATATAATAAAAATACTAAAAGATGTAGAAAATAATTGGAAAATGAGTTTTTTATTTAAAACTTGAAGAAAATCATTGAAATATGAAAAAAACAAAATCATAAGTTGTAAAAAATAAATCACATTTGAGTGAAATAATTGGAAAATTTACAGAATTTTTTTTAAATAAAGAGAAAATAATTTAATTTTGAGAAAAATATATGAAAATATTGGAATTAATTGAAAAAAATGAGAATATCTTAAAATTGGAGAAAAAAATTGAAGAAAGCTAAAAATAATTGAAATTTACGATCATTTATAAAAAAAATTGGAAATTATAAAAACATCTGAAATTAAGTAAAAATTGAAGAAAATAATTGAAATTTGAGAAAAATACTTAAAAATTCTAGAAAATAACTTTAGACAATGAGAATAATAATTAACAATCGAGGAAAATAATAGAAAAATTAACTCAAAATTAAAAAAATCATTTAAATAGGTATGCTATAAATTTATGAAGAAAATAATTTAAATATTGAAAGATTGAAAACATTTAATAAAATTTGAGAAAAATAATTGAAAAATTCGTAGAATAGGTGTCTAAAAAAAGAAAACAATTTCAAAATTACTTAAAATTTTTAATTAAAGAGAATAATTTAAAAATCGCAGAAATAATCGAAAATTGATGAAAATACTAAATAAAATTTCAGATAAACAATTGAAATTTTTGAAAATTAAGCCAAAAGAATGAAAATAATTAAAAAGCGGAGAAAATAATATAAAATTACAGAATTTGTTTTTAAGTAAAAGAAAAAAATTGAAAAACCGTTTAAAAAGTTTAAAATTGAGGACAATAATCTAAAATTAAGATATCTGAAAATTTAGGAAATTAATTGGAATATAATAAAAATACTAAAAGATATAGAAAATAATTTCAAAATGAGTTTTTTATTCGAAACTTGAAGAAAATCATTGAAATATGGAAAAAAAATGATAAGTTGTAAAATTGGAGAAAAAATTTGAAGAAAGCTAAAAATAAGTAAAATTTACGATCATTTAAAAAAAAATGAAAATGATTAAAACATCTGAAATTAAGTAAAAATTGAAGATAATAATTGAAATTTGAGAAAAATACTTAAAAATTCTAGAAAATAATTTAAGACAATGAGAATAATAATTGACAATCGAGGAAAATAATTGAAACATAATAAAATTAATTCAATATTCAAAAAATAATTCAAATATGCTGAAAATAATTCAAGATTGAGAAAAATAATTGAAATTCATGATGGAAATAATTTAAATATGAAAGAATAAAAGAATGAAAACAGTGAATAAAATTTGAGCTATATAATTGAAAAAACCATGGAATATACATATGTTTAAAAAAGGAAAATAATTACAAAATTGCTTAAAAATTTTAATTAAAGAGAATTCTTTAAAAATCACAGAAATAATCGAAAATTGATGAAAATAATAATTGAAATTTTAGATAAATAATTGAAATTTTTGAAAATAGTGCCCAAAGAATGAAAATATTAAAAATCGGATAAAACAATATATAATTACAGAATTTATTTTTAAGCAAAAGGAAATAATTGAAAAATCTTTTTAAAAATTCAAAATAAAATACAATAATTTAAATTGGAGATAATAACTAAAAATTTAGGAGATTAGTTGAAAAATAATGAAAATATTAAAAGATGGAAAAAATAATTGCAAAATAATAAAAAGAAATAGAAATTGAACAAAAGAATTGAAAATTGAGATGTATACTTGAAAGTTCAGTAAATTAATTTAGAAATTAATGAAAATGATTAAAAATGGAAAATAATAATTGCAAAATGACAAAAATAATGTCAAGTTGAAATTATAAATTTTAATTTGCGTTGAATAATATAAAATGAAGAAATAAATAAATAAATTATTTAATGTCAAGGCAAAAATAATTAAAATTGAAAAAATGATTGAGAAAACTATACACAAAATAATTGAAATTTGAGGAAGGTAAATTTAAGATTTAGGGAATCGATTTAAAAACAATTACAATTTAAAATTTTAAATACAATTTAAAAGTTTCAAATATTTTTTATTTCTTGTGAATATAGAGAAACTCAAACTGAATTTTTTTCAGAAATGCTTATAACTTTGATACTTTTTAACCGAATTCGTTAAATAATCGCTTATTTTCATCTTAATAGATCAGAATTTAATTAGCAATAATGAATTGGTTCTTAAAAAATTAAATATATTAGCGGAATCAGTAATATAGAATCCAGCCTTTATTCTAAATTTTTGTAAATTTGAAGCAAGATTTTCGATATAATCATCAATAGCTTTTAAGAGGATGTTTGGATTAAATAATTTTGTAGAGATAGTTGATTAGAAATTCAATTACCTTTAATTTAAAAAAAAGAAAATTAAAATCCGTCCACTGGAACCGAAGATATTTAAATTTTAGTGAAAAAAAATGTTTTCGTAACGAAATATATATTTCTATATTATTTCTGTAATATTGCTTAAATTTTTTCTTAAAAAATATGTAAATTATTTGAAAACTATTATTAAGTATGTGAAATAAAAAAAAACAGGTGTTAAACTTTGATAAAAATTAAAAATTTATTTCAAAAAAATTCGAAAACAATTTTTTTTTCTTTTTCAAATAAAAAAATAAGAAACGTAGTTTCTTTTGATTAAAAATGCATTAAGTGTTATATATATTTCGTGTTGTTGTAATAAAAACGATAAAACTAAAGTTCCCTCATAGGGAAAGCAGTGAATTAATCATATAAAAGTTAATTGGAGAAATTATTAAAAAAAAAGAATTTTAAATTGCAAAAAATAAAAAATCGGGCAAGTTCGAGTTACACTCGCACTAAAATCGAGGGTTCCGTACACAAAACAAAATAATTTTTAATATATTTGATACTATTAAATATATAAATATATTATACATATTATATATAATATAATATATAAAATATAATATATAATGAATTTTTTATACAAAATGGACCACCCCCCCACCCCCCCCCCCCCATCTTCCAAATTATTTTACTTAGAGAGTTCAAATTTTGTACAGGAATGTATTTTCAGGTGTAAATTACATAAAAATTATAGAGAACGTGATGGTGATTGCGTTGTCAACGAAAAATCCAGAGATTTTAGCAAATATCCATAAAAAATACTCAAAAATTTCCTTAACAACGCTATCATTTTTATTACAACAACACGAAAATATATAAAATTCTGTAGATTCTTAATCTATGCTCACTAAGTTTTGTTTGAAAGTAAAAACAATATTCGCTTTGAATTTTAAAAAAAAATGTTAAATAAAATTTAAATTTTGATCCAACAATCTTAAAAACATGTAATTGTCGCTTACCTTTCTGAAATCAAATTTCAACTCCTCTATAAATATGAAACGATGAAAATAATTTAAAATTGAAGAGAACAATTTTTAATTTAAAAATTCAAGAAAATCATAGATATGATTGAAAATTGAATAAAATAATAGAAAGTTCAGATAAATAATTAAAAAAATTTTTGGAATTATGATAAAGAACGTTAGTAATTCGAGCAAAGTACTATCAATAGACCAGAAAAATTGTTTAGTTTTTCGGAACTAATTTTTTTGAAATTCTATTAGTCAAAATAGGGGTAGTTTTCGGGATAAGGATTGAAGCCAAAATTTTAAAAAGGGAGTATATTTACTCATCTTGAAATTTTTTTTAAAATTTAGAAACATTTTTACAATATTCAAGCGAGAATTAAAAAATTATTTCATTTTTAAAAAATATATTTCGTCAAAAAATTTCACAAAACTATTCTAGGGATATTTTAATTTTAAACAATATTTCGGGAATATTTAAGTGTGTGAAAAAAAAGTTGAAAAAAAGTTGTGTGAAATAATCTAGTTTCTTTAATTTCTTTATTTTTTCTCACTATAAATACGGAATGATACATTTTTTCTCCAATAAATACTGCAAAACAAAACAAATTTCAAAATTTGATATTACCCCTCCCCCCCCCCCCCCTTCCAATAACCAAAAAAAATATTTTCTCTTTTTTTATTCTGTTTCTACATATACAGAACATTTTCTGCATTTTCAATACATATTGCCAAATGATTCAAAAAACTTTACCCTCTTCCTCCCCCCCTCCGACAATCCTCCTATATTCGCAATTTCTTTTTTTTTTGCTTTTCAACATACAGAACTTTTTGCACTATTGCATAAGATTGTGTAACATTATTAAAATTTTCTAAAATATTTTACTACCCCCCCCCCCCCCCCCCACTTCTTTAAGGACAGTTTTGGGTTAACTGCACTACCGAACAAAATTTTTTCAATTAATAAAAAAGGTGATTCAATGTGATAAAACCATGTGATTTTTCGGATTTTTGTAAATTTTCGTTGTTTAAGTTTGGTGGTCTGCATTTTCTAGAAAAGTAATTGGAAACATTTGAAATTAAGCTAAATTAGACGTTGAACTATTAACTTTAAAATAAGCCAAAGAAAATTAAAATATCTTGACTGGTTCGAAAGTTATAAGTAAATGTATGATACGAAAAAACGCAACGATTCTAGTGCTCGCTCCACTTGAAGCGCATGAATATTGCCTAAAACCCATTTAGCCTAAATCTCATTCAGCCTAAAACCATATAGCCTAAAATGCATTCAGCCTAAATCCCATTTAATCTAAAATGCACTCAGTCTAAAACACATTTAACCTAAAACGCACTCAGTCTAAAACACATTTAACCTAAAATGCACTCAGCCTAAAACACATTTAACCTAAAATGCATTCAGCCTAAATCCCATTTAATCTTATTTAACCCTTTCACACCCAAGCAAAATTGAGCATTTAAAAAAACAAAATTAAAGTGGTTCTTATAGTTTTTGGGGTCGCTGATTACGAATCCGGTGTTAATTTTCAAAAATTCAAAATGGTGGATCCAATATGGCGGAGGAATATTTAAAACATTTAAGATTTGCCTGAAATTTGTTACTCTGGGGTTTTTGGGGTCGCTGATTACGAATCCGGTGTTAGTTTTTCAAAATACAAAATGGCGGATTCAATATGACGAACAACAAATTGAAAAATTCTTTAGATTCGCCTAAAATTGGTTACTCGGAGGTTTTCTGGGTCGCTGATTATGAATCCAGTATTAGTTTTAAAAAAATCAAAACGGCGGATCCAATATCGTGGACAAATTTTGAAGAAGTGTTCAAAATCGCCTAAAATTGGTTACTCGGGGATTTTTGGGATTGCTAATTACGAACCTGTTGTTATTTTTTGAATATACAAAATGGTGGATCTAATATGGCGGTTAAAAAATTGAAAAATCTTTTACATTCGACTAAAATTGGTTACTCGAAGGTTTTTTAAGTCGCTGATTAAGAATCTAATATCAGTTTTCCAAAATTCAAAATTTCGGTTCCAATATGAAAAAAAAAATTTAAAAACTGCTTAGATTCGCTTAAAATCCCAACAAAAAATAAACCAACTGGGTTTTAAAGATTTTATGGCTTCAGTCAATTAGGCATATGAATTTTTATGAGCTTACACCTGATTCGTAATCAGCGATTCTAAAAAGCCCGACTAACAAATTTCAAGCGAATCTATAAGCAGTTTTTGAAAAATTATTTTTCTATATTGAATCCGGCATTTTGAATTTTGGAAAACTGATATTAGATTCGTAATCACCGACTCCAAAAATCCCCGAGTAATCAATTTTAGGCGACTTCAAACACTTCTTTAAAATTTGTCCGACATATTAGATCCGCTATTTTGTATTTTAATAAACTATCACTGAATTCGTTATCAGCGACCCCAAAAACTACTAACTATCCAATTTCAGTCGAATCAAAAGGATTTTTCAATTTTTCGTTTGCTATATTGGATCCACTATTTTGTGTTTTTAAAATCTAACACCCAATTTGTAATCTGCAACCCTAAAAACCCCCAAGTAACAAATTTTAGGCGATAATAAACACTTTTTTTAAATTTGTGCGCCATTTTGAATCCGACATTTTTAATTTCCAAAAACTAACACTGGATTCGTAATCAGCGGCCCCAAAAACCCCCGAGTAACAAATTTCAGGCAAATCAAGAATGCTTAAAAAAATCGTAAATTTTAACAATTATTTATACCTATATTTTTTTATCCTCAAGATAACGCACCAAGATTGAATGAAAAATATCAATTTTCTTTCAAGATATTGAGGTTTGTGTAGGTAGGATAAATGTTCAATGGGCGTGAAGGGGTTAACCTAAATCACATTTACCCTACATTCCATTTAACCTAAATTGCATTCAGCCTAAAACCTATATAACCTAAAACTCATTTAAACCTAAAATGCATTCCACCGAAAATTACTTAAATCTAAATCTCATTTAACCTAAATCCCATTCAACCTAAAATGCATTAAGTCTAAATCCCATTTAACCTAAAATTTATTCGGCCTAAATCTCATTTAACCTAAATTCCATTTAACCTGAATCTCTTTTAATCTAAATATCATTCAACCTAAAATGCATTCAGCCTAAAGCCCATTTAACATAAATCCCATTTAACCTAAAACGTATTTAGCCTAAATCTTATTTAACCTAAATCCCATTTCACCTAAATTCCATTTCACCTAAAATGCATTTACCATAAAACCCATTTAACTTAAAACTCATTAAACCTAAATCCCATTTAAGCTAAAGTGCATTTAACCTAAAACCCATTTAACCTAAAACTCATTTGGCCAAAATCTTATTTAACCTAAATTGCATTCAGCCTAAAACCCATTTAACCTAAAACTAATTTAACCTAAATCTCATTTAACCTAAAATGCCTTCAGCCTAAAATTTATTTCACCTAAATCTCCCTTAACCTAAATTCCATTTAACCTAAAATTCATTGATTTAAAATTCCATTTAACCTAAATTCCCAGTGGGCAAAAAAAACCAGAAGACGTCCTTAAGACGTCTTTTGAACATGTGTGCCCACAGAGCCTTTAACCTAAAACTCGTTTTACCTAAATCCAATTTAACCTAAATCCCATTCAACCTAAAATGCATTAAGTCTAAATCCCATTTACCCTAAAATTCATTCGGCCTAACTCTCATTTAACCTAAATTCCATTTACCCTGAATCTCTTTTAATCTTAATATCATTCAACCTAAAATGCATTCAGCCTAAAGCCCATTTAACATAAATCCCATTTAACCTAAAACGTATTTAGCCTAAATCTTATTTAACCTAAATCCCATTTCACCTAAATTCCATTTCACCTAAAATGCATTTACCGTAAAACCCATTTAACTTAAAACTCATTTAACCTAAATCCCATTTAAGCTAAAGTGCATTTAACCTAAAACCCATTTAACCTAAATCTCATTTAACCTAAATCTCATTTAACCTAAATCCCATTCAACATAAAATGCATTAAGTCTAAATCCCATTTAACCTAAAATTTATTCAGCCTAAATCTCATTTAACCTAAATCTCTTTTAACCTAAATTCCATTTAACCTAAACTGCATTCAACCTAAATCCCATTTAACTTAAAATGCATATAGTCTAAAATCATTTTTCTTACATTTCGTTAAGCCTAATTTATAATGTAAATTTTAGGTTAAATCGGATGTAGGACAAATAGTTTTAGGTTAAATGGGATCTAGGCTAAATAAATTTGAGGTTAAATGAATTTTAGGTTAAATGGGATTTAAGTTAGATGAGCTTTAAGTTAAATGGGGTTTAGGCTGAATGAATGTTAGGTTGAGTTGGATTTTGGTTAAATGGGTTTAAGGATCTAGGATGAATGCAATTTAGGTTAAATAAGATTTTGGCCAAATGCATTTTAGGTTGAATGGGATTTAGACTGAATGAATTTTAGTTGAACTGGAATTTATGTTGAATGAAATTTAGGTTAAATAATATTTAGGCTAAATCATTTTAAGTTAAATGTGTTTTAGGCTAAATGCATTTTAGGTTAAATTGAATTTGGGTAAAATGAGTTTTAGGTTTAATGGAATTTAAGTTAAATGAGATTTTAAATCAATGAATTTTAGGTTAAATGGAATTTAGGTTAAATGGAATTTAGGTTAATGAAGATTTAGGTGAAATGAATTTTAGGCTGAAAGCATTTTAGATTAAATGAGATTTAGGTTAAATTAGTTTTAGGTTAAATGGGTTTTAGGCTGAATGCAATTTAGGTGAAATAAGATTTAGGTTAAATAAGATTTAGGTTAAATAAGATTTTGGCCAAATGCATTTTAGGTTAAATGGGTTTAGACTTAATGCATTTTAGGTTAAATGGGAATTAGGTTAAATAAGATTTAGGTTTTATGGAATTTAGGTTAAATGAGATTTAGGTTTAATGGAATTTAGGTTAAATGAGATTTTAAATCAATGAATTTTAGGTTAAGGGAGATTTAGGTGAAATGAATTTTAGGCTGAAGGCATTTTAGATTAAATGAGATTTAGGTGAAATGAATTTTAAGCTGAAGGCATTTTAGATTAAATGAGATTTAGGTTAAATTAGTTTTAGGTTAACTGGGTTTTAGGCTAAATGTATTTTAGGTTAAATTGGATTTTTACTGAATGCATTTTAGGCCATTTGGTTTTAGGCTGAATGGGATTTTGGTTATATGGATTTTAGGGAATATTTATGCGCCTTCTCCATTTTTGGCTGCTTAATACATAACAAATGGGCCGTGAGGGGAGGAAACAAAGGAATTGTTGCGTTTTTTTCTATATACACATTTACTTATAACTTTTGAACCAGTCAAGATATTTTTATTTTATTTGTCTTATTTTAAAGCTCATAGTTCAAGGTCTAATTTTGCTTAATTTTAAATTTCAACAGGCAATGATTTATTGTACAAATAAAACAAATAAGAATTTTGTTTTCTCTGATTTTGGGGATTCATGTATCCGGAACATGGGATGTGGAACAAAGGATTGGGAACCTGGAATATGAAAACTGATTTTCTTAATACTGGATTGTGGAATGAGGAATTTTAGATAGTGGGAAATGGAAACCGGAATGTGAATCTGAAATCTCGGACATACGGAATCTGGAATTCGGAATATGGTACGTGGAAACCGGATTGTAGATTTTGGAATATGGAATCTGGAATGTGGGATGTAGAATCTTGAATCTGTGATGTGAAATTTGGAACGGGAAATGTGGAATGTAAAATCTGAAACTTGAATCTGGAATCTGGATACTGGATCGCAGATACTGTAATGTGGAATATACTATTTTTATTTTGTAATGTGAGATGTGGAATTCGGTATTTAGAATCTATGGAATCTCGATTTCGGTATCTATGATGTGAAGTCTGGAATGTGGAATCTAAAATCGGGAGAGTGGAATCTGGAACTTGGAATGTCAAATCTGACATGTGTAATCTGAAAATGTGTAATTTAGAATCCAGAATGTAGAAACTGTATTATAGATACTGGAATGTGGAATCTGGAATCTGGGATGTGTGATCTGTAATGTGAAAACAGAAATGTGGAATAAAAAATTTGGAATTCAAAATTTGAGATTAGAAATCTGGAACCTGGAATGCGGGATGTGAAATGTGGAACGGGAAATTTGGAATAAGAAATGTGGAATCTGGAATAGAATATATGGAGTTCTAGAAAGTGGAATCTTGGATGTGAAATGTAATGTGGAACCTAAAATCTAAAATTTCGAATCTGTAAATTAAAATGTTGCATATATTTGGAATGTGTAAACTAGATTATATAGATATTAAAATGTGGAATACGGAATCTGGAATGTGGGATGTTTAATCTTGAATCTAGTGAAATACACGGAAAAAAATTTAATTGTAATGATTACTATAGTCTACAGTACAGCTCGGATATGTGACCACTTTTTGCGATGAATACAAAAAATGTGTTAATGATTAAAAAGTTGAGCAGGAGCGATTACTATAGTAGTTTGTAAGGAGTACATGCACTGCAGTATTCGAGATAAAATTGACTTTTTGGAATCATTACATTTCTAAATGTATAGATTAAAAGAAAAACTGTACTTGTTCACATATAAAATAGTTATGATTACAGTAGTCTATAGTAAAAACGAATTGTGCTACAGGGCGACGAAAATTAAAGTTTTGTTAATACTGATTCCTATTTGCTTTGTTATGATTACTGTAGTCGTTTGTAAAGGCTCCTGAATTATATATATCACACTCCGCTCAACGCCGATGGTTACCGATAACTAACGAAGATAACCGAATCTTTAATTCGTCAGTCTTCAACACATTATTTACTTTGCAAAGCTTTTCATTATTTTCGTATAATAGATTTAAAGTTTTAAATTGAAAGAAACAATTAACAAAAAGTAAAAAAAAATTATAAAAATAAATAAAAATAAAAATTTTAATATTTTTATAGAATATTATCTATAATACATATTCGACGTTATTCTGTTCGTCTATGTTCGCATTATTAAAGTTATTTTTTTTATAATTTTGTTTTTTTTTTCAGTCCATCTGTTCGGACTTGTAAAGTTTGACTTTTTCCTTGAATTTCATTCTTTATATCGATGATTTAAAAATTATTTTGCAATTTAAATTTTTAGTAAAAAGAGATTATTTTAAAAAAATAAATATGTTTGTTATTTGATTAAGATATTAATTATATTAGAATAATATACATTTAGAAGGGATTAAAAATTAAATTAATGATTATTTTGACCAATAAAAAGTAGAATTGATTAAAAATTGGATTGTTTGAAACTTAAATTGAATAAAATTTAAATAAATTGAAAAAATAAATTCGAATTTTAATATATTGAAATTTGTAAAATTTAAAAATAAAAACAAATCGAATTTGGAAAAATTAAATTTTAAATTGATTAAAATTTAAATAAATTAACAAATTAAAAGAATTAAGTTTAGAAGCGATTAAAAATTTAATTCATGATTGTTTTGCATTTGACCAATAAAAAATTAGAATTGATTAAAAGTAGGGTCATTTAAAATTTAAGTCTAATTAATTTTGGATAAATTTCCATTTTAAAAGATTGAAAATTGCATAATTTAAAATTCGAATAAAAATAAATTCGGATAAATTTAATTTTGAATCAATTAAAATTTACATCGATTAAAATTTGAACAAATTTACTATTTAAACGAATTAAATTTGCATAAGCGATTAAAAATTTAATTAATTAATATGAATAATTAGTAAAAATTAGGATTAATTGAAAGTTGGATTGTTTTAAACTTAAACCGAATGCCATTTGGGCACATTATAAATTCAATATATTAAAAAAATAAATTAAAATCTTAATAGATATTTTTTTTAAATTTAATTTGGATGGATTGACAGTTTAACTTACGATTGTTTTGACCAATATAATTTATAATTGATTAAATATAAGATCGCTTGAAAAGTATATCGAATGAAATTTGGACAAACTGAAATATACATAGAAAAGAATTCGAATAATTGAATTTTTGATTGTATGTATTGAAAGTTAAGCAGTTAAAGATTTAAGATACTTACAAACAACAATTAATAAAAGTTTTACTTTAACTGATAATATAAGAGATAAGTTATAAATATATTTTAGAATAAATTTCCATGAATAGGAAAAAAGAATAGTTTTAATTTTAAAAGTTTCGAACAACAGCTTTCCTAAAGTCTTAAATCCAGAAAAGTGAAATTAAAAAATTTAAATTAATTTTTTATAAATAAAGTTAATTGTTCTGTCTCTCAAAATATTTATTTCTTTTTAATTAAATAAAAATTGGCATTAAACGTGTTTTATTCATATTTTAGTAATATATTTAAAATATTTTTAAACGTTTAATAATTTTTTCAAGCATAATATCTAAAAATTTAAAGAAAATTTTCGGTTTTTACTGTTAGAAAATATGCTTTATGTCAAATTATATTTAAGAAATTGTTTAACATACTTATTTCAGTACCTAAGTAAATTTAATTAAAGAATTTTTTTTTGACTTTTTCATAGTTAGAATAGTGTATAAAAGAGACCTTAAAATATTTGAGGATAAAAATAAATTATTACTATTATAGCTTAAAAAAATATGGTAATAATTTTTTAATATTTCAAGTTTTAGTGTTTCTCGAAAGTGGAAAACTTTTATAGTAGTTAGTATATAAGAAGACTAAAAGTCATGATAAACATGTTAAAAGCGATAGATAATGCGTGATGCGTCGTTTAGGTTTTAAATCGTATTTAAGTTAGGTATAGATATATAAGCGAATTTATGTATAATTAGGGTATAAAACAGTTGTCTAGAGTAACAATGTAATTAAGTTTGAAGTTGGGAGTCTTGTAAAGAGTTAATTAATTTGTGTATAGTAGTCGAACTAAATAAAAAAGTTTTTATTATTTTTATTAGATAAAAATGTGCTTTTTCCGTTTACAACAGTCTTTGAGAATCAAAACTATATCGCTACCTTAGCCAGTACAAAGTACTATAGTAAAATAAGAAGGCCGCTTTAGGTCATCTTATTTTACTATAGTGCTACTGTACTGACTACGGTTGTATGCAGTAAATGTGAAATAGAACTTTTTGACTTCCTTTTAACGTAGACTATAGTAATCACTAACATTTGTTTTGTATTCATTTCAAATAAATTCGTAATAAGTACATTTAACTTGTGGAATGATAACAAAAAAAGCTTTTTAATCATTACAAAAAGTGGTCACATATCCGAGCAGTACTATTCAACTATTGTAATCATTACAATTAAATTTTTTTCCGTGTATGGAATGAGGAATGTAAAATGTGGATTTCAATCTAATTTGAAATTTTTTTCCACAGTAACTAATTTTAAGTAGAAAAAGCGAAAATTTTGCCTCGGAAATTTTACTCATGTTTAATTTTGCACTATTCTGCTCCTCACAGTGTAAACACGCTAATGTTAAAATTGAGATCTAGAAGTTAACAGACTCGAACCGGGCCGAAGCGGAATCAATACGTTCTTGTAAGTAGGACAAAAGAATTAAAATGATTTTTTCTATCACAGAGACAGGCTTGAAACAGGTAACTTGCGTCCGTTTCGGATAAAATCCAGATAAACTCGATTCAAATCCGCCTCTAAAATTTTAATTATATTAACTTTTTCTTCTCGCTGACCTCATGAAAAGCATATTAAAAAAATTGTAAAAAGTTGGCCAACAATAAAGAAATTTGTAAAAATAAAGAGTTGATCATAAACAAAACCTGGTTTATTTTATCCGATTTTTATTCCATTTTTTAACCAAAGTCGAATAGAACCAGTTTTTCTCTAAAAATCATTATGTTTGTAAATACAAATTTCTCTGAATTGGGTAAACAAGTATTTGTAAATTATTTTATTCAAAAAATACCTGAAATTACTTTCTAAATATTTCATGCCAAGGGCAGTTAAGTAATTTTGTAATTATTGTCTTAAATTACTTTTGCTGTCTTTCTAACATTGTAATTTGCGCGGCGTAAATTGCAGAGATGATAGTTCTGGAAGCGGAGAAAAGAGTCTGGGTCAAGAGCATGTGGTTATCATTTAAGAAGCTATTCATACAAAAATTGAAATATATTTCTTTCTACATTTATTTTTTACAGTTATACATTTAATTTTCACAGTTTGTATTTATATCTTTTTGTATCATTTTACGTTTATATTTCTTAGTTTACAATCATAAGATTTATAAAACTATTCATTAGTATAACAATTTTACTATTTTATGGACATATATCCAATAAAATATGTTTTAACTCTCAATACCAGAATCTATTTGACTCAATTTTACGTGTCAATAACACTTTGCTGTTTATTTTATTGCTAATTCTGACAACTTATATCAATTAACGGAATTGAATCAGCAGAACAGAAATAACTCTTAACATTTTTTCTGGACATAAACACACCACATAAAATGGAACTTTAGCTTTATTTTTTTCTTGTGTTAATTATACAAAAATCTCACAATCAGTTTTCACATTACATTGTGTTTAATACTCGGAGGCAAGTAACAAGTAAATTAAACTCCATCTATGAATAATAATTATTATAAGATACTTGGTTCACTTAACTTTACTGCCACTTGTTAACGCCCATTTTTCTTCCCTTTCAATTCTTGACATTTATGTGTATCCACTTTCTACATTTAAACTTGTTTAAAACAAAAATTGTTTTTTTTTTAGTTTTTGAAACAGACCGGTATTACAGGTAAACGGTTTTTAAACGTGACGAATATGGTTAATGGCAAATAATAAGGGTAATATTAAACTATTTAACATAACTATTTTGTATTTAGGTAATAATAATAAAAATTATTTGACCTCTTTTTTATTTTTAAATAACTATTTTGTCTTCTTGCAAAGTTCGAGACTATTAAAAATAGATAATAATTTAGTAAATATTTAGAAAATTACCTTGGCGTATATGGTTTTTATTTAGACACTTTTTTATATTTATATATACTTTCTGAAGGTTAAAATTTCGCTTTCGGAAACAATTTTACAAATTCAGCTACTAAAAAAATTAACAATGTAAACATAACAAAATGGTTTTGTTGGGTAATTAATTTTTAATTTTATTTGAATTTATTAAAATGAATATTCAATACATTTTTTAAGCAAATGACACAAAACAGATTTTTATAAAAAGTTAATTTCTCCCAATTTATAATTAACAGTTCAAGCAAATCACAAAATATTTTTTACAGTAGTTATGCTATAGGGATTCTGGACCACTTACCGACAGTCGGTAATGCAGATTTCTAATTTATTGATTGCGAAAAGTCGTGTTTCTGCAGAGGTGGTATATTACCATCAGTCGGTAATACATATTTCTATTTTACCGGACATGAAAAGTGCTGCTGCTATGGGATGTTCTGTTTTACCAACTGATGGTGACATATTAACCCTGCAGGTCACTTACCGACAGGTGGAAATGCAGATTTCTAGTTTACCGCCTAAAAAAGTCATATTTCTGTAGGGCAATATATTACCACCAGTCGGTAATGCAGTTTTCTATTTTGCTGGTCATAAAAAGTGGAGTCGATGTGGGATATTCTGTTTTACCGACTGATTGTGACATATTACTCCCGAAAATTGCTTACCGACAGTCGAAAAAGCAGATTTCTACTTCACCGACTGCGAAAAGTCGTGTTTCTAAAAGGGTAATATATTACCATCAGTAAGTAATGCAGATTTCTATTTATGGTAGAAATCTGCAGTACCGATTGTCGGTAATACATTATCTCTACAGAAACACGACGTTTCACAGTCGGTAAAGTAGAAATCTGCATTTCCGTTTGTCGGTAAGTGATTTGCAGGGGTAATATGTCGCCATTAGTCGGCAAAACAGAACATCCCAAATAAAATCTACTTTTCATGGGCGGTAAAATAGAAATCTGCATTACCGACTGATGGTAATATATTATCCCTACATAAACACGACTTTTCTTAGTCGGTAAAGTAGAAATCTGCATTTCCAACTGTCGGTATGTAGTTTTCAGGAGCAATATGTTAGCATTAGTTTGAAATGCTTTTTTCTTCATTTGTTTTTTTTTTGTATCTAAAGTCAACAAAATGTTAGTTCAGCTTCAACAAATTTTGTTGGGACTAAGAAATTTTTTTGTTGAAGCTACAAATGAATTCAACAAAAGAATTTTGTTGTCACAACAAAACAATTTTGTTGCTCGTATATTAATAAAAAAATTTGATTCAGCCAACAAAACTTTTGTTTTACATTCCAAATCTTTTTTTTTAGTGTGGTTTAGAGACGAAAATTGTTTAAGGAAATTGTACTTTTTTTTAGTTTTAATTTACTTTCCACTAGATGATTTTATGTCGTTCATTGCAGTTTCAAATCTGACTTTCTCTAACACGCCTTGAACATATTTTTAATACCCTTGCTTGCATTCGTTTATATTGAGGACGCACTGGAAAATTCTATATTGGGTTCTTGCATTTCTAATGTGCATATGTTACAAATTATTTTTTTCGAAAGAAATTTATTTACTGATTTGATTATTGTAATTATTGGCTATAATATTCATTTATTTATTATAACAATTATTTATATAATTTTTAAATCAAAATTATAATTTTTAAATAAAATTAAAGGTCAGTGTTGCTTTTACTTTTTCTTGTATAAGAAATTTTGAACCTGACCTTCGCTTCGATGTTTTGATCATTTTGATAAGCATTTTTGAAGAATAAGAATTAATTCATTAAAATACCAAAGAAACATTCAAAAGAGTTTAACATTTGACACAATTAATCTTGATAGGAATAATCTAAAAAAAACTATTCCAGGTAAATTATTTATCTTGAAAATTCTAACGGGATTAAAACTATATATATAAATGTAAGAATTAGAAAGTCCTTTCTGAAGATGAATTGACAGCCCTGTATTTCTTAAATTTAGTACTAATCACTATTTTAAAACAATTCAAATATAATAATTGACGTTCATTAAAATTAATTAACGAGCTTTCCAATAACTCTAACAAAACCATAGACTAATGAATATAATGTAAATTAAATCAATTCGAAGAATTAAACTTGAATACATTTGTTTATTTTCATTTATAATAAATTGGTTTCAATATTTAAATAGTTAATTAGTTAGATAGTTAATTAAAAGAGAAATATACTTTTTTTTTAAATTCGTAGAGTTTTTATGATTTGATTAAAAATGTAATATTTAAAATATCTTCATTATTCTCTATTCTCTTTATGGAACGTCCTTGATAAGAATGTAGAGCAATAAAAAACGGAATGAATAATTTATATCTAAAATAATTAATTGCAAATATCCTGGACTAGTCATCTCAAGCAGGTGTCCCTCTTTCAAGAACTAGTATGTGTAATATACTTTTTTTTTTTTTTTCTTTAATGCAGAGTCCGGAATTCTAACACTCTCGTTATGCTCGGTTGATCAAGTGAAGTCTTGTAGGAGTACTCAATATTCATTCTAAACTCTTAATGTTCATCATCTTCTGAAATATACAACTTTAATTCGTTTTCAATTTACGGAATGCAATTAACTATTTAAAAATTAGGTCAAGCGAATTTTAAATGTTTACACACTTGTCAATTCATTATAAATTAATTATTATTTATTAACGGATCTAAAATTAATCTCCCAACTTTTCTTTCCTTTGTTAATTATTGAAAGTTGAGTTACATTATTTTGATTTATTTGTAGACACTAATTATAAATGGGTTTATTAATTTTGTAGTTAAGTGACAAGGCGGACAAATTTTGTAAAATTTAGAAAATTTTAAACTCAGAATCTACTTGATTTATATTTAACTAATAACTTATTAATCGTCGTTAATTTGTGTTTTAAAAGAAAAAAAAATTAAATTAGTTTTTAAAAATTTATTTTTAAAAAATGGAATCGAATGGTAGTTTAAAATAATATTCATTGAGTTTTGGTTATTCGTTAAACGTAAATATTACACAGGAACTACTCTCTCTTCTCTGGTCTAGACAAGTAATAATCTACTTATTACAAATAGCTTTGAGTAAAAGTTTGACAGAGAAATCCCTATGGGTCAGTGTTATTATCTGCAATTAGATAAATTATCATCACAGATAAGGTGACGATCTAAGCTCACTGAGCTGCGATCAAATTGATTCCGCTTTTCCAAACTTAAGCTTCAGAGTGAAATGAAAGTACATAAATTTATCATTTAGGAATTATAAAGTATATATAAAATACTAAAGAGAGTTCCTATTTTTTCTAAGTTTTATTTTCACGTACCCAGCATCTACGTCAATAATTTTCTATACATAACATCCTGATAATATAATATACAATACTGTCTACTTGATTTTGACAATATTTTTTCCAAAATTAGTCAATAATTAAAATTGGTGTTATTAAAGATCAAAAAAATTATTGTAAAAATCAGGTAAGAGTGCCTACAATGGCTTCGTAGTAGATACATAAATTTATTTGTCCCTAATTTGATATCACTTCCACTTGAATTCAATTTCAATTTCACTTCCACTTCATTTCCATTTCACCTCCACTTCACATCCACTTCTACTTTACTTCCACTTCACCTCCATTTCAAGTCCACTTCAATTTAATTTTAATTTCATTTCACTTCCACTTCACCTTCACTTTAGTTCCACTTTAATTTAATGTTTACTTCACGTCCACTTCATTTTCACTTTGTTTCCACTTCAATTCAACTTCATTTTTACTTCATTTTCACTTCATTTTCACTTCATTTTCACTTCATTTTCACTTCATTTCCACTACACTTCCACTTCAAGTCTTCTTGACTTCTACCTCAGTTCCACTTTAATTTCATTTCACTTCAATTTAGAGTCCACTTCATTTTCATTTTTAATTCAATTTTACTTCAAGTCTATTTCATTTCCATTTCAATCTCAAATGCACATCTACTTGCAATGAACGACAGACAATGAACAACTTTATCGTTACCGATTTTTAAAAAAAAAATTTATTGAATTCGTGTTAATCTTGTATAAGTTAATAAATAGACTAAACTTTGCCTTTTTTGACCGTTTGTTGTGCTCGATTTATTGCTACTTGTACAAATTTGTATAAAATCGAAAAAATTATTTTCTATGAATCAAAATTTTATGAAATAATATTGTTAATCTTTTTATTGTAATCAACAAATTATGACTGTAACATTTTTTGACGATTACTCTATACTAACAAAATAAAAAAAAAGTCAATACTGAAAACCGGACCATGGACCAAATAGTGATTGTCGACGTCACAAACTGTTTAAAAATTAATTTGTTTAAAATATAGAACATTAAATGTGGTTAATTATAGAAAATGCAAACCTATTTGAACATTAAATTACAGATTCAGACCACTGCGGGACGGACGGACGGACGTCAAAGTCTAGCTATAATTTTATTTTGAAAAATACAATTTTGAAAAATACATATTTTGCGGTTGGTCCCTAAAAGTCCCCTATTTAGAAAATTTTACTTATTTTCCCCCTATTTTTCACGAAAGTATATTTAAAGTCAAGGTATTTAGAGATTTTTAATTATTTTCAATCTTTAATTATTTCTATCATTTTTAAATTATTTTCCCCAATTTTTTATTTATTAAATTATATTTCAATTGATTTCTTGAATTTTCATCCTTCATCTCTGATTCCAATTCTTTTTTTCAATTTACAATTATGTTTATCATTATTTCTTAATTTTTTCCTACTATTCATACTTATTTGTATTCCATTATTATTTGACTAATTTCATAAACTGTCAATTATTTTTATCGAATTAAAATTATTTTATTCAATTTAAATTATTTTTTCTACTTATTAAATATTTTCATTATTTTTCAATTAATTTGCAAAACTTGCAATTATTTTTTATAGGTATTCTAATTTTTTTCATTATTTTTTCATTGTGTTTACAAAATGTTTTGTAATTTTTTCACTTATTTTTCCATTATTTTTAAATTGATTTCTTTTATTTTCCAATTTTAATTATTTTTTAACTGATTTACAAAACCTTTAATTATTTATTTCAAATTTCAATTAATTTAAAAAATTGTTAATAAATTTTAAAATTTTTCAATTATTTTTATCAAATTTACAATTACTTTTGGTATTTTGTAGTTAATTTCCGAAATATTTAATTATTTATCTCAAATTTCAATTATTTTAAAAAATTTATCATTATTTTTGTCATTTTTCAATTATTCTTCTCAATTCTCGACTGCTTTCTTTAATTCTGAAATATTTTCTAAATTTTAAATTACTGTCTTCAAATTACAATTATTTCTATAATTTTGCAATTTTTTTTTCTCCAAATTATAATTTTTAAAATTATTTTTTAACTGACTTACTAAACTTTTAATCATTTCTTTCAAATTTCAATTGATTAAACACATTTTTAATGAATTTTAGAATTTTTAAATTATTTTTTTCAAATTTACAATTACTTTCTGTATTTTGTAAATAATTTCTCAAATTTTCTATTATTTTTAAAAATCTATCATTATTTTTGCTATTTTTCAATTATTCCTTTAATTTGATATATATTCTGTAATTTTTTTTAAAATTATTTTTCTCAAATCTCGATTGTTTTCTTTAATTTTCAAATATTTTCTTAATTTTAAATTAACGTCTTCAATTTTCAATTATTTCTATAATTTTGAAAAATTTTTTTCTTCAATTTTTAATTTTTAAAATTATTTTCAGTTTGATTCATTTATAATCTTCATTTATTCATCTTAAATTTCAATTTTTTGTTTTCAAAGTTTAATTTGTTTTATAACCTCCTCATTGATTTCTTCGATTTTAAATTACCTTAATCATTTTTTAAATTTTTTTCATAATTTTGCAATTATAGAAACAATTTTTAATTTTTTAAATTCTTTTTAAATTGATTTATTAAATCTTTAATTATTTATCTCAAATTTAAACTCTTTTAATTTTGATTAGTTTTATAATCTTTTTTAATTGATTTTTTTTCCAATTTTTAATTCCGTTTATTATTTTTTAATTAATTACTTAAATTTTCAATTTTTTTAAATTTATTATTATATTCTTATCTTTTTTTAATTATTTCTGAAGTTCTCCTCCTTTTTTTTATTAATTTGAAAAATCTGTAATTATTTTCTTATCCTACAACTTGTTATTTTGTCCTACCCAAATAAAATCGAGGTTCTACTGTATATAATTAATTTATCTTTATTTATAAAGTTTTTAAAGTAGGTACCCTAAAAGTTCCCTATTTTTGTATATTCTGTCTCCTATTTCCCCTAAAATATTCCTCATTGTCACTGTGAAGCCTGTGTGATGGATTATGACGTCACTATTAAATCTTAAAATTTCAAATATTTATTGTCTGTAAAAATTGGTTAAAAATTACAAATTTTTACTAAATTAAAACTAATAATACAAAATTATAAATAATCACTAGGTATTTTCCATTTAAAAACATTTTTAAACCATTTAAAAACCATTTTTAAACTGAATAGAAAAATTTGTTGCATTTTACAAATGTAAGAATTAAAATTCCTGTACTTTTTGCTAATTTAATTAGAATTGAATTTCCACTTTCGTTTCGAGTAATATGAGTAATGGGCATATATACTGCCTCTTCGGAAAAAGCAAAAAAAAAAAAACTAAAATCTTTCTTCTGGAATTCATGAATTTCCTGTTTTCTGTTCAAGAAATGCATATAGAAAATGCCATTTACGTGTAAAGAGTTAAATAATATTCAAATAGAATAAAGCGTTTGATTCATATTACACATTTATGTGTTATGGAAAAGCAAGTCGGCCTTCGACAGTATTTCCAGCCTTTCTAGTTCTCGATAACTTTTTTCCTTGGCACAGGAATAACATCAAGTTGTAATCGGCGCTCTTGTTTCAGCTCCAACTGATTCAGATAAAGTCTATATAGTGTAGTGTTATATTGTACAGTTGTTAAAGAATTGTATTAATAATTATAAAAGATGTAGTTACGCCTTCGTAAGGTGTGCTAAGTACTCGCACAAATTACATAATAAATAGATTAAAACATTCATTAGTTTGATAAGGCAAATAGAACTCATAAAATTTGTAAATCTTTCTCATACCCTTTGGAAGGGATTATTATGTGTCAAAATATAACATTTTTTGTATAATAATTAAAATCATAATGAAGTATATATAATACATACATTATAAACTGTTGACAATCTTTAAAGATTTTTTAGGATAGTTGTACATTATAAACTGTTGACAATCTTTAAAGATTTTTTAGGATAGTTGTACATTATAAACTGTTGACAATCTTTAGAGAGTTTTTAGGATATTTGATTAAATATCTGGTGTAACGAAAATTGAAATTATGAAGGATTAAATATGATGGAAAAATTTTTTGGAAAGTATTCAGATTTAGGTAAAACTTGTTATCATGAGGTTTTTAAAATGGTTGATTAATAATTTGAAGTGATTTTTACAAATTCAAAATGGGTCTAACATGGTGAAGGAATTTCTACATTATTGTGAATATTGATTCATTAATTTTATACATTAGTATAAATATAGCCTGTATGACGATTGAAAATACAGGATACCGAATGATAAAAAATTTTCAAAAATAAATTCGTTAAATTTTCCGAGACTTATTGGAAAGTGAGTAGGGTAAAATTTACATTTCTTCGTAAGATCGAAGTATGTGGAATGAACATTTAATGTGCACTGGTACAGATTCCATATTGGCAATTCATATATTTCTGCAGTGAATAATCGTAGGTGTTTTATATATATATGTATTGCATATACATGTATGTATATATTTTAATAATCTTTGTAGCAGTCGCCACAAATGGTAAACGCACTTAGCAGAAAAATAATAAAGCTCAAGTTGTTCAATAACAGCTCTCGGCACTTATTCTGCATTTTTCGCACCAATATTTTTTCGCCCTTTTTCATTAGAGAAATTTTTTACTCGATGATAAATTGTTTTCATAAAGGTGCTATTTTTTCTCTAGGCCTAATAGGATTTCTTTTAATTTCGAGAAGCATTATTTTTTATAAAATTTTTATAAGAACTTTCTAAAAACTTTGAAAATTTTAAAAAGCTAAAAGATGCTTCCAATTTACATAATGGATTTACGACTTTTTTTTTGAAAAAAATTTAAATAAATTGATAATATTAAACTATGGACCTAAAAACGGTTTTGGGTTAGAGAATAATAAATGAGAGAAAAACGTATTTAAAAATAATAAAAAAATATCAGGGTTTTTGAACTTTTAGTATCAGTTTATGAATCTTAAACAGAAATAGTAGAATCTAAATTTAGTTTTTTGGTAGATTAAAAATTCCATGACCTACTCAACTAGAAAGGAAATTAAATTTAATGAAATTTTAACGAGGTTTTAAGTGTTACACACGTAAAAAATTTTGAATTTTAAATGTTGTATTCATTTCTTCAGTTGAATCGCAAAAATATTAATAATTTAATATCTTATTATTATTGATAATGTGTAAATAAAATAATGTTTTTTAGTTTTTCTAGTAAAAAGAAAATGTTCCGAAAAAAAATGTATTCGTATTCTTTAAAGAAATAATAAAGAATGATTAATTTGCAATATAAAAAGTAAGCAAAAATGACTTTTTTTATAAAAACCAAAATAGTGCAATTTTTTTGAAGATGAAAAAATAAAAAATCCCTAAAAACAGTTTTTTTTCTATTCCTATACATAATTACTTTTTTAAATAAAGAAAATAAATAAGAAGATAAATTAAAAAACGTTAAATAATTATGAAAAAGAATAATATTTTAAAAATTGGACAAATTATAAAATTCTTTTAAAAATTACAGAAAAAAACAATGAATACATTTTTTGAAAACTTAAAACAATAAGAATTTAAAATAAAACAAAATTTAAGGTATAGAAGATTTAATTTACATAAAATAAAATAAAAGTATAAAAATCTTGAAAAATCTAAAAAATTTAAGAAATTATTGTAAAAATGTACTTACAAAAATTAGAAATTACAAGATGAAAATTAAACAATTTTAAGGAATGGAAAATATTTCTGAGAAATAGAAAAATTAAGACAAAATTAATAAATTTATTAAAATACAATGATTATAAAAATTTAGAAAGAACGAGAAATTAATAAATAAAAAATGAAGAACTTTTTTTTCATAACAAACTCTGAAAAAGTGACAAAAAATTTTTAATTTGGTAAGAATTACCAAACGATGTTTCATTTACACAAATGCACAGAAAAATTAAGAGAAAAATATTTCTTAATTTACAATCATTGATTTCTTTTATAGAAATATTAAAAATGTTATTTATTGATTCATTTAGAATAAATAAAAAGTAGCAAAAATAATTTTTTTAAAATTTAAATAGATAAAAAAAAATCCAGAGAAGAAATTTAAAAATCTTTCAATAAAGAAGTTTAGGAAAATTAAACCAAAAATATTTTAATAATAATAGACTAATAAAACATTTCCAAAATCAATTTTAAAAAATTGAAGAAAATCAAAAAATTTTGAGAAAGAATAATTAAGTTTACAAAGAAATAGACATTTATTTATTGAATGATATAATAACAAAATTGTGAAAATAATATTAGATAAAAAATTTGTGTAAAAAGATGAAAATTAGAGAAAATCCTAAAATAGAATTACAAATTCTAAAAAAAAATCATAAGCGAAAGAAGAAGAAATCTTTTAATTAGAAAAAAAAAGAAATTATAAGATAAGGAAATTACTTTTAAGAAAAAGTAAAAAGAATTATTGTGAATATGTACACAACTAATATTTATTAATGTGCATTAAAATTTGAATCAATTGAAACACACCTAGTTTTATTCTGTATCTATATTATTGAGAAAATTTTATTAACTTTTATACCTTAGGTATAAAAAAATCAATGAAAATAAAATAAAGAAAATTAAGAAATATGGTAATAATGCGTTATGAAATATTACAGTTAATGAGGATTGATTAAATTGCTTTTTAAAAATCAAAATAATACGCAATAAACAGTAAAAGTTTTTAAAACCAAAAATTGAAATTACAAAAGAGAGGAAAAAATGATATTCAAAAAGTTAAATTATTTACGGACATGATTTTTTAAATTAAGAAAATTAATAAGATATTCAGTAAAAGAACGGAAAAATGTTATTAAAGATAAAAAAAAAACTTTAAAAACTTGTTCTGAAAATCGAGCGAAAAGCAATAAATTTTTTTTTAAATGAAGAATTAAGGTATTAGTCGCGTAAATGCTCCCGCAAAACTCCCGCAAAATAAAAAGAACATTAAATAAACTTTTATATCAACTCACTTGCTTCCTTGTGACCTCTTCTAATGTAATATATGTAATTTTCACGATTTTGATTTATGTACTATAAGTTGTCATGATGTATTGCTGACACTTTTACGACATTTTTCAATGAAACCACGTAAAAATTAAAAATTGTGAATTTTTAAATTGTTGTATTTTTTATACGGCGTGGTCAATAAAGTTAATTTTTTTTTAAAGGATTTATTGTATCTGAATGTGTAACTTAGTAGTTTTATTTGTAAATCTGACGATTTGTTTTTATATAAATGAATATAAGAGACATTTTTTATATGCATTTAGTGCTATTGCATGTAAAAGGTATGAACTCTGAATTTATATTTTGAAGCTCAGAAGTGGTCAAAATTGATAGGATAGATCTCATTTCATAGATAAATACCTCATGAATACAGATACAAAGTTTTAAAAAAATCTGACGAAAATCATTTTACGCGACTAATACCTTAAGTAAAAATAATTAAACAATTTTAAGAAAAAAACCAATAATTCTAAGAAATAAAGAAATTCTGATCAAATGAGAAAATTTATTATAAAATCAAATTAACGAAAAATTAAATAAAATAAGAAAAGTCTTTAAAAATTATAAAAATTAATAAGTTATGACAAATGACAAAAACCAAATAAATATTTTAAAAATCATAAAATTAAAAAAAATTATATTTTCCAACTTCCAAATTATAATAATAAATAACATTAATCATGGAAAAGATAATAATTTTTCTAAATATTGTTAAAATAAAACTGTATAAAATTAACAGAAGTAATTTTTGTAAAAAGAATAAAATTAAAAAAAAATTTAAAAATAAAAAAATATTAGTAAACGCATAAAAAAAGGAAAAAATTTTAAGAAGAAATTAAAGTTACCTAAGTGATTTACTAAAAATACAAAAAAGCAATATAAAACGTAACCTACCAAAAAAATTGTTTAAAAAAGAAAAAATTGCAAGAAAGAATGATTAAATATATCAAGAAAGTGATATATAGGTAAATTAGTGTTTAAATAAGTCTACAATTTTTTCTATAGTTTTCAACCGTTTTTAATTTACAATTATTCTTCTTAAATTTTATAATTATTCTTTAACTTTTTTAATAATTTTGTTCTGTTGTCGATTATTCTCGACACTTTTAGAATTTCTTTTTCAATTGTCAATTATTTTGCGCATTTCTCAATTATTTTTTTTTAATATTATTAATTATTATTATTATTAATATTAATATTCTCGTAAATTTCAATTATTTTTTAAAGTAAATATTTATAGTTTGATTTTTTAAATTATTTTTTCCAGTTGTGTATTAATCTAACCATTTTTCAAATTTTGTTTTAAATTGTCAATTAGTTTTGTCATTTTTCAGAAATTATCTTCAATTTTGCTATTATTCTTGTTATTTTTCAATTATTTTTTTTCATTTATTAATTATTTTCTTTAATTTTTAGTTATTTCTTACAACATTTAAAATTTTTATTTCTTCTCTTAAAATTTTACAATTATTTTTCAACGTTTTCAATTATTTTTTTCAGTTGTGCATTATTCTGGTCATTTTTTGTTTTTTTTCAATTGTCAATTATTTTCTTTAATATTTTAAAATCCTTGCCTTTCGCTAATTATTTTTCTCCATTATCAATAAGATTCGTTAATTTAAATTTTTTATTTTCTTCAATTCTCAATTTTTTCTTCTAATTTTAATTCAATTTTTCAGTTTTCAATTGTTTTCTTCTATATTCAATAACTTTCGGCTTTTTTCAATTACTTTTTTCAATTTTAATTATATTCTTTAAATTTGAATTTAAATTTTCAATTATATTATAAAATTTTAATTTTTTTGGCGATTTTTAATCCACTCGTTCTATGCGCAATTATTTTCAACAATTATTCCTATAATTTTCTTTATTTTTCAATTTTTAATTATTTTCTTTAAATTAGAAGTTTTTGTTATATTTTATCAATTTTTTTTTAGTAGTTTATTAATCTAGTCATTTTGTAGATATTTTCTTCAAGTTTTTAATTATTCTCATTTTTCAACTATTTCTTTTAATTATTAACTTTTTTTCGCAGTTTGAAATTATTTCCTACAATTTTTTTAATTTCTAATTCGTCTCTTAAAGTTTTCTAATGATTCTTTGAGTTTTTCAATTTTTTTTTTTTTTTTGGTTGTGTATTAATCTAGCCATTTTTCGAATTTTGTTTTCAATTGTGAATTATTTTTACGTTTTGTAATTTTTCTCCATTATTATCAATTTTCTTTTAATTTCAGTTTAATTTTTAATGTATGAATTTATTTCTTCAAGTTTATATTATTTTCTCCAAATTTTTATTACTTTCTAAAGTTTTCAATTATTTTTTTCAATTTCAATTTTTTTCGTTTTGATTTTCAATCCAGTTGTTCAATTTGCAATTGGTTTCAGCAATTATTCTTATAATTTTCTTAATTTTTCAATTTTTTAGTTTAAACTGAATATCTATTGTTTAATTTTTTAGATTATTATTGGGTCAATACACAATTTTTTCTTCAATTTTATATTGTTCCTTTTTTTCATTCATTTTCTGTAAATTTATTCAATATTATTTTATGATATAAAAAAAAAAATTACTGTTAAACTTATTTTTAAAATATACCCTATATTTAATGAATTAAAATTTGTTTTTGTTTATAAATTTCCTTTTTTATATTATTATTTTTTTTTAGTTTGAATAAGTTCTGGAACTTTTCTTTTAAAGGAATAGCGCACATTTATTTTATAGTTTTTTTTATCTCGCTTTATGTTTATCTTTTCACATTTTCTTTTTTTATTATTACTGTTTTTTATATTTCAGTTTATTTGCATAATTTTTATATTTTTGCGTAGTTTAAAATCTTTTTGAATTTTTTCAAAGTTTGTCACATTTTTTTAAAGATATTTAACATTTATTAAATTATTGCTTTATTATTCTTTACTAGATGTTTTTAGTTCATTTTATTTTTATTTTTTATTAGATGTTCAATATGTTTTTAGCTTTTTTATTCCTTCAAACTTTTTGACTTTTTAAATTTCTGTCACTTTCATTCAATTTTTTCGTTAATTTATAATTTTTTTTATCAATTTTTGAACTTTTAGTAAATTGATTAAATTTTAGCCTTCTTTTTGTATTAAAAACTTTTTTGTTCACTTTTTTAAAAACATTTAATTTTTATCATATAATTTTTATAATTTTCTCAAAGCATTTATCAGGTATATTTTTATGTATTGTTTCGTAATGCATAACTTTTTATAATTTTATCAACTATTTTATTTTTAAAGAATTTATTTTTTTTGCAGGTTTTTCAATCATCCTTTTTCATTTTCTTTTTGTTTTTAATTTTCCTATTAAATATAAGTAGATTATCCCGAATTTTCATATACTTTTCAATTCATAAAAATATAATGGTTTTTAAGTGAAAGTGTTTAATAATTATATTATAGCATAGTTTTCGAAAAATGTTTTCGAACATTGTTAATGAATCTATTATTTTATTTTGCTCTTCATACGATTACTTAAGTTGTAATTAAAGAAAAAAATACGTAAAAATTAATTTATAAATTTATTTTGGGAGCACTCAACTTTTACTCCGTTTTTCTTCTGTTAATTTTTTTTTTTATTTGTTTTGCTTCCAGTGCTCAACTTATTTCTTTGTTTCCACAAAATTAATTATTTATTCCACTTTTATACTTCCACTGCTATTTTATCCCATTTTTGCTATGAAGCCCCCTTAAATATCATTAAATAGGGGAGAGTCGGGTAAAATGCCTAATTGGGTAAATTGGCAATGGTTAATAACTTGGCCAAAAATAAATATTAATCATAATTGTTTTTAATTATGAAGTATATTAAGGTGAAGATGATTTCTGTAAAGTTTCATGTTTATCAGTTTATTATTAAATAATTTATTAAAGAATTGTGAAAATGATGCTTTCCAACGATAATTTTTTCATTTTTAAAGATTAGAAAACATGCACTTCTATCTCACATACGTACATAATTTTTTTTTAAAATTAATCCTTGAATATTTAGCTATCTAATCACTTTGACTTAATTAATAAAAATGAGTTCTAAAATGAAAATAATTAGTTTAATTACATCGTGTGTTTTTGGGTAAATTGCCTTGGTTAAATTGCCTATATGCTGTAAAACTTCTAAACAAGATACGTATGATACGGAAAATCTCTCGGGTTACACGTATATTTTGATGTAGAAACTAAATAT
The DNA here is from genome assembly GCA_037103525.1 of Ganaspis brasiliensis. Taxonomy (NCBI): domain Eukaryota; kingdom Metazoa; phylum Arthropoda; class Insecta; order Hymenoptera; family Figitidae; genus Ganaspis; species Ganaspis brasiliensis. The sequence goes on from JAZKLR010000211.1 coordinate 4,493,380, forward strand.
CAAGTTGTTACTGCTTCTGTATAAAAAATCAGTGTTTTAACAAATTAATTATATTAATTAATGCATTTATATTAATAATAATTATAATAATTATGCATTGAAGAATAATTTTTAATATATTTTTAAAACATGGTTTTAAATAAGCGCGGGATGAATCAAAAGAAGTGCGCATGCGCAGAAAAAATACATAAGATTACGAGAGATACGTGTTGTCACGTGACTATAAAGAATCATGGCGGATTAACTTGTCACATTTGGCATTGAATGACAAAATTTTCGTTTTCTTCCTAAAACTCACGCAGTTTTCAATCGAGCAGGTATTTTTGTAATTTATTATAGTGTTTAATTTACTTTTGTATGATTTTTTATAATTGTAGAAGCTTTATTTATTTGTTATAGACTTTATTTCCATTTTTTGTCGGTCTGCTTTGGATTAAAATTTTAGTTTTATGACAAAAAGATTATATTTTTGTATTCACAGCTAGTTCTTTTTTTAATATAAACAAGATAATTGATTATAGAAAATACATAAAAAAAAATTGTTTACTTTTATTCATATTTTTCCATATTTTTGTGCACAGGCGATTTGCCCAGTCGTATGTCAAAATGGCGAATTTTGACATCAATATTTAAATAATTCTTTTTTCTATTTTTTCTGAAATAAACACTTAAAATGACTACATTATTATATTCTTAAAGGATGTTTTCTAAATATTTGACGGTTTATATTTTTCAAAACTATAATTAAATACTTTTTTTTTTGCTCTAAACTTTACTATAGGCATTTTGGCCGACTCTCCCCTAATTTTTATTTTTTGTACTCCAAACTTTTACATATAATCCGTTTAAAAATTTTATCCGGTTCTCCTTTATTTAAAGTCTGGATCGAAATTTGTAACGATCGATAAGTGTATTGGCAATTGGAATTATCTCTATTGGATCACGAGATGCTTGTAGAACAGAATTTTTCATCTCTTGTGGGCATGTGCGACTTGATAAAATATAGGTGCAAACTTCTGTGCAGTACATTTCTTTCCGTCATCAACTTTCGAATGACCTTTGACCCCACTTGGTTTCATTGTAGTTTACTCAAGGGAATTACTCACCTGTCTGATTGAATGCACCTGAAGCTACTACTAATATAATGGTCGTGACGAGATCAGCTAATAATGGAGCTCAGTGAGCCGATAGATTGTATATAGAATCGGGAAGAGAACTGTCTTCAATCCTCGAGGTCATGGTCATAATTTTCTCCAATGACTAAGCTTTCGTCTCACCTTCCCGATTATAAAGATGTAAGCAGTGTACTTACATGCTCAAAAGAGACGTATTGAAACTTCATATCTAAATTTATATCGATGTTTTCCAACTATGTAATAACATTACGAAGAGTTACTTTCGTGTTTCGTATGTGATTCCGATGTTGATATTTCATGATTACTTAAGACAACAAATCAATCATTTTGTATTTAATATATAATGTCAGATTTAATCAATTTTCCAAATATATTTCTGATTGTCATTGAATTTTTTTAAAATAAGAATAATTGCATAGCAAGGGAGAAATTCTCTTTGTAAGCTGTTGGATTAGTGGGAAAATATTATTTATACCGAAACTTTATTTTGTGTATACAAATACAAGAATTTTTAAAAAATTTGTCCTACATATTGAATCCGACATTTTTAATGTTGGAATTCCGGGTTTTTTTGATTTAGAGCTACCAATCAAAAAATTAGTAGGCTGAATTTTCCTAAATATTCGTTACTTGGACCAGTGGCGTAACTATTAAGGGGCAAAGTGGGGCTGTGCCCCGGGGCCCTTGGGCTCAGGGGGCCCTCAGACAACCCTAATAAACCTATTTTTTAGGAAAGAATTTATAAAATTTTAGAATTAAAAAAAAATGCAAGAATTAATTAAAATTAAACAAAATAATTGCTGATTTTTTAAAATTAATTGAAAAAAAATGAAATCAAATAAAAATTGGTGAAAGTAATTTAAAAACTAATATAAATGTTTTAAAAATAAAGAAAATAATTTAAAATTGAGAAAATTACTTGAAAATCTTGAAAATAAATTGAAAAAAATTGAATAATGAAAAATTAGGGAAAATAATTGAAAATTGTAACAAATAATATAAAATTGAAAAATATAATTAAAATTTGAGAAAATAATTGACAAAATTACGTAATATATTTTAAATGAAGCAAAGTTAAAGAAAATTTAAGAAAAATAATTAAAACTTTTAGAAGTTCATTGAAAAAAAAGAAAATAATTAAAAATTAGAGAAAATAAATGTAACAAAATAAACATAATTTAAAACTGAAGAGAACGATTTTAATTAAACAGAAATAATTAACAACCTTTTGGAAATTACGAAAAAGAACGAAAGTAACTAAAAATTGAAGAAAATATTATAAACAATCATATAAATAATTGAAAATTGAATAAAATAATTAAAATCTCAGATGGATTGTTTAAAATTTTGAAAATTATAAAAGAAATGAAAAAAAAAAATTTAAATTGAAGAATATAAATTTAGGAAAATAATTGAAAAATGATTCTACAATTTGAAACTTGATGAAAATAACTGAAATATGAAACAAACATTGATAAGTTGTAAAAAAAATAAATCACATTTGAGTGAAACAATTGAACAAAGTACAGAATTTTGTTTAAATAAACAAAAAAAATTGAAATTTGAAATTAAAAAAAAGATTTTAAAATTAAGAAAACAAATGAAAATAATTAAAAATTAAAGAAAATAAATGAAACTTTAGAAAAAAAACTTTAAAATTTTAGAAAATAATTTTAGAAAATGAGAATAATAATTAACAATCGAGGAAAATAATAGAAAAGTCGTAAAATTAATTCAAAATTGAAAAAATCATTTAAATATGCTGAAAATAATGTGAATTTATGAAGAAAATAATTTAAATATTGGAAGATTGAAAACATTTAATAAAATTTGAGAAAAATAATTGAAAAAATCGTAGAATCTTTGTTTAAAAAAGGAAAATAATTACAAAATAACTTAAAATTTTTAACTAAAAAGAATAATTAAAAAATCGCTAAAATAATAGAAAATTGATGAAAATAATAAATGAAATTTCAGTTAAACAATTAAAATTTTTGAAAATTACGCCAAAAGAGTGAAAATAATTAAAAAGCGGAGAAAATAATATAAAATTACAGAATTTGTTTTTAAGTAAAAGAAAATAATTGAAAAACCGTTTAAAAAGTTAAAAATTGAGGACAATAATTTAAATTTGAGATAACTGAAAATTTAGGAAATTAATTGAAATATAATAAAAATACTAACAGATGTAGAAAATAATTGAAAAATGAGTTTTTTATTCGAAACTTGTAGAAAATCATTGAAATATGAAAAAAACAATGATAAATTGTAAAAAATAAATCCCATTTAAGTGAAATAATTGGATAAATTGCAGAATTTTTTTAAATGAACAAAAATAATTGGAATTTGAGAAAAAAAATTTTAAATTTTAGAAAATAATTTTAGAAAATGAGAATAATAATTAACAATCAAGGAAAATAATAGAAAAATCGTAAAATTAATTCAGAATTTGAAAAAATCCTTCAAATATGCTTAAAATAATGTAAATTTATGAAGAAAATAATTTAAATATTGGAAGATTAAAAACATTTAATAAAATTTGAGAAAAATAATTTAAAAAATCGTAGAATATTCGTTTAAAAAAGGAAAATAAGTACAAAATTACTAAAAATTTTGAATTAAAGAGAATAATTTAGAAATCGCAGAAATAATCGAAAATTGATGAAAAAAATAAATAAAATTTCAGATAAACAATTGAAATTTTTGAAAATTAAGCCAAAAGAATTAAAATAATTAAAAAGCGGAGAAAATAATTGAAATTACAGAATTTGTTTTTAAATATAAAAGAAAATAATTGAAAAACCGTTTAAAATAATTAAAAATTGAAGACAATAATCTAAATTTGAGATAATAACTGAAAATTTAGGAAATTAATTGAAATATAATAAAAATACTAAAAGAAGTAGAAAATAATTGAAAAATGAGTTTTTTATTCGAAACTTGAAGAAAATCATTGAAATATGAAAAAGACATTGATAAATTGTAAAAAATAAATCACATTTGAGTGAAATAATTGGAAAAATTACAGATTTTTTTTTTTAAATAAAGAGAAAATAATTTAATTTTGAGAAAAAGATATGAAAATATTGGAAATAAATTGAAAAAAATCAGAATATCTTAAAATTGGAGAAAAAAATTGAACAAAGCTAAGAATAAGTGAAATTAACGATCATTTATAAAAAAAATCGAAAATTATAAAAACATCTGAAATTAAGTAAAAATTGAAATCAGAGAAAACAATATAAAATTACAGAATTTATTTTTAAGCAAAAGGAAATAGTTGAAAAATCTTTTTAAAAATTGAAAATAAAAGACAATAATTTAAATTTGAGATAATAACTAAAAATTTAGGAAATTAATTGAAAAATAATGAAAATATTAAAAGATGGAGAAAATAATTGGAAAATAAGAAAAAGAAATAGAAATTGAACGATAGAATTGAAAATTGAGATATGTATTTGAAAGTTCAGTAAATTAATTCAAAAATTATGAAAATGATTAAAAATGGAAAATAATTGCAAAATGACAAAAATAATGGAAAGTTGAAAAAATAAATTTTAATTTGCGTTGAATAATATACAATGAAGGAATAAAAAATTAAATTGATTGCATGTCAAGGCAAGAATAATTAAAATTGAAAAAGTGATTGAGGAAACTACACAAAATAATTGAAATTTGAGGAAGGTAAATTTAAGATTTAGGGAATCAATTTAAAAACAATTAAATAATTAAGGATTGTAGAAAATAGTTGAAAAATGTTTAAAAAATAGTACAAAATTGTATTTTAAGTAATTGAAATCATAATAGAAAAGAATTATTAAAAATTGAAGAAATTTTTAAATCACTTCAAATTTAGTATTTTTGAAACGTGGATAAATTGAACTTTTAATAAATGCTAGTTCAAATTAACTGAAATTTAAAGAAATTAAAATTGCTATATAAATTTAAAATTTGAGAAGATTTTAAAAAGGTGAAATATGATTTAAAAATTTAAAATAATCTCTATAGTGTCATTCTTATTAGTAATGATTTGAATTTTAATGTTAATAGTAAGAATTATATATAATAACTATAGCAACATTAAAGACAAACTTTGCAATGTTGTTGGTCATTTAAAATTATAAATTTTTGCAAATTTAAATGATGTCAATTACGAAATTGAAGAATATATCTGAAAAATGACGAAAATAATTGACTGTTGAAAACAAAATTCGAAAAATGACTACATAATTACACAATTATTGGAAAAGAATAGTTAATAAAATAAACAATAAATATATTAAATTTACACAAAATAGTTGAAAAATTATAGGAATAACAGTTGCAAATTAAACAACTGGATTGAAAATAGAAAAAAATAATTAAAAATTGAAGAAAATAATAAAAAATTGAGGAAAAAGTGGAAATTTTAAAAAATAATTAATAATTGTAAAAATTAAACAAGAAATATTAAGTTTAAAGAAAGTAATTGTAAATTGAAAAATTAAGAAAATTATAGGAATAATTGTTGGAAATAATTGCACATTTAACAACTGGGTTGAAAATCGAAAAAAATAATTAAAATTTAAAAAAAAATAATTGAAAATTGAAGAAAGCAATAAAAAATTGAAGAATTGAATTGAAATTAAGGGAATATATTTAAAAATTGTAAAAAATTAATTTAAAAAAAGCCGAGAATTAATTAATATAGAAGAAAACAATTGAAAACTGAAGAATGGAAATAATAATTGAAGAATAGAATTAAAAATTAAAGACAATAATAATAATAATAATTTATTTGTTCCAATTCATAAAATGAATATACAAAGGAGTATCTTCCTATGCCGGCTAAATATTTACATTTTTCCTTTAAAGAAAATATAAGAGCATTCCAACAAATTTTACAAACATTAATCACACTCAAGATCCGGTGCCTATATTTTAAGTTTAACAAACAATAAAATGTTCTCTTATGCTGAACTTATATACTATTGAATCTTAATTCTTCTGTTCTAACTTTTAACATCTCTATTATCACATGCACATATGTTTTAATTAAGGAAGGATCGTTAGTATTTAATCTTGCCAGCCATACGTTCCTTGGTTCTGCTAAGTTCATAAAAAAAATCTCCGAGTACTTGTATCGTATTGAGTTATAAAGGGGGCACAGTGTTAACATATGAAATAAATTTTCTGTTTCTAGTTTACAGAAAGGGCAAAGCTCGAAAATTGGTACTGTATATTTAGATCCTTTGGCAATAATTCTAGGGTTGTATATGTTTAGCATTCTCAATTGGGCCCAAACACGTTTGTAATATAATTGCAAGCGCTTGAATATATAGGAGTCATTATCAGAATGGTTCGACAAGTGTGGCCAAATTTGAAGGCTGTTTGAGGAAAGCAAATAGTCTCTATCCCGCTCTCTCAAACCGCTTTTTACTGTATTAATCATTTCGTTTGAATTTTTTACAATATTTTCTAAGGAGTACGAACTCCAATTTTTTTCCAAATCAAAAAAACCCAGCGTATTCGATACCTGTAAATACCAATTAATTGAAATTTTCTCCGGATACAATTTTGCATAATTCATTAATTCAACTATACAAATTTTTGGGTACCTCGACTGCTCCATACCATCCAATTTTTTAAACCATGAGAGCACTGACTTTAAAACCTTATACGCTATTGGAAGAGTATTAGTTTCCAATCTAACTGCCTTGTTCGGGCTGTTAAAAGGAAGACCCAAAAGTTTTTTAAAAAAACAAGTTTGTATTTGTTCTAAGTTGTCTAAGAAGTTTAAACCCCAAATATGTATAGCATAGGACAAAACATTTAGTACAAAACTTTGGTAAAGTCTATTGTAAGTCTGCCAAGTATTTGCATTCAAACTGTGGATAATTCTTAAGCAAGACGAGATAGCCAAATTTGCCGATCCAATTACTTTATTCAATGTAGCAGGAAATGAAATCGAGTCCGAGAAAACCAGGCCAAGATAGTTGAATTCCCTTACCACCTCTATCGATCCATCCTCAAATTTAAATGATTTTATATTAGTAGGTTTATTTTGATTTGAAAATATCATTATTTTTGTTTTTGCTACGTTAACTTTTAACTTATTCAGGTTACAATATTTAGACAGAGCTTCCAATTTTCGAGTACATTCCATTGGAGTGTCCGCCAAGATGACAATGTCATCCGCGTAGGCTAGCAAGAAAATTTCAATTATTTTATTAATTGATATTCCTCTACATCCTTCCTTAATCAAGAATTCCTCTAAATCTCTAATAAACAATATAAACAATAAAGGACTAAGGATTTCCCCTTGCAGAACCCCACTCGTTACATTCACCGGCTCAGTCTTTCCTGAATTAGATTTAATAAAAACATTCGCTTTATTATAAAAATCTTTTAAAATATTTACAATTTTAGAACTCATACCTAAGGCGCTTAACTTTTTCCATAAGAGGTTCTGGTCCACAGAGGGGAATGCATTCTTAAAATCTACAAAGATCGCGTACAATCTTGAATTACCCCTTAACATGTGTATTTGCAAAATGGACATAAGAGTAAATAAATTATCTTCACAGCCCCTTCCTCGACGAAAACCAGATTGAAATTCTGGCAATAATTTATTATTCGTTGCCCATATAGTTAATCTAGTATTTATAATTTGTGTGAATATTTTTGCTAATACATTGACTAAAGTGATTGGTCTATAATTGAATGGATCTGTAAGTTCCCCTTTTTTATAAAGCATAAACATTTGCAATCGACTCCATTCATTAGGGACTTTTTCTGATTCCATAATTCTATTAAAAAATACTCCAAGATACGCTATCCAATCCGGTGGAAGATTTTTATAGAATTCTCCTTTTATGCCATTCGGACCTGGTGCCCTTTCTCCTTTACATTTTAATAAACTAGATATTACCTCGTTTATTGTTATTTCTGAGTCTAATAATGGATCTGTACAGTAAGGAGATAATTCCACCAGTACCGAATTTTGAAGGGGAAAACTTTTGATTAAATAATCATACCACGTATTTAAATCTAAATTGTTTGACGCATTATTTTTCGATTTTACTTGGTTAATAATTTCCCAAAACTTTTTGGAGTCTTTTGCGTTGCATAATGTTTCAGCTCTATTTAATTCATATTCGGATTTTTTTGTGTGTATTATTTTCTTATATTGTTTTTTTGTATCAAAGTATAATAATTTACTATCTTTACTAAAGGACTCTTTTTTACAACGTTTTAACAAATTCTTAATTTTGACTTTTAGATCTGCGCAATCCTTGTCAAACCAAGGTTTATTTATCGTACTAAAGGGATTATTGCCAGTAGAAACCTGTATCATGTTCAGGGAAGAAGCTGTATTGTATAATGCAGTAGAAAGAGAGCTTTCAAGCCCTTCGCAATCTTGTGATGCCCATAAAGGAGTGAAGCAAGATTCCATTAAAAAGTAAAAATCATCTGCTTTATCTCTATCAAAAATCCATTTAATGTTATTTTCATTTGCTCTTATGTCCTCTCCCCCTTTATTTTCTTTTTTGCTCGATATTATTTTTATAAAGTCTATTATCACAGGGAAATGATCCGAGTTCGTAACAACAGATAAAACTCTTAAATCTTTACATAAATTCAAACTATTTAACGAAATCCACACCAGATCGATAACGCTTTCCCCCCCTTTATTGACAAAAGTAAAATTTCCTATACTATCACTTTGTGATCTGCCATTAATCAATAAAAATCCGAAGGATTCAAGAGTTTGTACAAGGTTTTTTCCATTACTGTTACATTCTCTATCTAACGACAATCTATCACTATTAAAATAAGATTCACTCAATAAATGTTCGCTAACCTGATTCAGATTAGCCACTCTACAGTTAAAATCCCCTCCCAATAGAACTGGACAATCAGGAAATTCGTAGTTTACTACTGATAAGTTATTTTTTAAATTATTCAAAAAAGAGGAAAAATTGCCTAGCGGTGAACGATAAACCACTCCAAGAATAAATGTTATCTTTTTAAAACAAATCTTTACAAAAAGAGATTCATCTGTTTTTAATAGTTCTTTTATTGTAAAATGTTTTTTATTATATAATATTAAAATGCCGCCACTGGCTCTACCATAATGCGCTGTTTTTTTTGCTAGTACGTTTATAAAACTAAAATTAAAGTTGTTACCTGGAATATAAAATTCTGAAGATAACAACCAAGTTTCATACATACACACAATATCTGCACTCTTCACTACACTAAAAATATCTTTAAAATTTGCAAAACCCCGACAATTCCAGAATATGCATCTTCCTTCAATAGTGTTGTGATTCGAAAATGCAGGTTTCTGCTCCGGATCAGGAATTAGCTATTGCTCTAAATCGTTACATGCTTTTTCGCCCTGTGTATCAATCTTCGCTTTTGGAGTCTCGAAGTAATCCAACAGCTGACGGTTTGTTCTGAGTTTTGATTTGGTTTGAGTCACCGGTCGGCCTCTTCCCCTCTTTGTAGACGTATCAGGTGTTGAATCATTCGTTTGTTTTCCCACATCATGAAGTTTATGAATTTTCCTATCCTTCAATAATAGCTCAATTTCCTTCATCTGGACTGGCTTTCCGTCGATGTGGATTTTATTTTTTTTTATTATGGCATCAATCTTACGTTCATTTAGTAGCTGGACTTTTTCTCTCATATCTTTCCTAGCCTGTCTCTCTTCCTTAGTATAATCATTTGTAACCACCAGGTTCAGAGATATAATAACTATAGCAACATTAAAGACAAACTTTGCAATGTTGTTGGTCATTTAAAATTATAAATTTTTGCAAATTTAAATGATGTCAATTACGAAATTGAAGAATATATCTGAAAAATGACGAAAATAATTGACTGTTGAAAACAAAATTCGAAAAATGACTACATAATTACACAATTATTGGAAAAGAATAGTTAATAAAATAAACAATAAATATATTAAATTTACACAAAATAGTTGAAAAATTATAGGAATAACAGTTGCAAATTAAACAACTGGATTGAAAATAGAAAAAAATAATTAAAAATTGAAGAAAATAATAAAAAATTGAGGAAAAAGTGGAAATTTTAAAAAATAATTAATAATTGTAAAAATTAAACAAGAAATATTAAGTTTAAAGAAAGTAATTGTAAATTGAAAAATTAAGAAAATTATAGGAATAATTGTTGGAAATAATTGCACATTTAACAACTGGGTTGAAAATCGAAAAAAATAATTAAAATTTAAAAAAAAATAATTGAAAATTGAAGAAAGCAATAAAAAATTGAAGAATTGAATTGAAATTAAGGGAATATATTTAAAAATTGTAAAAAATTAATTTAAAAAAAGCCGAGAATTAATTAATATAGAAGAAAACAATTGAAAACTGAAGAATGGAAATAATAATTGAAGAATAGAATTAAAAATTAAAGACAATAATTGAACAATTGTATTTAAAATTAAAGAAACTTATTGATAATCGAAAAAAATAATAGAAAAGAGGCGATAATTTTTTAATATTAAAGAAAATAGGTGAAAATTTAAAAGTGAAATTTAAATTTGAAGAAAATAACTTGAAAATAAGTGGAAAATAACTTGAAAATTGAAGAGAATAGTTTTAAAATTGAATAATTGAATTGAAAATTTAAAACAATTTTTATGAGTGAAAAAAATAATTGAAAAAATAAGAGAATTATTAAATATTGAGGAATTAATTAAAAATTTTTTAAAAAATTGAAGATTAAAAAAATATTTGAAAATTGAAGAAATAAATTGGAAATTTAAGAATTAAATGGAAATTTCAAGAAAGTAATTAATAATAAAAAGAAAAATTATAGTATGACGAAAATAATTGAATAATAAAAAAGATAATTAACAATTGAAGAAAAATCGACAAAAGAGGAAAAGAATCGTCATTCGTACAAAAAAAAATTTGTAAGTAATGAATATTCATAAAATTGAAGAAGAATAATAAATTGCCAATTGAGAACTGATGAAAATTGTAGAAAAATAATGTAGAAAATAAATGAAAATTAAAGAAATCAATTGGAAATTCAAGAATTGTATTGAAAGAAAATAATTGATAATTGAGAAAATGTGGGAATTAATTAATATTAAGGAATTAATTGAAAATAGATCAAAATAATTGAAATTTAAAGAAAATTTTTGATGATTGAAGGAAATAATTAAAAATTGAAGAAATAAATTGGAAATTAAAGAATTAAATGTAAATTTCAAGAAAATATTTGACAATTAAAAGAAAAAGTACAGTACGACGAAAATAATTAACTATTAATAAAAATAATTCACAATTGAAAAAAAAAATTAAATTGATGAATAATCATAAAATATTTGATAATTGAAAAAATGAGAGAATTATTGAAAATTAAAGAAAATAAATGGAAATTGAAAAAATAAATGGAAGGTTAAAGAATTAAATTGAATTTTTTAAAAAATAGTTGATAATTGAAAGAAAGATAACAACATTTTTTTCAACTTATTGTTTTCATTATATTTCAATTATTGTCTTCAAGTTTCAAATTTTAAAACCATTTTCCAATTATTTTCCACAAGTTTAAATTATTCTTATTTTTTAAAATTATTTTCTAAAATTTTTAAATATTTTTCTCAATTTTCCCATTATTTTCTTTGATTTTTAATTATTTTCGATTATTTAATTCAATTTTAAATTATTTATATTATTTGTTTATTATTTTCAATTACTTAAGTTTTTTTTCATAATCTCCAAAAAGTTTATAGTTATTTGTCTGAAATTTTCATTTTTCTATTCAATTTTCAAATATATCTAAGATTTTCTTGCATTTTATGTACCTATATTCTGTATGTTTTGCAATTATTTCTCTTAAATTAACAATTGTTTATCTCAATTTTAAATTATGTTTATCTTTTTTAATTTATTTTCTCTAATTTATTTATTTATTTATTTTCTTTTTTTTTTGCAATTAACTTCTAAAAGTTTCAAGTATTTTTCTGAATTTTTTTTAAAATTTCCTTTATTTAAAATATATTACGTAATTTTTTCAATTATTTTTTTGAATTTTAATTATTTTCTTCAATTTTAAATTATTCATATTATTTCTTCATAATTTTCTTAAATTTGTAATCATTTTAATCATTTTCTGAATTAACTTTCTAAGATTTTAAAGTATTTTTCTCAAATTTAAATTACTTTCTTTCATTTTAAAATTGTTCATAATTGTTATGTTTAATAACAATTTTTACACTTCATTGGCTTATAGTTGATTTGTAATGATAATTATTTTGTTATTTATCCATTTTTTTTTTTTTTTAATAAATTGTTTGTGTTTTATAATAGTGGAGCTCATTCGAACATAGAAAATTCTTATAAATTCTCCGGAAGGAAATATATTCTCGGTTATATTCTCGAGCATGTAACCAGATTTTAAATTACCGAGAATTTTGAAACTCTACTTGGACATAATCTAGAAATTAATTTAACTGATAATTAAATATTTTTGTTAAGTAATTATACAATTAGATTATTTGAATTAATCCATTTTGTGTTTTAGAAATATGACGCAATGAAAAACCCGAAAAATATGAAAGAATTTTGCCGTTTTAAGCATTAGAGAAAAAATTATATCATTATAAATTTGCTTATTCAGTAAAATTTTAATTTATACACATTCCTCTAAAATAGCGTGTGAATTCAGTGAATCGTTGAGAGAATTATATAATGCATAACGCATGACATATTCTCGAACTAAAACATTTTCCATGCATGTTTTATAAATGTAATATATAAAGACGCGAAGTAAATATGAATATTCAATTACGTAAAAATAGATTGTTTATACATATTATCAAATTTATTAAGAAATTTAGAAGAAAATAGAATTTAATTCTAGGAAGTATTTTTAAAATAATTTTAACGATTTGGAAAGGCTATAATTTAACAATTGTTATTTTAACAGTTGTCTTAATGAAATAGAAAGCTCACTGGGGTGATTATATAATTAAAAATTGACGATGCTTAATAATAAATAAAAATCAGTTTAATTAAGTTTTATTATTTTCATCACCCGCTTACAAAAATAAGATTTTACATAATACAAATTGTACCCAAGAAAAAGCTTTCTTGATTGTACGAAAGGGGGAAAAAATAAACTTTTAGTTGGTAAATAAAAAAATATTGTTTGTATACATTAGACTGCATATATAGTTTGTTCAATTTTAAAAGATAATAGCTCGTAGTCGCGAATTACAATGACACAATTATTTTTAGGTTATAAACACGTAAACAAGTGTTCCAAGCGGAAAAACTACCAACTTTATAATGCAGATGGCGCCACTGACAAAACAGCGCTAAATTTCAAAACTTACTATTTATTTTATTATTATTTTTTTAATTATATTATTATTATTTTGTAATAAAATAAGCGATAGATTATATTATGTTAAATAAATGTAAAAGAAATTAATTTTCGAAATTTTATTTCGCTTTCTGGGACTTTTTCAGTAAATTGTTAAAATTTTCTAAGAAAATTTGTAATTTTTTTTTTTAATTCTACGTACCGCTTCTATTTAGATGCGTAACACAGTGAGTAAAACTGTTAATTTTTGTGTAAAAATCGTAGAAATTTTGACACGATTGACATGTTTAAAAAAAAAATTGGAAAGCTTAATTTCTAACAGATTAAAGGAAAAATACGGAGAAACCTTTTAAAAATATTCTAACCTATAAAAAATATCGGAAAAGTTGGATTTAAATAAAACTCGTGTTCTTAAGGTTTTTGGCTTCGCTAATAACGAATCTGAATTTAGTAATGCAAAATTCAAAATGGCGGATTTAATATGGCGAACTACAAATACTGAAATTTTTCGGACCTAAACAAAAATTATATTTTAAATATTTTTATTAGGTTAGCTGATTACCAATTTTGAATTCCAAGTTTAAAATGTCAAATTCAATATAATGGACTAAAATTTCAAATTTCTTTTAATTTTGATAAAAACCTCTATACGTCAAAAATCAAGTATTTTTTAATAATTTCATGTTAATTTTGATTCATTAGATTTCAGATGGTCTACTATTAAATTAAAGAAAATATCTACCTATTTTAAAAAAACGTACATATTCCTTTAATGCTTGAATATATCAATATAATATTGTTTTTAAAAATACTATTTACTCCTTTTTTTTATTGTTTTTTGAAATATTAGCCACTTTAAATAACAATCGAAAATACTTTGATATTTACTGAAAAGAAAATTGAAATGTCATTTAAGATTGATTGTGCATTTCAATTTAAAGAAAACACTGTTTTTTTTGGTGAGCACAATATTTAAAATCTAATAACGTGATTATATGTATATAAATATTTATTAAGTAAATTTATTATTTCTAAGAATGCAAAAAATATACCTAACTTTTAGTTATATTCTAAGCTAAGTATATAAACGGTAAAATTCAATTGTTTAAAAATCGTAAGAAACGATTGAAAAGTCTTTCTTGATTTTTATATTTTAGAAATTTGGTGATTCGGGTAACATACCAATATCTCTATAACATCTAAAATGTAATTTTTGTTTAGATTTGAAGCAATTTATTATTTGCAGTCCGCCAAATTAAATCCGACATTTTGAATTTTGTGTTACTAAGTTCAGATTCGTTATCAGCGAACTCAAAAAAGTGAAGAACACGAAATCTATTTAAATCCATAGCATTTTTATCCTTAAATTTGAATTCGCGATTTTTTAAAATGAATTTATACTTCAGATTAATGAACAAGTATAAATACGTAAGTTAGATAGATTAAGACGTCAATTTAATTATTTTCGTTTTGGTTGTATAAAGAAAATAAATTTTCTTCGAAAATATTCCAAATTTGCCGATTTTTTTTATAGGTTAAAATATTTTTAAAGGGCTTCTCTATATTTTTCCTTTAATCTGTAGAGATTAAGCTTTCATATATTTCTTTTTTTTAAATCTGTCAAACGTGTCCAAAGTTCTACGATTTAGGCATAGAAACATATAGAAAATTTAATGTTAAACGTCAAATTCAAAATTGTTTAAGTACTATTTAGGATTTAATGAATAATATAGAAATATAGAAATATATAATATAATTATTTGATGGAAGCATACATAGTTTGTTCAATTTTAAAGATAATAGCTCGTAGTCGCGAATTACAACCTCACAATTATTTTTAGGTTATTAAACACGAAACCAAGTTTTCCAAGCGGAAAAACTACCAACCTCATAATGCAGATGGCGCCACTGTCAAAATAGCGCTAAATTTGAAAACTTACTATTTATTTTATTATTATTTTTTTTTATTATACTATTATTATTTTATAATAAAATAAGCGATAGATTATATTATGTTAAATAAATGTAAAATAAATTAATTTTCGAAATTTTATTTCGCTTTCAGGCACTTTTTCAGTAAATTGTGAAAATTTTTAAGATTTGTAATTTTTTTTTTCATTTCTACGTACCGTTTCTACTTAGTTGCGTAGTTTAGTAGACGTTTTCAGAACTGTCTGTCATTTACTCAATTCGATACTAAACTCAAAATAAGTTGCATCAAATATGAGTTGAGGTTTTTTCCGTGGAATTTATACTGCCCTACTCTACTCCCATAATCTTACGAGACAATGATGCATTAAAATGATGTAATGACTTGTACAAAATATATTCTGCGTCTTAAATACCTGCATCACATAAAGTACTTTTGAATATTTCATTGAGAGGTATAACGTTCTTATTGTATATAGGTACACATAAATTAAAGTTTTGTTGTTTTATTCCCTAAGGTTGCTTACCCGCAATGTATAGTCTCCGGCAAAAGTTAATGCTAAAATTTAAATAATGTGACATTGTACAATCTATTTTTTTTCGAAAACAAAACATGTAATTAAAAATATGCCCATGTACCCATAATTTAAATTTTATGCAGATTCTAAAACTAATTTGACATTTTAGAAATATGTATTATTTTGGCTTCAGTTTGTAAACAAAATATTGAAAATTGTGTATTTGTATAATTTTCAATATTTTGTTTACAAACTGAAGCCAAAATAATACATATTTCTAAAATGTCAAACTAGTTTTAGAATCTGCATAAAATTTAAATTATGGGTACATGGACATATTTTTAATTACATGTTTTGTTTTCGAAAAAAAATAGATTGTACGGTGCTTGGAAAAGTATTTTTAAGGTTATGTGAATTCCCCCCCTTGCATAACACTCTTAAATTTGAATTTGAATTTTCAATTATTTTATTCAATTTTAATTTAGTTTGTCGATTTTTAATCCATTCGTTCTATGCGCAATTATTTCCAACAATTATTCCTATAATTTTCTTCATTTTTCAATTTTTAATTATTTTCTTTAAATTAGAAGTTTTTGTTATATTTTATCAATTTTTTTTTAGTAGTTTATTAATCTAGTCATTTTGTAGATATTTTCTTCAATTTTTTAATTATTCTCATTTTTCAACTATTTCTTTTAATTATTAACTTTTTTTCGCAGTTTGAAATTATTTCCTACAATTTTTTTAATTTGTAATTCGTCTCTTAAAGTTTTCTAATGATTCTTTGAGTTTTTCAATTTTTTTTTTTTTTTTTGGTTGTGTATTAATCTAGCCATTTTTCGAATTTTGTTTTCAATTGTGAATTATTTTCACGTTTTGTAATTTTTCTCCATTATTATCAATTTTCTTTTAATTTCAGTTTAATTTTTAATGTATGAATTTATTTCTTCAAGTTTATATTATTTTCTCCAAATTTTTATTACTTTCTAAAGTTTTCAATTATTTTTTTCAATTTCAATTTTTTTCGTTTTGATTTTCAATCCAGTTGTTCAATTTGCAATTGGTTTCAGCAATTATTCTTATAATTTTCTTAATTTTTCAATTTTTTAGTTTAAACTGAATATCCATTGTTTAATTTTTTAGATTATTATTGGGTCGATACACAATTTTTTCTTCAATTTTATATTGTTCCTTTTTTTCATTCATTTTCTGTAAATTTATTCAATATTATTTTATGATATAAAAAAAAAATTACTGTTAAACTTATTTTTAAAATATACCCTATATTTAATGAATTAAAATTTGTTTTCGTTTATAAATTTCCTTTTTTTTATTATTATTTTTTTTAGTTTGAATAAGTTCTGGAACTTTTCTTTTAAAGGAATAGCGCACATTTATTTTATAGTTTTTTTTATCTCGCTTTATGTTTATCTTTTCACATTTTCTTTTTTTATTATTACTGTTTTTTATATTTCAGTTTATTTGCATAATTTTTATATTTTTGCGTAGTTTAAAATCTTTTTGAATTTTTTCAAAGTTTGTCACATTTTTTTAAAGATATTTAACATTTATTAAATTATTGCTTTATTATTCTTTACTAGATGTTTTTAGTTCATTTTATTTTTATTTTTTATTAGATGTTCAATATGTTTTTAGCTTTTTTATTCCTTCAAACTTTTTGACTTTTTAAATTTCTGTCACTTTCATTCAATTTTTTCGTTAATTTATAATTTTTTTTATCAATTTTTAAACTTTTAGTAAATTGATTAAATTTTAGCGTTCTTTTTGTATTAAAAACTTTTTTGTTCACTTTTTTAAAAACATTTAATTTTTATCATATAATTTTTATAATTTTCTCAAAGCATTTATCAGGTAGGGGAGAGTCGGCCAAAATGCCTATAGTAAAGTTTAGAGCAAAAAAAAAAGTATTTAATTATAGTTTTGAAAAATATAAACCGTCAAATATTTAGAAAACATCCTTTAAGAATATAATAATGTAGTCATTTTAAATGTTTATTTCAGAAAAAATAGAAAAAAGAATTATTTAAATATTGATGTCAAAATTCGCCATTTTGACACACGACTGGGCAAATCGCCTGTGCACAAAAATATGGAAAAATATGAATAAAAGTAAACAATTTTTTTTATGTATTTTCTATAATCAATTATCTTGTTTATATTAAAAAAAGAACTAGCTGTGGATACAAAAATATAATCTTTTTGTCATAAAACTAAAATTTTAATCCAAAGCAGACCGACAAAAAATGGAAATAAAGTCTATAACAAATAAATAAAGCTTCTACAATTATAAAAAATCATACAAAAGTAAATTAAACACTATAATAAATTACAAAAATACCTGCTCGATTGAAAACTGCGTGAGTTTTAGGAAGAAAACGAAAATTTTGTCATTCAATGCCAAATGTGACAAGTTAATCCGCCATGATTCTTTATAGTCACGTGACAACAAGTATCTCTCGTAATCTTATGTATTTTTTCTGCGCATACGCACTTCTTTTGATTCATCCCGCGCTTATTTAAAACCATGTTTTAAAAATATATTAAAAATTATTCTTCAATGCATAATTATTATAATTATTATTAATATAAATGCATTAATTAATATAATTAATTTGTTAAAACACTGATTTTTTATACAGAAGCAGTAACAACTTGATATTTAGTTTCTACATCAAAATATACGTGTAACCCGAGAGATTTTCCGTATCATACGTATCTTGTTTAGAAGTTTTACAGCATATAGGCAATTTAACCAAGGCAATTTACCCAAAAACACACGATGTAATTAAACTAATATTTTTCATTTTAGAACTCATTTTTATTAATTAAGTCAAAGTGATTAGATAGCTAAATATTCAAGGATTAATTTTAAAAAAAAAATTATGTACGTATGTGAGATAGAAGTGCATGTTTTCTAATCTTTAAAAATGAAAAAATTATCGTTGGAAAGCATCATTTTCACAATTCTTTAATAAATTATTTAATAATAAACTGATAAACATGAAACTTTACAGAAATCATCTTCACCTTAATATACTTCATAATTAAAAACAATTATGATTAATATTTATTTTTGGTCAAGTTATTAACCATTGCCAATTTACCCAATTAGGCATTTTACCCGACTCTCCCCTATTAGTGTCTTATAATCTATATAGTAATAATAAAATAATAATAATAAAATTTTATAATCTATATGCCCTTAGGGGCATGTGATGGATTATGACATAATCATTATGGATTATGGATTATGGATTATTATGGATTATTATAGGAACTAAATTATTTACAAATTATGAATTTCCTTGGTAAAATATTAAATTTATTGATCACCGAGTCATTAATTGAAAATATTGTTTATATTAATATTACCAATAAACTTGAATATTTGTTTCCTTTTTATAAAACTGTTTGAAATTTGTTAATAATGATTTTTGATAATTAATTTAATTTTAAATCTACCGAATTGTCAGACTTTCTTAACCTCAAAATTGTGATTTTCGTTCGAAATCTCTGATGTTAATAATTTCTTTATTGTGATTTGTTAATTAATAAACATTGTTATTTAATTGATGTGTCTAAATTTGTCTTAATTTTACGACATTGATCTTATTTAATATGATTTAGTTCATTTTCATAAAAATTAATTTATTTTGTTAAATTTAATCTATTTCAGCCGAATTTAATTTATTTTTTCGAAACTTAATTTATTTCATTAGATTCTAGTTTAGTTTAACAAAATCTAATTTATTTAATTAAAATTTAATTCATTTTGTGAAATTTAACTTGTTTTCGCGAAATTTAATTTATTTTATCAAGATTTAATTTGTCCTTCGAAAATTATTGCATCGAAATTTAGTTTAACCACGTAAAGTTTGATTTAATTTACAAAATTTAGTTTAGTTTCACAAAGTTTGATTTATTTTAAGGATTTAATTTATTCTTTCAAAATCATTTGCTTTTTTCAGAAATTTAAATTAATTTAAAATCGAGCCCCCTCCCCTCTACTAATATCTAGATTTTGTACTAGCTAGAGAAGGTAATTATAGAAGATTCGTTTTTTTTTATTCAATACGTTTTTTCAATGTTTATTTATATTATAAAGTTTCCGAATATTCCTGAAATATTCCAAAAAACTTTTCTTCTAGTTGACTTATCTTAGATTATTTAAGTTTATTCTAATTACATTTTACAATAAGTTTTAGTAATATAATCAATTTAACAGTAATTTAATAACCAAAATCTACAAATTTAATTTAGAAATATGTTCATACTTGTAAATTAGTATAAAATTTAAAAAATAAAAAAGTTTTTTTTTAAATTATATATATTTTTTTACATTTTTAGTGTAAGAAAAACTGCTATAAATTTAACGGAACAAAGAATTGGTAGAGTACAAAAGTATAAAATCGTAAAATATTTTTTTTCTTTTACTAACTTTTTAATACAAGAAACGTGAAAGATGCGTAAGGTAAATTTTTTATAACCTCTCTTCCAATGAGTACGCTACACATTTATTTTTTTCCATTTTAAACAGTCGAGCGAATAATATGTAACATAAATTTTTTATAATCTCTCTACCAATAAGTTCGCTACACATTTATTTTTTTCCCTTATAAATAGTCGAGCGAATAATCCTATACAATTATTTCTCTCTAATAGAAAGAAGTTACCTTAAAAAAAAAAAACTAAATTTTTTAAAAATCATGCGTGTAATTAAAGTTGTGCTGCTTTTGCTTCCAATGATTACTCTTGCTTATGCAAGAGGGGCTCGAGGGGATGTTGATGATGAAGATGACGTCAGTGGTAAGAAATAATTTAATTCCAATTTTCCATTGTTCTTTAAATTAGTCATCGATTTTTTATTATTCTATAGATTATTTATTATATTTGTTGTTGATGAAAATATAAATACATTTTCCTGTGTGGTGCCATTTGCGATGTTTTAAACAAAAATGTTTAAAATTAATTTATTTCTTTCAGTTATGTTACTGTAAAAAATGTATATTAATTTGAAAGATAAGATTGTTATTTTAATATTTGGCTTCTTATATTTTCTAAAATTTAAATAATATGTTAAAATAAATTTCAATGATTTTTTGCCTTCATTAAAATTTATGTAATTATGTACAGAAAATTAAATATATTTGCAAAAACTTGAGTTTCAATTAAAATTTTTCAGTATTTAATCGACTAACTAATACTTAGAACTGAAATTAATTTTTTTTCAGGTCGAGTGAATAAATTAAATGAAAACTAGAATAAAATTAATTTAAAGTTAATTTTATTCAAGCCAGAGATGCAAAATTGTAGGTATGTTTTTTATGCATTATTTTTTTAATATTTATCATTTTTATTAGAATAATTATTATATTTTAACACAATTCAACATATATTCAAAATTTGGTGTATTAAAATTTTGCAATTATTAAGAAAAAAGAAATGTAAAAAATGATGAAAATTTAAAATTTTTTAAAAGAAATTATTTGTTGAATACTTTTATAATTAATAAGTGTTATGAAAGATAAAAATTTCAATTTTATACAAAGTTCTGTCAACTCAGAAAAAATATTATATTTACATATAATAATATTATATATTATTTGTGTACATTAACAATAAATTTTTTTCTTTTTACAGAAATCCAATAAATATCACATGTATTTTAACTAATTCTACTATATGATACTAATTTACTGTTAGAAATGGTAAAAAAGCAATTTTGTCAAGTTATTATATCTCTGGAATAAAAACATGTAATAAAAAGTTTTATTGTCTTATTGAATATCTTGTAACCTTTGATTTCCATTTAAATCCATTTTTTGCACATTTGACGAAATAAGTTTTACCTTAAGAAAACAAAATTTTGATAAAGTTTGTTTTCAAAAAAATTTTTGTAAACTTTACCCACAATGTATGAAAAAATATTAAGAAAAAGTAAAAATCAAATTAGTGAAATGTAAGCTACTTATATAAATATAATATATATAAATTATTCAAAATTTTTATTAGTTACTTTTTAACTTTTTACTACTTTTTATAGTCAAAACCGCTGACAAGTTGTACCTCAAGTATTTATTTTAAGTGAGAAATTATTTGTGTTCCTTTTTTTAAAAAACACTCTCTAAATTCGAATTAGTGATTTTCTACTAAAGAATTAGCGAAAAATCGGTTATTATTAAATAGTACAAAATTTACTAAATTTTAAAAGAAAACTATACTGTACTTTATTTTGAAAAAATTATAAAAATTAAATGTTTTCAAAAAATTTGAAAAAAAAACTTTTAATACAATAAGAAAGCTAAAATTCAATAAATTTACTAAAATATTAAAAAATTATATAAAATTATAAAGGAACGAAAAAATTGAAGAAAAGTGAAAGAAGTTTAAAACGTCAAAAAGTTTGAAGGAAAGAGAAAAATTAAGAACATCTAATAAAGAATAATAGAGCAATATTTTGAAAAATGTTAAATATCTTTAAAAAAAATGTGACAAACTTTGAAAAAATTCAACAACAAAAAATTAAACTAAGCAAAAATATAAAAAAATTATGCAAATAAACTGAAATATAAAAAACAATATTAATAGAAAAAGAAAATGTAAAAAGATAAAGATAAAGCGAGATAAAAAAACTATAAAATAAACGTGCCATGCTTTTAAGAGAAAAGTTTTAGAACTTATTCAAAATAAATATTAAAAAATAATATAAAAGAAAATTTTAAACAGAAACAAATTTTAATATATTAAATATAGGGTATATTTTAAAAATAATTTTAACAATAGATATTTTTTTAATAATAAATTAATATTAAATAAATTTAGAAAAAACGATTGTTGGAGACGGAGCGTAGAAATTTTAATTAATTTTTATTTAATAACTATAAACAACAAAGGTCCGAATTTTTTCAAAATGTCAAAATGTCTGATGATTTTAGTACTAATTAAACGTAAGTTGTCAGAAAATAATTTTTATATAAATTTTTATGAATTATTTATCTACAGTTAGAAAACGTTGTTGGTTTGTTGATAGAATAGTGTATATTTTCTGAAAATTTTATTTTAAGTTTCCAATTATTGTAAAAGTTATGATGAGTTGAAGACAAAATAATTAGATTTTCCTTTTTTGAGAAAAATGTAGTTTTTTGCAATTATCTTGAAAACCAAAAGAGATAAAAATAATTTGTTCTCGAGATATATCCTTGTTTAAATTGAACTGTGTTTTTGAAACTACTTTTGTCGATCGGACCAACAATTTCCGACGGTATAGAGTAACTAAAGTAATAACAAATTTTTTGTAAAGAGCTTTGGTAAAGAGTAAATAAAAATTATGTTATATAATATATAATTATAATAATTAGCTAAATCAAGTGAAAATTTGTTTTAAAAGATTTAAAGATAACTAAATGATACGTCTATACATGCATTGAAATCTCCGCAACGCAAAAGTTTTATGGTGTGTGATCTCGTAAACACAGAAAATAGATTTGTACTTTTAGAAACAAATAATGACAAAAATTAATTGTGAAAAATTTTTTTAATAAAATGTTATTTAAAAATAAGTCATCGCAAGTATAAATCACAACCAGTAATTAAAAAAGATTGTTATTAAAATCATTCTTTAAAATTATAATAATTATAATTAAGTTGATCGTAATTTAAAAATGAGGTATAATTTTGTAATATTTAATTCATTTACTTTAATTTACTTGTAATTTACTTTAGGAGAAAAGAGTTTTATAAAAAAAAAATCAGTGATTTGTTTTTTATTTTCTTTCATCGATTTTCATTTACTTTGTTTAATTTAAGAAAATAACTTTTTGTTTCAATTACACTTTTAATTTTTAAACTAATTTTCTTTAATTTTCGGTGATTTTCTTCTGCTTTCAATTATTTATTTTTTGAATTTTTAATTAAAATTAAAATTTTGCAATTATGTTTGTTAATAAATAATTATAGTCTTCAATTCGAATCGTTTTTCCCATTTTGAAAAAATTTTCTTTAATTCTCGGTTTTTTCTTCAATTTTCTACTTGTAGCCTATAATGTTGAATTATTTTTGATATTTTTTGTCAAACGGAATTCTTCAATTTTACAATATTGTCTTCAATTTCAATTATTTTTTTGTTTTTAAATGATTTTCTTGAATTTAAATTTTTCTCGTCATTTCAAAATGAATTTTTTCATTCTTTAATCATTCTCATAAATTTTCACTTTTTTTTATTCAGTCATAAACTGTTGCAATCAATTTCAATTACTTTTGTCATTTTTAGTATATTCCTTCTTCTTTCAATTATTTTCTTCAATTTTAAATTGAAACGCACAATTTTCAATTATGTTTGATATTTTTAAACGAGTTTCTTCAACTTTCTGTTTCAATTCAATTCAATTCAGTCTTCAATTTTTACGCATTGTCATAAATATTAAATTATTTTATTTAAATTCAGATTATTTTTTAATTTTTCAAATTTAAAACATGTTATTTTCAGCGATTTAAAAGTATCGTTTGAACAATTTAAATTGTTTTCTAGGTGATTCTAAAATTTCAATTACATTTTTAATGAATTTTAAAATAATTTTCTTTAATTTTCAATTATTTTCTTTTTAAGATTTTCTTAATTTTGTCACTTTTTAATCAGTGGCGTAACTGTGGGTGCAAGGGCCCTGGGGCAAAAAGAAAAATGGGGCCCCAATTATACATTTTTTTCTTTTAAAATTTTAAATCATATTTCACCTTTTTAAAATGTTCTCAAATTTTAAATTTATAGCAACTTGCCATTATTTTTGTCATTTTGCAATTATTATTTTCCATTTTTAATCATTTTCATAATTTTTAATTGATTTACTGAACTTTCAAATATATATCTCAATTTTCAATTCTATCGTTCAATTTCTATTTCTTTTTATTATTTTGCAATTATTTTCTCTATCTGTTAATATTTTCAATATTTTTCAATTAATTTCCTAAATTTTTAGTTATTATCTCAAATTTAAATTATTGTCCTTTATTTTCAATTTTTAAAAAGATTTTTCAATTATTTCCTTCTGCTTAAAAATAAATTCTGTAATTTTATATTGTTTTCTCTGATTTTTAATTATTTTCATTCTTTGGGCACAATTTTCAAAAATTTCAATTATTTATCTAAAATTTCAATTATTATTTTCATCAATTTTCGATTATTTCTGTGATTTTTAAATTATTTACTTTAATTAAAATTTTTAAGCAATTTTGCAATTATTTTCCTTTTTTAAACATATATTCTATGCTTTTTTCAATTATTTAGCTCAAATTTTATTTACTTTTTTCATTCTTTCATTCTTTCATATTTAAATTATTTTCATCATAAATTTTAATTATTTTCCTCTATCTTGAATTATTTTCAGCCTAATTATTTTTTGAATATTGAATTAATTTTATTGTGTTTCAATTATTTTCCACGATTGTTAATTATTATTCTCATTGTCTAAAATTATTTTCTAGAATTTTTAAATATTTTTCTCAAATTTTAATTATTTTCTTCAATTTTCACTTAATTTCAGATGTTTTTATAATTTCCAATTTTTTTTATAAATGATCGTAAATTTTACTTATTTTTAGCTTTCTTCAATTTTTTTCTCCAATTTTAAGATATTCTCATTTTTTCAATTAATTCCAATATCTTCATATATTTTTCTCAAAATTAAATTATTTTCTCTTTATTTAAAAAAAATTCTGTAATTTTTCCAATTATTTCACTCAAATGTGATTTATTTTTTACAACTTATCATTTTGTTTTTTTCATATTTCAATGATTTTCTTCAAGTTTCAAATAAAAAACTCATTTTTCAATTATTTTCTACATCTTTTAGTATTTTTATTATATTTCAATTAATTTCCTAAATTTTCAGATATCTGAAATTTAGATTATTGTCCTCAATTTTTAACTTTTTAAAAGGGTTTTCAATTACTTTCTTTTACTTAAAAACAAATTCTGTAATTTTATATTATTTTCTCCGCTTTTTAATTATTTTCACTCTTCTGGCTTAATTTTCAAAAATTTTAATTGTTTAACTGAAATTTCATTGATTATTTTCATCAATTTTCGATTATTTAAGCGATTTTTTAATTATTCTCTTTAATAAAAAATTTTAAGTCATTTTGTAATTATTTTCTTTCTTTAAACATATATTCAATGATTTTTTCAATTAGTTTTCTCAAATTTTATTAAATGTTTTCAATCTTTCAATATTTAAATCATTTTCTTCATAAATTTACATTATTTTCAGCATATTTAAATAATTTTTTACATTTTAATTAATTTTACGATTTTTCTATTATTTTCCTCAATTGTTAATTATTATTCTCATTTCTAAAATTATTTTTTAAAATTTTAAAGTTTTTTTTTCTAAAATTTCAATTATTTTCTTTAATTTTTAATTATTTTCATTTGTTTTCTTAATTTTAAAATCTTTTTTTTTAATTATCGTAAATTTCATTTATTTTTTGCTTTTTTCAATGTTTTTCTCCAATTTTAAGTTATTCTCATTTTTGTCAATTATTGATTTCTAAGAACTTTATGTATTTTTCTTAAATTTTAATTATTTTTGTTTATTTAAATAAAATTCTGTAATTTTTTTAATTGTTTCACTCAAATGTGATTTATTTTTTACAACTTATCAATGTTTGTTACATATTTCAGTTATTTTCAACAAGTTTAAAATTGTAGAATCATTTTTCAATTATTTTCCTAAATTTATATTCTTCAATTTAAATTTTTTTTTCATTTCTTTTATAATTTTCAAAATTTTAAACAATCCATCTGAGATTTTAATTATTTCATTCAATTTTCAATTATATGATTTTTTATAATATTTTCTTCAATTTTTAGTTACTTTCGTTCTTTTTCGTAATTTCCAAAAGGTTGTTAATTATTTCTGTTTAATTAAAATCATTCTCTTCAATTTTAAATTATGTTTATTGTGTTATATTTATTTTCTCTAA
Source organism: Ganaspis brasiliensis (assembly GCA_037103525.1). NCBI lineage: Eukaryota > Metazoa > Arthropoda > Insecta > Hymenoptera > Figitidae > Ganaspis > Ganaspis brasiliensis. The sequence continues at coordinate 4,520,309 of JAZKLR010000211.1, forward strand.
TTTTTAATTATTTTCTTTTTTTTAATGAACTTCTGAAAGTTTTAAGTATTTTTGTCAAATTTGCTTCAACTTTCCTTCATTTAAAATATATTACGTAATTTTGTGAATTTTTTTCTCAAATTTTAATTATATTTTTCAATTTTATATTATTTATTACATTTTTCAATTATTTTCTCTAATTTTTCATTATTCAATTTTTTTCAATTTATTTTTAAGATTTTCAAGTAATTTTCTCAAATTTAAATTATTTTATTTGTTTTTAAAACATTTATATGAGTTTTTAAATTGCTTTCACGAATTTTTAATTGATTTCATTTTTTTCCAATTAATTTTAAAAATCAGCAATTATTTTGTTTAATTTTAATTATTTCTTGCAAATCTTTTTAATTCTAAAATTTTATAAATTTTTCCCTAAAAAATAGGTTTATTAGGGTTGACTAGTAGGCCCTGGGGCACTGCCCCACTTTGCCCCTTAATAGTTACGCCACTGTTTTTAGTTAATAACTTCAATTTGTATGATATTTCTTTAAATTTAAATTATTATTCCCATGTTAATTATTTTTCTCATTTTTAAATTCAAAAATATTTTTTTTTAAGACTTTCTTTTATTTTTTGTTATTTTCTTAATTTTAACTTCTAATCAATAACTTTTTATTTTATTTTCTTTTTTTCAAATGAATTTCTTCAATACTTTATTTTTCCTTCTCTTTTGAATTTTTTTTCAATTTAATTTTTTTGTCATTACCTAATTACCTTTTTTTTTTAAAGTATTTTCTTCAATTTTCAGTTAGTTTAGTCATAATGAAATTGTTTTCTTCAAATTTCAATTACAATTTTTAATCTTGTCTTTAATTTCTTCCGAAATTTTGGTTCCTTTTTTAAATTTAAAGCATTTTTTTCAAGTTTAATCATTTTTCTTATTTTTAAATTAATTTTTCCAAATTTCGTCTATTTCTCATCTGTTAATTATTATTTTCGTATATTTTAACTTATAGACCTTCATTTTTTATTTTTTTCGAATTTCTTCAATTTTTAATTTAAATTCTTGTTATTTTTAAATTATTTTTTTCGTTTCTCAATTATTTTCTTTAATTTGTACTTTTATTTTCTTCAATTTAAAATTCTTGCCTTGAATTTCAACTGTAGGAGCGCTTAAAGTTTTATTTGAAATTTTCTAAAAAAGGGGAGGCCATCAAATCCAAAACAGAAGCGTAACTTGGATATCAGAAGACGAGATTTCAAAAATTAAATATATAAAGAGTGCCAAAAAGTTAATTAATCTTTTTTTTTAACTGAGTAAAGTTGCTAAGAGTTTATTGTGCGCGAAAATAACATTTAATATATTTACAAATATCCTTATTATCTTAAATACATTTTAAATCCTCATTTTTTTCTAGGGTGGGTCAGAGAGGTCCTTGTCCGAATGTAGTTACGCCTATGTTGGTAGTGCGAGAGAGTCACAATGAAACAAAAATATTGTAGGGGAGAGTCGGCCAAAATGCCTATAGTAAAGTTTAGAGCAAAAAAAAAAGTATTTAATTATAGTTTTGAAAAATATAAACCGTCAAATATTTAGAAAACATCCTTTAAGAATATAATAATGTAGTCATTTTAAGTGTTTATTTCAGAAAAAATAGAAAAAAGAATTATTTAAATATTGATGTCAAAATTCGCCATTTTGACACACGACTGGGCAAATCGCCTGTGCACAAAAATATGGAAAAATATGAATAAAAGTAAACAATTTTTTTTTATGTATTTTCTATAATCAATTATCTTGTTTATATTAAAAAAAGAACTAGCTGTGAATACAAAAATATAATCTTTTTGGCATAAAACTAAAATTTTAATCCAAAGCAGACCGACAAAAAATGGAAATAAAGTCTATAACAAATAAATAAAGCTTCTACAATTATAAAAAATCATACAAAAGTAAATAAAACACTATAATAAATTACAAAAATACCTGCTCGATTGAAAACTGCGTGAGTTTTAGGAAGAAAACGAAAATTTTGTCATTCAATGCCAAATGTGACAAGTTAATCCGCCATGATTCTTTATAGTCACGTGACAACACGTATCTCTCGTAATCTTATGTATTTTTTCTGCGCATGCGCACTTCTTTTGATTCATCCCGCGCTTATTTAAAACCATGTTTTAAAAATATATTAAAAATTATTCTTCAATGCATAATTATTATAATTATTATTAATATAAATGCATTAATTAATATAATTAATTTGTTAAAACACTGATTTTTTATACAGAAGCAGTAACAACTTGATATTTAGTTTCTACATCAAAATATACGTGTAACCCGAGAGATTTTCCGTATCATACGTATCTTGTTTAGAAGTTTTACAGCATATAGGCAATTTAACCAAGGCAATTTACCCAAAAACACACGATGTAATTAAACTAATTATTTTCATTTTAGAACTCATTTTTATTAATTAAGTCAAAGTGATTAGATAGCTAAATATTCAAGGATTAATTTAAAAAAAAAAATTATGTACGTATGTGAGATAGAAGTGCATGTTTTCTAATCTTTAAAAATGAAAAAATTATCGTTGGAAAGCATCATTTTCACAATTCTTTAATAAATTATTTAATAATAAACTGATAAACATGAAACTTTACAGAAATCATCTTCACATTAATATACTTCATAATTAAAAACAATTATGATTAATATTTATTTTTGGCCAAGTTATTAACCATTGCCAATTTACCCAATTAGGCATTTTACCCGACTCTCCCCTAGTGATGGCTTGTAGGGAGAGAGAGAGTCTGAGTGTTTGGAGACATTCGCAGCAGCTCATAAAAATTAAAGGAAGTTTTTACATAGGAATATAAACTTTGTAATGTTATTGGTAAATATTTATTTTTGATCTATTAGCATCATATATAATTTTTAGAATTAATTAATTTTATGTTTAATTAAACAGTAGTTCATGTCTAAAAAAAACTACAGCTTATGTCAGTATATCCTTTCCTTAAATAGGTCATGTTAGCACATACTTCGTTTAATATACTACTTATACATTAATTAATTACAGTTTTATAGTTATCTAGTCTGATTAATAATTAATTTAATAAATCCCATTCAGGAATTTAATGCGAGCAATAGCGCGCATTTTTCTCAACTATAAGAGTATATCTTTTTTCCATGTCTAAAGCTTCCAACAGATATTTTTCTAACAGCGAAGATGTTTTATTCCATCTTGTGGACGTCCAACTTCCTTGTTCCTCCGGTAGATTTATCCACGGGCTATTCTTCGCCTCGCGATAAAGTACAATTATCCTGTCGGATTTACGATTCTAACCATATCCAGGCAGGTATCTTTTTAGCATTGTTGTATTATTTCCCATGATTTCGTTACTGGTAACCGGACGTTAGTTGGGCAGAAAACTACGTACGAGGAAATTATGCAATAAACAATCTGGTTGTTGGCATTGACATAATCGAGTGCACATTAATGGGGGATGTGTGACTGCGCATTGTATAATGCAGGTAGACATATTTTATTATGATGTCTTGCGTCGTTCAACATATAGTCTAAGAATAAAGAACACACATAATAAGAAACTATGAAAGAAACGAATGGTCGGTAAAGTCCCAAGTGGTATAATAAAATATAAAAGTACGGGACGTGGGTGCGTTGCAACATACGTGGGTGCGATAGTACCCAAGTGGATTATTCCCTGTATCGTGTCTGTTTTATAATGTACGTGTACCTGTTCTTAAGAATGTTCCCTCTTCTTCGCTGTGCGAAATGTCTATAGAATCGTATATACAATAGTATCATAAGATTTTCTTACTACCCTTTTTTTAGACAAGGAGTCTGCTTTTATTTCATGATTGTTAAAGTATCTGCTGCAACAGGAACAATGCACTCCAGGGGATTGTTATGACAGCTTACGATTTGACACATTCTGGGCTTATTTACAGCGTGTTCTATGTTGCATTGTAAATAAAAGCATTTTTCCAGCAAGATTTTCTATACCTTGGGTATCATTTTTTAATAGGGTTCAAATGTGAGTGCTATTGACTTCACCATCGTTCTCTCTTGCAGACAATATGTATTATATATATACTTTGTAGTTAGAGTATATCTGGTGTTGAAATATATATATACAGAGGTATATATTACTAACGTGATATCACATATTAAATAACTTTATTTAAGAAATTACGGATTGAAGGAACTTTAAAATACATGTGAATTTGTAAATGGGGGATTAGGGTAGGGGAGAGTCGGGTAAAATGCCTAATTGGGTAAATTGGCAAAGGTTAATAACTTGGCCAAAAATAAATATTAATCATAATTGTTTTTAATTATGAAGTATATTAAGGTGAAGATGATTTCTGTAAAGTTTCATGTTTATCAGTTTATTATTAAATAATTTATTAAAGAATTGTGAAAATGATGCTTTCCAACGATAATTTTTTCATTTTTAAAGATTAGAAAACATGCACTTCTATCTCACATACGTACATAATTTTTTTTTAAAATTAATCCTTGAATAATTAATGCATTTATATTAATAATAATTATAATAATTATGCATTGAAGAATAATTTTTAATATATTTTTAAAACATGGTTTTAAATAAGCGCGGGATGAATCAAAAGAAGTGCGCATGCGCAGAAAAAATACATAAGATTACGAGAGATACGTGTTGTCACGTGACTATAAAGAATCATGGCGGATTAACTTGTCACATTTGGCATTGAATGACAAAATTTTCGTTTTCTTCCTAAAACTCACGCAGTTTTCAATCGAGCAGGTATTTTTGTAATTTATTATAGTGTTTAATTTACTTTTGTATGGTTTTTTATAATTGTAGAAGCTTTATTTATTTGTTATAGACTTTATTTCCATTTTTTGTCGGTCTGCTTTGGATTAAAATTTTAGTTTTATGACAAAAAGATTATATTTTTGTATTCACAGCTAGTTCTTTTTTTAATATAAACAAGATAATTGATTATAGAAAATGCATAAAAAAAATTGTTTACTTTTATTCATATTTTTCCATATTTTTGTGCACAGGCGATTTGCCCAGTCGTGTGTCAAAATGGCGAATTTTGACATCAATATTTAAATAATTCTTTTTTCTATTTTTTCTGAAATAAACACTTAAAATGACTACATTATTATATTCTTAAAGGATGTTTTCTAAATATTTGACGGTTTATATTTTTCAAAACTATAATTAAATACTTTTTTTTTTGCTCTAAACTTTACTATAGGCATTTTGGCCGACTCTCCCCTAGTCCGAAAAAAAATGTATTGGATTTTTAAGGCACACCCTGAAACGGTATTTCAATAGTAAAATGAAATAAATAAAATAAAATATTAAAAGAATAATAAATAATTAAAATAGTGATGATGTTTAGTCTAGGTGCATTTGTAGAAATAACTTAGTACTGTTCGAGAAATTGAGAAATCGAAAAATGTCCTTAGTCCTCCAATTAAAATAGGATAGTAAATTAATAAAGGTTTTACCCAGAATTTATTTTATACTTATTTTATTTAGCTCAGGTAAATTTATACCCACAATTTTAGTTTAAGTAGGTAAAAATTAATATTTAGATGAAGTTTTAAATTTCAATTTATAATTTATTTTTATTATTTTATTTTTAGATTTACAAGCGATTTTACAACGAATAAGTTTTACGTGTTTTATTTGGATATTATTAATAAATTGAAGTGAGTAAAAGAATTAAATTTATTAAAGAATATTTAAAGCTGAATGAAAATAAGTTTGAGAAAGTAACAATTTAAGTTAATATTTATAATTTTGTAATAATAGAAAGAGATAAGTATTTGTTTGTATTTTGTATAAGCTCGGAATCAATAACAATTCAACAGAACTAAGAAAATTTCACTTTTAATAAAATATATTAAAATTTTTAATTAAAAATAATGCTTTATTTACAGATTCTTTAAACAATCAATGATGATTTCTGCATTATTTGATTTTATAAAATAAATAAGCAGTGCTGAATTATAATAAAGAATAAAAAAAATTTATGAATTTATTAGATTTTAAAATTAGTTAAATTATTTATTAAAGTGATGAAACTTTATAATTATTAAAGTGATTATTAATAAATAATTATTTCTGAAAATTATTACAGAGGGCTATTTAATTTATTGATTGAAAATAATAATGGATTTAAAGATCCATACTTGAACTATATTTCTCTCCATTTAAATGGTAGTTAAATTCAGTATTAAATAAGAAAATAAAAATAATATCCCCGGTTATAAAGGACTAGGATAGAGATATATGCTTCAACCCCTAGGATTATTCTTTATTGAAAAAAATAACTGTGTTTTTTTAAACTAAATAATATTTAAAGGTAGCTCAAAGCTGTTGAAGTTATAAAAAAATCTATAAATCGCAAAATAATGAAGACATTTTTAAAACATATTTTTTATTATTTTGGGTTAGGTTTTCATGCAGTATTTTGAAAAAATAACCTAATTAGCAGGGGCGGATCTATCTTGAAGGCCCGGAACCCAAAAGGGCTCGGTGCCAGAATTTAATGTATCGTGAAGAAAAACTTTCAAATTGACGAGAATTTTTAAAATGATCCGTAAATTTTGAAAACGATCTGTAAATTTTTAAAAAACTCTGGTAAGATAGATAAATCCTAAAAACTTCAATTTCAATCATGTATTCTTTAATAATAATATGAAAAATTGAATTTAAAATGATCAGAATTTAATCAAAAAAAATTTTCATAGAAAGAAAGTCGAAAACTATATTAAACTTAATTAATTCGAAGCCATAATTATTTATATAAATCCCAAACGTCAATTAACTCAAACTTTAATTTTTTCAAACTTATAAGTTTCAATTAATTAAAGTTGCAATTATTACATGTATATAGTAAAATATTATTAGAGTATATATGAAAAATGACGAAAATAATTGACAATTAAAAACAAAATTCGAAAAATGGCTAAATTAATACACAATTGTTAAAAATAATCTTAAAAATTGAACAATATATATTCAATTTAAACTAAAAAATTGAATAATTAAGAAAATTATAGGAATAATTGCTGAAACCAATTGCAAATTGAACAACTGGATTGAAAATCAAAACAAAAAAAATTGAATATGAAGAAAATAATTGAAAATTTTAGAAAGTAATAAAAATTTGGAGAAAATAATATAAACTTGAAGAAATAAATTTATAAATTAAAAATTACACTGAAATTAAAAAAAAATTAATAATAATGGGGAAAAATTACAAAACGTGAAAATAATTCACAATTGAAAACAAAATTCGAAAGATGGCTAGATTAATACACAAAAAAAATAATAATTGAAAAACTCAAAGAATTATTATAAAACTTTAAGAGACTAATTGTAAATTGAAAAAATTGTAGGAAAAAATTTCAAATTGCGAAAAATAGTTAATAATTAAAAAAAATAATTGAAAAAAGAGAATAATTAAAAAATTGAAGAAAATATCTACAAAATGACAAGATTAATAAACTACTGAAAAAAAATTGATAAAATATAACAAAATCTTTTAATTTAAGGAAAATAATTAAAAATTGAAAAATGAAGAAAAATATAGGAATAATTGTTGGAAATATTTACGCATTGAACGAATGGATTGAGAATCGCGAAAAATAATTAAAATTAAATAAAATAATTGAAAAATGAAAATTTTAATTCAAATTTAAAGAATATAATTAAAATTTGAAAAATGAAGAAAATTATAGGAATAATTGTTGAAAATATTTACGCATTGAACGAACGGATTGAAAATCGCGAAAAATAACTAAAATTAAATAAAATAATTGAAAATGAAAATTTAAATTCAAATTTAAAGAATATAATTAAAAATTGAAAAAAGGCGAAAGTTATTGAATATAGAAGAAAACAATTAAAAACTGAAAAATGGAATTGAAATTTGAAGAAAAAATTGAGAATTGAAGAAAATAAAAAATTTAAATTAACGAATCTTATTCATAATAGAGAAAAAACGTTGGCGAAAGGCGAGGATTTTAAAATATTAAAGAAAATAATTGACAATTGAAAAAAAATCCAAAAATCACTAGAATAATGCACAACTGAAAAAAATAATTTAAAACATTGAAAAATCATTTAAAAATTTTCAGAGAATAAATAAAAATTTTAAGTATGGTAAGAAATAACTAAAAATTAAAGAAAATAATTAATAAATGAAAAAAAAAATTGAAAAATAACGAGAATAATAGCAAAATTGAAGATAATTTCTAAACAATGACGAAAATAATTGACAATTGAAAACAAAATTTGAAAAATGGCTGGATTAATACACTACTGGAAAAAATAATTTAAAAAATCAAAGTATAAATATTTAATTTAAAAATAATTCATAATTGAAAAATGAAGATAATTATAGAAATAATTGTTGGAAATAATTGCTACTTGAACAACTAGATTGAAAAAAATTAAATCGAACAAAATAATTGAAATTTAGGAAAAATTTTAAATTTGAAGAATGTAAATGAAATTTTTAAAACATAATTAAAACTGAAGAGAATAATTGAACAATTGTACTTAAAATTAAAAAAGCATATTGATATTTGAAAGAATAATTGAAAATTGGAAAATGTGATTGAAATTTGAAGAAAATAATCAAAAATTGAAGAAATAAATTGTAATTTGAAATAATGGTTTATAATTGAAAAAAGTCAAGTTTTTTGGAATATTGAATAAACTTAATTGAAAATTGTAGAATGGAATTAAATTTAGTAAATAATTCATAATTTAAAGAAAATTACAAAATGACGAAAATAATTTAATATTAAAGAAAATAATTGAAAAATTGCGCTAAATAATTGACAATTGAAAAAGAAATTTGAAAACTGTCAAGAGTAAACTACAACAGAAAAAAATAATTAAAAAAGTTAAAGAATAATTATAAAATTTAAGGAGAATAATTGTAAATTGAAAACGGTTGAAAATTATATAAAAAATTGTAGACTTATTAACACACTAATTTACATCACTTTCTTGAAATATTTAATTATTCTTTCTTGCAATTTTCTCTTTTTGAAACCACTTTTTTGGTAGGTTAGGTTTTATATTGCTTTTTTGTTTTTTTAGAAAATCACTTAGGTAACTTTCATTTCTTTTTAAAAAATTTGCTTTTTTATGCGTTTAATAACACTTTTTTATTTTTTAGATTTGATTTTAATTTTCTTCTTTTTACAAAAAATTACTTTAGTTAATTTTATACAGTATTATTTTAACAATATTTAGAAAAATTTATTTACTTTTCCAGTGATTAATTTTATTCATTATTATAATTTGGAAGTTGTAAAATATAATTTTTTTCAATTTTAGGTATAGGTTTAGGTTAATTTTTTTAGATTTAGGTTTTTTAAAATATTTGTTTGGTTTTTTATCATTTGTCATAACTTATTAATTTTTATAATTTTTAAAGACTTTTCTTCTTTTATTTAACTTTTCGTAAATTTGATCTTACAATAAATTTTCTCATTTGATCAGAATTTCTCTATTTCTTACAAATATTGGTTTTTTTCTTAAAATTGTTTAATTCCTTTTACTTAATTCTTCATTTAAAAAAAAATTATCGCTTTTCGCTTGATTTTTAGAACAAGTTTTTAAAGTATTTTTTTATCTTTAGTAACATTCTTCCGTTTTTTTGACTGATTATCTTATTTATTTTTTTAATTTAAAAAAACATGTCCGCAAATATTTTAACTTTTTAAAAATCATTTTTTCCTCTCTTTTGTAATTTCAATTTTTTGTTTTAAAAACCTTTACTGTTTATTGCGTAGTATTTTGATTTTAAAAAAGCAATTTAATCAATCTTCCTCAAATTGTTAATTATATTTTATAACGCATTATTACCATATTTCTTAATTTTCTTTCTTTTACTTTCATTGATTTTTTAAACTTTTTTATTTTTGAAGAATTTACTTATTTTTTGCAGGTTCTTCAATTAGTACATTTTTTACATCTTCTTGCTTTAATTTTCCCATTTCAATGTAAATTATCCTTTTAACTTTCTCATCTGTTCATTCATAATACTGGTTTTAATAAAATTTTGTAATTTTTGTAATTGAGAGTGGCTCAATTAGTGAAAACTCACTCCAAGAAATTTAGAGCGAACGACAAATTTTTGTTTTAAGGGTTTTGGTCCTGGGACACTAAATCTTAAAAAAGATTCTTATTTTTTATCGAATTTTAAAATTAGTAAACATAATATTTTCAAGAAGTCTTATATAAAAATGTATTATAATCTAATATTTCAATGTAACATATTTATCCGCCTCAAATAAACATACAATGACCGACATTTGGAAGAGCTTAAAAATTTCCTCACGTAGTTTGATTATGCATGAAAAATGCTATTTGATCGTTGCGATAGACTGAAAGAGTTCCTTGACTCATCCATTTGCCTTTTCGCAAGGAACTAATGCTTATATTATAAAAATGGGAACGTGGTGGTTTTTTAATATCTTGTAAATTTAAGATGACCACAATGAAAAAAGAATTTGTCAGTCTCTGGAATAAAAAGGCATGACAACATCGTGAAGAATGAGTATTATGTGAGAGATTTTCACAGTAAAAGTATACGTGCTTGTTCGTACTAACTAGTAATAGTTTTCTTTACTGTTATGACAGTTTTTTTACTGAATAATTCATTGAAGATATTTAAGTAATAATAAAGCGCACCATTTAGAATATCATAAAACAGTAGTAACCTATTTTCTATAGAAAAAGCAAGGTTATTCAAAACAATACTTTTTATTCAGTATACCATACGATTATTAAAATATTGCGAATTTAGAAAGAAATTTTGATTCTTTAATAAGCGTTAAATTAAATAAAAAAGTATAAAATACCGATTACTTATAAAACTATTATAATATAACGATTAAATAGACAATATCTAAAAATAGATTGTAATATATTTCTTTCTTGAGAATCTAGCTTCATTAATTTATATATTCAACGAAGCATACAAAATTTTGTTTTATCTTGAAATTTCAAGAGTTCTCTTAATTATTCCTGTGTTTTAAATATTATTTAAATTCGTGTCATAATTATCTTGTATCATTTTGATTTTCCGCTTTTCTAATATACATAATTAACTCACTTCTATATACAGAGATTTATACATAATATATTGTATCTATCTTCAAATATGAAAATTAGGTAGTCAATAAGGATTGCAGGAAGTACATTTGAAAGTTGAATAATAGTATTACCGGTTAAAGATTATTATAAGAGTGCATCGAAAATAAAAGTAAAGTGAAAATTTAACTTTCGATTGAATCTTTTAACCCTTTTTGATTTCACCATAAAATTGTTATATGAAACAAATTTAAATCTGATAGTTTTTTTTTTTAAAAAAAAACGTTTAATCTGAAATTTTAAGAAATATTTAGAATATTTGTTTTATGTTTTACACGATGTTCATTTTTTATTTACTACAATTTTCAGAGACTTTTAAGAAGGTGTCCATGTTGGTGCCACTTTTTTTTTAGTCCGAAAATTTTAACAATTAGAAAAAATGGTTTAAAAAATGTTTATGTTCAAAATAAAATGTTATTCCTGTGGCCATAAGTTACCTTATAAATTGTACTTTCATCCGGAATAAAACATTTTATATATTTTATTTGGTTTGGATTCTACAGCAATGAATCGAAAGGGTGTCCATCTTGGGGCCCTCTCTCCTAAAAAAATTCTAGATATTTTAGAGTGATTCACGATATTTCAGAGTAATTTATGATTCTTTAGGGTAATTTACGAATTTTTTGGAGAATTCAAGAGACTTTCGATAATTTAAGATAGTTTAGATAATTCAAGATACTTTAGATAATTTATGTTACTTCACGTACTTCAAAATACTTCTGGATAATTCAACACTAGTTGTAAACATCTTACTTTACAAGTTGCTATCCCTTTGACGATTGTTGATGAGAATCTCACTGAATGCACTTTCGCTATTTATATTTGGTCCTGCCAACAAAATGTGTTAATAAACTTAAAAAAATATTTTACAAGAGGTTAACAGCTCATGAAATAAAGTGTACACTTCTGTTGAATTATCCTGAAGTATCTTTAAGCCCACGAAATTTAAAGCCCACGAAATTATGAAAAAATGTAGGTAGAAGTTCAATTTTTTTATAAGACTGTACATTGCATAATAGTTTATATAATTATGGGCAATTCTATTGTGTGCTTTCAATTATAAATTATTTTCATCATATTTCAATTATTTTCTTCGACATTCAATAATTCTCGGCTTTTTTCAATATTTTTTTTTTCAATTATCGATTACGTTCTTCAAGATTCAAGTAAAATCTTCAATTATTCAACTATTTTCAGAAATTCACAATTATTTTCTTCAATTGCCAATTATTCTTTTTAATTTTCAATTATTTTCTTCAACACTCAATTATTTTCTTCAATTTCCAATTATTTTCTACAATTCTCAATTATTTTCTTCAATTTTGAATTACTTTCATTAATTTCAAATAATTTCTTCATTTCTCAATTATTTTCTTTGATTTTCTACTATTTTCTAAATTTTTTTTAATTGACAATTATTTTCTTCAATTTTCAATTATTTTCTCCAATTTTCAATTATTTTCATCAATTCTCAATTATTTTCTTCAATTTTGAATTACTTTCATTAATTTCAAATAATTTCTTCATTTCTCAATTATTTTCTTTGATTTTCTACTATTTTCTTCAATTGCCAATTATTATCTTCAATTTTCAATTATTTTCTCAAATTTTCAATTATTTTCATCAATTCTTAATTATTTTCTTCAGATCTCAATTATTTCCTTCAATTTTTAATTACTTTATTTAAAATTAAATAATTCTCGACTTTTTTCAACTATTTTTTTCAATTATCATTTATTTATTTCACATCTCAATAACTCCTCCAATTTCCAATTATTTTCTTCTATAATCAATAATAATTCTCGGCTTTTTTCAATATTTTTTTCAATTATCAATTATGTTTTTGAAACTTTAATTCAATTTATCAATTATTATTCAACAATTTTCATAAAATCACATTTTCTTCAATTTTAAATTAATTTCTTTAAATTACAATTACATTCTTCATTTTTTATTGTTTTCTTCAAATTCTATAATTCCTGGGTTGTTCAATTTCTTTTTTCTTCAATTATCACTTATTTTCTTCTACTTTCAATCCCATTGTTCAATTCTTGAATTATTTTCTTTAATTCTCAATTATAATTTTCGACATTCAATTCCATTCTTTAATTTCCAATTGTTTTTTTTCAATATTCAATAACTTTTTACAATGATTTTTTTTTAATTCTCAATTATTTTTTCAATTACCAATTTTTTTTTCTAAATTTCAATTATTTTCTTGAATTTTCAATTATTTTTTCATATTTCTTTCAATTTCTTAATTTATTCTCAATTTTCTTCAATATTCAACAATTCTCAGCTTTTTTAAATTATGTTTTTCTTTCAATTTTAATTAAAATTTATAATTTTTAAATTATTTTTGTCGATTTCTAAATTTTGCAGCTGTTTTCAAATATTGTGTTCAATTTTTAAGTACTTTCTACAATTTTCAATTATTTTCTTTAATTTTTAATTACTTTGTCCAATTTTCAATTGTTTGTTTTAATATTCAGTAATCTCGATTTTTTTCAATTATTTTTTTTCAATTATCAGTTATTTATTACATGTTTCAAAACCTCTTCAATTTTCAATAATTTTTTTCTATTTTCAATTTAATTGTTTAATTATTTTTTCAATTCTCAATTAATGTCTTTAAATAACAATTCTATTCTTCAATTTTTAATGTATTCTTCAATATTAAACAATTCCTGGCATTTTCCATGTTTTTTTTAATTATAAATTATTTTCTTCTTTTTTCAATCCAATTGTTCAGTAATTTTCTTTAATTCTCAATTATTGTATTACAATTTCAATTTTATTTTTCAATTTTCTATTGTTTTTTTTAATATTCAATAATTCTGTGTTTTTCTGATTTCAATTTGATTATTTAATTTTGAATTATTAATTTTATTTTTCAATTTTCTATTGTTTTTTTTAATATTCAATAATTCTGTGTTTTTCTGATTTCAATTTAATTCTTTAATTTTGAATTATTAACTTAAATTTTAAATTATTTTTTTGGATTTTCTATCTAGTTAACTAATTTTCAATTATATTCTTTGAATTTAATAACCATTGTTCAATTTTTTCAATGATTGTTCAATTGTGGATTAATATTTACTTTTTTTTTTAATTGTGTTTCTAATTGTCAAATATCTTTATCATTGTTCAGTTATTTCTTTCCATTATTAATTATTTCTTTTCATTATTAATTGTTTTCTCTGATTCTTAATTCTTTTTTTTTTGTAAAGTCTAATATTTAATTCTTCAATTCTCAATTATTTTCTTCAGTTATCAACTGTTATCTTCAACTTTTGTAGCCGTTTGAAGATCTAATTATACTTAAAATAAATTTTAAGCATAGAGGTATTTTTAAGTTAACAAGAAAAAAAAACCGGGAAAAATAGGAACAAAAACCGGGAAAAACCGGGAAATGACCGGGAATTTTGTCGGACAAAATTAGTAGACACCATGAATATTGCTTATCACAGCTAACTTTGTTCATTGTTACAGCAAATAATTTGCTGTGGTTACTAACTTTGTTAGATTCAACAGCAAATATTATTTATCCACTGCAGAAAATTCATTTTTTTCCGTGTAGAGAATCATGAATTACCCTAAAGTATCATGAATTACTCTGAAGTATATTGAATTATCTAAAGTATCTTGAATTATCAAAAGTATCGTGAATTACCCCGAAGTATCATAAATTACTGTGAAGTATGCTAAATTATCTGAAGTATCTTGAATTAATTGTAGTATCTTGAATTATCTGAAATATTGTGAATTACCCAGAAGTATCATGAATTACTGTGAAGTATCTTAAATTACTGTGAAGTATGCTAAATTATCTGAAGTATCTTGAATTATCTGTAGTATCTCGAATTATCTGAAGTATCATGAATTAACCTGAAGTATCATCAATTACTCTGCAGTTTCTTCAATTACTGTGAAGTATTCTTAATTATCTGAAGTATCTTTGATTATCTGTAGTATCTTGAATTATCTTAACTATCTTGAATTACCCTGAAGTATCATGAATTACTCTGAAGTATTCTGAATTGTCTTAAGTATCTTGGACAATCTGTAATATCTTGAATTACACTAGTTTACAGCCAAAATGTACATTTAATGCCACTATTTTTTTTTTATGTACTATGGTTCTCTAAACTTAAAAATGACATTAAGAAATTTTTCTATGGATAGGTTTCCGAAATATGAATTTTTAAATTTTTTTACGTTTTTTTCGGAGGTGACTTCACGTTTTAGGCCGTATCTCGAGTTACAGACGTCCGATTAAGTTTTTCTAGGTGTCAAATTAAAGGTAATCAAATTCCAAACAATCGCTTTTAACATTATTTTTCAATCGGGTAAATATTTTAAGTGATATAGTCAAAAAAAAAAAAAAATAGAAAATTTGAGTTTTTGGCCCAAAATCTGAAAAACAAATTCATTCTACCGCCATGCAAAAATAGAAAACGTCAAATTATGTCCAGGTTTAAATTTTTTACATATATGGCTCACTTTTAAGAAGAAAAAAATGCATGGATGAAAACAATCTATGGGTAATTATTGAAGTTATAAGCCTGGGTACTGAAATTCTCGTTTACGCCATTTCGGTATTTTACCTCCTTTTATAGTGATTATGTTGATTAATTTAATGAATACAATATCTAATTAGAAAATGGACTTTTTCACAGATTTCAAATAATTTTCAGTGCTTTACTAATTCAAATTTGACTGAAAAATTTTTTGGAGTTTTTGACAAAAATTTCTGAAAATCATAAATTGTATTATATTACACAAAGTAGTTAAGAATATTTTTCTTTAATGGGAAATCAAAGAAAATTGATTCTTTTTTAATTTATAAGAAGAAAAACCATTGAGTTTCGTCTGAGGGCTGCTGCGGACATATTTTAAAAAAAAAAAAAAAATTAATTTCATATTTCTATATCTAATTTCAAACTTTTTCATCTATTAACGAACAAAATTCAACAAATCTGTTTTAACTTGTCAAAAAAGCAGATTTTAATCAATTTATGCCTCTTCAGAAATTTTTGTCAAAAACTCCAAAACATTTTTCAGTCAAATATCATTTATTTTTCATATTTCTATATCTTATTTCAAACTTTTTCATCTATTAACGAACAAAATTCAACAAAAATTGAACCTCTGCGCATCTGATTCAACTTGTCAAAAAAGCAGATTTTAATCAATTTATGCCTCTCCAGAAATTTTTGCCAAAAACTCCAAAACATTTTTCAGTCAAATTTGAATTAGTAAAGCACTGAAAATTATTTGAAATCTGTGAAAAAAGTCCATTTTCTAATTAGATATTGTATTCATTAAATTAATCAACATAATCACTATAAAAGGAGGTAAAATACCGAAATGGCGTAAAACGAGAATTTCAGTACCCTGGCTTATAACTTCAATAATTACCCATAGATTGTTTTCATCCATACATTTTTTTCTTGTTAAAAGTGAGTCATATATGTAAAAAATTTAAAACTGGACATAATTTGAAGTTTTCTATTTTTGCATGGCGGTAGAATGAATTTGTTTTTCAGATTTTGGGCCAAAAACTCAAATTTTCTATTTTTTTTTTGGACTATATCACTTAAAATATTTACCCGATTGAAAAATAATGTTAAAAGCGATTGTTTGGAATTTGATTACCTTTAATTTGACACCTAGAAAAACTTAATCGGACGTCTGTAACTCGAGATACGGCCTAAAACGTGAAGTCACCTCCGAAAAAAACGTAAAAAAATTTTAAAAATTCATATTTCGAAAACCTATCCATAGAAAAATTTCTTAATGTCATTTTTGAGTTTAGAGAACCATAGTACATAAGAAAAAAATAGTGACATTGAATGTACATAAAAATTTTTTTTTTTTTGTAAACTAGTGTTATCTGAAGTATCTTTAATTATCTGAAGTATCTTTAATTATCTGTAGTATCTTAAATTATCAGTAGTATCTTGAATTATCTGAAGTATCATGAATTAACCTGAAGTAACATTAATTTCTCTGCAGTTTCTTGAATTACTGTGAAGTATGCTAAATTATCCAAAGTATCATGAATTACTGCGAAGTATCTTGAATTACTGTGAAGTCTTTTAAATAATCTGAAGTATCGTGAATTATCCTGAAGTATCTTGAAGACATCGATGTTACCTAAATTTTCTGAAGAATCATCAATTACCCTAAAGTATTATGAATTACTCTAAAGTATTATGAATTACTCTAAAGTATCTTGAAGTATCTAAAGTATCATGAATTACTTTGAAATATCTTGAATTACTGTGAAGTATGCTAAATTATCCGAAATATCGTGTATTACCCCTAAGTATCATAAATTACTGTGAAGTATCTTAAATTAGGGGAGACTGGGGCTGGTTGGGCCATTTTTTACTCTTCGTTGTTTAACTTCGTTAATGTCCAATTTATGAAAACCTAATCGTACAGAAAACCTGCTCTGACATTTTAGCTTTCATTTAAAAAAGAAAAAGTCCCGTTATTACTTTTAGTTTTTTTTGGGGAACATTGTATTTAGAGAAATCCAAAGCGACACAACTCGCCCCGGCCCGGGACATATTGGGTCATGATTAAAAATGTTACTGTTTAAATGTTAAAACATTACTTTTTATAATAAACTTAGTTTCTAGGGTTATTTTATAATAAAAGGAATTGAAAAATAAATATATTTAAATTAGAACAGTGAAAGTATAAGATTATAAAATAAAAAAATTGCTCATATTGAAAAAACGTATTTTTTTATTCCTAACTGCTAAAAAGTATTATCATTAGTGGTATAAGTGACAAAAAATTCTCGGTCCCTTGGAATGTCACTTATCCAGGTTCGACTGTACATAAATCATCTTGTATTGCCTCAACTAATTAAGTACATATACACCAAAATTCCGAGAATTACTCAACCCCTAGTTTTTTTTTTTTTTATTAATTTCTCAACAAAACTTCTTTATCATGATCAAATTGTTAATTTTGTCCAGTGTAGGGGAGAGTCGGACAAAATGCCTATAGTAAAGTTTAGAGCAGAAAAAAAGTATTTAATTATAGTTTTAAAAAATATAAACCGTCAAATATTTAGAAAACATCCTTTAAGAATATAATAATGTAGTCATTTTAAGTGTTTATTTCAGAAAAAATAGAAAAAAGAATTATTTAAATATTGATGTCAAAATTCGCCATTTTGACACACGACTGGGCAAATCGCCTGTGCACAAAAATATGGAAAAATATGAATAAAAGTAAACAATTTTTTTTATGCATTTTCTATAATCAATTATCTTGTTTATATTAAAAAAAGAACTAGCTGTGAATACAAAAATATAATCTTTTTGTCATAAAACTAAAATTTTAATCCAAAGCAGACCGACAAAAAATGGAAATAAAGTCTATAACAAATAAATAACGCTTCTACAATTATAAAAAACCATACAAAAGTAAATTAAACACTATAATAAATTACAAAAATACCTGCTCGATTGAAAACTGCGTGAGTTTTAGGAAGAAAACGAAAATTTTGTCATTCAATGCCAAATGTGACAAGTTAATCCGCCATGATTCTTTATAGTCACGTGACAACACGTATCTCTCGTAATCTTATGTATTTTTTCTGCGCATGCGCACTTCTTTTGATTCATCCCGCGCTTATTTAAAACCATGTTTTAAAAATATATTAAAAATTATTCTTCAATGCATAATTATTATAATTATTATTAATATAAATGCATTAATTAATATAATTAATTTGTTAAAACACTGATTTTTTATACAGAAGCAGTAACAACTTGATATTTAGTTTCTACATCAAAATATACGTGTAACCCGAGAGATTTTCCGTATCATACGTATCTTGTTTAGAAGTTTTACAGCATATAGGCAATTTAACCAAGGCAATTTACCCAAAAACACACGATGTAATTAAACTAATTATTTTCATTTTAGAACTCATTTTTATTCAGGCCCGGATTGGCCATTCAGGATACCGGGAAAAATCCCGCTGGGCCGCCGCTAGGCGGGCCGGTATTTTTGTAGGTCTAATTAATAATTTAATTTATGTAATTAAATTTCATTTAACTTTCAATTACTCTTTTCTATTTTCAATTAATTTTACAACATTCAATCATTTTCGGCTTCTTTCTATGTTCTTTTCAATCACAGAAATTGTAGAATTTCAATTAAATTGTTCAATTCTACAACTATTTTTTACAATTCTTATTTATTATTATCTTCAACTTTCAATTCCATTCTTCAATTTTCAATTTCATTCTTCAGTTTTCAATTATTATTTTTTTCTATATTCAAGAATTCTAGACTTTTTAAATTACTTCTTTCAATTTTTAATTACATTTTTTAAATTTCCATTACATTCCTCAATTTTCAATTATCTCCTTCAATTTTTTCAATCCTCAATAATTCTCAAAAAATTTTATAACTAATCTTTAACTTTTTAAATTATTTTGTTCTCTTGACCATTATTTCTTAGTGCTTTACGATATCAAGACGATATCATATTTGAGCAATATTGATATTGATCTCAAAATCTCTTGACCATCCAAAAATGTTCTCGAGTTGATAATATCGACCTAAAATAACTAAAAAATGACGAAAATAATTGACAAATGAAAAAAATTGGAATAATGACAAGATTAATAAATCGACAATTGACAAAAATAATTTAAAAAATTAAAGAACAAATATAATATTTTAAAAAAACAATTGGAAATTAAAAAAGGAAAAAAATTACAGAAATAATAATAATTGAAAAAAATTTTAATTTTAAAAAATTGACCGGGATTGAAATTTGAAGAAATAATCACAAATTGATAAGAAGAAAATAATATTAAAAATTGCCAAAATAATTAAAAAATGAAGAAAATAATTGTGAATTAGATAGAAAAATTGAGGAATTAAGGAGTTGAATTGAGATTTCAAAAAAATTATTGATAATAAATAATTTACAAATTACTATATCAATAAATAAATAAATAGTATAAAAGAGTGAAAAAGCCCAGGATTGGTGAATATTTAAGAAAATAATTGACAATTAAAAACTGAAGAAAACTGTAGGAATAATTATAACAAATAATTGGAAATTGAATGGGATTTCAAAAAGTTAAAGTTGGTTGAAAATCGAAGAAAATAATTTCAAATTAGAAGAAATAGTTGAAAAATGAAGAAAAAAATTCAAAATTAAAGAAAATAATAATTGTGAATTTAAGAGGATAGTTGAAAAATTGAATTGAAAGTTCAAGAAAAATATTGTTAATTGAAAAAATCATCGAAAAAAGCCGAGAATTATTAAATATTGAATAAAATAATTGCCAATTGGAAAAAATTCTAAACATGGCAAGATTATTAAATTAAAAACTGACAGAAATAATTTTAAACAGAAAAAGATAAACATGAAATTAAAAAAAAACTAAAAAAGAAAGAAAATGATAGGAATAGTTCTAGAAACAATTGAAAGTTTAATTGCTTTTTGAAAAATTAAACTTTATTAAAATTTGAAGAAAATACTTTCAAATTGAGAGAATAATTGAAAATGAAAAAAAGTATCAATAAAAGACAAGAATTGTGATTGGATACAAATAATTAAAGAATTAAAGAACTGAATTGAAATTTCAAGAAAATGATTAATAATTGAATAATATGAAAGAAAATAATTGAAAAAAGACGAAAATAAAGGACAATTGCAAAAAATTCGAAAAATTGCAACATTAAAAAGTTTACATTTCAACAGAATTATCTTAAAAGTTAAGAATGTAAATTAAAATTTAGAACAGAAATAACTAAGAATAAAAATTGAAAGAAAATTACTGTAGTAATTGTAGAAAATAATTGTAAATTTAATTGGATTATAAAAAATTGAACTGGATTGAAGTTCTTGGAAAATAATTGCCTATTGAAGGAAACAAGTAAAAATTGAAAAAATAATTGAAAAAAAATCGAGAATTATTGAATATTGACTGAAATAATTAAAAATTCAAGTAAATAATTGAAAACTGAAAAATAATTGAAAAAATGAGAATATTTGAAAACTGAAAAAGTAATTGAAAACTGAAAAAAAATAATTGAAAAACCGACAATATTTGAAAATCGAAGAAAATAATTGAAAACTGAAAAAATAATTGAAAAAACGAGAATATTTGAAAACTGAAAAGAATAATTGAAAAAAACCGAAAATATTTGAAAATTGAAGAAAATAGTTGAAAACTGGAAAAACAATTGAAAAAATGAGAATTTTTGAATATTGAAGAAAACAATTGAAAATTGATAAAAATATTGAAAGAAGCCGAAAATTATTGAATATTAAAGAGAATATTTGAAAATTAAAAAACATGATTAAAAATTAATTAAAATAATTGTGAATAGAAGATAATAATTGAGATTTGAAGAAAATAATTGTAAATTAAAGAAAGTAATTGGGTATTCAAATATTGAAAAAATGATTTTCAGGTGAATGAAAGCCGACTTTTTTTATGCTAAAGGGGGCAAAGTAGATAGAAATTCATTCTGAGCGATTTTTAAAGCCGGGGAATTCGCTAAAAAACTTTTTTTTATATTTATTTAATAAAAATTGTCCATTTCTTGATTGAAGATCAGGGAATGATTTTAAAGGGTTGTTTTTGATGCTGAAGGGGTTAAGGTAGATAGGAATACATTCAGAGCAATTTTTAAAGCCAGGAAATTCTCTCAAAATTTTTTTATTATATTTGTTTAATAGAAGTTGTCCATTTTTTGTCCTTTAAAATTGGTTAAAACCAGATTGAGGTGTTCATTAAACTAAGAAATTACTGCTGCTTTCGTACAAATGGCAGTAGAGAATGCTACTGTTCAAGAAATTCCAAATAATTAAATTATTGATAAGTTTAAATAAAATAATTTAATAATTTAATATTTTTATATTTTAGTTTTAAATGTTAATAAAAATTTTCAATTATATAGAAAGGGGCCGCTTTGAATATCTTTCCCGGGCCGCTTTTAATTCCCAATCCGGCCCTGTTTTTATTAATTAAGTCAAAGTGATTAGATAGCTAAATATTCAAGGATTAATTTTAAAAAAAAATTATGTACGTATGTGAGATAGAAGTGCATGTTTTCTAATCTTTAAAAATGAAAAAATTATCGTTGGAAAGCATCATTTTCACAATTCTTTAATAAATTATTTAATAATAAACTGATAAACATGAAACTTTACAGAAATCATCTTCACCTTAATATACTTCATAATTAAAAACAATTATGATTAATATTAGTTTTTGGCCAAGTTATTAACCTTTGCCAATTTACCCAATTAGGCATTTTACCCGACTCTCCCCTATGAAAGAAATAAACACGTATACACATATGCTGAAACGGAAATTGCGTGAAATATTGATCAACTTCGGTAGTCCGACTTTGTCGTTAATGAAATGCTCTCTCAGTCATACATAAAATTTGGATACGATATTAGTGGCGATCAGGGTCCCCACTTTGTAAAAGGCGGACACCGTCTTATGTGAAAGTAAGTCTTAGGTTGACTGAGAACGCGTGCCCGTGGTTCTGCTTACCTGCGAACCGACTTTACAACGGGGGTAACCCCACGATACACCTCCGACGAGAGGCCACGCGAAACACAGACGACAGGACTAACAGACACTTTTCGAGTCCCAGACTCTTCGCACGGATCACGCTCCACAAAACGGTTTTATCTCTCGGTTCCGATTATACGGTATTTCTATTTTATCAACAGTTCGCTTAAAATCGGAACTGTCACACCAACCAAAAGTGATTAAAACTTCCCCCTTTCCCTTGGGGCTATTATCCAAACAGAAACATTAAAACCCTCTCAATTTTTACCAACAGTTAGATAACAATTTCTAAAATTTCTTTCCTGTATTTTGTAACAATTTCCAAAAAAATATTTCTTACAAATCCTCTATATTTTGCCAAAAGATTGCAACAATTTAGATTTTTCAAA
Organism: Ganaspis brasiliensis; assembly: GCA_037103525.1. Classification (NCBI taxonomy): domain Eukaryota; kingdom Metazoa; phylum Arthropoda; class Insecta; order Hymenoptera; family Figitidae; genus Ganaspis; species Ganaspis brasiliensis. The sequence goes on from JAZKLR010000211.1 coordinate 4,543,464, forward strand.
AATTTGGTCCCTTTTTCCCGCGTTGATGCGGAGAATACAATTTTGTAGGTTTAGGAAATAAATAAAGTGATTTGGTTGTTTGAAAGTGTTGTTGTTTCACAGGGATTAATACTCATCGACATCAAACAGGAATCTTACTGTGTGAATCTCGTTAAAAATAAAACAGGAAAATTTGACAGAGTCAGTGCCAAGAATTAAAAAGGCTTTCAAAAGTCAGTTATTGGTTCAGGAGGAAGTTTGAGTTTTTTATATTGTAAAGTGAGAATCAAGTGGTTCGTGACAAAAGAGTGTTTAAAGTTTTTTCAAGGGAATTGAAAAATTTCATAATGAGGAGAGCGGTACTAACCGCTTGCTTTCTGAGCTTTGCTCTCGCCGGAAGTCCCAGGCTACCTCGGACTTCTGCCGATCAGCGCAGCATCCGGAATGCACATGTCAACAACAACATCACTGGGAATATTTTGCCGCCACCTTCACGTGGATCCCCTCGAAGCAGGTACTGAAAAAATACTTTTTTTATTTTCGATACTGGTAGGAAATCAAATTTAGTGTTCATTTTTAACGACTTCAGGTGTTTCTTGCAGGGGACAGAAAAAGATAGGATTTTTTTCTTCTACTTATGCGTTAGGATTAGGTTGGTCCAAAAATGCGTGGAAAAAAGTAAAGTCGGGATTTTAATGCTCTTGCATCTAAGATTGTTCTATGTTAAAAATAAAAATACTCCTGTTTTTTTTTAATTAAAAATATATTTAGGGATTGCTAAAAACGCTCAAAGTTACCCATGTACTTTACATGGGGGTAAAAACTATTTTGTAGAAATTGTGTAGAATCCTTGAGATCAATATTTTCAAATCGAAAAACTCTGTTTCGCTTTGGGAGATTTTAAAGAAGAATGCGAAATTGTTTATTCATCCATTTTTTTAATATTTACTATTTATTATCGATCCCCCCGAAAAAGACCCAAAAATACAAAAACAAGTGTTAAAAAATATTTTTTAATATTTTTTTTACTTTTTTTTGCAACATTTTCAATAACTAGGATAAAAATAAACTTTTAAGAATTGTTTTGTGTAATAACTAATTTGTTTAAAGAATTATTTTTGTTTATTTACAACTATTTATCAAATTAGGCTAGGGAGTTGCAACATTTCTGAATTTATAACTTTTCAAGACAAATGACAAAATTACTAACAACAAACAAAAAATATCAATTGTATCAATTGTTTAAAGGTTTAAACAAATGGTTATTGTTTAAATTCAACTTTTTATCAAATAAGGCTACAGCACTGTAAAAACAAGTGTCTTATTTTAAGACATTTTTGTCCTCACTTTTAAGACGTTTTAAAGTGTCTTAATTTTAAACCAATGAGAAAGCATCTTTCAAAATTATTAACCAATGAAATAGCTTGAAATAACCGTAAGACGCTTTCTTAATGTCTTATGTCTTAAAATAAGACACTTAGAAGACAGCGGTTTTTGCAGTGAGAGTTAAAACCTTTTCCTAATTTTACAACTTTCCAAGATGAAGAATAGCAATCACTAACAATAAACTAAAAATAACAATTGTATTAATTGTTTAATATTAACTTTTTATCAAATTAGGCTAGAGAGTTGCAACATTTCTCAATTTTAAAACGTTTCAAGACAAATGACAAAATTACTAACAACAAACTAAATATAACAATTGGATCAATTGTTTAAACAAATTATTATTGTTAAATTTCAAGTTTTTATCAAATTAAGCTATAGTTTCAATTTTTTCTTAATTTTGCAACTTTTAGAGACAATTAAATTACTAACAATTTACTAACAAACCAATTACCAATTAACCAATTACTAACATAAAACTTAAAATAACAATTCTACTAATTGTTTAGACGAAATATAATTTTTTTAATATATGAACTTTTAATCAAATTAAGTTATAGAGTTGTAATTTTTTCCCAATTTTGCAACTTTTTAAGTTAAATGATACTAATTACTAACAACAAACTAAAAATATCAATTGTTTAAATAAATTATAATTGTTTAATTTCAACTGTTTAGCAAATTGAGCTACGGAATTGCAAGCTTTTCCTAATTTTGCAACTTTTTAAAACAAAAGTAACCAATTAGAATTACTAACATCAAACTAAAAATAACAATTTAACCAATTGTTTAAACAAATTATAATTGTTTAATTTCAACTTTTTATCAAATTAAGCTATAAAAATTGAATTTTTTTACCAATTTTGCAACTTTTTAAGCTGAATGTTACCCATCACTTACAACGAACTAAAAATAAAACTTCTACGAATTGTTTAAACAAATTGTTATTGTTTAATTTCAACTTTTTATCAAATTAAACTACAGAATTGCAACTTTGTCTCAATTTCGCAACTTTTGAAGACGAATGTAATCAATTATTAAGAGCAAACTAAAAATAACAATTCTAATAATTGTTTAAACAAATTATAATTATTTGTAGCTAGCGGTAATTTATCAATTTAAGCTACAGAAATGCAATTTTTTCATAATTTCGAAACTTTTAAAACTTATGAATACCAATTAATAACAAATAATTTAAAATAATAATTCTATTAATTGTTTAAACAATTTATTATTGCCTAATTTCAACTTTTTATGAAATTGAGTTATAGAGTTGCAATTTTTTTCATTTTTGCAACTTTTTAACCTGAATGTTACCATTTACTAACAACAACAAAATAGCAATTTTACTAATTGTTTAAACAAATTATAATTTTTTGATTTCAACTGTTTATCAATTTAAGCTACAGAGTTGCAATTTTTTTTATTTTGGAACTTTTGAGGCTTATTAATACCAATTAATAACAGCAAATTTAATATAATAATTCTATTAATTGTTTAAACAATTTATTATTGCCTAATTTCAACTTTTTATGAAATTAAGTTATAGAGTTGCAATTTTTTTTCATTTTTGCAACTTTTTAAGCTGAATGTTACCATTTACTAACAACAAATTAAAAAAGAGCAATTCTACTTATTGTTTAAACAAATTATAATTGTTTAATTTTAAACTGTTTATCAATTTAAGCTAAAGAGTTGCAATTTTTTCTTAATTTTGATACTTTTGAGGTTTATTAACACCAATTAATAACAACAAATTTAAAATAATAATTCTATTAATTGTTTAAACAATTTATTTTTGTTTAATTTCAACTTTTTAAGAAATTAAACCACAGATCTGTAATTTTTTTCTATTTCGCAAATTTTGAAGATGAATGAAATCAATTACTAACCAGAAACTAAAAATAAGAATTTAAGCGATTGTTTATATCAACTTTTTTTTTTTAATTCCAACGTTTTATCAGATTAAAATATAAAACAATAACAATTTTGTTTAAACAATTCATAAAATTGTTATTTTTAGATTGTTGTTAATAATTTGTATAAGTTAGATAAAAAAAATTGCAAAATTGAGAAAAAATTGCAACTCCATAGCTTAATTTAATAAAAAGTTGGAATTAAACAGTATACTGTTTAATTTGTTTAAACAATTCGTAGAAATATTATTTCTAGTTTGTTGTTGATAATTTGGATCAGTTACCTGAAAAAGTTGCAAAATTGAGAAAAAATTGCAACTATATACCTTAATTTGATAAAAAGTTGAAATTAAACAATAAAAATTTGTTTAATTAATTCTTAAAATTGTTATTTTTAGATTGTTGTTAATAATTTGTATAAGTTAGATAAAAAAAAATTGCAAAATTGGGGAAAAACTGCAACTCTTAGACTTAATTTGATAAAAAGTTAAAATTAAACAGTACAAATTTGTTTAAACAATTCGTAGAAATATTATTCCTAGTTTGTTGTTGATAATTTGTATAGTTACCTGAAAAAGTTGCAAAATTGAGAAAAAATTGCAACTCTATAGCTTAATTTAATAAAAAGTTGGAATTAAACAATAACAATTTGTTTAATTAATTCGTAAAATTGTTATTTTTAGATTGTTATTGATATTTAGTATAAGTTACCTGAAATAGTTGAAAAGTTGAGAAAAAATTGCATTCTATAGCTTAATTTGATAAACAGTTGAATTCAAACAATAATAATTTGTTTAAACAATTTATACAATTGTTATTTTCAGTTTGTTGTTAATAATCGGTTACATTTGTCTTGAAAAGTTGAAAAATTGAGAAAAGTTGCATCTCTGTAGCTTGATTTGATAAATAGTTATAAATAAACAATATTAATAATTTGTTTAACCAAACTATCAATTGCATAAAATAATTGTTAAGAGTATATATTTATCCTATTTATTAAAAATGGCGTATAAAATTGTCAAAAAAATAGTAAAAAATATTTTTTAACGTTTGTTTTTGTATTTTTGGGGTCTTTTAGAAGACCGTAAAAATAGTTAAATTAGTAATTTGGCATTATTCTTTGAAGTCTCCCAAAAATAAACAGACTTAAGCGATTGAAAAATATTCTTTTTCAAGGATTCTATAGCATTTCTACGAAAAAGTTTTTTTTTCCCATGTAAAATATATGGAAAACTTTGAGAGCTCTAAGCGACCTCTAAATATTTTTGTATTTCAGAAAAAAAGCTTTTTTTCGACATAGAACAATCTTAGGGAGTAAGAACATTAAAATTCCGATTTTACTTTTTTTATACCATGCTAGTTAGGATGGTATAGTGATTAGCGTCGGGATGGTATTTATGAATGTTAGGATAGTAAAGACCAACAGCTGGAAGCTTATTATTACTTTTAGAATGGTAATGATTAGGATTAGGATGGTAATTCTGACTGTTAGGATATTAATGATTAACGTCCGGTTGGTAGTAATCCCTAATAGAAAGTTGGTATTAATTTCCGTATTTGAATATTAATGATTTTAAAGAGAAGTGTAATAATTATTATTCGGATTGTAATTATTGGTATTAAAATGGTAATTATCACTATTAGGAGAATAAGAATGGTGATGATTAGTATCAGAATGGTAAAATCCATATTAGATGGTAAATATGGTAATGAAAAAAATCGCTTTTTTGAGAATTTCTCAAAAATTGTAGCCCATCTGGTTATTCTGACTTCCGATTCGGATTCAGCAAAAAAAAATACATAGGAATACACTAGAGTAGTGTCTTGGCAAAAAAAAGTTTTTTGTGAGGTTGTGTAATTATCACTATTAAGATGGCCAAGAATAATAATTACTAATAGGACAGTAATAGTTCTTATTAGGATGGTTATTGTCACTGTAAAAATAGTAATAATTAAAATCAGGATAGAAATGATTCCTATGAAATTCGTAATGGTTAATAATAAGGAGGTAATTATAACTATTAGAATGGTAATGATTAGCAGCTAGTTGGTATTTATTATTATTATAATGGTAATGATTAAGATTAAGAGGGTAATAATTACTATTGAGATGATAATGATTAGCATCATGATGGTGATAATTACTATTAGGATGGTAATAGTTGTCATTGGAATGGTAATTATCACTATTAAAGTGGTGATAATTAACATCAAGATGGAAATTATAACTATTAAGATGATAATAGATGGTAATCGTTACTATTAGGATGAAAATGGTTATTATTGGGATTGTTATAATCACTGTAAGAATCATAATGGTTAAGATCAGGAGGGTAATAATTACCATTAGAATAGTTAAGAGTAGCATCAAGGTGGTAATAATTACTTATAGGATGGTATTGATTAGAATCAAGATGGTGCTGATTAAAATCAGAATGGTCAAAATCCCTATTATAGAATGGTAATATTTACTATTGGTATGGTAATGGTTACTTATAGGATGGTATTAATTAGAATCAAGATGGTACTGATTAAAATTAAAATGGTAAAAATCCCTATTATAATGGTAATATTTACTATTAGTACGGTAATGCTTAGCATAATGATAGTAATTATCACAATTAAGATATGGTAATGATAAACATCAAAATAGCAATTATTACTATAAGGATGGTAATGGCCTCTAGATGAAATGGTAATGATTTCCATCAGAGTTATAATGATTATCTTAACGATAATTAAATGATAATGATACCTAATTATAGTTGTTAACACCCCAAAATAGTAACAGTTTTAATATAACAACACAGTACAACATAAAAAAACAAAACTAATGATATAATATTAATTACAAACTAAAAACCAACTATTTTTTTTTCAATTAATAAAACAAACGGAATCAAAGTATTTTTCAAAAATGTTAATTTGTCAAACAGAATATTTTATCCTTTCTAAATTGACTGGTCTTTAATTTACGATCCTTAAAGAGCCTAAAACTGGAAAATAGAAAGTTGAAAAAAAAACACGAAATTTAAAAATAGAGAATTTTATTAAGTTTATCATGTTTGTCATTAGTGCAACGAATTAAAAGTGCAAAATTCCAAATTAATACAGAATTGTCCATAATTCGAGAAATATGCAAAAATTTGTTCCTGCCGTTCATTTACATAATTTATTCTTTATAATAGCGACACGTGTTGAGTTGAAAGAATTTGTACTGACGCCTGATAATTAGAATTATTAAGCATCGTACGTTTCGGTAGTTCATAACTGTGTCTGGTTTAATATGTCATTCGCACAATTTCAAGGTTCTAAACCTACTTCCAAAATGTTTATTTAACACTAAAATCTCCGCTCTGACACTCAAACCCGTGTAGAAGTTAAAAATCTGTGAGAAATATGAAGTTATAAGATTTAATTCAAATAAATATTAAAAATATTTTAAAAGATTGTTATTAAATTACATTTAAATTTTCTACATTTATATCCGATATTTTTCTGAAAAAACCGTCAAGAGACATTTTAAAGCCCTAATTTATAATTTAAAACGTTATATTGCAAATAGGACAAAACCAAGTAACTTATTAGGTTTATATTCATAAAAATTTCATTAATTTCTATTGAGCCAGAAACTTTTGTCAGGGACTGTGACAAAGTAACTAGCTTAATGTGGACCAAGTTCATGTAAGAGTTCCTTAAATGTGATTTTATCGGAGAAAAAAATAAATAGCCGACATGCTCGTGTTGCAAAATCAATATTTAATCTTGACGAGATATCTCTTAAATGGTGTTTTGGAATACAAAGCAAGAGCTGATACATTGAGTATTTAAATCGGGGCATTAATTAACGCGTTCGATTTACGTGATTATTCGAAACGCGTGAATGTACGACATTCTCGCTGAAAAGATACGACCACTGCGAAGTAAACATCCGACATTTAGCGAATTTCGTATAGATACTCTCGTTCGAAAAAATAATTGGGCGTATAAAGTAATCAGAACAGACAATTTCGCAAGACGACCAATTAGGCATCGACTCGCTCGATTAATTTGTGTACCATTTATAAATTATAACCGCTATGATCGATTTAATTTTCGAAAATTGGAATCTCTTTCTTTCGATTGTGTATATATAATAGTTTAGCTTGATTCATGGTTTTTAAAATTGAGATTATCATCGTCATTCGAGAATTAACTGAAATGACTTGTTGGAAAACTTTATAGTAATTAAACATGAAATTATAAAAGCACTGTGGGAATTGATTCGACAATGGTTAAACATTTTTTCTTTCTTTTTAGAGCTGCGCATTTCCGGTTTCACTCAGTTTTAAATTAGTATGAAATAATTTCAAATTAGTTAAGTGGTTCTAATCAGTTTTTAATCAGTTATAAATAGTTTGAAATAATTCTGAAATCTGAACAGTTCTAAAAAGTATAAAACCAGTTTTGATAAGTTTTAGACAATAAGTTTTTTTTTTTCTTAAGTTTTTTTAAATGCTAACAAGCGGTTTTAAACAATTTTGAACTAGTTATATAACGTTTGAAAATTGTTGTAAAAATTAAAAAAAATTAAAGACAGTTTTAAATAGTTTTAAACAATTATTTAATTTATTGTTAAACAATTTTAATCAATGTTAAATAATCTAATAGTCTGAAACTAATTTTTAATAATTTTAAACAGTTTTACACAATTTTAAATAGTTTTAAACAACTTTAAACGGTTTAAACTTTCAACTCTAACTTATCTAATTTAAAACTAGTTTTAAATAATTTTAACCAGTTTGAAACAATTTTGTACAAGCTTAGAACAGTACGTCTTGTCTCACTTTTAGCAGCTTATAGTAAGTTTTTTGTTTTAATTAGTTCTAAATATTTTAACAGGTATTAACAATGTTAAACAGTTTAAAATTGTTCTACACAGTTTTCAACAATTCTAAACAATTTTAAACAATTCTAACAGTTTTGAATCATTTTCAAAAGTTTTAACCATTTTCAAAAGTTTTAAACAATCCTAACCGATTATAAACAATTCTAAGCATTTTTAAAGAATTAAAAACTGGTTAAAACAATTTTAAATAATAAAAAACTGGGATTAAACAATTTCAATTAATCTTAAACAATCGTAAACAGTTCCAAACGATTTTAAACAGTTCGAAACATTTAAGAACTAATTTTAAAAAATGTTTTAAATAATATAAAACAATTAAAATCTAGTTTTAAACAATTATAAATAACTATAAACTAGTTTTAAACAATCGTAAACAATTTTAAGCAATTTTAAACAATTTTAGACGATTTTAAACAATTCTAAGTAGTTTTAAATCATTCTAAGCAGTTTTAAACAATTCTGAACAGTAGAAATAATTCTAAACACTTTTGAAAATTTATAATCATTTAAAAAATAGTTTTAAACTATCTTAGCCGTTTTAATCAACTAGTTATAAACAATCATGATTAGTTTTAAACAATTCTAAACGATTAAAAACAATTCTAAGCATTTTTAAACAATTAAAACTGGTTTAAACAATTTTAAATAATAAACAACTGTTTTTAAACAATTTGAATTAATCTTAAACAATCCTAAACAGTTTCAAACGATTTTAAACAATTCAAAACATTTTAGAACTAATTTTAAAAATTGTTTTAAATAATATAAAACAATTAAACTCTAGTTTTAGACAATTATAAATAACTCTAAAATAGTTTTAAACTATTTTAAATAATTTTAAGTAGTTTTAAACAATTCTAAACAATTTTAAACGATTCTAAGTAGTTTAAAACAATTAAGAACAGTTAAAATAATTCTAAACCCATTTAAAATTTATAATCATTTAAAAATTAGTTTTAAACAATCTCAACCGATTTAATCAACTAGGTTTAAACAATCTTGAATAGTTTTAAACAATTGTAAAAGATTTTAAACAATTTTAAGCATTTTTAAACAGTTAAAACTAGTTTAAACAATTTTAAATAATAAACAATTGGGCTTAAACAATTTCAATTAATCTTAAACAATCTTAAACAGTTTCAAACGAATTTTAACAGTTTAAAACATTTTAGAACGGATTTTGAAAAATGATTTTCATAATATAAAATAATTAAAATCTAGTTTTAAACAATTATAAATAACTTTAAACTAGTTTCAAACAATCGTAAACAATTTTGAATGGTTTTAAATAATTCTAAACGATTTTGAACAATCCTAAGCAGTTTTAAATAATTCTAAGCAGCTTTAAACAATTTTGCACAGTTCAAATAATTCTAAACACTCTTAAAAAATTTTAAACATTTAAAAACTAGTTTTAAAAAATATTAGACGATTCCAGTAACTAGTTCTAAACAATCTTGAATAGTTGTAAACAATTCTAAATGAATTTAAACAATTCTAAACGAATTTAAACAATTCTAAGCATTTTTAAAAAAATAAAAACTAGTTTAAACAATTTTAAACAATAAAAAACTGTTTACAAACAATTTAAATTAATCTTAAACAATCGTAAACAGTTCCAAACGATTTTAAGAAGTTCGAAACATTTTACAACTAATTTTCAAAAATGTTTTAAGTAATATAAAACAATTAAAATCAATTTCTATTTCTTTTTATTATTTTACAATTATTTTCTCCATCTTTTAATATTTTCATTATTTTTCAATTAATTTCCTAAATTTTTAGTCATTATCTCAAATTTAAATTATTGTCTTTTATTTTCAATTTTTAAAAAGATTTTTCAATTATTTCCTTTTGCTTAAAAATAAATTCTGTAATTTTATATTGTTTTCTCTGATTTTTAATTATTTTCATTCTTTGGGCACAATTTCCAAAAATTTCAATTATTTATCTAAAATTTCAATTATTATTCTCATCAATTTTAGATTATTTCTGTGATTTTTAAATTATTCTCTGTAATTAAAATTTTTAAGCAATTTTGTAATTATTTTCCTTTTTGAAACATATATTCTATGATTTTTTCAATTATTTAGCTCAAATTTTATTTACTGTTTTCATTCTTTCATTCTTTCATTCTTTCATATTTAAATTATTTTCATCATAAATTTCAATTATTTTTCTCAATCTTGAATTATTTTCAGCATATTTGAATTATCTTTTGAATATTCAATTAATTTTATTATGTTTCAATTATTTTCCTCGATTGTTAATTATTATTCTCATTGTCTAAAATTATTTTCTAGAATTTTTCTCAAATTTCAATTATTTTCTTCAATTTTTACTTAATTTCAGATGTTTCTATAATTTCTAATTTTTTTTATAAATGATTGTAAATTTCACTTATTTTTAGCTTTCTTCAATTTTTTTCTCCAATTTTAAGATATTCTCATTTTTTTCAATTAATTCCAATATTTTCATATATTTTTCTCAAAATTAAATTATTTTCTCTTTATTTAAAAAAAAAAATCTGCAATTTTTCAAATTATTTCACTCAAATGTAATTTATTTTTTACAACTTATCATTGTTTTTTTCATATTTTAATGATTCTCTTCAAGTTTCGAATAAAAAACTCATTTTTCAATTATTTTTTACATCTGTTAGTGTTTTTATTATATTTCAATTAATTGCCTTAATTTTCAGATATCTTAAATTTAGATTATTGTCCTTAATTTTTAACTTTTTAAACGGTTTTTCAATTATTTTCTTTTACTTAAGAACAAATTCTGTAATTTTATATTATTCTCTCCCCTTTTTAATTACTTTCATTCTTTTGGCTTAATTTTTAAAAATTTTAATTGTTTAACTGAAATTTTATTTATTATTTCCATCAAGTTTCGATTATTATAGCGATTTTTTAATTATTCTCTTTAATTAAAAATTTTAGGTAATTTTGTTATTATTTTCCTTTTTTAAACATATATTCTACGATTTTTTCAATTATTTTTCTTAAATTTTATTAAATGTTTTCAATCTTTCAATATTTAAATTATTTTCTTCATAAATTTACATTATTTTCAGCATATTTAAATGATTTTTTTAATTTTGAATTAATTTTACGATTTTTCTATTATTTTCCTCGATTGTTAATTATTATTCTCATTTTCTAAAATTTTTTTTTAAAATTTTAAAGTTTTTTTTCTAAAATTTCAATTATTTTCTTTAACTTTAAATGTTTTTCATCTGTTTTCTTAATTTCTATAGTTTTTTTGAATAATTATCGTAAATTTCATTTATTTTTAGCGTTCTTCAATTTTTTTCTCTAATTTTTAGTTATTCTCATTTTTTTCAATTGATTTTTAAAATCTTTATATATTTTTCTCAAATTTCAATTATTTTTGTTTATTTAAACAAAATTCTGTAATAATTTCAATTGTTTCACTCAAATGTGATTTATTTTTTACAACTTATCAATGTTTGTTACATATTTCAGTTATTTTCAACAAGTTTAAAATTGTAGAATCATTTTTCAATTATTTTCCGAAATTTATATTCTTCAATTTTCAATTTTGTTTCATTTCTTTTATAATTTTTAAAATTTTAAACAATCTATCTGAGATTTTAATTATGCCATTCAATTTTAAATTATTTATATAATTTTTTATAATATTTTCTTCAATTTTTAGTTACATTCGTTCTTTTTCGTAATTTCCAAAAAGTTGTTAATTATTTCTGTTTAATTAAAATCATTCTCTTCAATTTTAAATTATGTTTATTTTGTTACATTTATTTTCTCTAATTTTTAATTATTTTCTTTTTTTTCAATGAACTTCTGAAAGTTTTAATTATTTTTCTAAAATTTTCTTTAACTTTCCTTCATTTAAAATATATTACGTAATTTTGTCAATTATTTTTTCAAATTTTAATTATATTTTTCAATTTTATATTATTTATTTCAATTTTCAACTATTTTCCCTAATTTTTCATTATTCAATTTTTTTCAATTTATTTTTAAGATTTTCAAGTAATTTTCTCAATTTTAAATTATTTTCTTTATTTTTAAAACATTTATATGAGTTTTTAAATTACTTTCGCCAATTTTTAATTGATTTCATTTTTTTCGAATTAATTTTAAAAATCAGCAATTATTTTGTTTAATTTTAATTATTTCTTGCAAATCTTTTTAATTCTAAAATTTTATAAATTTTTTCCTAAAAAATAGGTTTATTATGGTTGTCTGAGGGCCCCCTGAGCCCAAGGGCCCCGGGGCACTGCCTCACTTTGCCCCTTAATAGTTACGCCACTGGTGACGTCATAATCTATCACGTGCCCTTAATAAGAAGGATCAGTATTTCGACTCAATGGAATCAATCTAATAAGAATCAAAATCCCATGATACATTTTTAAAAACTACAATAGTTGCATTATGATTAATTGCACTTTCACCGTGAACTGTCGATATAAACACTGCAATGCCATGATCCAGAAATAATGATCTAAGCATTGTTTGAAAGTCGGACAATTTATCCGATTGTCCGAACTTGTTTTGTATCTAGGTCCTCTCTGTACGTGATCTAATATAGAAACATTGATATACTTACACACCTACATACATATACATATATATATATATATATATATATATATATATATTCTTAATACAAAGAAAAATCAAAATTTTTCAATTTTTCCATTTTGTCAACTGAATGATTAAATTTCTTCAAAACTCAATGTTTTGAAATAATTTGTCTCACAATTTTCCACCAACATTCACAATTCGCCAAATCTGGTTTGTTCCTGAAATGTGACTACTTTCACTTTATACATGCAATGGCATCTAATAAATAATTCCTTAGAGACAATTAATACTAAAAATGAGAAATAAAAAAGAGTCTTGTTTGAAAATGACGAGCCCTTATGAAATTCAGTTTATTTCTTACCGATGATTAATTAGTAGAAAAAAACAACTGGAACCAATTAATTTGAATGATCCTCTTGACAGGCTACAGTGTAATTTTAAAATGAAAACTATCAATCAAAGATTATTTTTTATATACACGATATTGGTGGACATCTTGTTCAAGAGTAGAGTTATCTGGAGTAGTGATATAATTGGACCCGTTTGATTGATTGGTAATTAAACCGATTTTGTCGGCGGATCACAAGTGCTTTCGTTTTTTAACTTCAATGCTCGTTAAAATCATCACCACCTTTTTTTTAAAAACAGTTTAGAATCCAGAGTAATATAATAAAATAATGATAATAATAATAAATTATATAATAACGAAATAATAATGATAATAATATTTTATTGTTAATAATTATGATTACATCACAGTGTATGATTACCGCATTCATAGATGCGTTTCCTTCTTTCTCAAGCATGATTGAAAAAAAATGTGGTTCTTGCGATCGTTTGAGTTCCGAAATCAATTTCCTAGGTATGACTTGAAGACTGGCTCGGGAATAAAAGTAAAGCGTTACTGATAGAAAAACTGGAGCAATAAACGGGAATTTATATAGACAACCAAACGCCACGATGGAGACAGCTATAACTTATGGGATACTGAGAGTCCATTGCACAGTTCTGGCTAATTGCACCATCTGTCTTGCTTTTTATTTTCACTTTAAGGGCGTGTGATACCTTATAATACCTTGCGACCAATGCTTGAAAAATTCCTAGCTTTGTAATCATTAATCCAAGCTAGTAATCTAAAATTACTCAGGGAAGGAAATATTTTCAAATTTACAGTCACAGTAAATTCATATCACAGTATATCGATCATCCGACCTTATCTCACTATCCGAGACTATCTGACCCTACTCGACCCTATCTGACCTTACCCGACCCTACCATACTCGACCCGACCCGACTTTAACCGACCTACCTGACCTAACTCGACTCTACCCAACCCTATCTGATTTTACCCGATCTTACCTAATTCGACCTTATTTTACCCGATTTACACGACACTACCCTACCCATTCTCACCCGAACTAGACTTTACCCAAAGCTACCTTGCCATATCTGACTTTACCCGAAATAAACCCGCCAAACCCGACCTTACCCGACTCTAGCTAATACTACCTGACCGTGTCTGGCTTAACCCTATCAGACCTTACCCAGAGCTTTCCGGCCCTACCCAACACTACCCGACCCTATCTAATCCTACCTAACCTTAGCTTACTCGACCTTATGCAATCCTACCCGACCCGACCTTACTTGACCCTATCCGACTCGATCTTACCCGCTGCTACCTGTCCTACCCGACGTTATACGGCCCTACCCTAGTTCACCCGAATTAGAACTTACCAAAAGTTACCAGTCCATACCTGACTTTACCCGAAATGAACTTGCCATTCCCGATCTTACCCGACTGTAGCTGATACTACCCGACCGTACCATACTCGACCCAATCCAATCTGATCCTACCAGATCTTACCTTATTCGACCTTATCTTAACCAGATACTTATCTTACTTAGATATACTTACTCGACCTTATCTTCTTATTACTTGACCAGAACTTACCCGGCCCATATCCTACCCTAATCGACCTTACTCGGCACTACTTGATCTTATCCCCACACTACCCAATTTTACCCGGCCCTACCCGACGTTACACAACACCACCCTACCCTACCTCACCCGAACCAGACTTTACCGAAAGCTACCCGGCCATATCTGACTTTACCCGAAATAAACCCGCCAAACCCGACCTTACCCGACTCTATCTAATACTATCCAACCGTGTCTGGCTTGAGCCTATCTGACTTTACCCGGAACTTCTCGGCCATACCCAATACTAATCCACCCTACCTTATCCAACCCTATCTGATCCTACCTAACTTTAGCTTACTCGACCTTACCCAATCCTGCCCGACCTGACCTTACCAAAAGTCACCAGTCCATACCTGACTTTACCCGAATTGAACTTGCCATACCCGATCTTACCCGACTCTAGCTGATACTGTCCGACCGTATCATACTCGACCCAATTCTATCTGATCCTAACAGATCTTCCCTTATTCGACCTTATCTTACCCAACTTTACTCGACCAGAACTTACCCGGCCCATATTCTACCCTAATTGAACTTACTCGGCGCTACTTGATCTTACCCGACGTTACACTACCCTACCCTAAAAAGTAGGGATAACCGGGTAACTAACAAAAGCTACCCGGATATACCTGACTTTACCCGAAACGAACTTGCCATACCCGATCTTACCCGATCCTACCCAACTCTATCTGAGACTACCCGGACTTACTTTACTCCTCCTGATCTATCCAATCGTGTCCGGCTTCACTCTATAAGACCTCACCCGGAGCTACCCGACCCTACCCAACACTACTCGAACCGACCTCACTTGACAATATCTGATCCAACCTAACCTTACCTTACTCAATCTTACCCAATCCTACCCGACCCGACCTTACCTTATTTGCCCACCCATCAAAATTTTTGTGTTTAGAAAAAGTTTCATATTCTGTAAACTAATAAAGATAAAACAATAAATGAGTGCTTTTTTTAAAGCTTATGTGCTCTACTTTTATGATATCTAAAAAGCGAAAGAAAAAACAATTGTTCTCATTACCACTTAATTAATATTAACTATAGTCAAAAATTTCCATTTTTTTTGGTAAATTTCAAACTGATGTATTTTTTAAACAAATAATAAAATTTAATGGTCAGATAATACATTTGAAAGGTAATTTTATCACCTTTAAAACGAATTTCTAAAAATTGTTCTACGATTTTTTTAAACAAAGATATAGGTAATTGTTTAAAAAAACAGCACTCTTTTTAAATTATGCATAAGTCCAGAACTGTTGGTTTTGGAAAAAAATTATTTTGAACAAAAATGTGCCTTCTTGTGTGTAGAATCAGAAAAAAAAATTAAGAATTAAAAAATTTTCTTTTTAGGGTTTTGTGGTTCGGGACCGAAACCCTTATAGTGAGACTTTGTCGTCCACAGCCAATAGCTGTCAATTTTAGGTTGTGAGTGAGAGAGAGGGAGATAGTGAGAGACAGAGACAGAGATACGTAAGTTACCGAGAGTTACGTAGGTTACCGTAAAAGTTACCGAAAGTTACGTAAGTTGGTGAGAGTAACGTAAGTTACAGTCAAAGTTACGGCAAGTTACGTAAGTTACCCTAAAAGTTACCGCGAGTTATGTAGGTTACCGCGAGTTACGTTGGTTACCGAGAGTTACGTAGGTTACTGTGAGTTACGTAAGTTACCGTAAGAATTATCGCGAGTTACGTAGGTCCGTGAGTTACGTAAGTTACCGAAAGAGTTACCTCGTGTTACGTAAGTTGTTAGCGTTACCGTAAGTTACATAAGTTACCCCAAGTTACGTAAGTCACCGTAAGATGCGTAAGTCACCGTAAGATACCTAAGTTATTGTAAAAGTTACCTTGAGATACGTAACTTACCATGAGATCTTAATATTTTTTCTGATTCTACACATAAAAAGGCAAATTTTGGTTCTTAATAATTTTTTTCTAAAATTAACCGTTCTGGACTTATGAATAATTAAAAAAAAAAAAATTAAAAACTCAAAATATGATAAAATTTTTTTTTTTTTTTTAGTCTAAATATTTTTTTCTAATTTTACACATAAGGCACGTTTTTGTTCGGAATAATTTTTTTCCAAAACCAACAGTTCTGGACTTATGCATAATTTAAAAAAAGTGCTGTTTTTTTAAACAATTACCTATATCTTTGTTAAAAAAAATCGTAGAACAATTTTTAGAAATTCGTTTTAAAGGTGATAAAATTACCTTTCAAATGTATTATCTGCCAATAAAATGTAATGATCTGTTTAAAAAATACATCAGTTTGAAATTTACCAAAAAAATGGAAGTTTTTGACTATTGTTAATATTATGTAAGTTATGAAAACAATTTTTTTTTCTTTCGCTGTTTAGATATTCTAAAAGTAGAGCACATAAGCTTAAAAATAAGCCCTCATTTATTGTTTTATCTTTATTAGTTTACAAAATATAAAACTTTTTGTAAAGACAAAAATCCTGCTGGACGGCACTGTATAACAAAATATTTTTACATTCTCATCCTAAATTAGAAGGTATTTATGTGCGATTTTGAACTTTTGTTAAATTCCTTTTTTTTCTCGACGCTTTGAGACCTTCTAATTCCGAAAAATGGGTTTTAGGAAAGTGCCTGTCTGTCCGTCTGTCTGTGTAAAAAGTTTAAAATCGGATAACTTGAGTAAAAATTCATCTTACAAATTTATTTTTGGTATACATTTTAAGTAACCAAAAATAGAGATCGAGTTTGTTAGCCAGCCATTTTAGACCAAAAATGTCAAGAATAGAACATTTTGAAAAATCAAAAAATATAAAGTTTTTATAATTTTGAAAAAATTTTCTTTCTATAATTTTTTCCTTAAAGTACACTTAAATAATAAAACTGCATTAACATTTGGTAGAAATTATTCACTTGTTTTAAAAATTTCGGATATTTTGAAAAAATTGCTTTTTACATTCTCATTCTAAATCAGAAGGTATTAGATTTGTGCGATTTTCAATTTTTACTAATTTCTATATTTTTCGACGTGTTGAGACCTACTGATTCCGAAAAAATAGTTTTTAGAAATACGTCTGTCTGTCTGTCTGTCTGTCTGTCTGTCATTTTGGATTAAAAATATCAAGAATAAAACATTTTCAAAAATCAAAAAATGTCAAATTTTTATAATTTAAAAAAAAATTATAATTTTTTTTTTAAAGTATTGAAAAAAAAATATTAAAGTAAAATTCAACAAAAAAAATTCTAGACCGTCAAGGGGGACAAGTTTCCGATTCGCGCAATTTTTAATAAATTATCACTATCAATGAATGTTTAATGATGTAAACGTAGTGATCTAATTTTTTTTTTGCATTTTTTGAAAGTAGAAAAACAATTAAAAAGTAAAGAACTAGAATTCGGGGGGTAAGTTTTCAATTTATTAAAAAGTTTGACTTTGGATTCGGATTCAGTGGAAAAAATACGTAGGAATACACTAGCATAGTGCAGTGGTCAAAAAAAATTTTTTAAAGTTTCGATTTATTTTTAAAATGCTCAAAAACCCGAAAAAAACCCAAAAAAAAAATTTTTTTGTCCAAGACAATATGCTAGTGTATTCCTACGTATTTTTGTCCTCTGAATCTGAATCCGAAGTCATAATAACCAGATTGGCTAAAATTTTTGAGATAATCGTAAATAACTGCTGAAAAACACGAAAAAATCGCTTTTTTTGAGATTATTGAAAAAAATTAGCTAGTTCGATCATTTTGATATCAGATTCGGATTCCGCGGAGAAAAATAAGGTAGGAATACACTACCATATTGTTCTGGACAAAAAATTTGTTTTCTGGTTTTTTTTCGGTTTTTGAACAATTTTTTGAGATTATCTTAATAATGTTAGGCAATCTAGTTATTCTGACTTCCGATTCGGATTCAGCAGAGAAAAATACGTAGGAATACACAAGCGTAGTGTCGTGGAAAAAAATATTTTATTTTAGTTTCGATTTATTCTTAAATTGCTCAAAAACTCGAAAAAAAAATCCAAAAAAGGTTTTTTGTCCGGGACAATAAGCTAGTGTATTCCAACATATTAATATTTTTATTTGGAGTGAAAAACGATTTTCTAGTTTGAGATTTCAAGTTTTTCTGTAAAAAATCGAAAGAAAATCGTCAATAAAAATTGTTTTAAAAAAACCTAAAAATATTAGGAAGTTACACAAAAAAGTAAGAAGCTCCGAAAAATAGTAAAACTTTTTACAAGAGTAAATTTTTCAAATCAAAGTATTATCTTAAAATAATGAAATTTTATAATAAATCTATCTTTTCTACGTTTAGAATAACATGATTTTTGATATTTCTAATAAGTTTTGATACATATTATATTAAATAGGTTTAGAAGTATAACATCTTTAAAAAGAGTGTCAGATTTAAGGAGGAATGAAACAGACAGTCTGAGAAAAAGTTAGTCCAAATGGATTATTTTGATTTTTGAACTAGAAAAGTCATATTATCATGTAATATTTTTCAGTGGAAGTGTGAACAATTTTATTTTTTACATAATGAGTAATTAAAAATTGCAATTTGATGAAAATTAAAAAAAAATGCTTCGTACAAGAAATTTAGGATAATCTAACGTTAGATTATCCTAAATTTCTTGTACGAAGAATGAGTAATTAAAAACTGCAATTTGATGAAAATTAAAAAAATTGCAATTTTTAATTACTCATTATGTAAAAAATATAATTGTTCACACTTCCACTGAAAAATATTATATGAAAATATGAGTTTTCTAGTTAAAAAAAATCAAAATAATACATTTGGAGTAACTTTTTTTCAGACTGTCTGTTTCATTCGGTTACGAAATGCAGTATCGTGAACCTTCTATTTTTGATTAGTAATAATACGAAAAGGGATAAAATTTATGCCATAATAATATGCCTACTGAATGTAGAAAATGTTGCAGTTTCACATATTTTAAATCTAGATTTTTTAAAAATATGGTCGCAACAGCCCTCAGACGAACGTCAGTGGCTTGACTCAAAAATGTTTATTGTTCCTCATTTTTGAGACCCTAGGGCACAGTTTTACCTAAAAAAAATTTTTTCGATTTTTTAAAAGTTTACAGTGATTCAGTTTATTGACTTTTGGGTATTTTTGAGGTTATATCCAAACTCAGACTCTCTTGTCCAATTCTGATGACGGATTCGGATTGAGCGCATTATAATACTTAGGAAAGTAGGGGAGAGTCGGCCAAAATGCCTATAGTAAAGTTTAGAGCAAAAAAAAAAGTATTTAATTATAGTTTTGAAACATATAAACCGTCAAATATTTAGAAAACATCCTTTAAGAATATAATAATGTAGTCATTTTAAGTGTTTATTTCAGAAAAATAGAAAAAAGAATTATTTAAATATTGATGTCAAAATTCGCCATTTTGACATACGACTGGGCAAATCGCCTGTGCACAAAAATATGGAAAAATATGAATAAAAGTAAACAATTTTTTTTTATGTATTTTCTATAATCAATTATCTTGTTTATATTAAAAAAAGAACTAGCTGTGAATACAAAAATATAATCTTTTTGTCATAAAACTAAAATTTTAATCCAAAGCAGACCGACAAAAAATGGAAATAAAGTCTATAACAAATAAATAAAGCTTCTACAATTATAAAAAATCATACAAAAGTAAATTAAACACTATAATAAATTACAAAAATACCTGCTCGATTGAAAACTGCGTGAGTTTTAGGAAGAAAACGAAAATTTTGTCATTCAATGCCAAATGTGACAAGTTAATCCGCCATGATTCTTTATAGTCACGTGACAACACGTATCTCTCGTAATCTTATGTATTTTTTCTGCGCATGCGCACTTCTTTTGATTCATCCCGCGCTTATTTAAAACCATGTTTTAAAAATATATTAAAAATTATTCTTCAATGCATAATTATTATAATTATTATTAATATAAATGCATTAATTAATATAATTAATTTGTTAAAACACTGATTTTTTATACAGAAGCAGTAACAACTTGATATTTAGTTTCTACATCAAAATATACGTGTAACCCGAGAGATTTTCCGTATCATACGTATCTTGTTTAGAAGTTTTACATCATATAGGCAATTTAACCAAGGCAATTTACCCAAAAACACACGATGTAATTAAACTAATTATTTTCATTTTAGAACTCATTTTTATTAATTAAGTCAAAGTGATTAGATAGCTAAATATTCAAGGATTAATTTTAAAAAAAAATTATGTACGTATGTGAGATAGAAGTGCATGTTTTCTTATCTTTAAAAATGAAAAAATTATCGTTGGAAAGCATCATTTTCACAATTCTTTAATAAATTATTTAATAATAAACTGATAAACATGAAACTTTACAGAAATCATCTTCACCTTAATATACTTCATAATTAAAAACAATTATGATTAATATTAGTTTTTGGCCAAGTTATTAACCATTGCCAATTTACCCAATTAGGCATTTTACCCGACTCTCCCCTATGGATCTCATACCCAAATCAGGGAACTTTATTTTTTTTTCTGTTACACATAAAATTGGGAACAGTGCAGATATTACAGTCGCAAAATTAACCTAAAGTGAACCCACATGACGTATTGTATGCTAATAGGTCTTGGATTTGATGCCTCAAATTATAACTGTACCACACATATATTCGTGATGTGTCAATAAAAACGGGGAAAGTATATATATACATAATAGCATCGCCTTCTTCTTATGACGAGCGACACTTACTTCGGTCGGTGTACTTTGACTTTCTTTATAATGCCCTTCGCCCTTTCTCCACAATCGACTTCTCAAACACGGTGATTATCTTGTCGGAATTTTTTCCTCGACAACTATGTACATCCAATTATTATTCTTTTACACCTTTCCAACGTTGGGCAGCATTTTGCTCTCATTTTATATAATAATAAATAGAAAAAAAATAAATATTATATGATGTTTATAATTAATTAAATAAGTAATTAAAAAAGTCTTTAAAAAAAAAGAAATAGTAAAATTTTCTCCTAACACTGAAACATATATTATTAATTTTTTTATGTTACTAATATCTGTTTCGATCTTTCGATAATCAATTAGAGATTTAATAAACGTTTTTTCTTTCCATTTCTTTTTTTTTTCTTCTTCTCTTTATCTATTTTTCAAGCTCGTTTGATTAGAATAAAAATTCAAATCCACCGAAAGTCCGTTATTTACTATATTTGATTGAATTGAAAGGATGTAAACCTAACCTTAATCACATTCTAAGCTACCATCAACATCAAACTGAATTATAAATGTAAATTAATCCCAGCTTTCTAGAATACCGGAAGAGTAACTGTGAGAAAAATGCTTAATCATGGAAGCAAAACCTTCACGGGGGTCATCCTATATATACACCAAGAATACAAGTTCACCAAGCGTGTCCTATAGCTCACGCTGAGCAATTTTTTATGCGTCCCGATTCCTGAATCGTTAATGCATATTTCCATATTTTTGTATATATGAGAAAATCGCCAGCTAGTCTTGGAAAAAGTTTATTATTTGAATTAATGTGCTATAATCATATACAGACGGACATTGTCTTAATTCAGTGGCGTAACTGGGGGTGCAAGGGCCCTGGGGCAAAAAGGAAAATGGGGACCCCAATTATATATAATAACACAACCCCACAAAAAAAAAAGTGTCATGTACTTTTGACCGGAATACCTTAGCCCTATGTATTTTGACGCGCTGAACACGAATCCGAAGTCCATTTTGCTCCATCACGTCAGGATCTTTTTCTAACCTCAAAAAACATGTCGGATTTTGAGAGGTAGGCGATTTTTTAAAAAAATTTATGGATTTACTTCAAACTTGGTATCTGGGGGTTTTTTGGATCGCTGATTATGAATCTGAAGTTAGATTTTCAAAATTCAAAATGGCGGATCCAATATGGCGGACGAATTTTGAAAAAATTTGAAGATTTACTTCAAACTTGGTATCTGGAGGTTTTTTGAGTCGCTGATTACGAATCTGAAGTTAGATTTTTAAAATAAGATGCAGAATGGAACAATGTACTTTCTTATTTGGCTTCTGCACCAAACATATCCAATCTGTTACCAAGGAATATTTTATGATAAAATTGTAATAGAAGGCATATTTGAAAATGTGAGAAACTCGCTTCGAAATCACACTCAGCAACTTAAAAACCTGAAGATACCAAATTTCATAAAAATTTCGAAAATATGACGTCAGATTCGCAATCAGCGACCCAAAAAACCCCCAGATACCAAGTTTGAAGTAAATCTTCAAATTTTTTCAAAATTCGTCCGCCATATTGGATCCGCCATTTTGAATTTTGAAAATCTAACTTCAGATTCGTAATCAGCGACCCAAAAAACCCCCAGATACCAAGTTTGAAGTAAATCCATAAATTTTTTTAAAAAATCGCCTACCTCTCAAAATTCGACATGTTTTTTGAGGTTAGAAAAAAATCCTGACGTGATGGAGCAAAATGGACTTCGGATTTGTGTTCAGCGCGTCAAAATACATAGGGCTAGGGTATTCCGGTCAAAAGTACATGACACTTTTTTTTTTGTGGGGCTGTGTAATTAACAAGTTTAATTAATTAATTCATTCATTCTGTCCACACCTGATATTTGTCACCAGATATTTTTTTCTTTTAAAATTTTAAATTATATTTCACCTTTTTAAATTTTTTTTTAAAATTTAAATTTTATAGCAATTTTAATGTCTTCAAATTTCAGTTAATTTGAACTAGCATTGATTTAAAGTTCAATTCTTCCACGTTTCAAAAATACTAAATTTGAAGTGATTTAAAAATTTCTTCAATTTTTAATATTTCTTTTCTATTATGATTTCAATTACTTAAAATACAATTTTGTACTATTTTTTAACATTTTTCAACTATTTTCTACAATCTTTAATTATTTAATAGTTTTTAAATTGATTCCCTAAATCTTAAATTTACCTTCCTCAAATTTCAATTATTTTGTGTAGTTTTCTCAATCACTTTTTAAAATTTTAATTATTTTTGCCTTGACATTAAATCAATTTAATTATTTATTCCTTCATTTTATATTATTCAACGCAAATTAAAATTTATTTTTTCAACTTGACATTATTTTTGTCATTTTGCAATTATTATTTTCCATTTGGGATACCCTCCCCCTCCTCGTGATACTTTTTCTATTGCTAAAAAATTAATTTCCATGGACCGTGATATTTTGTCTACCCCCCCCCCCCCTAAAGATATCACGTGATATGTGGACAACACCTTTAACTTTTTAATAATTTTCATAATTTCTGAATTAATTTACTGAACTTTCAAATATATATCTTAATTTTCAATTCTTTCGTTCAATTTCTATTTCTTTTTATTATTTTACAATTATTTTCTCCATCTTTTAATATTTTCATTATTTTTCAATTAATTTCCTAAATTTTTTGTTATTATTTCAAATTTTAATTATTGTTTTTAATTTTCAATTTTTAAAAAGATTTTTCAATTATTTCCTTTTGCTTAAAAATAAATTCTGTAATTTTATATTGTTTTCTCTGAATTTTAATTATTTTCATTCTTTGGGCACAATTTTCAAAAATTTCAATTAGTTATCTAAAATTTCAATTATTATTTTCATCAATTTTCGATTATTTCTGTGATTTTTAAATTATTCTCTTTAATTAAAATTTTTAAGCAATTTTGTATTTATTTTCCTTTTTTAAACATATATTCTATGATTTTTTCAATTATTTAGCTCAAATTTTATTTACTGTTTTCATTCTTTCATATTTAAATTATTTTCATCATAAATTTCAATTATTATTCTCAATCTTGAATTATTTTCATCATATTTGAATAATTTTTTGTATATTGAATTAATTTTATTAGGTTTCAATTATTTTCCTCAATTGTTAATTATTATTCTCATTGTCTAAAATTATTTTCTAGAATTTTTAAGTATTTTTCTCAAATTTCAATTATTTTCTTCAATTTTTACTTAATTTCAGATAATTTATAATTTCCAATTTTTTTATAAATGATCGTAAATTTCACTTATTTTTAGCTTTCTTCAATTTTAAGATATTCTCATTTTTTTCAATTTATTTCCAATATCTTCATATATTTTTCTCAAAATTAAATTATTTTCTCTTTATTTAAAAAAAATTCTGTAATTTTTCCAATTATTTCACTCAAAAGTGATTTATTTTTTACATCTTATGATTTTGTTTTTTTCATATTTCAATGATTTTCTTCAAGTTTCGAATAAAAAACTCATTTTTCAATTATTTTTTTACATCTGTTAGTATTTTTATTATATTTCAATTAATTTCCTAAATTTTCAGTTATCTTAAATTTAGATTATTGTCCTCAATTTTTAACTTTTTAAACGGTTTTTCAATTACTTTATTTTACATAAAAACAAATTCTGTAATTTTATATTATTTTCTCCGCTTTTTAATTATTTTCACTCTTTTGGCGTAATTTTCAAAAATTTTAATTGTTTAACTGAAATTTCATTTATTATTTTCATCAATTTTCTATTATTTTAGCGATTTTTTAATTATTCTTTTTAGTTAAAAATTTTAAGTTATTTTGTAATTATTTTCCTTTTTTAAACAAAGATTCTACGATTTTTTCAATTATTTTTCTTAAATTTTATGTAATGTTTTCAATCTTTCAATATTTAAATTATTTTCTTCATAAATTTACATTATTTTCATCATATTTAAATAATTTTTTCAATTTTAAATCAATTTTACGGCTTTTTTATTATTTTCCTCGATTGTTAATTATTATTCTCATTGTCTAAAACTATTTTCTAGAATTTTTAAGTATTTTTCTCAAATTTCAATTATTACTTAAGTTTGTGATTTATTTTTTACAACTTATCATTGTTTTTTTCATATTTCAATGATTTTCTTCAAGTTTCGAATAAAAAACTCATTTTTCAATTATTTTCTACATCTGTTAGTATTTTTATTATATTTCAATTAATGTCCTAAATTTTCAGATATCTCAAATTTAGATAATTGTTCTCAATTATTTACTTTTTAAACGGTTTTTTTAAATTATTTTCTTTTACTTAAAAACAAATTCTGTAATTTTATATTATTCTCTCAATATTTAAATTATTTTCTTCAAAAATTTACATTATTTTCAGCATATTTAAATGATTTTTTCAATTTTGAATTAATTTTACGATTTTTCTATTATTTTCCTCGTTTGTTAATTATTATTCTCATTTTCTAAAATTATTTTCTAAAATGTTAAAGTTTTTTTCTAAAATTTCAATTATTTTCTTCAATTTTTAATTATTTTCATTTTTTTTCCTGATTTCAAAATCTTTTTTTTTAATTATCGTAAATTTCATTTATTTTTTGCTTTCTTCAATGTTTTTCTCCAATTTTAAGTTATTCTCATTTTTGTCAATTATTGATTTCTAAGAACTTCATGTATTTTTGTCAAATTTCAATTATTTTTGTTTATTTAATCCAAATTCTGTACTTTTTTCAATTGTTTCACTCAAATGTGATTTATTTTTTACAACTTATCAATGTTTGTTACATATTTCAGTTATTTTCAACAAGTTTAAAATTGTAGAATCATTTTTCAATTATTTTCCTAAATTTATATTCTTCAATTAAAATTTTTTTTTCATTTCTTTTATAATTTTTAAAATTTTAAACAATTTATTTGAGATTTAAATTATTTCATTTAATTTTCAATTATTTATATGATTTTTTATAATATTTTCTTCAATTTTTAGTTACTTTCGTTCTTTTTCGTAATTTCCAAAAAGTTGTGAATTATTTCTGTTTAATTAAAATCATTCTCTTCAATTTTAAATTATGTTTATTTTGTTACATTTATTTTCTCTAATTTAAAATTTTTTTCTTTTTTTTTAATGAACTTCTGAAATTTTTAAGTATTTTTGTCAAATTTGCTTTAACTTTCCTTGATTTCAAATATATTATGTAATTTTGTCAATTATTTTCTCAAATTTTAATTATATTTTTCAATTGTATATTATTTATTTCAATTTTCAATTATTTTCCCTAATTTTTCATTATTCAATTTTTTTCAATTTATTTTTAGGATTTTCAAGTAATTTTCTCAATTTTAAATTATTTTCTTTATTTTTAAAACATTTATATGAGTTTTTAAATTACTTTCACCAATTTTTAATTGATTTCATTTTTTTTCAATTAATTTTAAAAATCAGCAATTATTTTGTTTAGTTTTAATTATTTCTTGCAATTTTTTTTAAATTCTAAAATTTTATACATTTTTTCCTAAAAAATAGGTTTATTAGGGTTGACTGAGGGCCCCCTGAGCCCAAGGGCCCCGGGGCAATGCCCCACTTTGCCCCTTAATAGTTACGCCCCTGTATTAATTATGTAATTATAAATTTATACCTATTATTGTTAAAATATAAAATATATCTACTGTTTATACATTGCTCGAAAATTAGAAATTTTTACATTCTTTTTTATTTTGAGACGTCAGAAATATAAAAAAGGGAAAAATGGCTGTGTATCGATTAAAAAACATTATTATTATAAATAAAATTGATAATTTTTAGTCATAATTAGTTACCACGTTTTATTTCTCAATGTTTAAACTTTCTATAATACGTAAATTTTAAAACACAGATTTTCTCAAAAATTTTTTATTTTTTTGTCAGATTTTTGTGTTTGATTCCTTTTTAATTTGGGCAAAATTTAGGACAGGTTTGATTGTATATATTTATAAGTCTGTAAGCATAAGTATACTTTTTTTCTCAAGTTGATCCACTGTGTCATCTATCCTATAGAACAGCTATTTTTCCAAACTTGCTTGACCTCTCTTTTAGGAATAGAACATAACAACTTCAATGTTTCTGAGGGGTACTGTTCTCTTTGTACTTTACGCACCTCTTTGCCCACTTCATAGCAATCGTCTATAACAAATTTAGAAATCTTTGAAATAGTTTGATATAAATTATCGTATTTTTCTCCACAAACTAAAGGATTCTTATTTAATCTAATATCCCGTAATTTGTGTAAATTCATCAAATTTTGTACATCCTCTGGATCTACTTCTGAAATATCATTATCGCTGAGATCTAATACCTGAAAAAGTACATTTTTTAAAAAATCAAAATTTCTTTATAAATTCTAGAAAATATAGAAATTTTCGAACATTAGTCTAGACAGTCTTAATTTATAATTGAAAATTATTGATATTTACCTCAATATTTGTAAATTCTGAAATGCCAAATAATTTGTCGATTTTATTGCCAGACAAGAACAGTTGCGATATCAATGGATAATCAGATTTTTTTAATTGTGGAATGTTGATGAATTCATTGTTATTCAGATTTAATTCTACAACTGTTCCAATTACAAAGCAAATATTTGGAAGTTCAAAGAGATTTCTATTGGTACAGTCAAATTGAAAGAGTAATTTTTCGATAATGAAATTATTATCGCAACTATGTTGGCATTTCGACGAATCTAAACTTACTGCCGAGCATGAAATTTCATTTTTGTTGAGATTCATCAGCAACTTTCCAGAATGTTTTCTTGGAGTTTTGCATTTTAAATTTTCTGATTTTATATTTAAAACGTCGTAAATGTCCTTATCCATCTCGTGATTCAAGTATTTTAAAAAGTAATGCATTTTACAATTACAGTCAATAGGATTCTCTTCCACGTTCACAGTCATTTGATACTTTGTGTTGAATTCAATAGAAGGCAAATAATATAGATCAACAGTCTTTATTTCATTGTGCGATAAGTCAATATAATAATTTGCTTGAAGTTCCAAGTTTTTGATGAACTGAAATAAAAAAATAAATAAATGTATATTCTTAAATATTTATTTAGGAAAACATTTATAAAATTTAGGAATTTAAAAAAAATTGCAATAAATAAATGCAAATTTTGAGAATTGAAAAAAAAATGGAATCAATTAAAAATTGGGGAAAGTAATTTAAAAAATCATAAAATTGTTTTAAAAATAAAGAAAATAATTTAAATTTTTGAAAAATACTTGAAAATCTTAATAATAAATGGAGAAAAAATTGAATAATGAGAAATTAGAGAAAATATTAGGACAAACATTTATTTGCGTAAGATTTAAAAATTTTAAATAATTGAAAGTTGAAAAAAAATGATTGAAAAATGAAATAAATAACTTAATATAGAAAAAAATAATTAAAATTTAAGAAAATAATTGAAAAAATTACATAATATATTTTAGATGAAAGAAATTTAAGAAAAATACTTAGAACTTTCAAAAGTTCATTAAAAAAATAAGAAAATAATTAAAAATTAGAGGAAATAAATGAAAAAAGATAAACATAATTTAAAATTGAAGAAAATAATATAATATAAATAATTGAAAATTAACGAAATAATTGAAATGTCAGAAAAATAGTTTAAAATTTTGGAGATTATAAAGCAAGCGAAAAAAATTTAAGAATTAAAAAAAATTGAAATAAATAAATGCGAATTTTGAGAATTGAAAAAAAAACGGAATCAATTAAAAATTGGGGAAAGTAATTTAAATAATCATAAAAATGTTTTAAAAATAAAGAAAATAATTTAAATTTTTGAAAAATACTTGAAAATCTTAATAATAAATGGAGAAAAAATTGAATAATGAGAAATTAGAGAAAATATTAGGATAAACATTTATTTGCGTAAGATTTAAAAATTTTAAATAATTGAAAGTTGGAAAAAATGATTGAAAATTGAAATAAATAACTTAATATAGAAAAAAATAATTAAAATTTAAGAAAATAATTGAAAAAAATTACATAATATATTTTAGATGAAAGAAATTTAAAAAAATTTAAGAAAAATACTTAAAACTTTCAAAAGTTCATTAAAAAAATAAGAAAATAATTAAAAATTAGAGGAAATAAATGAAAAAAGATAAACATAATTTAAAATTGAAGAAAATAATATAATATAAATAATTGAAAATTAACGAAATAATTGAAATGGCAGAAAAATAGTTTAAAATTTTGGAGATTATAAAGCAAGCGAAAAAAATTTAAGAATTAAAAAAAATTGAAATAAATAAATGCGAATTTTGAGAATTGAAAAAAAACGGAATCAATTAAAAATTGGGGAAAGTAATTTAAAAAATCATAAAAATGTTTTAAAAATAAAGAAAATAATTAAAATTTTTGAAAAATACTTGAAAATCTTAATAATAAATGGAGAAAAAATTGAATAATGAGAAATTAGAGAAAATATTAGGATAAACATTTATTTGCGTAAGATTTAAAAATTTTAAATAATTGAAAGTTGGAAAAAATGATTGAAAATTGAAATAAATAACTTAATATAGAAAAAAATAATTAAAATTTAAGAAAATAATTGAAAAAAATTACATAATATATTTTAGATGAAAGAAATTTAAAAAAATTTAAGAAAAATACTTAAAACATTCAAAAGTTCATTAAAAAAATAAGAAAATAATAAAAAATTAGAGGAAATAAATGAAAAAAGATAAACATAATTTAAAATTAAAGAAAATAATATAATATAAATAATTGAAAATTAACGAAATAATTGAAATGTCAGAAAAATAGTTTAAAGTTTTGGAGATTATAAAGCAAGCAAAAAAATTAATAATTGAAGAAAATAACTTTTGGAAAATAATTGAATAATGGTTTTAAAATTTTAAACTTGAAGAAAATAATTGAAATATAACACAAACAATGAAAAGTTGTAAATAATAAATGACATTTGAGATAATTGACATAATTGCAAAAATTATAGAATGATTTTTAAATAAAAAAATTGTTTGAAATTTGAGAAAAAAACTTGATGATCTTAGAAATTAATTCAAAAAATGAGAATAACTAAAAATTGGAGAAAAAAATTGAAAAAAACTAAAAATAATTGAAATTAATAAAATTTTTTGGAAATTATGAAAACAAATGAAAATAATTAAAAATTGAAGAAAATAATTGAAAGTTTAGAGAAATACATAAAAATTCTAAAAACTAATTTTACAACATCAGAACGGCAATTAGAAAACGAGGTAAATAATAGGCAAATGATAAAAATAATTAAAATTTGAAAAAAATTGAAATATGATGAAAATATTTAAAAAATTTTTAAAAAAAATTGAAATATGATGAAAATATTTAAAAATTTTTAAAAATAATTGAAATATGATGAAAATTATTAAAATTTCAGATAAATAATTGGAAATTTTGAAAATTATGCAAAAAGAATGAAATAATTTGAAACTTTTTGGAAATTATGAAAAAGGACGAAAGAAATTAAAAATTGAAGAAAATAATATAATATAAATAATTGGAAATTAACGAAATAATTGAAATGTCAGAAAAATAGTTTAATATTTTGGAGATTTAAAGCAAGCGAAAAAATTAAAAATTGAAGAAAATAACTTTTAGAAAATAATTGAAAAATGGTTTTAAAATTTGAAACTTGAAGAAAATAATTGAAATATAATACAAACAATGAAAATTTGTAAACAATAAATGACATTTGAGATAATTGACATAATTGCAAAAATTACAGAATGATTTTTAAATGAAAAAAAATTATTTGAAAGTTGAGAAAAAACTTGATGATCTTAGAAATTAATTGAAAAAATGAGAATAACTAAAAATTGGAGAAAAGAATTGAAAAAAAAACTAAAAATAATTGAAATAATTAAAATTTTTTGGAAATTATGAAAACAAATGAAAATAATTGAAAATTGAAGGAAATAATTGAAAGTTTAGTGAAATACATACAAATTTTAAAAAATAATTTTACAATATCAGAATAGTAATTAGAAATTTAGGTAAAAAATAGACAAATGATAAAAATAATTAAGTTTGTAAAAAAAAATTGAAATATGATGAAAATAATTCAAATTTCAGATAAATGATTAAAAATTTTGAAAATTATGCCAAAAGAATGAAATAATTTGAATTTTTTTGGAAATTATGAAAATGGACGAAAGTAATTGAAAATTGATAAATTACTGAATTTTTTTAAACTAATATCTTAGAAATTAATTTTAAAAAATGAGAATAACTAGAAATTGAAGAAACTAAAAAAGCAAAAAATAATTGATATTTACAATAATTAATAAAAAATTTTGAAATTATGAAAACAATTGAAAGATGATAAAAATAATTTTAAAAAATAGTTAATAAAATTTGAGAGGAATGATTGAAAAAATTGCAGAAAAAAAAATTGATGAAAATATTTGTAATTTCAGATAAATAATTGAAATTTTTGAAAATTATTCTAAAATAATGAAATGATTAATTACATTTTTATTAATAAAATTTAGAATTTACTGAAATTTGAATAAATTTAAATTTGATTTGATTGAATTTGAGATTTATTAAAAATAAAACAAACTAAAATATAAATTCTTTGAAAATTTTCCGGTTATAATTCAAAGGAAGTAGTTATAGATAATAAAATAATTTTTATAATTTTTAAATTTTAAAAAAACTTGCAGAATTTTTTTTTTTTTGACGCTAATCAAAATTCTAAAACATTTAAGATTCTAAAATAAAATTCAGAAAATTCTAGATTATTTATAATAAATTCTAGAATTGTTTAGATTTTAAATTTTTCGGATTATTTTTGTTGAGATTTTATTTTTATATTCAGAATTTTGATAAACACCCTCAATTTTTACATTCGAAAATAAATTTTACAAAGTTGTAGATTTTATAATAAATATCTAAACATTTCGATTTTATTTTAAATTATTAGATTTTCCATAAGAGTCCGAAATTATAAGATTCTAGTATTTTTACAATGTTTGAGATTATCAATAAATTGCAAAAAAGTTTAGTTTGAAAAATAAATTCTACAAAATTATAGAAATAATAAATTGTAGAACTCTTGAGATCTTAGAGAAAATTTCGAATTTTTTATATTCTGGATGAAATTTCAAAACTTTTTTAGATTCTAGAATAAACACCCAAAAGCTTCATATTTGTTTTTTCCATTTAAACATTTTTTTCAGCAAAATATTAGAATCTACTAATTTCAGACACTTATAAAAAATCAAATAATCAAACATAAAACTTAATATTCAGATATTTATTATAAAATCTACAAATTTCTGAAATTTATTTTAAAAATTAAAAATTGACGGTGTTTAACAAAATTTTAAAAATAAAATAAATTCTAAACAAAAACAATCCCAAAGAATTAAAATCTAAACAATTCTAGATTTTAATAAAGAAACAAGTATTTTTTGAAATTTATTTTATAATCTTAAATATTCTGGAATTTTGATAAGTGTCAAAAAAAATTCTTTAAGTTTATCTAAAGTCTAAAAATTAAATCAAAATTTATTATATCTTCTGGAATTTCAATATCTAAACTTTTCTGCAATTTATATTAGAATCTCAAACATTGTGAAATTACTTTAAAATCTAAAAATGTAAAAAAATAAATCCAAAATGTTCTAGAAATTATTATAAAATTTTTAATTCAGTAAAATTGATTCTAGAATATTAAATGACCTGAAATTTATTTCAGAGTCTAAAAAATGTTCTCTCTGGTCTTCCTTTAGGTAAAAATTATTTCTGTTTTAGTTTTTAAGATAATCTCAAAAATTTACATTTATTCCCCGATCAATTATTTTGTCTTCAACTCGTCATAACTTTTACAATAATTGGAATTTTTAAATCAAATTTTCAGGAAATATGCACTATTCTATCCACAAACCAACATTTTTTCCCAACATTAGATAAATAATTCGTAAAAATTTATAAAAATTATATTCTGATATAAAATGAATAATAATAATTAATAATCAACTTATTGAAATCGTAAAAAATTTTTTTTTTCTAAATATTGTTTATTACTTTAAAATTACTTACCGCCAGTTGAGTAATCTTATTATTCGTAAGATTCAAAAAAACCAATTGATTTTTAGATGAGGAAAGCCAGTCGTCATAAATAATTTCAATTTCATTAGATGAAAGATCCAATTTCACTAGATTTTGACATTCAGAAAATAATGAATAAATATTCATTCGTGTATTTAAATTTAGGATATTTGATGCAGTATTTGACGTAGTGTCCAGATCTCTTTTACTTTCAAGATCACGAATTTGGTTTTTTGAAAGATATATTTCTTGCAATTGTTTCAGCGAATCAAACGCATTTTTATCAATATTACCAATTCGATTTTCACTTGCATTAAAAATCAACATGTCCCCTAGTCCATTCAATAAAAACCTAAACAAACACAAAAATTATTTTTTTCATCTCTTGACGGATTAGAGAAAAACAATTTGTCTGACTTTATCTCAAATATCAAATTTATATCGAAAAATATAAGAAATTTAGAATTTAACTCCAGGTAAGAACTTGACTAATTAATCTTAAGATTATCTTTCACATTTTTTATAATTTTCAACATAAATTTGTCATTTGAGTCAAACGCAGACAATTTGTATTTTTCAAAAACACATAAAGTTAATTAAATTATATTCAATACCTAGATATTGCCTGGAGATTATTTCCAAAAAGATTTAGCGTCTTTAGAGATTTTAAATTTTGAAAAATATTATCATTAAGGATTTCCAGTTGATTTTGACTAATATCCAGAGTTTCCAATTTACTTAAAGTTCCAAAAATGTCTGACGGCAGGTTTCTTAAATTATTATTGGAAATTGAAAGATGTTGAAGATTAATATTATTGATGAACAAAATTGTTGACAATAACGTTAATTTATTGTGTTCAAGATGGAGTTCAATCAAATTATCCAATTTGTTGAAAATTGTAGAATGCAGTTCTTCTATTTCGTCATACGTTAAACTAAGAAACCGAAGATTATCAAGATTTTGAAAAACATTTGGTTCTAGACTTTTGATTGAATTTTTATTTATCTCCAGAGATATAAGGTTATTATTTGTCCATAGAAGATTGTCAGGCAACACTCCCAAGTATCCATTGTTCTCAATATATAATTTTTCGATTTGAGAAGTAGAAGTAAAAAAGTTTTTATTAATACTATTCAATTCATTATGAAGTATGTAAATTGATTTGATATTACGAATATTAGTTAGTTTTAAAATACTGTCAAAATCAATCTCATTGTTGAAAATACAATCACTGACTGCAAAAGTGTGAAATTCTTTTACGTGACTTCTAAAATCGTGCGAAAAAGTAGACAAATTTTTAGACTCCAAGCAACGTATTTCGACGATCAAAGTTGTTCGAAATATAACTTGAAAATCTTTAGATATAAAAGAATTTGTATTTCTTGAAGGATCTCTACACGTGAATTCAATATTTTCTTCCTCATCATTTTTACAATCACAATCAACTTTATTTTGTTGCGGGCAGTCAAATGACAAAATGGTTTTTACCATTAAAAAAAATCCAATTAATCTTAAAAGATTTTCCATGTTATTTTACTATTTTGTATAGTATCTGGATCAAAAATCAAAAAAATGAGATTCTTTTTTTTTGAAATTTATGTTTTGATTGTTTAGAAAAATTTGAAAGTTTAGTAAAAGGTTTAATAGGATTAAAATTGTTTGTAAACAATATTTATGTAATCGAGTGAAATAAAGATTTGTTCGTTCAAACTTGAAATATTGAAAAAAATTCAAATAAATATTATACATACTTTTTAGAGTTCTTTACTTGACGGTCTCACCGTATAAAAAGACACGAGGCAATTTTTTTTTTAAAATTATTTTAGAGGGAATAAAGTCCCTAAATAAATAGATTGTAGACACAACTGAAAAACCAGCATTGTTGTACATAGAAAAAACAAACCTAACCCGACAATATTTGCCAAGTAAAAATTTGTCTATCCAATATGTTTTCAGTTAAAATACTGTAGTATGTACCATTTATTATTATTGAAACAATTTTATTCTAAAACGATAAGAAACAATTTTTTAATTTGTGACGAATCTTATTTATCGAATTTTTAAAATTCAAATCAACATTTGAAAGCGCAAGAAATTCGAAATGTTTAAAAAGTCCTCATTATATGACTCTATAGAGAAATATTATATTCGTTTCGGAATATTTTCAAGGTATTTTATATAAAGTTTATTGTTTAAAGTGATTTTCCAAAAAATGAAAATTTGGATTAATTATATTATTGTCAAGTATTTTACACGCGTAAGTTACATTTGAAAAGAAATTTAAAAAATGTTACCAATATTAAAATAAATATTTTATGTTGTTTCAATTGTGTCTGACATTTTAAATGTTTGAGAAATTCGATAATGAAGTTAATTAAGTCAACTAGGCTAGATAAACACAGAAGTTGTGGATATTGCAAAATATTTTAAAAAATTTATTTTATATTTTTTAGTTTTATGATGAAGTTCGTGGAATCACATTTTCATAATTGTTAATAATGATAAGTAATTTAATTTTTTGAAAAAACTAGAAAAAGGAATACATAAAAAAAGGAAAAAACACTTGGACTTTAAAAAAAATAACTAGAAAATAAAGACAATTTAATCGAAAAGAAAAAAAAGTGAAAAAACAAAACAAAATCTTTTATTAAAAAAAATAACTTTTAACTAATAAATAGGGGAAGAATTAAAAAATAATGAAAATAATCAGAAATTGAAGACAATTATTGAATAATGATAAAAATAGATGGAAATTGTAACAAATCATTAAAATCATAATAGAAAAAAATGTTAAAAATTGAAGAAATTTTTAAATAATTTTAAATTTCTGTAATTCTTTCAATTATGTTTTCCAAATTTTTATTATTTTCTTCAATTAACAATTATTTCTGTTAATTATTTTTTTGTTAAATGTATTTTTCAATTAATTTTTAATTACTTTTTTTCAATTATTTTTTGATTTTTTTTTATTATTTAACTCAAATTCTAGTTATTTTTTCAATTTAAAATTATTTTCATCATTCTGCAATTATTTTCTTTCATGACAAATATATGTTGTAATTTTTAAAAATATTTTTAACAAACTAAAATTATTTTCTTCAATTTTTAATTATTTCTATTGCTTTGAAAATATTTTCACAGATTTTTTTTATTACTTTCATTATTCTTCAATTAATTTCCTAGATTTTAAAATATTTTTCTCAAATTTTAATCATTTTTTTCAATTTTTAATTATTATTGTTATCATTTTGCAATCAATTTCTTCAATTTTTAATTAAAATCAATTTTTAATCTCAAACTTCATTTCTCAATTAAATTCCTAAATTTTCAATTATTTATCTCATTTTTCAATTATTTGTTTCAATTTTCATATTCTTTTATCTTTTTGCAATTATTTTGTTTACCTTTTAAATATAGATATATTAAATATTTTTCAATCAACATCCTAATTTTCCATTTATTATCTCAAATCTAAGGTAATTTATCCTCTTTTTAACGTTTTAATCATTCTTCAAATACTTTTCTCAAATTTTAAATACTTTCGTCAATTTTTAATTATTATTTTTTTTTTTAATTTGCAATGATTTTCACAAATTTTATATTTTTTTTTAATATTTGTTGATTAATTCTAAAAAGTACAATTATTTATCTCAAATTTTCATTACTTTCTTCAATTTTCAAGTATTTCTAGCATTTTTCAATTTCTTTTAGTCTTTTTCAATTATTGTTTAATTAATTCTCTAATTTCCTTATTTTTTTTTATATATCTCAAATTCTAGTTAATTTTTCAATTTACAATTATTTTCACCATTCTGCAATTTTTTTCTTTTAATACAAATATATGTTCTACTTTTTCAATTATTTTTTAACAAACTAAAATTATTTTCTTCAATTATTAATTTTTTTCATTATTTTCCAATATTATCTCCGATTTTTCATTACGTTCATTATTCTCTAATTAATTTCCTAGATTTTGAAATATTTTTCTCAAATTTTAATAATTTTCTTTAATTTTCAATTATTATTATTATCATTTCAAATCAATTTCTTCAATTTTTAATTATTCTCAAACTTCATTCCTTTAATTAAATTCCTAAATTTTCAATTATTTATCTTATTTTTTAATTATTTTTTACATTTTCTTTTATCTTTTTGCAATTATTTTGTCCACCTTCCAATTATAATTTATATTTAATATTTTTCAATTAACATCCTAAATTTCCATTTATTATCTGGAATCTAAGTTATTGTGTTTACTTTTCAATGTTTTAATCATTTTTCAATTATTTTTCTCAAATTTTAAATATTTTCGTGAATTTTTAATTATTATTATTATTATTATTTTAATTTGTAAGATTTTCACAAATTTTATATATTTTTTTAATATTTGTTGATTAATTTTAAAAAGTTCAATTATTTATCTTAAATTTCCATTATTTTTTTCAATTTTCAAGTATTTCTATCATTTTTCAATTACTTTTTGTCTTTTTGAATTATTGTTTGATTAATTTTCTAAATTTCTAATTTCTTTTATTATTTATCTCAAATTTTAGTTAATTTTTGAATTTACAATTATTTTTACCAATCTGTAATTTTTTTCTTTTATTACAAATACATATTGTAATTTTTTCAATTATTTTTTAACAAACTAAAATTATTTTCTTCAATTCTTAATTATTTTTATTATTTTCTCAGATTTTTCAATTTTTTCATTATGCTTCAATTAATTTCCTAGATTTTAAAATATTTTTCTTAAATTTTAATAGTTTTCTTAAATTTTTAATTATTATTGTTATCATTTCAAATCAATTTCTCCACGTTTTAATTATTTTTAAACTTCGTTTCTTAAATTAAATTCCTAATTTGCAATGATTTTCACAAATTTTATATTATATTTAGTATTTGTTGATTAATTTCGAAAAGTTCAATTATCTATCTTAAATTTCCATTATTTTCTTCTTATTGGAATCAATTTGTAATTAGGTACTTTCTTTTACTTTATAAATTTTTTTTTTAAATTATTTTTCTAAAATTGTAACTAATATCTACAAATTTCAACTATTTTTATCATTTTTCAAAAATTTTTTTTTAATAATTCTCTAGGCCCGAATCTAAAACATTTTTAGGGGGTCGTAAATGTCATTTGGCGCTCTTTTCTCTTTAAAATTTTTTTCGAAAACATTTTTTTTTTGCTTCACTAAGTGACTATTTTGGCGCCCCCTGAAATTGGCGCTCAATATATTCTGTAATATTTACAATTATTTTTTTACAAATTTTTATTAAATTCTTCAATTTTCAATTATTTTTATCATTTTTCAATTTGTTTTTGTCATTTTCGATTGTTTTTTTTTTAAATTTATTCTCTATTTTTTTTTATTATTTATCTCAAATTCCAGTTACTTTTTCAATTCAATTCGATTTCTTTAATTTTTAATTATTTTTACTATTCCTCAATTAAATTCCTAGATTTTCAATTATTTTTTTTTTATTTACACATATAATCGTACATTTATCTTATTTTTGAATTTCAATTTTCTTTCATCTTTTTACAATTATTTTGCCCACCTTTTAGTTAGACACATTAATTATTTTTAACTAACATCCTAAATTTTCATTTATTATCTCAAATCTAAGTTATTGTATCCACTTTTCAAAGTTTTAATCATTTTCCAATTATTTTTCTCAAATTTAAATCAAGTTCGTCAATTTTTAATTTATAATGATTATTACAAATTTAATATTATTTTGATTATTTGTTTATTAAATCCGTAAAACTTACTCGGAATCAAATAAATTGTCAATTTTTTCGTTACAATAATTAGACTAATTAAGAAACTCTTTAATTTAATGTTTTTTTATTTCTCTTCTTCCACTTCTACAGGGTTACCGATAGTCGGTAAGACAGATTTCTATTTTATCGGACCCGAAAATATATGTTTTTGCAGTGTTGCCGACGTCGGCAAGGCAGATTTCTTCTTTATCGTTCTTGAAAATATGGGCTTCTGTTGGGTTGTCGGTAATGTAGATTTCTACTTTATCGATCTTAAAAGGCGCGTTATGTAGGGTTGCCACCAGTCGGTAAGTCAGATTTCTACTTTATCGGTCCTGAAAAGAGGGTTATCGAAAGTCGATGATGGAGATTTCTACTTTAGCGTTCTTGAAAAGATGTGCTTCTGTAGGGTTGACGATAGTCGGTAATGTAGATTTTTTGCTTTATCGATCTTGATAAATGTGTTCATGTAGGGTTACCGCCAGTCGGTAAGTCAGATTTCTACTTTATCAGCCCCCAGAAGATATGTTTCTACAGGGTTGCCGAAGTCGGTAAAGCAGATTTCTGCTTTAACGATACTAAAATGTGAATTTATGTAGGATTATCGACAGTCGATAATGAAGATTTCTACTTTATCGACATTGGAGTTTCTACATGGTGTTCTGTTTTACTGGCTGTCGTTAACCCCACGGAAGCACATCTTTTTGGTGTCGATAAAGTAGAAATCTTCATTACCGACTGTAGGTAAGTGCGCCTATACCGATATAGCATAACTGCTTTTAATTATCCAATCAAAGAAGATATTTGTAATCTTCGAAACTTCAATAAACTTTTGATGAAAAAGACAAATAAAAATATTCCTTAAAAGTATGTTTAATTTGCATAGTTAAAAAAAAATAATGTAACCCGTAAAATTAATAAAATTTTACATTTTGCGGTTCCGTTTGAATATTATTTTTCCATTGAATTCAGTGCCCTTGAAAGGGAAACTGTTTTATGTGAGTGGCAAGTAACGTTGTTCGGGGCAAGTGAAGTAGCAAGACTGGTAAAAGTTGTCCAAGTAACGATCAAGCACCGATTGCACATTTCTGCAAGTTTCGAAATTACGTCTTTCACGTTACGCTGGCATGTTACTTTGAACGTTAAATACATAATATACTCTGTCGTTCAGTATCACATTTTAGTCCAATGGTCCTGTAATTAATCCTATTTACTTTGCCAAGTTGTAAAATGTTTTTTACTACTTGCACATTTGCTAAAAATTTTGCTCTTATACACTGAAGCTGTATAATTGTTTAACTCGCAATTTCTCGTAAAATAAATATTATTTTTTAATTCTTCCTCAAATTATCTTTGCTTAAAACGTCGTTTTTTAAACTTTTATGTCCAATGCACGAAACACTTATTTTTTGTCCGTTCGCCTGTCTGTCCGTCCGTGCACCTTTCTGTTTCTCACTCAAGAGTACTGAAAACTAGTTACAGATAATTTAAAATCATTTCCAGACAGTTTTAATCTTAAAATTATTAAACATAAACAGGTTTTAAACAAATAGTTTCGGAAAGTTTAAAACAATTCTAAACTCGTTGAGAAAAGTTAACTAAATTGTTTTAAGTAATTGATAGAATTAATTGGCTTACCTTATAAAGTGAAAGTGAGAAGAAAAATAAAAAATCTGAACAGATTTTTCAATTGAATTAATTTTTTAATTACTTCCTTGACTTCCTTTGAGTTTATTGCATTAGTAGAAACATTTAATTGTTCAATGTGTAGTGTTATTTTTTATGGTTTTAATTTATTAAGTTTTTAAATACACATATGCTGGATAATAATTTTGGCTTATGATTCCCTGAGGAAATAGGAAGGTATCTCATCACTTGGAGAATTAATTAAAAACTATTAAATTTAATGCTAGAGATTGTTTCCTTCATAATGAAATCTGACTGCAAGAGTTCCTGAATTGTAAGAATGTGCCAGAGTTTTAGGAAACTACAACCAGTAAATAATAATTAAATCTTGGACGTTTGAAATGAATTTCAACTTTTTTGTCCAATGACACGTACGTAATAGACACTTGTATTATCAGTGACGTAAATGAAGGTTCCATTCACCGCAGCGCAGGTGTCACATACTCAGAAAAAGGTTTTGCTCAATTACAAACAATTTCTTCAAACCGGAGAAAATGATTCCAGAAAAATCGAGGAAATTTAATTGAAAAAAAAAAAATCCGTATAATTTTTATTTTCAAAAAATTTCACGCGATTTCAATGGAATTTAAGTACAGTTTTTATGAACAATTTTAAGAATGATTTACGGAATTTCGACAAATATTTCACGACAAAGAGAAGAAAAAGAATTTACAACAATTATATCAAATTTCTATTGGTTTTAAATAGGATTTCCGTAAAATCAACAATTATGAAAATTAACTTTTATTTCAGTAAAATAGACAAAAATTATTTCCTTTACGGAATCGTAACGAAATTTATCTAGAGTATACTACTGCGCATGCGCAATTATCATAAAAGACCGCTGCGCATGCGTAACTATAATAGAACGCTATTGCGCATGCGCAACTGTAATAAAAAACTATTGCGCATGTGTAAATATCATAGAATACTACTGCGCATGCGTAACTATCACAAAAGAGTACTGCGCATGTGCAACTATCATAAAAGATTACTGCGCATACGGCTGTATCGTAAAATACTACTGCGCATGTGCAGATATCATAAAAAAATACTGCGCAGGCCTAATTTTCATGGGGTACTACTGCGCATGCGTAACTATCACAGAAGACTACTGCGCATGCGTAATTTCCATAAAATACTACTGCGCATGCGCACAGTGCAAAATGTAGTACGAGGCGTAAAAATTCTGTAACAACGTCAAATTAAAAAAAAATAAATAAATGCAACTTGGTGACATGATGCTTCAAGTATCATAGAATTTGAAACCCTTGCCTCATTTCCAAAATTCAAATTGGCGTCTGTGCTGTAAGAGCCTAAATTTGGTTATTTTTGAATTTTTTAAAAGTAGTAAACATTGAAACTTCAACATTTTATATAAGTAAATTCCAGGAAGATTGACAAAGGTATATTTTTGGGACTAAGGCATTAATAAATTTATTGAGAATTTGCATTTTAAAATTCAAAATGGCCGATCCAATATGAACGCACAAAGGACAAAAATGTTTATAAAGTTTATTAAAATGAATTACTATTGGGAAATTCTATATTTTAAGATTATTTTGGCCTCCGATAACGAATCTAAAGTCAGATTTTTAAAATTCAAGATGGTCGCTCCAATATGGCGGTCGAAATTCTGGAAAATTATGCAAATAATTCTGACACTCATTGTTCTTAAATTTTTCAAGTCGCTGATTACGAATCTGAGGTCAGATTTTCAAAATTCAAAATGTCCGATCCAATATGGACGCATAAAAAACAAAAATGATTATAAAGTTTATAAAATTAATTATTTTTATGAAATTCTATATCTCGAGATTATTTTGGGCCCTGATAACGAATTGAAAGTCAGATTTTTAAAATTCAAAATGGTCGATTCAATATGGCGGTCAAAAAAATGTTTGGCGGTTAAAAAATGTTTATTAAAAAAACTTATTTTTATAAAAGTCTATTTCTGAAGGATATTTTGGCCGCTGATTACGAATCTAAAGTCAAATTTTTCAAATTCAAAATGGTTGATATAATATGTCGGTCGAAGTTCTGGAAAATTATGCAAATAATTCTGACTCTCAGTATCCTGACATTTTTTAAATCGCTTATTACAAATCAGAGGTCAGATTTTCAAAATTCAAAATGTTTGATCCAATATGAACGCTCAAAGGACAAAAATGTTTATCAAGTTTATAAAAATGATTTATATTTTTATGAAATTCTATATCTCGAGATTATTTTGGTCTCTGATAACGAATTTAAAGTTAGATTTTAAAAATTCAAAATGGTCGATTT
Source organism: Ganaspis brasiliensis (assembly GCA_037103525.1). Lineage (NCBI taxonomy): Eukaryota > Metazoa > Arthropoda > Insecta > Hymenoptera > Figitidae > Ganaspis > Ganaspis brasiliensis. The sequence goes on from JAZKLR010000211.1 coordinate 4,586,802, forward strand.
AATATGGCGGTGGAAATTCTGGATAATTATGCAAATAATTCTGAAACTCAGTATTCTGACAATTTTTGAGTCGCTGATTTCGAATCTGAGGTCAGATTTTCCAAATTCAAAATGGCCGATCCAATATGGCGGTCAAAATTTTATGAAATTAGGTAAATAATTCTGAAACTCCGTATTCCAACATTTTTCGAGTCGCTGATTACTAATTTGAGGTCGGATTTTTAAAGTTCAATATGACCGATTTAATAAAACAGTCGAAAGTCGAAATCTGGCCACAGATTCGTAATCAGCGACTCGAAAAATGTTAGAATTCTGTGTTTCAGAATTATGTACAACATTTTTTAGAATTTTGACCGCCATATTCGATTGATCATTTTAAATTTTAAAAAATCTGATTTCAGAGTCATTACCAATGATTAAAAAAATTTCGGAATACTGGTTTCACAATTATTTACATAATTTTTTAGAATTTTAACCGCCATATTGGATAGGCCATTTTGAATTTTGAAAATCTGACCTTAGATTCGTAATCAGCGACTTAAAAAATGTTGGAATACTGAGTTTCAGAATTATTTACCTAATTTTTTAGAATTTTAATCGGCCATTTTGAATTTTGAAAATCTGACCTCAGTTTCGTAATCAGCGACTTAAAAAATGTCGGAATACTGAGTTTCAGAATTATTTACCTAGTTTTTTTGGATTTTAACCGCCATATTGGATCGGCCATTTTGAATTTTGAAAATCTGACCTCAGTTTTAAAAAATTAATTTTTTAAGTAACATTCTTGATGATTGATACTTAAAACCCTCTAGGAAGAATATTTTTGTCTAATTTCTAAAATATTTATGTGACAAAGTATTGTACATTTATACTATAAATGCATTTTTTTTTAACATCCGCCATTTTAAAAATTTTAAATATTTAATTTTCCTAACAGTCCCATCTTAAATTATTGCAGCTAAAAATGAAGAAATATGTTACAGATTTCTCACTCTTTTTTTATGAATGCAATTTTTGAAAAAATGTAAATATCTTGACAATAGATTTGTTTTGTAATTTTTCTCTTGTGAAAGGATACTTTTTAAGTAACGAAATTTTACTAATCTCATTAATATACTGTCAGAGTGAGAAATAACATTTTTATACAAATGATAGAAAAGTGGAATATTTAAGTAGTTTGTTTCAAGACATTATCACTATATCTAATCCGAACATCAACAGAATTTCTATTATTTTTATAACATTTCCGTGTTATGAAAATCAAGTAAATTGTTATTTTAGGGTATTTAAGTCAATTTTATACATTTACTTAATTATTTTAACTTTACCCTCTCTTTTTTCTTATTTCCGTTTAAATTTAAGAAACTCATCGTTTGAATTTTAAGAATTGGGAGAAATATTAAAAACTTTCCTTTGCCTTTTTTCGACTTCGCAGTGCGTTTTTTGGTCTTTTCGGTTATTAAGAATTGCCGGTCTCATTTCACGGTAAAATCCGTAATTACAAAGTTTTATGATAACGGATGACCTTCTTTTGCTGCTGGATGTAAAACAAAAAATATGTAAAATCGATTTGCTAAATTTCCTTTCTTGGAGTTGTTTTAGTTAAAAAATTTCTTCTTTATTAATTAATTGACTAATTTGTTAAATTGAGGAAAGTGACGAAAGACACTTTTCATTGAAGAAAAATAATAAAAAGTGTAATTTTATACATATAACATTATTATAGTCATGTACATATAACGTATGTATTGTATTTTATATCATTTTATATCAGTCCAGAAATTTAAATAAGATTTATATATTAATTTATCAAAAAATGTCTTTTTCCCGTTTTATGTTATTTGATTATGATTTTACGGAAAAAATTGGAATTTATACAATAATGATGTTTAACTAAATTTATCCTGCCCAAAAATGTAAAAATATTAGCAGGGTAAACCTATATTGGTAGAAATGAGTTTTCACGTGAAAGCCGTGTAAATATAGTTCCTGCCAGGTTATTTAGATTACGAAGCACGAAGATCTTTCAATCAGATTTTATCGTCCCTCTTCGTAGAGGAAACGGCGTAATTACAAATTCTATGTACTGACTTATACACAATAATTACACACTTTGAGCACAGTATCTACTGTTGTGAAATTGTCGCGAATTTCTAAAAGTCTTTCAATTCTTGTTTTACCTAGGAAATCATACTTTTCAGAATCTTTATATTGTGAAGTCATTCGTTTACAAAAACATGAAAATGGTTTTTAATTGCACATAAAAATCGATTTATAGCTATTGTTACTACACTCAATTTTCATCTTTTTATTAATATGCTGCTGCTTCTTCTTCTTCATTATCTTCTATGCTAAATAATAATAATTCATAATTATCTATGATCATTATGATTAATATCATTTTCTTCCTTCTTCATCGTCATCTTCATTATTTCTTCTTCAACTATTACTACTTCACCATTATCTACTTATATATTTTTTTCTTCTTGTACTGCTACTGTTACATCATCATCATCATCATCATCATCATCATCATTTCTTCTTTTTTCCTACTACCAATACTACGTCATCATCGACTCATTTTTCTTTTCTTCTTCTTCTTCTTCTTCTTCTTCTTCTTCTTCTTCTTCTTATGTTATTTTTCATATCATCATCATCATCATCACCATAGTTTTTCTTTTATTTTCAATACTAGTACTACTACATCATCATGATCATCATCATCACGATTATCGTAAACTTTTTAATTTATCTACTTCGCCATCATCATCATTATCATAATAATTTCTTCTTTTTTGTTATCACCACTACTACATCATCATCAACTAATTTTTCTTTTCTTCTTCTTCTTCTTCTTCTCCTTCTATTTATGGTATTTTTCATATCGTCATTACCATTTTCTTCTATTTTGAATACTACTACTACTACTACATCATCAAGATCATCATGATCATCACCATCACGATTATCGTCAATTTTTTTAATTTTTCTTCTTTGCCATAATCATCATAATCATTTCTTTTTTTTCCCTACTACCAAAACTGCGTCATCGTCATCTCATTTTTCTTTTTTTTTTGTTCTTCTTCTTATGTTATTTGCCATATCATCATCTTCATTTTTCTTCTTTTTTAAATTCTACTACTACTACTACTACATCATCAAGATCATCATGATCATCATCATCACGATTATCGTCATTTTTTTCATTTCTTCTTTTTTCCTACTACCAATACTACGTCATCATCGTCCCATTTTTATTTTCTTCTTCTTCTTCTTCTTCTTCTTCTTCTTATGTTATTTTCCATATCATCATCTTCATTTTTCTTCTTTTTTGAATACTACTACTGCTACTACTACTACTACTACAACTACTACTACATCATCAAGATTATCATGATCATCACCATCACGATTATCGTCAATTTTTTTAATTTTTCTTCTTCGCCATCATTATCATAATCATTTCTTCATTTTCGCTACCACCACTACTACGTCATCATCGACTTATTTTTATTTTCTTTTTCTTCTTCTTCTTCTTCTTTTTCTTCTTATCTTACAATTAGTTTTCATATCATCATCATTATGATCATCATAATTTTTCTTCTATTTTCAATACTACTACTACATCACTAAGATGTAATCATCATCTAATTGTAAGATAAGAAGAAAATAAAAATGAGTCGATAATGACGTAGTTGTGGTGGTAGCAAAAATGAAGAAATGATTATGATATTAATGGCGAAGAAGAAAAATATATAAATTGACGATAATCGTAATGGTGATAATCATGATGATCTTGATTATGTAGTAGTAATAGTAGTGTTCAAAATAGAAGAAAAATTATGATGATGATATGAAAAATCTCATAAGAAGAAGAAGAAGAAGAAGAAGAAGAAGAATAAATAATTCGATGATGATGGAGTAGTGGTGATAGCAAAAAAGAAGACATGATTATGATAATGATGATGATGGTAAAGTAGATAAATTAAAAAGATTACGATAATCGTGATGGTGATGATCATGAAGATCTTAATGATGTAGTAGTAGTAGTAGTATTGAAAATAGAAGCAGTAGTAGTATTCAAAAAAGAAGAAAAATGAAGATGATGATATGGAAAATAACATAAGAAGAAGAAGAAGAAGAAGAAGAAGAAGAAGAAGAAGAAAAGAAAAATGAGACGATGATGACGTAGTAGTGGTAGTAGAAGAAAAAAAGAAATGATTATGATAATGATGATGGTGGCGAAGGAGATAAATTAATAAATTGACTATAATCGTGATGTTGATGATCATGATAATCTTAGTGATGTAGTAGTAGTATTCAGAATAAAAGAAAAATAATGATGATGATATGGAAAATAACATAAGAAGAAAAAGAAGAAGAAGGAGAAGAGGAAGAAAAGAAAAATTAGTCGATGATGTTGGAGTCATGGTGATAGCAAAAAACAAAAAATGATAATGATGATGATGATGATGATGGCGAAGAAAATAAATTAAAAAGTTGACGATAATCGTGATGGTGATGATCATGATGATGTAGTAGTAGAAGTATTGAAAATAGAAGAAAAATGATGGTGATGATGATGATGATGATGATGATGTTATGACAAATAACAGAAGAAGAAGAAGAAGAAGAAGAAGAAAAAAAGAAAAATAAGACGATAATGACGTAGTAGTGATAGTAGAAAAAAAAGAAGAAATGATTATGATAATGATGTTGGTGGCGAAGGAGATAAATTAAAAAATTGACGATCATTCCAATAATTTCGATTTCTGTTTTTTGAGAAAAATTGACAGAATTTTTGAAGAATGTTTATTTTTAGTAAAATTGACAGAACTTTCAACAAATTTTTATTTCCTTAAAAATACATGAAATTTTTCTTTTTCTTATTCTTCTCCTTCACCATTATCATCTTCATCATCCTTATTATTTATTTTTTCTTCCTTAAATCTGTTTCTTCTTTTTCTTCTTATTCTTTCAACTTTAATTGTAATTATTTAGATCTAACTATTTAAAAATATTCAAAAACAACTTTTGTCCGATGAATCATAATATTTCAGGAAATAAAATGATCAAAAACTATAACTAAGAAAGAAGAGCCATTGAGTACATAGAATATAAATAAATAATTCACATTGATAATATTTCAAATTCTGTTTATAATTTCTAGAAATTAAAAAATAGGATTTCATTAATTTCCAGAAATCAATAGTGGCATTTTCCCATTGGTTAAAAAAATACAAAAATTCGTGTCTCTTTTATGCACTTGTCATGCTTTTGTAATAAACTTCGAATTTTAGTAACTATTTTCAACTGTTTTGCTTAAAAACGCAATTTATACATGTTCAAGGTCAACAATATGATTTCTTATTGTATAATAAACTTTGATCTATATATAGTTATAAATTTTTTTAGTTAAAAAATGTTACATACATTAACACATTTCTTAGAAATATTTAATTTTTTTCAATTTATTTTTCAAATAAAAATAAATGACAATAACAGAAAATACGATTGGGTTTATGTATATATAGTAAACAAATTTATTTCTTTTCACTTTTCTTTCTGAATAAAAAATTATGTTGACTTCGCTAAATGTGGAATTAAATTGGCAAACTGTACATTAATATTATATAGCACACGTATTTTTAATTTGAATGAATCGTTTTGATAATCGATGCAAAGGTTAATTATGGCAAAACTCCGTGGACCTCTTTCTCTTTCACAAAATACGACTTTCTTCCATTTGAAGTAACTGTACCTACCGCAGAGAAAGGATACGAACGAAACGGTAGTATATAAATATTAAAAGACTAATCTAGAACTTTTCATACGCGCTCTTCCAATATGCAAGCTCAAACAAATGAAATTTGAAAATTAAATTTAGAAAGAAATTTTTATTATAAAATATTCATTTTCTTATCTCCTTGAGAATAATATTTTATTCATTAACAGGATCCAAGAAATATTTTTTAAAGAAGAGTACATTTTTTTCATATGTAATTATAGTAAAAAATTATTTTAAATCGAAAAAGCTTTCTTGCTAATAACTTTATTTATAAATAGAAATATTTTAGGAATATGTTTTTGCTTTTTTCAAAACGGCTCGATTTACATACAGAAAGTTTATAGTTAATCAAAAATTCGTAAAATAATTTCTGTTTTTTGATTTTTTTTGCAATTAAAATTTGTTTTTCTAATAACTTCTCGAATTAACTTTTATATTGTTAATTTATTGCATCCTCATATAGGAAGCAAATTATTTTGATTTCTTAAAAGCAAAATGTCAATGAAATGCACATAATTTTTATCTAGTTTAAAAAACTATTATTATTCATTAAATGTTTTTAAAAATAGAAAAAAAAATTCTGAATATTTAATACAATTGAAACCAGGAGGAAAATTTTAAAAGAATTTCAAACGCAAAAGCTATAGTTTTATCGTTTTTATTTCAACAAGACGAAATTTATATAACATTTTATACATTTGTAACCAATAGAAACTATGTTTATTATTTTTTATTTTGAAAAAGAAAAATAATATTGCTTTCGAATTTTTTTAAAATCTTGAAATAAATTTTAAATTATGATTAAAATTAGACACCTTTTTTTTTTACTTCACTTACTTTAACTTCACTTTTTAAATAATTCACATATTTTTTAAAAAAAATGTTAAGCAATATCACAGAAATATTGACTTTTCTTTAGAAAAAATTCTTGTCTGTATTTAAACACTATTCTACTTTTCTATAAAAGCAATTGTTATATATTTTTAAGAAGTATTTTAAAATAATTTTAATTTAAAATTCTGCTGAAATGTTTTAGAAATAAACTAAAAATTTTCTAATAGTTTTTATGCATTAAGATATTTTATATGAATTAATTAAAAAAAAGTTAGGTTCACATATATTAGGAATAAAAAAAAATAAACAGGCGATAAAATTTGATCATAATTGAATATTTAAATTAATTTTTCAAAAAATAGAAAAAATACTTTTTTTCAGTTAAAAAAATGAGAATAGATTGACAATCTACCAGATTTTATTGTTCCGTGTTGTTGTAATAAAAAAGATGAAACTAAAGTTTTTGCGTTTTAAATTTTTTTAAAACGTTTCCGCTTGGTTTCGGGCTTAGGAAAAAAATTGAATTTGAAGTTAAAGATTTTCAAAAATTAAAAAAATTACTAAATATTTCTTTCGTTATCATTAAAAAACTACTTAAGATATTGCTTATGGATAACGATTATTTTTTTAGAAATTTTATAAGCTTTCTAAATCTGTTTTGGAAATTTTTCTAACATTATTTTTCGCGGATTTATCACAGTTCAAAGGCAGCTGTGTTTAGATGAAAATTAACCAGATTCGTCTTGTTGTTTTCTGTCACTGATGCACTTGTAGAAATTTTCCAGGTTTTCTTATAAAATGAGCCTTTACAAAAAATACATACCTCAGCTAATAGATGGAAATAAAAAAAATTCGTCTTGTAGTTTTCTGTCACTGATGCAGCTTGTAGAAATTTTCCAGGTTTTCTTATAAAATGAGCCTTTACAAAATATACATACCTCAGCTAATAGATAATAATGCACCAGATTCGTCTTGTTGTTTTCTATCCCTGATGCGCCTTAAAGAAATTTTTTCATTATTCCATAAAGAACTCCTAAAAAATTTTTATTTCTACTTTTACCGATTTCGGTTTCAATATTCCGTTTTTATTTTGACTGCTTGACTTTGTATAAATTTTTCAGGTTTTCTTATAAAAACTTTACAAAATATACATACCTCAGCTAATAGATTATAACGGACCAGATTCGTCTTGTAGTTTTCTGTCACTGATGCACCTTGTAGAAATTTTTCCATTATTCCATAAGGAACTCCTAACAAACCTTTTAAACTAATTTTACCGATTTAGGTTTCAATATTCCGTTTTTCTGACTGGTTCACTTTGTAAAAATTTTCCAGGTTTTCTTATAAAATAACCTTTACAAAATAATCGTCGTACAGGCGTCGTGAACAATAAAAAAAGAATACATCTATCTGACTCTTGAGGAGGTTTTTTTTTCTCATAAATTCTATTTTCTGAATGCGTTAATTGTATGAATAAACTTAAAAATCCCAGCAGATTTTAATGCCTTACATAATTTACAAAGAAAATTAAGTATATTTCAAAGGAACGTAAACCTTTTTCTAAACAACAATTCCTCGCTTGAAAAGAGCAATTAAATTTCATTTTCGTCATTTCTCGACGAGTTGAAAAATTTATGTCTCTCGTTAGAGAGGAGAGATTTATTTTAAGGGTCTGAAAAAGCTGTTGTCGTTTCACTTGAAACTGAGACAGGCGTACCTATATGCAGACCGGAAACACCGAGAGGTGGTTTCGCCAGAGGAGATTACTTTGATAAATTTATTAACTGGTCATCGCGTGTAACATTTCACGAGACGTGGACATGATGTGTAATTCTGCGTGAGTCAGATCTCAGATGCAAGTAAAGCAAATTGCCTTTTCAGCTTTTAATTAGTCTTGGCTGCCTCCACCCACACTCGGTGCTAAATTGGCACTCAGGAGCAATACCAACACCAAGTCCGGCTAAGAAGACATCACTTTTAATACCAGATTTACCTTTTTTACGATCTGACGCGCGAACGCTTCACGCTCTATCAATTATTCCTCTTTCATTGAATGAATTCCTTTTTCTTCCTCAAGCATCCTCTCGTTTTCACAACTTAATCATTCTTACACGATTCACACTTTATGTTACAATGACAAATGATAGTGTAAGATGGTAAAAAATGAGGATAAATTTTCATAATCATTCTTGTGCGAATTCAATATTTTGACTTGAGTAAAAAAACAAAAGTGATTACTATTTCCTTTAAAGGTTATGTTAACTAACAAAATTCAAATAATCTATTCCAATTACCCTATTCTAAAAAGAACAAACGTTGTGGTTAACTTCAGACGTGCAACTCCATTTCCGAGTCTCCCATTGGTCAGTAGATATCAAACCTCGCTATCGATAGTTTTCTGTTTCGATTTTTTGTTTTGCAGACGAAAAAAAAATTTTTAAAATAATTAAGACATAGAAATTAGCTTTGACCTTGACTTCCCAATACGAGAACCCTTTCGACCAACTTCAGAGGTGTAACGCGTTTTATCGGGCTTCTGATTGGCTAGCAGATTTTCGATATTTTTGTCAACAATAACATCACAGTTTAGACGTTTATTTGTACTATTTTTCAATTTATTTAAAATCTTCATTTATTGAATAATTGCATTTTATGAAATAATAATAAATTAAAAATAAATTAAATTGTAATAATTAAGGAGTGGTAGTTTAAGAAGTGACAGTGAGTTTAGTGAAGTTGTTAAGGTTATGGTATTTGGAGTGAAATAATGTTTTGTTTACATTGGCATTCGTTTCTGACAGGTGAGTAATGATAATAATATTAATAGTCTTTTATTTATTTTTATTTTATTTATTTTGCGCCTTAAAAATTGTTTTAAACAATTTATATAAATAATTACACTTTATGAATTTAGTTTCGATTTTCAGGTTTGCAGGTGAATTAAAATCTTTTAATAAAATATTGTAATTTCAAGTTTATTTTATAAAATCTCTTATAATTATTTTGTAATCTAAAATTAAAATAATTTTAATTAAAATGATTAATATATAGAAATTAGTTTTGATCTTGACTTCCTTATACGAGAACCAATTTGACGAACTTCAGAGGTGTAACATGTATTATCGGGCTTCTGATTGGCCAGCAGATTTTCTATGGTTTTTGTCAACAATAATATCCCAGTTGAGATGCTTATTGTCACGATCTGACTCCGTGACTTATTGTTTTATAATTCTTATTTTTCTTATTAGATAATTGGATAATAAGAAAATTTGTTATCTCAAATTAAAGATTTTGGAATGTATAAATTTAAATTCACAAATTAGTTTAGAAATTGTAAAAGATATTCTTCAATTTTAAAAACAGAACACATAGTCTGGCGAAATAACTGTAAAGTTACGAAACTGTTCTTAATTATAATGCCAACTAAACGAAAATAAGAGTTAACTCAAATATTTATATTCACCACAAAAGGAAAATAAATATAAATTACTTCTATTTATCATAGGAAGAACTAGACAGCATAAAGTTCAATTTCCTTTAAATATTCAAATTAAAAAAAATTATTAATTAATAAAGAATAAAAGTTTAAATGAAGACTTATTACACTTTAAAAATAATATTAACTTCATTACAAAACAAAACGCAAGGTAAGTTGCTCCCGATAATTCATCGAGGATCGCAACTATACCGAGATTACAAAACTGTACTCAAAATAATTTCATCAATGATGATGAAAAAATCGATCAGCAAAAATTCGATGACCCAAAATAGCAGTTAATAAAATTGACTGAAAGGGTAAATCGTGATCTTTTGGTGGGTAGCCGTCGCCTGGTAAAGACGAGCCGAGTTTTGTTTTTTGAAACAACGCCCATTAGGCGTCAGATTTGAATTTAAAAATATATTATTTAAAGTGAAATAAGATTATATAGAAAAGGGATTATTAATTAAATAAAAGAAAAAGAGATATAATTACTCAGTTTATGAATATATATTAGAGTGGCCCAAAAAAAATTTTTTTTTCGGCGACTTGAAAAAATTGTAGCCAAAGAAAAACTAGAATATACGTATTTTTTTGTTTTTCAAAAAAATCATTTTTGGAACTCGCTAAAAGCATTTATTTTTCTTATGGACTTTAACATGTAAAAACTCAGATTTATTTTCAATCAAAGTTTTTCCTACCTTATAATAGTTCTATTTACTTCACATTTCATTTTTCTATTCTTGAGTATATTACCTTGCATTTACTGAAGTTTTTATGTCATACAGTCTTTAATTAACAATTTTACAATAGGTCAATTTTGCCTCAAATCGTGATATTTTACGATATTTGACGATCTTTGAGGACTAGTTGCGAGCTTTGGTATTGTTTGTTCGGAGTGAAATTTTGTTAGATCATTTACTAGTATTTCGAGAATAGAAATTTGAATATTTTAAAATATTTATAGTGTAATTTCCATCAGAAAAAGGGAAATAAAAGTGCAGAGAAAAACCAAGGTTTTCAGTGTAATCGAACCCTAAAGTCTCGGCAAGTCGAAAATTTATGATATCCAATAAGTCAGAGAAAAGGGTTATTGTGTATTTTTATGAACGGTTGGGACTAAGTTCCAGTACCTAGGTTTAATAATAGACCTAGTAATAGATTCTTTAAAAATCCTAATAAACTTAAAAATAAAAAAATTCACTACCCCACGTCATAAATTTTCATACAAAACCATAGATCAGTAAAGAGCTTCCTTACAAGGTGCCGTGCTTTGAAGCCAGATATTTTAAAAGCAAACTGTATTGGAACCTTAGGGAGGACTTACAATTTTCCTTATTTAAGGTGTATTTTCAAACAAAACTTTCAAAGCCTTTAGCGAGTTCTAAAAATGATTTTTTTGAAAAACAAAAAAAATACGTATATTCTAGTTTTTTCTTGGCTACAATTTTTTCAAGTCGCCGGAAAAAATTTTTTTTTTGGGCCACCCTAATATATATATATATATATATATATATAAGAATATTAAAAGAATATTTAAAGGAACAGACAGAATATTAAAAAGAAACCTATTATTACATGAGAAATTCCAATTTTTGGTGAGTAGAAATATTTGCACACACAGAACAATTACACAACACACTCAGAAAGTTTGAATATTACAGTATATTGTATTACATTAATTCTTCTCAAATTATTGTTTTCTTAAATAAGACTTTCAGTCTTGTTATAGCGAAATTTTGCTAGTTTGTATGTACAACGAGTTGAATTAGTTTTAATAAATTGATTGTTAATATGTTAAAGATAAATTTCCATATTTTATTTCTTTAATATTTACCATACCCTAATCGAAACAGAATACGGCTCTCTGCCGATATATTGAATAATAATATAATTTTAGAGACGATCCCCTACCTTTCTTTTTTTTGATTAGTTAATTATTTCAATAAATTAACACAATCATTCTTTGTACTACAGGGTATTTTAAAATCTTAACAAATAATTATATTTGTTTGATTGTGGATTTTTTTATGACTACTTTTTGAAACTATTTTAATCTTTTCAAAAAAACCACCCTCTACCCTTACACTTATTTTAAGTTTAATTTTTATTTATTTACTTTTTATTTTTTATATATAACTGGATTGTACGAAACAGGAAAAAGTAAATGCAGTTTTATCAATTAGGAAGTGGTAGTGATTTTAGTAACATTCTAAGAGTTTATATAGCGTCTTTAATAAAATAAAGTTTTGTTAACAATGTGTCAACTGCTTTCTAGTTCAATAATTAATTAATGAAAATATTAGAATTAAAAAAAAAAAAAATTTTCTTAAAGTATTTTAAGTATATATATATGTCATTTAAGAACTTAAAATAATATTTTATTAAGTAAACATATTAAATTTTATAAAATTATTATATTATTATTATTATTTAAAATTATAAAAAAAAAGTTTTTTTCTTAAAGTATTTCAATTATATATGTCATTTAAGAACTTAAGATAATATTTTATTAAGTAAACATATTAAATTTGATAAAATTATTATATTATTATTATTATATTATATTACATTATATTAAGTAAAAAAAAAGTTTTTTTTTCTTAAAGTATGTTAATTATATACGTCATTTAAGAACTTAAGATAATATTTTATTAAGTAAACATATTAAATTTTATAAAAATTATATTTTTATTATTACATTATTATTATTATTATTATTATTTAAAATAATAAAAAAAAACTTTTTTTTCTGAAAGTATTTTAATTACATATGTCATTTAAGAACTGAAAATAATATTTTATTAAGTAAACATATTGAATTGTATAAAATAAGCGTAGTTATAATAATAATAAAAATAATGAAGTATCCAGTGTATAAAATTTGTTTATAATTGCTCCCATTTTATAACCAAAAAAATTAATGATTAATTAATTGTTCGGACAAATAATGAATCTGATAAATGGTCGAGTCCATACCAAGTGATCACACCAATTTCAGTCATATTGAGTAATATTTACGAAATTGATATTTTGGGTTCCTTTAGGAGTAAAAAAAATAAATTTTAATTATTTTTAAAAAATTCAAAATATTTTCGAAAATATTCAAATTCGAAATTTTATGTACTATTTTTTTTGTGTTATCATAACTTCTGTAATTTTGAAGCACTTGAGATCATTTTTTTTTAAATTACTCGTATTTAAATACTCTTTCAAGAAAAATTATAATAATTAAGAAATTGTTTATAATTAAATTTTTATTAAAAAAATTAAATTATTTATTTAAACAAAATCTAAAGTATATCATCGTTCTTTTTCAAAAAATTCATAAACATAGCCTATAATGTGCTTAAAAGTTTAAGCCAAAGAAAAAGATGGTATGTATTATAGTTTTTGAGAAAAAAATTATTAAGTTATGCTAGCGCGGCGCGGACCGGTGTCACCGCTACTCAACGCGTAGTTCCGTAGTAACCGAAATGTATGTATATTTTTACATAATGTAAATATAGTTAGTGTATTATATTTAAATTATAAGCTTCAGAAAGTCACACTGATCTTTTCATAGTACATGGACATCAAACTTTAGAATTAAAAAAATCGGAGAAAATAATTAAAGTAAAAAAAAGTAATTAAAAAATTGGTAATTTATAGAAAAATAATAAAAATAACTAAAAATTGGGAAAATTATTAAAATTTAAGAATAATAATTGAAAATTTGTTAAATCAATTGAAAAATAATTAATATAATTAAAAACTGGTAAAAATAAGTGAAAATAAGTGAATAATTAAAATAATTTAAAACTGAAGAAAGAAAAATAATGGACTGGTAAAATTATCAAAATTCGCGATATTCAGGGGTGTTAATTTTTTTTCTTATGCAATTTTAGACCTAAAATTATGGGGTAATGTCAAAAATAGAGAAACAAATAATTTGCGGAGTTTGAGAAATTTATTCTAAGAAAAACTTAAATTTTAAAAATTAAACCTCTTTCACAATTTTCATTTTTTCCATCGACAATTTTTTTGTGGGATTTTTAAATGATTTTCTACAATCCATCGTATGGATTTTGAAAAATAAAATTTCGAAAATGACCAAAAAAATATTGTTTTTTAATTTTTATGTAATACCATAATTCTACATCTTAATTGATGTAAGAAAAAAAATGACACCTCTGAGCATCAAAAATTTTGTTGAGTTAAAATTTCACCTATCTCTCCCCTTAAAGAATGATAAAAATAGTTTGAAAATAGTTGAAAGAAATGAAAACTATAATAAATTTAAAAGATGACAAAATTTTATAAGGAGAAAAATGATTAAAAATTTGAAACATAAAGTATGAAACATAAAATTTGCTTCTGAAGCAGAATGGCACTTTTTTGCTACATCACATGGTAAGGGACCATGTGATGGCATTGGTGGCACTATCAAAAGATTAGCGGCTCAAGCAAGTTTACAACGACCATTAAACAATCAAATTGTTACTCCTCTTGACTTATACGAGTGGGCAAAATCCAGTTTAGAGAAAATTAATGTAGAATTTTGAATTACGCAGAATATGAAGCTGAAAAACAATTGTTAAGTGAAAGATTTAATCAAGCTATGACCATTAAAGGTACACAAAAATTTCATTCCTTCGTACCCCTTGAGAATAAAATTGAAACAAAATTTTTTTCAAATTCTGTGCACAGCACAATTTGTAAAATAAAAAAATAAACACGACGATTAACTGTATTTATATTATGCAATAATATACATACATTTCGGTTACTACGGAACTACGCGTTGAGTAGCGGTGACACCGGTCTGCGCCGCGCTAGCATAACTTAATAATTTTTTTCTCAAAAACTATAATACATACCATCTTTTTCTTTGGCTTAAATTTTTAAGCACATTATAGGCTATGTTTATGAATTTTTTGAAAAAGATCGATGATATACTTTAGATTTTGTTTAAATAAATAATTTAATTTTTTTAATAAAAATTTAATTATAAACAATTTCTTAATTATTATAATTTTTCTTGAAAGAGTATTTAAATACGAGTAATTTAAAAAAAAATAATCTCAAGTGCTTCAAAATTACAGAAGTTATGATAAAACAAAAAAAATAGTACTCAAAATTTTGAATTTGAATATTTTCGAAAATGTTTTGAATTTTTTAAAAATAATTAAAATTTATTTTTTTTACTCCTAAAGGAACCCAAAATATCAATTTCGTAAATATTACTCAATATGACTGAAATTGGTGTGATCACTTGGTATGGACTCGACCAAATACAATTTTTGAGTAATATATTATATCTTAGCTATTTTTGTGACTATCGAAGTCGTGTAGTTGTTGTCATGATTATTATTATTATTATTATTATCAGTTGCAGTTGTCGTTAAATTTACCTCAATTTAAATTCACTCTCAGAGATATTCAAAAGTAGTTTTAAACTCGCTTTAATTGGCATTTCTCTCACATTCGACAAAGAATCATTCCTCGAAAAATGGAACAGTATTCGAGACAATGCAAACCGCTATGTATATAATTTGATTCCCGTTGTAATCGATTTTAGATGGGCTTCAGTTAACTATCTCCTTCGGTGGACAATGAATTTTATGGTATCAGATAAAAAACAGCTCTCTCTTGTCAAAGCCTATATATCGAAAAATATCGTTTTCAATTATAGACGTAGTGTCTTCCTTGACCGTGATTTATCGTATGTATGCAAAGTATTTGCTCCTGATCTTCAGCACTTATAAACCTTAACTGGATGCCATTTATGGTTAAAATGAATGTTTCTATATGTCACAATCAATAGCAGATAGGACATTTGAATGCATCTGTTACGCATGTATAAATGAACTTGATTCTTGGGATGATACTTGTATAATACAAATGTGAATCTCTACTAGAAAGACAAATTGTGGTTTCAAGTATAACACAACATTGAAAATATATTACCGTTAGTATATATAATAGTTTATATAAATGCCTGCTTGCTTCAAAATAGCGTGAGTTTTAGAAAAAAAAACCTAAAATTTAAAATTCAATGCCAAATGTTAGTCGTCATGGTAATTTAATGACGTTACTCACGCAATTGTCGCACTCATACTAATTTTTTCCGCGCGTGCGCACTTTTTTTAGTGATCCCGCGCTTATTTAAAATTATGTTTTCAAAATGTAGTAAAAATGATTCTTTAATGTACAATAATTAAAATAATTAAAAAAAAATTATACACGTCTGTGATGTAATAGTACATATTTTCGAAAATTAAAAATAAAAAAATTATTATTTAATAAACTAAAAGTCTCCGTTTAATTTTTTCCCCAACAATTTATTTCAAATCTAACGCTCGTTTCTCGAAATAAAAGTGTTGCGCATTATAATTATAAACTGAAATTTATAAAAGCGCGGATTTAACAATATTTTCTTTTGTTTCGAATTTTCTTACGTAAGTTTTCTCTAATTATGGAAATTAACAAAAAATTCACTTCGCTACAAGTCAATGTAATGGTTACTTATGACGCCATTAGTCTTTTCAAATGAATGACAAATCCAGGGTATTTTATTTTTTTATCTATTTTTATTGTGAATAATTATTGTTTTTCTAGTGATTGTAATTGAGCAGCAATAGATCAGTCTTAACTGAAATAGTCAATAATAACTATCTATAAAATAATATACCTCTCAGTGTACTTTCAATTCTCACGACTTGTTATGCTTTGTTCATTGATTGGCAGGCGACTATTCGAGTATTGGAATTATTGAAATTCCTACATGAAATCCTTCAACTCTTTTTGTAATTGCAACTATTTGTTATAATTCATTGGTTGCGTTAGTTTCTAGATCTTTATTTAACCGTTTTGTCGAATTTTCGCCATTTTTCACTTATAATTGACATAATTTTCGTAATTTAGGCAATTTTTTCCACTTATACAATTATTTATGTCGAATAATTTGTAAGTTTGTTTGTTTGAACGGCTTTATGATGAAAACCAGGCAGAAAATTTTCACAAAATTAGTTTTCGTTTAAGATTGTGAAAATTGGATAACTATTTTATAATATTTCAAAATTGGATGATAATTATAGTTTATATCATAATAATAGTAATTTAATAATTATTGTAATTGTTGGACTACAATTTTCGGTAATTTCACGTAAACTTATCAGATTTTGGCTTATCGTCTTTAAAACTCTTTAAAACTTGAAAATAATTAATAAAATATTATATTTTTACAGTAAACTAATAAAAAAGAAGCACCAATAAATGACAAATTTACAATTAAATAAAAAGAAATAAATAACAATTATACTTAATAATAAATTAATATTGTCGCATTTAACAAAATTATAAATATTTTAAAAATAATATTTAAATAATCATAAAATACAAATTTAATTTATACTTGTGGAACAAAATTTATAAAATTTTTAAATTGAAGAAAACTTGAAGAAAATAATTAAAATTTAAACAAGTTATTGCAAATGTCACATGTTGCAAAAAACTTGAAAAATAATTTTTATAAATTAAAAATTGGGTAAAATAATTAAAAAACAATAGAAATATTTTTGAATTTAAAAAAATAATTGAAATCTAAGAAAAATTCTTAAAAATTTTAAAAATTACTTGATAAAAAGTAAAAATAAATCAAAATCGGGAAAAATAATTAAAAAATAATCAAAAATTAAAAAAACTAATTGAAATTTGAGAAAAATAATGGCAAATTGATAAAAACAATTATACATGGAATAAAAAAACTGTTATTTAAAATAAATAATAGAAATTCAGAAAAATTTAATTAAAACAGAATGAAAATAATAAAATTGGAGAAAAAAATTGCAAAATGGTAAAAATAGTTCAAAACTGAAGAAAATAATTAAAGTATGAGTAAAATAATAAGAAAAATTACAGAATATATATAATTAAAAAAAATTATAATTGAAAAATGATTTTAAAAATTTAGAATTAAAAAAAAAAATTTAAAATCAGATAAATAATTGATAATTAAATCAAACAATTGAAATTTTGGATAATTAATTAAAAAATTATTTAAAAAATTGAAACCTGAAGACAATAATTTAGATTTGAGATAAGCATGATGATGATAAATGAAATTTTAACAAAAAATTGAAAATTGAAATAAATAACTGAAAATTTAGAAAAATGGAAATTTTAAATTGGGTAAAATAATTGAAAAATCATATAAATATTTTTGAATTGAAGAAAATAATAAAATTTGTTACAAATACTTGAAAATCTTAAAAATTGACTGAATAAAAGTGAGAATAATTAAAAATTGCGAAAAATAATTGAAGAATTAATCAAAATAATAAGAAAATTAAAGCATATAATTAAAATTAAAAAAAAGTAATTGAAAAAATAACAGAATGTATATCAAATAGAAATAGATAATTGAACATTGATAAAACAATTATAAAATTGAATGAAAAAATTGATATTTGTATATTTGAAATACGTAATTGAAAATTTATCAAATTAATTGAAAAATGAGAAAAACAATAAAAACTTGGGAAAAATAATTGAAAAATGATAAATATAATGGTAAATTAAAAAAAGTAAGTGAAATTTTATTCAAATAATTTAAAATTTACACACAAATTATTTCTTAATTATTACAATTTAATTATTAATTATTACAAATTATTACAAATTAATTTAATTATTGTAAAACAATGAAAATAATAAAAAGGAGATAAAAATTATAAAACGATAAAAATAATTAACAATTGAAGAAAATGAATAAAATATAAGAGAAATAATTAAAAAATAACAGAATATATTTAAATAAAAATAAAAAACAGATATTTAAACAATGATTTAAAAATTTCTAAATTAAAGCAAATAATTTCAAAATGATAGAAATAATTGATAGTTGAAAAAAGTAATTGAAATTTTAAACTGAAAAATTTTATTATTATTATATCTGAAAAAATTTATTACTTATTTAAAAAATTTTAAATTGAAAAATTATTTTTAAAATTGAAATTTGAAGATAATAATTGAGATTTAAGATGTCAATGAAAATTAAGTAATTATTTAAAAAATAATGAACACAATTAAAACATAGAGAGAAAATCAAAAATGATAATAAATAGATTTCTTCGATTTTTAGATTTTTACTTATTTCAAAAATATTTTTTAATTTTGAAAATAACTATCCTTAATTTTTAATTATCTTTTTTAATCTTTCAATTTTTTTTTGTACTAGTTTTTTCAATTAATCTTATCATTAATTATTTTTGATAGATTTTTACAAGTGTCGTCATTTTTCAAGTATTTTTTTCTTCAAGTAATTTCTTAAATTTTGAAGTATTATTGCAAAGTTTATCAATATTTTCAGTTATTGTCAACTACACTCATTTTTTTCATTTTACCACTTTACACTATTGCATTTCTTTTTAAACTATGTTAGGTATTTTTAAAATTTTGTATTTATTCTCTAAAAATGTCAAATTTATTTTTCAATTATTTCAATGTAGTTTTTCCATTTTAAATAATTTTCTTCTATTTCAAAAAAATTCTTTAATTTTTTCATCTATTTTCTTCAAATTTTAAATTTTTTCTTCAATTTTTATTCATTTTTTTCAATTTCTTTAAATTGATCCCTCATACTCCAATTGAATCCTTCAAAATTTCAAAAATATTTTCTTAAATATTAATTTTTATTTCCAATTATCAATAATATTTAAGAAAAAAAAATTATTATTGATAAATGGAAAAAAATTAATATTGAAAAAAATAATAATTATTAATTTTATTACTTTTCTAACTTTTCGTAATTATTCTTTTATTTTGTAAATGCCAAATTATTAATGTAAATTACAATTATCAATTTAAATATTTTTTTATTATTTTCTCCCATATTTAATATTTTTTTTCTTAAAATATTAATGTTATTTTTCAATTATTCTCTTTAATTTTTCACGTGCATCAAGAAATAAAACTTTTTAACTTTTTTCTTCCATTTTGTGCCATGTTCTTCAATTTTGCAGTTATTATGATCAAATTTCAGTTTTTTTTCATTTTTAAATTGATTTCTCAAATTTCTATTATATTCTTCAATTCAAAATTTCAATTCAAAATTTCTTCTTTCAATTTTAAATTAAGTTTTTAATTTCTTTCATAACACAGCCCCACAAAAAAAAAAAAAAGTGTCTTGTACTTTTGACCGGAATACCTTAGCCCTATGTATTTTGACGCGCTGAACACGAATCCGAAGTCCATTTTGCTCCATCACGTCAGGATTTTTTTCTAACCTCAAAAAACATGTCGGATTTTGAGAGGTAGACGATTTTTTAAAAAAATTTATGGATTTACTTCAAATTTGGTATCTGGGGGTTTTTTGGGTCGCTGATTATGAATCTGAAGTTAGATTTTCAAAATTCAAAATGGCGGATCCAATATGGCGGACGAATTTTTAAAAAATTTAAAGATTTATCAGGAATAAGATGCAGAATGGAACAATGTACTTTCTTATTTGGCTTCTGCACCAAACATATCCAATCTGTTACCAAGGAATATTTTATGATAAAATTGTAATAGAAGTCATATTTGAAAATGTGAGAAACTCGCTTCGAAATCACACTCAGCAACTTAAAAACCTGAAGATACCAAATTTCATAAAAATTTCGAAAATATGACGTCAGATTCGCAATCAGCGACCCAAAAAACCCCCAGATACCAAGTTTGAAGTAAATCTTCAAATTTTTTCAAAATTCGTCCGCCATATTGGATCCGCCATTTTGAATTTTGAAAATCTAACTTCAGATTCGTAATCAGCGACCCAAAAAACCCCCAGATACCAAATTTGAAGTAAATCCATAAATTTTTTTAAAAAATCGCCTACCTCTCAAAATTCGACATGTTTTTTGAGGTTAGAAAAAAATCCTGACGTGATGGAGCAAAATGGACTTCGGATTCGTGTTCAGCGCGTCAAAATACATAGGGCTAGGGTATTCCGGTCAAAAGTACATGACACTTTTTTTTTTTGTGGGGCTGTGTAATTTTTCAATTATTTTCTTTTATTTTCTTCAAATTCTCAAATTCTTCGTTTGCTGCATGGCCGTGTATTTATTATATATATGTATTATTATTTGATAAATAAATAAATAAATTAGGTACTATTTTATATTCTCTAATCTTTTAATTAATTTCTTCAATGCATTATTATTTTTATTATTTCCTAATATATAGTTTACCAATTCAAAATTTTTTTCTTTCTTCTATTAATTTGTTCATTCTTTGGTTGTTTTCTTTTTAAATAAAAAATCTGTTAGAATTCTTTTTTTTTTAATTAATGTTTTAAATTTTCAGTTTTTTCCACATTTCAGTTACATTTTTAATACTTATATTTTTTTTTGCAGAATTTTATTAAATTTTCTTTCTGAAATATCAATATGTACTTTTCAACATTTACCACGATTTTTATTGATTTTCAACTGTCTTGTTCAATTTTCAAATAAATTCTCCAATTCTCCATTATTTTCTGAAATTATCGTTCTTTTGTTTATTTTAGCTATTTTCCTGCAAAATTTTTTTTTCGAATAGAACAGTGGATAGGTATAAACTGCTAGCTTTATTATACAATGAGGTTTTCAACACCTTTGATCGGTGAAGCTATAAGAAGCGAGTAGAAAAGATTAAAAGTACTCTCGGTTTTCTTCAACGGGAGCGGATACTTACGCAACGTACAATTTCACGCATCGCTGTCATCTCATCACTATTACTTTTTTCATAAAAGGTCTCCTTAAGTTTTTTTCATCCACAAAGTTTCCATATTTCGCGAAACGGGAATAGCTTCATGAATTATATCATAAGCGATATACATTTTGCGGCAAGAAAAATCAGTAAAATAACCTTCATTAAGTGATTATGCGTATAATAAAAATTATCCTCTTCATCATAATTGTTCCTCCTTCATCTGAAAATCGGTTTCTGCAAAAAGATGATTTTTCGTTTTTAACATAAGATTGGATAACTCTTTGAAATGTCTTTCGAAAAGATCGTGAGGAAAATTTAAATGATAAATAGTACCAAAACATATTCCGTTTTTAACTAATTTATAAGTTATAAAAAAACAGATAAAATAAGTATGTAGACTTTCACTTTCATTTCCTGGTTCTTTGTACTTTTGTCTCTAATGTTCAATCGACATTATCACATTAATTCAATTTGTATAAGTGTTGATAACCTGATAAAGTAGAGATATTTATCAAAGTGCCCTTTTTTTTGTCTAAACTTGAGAAAGAAGATGTGGTATCAAATGTTTATAAAAACTTAGAAAGTGGCTTTTGGTACGCCTAATTATAATCAGGTCGATTATGCTTGAGGATGATCAGAAGCTGCGATCTCCCTTGTTCATCTTTGTCCTTTCTCTTTCTATATCAAAAGTCACTGATCCTCCGTTTATTCGATTCTAAATAGAAAGTCGACTTTTTTTTCGTGTTTCGACTGACAAAAATATAAGAAGCTGTCTTCCTTTTCTGTCATATGGCGTTGTCAGGTATCGTGAAGTCGTAAATTAACCTTCTCTGCAGTGATGACGTTTTCCCTCTGGATCTCTGCTGGGATAAGATTCTCCTGTCAATCCAAGATTTGCTTCCACAGCGCGAGATATAGTCAAGATGCTCTAAACGCCTTCCGCGTGAATGCATAGTTTCATGTCTCTAGCTGTGTTCCACAAATGAGACATACCGCTTTCAATGGATTTTTTCGATAGGCGGTCTTTCATTTTCATAAGAAAAATGCAACCAGTGATTATTTCAAATGCAACAACATTGTTTTGTAACTTGAATTTATAGCCTCAAGTTGCACACAAAGGGCTTACAAAAAAGCAGGCCCGACGAAAACTATATGTAATATTTTTACTTCGATTTTTACTTTGTTGATTTTATGTGTAAAACTTAAATTTGTAATTAGATGAATCGAAATTTTAATGAACTAAGATAATCCTTGGGCGTGATGTGCCAAGTTGTTTTTGTATGGTAAGGAACAACACTTAATCAAAGAAAACTTTCGAGTTGAAGAATTTAACATCGTGTTCGATTTATTATGTAAAACATAAACGTTACAAATAATTAAAAACTTGATAGTTTTACCTTCCAAAGTAGCCACATGGTTACTTTGAACATACACTCACCGGAGACTGATAAAACATATCGTCGGGAAACCGACCACATATAAATAAATGTCCAAATTTTACACGAGAGACTCGCTCACAACTCCACGTCGTCCTCGACAAAATCCTCGACCCGCAGAGAAAAGAAAATTAACAGTCAAATTGACAACTTTAAATTTTAAAGACACGAATCGTGCGACTATCAAGCTTGGAATAAGGTGACAGGGTCAGGCTCGTCAAAATTCAAGTTGCGGCGACAGCAGCGCCGCCACGGTATTAATGATAACTCGCACCGTATGATTGCTGCCGCTCCATGGTTTGACGTTGTGGATACGCCTTATTGCTAATAGTCCAAAATACCCACCGCCCATGTTATGATAGTTAGTAAACAAAAAGAATCGCAAATTTTTAATTTTTGTTAATTACATTTTGATTTCAACAAATTTTTAACCCCCAAAAAAGGTGTAGATTTATATATTAAAATTTCAACTTTGTCTCGTGACGATCAACCTCTTGTAAAATGGCGTTATCTCATGCCGATACCATTTATGAGTTTATCGAAATCTATGATCTTTCGCGGCTGAATTAAGAAGAAAAAAAATTGCAAGATCTTCGAATGTACTAACTGGTATGTACTTGGTCCTCATGTGCATAAATCTTGTTGAACGCGACACGTGGAACGAGACTCAATTTATCACACTTGAATCGGAACGAAGTCTTTGTAAAACTTGCTTAAAAGGTGCCACTTAAAAAACTACATTTAACTTCGAATGAACGTAACGGGCTGCTATCATCAAAATTTCTTAACGAAAATTTCGTTTCTTTTTACTTACAAATTGTAAATTAATTCAGCTTTTTCACAAGTTTTATTATTTATATATGCGTTTTTCATATATTTATATAATTTGTATATATATATATTTATGTATATTCACAAACAGCTTAAACAACTTTGCGCTCTAATAATTGCAGTGCGATGCCTCTATAAGCTATGGCGACACTAAAAATTATCCTTCCATAAAATATAACTATCTCTAAGGATAAATTAAAGGTTCTTAACAACCACAACCGTTTCTAAAACAGACATAAATACAGACCCAAATAACTTGAAAAATTAATAAGTTGCAAAAATATTGAAAATCCAATTGACCTAGAAACTTTATTACAGAAAATGTTTAGATTTCTTGATTTATTAAATTCAGATATTAACGAGTATTGTAATTAATTTCTAGTTACTTATCTTCATTTCTATAGTTATTTATTTACTTGCTAGTGATTAAGCAAGTAATCTACTTTTTGTAGATTTTTTTCTCTACTTTTTGAAATATAACCTCAAAAAAATTTGAAACAGAAATAAACACAAAAAAAAATTTTTCTGGTCCAAGACACTGTGCTACTGTATTTCTTCGTAATTTTTTTCTTTAAGGATTATAAAAAGGACATGCAATTTTAAAGATAAATAAATTATGTCGATTTGCTTTTTTAAAAAAAATAATAAATCGTGATTTTGGTGTCTAGGCAACTTTCTCTCAACTGTCGATATTTTAATGATTATTATACTTGACGCACACGAAATCCAAGAATTCTGCAATCAAAGTCATGAGAAAATCAGTATAAACGAAAGTTATTAATTATTCCCAATTAATCACTAATCATTTATATTCAAGTTGGTAACGATGCCGACTTTATCTAGAAGGTGTAAAACGAATACTAAAATATATTTCAGTTCGAATCAAACATTACATTAATACATACTTGTTATCTAAATCTAACTTGGTGGGAATTCGTTCACTTCTGTGTTTAAAAATCTCCACTAATCTTTACTTGAATCTGTTTCTGTTAATAACCCATTATGCACTATCTATAGAGTTTTATCAAAGAAGAAAAAAAATGCCAAAAAATAATATAATTATATAGTGATTTTATGCGGATTTAGTAAGGAAACGATTTTGTAAAACTTACTTTTAAAATAAATTTCCAAGATGCCTAAAACGATTTCTCTATCATGGCAAAAAAAAAAAATTAAAATTTTCACAAAAAAAAAAAAATTATTTTTATTTTAATACAACGGATTAGTTGTCTAAAGAAAAAAAGAGTAAATTTAATATTATAATATCGTCCAGTCAAATGATTATAAAAAACAAGTTATCGAGTTTAGTGAAGCATGAATAGCTTTATGATATTGGCAGCAAGCTGCGATTGAAATACGTTTTAGTTATTTGACAACGTTCAAGTTTTTCTCACGAATCATATAAATTTCACCGCAAGAGGATAATTTTTACCGGGGGAGACACGCCCAGGAATCTTGGCGAGTCTTATTAGGCAAAACCCCGCGGCATTTTTCGATAATTATACCTCTGATAGCACATAATTGGGACAGAAAGAGTGACAAAAAGAGAACTGCATAGTCCCCGTAACTGATTTATAATTATAACTGACCCAATTTTTGATTATTGGCAGGAATTTTTTATCGCGACTATCATATATTTAACTACTATTATCAATTTTCTATACACTTTCGGCGAGGTTTTATTTTACCAAATTTATTATTTTTTTTTTTAATTTATTGAAGATACATATCTTTGGAACTTTAAACTTAATGTTCAAATGCGTAAAACATCAGGAAACCGCAATCAAAATTTTATCCGAATTTTTTAAAGAATTTTTTTTAATTGTTAACTAGTCATGAAAATATAATTAAAAAATTATTTTTGTCTCATAATATCTAAATTATTTAATAAATTATTTTCCAGGTTTTCTTATAAAATGAACCTTTGCATAATATACATACCTGAGCTAATAAATGAAAATGGACCAGATTCATCTTCTAAGTTTTCTGACAATGATGCACCTTGTAGAAATTTTTCTATTATTCCGTAAAGAATTCTGTAAAAACTTTTGAATCTAATTTTACCGATTCCGGTTTCAATATTCCGTTTTTTTGACTGGTTCACTTTGTAAAAATTTTCCAGGTTTTCTTATAAAATAACCTTTTCAAAATATACATACCTCAGCTAGTAGATCAAAATGGACTAGATTCATCTTGTAGTTTTCTGTCACTAATGCACCTTGTAGAAATTTTCCTATTATTCGGTAAAGAACTCCTAAAAACTTTTTAATCAAATTTTACCGATTCCGGATTCAATATCCCGTTTTTCTGACTGATTCCCTTTGTAAAAATTTTCCAGGTTTTCTTATAAAATAACCTTTGCAAAAATACACGTCGTACATTGGCGTATATTATAAAAAAAGAATTCATCTATTTCATTTTTGGGATGAATGAATTAGATTGTCAAGATCCCCTATTTTTACGCCACTGTATAACATAATAAAAATAAAGGTAAAGATACGCATAAAAAAGTGTTGCTACTTTTGATTGAAACTGATCAGATGGAGAAATCCGGTACAAGAAAGACAGAGAATGAGTTAGGTAAAGACTTCTTAAAATTTCAACTCATCTTTTAAAAATTGCCGCTTCCAATTAATCACAAATTGGTCACTTTCTCCCGTACATTCTTCTCTACAAACATAGTAAAACACCTGGTTCTCTGAAAATGATCATTGAACCTTTTATAGTTGACCTCATCTTTGATTCTTTCCTCGTGCGAAAATCAAATTAGTGACGATCACACTTAATTTCTTCAACAACGTTCAATTAAATCTGTCGGCGTTTAATAATTACTTTTCCATAAATGAAACTACCTTGGTTATTGCCATTCCGGATTCTAAATTTAATTAAAATGCTTTGCATGAGAGAACACAACAAGTCTTTTCGAATATAAAATTTATCGCCTTTGTACAATCTGCACGTAATTGGTGATAAAATACATGTTAGACATAATTTTAACATTACATACCTTCCGAATTATCAATATTCTTCAAGTCTTACAGCACCTTCACGAAAGTACTCCTTAAAACCACCATAAGCTAAAAAGTCGTATTTCAGTGCGTTTTTATAAACATCCGAGTTTGTATTAAGTTTCTACATATATCTATATATACACTTAAGTAGTTTTAAAATTCCAACTCCTTCAATGTCCTACTCTCACGTCTACAAAATGACACGAGATTTTCTCTCGGCTGGCAGTTTCTCTGTCAATGGTTCCATAGTATCTCATATTAGAAAACATACAGGTTTCAATCTCGCAAATATCAGAATCTTAAGAGTTATACAAAATGTTAACAGAGAAGGTCGAGGGTCCTTAGATCAAATTAAATTTACAAGTTCTCTAGGTATGAAAATAATCAAAAGTGTCATGGATTTTTAATCCTATATATAAGAAGCGGCGCGCGTGATATATTTTTCTTAATTAATAATATTTATTTAATAATCTCATGTTTTAATTAAAGTTAAAAGAATTACACACATGTCAAAAAATTTCAATGATAATTATCTCGTAAATCACAATTGAAACGAACATCCAAACCTCAAATGACATTTATAATTATGATACTTCAATGAAGAAAATACAATTATTGAATTAATGTAATTCGAAAACAGATAAATAAATTAGAAGCTGACAACAAAATGAAACGAAATTATTGAAAATTAATATTATTACTTATCTGTCAGTAACCACTGTCACGGGGCCGCAGAATAACAAAAAACATAACCTTAAATTTAAAAATATAATATTTTTAATTTACAGAAACTTTAAGGTTTGATAAACTATAAACATACAATAAAAAGAAGTAAATAACTAAAATATTATTATTATTATTACTTATCAGTTTCACCATTACCACGTAACCGAAAAGAAATTCAATAACAATCACCACGTGTATTACAATAAAAGCAAATATCCTAGGTTAAACTCGATTTTAATAGCCGTTTACTGAAGTTGGCTACAGAAGATGTCACGTGACCAAAGGACGCCAACCTTACATGACGCGCGAAAATTCAATTATGTAATTTAGAACTTATTATTTTTTTTCTTAATATGTATAATAATATATTCAATACTTACGAAATACTAATTAATTAATTTTCTTTCTGGTTTTTTTAATTTTTTTTTATGACCAGGGGAATTAATTAATTCTCCTAGAAAATATCACCCCTGGTTTGAAAAATATCACCTTTGGAATTTCGATAAAGATTTAGAGCAAGAAGCACGCTTTTGGAAGGTCTAGTAATTAAAAAAACTTTTAATAGAATCATAGGGATAATATAAAATAATTAGTTAAAAAGTTGAAGGTAACATTGAAGGTTGATTCTGATAGTCGTAACTTACTCCTCAAATTAATGTTTATTGGTATTTTAAATGACGACCCGTTCTGGGATTGCAGAAAGTATGACTGTATGCCATATATGTTTCATAATCCAAATGCTAACAGACTTACCGTGAATTCCATTTACATAATGGAACCTCTCTCAAGACTTTCTTTGGTGGACGGTTATTCATCTAGTGACAAAGATGTGGATCCATTTCGCCTTTAAACACTTCACCCAGATTCAATCATGAAAGGTGAACGCACTCGATTCACGTGACAGAAGGCGAGTGTTTTTACGTCAGACATTTTTTAATGCAAATTAACTCAACTATTAAATTAAATTAAATTAACTCAATGAGGGTCCTCTGATAATTTTAAATCTCTTAAAAACAACGACAATGAATGTAGTATGGTTAAAAAATGGAAAATTTTCGAATATTGTTTAAAAGCTTACGGAAATCGTCTACGAATAAAAAAAAACTACTTCCTACTTTTTTTTGGATAAACTTCCGAATAATACGTAGCTCGATTTTTTTGATATATATATATTTTTTTTATTAACATATTTTTCAAAATTCTAACTAGGTCTGATCCCTTGACTAAACAGGTTCATGATTTTTATCCGGGATATTCGTTTCACTGTACATTTTGCAATTGTCTCATTGATTCCTAATTTCATCATTTTCTAAAGACTTTTTAGATTCTTTGTTTAAATTTTTGCCTGACAAGATTATTCGCTTTATTCAAGTATCAATGAAATGATAGTAGGCAAAAAGTGTAGGCGTCTCGTTGCTTTGAACGATTTTAAGAAACAGACAGGTGCTTGTCATTGCTGCCTTTGAGGTGTCTTTCTCATGATAAAACCTACACAAGAATTGTACGCTTTCTACCTTTAATTACACTTGACTGCAAGTCAACTTTTCTATGTATCTAGTGCAAAAAAAATCAACTCCCGGAGATTAAATTTTAACATACAGTCAACTCTGGATAAATCAAATCTGATAACTTAAATTAGTCCCAGGAACTTCGCTAAAGGCTATTTAATTCAATACTCGATAACTCTAGTTTTTTTCGGTTCGTGACTTTGACTTATTGAGAGTGGTTGTGACAGTATTAGGTACAGTGCCGCTCAATAAGTTTTGACCACCCTACAGCATGTGATAATTTCTTAAAAAATTGTATCAATTTAATATTTACTCACAAAAATTCAATTTTTTTAAAGCTAAGCACTTTAACACGGACATTTTTTAAATTTCTTTTTCAGGCATTGTTGAAGTCAAATATATAAACTTTAAAATAAATATTTGATGAAGAAATTAAGATACAAAATTTTTTGTAATGCCCTGGCATGCTGTAGGGTGGGCAATACTTATTGAGAGGTACTGTTATTTTGACCTTAAGGGGTTACATACAGTTGTGATCGACCAAAAAATGCATTTTTTTCTTCCATATTCTTCAAGTACATGTCCTTAAGAATACTCTTAGTAAATTTTATAATGATCGGAACATTAGAACAAAAGTTATAGCCATTTCCACAAGACTACCTGCGCAGCGACCCTCGAGTCATCCAGCTGCCGTGCCGCAAGACACCTCCAAAAAAAGGCGCTCCAGAAAAATAGCGTTTACGTCCACTATTTTCAAATAATTTGTGACATTGTAAAATTTATAATTTCAAAATTTACAAATTTATTCATTTCTTCTAAAAATTAATTAAATTAATAAAATACAGAAATAATATAATTTAAAATTTTAACTTTCGATTCAATTCAATTAATCTCCATGGCTATGTGAAATTCCAAGACTTGGTCCACAGTTTATAAATTTAGATTTAAAAATTAATTCTGTACATTTTTCCCTTATTGTTGCGGATTTACCAAAACCAAGATTTTCCACGTTGGCTGATTTACTAATCAAGAATAATTTCTGAAGAGTTCAATGATGATTTACCATCTCACAGATCGAATTAATATTGTTAATTAGTTCCGAAGATTAATTTTATTTTGTAAAAATGTGTTAAGAAGATTTAAATTTAGACTTATTCAGTTGTTTTCTTGATTAACTTAGTGCCTCTTAATTGTCATGGTAACGATTGGTTACTATAGAAAAAAACAAACAGCCATTTTCTTTATCTTTTCATCAGCCGTTGAGACTGGACGTGAAAATTTATTTTCGGATTCCACTGCTTTTCACCCCTTTCTTTTGATTTCCCGTTTATTCAAGATTTCGGTAAGATTGCATTATTAATTGATTTTATGAGAATAAAATTTTGATTGCCCGAAGCATTTTCGTTTTGTGAACTTTCCTGATTGAAAACTGTTTATTAATTTTGATTTTGACCTTTTCTTTTAAATTATTAATTCTTTCCTTTGAAGTAGTTAAATTTTATCAACCTAATGCAATATTTTAACTCTTAAAATGTTGACCTTAATCCTTATTTTGACTTCTCTAATGTGACATTTAAAGAGAATTTAACCAATCGTTATTAATATTTATTATTATTGATAAAAATCTTTTGCCCAAGTCTTGTAAAAGAAAAGATCCTTGATTCGTAAATCAAGAATTCTGACCTAATCTTTTATGTAAATTCTCTTGTTTGTAATTATATTATTAACACAAGAGAATTAAAGAAAAAAAATGAAATTATTTTTTGAGACTTATGATACCAATTACAACTTTCGCAAGAAGACATTTTTTTAAAAAAATGTCCTTGGATGTCTCGAGAAGATCTCTGCTTGTAAACAGTCATTACACTGTTGATTATGAGTGCAAAGAAGATTCTCCTCTAAACTTGCATAATTCATAACCATCAAAAGATTTTCTAAAGTTCACTTGTCGGTTGGCAAAAGTCATTACCCTAAGCATACTTTTATCCGTGCCAATCGATTCTAATGATGAACTACCATTACTTAATTTATACATGTCTTTCTAAAGCGTGAACTCTGCAATTTTTTAAAATTCGTTATGGCCTTGTGGTGGTGGCGATTGTCAGAATCGCTTTCGATTATTAATGATCTCGATTCCTCGTAGAACTTTCGATCAGTTATGATCTGGATTATTGGACCACAAGAACAATAAGTAATCAATAATAATCGATAAGAAGGATCATTCTTTGGTTAATTTGAATCTTGCTGAGTAATTTAGGAAGTGCGTGTTTTTAATTAACTTTGTACTAAAAGAAACTTCTTTTTGACACAGGTGTATTTATATATATATAATATACAACACATGTAATATAATTTTATATATTATAAAAGTAATATTATAAATTTTTGGTATTGTAATAAAAATACGTTAATATAATTTTGAGAAATGATAACAATAAAGCATTTTATTAACTTAAAAATTAAGAATCTTTTGTCTACAACTTATAATGTACCAATTTTTCAAAACTTTTGTGTAAATATATTATGCACTTATACCTTTATGGCTCACGTAAATCATTTTGTTCATAAATGTACTAATGAACTTGTTTTTAATCACTATAATTAGCTGCACTAGACATCATGTTGCTTGTTAAAAATGTACAAAAATTTCTATCATAATGCGTTAATAATATGTGTAAGCATAGAAAGTGGAGTAACTTCAAGTTCCTAATAAGCAATTTCAAATTAATAAATCTTCTCTTGGAGAATCGATGTTCTTTTATCATTATTGACATAATTGTTTGTATATATTGCTCAGACTTTAATTATTTTAATTTGACGTATTTATTATTATTGGACAGAGAAAACCTTTCTGAAAATTCAGTGTGTGTGTAGTGGATCTGAATACTGGTTAGAATTTTAATAAAAAGTTACTGATGTTTAAAAATTAAATATATATTACAGTTAGGTATAATATGCATTAAATATATTATATATGATTAAACTAATAAAACGTTCTAGCTAATTAAATATATCATACTATGATTAATTGAAATAGTAAACAAAATTATTTTCTGTCTCTTTTTTTTTAGTATTAAAACTGTACGCAATGTCGTATTTTAAGTGTATGATTATCTTACAAAACGTTAGTGTAAAAGGATCTATTTAAAATAATTGCGCTTGAATTTAATGAGAAATTGCCAACATTTTAGCTAGACTAGAAGACATTTTTTGAGTTATAAATAAATACAAACGAGCGATTGACGGAAGTGCAATAAATCAAGTGGTGAGAATTAAAAAATTGACAAGCTATTATCTGACGGTTCAGGTGCCATAGAAGAGGCAAGAAATTTCTCGCGAAAACAATACCTATAATGAAACCTAAAAAAAAACTTTCACGATTATAGAGAAAATGCTTTTTCTTAAATTTATTATTTCGCTACATATTAATTTAAAAGATACCTTTAAAACAAATTTTCTGTAAAAAAGAGAATTTTCAATTCTTTGAAATTTAGAAATTGCGATTCTATTTTTGATTCTTTAGTTGAAAATAATTTATTAAATTTCCGGACAGTGTATACTTTATATGAATCAGTTGATTTGTTTCGAAAAAGAAATATGAATTTTGGAAACGTAAAAAGTTTATCTTTAAGATAGAGTTAGCCGTTTTTTAATTAATTTCAAAAAGTATATTTTTTTTTAGATTTAAAAATTCTCTATTTTTGAAATATCAAAAAAAAGTCAATCAAGAAATTTACTAAAAATATCGTGAATTTTTGTTCTTCTATAATGTAGAAAACATTCATTACGGGCATAGTTGATGATTTAACATAAAGAAACAAGAGACCTCCGTTAAATCGATTTAGATATGGCGCAACATTCAAAATTCGTCTGGGTTACGCTTAACTCTCGAGGTTGCAAACAATAGGTTTTTGTTTTTTTTCTTTGTAAATCGCATGAAAATCTCAAAAATAGCAAAGACAAATTTTCTACCCCATATGTTTATAGGTTTTTGTATTATAAAATTCAAAATATTAATGTTAGAAAAAAATGTTTTTAACAAAAATGGTAGATAATTTTAATCTTTGTAAAATTGATAAGAAGCATTTTTTGCCTTAATGCTCTAGTTTTTGAGATTTTTCAAATACAAAAAATGTTACCCCCTTTTTTTACCTCTTTGGTCTAAAAAATTGGGTGAAATGAATTTTCATAATATTTTTATAAGGTGTAAAATATTAATTTCCTAGTTTGAGGTTATGTCAATAAAGAGTATGAACCTTTTTAAGCAAAGATTAAAATTCCAAATCAAATGTGAATAATTCATATATAAACATGTGTAGATATTAATATTAACCTTATACAGAGATATGTCTGGCATTGAAAATGGAGCAGAAGAAATGAAGTTTATATATATATTTTTCTGGCCGGTATAATTGCATAAAACAGCGGTTGATGTGTAACGAGGTTGTTGAGCGTCATAAGTGCATAATAATTGACGGGACTGCACGCAATTCTGTGAATGGTCCTTTTCTCCAAAGGAGGAGGACATTCACGCGTTCATTCGTTGGTTCGCCACTTTATCTGCTTTACTAGCCGCTCACTGGATTTCTGGTGTGCAACATGTAAAAGCGGTTCTTACATAATCTGCAACCTGTCCTCTTGAGTCCAAGACGTACGTATAAGGAATAACCTGGTGCATACATTCATACTCACGACGACCTGATGTGCATTTTTTCTGCCCTCAGTTCAAACCATCTACACGAGTGTTCTATTGAAATTTTACGATTTTTCTACTCGCGCATAAATTGATTTAGAATATATTTGTTTTCTAAATTGAAAATAAAAATATTATCTATCTGATTACCTTGTAGAAATTTTTCCATTATTCCGTAAAGAACACTTAATAAACTTTTTAAACTAATTTTACCGATTCCGGTTTCAATATTCCGTTTTTTTGACTGGTTGACTTTGTAGAAATTTTCCAGGTTTTCTTATAAAATGAGCCTTTATAAAATATACCTACCTCAGCTAGTAGATTACAATGGACCAGATTCATCTTGTAGTTTTCTATCACTAATGCACCTTGTAGAAATTTTTCCATTATTCCGTAAAGAACTCCTAAAAAAATTTTTAATATAATTTTACCGATTCCGGTGTCAATATTCCGTTTATTTGACTGATTCATATTGTAGACATTTTTCCAGGTTTTCTTATAAAATAACCTTTTTAAAATATACATACCTCAGCTAATAGATGAAAATGGACCACATTCATCTTGTAGTTTTTTGTCACTCATGCACCTTGTAGAAATTTGTCCATTATTCTGTAAACTTCTATCAAACTTTTTAAAGTAAAATGCGGACAAAAATTATGCGTCTGACCGACCGGAGGGGATAAAAAAATGCAACTTAATTAAAATCACGATAAATTGGTCGAAAAAGAATATAGAGATCTGAAACTAAAAAATTTGGGGAGCTTATTAAATTCTGCTTCAGACAACCTAGTGATAAAATTTGTTAAAAATTTGTAGACATTTTTCCAGGATTTCTTATAAAATAACCTTTACAAAATATACATACCTCAACCAAATTCGATTTGTAGTTCTCTGTCACTGATCCACCTTATAGAAATTTTTCCATTATTTCGTAAAGAACTTCTATCAAACTTTTTAAAGTAAACTACCGTCGAAAATTGTTCGGCTGACCAACCGGCGTGGATAAAAAAATTTGATTTTGTTATGTTTTGGTTTGATATGAAAAAGAAGATAGAGAGCTGAAACATAAAAATTTGGGGAGCTTATTAAATTCCGCTTCAGAAATCTAGTAATAAAATTTGTTCAAATTTTCAAAATGATTATATCAGGTAGTAGGTTAAAAAAAAATTCTTGAACTTTTTAAAAATCGTTTAATACCTTTAACTCGCTGTCTGACCTACAATAATTATATAAAAAATTAGAACTTACTTCAACTTCTTTGTTGAAATGTTAGCTTTAATTTGAGCTAAGAAAACTCGAAAAATATTCAGTGGTTTTTGAGATATGATTAAAAATCTCCAAGCATATTTTTTTCAACCATACGTCGATCGCTGTCTCTCGCGGTCGGACTACTCTGACTCACCTCTTTCGTCGTCACAGGGCTGAGTAGGTGTCAAGTGAAGCTCAAGCCCCTCAAGCACTTTTTCATTTTTTAAAATGTTTTTGATATTATACTCAAAGGAAATTAAAACAAAATTTTAATTGATTAAATTTCTTTGTTGTTTTTGAGCAAAAATAGGAAAATGATATTAGACCCCTGCTTTAGTTGAAACCTCCTCGGCCCTCTAGCGGCGAACTAAGTGAGCAATGTGACTGCGAGAGACTGCGATCGATGTATGATTGGAGAAAAACAGGCTCGGACATTTTTGGTCATATCTCAAGAACCACTTAATATTTTTTAAGTTTTCTTAGCTCAAATTAAAGCTGACAATTCAAGAAAGAAGATGAAGTAGTTTTAAATTTTTTTCATATAATTTTTATAGATCAGGCAGCGAGTTAAAGATATGAAACGATTATAAAAAAATTCAAGAACTTTTTTCTGACTTATCATTACTTTCAAATATCTAAAGAATGTTATTAATAGGTTTTCTAAAGCAGAATTTAATAAGCTTTTCAATTTTTTAAGTTTCAACTCTCTATCTTATTTTTTGATCAAGTTATCGTGATTTTAATTATGTTGTATTTTTTCAATTCACTCCGGTCTCAATTTTTTAAGTAGTGTAATCTTACCAATTCCGGTTTCAAAATTTCCTTCTTTTTGACTGGTTTCCCTTGTAGTCACAAAATCTATGTTTACTTTAAGAAAAAATATAAGTTTAGAAACACAGCTTAGGGTATGTGGTACATGAGAAACTATTATTTTTATTTATTGTCTTTGACAAAGCAAGAAACGTTTCGTTTGCATAATTGGTGCCTATATTTAAATTTTCAACACTAAAGCCTATTGTCAAACGAAAATTGCTTACAGCCTTGAAAAATATGTTCTGGGTTGTTTACACCGCATATAAATTATTTTCATTGTCATACTTTACATACTTTATTCTCGTATTTCTAATGGAAAAAATAGCGTCTGTGAATATTGTGCTGTGAATTCACAAAGTTTACGGTTTTTATGCAACTGAAATTAAAGTTTCTCCTTTGCTATTTATAATATAAATAAAAAAAATATATACACATATTATACAATGTATAAAAAATGACCTTACAGCACCTGAAAATTTAATGTTGAGAACCTCCTAAATTGTTTTATTAATAATTTATTAAAAATTTGTATTTTTAATTTTGCCTCGTTTTTTTTTATCAAAATTCAAAAACCATTTTTTTTAATGACTTGAAAATAAAACGAGAAATAAAATTAATTTTTGTATATATTGATCTGCATTGACCAAAGGATGACAAAATAAAAACAACCTATTTTTAACTTGCGTTTTCATTAGAAATGGATTTTAAATAATAACAAAAAAACTTGATCAGAATAAAAATGTTTTTGCCATTTTATAGTGAAAATAGTGAAACTGTTTTCTACTTTTGCACGAATAAAATTTATTACAATGTTTTTATATTTTAATGAGTATTTCTTGCCACTTTCTAAATTATGAATTGAAATTTTACATCACGGATATAAATCTACAATCATCAAAGAAATATCGATCGATTAAAATTCTTTTCGCTTCTTAAAACATTTCAAGTTGACTGATTGTGCAATATTCGCGAACTTAAAAACCGAAAGTATTTAGAAGACAAATATCTGAAATATTGTTGAAACGAAATATGATCGAGTTACACAACTTCTTTTTTGGAGAAAGGTGAACATTAAATCTTAAAATATTTCTATTTGTTTTTTTTTTGCCATTATACACAAACAAATTGATATCAATTTTTTAATCAAACTTTTAAAAAAATTTGTAAATTACATCCCAAATATCAAAACTTTAGTTAAATATTCCTGAACAACAATTTGGAAAAATTTTGTTTTTCCTCATAGAAAAAAAACCGTAAGTTAAAAGAAAATTGCGGAAGTTATGAAAATAATAATATATTGAAATGCTTGGCTTAAACTAACATTAAAATTAAAAGTTTATCTTCCATTATTAGACAGTTACTGAATTTATTTTTCATGTTGTTCTTCTTTATGTAACTGATCTGCCCTAAGGCCACTCATTCAAAGTATTTATCTTGAACATGAGAGACATACCTTTCGTACGTGGCCTCTCACGCCAACAATTTTCCCGCTTTCTTTCTTAACAACACTTTTTTAGAGCATCGTCAATCAGATATTAGTTCTATATTAGGACCTTTTTACTTCACAACAATTACTAAAAATTCCGCAATCAAAAACCTTTTGAAATCTAAAACGTTTATAACCCTTTTCCTTTTTTAGAAAATTATTACAAGATGATTTAAAAATTCATCTCTAATGGCAAATAAAATATATTATTTGAATTTCTATTGAATTTAAAGTTTATAAAAATCTCGAAATAATTTCAAACATGGATTGAATCAGTAATTAGGTATTATTTATGTAATTATCTCAATAAACATTAAACATTTCGAAAACTGTTTTTACAAAAGTTGTAAGCCTTCTAAAAATACACATTTTTTGTTGTATGCATTTTTTTGATATCTCTAATAATTTTCGAGAAAATCGATATTAAAGTTGCTCGTGCAGAGCGTAGGTACCGCGTTGGCCTTAGCGACACTTCACGCTGTACGCTGTCGCTAAGACCATCGCGGTACCTACGCTCTGCGCGAGCAACTTTAATATCGATTTTCTCGAAAATTATTAGAGATATCAAAAAAATGGATACAACAAAAAATATGTATTTTTAGAAGGTCTACAACTTTTGTTAAAAACAATTTCCAAATTTTCAGTATTTATTGAAAAAATTGCAAAAAAAACTGAATTTTTATTGGTTTTTTTATGATTTTCACCATGAAAATAATCTAGTCGACAATTTTCATTATGATTTTCATAATCAGCGCATCAAAATACGTTAGTATACCAAGTTTTAAAAAAATCGGAGAAACACGATTTTTATTTGGAAGTACACCCCATAAAATCCGAATTTGAAAAATTTCGGTAAAACAATAATTCCCTTATGAGGAAGCAAAATAAATTGATAAATTTGAAAGGA
Source organism: Ganaspis brasiliensis (assembly GCA_037103525.1). NCBI lineage: Eukaryota > Metazoa > Arthropoda > Insecta > Hymenoptera > Figitidae > Ganaspis > Ganaspis brasiliensis. The sequence goes on from JAZKLR010000211.1 coordinate 4,625,273, forward strand.
ATGGAACGTGTATCTCTATAATGATTATGTGCTCGAGTTTAAAGTTTCGCAAACGTCTGGCCAACGTGCCCAATACTGCCCGGGCATCAGGCCGAAGTTAGTTGACTTTTCCTGTGTCTAAATGAAGCCGAACCGCCGATAGTGAAAGTACCTTGCATACAGAACTGAGTTGTTTATAATGTGTGGCGTGTAGTAACCACATTTGTGCACTCATGACTGAATACCAGTATGTATAGGTGTACGTACTTGGCTGACTATTTTTTTCTATGAGCTCAAACCTCAATTGATAATAGCAGCGTAAGAATATACCTATCCCAGAAAAGAAAGCACGCTCGTTCTCCAAACAATTATGGAGAAACAAACAAGTTGAGTAAAATGCATTTCATTTTCATTATTTAATTCCTTCATTATTGCTCATTCTCTTCATAATAAACTCAACCGTAAACATTGATTTATAAATTGAGGCCTATTAGAAAATGTAATCCCAAACCAATTTTCATAACTAAGGCATTTCTATTCTTTTTGTTTCAGGTAAAGTCTCAGGAAATTGGTCTAAGAAGCGTTTTCCGTCTACTACCAGTAGTGCGGTATGAAATAATATTTATCAATAAAAAAAAGAAACTTTATGATTCAATCGAAAGTGGTGATTAGGTGTTTTTAAATTATTACCAATAGACGTTTGAGGATTATTATAATTAATTCATGAAACATTAAATTTGACATCGAAGCATTGACGGGTCAAAGATATAGAAAACTTATAAAAATGATTATGCAGTAAAAGTTAGCAATTAATTTTCTTTTCAGGGAAAATATATATCATTAATAAATATTATGAAGAAATGAAAAAAAAAACAGGGAAGGAGTGTGTCTTTCGTGTATAATTGAAATACCATTTAAAGAAATGAATAGATTGTATCTATGTTATAAAGAATTCCGTGTTGATAAGTTAATGAGTTCATTGGCCTGTGCAAAAGTATTGTTATTATTAAATTCCTGAAAGCAAGTGCAGCGAAGAAATAATAGAATCATACATTTAAAATCAGTACTCGCTCAGCTAGGAAGTGTAAGGATGTAACGAGGAGGGAGATATCAACTTCACGCATCACCTCATTTGTAATGCTAATCATTACAAGATGTCATTACGATACGTGAGGTGCTCTCTTGTCAAATAACTTTTCAGTGAAAATCTGATTCACAAAATGATAATATTAACCACCGTTAGGTAATAGGTTAGTGTTCCTAATTTACCGTTTAATTAGAATCTTAATGTCGTGACCTAATGTAATACTTTTGATTGAAACAAGATTAAAATAAAGTTCATAGATATTTTAGTAATTAAAGATATATTTTATAATAATAATAATTAATAAAAATAAGATTCAAAAAATGTCCTGGCACATAGACTCGGTTGTGTGTCCTGTCCTTACAAGAGTGCCAGGATCAGAAAACGATGTCGACGAGGTTTGTTTACCACCTGTCAAAACAGTGTGGCGGACAAATGATATTCAGAGATGGTCTTATAACTTTTGAACCAGTCAAGATATTTTAATTTTCTTTGGCTTATTTTAAAGCTTATAGTTCAAGGTTTAAGTTATCTCAATTTCAAACTTTTCCAATTACTTTTCTAGAAAATGCAGCTCATCAAACTTAAACAATAAAAATTCACAAAAAACAAAAAATTCACCTGTCTTTATCGGATTGAATTTTCGTTTTCTATTAATCGAAAAAGCTTCAGAATAGGACCATTTAACAGAAAATTTTATAAGCTTTCCAATGGTGTATGAAAAATATCAATTTTCTAATATCTGACAGAGTTATTAACATTTTAAGATTGTCATGTTTTTAATCACATTTTGGTAAGTGGTCCCACAATTTTGTCCGGTAGTGTATATTCCTAGAGCCAATATTTAGGTTCAATTTCAATAATATAACTGTGAATTAAATTGCTATAATAGTAATTGTTCTAATCATATTTTAATTAATTTAGTTTAAAGTTTTTGTCCTATTTGTATTATTTGATAAAAATGATAAAACTGATAACATTCTAATAGAAGTGGTTTCTTATGTTTTCACTTTATAATTGTATTTATTAAAATTAGATTACAAAGACAATTTCCTTATTTTTTGTCGTTCTTGCACAAAATATCAAATTAAATAGAGCCAATTGATACGCAATGAACATGAACGGACATCGTTCCTTTTTAGCTTCGGACTATACTTACCAAGGTCACGTGAGCGTATCGAAAGAAAATCACTGTTTATATCGCGATATTCAATATTTCCTTGGGAATCAGAACTGCACACGATCCGGAAAAAAGTAACGAACTCGGTCATAAATAATATGAGAAATTAAACTTTTTTTTTACATCAAGATTGCTATGATTGAAGAAATCTTGATGCAATCGGAGAATTTAAATTGCAAGAATCATATTCTGCTTTTATCAAACACAATGAATAATTCACGTTTCATTTTGAAGAAAAACTTTTATTGTTGTAATTAATTTAGTAAATAAACTCTTTTTTCAACAGAAACATTTGTCATTGTTAAAAAATGGAAACTAAATTATTATCTCGTTCTTCTTTTTTCCTTCCTTTTCATCTTCTTCATCCAAATATATATTTTACCACTCCGAGATTTTTGAAAATTTTAATGTAAAGTTAGGTAATGAATTTCAATTGTAACTTTAACCAATTTTCAAATTGATCATAAGATTTATTCAATTTCCCATTGATTTCATCTAATTATGACAATTATTCAACGAATATAATTGTAGAAAATGTTTCAAAGAATAAAATAAGCTATTACTTGTCAAAATTCTTTGAAAATTACAATTGATTACAGTTTAAAAAAACAAATTAAATAATAATAATCTCCGTAAACTCCTGAAGTTAGTTACTATTTATATTTATTCATTTTTTCTGTCCACATTTTAAAACTTGAAGTGAAGTTGGTTAGTTTTTATATTTATTCATCTTTTTCTGTCCACGTTTTAAAATCAAAAGTGAAGTTAGTCCCTGCCTTTTTTTCATTAATTTTAATTCTCTTTATCAGGAAGTTTTAAAATTGTTTTAGTTTACAGACAAAATATGCAGATGAGGTAGTCTTAATGACGAGATATTGATTATGACTAACTAACAATAATTTATATACCTAATATTACACACTTATATGAATTTTAATAATTTAGATTAATTTAAAGTGTCGAATAGTCGAATTTATTAAAAATTCAATTGATGTTATTTTACTTCATTTGAAAAAATTAAAATTAAAAAATTAAATACAGTTTAAATTATTCTGTAACTTTTTAAACCATTTTTTAAGATATTTCAGTAAAATGTCTATTCATTATTGTCATGAATATTTAAATTTATTCTCAAGTTTCATTTACTTCTGTCATTTTTCAATTATTTTCTCAACATTTCAATTTTTTTTTCTATCTTTAAATTAGTGCAAGGAATATTTAAATTTTTAACACCAGTTTCTATTCTACTTTTGTTAATTTTTAATAATTTTCTTCAAATTTCAATTACTTTTGTCATTATTCAAGTATTTTTGTCATTTTACGATTATTTTCTTCATATTTCTATTATTTTGCAATTTTAGAATTATTTTCTACAAATATCAATTATTATTTTATTCAAATTATTGAATGCAACCTATATTAATATTTAATATCGTAGTTATTATTGTCATATTAAAAATTTTTATTTTATTGTTACTTGAGATACATTTTTTAATTTTATATTGTAATGGGCTTTTGCCCGTAAATAAATAAATAAATGCAATATTTTTTATTGCAATGAATTTTTAAATTTATTATATTAGTTTTTAATTATTTTCTACAAATTTCAATCATTTTCTTCATTATTTTTATTATTGTCATGATTTTATTAAATTTGTACATGTTTTTAAAATTAATTTCAACAAATTTCAATTATTTTGTTCAAACTTAAATTATTCTCTATAAATTTTTTATTTATACACCATCTTTCAATTATTTATGTCATTATTCAGTCAGTTTCTTAAAATTTCAATTTTTTGGTAAATTTTTCAAGTACTGTCTTTAAATTTTTAATTTTATGCACCAGTTATCAATTATTTTATTCAAATTACAATTATTTTTGTTATTGTTCAATAATCGTCTTGAAATTTCAATTAATTTTGAAACTTTTCAATTACTTTTTTTAAATTTCAATTGTGTTCCTTAATATTCAAATTATTGTCAGGAATATGCAAATTTTCTACACAAGTACAATTCACTTTCGATATTTTTCAATTATTTTCTTCAAATCTCAATTACTTTTGTCATTTTCCAATTATTTTTTTCATATTTTTGTTATTTTTGCCATTTTAGAATTACTTTTTACAAATTGCAATTATTTAATTCAATTTTTTTTATTGTCATAAACTTTTAAATTTCTTACACCTGTTTTCAATTATTTTCATCATAATTTTTATTATTGTCACAAATTTATTAATTTTTTATACCTTTTTTAATTATTTTCTTCAAACTTTAATTATTTTTTTCATATTTGAATTTTTTTTGACATTTTTGAATTATTCTCTTCAAATTTCAATTATTGTCTTCAAATTTCAATTAATTTCTTCAACTTTCAATTATTTTTCTCAAACTTATAATATTTTTTTTTAACTTTACAATTATTGTTTATAATTATTTAATTTTTAAACCAGTTTTGAATTATTTATTTCAATATTTCAATTGTTTTGTCAAGTTTTCAAATATTTTCTTTAAATTTTTAATTTTTTTTGTCATTTCTCAAATATTTTTTCAAGTTACAACTATTTTTGTCAATATTCAAATATTTTTGACATTTTGGAATTATTTTCTTTAAATGTCTTTTTCTACAATCTTTTTATTATTGTCGTGAATTTATTAACTTTTGAAGATCAGTTTTGAATTATTTATATCATTATTCAATTAGTTTCATCTGAAAAGTTCAATTTTTCATTCCTGAGAAAATGTCCGGATATGTGTGTGTGTGTGTGTGTGTGTGTGTATGTGTGTGTGTATGTTGTAAATTTTTTGTCGCCAGGATATCACGAGAACGCTTCAACGGATTTTAATAAAATTTGGATGACATATGAAGCTCACAAATATCTAAATTTGGACACAGGGATTTTTGAAAATACCCAATCAAATTTTGTTGAGCACCTTTTTTCATCGAAAATTTCGTTTTTTGGCAAAAAATTTTTTCATGCTGAAAATTCAGACAAATCAATGAAAAAATCATATTCCTTGTTTCAAAACGAATCGATTGACCTATATAAAGTATATAATTGACTAAAAACCCACGTCATAATTCATGATTTTTTATTTTTTTTCATCGAAAAATCTCGCGATTTGCCAAAAAAAATTTTCATGCTCAAAATCCAACCAAACGAATTACAAAATCATATTTCTTGTCTCAAAACAAATCGAGTGACCTATATAACTTTTATATTTGACTAAAAACTCACGTATTAATTCATAATTTTTAATTTTTTTTATTGAAAAATCTCGTGTTTTGCCAAAAAAAAATATCTTGCTAAAAATTCAGACAAATGAATTAAAAGAATCATATTCCTTGTCTCAAAACGAATTGTCTAACAATAATTGACTAAAAACCCACGTAATAATTCATGATTTTTCATTTTTTTTTTTCATCGAAAAATCTCTTTTTTTGCAAAAAAATTTCTTACAATTATTATTTTTTGACCACAGTTCCTTTTTAAAAAAAAATATTCTATTTTAAAAAACGAATATGCTATTCAAAATTAAGTAACTTACCTTTAATTTTTTAGAACATTGTTGCTTTTTTTTCTCAAAAAAATAATAAATTTCATTGATTTGTTATAATTTCTTAAATTTTTTCATTGTCCATTCATTTTCCTTCAACAAAAATGTAGTATAGTGGAAAAAATTAAATTAAATTAAATTAATTAAATTATTATTTTTTATATTATAAATAAATTTATTGTTTCCTCTATGAGAAAGCAAATTATCTTGCTTCCTTGGAAGCGAAGTGTCCATGAAATGGACAGAATTCACACCTAGTTTTCTAAATTTCAGTTATTTTTGTCATTATTCAACTTTTTCTGCACCAATACATTTTTTTGATATTTGTTAATTATTTCTTTCAAGTTTCAATTATTTTCTTGAAAATCCTATTATTTTTTTCACTTTTTCAAATATTGTATAAAAAGTGTAATTTTTACACCAGCTTTTATAATTATTTATGCCATTATTCAATTTGTTTCTTTACATTTTACTTATTTCTTCAATATCTCAATTATTTTGAGAAAATAAACATTTTTTACACCCGTCTTGAACTTTTGTTTTAAATTTTAATTATTTTCGTCATTCTTTAATTCTTTTTTTGTAACTTTAATTATTTTTGAAACTTTTCAATTATTTACTTCAAATTCGATTTATTTCGTTTCAATTTTTGTCATCATTTTTTGATTTTTAATCACTTTTTTTTATTTAAAAGCTCACTATTTACTCACTTTTTTTTCACTTAAAAACTCATTATTTACCCACTTTTTTAAATTAAAATGTCTTTTTTTCACTATTTTCAATCTTCAAGTCCACTGCAGCCCTCCTTATTGGATAAATATTATTCATCGATGTATTTTATTTATTTTTATAGATTAATTTTTAAAATGAATGGAAAACTAATATTTTCGCGTTATATTTTGCTAATCTATAATAATAATCCGCAAGATTCATTCATTCATTCATTCATTCTTGTCTGTCCGCACCTGAAGTTTGGCACTTAGATATTTTTTTGTTTTAAATCTTTTACTTTTGAAAAAATGTATCTTTAAATTAAACTTAGAGACTACTTTCATAAGAGTTAATTTAACTGCATTGACAGAAAATAAACTAGTTAAAATATAGTTTACTCTAAAATATTGAACTGAAATTTCCATACACTCAAATTTTTAGTAAATTAAAATTTAATTCTATCAATATAAGTTAACTTAAAATGTTCTTGTGATTAAATTAATTGATATTTAGATCATTGGAAATTGAGATTATTAAAATTTTGAAATAATTATTTTCAATGAAAATCTAAATTAGTAATTAAGAATCAATATAATTTATTCAAGTTTGAATTCATCTAAATTTTTATTGGTTATTAGGCTTTAAATTATCTAAATTTTAATTAATCCTTGCATTTTTATTATTCTGATTATTAATAACTAATCATTTCAACTTTTCACAATTTTAATTTTTTTTTGTATATATAAATTTCACTTAATTTCAAATTCCATTAGACCCAATTTTTATTGATTCAAATTGTAGTCTAAATTATTATTTTCAAAATTTTGACTGATTAAAGCTTTAATATACAATGAAATTTTTTTGTATAATAAGAAGTTTTTATACAATCATTAATGTTAAAAATAATTTAAATATGCATTATTAGATTTTGAAAATATGTAAAGTTTATAACAGTTCAAATTTAAATTAATTAAAATTTTTAATTACATAAAATTTAAAGGAATTTAAAAAAAAATTAAATATAAGTTTTAAGACTTTAACAAATAAAAATTTAAATTAATTAAAGTTTAAATAAATTTGAGTCAACATTTCGTTGAAACTGTTTTAAGTTTAGAACTATTTTAAATTTGGAAAAATTAAAACTTGAATTAATTAAAACTTTTGAAGAATAGAAATAATCCTCAATAGAAATTTGGAAGGATTGAAGTTATTATAAATTAGAAAAGTTTGAATACTTTTTGTTCAAAAAACTATTTTTTCAACAAAAATATTTTAACTTTTTGTAATGTATCTACCTACGCTATTTTCTCCTTTTATTTATTTTTCTAATTATTTTTTCTTTTCTAAATATAAAATTGGAAAATTCGTGCTCTTTTAAAATATTTTTTATTTACTATCACTTTTTTGTTTATTTCTTGAAGTCGGCAGCAATTTTTATTTGCATAAAATAAAAGTTATATTTATCCAGAATATTAAGATTATTAAATTTGAATTATAAATATCATTAAATTATTAGTTATCTTATTTGTACTTGCAGAAATTTATAGTTGTAAATGACCAGAAACAATTCAATATTTTTCAATGCTTATGTTATTTTTTTCAACAATTTTCAATATACAATTATTCTCTTTAAATTTTATAATTATTCTTTAATTTTTTTTAGATATTCTGTTCTATTGTCGATTATTCTCGACAAATTTTAAATTTTTCTTTCGATTGGCAATTATTTTCATCTTTTCTGAATTATTTTCTTTAATTTTTATTAATTTTTTTAGTCATTTTGTGAATTTTCTTTCAGTTTTCAATTATTTTATTGAAATTTCAATACAATTCTTCAATTTTAATTTATTTTTACAATTTTATCCATAATTTTCATCACTTTTTAATTAACAATTTAGTATTCTCCTTCAATTATATGATTATTCAGTAAATTAAAAAAAAAATTTTACTCCCGATTATTCTCACCATTCTTCGGTTTTTTTCAATTGTTAATTATTTTTTTTAATAGTTAATTATTTTCGTTAAATTGTAATTTTATTTTAAATTTTATAATTATTCTTTAATTTCTTTAGATATTTTGTTCTGCTGTCGATTATTCTCGACAGATTAAAATTTTTTCTTTTAATAATAATTATTTTCCTCATTTCTAAATTATTGACTTTCATTTTTAACTATTTTAATCATTTTGTAAACTTCTTTTCAATTATCAATTATTTTATTGAAATTTCAATACAATTCTCCAATTTTCATTTATTTTCTAAAATTTTATTTATAATTTTCATCAGTTTTTAATTTACAATTTATTATTCACCTCCAATTTTATGATTATTCATTAATTAAAAAAAAACATTTTCTAATCTCGATTATTCTCACCATTCTTCAATTTTTTTTCAATTGTTAATTATTTTTTTTAATAGTTCATTACTTTTGTCAATATTTCATTAATTTCGTCATATTGTAATTTTTCTTTTAATTATCGATTGTTTTTTTGAAATTTCTAATTAATTTCTTCAATTTTTAATTACTTTCTTCAATTCTCAAATATCTTCTTTAATTTTCAATTATTTTTATCGATTTTCCATTAATTCCTCAATATTCAATAATTCTCGGATTTTTTCAATTACTTTTTTCACTCATCAAAATCGTTTTAAAATTTCAATGCAATTGTTGTTATTATTATTATTATCGCCAACTTTCTATTATTATTTTGATTATCATTAAAATTCTTTATTTTTTAAGTTAATTGTTCAATTATTTTCTTTCCTTGTTAATTCCATTCTTCAATTTTTAAGTATATTCCACAAATTTAATTTCAATGTTCAATTTTTTATTGCTTTTTTCAATTTTTAATTATTTTTTTCGATTTTTAATCCGGTTGTTAAATTTGCAATTATTTCCAACAATTATTCCTTCAATTTTCTTAATTTTTCAATTTGCAATTATTTTTTTTAAATTTAATATTTTTTGTTTAATTTTTTGAATTATTTTTTTCAGTAGTCTATTACACTATTCATTTTTCGAATTTTGTTTTCAATTGACAGTTATTTTCGTTATTTTTCACACATTTTCATGAATTTTTTAATTATTCTCGTCATTTTTCAACTGCTTCTTTCAATTATTGATTATTTTCCGCAATTTTCAATTATTTTCTACAATTTTTTCAATGTTCAATTATTATCTTAAAATTTTATAATTATTCTTTGATTATTCAAATTATTTTGTTCGGTTGTATATTAATTTAGACATTTTTTTTTCAAATTTTAATTTATTTTTTAAATTGTCAATTTATTTCCTCGACTTTCTATTATTTTTTTTCAATTTTAATTATTTTTTTTCGATTTCCAATGCAGTTGTTCAATTTGCAATTATTTCGAACAGTTATTCCTATAATTTTTCAACTATTTTGTTTAAATTTAAGGAGGTTTATCCAAAAAACCAATTTCTACAGATTCTTATAAAATTTTAATGTCATAATTAATGCATTACTTTACATGTACTGTTATAATTTTATTGAATTTTACCGTTCTGTTTTTAGGATATAAATTTATAAAGTTGGGACTTTTACATGGAAACAGTAACAAAATGCGCAAAATGACTATATTTTAATTAATTAAAAAAACACGGTTCTACACATTTTTTTAAAAAACTACTATACTTTAAACTGTAATAGAATACAACTTTTACAATAATATTTAATTAATTTACCGTTCCGTTGTTAAGAAAATGTTATTTAAGGGTAGTAATCCTTCACTTTTTTGAAATAATCAGGAAGAAAAAATTTTAATAAGTTGGAATTTTTAACAGAAAATTTTTTTTTTAATAAAATTTGTTTGTGTAATGATTTTAAATACAAAATACTATTTAGAAACCAAATTATAAAACGAAATGAAATTAAAAAAATATTGACTATCATGGTCCGATAGAATGAGAACCGCTTGAGGGTATAAGCGTCCTTAATATTCATTTTTTAATTTTTTAAACTATTCATCTCAAATGTGTAATTATGTAGTCATTTATCGAATTTTTTTTCAGCTGTCAATTATTTTCGTCATTTTTCAGATGTATTCTTCAATTTCATAATTTCCATTATTTGTATTTGCAAAAATTTATAGTTTTAAATGACCAACAACAGTGGAAAGTTTGTCGCGCGCTTAGGCGCGCGTTAATGTTGCTAGTAGTTTAATAATTACTATTTGACAAATAATTTTGTTCCAACCTAAAATATTCTGATCCAAAATCATTTTAATTATCGTTTGTTTATTTCCTGTTAAAAACCCCTTTTTTTAATTCGAGGTGATGTCAAACGATCAAACCTCGTTATAAATAAAAAATAGTAGCGACTTTTTCAATCCTGCTAATTAAATTTTAGTTAAAATTGGACTAACTCAGATTTAGAGAGTCTAGGATGTTATCTGATAGAAGTAAATCACCATTTATATTAAACGCGGAAATACTCCGCAGGTATTACTAAAAGTTGGCATCTTAAACTTCAACAATTTCAGCAGCTAATGATCTCTATTACACCGGCTGTTATCTGGATCGGGTCTCTATCAGGTCAGAATCTGAGTCTTTCGAGCGTGAAAGGAGTTTGGAGCGTGGGGTCATTCCTGTGCTGCAACTGTGCCTTTTGACAGAGCTAAAACAGTATATACACACAGCTGCAGGCATGTGTGAATAGACAGCGTGGGGGACCTTTCTCTATACAGAATCTTTGCTCCGAAAGTCAGCACTCCTGAGAAACTAAGCTTGACACGTTCCGCAAGTTTGTCGCCGAGTCGATAATAATCATTTGTGACATCTCATGGCATTCACCTTAGCACTTCTTTATACACGCGTGCATGTTACCAGACACTCGCTTAGTTATTCATAATCGCTTATATAATGCTAAATCCTCACATAAATGCCATCATGTCTAATCTTAATTTAAACGTTGAAAGTACAAATTGCAAATTTATAAATCCAAAACCATTTACAATTTATGGAATTCATAACTTTTCCTTAACTTCTGTTCCGAGTTTTTAAATAATAATATGGATAGCTTGTTGAACCATAAAAAATTAATGAAATATCAAAAATTTAGACTTTTTTGACGCGCAAAAATGAATGTCATTTTTTAAAAATTGTCTATATTGGTTTTCTAAGATTATAGTGTACATATATACTGTCAGTGATGAAAGTCGTCTAAAAATACGCTTGAGAAATTGCTAATAGTCGTAAATCATGATAGTCGCTAAAACTGAATTTGTGCCAATAGGATTTTTATCTCGGGGAATGATCAAAAGGAAGCGAATAAAAGAGTTGAAAAAAAGGTGAAGTGAGTCGAGCACAGTGAGCAGATCTCCGGTTGAAAACCCACCTACCATATATGGATCTCTGGAGTCTATATAAGAAAGTGGAAAAAACAATACTTCTTCCTATATTTTCTGATGTAATAGGTTCTAATTGACTTGGAACTAGCACAGTGATACTAATATCTCAATTTAATTTTCATCTTGATCTTTAACAGCGATGGGTGTGAATATTAAAGGATTTATAATTTCATCATGTGGATTACTGTAGGTTCACATCTGTATCCCAACTTCTATCTTGTGACACTGTAAAAGTTTATCAATTTTACAAGTCACATTGTTGTTTCATAATAATTAAAACTTGATTCAAATTATTATAAAATATAACTGTAATATAAATGTTTAAATAAAAAAATAAAATATATAAATAAATATCAGTGTAATAATTCAAACTAGGTAGCAAAAATTAAGAATATATTTTTATGAGAATATAAACACTGAAATAAAAGCATCTCATTACAAAGGTTCAGAAAATGGTTAAATTACCGATGAGAGTGTTGTATGGCAAACTGAATTACAGGCCGGTCGGTTTTGATATCGCAAAAAAAAGAAAAAGGTATGAGAAAGGTTGTGTGGTCCGCATGAAAATTGGTTGGTGAAAGAAAAGATAGCTCAAGGGATAAGCAAGTGGATATGATCTTTTAAATTACTTTTCTTGGTAGTCAAATAAATAATTTTTGCACCAAGCAACTGACGTGTGTATATTCATATTGAGAAACTATACACATAATGGAAAAAATCAGTATGAAAATCAGGAGCACCACAATCAAGGATTAAATGACTATTATATGCATTTATTTGTCCCTCGTTTGAAATGTTAATTTCACTACAGTTCCACTACAGTTCCACTTCAATTCCCCTTCAATTGCATTTCATTTTCATTTCAAGTCCATTTCACTTCCACTTCAAGTCCACTTCACTTCCACTTCAATTCTACTTCACTTCCACTTCAAATCCACTTCACGTCCACTTCAATTCTACTTCACTTCCACTTAAAGTCCACTTCACTTCCACTTCAAGTCTACTTCACTACCACTTAAAAGCCACTTCATTTTCACTTTAAGTCCTCTTCACTTCTACCTCCATTCCACTTCACTTCCATTTGATGATAATTGAAAATTCACCTCATTTCCACTTCACTTCCACCTTAAGTCCTCTTTACTTTCACCTCAATTCACACTTCACTTCCATTTTACTTCAATTTCAAATGCACTTGACTTCTACTGAAAGTTTACTTTACTCCCACTTCAAACTACTTTAATCCCACTTCATTTGCACTTCCACTTCACGTCCGTTCAAGTCCACATCAAGTCAATTTAACTTCCATTGCAGTTCCATCTAATTTCCACTTCACCCCAATTTTATTTCCACTTTACTCCCATCTCAATTACACCTCACTTTTATTTCACTTCTACTTCAAGTCTACTTCACTTCCACCTTAAGTCAACTTCATTTTCACTTAAAGTCTTTTTCCCCTTTACCACTATTCCACAACATTTCCATTTCATATTTATTTCACTTCTACTTCAAGTCCACTTCACTACCATTTCAAGTTCTCTTTACTTCCATCTCAATTTCATTTCACCTCCTTTTCACTTTTATTTCAAGTGCACTTCACTTCTACTTTACTTCTACTTTAATTTCACTTCACTACCATTTCAAGTTCTCTTTACTTCCACCTCAAATCCACTTCACCTCCTTTTCACTTTTATTTCAAGTGCACTTCACTTCTACTTTACGTCTACTTCACTTCCACTTCAAGGCACTTCATTTCCACTTAGGGTATTTTTCACTTCCACATCAGTATCACGTCAGTTACACTTCAATTACATTTCAAGTCCACTATAGGTCAATTTTACTTCCATTTCATTTCAATTTCACTTCCACTTCACTTCCGCCTCAATTCCATTTCATTTTAATTAAATATTCACCTTACTTCCACCTCAATTCCACTTCACTTAAATTTTAAGTGCACTTTACTTCCATTTAAAGCCATCTTCATTTCCACTTCACTTTCATTTCAATTCGACCTCACTTTAACTTCAATTCTATCCCAATTTGACCTCACTACAACTTTAAAACCTCTTTATTTTCTTTTAAAGTTCACTACATTTTCATTTTACTTCACTTCCATTTCACGTTCACTTCAAGTGTACTTTACTTCTACTTCAAGTCACTTCAAGTCCGTTTCACTTCCACTTCAAGTCTTCTTCACATCTACTTCAAGGCCACTTCGATTCCACTTCATTCTTACTCCACTTCGACTTCTGTTCCTTTTCAAGACCACTTTAGTTCCACTTCAATTTCATATCATTTCCACCTCGAGTCTACTACACTTAATACGTTTTTTAGTAAATTTCAAGAAATGGTGTTTTCGCATCCTTTTCTCATATGAAAAGGTTTTAAATTTTTGCAATTTTAAATTTTTCGTAATTTTCCCATTTTTTGACCCATTAACGCCCAAGAGGACCCAAATTTATTTAAAACTTTAAGGCTAATTATTGGCAATAAAAAAATTTTCTAAAAATTTAAAACAAACTATTTTTAACGTAAAATTTATTGCTCTTTCAGATTCTGTTATCAAAATTTGTTTATAACAAACATGTTAAAAGTTATAAATAATTATTTAACAAAAAACACGATTTTTTTCTCAAAAAAGATTTTTTTATCAATATTTTCATGTAGAACAAGAAAAGAGATTAAGTTAAAGTATCAAAATATCGTGTCTTCAAGTTCTCAGCTGTAAATATTAGCAAAAATATATACGAAAATACAATATGGCGGCTCCAATATGGCGACTGAAGTAATTTTTTTTTTTGTAGAATCAATTTTGTACCAAATCTTTAAAAAAAAGGCGGAATTTGATCAAACTTGGTACCTGTGGGTTTTTGGGGTCCCTAAGTATGAATCTGAAGTCATTTTTCAAAAATCCATAACGGCGGATCCAATATGGCGGACGAAAATTCAATTTTTCATTCAATTTTCACGAAACTTGGTACACAGGGGTTTTTGGGGTCTCTGATAACGAATCTGAAGTCAATTTTCAAAAATTCAAAATGGCCAATTCAAAATGGCGATCAAAAAAAAAATTTCAATCTAATTTTATGAAACTTGGTATATAGAGGTTTTTGGGGTCTCGGATAACGAATCTGAAGTCATTTTTCCAAAATTCAAAATGGCGGTCGAAAATAAAAATATTTCAATTTAATTTCATGAAATTTGGTACATGAGATGCGTTCTTGGTCAACCGGACAAACCTGCGCTCCAAAATTGGTATACATAGGTTTAAAATTCACTTAAAAAAATTTACTTTAAAGTACCGAATGATGTTTTTTAAAATTTAATATGGTTGACTAAATATAGCGGACATTTTCATCCCTTATTAATTTTATTTACATTCTTGACCTTAAAATTTTTTTACTGCCTAAGTAACAGGTAGAAATTATTTATTGGGCCCCTAAAAATAATCAGATGTAATAATCGAACATAATGATAGTTTAAATTATTAAAAAAATGACTTTAGATTTGCAATCGGAAACCCGAAAACCGCTATATAACAAAATTTATGAAATGAAATTGCAATTTTTAATTTTTTACCGTCATATTGAATCTGCCAATAATTTTTTGAATTTTTGAAAAACAACTTCAGATTCCTTATCAGAGATCCTAAAACCTCTATATACCAAGTTTCATGAAATTAAATTGAAATTTTCTTTTTTGACCGCCATATTGGTTCCCCCATTTTGAATTTTTAAAAATTGACTTCAGATTTGCAATCGGAGATCCCAAAAACTGCTATATACCAAGTTTCATAAAATTAGATTGAAGTTTTTTTTTTGACCGCCATTTTCAATCCACCATCTTGAATTTTTGAAAAATGACTTCAGATTCGTTATCAGAGACCCCAAAAACTTAAGGGTACCAAGTTTTATCAAACTCCGTCTTTTTTTAAAGATTTGGTACACTAGGCTAATATTCTACAAAAAAAATTTACTTCAGTCGCCATATTGGAGCCGCCATCTTGTATTTTCGTATATGTTTTTGCGAATATTTACAGCTGAGAACTTAAAGACACGATATTTTGATGCTTTAACTTAATCTCTTTTCTTGTTTTACATGAAAATAATAATAATTTCATCTTTGGTACACTTTTTCAAGGTTCAAAAATAGAGGACTAGTTCGTTAGCCATAGCCAGCTATTTTAGACCAAAAATGGCAAAAATAGAAAAATTTATAATTTTTGAAACTTATCAAAAATTTTTCCAAAAATTCTTTTCTTAAATTACACATAAAATTCGAAATTTTGTGTACAAAATTTTTCGTTATCACCCGAACTCGACAAGGGTTGAAAGAGTTTAAAAGTACGTAACGAACAATTTTTTTTGTTTAATAACTTTTAAACAAAATATTATTTAACAAAAACCAACAAATAAAATTGCAGAGATTGTCTCGACGAGAAAAATGATTTGTCAGAATTGGATGAAAATTGTAGTTGTTGATTTAATTTTAATAAAAAACATAAAATGTTAAATAATTTATTTGACAACAAATTTTAGCTAAACCTAATTTTATCTGGAAAATGTACAACTGGATCTTTCAAAATTTGATGAAATTAATATTAATAATAGTTTTATTTGGGGTGAAAAAGGCTTTCTAGTTTGAGGTTATGCAAATGGAGAGAACCTCCTTAAAACTGATTAGAACTATTTACACCCAGAGAAGTGATATATTTGACTCAAAGATATGTTATTTGTGCCAAATAAAAATATATTTGTCTCACAGCCTAGTAAATGTTTAATTTGTTTTAAATAAAAAAATTTGTTTGAATCAAATAAAATTTTACTTGACACAAATAAAAATTTATTTGGTTCAAATAATAATTTATTTGAAACAAATAAAAAGTTACTTGGCTGTGAGACAAATATATTATTTCTCTGGGTGTAGAAACAGTTGAAAATTTTTATTACTAGATTTAACCTGTTTTTAACTATATTTTTGATATTTTTAGAGTTAGGTTAAAACTCTTTAGAAATAGTTTAAACTTGTTTATAACTATAACTATAGTTATAAAACTATTTACAGAACTTTTTTAAAAACTGTTCATAAGCAAACTCTAAGCAATTATTTAGAATTTGTTAAAAACTGTTGATAAGTAAAGTCTCAGTTTCTCAGTTATGCACACATGACTAATTTATCTGGCACTTGTCTATACTAAACCCTATAAACAGTAATTAAATATGTATGAAGTGAGGATCGGTTTCAAATCGTGTCACAAGGATTTAAAAATTATTTGAAAAAGAGTCAAGTCCTGAAATGACAAGCTTACTGTGGTTTATCTACCAATCGATGGGTACGTTTATTCAAACAACGAAATTGGTGACAGGTGATGGAATTTACGAGCTACCTGAGTTTCCACAGAGCACCACCATCCATCCACTTCTTTCTTTTGATGCATTATTCATCAAATTGGTACAGTGACGGGTTTCGATCATCAAAACTACCGCATTGGATCAAATACTTTCTAAAGGACTTTTAACTTGGGAATCTTAACCCGTTACTTTTATACACAATGTAAAGCAATATTCATAATGATTTTTCAACTTATTAACCTCTTCAGAATCAATAGGGGAGAGTCGGGTAAAATGCCTAATTGGGTAAATTGGCAATGGTTAATAACTTGGCCAAAAATAAATATTAATCATAATTGTTTTTAATTATGAAGTATATTAAGGTGAAGATGATTTCTGTAAAGTTTCATGTTTATCAGTTTATTATTAAATAATTTATTAAAGAATTGTGAAAATGATGCTTTCCAACGATAATTTTTTCATTTTTAAAGATTAGAAAACATGCACTTCTATCTCACATACGTACATAATTTTTTTTTAAAATTAATCCTTGAATATTTAGCTATCTAATCACTTTGACTTAATTAATAAAAATGAGTTCTAAAATGAAAATAATTAGTTTAATTACATCGTGTGTTTTTGGGTAAATTGCCTTGGTTAAATTGCCTATATGCTGTAAAACTTCTAAACAAGATACGTATGATACGGAAAATCTCTCGGGTTACACGTATATTTTGATGTAGAAACTAAATATCAAGTTGTTACTGCTTCTGTATAAAAAATCAGTGTTTTAACAAATTAATTATATTAATTAATGCATTTATATTAATAATAATTATAATAATTATGCATTGAAGAATAATTTTTAATATATTTTTAAAACATGGTTTTAAATAAGCGCGGGATGAATCAAAAGAAGTGCGCATGCGCAGAAAAAATACATAAGATTACGAGAGATACGTGTTGTCACGTGACTATAAAGAATCATGGCGGATTAACTTGTCACATTTGGCATTGAATGACAAAATTTTCGTTTTCTTCCTAAAACTCACGCAGTTTTCAATCGAGCAGGTATTTTTGTAATTTATTATAGTGTTTAATTTACTTTTGTATGGTTTTTTATAATTGTAGAAGCTTTATTTATTTGTTATAGACTTTATTTCCATTTTTTGTCGGTCTGCTTTGGATTAAAATTTTAGTTTTATGACAAAAAGATTATATTTTTGTATTCACAGCTAGTTCTTTTTTTAATATAAACAAGATAATTGATTATAGAAAATACATAAAAAAAAATTGTTTACTTTTATTCATATTTTTCCATATTTTTGTGCACAGGCGATTTGCCCAGTCGTGTGTCAAAATGGGGAATTTTGACATCAATATTTAAATAATTCTTTTTTCTATTTTTTCTGAAATAAACACTTAAAATGACTACATTATTATATTCTTAAAGGATGTTTTTTAAATATTTGATGGTTTATATTTTTCAAAACTGTAATTAAATACTTTTTTTTTTGCTCTAAACTTTACTATAGGCATTTTGTCCGACTCTCCCCTAAATTGATAATCACTGTAAACGTGTAAAATGAAATTTGTACAGTTAATATAGGTCTTGTGTACCTTAAAAATTGTTATATTGTTGGATTAAAATTTTAATAACAATTTTTGGTAAATCATCTCTAAATTTAAATAAGTGAAAATTCACTTATTAGATGTCAAGTCTTCCACTCTTTCAAAAAGTGCATATCAGTGGCGTAACTGGGGGTGCAAGGGCCCTGGGGCAAAAAGGAAAATGGGGCCCCAATTATATATTTATTTATTTAATAATTATAAAATTATGTATCTATGTGTATAATAATTTACAAGTTTAATTAATTCATTCATTCTGTCCACACCTGATATTTGTAACAAGATATTTTTTCCTTTTAAAATTTTAAATCATATTTCACTTTTTTAAAATCTTCTCAAATTTTAAATTTATATAGCAATTTTAATTTCTTCAAATTTCAGTTAATTTGAACTAGCATTTATTAAAATTTCAATTTATCCACGTTTCAAAAATACTAAATTTGAAGTGATTTAAAAATTTCTTCAATTTTTAATAATTCTTTTCTATTATGATTTCAATTACTTAAAATACAATTTTGTACTATTTTTTAACATTTTTCAACTATTTTCTACAATCCTTAATTATTTAATTGTTTTTAAATTGATTCCCTAAATCTTAAATTTACCTTCCTCAAATTTCAATTATTTTGTGTAGTTTTCTCAATCACTTTTTCAATTTTAATTATTCTTGCCTTGACATGAAATCAATTTAATTATTTATTCCTTAATTTTATATTATTCAACGCAAATTAAAATTTATTTTTTCAACTTGACATTATTTTTGTCATTTTGCAATTATTATTTTCCATTTTTAATCATTTTCATAATTTTTTAATTAATTTACTGAACTTTCAAATATATATCTCAATTTTCAATTCTATCGTTCAATTTCTATTTCTTTTTATTATTTTGCAATTTTTTTCTCAATTTTTTAATATTTTCATTATTTTTCAATTAATTTCCTAGATTTTTAGTTATTATCTCAAATTTAAATTATTGTCTTTTATTTTCAATTTTTAAAAAGATTATATTGTTTTCTCTGATTTTTAATTATTTTCATTCTTTGGGCACAATTTTCAAAAATTTCAATTATTTATCTAAAATTTCAATTATTATTTTCATCAATTTTCGATTATTTCTGTGATTTTTAAATTATTCTCTTTAATTAAAATTTTTAAGTAATTTTATAATTATTTTCCTTTTTTAAACATATATTCTATGATTTTTTCAATTATTTAGCTCAAATTTTATTTACTGTTTTCATTCTTTCATTCTTTCATATTTAAATTATTTTCATCATAAATTTCAATTATTTTTCTCAATCTTGAATTATTTTCAGCATATTTTAATAATTTTTTGTATATTGAATTAATTTTATTATGTTTCAATTATTTTCCTCGATTGTTAATTATTATTCTCATTGTCTAAAATTATTTTCTAGAATTTTTAAGTATTTTTCTCAAATTTCAATTATTTTCTTCAATTTTTACTTAATTTCAGATAATTTATAATTTCCAATTTTTTTTATAAATGATCGTAAATTTTACTTATTTTTAGCTTTCTTCAATTTTGTTCTCCAATTATAAGATATTCTCATTTTTTTAATTTATTTCCTATATCTTTATATATTTTTCTCAAAATTAAATTATTTTCTCTTTATTTAAAAAAATTCTGTAATTTTTCCAATTGTTTCACTCAAATGTGATTTATTTTTTACAACTTATCATTGTTTTTTTCATATTTCAATGATTCTCTTCAAGTTTCGAATAAAAAACTCATTTTTTAATTATTTTCTACATCTTTTAGTATTTTTATAATATTTCAATTAATTTTCTAAATTTTCAGATATCTCAAATTTAGATTATTGTTCTCAATTTTTAACTTTTTAAACGGTTTTAAAATTATTTTCTTTTACTTAAAAACAAATTCTGTAATTTTATATTATTCTCTCCGCTTTTTAATTACTTTCATTCTTCTGGCTTAATTTTCAAAAATTTTAATTGTTTAATTGAAATTTCATATATTATTTTCATGAATTTTCTATTATTTTAGAGATTTTTTAATTATTCTCTTTAATTAAAAATTTTAAGTTATTTTGTAATTATTTTCCCTTTTTAAACGAATATTCTACGATTTTTTAAATTATTTTTCTCAAATTGTATTAAACGTTTTCAATCTTTCAATATTTAAATTATTTTCTTCATAAATTCACATTATTTTCAGCATATTTAAATGATTTTTTCAATTTTGAATTAATTTTACGATTTTTCTATTATTTTCCTCGATTGTTAATTATTATTTTCATTTTCTAAAATTATTTTCTAAAATATTAAAGTTTTTTTTCTAAAATTTCAATTATTTTCTTCAATTTTTAATTATTTTCATTTTTTTTCCTTAGTTCAAAATCTTTTTTTTTAATTATCGTAAATTTCATTTATTTTTTGCTTTCTTCAATGTTTTTCTCCAATTTTAAGTTATTCTCATTTTTGTCAATTATTGATTTCTAAGAACTTTATGTATTTTTCTCAAATTTCAATTATTTTTGTTTATTTAAACAAAATTCTGTACTTTTTTCAATTGTTTCACTCAAATGTGATTTATTTTTTACAACTTATCAATGTTTGTTTCATATTTCAGTTATTTTCATCAAGTTTCAATTTGTAGAATCATTTTTCAATTATTTTCCTAAATTTATGTTCTTCAATTTAAAATTTTTTTTCATTTTTTTTATAATTTTCAAAATTTTAAACAATCCATCTGAGATTTTAATTATTTTATTCAATTTTCAATTATTTATATGATTTTTTATAATATTTTCTTCAATTTTTAGTTACTTTCGTTCTTTTTCGTAATTTCCAAAAGGTTGTTAATTATTTCTGTTTAATTAAAATCATTCTCTTCAGTTTTAAATTATGTTTATTTTGTTACATTTATTTTCTCTAATTTTTAATTATTTTCTTTTTTTTCAATGAACTTCTGAAAGTTTTAATTCTTTTTCTTAAATTTTCTTTAACTTTGCTTCATTTAAAATATATTACGTAATTTTGTCAATTATTTTCTCAAATTTTAATTATATTTTTCAATTTTATATTATTTGTTACAATTTTCAATTATTTTCCCTAATTTTTCATTATTCAATTTTTTTCAATTTATTTTCAAGATTTTCAAGTAATTTTCTCAATTTTAAATTATTTTCTTTATTTTTAAAACATTTATATCAGTTTTTAAATTACTTTCACCAATTTTTAATTGATTTCATTTTTTTTTTCAATTAATTTTAAATTTCTTGCATTTTTTTTTTTAATTCTAAAATTTTATAAATTTTTTCCTAAAAAATAGGTTTATTAGGGTTGTCTGAGGGCCCCCTGAGCCCAAGGGCCCCGGGGCACTGTCCCACTTTGCCCCTTAATAGTTACGCCACTGGTGCATATACACTTATTGTAAGTTCATATGCACTTTTTGAAAGAGTGGAAGACTTTTGACATCTAGTAAGTGAATTTTCACTTATTCAATTTTAGAGAGTATATACTCTACATACATATACAGATCAACAGATTTGTTTTGCAGCAAGGAATAAGAATTTTTTATATATATTAAGTTTAATTAATAGGATAATTTGTTTTCTTAACAATTTTATCTTAAATTAGTATGATAAATTTGTGTTATGAATTACTAAGGTGTCAAATTGTACTATGGTAATAGTTACTGAAATAACGTTCCTGTGGTCTATGCGTTTAATTCTGTTTTTTTTTCAATTTTTAAGTTTTAATTTTGCTTTGTCGTAAGAGTAGTAGTGCTCCGATGAAATAAGAATCCTAAGCGCTCTCAGGAAAACAACTTTGAAATTTATCCCCTTTTCAAGGAATACTGCAAAAAAAAAAAAAATCTTATCCGATTCCAGAAAGCGAGAAGAAAATTGTTAGCAGTCAGTCGCAACATATGCAGGAATTTCTTTCAAGATACATATCCATTTGATTAATGAAACTCTTTCTTAGTGACTAGGCGTGATACTAGATCTGCAAGTCTGCATGATTTTACTTTATGTGATTAGTTTCAAAAAACTTAAACTATAAAATGTATTACACTAAACAAGCGTTTAAATAATGGTAATAAATAAGCGTCTACATCATTTTAAGAAAATTTCAACTTTTTTTTTGTATTCATATTATTTATATCATCGTTTATATTGCCGTTATTTTAGACTGGAAATAATTTCATCAAGGATCTATAACTACTAATTATTCTTTCTTAAACAAAGAATCGCTAATTAAGAATTTCACATTAGTTTTAAAAAATCCAAAATTGATACAATATGTCAGCTAAATTTTCGAAAATCGACTATTTGTGATTAAAACTTGTTTTTTCGGGATTATTGCAAAGTCGTGAAATAATATAAATAAATAAACAAATAATAGTAAATTAATTATAATAACAATGGTATAAAACTTGTTTTAATAATAATAATAAAATCGACTTAGATTTTCTCGAAGGCCAAACCCCAAGGTCAATAGAAATAGAAATACTTAGATTTTTGAAAAAAAAAGAAAAAAAAGTAGTGGTTAACCATATGACTAGTACTATAAATCTATCACTTTCTGCGATCGTTATATGTGTGTGTATTAATATTCATTCATGCATGAAAGAACTCGAGTGAATGCTGTAGGTCGAAGTCATCGGATATGTCACAGGATATCACTTTCATATACATATATAGTCGACATTATTTTCAAGCTTCCTTTCCGCGTTGATCGCCTTTCATTTCCACTTCCTGACGCCACTTGTTAAAATTATCCTTGTAGAAAATTAACATATACCCAGATTCTCTCTAAATCTCAATTAATAAAAAATCAATTACTACTGCTTCAAATTAGCCAAAAAAAAATTTCGAATTTTCACGGAAAATTGCAATATTTTTTTGATTTGCTAGTTTTGTATTTTATACTAAAATTTTGAAACAAGTGACTGAAAACGAGTCAGTATGATTTTGACACAAAACCTTTTTGCAGATTGTTATAAATTGTAAAAATTAGGTAAAATATTATTTTGTACAATTGCAAAAATTAGAAATGTTATTTTGTACAATTGCTAAAATTACAGATTTTTAGGTTATAATATTTAAATACTTTAAAAAATTAATTGAATATTTACTATCTATTTAATTTATTAATTTAATTCATTAAAACTAAAAGTTTGTTTAATTTTAGCAATTTTCTGATTGGTCAATTTCAAAATCCGCGCCAAAATATTTCTGTCAGATACTATTTCGGCCATTTGCAATTTCGGACAAATGAACATTCTGCATTTTTCATTTTCTATCAATTGTCAATTCGTACTAATACAATTTGGGACAAATTAAAATTCTGTGAAATGAATATTCTGGTATTTAAAAATTCGAATTATCTAATATTCTGTAAAATAAAAATTCTTCGTAATTAAAATTCGTTTAAATTGAAATTCTTTTGAATGAAAAGTTGGTTCAAAGGATATCTGTAAAATGAAAATTCTGTTAAATATGAATTCGGTGACCTAAAAATTCTGTTAAGTCAAAATTCGGATTAATTTATGTTTGATTGAAAATATATTGGCAAATGTGATATTTCGACTAAAAGAAGATTTTTTCTATTTAAATCAATGTTTTAAATAATTAATTTTAGAACTTAATCATACGTTCCTAAAATGACTAATTTGAAATAGTGATTGACTTTTTAGCAATTGAGATTTACAAAATTGATTTTGTCATATTTTCAAAATTTCAGTTTTAACTTGAATTTTTATGTGAAATATTTTGATTAAATCAATTTAGATTTGACAGCTTTTTAATTTGAATTTGATCAAGTTTTTTAAAAGTTGTCAAAAGTTTCAAATAGCTGAATTTTGAATTGAATAAAATTTGAATTGATATTAAAATTTGATTTATTGCTGTTATTGTTTTTGTAAAAAAAAAAAGAATTAATACAATTCTTCAAAAAATTGATAAACGTTCGAAACAATTATAATTTAAATCGAATACAAAAATTTTATCACTTTTCAAGTTTAATCCCTTGAAATTTCAATGATTTAAAATGAAGATAAATTGAAAATTTAAATATTTAAAAATGATTTGACGAAGTTATTCAAATTTTTTAAAATTCTCCCAATTTATAGATGAAATTGTATGACGATTACTGAAATTCTTAAAAAATTAATCAAAACTTACAGAATTTGATTAAATTCTTAGAAAATTGATAAAAATTAAAATTTTAAATACAAATTTCTTCCAATGATTTTATTTCCAATTTGACATAATTTTTGAAAAATTTATAAAATTCTTTAAAATTTAATAAATTTATCCAAAGTTGATTGAATCTTCACAAATATAATTAAACAATTTTTATGTTTTGAAATTTTTTAAAATTTCGGCAAAATTCATCCGAATTTAATTAATTTCTTTATAATTTAATTATTGATATATTATTGATAAGACTCTTTAAATATAATGAAATAGTTTTAAATGTAAAATAGAAATTCAAAATATAAAATTTTTGAAAATTTGTTTAATTATTTTAAACTTGATAGAACTTATTTAAATTTATGATATATTTCAAAATAAAATTCTTTCAAATTCGAAAAAACCTTTAAAATGATTTAAAATTCTTAAAATTTTTTTAAAGTTCTTTCAAATTTGATGTTATTTAAAATTTGATGAAATTATTTCTAATTCGATATAAATCATCAAAATTTTAAAAAATCTTTTTAAATTTGATAAATGCATCTTAATTTGAAGAAATTCTTTACAATTTAATCAAATTAAAATCAGTCTTTAAAATTTGTAAAACTTATTATGTCAAATTTAATAAAATCTTTCGAATTTTATGATGTTATTGCATATTTAATGACAATTTTTTTTAAAATTAATAAAAATCTCTCATTGATTTAATAAAATTAAAAAAAAATAAACAAAATTTTTGACAAAGATTTTAAAATAAAATTCTTGTATATTTTGATATTATTTTTTAAGAATTGATGATCTTTAAAATTTTTTACATTCGAAATAAATCATCGAAATGTTTTAACTAAATAAAAATGTTTATGAAATTCTTCTCAATTTGATAAAATTCTTTAGAAATAGGTTTTAAAAATTTGAAATTTGTTTTTGAAATTTTATAAAATTTTCAACATCTAATCAAATTTTTAAAATTTAACGATAATTCTTTTAATTTAGTGAAATTTACTTGAATGTGATAACATTTTTTAAAATTTGAAATAAATCTTCAAAATTTAGAAAAATTTAAAAATTTAATAACATTTTTCCAACTTTGATATAGGATTCGTTTACTATTGATGACTTTTTTTCGTAATTTAATGAAACTGGTTTTATAGATTGCCCTCATGTATTATTTTTTTACAAAATCATTCTTTGCGTAAAAAATTTTAAAAATAAAAAAAAATTTTTTGAAATTTTCTGTAGTACTTTTTTAATTTATTAATATTTTCTCTATTTAGATACAATTCTTATGTATTTGTTGAAATTGTTTTAAATTTTTGAAGAAACCTTTAAAATTTTATAAACTTTTTTTATACTTAAAATTAAAAATTAATTTCCTTCCAATCCTTCAATATTTTATAGTATCTTTTAAAATTGAATAAATTCACTTTTATTATAATTAAATATCATTTATCCGACTTATGATGATATTTTTTCATAATTTTCATAAAATTTCCCTTATTGTAATAAAACTTTAAATCTTGATAAAAACCTCCACATTTGGTCCAATTCTTGCAAATTTGTTGAAATTTAAAAAAATGTGTTAAAACTCTAAAAATGGGAAATAAATCTGCAAAATTACAAAAATCTTTTAAACAATTGAAAGAATTCTTTTAACTTTGATGTTTTTACAAAACTAAAAAAATTTTCAAATTGGAAATAAATCTTTAAAATTTAATAAAAATCTTCTAAATTTGAAATAAATTCTTAAAATTTAATAAATTTTTTTTAAATTTCAAGATACTTTTCAAAATTATAGAAATTCCTTTTGCATTTGATTAATGTTTCCCAAATATCATAAAAATCATCAAAATTAAATGAAAATTAAAGAAATAAAATTTAAATCATAGAATTACAGGATATTGTTAAAAATTAAAAACTATTTTTTTTTTTAAGAATTTTTTATTACCCAAGCGTCATTTAGTTTAGAATTGTAAAAAAAAGGCCAGGAAAAAAATTGGTGATGGAAAAAAGTAAAAATTGTGGAAGAGGATAAATTTTTAAATTTTTTTTTTTTTTTTTTTTAATTAAAATTTTCTAACATTTCCAAAATTTTAAATATTTTTTTTTGATTTTTTAAGATCATTTCATTATCCCCAAGTTAAGCTAGAAAAAAATGAGCACCTCTTCATAAATTTGGATTGGTTAAGGGTATGTTGCAAGGAGAGAATGAACATAACCTTAAAAATATTTTTCCAAGCACAATTTTGACACTTAGTTAATTTTTTCAGAAACAAAAAATGTATAAAAATATGACCATGTACCCATAATTTAAATTTTATGCAGATTCTAAAACTAATTTGACATTTTAGAAATATGTATTATTTGGGCTTCAGTTTCTGAACAAAATATTGAAACTTATGAATATACAAAAAAGTATACACAATTTTCAATATTTTGTTCAGAAACTGAAGCCAAAATAATACATATTTTTAAAATGTCAAATTAGTTTTAGAATCTGCATAAAATTTAAATTATGGTTATATTTTTAATTACATTAATTACTTTTAAGGTTATGTTAATTCTCTCCTTTCAACGCATCCTTAAATAAAATTTGTCATGAAAATGTTGTTCTTTCTAAAACTTAAAAAATCCTTTTTTCTGGAAAATATTGTAAATCTTATTATTTCACGAGAAGAAAAGGACTTTAATTTCTCATTTCTCACGGCCGATCGATAATAGTTCCTTTCGAAAAGTAACAAATCAAGTTATTGAGAGTGGCGGAAGTAGACGTGATGCTTTAAGATTTATGACTCGATTCTGACTTGCTTTATTTCGCCGGTTTCATATTTAATACCTCAAAACATGAGGCATAAAAACATCCGAACTTTATATTCAGATTATTATTTTTACTTTCTTTCTAATAAAAAAGAAAAAAAAATTACAAATCTTAATTTTTACAAAATACGAATTTGAGGTTATGTTTAACTATTTTGCGCATGACTAGAAGCAGACAAATATATTTTCCTTCTCACAAACTTGAAATATTCTTGGAACAAGCATAAGTGTGATTTTTTCAAGGCAATAAAAGTAAACATATTTTTATCTTTGGCAAAAGAAAACTTTTCTCTCAGTGTATATTATTAGTTGTAAAAGATGAATGTAAAATTTTTGCTGTGATTAAAGAAGCGACTATATCTTTACAAGCATTATGGCGTGTAGAGTGAAATTTAAAAAATTGATTTGATGTAAATTTACCTCCTTTTAGTATGCGGCTACTAACAATTCATCATGCAATTTTAAATCAGGCTTGTAATTTGATGAAGCATCGCTGCCGATAATTGTACCTTACAGAAGAACGTGCAGCGAACGCGCCAAAAGGAGCTGATGTGAATTCTATAAAACGCACGATTCACAGATTCAGTATATATGCAATAAGATCAAACGTGACTTTTCGAGAAAGATGAGGCTCCAGAATTAATTTCTTGTGTAATACGGTGTTCGAGTCTCTAAAAAGGAAACGAAATTCAGTATGAGTTTTCATAAATGTAATTGAGTTTCAAATATAATTTTTCATCCAGCTGTTGTTAATAATTAGGGAAGCCGACATTTGACCAAAACTCAATTTAAAGAATGTGTAATAGACGGGAATTTATTTATCTATTTATGTCAGACTTTTAAACTTCCCGAACACTAAAAACTCAGAATGTTCATTGGACAGAAACTCGGAAAGTAGAGGAACCTAAAGGTGCTCGCTGATTGGCTGGTTATCTTTCCGGAAGTATTACCAGCCAATCAGCGAGCTCTTTTAGTTCCTCTACTTTCCGAGTTTCTGTCAAATGAAGATTCTGAGTTTTTAGTGTTCGGGAAGTTTAAAAGTCTGACAAATGAAGTTTCGGGTATTTAAATATTTGGATAAATAAATTTCGGTCTATTACATTCTTTAAATTGAGTTTTGGTCATAAAATTAAAAAAAAAACTAATTAGGAGAGAAAATTTTTATTAAAGGTTAAAATAAATCGAAAAATTGAAAGAAATACAGGAAACTGAGAAAATAATTGACAAATAAAAGAAGAAACTAAAAAATAAAATGAAAATTACTAGAAAGTGGAAACATAAAAAGAAATTGAAAAAAAGAATTAAAAAATCAGGATAAATATTAAATATTAAAATAAACTACTAGATGGTTACAAAATATAACTAGAAATTGAAGAAAGTAAACAGAAGCTTTTAATGAAAAATAAATAGAAAAATTTTAAAAATACCTTGGACCAAAAAAAAATTTTGAAAAGTAAATAAATGATTGCAATTTTGTAAAAACATAGAAAATAAAAAAGAAATAATTAGAAAATGTCGGCAAAAACTAGAATTTGATGAAAAAGAAGTTGAAAGAGATATTACATAAGAATTAAAAAAAATTAATAATTAATCAAAAATTGGTTTTAAAATAAAAATATAATGAGTAAAAAATGAAAATATTACTAGAAAATTTCAAAATAACTGTAAGTGACTAGAAATTTCAAGAAACTACTTAAAAATGAAAAATAACTAAAAATTTGGATAAACAATTAAAAATAAAAGGAAAAAGGTTCAAGAGAAAAACATTTTTTAATAAGGGGATAAAAAATCTTGTTATAAAAAAAGGATAATACCAAAATTATTTGAAAGTGAAAAAATAACTAGAAGTTTTCACTGAAAAGTAAGAAAAGAATTAGAAATTAAAAAAAAAAACTATTAAACAAACTGAAAATATTTAAAAATGAAGAAGAACACAGAAATGGAAGAGATATTATTAAGAAATTTTAACAAATTAATTGTAAGTAAAAAAGTAGCTTTAAAATGAAAATAATAAGTGGAAAGAAAAAAAATTTACCAATAAAATTCAAAAAACTATAAAAGTTTAAGAAAATAAACTTAAGAAAATTTCAAAATAACTAGAGATAAAAGAAAATAACTAGAAATTTAAAGAAATTATTAAAAACAATAAATAAGTAACTAGGAATGTAGATAATAATGAAATATAGAAATAAAAGATAAATATTTAAGGAGAATATTAATAAATATAAGATAAACTAATAGAAAACTAAAAACAATCAATA
The DNA here is from genome assembly GCA_037103525.1 of Ganaspis brasiliensis. Classification (NCBI taxonomy): domain Eukaryota; kingdom Metazoa; phylum Arthropoda; class Insecta; order Hymenoptera; family Figitidae; genus Ganaspis; species Ganaspis brasiliensis. The sequence goes on from JAZKLR010000211.1 coordinate 4,655,369, forward strand.
GAAGTTTTAAAACAACTTTTAGAAATTGAAAAAAATTATTATTTTAACAAAAAATTAAGACCAAGAAAATAAAATAAAAGTGAAAAATAAAAAAAATGAACTTGCAAATAAATAAAAAAATCCGCAAAGTGATAAAGAAAAGAAAGAAAAATTATTTAAAAGTGAAAGAGGAATTAGAAATTGACGGAAAAGAAAAATTACATATGGAGAATTTTTTTGCTGGAAAGTGAGGAAACATTTAAAATAAAAAAAAATTACTATATAGAAGTTAAAAAAATAAGAAATTGAAAATAACTCAAAGGTAATTAAAAGTACTAGAAAATTAACAAAATAATTAGAAAGAGAAGAAAATAACTATAATTGATATTAAAAAAAATTAAAATTAAAAAAAATACTAATGAATAATCAAGTGAAGAAATAACTAGAAGTAAAAGAAAACATCTAAAAAAAGAAGGATAACTGGAAAATAAAGTAAACATATTTTATAGGCAGTAAATATATTGAAATTTAGGAAAAACCAATAGAAAATTTTTAAAAATCACTAAAAATTTAGAACAATTTTCAGAAAATAGAAAATTAAAGATAAAGTACAAAATACCAACAAAAATAAAAATAAAACTAATTAACAATGAAATAAAAATAAAAAAACTAAAGAAAAAATATTACAATGTGACCAAAAAAAAAAAATATATATATATATATATAAAAGGTATTATAAAATATGTAAATAAGTGGAAAATTAAAGAAAAGTTAGTTCAAAGTTTAAAAAAATTAACTTGCAAATAAAAAAAAGACTGCAAAATTAAAGGATAATTATAAATTAGAGAACCTGAAACAAATAAATAAAAAGAAAAAATTTAGATATTTAAAAACAATTAGAAAATAAATAAAATTCCTAAAAAGTAAAATGATAACTAGAAAATGAATAAAAGTGACTAGAAAAGGAAGAAAAATTTTTTAAAAGTGAAAAAGAAATTAGAAATTGAGGAAAATGGAAATTGGAGAAGAATTTTTCTTTTTACTTGGACAACGGAAAAATATTTTGAAATTTAAGAGTTGGTACTAGAAAATTTTTAAAAATTGCTAAAAAATTAAAAAAAATTACTAGAATTTAAAAACTTGACAAGTTCCGCTGACGGTGGTTTTTTATCAAATTTTAATAAATCCGAGTTTTTAATTAACAAAATTTTTAGTTCACCGAATCTTAATTTAACAGAAATTATTTTAAATTGCTTCTTAATAAAAAATAATTCTAATTGAGCCGAATCTTCATTTTCCAAAATTTTTATTCTACGGAATTTAAAGCGAATTGAATTTTTAAATTCCATAATATCCGATTGACCGAATCTTGATATTTACACATTTTTATTTGCACGAATTGATCTTATAATTTTTAATATCAATCAATGTTTTTATTCGAAATTATTTTCAAAAATTTTTTCTTTTTACAATTTTACACACACCAAGAAAAATTCCTTCTTCTTTTTAGAATATTCCTTGGTTCCTATTCAAGAATAAAATATTCATATTATTTTTTTAAGCATATTCTATTCTTAAAATAAGGAAAATATTTTAAATCAAACCTTTACGGAATCCAAGAAAATATTCCTATTTTAAACATATTTAAATTTATTACACAAGTTTTCATTTATTTTTGTCATTTTTCAATTATTTTCTGAAAATTTCAATAATTTGCTTCAATCTTTAAATAATTGTCAGCAATATTTAAATTTTTTAAACAAGTTTCAATTTACTTTTGTAATTTTCAATTATTTTCTTTAAATTTCAATTATTTTATTCAATTTTTTAAATTGTCATGAATTTTAAAATTTTTTACATTATTTACATTAGTTTTCAATTATTTTCATCAAATTTTAATCATTTTCTTCATTCTTTTTATTATTGTTACAAATTTATTAATTTTTCCCTCCTTTTTCAATTATTATCTACAAATTTCAATTATTTTCTACAAACTTTAATTACCTTCTTCGAATTTAAATTTTTTTGTCATTTTTGAATTATTTTCTTCAAATTTCAATTATTTTCCTCAAACTTCAATTAATTTCTTCAACTTTCAATTGCTTTCCTCAAACTTCTAATATTTTTTTTCAATTTTTCAAATATTGTCTATAAAATTTTAATTTTTACACCACCTTTTAATTATTTATGTCATTCAGTTAGTTGCTTAACATTTAAATTGTTTCGTCAATTTTTCAAGTACTGTCTTCAAACTTGTAATTTTTTACACCAGTTATCAATTATTTTTGTCATTTCTCAATTATTTTTTTTAACCTACAGTTATTTTTGTCAATTCTCAAATATTTTTGACATTTTGGAATTATTTTCTTTAAATGTCATTTTCTTCAATCTGTTTATTATTTAAATGAATTTATTAACTTTTACACCAGTTTTTAATTATTTATGTCATTATTCAATTTTTCAATTAATTTATTACATTCTTTATTTTTAACTCCATTTTTTTTATGGTTAATTCTTAAAGAAGAATACATTTTTTCCGTTTGTCCACTTCTGATTTTTAAAATTGTAATACACATTATACAATATATATTGTATAATGTATTGTAATAAAAACTAATTGAGTTATTTCTTTTCTTAAAGTTATTTACTTTCGTTTTTTTTTTTGTAATATATACAACATGTTGTAACATAAAATAAGTACTATATATGTAACACAAAGTTAATATTATGTTTTTAAAATTAAATGCAGATTACATAAACGAATTAATTTGACTTTTCATAATTTAGTTTAATTGCTTAAAATATACATTAAAAGCACAATTAGAAAATGAAAGAAAACGCTGCTTAATGAATCAACTTGTTACACTTTCTGAATCTTTAATGATGTGTTGCGTCTTGAAGTCCATTGATCAAAATTCAATTTAAAACACGTCATGAAACATAGTTGGACCTTGATTGAAATCTCGAACAAAAAAGAACCTCAATTTAGCTTGTCAAAAAGCTATTATTAAACAAGATATCGAAAACTGCAGTTTATTATTAATTGTTTCCTTCATTACGATTGTGCGGTTTAACAATCGACGATTTATAGGTTCCAATTTAATGTAAAGTGTTGAGAAAGAATTTTTTTAGACAAGGAGAAATAATTGTTTACAATATTTTTGTACAAACTTACTGTTAGAGATCAAGAAAAACGAAAATTATCACTTTCAAAAAATCGAAATTTATTATCTTTTACATTACTTTTTTAATTGTTACATTATAAATAAAATATAAATTATCAACAATATAAATTAATTTCTAAAGTAAAATAAATAATAATGAACTATAAATCAAAAAGTGGAAATTTTAAAAAAAAGTGAAAAATCGGATAAAATATAATTATAATAATACAAATGAAGAAAATGATGGACTGTAAAACAAAGAAAATTATAGGTAATGAAAAACCGATTGAAAAAGAAGAAAAATTAATAATAGAAAATTATTAAAATTGAGATGATTATTAGGTTAAAATGAGTCTATATATAACGAGATTCGGTGTCTGTCTGTCCGTCCGTCCGTCAAGAATCCACAGCAAAACAAGTTTAAACTAGTTCCAAACAATTTCAAAGTAGTTTTAAACAGTTTTGAGCTACTTTTAAATAGTTGCGAACTAATTTTCATAGAATTTCAAACTAGTTTTAAAACAATTTCAAACTAGTTCTAAACTAGTTCCAAACAGTTTCAAACTAGTTCTAAACTAGTTCCAAATAGTTTCTAAATAGTTACAAGCAGATTTGAACTAAATCCGAATAGTTCAAAAATATTTTTAACCGTTTCAAACTAGCTAGAAACAGTTTTGAACTAGTTTTAAACAGTTCTGAACTAGTTTCATATAGTTCCAAACAAACTCAGTCAAGAACAGTTGGAAATAGTTAAGAATACTTTTGAACTTGTCACAAACAGATTTGAAAAAGTAACGAATTATTTTAAAACAGTTCCGAACTAGTTAAGGACAGTTTTGAAGTAGTTCGAAACAGGTTGAAGCTAATTCAAAACTGTTAAAAACTACTTCAAAACTTTTTTTAAAAACTAGTTCTAAACTAGTTTTAAACTATTTTCAGATTGTTTCTAACTAGTAACAAAGAGATTTGAACTAGTTCCGAATATTCTCGTAATAGTTTCAAATTAGTTTCAAGCAGTTTTGATCTAGTTATTGACAGTTTTAAAGTATACAACAATACGCAACAATAAATTAATATAATTTCTTCAATTAAGAAATTGAGTAAATAAATAATACGACTGACAGAAGGATTCCTAGCCCTACGTCTAACTCTTACATATTCTCAATTCACGTCCGTTGCGTAACAAAAATATAATTGCTCATATTTTGTTTATAATAATTTATACTTAAATGAAACTTTCCAGAAAACTTAATTGGATATCGATGAATATTTCATTCACTGACACTTTGTGATTTGTGAAAATTTCCTCGTTAAACGAGAAGCTTGAAAATTGTTAAACACTAATTCAAAAATGAGCAACAAAAATATTAATAACTTTTTTCAGTTAAAAAATGAAGAATTAGGCTGAATATATCTTTAACAGAATAGTTTGAACTGTAACTCCTGTGAGTTCCATGTAAAAATATTAATAAGTTTTCATTTATAACGAGTTAAAGTCAAAATTTTAATTAATTGTAGTTTTCCGAAAATTTTAGTTTTTTGCGTTTTACACAAAAACTGTAAGAGATGGAGAAAAAAATTATGGGGAGACAAAAGTCCGGCATAAAATTTTCTAAAAGTTAGTAATTACAGTATTTTCGTTTTTGAAAATAGAATTTTAGGGTGGTGGGGGAAACACGAAGGATATACTTCCAAACAATAGGTATTCTGATCTTTTTCAAACTTAGTATACCTCCCTATTTTCATGCACTGATTACGAACATCGTAGTCAAAATTGGCGACTAGATCATTTTCATGGTAAAAACCATATAACACATAAAAATTAAGTTTTTTTGCAATTATCTCAATAAATTTTGAAAATTTTGGAATTTGTTCTGAAGAAAAGTTGTAGGCCTTCTAAAAGTACACATTTTTTCTATTACGCATTTTTTTCATATCTCTAATAGTTTTTCGAAAAAATCAATATTAAAGTTGTTCGTGCAGCGCGTAGAATGCCGATCGGCGCGAGAGGGCAAGATTGTCACATTCTTTCTTTTTGTAAAAATCACTGTTACACGGATATCTATTGGTAAAAAACCGCTATAGAAGACAAAAGAACCCCTCTGTACCCCCTAACAAAAAAAGAAACGGACTTTAAAAATTTGAGTATTTTTTATAAGAAAGGGTGCAGTCCTGAAGCGTTTCAAAAACTTTAATATCGATTTTCTTGAAAAATATTAAAGATATAAAAAAATGCATAAGACATAAAATATGTGTTTTAAGACGGCCTACAACTTTTGTAAAAACCAATTTTTTAAGTTTTTGATATTTATTGAGATAATTGCAAAATACTGAATTTTTATGGGTTTTATATGGTTTTAACCATGACAATTAAATTTGCGACAATTTTCACTATGGTATATCTAATCGTTGTAACAAAACACGTAAGTATACCATGTTTTATTAAAATCAAAGGGGAGGACTAAAATAAAACTGGTGGCCTCACAGTCACTCCTTCCCTCTCTCTGCCGCCTTTCGCGCTGCGCGTGCAACTTTAATATCGATTTTCTCGGAAACTATTAGAGATATCAAAAAAATACATAGTACACAAAATATGTATTTGAAGACGGCTTATAACTTTTATAAAAACCAATTTTCGTAATTTTCAATATTTATTTTGCTAATTTCAAAAAACTAAACTTTTATGAGGTTTTAATGGTTTTCACTGTAAAAATTGTATTTACACGAATTTTCACCAAGATATTTCTAATCAGCGCGTAAAAATACGTAAATATAGCAAGTTCCATTAAAATCGGAGGAGCAGCATAAAATAAAACTGACCACCTCCACACAGTCGCTCCTGCCTTCTTCTCGCCGCTCGGCTCTTTGCGATGCACCAGAAACTTTAATATCGATTTTCTCGAAAAATATTAGAGATATAAAAAAATGCGTACTACATAAAACACGTATTTTAAGACGGCCTACAACTTTTGTAAAAACCAATTCTCCAAATTTTAAGTATTTACTCAGATAATTTTAAAAAACTGATTTTCTTATTTTTTTATAGTTTCTACGATGGTAATTAAATTTGTGCCAATTTTCCTTAAGAGATTTCTATTTAGCGCTTCAAAATACGTAAATACAGCAAGTTCCATTAAAATCGGAAGAGAGGCATAAAATAAAACTGCCCACCCCCACACTATCGCTCCAGCCTTCTTGTCGCCGCTCGGCTCTTCGCGATGCACGAGCAACTTTAATATCGATTTTCTCGAAAAATGTTAGAGGTACAAAAAAATGCATAAAACATAAAATATGTATTTTAAGACGGCCTACAACTTTTGTAAAAACCAATTTTCCAAATTTTTAATATTTACTCAGATAATTTCAAAAAACTAAATTTTTATTAGTTTTTTACAGTTTTCAGCACGATAATCAAATTTGCGCCAATTTTCACTATTATATTCGTAATCAGCACGTCAAAGTACGTATTCTAAGTTTCAATAAAACCGAGGGTACCTATTATTCGGAAGTTTAAATCCAATTTCAAATTTACATCCTCATATTACGAAATGAAAATGTCATGTGTTTTTTTCAGTTGTAGATGAGTTCGAGGGACACTTGTTGAAATTAATGGCTTGAATTAAACACGAGTTGGGTAATGCCGCTGTGGATATAATTATCGTAGCTGTTTGTGATAAATCAATTAGAACTAACCAATCTAAAGCGATTAAACTAGACGGGCAAACGAACCAGCTTTTCTTGTCTCTACTTTATATATATATATTCTGCATTCTGCATGACGCTGTATCGGTTACATTCTCGTCCATGTAGAAGTTTTAATAAAGAAACGAATAGAATTCTAGGGCGCGTGTTCACAAGAATTTTGATATTATTCCGCACATGGGAATTACATGATTTCTCACCACCTGCCGAGAATCAATTATAGAATTACAGAATTACAATTTCCTTCATCGTAAAATCCATCCTGGATTGTCGTAACAATTTGTTCCTCGAAGCTTTGCATAATTGCAATTATCGTTCAGTTGATTCTGTAGTTTTTTTTTTTTATTATTATGGAACCTTCAATTATTATTTGTTTAATTTCACGAAATTTCATTATAAAAGTTTTCATATAATTGATGCGCAGAAAGTGGAAATTTATTTGGATAGAAAATCTTAACTGAAATAGAATGAAACTTAAAAGGGGGTCAAAGCTAAGAAGCATGTAGAAAAAATCTATTAATTTCATGAAAATCCATTTTTTTTTTAATTTTTTCATCATCATTTTTAATTATATTAGATTAATAATAAGTGAGTAACAAACTCTTAGAGAATAATTTACCGTCGCAGGGGTAAGTTTCTAATTCGCTGATTTTTAATTAATAAAAAAGGGTCCCGGGGCCTCCAATAATTTTTCTTACTTGGTGAAAAAAAAATTCCCCCTCTCTCTTTTTGGGGTTTTTTGAGTCGCAGATTACGAATCTGTTTACAATTTTTCAAAATTAAAAATGGTGGATTCAATATGGCGGACAAAAATACAGAATTTTTTGCCAAAATTTATGAAACTTAGTACATAGGGGTTTTAAGGGTCGCTGATTACGAATCAAATCATATTTTAATATTCAAAATGGCGGATCCAATATGGCGGACATAAAATGCAAAAAAGCGCCTAAATTTGTCTAAAAATTGTTTTTCTAAGGTTTTTGAAGTCTCCTAATTTCGAATTTGATATTATTGAATAAAATTTTGAATTTTGAAAAAACGAAAAACAGATTCGTAACTAAAAGAATTTGTTCAGTGAAGTATTTTCAAATCAGAAGACATGTTAAATTTGCTGTTTTGTTTTATTAAGTACTCAGTTTTAAAAATTAACAAAATATGAAGCTTTAGTAATACTATAGGTGTTGAAAAAATCTCAGGAACTTGTGTAAAGTGACACCAACTTTTCGAGGAAAGAGTACATTGACCTTCAATTGTCCACCCATTATTATAAAAGTATCGCGGGAACGTGCTACATCGTTTTTTAAGATCTCGATTGTAATTATGAACGTCCTTAATTAAAACCGATTCCCACGAAGTAACGAAACATAATAGAGATTTTTGTATCCTCAAGTTATAATACATAAATTATTTCTACGAAGAATGCTAAAAATTCCAAGACATCAACACTTGGATAATCATTCATTTTTTTTTATCCCAGCGTCATAATATCACGCCTAATTCGCTTTTCTTTTCGGATAATAAATAGATCATTTCAATAATCGTAAAATCCTATTCAGTTTCCGGTGAAAGTAGTTTACAATTTTATCACCATTCTTCGCTCATTCTTTTTTATGTATACCATTTCCTTATAGTGAGGTGATTCTTTTCTGCATATTTATCCCAAAATCAGTGCATTTGCATCAATAGTGAAAAAAATGGATTTTTTAAGTTTACCTTTTGTTTTTTAAGACTTATATTTCCTAAAATAATATAATAATATTTAATAAAAACTTATGTTACATTTAATTGATATTGTAATTCAATTAATTTTAAATTAACATTCACAGATTTATAATAACAATTTTTTAATAAAATTTAAAATTGTTTGTATACAAAATATATAACCAAAAAAATGTAAAAAAAAAATTAGTTAATTAACATTTCGTTGTAATATAAAAGTTATAGAATAAGAATAATGTATTTCAAATTACAAATATTTTTTTCATATTTAAAAAATACTACAACACTTTTTGCACCTCTACATAAATCACTAGATGTTTTTTTCTTTTAAAATTATAAATCATATTTCACCTTTTTAAAATGTTCTCAAATTTTAAATTTATAGCCATTTTAATTTTGTCAAATTTCAGTCAACGTGAATTTGCATAGATTAAAATTTCAATTAATCCACTATTCAAATATACTAAATTTGAAGTAAATTAAAAATTTCTTCAATTTTTAATAATTCTTTTCTATTAAGATTTTAGTTACTTAAACTACAATTTTGTACTATTTTTATCATTTTTCTATTATTTTTTGCAATTTTTAATTATTTTTAAATTGTTTACCTAAATCTTAAATTCACCTTCTTTAAATTTCAATTATTTTGTTTAGTATTTTCAATCACTTTTTTCATTTTAATTATTTTTCCCTCAAAATTAAATCAATTTAATTATTTATTCCTAAATTTTATATAATTCATCGCAAATTTAAATTAACTTTTTAAATTTACCAATATTTTTTTCATTTTGCAATTATCATCAATTTTTAATCATTTTCATAATTTCTGAATTAATTTTCTGAACTTTCAAATATGTACATATGTATATCTCAATTTTCAATTTTTTTGTTCAATTTTCATTTCTTTTTATTATTTTGCAATTATTTTCTCCATCTTTTAATATTTTCATTATTTTTCAATTAATTCTCTAAATTTTCAGTTATTATCTCAAATTTAGAATATTTAGATTATTGTCATAAATTTTCCATGTTTTAAACAATTTTTCAATTATTTTCTTTAATTTCTAATTACTTTAATTATTTTGGCATAATCTTCAAAATTTTCAATTATTTATCTGAAATTTCAATTATTTTCATCAACTTTTGATTATTTCTGCGATTTTTTAATTATTATTATTTTCTTTTTTTAAACATATATATTCTATGAATTTTTCATTTATTTTTCTCAAATTTTATTAACTGTTTTCAATTTTTCAAATTTAAATTATTTTCATCATCTTTCAATTTTTATTTCAATCTTAAATTATTTTCAGCATATTTTATTTATTTTTTTCCAATTTTAAATTATTTTTTTCATTTGTCTATTATTTCAACTTTTTATTATTATTCTCATATTTTAAAATTAGTTTTTAAAAACTTAAAGATCTTCAAGTACTTTTCTAAAATTTCATTTATTTCCTTCATTTTTTAATTATTTTTATGTGTTTTAATAATTTCCAAAAAATTTTATTAATTATCGTAAATTTCAATTATCTTGAGCTTTCTTCAATTCTTTTCTCCAATTCTTAGTTATTCTCATTTTTTTCAATTATTTTTTAAGAACTTATTTTTAAAAAAATGTGTAATTTTTTCAGTTTTTTTACTCAAATGTCAATTGTTTTTTACAATGATAAGTTATCATTGTTTTTATAATATTTCAATAATTTTCTTCAAGTTTCAGGTTTTAAAACCATTTATTAATTATTTTCTTCAATTTTTAATTTTTTTTTGCTTTTTTTTTTAATTTGTAAAATTTTAAACTATTTCTCTGACATTTCAATTATTTCGTTCAATTTTCAATTATTTATATTATATTTTATATTATTTTCTTTAATTTTCAATTACTTTCGTTCTTTTTCATAATTTCCAAAAAAATTCTAAATATTTTCATTCTTTTGGCATAGTTTTCAAAATTTTTAATTATTTATCTGAAATTTTAATTATTTTCATCATATTTTAATTATTTTTTTACAATTTTTAATTATTTTTATGATTTCCCTCATTTTTCAATTATTTTCCAAAATTTATTTTCTTCAATTTTTAATTTTTTTTCTTGTTTTATAATTTGCAAAATTTTAAACTATTTTTCTGACATTTTACTTATTTCGTTCAATTTTTAATTAATTATATTATATTTTATATAATTTTCTTCAATTTTAATTATTTTCATCATATATCAAATTGTTTTTTTATATTTACATTATTTTTATCATTTGGTTATTATTTTTCTCTATTTTTGATTATTATTCTTATATTGTAAACTTAATTAATAGATCTTTATAAATTTTTCTAAAATTACAATTATTTTCTTCAATTTTTAATTATTTCCATTTATTTTCACAATTTCCAAAAAATTTTATTTATTATCTTTAGCTTTCTTCAATTCTTTTCTCCAATTTTTAGTAATACTCATTTTTTCAATTAATTTCTAAAATCTTCCAGTATTTTTCTTAAGTTTCAATTAATTTTTTTAATTTAAAAATCATTCTGTAATTTTTTCAATTATTTTACTCAAATGTCATTTATTTTTTTCAAATTTTTATTGTTTGTATCATATTTTAATTATTTTCTTCAACTTTCAAATTTAAAAACTATTTTTCAATTATTTTTTAAACTTTCTTTCCTTCAATTTTTAATTTTTACGCTTGTTTTATAATTTTCAAAATTTTAAACTATGTTTCTGACATTTGAATTATTTCTTTCAAATTTCAATTATTTTTATCATATTTTATATTATTTTCTTCAATTTTCCATTACTTTCGTTCTTTTTAATAATTTCCAAAAAATTTCTAAATATTTTCATTCTTTTGGCATAATTTTCTAAATTTCAATTATTTATCTAAAATTTTTATTATTTTCATCACATTAAATTTTTTTTCAAAATTTTGATTATTTTTATCGTTTGCCTATTATTTCCCTCAATTTTGAATTATTATTCTCATATTGTAAAATTAGTTTTTAAGATATTGATGTATTTTTCTAAATTTTCAATTATTTTCTTCAATTTTTAATTATTATTTCTTTTCATAATTTTCAAAAAATTTTATTAATTATCGTAAATGTCAAAATTATTTTTAGCGTTCTTCAATTCTTTTCTCCAATTTTTAGTTATTCTCATTTTTTCAATTTATTGCTAAGATCTTCATGTATTTTTCTCAAATTTTAATTAGTTGTTTTTATTTAAAAAGCATTCTGTAATTTTTTCAATTATTTCACTCAAATGTCATTTATTTTTTCATTATTTGTATCATATTTCAATTATTTCCTTCATCTTTCAAATTTTAAAATCATTTTTCAATTATTTTCCAAACTTTATATCCTTCAATTTTTAGTTTTTACGCTTGTTTTATAATTTTCATAATTTTAAACTATTTTTTGACATTTCAATTATTTCGTTCAATTTTCAATTATTTATATCATATTTTTTTTATTTCCCTAATTTTCAATTACTTTCGTTTTTTTTCGTAATTTCCAAAAAGTTTTTAATTATTTCTGTTTAATTAAAAATTATTTTTTTCAATTTTATATTATGTTTATCTTTTTTCATTAATTTTTTCTATTTTTTAATTATTATTATTTTTTTTTTCAATGAACTTCTGAATGTTTTAAGTATTTTTCTTATATTTTCTTTAACTTTCCTTTATCTAAAATATATTATGTTATTTTTTTCAATTATTATCTCAAATTTAAATTATTTTTTTCAATTTTCATTTATTTTCTCTAATTTATCATTATTCAATTGTTTTCAATTGTTTTCAATTTATTATTAAGTTTTTCAAGTATTTTTCTCAAATTTAAATTATTTTCTTTATTTTTAAAACATTTCTATGATTTTTGTTTCCTCATAGAGGAATCTTTGGAATCGGTAAAATTTTCGAGTATGGAAAATACTCAATCAAATTTTTACAAGCATCTTTTTTTATCAAAAAAATTCGTTTTCTTCCAAAAATTTTTCCCATACAAAAACGACAACTTAATCAATACAAAAATCATGTTCCTTGTCTCAAAATGATGAGTTTGACCTATATAACTTTTATAATTGATCCAAAAGTCGTAAAATAATTTTTTTTTTATTTTACTTAATACTTGTAAGCGAAATATCCATGAAATGCACATAATTTCCACCTAGTTTAAATTACTTTCCTTATTAATTTCTAATAGATTCCATTTTTTTTAATTATATATTTTTCAGTGATCTGTTCAAATAAAATCTGGTCGTCTGAAACCAAATATCGCCGGAAGGTTCAGTTTCAAAAAACTATTCATAAACGTATGTATATGTGACGCTCCACGAGAGAAGGCACCTATCGCGGAAAAAATCAACTTTCATTTTTTATGCTAAAAGATAATTTTTTTCTTGCTCTTTCATTTCCACGTTTCAAAAAAAAATGTATTAATTACTCTTTTTGTTATAATACTTTAAACCTTGGCGTTTCATTCTTTTAATAGCAATTGACAGTTTTTGAGTTCCAAAAATCAAAATTTGATTCCTGCAATTAGTTTTCTTGTTATGAAGCTTTAAACAAAGGCATGTTAAGTGTCTCGACTTTTCTTCTTTCTTTTTTTTTTGCACTTCCGTCCTTTGAATTTTGTTTCTCAGCGATAGGTCCCTTCTCTCGCGGAGCGTCACATATAAATTTATTATATCTTTATGTAAATGTATTTCTCAATGTCCACATCGATTTACTAGAAATTACATTAATCATCTAATGTTTGATTATTGTACCGGTATACACGAGAAGTTTATCCATGTCAACATTCACTCTAATAAAAAGTTATATACCTATGCATTCTGAGCTTATATATCATGAGGGCAGGTACACACTTTCTTGGAAAATTACCAGATTAAGGATTTCGTTGTAAACTGCTGTCAATGTCGGAAATTGAAATTTAAATAAAACATTCCTTTCAGTGATAAGACTTTCACCCCTGGTACATTTAGACATATTAACTTATAGCTGTTAAATGAAAGATACGCGACATTGCCTGCAGAAAAGGAGAAAGAGGCAATCACTGCTCCTTGAGAAGTTTCAAGGTTGGTACAAGTGGATGAAAAATATAACAAGTCGTTGCATAAGATTCCTTTCGATCGCACATGTGCATTCATATACAGTGCAATAACTCCGAATCGACTGTGGGAATGGACAAAATAGTGGAAAGATTTATAATTTATCACTTGCAGTTGATATTTCTTATAATCTTGTTGCACTTTAAACTTTTCTATAAAATTAATCCTCTAGTTTAATCCTATTGTACAAATTTCAATATAATTGTTTTATCAGTGTAACCGCCCAAAATAATTGTATATTTAAATAATTATAAATCTTAATTATTCTGGTTACAAATGCAGAAGATTCTCGATTTATTCAAAATGGGTGGGCGCCAGATCTTTTTTGGATCATTCTAAAAAGAAAAAAAAGAAAATAAAGCAAAGGGAAAAGAAAAGAGAATTATTTAATTTAAATAAACTAACAGATATTCAACCAAAAGCAATTGGAAGCTCAATCTGTCAAAGAAGCTGGATTTCCGACCAAAAATAATTGGAAGCTCAATCCCACAAGAAAAGATAATTAAATAAATTGATAATAAATACACTAAAGAATCTTCTATAATAACCTTGGCTAGCTAGTCCCAAATCTGGATAATGGTGAAGGGGGTGGCTCGAATTTAAATTAATTTATAATCAAAATTAATTCCAATAGGATAAATTAAATTGTACAAAATAAACTAAACTTTATGAATCTAAATTAAATCTTGCGAAATAAATCAAATTTCATGAAAGATATTAAATTCTGCTGAAACAAATTAAATTTTGAAGATAATAAATTAAAGATCTCGAAATAAATTAAGTTTTCATAACATAAATTAAATTTCGCTAAAATAAATTAAATTCTGCTAAATAAGATTAAGTTGGACAATTTTTAACAAATCCAAACAAATTTCGTTAAATTAAGACACATCCATTAGACAACAACATTTATTGATCAACAATTAATAATAATTATTAACATTTGTAATCTCGAAGTAAACTATAATTTTGGATTAAGGATCTTTTGACAATAAGGTATTTTTTGAAATTAAATTAATGATTCAAAAGAAAATCATTATTCACAAACTTCAGCTAATTTTAACATTTAATAATTATTAATTTAAATAATATTTTCAATCGATGTTTACAGGAAATTCAAATTTGTAAATAATATAATTTCGAAAGAAATTTAAAAGATTGGCATTTGAGGTTAGGGCTCTTGATTAATAAATCAAGTTTTCTCAATATTTCGAAAGGATCAAAACAGTAATTTAAACTATAAATATTAGATCAATTATATTTAAGTTTAAAGCTCAAATAATTAATAGTGCGAATGGAGAGCCAATTATGATTTTTGAAAAATCAACATTTTGACAATATAACAAAATTAAATAAAATTGGGGACAGAATTCTTGATTTCTGAATCAAGGATTCAATTTTTTCGAGACTTGGTCATTAAATTTGATAAATCATATTTATGAATATTGATAACGATTGGTTATGCGTTATCCAGAAAGAGTTAAGATTAAAAGATTTTAAGTTGAAACAATTAAATTCAATTTATTAATTTATTTACTTTAAGAATTAATAAGAAGAGAAGGTTTCCAGTCTGGAAAACTCGCAAAACAAAAATGCTTCGGTTAATCAAAATTTTATTTTAATGAAATTAATTAATTAATATCTTACCGAAATCTCAAATTATTGTCAAAACACCAAAAAGAAAAGGCAAAAGGTCAGCAAGGCAGCGAAATCGTCCAAAAGTTTTTAATCAATTCAAACAAAATCCAGAGAATTCTCATTAGACGTCTGGTCTTAACGGCTGATGAAAAGAAAAGATAAAATGGCCGTTTGTTTTTTTTTCTATAGTAACCAATCGTTACCATGACAATTTTAGGGCACTAAGTTAATCAAGAAAACAACTGAATAAATTTAACATAAAAATAACGCATCCGGTAAGTCTTGAATCCTATTGGTCGATGAGTTGGCGTCTAAATTTAAATCTTCTTAATACATTTTTTACAAAATTAAACTAATCTTCGGAAGTAATTAACAATATTAATTCGATCTATGAGATGGTAAATCATTATTAAACTCTTCACAAATTATTCTTGACCAGTAAATCAGCCAACGCGTGAATCCGGAATTCCAAGAAAATGACACAACAATGGGGCGTCCAAATTTCTTGAATTCAAAATAGATTTTCGTCCTGACCACATGAAGAGATCCAAAATAAATCAGATGTAATAATGAAGCCTTCCAAAATATAAAAATTGTAAGTATCACTCCAGGCGACGAAGTCAGATCCTTATTATATGAATTGAAAATAAAGTTGGCATCTTGGATAAAGTTTATAATCTTGGGTACGATCGGAAGATAATGAGAAACAAAACTATAGGTGACAAAACAGGAAGATTTAAATTTATCGATAATACAAATCTTCAATATCAATATCGGGATCAATAAAATTCTTCATAAGTTCCATAGTCCAATTTTTAGGTTAGGCGGCAAAATTCAAATAGGCAGAAATTTGATTTTCGTTAATTTTTAAATAAATCTTCTTAATTAAAATTCCAATAGTTGATTAGATAATTTTTGATAATAATCCAAAATCAATAAATGTATGGATTTGCAGAAAATCTTCTCAAATCAGAAATTCATGGATAGGATGAGTTGACTCGAAGCGGGATAACATAAAATAACGGAAAAAATGTACAGAATTAATTCTTAAATCTTAATTTTATAAATTATGAACCAAATCTCGGAATTTCATACAGCCGTGGAGATTAATTGAATTGAATCGAAAGTTAAAGTTTTAAAATTATATAATTTCTGGATTTTATTAATTTGATAAATTTTTAGGTGAAATGAATAAATTTGTGAATTTTGAAATTACAAATTTCACAATGTCACATCAGATACAATTGTTCTTGTAAAATTTGAGATTCTAATTTATGTATCTTCAAAGTCCAGAATCATTAACTTATAAACCGTTTGACAATGGTTAAGACACCTGGAAAGGTACATGCTCCACTTTATTGATAGGATCAACACGTTTCTTATTAGTCTAGATTTGGTCGTGTTGCAAATAGAATCAAGTATTATAGAGAAGCGAGTTAATTTATCATGTGTCGTGAGTCACGATCGCAATAGATGTTTTCCAAGGTCAAACTTTGGGCCAAATCATTAGAAATCAACTTTTACTTTTATTGTCATGTACGAAATTCGAAATCCAGTTTTTGTTTGATTAAATCTACTATAGCAACTTTTTAGTACATGTTTGTATTCATAATTTGACGTTCGAGAGGATTGCAAAAGGTATATCTCAGAATTATGGTAAACTTGTATTGAATGATGTTGAGATATTGTATAATTACATTTTAAGTGTCTAACAGTGAAAAGAGACCAAATTGAAAAAATTTATTTTAATTGATGCCAGGGGGCGGCGACTTGTAAATTTTTGCCATCTGCAAACTTAATATTGACCGAGGGGGGGGGGGAATAAAACAATAATAAATTAAAGAGTTTTTTAATTAGCGTAATTATTGTAACTCAAAAGTTGACAATTTTATTTGATTTCGAGTACATTTTTGAAAATAATAACAAAATAATCAAGATAATAGAAAATTTGTGATCAAATCATTACAAGTTAAAAAAATCAAAAATTGACGAACTTCATTAAAATTTGAGAAAAATAATTAGAAAATTATTAAAACATTAAAAATTTGAAGAACAAAAATCATATTTTTTTAGAATCATTGAAAAATGTCGAAAAAAATTGAACTTGGAAAAATAATTACAACATTGTAGAAATAATCGTAAATTTAAGGAAATAATGGAAATTTGAGAGAAATAATTTAAATTTTTGGAATTAATCAACAAATATTCACAATATTATAAAATTTGTGAAAATCATTGCAAATTAAAAAAAATAATTCAAAAATTGACGAACGTAATTAAAATTTGAGAAAAATAATTGAAGATTGATTGAAACATTGAAAAGTGGAGTGTATAACTTAGATTTAAGATAATAAATGAAAATTAGGGAAATAAATTCAAAAATAATTAATATATCTACTTAAAAGGTGAAGAAAATAATTGCAAAATGATAAAAAAAATAAAAATTGAATAAAATAATTGAAAATTTAGGAATTTAACTGAGGAATGAATAGTGAGAATAATTAAAAATTGTAGAAATTAATTGCAAAATGATAATAATAATCATTAAAAATTGAAGAAAAACGATACAAATAATCGTTAATTGAAAAAAATAATAGAAATTTGAGAGAAATAATGAAAATTTTCGGAATTAATCAAAAAATAATCAAAATAATATAAAGTTTGTGAAAATCATTGCAAATTAACAAAAAAGTAATCAAAAATTGTCGAAAGTATTTGGAATATGAGAAAAAATTTTTTAGAATGATTAAAGAATTGAAATGTGGATACAGTAACTTGATTTAAGATAATAAATAAAAATTTAGGAAAATAATTAATATATCTAGTTAAAAGGTGGAAAAAATAATTGCAAAAGGATAAAAGAAAATAAATTGGAAAGAAATAATTGATAAATGAGATAAATAATTGAAAATTTAGGTATTTAATTGAGGAATTGAGGAATTAATAAAAAAATGAGGAAATTGATTTCAAAATGATAACAAAAATAATTAGAAATTAAAAAACCTTATTAAAATTTAAGAAAAATATTTTAAAGTCTAGAAAATTAATTAAAGAGAAAGGAAACTAATAAAAAATTCAAAACTATATTTGCAAAGCAATAAAACTAATTAAAAATTGAAAAAAATTATTAAAATTTGAGAAATATATTTTAAAATCTAGAAAATTAATTGCAAAGTAATAAAAATAATGAAAAATTGAATAAATTGATTGCAAAATAATAATATTAATAATTGAAATTTGAAGAAAATTATTAAAATTTGAGAAATATATTTTAAAATCTAGGAAATTCATTGCAAAGTAATAAAAATAATAAAAAATTCCAGAAAAAATTTGCAAAGTAATAAAAATAAATTTAAGAAATTGGTTGCAAAATGATAATATTAAGATCTGAAAAATGAAGAAAATTGTTAAAATTTGAGAAATATATTTTAAAATCTAGGAAATTTATTGAAAAGTAATAAAAATAATAAAAAATTCCAGAAAAAATTTGCAAAGTAATAAAAATATTTAGAAATTTAAGAAAATAATTTTATTTTTTTGAGAAAAATTAAAAAAATTGCAACATACATTTGTAATAAAAGAAAATAATTACTGAATGATAAAAATAATTGTATATCGAAAAAATAAAAGTAATTAATAAATAATTAAATGTGACAAAAAGCAATGAAAAAATAATAGAAATAATCGTAAATTGAAGGAAATAATATAACATTGAAACGTGGAGCCAGTAACTTAGAATTGAGAAAATTAATAAAAATTTAGAAAATTAATTAAAAGATAATTAATGTATCTAGTTAAAAGGTCGAGAAAATAAATGTAAAAAGATAAATGAAAAAGAAATTAAAAAAAATATTTGACAAATGAGAGAAATAATTGAAAATTTAGGTATTTAATTAAGGAATGAATAGTGAGATTAATAAAAAATTAAAAAAATTTATTGCAAAATGATAACAAAATAATTGGAAATTAAAGAACATTATTAAAATGTGAGAAAAATATTTTAAAGTCTAGAAAATTAATTGAAGAGTACTGAAACTAATACGAAATTCGAGACAATATTTTCAAAGTAATAAAACAAATTAAAAATTGAAGAAAAATATTCAAATTTGAGAAATATGTTTCAAAATCTAGGAAATATAATTGAAATGTAATGGAAAGAATATAAAATTCGAGACAATATTTGCAAAATAATAAAAATAATTAAAAATTGAAGAAATTAATTACAAAATAATAATTTTAAGAATTGAAAATTGAAGAAAATTATAAAACTTTGAGAAATATACTTTAAAATCTAGGAAATTAATTAAAGAGTAATGAAAATAATAGAATAATTCGAGACAATATTTGCAAAGTAATAAATATAATTAGAAATTAAAGAAAATAATTTTTTTTTTTGAGAAATAATTTAAAAAATTGCAACATATATTTGTAATGAAAGAAAATAATTTCAGAATGATAAAAATAATAGGTGCAAGTTGTGATAAATTATAAAAAAAGGTCAAAATTAATTAAAAAATAATTAAATATGATAGAAAGTAATGGAAAAATATAAAAGAAAATGAAAATTGAAAAAAATGTTTGAAAAATGAGATAAATAATTGAAAATTGAAAAAATTGATTGCAAAATGATAATAATAATATTTAAAATTAAAGAAAATTTTTAAAATTTGAGAAAAATATCTTAAAATCTAGGAAATTAATTGAAGAATAATGAAAATAATATAAAATTGGAGAAAATATTTGTAAAGTAATAAAAATAATTTAAAATTGAAAAAATAATTTTAGTTTGTGAAAAATAATTGAAAAAATTTCAACATATATTTGTAATATAAGAAAATAATTGCAGAATGATAAAAATAATTGTATATTGAAAAAATAACTGATTTTTGAGATAAATAATAAAAAAAATTAGAAAATTAATAAAATTATAATTGAAAATGAGAAAAAGTAATTGAAAATTAATTGAAATATAAATTTAATAATAAAGTAATTGATAGCAATAATTGTATATTGAAGAAAATAATACACATTTGTAAAAGATAATTTATAAAATTACAGACTATATTTGAGATAAACAAGACTACAATTACAATTATTACATATTATAATTTTTCAAACCTCAATTAATTTGAAATTTCATTGATTAAAATTTTAATTAATACACTCTTTAAGAATAGTAAATTTAAAATTATTTAAAAATTTCTTCAATTGTTAAGAACTTTTTTTTTATGATTTTAATTATATTTTCTACAATCCTCAACTATTTTCATCATTTTTCAACATTTTTCTTCAATTTTATTTTCATTATTTTTTATTTTTCCCCCTCATTTTTAAATTCAATTTCCCAAATTTCAATTCTTTTCTTTAATTTTTTCAAATAAAACTTTTTTAGTTTTAAATATTTTCTTCAATATCAAATTAGTTAAATTATTTATTAATTAATTTTTAACTTCTTTTGTCTTTTTTTAATTATTTTTACAAAATACGGTTTTTTTTTTAATTTTAATCATTTTCTTCGAGTTGTAAATGCATTTATTCACATTCTTATTAAGAAATTTGTTTTTTGGCAGTAATTTTGCCATATGGAATTCCATAGGGCGAATTTTTTACTCTATGGAATTTTCAGTTGTACCATGCACAAGTCGCCGCCCCTGATTGAACAAACTTATAAATAATTAAATTATTTAATCTATTAATATAAATACAATAAGAACACTTGAACAATAAACGCATTAATAAAATGAATTGGAACTAATAAAACAGTGTTCAAGAAGTTATAAACGATTTTAGAATGTATATTCTATTGATTGTATACCGGTAGTATAAAATAATGAAATCTACTGAGATTAGTTTCGACATTCTTGAATTGAAGGGCACTCAAGATGTAAATGTTAAAGAAAAGTGTTTAAAGTACTTTACAGTATTGAGCCACATTAGCATTTTATAAAGCATAACTGCATAATACTTCTTTCTTTATTGATCTCGTTATGGTCAAGAATTTCTGAGCCAAGTTTGCTTTTGAATCTGACTTGTTAGCTGAGATCAAAGCATGAAATATTTTCGCATCTTTTCAAATATTACCTCATACTTTATTAATCAATTATATTTTCGCATTTCGCAAAATGCAAAAAGTGTTGAAATACACATAATTCACGACTTTTTCCTTAGTCAATTATTTGGTTACATAAATACTTATTATTAGATCCTATATATTATTCTATCAAAATTTATTGAACTTTGTGTTTTTTTATTAAATACTTTTCTTTTATTTGTTTTATGTTCGAGGTTATGTCCACGTGTTCAACAATTTTAAAACCGCCGGAATTTAGAGAATAAATTATTATTTCTAAGTTTGTCGAAGAGAAAACTTTCGAAATTTACACGAGTGGAGGCATTGGTGTATTTTTCTAATTCGTCAGATATTTACTTGTCTAATATGTTTTCTATTGGTTCTTGAAAAATATTTTATTCATTATCTTTACTTGATGTTCAACAATTTTATAAATTAAAATTTCAATGTCAAATTAGAGGACGTTTATAAAGCACTTGATGCATATTTTCGGAAATTTAACATTCTTCTTCCCTAAACAAATAATTTGTTTAGCCCATGCGTAAGGAAATGTGGATGCTAAAAAAAATTAATAGACAAAAAAGGACCGTGATTCAATTGGTAATTTTTTACATTAAAAAGAGTTTAACAAATCATTTGTTTAAGCAAATTGTGCTAAACAAATAGAGGAAAATTAACAATTATTATTAAGGATTATTAATAAGCATCAAAGTAACTTTTGAAATGAGGATATTTTCTCTAAAAGTACTGAAGTACTTTTAAAAAGTTTACAATTTATTTAAATCATAATTGTTTAAACAAATTTCTAAACAAATATATTTTCCGAAAAATATAAAACTATAAACGCCTATGTTTTAGGAAAATAGGATATAGAAGTGAATACTGCAAAGAAGACTAAGGACCAAATGATGACTTCTGACGTTAGAAGTTGTTTAAAAAATATTTTGCTTAAACAAATGGTTAAAAAAAATTTTTAAAAAACTGAAAATTATGAAATTATAAACGAATAGAAAAAAACTAAAAATGTAACATATCCAAATATGTCCAAATATATCCAAATATCCAAATAATTGAAAATTGAAATAAATAATATAAAATTGAAAAATATAATTGAAATTTGAGAAAATAATTGACAAAATTACATAATATATTTAAAATGAAGGAAAGTTAAAGAAAATTTCAGAAAAATACTTAAAACTTTCAGAAGTTTATTGAAAAAAAAAGAAAATAATTAAAAATTAGAGAAAATAAAGGTAATAAAATAAACCTGATTTAAAATTAAAAAGAATGATTTTAATTAAACAGAAATAATTAACAACTTTTTGGCAATTACGAAAAAGAACGAAAGTAACTAAAATTTGAAGAAAATATTATAAAAAATATTATAAATAATTGAAAAATATAATTGAAATTTGAGAAAATAATTGACAAAATTACATAATATATTTAAAATGAAGAAAAGTTAAAGAAAATTTCAGAAAAATACTTAAAACTTTCAGAAGTTTATTGGAAAAAAAAAAGAAAATAATTAAAAACTAGAGAAAATAAATGTAACAAAATAAACATAATTTAAAATTGAAAAGAATGACTTTAATTAAACAGAAATAATTAACAACTTTTTAGCCATTACGAAAAAGAACGAAAATAACTAAAAATTGAAGAAAATATTATAAAAAATATTATAAATAATTGAAAAATGAATGAAATAATTGAAAGGTCAGATAAATAGTTTAAAATTTTTGTAATTATAAAACAAATGAAAAAAATTAAACATTGAGGAAATAAATTTTGGAAAATAATTGAAAAATGATTCTACAATTTAAAACTTGATGAAAATAATTGAAATATGAAACAAACATTGATAAGTTGTAAAAAATAAATCACATTTGAGTGAATTCTGAGAATTTTTATTATTTTAGCATAACTTTCAAAATTTTCAATTATTTATCTAAGATTTCAATTATTATCATCAATTTTCCATTATTTCTGCGACTTTTTTAATACTTCTTATAAATTAAAATTTTCTAAGTAATTTTGTAGTTATTTTATTTCTTTAAATATATATTTTATGGTTTATTCAATTATTTCCATTAAATTGTATTTACTGCTATCAATTTTTCATATTTAAATTATTTTCACCATATTCAATGTTTTTCGCAATCTTAAGTTATTTTCAGCATATTCCAATTATTTTTTTCAATTTTGAATTATTTTCCTGGATTGTTAATTATTATTATCATTTTCTAAACTTTATTATTTTCTAAGATTTTTAAGTATTTTTCTAAAATTTAAAATATTTTCATCAATTTTCGATTATTTCTGCGATTTTATAATTATTCTCTCTAATTACAATTTTTTAAGTAATTTTGTAATTATTTTATTTCTCTAAATATATATTCTAAGATTTTTTCAATTATTTCTCTCAAATTTTATTTACTGTTTGCGATTTTTCAGATTTAAATTATTTTTATCATATTTCAATTTTTTTTCAAAATCTTAAATTATTTTCAGCAAATATCAATTATTTTTTTTTCATTTTAAATTAATTTTAGGACGGTTCTAAATTTTATTATTTGGAAATTCCATTTTATAGAATTTCATAAGGTAGAATTTTTTTGTAGCCGAAATTTCAAATTTTCGAACTTGTTTTCAATCGAATTTAAATGAATTCAAATTTTTACCTAACAGAATGTTTAGGTCACCAAATTCATATTTAACAGAATTTTTATTTAAAAGAATTCCAATTTAAACGAATTTTAATTTAGAAAAATTTTCATTTTACACAATTTTTAATTAATCGAATTTTTAAATGCCAGAATATTCATTTGACCGAAGCTTCATTTGTGCGAAATTTTAATAGAAGGAATTGCCATTTGAAAGAAAACTTCAATAGCAGAATGTTCATTTGTACGAAATTGCAAATGGCCGACAAAGCATCCGACAGAAATATTTTGGCGCGAATTTTAAAATTGACCAATGGGGATTTTCTTAATATTTTCTGATTTGTCAATTTTAAAATTAGCGCCAAAATATTTCTGTCGGATGCTTTGTCGGACATTTGCAATTTCGTACAAATGAACATTCTGCTATTTAAGTTTTCTATCAAATGGCAATTCCTTCTATTAAAATTTCGCACAAATGAAGATTCGGTCAAATGAATATTCTGGCATTTAAAAATTCGGTTAATTTAAAATTCTGCAAAATGAAAATTTGTCTAAATTAAAATTCGTTTAAATTGGAATTCTTTAAAATAAAAATTCTGTTAAATATGAATTTGGTGACCTAAACATTCTGTTAGGTAAAAATTCGAATTCATTTAAATTCGATTGAAAACAAGTTCGAAAATTTTAAATTTCGGCTACAAAAAAATTCTACCTTATGAAATTCTATAAAATGAAATTTCTAAATAATAAATTTTAGAACTTAATTATGCGTCCCTTAATTTTATCATCTTTTAATTATCTACCTCAATTGTTAATTATTATTCTCATTTTCTAAAATTTTTTTTTAAGATTTATAAGTATTTTTCTAAAAATTCAATTATTTTCTTCAATTTTTAATTATTTTCATTATTTTGGCAATATTTTCAGAAATTTCTATGATTTATCTGAAATTTTAATTATTAATGTCTTCATTTTTCGATTATTTCCGCGATTTTTTAATTATTTCATTTATTTAAAAAAATTTTAAGTAATTTTGTAATTATTTTCTTTTTTTAAACATTTATACTATGGTTTTTTCAATTATTTTTTTCAAATATCATTTATTTTTTACAACTTATCATTTTTTTTATCATATTTCAAATATTTTCATCAAGTTTCAAAATTTAAAATCATTTTTCAATTATTTTTCAAAATTTATTTCCTCACTTTTTAATTTTTTTCATTTGTTTTATAATTACAAAAATTTTAAACTATTTATCTGACCTTTCAATTATTTAATTCATTTTTCAATTATTTCTAATATTTTTTATATTATTTTCTTCAATTTTCAATTACTTTCGTTTTTTTTCATAATTTCCAAAAAGTTTTTAAGGATATATTTTTAATTAAAAATTGTTCTCTTCAATTTTACATCACGTTTTTCTTTTTTCATTTATTTTCTCTAAGTTTTAATTATTTTTTTTTCTTTTTTCAAGGAGCTTCTAAAAGTTTTGAGTATTTTTCTCAAATTTTCTTTAACTTTCCTTTATTTAAAATATATTATGTGTAATTTTTTCAATTATTTTCTCAAATTTTAATTTTTTTTTTAATTTTCAATCATGGTTTTTTAATTTACAATTATTTTCTCTTATTTTTCGTTTTTTCAAGTATTGTCTTCAAAATTTTAATTTTTTATCCCAGTTATCAGTTATTTTTGTCATTGCTCAATTATTTTTTTAAACTACAATTATTTTTGTCAATTTTCAAATATTTATGACATTTTGGAATTTTTTTCTTTAAATGTCAGTTTCTTCAATCTGTTTATTATTACCATGAATTGATTTATTAACTTTTACACCAGTTTTCAATTATTTATGTCATTATTTAATAAGTTTCTTCACATTTCAATTATATAGTTAATAATTATATAGTTTTAATTATTTTATACAATTTTTCAATTAATATATTACATTATTTATTTCGAACTCCATTTTCGAATTATATTTCTCATTTTTCATTCATTTTTTTTCCAAATTTCAGTTATTTTTATCGTTTTTCAACAGTTTTCTAAAAATAAAAATTTTGTTTAACATATTTTAGATAATTTCTTTAAGTTTCAATTATTTTTTGGAAACTTCTATTATTTTTTTCAATTTTTCAGCTATTGTCTAACAAGTTTAATTTTTACACCAGATTTCAATTATTTATATCATTATTCAATTATTTAATTTTCTAACTCATTATCGCTTACTCATTTTTTTGTCTCAAAAATTTACTATTTACTCACTTTTTTAAATTAAAAGTCACTTTTTTCACTATTTTCAAACAGCGTTTCGGATGAGAAGCATGGAAAATTTTTTTAAGTAAATTTATTAGAATAATGATTTAATGGAATTTTTTTTGGTAGAATCTTAATTTTACAGAATGTTAACATTAAAAAATATTGATTATGCAGAAAATCAAATATACAGAATATTAATATTACAGAATCGTTATTGAATCGAAAATGAATTTTACCGAAAGTCATTTTGACCGAATCTCAATTTGTGCAAATCCAATTTTAATAGAATATTAATTTTGAAGAATATTAGTTTTGCAGAATCTAAATTTTGCAGAATGTTAATTTTATAGAATATCAATTTTGCAGAATATTAATTTTGCAGAAACTCAAATACAAATTAATTTTCGACTAAATAACGATTCTGCAATATTAATATTCTGTACATTTGATTTTCTGCAAAATTGATATTCGGACAAATTATTATTCTGTAGAATTTATACTCTATAAAATTAGCGATTTGCAAAATTGACATTCTGTACAATTGATTTCATGTAAAACTAATATTTGGCCAAATTAATATTCTGTAGAATTGATATTCTATAAAATTAGCATTCTGCAAAATTTCGTTTCTGCAAAATTAATATTCTGCAAAATCAATATTCTTTTATGTTGATATTCTGTAAAATTAAAATTCTTTCAAAAAAAAAATTCTATCAAATCATTATTCTAACAAATTTGCTTTAAAACATTTTCATGCTTCTCGCTGTATAATTGTAGGCGTTAGACTGTTTTAGGTAAGAGTTTACTAATTTCACGGATTGATGCCGAAAAGATCTTTGTGAACGAATACAGAAGTGGTAGGAGGTCGGTAAGACTTCCTTGACCCAGAAGTCATTTAAATTCAGTTCTGCCGTAACAGGTGCAAGACAATAACAATGAACAATGCTTCCAAGATTCATAGTACCAACTCTGTGTTGCATGCTGAAGAGTCGCTTATGTGTACGCACCTAACTATCGTTCAAAATCTTTTAGTCACACCGACATCTGTCGTAATTTGATTAAATAAATAAAAAAAAAATTTTCTGCACCAGTTGATGCCTTTAGACTCACCAACAATAAACAAATCAGTCAATTATGACTCTCGCACTCATACGCCTTTTTTCTGCGCATGCGTACTTCTTATGATTAATCTTGCGCAGTTCCCCAACGTTTTCCCGAATTCAATATCACGAAATCATTTTTCCCGTCAAATGTTTTTCACGAAAGCAATTTCCCGACACCTTTTTTCCCGAATCCTGTTTCTCGACAAGTATTTTTCCCGACAAAATAAAAAAAGAACATTTTTTTTCTAGCAAAAAGTATTTTGGTTGCTATAGAAACAATGAAACAAATTTTAACAGTATATTTCAAAATTCTAGTGTGTCCAAATTCTTGTCAGATAATAATTTCAAATAAATAAAGCTTCCACAATTATAAAATAACTAACAAAAGTAAATTAAACATAGTAATAAATTACAATAATACCTGCTTGCTTCAAAACAGCGTGAGTTTTAGAAAGAAAACGAAAATTTTGACATTCAATGCCAAACGTGAGAGGTTAATCCGCCATGATTCTTTATAGTCACGTGACAATACGTAATTCTCGCAATCGCATGTATTTTTTCTGCGCATGCGCACTTCTTTTGATTCATCCCGCGCTTATTTCAAATCATGTTTAAAAAAATAGAAAAAATGATTTTTCCATGTACAATTATTAAAATTATTATTAATATAAATGCAATAATTAAAAAAATTAATTTGTCAAAACAACTTGATAGTTTGTTCCTACATCTACATAAACAATTTATTTTTCGTATATTTTCCGTATATTACGTATCATGCTTAGAAGGACAAAATTTTTGAATTAAAATACATTGCAAATAATAATTTAAAATAGACAAAATAATTTTGCAAATTTTGCAAATTAATTGAAAAAAAGCTAAAATCCATTAAAAATTGGAAAAAATAATTTAAAAAATCATAAAAATGTTTTCAAAAGAAATAAAGGAAAGTTAAAGAAAAATTCAGAAAAATACTTAAAACTTTTAGTAGTTCATTGAGGAAAATAGAAAATTCTTAAAGATTAGAGAAAATAAAGGAAAAACATAAGAATAATTGGAAATTGAAGAGGACAATTTTTAGTTAACGAGAAATAATTTAAAACTTTTTTGAAGTTATAAAAAAGAACAAAAGTAATTGAAAATTGAAGAGAATAATATAAAAAATAATATAAACAATTAAAAATTGAATGAAATAATTGAAATGTCGGATATATAGTTTAGAATTTTTGAAATTATAATACAAATGAAAAAAAATGAAGAAGGAATTAAATTTTGGAAAATAATTGAAAAATAATTTTAAAATTGGAATCTTGAAGAAAATAATTAAAACATGATAAAAAAAAATGATAAGTTGTAAAAAATAAATGACATTTGACTAAAATTATTGAAAAAATTACAGAATTTTTTTTAAATAAAAAAAGAATAATTCAAATTTGGGAAAAATACATGAAGATCTTAGAAATCAATTGAAAAAAATGAAAGTAACTAAAGATTGGAGAAGAAAATTGAAGAAATATAAAATGAATTAAAATTTACAAATTTTTTTTTTGGAAATTATAAAAACAATTGATAATAATTAAATTTTGAAGAAAATAATTGAAATTTTAAAAAAATACTTAAAAATCTAAGGAAATAATTTCAGAAAATGTGAATAATAATTAACAATTGAGGAAAATAATTGAAATATGCTGCAATCAATTTAAGATCATAGAATATATGTTTAGAAAAAGAAAATAATTACAAAATTACTTAAAAATTTGTAACTTATAATTAAAAAATCTCAGAAATAATCGAAAATTGATGAAAGTAATTTAAATTTTTAAAAATTATGCTAAAATAATGAAATTAATTATAGAAATTGAAGAAAGTAATAAAAAAATTGCAGAAAACATGAAAAATTGAAGACACTAATCTAAAATTGAGATAACAAAATAATTGAAAATTAAGAGATATATATTTGAAAGTTCAGAAATTATGAAAATTATTAAAAATTGAAAATAATAATTGCAAAATGACAAAAATAATAGTAAATTAAAAAATGTTAATTTAAATTTGCGATAAATAATATAAAATTTAGAAATAAATAATTAAATTGATTTAATGTCAAGGGAAAAATAATTAAAATTGAAAAATCATTTGAAAAAACTAAAAAAAATAATTAAATTTGAAGAAGATAAATTTAAGATTTAAGGAAACAATTTAAAAGTACGAAGTTGATGAAATTATATTTTTGAAATTATCATGAAATTGGCAAGAATAATATTCTATTGAAGAAAATGAGTATTTTTCTTTATACACATTTAATAATATTTCTTGTACTCCAGTTTCTTAACCATTTTTCTTAATTTTCCAGAAACAGTGAATTTATTACAAATGGACCGTTTAACTTTCTACTATTAAAAAAAACTGATAATTTAAACAGATCATTGTTTACACTTTCTTACAATATGTTACCTAACTTTAAAGACGTGGTTAAAGCTAAAAGTCTATTTCAAAAGTAATAATACTTTATTTTATTAAAACTTAACATTCTTTAGTCTGGTCATAATAGATTCCAATTCGATGAACTGCAAAATGCAATAAAAATATTTCACTTTTGTTCCTGATACATTTCAATTATTCAACATAGTTTGCAATTTGCTTTCTATAATAATTTACGTAAAAGGTAATAAATTTCTTCCGAGAAAATTAATTACGTACTTTTTGATTTCACTGTCTGGAATTTTATATATTTTATTAGTTTTTCATTTTAAATTGTATGAGTTTTAGCCTTAAATCACTGACCGTCTTCAGTGCGTCAAGAGGATGAGAATATTTACAAAACGTAAAAATATTTAATGATTAAATAATAAAAATATACAATGATAATTCTCATCATCAAGTACAAATAGTTCAAGGTTTTTATCTTAACAAGATAATGTACATTTAGTTACTATTAAATCCAAGATTGTCCTTGTCACAACATCGAAGACATATCCTTAATATTCTACACATTATAAATTGCAGAATATGAATAAGAACAATCGAATTATTGTTATTGACTCACTCGATTAGTTTATAAAGAAAAAAGATTAAAACAAAGAAACAATACTATCATAAGTATTTAGAGATTACAATCAAGTTAAAAGTTTCTTGATTTGCTTTTTTATTCATAAATACCTGAAGTCTTAATTGACTGAGTCATGTTTTTTTATGCATTTTAGATTTTATAAATAGACACATATACACACACATACAGTAATAATAATAATAATAAAAAAATGATAATTATAATAATAATAATAATAGTAATACTTTTTCGTTTACACATTACTTATCATTTCATTGAAATAAAGAAAATTAAATCTAAGCAATGTGACTAAGGTTTGAATTTATATTTATATTTAAATAAAACTAATATTATTCTTTTCTCTGTTTCAGGTCAGTTTCAATACTTTTGTGCACTGAGAAATGTTTGGTAAGCAATATTTGCAATAAATAATTAATTAAAAAACGCCTAAGACTTTTACGTATCTGTGATGGTACTGATTTCGCAAGGTGGGCTTTTTCAAGATATCAGGACTGAATAGCACAATCCGGAATTTCGAAATAAAGAAAGACAAAATCCGGAACTATATTAATTTGACTTTAGTTAATTAAAATTAAATTATTAAAAATTAAAAATTGTATTTTTATATTGAGTTGCTTTTTTTATTATATATTTATCATCTTGTAGGTAAATAAAAACACATCGAATGAGCTATTTACGAACCTTTTAGTATAATTTTATCTAAAGTTATAAACATTTTAAAAATCAAATATCATCTTGAACCAAGTAATTTTACTTTTGAACCGATTCAAATTAAGTATCATACTTTTTGACCCATATAAAAGTGCACATATAAAAATTATTGCCCCAAAACTTGTAACAAATTATCAACACTTAACGGAACAATATCTCGTTACAATGTTTCCTTTCACTGGGGAGATTTATTAGTGCTATATGCATTAGATAGTAAATATCTTATCTCTATTGTGCGAAACCTCATAACTTTTCAGAATCTCAATACAAATTTTCCACAATTCTCACGTACCCAATTATATAAATTTATTTTCCCCCGATTGAATGAGTGAAAAGTTTTTGTGTACCTGTATGTGCGTGTAGCTCTGATAAAAAATCAACAAGCAAAGGAAATTCGAAAAATTGTCATTCATCGAACCGGTTCTCCAAGTTGAATTCCCTTTTTAATCGAGAGACTTGTAGAATAGGTAGTGCATTATCTATGCAAGTTTCGAGTCAGTTTTGGTTTGATTGATAAATGGATGAATGTAACGGTAGATATGTTTTTATTCTACAAAAAAAAGCCAGAAAAATATACTTATATTATGATTTTCTCTGAGTTTATTGTAAAATGAAGATAGTGAGTCAAGGCCGAAGGTAAATGTAACCAAGTTTTGACCGGGAACCACGACCTGGTAATTTGCTCTATAGAATTTATGCAATCATCTATTATTCAGTGCCCCCAGGAAATAGCAATTTGTTCATATACTTCCAATAACGAACGTACTCTTGAGATTTAGAAGGAAATCAATAAATAATTAGTGACCTGTAACCCGCAAGGGAAGTTAATTCCAAATGAGTGTTGGATTTGTCTACTCAAGAAATTATTTCAACTAAAGAGATCTATTAGGTAAGAGTGTATGTTAAATATGTGAAAAACATACCTTTGGAATTTTTAGCATTTACATCACACATATGTATTTAAATATATACTATTTAATACTCCTCCAAACAAATAAGTACTGAAAATAATAAATCTTCCTGATTCTTATATCCTTATTGATCTTAGATTATGAAATGTTTAAGTCAATTGTTGAACTATTACGATAAGCTCAAAAAGTAGCAGAATAATTAAGTTTCATTTGAGTTAAAGTCATAATTTACTTTATACTACATTGTCTATGAAATATAGTGATTAAGTATATCATAAAGATGTTTATATTCTTCACTCATACAGTTTACTTTCACTGGCCCTTTAATTACCGGCAACCATTTCAGTCCAAGTGATTAATGTTCGTCACGTCGTAATACACACGTGGAGATTTTGCAACTTTAAGATCTTCACTATCAAGACCATTCCTTCTCCTATTATTTAATTTTTTCGAAATAATTTTTTTCTTAAAGTAGACGTGAAGAACTTTATACAATTGTTTAGTAATCAGTGGCGAACTAGGAAAAGAGAATAAAATTTTTTTTTTAGGATATTCCGTTTTCTTGACTGATGCGCTTTGTAGACATTTTTCCAGGTTTATTATAAAATAGCCTTTACAAAATATACATACCTCAGGGAATAGATAAAAATGAACCAGATTCATCTTGTAGTTTTCTGCCACTGATGGCCTTTGTGGAAGTTTTTCCATTTCCCGTAAAGAGCACTTAAAAAAACTTTTTAAACTTATTTTACCTATTCCGGTTTCAATATTCTGTTTTTTGACTGCTTCACTTCTTAGAAATTTTTCCAGGTTTCTTATAAAATAGCCTTTACAAAATATATTTACCTCAAACAAATTCGTCTTGTAGTTCTCTGTCACTGATGCACCTTGTAGCAAAATTTCCATTATTCGATAACTTTTGTCAAACTTCTTAAATTAAACCACCGACGAAAATTGTCCATCTTCTCGGCCAGAGTGGATTAAAAAAAAAGTTTAGTCATAATTACGATAACTTGGTCAAAAATGAAGATAGAGAGTTCAAACTTAAATAACCTAAAAAAAGATATGAATAAATTAAAACTTACTTCTTCTTCTTTGTTGAATTGGCAGCTTTGACTTAAGCTAAGGAAACTGAAAGAATACTAAGTGGTTCTGGAGATATCTTTGTTGGTTTTAAGTAAAAATGAAAAATGGTATTAGGAACGAGCTTGAGTTGACGCCTACTTGGCCCTCTGGCAACGCAACGAAGGAGGTAAGCAGTGTGACGGCCAGAGACGGCGATCGACGTATGACTAAAGGAAAAAATGCTCGGTCATTTTTAGTCATATCTCCAGAACCATTCAATATTTTGTAAGTTTTCTTAGCTTAAACAAAAGCTAACATTTCAAAAAAGAAGATGAAATAATGTTAAACTTTTTTATATTATCTTTATAGACCAGGCAGCGAGTCAAAGTTATTAAACAATTATTTTAAAATTCAAGATTTTTTTTTCACTTATCAACTATTATAATCATTCTGAAACATTGAAAAAATTTATTAATGGGTTTTCTAAAGCAGAATTTAAAAGGCTTTTCAAATTTTTGAGGTTAAACTCTTTATCTTATTTTTTGACCAAGTTATCGTGATTGCAATTAAGTTGTATTTGTTCGATCCACTCCAGTCAGTTGGACCAAAAATTTTTAAGTTGAGTAATTTTACCGATTCTGGTTTCAATATTTCCTTTTTTTTACTGGTTCACTTTGTAGAAATTTTTCCAGGCTTTCTGATAAAAACAGCTTCTATAAAATGTACGTCGTACCTTGGCGTATAATATAAAAAAAATTCATCTAATTCACTTTTTTGGGACTCGATGAATCACATCGTCAACTTTAATTAAATTTTTATAGTTTTGAAATCCTATAAATTTCTAATTTCTAATATTTGTTTGTGTGTCAAGCGCGCAAAAACTGGGACCATTAAAATTTTCTTTTGTTGATTTCTCGAAAATTCTTATAAATTTATAAACCTTTTCTCAGTCAAATTGAAAGTTTTTGTCATTTAGCAAGGAAATTGCCGATTTCCGAGCATTCCAGCGTCGATTGGATGTCGAGTGGCACTTTCGCTGATACGAGGAAATTTTCTTGGTCGACCATCTACAGAGTATAAAAACGAGACACTGGGCGTGTGGTCCTGTGCAAAAAAGGAATTATGGTCGCAAGTTATACAATCCACTGGAAGTGCTGATCGAACCACAGATTCATTGCATTTTTAAATAAATGTTTTAGAATGTATTTTTTTTAAGATTGACTTATTCCAATTTTTAAATTTGAATATAAATTTGACCAATTTTCAATTTTCAAATGTAATATATAATTTTCAGTAGTGACTTTAACCAAATTTTAATTCAGAATTATTCTTCTACGGAAATAAAAAATAAAAGTAATAAAATATATAATTAAAAAGAGCGTCACAAGTTATCTACTATTTTTAATCTATTCAAAAATGTACTAGTTAGTACTAGTTAGATTTTCCAAACGCATATACAAAATGTGTTTATTTTAGGTATACCTTGAATGATTAACACTCTACCTCATTAGGCTTAAAATCTCTGTCACAATTAGCATCAATAGAATTTCGTAACTCCAATCCAGTAAAGGGAATTGATTAGTACTTTTTGCAAACAAAATGAGGTAAGTTCATCAAAGAAGAGAAAAAAAAATAACAAGACTGATCAGAAAAGGAGCCGCGAAATTCTTGTCTTTTTCCTTTAGTGAACGAGTTTTCTCGCATCCCATCTCGAATTCTTGAAGGTGATCATTAGCAAAGCAGTGTCGGTGTCGCGTTCATTTGCCCATCTAAATATTTTTTCTTCACATTTCTCATGTAAGCCTAGATAAAACTAATTTGGTCTTGTTTAGCTCTTAATTAAGTGAATCTAGCGTACAAGGTCAAAACATATTCACAAGTAGGTAAGCCGTAAACACTATCAATGAATTGAAGAAATACAGATTCTGGTCTTTGGATAAGGTATGACTTTGAAAGAAAATTTCTAATTACAATATAAAAATTTTAATTAATTTACAGTTACTACAGTTAATATCTTTTGTTTATGTGTCGGCGTTTTGTTTAATTGTTATTCATCTTCAACTTTAATTCAATATGGAATCGAAAAATAAAACCTAATGATATAAATATCCAAAGTTGCCTGATTTTTTATATAGGACTACCTAGACAAAGACTGTTTGTTCGTTAAGGGAAAGAGAGAAAACCAGTAGTCTTTCTCTCTCCCGTAACGGACAAACAGTCTTAAACTGCGTAACAATTATTGGCGTTACAGGCTTATATATATATATATATATTCATAAAGATTAACATATTTCAGTGGCAGTTAAATCTACAACTTGAAGTTAGTCGGTCTGCATGATTGGAAATGAATTCAACCTTATGTGAAAATAAAAAATTTTGCTAAAACATTTTTGCATTGAGTGATAAGGGTTTCGACTATAAAAGTTATCAACATTCCAACAATTTTTTTAGTAAGGTTTAGATTTTCTTGTGTGTACTTAAGAAACCACATTTGTAGTCAATATATTAAAATAAAATTGCCCAAATTGTTTTCTAGAAAAAGAAAGTAAAAAAAAGTAAGTAAAAACTATTTAACGGATCTTAATAAACTTTGGTATGATTGTTAGTCTAAAGAACATTTGAAATCAGAGACAAGGGACACATATTTAGAAAAATTTATTAATTTCTATACCTTTGGACGAAATACATTTTTTTTCAATTTTATGATTTTTTGTGCATCTTTATTCGTTTTTTGTAAATTTATTAAATATTATTTTATAATTTAAAAAAAAATTTTTTGTTAAATTTATTTTCAAAATATACCTTGCATTTAATGTATTTAAACGTGTTTCTGTTTAAACATTTTTTTCGTATTATTATTTTATTTTCAATTTGAATAAGTTTTTAAACTTTTCTTTTTTAAAGAATGTAACATTTATTTTACAGTTTATTTATCTCGCTCTATACTTATATTTTTACATTCTCTTTTTTTATTATTACTGTTTTTTATATTTCAGTTTATTTTCATAATTTTTGTATTTTTGCTTAGTTTAAAAAAAATTTTAAAAACAAACGCTATGACTATCAACTCCAAATTGGTAGTAAATATTAGTTATTAATAATGATGTTAGAAAAACGAATTTTATTTCAGAAGATAATTATTCAACTAATTTTTCTAATGAAAAAATAATGTAAAAATTCTGAAAATATTTGAGGTTATGTTTGCAGTAGTGTTTCTTAATAGGGACATGTGTGAAATTAAATGTTTACCCAATATGGAACATTTCTTTTAAAAAAACTTAGTTTACTTAATTAAATGCTTAAATACTCTTAAACAAATATTATTGAATTAATAACTATACATGAATAATCATGCTCATTAGTTACATAATTTATTAAGATAAATAGAATTTGATTATGAGGCGCATGAATATTCCCTAAATCTCATTTAGCGTAAATCCCATTGAGCCTAAAATCACAAAGCCTTAAATGCAATCAGCCTAAATTCCATTTAACCTAAATCTCATTAAACCTAACATCCATTCAACCTAAATTACATTTAACCTAAAATATGCATTTTAACCTAATATGCATTCATCCTAAATTCCATTTACCTAAAACGCATATAGTCTAAATTCCATTTAACCTAAATTCCACTTAACCTAAATCCCATTAAACCTAAAAAGCATTTAGTCTAAATTCCATTTAACCTAAAATGCATTCAGCCTAAATCTCACTTCACCTAAATCCCATTTAACCTAAATCTCATTTAACCTAAATCCCACTTAACCTAAATCCCATTTAACCTAAATTTCATTTAACCTAAAATCCATTTAACCTAAATCCCACTTAACCTAAATTCCATTTAACCTAAGTCCCATTTACCCTAAATTCCATTTAACCTAAAGCCCATTTAACCTAAATTCGGTTTAACCTAAATTTCATTTAACATAAACTCCATTTAACGTAAATCCCATTTAACCTAAATCTCATTTAACCTAAATTCCACTGAACCTAAATCCCATTTAACCTAAAACGCATTTAGTCTAAATTCCATTTAACCAAAAATGCATTCAGCCTAAATCCCATTTAACCTAAAACGCATTTAGTCTAAATTCCATTTAACCTAAATTTCACTTAACCTAAATCCCATTTAACCTAAAACGCATTTAGTCTAAATTCCATTTAACCTAAATCCCATTTAACCTAAATTCCATTAAACCTAAAACTTTTTTTAATTTAAGGATAAATATAGTTAAATCAAGAAAAGTTTTAGGTTAAATGAATTTTAGGTTAAATGGGATTTAGGTGAAGTGAGATTTAGGCTGAATGCGTTTTAGGTTAAATGGAATTTAGGTTAAATGGGATTTAGGTTAAATGGAATTTAGGTTAAATGGGATTTAGGTTAAGTGGAATTTAGGATAAATGAGATTTAGGTTAAACGGAATTTAGGTTAAATGGGATTTAGGCTAAATGCATTTTAGGTTAAATGGAATTTAGACTAAATGCGTTTTGGGTTAACTGGGATTTAGGTTAAGTGGAATTTAGGTTACATGAGATTTAGGTTAAATGGGATTTAGGTGAAGTGAGATTGAGGCTGAATGCATTTTAGGTTAAATGGAATTTAGGTTAAATGGAATTTAGACTAAATGCTTTTTAGGTTAAATGGGATTTAGGTTAAATGAGATTTAGGTTAAACGGAATTTAGGTTGAATGGGATTTAGGTTAAATGGGATTTAGACTAAATGCGTTTTAGGTTAAATGGGATTTAGGTTAAATGAGATTTAGGTTAAATGAGATTTAGGTTAAATGGGATTTACGTTAAATGGAGTTTAGGTTAAATGAAATTTAGGTTAAACCGAATTTAGGTTAAATGGGCTTTAGGTTAAATGGAATTTTGGCTGAATGCATTTTAGGCTTTTTGATTTTAGGCTCAATGGGATTTAGGCTAAATGAGATTTAGGGAATATTCATGCGCCTCTTGATTATCATGAGGGTTATATTATTTATTTTAACATTTTTAAAACACTTTCATAATAGAAACATGATTAAGAACATGTTCCATAATATTTTAAAATTGAAAACATGTGAAAAAAATATGGACCTCAACTGCGCTGGGGATCGAGCCCAGGTTTTACAATTGCTAGTCGAATGCTCTAACACTGAGCTACACAGAATCACTAGTCATACTTCTTCACAGCCTTCTTGAATTTATCCATCGTTTGGTGTCACCATATTTGTTTCAAATTTTGAATTTTCCCAGAATTTTTAACTTTGAACATTTGCCGACTACAAGTAAGCCCTTCACATTTTGTGAACTAGAAACCTACTTGATCGACGCGTTTGAAAATTTCTAAGATACGGTGATTTCAACCTAGAAGAGAATCATTAACTAAAAACATAAAATTCCTTACTAATTGTTTGTTATCTTATTTTTTATTTATATAAGATAGTATTGACTGTAACTACACGAGTTTATAATTAAAAGACAGTGAATGGAAATACTTTTAAATATACTTCAAAATTTTTTCTTGAAAAATATATCATATTTTTTATCTATCCTATTATTTAGAACCATTTATTAATTTCTATACCTTGGGTCAAAATACAATTTTTTTCCCAATTTCATGATTTTGTTTTGTATTTTCATTCGTTTTTTGTAAATTTAATCAATATTATTTTATGATTTAGAAAAATCATAAAATTTTATAGTTTTTTTATCTTCCTTTATATTTATCTTTCTACATATTCTTTTTTTATTATTACTGTTTTTTATATTTCAGTTTATTTCAAAATTTATATATTTTTTATTATTTAT
Organism: Ganaspis brasiliensis; assembly: GCA_037103525.1. Lineage (NCBI taxonomy): Eukaryota > Metazoa > Arthropoda > Insecta > Hymenoptera > Figitidae > Ganaspis > Ganaspis brasiliensis. The sequence goes on from JAZKLR010000211.1 coordinate 4,694,325, forward strand.
CTTTGCGCCATGAAACAAGCCACCCGCCAGCCGGTTGCAGTAGCAGCCGGACGGCAAAAGAATCTAAAATAGCGCGTTATGTTATGCGGTAGGCCCCTCGTGTCATGCCGTCCGGCAGATTAGGTTAATAGGTGTTTCTTAAGAAAACTATTAATAAAAAAGATAACCAAAATAATCAAAATTGCTCAGAAATAATCTCAGAAGTTATATAATGTTGATAATAAATATTGATTTCGTAGTAAAGTTCAATTCTTGAATAGGTAATAGAAAAGTGATGAAAAGTTAAACTGACAAATATGTAGGTATAATAATAATTTTTAAAAATATACGATTATTGGTGAAAAAGGATTGTGTAAACAATATTTTCTTCGTTAAAAAATGTTTATAAACAAAATTAAGGCTTTAAAAAGAGACGCATTATACATAGGTATACCTCACCTGCCGGACGGCATTACACGAGGAATCTGCCGCTTAACATAACGCGTTACTATTTTTTCTCTTTGAATAAAAAAATTAACTTTCTCTGTGTCGATTAAAAAAAATTCTTAAAAATACACATTTTTTTCACCGAATTAACTTTTTCCCCCACCCTTAAATTTTCCACCGGAAACACTTGTATGTGCATAAGACCAACAGACAAGTGAATAATTAAAAAAAAAATTGTATAAGTCCAGTGTCTTATTATGTGCGAACGTATTTTTAAAAAAATAATGACCTTCAACTTTTTTAGTATGTTATTATATGTACAGAAACTAATTATTATTATATTATTATTAATTATTAATATTATGAAGCAAATGTCGGGAAATAACAAAGTTTTGAACCTTCATTTAAAAGCAATGGTAATACAAAAAACCACCAGACATCAAAATTTCTATTTTAGTAGGTGCTGATAATATATATATAAATGTTATTATAAACTGTTTAAAAAAGGTGGTTGTCTTCTTTTCAATGATATAATTAATTATACATTCTTTATTATTGTTGTAATACTTATTATTCAACTTTTATAATAAATTTCAATCAATATTTAGATATATAAAATAAAAACTTATATAATTCAGCTTTTTTTAGATTAGATGCGTGCTATTTGGCTTTAGTCTCGGATTTTTTAAACACAATTCAGTTTTCTTTACATTAAAATCTGATTGGTTAATGTATTTCTAATGAATCCCTAGAAGGGATAGGCTTGTTTGTCGGGCAGAGAGGCAGAATTAAGGCTGGGGAGCCCGCATGATGGGAGACCACTTCCCCTTACGCGGGCTTTCTAGCTGCTCTATTATTAGACAATAAAAAAAGGTAATATTGTATTAATCTTTCAGTTGTGTCTATATTCTATTGTATAGACTTTAGAAATTATATTGGTATTCTAAAATATAAAATTGTCATTTCAAGTAAAAAGACCCACGAACTCAGTATAGAATACTCTGTAAGTAATACACTGAAAAATATTTACTTTATGACTGTATATAAAAAACCATTTTAATGTAGTAGAAGATATCCATAATTTGCATTATAATACAATTAATATTTAATTTAATTGCAATACTATACATTTTTTCGTTAATTGCAAATACATACTATCACTATTTAGTATTATAAAGTGATTTTTAAAAGTTTCGTATCATAAGGTAGATGTCCATAACCACCCGAGTCGAAATTTTGAGGCTACTTTAACGCTACATAGTCCAAAATTTTTAGGAAATAGAGGTTTAAAGTAGAAGCAAATTCAATACAATTTAGCTTCTACTTTGGTGCTATTATTGGAAGAAATTTCCTGTTTCCGCGATGAGAGCGTTAAAGTAGAAGCTAATATTCAACTATATTAAGGCCTCTTTTAACGCTCAAAACCCCCTTTTTATTGATCTTCTAAAGTCTAAACAAAGAAAGAATCTGTTTTTGCGAATAAAACTGAAATTAATATGAATGAAATTATAAAAAAAAATACTAAATAAATATTCAAAATTCAGGCGCTTTTAGAATTCGTTACACTTAATACACACAAGCTGGAAATAGTCTAAACTTACTAAATAAATTATTATAACGCAAGTGGGGATTCGAACCCACGACATAACGACCTACGCACTTATAATCTAACGCACTAACCACTACGCTACCGACGCTTATGAACTTTATATTTAATTTTCTCAGTGTCCTTATGATACAAATTACGAATAGTTTTTTTAGGACTTTTCAACAAAATTGTTACATATCGCCAATTTCTGAATGTTTACGGAGATTTTTATGTATTTTTCATTTGTTTAAACAATTTATTATTGTCAAGTTAGAGGCTGATATTGATTTAAATCATTGAAGCATTTGCATTAAAATCATGATTGAAATAAAAAAAAAACTTTACAATTCTCCGGATGTCTAATACTGCATGTAAAAAATCACAAACCATAAAAAAAACCACAAATTTGTGGATAAATCTTAAAAATTTCAATTTTAATATTTTAATCTTTATAAAATTTAAATAATTGGGCTAATATAGATAATCAAAATACCTACGATTTACAAATTTTTGGTATGAAGATAGCAAAAAATAATATCAAATTTTTATATCTTTAGGTCATTATAATTTAAATAAATTCCAAACGTCAATAAACTCATATTTCAATTTTTTCAAACTTTTAAATGTCAATTAATTCAAATTTAAAGACACATTAGTTAATGCAAAATAATTAAATAATATTAATTATTTTTCATATTCACAATAATCCTTTTTTTAAGTCTTACAATATTTGTAATTCTTCTTTAGTTTCTAATTCAGTTTCTTTTTCGAAACTGCTTAAATTTTATCTTATAATTTCTTATTTTTACAAAATTTAAAGATTTTTTCTCCTTTTACTAATGATATTTTTTGTTGTTGTATTTGTCATTTTATTTTATTGATAAATAAATTATAAATAATAAATAATAATTATTATTTATTATTATTTTGTTGAGTTTCATAAGTTTTTTCATATTTTTAAAAATAAATACGCTTATTTTTTTATTAATGCACCTATTCAATTTGTTTTTAAATCTTGAATAGTTTTTGCGAGGTTTTTTGCAAACTTAGTTCTTATTCTTTTATAGAATTTTTAGATTTTCTTTATTTTTCTAAATTTATTGTTGGACTTGCTTTCAGTGTAATATTATAAAAATGTTTTTGGTTTAATTTGCCCAAACTTTTTTTTTCTGAAGGATTTTTAATTTTCTTTTCTGGACTTTTTATATACATTTTTTTAATTTTATTTTCATCAATTTTAATTTTTTAAACAAATTATTGCTAGTAATTACTAATTCTTTACAAATACACCTAGGAAGATACAAATTTTTCCTAATTTTACAAATAAATTACTGGGCTCTGGTTAGAAAAATAAAAATTATTGACCATAAATTATTATTTTTATATTTTAAAACAATTTATTATTCTTAATTTATAACATTTAAAAACACCTAGCAAGTAGTAGTTTTTTAATTTGTTTACTTTTTATATTGAAAAAATAAGATATTTATCAAAATTAACAACAATTACCACTCAAAATTGTTTAAACAAATTATTGTTAATAACTGTTATTTTTTTACAAGTGCATCTAGAAAGATACACATTTTCCCTAATTTTACAAATTATTGGGTTTTGGTTATAGATTAAAATTTTTTCCTCTTAAGGGCTAATCAGAGGAACAATAATTGAAGAAAAAGTTAGTTTAACTCCCGTTTTTCTTATATGTTAAATAAAAAAGTATATTTCAATGGAAAAAATGACTGAGTTTCACTTGCAGGTTTAAAGTAGAATCAAAATTTTCATTTCTTTATAACTGGGAATGTGGAGCTGTAAAAGAGCTGCTAATTTTAATGATTGGAAAATTGAAACATGTGTATAGACGTAAAGTAGAAGGAAATATTATTATTAGAAGTAAAGAAGAGGCTAAAAATTAAGAAGTCGTTAAGTAGAAGCTAAAGTTCCTCATGAGCTTCAAAGTAGCTTCAAAATTTCGACTCGGGCAGCCTCAAAAACATTTCTATATATTTAATCTATTAGTTTGTATTATTAAGTGTCTTATACAAGTATTATATCAAATTTCGATGCTTAATTTTCAATTTAAATGCAAAATTTAGCGCACTTTAGCCTTTTAGAAGTGGTCTTATATCCTTACCCTAATCAAAACAATGACTAATTAGATTATTAATAAATTCAAATGATTAAATTTTATTAAGAAATGTATTTATTACTTTACTTTTTTATTATATTTTGTTTTATTGCAGTTTTTTTTTTGTTTTTAAAATTCTATAATAACTTAAAACAGAGAGAAACTGAGAGTACGCACGTAATGCAAATGATTGTTTCCTGTTATCGTATGGGCTCTTGCGGACAAAATTCAAAGCTTAGGTGGTTAGCTATATATATTACCTTAATCGGTGAGGCAACACACACACGCAAAACCTAATGGCTAAGCCGAATCTCGTTCCAAATCGATCGGGCGTCTTCGTGCTTCTTCGCATGAATTCATGAGACGTAAGGAATAGAACCACAGCTTGTAAAATAATTGGAATTACTGTTTTTCCAGTTTCTTGACATATTATGTTTCAAAACATTTCCTAATTAATCAGCTTTCACTAATCATCAGTCTAAGTAATTGTGAATATGTTTTTAAGCAAATTATTGCCGTTATAATTAACTAATTTTGTTAACGTAAAGCTAAAAGTGCAGTCTTTTTTAAAGTCCGTAAAAGTTTGTATCATGCTTTGAAGAACGTAAAAAAAGTTTACGAATTTTTATATTTTAGCTAAAATCTCACAATTTCTTAGACTTTTGAATTAATTTAAAAAAAAATTATTGTTTAATAAATTCAAGAACAATGAATATTATAAAATAAACTCCAAACAATTTTGAATTTATTATAATACATACTAACATAATAAATTCCAGAATATCTTGAATTTTCTATTGAATTTTATCCAATCAAAATAAATTCTAGATCATTTTAGATTTATTTTTAGATTTTTTTCATAATAGAATAAATTCCAAAGACTTATTTATTTACGTATTAATAAGTTCTAATGTATTTTATATTTTCTCTATAATTTTTTAGTTTCTAAAGTGAATTCTAGAACATTATTCTAAAAAGAATTCTAGAAAATTTATGATTATACTATAAATTATAGAACATTTAATATTTTTTTACAATTTTGGACTCTAAATAAAAAATTGCAGAATTTTCTTATGAGTTTGGAACAAAAAATCAGAATATTTAAGATTCTAAAGTACAGAAAACTTTAAAAGTTATAATTAATTTCAGAACATTTAAGACTTTTTTATATTTAAATTTTGAATTAAAATCCAAAATCTTTTAAACTCTAAAATAATTTCCAGGTGACCTTATACTTTAGAATAAGTTTTACAGAATTAAAAATTTTATAGTAAATTTTGGAATATTTAGGATTTTTTTTTTCTTATTTAGATTTTAAAGTAATTTCAGAACTTTCAATATTTTAATATAAATTACAGAAAATTTAAGATTTAAAAATAAATTGAAGAAGATTTGAGATTTTCTTTTAATTTTTAGATTTTTGATCAACTTGTAGAATTTTTTGAGACACTAATGAAAATTGGAGAATATTCAAGATTCTAAAATAAATTAAAGAAAATTCTTGTTTATTTATTAAGTTCCAAAACTGTTTAGATTTTAATTCTGTAAGATTGTTTTTGTTAAATTTTATTTCTATTTTTAGAATTTTAATAAAGAACCTAAAATTTTACATTCTATAATAAATTTCAGAAAATTGTAGTTTTTATAAAAAATATCTGAACATTTAAATTTTATTTTTAATTATTAGATTTTCCATAAGAGTCTGAAATTAATAGATTTTAATAATTTTAGAATGTTACAGGTTATAAATAAATTGTAGAAAAGTTTAGTTTGAAAAATAAATTCTACAAAATTATAGAAGTAACAAATTCCAGAACACTAAAGATCTTATACAAAATTCAGGATTTTTAAAGTTCTGGATGAAATTTCAAAACTTTTTTAGATTTTAGAATAAACACCTACAACTTCATATTTGTTTTTTTCATTTCAACACTTTTTTTTCAGAAAAAATATCGAATTCGTTATAGATTCTAAATAATTAATTTAGAAATTCGAAAACTGAAATGTCTAAAAAGATTAGAAATATGATATTTTTACGAAGAAAAAATTTAAATTTGAAAAAAGAAAAAAAAATTTTGGGTATTTATTCTAGAATCTAATAAGGCTTTGACAATTCATCCAAAATTTAAAAAAACTGAAATTTTATTTAATATCTTAAATGTTCTGGAATTTATTACTTCTACAACTTTATAAAATTTATTTTTCAAACTAAACTTTTCTGCATTTTTTTTATAACTAGAAACATACTAAAAATATTAGAATCTATTAATTTCAGACTCTTATGAAAAATTTAATAAAAATAAAACGAAATATTTAGATATTTATTATAAAATCTACAATTTTTTGAAATTTATTGTAGAATGTAAAATTTGAGGTTGTTTATCAAAATTGTAAAAATAAAAATAAAATCTTAACAAAACCAATCTTACAGAATTAAAATCTAAACAATTTTGGAACTTAATAAATTACCTAGAATTTTCTGAAACTTATTTAAGAATCTCCAATGTTCTCCAATTTTCATTAGTGTCTCAAAAAATTCTACAAGTTGATCAAAAATCTAAAAAACAAAAGAAAATCTCAAATCTTCTTCAATTTATTTTTAAATCTAAAATTTTCTGTAATTAATATTAAAATCTTGAAAATTCTGAAATTACTTTTAAATCTAAATAATAAGAAAAAAAATCCTAAATATTCCAGAATTTACTGTAAAATTTTTAATTCTTTAAAATTTATTCTAAAGTATTAAGTCACCTGGAATTTATTTTAGAGTATAAAAGATTTGGATTTTAATCCAAAATTTAAATATAAAAAAGTCTTAAATGTTCTGATATTAATTATAACTTTTAAAGTTTTCTGTACTTTAGAATCTTAAATATTCTGATTTTTTGTTCCAAACTCTTAAGAAAATTCTGCAATTTTTTATTTAGAGTCCAAAAATTGTAAAAAAATATTAAATGTTCTATAATTTATAGTATAATCATAAATTTTCTAGAATTCTTTTTAGAATAATGTTCTAGAATTCACTTTAGAAACTAAAAAATTATAGAGAAAATATAAAATACATTAGAACTTATTAATACGTAAATAAATAAGTCTTTGGAATTTATTCTATTATAAAAAAAATCTAAAAATAAATCTAAAATGATCTAGAATTTATTTTGATTGGATAAAATTCAATAGAAAATTCAAGATATTCTGGAATTTATTATGTTAGTATGTATGATAATAAATTTAAAATTGTTTGGAGTTTATTTTATAAGATTCATTGTTCTTGAATTTATTAAACAATAATTTTCTTTTTAAATTAATTCAAAAGTCTAAGAAATTGTGAGATTTTAGCTAAAATCTAAAAATTCGTAAATTTTTTTTACGTTCTTCAAAGCATGATACAAATTTTTACGGACTTTAAAAAAGACTGCACTTTTAGCTTTACGTTAACAAAATTAGTTAATTATAACGGCAATAATTTGCTTAAAAACATATTCACAATTACTTAGACTGATGATTAGTAAAAGCTGATTAATTAGGTTATGTTTTGAAACATAATATGTCGAGAAACTGGAAAAACAGTAATTCTAATTATTTTAAAAGCTGTGGTTCTATTCCTTACGTCTCATGAATTCATGCGAAAAAGCACGAAGACGCCCGATCAATTTGGAACGAGATTCAGCTGAGCCATTAGGTTTTGCGTACTCTCAGTTTCTCTCTGCTTAAAATTATATAGCGTATACAGTTATATAGTCGCACTGAGAAAAACTTTTTTTGTGTCAATGCAAAAATGCATTGGATTAATCATGAATTATGCTTATAATCGGTCCTAGGATAAAATTTTATAGACTCAAGAATTTGAGGTTATGGAACTGTTTTGCGTATTACAGAAGCAGGCCAGAGTTTACGCCAAATATCTTATTCTTGGAAGAGGCATAAGTACGATTTCTTTGAACGCAATCAATGCAAATATATTTTTATCCTTGTCAAAAGAAAACTTTTTTCTCAGTGTGCACGAGAACTACTATAAGCGGACCCGCAAATGTTGTATAAAGAAGTGACATCCAAACTAATCAATATATGGTCTTGTGGTATATCAATATTTTTTAATTTATTTATTCAGCCTAGGTTGTTTTTTACGTGTGATTTAAGTTTTGTAATGAATTGTGATTGATCAAAAAGTATTAATTGATAATGCATTACTATTTTTAAAAAATGGCCCTTATGTACAATATGTTTTTATAAAGAATAGTGCGCGAGAACTTTCTTAAGCGGACCCGCAAGTGCCGCCTCTCGGCGTGTGGCTCGGTAATGCATACGTGTTTTATGTGATTCCAATTTCGGTGCTTTTTTCTCATCTTTTACAAAAATATGGATCCTTTTGTAAAATTTTTGTAGTTTGTAATAGACTTTTTAACGTCGGGGACTACTACTTTCAACAAAAGAGTTAAAAAACAACAAAAAAGTTGTCCAAAACTGAACTTGACTTAAATGGTACTTTGAGCGAACGGCCCATATCTTTTTTCGTGTAGGCGAAAGAAAGTTTACGCAAGGTAAAGTTTCTCTGAACGAACAGAATCTTATTTAAGATGGACTCGGTTTTATCTGTTCGCAGCAGTGATGCTAATAGGGACGAGGAAAATGAGAATTACTCAATTTTCATCGTTCGTTTCTCATAGATTGCTTGATTTTATTGAACTTTCACTTTCCTCAAATTTGCTCATAGCTTCTCGTTCTCTTTTCGGTTTTTGAAAAATTCTTGACAGATGTTTGAGTCAGGAGTACACTTACCAAACAGGCTTTAAAAAAAAAAAACTATCACCTACTATAGCTCTCGCTACAATAAAAAAGTTTTGAGCCCCACTGGCTCACTGACACATAGTGTTGAGTGTCGGAAGTAGCAAACTTACACTTATACTACAGATGGACTTCCAACAGTTAATTCAACATCTGTCACGAATTCCTAAAAAAATCGAGGCAAAAACGAGAAGAGACGGTGCGAGATAAGATGAAATGAGAAGAGACAGTTTAAAACGAGGAATTTTGAGAAATTGGGAACGCCTCATTCTTCGGTTTCCTCGCTCGATGGTATAAATAGTTGCGTATGTCAGTAGCTACCAATGCGCAGAAGCCCTTCTTTTTGCTTAGTCCTCATTTTTCCTTTCTTTCTCTGGTTAGGTTCACTGCTGCCTGTATGACATCGACTGTGGACCTACCTTTGCAGAAACCGAATTGGTGATTCGGTAAACCTTTCTCTCTGGTCGAGTTTGCATTCTCTACTGAACCATGTCCTCTAGAAGTTTGCTCATCGTATCTAACATGCATATAGGCCTGTACAATGGGGTGTTTAGAGGGCTTTATGGGACTTTCTAGAGGTTTGCCGCTTTTCCTTAGGAAGACCAGCCTATGTCATTTCCCATTGTGGACAAACTCCTCTCTTTTTAGACAGTTATTGTATCAGTCTAACAAAATTTTGGATGAAGCTAATATAAGTTAAGAATCTCATGTTGTTTATCCCATACGTTTCAGGCGCCCTACTTGGCTTTAATCGTCTGCCTAAAACCTGTAGTTCTGTAAAGGTGAAAAGTTCTTCTCAATTTTCATAGGGTCCAATCCAATGGGTCTTTATAGATGAACTCGATTAGGCTCTTCCAACAGCGCCGTTGTGACCCTCGGATATTTTTCCTGAGTATCCTTTTGGACTCTTTAAATGTCAAAGTGTATTCCTTAAAGAGAGAGTATGTATGTTTTGCTTTTAGGTATGCTTTTCGCAAAGAGGACAATTCTTCTGACCACCTGTATAAGATTCTTTACAACTCTTTCATTCTCTTCAAGGTTTTTCGTCCTCTTCACCTAGATAAGTTCCTTAATAAGAAGTTCTATAGGGAGCCAGCCGAACTTTTCCTTATCAAGTTGCTTAATGTTTAACTTGGGTCTTTCTTGCATACTCTCTGTTATCTGACGCTAAGTATGTCTCTTCCTAAGACTAAAAACTTAATCCACTGGTGGTCACATTTGGTAGTCTCGGTAATCATCAGAAATCAGCTAATCACTAATATACTTGTTTTAGAGAGACGAAATCGTAAGATCAAGAATTAATCCGATACTATCTCCCCTAAACGTCTACTTACTACCCCGGTTGACAACTAACAGATTGTTCCTGGATACCATTTCTGCGATCAGGATTTCTCTTTGATCGAGACTTGTCTCAAACCTCTCTGGCGATTTTTAATTAACTTCAACTAGCTTTTTACTTGCAAGCATTGATTTTTCATAAACTCTTTCTCGTGAGTTTTTTCAAAAAATGGTTATTGTATTGAATAAAAGGCTTATACCAGGCTTCCGTTAATAGTTGTCTATCCAAAAATGACAGGCATTTATTTATATATTTTCAACCTAACAACAGAAAATCAGTTGTTATTTTCTTTTCTCCGTTAAATTTCAGATCAATTATAAGTAAAATGAAAAGACTCTTGAAATTAATCGGTTTCCTTACCATAATACAATTATTGACATCAAACTTAGTCAATTTAGAAGTTTATTTACAATCAATTTTATGTGGAGCTGAAGAAAATAAAATTGACCACTTTAAGGTTTTTGATGTGTATTTCTATTAACTTTTTGTAAATAACGTTAAGTTATCAAAAAATCTTATGGATAACCTTTGAATTGTTATCCATTTTGTATATATATTTTTAATAACTAAATTAACAATACAAAAATGTCAACTTGAATATGTTATCTTATAGGGAACCATAAGTTGTTATCCATTTTGCATGTATCTCTTTAATAACATTTTGTTAACATCTGTAACTTTTCAATTTGTTAACAAAATTTCGATAACTATTTTTTAACATTTTAAAGTTAACATTTTGACTACTACGTTAAGTTAACTTTTTGTTATCAATTTACATTACCAAAAAAGTTACCTTAAAAACCATAACTATTTTTTAACTTCTTGAGGTTAACATTTTGATTATTACATTTAGTTAACTTTTCGTTAACAATTTACAGTACCAAAAAGGTTACTTCAAAATGGTTACTGTTGTAATATTATGAATATTTCAACAGTAAAACCTTTTCTTTTAGATTTAATACAAGCGGTTCCATCTATTTTCATATTTAATTGCTTCGTCTTATGAGTCACTATTTTATAGATAACACACACTGATGCGATCAAGCTATAGCGAAAACCGAATTCAGTCAGTCTTGATACAATGGTTGAATAGCAAGAAGCCCCTTGCAGGGTTGTAACAGTATTGTTAATTATTTCATTATTGTTTATAAATAAACAATCTATTACTTTTGTTATACTGTATAATAGTGTTTATTTTCATTTTTAATTCCACGAATTCCCTTTTTCTTAACCGTTACTTAAATGTTATCAAAACAAAAAGTGTGCCGCTTGGGTATATATATTTTTTATACAATGTTGCCTAACTCCCACGACGTGGTGCTTAAGAGGTGTTTTTTTCGCCCGTGTGACCATACTTCCCCCCCCCCCCCCTTAATATGATAATTAATTTTTAAAAATTTTTATAATAATAAAATATGTCAATAAAAATTATTAGAATATAAAAAATTTGTAAAAAAAATATAAAACATTCAATGAACAATAAGTTCACTAACATTTTATAGAATGTCCACATCAATAAGCAATTAAATAAATAATAATCACCGAGCGAGCGTTAGCGAGCGAGGTTCATTACGCTAGTAAGTAATAACCCTAAAAACTAAGTTTATTATATAAAGTAATGTTTTAACATTTAAACAGTAACATTTTAATCATGGCTGCTTTTCTAAAACACTTTTTTTAGAATGAGTTTGTCAGAACAATAAAAATGTGCGCAGAAAACAAAACTTTTTTTGAAATTAAAAAACAAAATCTCTAAATTACAAAGTTAATTAAAACAAAAAAAAATTGAATAAATTTAAAACATATTGAAAAATATAATTATTAAAATTGTTCTAAATTTGACTGATATATTTAAATCATATTCAACTACAGAAATGACTCTTTTTCAAAATAATTGTACGGAATAAATAAAAGTAATGACATAAAAAAGTTTAATTTGTTTGAAAAAAGAAAGAATGAAAATTGCTAGTTTAAAGTTTAATAAATTATTTTTGATTCTAAAGAAATTAATTCTTAAGAAGATTTTGAATTATTTTACATTAGATTATCAGGCAACGCATTGCTTTTGAAATAACATTTTTTGAACATTGATTTGAAAGCAAGAAGGTAAAACAGAAACACTATTAGGCATCAAAATTTCTTTTTTTGTTACAAAAACTATGAAAAAGTGATTACATATTTGAAGTTAGTGATTAGAATTTGATCATTAACAATCGTTAACATTGTAGCAATGCCTTTCGTTGTGTCTATTTTCTTTTCTATGTAATATCCTATTGTATTAAAAAGCCATTTTATAACATTAAAAGGTAATTGAAGTATTATGAAGTGAAGATAGTGCTACAATGTTAACGATTGTTAACGATCACTTGTAAATGAATGTTCAAAAATGGTTTTTTTAAAAGCGTTGAAGAGAATATTTACATACAAAATTAAAACGTTATTTGTCTGCTAATCTATTGTAAAATAATTCAAAATTTTCTAAAGGATTAATAGAAAGGGAAAAATATCCTAATACTTTTAAAAGAATTTTATAGACTTGAAATACTAACAAAAGTTTTGCAAGTCCCAGTTACACTCGCCCTAAAATAATCTTCATATTATTTTTATAAATTTTTAATTTTATAACATTACTTTTAAAGCAATGTTATAAAATCAGATACCCCAAAAACTTCAATATACCAATATTCATGCAAATTCAGTCAATTTTAGGAAATTCTACCCCTATTTTAAGTTTTATCTCTCTCTATCTCAAGCTACCTGCCATCTCACTACATCCAACTTCGTTATCTCTCTCTATCTAAAGCTACCTACTGTCTTTGTCTCTCTCCAGTAACGGACAAACAGTCTTAAACTGCGTTATTGTCGTAACAACCTTATAGCTGTCTGATTTTTTATATAGGACTACCTGGACCAAGACTGTTCGTCCGTTAAGAGAAAGAGACAAAGACACTAGTCTTTCTCTCTCCCGTAACGGACAAACGAGCCTTAAACATTCAAATAGGATTTTGAAGAACACGAGGCCACTCAAAAGACCCAAGAAAAATAATTTGATTACATAAATTTACAAAAAAAATTATAAGTAATACAACTTTTTTACTGTTCTTTTGTTTTTTCCAGTTTAAAATGCAAATCGATGGCTCCTAAATGTAATCACGTTATTCGCGAAAACAAATACACTACCGTTGGAAATTGTTAGTCCGATCGATTGTAGCGGATCGAAAAAATACAACTCAAATAAAACCACGATATCTTGGTTAAAAATTAAGATAGAAACTTTGCCTTTAAAAATTTGGAAAGCTTATTAAATTCTACTTTAGAATAGCAATTACAGTCAACCTTCCATTCCGCGGACTTCTAATCGGCGGTAACTCAGTAGGGAAGCGTAGAACGGTATATATCGGTGAGAGTTCCAAAAAATAACTTAAACTTTACCATTGAAAGTGCAAAATTACTAATTTAATTTTATGTTTTAATATAATATTAATAGTTAAATATATAATTAAATTAATTAAATAAAAAGAAAACAATGAAAAACATTGTTATTTTTTTTTGCATAGGATGTGAAAACCTGCTACCAGGTACACTGTAGCCCGTACTACAGAGTTATGCGGGGTTGGCAATGTTCTGCCGACCCGCTAAAAACACATCCTTATTTGGGGACCTTAAGACCACTCCCGGCTAGCAATTTCCGCGCGTATCGCTATCAGAAGTGGTCTTATATCCCCTTCTCTGTCGCCAAAGCGATTTCATTCCTCCAAACGGGACGTGTTATCATTCACGGTCATTGGGGCCGGCAAGTTGAGCCAAGGGACCCGATGGACCGTCAATCCGCTCAAAAAACGCTTTAAGAGGAGAACTTCCTCTATCTGCGTTTTTCTGCAACCTATGTGGCCCTTTGGCGACTTCGCTTAAGGACCTCCTCTCTTTTCGCCTGCTCCAGGACTCTCCTAAAACAAGCGCACTTTCCTGAGCCTGCAACATGAGCCGTCTTCGCCTCATTTTCAGCCTCGGTCGCACAGAGGAAGCAGAACGCTTCCTTACTGCATGCTGCAAGAGAGTGTCCAGCAGCCCCACACTTAAAGCAAGCGGAGGATCTGTCCACTCCCTCGCAGTCTGCTTTCTTATGGCCGTAACCAAGGCACCTGTGGCACCTTGTCACCATAAGCCTTCTTCTAATTGGTCAACTTAAGAAGCCCAATTTTATTCTGCCGAGTCTTTCTAAGCGTTCCGCTTTCTCCCGGTCTGTGACCAAGATGGCGATTTTGTCGCCTCTCCTGGTTGGTCCGAGAACCGTCACTTGTCTTTTCTCTCGAGGAGTGTTAAGAACTACCTCAAAAGCAGAGACAACTCCCTCCTTTTCGGTCAAGCCGTTAAGGTCACGGATTTCCAGGGTCACCCTCTGGTCCTCCAGTCGCCTGACGGTGCCCATTCCACTTACTGCCTCGGAGACCTTGGCAGTAAACTTCTTTTGATCTGAACCTCCTCCTACTTTTAAGAGGAGGTTCCCTTCCTTGGTGGGCCTAGCGCTCACTACAGTGGTCTGGCATGAGCCAGGGTCCACTTTCTTTTTGAGTCTGTCAAGGACAAACACAAAAGTCTGTTCCTGATAATCCTGAACAAGGACTGACGACCCTTTGGACCTATGCGGCTCCACAGCAATTTTGGGAATAGGATCCTTCGGTCCCTCCCTTCCATTTTTGTTCTTTGAGGCCTTTACCTATGCTGCCTCACCATGCTTCCTTTTTTTTTGTAGTCGATTTAGGAGGAGAGCGGTCCTCAAATTTTCTTTTCTTTCTTTCCCATTCCAGAACCAGGTTTCTCGTAGACCTAGCATGGAAGCATTCTCTTAACTTTCTCCACTCTACTGCGGAGTCTTGCTTGCCGATGTTTTCATTTAGCCTTTCATCGATCAGTTTTGCCTCTTCGTGCTTCTTTTTCATCCACTGGCTGAATTTCTTCAAGCCAGTTTGGATCGTCTCAGCCACATTTCGCTGAACCATCATCTTTGAGAGTTCAGTCTCCATCTCCTGAAGGATGCTCTCTTCTTCCTTGCAAAATTTTAAGCACTTGCCTCGAAAACCTTCGCAAAATGCGAAGTCTGGGAGAAAAAACGGTCCACCCACGCAGAGCACCGATGTGTGGGTAAGGCATTTGTACACTAGGAGGGCGCCCGGTATCCTAGCACCGCTCGCGACACCTCCGAACGTGTCACTGGCGACGACAGTGCGTCCGCCGCCCAGGCCCCCGGCATCAACAACCGACGCCTGCGCTTTACAGACGCCAAATTGAAGAGCGCGTAGGTTGGGTGACGTTCGCACCATCCCCGGCAGCTTCACGGCGAATTTTGTAACCTTGATGCCATCCATCTCTCGGCACAGTGTGGAACCTTAGATTGGGTTAGGTATCGTTTGTCAGATCGAAGAGACAACCGGTCCATCGGGCGCCAACCCTGGATCGAGGCTATTCCACACCAACTTAGAAAAACCAAGAAGGCAGGAGTGTCCTATTCCTCCCTAAACCCATGTTGTGCACAGCTGACGAGAATGGTTAACCCCCATTTGGAATCCGAATTAACATCATCCGCACTGGATAGCATAGGTTCGAAAAACGAAAAAACAAGTTACTTAATGTTTAACTCAGGATCTTTTTTTCAGGGTACTCTCTGTTATCTGCCGCTAAGTATGTCTTCCTCTAAAACTGAAAACCTCATCCACTGGTCGTCAGCTAATCACTAATATACTAGTTTTAGAAAGACGAAATCGTAAGATCAAGAATTAATCCGATACTGTCTCCCATAAACTTCTACTTACTACCCTGGTCGACAACTAACAGATTGTTCTTGAAGACCATTTCTGCGATTAAGATTTCTCTTTTGTCGAGCCTTGTCTCCGACCCTCTCTGGCGACTTCCAATTAACTTTAGCTAGCTTTTTACTTACATTGATTCTTCATAAACTCTTTCTCGTAAGTTTTTTCAAAAAATGGTTATTATATTGAATAAAAGACTTATACCAAGCTTCCGTTTATAGTTGTCCATTAATGGTTGACAGACATTAATTTATGTATTTTCAATCTAATGCAATTATTGATTAACATTGACCGAATTATATGAAATCAGCAACTGACTTTCTTCTTTGTGTTAAATTTCAGATCAATTATGAGTGAAATGAAAAGACTCTTGAAATTAATCGGTTTTTTTACCATACTACAATTGTTTACATTTAACCTAGTCCGTTCAGAAGTTTATTCACAATCAATTTTATGTGGAGCTAAAGAATATAAAACTGACCACTTTCAGGTGAAGTGTAAAGACAATGTCAATGCCGCAGATTATAAATTTATTCCATCGTTTTAATTTTTTTGTGGAACACCAAAAGGAAAGTAGTGTGCAGGAACTCAAACAATTGGCATAGCCTTAGTCAAAATTTTGCATCTTCTCTTAATCAATCAAAAACGTTAATTATTCAAAATTGCAACTTAAAAAATAATACTAAACTTATCAGAATTGCAGAAAGCTTACGTGCAGAAAATTCTACAAAGATTCACATAAATAATTATAAGAGCAGGTATACAGTTCTTACTAAAATCTTATTTCAAGGACTTCTTAATGTAGATACATTAGTTGTTAAACATCATAAGAATTTGGCAAATCTCGAAGATGATACTTTTGAATATTTACCAAAATACTTACTTACTTTTATATAATAATTCTATATTTTTCTTAAAACCTCGAACCTTTCAAAATCTTACAATGTTAAAAAATTTAAGTTTATCCGACAACAGAATAACATTATTGGATGAATTTATATTCCAAAATTTGACTTCTTTAAAAACTCTCAATCTTGACAGAAATCAAATAATACGTTTACCAGAAAGAATTTTTCAAAGATTAAAAAATTTGTCAGTATTGAGTTTATTTGGTAACTTATTAACATCACTGCCATCCAATTTATTTCTTCATAATTCAAACTTGAAATATATTTTGCTGTCAAGAAACTCCTTAAAAACCTTGCCTTCTGTGATCTTTTCATCATTAAAAAAACTAGAATTTTTGCATACTGGAATGAACAATTTGTCAACTCTAGAAAAAAATACTTTTACGGGACTACAATCACTTTGGACTCTTAATATCAATTACAACCAATTAGAAAGTGTTCCAAAAAATATTTGGCAAGATTTAATAAAACTTAAATATCTACACCTGGACGGAAATAAGTTTACAAAAATTACACAGTATGTATTTTTCAATCTACGAATAGTTTCCATTTAATTTGTAGCAAGGATCCTGTTTTTTTTTTTTTGTCTTTTTTAAACATTTTATTATAAACATTTTATCTATTGCATTGGCGGATCCAGGGGGGGGGGGGGGGCCACGGGTGCTTGGCCCCACCCAAAGCCTCATATTTAACAATGAGAGTGAGAGAGATAGCACTATAGTGCTATCTCTTTCTCTCTCATGCAATACCCCCTCCAAAAACCTTGTCTGGATCCGCCACTGATCTATTGAAAAACTAGCATTTTAGAAACTTACTCCCGTTGATGGTACTTAGTAATGAATTTTTTGTTATAAACTTAATTTTGTCGCAAATCAAAAATTCTTTTATTAAAAACTTTCTTTCAGGTCCTTAGTAAATATAACGAGATTAGAAGAGTTCAGTGCAGTTAACAATAAAATTAATGAAATTGATAAATCTGCATTTAATTTCACGAAAAAATTAAAAATTATAAATTTGGCATATAATCAAATTAGTTCTTTCGACTATGATGTTTATTTTAATTTATCCTCTTGTGATAATTTAACGGAAGAAGATCTATCTTTTAAGAATTATATCGAAGATCTTAACTATTTTTGGTTTGCACAATCCAAAACTCAATTAGGATTATTGAATCTTTCTCACAACCAGATATCAAAAGTAAGTTATTTATTTACTAGAATATCAACAAAAAATAAAAAAATTCTCAAACATTTTTTCCGAACCTATTGCAATCAATTGCAATTAAAAAAAAAAAATGTTAACCTATTTTTTTTAGGGCTGTGTTATATTATAAGTATAGTTAAAATTACAGATGATTTTATATCGATAGTACATTAATTGTAAATAACCATTTTCTTATACTCTAATTTTTAATTTTTATTTTAGATAAATGTAAACTATAATTTCACCCAGAAGGGACCGTTTTACGTTGATTTGACTTACAACAAAATTAAAACCATCGATTTAAAGGACCTGGAAGACCGAAAATTTGAAACACAATGCCCATTGATTATTAATGTGGGACATAATCCTATTTATTGTAGCTTTAATGCCTATCATCTTTTACGCTACATTAACGGTGAAATGGGTGATATTGCAAATTCTGTGATTATAGAAACAACAAATTTAAAATGCCATGGTCCAAAAAAATACAATAATACATTGTTATCTTCTGTGGAAATTGACAATTATACGTGTGACGTGTCTTCCAAGGATTTCTTTTTTCGCCCAAAGGGTGTAAGTTGTCCGATTAAAATAAATCAAAAGAATAACTTACTTATCATTTCCTGCGAGAATCAAAATTTTACCCAGTTTCCACGTTTTGCGTATTCTTTTCCCGGTTACAAAGTAGAACTGAACTTGAGAAACAATTTGTTGACAAGGTTCCCTAATTTCAATTGGGTTCTTTACAAAAATATAACAAGATTATTAATGTCTGGAAATAAAATTAAAAATTTTGACAGCCATGTGGTTCTTAGCAACGTTGAGGTAAATTAGCTATTTTTTTCCTTTTTAACAATAATTGATATTTTTACATTTATTATTAAATAAATAAAGTTTATACTCTAATGCACTGACAGAAATTATTTTTTAGACAACCAAGATTATAATAAATTTGGATAATATACTATCTTGATTTAGTCTTTTTTAAAATAGATGTTTCTTTTTTAGGTTTTGGATCTGCGGGATAATGAGATTCAAAGCGTACTTTTGGAAAAAGAACCTTTTAAAGGATCTAATCTTCAAATCGTTACTTTAAAAGGAAACCCTTTGAAATGCGATTCTAATTTTCAATTTTTGCTTAATAACACTCATGTTTTTAGAGATGTTTCAACAGCATCCTGTCAAAATTAAATATTCACCATTATATTTGAAACCAGTTGTCTTTTTAAATTATTCAATATTGCAATTCACGTAAATTTAAATAACAATTATAGAATGTTTTTAGTATACATTTTTATTTCTTAATTTCACCCACTGCAAACTCTTATATTTTTTTGTGAACCGGAATCAAAGAAACATTAGAAAATTCCTTATTATTATTTATTTTTCATTTTTAGGATTCAACTATTTAAGCGCTAGAGACTTAAATTTTTGTACTATAACGCATTTTTTTGTGAAAGCTTTAGCATTTAAATTAATTTAAATTAAAACAAAGAAATAAATAGTACCCTAGCGCAAAGTTAAATCAACCTTAAGTAACTAAACAGAATTTAAAAAATAATAGACTAGTTAAATTAATCAATCTACACAATTTATTTAAATTAAATTAAACCACCAAGAACATCTACATATCAATAAAATTCAAATTTACAAAAAGTCGGACAGTTTTTAAAAGGTTAACACGCACTGAACACTGACTCGAAAATTAACAAAATAGTCGAAGAACCGACTCCATTAAAAAAAAGGTAAAATTATTATAGGAGCTTCTGAAGTATTTATGACCAAAATTAAAGCCGACATTTCAACAAAGATGGTAAAGTAAGTTTTATTTTTTCATACCATTTTTTTTAAGATCAGGCAGTGATATTGTCAATATTTGGCTAAAAAGATTTCAAAATGTGTAGACACATTTGGTTTGCTTTGTCAACGCTATAGAATCGGGTCTTATATAACGGAGCAGAAGCAACTCATTCATGGGAAAGGCTGTCTGATGCGCGCCCTGCTGCCACTTGTCGAAACCATAATCGTGTGGAAAAATTGTTTATTTAAAATTTAAAAAGATACAAAGAACTTTTCAGAATAAATAAAATTAATTATATAAAAAATAACATTCAACTTGGATTCTAATTATATAATCATTTATCTAAATTTATCTCTTTTGTAAAGTTCTTATTTTTACGCAAAATAAATTATTCAGAACATTAAAAATTTATATATACGGGAAAATAAAGGTTTTTTTTTAATTAAAAAAATCTGTTTTAATTGAAATAATAAATAAATTAAAATTTTCTATTATATTAAAAATAATATTAATTTTGAATCAAAACAACAAATATTCATTTATTCCAATTTAACTCATCAAAAAACATTTTTTTTTTTTTTTCAAAAGAAAAATAATTTAGAACAACAAATATATAAGAACAGGAAAAAATTAAGATTGCTTTCAAATTAAACAAAACAAAAATTTTTAAGTTAAAAAATAAATTAAATATTAAAAAATAATAAATAAATTAAAAAAAATGTTTATTATATTAAAATCATCAGGAATTAAATTTAAATTATATAATTATATATTATCTTCAAATTATCAAATATTTAAATTTTAAATTGAAAATCTTTATGTTTAAACTTAAAGTAAAGTTAAAAAAATGATAAAAACTAAAGGTTTAAGAAGATTACAATTTTTTTTATTTCTTTTTTAATAATTTTTTTTAAAAGCAATTTAATGACAACAACATAAATTCCGGATTTTTTTAAACAGAAGGATGATTATGTGGGAATAATTTTTATTTGAGAAAAATCAGGGTGTAGTTAGGGCGTGTATAACTCAGAATTGTTAAACTTTTGTTATTATTTTAAGTCTAAAAAATTCTATTAAAAGTATTAGGAAATTTTTTCTATTTCTATTATAATTCTTTAGAAGATTTTGAATTAGTTTACATTACATTATCAGGCAACGCATTGCTTTCGAAATAATATTTTTTGAACATTGATTTAAAAGCAAGGAGGTAAAACAGAAACACTATTAAGCATCAAAATTTCTTTTTTTGTTACAAAAACTATGAAGAAGTGAAGTATATTTGAAGTTAGTGATTAGAATTTGATCATTAACAATCGTTAACATTGTAGCAATGTCTTTCGTTGTGTCTATTTTCTTTTCTATGTAATTTCCTATTGTATTAAAAAGCCATTTTATAACATTAAAAGATAATTGAAGTATTATGAAGTGAAGATAGTGCTACAATGTAAACGATTGTTAATGATCCCTTGTAAATGAATGTTCAAAAATGATTATTTCAAAAGTGTTGAAGAGAATATTAACATACAAAATTAAAAGGTTATTTGTCTGCTAATCTAATGTAAAATAATTCAAAATTTTCTAAAAAATTAATAGAAAGGGAAAAATATCCTAATACTTTTAACAGAATTTTATAGACTTGAAATACTAAAAAAAGTTTTGCAAGTCCGAGTTCCACTCGCCCTAAAACCAAAGGGTTCCGTATTTCTATTTTTTTGTTTACAATTTCCAAATGTTGAAAACCTAATTGTTTAAACAAATTATTTAAAATTTTGATTTTTTAAAAACTATTTATAAAAATAGATTGTATGACAATGTCACTGACATTGTAAATGTAAATAGATGTTATGATTAATTCAATTATCTTTTAACTGATAAAGTCTTTATAAAATGAATTCAATACTAATATAATTTTCATATTATTTTTATTAATTTTTAATTTTATAACAATGCTTTTAAATAAAAATTTGTAACATTTAATTTAAACGCAATGCTTTTAAAATAACAATTTTTGAAAATTGATTTAAAAGCAAGTAGGTAATACAGAAATACTATTAGGCATATAATTTTCGTTTTTGTTATTTTCTATGAGAAAGACGTAGCTCATAATTAAATATTTGTAGTAGGTGATAAGAATTTGATAAATAAAAACCGTTAACATTGTAACAATATCTTCAGTTGTGTCTATTTTCTTTTCTATGTAATTAAGAAGTTATTATTATCTTGCTTAGAAAAAAAAATTGTTCTTTCAAATACAAGTAAACTATTAACTGAGAATAATACTCTGTAAGTAATACACAATGAAACATACACTTTTTGATTATTTATAAAAAAAAACCATTTTTTTAACTATTAGTGGTTTAATTTATTGCAATCATATTCCTTTCTTCGTGATAATTGTAATTATTATCATTTAATATAACTAACATGAATTTTACTTTTAATTAAGATGTACATGTAAGATCAAGTTAATATAATTGTACATTTTCATAACTTTAGTATAAACATGTTATGTATCGGTACGTAAAATCTCCGCTTGACCAGAATCGAGCCTGTCAGCAGTGAGGCGCATGAATATTCCCTAAATCTCTTTTGGCCTTAATCCCATTAAGCCTAAAATCAAAAAGCCTAAAATGCATTCAGCCAAAATTTCATTTAACCTAAATTGCATTTAACCTGAATTTCATTGAACCTAAACCGCGTTTAACCTAAATTCCATTAAACCTAAATTTCATTTTACCTAAATCCCATTCAATCTAAATTCCATTTAACCTAAATCTCATTTAACCTAAATCTCATTTTACCGAAATTCCATTTAAACTAAATTCCATTTAACCTAAATTCCTTTTATCCTAAATCCCATTTAACCTAAATCCCATTTAACCTAAATTCCATTTAACCTAAATCTCATTTAACCTAAATTCCATTTAACCTAAATCCCATTTAACCTAAATTCCATTAAACCTAAAATGCATTCAGCCTAAATCTCACTTCACCTAAATCCCATTTAAAGTAAATCTCATGTAACCTAAATCCCATTTAACCCAAAACGCATTTAGACTAAATTCCATTTAAACTAAAATGCATTCAGCCTAAATCCCATTTAACCTAAATCTCATTTATCATAAATTCCACTTAACCTAAATCCCATTTAACCTAAATTCCATTTAACCTAAATTCCATTTAACCTAAATTCCATTTAACCTAAAACGCATTTAGCCTAAATCTCACTTCACCTAAATCCCATTTAACCTAAATCCCATTTAACCTAAATCTCATTTAACCTAAATTCCACTTAACCTAAATCCCATTTAACCAAAACGCATTTATTCTAAATTCCATTTAACCTAAAATGCATTCAGCCTAAATCTCACTTCACCTAAATCCCATTTAACCTAAATCTCATTTAACATAAATTCCACTTAACCTAAATCCCATTTAACCTAAATTCCATTTAACCTAAATCCCATTTAACCTAAATTCCATTTAACCTAAAAACGCATTCAGCCTAAATCTCACTTCACTTAAATCCCATTTAACCTAAATCCCATTTAACGTAAATCTCATTTAACCTAAATTCCACTTAACCTAAATCCCATTTAACCTAAAACGCATTTAGTCTAAATTCCATTTAACCCAAAATGCATTTATTCTAAATTCCATTTAACCTAAAATGCATTCAGCCTAAATCTCACTTCACCTAAATCCCATTTAACCTAAATCCCATTTAACCTAAATTCCATTTAACCTAAATCCCATTTAACCTAAATTCCATTTAACCCAAAATGCATTCAGTCTAAATCTCACTTCACCTAAATCCCATTCAACCTAAATCTCATTTAACCTAAATTCCACATAATCTAAATCCCATTTAACCTAAAACGCATTTAGTCTAACTTCCATTTAACCTAAATTCCATTTAACCTAAAACGCATTTAGCCTAAAGCTCACTTCACCTAAATCCCATTTAACCTAAATCTCATTCAACCTAAATTCCACTTAACCGAAATCCCATTTAACCTAAAACGCATTTAGTCTAAATTCCATTTAACCTAAAATGCATTCAGCCTAAATCTCACTTCACCTAAATCCCATTTAACCTAAATCTCATTTAACATAAATTCCACTTAACCTAAATCCTATTTAACCTAAATTCCATTTAACCTAAATCCCACTTAACCTAAATTCCATTTAACCTAAAACGCATTTAGTCTAAATTCCATTTAACCTAAAATGCATTCAGCCTAAATCTCACTTCACCTAAATCCAATTTAATCTAAATCTTATTTAACCTAAATTCCACTTAATCTAAATCCCATTTAACCTAAAACGCATTTAGTCTAAATTCCATTTAACCTAAATTCCATTTAACCTAAAACGCATTGAGCCTAAATCTCACTTTATCTAAATCCCATTTAACCTAAAACTTTACTTGATTCAACTATATTTATCCTTAAATTAAAAAAAATTTTAGGCTTAATGGGATTTAGGTGAAGTGAGATTTAGGCTCAATGCGTTTTAGGTTAAATGGAATTTAGACTAAATGCTTTTTAGGTTAAATGTGATTTAGATTAAGTGGAATTTAGGTTAAATAAGATTTTGGTTAAATAGGATTTAGGTGAAGTGAGATTTAGGCTGAATGCATTTTAGGGTAAATGGAATTTAGACTAAATGCGTTTTAGGTTAAATGGGATTTAGGTTAAATGGAATTTAGGTTAAATAAGATTTAGGTTAAATGGGATTTAGGTGAAGTGAGATTTAGGCTGAATGCGTTTAGGTTAAATGGGATTTAGGTTAAATGGAATTTAGGTTAAATGGGATTTAGGTTAAGTGGAATTTATGTTAAATGAGATTTAGGTTAAATGGGATTTAGGTGAAGTGAGATTTAGGCTGAATGCACTTTAGGTTAAATGGAATTTAGACTAAATGCGTTTTAGGTTAAATGGGATTTAGGTTTAGTGGAATTTAGGTTAAATGAGATTTAGGTTAAACGGAATTTAGGTTAAATGGGATTTAGGCTGAATGCATTTTAGGTTAAATGGAATTTAGACTAAATGCGTTTTAGGTTAAATGGGATTTCGGTCAAGTGGAATTTAGGTTAAATGAGATTTAGGTTAAATGGGATTTAGGTGAAGTGAGATTTAGGCTGAATGCATTTTGGGTTAACTGGGATTTAGGTTAAATTGAATTTAGGTTAAATGAGATTTAGGTTAAATGGAATTTAGGTTAAATGAGATTTAGGTTAAGCGGAATTTAGGTTAAATGGGATTTAGGTTAAATGGGATTTAGGTTAAATGGAATTTAGGTTAAATGGAATTTAGGTTAAATGGAATTTCGGTAAAATGAGATTTAGGTTAAATGAGATTTAGGTTAAATGGAATTTAGATTGAATGGGATTTAGGTAAAATGAAATTTAGGTTTAATGGAATTTAGGTTAAACGCGATTTAGGTTAAATGAAATTTAGGTATAATGCAATTTAGGTTAAATGTAATTTTGGCTGAATGCATTTTAGGCTTTTTGATTTTAGGCTTAATGGGATTTAGGCTAAATGAGATTTAAGGAATATTCATGAGCCTCTGATACATAGTCTGTTCAATACTTTTTATAATTTAGGATTCATAATTTAAGAAGTAGTCGATATTTTTAGAAGTGTAATCATAACCTCAAACTAGTAAATACTTGAAAAATATAATCAAAGTAATGAAAGAAATCGAAGAAAAGTTAGTTCAAATGTAACATAATTTTTTAACTTTTTTTTACCTGACTCGGAGAGATTAATCTCATCGCTTTTATTATTAAATACTGTCAAGAGATAAATTGAAATGAAATTAAAAGCTAAATTAGTTTCGCATTTTCAAAACTTCTATTTATTATTTTAAAAAGTTTATTTTATATTTTGAAGAATTATTTTTGAAATAAATTATTCAAACTTCAGATAAAAGTACAGTATCTTCATAACCATATTTATTCATTTATTTTTTTTATTATCCATTCTTTTATATTAAAATGAAAAATTTTATTTAATTTCATATTGTGACAATTTAAATATTCTATCATTTTAATAATAAAAAAATTTCGTAAGTACTTTAATACTTTTTATAAAAATTAATAACTGTTGATAGTTATTGGTACATGCAGTAGGCTGATATTATTGTTAAATTGATCTTAAAAATTGCAAAATATACTAGAGTTTTTTACTAAAAGAGTAGAATATGAGTATATCTTTTAGAATAAATAAACTTTCTTAATGAAGAACCTACTTGACATAATATATTTCAACGGTTGAATTCTTTATATTATTAATTTGAAATAAATTTACAATTTCTAAATAAGTTTTTAAGAGATCAAATTGTTGTGAATAAAAACAAAATGTGACTTTTCTGGTTTTTTTTAAAAATCTATGGGTGCTTTACTAATCTCTAATTGCAAAGAAAAATTATTTTATAATGTTATTAGTATCTACTTATTTAAATGGAATAAGATAAATAAAAATCATTGTGCATTTTTCATTTTAATAATAAATTTTTATTCCTTAAAATTTTCAAAGAAAATAAAATGGAATTTTATAGAAAAAACACGAATTAATTATTCTAATTTTAACTAACATAGATCTAAAAAATGGTTATCAAAAATAAAATTATCTACTGAATTGTATTACTTAAACATTTTCTAAAAGTAAATAACAAATTTGTATTTAGCGACCCCAAAAACGCCCAAGTAAAAAGTTTTTGTGCTCATTTAGTCATTTTTTTAAATTTTGTTTACCACATTGGATCCGACATTTTAAATTTTTTAAATCTGACTTCAAATTTGAAATCAGCGACCCCGCAAACCCCAATATACCAAGATTCATGCAAATTCAGTCAATTTTTTAAAATACGACCGCCATTTTGTATCCGCCATTTTGAATTTTTTAAATTAGACTTCAAATTTGAAATTAGCGCCCCCAAAAACCCCTATATACTAAGATTCATGCAAATTCAGTCAATTTTTAAAAATTCGACCGTCATATTAAATCCGCAATTTTGAATTTTTTAAATCTGACTTTAAATTTGAAATCTGATACCCCAAAAACTCCAGTATACCAATATTCATACAAATTCAGTAAATTTTAGTAAATTCTACCTCCATTTTCAGTTTTATATCTCTCTATCTTCAGCTACCTACTGTCTTTGTCTCTCTCCCGTAACGGACCAACGAGTCTTAAACAGTTAAAAAGGATTTTGAAGAACACGAGGTCATTTAAAAGACCCAAAAAAAATAATTTGATTACATAAATTAGCAAAAAAATTGTAAGTAATACAATTTTTTTACTGTTCTTTTGTTTTTTTCAGTTTAAAATGCTAATCGATGGCTCCTAAATGAAAACACGTTAATCGAGAAAAAAAATACACTAATAAATTATTAAATTGTTAGTCCGATTGATTGTAGCGGATCGAAAAAACACAACTCAAATAAAACCACGATACCTTGGTTAAAAATTAAGATAGAAACTTGGCTTCTAAAAATTTGGAAAGCTTATTAAATTCTACTTTAGAATAGCTATTAGTTAAATTTTTTAGAAATTTTAAAGTGATTTTATTAGTTGATGAGTTCGAAAATAAAATTCTCGAATTTTTCAATTATCGTTCACGAAGTTCAGTTCGTTGCCTAATGCAGAAAAATAGACAAAAAAATTGAAATTTACATTATTCGTTTAATTGCCAGCTTTAATTTGAGCCAAGGAAACTTGAAAAATAGTAAGTGGTTCACGAGATATGACTAAATATGTCCCAGCATGTTTTCCTCAAAAACCACGTTTTTGACTGATTTTTTTGTTTTAATACATAAGATGATTTAGAACCTCATAAGTGGATTAAAAAGTATGTAAACTGAAATTTCAAAACTACTAATCTGATTTTATATAAATAATAATAATAATTGAAAATAATAAAAATCTTTATATTTTCATTAAAATAAAAATAAATTGATGAAAAACATTATTCTTTCTTCCTGTGGCCAAATAATTTCCACATGTATTTTTCTAAAAAATAACTTAAACTTTACCATTGAAAGTGCAAAATTACTAATTTAATTTTATGTTTCAATATAATATTAATAGTTAAATATAATTAAATTTATTAAATAAAAAGAAATCAATGAAAAACAACCACGGAGTTGGCTCAGTTGGTTAAGGTCCTGGACTCTACGGTCGCGCCAAGTCAAGTGTCAAGCTTGCTTGGTTCGCGCCCTTGGGAGCCTGGGATTTTTTCTGGCTGTGAGATAACTTCAGTGGAAGGTAAAGACGTCGAGGTATAATGATATGCACTGTCGGTAATCGACCTGTGCAGATCACTAGAACTCGACTGTCGATAAACCGGTTGTACTCAGGAGAGGTTTTTCTACATTTTTCCCTCTGCACTGGCGAGCAAACCTAATATACCGGGTGGTCCAGGCAAATGCGAGTACTCCTAATTTCAAGCCGTTCTGTAGACGCAAAAAAACTTAAGAGAAAATATATTTCAAAGTACTGAATTCTAGGAACTCCCTACGGGGGACACTCATTGGGCCTGAAAGGTCGTTAAAACGAGTGTATAATAATTAAAAAAAAAGAAAACAATAAAAAACATTGTTATTATTACTTATCCATATAAATCTACAGAAGATTGACACCTGAAGCCCACTAAATAAACACACCAATTCTTTTATAAAATTAAATTACAGTGAACTTAATTAAAATTTTTATAATTTTAAATTCCTAAAATAATAAAATGTCATGTAAAGTAAGTTTGAAATTAAATTTTGATATTTTACTATTAAAATTATTATAAAAATCAGAAAGTCGAAATCGAAAACTGTCGATTATATTTACTGACCAATAAGAGGTCACGAAAGGGTCTTTAGCGTCTGAAGTTAATCACAACGTTTGTTCCTTTTTAAGACAGGAGAACAGGATTTAATTTTCATCATATAAGTTTTATAATTTTTTCAAAACATTTATTAGGTATATTTTTATATATTGTTTCATAATGCAACACTTGTATTTTATCAAATCTTTTATTTTTAAGTAATTTATTTTTTATGCAGGTTTTTCAATCATCGACTTTCATTTTCTTTTTCATTTTCCTATTAAATATAAGTAGATTATCCTCAATTTTCATACTTTCCAATTCAGAAAATTAATGTTTTTTTTATGAAAGTGTTTTTTTTTGCTCCCAGCTATCACTTTCCATACGTGTCGCCATCAGGAGTGGTCTTATATCCCCTACTCTGTCGCCGAAGTGACTTCTTCGAGTCCGCGGGACCTCATATCATTGACGGTCATGGAGGCCCTTGACCCGCATCTAATGAACCAAAGGCCCCGAAAAACCGTCAATTCGCTCTAAAACGGTTCAAGAGAAAGTTGCTTTCTCTATCTGCTGCCTACGCGGCCCTTAAGCGACTGCGCTTTAGGGCCTCTTCCTTTCTTACCTGTTCCAGGACTCTCCTGAAGCAGGCTCGACCGCACAAAGGAAGCAGAACGCTTCCTTTCTGCATTCTGCAAGATTGTGTCCAGCATCCCCACTCTTGAAGCAAGCGGAGGATCTATCCACCCCCTTGCAATCTACTTTTTTATGGCCATAGCCAAGGCACCTATGACACCTTGTGACCATAAGCCTCCTCCTAATTGGGTAACTAAGGAAACCCAATTTTACTCTTCCTAACCTTTCTAAGCGTTCTGCTTCCTCCTGATCTGTGACCAATTTTGCGATTTTATCGTCTCTCTAGTTGGGTCCAAGGGCAGTAACCTGCCTTCTTCCTCAAGAAGTATTAAGAACTTCCTCGAGGGCAGAGACCACTTCCTCCTTTTCGCTTAAACTGTCAAGGTCACGGATTTCCAGGGTCACGCTCTGGCCCTCCGGTCGCCTAAAGTTACCCATTCCATTGACTAGAAAACCTTAGCAATAAACTTCTTTTGATCAAAACCTTCTCCTAATTTTAATCAGGACCTCCTCTTAATTTTAATCAGAACCTCCTCCTAATTTTAAGAGGAGGTTTCCTTCCTTCGTAGGTCTTGAGCTCACGACAGTCGTCTGGCTGGCGCCAGGGTCTACTTTATTTTCAAGTTTGCCAAAAACAAACGCGAAAGTCTGTCCCTGGCCACCTCGGGCGAACACTGTATTCTCGTTTGGGCTTCTGGGCATCACGACGGTCCTGGGCGGCTGTTGACTCGCCACACTTATGTCTCCACCTCTTTTTGCCTTCGCCTTATCAGCAAAAAGCTCGCTGTTGCTGGGTGAAGAACAGGACCAATTTTACACAAAGAAAACTATTTATAAATATTAATTTTATTTAACTTCAACACAAAATACAATTATAGTCCGACAAATACTGGTCTCCGACCAGCTCCGCACCTCCACTGAACTGCAGCCAGACACTTCACCACCCCTTTTTTCCTCTCACCTCTTTGGGGTTTTCCTAAAATCCTGCGTCGAATTGTATACCTGGACTTTGGCAAAAATGTCATAGGCATTACTGAAATAGAAAAAGAAACACAAGCAGCCCAGCCAAATTGCCTCTCAATATGACTGTCAGAGATTTTTCTTTTTACTAAATTTTCAGCCCAACTAAGCTCTTAGCTTAGTTGTCAGAAGTACAAATACAAAGACAACAGTCCGGTTGATAACTTTTGCACAACCGTCAGGCAACAAATATTACCAATAATTCAGGGGAGACACCATTGTATCCCCCCATTGGCGTAACGTTAGACCAATTTTGTCAACTGACTACACTCACACCACGAACCAAACACAATACAAATACCAAGAAATATCAAACATCAAGAACAAATACCAATAACACAAATTAAATAAATCCAACATGGAACACTCGCCTTTCTTTTTTTAGGCTTACTTTTCGAAGGTGAACGATCCTCCACTTCCTCCTTCCTTTTGCACTTCAGGACCAGACTTCTCATGGTCCTGGCCCGGATGCGCTCTCTTATCTTTTGCCTTTCGGCCATTTGAAAGTGTTTTATAATTATTCAAATTTGTTTGTTTTACTTCTGGAAAAAATATCAAGAAATAAAATAGCGTAATCTCGAGACAAAGTCATATTTAATCAATCGAGATCGACCTGCGCGCCACGGCGCGCTTGTTATTTTTTTCTTAATGAAAGTTAGTAACGATTAACACATGAAATAGAATAGAAACAAACATTCTAACCTTAAATTACTCATATTATAATAATTTAAAAGAATTAATAGAATATTATTTTCAATACAGTAATAAATAATTCAATAAATTAATTAAAAGTAATTGAATTGTTATAAGTTTTAATTTAATAAACAAAAAATGTAAATAATAAACAATACAATTGTTTCAAATGTAAATAAATTAGAAATTTAGAAACAAAAGAAATTTAAAAAAGTTATTATTTACTATACTTATAATTATTTTAAGATTATCTTTATTATAACTATACTCATTTTATAAATTTAAAATAATTATTTAATAAACTAATGTTTTAAATAAACTTAATAGAATGAATTACTTGTCAAAAAACTTCAATGATAATTATCACATAATGTAATTATTGCATTACAATAGAAACAAACATCCTAACCGCAAATGACATTTATCAATATGATACTTTAATGAAGAAAATACAACTATTGAATTAATTTAATAAGAAAAAAGATGAATAAATTAGAAACTTACAATAAAAAAAAATTATAAACATACAATAAAACAAAATAAAGAACTAAAAATTATTATAACTTACCAGTTTCACAATTTCCACGTGACCGAAAAGAAATCCGATGACAATCACCACGTGCATTGGAATAAAAAGAAATATCAGAATCTTAAATGGCATAAATAATTATAATACTTTTAGGGGAAAAAAACATTTAATAATAGAACTAAAAAACAGATGAATAAGTTACAAATAAAATAAAAAGAAATAAAAAATTATTAATATTATTATCATTACTCAACTGTCAGAAACGAATGCCAATGTAAACAAAACATTGTTTTACTCAAAACACTATAACCTTAACAACTTCACTAAAATCACTGTCACTTCTTAAACTATCACTCCTTAATTATTAGAATTTAATTTATTTTTAATTTATTATTATTTAATAAAATGCAATTATTTATTAAACGAAGATTTTAAATAAATTGAAAAATAGTACAAATAAACTTCTAAACTGTGATGTTATTGTTGACAAGAAATATCGAAAATCTGCTAGCCAATCAGAAGCCCGATAAAATGCGTTACATCTCTGAAGTTGGTCGAAAGGGTTCTCGTATTGGGAAGTCAAGGTCAAAGCTAATTTCTATGTATTAACTATTTTAATAACATTTTTTGTTATTTTAGATTGCTAACATTATAAGAAATTTTATAAAATAAACTTGAAGTTACAATCTTTAATTGAAAGATTTTAATTCGTCTGCAAAACAAAAAATCAAAACTCAAAACTATCGATAGTAAGGTTTGATATGTACTGACCAATGGGAGACTCGGAAATAGATAGTCACAACATAATTAGCGTCCACGATTCGCCAACGTCCTGAGGAGGTCTTCTTATTAATTGGTAAAACGTTAATGCTAATTATGTTGTGACTCTCAGATTTGATTAAATATGACTTTTTCTGAAGATTACGCTCTTTTATTTCTTAATAATTATTTTTTTTTTTTATCAATTGAATATTGTTTATAGTTTTAATTTTTAATATGCATCCGCCCCACTAGTCTGCTAGCAGAACATTCGAGGAGAATCATTAACTCAAAACGTAAAAATCCTTACTAATTGTTTGTTATATTATTTTTTATTTATATAAGATAGTATCGACTGTAACTACACGAGTTTAAAAATACAATTTTTCCTCAATTTTATGATTTTGTTTTGTATTTTCATTCGTTTTTTGGAAATGTATTAAATATTATTTTACGATTTAGAAGAATCATAAAATTTTATAGTTTTTTTTATCTTGATTTATATTTATCTTTCTACATATTCTTTTTTATTATTATTGCTTTTTATATTTCAGTTTATTTCAAAATTTATATATTTCTTATTACTTATTTTTACGCCATGAAACTAGCCACCCGCCAGCCGGGTGCAGTAGCAGCCGGACGGCAAAAGAATCTAAAGTAGCGCGTTATGTTATGCGGTAGACCCCTCGTGTAATACACAGCGGGTCTTAATTGACTTCAACCCAAAAGTGCTTGCCCAGCTCAGTTCTTTCTTGATTTAGTTTCTGGGATGTCTCCTGATGATTTTAAGCAAAAAATGAAAAAAATCGGTTGGGCCGTTTTTGAAAAAACTGATTTCTTGAATTTTTTAAAGAGGTTAATTAACATATTTTTACCAAAATGAGTGCAAATAATAGCTATATTGACTTGAGTCATTTAAAATGGTATCAGAAGATAGATCCTAGGTGCTGAGTGTCTTTGAGTAACTTTACACCAGAAAAGTTAATGAAAAACCGTGAAAAATGGGTAAAAAAGTGAGTTTTCGCAATATTACTCTCTCCCAGTAGATACAAACCTTAAATGGTCTATAGAAGAATTAAAGAGTATAAAATTTTAAAGAAAACAAAAAAAATAGAGTGCTTTATCTTTAAAACTTTCGGATTTACGAGCTTCTAAAGTCAGATTTCAGCAAAACATTTCGTAAAAAAAAATTTTATTTTAGTTTTTGTAAAATAAAAAGTTTTCTGTGCATCTAACGTATATATATCTCCCAATATAAATTAAAGTAGATTAAATTTTGAGTAAATCTATCGTTATGCCAATATTCTATCTCTAATAGTATCGGAGTTATGATTTTCTTAAAATGACCCTTTTTTATAAACTTTTTTTGAAAATCAATTTTTTTGAAATTTCTTTGTTTGTATGGTGTAATTTTAAAAATGCTCTCATCGAACAGTTTTATCTTATATTTTAAAGAAATAAAGGCCCAATTAAATATTTAGGAACAAAAAATTTTTAATAAACATTATACAAACAAATACTTTCAAAATGAATGGAGGCTGTTGTATTCACACATGGCACGTTTTAGCCTTGTTGCATACTCTGGATGATTTTTATTAACCTTGTATGAGGTTAATAACAAAATAAATAATTTTGAAAAAATTATCGAAAATTTCCAAAAATCTTATTTAGATGATCTAGGTATATCAGTAACACCCAAAGTACACGCAGTTTTTTACCATGTACTAGATTTCTGCGAAGAAACAAAATCAGGTCTAGGATTTTTCAGCGAACAGGCGATGGAGTCGGTTCACTCATATTTTAAATCAACCTGGACCAAATACAAGGTTAATAAAAATCATCCAGGGTATGCAACAAGGCTAAAACGTGCCATGTGTGAATACAACAGCCTCCATTCATTTTGAAAGTATTTGTTTGTATAATGTTTATTAAAAATTTTTTGTTCCTAAATATTTAATTGGGCTTTTATTTCTTTAAAATATAAGATAAAACTAGTCGATAAGAGCATTTTTAAAATTACACCATGCAAAACAAAGAAATTCAAAAAAATTGATTTTCAAAAAAAGTTTATAAAAAGGGTCATTTTAAGAAAATCATAACTCCGATACTATTAGAGATAGAATATTGGCCTAACGATAGATTTACTCAAAATTTAATCTACTTTAATTTATATTGGGAGATATATATACGTTAGATGCACAGAAAACTTTTTATTTTACAAAAACTAAAATAAAATTTTTTTTTACGAAATGTTTTGCTGAAATCTGACTTTAGAAGCTCATAAATCCGAAAGTTTTAAAGATAAAGCACTCTATTTTTGTTTGTCTTCTTTAAAATTTTATACTCTTTAATTCTTTTATAGGTCATTTAAGGTTTGTATCTACTGGGAGAGAGTAATATTGCAAAAACTCATTTTTTTACCCATTTTTCACGGTTTTTCATTAACTTTTCTGGTGTAAAGTTACTCAAAGACACTCAGCACCTAGGATCTATCTTCTGATACCATTTTAAATGACTCAAGTCAATATAGCTATTATTTGCACTCATTTTGGTAAAAATATGTTAATTAACCTCTTTAAAAAATTCAAAAAATCAGTTTTTTCAAAAACGGCCCAACCGATTTTTTTCATTTTTTGCTTAAAATCATCAGGAGACATCCCAGAAACTAAATCAAGAAAGAACTGAGCTGGGCAAGCACTTTTGGGTTGAAGTCAATTAAGACCCGCTGTGAATAGTAATAGTGTAATGTAGGTAATAGAAAAGTGAATAATAATTTTTAAAAATATACGTTTATTGATGAAAAAGGATTGTGTAAACAATATTTTCTTCGTTAAAAAATGTTTATAAACAAAAGTAAGCCTTTAAAAAGAGTTAAAAAGGGACGCATTATACATAGGTATACTTAACCTGCCGGACGGCATTACACGTGGGAAGTTCCGCTCAACAAAAACTTTTTAATTTTTAACCCTTTTTTCACTTTTAATTGTTTATAACTTCTGTAAACATAGATCAATATTTTTGGTTGTAGTGTAGGCCATAGAGAGACATTTGAAGACATTTTCAAATGGTTGAAACATTTCAAGTGGTTTCGAGAAAAAGGCGATAACAGTTTTTGTTCGTGACAAATGGTAAAAGTTTAACGTCCAAGACTACTACTTTCAACAAAATAGTTATTTTCTTTTCGTTTTTTATCGTTCGCTAAAAAATTGTTACTAAAAGTTCAATTATAAATTTTGTTTACATATTTACTATTTACTAAGTGATACAAGGAGAAAACTAAACGAGCTTGATTTCAATTAGCCAAATAATTTTTTTTATAGTTCTTTGTCAAGTATTTTAGTATTTTGCCAATTAAAATCATGTTTGAGTCTGTATTTGTTAATTGTTCATTTTTTGTGTTCTACCATTACAGTATCTTTTTTATTTTTGTGTTCATTACCTCTTGTGATTAACGTTCTTTCAGTTTGTCCTACATAAGATGCGGAACAATCCTTACAGTTTATTTTATATACCGTGTTAGTTATATCGTTTTTATTAATTTTGTCTTTTATCTTTTTAATCAAAATAGTTGAGATTATCTTTTATCGTAGGTATTTGCTATAATATGGTAATTTTAGTTAAGAAATCGATTTAAAAAACGGTGTTTTTATTTGAAATTTAATATCCGACCGGAAAAGATAGGTTTTGTGTACCAGTTTGTGATGAGTTTGTTGTCACTTCAAATTAATGAAACATCCAAAAATATATTTATTCCGCGAATAAACTTGAGACCGATGATCCCATCGGTATACCAAATTAATTACATTAAATTAAATTAAATTTCACTTAAAATTAAATTAATTAATTAAATTTCAAATCAATTATGAGTGAAATGAAAAGACTCTTGAAATTAATTGGTTTCCTTACCATAAGACAATTATTTACATTAAACCTAATCAATTCAGAAGTTTATTTACAATCAATTTTATGTAGAGCTGAAGAAAATAATCAAAAACGTTGTCAATTAATAATTGCAACTTAAAAAATAATACGAAACTTATCAGAATTGCAGAAAGCTTACGTGCAGAAAATTCTACAGAGCTTCACATAAATAATTATAAGAAAAATACAGTTCTCAATAAAATCTTATTTCAAGGACTTCTTAATGTAGATACATTAGTTGTTAAACATCATAAGAAATTGGCTAATCTTGAAGATGATACTTTTGAATATTTACCAAAACTTAGCACTCTGCACATGATCAAATGCAATATAAGCGAAATTCCAGAAAATATTTTTCGACCAGTTTCAGATCTTAACAGCTTGCTTTTATATAATAATTCTATAAGTGTCTTAAATTTAAACCTCGAACATTTCAAAATCTTACAATGTTGAAAACTTTAAGTTTATCCGACAACAGAATAACATTATTGGATGAATTTATATTCAAAAATTTGACTTCTTTAGAAACTCTCAGTCTTGACAGAAATCAAATAATACGTTTACCAGAAATAATTTTTCAAAGTTTAGAAAATTTGTCAGTATTGAATTTACGTGGTAACTTATTGACGTCACTGCCATCTAATTTGTTTCTTCATAATTCTAACTTGAAATTTATTTTACTGTCCAAAAACTCTTTAAAAACCTTGCCTTCTGTGATCTTTTCATCATTAAAAAAACTAGAATTTTTGCACATTGAAATGAACAATTTGTCAACTCTAGAAGAAAATACGTTTACGGGATTACAATCACTTTGGACTCTTAATTTGAATTACAACCAATTAGAAAGTGTTCCGAAAAATATTTGGCAAGATTTAATAAAACTAAAACATCTACAGTTGGACGGAAATAATCTCACCAATATTACACAGTATGTATTTTTCAATTTATGAGTAGTTTCCATTCACTTGTAGCAAGGATACTGTTTTTCGTGATTTTTCTTTTTTAAATATTCTAATATAAACATTTTATCTATAGAGAGACTATAGTTTTTTTAGAAACTTACTCTCATTGATGGTACTTAATAAGGAATTTTTTGTTATAAACTTAATTTTCGTTGCGAATAAAATATTCTTTTATTAAAATCTTTTTTTTCAGATCCTTGGTAAATTTAACGAGTTTAGAAGAATTTAGTGCAGTAAACAATAAAATTACAAAAATTGATAAATATGCATTCGATTTCAAGAAAAATTTAAAAATTATAAATTTGGCATATAATCAAATTAGGTCTTTCGAATATGATGTTTATTTTAATTTATTCTATTGTGATAATTTAACGAATGAAGATGTATCTTTTAAGAGTTATATCCACGAACTTGATTATAATTGGTTTTTACAAACCGAAACTCAATTAAGATTATTGAATCTGTCTCACAACCAGATATCAAAAGTAAGTTGTTTTTTTACTAGGATATCAATAAAAAATAAAAATATTGTCAAACCTTTTTTTGGATCAATCAATTGCAAATTGAAAAAAAATTTAACCTATTTTTTCTAGGGCTGTGTTAGTAGTTAAAATCACTAATGATTTTATACCGATAGTACATTAATTGTAAATAATCATTTTCTTAGACTCTACTTTTTCATTTTTATTTTAGATAAATGAGGGGCTGATAGTAAAAACAAGTTAAAAAATTATCGGGAGCAAAACGAAGTTAAAGTATTATCTATTTGGAAAAATGAAACAAATTACGCACTACGAGTAAAAACGAAACAAAAAGTTGTCAGAGTAAAAACGGAATAAGATTTCACTGGGCGCAAAAACGAGTTAGAATTTTGTCCCGTTTTTGCTCGAACTAATATTTGAATTCACTTTTGATTCCGCTTTAATTACGAACAGTTTATTTCTTTACTTATATTATATTCCTGTTATAAATTCTTATTTTAAATAATCGAATTAAAATAACTTATTAAAAAAGCTCTTTTAGAACCAACATTAAACAAATAATAAACATGTATTCAATATTTTCTGATTCGTTTTAAGATAAGAAATAAGATTTTTGTATCCATTAAGTTGAATTTTTAGCATGGAAAAAATGTTTGTCAAAAAACGATTTTTTTCGATGAAAAAAGGTGCTCAAGGAAATTTGGTTGGGTATTTTCAAAAATCCCTGGGTCCAAAATTTTGATATTCAAAAGCTTAACAAGTCATCCAAATTTTATTGGAATCCGTTGAAGCGTTCTCGAGATATCTTGTACACAAAAAACGGTATACACACACATACACACACATATATTTGGACACTTACTTAAGAATGAAAATTTACGCTTTTTAGATGAAAATAAGTCGATTTAAACTATTTTTGGAAAATCGAAAATCTTAACGATCACAAAGGTTCCTCTATGAGGAAGCAAAATACAGTATATTTGTGAAATAAAAGAAAGCACCTTATTACAAAATGATTCAAAAAATTTTAAGTTTAGGAAAATAATTACAAATAACATTATACATGCAAATAATCGAGAATTGAAGAAAATACCTAATGGCAATTTGAGATAAACAATGTTCGGAATTGATCAACAAATATTCAGAATAACATATTAAATTTGTGAAAATCATTGCAAAAGAAAAAAGCTATTTAAAAATTGACAAACCTAATTGAAATTTGAGAAAAATGATTGAAGAATTAATAATACATTGAAAATTAAAGACGATAACTTAGATTTGAGATAATAAATAAGAATTTATAAAATTAATTGAAAAATAATTAATATGTCTAATTAAAAAGGTGGAGAAAAAAATTGCAAAAGGATCAAAGAAAATAAAAATTGAAAAAAATAATTGAAAAATGAGATAAATAATTGAAAACTTAGGAAATTAATGGAGGAATATTGAAAATAATTAAAAGTTAAAGAAATTGATTCCAAAATGATAACAATAATAATTGAAAATTAAAGAAAATTGTTAAAATTTGGGAAATATATTTTAAAATATAGGAAATGAATTGAAGAATAATGAAAATAATAAAAAAAACTCGAGAAAATATTTGAAAAGTAATAAAAATAATTAAAAATTAAAGACAATATTTTTAACTTGTGAAAAATAATTGAAAAAATTACAACACATATTTGTAATAAAAGAAAATATTTGCATAATGATAAAAATAATTTTAAATTGAAATAATAATTGAATACCTAATGATAATTAAAATTTATTGTGATAAATTATATAAAATTTAAAAATTATTTTAAAAACAATTGAAAATGACAAAAAGTAGTTGAAAAATCATAGAAACAATCGCAAATCAAAGAAAATAATGAAAATTTGAGATAAATAATTGCAATTTTCGCTCTTAATCAAGAAGCATTCAAAATAATATAAAATTTGTGAAGATCATTGCAAATTAAGAAAAAAAATTAAAAATTGTCGAAAGTATTTGAAATTTGAGAAAAATAATAATTAAAGAATGATTAAAACATTGAAAATTGGAGACAATAACTTAGATTTGAGATAATTAATAAAAATTTAGGGAATTAATTGAAAAATAATTAATATATCTACTTAAAAAGGTGGAGTAAATAATTGCAAAAAGATAAAAGAAAATGAAAATTGACCGAAATATTTGATAAATAAGATAATTAATTGAAAATTTACGAATTTAATTATGATTTAATGATAATAATAGTGAGTATTATTTAAAATTGAAGAAATTTTTAGCTAAATAATAAGAATAAAAATTGAAAGTTGAAGACATTTGCTTAAAAATGAAAATTTACGCTTTTTAGATGAAAATGAGACGATTTAGGCTTTTTTTTGTAAAATCAAAAATTTTAACGATCACAAAGCTTCCTCCATAAGGAAGCAAAGATTAGAGAATTAATGAAAAAATAATTGAAAATGACAAAAAGCAATTAAAAATCAATTGAAAAATATATCTAATAAAAAAATAATTGATATAAATAATTGTAAATTAAAGAAAATAATATAAATTTGTAAAAAATAATTGAAAAAATTAGAGACTATATTTGAGATGAACAAGACTACAATTACAATTATTTATTATAATTCTTCAAACGTTAGTTAATTTTAGATTTCATTGATTAAAATTTTAATTAATCCACTCTTTGATAATAAGATAAATTTTAAATTATTTAAAAATTTCTTCAATTTTTCGCAATTCTTTTTTTTATGATTTTAATTATTTGCTACAATTTTTAACTATTTTTATCATTTTTCAAAAATTTTCTTTAATTTCTAATTATGTTCATAATTTTTCAATTTTTCCCCTTATTTTTTAATTCAATTTCCGTAAGTTTCAATTTTTTTCTTTAATTTTTTTAGATAAAACTTTTTCAATTATAATTATTTCCTTTAGTATCAAATTAGTTTCATTATTTATTAATTCATTTTCAATTTCTTTCGTCATTTTTCAATTATTTTTACAAAATATGATTTTTGTTTTTAAATTTTAATCTTTTTCTTCGATAAAAAGTTTTTTTATTCACATTCTTATTAAGAAATTTATTTTTTGTCTATAATTTTGCCATATGGAATTCCACAGGGCGACTTTTTTGCTCTATAGAATTTAGACATACCATACACAAGTCGCCGCCCCTGAATATAAATTCCATTATTTCACATTTTTAATCTTAGAAATAATTAAAATTATATTAAAATATAATTACTTTAAAATAATTATATAATTTGACAAATTTTTACTTGTACATAAAAACTTTCATGCTTTTTTTAAGCCTGTAACTTTTTTTGGGAACTCCTAAGCTTTAGGGAAAACATTTCGCTTCGTTAGTAGGAAAAGATGAAATTTAAAAGTTTTCTATTAAAAAAGGCTAATTCTGGCACTTGATGAAAACAAAACAATTTCACATTGCCTTTTTAAATAGAAATATTTTAAATTTAATAATTTCTAAACGAAGCAAAACACTTTCCTTAAATTTTAATAGCAATAAGAAAGTTATACTAATTTTAAAATATATTCAAAACCTCAAATTTTTAGGAGCTTTAAAAAAAAGTTATATTAAAAAAACCATCAACATTTTTCCAAGTAGAAATTTTGTAAATTATTTTATTATTTTAAAGAAATAATTTTCCAATATAATTTCCATTATTTCTAGGATTAAAATAATGGGATTTATATTTCTGATGAGTTTTGATTTTTAAAGTAAAATAATTTTTTAATTATAACGTGTTGAATAAAAGTGCCACATTTAAGGTTACGAAATAACATCATGGACCTTACTCGGGACCTCATACTTTTGATTGATAACACCGCCAAAGAAAATAAATTTACTCCCTAATGATACAGTTATTAAATTCATAAAATTTTGAAGTTTTATATTTCTAAAAACTTTTTTTTAATAGGTATGTCCGCGGCTGTTCTCAGACAAAAGTCAATGGTTTGACCCTTTTATAATAATTTTCAAACCGAATGTTAAACAACAACATTGAGTTTTAAAATTAGCATAAAAATTTCGCTAATTCTTATTTACATATATTAAACATTTGATTTAAGAGACACCTATTGACAGAGAAACTTGTTTGTGGTAGGTTTCTTTAAAAAATTCTTTTTTAATAAGTTTTATCAAATATTAAATTTAGATTCTAAGAAAGAAGTTCTTGAAGACATTGTATAATAATATTTTCAATATTAAAAGTTTTCTGAAAGAAATTATGTTAACGCGCAGAGATACTCAATAAAAAAACATTTAGTGCTAAGGAAAGTATGTTTGAAGAATGTCGGCTCATATATTTTTAATTAATATCTTCGAGTAAAATAAAAAAAATTAAAAGTAATCGTAAAAACGAAACAAATTTTGACTAAAAGCAAAAACGGAATAGAAGGATATCCCGTTTTTGCCCTTAACTTCAAGCGATCCATTTTTCTTCGCAATTGATGATAATTTGTTTTTACGCTGAAACATAATTAACCCATTTTTGCTCCCACCATTTTTATATTCCGTTTTTCCTATCAGCCCCTCAAATGTAAACTACAATTTTACTCAGAAGGGACCGTTTTACGTTGATTTGACTTACAACAAAATTAAAACCATAGATTTAAAAGACCTGGAAGACCAAATAATTGAAACACAATGCCCACTGATTATTATAAATGTGGAACATAATCCTATTTATTGTAGCTTTAATGCCTATCATCTTTTACGCTACATTGACGGTGAAATGGGTGATATTGCAAATTCTGTGATTATAGATACAAAAAATTTAAAATGCCATGGTCCAAGAAAATACAATAATACATTGTTATCTTCTGTGGAAATTGACAATTATACATATGACGTGTTCTCCAAAGATTTCTTTTTTCGCCCAAAGGGTGTAAGTTGTCCGATTAGAATAAATCAAAAGAATAAATTACTTATCATTTCCTGCGAGAATAAAAATTTCACCCAGTTTCCACGTTTTGCGTATTCTTTTCCCGGTTACAAAGTAGAACTGAACTTGAGAAACAATTTGTTGACAAGGTTCCCTAATTTCAATTGGGTTCTTTACGAAACTGTAACAAGATTATTATTGTCCGGAGATAAAATAAAATTTTTTGACAGCCGGGTGATTCTTAGCAACGTTGAGGTAAATTCGCTATTTTTTACCTTCTTAACAACACTAGATATTTTTACATTTATTATTAAATATAAAGTTTATACTCTGATGCACTGACAGAAATTATTTTTTAAACAAAGATTATATATTTGAATAATATACTATCTTGATTCAGTCTATTTTAAAATAGATGTTTCTTTTTTAGGTTTTGGATGTTCGGGATAATGAGATTCAAACTGTACCTTT
Organism: Ganaspis brasiliensis; assembly: GCA_037103525.1. Classification (NCBI taxonomy): domain Eukaryota; kingdom Metazoa; phylum Arthropoda; class Insecta; order Hymenoptera; family Figitidae; genus Ganaspis; species Ganaspis brasiliensis. The sequence continues at coordinate 4,737,502 of JAZKLR010000211.1, forward strand.
GGAAAAAGAGTCATTTAAAAGCACAATACTTCAAATCGTCACTTTGAAAGGAAACCCTTTGAAATGCGATACTAATTTTCAATTTTTGCTTAATAACACTCATGTTTTTAGAGATGTTTCTACAGTATCCTGTAAAAATTAAATATTTCCACAGATTAGTTATTTATTTTTATTTATTTATTTATTAAGTTCAATTTCCGAGATCCTACTGGACCACAAATAGGATACAAAAGAGATATAATATAATTAACGCTTATTAGAACATAATATAGAATATAAAAATAAAATAGATCAATTATAAGTCGTGCTCGGGTATAATTCAAAGTTTAAAATATTACATTTTGTTGCTAGTTCGGAATGCAAAATAGCGCTCTAAGTATGATTTAAAAAACTCCATAGAATTGTAAAATAGATACCTCTTTGCTATTCTTACTACACATTATATTGATATTAGAGCACGAAAACATTCGAAATCTTTCCAGGAATAACGTTTTTTATATTGTTATAAAATAATTATATTGTTAAGTGATAGAATGTGGAAAATTTTTTCCACATTGTATTTGAAACCACTTGTTTTTTTAAATATTTCAATATTGCAATCACGCAAATTTGAATAAAAATTATAGAATATTTTTAATATAAATTTTTTTTCTGTTTTTCAATGTGATTAAAAAATTATCTTAATCCGGAAACATAAAATTGCTCTTTCAAATAAAAGTGACCTACCAACTCAGAATAATACTCTAAGTAATTCACTGTAAAATATACATTCTAAAGCAGAATTGAAGAAGCTTTACAAATTTTTAAGTTTCAACTCTTTACCTTATTTTTTGACCAAGTTACCGTAATTTTAATTGAGTTAGGGGAGAGTGGCCATCAATGTACCGGGTTTTTTTCAAGGTCATAGTACTTATTCAACTTCACCAATTTCAAGCACTTCTTTGCATCAATATAAAACTACAACACTTCTCTAGGTAATGCAAACATATTATACACGATTTATTTTGATTAAATAATAAAATTTAGGATCTTTCTAAACTAACAAGCTATTTTCATTTTCAACAACCTGGGTACACAATGAACCACCTCTATAAAAACACTAAAAATGTTTAACAATAATAATATTGCAATTTTCATTTTGTAAAAAAACTTATTTTCTATCAAATACTATAAAAAATTATTACTTAACACTTTTTAATTAATAATGTATAACATAAATATACCTCAAATTTAAGTTAACTAGCTAAAATGGCATTTTAGTTTTGCTATGTTGAGAAAAGTACTGATAACAATCGCTGTCACATGCTGTACGCATGCCTAGTTTTATAATCAGGCATACCACTCTGGAAATCGAAAATACACTGAAATTCCAGGTGGTTCATTGTTCCCCGGTACATTGAATCAACATGACATTTTTAACAAAAATGGTTATTTATAACTTAATCCAATATTTCAAAATCTTTATCTCATTAGAATATTGTAGTTAGGGCCCAAAACAAAATAAATCGTAAGTACTTTTATTTTTAAATTGCCTTATTTCAATTAAAAAACGTGTTTGTATTTTAGATAAATTTTTTTCTTTAGTGCATCAAAAACAGTTTTTTTCAGTTTTCTCTGTAAAGAATAAATCCACACGTCTCAAATTTATGGACGTAGTGTGTTTACGCAAACTTCATTTATATTTAAAATTGGGAGAATTTTTATTTAATAGTTTCTGAGAAAATTGAAATGGATCATTGAAAAAACTGGTACATTGATGGCCACTCTCCCCTACCTTTTTGCAATTTTTGTTTGTTTTTTGAAGAAACTAAAAGATTTTTATTTATTTTACCAAATATTAGTTTATATACTGACTTTCTTATTTTTGATTAATTTTCAGATAAATACCAGTATAAAATGAAGAATCTCTTAACATTATTTGATTTTTTCTTGACAATACAATCGTCTGTATCATGCTCAGACAATCTACAAGCTCAATGTGTGTCTAAAGTAAATAAGACTGATTATGTTCAACTTGAGTGTCAAAGCAACATCAATAACAAAACGTCACGAATCCCTATGTTTATTGTAATTAACCTGACGATAACCAAAACAAAAGTAAATTGCCTTATGTCATGTAATTGGCATAACCTTAATCAAAATTTGGCATCTTCTTTCAATCAATCAGAAACGTTGTCCATTAATAATTGCAATTTAAAAAATAATACTCAACTAATTAAAATTGCAAAAAGCTTACATGCAGAAAATTCTAAAAAAATTTATCTATTAGATTCTAAGAGCAGTTATGCAGTTGTCAATAAAAATTTATTTCAAGGACTTCCCAATGTAGAAGTATTAGTTCTTAAGAATCATAGGAAATTGACAAATCTTAAAGACGATACTTTTCAATATTTACCAAAACTTACCTCTCTGCACATGATCAAATGCAATATAAGAAAAATTCCAGAAAATATTTTTCAACCAATTTCAAATCTTACGGATCTGCTTTTATATGATAATTTAATAAATGTTTTAAAACCACGAACATTTCAAAAACTTACAATGTTGAAAAATTTAAGTTTATCCGACAACAGAATATTATTATTGGATGAATTTATATTCCAAGACTTGACTTCTTTGGAAGTACTCAATCTTGCCAGAAATGAAATGTTAAGTTTGCCAGAAATAATTTTTCAAAGATTAAAAAATTTGTCAGTTTTGAATCTTCTTGGTAACTTATTAACTTCACTGCCATCCAATTTATTTCTTCATAATTTAAAATTGAAATATATTTTACTAGCAAAAAACTCTTTAAAAACCTTGCATCCTCTAACATTTGCCAATTTAAAACAACTGGAATTTTTATCTATTCGTGAAAACATGTTGGAAAATCTTCAAGAATTCGTGTTTAGAGGCTTAAGAAAACTTGAGTTTCTTGATATTAGTTACAATCAATTGAAAGAAATTGCAACATCAATTTGGCAAGATTTAGAAAAGCTGACTTTCCTAAGCTTGGATGGAAATAAACTCAACAGAATTACAAAGTACGAATTTTTTTATTTATGAATACTTTTGATTTATATTATAGAATTTATTATATTTATATTATAGAATTAATTTCTCTATGCTTTCCTCACAGAGAATTTCTTACGAAATTATAGGTCTCTCAAGGAGACAAATTATAACATAAGTACATTACAATCGATCAATTCTAACTATAGCTTTTTAAATTTAAAAATTTTGAAAAAACTTTTTTTTTTTGCAAAATTATATTTTTTGTATGAAAAGTTAAAATGCAAGTAATTTATTCTTTTTACTTTTTAAAGCGCATTGATTGATCTATTAGCGGAACTTTTAGTGCAATTTCATCCAAAGTTATTAACAGTGTAAAAATATGAAATTTTGAAAATCCTGTTTTTAATCGCTTTATTTTTATATCTTTTCCCAATATATTTTCATTAACTTGTAGGTAGTTAACAAACACATGGAGTGAGCTATTTGCAAACCTTCTAGCGTATTTCTGTTTAGAGTTATCAAAGTTTAAATAGTGGAAAAATTTGAAAAAAATTAATCTTGTTAGTTTTTTGTCGTCTGACATAGGCTATTTGTTAGTTTTTTAGATGATTTACCGAATTTCTTTAATTTTAATTATATAAATACACAAATTGGGTAATCTCTATGAGGAAGCAATGAGTTAAAAAAATTAAGACAATTAATTACTTAATATAAATACTTAACAAATACAATAAATACTTCAGATACAACGAGGCGCATAAATATTCCCTAAAACCCATTTAGCATAAATTCCATTCAGCCTAAAACCATATAACCTAAAATGCATTCAGCCTAAATCCCATATAACCTTAAATGCATTCAACCTAAAATTAATTTCACCTAAAATGCATTCAGCCTAAAACCCATTTAACATAAATCCCATTTAACCTAAAATTCCTTTAGTCTAAATCCCATTTACCTAAAACGCATTTAGACTAAATCTAATTTAACCTAAATCCCATTTAACCTAAACTTCATTCAACCAAAAATAAAATCGGCCAAAAACCCATTTAACCTAAACTCCATAAAACCTAAAATAAATTCAGCCTAAAAACCATTTCACCTAAAATTCGTTCAGCCTAAATCCCAATTAACTTAAAATACATTCAGCCTATATCTTCTTGAACCTAAATCCCATTTAACCTCGATTGCATTCAGCCTAAAACCCAATTAACCTAAAACTAATTTAACCCAAATCTCTTTAAACGTAAAATGGATTCAGCCTAAAATTCATTTAACATAAAATGATTTCAGCCTAAAACCCATTTAACATAAATCCTATTTAACCTGCAATCCATTTGACCTAAAATTCGTTAAGCCTAAATCCCATTTACCTAAAATGTATTCAGCCTAAAACCCATTGTACATAAATCCCATTTAACCTAAAATTCCTTCAGCCTAAATCCCATTTACCTAAACTGCATTTAGCATAAATCTAATTAACCTAAATCCCATTTAACCTTAATTGTATTCAGCTTAAAACCCATTTACCCAAAAACTCATTTAACCTAAATCTTATTTAACCTAAAATGCTTTTAGCTTAAAACCCATTTAACATAAATCTTATTTAACCTATAATCCATTTACCCTCAAATTCGTTTAGCCTAAATCAGATTTACCTAAAATCCATTCAGCCTAAATCTAATATAACCTAAATCCTATTTTACCTAAAATGCATTAAACCTAAAATGAATTCACCTTAAAACCCTTTAAACCAAAAATAAAAAAAGCCTAATACCCATTTTACCTAAAATCCTTTTAACCTTAAATTCGTTTAGCCTAAATCCTATTTACCTAAAATGCATTTTGCCTAAATCTTCTTCGACCTAAATTCCATTTAACCTCAATTGCATTCAGCCTATAACCGATTTAAGATAAAACTTATTTAACCTAAATCTCATTTAACCTAAATATCAATTAACTTAAATCCTGTTTAACCTACAATGCATTCAACCTAAATCCCAATTAACCTAAAATTCATCCAGCCTAAATCTCATTTAAGCTCAATCTCATTTAACCTAAAATGCATTCAGCCTAAAACCCATTTAGCAGAATTCCCATTCAACCTAAATTCCAGTTTACCTAAAATTCGTTCAGCCTACATCCCATTTACCTAAAATGGATTTAGCATAAATCTTCTTTAACCTAAATCCCATTTAACCCAAAATTGAGTTAACCTAAATCTCATTAAACCTAAAATGCATTCAGCCTAAAATCCAGTTTACCTAAAATTCGTTCAGCCTAAATCCCATTTACCTAAAATGGATTTAGCCTAAATCTTATTTAACCTAAATCCCATTTAACTTAAACTCCATTAAACCTAAAATAACTTCAGCCTAAAACGCTTTTAACCAAAAATGCATTCAGCCTAAATCTTCTTTAACATAAATGCCATTTAACCTAAGTTGCATTCAGCCTAAAACCCATTCAACCTAAAACTTATTTAACCTAAATCTCATTAAACCTAAAATTAAATTAACCTAAATGTCCTTTAACCTAAATGCCATTTAACCTAAAATGCATTTAGTCTGAATCCCCAGTAACCTAAAATTCATTTAGTCTGAATCTCATTCAACATAAATCCTATGTTACCTAAAATGCATTGAGTCTTAAACCCATTTAACATAATTCCCATTTAACCTAAAATCCATTTTACCTAAAATTCGTTAAGCCTAAATCCCATTTACCTCAAATGCATTAAGACTATATCTAATTTAACCTAAGTCCCATTTAACCTAAATTCCATAAAACCAAAAATGCATTCAGCCTAAAATCCATGTATCCTAAATCTTATTTAACCTTAATTCGATTGAACCGGAAATTCATTTAGCCTAAATCCGATTAAACCTAAAATACATATAGCCTAAAACGATTTGTCTTAAATCCCATTGAACCTACACTGTAAATGGGATTGAGGTTAACAGAATTTTAGGTTAAATAGGTTTTAGACTGAATGCATTTTAGCTTGAATGGAATGAAGGTTAAATGGGATTTAGGTTTAATAAGATTTAGCCTACATGCATTTTGGGTTAAATGATATTAAGGCTGAATGAATTTTAGGTTAAATAGGATTAAGACTGAATGTATTTTAGGATAAATGAGATTTTGGTTTCATAGATTTTAGGTTAAATGTAATTTTGTTTAAATGGGTTCCAGGCTGAATGCATTTTAGGTTAAATGGGATTTAGGCTGAATGGAATTAAGGTTAAACGTGATTTAAGTTAAAGAAGATTAAGGCTAAATCCATTTTAAGTTAAATGGGATTTAGGTCAAATAAATTTTAGACTGAATCCATTTTAGGTTAAATGAGATTTTGGTTAAATGGGTTTTAGGTTTAATGGGTTTTAAGCTCAATGCAACTTAGATTAAATGGAATTTAGGTTAAATGGGATATAGGTTAAATAAGATTTAGGCCAAATGCATTGTAGGTTAAATGAGATTTAGGTTAAATTGAATTTATGTTAAATGGGTTTAAGGCTAAATGCATTTTAGATTAAATGGGATTCAGGTAAAATGAGATTTAGGTTAATTGGAATTTAGGTTAAATGTAATTATGGTTAAATAAGATTAAGGCTGAATGAATTTTAGTTTAAATGGGATTTCGACGGAATGTATTTTAGATTGAATGGGATTTAGGTTAATTGACATTTAGGTTAATTGGATTTTAAGCTGAATCCATTTTAGGTTAAATGAGATTTTGGTTTTATAGATTTTAGGTTAAATAGAATTTTGATTAAATGGGTTCTAGGCTGAATGCATTTTAGGTTAAATGGAATTTAGGCTGAATGCATTTTAGGTTAAATGGGGTTTAGGCTGAATGTAATTTAAGGGCATGTGATGGATTTTAACGTCTCTGGTATAGGAAAAATTTGTCCGTAACTTTTCTCTTAAAATATTGAATATTTTTTCATGAAACTTGGTAGAATTACTTAAAATGTCTTTATGAAGGTCTCTCAGACCCGAATTTGTTTGAATTTTGTCTTAAAATTAATTTTTATAAAAGTTTGCATTTTTTCGAAAATTTCCCAAAATTAATTTTGGGCCATAATTTAAACAAATTCGGGTCTGAGAGACCTTCATAATTACATTTTAAGTAATTCTACCAAGTATCATGAAAAAATATTTAATATTTTAAGAGAAAAGTTACGGACAAATTTTGCCTATACCAGTGACGTCATACTCCATCACATGCCCTTAAGTTAAATGGGTTTTAGGCCGATTTTTTTTTGGTTGAATGAAATTAAATGGGTTTTAAGCTGAATGCAATTTAGGTTATATTGGATATGGGTAAATAAGATTTAGGTCAAATGCATTTTAGGTTAAATGGGATTTATGCGGATGCATGTTTGGCTATATGCTTTTAGGCTAAATGGGATTTAGACTAAATGGGTCTTAGGGAATAATTATGCGCCTCGACACAACTTGGCAGTGGTTAAAGTACTAAATTTTAAATTTCTAGTTATTATTCACTTTCTAGTAATTTTTCCTTATTTTACAGATTCCTTTTCTAATTATTTCTTATTTTCTTAACCTGGCAGTAATTTTGTTCGTTTTTTTTTTTAGTTTATTTTGTTAAATTATTTTTTTATCTTTATTGTTATTTTTTAATTTATTTGATTACTTATAAGAAATTCTTCTGTTCGAAATATTTTTTATTGTTGCAAAGAAACAAAATTGTTTTAAGATGAACCTTTTTTCAGTACCTTAATAAAAATAACGAGTTTAGAAAACTTCAGTGCAGCAAAGAATCAAATCACGGAAATCGACAAATATGCATTCGATACTTCGAAAAATTTAATATATTTAAATTTATCAATGAATAAGATTAGTTCATTAGAATACAATATTTATTTTAATGTGTCTAATTGCAAGAATTTAACCAAAGTAGATCTATCTTTCAACAATATTAAGAACTTTGACAATTATTGGATTCAACAATCCGAACAACCATTAAGGTTATTGAATGTTTCACACAATCAGATATCAAAAGTAAGTTATTAATAACTCATAAAATAATAATAAAGCTAATAATTATTTTTAATTTTTATATAACGACAGCAACTTAAATGTAAAAAATAATTTTCTAATGTGAGATAAATTTTTCTTTTAGTTAAATCTAAACTACAATAATACACTGAACGGATCTTTTTATGTTGATTTGTCTCACAACAATATTAGTATTATTGATCTAAAGGATCTAGAAATCCCAGAAATCACAACACAATACCCACTAACTATAAACGTGGATCATAATCCTATTCGTTGTGATTTTAATGTTTATAATCTTTTACGCTATATTAAGGGTGAAATGGGTAACATGCAAAATTCTCTGATTATAGAGACAAAAAATTTGAAGTGTCATGGTCCAAAAGAATATAATAATATTTTGCTATCTTCTGTGGAAATTGACAATTTTTTGTATAGTGTGAATATTGATGGTTACTTTTCTATGACAGATAAAATAACATGCCCACTTAAAGTAAATCAAAAGAAAAAATTAATTATTATTTACTGTGAAAATAGAAATTTAACCAATTTCCCGCGTTCAGGGTATACTCTTCTTGGTTACAAAATAGAACTGGACATGAGAAACAATTTGTTGACAAAGTTTCCAAAATTCAATAGGTTTCGTTACCACCATGTAACTAGATTATTATTATCTGGAAACAAAATAAAAAACTTTGACAACAAGGTATTGCTTAGCGATGTTGAGGTAAATATGTACAATTTTCTTATCTTTCTAACAAAACAGTAATATTTACATTCATTATTAAATATAAAGTCTACATAGTTTTAATTTTAATTTTTTTATCTCAAAAAATTAAAAAACATTCTATAATTAAATATTTTATTTACTTACTCCTCTCTGACAGAAATTTTATTAATTTAAAATCCTTACTAAAATCAAAAATTCTTAAACTCCGATGGTTTTTTTTTCTAGGTTTTGGACCTTCGCGATAATCTAATTGAAGAAGTATTTTTGGAAAAACGGTTATTTAAAAACTCTATACTTCAAAACGTCACTTTGGAAGGAAACCCTCTAAAATGCGGACCTAATTTTGAATTTTTGGTCAACAACAGTAACATTTTTACTGATGCTTCTAAAATAGGTTGTCATAATTAAAATATTTTTGCAGATTGATTATATTGATAAGTGCAATTTTTTCCATAATTATATTTGAAACTACTTGTCTTTATAATTGAAGCAATCACGCAAATTGGAAGAATGGAAGGAGAATGAGTATCATTTTGACACAAAACTTATTATGAAGATTGTTATATTGTACAAATATTAGTAAATGTTATTTTGTGAAACAGCTAAAATTAAAGTTGTTAACATTGAATTAATTAAATAATGAACACTTTAGTTAATTCACAAAAATCGAATAATAACAAAATGCAAAAATAAAACTGTAAGTTACTAATGTTATTCCATAGAAAGTTGATTTACAAAAAGAAGTTTGTAGAATAATTTTTAACTATTATTTCAACATATTGTAAAAAAAATACTAAAAAATATTCTCAATTAGTTTTTAATACAATTTGTATCATGTTTTTGTGGCACTGTACAAAATAGTTAAATAATAAAAGTTTTATAAAGAAATTTTTTGATATGTTTTAAACAATTAGAAATGCGCGCTATAAGATAATGAATTAACATAATGTCGAAATTAGATGATTACTCTTTATCAAGTGTTTCAATATTAGCTGTATTATTTTTTTCACTTGTGTCCATATTTTATATACTTACAGAGGTCAAATTCTAAAATGTTGGAATAATATATTTTATGTTTCTAATTTAATTGTCAACTAAGTGAAACGAACGTGACTATAAACTTCATTACTTGGCTCAATTTTCAATACATTTTTTTTTAACGTTAATACACATCTTTTCGAAAATCCAGGTATGAATAAAAAAATTTTCTTCAAGAAATTAAATCTTATTTTCTTGTAAAATAAAAACCAATACATTTTTCTTATTTCAGTCCTAAAAAGTAATTAAACAAAAATTAATTTCAAGATGAAGAATCTTTTAATATTAATCGGGTGTCTTTTACTATTAGACCTAATCGAATCGCACAATAATGAAAAATTAAATAACATTTTTTGTCAACAGACAGTGAATCTTGTTGAACATAAACAGTTTGAATGTGTTAACACATCAATTGACAAGCTTTCTAGAGATTTTCAGCTTTTAAAAATTGACATGAGGAGAAATTTAAAAAGAATAGAATGCTTCGAATCTTCAAATTGGAACTTATTTGATGAAGAATTAAGTACCTATTTCAAGCAAGCAAGTTCTTTTCACATTATAAATTGCAATTTTGAAGAATCTGATATTTTGAATGATTTCGCAAAACTTGTAGATGCTGAGAACTCCACTTCGCTTGTTTTACAAAATAACACAAATCGGAATAAAATTGTTGATAAATATCTTTTTCAAGGTTTTCCCAACGTAGAAACATTACGACTGATAAACAATGATAAATTGATGGACTTGAAAAACGATACTTTACTTTTTTTACCAAAACTTACCACAGTCTACTTTAAAAACATCAAATTAACAAACTTTCCAGAAAATATTTTTCAAACTGTACGGAAGATTAAGTTTATTTCGATAGGTATAAATTATATTCCAAATTTTAAACCAAATACTTTTCGAAATCTTCGTCAGTTGAAAACACTTCGTCTCACCTACACTTACATTATTTATCTTGTTCCTTCTATTTTCAAAGATTTGACTTTTTTGAAGGAACTTAGACTCGATAATAATAAACTATTATTATTGCCGGAAGATATTTTTAAACAACTGTATAAATTAAAATATTTAAATTTGTCATATAACCAAATTAGATTCTTACCGGACAATTTATTTCAACACAACTCAAAATTGAAATCTCTGTTTCTTAAGAGCAATCATTTAGAAATATTACCTAGTCGAATTTTTGATAATTTGGTAAACCTGAAACACCTACATCTTGCTGAAAATTATTTTACACATTTTTCAGAAGATACATTTGTAAAATTGAAAAAACTTTTAATTCTTAACTTGAATAACAATTTCTTAAAATCTCTTCCAAGTAATATTAATGGACATTTAACGAGTCTGCAATATCTATTTTTTGAGGGAAATAATATATCGACAATTTCAAAGTACGTAGTAAGTTTTTTAATAAAATTTTTTAATCTACTAAAATTTATTACTTTTGTAAATTTTAAAATATTTAATCCCACTAAATTACATCCGCCATTTTGAATTTTAAAAAATCAGTAACAGATTTATAATAAGCAATTCAAACAATTTTAAGTAAACTGAGTTTCTTAAAATTGGTTAAAGATTTTAAAATTTTGTCCGGAACATTGAATCTAAAAATTCCTAAACAATTGTTCCAGAGATAAACTGAGAGTAAAGCGCATGAATTCGAGAACCCAGATAGCACGTAATCTTGCAGCAACCTTGCCGCAAAGTTGCCGTGCAAGTTTTGCAATATTGCAGGGCAACATTGCAGCAAGGTTGCTGCAAGGTTAAAATGTCAAACCTTGTCGAACCTTGCACAGTAAGCTTGTCGCAATTTTAAAAAGTAGAATTTTATTACCTATGGAAAGACATTTTTACAACCTTGAAGCAACCTTGCATCAAGCTTACCATGCAATCTTGCGGCAATATTACCGTGCAACCTTGCTGCAAGCTTGCAGTGCAATCTTGCCACAAGCTTCCAGCAAGCTTACTGTTCAAGGTTCGGCAAGGTGGGACATTTTAACCTTGCAGCAACTTTGCCGCAATGTTGCCCGGCAATATTGCAAAACTTGCACGGCAACATTGCGGCAAGGTTGCTGCAAGGTTACGTGATATCTGGGAAACGTCAGAAATAGAACCATAGCATGTAAAATAATTGAAATTAATTTGGAGTCTAAATAAAAAAAATTCCTGGTGACTTAATACTTTAGAATAAATTTTACAGAATTTAAAATTTTATAATAATTTCTAGAACATTTGGGATTTTTTTTTTTTATTATTTAAATTCTAAATTAAATTCAGAATTTTCAAGATTTTAATATAAATTAAGAAAAAATTTAGATTTAAAAATAAATTTCAGAAGACTTGAGATTTTTTTTTTAATTTTTAGATTTTTGATTAACTTGTAGAATTTTTTGAGACACTAATAAAAATTTGAGAACATTCAAGATTCTAAAATAAATTTCAGAAAATTCTAGATTATTTATTAAATTCTAAAACTGCTTAGATTGTAATTGTGTAAGATTTTTTTTGTTCATATTTTATTTTTATTTTTAGAATTTTGATAAACAACCTCAATTTTTACATTCTAAAATAAATTTCGGAAAATTGTAGATTTTATACTAAATATATCTGTATATTCCGATTTTATTTTTTTAGATTTCCCATGAGAGTCTAAAATTAATAGAATCTAATATTTTTATAATGTTTCAGGTTATAAATGAAATGCAGAAAAGTTTAGTTTGAAAAATAAACTCTATAAAGTAATAGAAGTAATAAATTCCAGAACATTTAAGATATTAAATCAAATTCCAGATTTTTTAAATTCTGTATGAATTGTCAAATTTTTTTTAAATTCTAGAATAAATACCTAAAAGTTTTATATTTGCTTATTCGAATTAAAATTTTTCCGCCGTAAAAATATCATATTCCTAATCTTTTTAGACATTATTTGGAAAGTTTCAAATTCTAAATAAAATTCTAGAATTCATTTCATTCTAAAAAAAATTCTCAAACATTTGAAATTCTAGAAAAAAATACAAACTTTTTAAGTTTCCAAAATAAGCTTCTAAACATTTCGGTTTTAGAATTTCTAAATTAATTATTTAGAATCTATAAAGAATTCGATATTTTTTCTGAAAAAAAATGTTTAAATGGAAAAAACAAATATGAAGCTTTGGGTGTTTATTCTAGAATCTCAAAAAGTTTTGAAATTTCATCCAGAATTTCAGAAATCCGGAATTTTGTATAAGATCTTTAGTGTTCTGGAATTAGTTACTTCTATAATTTTGTAGAATTTATTTTTCAAACTAAACTTTTCTACAATTTATTTATAAACTAAAACATTTTAAACATATTAGAATCTATTAATTTTAGACTCTTATGGGAAATCTAATAATTAAAAATGAAATTGAAATGTTCAGATATTTATTATAAAATCTACCATTTTCTGAAATTTATTTTAGAATTTAAAAATTGAGGTTGTTTATCAAAATTCTAAAAATAAAAATAAAATCTAAAAAAAAACAATCTTACACAATTACAATCTAAACAGTTTTGGAATTTAATAAATAATCTAGAATTTTCTGAAATTTATTTTAGAATCTTGAATGTTCTCAAATTTTTATTAGCGTCTCAAAAAATCTACAAGTTTATCAAAGACCTAAAAATTAAAAAAAATCTCAAATCTTTTGGAATTTATTTTTAAATCTAAAATTTTTTGTAATTTATATTAAAATCTCGAAAATTCTTAAATTACTTTAGAATCTAAATAATACCAAAAAAAATCTCAAATATTCCAGAAATTATTATAAAATTTTTAATTCTGTAAAATTTATTCTAAAATATTAAGTCACCTGGAATTTATTTTAGAGTCTAAAAGATTTTGAATTTTAATCCAGAATTTAAATATAAAAAAGTCTTAAATGTTCTGAAATTAATTGTAACTTTTAAAGTTTTCTGCACTCTAGAATCTTAAATATTCTGGTTTTTGTTCCAAACTCTTAAGAAAACTCTTCAATTTTTTATTTAGAGTCCAAAATTGTAAAGAAATCTTAAATGTTCTATAATTAATAATATAATCATAAATTTTCTGTAATTTATATTAAAATCTCGAAAATTCTGAAATTACTTTAGAATCTAAAAAATCAAAAAATAATATAAATATAAAAATATAAAAATGTCTTAAATATTCTGAAATTAATTATAACTTTCAAAGTTTTCCGCACTTTAGAATCTTAAATATTCTGGTTTCTTTTTCAAACTCTTATGAAAATTCTGCAATTTTTTATTTAGAGTTCAAAATTATAAAAAAAATTTAAATATTCTTTAATTTATACCTAGTATAATCATAAATTTTCTAGAGTTTTTTTAGAATTTTAAATGTGCTAGAAATTACTTTAGAAACTAAAAAATTATAGAAAAAATATAAAATACTTTGGAACTTGTTAATAAATAAATAAATAAATATTTCGAATTTATTTTATTATCAAAAAATCTAAAAATAAATCTAAAATGATCTAGAATTTATTTTGATTCGATAAAATTCAATAGAAAATTCAAGATATTCCGGAATTTATCATGCTAGTATGTATTATAATAAATTTAAAATTGTTAGGAGCTTATTTTATAATATTAATTGTTCTTCAATTTATTAAAGAATAATTTTCTTTTCAAATGAATTCAAAAGTCAAAGAAATTGTGAGATTTTAGCTAAAATCAAAAAATTCGTAAATTTATTTTTCGTCCTTCATAACATGATATTATTTTACAAGCTATAGTTCTATTCCTGACATTTCTTGAATTCATGCGAAGAAGCACGAAGACGTCCAATTCATTTGGAACGTGATTCGGCTTAGCCATTAGGTTTTGCGTGTGTGTATTGTCTCACCGATTTAGGGAATATATGTGACGCTCCGCGAGAGAAGGGATCTATCGTGGAAAAAATGAATTTTCATTTTCTTATGCTAAAAGATAATTTTTGAATTGTTCTTTCATTTCTATGTTTCAAATTTTTTTTTTGTAATTACACTTTTTGTTATAATGCTTCACGAGATCGACCCACGCGCCGCGGCGCGCTTGTTATTTTCTTCTTAATAAATGTTTATAATGTGAACTGTTTAAGAAAATTCATAAAGTGTAATTATTTATATAAATTGTTTATAACAATTTTTAAGCGCAAAAACTTCTTTTTTACTATTGACACACTTCCAAACATCAAATGCATACATTATTAAGTATGCAAAAAAAATTTTGTGCAAAAAAAATCAAAAATTGTAAAAAATCATTTTTTTATACTTTTTGCATTAACATTAAAAATTTATAAAACAATAATTAAAAATTCGACTCGTACAAATCTCTTTAGAATTTAGTTCTGCGTTAGAGGAAAGAAGAATTTTTTAATTTGGTTTAAAATTGCGGTCTAAAAATCAATTTAAACCAAATTTTGTCATTTTATCCTTTTGTTCCACCTAATCGGAGAATAATAACGAAAAACATAACCTTGAACATGAAAGTATAATATTTTTATTTTACAGAAACTTAAAAGGTTAATGAATAATAAATACAATAAAAGAAAATAAAGAACTAAAAATTATTATTACTTACCAGTTTCACCATTTCCACTTGACCGAAAAGAAATCCGATGACAATCACCATTCCAGTAAAATGGAAAATAATTTTCAAGTGCATTCCAATAAAAAGAAATATCAAAACCGTAAATGACATAAATAATTATGATACTTTAAGAAAAAAAATAACATTTAAATAATAGAACTAAAAAACAGATAAATAAGTTACAAATAAAATAAAAATCAATAAAAGATTATTAATACTATTATCATTACTCACCTGTCAGAAACGAATGCCAATGTAAACAAAACATTATTTCACTCAAAACACTATAACCTTAACAACTTTACTAAAAGCACTGTCACTTCTGAAACTATCACTCCTTAATTATTACAATTTAATTTATTTTCAATTTATTAATATTTCATAAAATGCAATTATTCAATAAACGAAGATTTTAAATAAATTGAAAAATAGTACAAATAAACGTCTAAACTGTGATGTTATTGTTGACAAAAAATATCGAAAATCTGCTAGCCAATCGGAGGCCCGATAAGACGCGTTACACCTCTGAAGTTAGTCGAAAGGGTTCTCGTATAGGGAAGTCAAGGTCAAAGCTAATTTCTATGTATTAATTATTTTAATAAAATCTTTTGTTATTTTAGATTGTTAACATTATAAGAAATTTTATAAAATAAACTTGAAGTTACAATATTTAATTAAAAGATTTTAATTCGTCTGCAAAACAAAAAATCGAAACTGAAAACTATCGATAGTGAGGTTTGATATCTACTGACCAATGGGAGACTCGGAAATGGAGTTACACGTCTGAACTTAACCACAACGTCCGTTCTTTTTTAGAGTAGAAAAACCTAGGCATACTAAGTGTATAGCATTTTTTGATTTTGATTTTTTTATGGTATTGGTAGTTTTTGAGTTGCTTTTTGAGCTCCAAAAATCAAAATTTGATTCCTGCAATTCGTTTTTTTTTTTGTTATGAAGCTTTAAACATGGACATGTTGAGCGTCTCGATTTTTCTTCCTTCTCTTTGCCCGTCTATTCTTTAAAGTTTGCTTTCTCAGTTATAGGTCCCTTCTCTCGCGGAGCGTCACATATATAGCTAACCACCTAAGCTTCGAATTTTGTCCGCAAGAGCGCATACGATAACAGGAAACTGTCATTTGCATTACGTGCGTACTCTCAGTTTCTCTCTGATTATTCTTCCGACGCATCATGACAAAAATCTAAAATTTAACACAAACATGTTTTTTTCATTCAGATTGTTGACCATAACGAGTTTGAGAAAACTAAGAGCAGCACGTAACGAAATTACGATAATTGAAAAAGATGCGTTTAAGAATGCAACATTTTTAACCGACATTGATTTGTCGAATAATAAAATCAGTTTATCTTCAAATAAAATTGATTTTGTGTTTTCAAAGTGTGTTAATTTAGAGAGATTGAATCTTTCTTTCAATAGAATCAAAAATTTCGACAATAATTGGTTTCTACTAAACGAACACCGATTACGTTGGTTGAATCTTGCCCACAATCAGATAACAGCCGTAAGTTATTTTACTGAAAAATGTCACTTAAATTGAGTTTCTCAACTTTATTTTGTTAAGTAATAAAACAAAAATATGACTTAATATAGTAAATTATTTATTTTAGTTCCGGATTAAGGAATTCGAATACAAAAAACCATTTTTTATTGACTTGTCTGAAAACAATTTAAAACATTTGTATCCAAAATATTTCGAGTCTAGTGATTTGTCGCAAAATGGAATTACTTTAAATATAACAAACAATCCTATTTATTGTGGTTGTTATGTTTTTAATCTTTTAAAATACCTAAAGGTAAACACTGGTGAAAATGTGAACAAAATGTCAATAATTACAGGTGACATGAGATGTCATGGCCCAGAAGAATACAATGGAACTTTATTGTCTGATATAAATATTGATGAATTCACTTGTCCTTTTTCTGTTACCGATGAAAATAGTTGTTTTTCTAACTGCCCCAGTAAAATAAACCTAGAGAAAAGTTTATTAATAATTAACTGTGCCGATAAAAAGCTCCAGGAGGTTCCACACAATTTGTGCACTATCCCAGAATTTGATGTCGAATTAAATCTAAAAAATAATTTACTCAGCACGATACCAATGTTCAATAGTTCCAATGACCTAAACGTAGTCAAACTCTCATTGTCTGGAAATAGAATAAAAAACTTTGATGTTGGAATCTTATCTACAAATGTTAAGGTAAACTACACATTTCTTAAAAATTTCCAGATTGAATTTTTTACAATTAGGATAAAGCAGCACATGAAATTACTAAACATTTTTTGATAATTTTCCAGATTTTAGAACTCAATGATAATCTCATTGGCAATATCAATTCAGACGTAATGAATCAGCTAACATTGAAGAAACACTTACAAACTCTAACATTGAGTGGAAATCCTTTCATCTGCAATTCAAATTATTGGAATTTACTAAGAACTAATAAAATAATCTCAGACGTTTCCCAACTATCTTGTATTGAGTCGAAGGCATCGCATTCTGAGAATGACAAAAATTTAAACCTCATTTGCAAAATTCCTTTCAATGAAGTAGAACAAGTTTGGGATAACACATGTAGATCTTCACATGACAAAATTTCAACAAGCACAGTAAATTATTTAGAAATGTTAAAATCACTGGCTGATTTTCATAAAACTAGTGAAAGTGTATCATGTACCAATGACAATTGTAACGACATATACAGCGCCTAGGATAAGAATGAGAGAGAAACATTGCGTCGTTTCTCTGTCTCTCTTAGCTCCCCACTCAAGCGCCAATCAGCGCGCGCTTCGTTCTGCGCAGCTGCCGCGTCAGGTATAAATATGCGGACTTCGTAGCTGAGGCAGCAGACCGGTCAGAGAAGTCAATCCGTTAGGATCTCATTCCTCGGGCAATAATACTTCTACACCGAGTAACCTTTAGGTTGTCTGCACACTTTGAGGGTGAAAATTCATGGAACGAGAACTAAAGTAGTTAATGGGAGCTGAAAATACTTTGATTAAAACATTTTTTTGTGACGTATTTCGTGTGATTATAAAAAAAAGTGAATGGGCATATTATGGAAATGGAGGAATTCTTTGAAAACATTCTAACCTTAAATTACTCATACAATAATTTAAAAGAATTAATAAAATATTATTTTCAATACAATAATAAATAATTCAATATATTAATTAAAAGTAATTGAATTGTTATTAGTTTTAATTTAATAAATAAAAAATGTAAATAATAAACAATACAATTGTTTCAAATGTAAATAAATTAGAAATTTAGAAACAAAAGAAATTTCAAAAAGTTATTATTATTTACTATACTTACAATTATTTTATAATTATCTTTATTATAACTATACTCATTTTATAACTTTTAAAATAATTATTTAATAAACTAATGTTTTATATAAACTTAATAAAATGAATAATTGTCAAAAAATTTCAATGATAATTATCACATAATGTAATTATTGAATTACAATAGAAACAAACATCCTAACCAAAATGACAATTTTTTTAACGCAAATGCCATTTATCAATATGATACTTTAATGAAGAAAATACAACTATTGAATTAATGTAATAAGAAAAAACATGAATAAATTAGAAGAGCTAAAAATTATTATAACTTACCAGTTTCACAATTTACACGTGACCGCAGTGGCGTCTCTATTAAGGGGCAAAGTGGGGCAGTGCCCCGGGGCCCTTGGGCTCAGGAGGCCCTCAGTCAACCCTAATAAACCTATTTTTTAGGAAAAAATTTATAAAATTTTAGAATTAAAAAGAATTGCAAGCAATAATTAAAATTAAACAAAATAATTGCTGATTTTTAAAATTAATTGAAAAAGAATGAAATCAATTAAAAATTTGTGAAAGTAATTTAAAAACTCATATAAATGTTTTAAAAATAAAGAAAATAATTTAAAATAGAGAAAATTACTTGAAAATCTTAACCCATTAACGCCCAGACGGACGAAAAATTTCTGTTGACTTTGAGGACCTCCCTTTTAAAAAAAATGCCTACAAAAAAATTAGCACTTATCATTTTTAACGTAAAATTTACTCCTCTTTTAGATTCTGAAGTTAAAATTTGTTTATAACAAATCGTTAAAAAGTTATAAACAATTTTTTGCAAAAAAACACGATTTTTTGAGAAAAAATTTTCATTTTAGACATATTTTCACCGGAAAAAAGCAAGTAGATGCTCTCAAAAGCTCAAAATATCGCGTCCATGGACCCCCAGCTATAAGACCCTGAAGCAAAAAAATTTTTTTTTCAAAATGGCGGACGCCAATATGGCGGCTAAAACTAAAAAAATGGCTCAGATATGAAACAGGGTGCTCCAACTTTTTCATGTGACTGAAATCGCCTAAAACTCTTTATACGGGGGTTTTTGGGGTCGCTGATTACGAATATGATGTCAGTTTTTAAAAATTCAAAATGGCTGATCCAATATGGCGGACGAATTTTTAAAAAAATTTTGGATTCACTTGAAACTCTCCACTCATGGGTTTTTGGGGTCGCTGATTACGAATATGATGTCAGTTTTTAAAAATTCAAAATGGCAGATCCAATATGGCGGACGAGTTTTTAAAAAAATTTTGGATTCACTTGAAACTCTCCACTCAGGGGTTTTTGGGGTCGCTGATTACGAATATGATGTCAGTTTTTAAAAATTTAAAATGGAGTTGGCAAATTTTTTAAGTCTTATTATTTTTTTTGGTTATTTTTGTTTATTTGACGCTGATTTATTTGCTGTGGTGCTGTATAACTTTTAACTATGCTCACAACTAAGACGGTTTTGCGCTTGTTGTTTCCGCTAAGATCTGGCATTTCGAAGTCGGCGCATTACTAGTTTTGCAGAAAATGCAATGGCATGCAGTTATTACTGCTGTACTGCTTGTTGGCATTGTGCCAGAATTTGCTTGCAGCTCTGGCTATTGTTACTGAGCCAGCATTTGCTTCCACCACTGGTTGTCCTTACTGTGCCAGCGTTGCTTGCAGCTCTGATTATTGTTACTGCGCCAGCATTTGCTTCTACCACTGGTTGTCCCCTTACAAAAAAGGAGTATTAGAATGAGTATTGAATAATGAGTACTGCAGTGAGTATTGCAATGAGTATTGCAATGAGTACTGCATGAGTACTGTAATGAGTACTGCAATGAGTATTGGAAATTCCAGTACTTTTTTCGCCACATGTATTTTTTAAGTACAGTAAACAATTTTTTTTAAAACTATAATGAAATTGTGATTTTGCGTTCCATGTATTTCTGTATATTTAGTTTACAACAAAAAAAGTAGTGCGCAGACGTAGGAGCCGTAGAAACTTAGTGCGCAACATATTATATTTTCAACAATGTTTGGCGAAAAAAGTACTGGAATTTTCAATACTCATTGCAGTACTCATTGCAATACTCATTGCAATACTCACTGCAGTACTCATTATTCAATACTCATTCTAATACTCTTTTTTTGTAAGGGTCGTTACTGTGTCAGCGTTGCTTGCAGCTCTGGTTATTGTTACTGTGCCAGCGTTGCTTGCAGCTCTGATTATTGTTACTGCGCCAGCATTTGCTTCAACCACTGGTTGTCGTTACTGTGTCAGCGTTGCTTGCAGCTCTGGTTATTGTTACTGTGCCAGCATTGCTTGCAGCTCTGGTTATTGTTACTGCCGAAGCATTTGCTTCCACCACTGGTTGTCTTTACTGTGCCAGCGTTGCTTGCAGCTCTTGTTATTGTTACTGCGCTAGCATTTGCTTCTACCACTGGTTGTTGTTACTGTGTCAGCATTTGCGTGCAGCTCAGGTTGTCGTAACTGTGCCAGCATTCGTTTGCAGCACTAGTTGTCGTCATTGTGCCAACATTCACGTGCACCACTGGTTGTCTGCACTACGCCAGCATTCTTTTATTACTGGGTCGATTTTAAAAATGTCAACAAAGCGTAAGTCGAAACGGCAGAAAGTTGTAAATGACGCCGAGAGTTTCGAAGTTGAAGAACATGACGAACACCTAGATGTGCTAATGCTACCAAACTCGAATGATTCTGGCGAATCTGATTGTGAATCTGATTCAGATGATGATGCTATTCATGAAGAGCTAGAAAATTCGCTTAAGAATGAATGTGCCGATTTACCGCAAAATTCATACCAGACGATTCGAGAAAATTATACTTCAAATCAATCGAAGTTGGAGCCAGATCATATTTTTGAATGGGTTGATGGTGAACAGAAGTATGATCCTCAGTATAAAAATGAAACTTTTATACCTGATAGCGTTGCAAAAAAAATTCGGTCATCCTCGTCAACTGAACTATTTGAATTTTTCTTTTCCAAGGAGCTAAAAGAATTCATATTAGACGCAACACGTCTGAATGATTGTCAAATTTCGTTGACTGAATTAGACAAATTTCTTGGAATAATTATTTTGTCTATTTTCAACGAAAGGAAATCTCAACGAGATTATTGGTCTCAGAATCATCTTCTAGGTTGTGAAGCTGTAGCTGGAGCTATGAGTCGCAACAAGTTTGAAGATATCAAGTCCAAGCTAAAGCTATCCAAACCTGAAGATGAAAATGCTGATGATAGAGCTTGGCGAGTGAGAGGTCCTTTGGAGATTTTTAAGAAAAATGCGAGGCAGTTTGGGTATTTTTCATCAGCTTTGTCAGTTGACGAAATGATGGTAAAGTTTCGGGGAAGAACTATTTTGAAGCAGTTTATAAGAAACAAGCCTGTCCGTTTCGGTATCAAAATGTGGGCTCTTTGTAGTTCCGAAGGATTTTTATTCGATTGTGACATTTATTGTGGCAAGAATTCAAAAAGTTTTTTTTTTGGCAATGAAGAAAAGCTAAATAAATGTGCTTTAGGTAGCTGCATTGTCGTTGGTCTTCTCCAAAACCTTCTTTCTTCAGTTGTACCCAGAAATGTAGTAAAATATCACGTATATTTTGACAACTTTTTTACAAGTCCAGATTTACTGGTTCATCTGAAGAAAGTTGGTTTGCGGGCAACAGGGACAGTCAGAGCTAATCGAATTCAAGTAAAAAATCCGATTACGGAAAAGGATCCAAGAGGGACATTTATTGCCAAGCATGACAAATGCAGTGGTGTCAATTATGTCACAGTAAAAGATTTGAAAGTAGTGTCTATACTGTCAACACTGATAGGTGTTACACCAATTAGTTCAGTCAAAAGATATTCTTCGGAGACAAAGAGCAAAGTTGATATAGCATTTCCTAATGCTTTTACAACCTACAACAAGTTTATGGGCGGAGTAGACTTGCACGACGCACATTGCAGCAATTTGATGCCATGCATAAGGTCGAAGAAATGGACTTGGGTTATACTTATGAGACTCGTTCAAGCATCAATTGCAAATGCAACTGTTCTAAGAAACTTAGTTGTCCAAGAAAAAAAATAGGTACTAAAGACATGGCTCTACAGATTGCAGAAGCATATCTAAAAAAATCTGAATCCATCAAAAACCACAAAGTTCAAAGAGTTGAACAAAAGAAAAACTGCTCTAATTTCTCCAAGTGCACCTTTAGAACGCAACGAAAGTGCGTGTAGTGTGATGCATATTTATGCGTTTCCTGCTTTCAGGATTTTCACACCTAAAATGTAAAAATGTAAAAAATATTAAAACAAAAAAAAAACAAAAAAAAATAAAATGAAAAACGAAAAAAACAAAAAAAAATAAAATAAAAAACGAAAAAAAAAAAGACTCTTTATTGTCCACCTCCTCGCGGTAAGAGTCGGGCAACGGCGAATTATTCGACGGCAAACGGACCAAAAAATTCTTATTCATTGTATAATACTTATTGAAATTCAAACAATTTGACTCTGCTATTTTGTATTTTCAAGAATTGCCATCAGATTTGCAATTAGCGACCCAAAAAACCCCCGAATAGAGAGTTTCAAGTAAATCCAATAATTTTTTACAAAACTCGTCCGCCATATTGGATCCGCCATTTTGAATTTTTAAAAACTGACATCATATTCGTAATCAGCGACCCCAAAAAGCCCTGAGTGGAGAGTTTCAAGTGAATCCAAATTTTTTTTAAAAATTCGTCCGCCATATTGGATCCGCCATTTTGAATTTTTAAAAACTGACATCATATTCGTAATCAGCGACCCCAAAAACCCCTGAGTGGAGAGTTTCAAGTGAATCCAAAATTTTTTTAAAAATTCGTCCGCCATATTGGATCCGCCATTTTGAATTTTTAAAAACTGACATCATATTCGTAATCAGCGACCCCAAAAACCCATGAGTGGAGAGTTTCAAGTGAATCCAAAATTTTTTTAAAAATTCGTCCGCCATATTGGATCAGCCATTTTGAATTTTTAAAAACTGACATCATATTCGTAATCAGCGACCCCAAAAACCCCCGTATAAAGAGTTTTAGGCGATTTCAGTCACATGAAAAAGTTGGAGCACCCTGTTTCATATCTGAGCCATTTTTTTAGTTTTAGCCGCCATATTGGCGTCCGCCATTTTGAAAAAAAAATTTTTTTGCTTCAGGGTCTTATAGCTGGGGGTCCATGGACGCGATATTTTGAGCTTTTGAGAGCATCTACTTGCTTTTTTCCGGTGAAAATATGTCTAAAATGAAAATTTTTTCTCAAAAAATCGTGTTTTTTTGCAAAAAATTGTTTATAACTTTTTAACGATTTGTTATAAACAAATTTTAACTTCAGAATCTAAAAGAGGAGTAAATTTTACGTTAAAAATGATAAGTGCTAATTTTTTTGTAGGCATTTTTTTTAAAAGGGAGGTCCTCAAAGTCAACAGAAATTTTTCGTCCGTCTGGGCGTTAATGGGTTAAAAATAAATCGAAAACAATTGAATAATGGAAAAGTAGGGAAAATAATTGAAAATTGAGATAAATAATATAAAATTAAAAAATATAATTAAAATTTGAGAAAATAATTGACAAAATTACATAATATATTTTAAATGAAGGAAAGTTAAAGAAAATTTCAGAAAAATACTTAAAACTTTCAGAAGTTTATTGAAAAAAAAGAAAATAATTAAAATCTAGAGAAAATAAATGTAACAAAATAAACATAATTTAAATTGAAAAGAATGATTTTAATTAAACAGAAATAATTAACAACCTTTAGGAAATTACGAAAAAGAACAAAAGTAACTAAAAATTGAAGAAAATATTATAAAAAATCATATAAATATTTGAAAATTGAATGAAATAATTGAAATCTCAGATAGATTGTTTAAAATTTTGAAAATTATAAAAGAAATGAAAAAAAATTTTAAATTGAAGAATATAAATTTAGGAAAATAATTAAAAATAGATTCTACAATTTGCAACTTGATGAAAATAACTGAAATATGAAACAAACATTGATAAGTTGTAAAAAAATAAATCACATTTGAGTGAAACAATTGAAAATATTACAGATTTCTGTTTAAATAAACAAAAATAATTGAAATTTGAGAAAAATACATGAAGTTCTTAGAAATCAATAACTGACAAAAATGAGAATACCTTAAAATTCAAGAAAAACATTGAAAAAAGCAAAAAATAAATGAAATTTACGATAAATAAAAAAAAAAGATTTTAAAATTAAGAAAACAAATGAAAATAATTAAAAATTGAAGAAAATAATTGAAATTTTAGAAAAATACTTAAAAATTCTAGAAAATAATTTTAGAAAATGAGAATAATAATTAACAATCGAGGAAAATAATAGAAAAATCGTAAAATTAATTCAAAATTGAAAAAATGATTTAAATATGCTGAAAATAATGTAGATTTATGAAGAAAATAATTTAAATATTGAAAGATTGAAAATATTTAATAAAATTTGAGAAAAATAATTGAAAAAATCGTAGAATATTTGGTTAAAAAAGGAAAATAATTACAAAATAACTTAAAAATTTTAATTAAAGAGAATAATTAAAAAATCGCTAAAATAATCGAAAATTGATGAAAATAATAAATGAAATTTCAGTTAAACAATTAAAATTTTTGTAAAATAAGCCAAAAGAATGAAAATAATTAAAAAGCAGAGAGAATAATATAAAATTACAGAATTTGTTTTTAAGTAAAAGAAAATAATTGAAAAACCGTTTAAAAAGTTAAAAATTGAGGTCAATAATCTAAATTTGAGATATCTGAAAATTTAGGCAATTAATTGAAATATAATAAAAATACTAAAAGATGTAGAAAATAATTGAAAAATGAGTTTTTTATTCGAAACTTGAAGAAAATCATTGAAATATGAAAAAAACAATGATAAGTTGTAAAAAATAAATCACAAACTTAAGTGAAATAATTGGAAAAATTACAGAATTTTTTTTAAATAAAGAGAAAATAATTTAATTTTGAGAAAAATATATGAAGATATTGGAAATAAATTGAAAAAATGAGAATATCCTAAAATTGGAGAAAAAAATTGAAGAAAGCTAAAAATAAGTGAAATTTACGATCATTTATAAAAAAAATTGGAAATTATAAAAACATCTGAAATTAAGTAAAAATTGAAGAAAATAATTGAAATTTAAGAAAAATACTTAAAAATTCTAGAAAATAATTTTAGACAATGAGAATAATAATTAACAATCGAGGAAAATAATTGAAACATAATAAAATTAATTCAATATTCAAAAAATAATTAGGCTGAAAATAATTCAAGATAGAGGAAAATAATTGAAATTTATTATGAAAATAATGTAAATATGAAAGAATGAAAGAATGAAAACAGTAAATAAAATTTGAGCTGAATAATTGAAAAAATCATAGAATATATGTTTAAAAAAGGAAAATAATTACAAAATTGCTTAAAAATTTTAATTAAGGGCATGTGATAGATTATGACGTCACTGTTATAGGCAAAATTTGTCAGTAACTTTTCTCTCAAAATATTGAATATTTTTTCACAAAACTTGGTAGAATTACTTAAAATGTCATTAGGAAGGTCTCTCAGACCCAAATTTGTTTTAATTTTGGGAAATTTTCGAAAAATTGAAAACTTGTTTAAAATCAATTTTGAGACTAAATTCAAACAAACTCGGGTCTGAGAGACCTTCCTAATGACATTTTAAGTAATTCTACCAAGTTTCATGAAAAAATATTTAATATTTTAAGAGAAAAGTTACGGACAAATTTTGCCTATACCAGTGACGTCATAATCCATCACATGCCCTTAAAGAGAATAATTTAAAAATCACAGAAATAATTGAAAATTGATGAAAATAATAATTGAAATATTAGATAAATAATTGAAATTTTTGAAAATTGTGCCCAAATAATGAAAATAATTAAAAATTAGAGAAAACAATATAAAATTACAGAAGTTATGTTTAAGCAAAAGGAAATAATTGAAAAATCTTTTTAAAAATTGAAAATAAAAGACAATAATTTAAATAATTTGAGATAATAACTAAAAATTTAGGAAATTAATTGAAAAATAATGAAAATATTAAAAGATGGAGAAAATAATTGCAAAATAATAAAAAGAAATAGAACGATAAAATTGAAAATTGAGATATATATTATTTGAAAGTTCAGTAAATTAATTCAGAAATTATGAAAATGATTAAAAATGGAAAATAAAAATTGCAAAATGACAAAAATAATGGCAAGTTGCTATAAATTTAAAATTTGAGAACATTTTAAAAAGGTGAAATATGATTTAAAATTTTCAAAGAAAAAAATATATAATTGGGGCCCCATTTTTCTTTTTGCCCCAGGGCCCTTGCACCCTCCAGTTACGCCACTGTGTGACCGAAAAGAAATCCGATGACAATCACCACGTGCATTAGAATAAAACGAAATATCAAAACTTTAAAGGACATCAATAATTATGATACTTTTAGGAAAAAAACATTTAATAATAGAACTAAGAAACAGATAAATAAGTTACAAATAAAATAAAAAGAAATGCAGGATTATTAATATTATTATCATTACTCGCCTGTCAGAAACGAATGTCAATGTAAACAAAACATTGCTTCACTCAAAACACTATAACCTTAACAACTTCACTAAAATCACTGTGACTTCTTAAACTATCACTCCTTAATTATTAGAATTTAATTTATTTTTAATTTATTATTATTTAATAAAATACAATTATTTATTAAACGAAGATTTTAAATAAATTGAAAAATACTCCAAATAAACGTCTAAACTGTGATGTTATTGTTGACAAAAAATATCGAAAATCTGCTAGCCAATCAGAAGCCCGATAAAACGTGTTACACCTCTGAAGTTGGTCGAAAGGGTTCTCGTATTGGGAAGTCAAGGTCAAAGCTAATTTCTATGTATTAAATATTTTAATAAATTTTTTTGTTATTTTAGATTGCTAACATTATAAGAAATTTTAGAAAATAAACTTGAAGTTACAATATTTAATTAAAAGATTTTAATTCGTCTGTAAAACAAAAAATCGAAACTCAAAACTATCGATAGTTAGGTTAGATATGTACTGACCAATGGGAGACTCGGAAATGGAGTTACACGTCTGAAGTTAACCACAAAGTCTGTTCTTTTTAGAATAGGATTCATTGCATTCATAAATATTGCTTTCCAAGCTTCATAACGTCCCGGCAAGAAGGCTGGAATAGTAAAGAATTCGAATTTACAGAGTTGCGCCCGAAACTTCAAAAATATCTTTTCTTCTTAATGCCTGAATTTTCCTCGAATTTCATGGTCACGAAATAGAACTCGAAACCTAGCGACGTGAATTTTTCATTATTCCGAAGCGTATATCCTATACCGTAGAACGGGATTCATTTCAGTCACTTTCAATTTCGAAATATTCCGTCAGATCAGCTATAGGTTGGGAAAAACGAGTTCCACTAAAGGAATTCATTCAGTACATTTTGACTCCCTTTGAAATCCTTTGAGGAAAATGTTGTGAACCGAATATTTTCAATTCTTTTTGATCCAATTATTCACTAAGGGCAGTTGATAAATAACTACTTGCATGACTCCCCTCCTCAATCCGCTCGAAACCGGTTATGAGAGTGTCAAATTCCTAACCGAAAATGTGAAGGAAGACATGTGGCTCTAAATTTCCAACAAAAGGACCTACTTTTTCTTTGTATTCTGTCGCTAACGGTCAGTTTCTTTTTGACTTTCGAACAGTTAAGTCCTCGTGAATTTTAAACTTGTTTTCAAAAAGTGCTTAAACTTTAATTAAAATTAAGTTTTGATAGTAAAGTTTAATAGTTGTAATATTTTCTATATGCAGTTAATTATATTCATATTCTTAATTATATACTCTAAAAAGTGATCATGTGGGTTTTAAGTTATAAGTTTTCTGGTATAAACTAAACAATAGCAATAATATGTTGTTTATTATTATTACTCTGTTATTATTACTCTGTTATTATTATGATAATTATTATTGTGTATTATTATTGTTATTATGAATATTATATCATCATCATTACTATTATTATTATTATTATTATTAATAAATCCTATATTTTATATTTCATAATAGCTACACATTCAAATTGATTATTGTCAAAATGAAGTTTTTTAAATAACTTATTTTATTTCTAATTATTAGTAATATACTATTGTCATATTGTGTCAAACTATTATTATTATTATTATTATTCTTATTGTATAAACAAGCATTTTATAACATATATATTCATTAAGAAAATGGAAAAAACAGATATACTTTTTAGTCTGCTAAAAAAACTATTTATTACTGAGAATTTTTAATTAACATTCAATTCCGCTTTAAAAAAGTTCTTACTGTATATATGACCTTAAAGGAATTCAGCTTGAACCACTTCTTTTTCTTTGTTAGGAATTAAAATGTCACCAAAGGTTTGATGAATTCCTCTAAATACCGTTTTAGGTTACTTCTAAAATTGACTAAAAGGAATAAAAGTTTAGTATCATTTTTTCCGCTACGCGAGTCGCAAAAAAGAGGGAAATTCAGGCACTAAGTGGAATTCATTTTTTCAATTCTTTACTGTTCCAGCCTTCTTGCCGGGGTGTCCTTTATAGTAAATTCACCATTAGCTTTCTTGGGAAAGAAATGCAGACTCCATTTCCACCTATGGAAATGCACAATAGCTCTGTAGAAAGTTGAACTGAGCAAACGGTTCGGCGATTTTTGCCGGACTAGGCGTTTTGTGGTCGTGACACTTCTTTGCTTGTGATACTGTAACACGGAGGAGAAAATTCAATAGGCCACATGCTGTCCATTAAACATCTACCTTCTGTTTAGCTTGGTTTCGCAATATGTGTCTCACCGCTTCACGATTTATCGGTTCTCGATGCAGGGTGGAGTTTTTATCGAATAATCGTTCCCTCTCTATTAAAAGTGTCTTTCAGGGATTTATTGGGGTGAAAGGTGATTGCAAGGCCCGCTTTATATTCGACTAATAAATATGCAAGCAATTCAATTCTTTTCTTGTCGCGATCAAATTAAACGCCATACATATCGTCATGTCTAAGATCAAGACCTCTTTAAATATTTACTAAGTTCCGTGTTTTAAATCAAATTCAATAGAGAAATTGATTTTTGATGATGATAAATGAATGATTGAACTTAATTTAGAGGGAATATTTATAAAGAAAGGAAATTTAGCAATTGAAAGGTTGATTCTAATCAATAGAGTCTTATTTGTTGAGGAAGGTAACGATGAGTTGAGTTTTACTATCAGTGGGTTTTTGAAGTTCACTGTCGATAATCTCAGAGAGATGCTTGTAGAGATAATAAGGCACTTGTCAGTCTGGTGGTATCTTTAATCGGCGAATCTCAGTGACGAATTCTCCACACGACTGTTATCGTCATCAGAACTCTTTGATAAAATTGTAACTCTTGAAATATTCCGTCATAGTACGGAATTTTTTAAAATTAATTAATCGATCTGGTTAATTAATGATTCCTATCTATTATTGTAAATACGCTTGATATCTCTCACTCCTGCCACACTGCCAAATCAGATTAAAATTCCAGTAAATGAAAACTTGTAATTATACCAATTTTGTATAGCTTTTAATTGCACGTCCTAAACTCAAACCAAATTGATTCAAGTGAGAAATACCTCGGACTTATTGAAACCTATTTTCACTTTATGTAAAAAATTCAAAATTTCTATAATTTTTTCAACACCTAATAACAATCAAAATACATTAATTCCATCCCTTAAAGATAGAGGACCTAATAAATATAACTTAAAATTTTGAATAACGTCAAAATTTGGTTTTGTGTTTCTGATTTCTTATTTGCCTTGAGGACTTTTAATTAACGATTCAAGTGTGCTTTTTAATTACAATTAGTCAGTATGTTTTTGTCATTCGCTAGTGATGATTGTAAATATATTAAATTGTGTCTTCATACAGTTCACGCAATATTAAAAATGTTAAATTTGTAAAAGTAAATTTTTAAAAACAAAACAAAGAGGTCTTCTTGTGTTTTTGTGCAAAATCAATGTTATTAATAACAGGGTATCTACTAATTTAGTTCAACAAAATTCCCGGTTTTTGTTCCTAAATTTTCCCGGTTTTTACTCTTGTTAACTTAAAATTTATTTTAAGTGTGAAATAGACCTACAAATGGCTACAAAAATTGAAGATAACAGTTAATAATTGAAGACAATAATTCAAAGAAATAATTCAAAGAAAATAATTGAGAATTGAAGAATTAAATATTAAACTTTACAAAAAATAATAATTAAGAATTAAAAGAAACAATTAATAATGAAGAGAAATAATTAATAATGGAAAGAAATAATTGAACAATCACAAAGATATTTGACAGTTAGAAACAAAATTAAAAAAAAAAAGTAAATATTAATCTACAATTAAACAATAATTGAAAAAATTGAACAATGGTTATTATTAAATTTAAAGAATATAATTGAAAAGTGGTTAACCAGATAGAAAATAAAAAAAATTTTAATTTAAGTTAATAATTCAAAATTGAAGAAATAAATTGAAAATTAAATAATGAAATTGAAATCAGAAAAACACAGAATTATTAAATATTAAAAAAAAACAATTAAAAATTGAGAATTAAATTTGAAATTCGAATACAATAATTGAGAATTAAAGAAAATTACTGAACAATTGGATTGAAAAAAGAAGAAAATAATTTATAATTAAAAAAAAATGGAACATGACAGGAATTATTTAATATCGAAGAAAGCATTAAAAGTTGAAGAAAATAAATCATTAAATTGAAAATAGAAGAAAATTATTGAAAATTGAAGAAGGTTTTGAAACATGAAATAAATATTTGATAATTGAAAAAAAATAATTGAAAAAAGTCGAGATTACTGAATATTGAAACAAACAATTGAAAATTGAACAAAATAATTAAAAATTAAAGAAAATAATTGAAAATTGAATAAAATAATTGAAAATTGAAGAAAGTACATAAAAATTAAAGACAATATTTGAAAACAGCAGAAAAATTTAGAAATCGACAGAAATAATTGCGAATTGATGAAAATAATTTAACAATTATCAATTTAAATAAAAATTGAAAAAAAAACATAATTCAAAAAAGCTGAGAATTGTTAAATATTGAAAAAAATTGAGAAGAAATTGAAAATTGAGAGAAATTGAAAAACTGAAAGAAATATGAAAAAATAATTGGAAATTGAAGAAAATAATTGAGAATTTAAAAAAAATCATTCTAAAAAGACTAGAATTATTGAATATTGAAAAAAACAATTGAAAATTAAAGAATGGAATTGAATATCGAAAATTGTAATTGAGAATTAGAGAAAATAATTCAACAATTGAACGATGGGATTGAAAGTAGAAGAAAATAAATGATAATTGAAGAAAAAAGAAATTAAACAACCCAGGAATTATAGAATTTGAAGAAAACAAAAAAAAATGAAGAATGTAATTGTAATTTGAAAAAATTAATTAAAAATTGTAGAAAATAATTTGAAATTGAAGAAAATTAGATTTTATAAAAATTGTTGAATAATAATTATTGAATTGAATTAAAGTTTCAAAAACATAACTAATAATTGAAAAAAAATATTGAAAAAAGCCAATAATTATTGATTATAGAAGTAAATAATTAAAAATTAGAGGAGTTATTGAGATGTGAAATAAATAAATGATAATTGAGAAAAACAGTTGAAAAAAGACGAGAATTATTGAATATTAAATTAAATAATTAAAAATTGATGGAAATAATTGAGATCTAAAGAAAATAATTAAAAATTGATGAAAATAATTAAAAAATTGAATCAAATAATTGGCAATTGAAAAAAATAATTTACATTTGAAGAAAATAATTTAAAATTGATAAAAATAATTGAAAATCGTAGAAAATAATTGGCAATTGAAGAAAATAGTAGATATTCAAAGAAAATAATTGAGAAATGAAGAAATAATTTGAAAATAATTCAAATTGGAAGAAAATAATTGAAAATTGTAGAAAATAATTGGAAATTGAAGAAAATAATTGAAAATTGAAAAGAATAATTGTCCGTTGAAGAAAATAATTGTGAATTTCTGAAAATAGTTGAATAATTGAAGAATTTAATTGAATATTCAAGAACGTAATCGATAATTGACAAACATAGTTGAAAAAAGTCGAGAATTTTGAATATTTAATTAAATAATTAAAAATTGATGAAAATAATTGAGAATTAAAGAAAATAATTAAAAATTGATGAAAATAATTGAAAATTGAAGCAATAATTGAAAATTGAATCAAATAATCGTCAATTGAAAAAAATAATTAAGGGTTGAAGAAAATAATTTAAAATTGATTAAAATAATTGAAAATCGTAGAAAATAATTGGCAATTGAAGAAAATAGTAGATATTCGAAGAAAATAATTGAGAAATGAAGAAATAATTTGAAAATAATGAAAATAATTCAAAATGGAAAAAAATAATTGAAAATTGTAGAAAAAAATTGGAAATTGAAGAAAATAATTGAAAATTGAAAAGAATAATTGTCCATTGAAGAAAATAATTGTGAATTTCTGAAAATAGTTGAATAATTGAAGAATTGAATTGAAGTTTCAAGAACGTAATCGATAATTGACAAAAATAGTTGAAAAAAGTCGAGAATTCTTTAATATTAAATTAAATAATTAAAAATTGATGGAAATAATTGAGATCTAAAGAAAATAATGAAAAAGCGATGAAAATAATTGAAAATGGAAGAAAATAATTGAAAATTGAATCAAATAATTGTCAATTGAAAAAAATAATTTAGAGTTGAAGAAAATAATTAAAAATTGATTAAAATAATAGAAAATCGTAGAAAATATTTCAGAATTAAAGAAATTAATTAGAAATTAAAGAAAATAATTGAAAATGGAATCAAATAATTGGCAATTGAAATAAATAATTTATAGTTGAAGAAAACAATTAGAAATTGATTAAAATAATTGAAAATCGTAGAAAATAATTGGCAATTAAAGAAAGTAGTAGATAAGCGAAGAAAATAATTGAGAAATGAAGAAATAATTTGAAATTAATGAAAATAATTCAAAATGGAAGAAAATAATTGAGAATTGTAGAAAATAATTGGAAATTGAAGAAAATAATTGTGAATTTCTGAAAATAATTGAATAATTGAAGAATTGAATTGAAGCTTCAAGAACGTAATCGATAATTGACAAAAATTGTTGAAAAATGTCGAGAATTCTTTAATATTTAATTAAATAATTAAAAATTGATGGAAATAATTGAGATCTAAAGAAAATAATTAAAAATCGATGAAAATAATTTAAAATGGAAGAAAATAATTGAAAATTGAATCAAATATATGGCCATTGAAAAAAATAATTTAGAGTTGAAGAAAATAATTAAGAATTGATTAAAATAATAGAAAATCGTAGAAAATATTTCAGAATTAAAGAAATTAATTAGAAATTGATGAAAGTAATTAAAAATTGAAGAAAATAATTGTCAGTTGAAGAAAATAGTAGAAAATCGAACAAAATAATTGAGAAATGAAGAAATAATTCGAAATTAATTAAAATAATTCAAAATAGACGAAAATAATTGAGAATTGTAGAAAATAATGGGAAATTGAAGAAAATAATTGAAAATTGAAAAGAATAATTGGCAGTTGAAATAAAAAATTGTGATTTTCTGAAAATAGTTGAATAATTGAAGAATTAAATTGAAGCTTCAAAAACGTAATCGATAATTGAAAGAAAAATATTGAAAAAAGCCGAGAATTATTGAATATCGAAGAAAATAATTGATAATTGAAAGTACACAACAGAATTGCCCATAACTATATAAACTATTATGCAATGTACGGTCTGATAAAAAAACTGAAGTTCTATCTACATTTTTTCATAATAATTTGACTTTTTCATGTTTAATGTCTTTTATCGTTTTTGCGGTATTGTTAGCGTTAAGAAAAAAAGATAGTAGACAAATACATCTATATTTCATGTGAATATATTATATTATATTTTAATTTTTAATGTATATTTTTTATTTTTTAATTGCATAATTTTCGCATAATTACACAAAATTTAAACGCACAATCAGATTGGTTCAAAACAAATTGATATATTAGTTAAATTTATTAGCTTAGAAAGAAAAACATTATTTTATAATTTTTTCTCTGTACTCCTGATGAGCTGTGTTCGCAGCGAAAATGCATTTGAACAATAACAATACCTTAATTTGAACGTTCTGTTTTTAATAATTACAACCACGGACCCCAAGGCCGCAATTGATTTTCACAATTTTTATTTGATTTTAAGATCCTAAAAAATTATCAACTATATGATATACATTTTTTTGCAATTATCTCAATAAATATAGAAAATTTTAAAAATTATTCTTTAAAAAAGTTGTAGGCCTTCTAAAAATACAAATTT
The DNA here is from genome assembly GCA_037103525.1 of Ganaspis brasiliensis. Taxonomy (NCBI): domain Eukaryota; kingdom Metazoa; phylum Arthropoda; class Insecta; order Hymenoptera; family Figitidae; genus Ganaspis; species Ganaspis brasiliensis. Next base: position 4,772,712 of record JAZKLR010000211.1, read on the forward strand.
TTTGTTGTATGCATTTTTTGATACCTCTAACAGTTTTCGAGAAAATATCTGTTGCCCAGATATTTTTTGGTAAAAAAACCCAAAATACCCCCCTGGACCCCCCTGTGAAAAAGAATGGTTCGACCCCGAATGAAAAATAAAACAGAATTTAAATGTTTAATTCTAGCAACTTCTCTATCAATTTTCTCGCAAACTATTAGAGATAACAAAAAAATACATAAAACATAAAATACGTATTTTAAGCTAACCTACAACTTTTGTAAAAAACAATTTTCGAAATTTCTAATATTTATCGAGATAATTACAAAAAACTGAATTTTTATGCGGTTTCGTAATCAGCACGTTAAAATACCTGGTCGAGTCCATACCAAGTGATCACACCAATTTCAGTCATATTGAGTAATTTTTACGAAATTGATATTTTGGGTTCCTTTAGGAGTAAAAAAAATAAATTTTAATTATTTTTAAAAAATTCAAAATATTTTCGAAAATATTCAAATTCGAAATTTTATGTACTATTTTTTTTGTGTTATCATAACTTCTGTAATTTTGAAGCAATTGAGATCATTTTTTTTTTAAATTACTCGTATTTAAATACTCTTTCAAGAAAAATTATAATAATTAAGAAATTGTTTATAATTAAATTTTTATTAAAAAAATTAAATTATTTATTTAAACAAAATCTAAAGTATATCATCGTTCTTTTTCAAAAAATTCATAAACATAGCCTATAATGTGCTTAAAAATTTAAGCCAAAGAAAAAGATGGTATGTATTATAGTTTTTGAGAAAAAAATTATTAAGTTATGCTAGCGCGGCGCGGACCGGTGTCACCGCTACTCAACGCGTAGTTCCGTAGTAACCGAAATGTATGTATATTTTTACATAATGTAAATATAGTTAGTGTATTATATTTAAATTATAAGCTTCAGAAAGTCACACTGATCTTTTCATAGTACATGGACATCAAACTTTAGAATTAAAAAAATCGGAGAAAATAATTAAAGTAAAAAAAAAGTAATTAAAAAATTGGTAATTTATAGAAAAATAATAAAAATAACTAAAAATTGGGAAAATTATTAAAATTTAAGAATAATAATTGAAAATTTGTTAAATCAATTGAAAAATAATTAATATAATTAAAAACTGGTAAAAATAAGTGAATAATTAAAATAATTTAAAACTGAAGAAAGAAAAATAATGGACTGGTAAAATTATCAAAATTCGCGATGTTCAGGGGTGTTAATTTTTTTTCTTATGCAATTTTAGACCTAAAATTATGGGGTAATGTCAAAAATAGAGAAACAAATAATTTGCGGAGTTTGAGAAATTTATTCTAAGAAAAACTTAAATTTTAAAAATTAAACCTCTTTCACAATTTTCATTTTTTCCATCGACAATTTTTTTGTGGGATTTTTAAATGATTTTCTACAATCCATCGTATGGATTTTGAAAAATAAAATTTCGAAAATGACCAAAAAAATATTGTTTTTTAATTTTTATGTAATACTATAATTCTACATCTTAATTGATGTAAGAAAAAAAATGACATCTCTGAGCATCAAAAATTTTGTTGAGTTAAAATTTCACCTATCTCTCCCCTTAAAGAATGATAAAAATAGTTTGAAAATAGTTGAAAGAAATGAAAACTATAATAAATTTAAAAGATGACAAAATTTTATAAGGAGAAAAATGATTAAAAATTTGAAACATAAAGTATGAAACATAAAATTTGCTTCTGAAGCAGAATGGCACTTTTTTGCTACATCACATGGTAAGGGACCATGTGATGGCATTGGTGGCACTATCAAAAGATTAGCGGCTCAAGCAAGTTTACAACGACCATTAAACAATCAAATTGTTACTCCTCTTGACTTATACGAGTGGGCAAAATCCAGTTTAGAGAAAATTAATGTAGAATTTTGTAATTACGCAGAATATGAAGCTGAAAAACAATTATTAAGTGAAAGATTTAATCAAGCTATGACCATTAAAGGTACACAAAAATTTCATTCCTTCGTACCCCTTGAGAATAAAATTGAAACAAAAATTTTTTCAAATTCTGTGCACAGCACAATTTGTAAAATAAAAAAATAAACATGACGATTAACTGTATTTATATTATGTAATAATATACATACATTTCGGTTACTACGGAACTACACGTTGAGTAGCGGTGACACCGGTCCGCGCCGCGCTAGCATAACTTAATAATTTTTTTCTCAAAAACTATAATACATACCATCTTTTTCTTTGGCTTAAATTTTTAAGCACATTATAGGCTATGTTTATGAATTTTTTGAAAAAGATCGATGATATACTTTAGATTTTGTTTAAATAAATAATTTAATTTTTTTAATAAAAATTTAATTATAAACAATTTCTTAATTATTATAATTTTTCTTGAAAGAGTATTTAAATACGAGTAATTTAAAAAAAAAATGATCTCAATTGCTTCAAAATTACAGAAGTTATGATAAAACAAAAAAAATAGTACTCAAAATTTTGAATTTGAATATTTTCGAAAATATTTTGAATTTTTTAAAAATAATTAAAATTTATTTTTTTTACTCCTAAAGGAACCCAAAATATCAATTTCGTAAAAATTACTCAATATGACTGAAATTGGTGTGATCACTTGGTATGGACTCGACCACCTAGGTATGTCAAGTTTAAAAAAAATCTTGGGTACCAATTATTCGGAAGTTTATCCAAATTAAAATTTACAGCGCTACATTTTGTCGAAACACGGAAATAATTAAATTTCATGGGACTGTGAAACTTTCAAGTGTAAGGGTTCAGTTTCACTTGACCTCTGGAGCACGATCAGAAATCGGCGATTGTCATTCAATCTTGTCGTGAAAAATCGTGCGAAATCTGCATTTGAAGAATGCGTACCAGAGATACATCCAAAAGGAATCTGTTGGAGTACACCGGTAACGTTAAATAGTTCCTTTTACTCTCCTTCATTTACTTAACAAGGATGGTCGTGTCAGGACAAAGGTACAGTTGAAACAATCAGAGAAAGGCTACCGGGTTTATAATAGTCACAAGTGGTCACGATTTTCCGAGTCATCTCTCACTTGTTATAATGTGTCGGGTCGTGCACGTTGCACACCATGTCGGATATTGTTTTTACGTAATGTCTAACTGCATGGAAGCATTGACGTCGTTAATCAGATTAAAGAAAAATATACCCAAGGGAATTATTGCCCGTTCAATGCGAAAGTCGTGTTTTTGGTGTCAATGAAGAATTGAACATTAATTCCGAAAAAAAATAATAAAGCATTTTTGTCATACAGTTGTGAAGCAATCGTGTCTAAAATATAGTTTAGAAAAGTGTGAATATAAATTTTTCTTTTTTTTTGTTTCAAGTTGAAAAGTAAAGTTTAAACGGACTTGGTTCAAGGATACAAAATTGTAAAAATGAAATCCTTTCTATTTCTGAAAAGCGCAAACTCACTTTCCTGTCGAACTTTAATGTAATATCTTTCTCTTTATTATACGGTTACTACACATGTTAAATGCATACTTATGATATTTAAATAGGTATATATGTGCGTGAATCGTGACGGTATTATGCGGTAACAACGATTTGTAATAAGCGTGTATGTAACTATCTGTTCTGATTGTGTCTGACCTTTGAAGGACCAGTATTTATAAACATGCCTTTGCAAACTGATCCCTTACTGATAATTATACCGTTAATAGATAGTAGTCAATTATATAGTTCAGTATCCGCTTTAACAGCTGTAAGTCTAAAATTTTTATAGAAAAATACATTGAAATATAAGTTTGTTTCCTAACCTTGAAGTGATGATAATGATAGTTGAAATCAATTAATAAAATAAGTTATTTTCATGTAACCCCGAAACCATTTTGGTTTCTTCCGGGCATAGTGAGTTATTTCAAAAAATATGATTCGTGTTATAAAATCCTAATGTTATTAAAAAAGTAACTCAATTATTCTCCTTATTGTACAGCATTTTTCTACCAGTTGATAGCATTCTCTACAGCAAGTTACGTTTAGAATTAATTCGTATAGAGAACTCATTATAATCACTCCTAATAAAAGCGTGATTAAGAAAAAACGTTTCCATCTCGATAAAAAAAGGTCTACTCCAATTTGCAGACTGGAAACATATATGTATGTAAACTGGGATTTAAGAAAAAAAAGTGCGTCAAGTTTAGCTGCCTGTGAGGCCTATTGCGCAAAACTTGGGACACACACAACTCAAGCTTGGAAAAATAAAAGTAAAAAAAGAGAAGCTGGTTCGGTAACGAACGATCTTTCAACGTCTCATGAAAACAGGTGCGAGAGTGCACTTTTACGAGTGTATAGGTCTCAATCTTCGTGGATAGGTTCTGTAATTATGAAATCATTAAACTCGATATAAAAGTGTAATAATATGTGATAACTGTAATTCCGGTACTTATGTGCCATTGTCATAAATTTCCCGTTGCTATTTGTCTTTCACAGAGACATTAAGAATGCCCGTGAGGTTATAAAACAAATCTGGTTTGATCGGATTTTTCTTAGAAATGTCGCAAAATAAATTCAAGGAAAAAAACTTTTAAAAAATGCAGTAAAATTGTTGATCTTGTTTTTCAGAGAAATGTACCAAGTCGGTTGGAAACATCCTCTGTCCAAAATTAAGTTTGATAAAAACAATCTTAAACTGTGGTTTATAATTTAGATTGCATTTAGCCTGGTTACACCCAAATTATCTTTTGCGATTTGTTGTTAAATTCCAACATGATTTACTTTTATTCTAGATGGTAAAAACAATAACTAATTCCACTAGGCTCTTCTCCATTGTCCTCTAATTCATTCCAGATGAAAAATTGCAAAGCTTGGAAAAATTCAAAATTTAGCTTGAATCCAAGTAAAACATTATCATCCTTTCATTCTTATTATTAACATTACTAGTAAAATAAAACGATTAGTTTTTCATGCCTTTTAGAAATTATCAGAAATTATAAAATACAATAATAAATATAGCAAATCGGTAGATAATATTTATCTCATAAGAAGAAATTAATATTTAAAATATAATATTTAAAAATTAATTAATATAAATAAAATAAATATTTATTTAGGACAAAATTTATAATATTTTAGAATTAAAAAGAATTGCAAAAAATAATTGAAATTAAACAAAACAATTGCAAATTTTGGAAATTAATTGAAAAAAAATAATGCAATCAAGTAATTTAAATTTGAGAAAAATACTTGAGAATCTTAAAAGTAAATTAAAATAAAATTGAATAATAAAAAATTAGAGAAAATAATTGAAAATTGAAAAAACATGATTAAAAATTGATATAAATAAATTAAAATTAAAAAAATGACTAAATTTTGAGAAAATAATGAAACAAATTACATAAAATATTTTAAATAAAGGAAAGTTAAACAAAATTTGAGAAAAATACTTCTATCTTTCAGAAGTACATTGAAATAAACGAAAATAATGAAAAATTAGTGAAAATAAATAAAAAAATGAAAAAGATAAACATAATTTAAAATTGAACAGAACAAGTTTAATTTAATAGAAATAAGTAAAAATTTTTGGCAATTATGAAAAAGAACGAAATTAATTGAAAATTGAAGAAAATAATATAAAAAATAATATAAATAATGAAATAATTGATAAGTCAGATAAATAGTTAAAATTTTTGAAATTATGAAACAAATGTAAAGAATTAAAAATTGAAGAAAATAAATTTTGGTAAATAATTGAAAAATGTTTTAAAATTTTAAAACTTGACGAAAATAAATAAAATAAGATATAAACAATGATAAGTTGTTAAAAAATAAATTACATTTAAGTGTGATAATTGAAAAAATTACAGTATTTTTTTAAAAAAAGAAAAAATAATTGAAATTTGAAAAAATACATGAAGATCTTAGAAATCAATTAAACAAAAAGGAAATAACTAAAAATTGGAGAAAAGAATTGAAGAAATAAGCTAAAAATAGGTAATTGAAATTTACGATAATTAATAAAAAAAAATTGAAATTATGAAAACAAAGGAAAATAATTAAAAATTAAAGAATATAATTATTGAAATTTTAGAGAAATTCTTAAAAATCTTAGAAAATAATTTTAGAAAATGAGAATAATTAAAAATTGGAGAAAAGACTGGAGGAATGCTAAAAATAATTAAAATTTACGATAATTAATAAAATTTTTTGAAATTATGAAAACAAATAAAAATAATTAAAAATTGAAGAAAATAATAGAAATTTGAGAAAAATACTTCAAAATTTTAGAAATTAATTTTATAAAATGAAAAAAACTAAAAATTGTAGAAAAGTCTGGAAGAAAGCTAAAAATAAATGAAATTTACGATTATTAATAAAAAAAATTTGAAATTCTGATAACAAATGGAAAATAATTAAAATTTTAAGAAAATATTTGAATTTTCAGAAAAATACTTTAAAAAATTTAGAAATTAATTTTATAAAATGAGAAAAACTAAAAATTGGAAAAAAGTCTTGTAGAAAGCAAAAAATAATTAAAATTTACGATAATTAATAAAAAAAAGTTTGAAATTATGAAAACAAAGGAAAATAATTAAAAATTGAAGAAAACAATTAAATATTTAGAGAAATTCTTAAAAATCTTAGAAAATAATTTTAGAAAATGAAAATAATTAAAAATTAAAAATTTTACGATAATTAATAAAAATTTTTGGAAATTCTGATAAAAATGAAACATAACAAATGACAAATGAAAAATAATTAAAAATTGAAGAAAATATTTGAATTTTCTGAAAAATACTTTAAAAAATTTAGAAATTAATTTTATAAAATGAGAAAAACTAAAAATTGGAGAAAGATCTGGAAGAAAACTAATAATAATTGAAATTTACGATAATTAATACAAAAAATTTGAAATTATGAAAACAAAGGAAAATAATTAAAAATTGAAGAAAACAATTGAATATTTAGAGCAATCCTTAAAAATCTTAGAAAATAATTTTAGAAAATGGGAATAATTAAAAATTGAAGGAAAGACTGAAGGAATGCCAAAAATAATTGAAATTTACGATATTTAATAAAATTGTTTGGAAATTATGAAAACAAATAAAAATAATTAAAAATTGAAGAAAATAATAGAAATTTGAGAACAATAATTTAAAATTTTAGAAATTAATTTTATAAAATGAGAAAAACTAAAAATTGTAGAAAGATGTGGAAGAAAACTAATAATAATTGAAATTTACGATAATTAATAAAAAAAATTTGAAAATCTGATAACAAATGAAAATAATTAAAAATTGTAGAAAATATTTGAATTTTTAGAAAAATACTTTAAAATCTTCGAAAATAATTTTAGAAAATGAGAATAATAATTAACAATCGAGGAAAATAATGGAAAAATGATAAAATTAATTCAAAATTGAAAAAAATAATTGAAATATGCTGAAAATAATTTAAGATTGAGAAAGAAAATTGAATTATGATGAAAATAATTTAAATATGAAAAATTGAAAATATTCAATAAAATTTAAGAGAAATAACTGAAAAAATTATAGAATATATGGTTAAAAAAAATAATAATTACAAAATTACATAAAAAATTTTAATTAACCCTTAAGGGGAGGGACCGGTGAAATTTTAGCTTATGGAAATTCACGATGTTCAGGGTTACCAATTTTTTTCTTGTGTAATTTTAGACCTAAAATTATGGGATAATGTCAAAAATATAAAAATAAATTTTTTGCGTAGTTTAAGATACATATTCTGGAAAAAATGCAAATTTTGAAAATTAAACCTCTTCCACAATTTTCATTTTTTTTCATCGCCAATTTTTTTGTGGCCTTTTTAAATGTTTTTTTACAATCTCTCGTATGGATTTTAAAATATTTTAATTTTTCAAAAAAATAAAAAATCGTAAAATACTAAAATGGTCCAAAATGCTAGAAAATTTTTTTTTTACACCTTTTGATTGTATATCTATATTCTAGATCCAAAATAAAGTAAGAAAAAAAATTGGCACCCCTGAGCATAGGCTTAAATTTTTTTGGTCTCTCATCTTAAATATTGAACTCCGTCTACAATTTTCATTATTTTTTATCGCCAATTTTTTTTCACGCGATTTTAATGAATCTTTACAATCAAGCGTATGGATTTTGCAAAATTTCTATTTTTTGAAAAAATAAAAATTCGAAAATGGTCAAAAAAATATTGTTTTTTAATTTTAATGTCATACCATAATTCTACATCTAAAATTATGTAAGAAAAAAAATTGACACCTCTGAGCATCAAAAATTTTGATGGGCTAAAATTTCACCGGTCCCTTCCCTTAAAGTGTAACGCTGGGTCACTTGTGCCCCTGCTAAACTTCAAAAATTGAAATTTGTTCACTATTTTGATTTGTTTTAACAATTGTACTGCTTAAACAAATGAACAAATCGGAAATATTATAATTAGTCCTTATACTAGGATAGTTGATGTAAGACTATGAATTTTCTAAAAAATTTTCAGAGCAATTTAAAGCACTTTTTAAAGCGCAAGGCACAAGTGACCCAGCGTTACAGCTTAAGGGTGCCGAAAAACACGTTACACTTTAAGGGTTAAAGAGAATAATTAAAAAATCGCAGAAATAACGAAAATTGATGAAAATAATTGCAATATCGGATAAATAATTGAAATATTTACATGTAATGCCAAAATAATGAATAAATTATAAATTGACGAAAATCAAGAAGAATTGCAGAATTTATTTTTAAGCAAAAGAAAATAATTAAAAAATTTGGAAATTAATAGCGTGTGTATAGGTATATTTTAAACTTCTTCAAAAACCATAATAAATTTTTGAAGCATTTTTCGAAACTTTTTTTTTACACAAATGACAATTAAAAACCAGCACAACATGACACTTACGAAAAAGGTTACCTTATTCTTTCAATTCAAATTTTAAAATATTTACTGATAAAGAAAGTCAAAATTAATAAAATAACAGGGACTAACTTCACTTCAGTTTTTAAAACGTGGACAGAAAAGATGAATAAATATAAATAGGGGAGAGTGGCCATCAATGTACCAGTTTTTTCAATGAACCATTTCAATTTTCTCAGAAACAATTAAATAAAAATTCTCCTAATTTTAAATATAAATGAAGTTTGCGTAAACACACTACGTCCATAAATTTGAGACGTGTGGATTTATTCTTTACACAGAAAACTGGAAAAAACTGTTTTTGATGTACTGAAGAAAAAATTTACCTAAAATACGAACACGTTTTTTAATTGAAATAAGGCCATTTAAAAATAAATGTACTTACGATTTATTTTGTTTTGGGCCTTAACTACAATATTCTAATGAGATAAAGATTTTGAAATATTGGATTAAGTTATAAAAAACCATTTTTGTTGCAAATGTCATGTTGATTCAATGTACCGGGGAACAATGAACCACCTGGAATTTCAGTGTATTTTCGATTTCCAGAGTGGTATGCTTATGATTATAAAACTAGGCATGCATACAGCATGTTACAGCGATTGTTATCAGTACTTTTCTCAACATAGCAAAACTAAAATGCCATTTTAGCTAGTTAACTTAAATTTGAGGTATATTTATGTTATACATTATCAATTAAAAAGTGTTAAGTAACAATTTTTTATAGTATTTGATAGAAAACAAGTTTTTTTACAAAGTGAAAATTGCAATATTATTATTGTTGAACATTTTTAGTATTTTTATAGAGGTGGTTCATTGTGTACCCAGTTTGTTGAAAATGAAAATAGCTTGTTACTTTAGAAAAATCCTAAATTTTATTATTTAATCAAAATAAATCGTGTAAAATATGTGTGCATTACCTAGATAAGTATTGTAGTTTTATATTGATGCAAAGAAGTGCTTGAAATTGGTGAAATTCAATAAGTACTATGACCTTGAAAAAAACCCGGTACATTGATAGCCACTCTCCCCTACGAACTAACTTCAGGAGTTTACGGAGATTATTATTATTTAATTACTGTATTTGTTGTCCTTGCAAGATCAACATTTCCAAATCAATAAACATCACCATAATCATTGACATTGTGTTATTAGTCTCTTCAAAGATTTTTCAATACTTAAAGAAAAACAAATCTTACGTGATGGAATGATGAATTGACGAGTCAACTTGTTAGGGAGATGTACGCTAATAGGTATCCTCTTATGGATTCGCGAGGAGCCTTGACAGTGGTCTCTTGACACTTGTCCAAAGGAATTACAAAAAGAAAGATCCACTGGAAGATCGATTCGCACAAGCTGACATCTTCCACAGACGTGAGGTGATTTAGAATTTTTCAAACGTGTGATTTCCATGAAATTGGAAGTTCTAAACATTTATCACATTCCCTAGAGATCTACAATGTCATCCATCACTTTCTGTTTCAATACGAGCATTGCACAAATATTCAACTCGCGTAGATAAATAATATATGTCCATAGCGTTTTGCTTCTCACAACACAATAATCATAATAAACAAAAAGATAATTTCGATTTTATAATTGTTATTGCTTGCTTATTGGATAGATTATACATATCTTTAAAATCAGCGCATAGACCTCATTAAACTCTTTTTTAATGAATGAATGCTTCAATCAAAACAATGTTTAAATTACAGGTCAAAATGAGATATAAAACCTTTTAGTATGTAAATAGGCTCACCGGAAGAATTCCATTCAGTGTGCCAAAGAATAAAATACACATTTCATCTGCTCACCTGGCTCATAAATTTCACTGACACTTGGTGGTGTATACAAGGATAAAAAATAGAATCCTGAAATTTAGCATCTTGACACATTAACTCTGCATAATCGAACAATTCAGAAAACGAGTGAATTTTGTGTAGGTGAAATCATTCTTTTAAAATGCGAATTTCTCTTACTTTTATCTTCTTCCTCTTTGGACAAACTTGAGAAAGTCTTGTTGCTGATTTTTTATACATTACATAAAATATATTCACTTTGCAGTGTAATCATAAATTTACTTTAAACTGTTTACATTGTATATAAAAAGCATTAGAAATATTTTCTTGTAGTTTGCGAATTTTATCAAGCAAAACCTCTTTTTCTCAATTTTCTCACAGTGTGTTATTTACTTGCGACAAATCTTCAATCTTTTAAGGAAAAGAATCCTGAAAATAAGGTGTGTCAGTCCCACATCTATTGCAGTTTATACGCACAGGCATGTGGTTCGAACAAAACTTACTCATTGCAATGTCAAGGATACATATGGTTAGTTAAGAGAATTTAAAGAAAAGAAGAAACAAAATTAAACCGAGAAATGTGCAAAACAAGTTTTCTTTGAAACAATTATGAACGCTTTGCAGGAATATCGCATAGTTTTGTATTCTTCTTTCGCGTACAGTGTAGAATTGTTTTGTTTCTTTTTTTTTTTTAAACATTTTTCAGAAGGCAATGCGCCGTCATGTCATCTTTTTTATGGCATAGGGACTCTTTCACTTTTTTAATATAAAAGCACCGAGTCAGTCGTAAACTGTCTCGTCGACCAATAATGATTACTACTGTGTCTACTTTTTTAAGGGACTTTAAACTGCCCTTCTTCCATGCCATAAGGAAGTTGTAAATTATATTATCCTTTAATGTTTACATAGTCATAAAAATTCTGAAACTTTACAAAGTTTTATAACTTGTTTTTATCATATAATAATATATGTCTTATGTTTTATATGTTACCAATAATAATATATGATCACTGTTGATAAATTTCAATATATGACTCGGATCGGCACTTTTCAATTGTTTAAAAATTGGTTAGGTTTTAGAAATTTTAAAAAATTTTCCTGAAGCTTAACAAATCTTATTCTTAGAAATAACTTGATGAGTTTTTTCAAATACAAAACACGTAGCACATTCCTGGAAAAGTTAGAATTTTTTTAATCTTTAGAAAAGGCGATAATTAGTATTTTAAATAAGAAGAAATTAAATTATATCTATAAATTGTAAACAATAATACAATTAATTTTAGCCAACCAAATTATTTTTAATAAATGTGTTTATAATCATTTAATTACTTTTTAATTTACTGGTTCCACTTCTATTTAATATAATTTTTTTATTCAGTCAACTTTCTGCTCAACATTTAGCAAATATTTACTTAAATGTTTTTTTTGCGACAAAAATTTCACGAAAACTTAATTTAAACATTCAGTAAACTTTTACGACGAAAATTTCAGGAAAATTTTATTTAAATCTTCAGTCAAGTTTTGCACCAAACATTTATTCAATCGAGACATTTAAATCTTTACACAATTTTCACTAAACTTTGCAGTTAAATATTCCCAAGTTTTCAATGTTGTCAATTTTAAAATTAGTTGAGAATTATTTCATACTTTTCGGTTAAGACACCAATTTGACTTATTTTTCAAAATATTCAGAGTTGTTCGGATCTCTTGAAATTAAAACACTTTTTATTTCCTCACTAAAGTTTTCATTTTGAGGTTAGAGCTGCATATTTTCGTCCTGTTGGCAGAACACAAATGTTTTGTTTAACTTTAGACTTGGTAACATTTGTGATCGTAACGAAGTTTTACCTATTTTAGTCCCAACACAAATTTATCAGGTTAAGGGATACTGAAATATTTTTTACTATTTTCTAAACAAGCTCCAAATTTTAATCAATTTGAATTCCACTTATATGTATAGACACTCTTTTAATACTTTAAATTAAAACACTTGAACCTTTATTTTAAGTTTTGACGAACTTAATATACTTAATATTTTATAATAAATAATTGCACACCAATTCTCATTTGATAACTGTCAGTTCAAGGTTGGGTAGCTACGTTCAGAAGCTCAGGGTTGTGTAGCGACACGCTAAAGCTCAGGGTTGGGCATCGACGCTTAATTCGGAAAAGATGATTCTATTTCTAGCCAAAAGTATTCAATTTGAAATAAAAAATTGTAAGTTTATGAGTGGCCATTAATAAACTAAATATCAATTGTGCAAATTTAACTGCAGAAAATTGACTATTGCCGCTTTAAAGCAGTTTTATGTTTTATAAACAAAAACTCGATCTGCCTTTTTGCGCTTATGACTATGACTGGTTTAGAATAAATTTATGAGACGTGACACCTTTTTTGTCAGATTGGTTAACCAGTAACGTTCAGTAAAATCTTTCAGCGTCTTGAAGAATAATTTGAGGTCAGAGGGAAGTTCGTGTTTTGCGGTGTCGCTACGCTTTCTCACTGTCAAGGCTGACGATTACCCATTCATTACTATTCTTGCTCCTGTCACTTTGCTAATGTTTAATTTACATAGATGTTGAAATCAGAAATATAATCACGTCTCAACTGTTTAAAAGTACACTGGAAAAAATATTTACTTAATTTAAAAAATGTTTAGTTAACCGGAGTGATAAGTTCAAAATAAATTTAAATAAATTTTATTTGAATCACTTAAATTATTAAAATAATTTTGCAAATTTCGATTAAATCAACAAATATTTTTCTCGTTGTGAACCGTAAAATTATTTTGTTCCATTAAAGAGACTTTTTCAGAGTCAAAAAATCTGAATAATTCGACACTTATTAGGAACTGGTAAATAATACTCGATTCGCGATAGTGGAGTGTAAAATCGAGATTACGTGAGAACCGGTGAGAACGAGAAAGCCAATTTGTCACGAAGGAAGAAAGTTCTTTCTGAAAAAAGGTGATTAGCTAATTTATAACGTCTAGGTTTTCATCGTGCTGATGATTATTAATCATCTATACTATAATTACTTTTCAAAATAAAATATATAATTATTTATAATACGAAAAGAGATTCATTCTCTGCAGAAAACTAGGTGGATAGTTAAAAAATCTCGAAAATATTAGAATTAAGCTTACGGCATTGGGAATAGAAAATGTTAATAGATACGAAACTCACATATATAGTTGAGTACAACTAGATGGCGTTGCTATCTAATTATTTAGATAATCACCACTTTTATTAATGAGAAATTAATTACAATGTTTACTTTATTAAATATGACAAATCAAATCTCGAATTCAAGGTTTCTGTTGCAACGATTTTAACTCAAATATCGAGAAAATCACGAATGAATTTATTACGGCATTGAGTATAGAAAAAGTTAAAAGAAAGGAAACTCGCACATACAAATGAGAATAACCAGATGGAGCTGCAGTCGTTTAATTCAAAATTATATTTTTTTAATCATAAATATTTCTTAATTGATTCTTATTGTGAATTATCTAAATTTGTAATAAAAATTGGCTTAGAATAAATTGTTTATAACTTTTCTAAAATAAAATGGATAATTAGATTAGTTTTTCCAGCCTATTGTTAAAAAGAATGAAGTTAATGTGTTAATATGAGCAATTAAGTAAAGGAAGCTAGAATAATGACAAATTGTTGCTGCAAAGAAAGTGAAAAACTGATATCGAAAGAAAGAATCAACATATCTCGCGGCTCGAGTGTCAGATGAGCCTACATCTTGGCAATTATGCGAAAGTGCAATGCACAAGTATAGTAATTACTTGAACGTAATTAAACCCACACATCAAAATGTAAGTTCCCCTCAACTCTTATCAAACAATCACGGATGAAGTAACGACCGGTAACCCATATAAGACACGCAAAATTACCGAGCTTGATAATCAAAACGAAATTTCGAAATACTTTCTCGGTTTCAATCTAAACTACATAAGTACATTCATTCATACCCTGAGAAAATCCATTACCGATTAGAAAACGATATATTAAAATACAACAGATTTGCATTATATAAGCATTATTTTTCATTATAAACGCATAGCAACACGAAAACGTTTATTATTAGAAGGTCTAGAAAAATGGTTTAAAATATAAACTGCACACATAATATAAGACTCGCGCTTATTAGAAAAATTCCCCGTATGTTCAATTAGCGTAAAGTATTTAAAATTAATGAAAAAAAATTAACGAGACTTGCAAATCAGTAAGTCGGAAAGACTGATTGGTAATTATTTTTTACTATTCGTAATTTATTATTAAAGCGATTTATGAATAGTAAACTCACGCTGGATATTTCTTTAAAAATAAATAAAACAAAAAATTGCGTAAAATTTCACAAACAATCGATTTTTTTCTTCTTTGCTTTTGGGGGATAATTGAAGTTTGAGATTCTTGAACATTTTTATGGAAAAGTTTTAATAACCGTCAGTTGGCGTTGTAAAAAAAGTTTTAAATTATTTTCCTATCATGATGGGGATATTAAATGGCTATAAATATAACCAATTTTCAGTTAAAAAAAAAAAAAATTTAAAGAGGTGCAAAATTTTTTTATTTTATTTATTTTATGTAAAAAAAATATGTTTTACAGGAAAAATATATAAAATTCTGAGACTTAAAAAAAAAAGTTGAACTTAATTCGCCAAATAGTTTCCAAATTGTGAGCTTAGAAAATTGACTAATTTTTCATGATTTTTGCCCGAAAAAACCTTGTTTTTAAAAACTGACGCAGAACTTTTTTC
The DNA here is from genome assembly GCA_037103525.1 of Ganaspis brasiliensis. Taxonomy (NCBI): domain Eukaryota; kingdom Metazoa; phylum Arthropoda; class Insecta; order Hymenoptera; family Figitidae; genus Ganaspis; species Ganaspis brasiliensis. The sequence continues at coordinate 4,788,190 of JAZKLR010000211.1, forward strand.
TACGTAGTCGGATGAAAAAATGATGTCAATAAGATTTAAAGTAGACTACATTGACATTAAGTTCCCGTTTAGAAACATAAATTCGACCCTATAGTTCCGCAGTTATGGCCTTCCAAAGTTGGCTAATTTTTCATGATTTTTTCCCGCAAAAACCTTGTTTTTAAAAACTGACGCAGAACTTTTTTTTACTTAACCGGATGGAAAAGTGATGCACGTGAAAGTTAAAGTAGACAATATTAGCTTTAAATTCCTGTTTAGAAACTCAAATTCGACCTTGTAGTTACCGAGCTATGCCTTCCCAAGATGACCAATTTTTAATGATTTTTGCCCGGAAAAATCTTGTCTCTAAAAACTGATGGTGAACTTTTTTTTTCTATATCGGATGGATAAATGATGTGCATAAAAGTTGAAGTAGACTATATGAGCTTCAAATTTCTGTTTAGAAAATTGAATTCCACCTAATAGTTTCCGAGTTATGCCCTTCCAAAGTAAACTAACTTTTCATTATTTTTGCCCGGAAAAACCTTGTCTCTAAAAACTGATGGTGAACTTTTTTTTACTAAATCTGATGGATAAATGATGCTTATAAAAGTTGAAGTAGACTCTATTCGCTTTAAATTTCCGTTTAGAAAATTGAATTCCACCCAATAGTTCCCGAGTTATGCTTTTCCAAAGTTGACTAATTTTTCATGATTTTTGCCCGAAAAAATCATGTTTTTAAAAACTGACGCAGAACTGTTTTTAACTTAACCGGATGGAAAAGTGATGCACATGCAAGTTGAAGTAGACTAAATTAGCTTTAAATTTATGTTTAGAAACTTAAATTCTAACCTGTAGTTTCCGAGTTATGCCCTTTCAAAGTTGATTAATTTTTCATGACTTTTGCCCGAAAAAACCTTGTCTCTAAAAACTGATGCAGAATTTTTTTTAAGTAATCGGATGCATAAATGATGTGCATAAAAGTCAAAGACGACTTTATTAGCTTTTAATTCCCGTTTAAAAAATTATTTTCGTACCAACGGTTTCCGAGTTGTGCCTTTCCAAAATTAAATGATTTTTGCCCGAAAAAACCTTGATTTTAATAACTGATGCAGAACTTTTTATTACTTTGTCGGATTGAAAAATAATTGGCATGACAGTTAAAATAGACTATAATGACTTCAAATTTCCGTTTAAAAAATTAAATTTGGCTAAATAGTTTCCGAGTTGTGCCTTTCCAAAGTTAACTACTTTTTCATGATTTTTGCCCGAAAAAACCGTGTTTCTAAAAATTGATTCAGAACTTTTTTTTACAAAGTCGGATGGAAAAATGATATTTGTAAAAGTTGAAGTAAACAATATTATCTTTAAATTCCCGTTTAGAAAATTGTACTCGACCCTATAGCTTCCAAGTTATGACATTCCAAAGTTGACTAATGGTTTTTTATTTTTTCCCTAAAAAACCTTGTTTTTAAAAACTGACGCAGAACTTTTTTTTTTCTTGTCAGATTTAAAAATGATGCACATGAAAGTTCAAGTAGACTATATTGGCTTGAAAATTCTGTTTAGAAAATAAAATTCGACCAAATAGTTTCCGAGTTATGTCTTTCTAAAGTTGACCAATTTTGCATGTCCCGAAAAAACATTGTTTCTAAAAACTGACGTATAACTTTTTTTTACGTAATCGGATAGAAAAATGATGTTTATAAAAATTGAAGTTGACTATATTGACTTTAAATCTCCGTTTAGAAAATTGAATTTCTCTCAATAGTTTCCGAGTTATGCCTTTCCAAAGTTGACTACTTTTTCATGATTTTTGCCCGAAAAAACATTGTTCTTAAAAATCATAACCGACGACCTCAAATAACTCCGAGTAACAAGTCTCACACGAATCTGATCAATTTGTAAAATATTATCCTGCACATTGGATCCGAAACTTTGGATTTTTCAAATATGATCGATTTTTAAAATAACGTCCGCCATATTGGATCCGCCATTTTGCATTTTTGAAATCTAACCTCAGATTCGTCTTTATCGACCCTTAAAAATATTTTGACCTTACTTCAAGTTTAAAGTCGGTTACTCCTTACTCCTTTAAACCTACATTTAAACCGTCGTTGTAAACAGGCTCTATCTCCAGGCAAATTATACGTTTAATTACAGACAAGATTATTGGTGTAAGACTACAAAATAAAATTCTCTAGAAAAAAATATAGCTGATAATTACTATATAAGTGTTAAAAAGTGTCTTATAAAAGAATTCAAGGTTAAATCAAGCCACCTGTCGAAACTGCGAACGGCTTAAAAATAATTTTCCCACAATGTAGATTTGATACGTTATTATCCATTCTGCCTGATTTAATTTAATCACGACGTTCAGCACATCGCACCTATTAATCAGTCTACTAAGCTTGTAATGTAGCAACTATGTAGTGTTTCGTACACATATATATATATATTCATGTTGCAAAATCTCCCACCAACAACAAAATGCGGGTCACGAACGTGTACCCACTTTGAATCCGGTAATCACGAGCCTGTCAGATATCGATATTAATTAAAAAGTGATTCGAAAACTTGTCAGATTACAAGTACTGTCAGACAGGCACTACTAATTCGTTGCAATTGACTAATTAAACTTCAATTTTAAATTGTTTTTTAAACGGGGTTTTTTCAGTTTCTGAAATTCGTTCATTTCATTAATAATAATTAATCAATTTTATATTAAACTAATGTTTCTGTTCAAATTACAATTTTTAATTAATAATTAATTTTCTTCCGAGAAAGAATTAATTAATTAAAAATTAAAACTACCCTGATTTCTGTTGATTGCAATTTATTCTAAAATATAAATTATATTATCCATGTTTCAATATATTAAAATTTATCTTTATAACCGAATTTTTATTTATTTAAATTTCAATTTATCCAAATTATAATCTATTTAAATTTTATTCGATATCCAAATTATGTTATTTAAATTTTAGTCGAGATGCAAATTTTAATTGATTCCAATTTTAATTCAATGCAAATTTTAATCCGTTCTAATTGCAATTAATCTTAATTTTCATTGGTTAACATTTCTATTAATTAAAACTCAAGTCTATTGTAAATTTAATATTCTAATTTAATTTTCTGTAAAAATCTATAAACAATCTCAGAACTTTTTTCAAAGTTTGTAAACAACGTAGCTTTGATAATCATTTTAAAATTTTCGTCTCAATTTTTTCGTATGAAAAATAATTGATTTTCGAATAAAAATTTATTTATAAAGAAGAATACGTTATAAACAAAACGATTTTGTATTAAAATTTAGGCAAATTTTAGAAAAAATTTCAATATTAGGTTTATTTTATCAGAATCAATGAGCAAAACGAGATTTTTTCAAACATCTGTAAAATATTTTCAACATTTTACACATTTGGGCGAATACGAGAATTTGACTTATTTTTCAAAATATTCAGAATTGGTTCATGATTAATATCAAAGACCTCATTTGTATTTCTCCCCACTAATTTTATTGCAGACACTATCTTTTTAACTTGTTTACTATTTTCTTAAATGCCTCAGACGAAATTTCGCATTTTGAGGTTAAAAGTATATGTTTGAAACTGAATGGGGTTTCTTATTTTCTCATAATGATTGAAGATTTTGTCTTGTTGCTGAAACTTATTTATTCAATACTACTCCCTATCACTGCACATACATATAAATCACAAGAATTTAATTAGTTTACACTTGAAAAGGTGAAATTATCTTGTTTAACAATTATAATAGAAAAAAGGTTTACTTGTCGCGTAGTTGCAAGTAGAAACAACAGTTAGAGCAGAAGACGCTTTACTTTAGGCGGGAAAGCAAAAATTTTCAAATACAAACATTATATTGTTTTTAACTATATCTGATAATAAAATACATTTCTATATAGAAAAATTAATTTCTTTAAAAAATCTGCGACACAGTAAGATCGTAATATTAAAAATACGAATTAATTAAAATTAATATTAACGAAAACTTACCTGAATTAAATTTTGACAAAATGCATAATTTTAGAACTGATATTTGTGTTCCTTTTGAATAATAAATTATTTTCAGATAAGCATTAAATAACATATCGTGTTGAAATTGTTCAATGATGTATGAAACTCGAATGGACAGAATCGTGCAAAAAGCGAGATTTCTGTAACTACTGTTAAAGTTCTGAACTCCACATAACGGGACGCAATTCATTCATGGGTGCGTCCTCAATGACTGGATAGGCTATATTCATTCATCTTGACATTTCCTACTTTAATGTCAGCCAATCCTTAACTTTGCTCTAATCCTATTGTGTATTACTATCAACTTTTTTCTCAGGGTCAGGGATCTTCTTCAAGGTTATTGGAATCATTACCTACTTACCTTATTTTATAACACAAGGTTTTTTCATTTAACTTCTTCAAAATTTCCAGAACCGATATAGTGTAGTGAATTTTTTAGAATATAGAATTCTTACTTGTTTTTAGAAGAATTTTAACGAGGTTTTTGTGTCTGTCTGTCCGTCCGTCGGTTACGGGCGGATATTTTCGGTTCTTCCGAGCGCAACCGAGTGCTTCCGATCATACCCGAAAATTTCTAGATGAAGCCGAAAATTACCGAGTGCTTCCGATCGTTCCCGAAAGATTCCGAAGTTTTTTACATTCCCAATTTTTCTTTAGTTTTTAGCAATTTGCTTAAATCTCTATTTTTTTAAAATCAATTCATAGTTATTTTTTTTACAATGAATTTTTTCTCAAACTATTATTAAAATGACTTCTCTAAAGATACATTTTAGTATCGCAATTAGTAAAAATCCAGAAGTTCGTTTCGACACAAACGTGTAATACATGTCATAACTTCATGTCGAAACATCAATTTGAGAAAGGTATTAAGTCCCCTCATCAGAAAATCAGCACGCGAAGAATCAGATCCTATAAGATGCTATCGAGTATTGGGTATCATGGGGTCAAAGGATTAGAAAGGCAATGCCATTAGAGTCATGAGCTGATTAAAACAAAACCGGTTTTAAATTTTAAAATGCTGACTAAACCGGAAGTTCTTTTCATAACAAGACGAATTGCAAAAAGGCAATCACCTGCTGCCAAATTATTATCAAAAGCCTTCTTTCTTCTATTGTAAAAAAAAAAAAAAAAAAACCGCCTCTGTTTTCAAGAATTTTAAGGTTAAGTATAATAATCTCTGTTAATAGAAACACAAAATGTCACGAGTCTTAACCTAACCTAAAATTAAATGATCATCTAATAAAACTATATTACCGGAAATTTAATTTCTTAAATTAGAGAGCCAGTATCATTTTGACACAAAACTTATTTTAAGATTGTTATATTGTTCAGAATGAAAATGTTATTTTGTACAACTACTAAATGATATTTGGTGCAATTTTAGAAAATGAATTTGATATTTTGTACAATTGTTTAAAAAACCTAAAAACAATTTGGGAGTACAATAAATCCATTTTTTAATAATTGTACAAAAAACAAATGTATTTTTTAAAATTGTACCAAATATCATTTAGTAGTTATACAAAATAACATTTTCATTCTGAACAATATAACAATCTTCAAATAAGTTTTGTGTCAAAATGATACTGGCTCAAATTAGATATTGGAAATAATTATTTCATACGTAAGTTTCCAATCTATGTGAATTTCGTGAATACAGTCTAGAGGGCGCCACTGAAAATTTCCCAAAGTCACTTTCATAAGGAAATTGTGCGGGAATTTAAAATCTATCTACCTCTAGATCTACTATATTACCAATTTTAATGAGTTCTCATGGATTGAAAACTTACGTATAGAATAATTGATTCTAAACTTATATAAACTCAAAATTCTTTAAAATAGAAATTAAATAAATGTTATAATAAAAAAAATGGAGTATATAGAAAAATCGGAACCTTTTCAAATTCTCGTTAATTTCTTGCAGAAAATTTCTTTTTTTACTCACACATTAACATATTGGACTCTAATACGCTTCTCTTATGTTGGACTCTACTTCACAGTCAGTCATTAAGGAGTGTAACAAGGATGTAAAGTTTAATGTAAGGCAGAATAATTGCTCCAGGCAGTCACCTTTCGTAATGCAAAAAGGAAATTCAAACTAGGAAGTCCTCTTTTGTTGTAATAATTTATGAATCTTTTAAATTATGTTTCGGTGAAAATATAAAATTTTTCATTTATCTAAAACCAGTGGAAATCAACTGCTTCACTTCACTTCTCTTCAAAAAATAAAAACTATAATTATGTGCAGTAGAAAAAGACTGTGATGCAAACGAGGAAGAGTAAGTTGCTATTATTTAATTGTAATTATGACAAGATAATCATTACCAAGAACATTTCTGTCATCAAAAAGAGGTGCTCGTCTTTTATTATGATAAATATCACAGTCTGACATTCTTGATTATGTAAGTTTCAGAAAACTTAACTTTTAAATACCAATGTTCTAGAATATTATTTTATCATGAAATTAATTATAAAAAAAAAAATTATACCAAGTAAAAAATTCGTTTTATCGAAATACTATTGTCCTTTTTCTTCATTTTATTATTATTAGATTATAAGACGCATTTTAAAATTTAAGTTAAATAAATCAATAAAACAGGGTTTTATTTATATATAAGCCAAAATTTATAAAAAAAATTTAATTGAAAACAATTGCAGAAAACAATTAAAATTTAAAAGTATAATTGCAAATTTTGGCAATTAATTGGAAATTAATTAAAAAAGATTAAAATTGAGAATGTAATTAAAAATTTAGAAAACTAATTAAAAAATATTGAAATATTAATACAATTTTTTTTTAAATAATTGAACAATGATGCATATAAATAAATGAAAATTGAAAACAATAATTGAAAATTGAGATAATTATAAAAAAGAATGCAAATATTTGAAAACTGAAGGAAATAAATGAAAAAGAATAATAATAATTGAAAATTCAAAAAAAATAATTAAAATTTGAAAAAATAATTGAAAAAATCACAAATATGTTTTAAATAAAAGAAAATAATTGAAAAATGATTTTAAAAATTGAAAAGTGAAACCAATTAGTTAAAATTGGGCAAAGTAATGAAATTCCGATAAAAATAATTGAAAATTGAAAATGTAAATTAACAGATAATGGAAACAATTTAAAACTGAAAAAAATAATTGAATTTGAGAACAATACTTGAAAATCTTTAGAAATTAATTAAATAAAATGAAGATATAAAAATTAATAAAAACAATTTATTTATTTATTTAATGATATAAACGGTTGACTATAATTTTCTATAATTGAAAAAATTATGGAATATATATGAAATAAAAAAAAATTTTAAACTGATAAAAACAAAGGTAAATTGGAAAAAATGATTAAAACTTTAGAAACAATTTATTTATTTATTTAATAATATAAACGGGTAACTATAATTTTTTATAATAGAAAAAATAATAGAATATATATGAAATAAAATAAGAATAATTAAAAAATGATAAAAACAGAGGTAAATTGAAAAAAATACTAAAAGTTGAGACAAAAAATTGAAAATTTATAAAATTTTATTTTATTTGAAAATTAATTGAAAAATAATCAAAATAATTAAAAATTGAAGAAAATATTTAAAATTTAAAATAATAATTGAAATTTTATAAATTTAATTGGAAAGTAACATAAATATTTTAAATGTGGAGAAAAAAATGATAGAACTAAATGAAAATTGAAAAAAAAAACAATTCAATTGTGAAATAATGGAAAAGTTGGAAAATTAATTCAAAAATATTTAAATTTTTTCGAAATTTGAGAAAATAATTGCAAAGTGATAAAAGTAATTGAAATTGTAAAAAATAATTAAATTTAGAGATAATAATTAAAATTTTTAAAAATTAATTGAAAAATCATGAAACTAATTTGAAAGTAGAGAAAAAAAAATGGAAAAATTATAAAAATGAATGGAAATTTTGAAATTGAAAAAAATAATTGAAAATTGAGTTAATTTGTTGATATTTTATAGGAAATCAATTGTAAAATAATGATAATGATAAAAAATTGGAGAAAATAATTGCAAAACGATTAAAATTATTCTAAATTAAACAAATTTAATTTAGGTGTGAGGTTCGTAATTGAAAATTGAAAAAATTAATATAAAAATATTGAATTAAATCAATAATTGGAGAAAATAATTAAAAATTGATAGAAGTATAATTAAAAATTTAAAAAAATAATGTAAATCCATAAAACAAAACTTTAAAATAATAATTAAACAATTTTTTAATGATTATTCTTTTTTTTTACTTTCTATTTAAAAAAAAGTTGAAAACGCTTGTTTTTTGGCAAATATTCTTCGAAATTATCAAAAAACTTTCAATTAAAAAAAAAAAAATATTGAGTATTTAAAAACGGTTGATCCACACTTTGATCGTGAATCGCCATTCACAAGTTTAGGATGAATCAGCTGATTCCGCATACCAATGCTCTTGTTTCTTTCACTTCTTTTTCTCCTTATTTGGGGATATTTTTTTCTTTTTTTCCACGCTGCCAAGACACCCTGACGAAAAGTAACGAAGAAACTGGTTCGAGGCTCTCCAAAAGTGATCCAGTGCTCGGTTAGGTAATCTTCAAATTTCACTTTCAATCAGTTAAATACACAAGTGTTTATATGTATAAGACGCACTTATCAAATAAATTGGTCGATTTACCTAAATGATTTAACAACAACTAAAGAAAATAATTTCGACGAAATTTTTGGAATTTATAATTTCCAGAGATTTTACTGGAGCATTAATTTATAAATAATTTTCTAAATTTAAAAGTAACTTTAATAATAATTCTTAGAGTAAAGTAGGGTCAATACACTTATAACAAGCATTGATGTTCGTTCAACCGTCCATAAAAAACAGTTCAAAAAAATAAATTTGGGTTAAAATCCAAATAAGTTAAGCATAGAGAAACCTTCCAGATTCTATTTTAGATAATTATAAAAAGTTGTATATGAACATATTCAGTAGTTTTAAAGAAAAACCGTTTAGGGAAAATAATTTTAAATGGTTTGAAACAATATAGAAATTTTTGTTTCATGTAATCGTCCTAGGGTTGACAAGGATTTCATAAGAATTCCTAAGGAATTTCCAGAGATTTCCCAAAAACTCTCTCAGGAATTTCTTAGAAAAATTCCAAGCATTTCCTAGATATTTTTACTAGGCAGAAACAGTTGTGAATAAGTTTAAAACAAATTTTAACAAATTCCTTAATATAATTAAATAGTTGAAAATAGTTATCCAAAAAATTCCCAAAAATTTGCCAGGAATTGACAAGGATTTCTCAAATACTCTCCCTGAAATTTCACAGGAAAATCCTCAGGATTTCTAAAAAATTTCGAAGAATTCTCACTAGTCCGAAACAGTTCTGACTTAGTTTAAAACAAATTATAACAATTTCCCTAAACATAATTAAATAATTAAAAATAGTTATCCAGAAAATTCCCAGAAATTGCAAAGGAAAATCCTCAGAATTTCCCGAGAATTCCCAGGGATTTCCAGAGATTTCCCAAAAAATTGTAAAAGATTTCTTAAGAAATTGTCATAGATTTCCCAAGATTCCACAGATATTTCCAAGGATTTTCTAGGAATTCCCAAGGAATTTATATAAATTATCCAGGTAATTCCCAAGTATTTCCCAAGGACTCTCCCAGAAATTTTCCAAAAACATCCAAGGAATTCCCTGGAATTTCCCAGAAAATTGTAAAAAATTCCTTGGGAAATTGACGTAGATTTGCCAAGATTTCACATGTATTTTCAAGGATTTCCTAGGAATTCTCAGGATTTTTTACAAATTATCCAGGAAATTCCCAAGGATTTCCCAGAATTTGCCAAAGATTACCCAAGAATTCCCAAGGATTTCCCATGAACTCTCCCAGAAATTTTTCAGGGATTTACCAAAAACTACCAGGGAATTTCCAGAAAATTGTAAAAAATTACTTAGAAAATTGCTGTAGATTTCACAGGATTCCCTAGGAATTCTCAGGGATTTCCCAACAATACCCAGGGATTTTACAGAAATATCCAGGAAATTCCCAATGATTGACCAGGAATTGCCAGGGGTTTCCCAAAAAATGACCCAAGATTTTACACGTATTCCCAAGGATTTCTTGTGATTTCCCAAGAATTTCCTACCGCCTCCTCTGGAAATATCCATGAAATTCTCTAGGATTTCTCAGGATATCCCAAGAATTTTCCATGAAATTCCAAGAATTTCCCATGAATTCCCAAGAATTTTTTAACAGTTCCCCAGCATTTTCTAAAAATTTCCAAGGAATTCCTTTGAATTCCTAGAAATTTTCCAGGAACCCCCAAGGATTTCCCAGAAATTCTCATTGAGTTCCCAGAAATCCAGAGGAATTTACTTCGAATTCCCAGAGATTTGCCAAGAACTCTTAGGGATTTCCCAGGAGATTTCTCAAGAAATCAGGAATCCCCAAGAATATCGAAAGAATTTCTAAAGATTTTCTAGAAATTCCCAAGGAATCCATTCGAATTTCCAGGAATTTCCAAGGGTTTCCCAAAAATTCTCAGGGATTTCACAACAACTGTCTGGGATATCCCAGTAATTATCCAAGAAAATCTCAAGAATTTCTCAGAAATTCGTACGATATTCGTAAGGATTTACCAGGGAATCTTAAGGATTTTTCAGGAATTCCCAAAGATTTCCCACAACTCCCAGGGGTTTCCCCAATATCCCTAAAAAATTTCCAGGAATTCTGAAGATTTCCCAGGATGTCCCAGAGATTTCCTAACTGCTCCCTGGAATTCCCCAGGAATCCCTAGAGATTCTGTAAAGTATCCCTGGGAAATTCCCAAACCGCGAATGCGTTGCTTTGGCTTTCCTAAGAATTCTTCCAGGAATTTTCTAGGACATTCCCAAGGATTTCCCAGGGAATCTCAAGGATTTTTCAGGAATTCCCAAGGGTTTTCCATAAATCCTCAGGAATTTCTCAAGAAACCCTAAAGATTTCCCAAGAATTCACAATGATACCCCAGGAATTCGCAGGGATTTGTCAGAAATTTCCAGGGATTTCCTAAGGAGTCTCAGAGATCTTCCCGGATTTCCTAGAATTATCTAGGAATCTCTAGGGAATCTCTAAAGAATTTATGGTGAATCCTCAAACCGTCAATTCTCTTCTGGTGGCTTTCCTAACAACTCTTCCGGTATTTTCTACAACATTCCTAAGAATTTCCCATGTAATCTCAAGTATTTTATAGGAATTCCCAAGGAACATACAGAAATTTTCTGAGATTTAAAAGGAATTATCCAGGAAATTCCCTAGCATTTCTCAGGATATCCCAAGGATTTCCCAGGAAATCCCTAGCATTTCCCAGGAATTTTTTATGGATTTCCCAAGAAGTCCAGGAAATTTCTCAAGAATTCCTAGAAATTTTTAAGGAATTCCTAGAGATTTCATAGGAATATCCAAGGATTTTTTAGAAATTCTCAGGGGTTTCCTAAGAATCACTAAAAATTTTCCTAGAATTCTCAAGATTTTCCAGTAATTCGCAGGTATTTGAGAAGAAATTCCAGAGATTTCCCAGGAAGTTCCAGAGATTTCCTAGGAACTCCCTGGATTTTCCCAGGTATCCTTAGGGAATCTCTAAAGAATCACTGAGAAATTCCCAAACCAGAAATGCACTGCTGGTAGCATTTCTAAGAACTCTAACAGATATTTCCTATGATATTCTCAAGGAGTTCCCAGGGAATCTGAAAATTTTTTTAATAATTCTCAAGGATTTTCCAGAAATTCTGGAGGGTTTCCCAAGAATCGCTAAAGATTTCTTAGGAATTCTTAAAAATTCCCCAGGAATTCGCACGAATTTGCTTAGAACTCTTAGGGATTTTCCAGGGAATTTCCAAGGATTTCCCAGGAAGTCCCAAGAACTCTTTGGAATTTCCGAAGAATTCCTAGGGAATGTCTAAAATATCCCTAGGGAATTTCCAAATCACAAATTCGCTGCTATTGACTATATAAATCACGGACGGACGGACAGACACCAGATTAGTTTTAACGGTTTCGGCCCTGGGTCACGAAACCCTAAAATCATTTTTAAATATAAACTTTTCTAAATCAAAGAAGCCTTTTCTTTAACAAACTATGAAATCCATTTTTATCTTGTTAAAAAATACATTACATTTCTGTTTTTAAAATGGAAAATTGAGCCTGGAGGAGCGGACCATAAATGCCATTTAAATAAAAAATCGACACTAAACGTCTACAAGTGAGAATTAACTGCCTGAAGTTCCAGTAATTACAGGCTGATAAAACTACAATTTCAACCATTAGCTCAGCTTCACTTTCGACCATTTACAAGAACACTCCTATCTCCCATGATGCATCTTGACAAGTTTCTCACAAGTAGCGGTCAGGAAACGCGTAAATGCGGAAACACGTGGTACCTATCATTTTTCCAATTTATTTTTATTTGGCATTCATCGTTACAATCCTTACAGAAAGTACCTATTGGCTAAAATGCATGTCCCTGATTGTAATTCTTCAAATAAATACCTGGCTGATTTCAGAAAAAAGTCGAAATAGCTTTATACCGAGTTAATCAATTTTTTTAACTCATTACTGAATTTTTTTCTCAAGCCGTAGTTTATGTCTTATTTGATCAAAATATTATAATGATCCTCAACTTTTTTGAGTTTGAATTTTTGAATGGAATATAAAAGTAAAATTTAGTGAGGGAATGATGATGAGGGAATGACGAATCGAAACAAAATGACCATAACCTCAGAAACATAACCTTACTTCCCTATGCACTGTGAACAATGCGATAAAAATACTGGAAACATATGCAAATACACTATGATTATTAAATAAAAAAGTGCTTATCTATTTATAAATCAGCATGAGGAAATGACGTGAAGAAATATATTTTTTAAAAATCTCATTGATAAATTAGTTATAACAAAATATCCTTTCTACAAACGTTCGGTGCAGTATAGGTTGTCAATAACAATGTTGCCAACTTTCAAAAAACTTAAGGCGGGACTTGGTAGGCATTCAAATTTTACTCCAATCACATTGTTTCAAAGCGGTGAGGGTATGATAAGTTTTTCAAGAACAAATTTTAAAGTATATTTGAAAATATTTCCATTCGCTGTTTTTAAATTATAAACTCGTGAAGTTACAGTCAATACTATCTTATATAAATGACCTGAACCTCCTGCAGAAGCCATCTTGGATTTTTAAAAACTGACTAAAGATTCATAATCAGCAATCCGAAAAAATCCTCAGATGATTGGGGTAATTTTCTAAAACGAAGTTTTTTTTATTAATATATCTTAAAATTTTTTTAGATTAAGTATGTTGCACTTATTGTAAATTATATAATTTATTTATTATTTCTAGTTTTAATCAGAAAAATAATAACAGAAATATATTATTAATTAATATGAAACTTGAAAAATGATTGATTTTAAATAATGTTGTAATGTTTAAAAAATCACAAAGTAAAACATTTAAATTTTACTAAAAGGTAAATTTACAAGAAAGTTAAAATTATTAATAATTATTTTCAATATGATTCCAGCTAACCTTTTTAAGTTATTCTAATTCTTTTTCGAAATTTCAATTATTTTCTCACATTTAGAATTATTTTATATCATTTTTCAATTATTTTCTTCAGATCTTAATTATAATCTTTAATTTTGGCAATTACATTCATCAGTTTTCAATTTATTCTTCATTATACAATTATTTTCCTAAATTTAAGATTTTTTTTAAATTCAATTATTTTTTCATTGTCAACTTTATCACTTTAAATTTCAATTATGTTGTTCAATTTTTAAAATTTTCTACAGTTTTGAATTATTTTCCTAAATTTAAAAATATTTTCTTGTCCTTCAAATTAATTCCTTTAATTTTCAATATTTTTCTACAAATTTCAATATCGCATTGTACAATTTTTAAAAATATTATCTTCAGTTTTTAATTATTTTCTTCAGTTTTTAGTGCATTCTTCTTTTTCAATAAATTTTCTCAATTTAAAATTATCCTCGGCATATTTTAATTACATATTTTTTTATTCAAATTTCAATTATATTATTCTATTTTTAAAATTTTTCAAAATTTTCAATTACTTTTCTCAATTCAAAAATTTTTCTTCGAATTTTTCAATCAATTTATTTAATTTTAAATAATTTCCTTTAAATTGAAATTATATTATACAATTTTCTTAAATAGTTTCTCCAATATTGTTTTTTATTTTATTTAAATTTTATTTTTTAATTTTTTCAAATTGAATTTCATTTTCATTACTTTTTAATTTTTTTTAAAATTTTTTTCACGAATTTTTAATGAACTTATTTATTTTTTAAATATCTTGCATAGTTTTAATATATTTTGTTTTTTTTTCAATTTATTTGCCCAAATTTTCAATTATTTTTTTCAACGAGAATTTCTTTTTTCAGTTAATCTTTAATTTTGTCAATTATTTTTGTTTCTTTTCAGCTCATTCTTCTTTTTCAATGATTTTTTTCAATTATAAAATATTCTCTTGACTTTCTAATTAATTTTTTAGTTTTAAATAATTTCCTTTAAATTTCAATTATATTACACAATTTTTTTAAATTTTTAGTTTAGTTCCCGATTAAGGATGTTGCAAGGAGAGAATTAACATAACCTAAAAAATACTTTTCCAGGCAGCGTACAATTTCGAACTTTAGCCAATTTTTTCAGAAACAAATAATGTAATTAAAAATATAACCATGTACCCATAATTTAAATTTTATGCAGATTCTAAAACTAATTTGACATTTTAAAAATATGTATTATTTTGGCTTCAGTTTCTAAACAAAATATTGAAAATTGTGTACTTTTTTGTATTCATAAGTTTTAATATTTTGTTCAGAAACAGAAGCCCAAATAATCCATATTTCTGAAATGTCAAATTAGTTTTAGAATCTGCATAAAATTTAAATTATGGGTACATGGTCATATTTTTATACATTTTTTGTTTCTGAAAAAATTAACTAAGTGTCAAAATTGTACTCTGCTTGGAAAAAATATTTTTAAGGTTATGTTAATCCTCTCCTTGCAACACCCTTAATTTCTTCAATTTTTATGTATTTTAAAATGTTTAATTTTTTATTCGTTTTTTAAATTTCTATATAGTTTTTTCCTATTGAAAACTATTTTCTGCAATTTTGAAACATTTTTTAGATAATTTTTTTGTTTTTTAAATACATTTTTAACTATATTCTTTAAAATTCAAATTTTCCCAGAATTATGACGTCGAACATTTTTCAGTCGCAAGCAAGTTGTCCACTTGGTTTGTGTTTAAACTTCAATTAGTTCCGTTATTTTTCGAAACTTTTTTTCTAATCTTCGATTATTTTTCAAATTTCAATTGCACACTTCAACTTTTCAATTATTTTCCCCATTTTTTGATTATTTTTCATAACGTTCAAATATTTCTTTTAAATATTTATTAATGTCCTCGAATTTCAAATTTCAATACTTTTTTACGATATTTTCTTTCAATTTTTTCTTTATTTTTCAATTATTTTCTCAATTCTGAATTATTTTTTATAATTTTCAATTATTTTCTTCAAATTTCTATTCCTTTCGTTTTTCTTTCAAATTAAATTCTTAAATTTTTCATTATCTTGATGAGTTTTCAGTTTAATCGCCATTTTACAATTATTCTTCTCACTTAGAATTTTTCTCAGAATTTTTTAAATTATTAATTTTAAATTACTATTTATATTACACTTTTCATACCTGTAGGTTATGAAATTCATTTTATAATCCTTTCTAAAACCAATTTTGTCAATTTAACAGAAACTTATTTCTTGTTCTAAAAAAAAAAAAAAAAAATTCAATTTTCCCGCTAAAGACCAGTGATTACAATATCGTTAACACTATTTTAAAATGCTCCAGTTGTAATTGCACTGAAAGAAAAACAATTCTTACTTGCGTCACGAAAATCACGAGTATATATAAAATAAATAATTCAACGAAAAACAAGCTGAAAAAAAGTCAAATTGAAAGTGACTTTTTGTCATTTAAATTCATATTGGACCCTAAAGAGTGGTATTACACTTAAGAGGTGTAATAAATAATTTAAATTATCCATAGCACCAAACAGGTGTGTCTGAACGATTCCCAGAAAACAAATCGTTTCGCATTTTATCTCAATACGCATTTCATATTTTCACTCGTAAACAACTCAGCCTTTTTATGTACAAAATTCAAACTAAAATGAACGTAAAATATATAATATCCTAGACAATATGCGCATTTGCAATCAAAAGCAATGAAACGAAAGCGTAAAGTATAAATTATGAGAATGAATTGTTAATTTGTAAATAACTGTTTAAAATTCGGTTTAAAAACTGAACAATTCATTTTACGTAATTCTTTAGGTATTATTGGTTTTTTTCTTTTTTTACCCAGAAGGAAAATATTATGCATGAGCAATGTTTTAAAATTCGAGAAAAATTACCAGAAAAGAAAAAAAAATGTATGACTGAAAAATGGGAGAAACTTAATATAGAAAGTGGAAAATTATCACTAAAATGTGAAAAGATAACTAAATTTTGGAATTAAAATATAGAAGATGTTTAAAAAAATTCTACAAAGAAAAAACGAAAAATTATCAAAAAATAAACGATTTTTTGAAATCGAAAAAAACGAATCACTAGAAGAGGAAAAAATGTAGAATTTGGAAAAACTTCTAGAAATAGAGAAACAAAATTATTATTTATTAAACAAATAATTATGGAATCGAAGTATTAACTAAAAATGAAAAAATTAATTCAAGGTAAAAAAATTACAAATAAAGAAAAAAGGAAAAAATAAAAAAATAAGATTGAATTAAAAGAATTAAAAGATCAACTTATACATTCTTCAAAAAAAATTAGGTATATGTTTATTGGATTTTTATACTTAATATAGTATTTTATTTCCAAGTTATTAAACAAATAAAATTTGATTTTTACATGCTGATCTTTTTTAAACAAAATATTTTTCATTAAAATCCAACAAATAAAATTCTAGAAAATGTTGCAAAGAGCGAAATGACAAATTTTGACTAAATTTAAAGAGAAAACACTAAATATTAAAAATTTGTTATTTGGCAATTTTTTACTTAATTTTTTCTGAAAAATGTTCCCCTGGATCTTTCAAAATTTCGTAAAATCAATTTTAATAATATTTTTATTTAAACTCACTTTCTAATATGTGGTTATGTTAACCTCCTTAATCGCTAATAATTAAAATTAACAGTTTTAATATTTAATATGAATATCTAGATACTAAATTTTAATATCCATGAATATCCATTTTTCTCATAGTGTAAGTTCAAATTTTATAATTTCAGTAATAAATTTCAATTAGTATAATTATGAAAAAGTTAATTAATTTAATTTTTCAATTAATCGAAAGTTAACAACCCCTAAAAACCACCTCTAAATAAAATAATCGAAAATGAAAAAGATTATCAGTGTCAAGAAAAAAATTATACTAAAGTTCTAAAATGGTGGAACATACACAGAAATATTTTAATTTTCTAATAATTTTTTAAATAGATAATAAAACTTAACAATCCCTAAAAACTACCCTTAAGAAAAATAATCGAATTTTTTTTTAAATTTACAAATTTCTATAAAAAAGCTCTAATTAACTTCTAAAATGATGAAACATACTCAGGAATATACCCCATAACTTTTTAAATTAATAACAAAAATTAAAAACCTTTAAAAACGACCCTTAACAAAAATAATGGGAAAAAATTTGTAAAAAATTATTAAATTCGGCAAAAAAATACTAATCAAGTTTCAAAAAGGTGGAATATACTCAGGAATATGCCCTTTACTTTCTCAAAGTGATATAAAAAATTATCAATTATCAAAATCCACCCCCAATTAAAAAAAAAGAAATAATTTTTAAAAAAAATTCTAATTCAGTTCAAAAACGGTGGAACATGCTACGGAATAATCCCTCTAATTTTTTTTGTGATTTTAGAACTTAAATATAATTTTTTTCAATATTATTTTCGATTGTTTTACTTAAGGGTGGTTTTTGGAGGTTAATATTTCTTGTTATGAGTTAAAAAAAGTTAGGGGGCATATTATTCTTGAATATATTCAACCACTTTAGAACTTGAATATAATTTTTTTGTAAAAGTTGATAATTTCTATCAAGATTATTTTCAATTATTTTACTATGGGCGTTTTTAGGGTTTGCTAATTTTTTATATTAACTTGAAGAATTAGGGGTCATATTCTTGAGTATGTTCCACCATTTTAGATCTTGTTAATAATTTTTTTGTAGAAATAATAAAATTTTTTTTTAATTATTTTTGATTATTTTACTTAAGGGTGGTTTTCAAGGGTTGTTAATTTTTTTATTAATTTTTAAAAGTATAGGGCATAATCCTGAGTATGTTTCACCATTTTAGAAATTGATTAGAATTTTTTTGTAAAAATTAATAATTTTTTTCAAGATTATTTTTTATTATTTTTCTTAAGGGTTGTTTTTAAAAGGTTGTTGATTCTTGCTATTATTTAGAAAAATTAGAGAGTATATTGCTGAGTATGTTTCACCATTTTAGAACTTGTTTATATTTGTTTTGTAGAAATTAATAATTTTTTTCAAAATTATTTTCGATTATTTTACTTAGGGGTTATTTTTAGGGGTTGTTGATTCTTGCTATTATTTTGAAAAATTAGGAAGTATATTGTTGAGTATGTTTCACCATTTTAGAACTTGTTTATATTTGTTTTGTAGAAATTAATAATTTTTTCAAAATTATTTTCGATTATTTTACTTAGGGGTTATTTTTAGGGGTTGTTAATTCTTGCTATTATTTATAAAAATTAGAGAGTATATTGCTGAGTATGTTTCACCATTTTAGAACTTGTTTATATTTGTTTTGTAGAAATTAATAATTTTTTTCAAAATTATTTTCGATTATTTTACTTAGGGGTTATTTTTAGGGGTTGTTGATTCTTGCTATTATTTTGAAAAATTAGGAAGTATATTGTTGAGTATGTTTCACCATTTTAGAACTTGTTTATATTTGTTTTGTAGAAATTAATAATTTTTTCAAAATTATTTTCGATTATTTTACTTAGGGATTATTTTTGAGGGTTGTTAATTTTTGCTATTAATTAGAAAAATAGAGGATATATTGCTGAGTATGTTCTACCATTTTAGAACTTGTTTATAATTTTTTTGTAGAAATTAATAATTTTTTTAAAAATTATTTTTTAGTATTTTACTTAAGGGTGGTTTTTAGGGGATGTTAATTGATTTTATCAATTTTTGAAAAAGTTGGGGGCATATTTTTGAGTAGGTTTCACTATTTTAGAACTTGATTAGAATTTTTTTGTAGACATTGATAATTTTGTTTCAATTATGTTTCTTAAGGGTTGTATTTAAGAGGTTGTTAATTATAAATTGTCATAAATTTGAAAAATTAAGAGAAAAAAAAATTAGAAAAAGCGAGGGGACGAGGGGGGAAAGTAAGGGAATGTTTTAACTTGTTTTTTGAATTAGTTTTATAAACCCCTCCGAATTCTAAAAAATTTACTTCTACCTATTTTGAATCACAATTTTTTTATTCTATAAATTATAGTATAAATCGATGGCCCCCGTTAATAAAATGTTTATTAAAAAGCCAGTGGAATAAAATGCTAATTTAAAAGAGAGTGCTATACAATTCTTATTCAATTGGTTGTGTAATAAAATGTCAACTGATTTTGAGTACAACAAAATGTTATCTCTGAAAAATTATTTAAACATAAATGTCATTATTTTTAACTGCAAATTAACTCCGTATTGTATGTAAGATGTAATTTATAATAAATAATAATATCTGAAATATATAAATATGAAAATCACATTTATATTTGCATACAAAATGAATATTTAATTTTTTAAGATAGCATTTTGTTGCACTGAACATCAATTGTCATTTTATTATACAAACAATTAAATAAGAATTATATAGCACGCTCTTTTGAATTAGCATTTTATTCTACTGGATTTTCAATAATCCGTCGAAATACAATTAAATTTATTAATAAAATTTTCAAATAAACGTTTGATAATAATTATAATAAAAAATATATAATAATGTGCTGTTTTAAATTCTATCCATTTTTTAATTAGATTCGTCTTTTGTTTTTTTTCAGAGAGCAATATCTCTTCAATGTCTTCGAGGTTATTGTTTCAACTCTGGAGTCGAAACTCCAAAGAATCGAGAATCTTGATAAAGCAGTGGAACACCTTATGAGGAGAGTGGAAGCTCTTGACTCTCGAGTCAATGATAATATTGACAAAACTGACGCAGTCATAACAAAATTAAGGACATTGGACCTTAAACTCTTCCACACTCAGACGCCTTTTGTTCCGGAAGTGGTGGCCGCTTCTTCGAGAAACGTTGAAAGCCGAAGTGGAACTGATGATTCCGAAGGTCAGTTGCCATCTAAAATTATTTTTTTCCAGTTGTTAATAATTTCGTTAAAGTTCGATTAATCGCCAAAAAAAGAAAAAAAAAGTTTAAATTCATATGACATACTTTTTATTTGACCTAATTGTTATTTACCCTAATTCTTTTTTTAACAATTCTTATTTAACCCAAATTAAATGTGACATAATTTCCATTTGACATAATTCTTATTTCACCCAATTTTTATTAGGCCTAATTTCTATTTGTAATAGTTGCATATTAACCTAATTATTATTTGACCCAAATTGTATGAAAAAATTTTCAATTAACATCATTT
The DNA here is from genome assembly GCA_037103525.1 of Ganaspis brasiliensis. NCBI lineage: Eukaryota > Metazoa > Arthropoda > Insecta > Hymenoptera > Figitidae > Ganaspis > Ganaspis brasiliensis. The sequence goes on from JAZKLR010000211.1 coordinate 4,808,968, forward strand.
TTATTTGACCTAAATTTAATTTGACATATAAGTACTGTTTTACATAATTCTTATTTGGCCTAAATTTAGTTTGATATAATTCACGTTTGACAAAACTCCTATTTGGTCCAATTTTTATTTGGCCTAATTTCTATCTGTTGTAATTCCATATTAACCTAATTATTATTTGACCCAAATTGTATAAGAAAATTTTCAATTAACATAATTTTTATTTGACCTAAATTTAATTTGACATTTAAGTACTTTGACCTAATTCTTTGTTGACCCAATTCTTATTTGGACTGAAACCTATTTGACACATTTCCACATTCATCTCATTTTTATTTGATCTAAATTATATTTAACGGAATTTCCATTTGACCTAATTTTAATTTGACATTAAGTCCTGTTAGACATAATTCTTATTCGTCCTAAATTTAATTTGATTTAATTCCCATTTGACTAAAATCTTATTTGACATAATATCTATTTTACCTAATTCCTATTTGTCTTAAAACCTCTTTGACATAAAATATTATTTGACAAAATAATAATAATTGTCCAAAATATTATTTGACACAATTTTAATATTGAAAATTTTTTTTAACAATAATCACAATATTATAATTAGGTCAAATAAGATTTCGATTAATTAGGAATTCTATCAAATGGGGATTCTGTCAAATAAGAAATTAGGTCAAAACAAATTTAAGCCAAATAGAAATAAGATAAAGTGGAAATTATGTCAAATAAAATTTATACCAAATAGGAATTAGGTCCAATGGGAATTATGTCCAATAATATTTAGATTTATTAGGAATTGTGTCAAATAAAATTTAGGCCAAATAGGAATAATGTGAAATAAGACTTAGGTTATGTGAGAATTAGTTCAAATAGCAATTAGGTCAAGAAGGAATTATGGCAAATAGGATTTAGGCCAAATGAGAATGAGGTCTAATAAGAATTAGGTCAAATGATAATTCTGTCAAATCCAATTTAGGTCAAATAGGAATAATATAAAAAAAGAATTAGATTCAGTAACGATTATGTCGAATAAGATATAGGTACAATAAAAATTAGGTCAAATGCGAATTATGTCAAAAGCAATAATTTCCTAGTTTATTTTCTACCTTTTCAGTTATTTTGTCACTATCAAAAAATTTCACATTACTTCTTACATATTTTTCCCCTTTTCTTATTATGACTTCATACTAATTTTTATCATATTTTAGTTACTTCTATTATTTTTTTTCTTTATTATATTTTTTTCAATTTTTCAATTTTTTTTGTATTTTAAGTAATGTTTTTTTTTTCGTCTTTTTCGGTATAATTTCCATTTTTATAATTATTTTTCTTTCATTATAGTAATTTTGTTAAATTTTATAATAATCTTTTTTCTATTTCGAAGTATTTTTTTCACTTTTCAATAACTTGACTTTCATTCTTTTTTCGTTATCTTGCTTTATTATTTAAATATTTTTCCTTTCTATTTTGTTTCCTATTTTTCTTATTTTTATTTTATTTTTATTAAATTTTGTTTATTTTTCTAGTTATTTCTTTCAATTTATTTATACTGACTCTATTTTTTCGTTATGTTTAAATTGAAAATTTTTACAATATACTTTTAATCCCTCAAAAAATCGAGTTTTAGAAATTCTATTAATTTTTTCCCGTGCACTGACATTTCTAATGACTTAGGAAGAAAAAACATTAAAAATAAATAATATCAAATTATTTAGCTGATAAATCTTATCATAATATTAGAATTAATGATAAATAATTTATTTATTTGTTAAAATTTATACAAAAAACATTGAAGTTCATATAAGTTGGAAGTATCAATTAGAAACATGCTCTGAAACAAGTAGAAAAACACATTTCTGGTCAGACGTTAAATGGCTTGTCTGAAATGATAAAATTATAATAGCATTTCTTGACTTTAATTAAATTACCTAAACATATCAATTAGAAACTAAGTTTATATTATATTATCTTAAATAATTCATTGTTTCAGTATTTTATAACAATTTGAATAGAAATCTAATAAGTGTATAACAATTTTGGTTGAAAATCATTTCTTCCTGATTTCATCATCTCGTGTATGGAAATGAGTATGAGAAAGTAAAAATGTTATGGGAACCATTATGAATTAATGAGAAGTAGATAAAAGATTATATATGAGAAATATTCATCAGAGAAAGATCGAATCGTTATGCTTAGAAAAATAGTTTTTTGTCTATTTTTATATTAACAATATTATAAGATTAATCTGTATTGTATCTTGAATAGAGTTTATTACTAATATTGAAATTTAAATATTTGTTTAAAAAAAATAACAATAAAAATAGATATTTTAACAATTATAATATAATAATATTATATATAAATAGAGTAAATCTTTTTTTTTTTCAAAACAGTGCCAATAATAAGACTGATACACAATGATGAGCCATCGCCGGATTCAGTGGGTGAAAAATTAGTGTCTTTGGACCAGAAAGTCTCTGATATTGACAACAAATTGGTGATTTTAAAAAATCAATTGGATAACAATTTCTTACCAACAGACGACATTAATGCTGAGGCAAGTGAGAAAAAGCCAATCAGTATGAATGTTATTGAAATCATGAAAGCGATGAATAACGAGGTCATGAACCATGTCACTATCGAAATTGAAAATCTCAAACAAACGACTGGAAACATGGATCGGAAACTGCAATTCCATATGAATCTTGTCTCAGAAAACCTTGGTAGTGTTTACAATATGATGAAAGATGTTCACGAGGCCATTGTCGATAAGAGCACACCTTCTTTTAACGTAACTACCACTCAGGCGCCACCCAAGCAGAGTAAACTCGACAAACTAGTCGAACAAATTCATCCTATGCTCTCAGTTTCGGAAAAAATGGACGAAGTCTGGAATGTTGTGGTGAGTACATTAATTAATTATTTTTATTTCATTATTTTAGTCATTCATTCTTCAGGCACTTTAAATTTTCGAAAAATCATCAATGATTTTATGGGAAAATCTCTGGTTGAGATTTGAATTCATTCCCTAAAATCTGAATCAGTGATTTTCTACTAATTTGGAGAACAATGAGCTAGTATTAAATAGTGAAAAATGTTGCTAATTTTTAGTAGAAAGCTACTTTACTAATTATTAGTAGAGAACTACCAATTTGAGAGTGAAATATCTACTAATTGAAAAAGTAAACTTGAACTATTTAAATTAAAAGATATTTTATTTTTAAATAATTTTATTCAATTTCAAATATATCCTTAATTTCTCTAACTACTTTCCAAAAATTTTAATCATTCACATGAATTATTAATTATGTTGTTCAATTTCTCAATTATTATTTTTTTTTTAATATTAAAAATATTTTCTGCAATTATTGTCCGAGACACTACACTAATGTATTCCTACATATTTTTCTTCCCAGAATCCGAATCCGAAGTCAGAATCGTTAAATTGGTTTTACTTTTTAAAATAACCTCAAAAGAATGTTTAAAAAAGGAATCGTAACAAAAAAAAACTTTTTTTTTCCAAAACACTACACTATTATATTTCTACCTATTTCTCTCCACTGAATCCAAATCCTAAGTCAGAATATTCAAATTGTCCAAACTTCTTGAGATAATCTCAAAAAACAGCTCAAAAACCCCCCAAAAATAAAAAAACAGTTTTTTTTGTCCGTGAAAATATGCTAGTGTGTTCCTGCGTATTTTTCTCCACTGAATCCGAATCCAAAGTCAGAATAATCAAATTAGCTAAACTTTTTGAGATAATCTCAAAAAAACAGCTCAAAAACCCCAAAAAAATCCCAAATTTTTTTTTTTTTTTGTCCAGGACAATATGCTAGTGTATTCCTACGTATTTTTCTCTGGTAAACCCAAATCCAAAGTCAAAATAATTAAATTGTCAAAACTTTTTGAGATAATTTAAAAAAAATTGCCCTAAAATCAAAAAAAAAAAAATCGAAAAATTTTTTTTTGTTCGGGACAATATATTAATGTATTCCTACGTATTTGTCTCCGCTAAATCTGAATCTGAAATGTCAATTGCCTGATTTGTTCAACTTTTTAAAATAATATCAAAAAACTGATCAAAAACCCCAAAAAATAAAAAATAAAATTTTTTTGTCCGGGTTAATATGTTAGTGTATATAACTATGGATTCTCTCCGCTGAATCCAAATTCAAAGTCAGAATATTCAAATTAGCTAAACTCGTTTAGATAATCTAAAAAAACAATTCAAAAACCCTAAAAAAATCACAATTTTTTTTTTCTTGTCCGGGACAATATGCTACTGCATTCCTGCGTATTTTTCTCCGGTGAATCCGAATCCAAAATCAGAATAATTAAATTGGCTGAACTTTTTGAGATAATCTAAAAATAACTGCCCGAAAACCCCAAAAAAAAATCCAAAAATTTATTTTTTTTGTCCGAGCTAATATGCTAGTGTATATACCTAAGTATTTCTCTCAGCTGAATCTAAATTCAAAGTCAAAATATTCAAATTAGCTAAACTCCTTGAGATAATCTCAAAGTCTGGGACAATATGCTATTGTATTCCTACGTATTTTTCTCCGGTGAATCTGAATCCAAAGTCAGAATAATTAAATTGGCTAAACTTTTTGAGATAATCTAAAAAAAACTGCCCGAAAACCCAAAAAAAAATCGAAAAAAAAATTTATTTTTTGTCCGGGACAATATGGTAATATATTCCTAAGTATTAGTCTCTGCTAAATCTGAATCTGAAGTTAGAATTGCTAGATTCGTTTAACTTTTTAAAAAATATCAAAGGACTGATGGAAAATCCCAAAAAATAAAAAATAAAATTTTTTGGCCGGGCTAATATGCTAGTGTATATATACCTATGTATTTCTTTCCGCTGAATCTAAATCCAAAGTCAGAATATTTAAATTAGCTAAACTTCTTGAGATAATCTCAAAAAACAACTTAAAAGCCCCAAAAAAAAATCAAAAAAAATTTTTTTTTGTCCGGGACAATACGGTAATGTATTCCTACGTATTTCTCTCTGGTAAAACCAAATCCACGATCAGAATAATTAAATTGGCTAAACTTTTTGAGATAATCTAAAAATAACTGCCCGGAAACCCCAAAAAAATCAAAAAAAAATTTTTTTTTGTCCGGGTCAATATGGTAATGTATTCCTACGTATTTTTCTCTGGTGAATCCAAATTCACAGTCAGAATAATTAAACTGGCTAAACTTTTTGAGATAATCTAAAAATAACTGCCCGAAAACCCAAAAAAAAATCAAAAAAAAATTTTTTTGTAGCTGTGTTATTGCATTTTTTGTAAGTTTAAAATAAATTTAACCTACACTCTTAATGGGTGTTTATTTGAAATAAATCATTTCCTTTGTGTAATGATGACTTAATAGAATAGAATCCGTCCGTGTGATTCATATAATTACATAAATCTGATATACAAGTGTACTCAATTTAATACAATGTGGAATTATAATAATAAAATGTGAAACTGTTGAAGAAGTTGTATATATCGATAAGAGTTAAATCATTAAAAGCGATTAGCATGTAACACATGTGGTGTCGATTGAGTAATGCCAGTGCATTCTCGAACCGTCACTTGGTCCTGAAATAAATTTGCATTGTATCTCGACTAATACGAGTAAAATTGAAAAATTGCCGGTTATGATTACAACTTACTGCACTTCCAGTCGAGACGCCGCGAGTAGGATAACGACCCATTCTTACCTCATAAGTCGGCAACAGTGATATCATAATAGTTACACTCGGAGGATTCATTCCTTTTTCTATTAATTTGATTCCTATCAGTTTCCATTACAAACTTAACAACCTACTGTGAACTTAAATAAGCAGATAAATTGCCTTTCAAAACCTATTAATACTTTTTTACGAAAATTTTAATTTTTAATCACAAGTTCACTGACACCTTTAATTTGTAATTAAATATAATATGAAAGACTGCAATTAAAATTTGTATATTGAAGGTTTAATAACACATTTTACTAAAATTGAACAGAAGAATTGTTTTTAATTTTTTGTTTATAAAATAAGGCAGTATTTATATTTCTTCAGAATTTTTCATTTTAGTAATTTAAAGTACACATTTTTTCAAAATTTTAATTAAGACTGATAAAAAAGAATAATGAACTACGGACAAACAGACGGACAAACAGACAGACAGACGGACAAACGGACGGACAGGCGGACGGAACTGACAGACGGACAAACAGACGGACGGACAGGTGGGCTAACATACGAGCGGAAGAACGGACAGACGGACGGAAGAACGGACAGACAGACAGGCGTAAGGAAGGACAGACAGACGGAAGGACAGGTGGACGGAAGGACAGACGGACGGAAGGACAGACGGACGGAAGGACAGGTGGACAGACAGGCGGACAAACAGACGGACAGACGGACAAACAAACGGACGGACAGGCGGACGGAACTGACAGACGGACAAACAGACGGACGGACAGGTGGGCTAACATACGAGCGGAAGAACGGACAGACGGACAGAAGAACGGACAGACAGACAGGCGTAAGGAAGGACAGACAGACGGAAGGACAGGTGGACGGAAGGACAGACGGACGGAAGGACAGACGGACGGAAGGACAGGTGGACAGACAGGCGGACAAACAGACGGACAGACGGACAAACAAACGGACGGAACTGACAGACAGACAAACAGGCGGACGTACAGGCGCACGGACAGGTGGGCTGACATACGAGCGGAAGGACGGACAGACGGACGGAAGGACGGACAAAAGAATGGACGGGCAGGTGGACGGACGGACGGAAGGACAGACGGGCGGAAGGACAGACGGACGGACGGAAGGACATACGGACGGAAGGACAGACGGACGGACGGAAGGACAGACGGGCGGAAGGGCGAACAGACAGGCGGACGGATAAATGAGCGGAAGTGCGGACAGAAGGATGGATAAACGGACGCAAGGATGGACATGCGGGCGGACGGATGGACAGACAGACGGACAGCACAACATCATAAAAACTAATTTGTTTCTTTTTAAGGACTAATTTAATAATAAAATAGGAATTATATTATTCAACAATGTCCTGAGAAATTTAATTATTGTAAAAAAAATTATTTTTTTTATCAAAGGTTGGAACGAAAAGTTCTGTGGATCATTTGGTGCCAAAATCGGACGAACTTTTGACACAAACTCAACGACAAGAGAGAGCAATCAGCGAAATACACGCTGATCTTAGATCTAAGACAAACAAAATAATTCAAAATCTCGAGGGCGTAGAGAGTAGACTGAAGAAGCAGGAGGATGACGTTGCAAACCTCGCTCAAAGACCGATACCCGCAGAATTATTATTAGATCCTACGATTGATCGACTCGTCGAGTATAATCCAAGCAGGTTTGTATAAATTTATATATTTGAAAATTGTCTTTTTTTACTATTTATTTTTTTTTTTTAAACATTTTATAACAAAATGACACAAAATTTGCTTTTTTCGACGCAATAACTGAATTATATTTAAATTACTTAATTACAAAATTGTAGATATACGACCGAATTAATAAAAAATTTCTAAAAAGTAATAGATTCTTTTTAAAACTGAGAAAAATTGCTGGAGAATGAAAAAAAATTTCTAGAAGATGAAAATATCTCTGGAATATTAAAAATTACTAAAAGTTATATATAAGGATAAATTGCTAGAAAGTTAAAAAAAACGAAAAAATAAAGAGAAATTAAAAAAGAGAAAATAGAAAATATCTTTTAAAAAACCTGGAAAGAGAAAAACAATTAAAAACGAAGAATAATTTATCAAAAGTAAACAGTTTATTGAAATGTAACAAAAAAAACAAAAATAGAAAATGAAAAAAATTACTAGAAGTGGAAAAAAAATTTAAAAAATGCCTAGAAAGTTATAAAATATAAAGTAAGGAAGGAGAGAACCGAAAAATAAACTATAATAAAGATAAATTACTAGAAAATGACAAAAAACTAGAAAATAGAAAAGATTTTGAAAAAAAAAAATTTTCCGGACACTTCAAAAAATCCTAAGAGGAGAAAATTGATAAAAAGAAAAAAATTACTGTATCTCTCTTAATCTGAATTGGTCAAAAATAACTAATTTGAAAGCAAAAAGTCAGTCACTAATTCAAATAGTTATATTAATACTAATCATTTAGTAAAAAATAACTATTTATTAGTTAAATTCATGTTTATGTTATGTCAATATAACTAATATTTTAGAAAAATTCTGTTTATTAATTCATTTAGTCAAATTTTAACTATTTTTTAGTTATTTTTTTTTTTTTACTAATAATTAGTCATATTTTATTAATAATTAGTTATTTTTCACTTATTGCTGAAACAAAAACTCAGCCACGAATTGACTAATAATTATTTATTTTCAACTAATTAAGATTTAGGAATTAGAGAGTAAACGTATTTTTGAAATATTATATAATAAAAATAACTAGAAAGTAAAAAGATTACTAGGAGTTGAAAAACATCTGAAAATTTGTAAATTACTATCAGTTAAAAAATAACAAGCAAATGAAAGAAAGAACTAAACAATAAACATAAATTACTAGAAAGTAATAGATTTTTTTTAAATATAGGTAATATAACTAAAGAATTGAAAAGAAATCTCTAGAAGATGAAAACCCATCTAGAAATTCTAAGAAATTACTAAAAATTGAAAAAAAATCTAGAAATCGAAAAAAATTACTAGAAAGTTTAGAAATCATAAGCAAGTAAGAGAAGGCAGGAAAAAATATAAATTAATAGAAGATGGGAAAATAACTAAAACAATTGAAAAAAAATAAACCCATTGAAAAGAAAAATTTTTTTTTTAAATAACTTGAAGAAACCCTAGAAAGAAAAAAATTGCTAAATAATAAAGAAAAATTACTAGAAAATAAAAATATTTTTGAAATGTAATGAAAATAACTGTAGTATATGAAAAAGTAACTAGAAGATCAAAAACATCGAGAAAATGAAAAAATTACTTTAAGTTAAAAAACATTTTGAGAAAGAAAATAAAATAAAAATAATAAAAGACTAGGAAAAAATAATGGTAAAAAATAACTACTGAACAGAGATAAGTTTTTAAAATTCGTATTCGAAATTAGTTGAAAATGTAAACATCTTCTCGAACAAGAAAAATATTTAGAAAGTAAAGAAAATAACAAGAGAATAATGAAAAAATCTTAGAGAGTAAAAAATATTATGATACTTAACAAAAAGTAACTAGAAAAATCAAAAGTCACTAGAAATAGTCAAAAAATCCTGATATTTTAAAAAAGTATTTTGAAATGAAATAATTTTTGAAAAATAAAAGAATCAACTCAAAGAGAAGAAAGTTGGATAGAAAATTAAGAAATACCAAGAAAACGTAAGAAATTAATAAAACAATAAAGGAAATTCACCAGATTGTTAAAAATACTAAAAAATATACAAAAACTTACTAGGAAAATTTAATAACTAGAAAGTGACGCAAATTGAAATACTCCGTTTAAATATAAAAATTTTGGGTTTATTTCTTGAGAAATTTAGTTTTGCTAATATAAAAATGTTGCTTTTTGACACATTTTCTTAAATATTTAAATAAAAAGAAAATGCTTTTTTTCATTTGTGTAAACTTGACCAACGACAACTTTTCACCAATAAAACCATAAAATAATGATTAGAAATGATAAAATATTATTTGCTAGTATTGAGAATGAACAGCTATCCAGTTAAGCGTCTTATTAAGTGCTAATTAAATTTTAATTATTACTTGCCAGTGATCTAGTTTTTATGACATATATACAAGTTATAACGCTCACTTAGCATTAATCAAATTAAGAAGAAATTTCTTTTTTTGGATTAAAAATGATTACTTTCACAGTCGTCACCATGAAGTCACCGACTTTTTTTTCTAACTATAGAGTCTTTCCATTTATTGCTGAGGTAGAGAAACCTGAAAGCGAAAGGAACTGTTCTGCTTCCTCAATGCTGGATTCTTCAATTTTTTTTTCATCGCGAGATTAGAAAGATAATTTGGATAAAAAATTGAGTCAATTTACTTTGAAATTAAATAAATATTTACAATTTTTAGCAATACGTAATTCTAATACTTGATTATTTTAAAGCACCCAAAATTATCCTATTAATATTGCCGGAGACGGTATTTTTACTCAATAGTGACGAAAATGGTCATTTTTTCCCCTAGTGACGGAAATGTTCATTTTCCTCCCTAGTGACGGAAATAGTTATTTTCCTCACTATAGACTAAAATGGTAATTTTTTCAATAGGATTGGTTTATTAAAATTAGATCCCACTTAGAAAACTACTTTTTTGTCACTAGTAATGAAATTGATCATTTTTCTCACTAATGTCGGTGTTCAACCCTTATTCCTAAGTTGGATTGTTGGATGTAATAAGAGCGGCTGATTAAAAACATTTTAGCACTTAGTTTAACAGTCACCATTTATTTATAAAACTCATCTGGCTTTTATTTTACAAAATTATATTTTTAACAGTTACTTTAAAAGAGTCACTTCACAAAGTCAAAACAAGATTAATTTAAATATAAAATATATAATTGATTAATTAAAATGCGTCATCGAGACAAGGTTTGTCTTTCGTCAAATTCGTTTGTGTTCCCTCTTCCTTCTCTTATTCTTAGTAATTAGTCACTGAATTTATCATTTTAAATCTAACTTGACTTTTCTATTTTCGCGTTGCGACAGACGGAAATGGCCATTTTTTTAATAGTGACGAAAATGATCATATTTGTCACTGACAGAAATCGGTGCCATATTAAATGCACCCTTTTCGGACATCCTATGCATTATTATTTTTTAAAATACTATTTTCTTTTTTTTTTTATTAGATACGTCGGATTAAATGACGAATTTTCTACTGAAACTACAACGTCTCCCAGCACAGTGTCAACATCAACACCTACAATTCCAACAGCTTCATCAACCTCATCAGTAGCTTCTCCGACAAACACCCCCGTATCAACAACTCCCATGTCAGTGACGTCTTCGAGTTCTCAGAGATCGACGACAAGAAATCGAGGTGTTATTTTTCCCAGTGTTAAGAACAAGCCGATTCCTATCAATTCAACGTTCACAACTGACGTCGTTGTGAATATCAAGGACGTGAAGGTAAGTGAGCGTGAAAATTTTTTTCTAGCTCTTACTTTACGACCGATCGAAATTCAATTCAGATTTTGCGCTGAAAAATACACTGAAAAAAAATGGTAATGTTTACCAGAATTTTACCAAATGTTCGTTAAAAGGATATTACAAAGATACAATAGTTAAATCTTTGATTTACAGAGATTTCTCTAAATAAGAATTTTAAAAAATGAGATTTTTCAAAAGTGTCTAAAATTATCATTTTATTGTTATTTATTAATTAATTATTAAAGCTGGTTCAGTATACTTTAAATTAATCATGCAAACACAAAAATTGAATTTTGAATGGTTATTTTGCAAATTAATTAAATGTCAAGTAACTAGAGCAATTTTTTAGCGTGTTCCATTTATTAGATTCTAATAAACTAATTAATAGATTAGTACTTTGTTTTGATTATAAATATAATAATTTTTTATTTATAGAACTATGAGTCGAGAATTAAGATTAACTAGTTTATTTCATTATTTTAAGAAAAATTGTTGACAAAATCAAAGAGCATACGTATGTTCTAGAGTTAATTGTAACCTAAACATTGTCTTAGTTTTAAATATGAGTTTTCTTCTATCTTTACTTATTTTATTTTTTCTTTGTTCCTCTATCTATTAGTAGATTTTTTAAATTTTATTTTTTTTTTATAACAAGCCACATCATTTAATTTTTAAATGCGATAAACAGTTTTAAGAGTCGAATAACTAGGACACAATAACTGGATATCGAATTTTTTTCGAGTGTAATATATTAGGACAAGTTATCTTTTTATATTCCTTCTATTTTTTTTTTTAATAAAGTAATTTAACTTCAACAAAAAATGTGTACTTGTACAGAAATACTGAAATTCCAACTAATTTTTTTTATAAATACATGCGTGATTCTTCCAAAATTAATTAAAATTCGGCGACCTAACACTAAATGTCCAATAATTGGTACCTCTACCCTAAATAATAATTTAAATACATATTATGTTATATATCTTAAATTATAAATGCTACAATAACATATTGTTGTTTTTAAAAATAATATTCAATGTTGCTGACGTTATATAAACGAAAGTAAATTTTATTCAATTTAACGAAAAGTGTTACATAAATTAATTTGAAAAACATTTTTTAATAGTAATAAATAGTTAGGGGAGAGTCAGCCAAAATGCCTATAGTAAAGTTTGGAGCCAAAAAAAGTATTTAATTACAGATTTAAAAAATATAAACTATCACATATTTAAAAAGCAACCTTAAAAAATATAATAAGGCAGTTATTTTAAGTACTTATTTCAGAGAAAATAAGAAAAATAATTATTTAAATATTGATGTCGAAATTCGCCATTTTGATTCACGACAAGGTAAATTGCCTGTGCACAAAAATGTGTAAAAATATGAATAAAAGTAAAAAAAAAAAATTTTATATATTTTCTGTGATCAATCGACTTGTTAATATTAAAAAAGAACTCGCTATGAATACAAAAATATAATCTTCTTATCATAAAACTAAAATTCCAATCGAAAGCTGTAGCAGTCCGACAAAAAATGAAAATAAAATCTATAACGAATAAATAAAGCTTCTACAGCTATAAAATAACTTACAAAAGTAAATTAAACACTGTAATAAATCACAAAAATACCCACTTGCTTCAAAATAGCGTGAGTTTTAGAAAGAACAATTAAAATCTGACATTCAATGCCAAATGTACCAGGTTAATCCGCCATGATTATTTATAATCACGTGACTCCCGTATTTCTAGCACTCGAACGTATTTTTTTCTGCGCATGCGCACTTTTTTTTATTCATCCCGCGCTTATTTAAAATCATGTTTTAAAAATATATAAAAAATGATTCTTCAATGCACAATTATTATAATTATTATTAATATAAATGCAATAATTATAATATATACATATATAGAAAAGCAGATTTTTTTAATTTGCCAGGAACTTAATTCAGTTCCGGTTCCAGTTTTTAACCAGCTATTATACACGATTGACGAAATCGGCTCATATGTATGCAACACATTAGCCAATTCCAGTTCTGAGTCTAAACACTCGATTGGCTGGTTTCGGATAAACTTGTATTAAAATGCATGTTACTTGGTCGCAGAATAACAGAGCATGGGAATTATTTTGTCGTTGCGACATATTCTATCGAGAAATTGGATAGTTCAATATATATTTTACAGTTATTCGTGTGCAATATGGCATTGAGAAGACAATATGTGGATTTATCGGAACGTGGCTTGCTGTTTTGAATGTCAGGGTATTCAAATACAATCAGGTCTTGAAAATTACAACTCTCCCTTCTCTGATTAACAATAATGTTGTACAATTTTTTTTCTCATATTTCCACAATACCCAGTAAAAAATAATTTATTGGATGTCGGGAAAAAGGAACTGGAACTTTGAAAGTTTCAATTCCTTTAGTTGCATTTAAAGAATTGGAACTTTTAGAAATTTTGTTCCTGAGAAACAAGTTAAAAAAGGGTTTAAAATGTAGAAAAACAACTTACTTGCTGATATTTGTCAATTATTGTCTCTTAGCTGAGGTTATGTTTGTTTTTTAAATGAACAAATTAATTTATTAAATAAATTGTATGAGACATATGATTGTTTACCAATAGTCGATAAATTTGAATATGAAATTACGAAACGTATTTATTTTAGAAGATAAATAGTTTTATAATTTATAGAAAATCGTAGGAATATTATTAAAATTACAATAATTTACAATAATGATAAGTACTGTTCGGGTATGAAACTATTTATCTGTTAAAATAAACATGTTTCGTAATTTCATATTTAAATTTGTCCACTTTTGGTAAACAGTCCTGCGTCTCATACAATTTATTTAATAAATTTGTTTTTTAATTATTTTTTAGTATTATTCGATCATTAATTTAATATTTTTTAATAATAATTCAAATATTAAGATTGTTACGTCTGAAATTAATAACATACTTTTTATTATTATTTGATTATTAGTTTAATATTTTTTCATAATAATAATTCAAATATTAAGATTGTTACGTCTGAAATTAATAACATACTTTTTATTATTATTTGATCATTTATTTAATATTTTTTAATAATAATTCAAATATTGAGATTGTTACGTCTGAAATTAATAACATACTTTTTATATTTTTTTTTATTATTAATTTAATATTTTTTAATAATAATTCAAATATTGAGATTGTTACGTCTAAAATTTATAACATACTTTTTATTATTTTTTTATTATTAATTTAATATTTTTTAATAATAATTCAAATATTAAGATTGTTACGTCTGAAATTAATAACATACTTTTTATTATTATTTGATTATTAGTTTAATATTTTTTCATAATAATAATTCAAATATTGAGATTGTTACGTCTGAAATTAATAACATACTTTTTATTATTTTTTGATCATTAATTTAATATTTTTTAATAATCCAAACATTAATATTGCTACCTACGTCTGAAATTAATGATAAACTTTTTATTATTTTAACAATTAATTTTTTTATTAAAATGTTAAATAAAAAAATTATTAGAAGTTTAAGGAAAATAAAAGTTAAAGAAATAAATTGAAATTTAAAGAAAATAATTGAAAACTGGTGTAAACAATTTAAAAATCCATAACAATAAAAATAAAAATAAAATGAGTACCTAAAATAATTGAAATTAAGTAGAAAATAACTCTAAAATGACATAATTGAAATATAAAGAGAGTAATTAAAAAATAACAAAAATAATTGAAATTTAAAGAAAATAATTGAAAAATGACAAAAGTAAATTTAAACTTGTATAGAAAATTTAAATATTCCTGACATTAGTTTAAAGATTAAAGAACATAATATTAATATTTCTAAATATTTAAAAATGTGTTCGTTCCGGCTTTTAAAATGCTTATTAAATTTTTGATATATTTATAACATCGCAACTATTAAAAACCCGTAAAATAACTTTGGTTAATTTCACACTCGTAATAAGGCCCAAAAGTAGAATTCTTTTCCGGTTGAACTTTCCCGCGATTCTCCAATTACTCAGCAACTTGTAACAAAGTCTGGTATGCTCCTTTATAGACTCTTTAATTGCATGACTTTGAAAATAAAACTGATTTCAATGGCTAACCGGTAGTTTTCTCATTTATAAATTGCCAAAGAAATTTATAAATATCATGCATCAGTAGGCATTAAATTCGAGAGGAATTCGTATATCTTTGGAGAATTGCTATAGAGAAATATTTAGTGCGAATGGGAATCTTAAGAGATATAAATAAGGAAGTACAGAGTAAATACTATCAATTACGGAAAATTGATAAGAACGGTTAAAAATTTTCTGTTGCGCAACAGGTGAAAGATAAATTTAACTCTTTCGAAGAAAAAACCATTTGCGCAAATTTTTTCTTTTTCTTTTTCCAGGATAAAATTTAAATAATCTTTTTAACAAATTTATGATAAAATAAACAATTATAAATAATAATAAATTATTAAAAATTAAAACCAATAAAAGCTTCAGTATTTAAAATATGAGGAATTTTTTACTGATATTAAAATATTTTTATGAAGAATTCGATTACGATGAAATGTTTGAGAATATTTTAAAAGAAAATTTGTTATTATGGCGATAAAGTATCGGACAATATCAGGCATAGGTCGATACATTTTAAGAAGAAGTGCAAAATAAAAGTGTCTTATAAAAATCTGATTTCACTTTGGATGATTTATGGGGGTCGATTGCTCTGCAGGGCAAAAGATTTCGGCAGGAGATGAAACAAAGATCATTAAAGAAGTGAGATAATGATAAGTTACTGGACGTTCGATACAGTGACTCTTACTTAGGAGAAGTTATGACCTTCAATAATTACACAGACAAATTAATATATGTTGCAGTTTTTGCAAGTGTTTGCAAACTCACTAGCCAGGCGATTCAACCTGGAATCTTTCATGTTTTCTCTTGTTACGTGCACTGACCAAGTGTCTCGAATCTTAAAATACGATCTTGGGTCAGAATGTCCACCTAACCAACCCGTTTACGATTTTTTATTATACAAATATACCCTTTAATATGCTCTATATCTTTTTGTCATACAAAACAATTTTATTTCGCTTCAAAATATAATGCGATAATTATTTAGTTTTCGCTGAAAAATAAATGACCTCCATAACCTCAAATGTTTTCAATTTTAATCAAACAAATAATGTTTATTAACATTATACTAAAACAATAAATTTAATTTTCAGAACAAATTCGAGAAGAGTTTAATTTTAAGGTTAGGGTTCTTGATTATTAAATCAAGGATCTTTATATTTATCTAATAGTAATAAAAACTCACCGCGTCAAATTTGGAAACACCAAAAATAGAAGGTCAAAACGACAGCAGAAAAAAAAATTGATATTAAGTCGAAATCAAGTCGGAAAATAATAATTTTAGCGTCTGGTCTCCTTGACTGGTAAAATGAAAAATATAAGGATGGCCGTTTGTTATTTTTCTCGTAACCAATCGTTACCGAAACAAAATAGAGGAGTACTAAGTTAATCAAAAAAACAACTGAATCAGTTTAACATAAAAATAACGCATCCGGTAAGTCTTGAATCCTATTGGTCGATGAGATGGTGTCTAAATTTAAATCTTCTTAAAAATTTTTACAAAATTAAATTAATCTTCGGTTTTGGCAAATCCGCAACAATAAGAGATCTAAATAAATTAGATATAATAATGAAGTCTTCCAAAATATGTAAATTGTAAATATCACTTTTAGGTGACCAAGTCAGATACCTATCATATTCAAAATAAAGTTGGTATCTTAAAATTCATGATTCTTGGGTACGATCGGAAGATAATTAATTTACTAAACACAAATAATAGATGAAAAAATAGGAAGATTTAAATTCAGCGAATATCCAGAACTTCAAAATCAAAATCGACGTCAATAAAATTCTTCATATGTTTCGTAGTCCAATTTTTAGGTTAGGCGGCAAAATTCAAATAAACAGAAATTTGATTTTAGTCAAAGTCAATCAAATCTTCTTAATTAAAATTCCATTAGTTGATTAGATAATTTTTGATAATAATTGAAAAGGCAGGAACATCAGTGGTTAAATAAATCCTTATAATAATTCAAAAATTCAGACTTCGGTAAAGTAGATTTTGGTTGAATTTCAGGAATCAGGAAGGTTGTTTTCATCAGGCAAATCAGATTTGGAGTTTTTTGAAAATACCTAATCAAAAATTTTGTTAGTATCTTTTTCATCAAAAAAATGAAACAAAATCCTTCAACCTTTTATTCTATTTTGCCATATTGAATTCGGCATTTTGAATAATTCTAAGTTCTCGAACTTTTTCCGCAGAAACAGGCAAAATGTTTTTATGCACACAATGTCAAAAAAAAATTTAATTATTTATTAATCCTTATTGAAACTTTCTCCTTTTATCCAGCAGCCAACATTCTTAAATAAGGTTTTTAAATACATGAAACTACTTAGAGCAGAGAAAATGACTCTGGTAATCGACTTCTTGATGATTTCGATTTTGAGGAAACTGGAAGTGTATCGGAAGGCAATACCGGTTTCGGATGGAGGTAAAAAAAAGTCCCGCGAGGATATTAAGGTACATTGAGAGTGACGAATCGCACAAATTGCTCATACATCACCAACCATTGAGGTGAAAGAGCACTTTACGACTATATACTGGGGAAAATATCGAGAAAAACAGGTCGTTGCTTTCATTTTTATCATTACAAACTTTACCTTCTCAAGATTATGAGGACGTTATGCAATTTACAATTTCTGTATTTCTGTTCTATAAACGTGATATGAATATGAATGGCTTTCGTAAAATGCAAATCATTCATCATCTCTTGTCTAGGAAACATGGATGGGTAGCTTGTTGATAAAAGGAAAATCAAATCAATTGCCTCGCGAAAGTTCCATTATGTCCGGGGCAATTATTAAAATATGCCTATACACACAACAAGTTCTATTCCTCTTGTTTATTTTGTATTTTTTTTACCTACAAAAGTAACTCACTTTATACTAATTTCATATTTTATTTTACATTATTTTTTTTAATAAAATATTTTTTATAACATTGTTTATATTGCTTATTAAAAAAAGTTGACGATTTTCTGTTTACCGAATATTTATAATTTAATATTCAACTCTTAGATAAATAAAAATATATATATATTATTTTTTAAAAGCTATAGTATTATCTTTATCACTTTCTTCTACGGTATTTCAAGAGCAGGTTTAGAGAAATTGATGCGGGCAAAATTTGAAATATGTACAGGATAGTAAAAACACACCCACTGTTTATAAGTAGACTGTTAACGTAAATCATAAGTAGTGCAAAGATTAAATACTATTCTAGGCTGCATAAATCATCACCGCAATTACTCGACCTCATTGCTTCCAGTATCGAATCGTGTTTTCGCAACATTGCCATACAGATATTTATAATAATTAAGTAGATTCCTTTTAACCACAGATGAAACATTTATTATCCGCAAGAATGCAAGAAATAAACGTTTCTAAATATTTCTTATTTCAAAGAATCTGTCGAAATTCTGTTCTGAGAACATTTTATCAATTTCTTTATTACTTCATACTATCAAATTTATAAATATACTTTTCTAAAACCGACAATTTTCCAAAATAATTACGATAATAATGCTTTTTTTTATTTTAACATAGATATAAATTGATTTGACTATTTTGAAATTTTTTTGTTTTATCGGTTTAAAATTTAAAAACATGGAACTACTCCTAGCAACAGTAGTAATAAAAATGATATTAAAAATTGCATTATTTTTGTGGAAATAATATAATTTACATAAAAAAAAAGAAAACTTTGTTGTCTAGAACTTCTTTTAAACTTTTTAAACATAATTAAAAAACTCTTGATATAGGTATCATAGCTTCTTTATAACTGCTTATGCAGCAGGAATTTAAAACACAGGATAAAAAAACTTATTTAAAACGTTTCGTATTAAAAACTGTTCGATTTAAAACTATTTAGAACTATTTAGTTCACCAGTTAAAATTTATTAAATCTTGTCTAAATTATTTGATATACGTATAACACATTTATAGTGTTAGTTAGTGTGGATAGTTTGTTCAATTTTAAAGAATAATGCTTGTCATTTCAAATTAAAGCGTCACTTATTTTTAGGTTATAAACATGAAAACAAATCTTTCAACTTTAAGCAGGGCTACCAACCCCATAATGCGAAATTTATTGGGACCATCGGCGCCACTGTCGAAATAGCGCCAAATTTAAAAGCATCCTATTTATTTTATTATTAATATTATTATTTTTATTTTATTTTTTGTATATTAAAATGATCTATAAATATTATATAATAAAATAGATTTACATATGAATATTTTTTGTTTAGTAATAATTTAAAATATTTTAAAGATTTATAAATAAAGAAAACGTTAAGTAAATTTATTTCAAAAGGATTTTTAAATATTGAGTAAATTTACGATAATTTGAAAACTGTAAATGCAACCTAGAAATCGAAAAGCATCAAGCGTGTCTATAAACATAACCTAACGTTTTATGCCGATTAAAAAAACTAACTTATACATTTCGTATAAACCATGTTAGAATCTTATGTTATTAGTTATCTTACATTGAAATAAATAAGTTTTTTCTTCCTGCAATATTGTGAAAGGAAATAAATAAGAAGAACCTCCCCCTTTGACGTTAAAATCAGACTGAAATTTCAGCCTTAGGCGTTTCTTTTGTGCATTCCGCACTTGCAATATTTCAATCGTATCTCGTATATTTTATCAGAGGACAGGTGATAGAAAAGTTATTAATAATTGATTTTAGAAAGTGCGTTGTTACTGAATCGTTTTGTCCCAATTGTTTTATGCTCCAGAGCCATATATAATTTTTTTTTTTTCACCAAACTTGTTTTATGTTCAGAAGTAAACTCCTCCCGGTTTAAACATTTCATTCGTCCGACAATTTTTCCGATTTATAACGAAATTCCGATTTCTCTTATCTCAGGGTATATTTCTTCTTTAAATTATTACTGATCTTAAAATTCTAAACTTCAGTTGCAACTTTTGTTTATCTTCCAGAGAATATCTTAATACGACAATTTCTCTCTTGTCTTCAGATTTAGATCATGGACGTTATGCAAAATTGCACATATTTCTGAGACAAAGTGTATTTATCGAGAACTTGTGAGAGGCATTTTCTAAGAATTTGAGAAAATTCTTAATTAATCCTTGACGTCATCGAGAAAACAATGAAAGAACAAGTAATAAGAATCGCATTTATTGCTGAGAATGATTAATCCCTTCAGTTGGTAGACTTGAAAAATTCCACCATTCAATTAACTTCACACTTATTATTAGTATTATTTAGTCTATTTTTACAGACATTAAATTAATTGAATCTGAGTATTTTTCGACAGCTTGAATGTCATTTTTACAAACTCGGAAATTGAAAGTTTATTACAATGTTCGGAATGCAAATAGAAGGGAAGTTGGAAAGTATGATTTAAAAAATTTGACCGAAAATGGAACAATTTGAATCTGAGAATTCATTCGTAAAAAGATTTAAACATAGCAATTTTTTTGAAGGGAAAAAAATTATCAGATAACTGTAAAATGTAAGATGAAACGAAAATTTTAGTTGAAGGTGAAAGAATTAAAAATGGAACCAGAGATGGAATAAAAAGAAAGATTAAAAAAAAAATTATTAAAATTATCAAAAATATCACAATTTTGCAAATTAGTTAAAATATAATGGAAATAAATAAATCTAAATATTTAGGAAAACAATTGAAAAAAGCATGGAATTTGGTTTTAAATTAAAGAAAATAATTAAAATTTGAAAAAAACACTTTAAAAAAACTTTAGAATTAATCTTAAAGAAATGAGAATAATTTAAAATTGGGAAAAGTAATTGAAAAAGGATAAAAATAATCGGAAATTGAAGAAAATCATTAAAATTTAAAAAAAGAAGGTAAAAAATTACAGAGCGTACATGATATAAAAAAAAGTAATTGCGATGTAATAAGAACAATGATAAATTAAAAAATATAATTGAAATTTGAGATAAATAATTACAAATTTTGAAAATTCATTTAAAAATAATACAAATAACACTGAAAAATCTTATAAATTATTTTTAAAAACTGAGAATAATTAAAAATTGGAAAAAGATGGAAAATTTATATATAATAATTAAAATTTATTTTTATAAATTTTATTTACAAATAAATAAATAAATAAATTGAGAAATGATTTTAAAAATGTTATATTGGAAAATATAGTTGAAATTAGAGATAAAGAATTAAAACTTTAGGAAAATAATTAAAAATTAGGGAAATCAATTGAAAAATGATAAAAATAATGGTAAATTGAAAGAAATAATCGAAATTTAAGATAAATAAATGAAAATTTAGGAAATTAATAAAAGAATAGTAAAACTAATTAAAAATTTGAGAAAATAATTGCAAAATCATCAAAATAATTAATAATCAGAGAAAAGAATTAAAATTTGGGAGGCATAATTGAAAAAATAAGCTTTATAACTGCTTGTAGCAGGAATTGAAAACCGATTTAAAACGTTTTGTGTTAAAAACTGTTCGATTTCAAACTATTTAGAACTATTTAGTACACCGGTTAAAATTTATTAAATCTTGTTTAAATTATTTTATATATGTTTAACACATTAGACTGAATAGTTTGTTCAATTTTAGAGAATAATGCTTGTGGTTTCACATTAAGGCGTTACTTATTTTTAGGTTATAAACATGAAAACAAATCTATTAACTTCAAGCAGGGATACCAACCTCATAATGCGAAATTTTTTGAGACCATCGGCGCCACTGTCGTAATAGCGCCAAATTTAAAAGAATCCTATTTATTTTATTATTATATTATATTTTTTATTTTATTTTTTGTATATTAAAATGATCTATAAATATTATATAATAAAATAAATTTTTTTATATAAATTTTTTTGATATAAATATTGTTTGATATAAAAAGTATTCCGAATTATAATTAATGTTTCCAAATAATATTAAACATACAACTTTACTTTAAACTAACTTAATTTATAGAATAAAATATACTTTATATACATATTTTCAATTTCATATTAAATTTTAATAAAACTTTCCAAAATTTCTTGTTATTAGCGGTAACTAATTATATTTATAATATTCTGAATTACTTAAATAAACTTTAATGATAATGTAGGAAATATTATTTCATAAAAAATCATTTTTATAATAATTTCAAATGTTTTACAGATTTATAAAAAAATATTAAAAACTGAGAGTAATTAAAAATTGGAAAAATTATTGAAAATTTAAATGTAATAATTAAATTAAGAAATGATTTTCAAAATCTTATATTAGAAAATATAGTTGAAATTAGAGATAAAGAATTAAAACTTTCAAAAACTAATTAAAATATGAAGTTAATTAAAAATTGGGGCAATCAATTAAAAAATGTTAAAAATAATGGTAAATTGACAAATTAATTGAATTTTAAGATAAATAAAGGAAAATTTAGGAAATTAATAAAAGAATATTAAAACTAATAAAAAATTTGAGAAAATAATTGCAAAATCATCAAAATAATTAATAATCAGAGAAAAGAATTAAAAATTTCGATTTCAAACTATTCAGAACTATTCAGTACACCGGTTATAATTTAATTAATCTTGTCTAAATTATCTGATATACGTATAAAACACGAGACTGGATAGTTTGTTCAATTTTAAAGAATAATGCTTGTCGTTTCACATTAAAGCGTCACTTATTTTTAGGTTATAAAAATAAAAACAAATCTTTCAACTTGAAGCAGGGCTACAAACCTAATAATGCGAAATTTATTGGGACTCTCGGCGCCACTGTCGAAATAGCGCCAAATTTAAAAGCATACTATTTATTTTATTATTATATTTTTATTAAATTTTTTTTTGTATATTAAAATAATCTATAGATATTAGATAATAAAATAAATTTACATCTGAATATTTTTTTATGTAAAAAATATTCCTAATTATAATTAGTTTTTCCAAATAATATTAAACGCATACAACGTTACTTTCAACTAACTAACTTTACTTTAAACTAACTTAATTTATAGAATAAAATATACTTTACATATATTTTCAATTTCATATTAAATTTTAATAAAACTTTCCAAAATTTCTTGTTAACGGATACTAATTATTTTATAATATTTTTAATTACATAAGTGAATTTTACTGATAAAGTAGAAAATATTATTTCCTAAAAAATCATTTTAATAATAATTTCAAATATTTTAAAGATTTATAAAAAATATTAAAAACTGAGAATAATTAATAATTGGAAAAATGTTTGAAAATTTAAATATAATAATTAGATTAAAAAATGATTTAAAAAAATTATATTGGAAAATATAGTTTAAATTAGAGATAAACGATTAAAACTTTAGAACATTAATTAAAATATGTAAATAATTAAAAATTGGGGAAATTAATTGAAAAATGATAAGAATAATGGTAAATTGAAAAAATAATTAAATTTTAAGATAAATAAATGAAAATTTAGGAAATCAATAAAATAATAGAATAAATAATTAAAAATTGGAGAAAATAATTGCAAAATTGAAATAATAACTAAATACATTTGAAGTAAATGAAAATAATTGAGAAATGGTTTTAACAATTTTAAATTGAAGAAAACACTCAAAATTAGATAAATAATTGAAATTTTTAAAAATTATGAAAGAGAATAAAAATAATTAAAAATCTGGAAAAGTAATTGAAAAATGATAAAAATAATTGAAAATTGAAGAATACAATAAAACTTTGTTATAAATTATTGAAAAAATTACAGAATAAATATTTTAAGAAAATAAAAAAAAACTGTAGCAATTAACAGTTTTTTTTTAGTATTAATAAATATTTGGAAAATGGTTTTAGAAAACAATAATTAACATTTTTGAAACTGATAATTAAATTATTGCATTAATAAATTGATACTGAAGAAATTAATTGTAATTTAAAGGAAATAATTATAATTTGTAAAAATAATTGAAAAGTGATGACAGAAATTCAAAATAAATAAATAGGTGCAATAATAACGAAATAATGAAATTGGTTTAATATTAACGGAAATCATTAAAACTGAAAAAAATGTTGGAAAAATTGAAGAAAATTAAAATTTGAGGCAAAAATTGAAAAATAATAAAAAATTAAAGAGAATTATTTAAAAATGATTCAAATAGTTGAAAATTATGTAGTAAGTCATTGAAATCATAATAGAAAATAATTATAAAAATTAATGGATTAATTTATAATTTAAATTTTAAATACTTGAAGTGCGGATTAATTTACAATATTCTAGAATATTTTAGAAGAAATCGAATAGTTTAGTAAATATAAAAATTAAATACAGAGATTAAATTTAATTAAATTTTTTAAAAAATTCTATTTGTAAGTAAAATGAGTCTAATAAGCCAATTAATTATCTCTAACATTTGTTTTAAACCTTAAAATTAGTTGAAAACAGGATAAATATATAATTAGTTTTTGTACTAATTGTAAATTATAGGAAAGAAATAAAAGAAGATTATAATTTATTGCGCACAGATTTATACCTTGTTTCAAATCATCATTTAGAATAGCTTCATTATCAACTCGGATTTCTTGATCCAATACCATAAACCATTATTGAGAGAAAGGTTCTATTATGGAAACTATACAAGTGATTCTTTACATTAACTAGAAGCATTTCTTCTAAAGAGAAAGGAAAGAACAAACTGATATGTTTTCACTCATAAATTTGTGACCATATTATTTGTCGAACCATTAACTGAATGGATAATCATAAAGCTAAAAAGACACTCGAATTACTGTATATTATTATATATAAAAACCAAAATTATTTTCCAAAAGAAAAGTGAAAATGTAAAAAAACAAACAGTAATTGATTGAGTTGAAAAGTCAAACAATTATGAAGCGTACAAAAACAAAAATAATTGAGGAAAAAGGAAATTTTGTTAAATGAAAATTATGATATTCAGCAATTTTGTGAAATGAAAATAGTATTTAATTATATTTCTGCTATTTGACAATTTTGGCACAATTCTGACTAAATGAAAATTCTTTTAGTTTTCAGCCAAATTGTAAATTTTATTGCAAATTCATAATTTGCGGAAATATTGGATCCGCCATTTTGAATTTTAAAAAATAATTAACATGTTTGTAATCAGCAAACCAAAAAACCCTTGTATACTAAGTTTTATTATTTTTCTTAAAAATTAAAATTTTTGTCGCCATATTGGATCCGCCATTTTAAATTTTGAAAAATCATTAACATATTCGTAATCAGCGACCCAAATAACCCTTGTATACTAAGTTTCATTATGTTTCTTAAAAATTAAAATTTTTGTCTGACATATTGAATCCGCCATATTGAATTTTGAAAAATCCTTAACATGTTTGTAATTAGAGACCTGAAAACACTTTTATAGTGATTTTGGCAAACATTTTTTATTTTTGTCCGACATATTAGATCTGCCATTTTGATTTTTGGTTAAACTAATTAACTAATTAATGAACTAATAATTTACTTAATTTAATTAACTATTAATTATTAATTTTATAATATTAGTAATCAGCGACCTAAAAACCCCTGTATACTGAGTTTCATGATTTTTCTTAAAAATTAAAAATGTTGGTCCTCCATATTGGTTCCGCCATTTTGAATTTTGAAAAACCTTAAACAATGTTAGTAAACAGCGATTTAAAATACACTTGTATACTGAGTTTCATTATTTTTCTTCAAAATTAAACATTTTTGTCCGACATATTGAATCCGCCATTTTGAATTTTGAAAAATCTTTAACATATTCGTAATCAGCGACCTGAAAAACTCTTGTTTACTAAGTTTTATTACTTTTAATGAAAAATATTAATATTTGTTCAACATGCATTAAATTTAAAAAATTTTATTGGAAAATCCGCCATTTTGGTTCCACCATTTTTTTTTTTTTGAAATTATGAAAACAAATAAAAATTGAAGAAAATAATATAAATTTGAGAAAAATACTTGAAAAAATTTTAGAAATTAATTTTATAAAATGAGAAAAACTAAAAATTGAAGAAAAGTCTGGAAGAAAGCTAAAAATAATTGAAATTTACGATAATTAATAAAAAAAAAAAGAAATTGAAGAAAATATTTGAATTTTCAGGAAAATACTTAAAAATCTTAGAAAATAATTTTAGAAAAAGAGAATAATAATTAACAATCGAGAAAAATAATTGAAAAATGATAAAATTAATTGAAAATTGAAAAAAATATTTGAAATATGATGAAAATAATTGAAGATTGAGAAAGAAAATTGAATTATGATGAAAATAATTTAAATATGAAAAATTGAAAACATTCAATAAAATTTGAGAGAAATAACTGAAAAGATCATAGAGTATATGTTTCCGCCATTTTGAATTTTGAAAAATCTTTAACATATTCGTAATCAGCGACCTAAAAAACTCTTGTTTACTAAGTTTTATTACTTTTAATGAAAAATATTAATATTTGTTCAACATGCATTAAATTTAAAAAATTTTATTGGAAAATCCGCCATTTTGGTTCCACCATTTTTTTTTTTTTTTTTTTTTGAAATTATGAAAACAAATAAAATTAATTAAAAATTGAAGAAAATAATATAAATTTGAGAAAAATACTTGAAAAAATTTTAGAAATTTATTTTATAAAATGAGAAAAACTAAAAATTGAAGAAGAGTCTGGAAGAAAGCTAAAAATAATTGAAATTTACGATAATTAATAAAAAAAAAAAGAAATTAAAGAAAATATTTGAATTTTCAGGAAAATACTTAAAAATCTTATAAAATAATTTTAGAAAAAGAGAATAATAATTTAGAGTCGAGAAAAATAATTGAAAAATGATAAAATTAATTGAAAATTGAAAAAAATATTTGAAATATGATGAAAATAATTGAAGATTGAGAAAGAAAATTGAATTATGATAAAAATAATTTAAATATGAAAAATTGAAAACATTCAATAAAATTTGAGAGAAATAACTGAAAAGAGCATAGAGTATATGTTTAGAAAAAAATAATTATTACAAAATTACTTAAAAAAATTTAATTAAAGAGAATAACTAAAAAATTGCAGAAATAACAAAAATTGATGAAAATAACTGCAATATCGGATAAATAATTGAAATTTTTAAAAGTAATGACAAAATAATGAATATAATTATAAATTCATGAAAATCAAGAAAAATTGCAGAATTTATTTTTAAGCAAAATAAAATAATTAAAAAATCGTTATATAATGGAAAATTGATGCCAATAATCTAAATTTGAAATAATAACTGAAAATTTAGGAAATTAATTGCATGTGTATATATTTTAAACTTCTTCAAAAACCATAATAAATTTTTAAAGCATTTTTTGAAATTTTTTTTTTTACACAAATGACAATTAAAAACCAGCATAACAAAATAAAATAACAGAAACTAACTTCAGTCTGGATTTTAAAACATAGAGAGAAAAAAATGAATAAATATTAATACTAACTAACTTCACTTCAGACTTTAAAACGTGGACAGAAAAAGATGAATTAATATAAATACATACTAACTAACTTCAGGAGTTTACGGAGATTATTATTATTTAATTAATAATTAATATTAGTCTGACGAATTTATTTAATTCTGGATTAATTCAAATTTAAATCCATTAAAATTTGGATAAGTTGAAATATGTACAAATTTTTATTTATATACATAGATTAAGATTTTGGTTGTTTTTTTTTATATATCTACTAAATTCTATATCAATTAAAATCCACATGACTTGAAATTTAGATTATTTAAAATTTGGAAAAAAAATTGAAATTTGATAAAAATTGTAATCAATAAATGTTTAATCAATAAAAGCTAGACATTATTTAATAATAATAAATAAATTTTAACAAAATTTCGTTTTATTGATATTTGGATCAATAAAATTTGAATATATTACAATTTTAATAAATAGAAATTTGCATAGTTGTAAATCTGAATAAAATTAAATTTGCATAGTTGTAAATCTGAATAAAATTAAATTTTAATAAAAAATATACATGATTCCTAATCGATTAAAATCTAACAAGTAACACTACCCAAGTGTCAATCGCAAATCACATTGAGACTATGTGCGTTTTGAAGATATTTGGAAAATATTAGTTAAGAAATTTTTCATTTTGGCAGACATGATGATTTAAGGGTTGTAAATAGAAGTTGAAATTTCTATTATAATACAAATGCAAAAAGCTCATTGACCAGACTAGTGGGATACTTAAAAAAAAAAGAATAATGGAGTGAAGTTATGGGATGAAAGGAAAGTTAATGATGAAATAAAACACATATTGCTTCATTGTTTAAACAATTGTTGTTTAAACAATTATCATTAACTTTTCTTTCATCCCATAACTTCACCCCATTATTCTTTTTTTTAAGTATCCCACTAGTCTGGTCAATGAGCTTTTTGCATTTGTATTATAATAGAAATTTCAACCCCTATTTACAACCCTTAAAACATCATGTCTGCCAAAATGAAAAATTTCTTAACTAATATTTTCCAGTTATCTTCAAAACGCACATAGTCTCAATGTGATTTGCGATTGACACTTGGGTAGTGTTACTTGTAAGTTGATTAAAATTCGGATATTCTAATTATTATTTAGACAGATTTTAGTATAATGATAATTTTGAGATTTAATAATAGTTTGAAATTAAGCATCCTTCCGCCTGTCCGTCCGTCTGTTTTTTTACAGTATTTATATAATTTGAAAATTAAATAACTATTCTGATAAAACTATTCACTTAAATAGTAATTTAGTAATAATAATTTGAAAAGAACAATTTACTCGCATATTTTTTTTTTATACAAGTCGTGACGATTCTTATTTTTCTTTATCGACTAAGACAGTAAGATATTGAAAGCGAAAGAGCTAATTAGAAATTTGTTGAGTGACTTGATAAATAGAAGTGTATCATCCATTATTTACAGTTTTGTGCCCGTCAATTTAGAATCACGATTTGCTTATTATTTTGAGTCAGACTTTCTGTAATGAGAAGCAGTAGAGCTCTGTTATTACGTCTTTCAAAATCTAATAATGTATAATGTTTTGTCAACCAAGAGTTGCGATGCTGAAATTGTCATTATTCCTTTCAGGGCTACTCTTGCATCGACCTTCTCAACGCGGGAATGAAAGACAGCGGCGTCTATTATCTTCAAATTCGAGGCACTACCTACTGGTTCCTCAAGGTCTTCTGCGAGCAGGAAATTGCCGATGGTGGTTGGACGGTAAGTACAATCCCTCATTACATAATATGTATTTTTTTCATTTTTTCATAACAATAAATAAAAAAATCAAAACCAAATTCAAAAATTCACGATGACAGTTTGATGCCCAATTTTAATATAGATTTAATTTTAATGAAAATAAACTTAAGGAGTATAGACCGCTTGACATAACCTCAAACTAAAAAGTGGTTTTTAATAGCAAATGGAACCATAATTAAAATGATTTTACCAAATTCTGCGAAAGATTCAGTCGCACAATTATAAATTATATATTATCTTTTATTTGTTTAATAACTTTTGAACAAAATATTTTAAACAAAATTCAAAATAAAAATAAAATAAATTTTTATTTGTTTAATAACTTTTGAACACAAAATACTTTAAACAAAATTCAACAAGTGAAATTGTAGAGAATGTTTCAAAGAATAGAATAAGCTATTATTTGTCAAAATTGGTTAAAAATTTTAATTCGTTATAGACCCTTAAAGAAAAAACACAAAACGTTTAATAATTATATTATTTTACAACAAATTATGGTCCAACCTGATTTTTTTTAATAATTGTACAACTGAATCTTTCAGAATTTGGTAAAATCATTTTAATTATGGTTCCATTTGCTGCGTTAAAAATCATTTTTTAGTTTGAGGTTATGTCCAGCGGTCGACACTCCTTAAATCGGTTCAGAATTTATCTTTCGATAAACATCTTTATGTATTCATAAATAATAAATTCATCATCGATTTTTGAATTTGGTTTTGATTTTTTTGTTTATTGTTATTAAAAAATGAAAAAAATTTTTTTTTTTTACTTTATATCAGCTTATAACTGTTTGGAAAATAGTTGAATTTAATCAAAAACTCTCAGAATCGGTGAGCCAACTATCTAAAATTATTTTCCTGGAGGATAGGAATGATTTAAAATTGTATTGAATTTGTAATAAAAAAATAAGTGAAAAAGAGTTGAACAATTTGCACACACTATGTTTAATGAATAATTTCTTTCAATATTTTTAGCGACCAACTAATAATTGTATCTATTATTATTATTATTATTATTATTATTATTATTATTATTATTATTATTATAATAAGTGTTTTTAACAAGTGTTTTAGAGAATGTTTTCAATTCTTTAAATTCTCTTTAATTTGCTTATTTTCTCGTAAATTTAATCATTTAGTTTTCACATTTTGTCAATTTTTTCCCAAAAATCAAAATTTTAAATTTTTCTCAAAGTTGGAAATTTTATTTTTGACTGCAATATTTGTTGTAGAGTCTTTTTTAAAATTAAAATTTTCTTATTGATATTAAAATATTTTTTATTTACATAGTTTTCCTAAATTTTCTTTTATTTCAAGAATTTTTTTTGTAGACTTTTTATTTATTTATTTATATTTTTTAAAATTTTAAAATTTAATTTTTACTACTTTTTATTTATTATCACAATTTTACAGAATTTCATACTTTTTGTATTTTTTTCATTTTTTTATTATTTGTTCATTTTTATCATAAATTTTCTTCATTTATTAAATATTTTTTTATCAATTTTTAATTGAATTTTCCTTGTGTTTTTTATTTCATCAAATTTTTTTACTTCTTGAATTTTGTCCCAATATTTCTCCAATTTTGTTGTTCCTTCATCATTTTTTAAAATCATTGCTTTAAATTTTTAATTTTTAAATTTTATCATCTTTTTCTATTTCTTAAAAATGTTTTTCCTTACATGACATCGTTTAATTTTTATCCTACAATTTCTAATTTTTTAAACCCATTTTCTCGGTATTTTTTCTACATTTTTTCATAATTTCATTTCATTTTTCCAATTTTTCTTCTTCTTTTATATTTTAAATAAAATTTAATTTTGTACCAAATTTTTCCGTTTTATTTTAATAACTTTCCCAAATTTTCTTATTTTCGCGTACATAAGGTTTCATACCTGGATATTTTTTGTAATTCTCTCATTTATTCATTGTCATTTTGATTAAATATTTCCACCATATTTTTTATTATTCCTTAGTAAAGATTCTTATTTTTCATTATTCCTTAAGATTCCTTAAGATTCTTTGATTATTTTTAAACATCACTTTCTCATGCAATTTTTGTTTTCACATAAACTTTCTGATATTTTTAAATCTTTTCGAAATTGTTCTGTTTTTTTTCTTGTAGTTCTTTTTTAAACTAAGTTAACATATTTTCTTTCTGAAAAAAAATAACGTGTATTAGATATTTGAAGTCTATTGATATAGATATTTGAAAGATATTTGACCTTCTTAATATCTCCTTGAATAAACAAATTAATATTTAAATAATCAGTTATGAATCATTGAAGGAACAAATAAAAAAATAGACACCCTGTTTGGTCAAAGAAATCAACTGCTTGTAAACAAAAATACATTAAGTTAATTAAATTTATAAAACCTATGGAAAAATATAACTTTACTTAAGACTTAAGAAAGACCTTCAATTAAGAAAGTAATACAGAACAAAAGAAGACGGTAATTTAAAAGATTTAAAAGACCACAGACAAGGTCATAAAAATGTTGTTAATAACTAAAATTAATATAAGCTTGCACAGAAAATTACATTTAAAAATAGTTACATTAAAATTTGACATTATTAGCATATTCACTTTTTATCTGTATATGTGTACAATGTATATACTTGAAGTAGATTTAATTTTAAAATGCCTTATGCAAGAGAACCTCAACCTTAATTGCCAACCACTTGTTTTTGTCGCTTATTAGTAATAAAAAAAACTGCGGTTATGAAAAAAAGTATGCTCTCTCTATCCATTTACGTTCATTGATGCAAATGACTTATAACCACAATTCAATTTTATTTGTAAATTATGTCAACATAACTGTTATTGTGAACTTGAGAAAACGCAGTTTCATTCTAATTTTCTGAATCACTTTTTATAAAAAATGACTTTGAAATTAAAAAGTAGACAAGAAACGAAACATTTTATAAGAAACTTATTTTCCAAAGAGAAATGAGTCGCCAAATTGACGCTAATTTCATGATTCGATGATTTAAAATTGCCAATAACTATTGGTCCAATACTTCGACAATTTTAAGGGCCGTCATTCATAGCCAATAGCTGTTCATTTGAAATTGACGTGTAAGTGGAAACGAAGTGGAAACGAAGTGGAAACGAAGTGGAAACGAAGTGGAAACGAAGTGGAAACGAAGTGGAAACGAAGTGGAAACGAAGTGGAAGTAAATTGAAGTGGAAATAAATTGAAGTGGAAATAAAATGGAATTGAATTGAAAGTGAGATATGCTTAACATGAACTCGCATGGACTTACTATTAAAGTGGAACTGAATGGGACTTGAATTATTCGTGAAGTGGAAGTGAAGTGGATTTGAAATGGGAAATGGAAATTTAAATGATTTTACTTACACTTCAAGTGTAAGTGAATTAAATTTAAAGTGGAAGTAAAATGGAATTGAAGTAAAAGTGAAATAGGATGTGTAATTAAATCCTGGCCCAACCTTGACGACTCTCCCCTAAATTATTTCTCGTCTATGTTTTCCAACATATTTTGATGTTGAAATATCATCAGTTTGACGCATATCGAACTTTATGAAATCATTTGTTAAAACTAAGAAATAAGTAAGAAAATTTAACGGCCTATAAAAATATAAAGATTATCAGCACAAATAATTGTTTCTTAAAATCAAAATCGTCAAAATTTAGTAGAAGTTTAAAATTTTTGATATGTTTTAAAATTACAGTTGTTGATCATAATATAGTTAAAATTGACACCCAACTGATTAATGATTTCTCATCATGGAGTTACTATGATTTTTTATTCAATAAAGTTTGTTTAATATACATAAAGAGTATTTTGATAAAATATTTGACTTTCAATCAAACCAGCACTTTCTCAAAATAAACTTCTTAAAATATCGTGTCATATAAATGTTTACAATGTAAACAAGTTTTTCAATAGAAAACTGTCTATTGCTCATAAAAGTTTTTCTTCGAGTTTCACTTGTCACTCGTCGTCAAAGAGGCATAGAAATTTTATGAGATAATTAATTAGTCCCTGTAGAATTTAACAAGTATGTATTTAATTCTCGAGCAAATGAAAGTGTTCTTAAACTTTTTTTTGTTATTAAAAAAAGAATTTACCCACCTTTTAAAGGTTTTCATTAAATCAGTTTTAATTTAATTAGCAAAGAAATTTAATTAGCGTCAAAGAAAAACCAATGGATTATTATATATATTAGGTAGTATTACTGTTAATTTTATCCATCTATTATTATATGTTATTGCTTTTATTCTTAACATGATTGTTGCCTTGTTTTATACAACATTATTTTTGTTATCGTTTCTTGTTGATCTTATTCTTTTCTTAAAGTCGTCTTTTTTATCTGTTTGAATTTTCTTTTTGTACAAAATATATTTGTTATTGTTGTTGTTTTTGGTATTGTTGCTATTGCGTTTGTCGTTGTTGTTGTTGTTGTTGTTGTTGTTGATGATGTTTTTGTTGCTATAATTTTTATTCTAGTTACAATTTTATTCTTTTCTTTGTTGTTGTTGTTTTCGGTTTAAACAAACATTTCTACCAGTGTTGCGATAGTTTTTTTTATTCTTTTAATTTTTGTTTTTGTTTTTGTAATGCCGTATTTATCGTTCTTGTAGTTATTATAGTTGTTGTTGCTGTTGTTGTTGTTCTTGTTGCTGTTGTTGTTGATGTTGATGTTGTTGTTGATGTTGTTGTTGCTGCTGTTGTTGTTGCTGCTGTTGTTGTTGATGTTATTGTTGTTGCTGTTGTTGTTGCTGCTGTTGTTGATGTTGTTTTTGTGTTCGGTTTAAACAAACATTTCTCCAAGTGTTGCGATAGTTTTTTTATTCTTTTAATTTTTGTTTTTGTAATGCCGTATTTATCGTTCTTGTAGTTATTATAGTTGTTGTTGTTGTTGTTGTTGTTATTGTTCTTGTTGCTGTTGTTGTTGCTATTGTTGTTGATGTTGTTGTTGTGTTCGGTTTAAACAAACATTTCTACCAGTGTTGCGATAGTTTTTTTATTCTTTTAATTTTTGTTTTTGTTTTTGTAATGCCGTATTTATCGTTCTTGTAGTTATTATAGTTGTTGTTGTTGTTGTTGTTATTGTTCTTGTTGCTGTTATTGTTGCTATTGTTGTTGATGTTGTTGTTGTGTTCGGTTTAAACAAATATTTCTCCGAGTGTTGCGATAGTTTTTTTTATTCTTTTAATTTTTGTTTTTGTTTTTGTAATGCCGTATTTATTGTTCTTGTAGTTATTATAGTTGTTGTTGTTGTTATTGTTCTTGTTGCTGTTGTTGTTGCTGTTGTTGTTGCTGCTGTTGTTGATGTTGTTGTTGTGTTCGGTTTAAACAAACATTGCTCCGAGTGTTGCGATAGTTTTTTTATTCTTTTATTTTTGTTTTTGTTTTTGTAATGCCGTATTTATCGTTCTTGTAGTTATTATAGTTGTTGTTGTTGTTCTTATTGTTCTTGTTGTTGTTGTTGTTGTTGTTGTTACTGTTGTGGTTGCTGTTGTTGCTGCTGCTGCTGCTGCTGTTGTTGTTGTTGTTGTTGTTGTTGTTGTTGTTGTTGTTGTTGTTTTTGTTTTTGTTGCTGTTGTTGTTGCTATAATTTTTATTCTAGTTACAATTTTATAATTTTCTTTGCTGTTGTTGTGTTGGTCAGTTGTTATTGTTTTCTTATGTTGTTATTTTTTATGTTAAGATTATTATTGTTCATTCTATCTTTTTCGTTTTTGTAATGTAATTTTTAAAATTTCCATCATCGTTTCGTTGTTATTATCTCGTCCAATATTTTGTTATTTTCAACTTTTTATTATCGGTATAGTCAACGAAATTTCTACAAGTATTTATAAAAATCTCGTAAACTATTAAATCTCACAAAAACAGTTTTAAATTTGAATAATAGCAATAGAGATAATGAAATGCTTAATAAGAAATTTTAAATTCATCCAAGAATATGATTCTTATCATATTTCTTATTAAGAATTATTGGAAGTCTTCTTTATTAAAACCGTTAGACGAATTCGGTAAATTTAATTCTTCCCGTATATACTAACAATTATTTTTCAATCTCATAAAGTAATAAACTCAAACCTCTGATCACACTTTCACCAATCGCCTTTACTGTCTTTTGCCATTAACGATCAAACGGAAAGCAAAATTAAAAGAAATATAAAAAATAATACGATAAGTAAAAGTCACTTGGCACCTTTGATGTAGGACATTCTATATCTTTTCCTGATAAATCTCATCAACATCATTCTGATTCTGTCGTAAAAAAAAGACACCTAAAAATTTACATAATATCATAATTTACACCTTATGTCTCAATTTGTAATCGAAAACAATTACATAAACTCATGATATTCAGAATAATATATTCTTGTAAGTGAGACGTCCGTTATAAGTAGAAACAATTTATTATTCTAATGTTTGGAGTTTATGGCAAAAAAAAAACATATATTTCACTTACAAGAATGTTCGAAAACCTGCTTATTAGCTAGTTATGCTTTGAAAATAAAGTATAGATAATAAAAGAGAAATGATTCTCACGAAAGTAAAAGAATTTCGCAAGCCTGGTGAATTGCTCCGGTTTATAATGTGACAAAACTTCTTTTAGTCAAATTCATTTTTCATAAAAAATGGTTATTGGATGTGGTTGTAGAATAAACAATATTAAATTAAAGAGTTTCGTAAAAGGCGTAATTATTGTAACGCAAAAGTTAACAATTTATTTGATTTCCAGTAAATTTTCAGAATTAATAAACAAATAATCAAAATAATATAAAATTTGTGAAAATCATTACAAATTAAAACAAAAAAAATTAAAACTTGACGAACTTGAATGAAATTTAAGAAAAATAATTGAAATATGATTAAAACATTGAAAAATGGATACAATAATTTAGACTTTAGATAATAAATGAAAATTTAGAAAATTAATTGAAAAATAATTAATATATCTAATTAAAAGGTGGAGAAAATAATTGCAAAAAGATTAAAGAAAATGAAAATTGAAAAAAAATAATTGAAAAATGAGATAGATAATTGAAAATTTAGGGATTTAATTGAGGAATAGTAAAAATAATTAAAAATTGAAGAAATTTATTGCAAATGATAACAATAATAATTGAAAATTGAAGAAAATTACTAAAATTTGAGAAAAATATTTTAAAATTTAGGAAATTAATTGAAGATTATTGAAAATTGATTAAAGAAAATGAAAATTGAAAAAAAATAATTGAAAAATGAGATAGATAATTGAAAATTTAGGGATTTAATTGAGGAATAGTAAAAATAATTAAAAATTGAAGAAATTTATTGCAAATGATAACAATAATAATTGAAAATTGAAGAAAATTACTAAAATTTGAGAAAAATATTTTAAAATTTAGGAAATTAATTGAAGATTATTGAAAATTGAAGAAAATAATTTTAATTTGTGAAAAAATTTTTTAAAAATTAGAACATATATTTGTAATAGAATAAAATTATTGCAGAATGATAAAAATAATTCTGAATTGAACAAAAACTGGAATTTGAGGTACATAATAAAAAACTTAGAGAATTTTTAAAAAAAATAATTAAAAAATAAATTTAATAACAAAATAATTGATAGAAATAATTGTTAATTGAAGAAACAAAAAATATGTAAAAAAATAATTGTAAAAATTACAGATTATATTTCAGATAAACAAGACTACTTGAAAAAGAATAAAAATAATTGGAAATTAAAGTTAATTACGGAAATTAAAGAAAAAAATTGAGAAAATTACAGAATTTATTTGATATAAAAGAAAATGATTAAAAATCGAAAAACATCATTTAAATACTTAAAAAATACAACTAAAATATAAAAAAAAATAAAATAAAAATTTAATAAAAAATTATGGAGGATAAAACAAGTTTTTTAAGTATTAAAAATTATTTCGAAAATGTTTGTAGAAAACTATGAAAATATTTTGTAAAAATAATTGAAAAATGACGATAGAAATTGAAAGTTAATTAATAAATAATTAAACTAATTTGATATTGAAGGAAATAATTTAAACTGAAAAAGTTTTATTTGAAAAAATTAAAGAAAATAATCGAGAATTGCGAAAATTTTGAATTTAAAATTTAGGGGAAAAATTGAAAAATAATGAGAACCATTAAAGAAAAAATTTGAAAAATGATAAAAATAGTTAAAGTTTGTAGATTCAGGAAAATAATTACAACATTTTAGAAATAATCGAAAATTTATTGAAGAAAAAAATGAAAATTTGAGATAAAATATTGAAATTTTCGGAGTTAATCAACAAATATTCAAAATAATATAAAAATTTTAAAAATCATTGCAAATGAAAAAAATAATTAAAAATTGAAGAAATTAATTAAAAAACTATAATAATATTAATTGAAAATTGAAGAAAATTATTGAAATTTGAGAAAAATATTTTAAATTCTAGGAAATTAATTGAAGAACAATGGAAGTAATAAAAAATTCGAGAAAATATTTGCAAAGTAGATAATAAAAATAATAAAAATTGAAGAAAAAAATTTTAATTTGTGAAAAATAATTGGGAAAACTACAACATAAATTTTTAATAAAAGAAAATTATTGCAGAATGATAAAAGTAATTGTGAATTGATAAAATAACTGGAAATAGAGATAAATAATAAAAAAAAAAAATTAGAAAATGAATTAAAAAATAGTTGAAAATGGCAAAAAGTAATTAAAAAATTATTTAAATGATTGAAAATGGAAGAAAGTAATGAAAATTTGAGATAAATAATTGCACTTTTTGTAATTAATCAACAATTATTCAAAATAATATAATATTTGTGAAAATCATTGCAAATTAAAAAAAAATAATTAAAAATTGACGAAAGTATTTGTAATTTAAGAAAAATAATTGAAGAATGATTAAAACATTGAAAAGTGGATACATTTACTTAGATTTGAGATAATAAA
This sequence comes from Ganaspis brasiliensis, assembly GCA_037103525.1. Lineage (NCBI taxonomy): Eukaryota > Metazoa > Arthropoda > Insecta > Hymenoptera > Figitidae > Ganaspis > Ganaspis brasiliensis. The sequence continues at coordinate 4,847,436 of JAZKLR010000211.1, forward strand.
TAGAAATTTAGGAAATTAATTGACAAATAATTAATATATCCAATTAAAAGGTGGAGAAAATAATTGCAAAAAGATAAAAGAAAATTAAAATTAAAAAAATAATTGAAAAGGGAGATAAATAATTGAAAATTTTGGAATTTAAATGTGGAATGAAGTTTGAGAATAATTAAAAATCGAAGAAATTGATTGGAAAATGATAACAATAATAATTGAAAATTGAAGAAAATTATTCAAATTTGAGAAAAATATTTTAAATTCTAGGAAATTAACTGAAGAATAATAAAAATAAAAAAAAACCTGAGAAAATATTTGCAAAGTAATAAAAATAATTAAAAATTGAAGAAAATAAGTTTAGTTTGTTTAAAATAATTGTAAATTAAAAAAATGACTAGAATTTGAGATAAATAATAAAAAAATTAGAAAATTAATCAAAAAATAATTGAAAAAGACAAAAAGTAATTGAAAATTAATTGAAAAGTAAATTTAATAAAAAAATTGATAGAAATAATTGTTAACTGAAGAAAATAATGAAAATGTGTAAAAAATAATTGGAAGAATTACAGAATATATTTCAGATAACAAGACTACAATTACAATTATATATTAGAATTTTTCAAACTTCAATGACCTGAAATTTCATTGATTAAAAATTTAATTAATCTTAATTATTTGAGAATAATAAATTTTGAATTATTTAAAATTTTCTTCAATTTTTACCAATTTTTTCCTATTATGATTTCAATTATTTTCTACAATTTTCATCTATTTTTATCATTTTTCAAAAATTTTCTTCAATTTCTAATTACTTTCATTATTTTTTAATTTTTTCCCCAAATTTTAAATTAAATTTCTGCAAGTTTGAATTATTTTCTTTAATTTCTTCAAATAAAACTTTTTCATTTTTAACTATTTCCTTCAATATGAAATTGGTTTCATACTTTATTAATTAATTTTCAATTATTTTTGCAAAATATTATTTTTGTTTTGTAAATTTTAATCTTTTTCTTCGAATTGTAAATTCATATATCCACATTTTTATTAAGAAATTTATTTTTTGTCTGTAATTTTTTCATATGGAATTCCACAGGGCGATTTTTTTGCTCTATAGAATTTGCAGATGTACCCTACACAATAATTTTAAAAAGTCATCATTAGGAGAGAGTCGGGTAAAATGCCTAATTGGGTAAATTGGCAATCGTTAATAACTTGACTAAAAATAAATATTAATCATGATTGTTTTTATTAATGAAGTATATTAAGGTAAAGATGATTTCTATAAAGTTTCATGTTTATCAGTTTATTATTAAATAATTTATTAAATTGTGAAAATGATGCTTTCCAACGATAATTTTTTCAATTTTAAATTTCAGAAAATATATACTTCTAACTCACAAACGTGTATAATTTTTTTTTAAATTAATCCTGAAACATTTAGCTTTCTAAACACTTTGATTTAATTTATAAAAATGAGTTCTAAAATGAAAATAATTAGTTTAATTACATCGTGTGTTTTTGGATGAATTGCCTACTTGCTGTAAAATTTCTAAGCAAGATACGTACGATACGGAAAATCTCTCGGCTTACGTATAACGTATATTTTGATTTTTAATGTAGAAACTAAATATCAAGTTGTTGCTGCTTCTGTATAAAAAATGAGTGTTTAAACAAATTAATTATATTAATTATTGCATTTATATTAATAATAATTATACTAATTGTGCATTGAAGAATCATTTTTAATATATTTTTGAAACATGATTTTAAATAAGCGCGGGATGAATTAAAAGAAGTGCGCATGCGCAGAAAAAATACGTTCGAGTGCTAGAAATACGCAAGTCACGTGATTATAAATAATAATGGCGGATTAACCTGTCACATTTGGCATTGAATATCAACTTTTAGATTTTCTTTTTAAAACTCACGCTATTTTGAAGCAAGTGGGTATTTTTGTAATTTAATACAGTGTTTAATTTACTTTTGTAAGTTATTTTAGAATTGTAGAAGCTTTATTTATTTGTTATAGATTTTATTTCCATTTTTTGTCGGACTGCTACTGCTTTGGATTGAAACTTTAGTTTTATGTTAAGAAGATTATATTTTTGTATTCAAAACTAGTTCTTTTTTAATATTAACAAGATAATTGATTATAGAAAACATATAAAAATTTTTTTTTTTTTTACTTTTATTCATATTTTTCTACAGTTTTGTTCACAGGCAATTTAGTCATGAATCAAAATGGCGAATTTTTACTTTAAATAAGTCTTAATTAATGAAATAGATCTCTTTTGTCACAAATTAGTTATTTTCATATAATTAAATTATACCGACCGTTCAAAATTTACAAAATTCAATATTATGTCAATCTGATTTAAATAACCGAATTCGATTATCGTTTAACTTTTAAAGGAACGAATCATTACATCATTAAAGTTGCTCTTTTTAATTCGCAGTGTCATTACATGAAAACGAGATAAGATCTTCATTAGTGCTAATTGTACGACTTGGTCGAAAATGTATCGTATTTTTTTTCTTTTTTTTTTTTTCTTTATTAGATACTTTACGATGTCTTTCGAATCAAACCGAGATCGAGATAAATTGATAATTACTCAACAGACTCTCATTAGATGACTTGGTGAATTTTTGGTGATTCAGGAAATGAATTTGTTGCAATTAGCAATGCTGATTACCTAGAAAAAAGTGTTTGTCTTTAATCAGAGAGAAGATTGAGACACACGGTTTACATTCCACAACATTAGATCTTGTTTAAAAAGAATTAACTGAAAAGTTAAATAATGGGTCACACACGTTTTCTGACTTTTTAAATCAATTTAAGGTTATGTGATGCGGAGTATGCCGTAATTGGTAAATTAAGCAAAATTTAAATTTTCGGTAAAAATAATAAACACAATAGTTGTAATATTTTTTAAATGCACACTTTAGACAATTTCCGATAATAATTTTTACAACTTGTAATAGATTCTAAAAATGTCATAATTTAAAATTTATAACGTGTTGAGTGAAATTTAAACGGTTAACTCGCGAGATAAATAACGATCTCCAGCAGTTGCATAATGACAATGATTGTTTCTCTTTCTTTTATTTTGTGAATCCAAATGTAATCAATTCAGGTGTAACGTAAGATCATTTACACATACTTGTCCTGCTCGAAAGTCAACGAAAAGAGATAGTATCGAATATCTGCACGAGACTCCAATCTCAAATCGTTTTTGTTGCCCGACTGCAATTTTCTCCGCAGACTTATTCCACTCTCTGACAACAGTTATCAATTACAGAGCGTTTAGAGCTATTTGAAGCACCTTTTACGATCAAAAGGATGTCACAGGACCGATCAAGTGTATAAATTGCAACAGTATAGTTGATAAATATATATTCCCTGACAAAATGATACTTAAATTAGAAAAGATTTAATGGATTTTTTTTCAATTATTATTTCTTTTTTGTGTATATATGAACAATATGATCATTTAACAAAAATTCAGGGTGGACACTTTTTTTATGAAATTAAATTCCCGATCAATGTTTTGGACACTGAGAAAAAAGATTTATTTTGACAAGAATAAAATTATGTTTACATTGATTGCATTGATAGAAATCGTTTTTATGCTTGTTCCAATAATAAGATATTTGGCGTAAACTTTCCTCTGCTTTTGTCATGCGCAAAACAGTTTAACATAACCTCAAATTCTTGAGTATATAATATTTGATACTAGGACCGATTATAAGCATAATTCATACTTGATCCAATGCATTTTTGCATTGGCACAAGAAAAGTTTTCTCTCAGTGGAGTTCCCGGTCACAAATATTTGAACAATTAATACTCAGTATTTTTAATTTTGGGAAATTTGGCTTTATATTTAAAATCTAACTTTGTACGTAAATTTAATATAAACAACAATAACAAACTTTGCATTCTTGATGGTCATTTAAAATTATACATTTCTGTAAATTAAAACAATAAAAATTACGAAATTAAAGAATATATGTGCGAAAAATGACAAAGATAATTGGCAGTTAAAATAAAATTTCGAAGAATGACTACATAATTAGGTACATAGTAAAAAAAATAGTTTAAAAAATTAAACAATAAATATTAAATTTCAACAAAACTGATGAAAAAATATAGAAAAAACCTGTTGGAAACAATTGCAAATTAAAGAACTGGATTAAAAATAGAAAAAAATTAAAGAAAATAGTAAAAAAAAAATAGGAAAATAAATTGAAAATTTAAGAATTAAATTAAAATTTGAAATAATAATTGATAATTGAAAAAAAATTACAAAATTACGAAAATAATTGACAATTGAAAACAAAATTCGAAAAATGTCTAGATTAATACACAACCAAACAAAATAATTTAAAAAATCAAAGATTAATTATAAAATTTATAGATATAATAATTGAAAATTGACAAAATTGTAGAAAATAATTAATAATTGAAGCAAATAGTTGAAAATTGACGAGAATAATTGAAAAATTAAAGAAAATATGTGAAAAATGACGAAATTAATTGTCAATTAGAAACAAAATTCGAAAAATGATTAATAGACAACTGGAAAAAATTATTAATAAATATATAGAAGTAAACTATTGAAAAATGTAGAGTGGAAGAAGAAAATGAAAAATGGAGTTAAAAATATTTGAAAAATAATTGTATTTAAAATTAAATTAACTTGATGATAATCGAAAAAAAAAAATTGTAATTGAAGAAAATAATAAAAAATTGAGGAAATAAATTGAAAGTTTAAGAATTAAATAAAAATTTGAAAAAATAATTGATAATTAAATACAAATTACAAAATGTCAAAAATAATTGCCAATTGAAAAAAAAAATTCAATAAATGTCTAGATTAATACACAACCGAACAAAATAATTTAAAAACTCAAAGATTAATTATGAAATTTTAAGATAATAATTGAAAATTTACAGAATTGTAGAAAATAATTGAAAATTGCGCAAAATAATTAATAATTGAACTAGTTAAAAAATGACGAGAATAATTGAAAAAATGTAGAAAATACGTGAAAAATTACGAAATTAATTGTCAATTGAAAACAAAATTCGAAAAATGACTAGATAAATAGACAAGTTAAGAAAATGATTGAAAAAATTAAACAAAAAATATTAAATTTAAAGAAAATAATTGCAAATTGAAAAATTAAGATAATTATACAAATAATTGTTGAAAATAAATGCACATTTACCAACTGGATTAAAAATCGGGGAAAATAATTGAAAATTGAAGAAAGCAAATAAAAATTGAAGAATTGAATTCTAATTTAAAGAATATACTTAAAAATTGTAAAATAACATTAGAATAAACCTGAGAATGAATAAATATATAGAAGAAAACAATTGAAAAATGTTGAGTAGAATTAAACAATGAAAAATGGAATTAAAAATAATTGAAAAATAATTGTATTTTAAATTAAATTAACTTGATGATAATCGAAAAAAATAATTGAAATTGAAGAAAATAAAAAATTTAGGAAATAAATTGAAAGTTTAAGAATTAAATTAAAATTTGAAAAAATAATTGATAATTGAAAACAAATTACAAAATGCCAAAAATAATTCAAAATTAAAAAAAAATTCAATAAATGTCTAGATTAATAAACAAACGAACAAAATAATTTAAAAAAGCAAAGATTAATTAGAAAATTTTAAGATAATAATTAAAAATTGAGAAAATTGTAGAAAATAATTGAAAATTGCGCAAAATAATTAATAATTGAATGTACTAGTTAAAAAATGACGAGAATAATTGAAAAAATGTAGAAAATATGTGAAAAATTATGAAATTAATTATCAATTGAAAACAAAATTCGAAAAATGATTAATAGACAACTGAAAAAAAAATTGAAAATATTAAACAAGAAAAATTAAATTAAAAGAAAATAATTACAGATTGAAAAATTACGAAACTTATAGGAATAATAAATTGTTGGAAATAATTGCACATTTAACAACTGGTTTGAAAATCGAGAAAAATAATTGAAAATTAAAGAAAGCAATTAAAATTGAAGAATTGAATTGAAATTTAAAGAATATACTCAAAAATTGAAAAATAGTATATTAAAATAAACCCGAGAATTGATAAACATATAGAAGAAAACAATTGAAAAATGTGGAGTGGAATAAGAAAATGGAAAAAGGAATTAAAAATAATTAAAAAATAATTGTATTTTTTGATGATGATCGAAAAAAAAAATTGAAGTTGAAGAAAATGATAAAAAATTGGGGAAATAAATTGAAAATTTAGGAAATAAATTGCAAGTCTAAGAATTAAAATAAAATTTACGAAATCAATTGATAATTGAAAAAAACAAAATACAAATTGACGAAAATAATTGTTAATTGAAAAGAAAATTCGAAAAAACTAGATTAATAGATAACTGTAAAATTAATTGAAAATTTTTAAACAAGCTATTATTTTTGCAAATTAAAAAATTAAGAAAATTATAGGAATAATTGTTGAAAATAGTTGCACAATTAACAATTGGATTGAAAATCGAAAAAAATAATTGAAATTGGCGAAAATAATAAAAAATTACAAAAATATATTAAAAATTTAAGAATTAAATTAAAATTTGAAAAAATAATTAATAATTGAAAAAGTTACTAAATGACGAAAATAATTGATCATTGAAAAGGAAATTTAAAAAATAGCTAGATTGATACACAACCGAACAAAATAATTTAAAAAATTAAACAAGAAATATTAAATTTAAAGAAAATAATTACAAATTGCAAAATTTTGAAAATTAAAGGAATAATTGTTGGAAATAATGGCACATTGAACAACTGAATTGAATGTAAAAAAAAATTTAAATGAAGAAACTAATAAAAAAATTGAGGAAATAAATTGAAAATTTAAGAAATAAATTGCAAGTTTAAGAATTATATTAAAATTTAAAAAAATAATTGATAATTGAAAAAAAATTACAAAATGACAAAAATAATTGGCAATTGAGAACAAAATTTAAAAAATGGCTATGATCATCAATACACAACCAAGTAAAATAATTCAAAAAATCAAAGAATATTTATAAAACTTTTAGATATTAATTGAAAATTGCAAAAAATTATAGGTAATAATTGAAAATTGCGGAAAATATAATAATTGAAGGAAATAGTTAAAAAATGACGAGAATACTTGAAAAATTAAAAAAAAATATGTAAAAAATGACGAAAATAATTGTATATTGAAAACAAAATTCTAAAAATGACTAGATTAATAGACAATTGAAAATAATAATTGAAAATTAAACAAATTGTAGAAAATAATTGAACATTGCGGAAAATAAATAATAATTGAAGGAAATAGTTGAAAAGTTACAAGAAAAATTGAAAAATTAAACAAAATATGTGAAAAATGACGAAAATAATTGTCAATTGAAAACAGAATTCGAAAAATGACTAGATTAATTGTCAATTGAAGAAAATAAATGAAGAAATATTAAATTTAAAGAAAATAATTGCAATTTGAAAAAAATAAGAAAATTATATGAATAATAAATTATTGTTCGAAATAATTGCACATTCAATAACTGGATTGAAAATCGAAAAAAATAATGAAAATTAAAGAAAATAGGTAATACAAAATTCAGGGAATAAATTGAAAATTTAAGAAAAAAAATTAAAAGTTTAAGAATTAAATTAAAAATTAAAAAAATAATCAAGAATTGAAAAAAAAATACAAAATGACGAAAATAATTGACAATTGAAAACAAAATTAAATAACTGGCTAGATTAATGCACAACAGAACACAATAATTTAAAAAATCAAAAAATAATTATAAAATTGTAAGGTAATTATTGAAAATTGAAAAAATTGATGAAAATAATTGAAAATTGAGGAAATAAATTGAAAATTTAGAAATTAAATTAAAATTTGAACAAATAATTGATAATTTGAAAAAAAAATTTCAAAATGAAAATAACTGACAATTGATAACAAAATTCAATATATAGCTAGATGAATACACAATCCAACAATATAATTTAAATAATCTAAGAATAATTATAAAATTTTAAGATAATAATTGAAAATTGAGAAAATTGTACAAATTAATTGAAAATTGCAGAAAATAATTAGTAATTGAAGGGAGTAATTGAAAAATGACGAGAATAACTGAAGAATTTAAGAAAATATGTGGAAAATGAAGAAAATAATTGTTTATTGAAAGCAAAATTCGAAAAATGACTAGATAAAAAGATAACTTTAAAAAATAATTGAAAAAATTAAACCAAAAATAGTAAATTTAAAAAAAATATTGCAAATGAAAAAATTAAGAAAATTATAGAAATAATTGTTGGAAATAACTGCACATTTAACAACTGGATTGAAAATCGAAAAAAGAATAAAAATTGCAAAAATAATTGAAAATTGAAGAAAGCAATTGAAAATCGAGGAATGGAATTAAAATTTAATGAATATACATAAGAATTAAAAAAATGTATTTAAAAAAGCCGAGAATTAATGAATATAGAGGAAAACCATTGAAAAAAGTAGAATGGAAATAAAATTTGAAGATTTAATAATTGTGTTGAAAATTTTAAACAATTTTTATGAGTGAAAGAAATAATTGAAAAAATCCGAGAATTTGACATTTGCTTAAGAGTGAAAATTTACGCTTTTACGCTATTGAAAAAAATAATTAACAATTAAAAAAGAAATTAAAAAATGGTGAGAATAATCGGTAGTTGAACAAAAAATAAATTTTTTAAAGTAATAAATAATCATAAAATTGAAAGAGAATAATAAATTGTTAATAGAAAACTGATGGAAATTATGGAAAAAATTGTAGAAAATAAATGAAAATTGAAGAAATAAATTTTAAATTGAAAAATTGCAATGCAATTTCAAGAAAATAATTGATAATTGAACAAATGCGAGATTTATTGAATATTGACTAAAATAATTGAAAAACGAAGAATGTAATTGAAAATTGGAGAAAATAATTTGGAATTGAAGAAAATAATTGAAAATTAAATAAATAAATTGAAGATTAAAGAATTAAACTGAAATTTTAAGAAAATAGTTGATAATTGAAAGAAAAATTACAAAATGACTAAAATAATTAAATATTAAAGAAATTAATTGAGAAATGAGGAAAATAATTGAAAATCAATAGAAAAATTCAAAAACCGTTGATAATAATCGACAGCAGAAGAAAATAATTATAAAATTCAAATAGAATAATTGCATATTGAGAACTGTTAAAAATTATAGAAAAAATTGTAGATTTATTTATTGATGAAATTAAAATTATTTGACTGATATTTATAAATTTAAATTTTAAACAATTTAAATACATTTTTTAAAAAGTATCTGATTTTTTCCGGTCAATTTTTTAATTCTCGATCAATTTCCGGTATTTCCCGGTTTCCCGGTCAAGTGGCCACCCTAAAATTAATTTAACCGATTGATTTTAAAATAATTTTATTATTCTAAGCAGAAAATATCAACAAAAAAATGTTAACATTCGTGGAATGTATGTTCCTTTTTTATTTATTATTTTTTTTTTCATAAACTGAAGAAAAGTATATGAAAAGAAAACGAAAAGATTTAATAAAACTAGGCTAATCTCACATAATATTGATTTAATTAAGATACTTTCATCACATGAATTGGTTATTGTTTTATGAAGTAATTACTAAAGTATTGCCACACTCATGACACAATTTTACAATAATATGATCAACAATTAACTGAAAGACACGATTCGTGTATTATAATGAACTTTCCAATAATTTCTTGTATCCTGACAAAGTTCTCATATTTCACCATTGAAAATAAACCCAAGCCAATCATTAATTATTCAACGCTAAAATGTCTTGAATAGTGTAAAATAATTAACCGTAAATTAATTACAACCAGTGAATAATAATTATGTAAAAATAATAACATTGAATACATTAAAAATTAAGTTTTTAAATCAATATAACAAAACATAAAAGAATATTGAGAATTTATAATTAATTAAGCAATTTTGAAACAAACATATTAATAATTTTAATGCTATACATTCTAAAGTAGATTTTAATTAAAATTTAATTTTACTCGATTTGACACTCATTTTAAAAATGTCAATATTACTTAATTTCGACCAATTTCATAACTGAAATAATAAAAGAATAAAATTAAGAAAAAAAAAAAAAAAACTTTTCACAGATCGATTGATTAAGTAACTGCGTGTTTATCTTTTTATATAAAAAATATCTTTAATAACTTGTTCTTAATTTATCGACACATTAAAAAGAGCCGCTAATATGTTTCGTCACCTGGAATGTCGAACTAAATACCGAGCACATACATTCAATTTAACGATTCTTTTATAATTACAGATTATTCAAAGAAGGGACGATTATGGTGAACCCAGAGAAAATTTCAACAGAGACTGGGCCGACTATAAAAATGGTTTTGGAGATCCAGCACGAGAATTCTGGTTAGGAAACGAAAACATTTACATGCTGACGAACAATGAAGACTATATGCTTCGAGTGGAACTTGAAGATTTTGAGGGTAACAAGAGGTAAGTCAATTTTTTATTTTTATATTTTTAATCTTGAAAATCTAACTCCGAAATCTTATTCAGCAACTTCAAAAACGTCCGATTAACAATATTTAGGCAAATTTAAGAATCTTTACATTTTTGTTCGACATTTTGGATCCGCCATTTTGAATTTTGAAAATCGAACTTCAGATTCGTATTTAGCGATCTTAAGAACCCCCGTGTTACAAAAATTAAGCAAAATAAAGAATTTAAATTTTTTTTTCGTCCACCATATTGGATACGCCATTTTGAAGTTATTAAATCTAATCTTAAGTTAGTAATTAGCGATTCCAAGAACTTTTAAGTAACAAGATTTAGTCAAATTCAAGAATTTAACATTTTCTCGACTTTCATATTGGATTCGACATTTAGAATTTTACAAATCTAACCTTAAATTAGTAATCAGCGATTCTAAAAACCCCCAAAAGTAACAAGTTTGAGGCGAATTCAAGAATTTTTAATTTTTTCTTACTTCATATTGGATCCGCCATTTTGAATTTTCTAAATATATAACTTCAGATTTCTATTTAGTGGTCTTAAAAATCCCCGAGTATTAAATCGGCCATTTTTAATTTTGTAATTTAAAAACTTCATTAAAAATTAACGAATCCAAAAAAGTCAGAGTAACAAAATTTAGGTAAAGTAAATAAATTTTCAATTTTTCGTTCGCCATTTTGAATCCGACATTTTGAATTTTGAAAAATCTAACCGTAAATTGGATTTGTCATTTTGAATCTTCTAAACCATTTTGGATTTTCAAAAGTTAACTTTAGATTTGTATTCTTCAGGATTTTAAAAACTTTCAAATAACAAACTTTATGTAAATAATTTAATTTTTAATTTTTCGTCTGACATTTTGAATTTTTTAAAACTCTATAACCTCAAGTTAGTAATCCAACTACAAAAAAAACCCTCAAATAACAGAAATAATGCAAATTCAGTGACGTAACTGGGAGAGCAAGGGCCCTGGGGCAAAAAGGAAAATGGAGCCCCAATCATATTTTATGTATAATAATTTACAAGTTTAATTAATTTATTCATTCATTCTGTCCACACCTGACATTTGTTACTAGATGTTTTTTTTTTAAATTTGAAATCATATTTCACCTTTTTAAAAATTTTACAAATTTTAAATTTCTAGCAATTTTAATTTTTTTAAATTTCAGTTAATGTGAACTTGCATTGATTAAAAGTTCAAATAATCCACGTTTCAAAAATACTAAATTTTAAGTGATTTAAAAATGTCTTCAATTTTAATTATTTTTCCAATTTAATTATTTATTCCTAAATTTTATATTATTCACTGCAAATTTAAATTAATTTTGTTAATTTACTATTATTTTTGTCATTTTGCAATTATTATTTTCAATTTTTAATTTACTGAACTTTCAAATACATATCTCAATTTTCAATTATTTTGTTCAGTTTTCATTTCTTTTTATTATTTTGCAATTATTTACTCCGTCTTTTAATATTTTCATTATTTTTCAATCAATTTCTTAAATTTTTAGTTATTATCTCAAATTTAGATTATTGTCTTCAATTTTCAATTTTTAAAACGATTTTTCAATTATTTTCTTTTGCTTAAAAACAAATTCTGTAATTTTATATTATTTTCTCCGACTTGATGAATTTTAATTATTTTCATACTTTTGACATAAGTTTCAAAAATTTCAAATATTTATCTGAAATTTCCATTCTTTTTTTCATCAATTTTGAATTATTTCTGCGATTTTTCAATTAATCTCTTTAAATAGAATTTTTAAGTAATTTTTTAATTATTTTCTTTTTTTACACGCATATTCTGTGATTTTTTCAATTATTTCTCTCAAATTTTATTTATTGTTTTTAATCTTTCATATTTAAATTATATTCAATATATTTTAATTATTATTCTCAATCTTAAATTATTTTCAGCATAATTCAATTATTTTTTTGAATTTTGAATTAATTTTTTCATCTTTCAATTATTTTCCTTTATAATTGTTATTTTCTAAAATTTTTAAGTATTTTTCTAACAGTTCAATTATTTTGTTCAATTTTTAATTATTTTCATTTGCTTTCATAATATCCAAATTTTTTTTATTAATTATCATAAATTTCATTTATTTTTAGCTTTCTTCAATTCTTTCCTCCAATTTTTAGTTATGAATTTTTTTAAATTGATTTCTAAGATCTTCATGTAATTTTCTCAAATTTCAATTATTTTTTTTTTATTTAAAAAAATTCTACAATTTTTTCAATTTTTTTACTCAAATAATGTGATCTATTTTTTACAACTTATCATTGTTTGTATCATATTACAATTATTTTCTTCAAGTTTCAAATTGTAAAATCATTTTTCAATTATTTTCCAAAATTTATATACTTCAATTTTCAATTTTTTTCCAAAATTTTAAACTATTTATCTGAGATTTCAATTATTTATATGATTTTTTATGTTATTTTCTTCAATTTTCAACTACTTTCTTTCTTTTTCGTAATTTCCAAAAAGTTTTTAATTATTTCAGTTTAATTAAAAATGATTCTCTTCAATTTTAAATTACGTTTATCTTGTTTCATTTATTTTCTCCAATTTTTAATTATTTCCTTTTTTTTTAATGAACTTCTGAAAGCTTTAAGTTATTTTCTGAAATTTTCTTTAACTTTCCTTTATTTTAAATATATTATGTAATTTTTTCAATAATTTTCTCAGATTTTAATTATTTTTTTCAATTTTACACTATTTATCTCAATTTTCAATCATTTTTTTCAATTTTCAATTATTTTCCCTAATTTTTCAGTAGTCAATTGTTTTGAATTGATTTTTAAGATTTTCAAGTATAATTTTCTCAAATTTAAATTATTTTCTTTATTTTTAAAACATTTCTATGATTTTTTAAATTACTTTTCCTAATTTTTAATTAATTTCATTTTTTTTCATTTAATTTGCAAAAACCCCACTTTGCCCCTTAATAGTTACGCCACTGTGCAAATTAAAAAGTTTTTTCCTTTTTGCTATTGTAAATTTTCTTAAGCTAACCTTAAATTATATAGCGTTATATAGTAAACAGAGACGCAAAAAAAACTTTAAAACTAACCTAATTTAGATAAATTCGAGGTATTTTAATTTGTTCTTACCATTATATCGCTACTTTATTATATTTCAAAAATCTAACTTATATTCAAAGTTTACAAAAACCCCTAAGTAGGGGAGAGTCGGCCAAAATGCCTATAGTAAAGTTTAGAGCAAAAAAAAAAGTATTTAATTATAATTTTGAAAAATATAAACCATCAAATATTTAGAAAACATCCTTTAAGAATATAATAATGTAGTCATTTTAAGTGTTTATTTCAGAAAAAATAGAAAAAAGAATTATTTAAATATTGATGTCAAAATTCGCCATTTTGACATACGACTGGGCAAATCGCCTGTGCACAAAAATATGGAAAAATATGAATAAAAGTAAACAATTTTTTTTTATGTATTTTCTATAATCAATTATCTTGTTTATATTAAAAAAAGAACTACCTGTGAATACAAAAATATAATCTTTTTGTCATAAAACTAAAATTTTAATCCAAAGCAGACCGACAAAAAATGGAAATAAAGTCTATAACAAATAAATAAAGCTTCTACAATTATAAAAAATCATACAAAAGTAAAGTAAACACTATTATAAATTACAAAAATACCTGCTCGATTGAAAACTGCGTGAGTTTTAGGAAGAAAACGAAAATTTTGTCATTCAATGCCAAATGTGACAAGTTAATCCGCCATGATTCTTTATAGTCACGTGACAACACGTATCTCTCGTAATCTTATGTATTTTTTTGCGCATGCGCACTTCTTTTTATTCATCCCGCGCTTATTTAAAACCATGTTTTAAAAATATATTAAAAATTATTCTTCAATGCATAATTATTATAATTATTATTAATATAAATGCATTAATTAATATAATTAATTTGTTAAAACACTGATTATTAATACAGAAGCAGTAACAACTTGATATTTAGTTTCTACATCAAAATATACGTGTAACCCGAGAGATTTTCCGTATCATACGTATCTTGTTTAGAAGTTTTACAGCATATAGGCAATTTAACTAAGGCAATTTACCCAAAAACACACGATGTAATTAAACTAATTATTTTCATTTTAGAACTCATTTTTATTAATTAAGTCAAAGTGATTAGATAGCTAAATATTCAAGGATTAATTTTTAAAAAAAATTATGTACGTATGTGAGATAGAAGTGCATGTTTTCTAATCTTTAAAAATGAAAAAATTATTGTTGGAAAGCATCATTTTCACAATTCTTTAATAAATTATTTAATAATAAACTGATAAACATGAAACTTTACAGAAATCATCTTCACCTTAATATACTTCATAATTAAAAACAATTATGATTAATATTTATTTTTGGCCAAGTTATTAACCATTGCCAATTTACCCAATTAGGCATTTTACCCGACTCTCCCCTAGTAAGTACCATTAAGATTTAGACAAATGAAGAAATATAAATATTTTAGTCCGCCATTTTGAATTTTGACAATATAACGCCAGACATTTTTACTTTTTCTAATTACTTCTTTTTTTAGCTTTGTAAACAAAATTTGTTTGTGTAAAATAGATACTCAAAAATAAAACTTCTAAATACTGCTATAAAGTGATTTTTTTTTTATATAAGTGGATCTTGTTTAAGAGTCAGGTAAGAAATTGAAGTGTTGTACAAATTAGTTCATGTCGCGTTAAAACTGCTTCTTGTGAGCAGATTCATCTTTAAGATTTGCCAATAGCTTTAAAGGTCCTTGAATCATCGATTACGATATACTTTACTTACTGGTTTCGAGTAATAAGTTACGTGAGAAACTCGTGCTGACAATATCACCAACGATTTTGCTCGACTTTTTCATTATATCATATATATACTGATTTGCCTTCTAGCGACAGTGTGTCACACTTTAAACAATTTCGCCTACTTTTTTTTCTGCCTTTTCTTGCCTAACGCTATACGCTTCCGTAGAATAAAGATCACAAGTCTAATTTGTAAACTTCTCTTTTGATTGATTGATGGATTCCACAAGTGAAACTATTCATTATCGACTAAAAGGATATTTAAAAATATTTGTTTTCCCGCCTTTTTAAAAACGTTTTCTGCTCCGTCAGCTGTTTTTATTTCTAACCTCGAAATAACGAATAACGAAGAAAAAATATTTCAATGCAATAGTCATTTTTCAAGCAATTGAAACAATTCTGGTTATTTTGAAAAATAAGTCAAATTCTCGAATTCACGAACTGCACATTATTCAGAAACTATTTCCGTCTATTTTTGGGAAAATATAATAAAATTATTATATATTTTCTTATATACTTTCTCAATAAAACACCTACGATTTTGCTTTCAAGGATTTTCTAAAGGATCATCTTCCATTCTATTTATTCTCTTGCGACATTATGAAAACGATTTTTAGATTATAATGAAAACACGCGATCTTGTTTTAACGCCGTGTCTAATGATTTAGAAAATTACGAAATTGGCGTATAAAACTTGTTTAACCTCTCTTATGCCATATAAATTATAATTCGTATAAAATTGTATCTATTACAGAAACAAATATAATTAAATCATATATTAATTATCCTAAAATTAAATAATTTATATAATAAATAATATGTTTCCTGCATGAGTATTTTCTCGTAAATATAGTTAATTAATCTCTTACTCTATTACTTAAGGGCAAAAAATAGTAAAAAGTTGAAAATCCAGACTTAGTTATTTATTTTAATCTAAACAATTTCCTTTATATGAGAACCTGATTAAACTTAAATTAAATTTCAATATATACATAATAAATAAAATAAAAATAATTTATTTATTCTTTAAAAATATTCAGTAAGTGAAATACGTCTATACTGCCTATAAAACAAGATTCGGAGCAAGAAAATTTTTATTTATGAAACTGGTTGGCATTAAGGTTCCAGAACTAGTGATAATTTTATTTATAACCAAATGTCAGTTATCTTATGGTGATTTGTTGTTTGCAGTGTTGTTTGCCTTTTCAATGCCGGTATCGCCAGAATGCAAATTATTTATCAACTGATCAAAAATTCTGCTCTCGACTAAAGGATAGAAGAAGAGAAGGCATTATTCATTCGAGCGAGTACTTTATATCGCAAGAATATTTCTTACTCTTTGGCAAACAATCGACCATTGACTAAGGTCGGCCACGCACGTGGATTACTTTTTCAGTTTCCAAACTAAAAAGATTGCATTAAAATGCAAACGTTCTGTTTAACAATTTTATTAATATTTTTTAATCATTAAAATTTCTAAATTAACTGAATATTTAAATAAATTTAATGTTTCGGCTCAAGGACAATTAAATATTAAAATATATTTATATACGATTTTTTTTTAATTAAAAAACATTAAAACTTGACTGAGAATAATTTTTTAAAAATTAGGAAAAAACTTTTAAAAACTGAAAATATTACAAAAAACACATCTTAGCTGAATATATTTTTATTGATACCAATTGAAAATATAACATTTCATTGAAATTTTATACATTGCTCAATAAAATATCTGCATGTTCTATTTCCACCACAAACTTTTTCTGTGGCTAAATATAATTAAAATTACAACTAAGTATATTTACCTAATCTCGAAAATTAATATTACCTAGAATATAAATTAATACAATTGAATATTTTTCACATCGAATAATTTAAGAATTCAAATTAAATCACCATATTAGTATAAAATTGAAAAAAAAATTCTATGACAATAAATTACTTAACGATAAGTAAGATCATTATTTTCTTAAATATAAAAATATGTACAATCTTCGTAAAAAAGTGTGGGTTATTAATTCTATGTGTAAAATACAAAAGTAGAAAAATCTCATGTATTTAAAAAAATATTTATCAAATAATAATTCAAATATCTTGCATAATTATTATTTAATAAGTAAATAGTAAAACAAAGATGATTGCTACTGATTATATGAAAATTGTAGGTTTCGAGGCTACTTTCAAGGGAAGCTTAAATTAAAAATTACCCCAATTCTTTATAGATATAACTTGTTCACATAATAAATATTTGAAAATTTATACTTTTTTTTTTAAATTTCGCAAACATTTATCATTTATGTCTGATTTTTCTTTTTAAAATATTTTTCAGCATTCTGTTAAATTTTATTGAAAAAAAATTGATAAAATAAATAAAAATTGTACTTTTAATTTTATTTAAAAATACATATATTTATGTATGTACTAAAATTAAGCAAACTGAATTTTAGATAATGTTTAAAAGAACCAAAAAGAGCATTTGTTTGTAGAAATTGAATAAAAAATAATAATTTAATTAGTTTCTGCAATTTAAAATAGTCCGTGATTTTCGTTTAAAGTTGCTTTCTTTGCAAAAATGCTATTTGAATTTTTAAAAATATTTCTAGCTGAATTGCTCAATTTATATTTTGTTTATTTCTGAATAAAAATTTAAATCATGTTCATAATTTATTGTGACAATTTAGCCATTTGTAAAAAGAGATTTATTAGAACAAGACATTTTTTAATTGGAACACAAGTTCCAATTAAGCAGGTTGTATTTCTGCCAAAAAATGACAGAAAAGAAGCTTTAAATTGTGTAAAAATATATTATGTAATTATATTTATTCATAAAAATCATTTTTATTACATTAGAAATGAGGTTTTTTTTTATTTCAATGTTTAGTCTGATGATAGACACTATTGGATTTTGAAAGTAGAGGTTATTATTCTCAATTAAAACGCTGCACTGACTCACGTCGTTGTTGTATTAAGGCGCGCAATTTTGAAAACATTTTGCAATAAGCAGTGATTTTCTCAATATTTTATAAATATTTGCTTAGAAATTTTGTTATTAATTCATGTTGGTTGAAGATTTTAAAATAGTAATTTAGAAAATATTTAAAAAATCAGTGTTAAATATTTTCAAAATTGCGCGCCTTAATACAATAACGACGTGAATCAGTGAAGTGGTTCAATAGAGAAACATAACCTCTTCTGCCAATAAAGAATCTTATTTCTAATGTGACAAAAGTGATTGTTGTGAATAAATATAGCACAATATATTTTGATACAATTTAAAGCGTCCTTTTTGTCATTTTATGCAAAAAATACAACCCGGTTGATTAGTTCAAGAATTTCAAGATTGAATCCATTTCAAATCATGAAGGCCGACTAACTAAGTCGTAGATTCAACAACCGCTAAATCAAATTTTGTTTCATAAAAATCTTTAAAATTAACAAAATTATAGATGATTTTCCAAAAATAAATAAGGTCCATTTTCTCAAAAAACCACCGTTTTTTCTTTAAAAATTCGACCACAAATTCATATACACTACCAGCCAAAATTGTGGGACCACAAAATGGGACTAAAAACATTACCTTCTTAAAATGTTGATAACTCTGCCAGATATTAACGAAATTAAAATTTTCATAGATCATTGGAAAGCTTATAAAATTTACCGTTAAATGGTACTATTTAAAGGCTTTTTCGTTTAATAAAAACGAAGATTCAATATGATAAAGACAGGTGAATTTTCCGTTTTTTGTGAATTTCCATTGTTCAAGTTTGGTAGGCTTTTTTTCTAGACAAATAATTGGAAATTTTTGATATCATGCTAACTATAGCCTTGAACTATTAGCTTCAAAATAAGCCAAAGAAAATTAAAATATCTTGGCTGGTTCAAAAGTTATAAGAAAACGTGTATAATTTTAAGACGGTCATGTTTGTAATTGGAACTAGGGACAGTTCCAATTCGAAAATCACTTGTTCCAATAAATTTCTTTTTACAGGAACGTCAAGTGCCAATTCCATTACGTAAAATTAGGGTGATTTTTACGCGTTCCATTGTCATTTCACAAGCTAACTTCTAAACAACATCAACTTTCTCGATGGTCGTTGTTAAAGTATCATTTTCATGATTACCACAATACGAAGTAAGAGTGTGCTTCAACTCATAATTATAGACAACTGTCGTGCCTCTATTGCACTTTTTCAACTGTAAAACTGTCTTAAAGTTTCGACAAGTGACGTTTGACACAATCCCGTTTGTTTCCTTGGCTTTAGGAGTGACAACATCTTCATATTCCTTCTTTGCTAAGGACCGAGTCCTTTTACCCACAGATGGTATTGGAGGTAGAGTATTTTCCAGAACTTGGTTCCCAACAGTATTTTCAAATAATACCTCCACATCGTCTATTGCAGTGACATCATCAGTTGGCTCTTCCGGCGCTAATAATTCGGGTTGATAAGACATCCAAGAATTCTCTTCAACTTGTGGCATTTCTCCTAATTGTGGAATGTTCACTTCCATGGGATTGAGGTGTGGTAAGTGCAAACTAGGCAGGGCATAATCCTTTAACTTGTGGCGACCGTTGAAATTTTCATATGCGTCTTCATCAAAGTGTCTGGGACAGATGGAGTATTTCTTACGAATTTCATCGTAAGAAATATCCCCTAAAGCTGAATAATCAATCAACGCCAACCACTGCTGTCCCCATTCAAAATTCTTGGGAAATTTGTGACTCGTACACCGATAACCTGTCTCGCAATTAGGCACGATGCACTTTCCTCGCATTGTTTCAATATAACTGGAAAAAAGAAAGAATTTATAACACTCGTGTATGTTAGAATAATATTAAAGGGACGCCGACATTAGACATTTTGACCAAAACTCGATTTACAGAATGTTTAATAGAACGAAATTTATTTATCCGAATATTTAAATTCCCGAAAGTTCATTTTTTAGAATATTTTAACTTCCTGAATATGAATTCTCCAGAAATGGTATTTATTAGACTTACTTTTTGTCCGAATACTTAAAAAACCAAAACTCTGTCGGAATATTTAACTTCTCAAAACTCCATTTCTCAGAATATTTAACCTCTCGAATATGTATTTCTTAGAAGTTGTATTTATCAGATTCACCATTTGTTGGAACATTTCACTCACAGAAACTCCATTTGTCAGACTTTTGAACTTACCGAATACTGAAAAACTAGAATGTTCAATTTGCCGGCTATTTGGAAAGTAGAAAAACTAAAGGAGTTCACTGATTGGTCGGTAATATTTCCGGAAAGATTACCGACCAATCAGTGAACTCCTTTAGTTCCTCTACTTTCCAAGTGTCTAGGAAATTGAACATTCTAGTTTTTTAGTATTCGGGAAGTTTAAAAGTCTGACAAATGGAGTTTCTGTGAGTGAAATGTTCCGACAAATGGTGAATCTGATAAATACAACTTCTAAGAAATATATATTCGAGAGGTTAAATATTTTGAGAAATGGAGTTTTGTGAGGTTAAATATTTCGAAAAATGGTAAATCTGATAAATACAGTTTCTAAAAAATGAAAAATCGGAAAATTAAGTATTCTGAGAAATGGAGTTACGAGAAATTAAATATTCAAACAAGTGGCAAGTCTGATAAAAATACAATATATAATAAATTCATATTTGGGAAATCAAATAATCTGAAAAATGTAATTTCGGGAAATTAAATATGAGGAAAAATGGTAAATCTGATAAATACCATTTCTGTCAAATGCATTTTCGAAAAGGTGAATATTCCGACAAACAGAGTTTTGGTTTTTTCAAGTATTAGGACAAAAAGTAAGTCTGATAAATACCATTTCTGGAAAATGCATATTCAGGAAGTTAAATCTTTCGACAAATAAAGTTTCATGAAGTTAAATATTCTGACAAATATTTCACCTTTTTAAAATGGTTTCAAATTTTAAATTTATAGCAATTTTAATTTCTTCAAACTTTAGTTAATGTGGACTTGCATTGATTAAAAGTTCAATTAATCCAAGTTTCAAATAAACTAAATTTGAAGTGTTTTTAAAATTTCTTTAGTTTTTAATAATTCTTTTCTATTATGATTTCAATTACTTAAACTACAATTTTGTACTATTTTTTTTTCATTTTTCAATTATTTTCTGCATTTTTTAATAATTATTGTTAAATTGTTTCCCTAAATCTTAAATTTATCTTTTTCAAATTAATTATTCAAATTTAATTATTTTGTTTCGTTTTGTTTCAAATACTTTTTCAATTTTAATTATTTTTCCCTTGACGTTAAATCAATTTAATTGTTTATTTCTCAATTTTATATTATTCATGACAAATTTAAAGTAACTTTTTTTAATTTAACATTATTTTTGTCAATTTGCAATTATTATTTTCAATTTTTAATAATCTTCACAATTTCTGAACTTTCAAATATATATGTATCTCAATTTTCAATTATTTTGTTCAATTTTCATTTCTTTCTATTTTTTTTTGCAATTATTTCTCCATTTTTTAATATTTTCATTATTTTTCAACTAATTTCCTAAATTTCCAGTTATTATTTTAATTTTAGATTATTGTCATCAATTTTTTTATGTTTTAAACGATTTTTCAATTATTTTCTTTTCATTAAAAATAAATTCTGCAAGTTTTTCGATTTCTTTCTTCAATTTCTAAAATTAATTTCATTATTTTGACATAATTTTCAAAAATTTCAATTATTTTCATCAATTTTCGATTATTTCTGAGATTTTTTTAATTATTAATTATAAATTTGTAAGTAATTTTGTAATTATTTTCTTTGTTTAAACATATATTCTATGATCTTCAATTGTTTTCAGCATATTTCCATTATTTTTTTTTCAAATATGAATTAATTTCATCATTTTTCAATGATTTTCCTAGATTGTTAATTATTATTATAAATTTATTTCCTTCAATTTTTAATTTTGTTCATTTGTTTTTAATTTCAACAATTTAAATTATTTATCTGACATTTTAATTATTTCATTTCATTTTCGATTAATTAAAAATGATTCTCTTCAATTTTAAATTATTTTTATTATATTTTCTCTAATTTTTAATTATTATTATTTTTTTATTTTTCATTATTTAATTTGTTTTTAATTTATTTTTAAGATTTCAATTATTTTTCTCATATATCAATTATTTTGTTTACTTTTAAAACATTTCTATGATTGATTAAATTATTTTTTCCAATTTTTAATTGATAACAGTTTTTTTTCAATTTCGATTAATTAAAAATGATTCTCTTCAATTTTAAATTATTTTTATTATATTTTCTCTAATTTTTAAATATTATTATTTTTTTATTTTTCATTATTCAATTTGTTTTTAATTTGTTTTTAAGATTTCATTTATTTTTCTCATATTTCATTTATTTTCTTTACTTTTAAAACATTTCTAAGATTTATTAAATTATTTTTTCCAATTTTTGATTGATAACAGTTTTTTTTTCAATTAGTTTGCAAAATTTGCAATTATTTTGTTTAATTTAAATTATTTTTCGTAATTTTTTTTAATTCTAAAATTCCAAATAATTTAACTAACCGAAACTTCATTTATCAGAATCTTAAAGTTCCAGAATGTGCATTTGTCTGACACACAAAATGTAGAGTTGCTAAAGGAGCTATCTGATTGGCCGGTAATATTTCCGGAAAGAATACCGGCCAATCAGCGATCTCCTTTAGGAACTCTAAATTCCGTTTGTCGGTTAAATGCACATTCTGAAACTTTAAGACTCTGATAAATGAAGTTTCGGTTAATTAAATGTCGGAAAAATAATGAATCTGATTAATACAACTTCTAAGAAATATATAATCGAGAATTTAAACATTCTGAGAAATAAAAATTCGAGAGGTTAAATATTCTGAAAAATTGAGTTTTGAGAGGTTAAATATTTGGACAAATGGTAAATTTGATAAATACAGTTTCTAAAAAATGCAAAATCGACAAATTAAGTTTTCCAAGAAATGAAGTTTCGAGAAATTAAATATTCAAACAAACGGTTAGTCTGATAAATTTATATTTGCGAAGTCAAATAATCTGAAAAATTAAATTTCGGAAATTAAATATGTGGACAAAAATGGAAAATCAGATAAATACTATTTATGTAATTTTTAATTATTTTTAAATTGTTTCCGTAAATCTTAAATTTATCTTCTTCAAATTTAATTATTTTGTTTAGTTTTGTCAAATATTTTTTCAATTTTAATTATTTTTCCCTTGACGTTAAATCAATTTAATTATTTATTTATAAATTTTAGATTATTTATGGGAAATTAAAAATTAACTTTTTTTAATTGAACATTATTTTTCTCATATCGCAATTATTATTTTCAATTTTTAAAAATGTTCTCAATTTTTGCAATTATTTTCACCATCTTTTAATATTTTTATTATTTTTCAATTAATTTCGAAAATTTCCAGTTATTATCTCAATTTTAGATTATCGTCATCAAGTTTTCATGTTTTAAACGATTTTCTCAATTATTTTCATTTGCTGAAAAATAAATTCTGCAATTTTTCTATTTCTTTCTTCAATTTCTATAATTAATTTCATTATTTATGTAATTTTTAATTATTTTTAAATTGTTTCCCTAAATCTTAAATTTATCTTCTTCAAATTTAATTATTTTGTTTAGTTTTATCAAATATTTTTCCAATTTTAATTATTTTTCCCTTGACGTTAAATCAATGTAATTATTTATTTTTAAATTTTATATTATTCGTGGCAAATTAAAATTAACAAAATTTAATTTTAAAAATAAATTATGCAATTTTTCTATTTCTTTCTTCAATTTCTAAAATTAATTTCATTATTTTGTCGTAATTTTCAAAAATTTTAATTATTTTCATCAATTTTCGATTGTATTTGAGATTTTTTAAATTGTAAATTATAAATTTGTACGTAATTTTGTAATTATTATCTTTTTTTCAACATATTCTATGATCTTAATTTGTTTTCAGCATATTTCAATTATTTTTTTTCAGTTTTTGAATTAATTTCATCATTTTCTAATTATTTTCCTGGGTTGTTAATTATTATTCTCGTTTTCTAAAATTATTTTCCAAAATTTATTCCTTTCAATTTTCAGTTTTTTTCATTTGTTTTTTAATTTTAACAATTTAAACTATTTATTTGACATTTAAATTAATTTCATTCAATTTTAAATTGTTTATATTATTTTCTTCAATTTTCAATTACATTCGATCTTTTTCGTAATTTCTAAAAAGTTTTTAATTATTTCTCTTTAATTAAAAATGATTCTCTTCAATTTTAAATTATGGTTATCTTTTTTCATTCATTTTCTCTAATTTTTAATTATTATTATTTTTTTATTTTTCATTATTCAATTTGTTTTTAATTTATTTTTAAGTTATCAATTATTTTTCTCAGATTTCAATTATTTTCTTTATTTTTAAAACATTGCTATGGCTTTTTAAATTATTTTTTCCAATTTTTAATTGAAAACAGTTTTTTTTCCAATTAAGTTGCAAAATTTACAAATATTTTGTTTAATTTAAATTATTTTTTGCAATTCTTTTTAATTCTATTAATCTGATAAATACAATTTCTAAGAAATATATATTCGAGAATTTAAACATTCTGACAATTGAAAATTATTCGAGAGGTGAAAATGAAATTTGGAAAATTTCTTCATTTCTTTTGCAGCTTTTTTACTAAACATTTTAGTACATTTTCTTCTCTTATTTAATATTTTCTCATTTTTTAGTAGATTTTTCCTAATTTTCATATTAAATACTTTTTGTACTTTTTTCACTTTTTTTTATTATTATTATATTAAGAGTTTTTGAAAAGATTTTCTCTATTTCTTAAATATATTTGTTCATTATTTTTGCAAAATAATTCTTCCTTATTATCTTATTCCTTTAGACTGTTTTTAGATTTTTAAACCATTTTCTTATTTTCTCGTGAAGTTTTTCATTTTTTCAAGAACATTCTAATATTTTTAAATTTGTAATTTATTTGCATTCATTTTCTTTTTGTACTTTTTCGAAAATTTGTAATTTCTATGTAATTTTTTTACTATTTGTTTTTAAAATCTAAAATCTATATTCCCTGTTTTACATTAATTTTAACAAAACAAACACTGGAATATTTATTTGTAAAAAAAAACCGTCTACTCGAATTTTCAACAATTGTAATTTATTGAATTCTACTTTGCAAGAATTTTCATTTGACGTTAAAATATAAATCTAGTTTGAAAATATAGTCATATTATACTTTATTGGAAAACTAGAAAATTATTATTTAGGAAATTAAGTTTTTGTTACTTATAAAATTGTAAACTTTTCAATTTTTATTCTGCAAATATAGAATTTTTACTAAGTTACATATTTGTTTTGTTATAAATTAACTAATCTTGCTTAAACTCTACATAACCTGTACAAAATATACAAAAGCCGATATTTTAAATACATTTTTTAAATTTAAAGTATATTGGATGCATAGTAAGAAATATTTTTATTTTTTGCCGCAAAATTGATAGATGGGAAAAATGTTATTTATTGTTTATGGTTGTTTACTCGTTAAAAATATAACCTATAATCTTCGGAAACCAAAGTTTCTAATTTCCCATTCATATATTACATATATTACTATTTTAAAACGTATAAATATGACTCTATATACAAGAGAACTTACCAAATTATATATTGACTAACAGTAAATAAAATCGGCTCACTCTGTGAATTACTTAATCACTTTTTTTTTTGGAAAATAAGCAAAAATTACATAAAAAGAAAACAACGATCAACGGGATCAACAGACGCGCATGAAAAACATGAATGTCCATAAAATAAATCAGTGAGAGAGGAAACTATTATATGACTTATGCATATATAAACTTAATCATGCAGCGCCTCTTTCGGAAGAAAAGAAAATAAGTTTAAAAAATGATTATTTATTATAATTTTTATTTATTAAGCCTTAATTAGTTTTCTGAAATTTACATTATTTACTAAAAGCTCTTTAATATTTTTATCCCGTTTTTGATTAATTAAATTTTAAAATATTCCATTTTTGTTTAATTCGCTATTCATAATTCATTATCTTTTATTCATTCATTAAATAATAGGAAGCTTTAGACATTATATAATATATATTTTTATACTTCTTAGCTACATTTAATTTTATATACAAAATTCTAAATTTCACAATTGTTTATTAATCTGTGGCGTATCTGTTAAGGGTTAAAGTGGGACAGTGCCCCGGGACCCTTGAGCTCAGGGGACCCTCAGTTAACCCTAATATACCTTTTTTTTTAAACAATATTTATAAAATTTTAGAATAAAAAAAATTGCAAAAAATAATTGAAATTAAAAAATTGAATGCAAATTTTGTAAAATTAATTGAAAAAAAAATTAAATCAATTAAAAATTAGGGAAAGTAATTTAAAAAATCATAGAAATGTTTTAAAAATAAAGAAAATAATTTAAATTTGAGAAAATTACTTGAAAATCTTAAAAATAAATTTTAAAAAATTGATTAATGAAAAATTAGGGAAAGTAACTAAAAATTGAAAAAAAAATTTTTAAAAATTGAGATAAATAATATAAAATTGAAAAAAATAATTAAAATTATAAAATAATAATTGAAAAAATTGCATAATATATTTTAAATAAAGGAAAGTTAAAGAAAATTTCAGAAATATACTTAAAACTTTCAGAAGTTCATTGAAGAAAGAAAATAATTTAAAAATAGAGAAAAGTAGAGAAAATAAATCAAACAAAATAAGCATAATTTAAAATTGAAGAGAATGATTTTTAATTAAACAGAAATAATTAAGAACTTTTTTGGAAATTACGAAAAAGAACGAAAGTAATTGAAAATTGAAAAAAATAATATAAAAAAATAATAAAAATAATTGAAAATTGAATGAAATAATTGAAATTTCAGATAAATAGTTAAAATTTTGGAAATTATAATAGAAATGAAAAAAATTGAAAATTGAAGTATATAAATTTTGGAAAATAATTGAAAAATGATTTTACAATTTGAAACTTGAAGAAAATAATTGAAATATGATACAAACAATGGTAAGTTGTAAAAAATAAATCACATTTGAGTAAAATAATTGAAAAAATTACAGAATCTTTTTTTAAATAAAAAGAAATTGAAAATTAAAAAAAAATACACGGAGATCTTAGAAATCACTTGGAAAAAAATGAGAATAACTAAAAATTGGAGAAAATAATTGAAAAAAGCTAAAAATAAATTAAATTTACGATAATTATTAAAAAAAATAAAATTGAAAATTATGAAAACATGAAAATAATTAAAAATTAAAAAAAGTAATTGAAATTTTAGAAAAGTACTTATAAATTTTAGATAATGAGAATAATAATTAACAATTGAGGAAAATAATTCAAAAATGATAAAATTAATTCAAAATTGAAAAAGATAATTGAAATATGCTGAAAATAATTTAAGAATGAAAAAAATTATTGAAATTTACGATGAAATTAATTTAAATATGAAAGATTAAAAACGCAGTAAATAAAATTTCTGAGAAATAATTGAAAAAATCATAGAATGTATATGTTTAAAAAAAGAAAAAAATTAGGTACAAAATCACTTCAAAATTTTTATTAAAGAAAATAATTAAAAAATCGCAGAAATAATCGAAAATTGATGAAATTAATATTCGAAATTTTCGAAAATTTTTCCAAAATAATGAAAACAATTAAAAATCGGAGAAAATAATATAAAACTACAGAATTTGTTTTTAAGCAAAAGAAAATAATTGAAAAATCGTTTAAAAAATTGGAAATTGAAGACAATAATAATAAATTTGAGATAATAACTGAAAATTTAGGAAATTAATTGAAAAATAATGAAATTATTAAAAGAAAGGAGAAAATGATTGCAAAAAAATAAAAAGAAATGAAAATTAAACAAAATAATTGAAAATTGAGATATATATGTATACGAAAGTTCAGTAAATTAAAAATTAAAAATAATAATTGCAAAATGACAAAAATTATGGTAAATTTAAAAAGTTAATTTAAATTTTCGCTGAATAATATAAAATTAAGGAATAAATAATTAAATTGATTTAATCTCAAAGGAAAGAAAATTAAAATTGAAAAAACGATTGAGAAAACTAACAAAAATAATTGATATTTGAGTAAGGTATTTTTAAGATTTAGGGAGACAATTTAAATGCAATTAAAATAATTAATAATTGTAGAAAATAGTTGAAAAATGATAAAAATAGTACAAAATTGTATTTTTAATTTGTATGGCAATTAAATAAATAAATCAATAAATTAAGTAATTAAAATCATAATAAAAAAGAATTTTTAAAAATTGATGAAAATTTTAAATCATTTCAAATTTAGTCTTTTTGTGAAACGTGGATTAATTGAACTTTTAATTAAAAATTTTTTTACCAGTTACGCCACTTTTTATTTTTTAATTATTATTAATAGTTTTATTTGTATCGCATAATAAAGTTGGTGTCTTCGTGTCTATAACAATTTTCTGCAAAAATATTTTATTATAATGCGGAAAAAAGAAGAAAAAAACCTTTGTACGAATTCAAAATGTCTGATTCAATATTTCGGACACAATTTTTCTGGACCCTAATTATAATGCATTAACTAAATTTCAAAATTCAAAATGGCGGCGAAATTTAAAGGATATTTTATATTCTTATCTCAAAATTTGTATTTATATTGGTTTTTGAAGCCGTTTTCGATTGAAAATAAAGAATCTAGAATTTTTTTAATCCGATTTTCCACTTTCGAATAAAGATTTACTTTAATTTTCTTTTTTACTTTAGGTACGCTCAATATTCTCATTTCAAGATCTATTCTGAAGGAGAGTATTATAAATTGGAGATTGATGGTTATGAGGGAAATGCAGGTGATTCTCTCAATGATCCTTGGTACGGATCTAACAACAGTCCTTTCTCAACTTACAACAGGTAAATATTAGTATTATTTATAAAAAAATTAATAGTTCACAAGGAAACTTTTCAAGATTATTTCTACATAGATTGTTTGACACACGGCCATATGCAGTATTTGAGGTTAGCTTCTGCGCATCTTTTTTCCACTTAATTTTGATGCGCGTAAACTTATACAGTGCCGCTCAATAAGTTTTGCCCACCCTACACCATAAAAGGGCATTGCAAAAAGTTTTGTATCTCGATTTCTAGTAAAAATAAAAACTTCATCAAATATTTATTTTAAAGCTTATATCTTTGACTTAAATAATGCCTGGAAAATAAATGCAAAAATGGTTCTTTTAATTGTTTAATTGCTTAAAATAAAAAAATTTCCATTTTTTCTTTTTTGTATATTTCAAATCGATACAATTTTTAAAAAAATCATTACATTTTAATTTTGTAAATGGCATTTGAATGCTTATTTCATCACCTCTCAAGCGGTTTTTTGAAAAATGTTCTACGATAATTTTTAAGCAAGATGTGATTATTTGTTTTTTTTTCAATTGTTAATAACTTAAGAACAATTAACTTTTGGAAAAAATTGTTTATTGTTTCGGCCTTAATGTGAAAGAGGAAAAGAGAGGCCACGCCATCTGTCATTTTTGCTCTACTGGTTAGGGCAAAAAATTTTAACGCATGCGCACTAAAAATTTCTTGAAATGAAAAGACAAAAACTTATTGAGTGGCACTGTACGTATTACGTAAGTTTACGCACATCTAGAGTTGCGAAAAGGTAGTGTTGTGTTGAGGAAGGTAATGAGAACGAGAATATCACCGACCAAAATTCTAATCGAGAATTTATGAGAATTTAAGTTTTTATTTATTTATGAATCTAAGGGTAAAATCACATGGATGCGTCAAACGTTGCGTCGTAATGAGAGAGAGGGAGACAAAGATATATTTACGTCTTTCTCTTTCTCATTACAACGCATCATTTGACAGTCGCATGTGATTTCGCCTTAAGTTAAATTTTCTCAATATCTTTTTACAAAAATTAAGTCCCTGGTGTCAACCTTATTAATAATGATTCGAATTATTCAATGTTAAAAATAAAAAAATACGTGTAGTGGATAATAATTTATGAATAATTTATATAAAATACCGTTCATGGTTGTTATATTTAAAAGTAATGTGTACACTTAATTGATTTATAACTAATTTGTAATGTTAATTATTTCGTTATTTATTTATTTTTATTCAAATAAATTGTTTGTATTTCAAAATAGTGGAGGTTATTTAGCCACATAGAAAATTCTCATTAATTCTCCGGAAGGAGAATATTCTCGGTTATATTTTCGAGAATGTATAACTGAATGTTAAATTACCGAGAATATTCCAACTCTACGCGCATCAAAACTTAGTGGAAAAAGATGCGCAAAAACTAACCTGAATTATTATAATTACTATGGCCATGTGTCACACAGTAGCCACTCACTTTATAATGTTGAACAACTATATGGCGTAAATAATGGTGTACGACATTAATATGTTCCAGTTGTTTATCTGTGACTTTTCTGTTAATTTTCTTGTTATAAATTCAACACGATATTGTGTTTTATCCAGCGAGGGTTCAGTATCTTTGAAAAATGTTAAGATGGCATATACGATACCCAGAAAATAAAAACCTATTCACTTTTTCTGAATCGCTCTCAAGTGAATCTGCTTTCTTAAAAGAAAATTTTCGATTAACTCCGATTCAAATCATTTTAATTTTTAAAGTGTTTTTTACTTTTTAGAAATATGTTCAACAAAAATTTTACATATTTGTTCAATTTTAAAAAGTATTATCAAATCTAACAGCCCTGAACATAATTTATTTAAGTAGCTTAATTAATTACAACTTTGTGTAAAATATGACAATCTAACCTCAAAATTTCCAAACAGATTCATAACTATCAAAACCGATTCAATATAAATTTTGTAAATCACTTATTAAAAATAACTCCAATTCAAAACTATTCGGAATTTCAATCGACAATCTGCTTTTTTAAAAACTCCGATTCACTAGAGGTTTTATTCAATAAATTTTTTTCCTGGGTAGAGTTCCAATTTTTTCTGTTCTTTTGCAGCCACTAAGAATAATTTCAATAAAATGTCCATTATTAATAGTAAAAATAATTTTGTGTCCTTTTTGTCTGTGTCACAAAAAAAAATGGCAGAAAAAAAGGACCTACCTCTCATTAATTTCCTGACATCAATTTCCATAAGGGCAAATTCAGATATTTTTTTTGTGGGTCAATGCAATAAAATATCTGAATTTCAAAGCTTTATCATGATGTCCTTGTGGTTTAAAAAAATCTCGTTTGAACCTCAAACCATTCATTGCCTTGATGCTGGAAGTTAACAATTTTTTAATGAAATATGATTCATTAATTTGCAGAGATAATGACAGATCATCGTTGAATTGTGCTTCGATGCTCAAGGGTGGCTGGTGGTGGAAGTCTTGCGGACGTGGACTGAATGGACTTTATTTAAATGACCCTCAAGACCTCACAGCTCGACAAGGTGAGTACCACTTCACACTTGACTACACAGAACAAATCCCAATAAGTATTTATCTCTCCTTTCATTTGCAAATGATTCAATATTTATTTGTGAATTTCTCTTTGTCAATGAAGAAGTTAACATTTTTTTAGTTCCTTTTTTTTTGATATTTCACAGCTTCCGTCCCACTCATCATGATCTCATTTTTTAAATGATTCATATATCTTAAAAACAACAGAGGAAGTAATAATATTTCGAATATTTAATATTAAAAATGTCATGAATTTTTCTCTTGTTAGAAGTATCGGTAAATATTATTTATACAACTTATTATTTTTAAACAGGAAATTAATCTTGAAATCAGAAAGTAGAGCATTATTATAGGATTATTATTTCCGACTATTTAAAACTGGTTCAAAACTGTTTTTCACTTTTTTACACTAGTTAAAACATTTTTGAATTTAGTTAAAAGTGTTTGGCACTAATTCAAAACTGTTTAAAAAAAGGTTACAAGTTATTAAAACTTGTTCAAAACTGTTTTAAACTTTTAAGAACCAGTTTCAACTGTTTAGAACTTTTTTAAAACACTTTTGAATTGGTTTAAAATTTTTAGAACTACCCTAAACTATTCAAAATGCAAACTAGTTTAATATTGTTTATAACTGGTTTAAAACTGATTAAAACTGGTTATAAAATTTTTATAAACACTTCTTAAAATTGTTTTGAACTGCTTAAAATCACTTTCAGCTATTTAGAACTTTTTAAAAACTGTTTTAAACTGGTTTAAAAGTTTTTACCTAAAACTTAATAAAAACACTCTTCAGAAGTTCTTTAAAAAAGTTTAATGTGTTTAGAACCACTTAAAACTGATTAGAAATTGTTTAACTTTTAAACTGGTACTGTTGTAAATTATTTATAAGTCTATTTGGAAATTGTTGAAAACTGTCTGGAACTAGTCTGAAACTGTTTAAAACTGGTTTTAAGTTGTTTAGTATAAACTGTTTAATACTTGAAGTGCGCAGGAATTGACTGCGAACTACGGATAGACGGACGGACGGACACCAAAGTCTCTTTATGAGGGTTTCAACCCTCGCCAAAGAAACCCTATAAAAATTATAACAATATGCAGGGAATAGAAGGAACTAAGAATGCTATATATTTAATCAATAATTTAGTTACGTAAAAACAGAAGCTACATGTAAACTCATTACTGGATTATAAAAAATTAACATTTGTTAATTTAATTAACTAATCAAAACTATCCCTAAGAAAAATAATCGAAAAAAAATGAAAAAAATTATCAATTTCTACAAAAAAATTCTAATGAAGTTCTAAAATGGCGGAAAATACTTAAGAATATGCCCCCTAATTTTTCCAATTGATAACCAGAATTATCATCTCCTAAAAATCACCCCTAAGGAAAATAGTCGAAAATTTTTTTTTAAAAATTGTCAATTTCTGCAAGAAAATTCTATTAAAGTTCTAAAATGATTGGACATACTCGGAAATATTTCCGCTAATTTTTTCAACCATTCAGGAACTTCATAGAATTTTTTTATAGAAATTGATAATTTTTTTCAAATTTTTTTTCGATTATTTTCTTCTGGGGTGGTTTTTAGGGGATGATAGTTCTGGTTATCAATTGGAAAAATTAGGGGTCATATTCCTGAGTATTTTCTGCCATTTTAGAACTTCATTAAAATTTTTTTGGTAAAATAGATCATTTTTGTCAATTTTTTTTCGATTATTTTACTCAGGGGTGGTTTTTAGGAGATGATAATTCTGGTTAACAATTGAAAAAATTAGGGGGCATATTTCTGAGTATTTTCCGCCATTTTAGAACCTCATTAGAATTTGTTTTCGATTGAAAATTGTGTATATTATTCATTTGTTTAATTGACATAATTTGTTTATAAAACTATTGATTTAAAAAAAAAATGAAATTTGTAGGTATAACCGAGCCTAAATTGTAAATGGTGTAAATCATAACTAATTTTAAAAATAAACGACTGAAGTAAAACGATTTTCTTTTTATTCAATTATCACTCATTTAGGAACTAGACTCATTTAGGAATAAAACAAGACTATTTAAAACCTTTTCTGATGAGTAGAAGTAGCCTAAATAAATGTGTAAAGTTTGTTCCTTTTTTCTAGAATAATAATTCCTGATATTCATCAATAAATTATGTACGACAGCTTCATTTGTATTCAAATTTCGTATCTTTATACTAAAAAATGAATAAATCAAAACTCCATACATATTTCTCGACATGATTCACAAATTCAAAATGGCGGATCTAATATGGCGGACGAATTTTTAAAAATTGACTGAATATGCATGAATCTTGGTTTATTGGGGTTTTCGGGATCGCTGATTTCAAATTTGAAGTCAGTATTGGAAAACTCAAAATGGCGAATTCAATATGGCGGACGAGTTTTTAAAAATTGACTGAATTTACATGAATCTTGGTATAATGGAGTTTTCGGGGTAGCTGATTGCAAATTTGAAGTCAGATTTGGAAAATTCAAAATGGAGGATACAATATGGCGGTAAATTTAAGATTTCAAATTAGTAAACCCAAAAACCTCCGAGTAACAAGATACAGGTATTTGAAAATGTCAATTTAAGATTTCAAATTAGTAATTCAGATAATTTTAAAACAATCCGTCCGCCATATTGGATCCGACATTTTGAATTTTTAAAATCTGACTTCGAATTTGAAATCAGCGACTCCAAACAAGGAAGAACGCAATTGGAGTTATAGTTTTCGAGAAAAGTGTACCGAAAGTTGACTCTTTTTGCATTGTTTTAAGGTGACTTAATTTATTTATAAAATTATTAAATATTTGTCAAATGTTAATTTTTTATAATTCAGTAATGAGTTTACAACAAACTAAATTAATTTTAACCTTAAATATGCTTTATTAGACAAATGTCATTTTTTTTCTCTTATGCATCTTTGTGAACAAAATTATTGCAATTTTAAGCATTTATAACCTTATTCAATGTTAATTAAATAAGAAAATGCAAAAATTTACAAATTTGCTAACAATTAACATTGTTTAAAATTTTTTTTTCAAAAATTGGCTCATATTATTTTTTTGAAATTTTATAACGATTAATTTAAGCGTTTAAAATCGAAAATCGGTTAATATTTACGATCTGTAGAAAGTTTTAAAATAACTCCAAATAGCACGTAATATTGCAGCAACATTGCCGTGCAATGTTGGCAATATTGCCGCGCAATGTTACTGCAACGTTTCCCTGCAATGTTGCCGCAACGTTGCAGCAACTTTCAAAATCTTATAAAGACTTCATTAACTTTTAAAAATGGTGCTTAGTAAAGATGACAATTACGGAATAAAAGGAAAGTTCAACCAATGCAAATTACGTTAATTGTTCATTTTTTTGTATAATCAACGTTGTATTTAAGCGTTGTATTGAGCAACTATATTATTGCAACGTTGCGGCAACATTGCAGGAAAACGTTGCAGCAACATTACAGGGCAACGTTGCAGCAATGTGGACATGGACATTTCCCCAATGTGGGTTGGGTCGAGTAGGACCGGGTAGCGCTGGGTAAGATCGGGTAGGAGAAGGTCGAGACGGGTAAGTAGAGTAACTCCAGGTAAGGTCGGGTAGGGTCGTGTAGGGTTGGGAAAGCTTGAGTTAGTCGGGTAATATGGGGTGGGGTCAAATCGGCTAGTTTTGGATAAGGTTGGACTTGGTAAAGTCAGTTAAATTCGGGTATCTCCGGATAAGTTCGGGTAGGGTGTGACCGGGTAAAAAAAGTCCGAGTAAGGTAGAATCGTGTAGTAACAGAGTGGGTCATTTAGGTTGAACAGGGTTGGGTTAAGTAGAGTCGGGTAAGCTAGAGTAACATAGGGTAAGATCGGGTTAGATAGGGCCGGGTAATATGAGGTGGGGTCTGGTAGGAGGAGGTCGGGAGTGGTAAAAACGATAAATCTCGGGATTCTCTGGGTAAGGTCGTGTATGGTAGAGCCGGGTAAAAAAAGGTCGGGTAAGGTAAGATCAGGTAGGATCAGATTGAATCAGGTGAGGGCGGATGAACAAGGATCAGGTAGCGCTGGATAAAATCGGGTAGGAGAAGGTCTGGATGGATCAAGTCGGGTAGAGAAGAGTAGTATCAGTTAGGGTAGGGTAAGCTTAAGAAGTATCGGGTAAGGTCGGGTTGGGTAGGTCCGGCAAATATGGGAAGGGGTTGGGTAGTTTTAGATAAGGAACGACTAAATAAAGTCGGTTCCATTCGGGTAAGTAGGGTAGGGTTATGTAGGGTCGAAAAAGCTTGAGTAAGATATGGTAAGGTCGGGTAGGATCAGATTGGGTCAGGTAAGGTCGGATCGAATAGGATCGGATAGCGCTGGGTAATCTCGGGTAGGAGAAGATCGGGATGGGTATAGTCGTGTAGGACTTGATAAAGTCGGTCAAATTCGGGTATCTCCAAGTAAGGTCGGGTAGGGTAGGGTAAAGTAGGGTAAGATCGTGTAGTATCAGATCGAATCATTTAGGGTCAGGTCAAATAAGCTAAGTTTGGGGAGGGTAGCTTTATGTAAAGTCGGATAGGCTTGAGTCAGATCGGGTTGGGTGAAGCCGGGTAATATGAGGTGGGGGCTGGTAGGAGGAGTGATAAAGTAGTGTAAAGTAGTGGTAAAGTCGGTTAATTGCGGGTATTTTCGGGTAATGCCAGGTAAAAAAGGTCGAGTAAGGTAAGATCGGGTAGGATCAGATTAGGTCGGATCAACTAGGATCAGGTAGCGCAGGCTAAGATCGGATAGGAGAAGTTCGGGACAGGTTAAGTCAAGTAATTCCGGGTAAGTTCGGGTAGGGTGGGGCCGGTTAAAAAAGTCGATCAAGATAGGGTAAGATCGGGTTAGATAGAGTCGAGTAAGATGTGGTGGAGTCTGGTAGGAGGAGGTCGGGAGTGATAAAGTCGATAAATCTCGGGATTCTCTGGGTAAGGTCGGGTAAAAAAGGTCGGATAAGGTAAGATCGGGTAGGATCAGATTGGGTCAGGTAAGGTCGGATCGAATAGGATCTGATAGCGCTGGGTAATCTCGGGTAGGATAAGATCGGGATGGTTAAAGTCTTGTAGGACTTGATAAAGTCGGTCAAATTCGGGTATCTCCAAGTAAGGTAGGGTAGGATAGGGTAAAAAAGGGTTAGTAAGGTAAGATCGTGTGGTATCAGGTCGAATCATTTAGGGTCAGGTCAAATAAGCTAAGGTTGGGCAGGGTAGGTTTATGTAAGGTCGGATAAGCTTGAGTAAGATCGGGTTGGGTGGAGTCGGGTAATATGAGGTGGGGTCTGGTAGGAGGAGGTCGGTAGTGGTAAAGTCGGTCAATTGCGGGTATTTCCGGGTAATGCCAGGTGAAAAAGGTCGAGTAAGGTAAGATCGGATAGGATCAGATTAGGTCAGGTAAGGTCGGATCAACTAAGATCAGGTAGTGCAGGGTAAGATCGGATAGGAGAAGTTCGGGACAGGTTAAATCAAGTAGTTTGGGGTAAGTTCAGGTAGGGTGGGGCGGGGTAAAAAAGTCTAGTAATGTAAGATTGTATAGTAACAGAGTTGGTCATTTAGGGTCAGGTCAAGTAAGATAAGGTTGGGCAGGGTTGGGTTATGTATGGTCGGGTAAGCTTGAGTAAGATAGGGTAAGATCGGGTTGGATAAAGCCGGGCAAGATGAGGTTGGGTCTAATAAAAGGAACTCTGCAGTGGTAAAGTCGATAAATCTCGGGATTGTCTAAGTGAGGTCTGGTATGGTAGGGTCGGGTAAAAAAGGTCGGGGAAGGTAAGATCGGGTAGTATCAGATTGGGTCAGATAAATTCGGATCTAATAAGATCGGATAGCGCTGGGTAAACTCGGGTAGGAGAAGATCGGGACTGGTAAAGTCGTGTAGGATTTGATAAAGTCGGTTAAATTCGGGTATCTCTAAGTAAGGTCGAGTGGGGTAGGGTAAAAAAGGGTGAGTATCGAAGATCGTATAGTATCAGAGTGAATCATTTAGGGTCGGCTCAAATAAGCTAATGTTGGACAGGGTAGGTTTATGTAAGGTCGGATAAGCTTGTTTAAGATAGCGTAAGGTCGGGTTGGGTAGAACCGGGTAATATGAGATGGGGTCTGGTAGGAGGTGGTCAGGAGTGGTAAGGTTGGTTTATTTCGGGAATTTCCCGGTAAGGTCGGGTAAAAAAAGTTAGAAAAGGTAAGATCGGGTAGAATTAGATTGAATCAGGTAAGGTCGGATCAACTAGCGCTGGGTAAAATCGGGTAGGAGACGGTCGGGACGGATAAAGTCGGGTAGAGTAGAGTAGTATCAGTTAGAGTCGGGTAAGGTCGGCTTGTGTAGGTCCAGATAATATGGAGAGGGGTCGGGTAGTTTTGAATAAGGATGGACTTCGTAAAGTTGGTTAAATTCTGGTATCTTCAAGTAAGATCGGGTAGGACAGGGTAAGGCCGGGTAAAAAAGGTCGAGTAAGGTAAGATCGAGTAGTGTCAGAGTGGGTCATTTAGAATCGAGTCAAGTAAGCTAAGGTTGGGCAGGGTAGGTTTATGTAAGGGTCGTATAAGCTTGAGTAAGATAGGTTAAGTTAAGATCGGTTAAGTCGGGTTGGGTAGGGCCGGATAAGATGAGGTGGGGTCTGGTAGGAGAAAGTCGGGAATGGTAAAGTCGATTAATTTCGGGTATCTCCGGGTAAGATCGGGTTAAAAAGGTTGAGTGAGGTAAGATCGTGGAGGATCAGATTAGGTCAGGTAAGTCGGGTAGCTCCGGGTAAGGTCGTTTAGAGTAGGATAGCATCAGATAGGGTCGGGTTGGGTCGGGTAAGCTTGAATAAGATAGGGTAAGGTCGGATAGGGTAGAGCCGGGTAAAATGGTCGAGTAAGGTAAGACCGTGTAGTATCAGAGAGGGTCATTTAAGGTTGAGTCAAGTAAGCTAAGGTTAGGCAGGGAATGGCTATGTTGGATCGAGTAAGCTTGAGTAAGGTCGTGTAGGTAGGGCAGGGTAAGATGAGGCGGGTTCTTGTAGGAGGATGTCGGTAGTGGTAAAGTCGATTAATTTCGGGTATCTCCGGGTAAGATCGGGTTAAAAAGGTTGAGTGAGGTAAGATCGAGGAGGATTAGATTGGGTCAGGTAAGTCGGGTAGCTCCGGGTAAGATCGGGTTAAAAAGGTTGAGTGAGGTAAGATCGAGGAGGATCAGATTGGGTCAGGTAAGTCGGGTAGCTCCGGGTAAGGTCGTTTAGAGTAGGATAGCATCAGATAGGGTCGGATTGGGTCGGGTAAGCTTGAATAAGATAGGGTAAGGTCGGATAGGGTAGAGCCGGGTAAAATGGTCGAGTAAGGTAAGACCGTGTAGTATCAGAGAGGGTCATTTAAGGTTGAGTCAAGTAAGCTAAGGTTGGGGAGGGTATGGCTATGTTGGATCGAGTAAGCTTGAGTAAGGTCGTGTAGGTAGGGCAGGGTAAGATGAGGCGGGTTCTTGTAGGAGGATGTCGTGAGTGGTAAAGTCGGGTAATTTCGGGTATCTCCGAGTAAGGTCGGGTAGGTTAGGGTAGGGTAAGCTTGTGTAAGATCAGGTAAAGTCGTGTAGGGCTAGATAAGAAGGGGTAGGATCAGGTACAGTCGAGCAGAGTCGGGTCGTCTAGGAGGTCGGGCTTGTTAAAGTAAATTAAATTTTGGGTATCTCTGGATAAGGTCGGATAAAATTAGATAGGGTCTGGCAAGCTCATGTAAGTTATAGTTGAGTAGCGTTGGATAAAGTCGAGTAGGGTAGGGTAGGTCCGGGTTAAGTTAGGTCGGCTCGAATAAGGTTTTGTCGGGTAAGGTGAGGTAGGGTCGGATAAGGTCGGATGGTCGTTACATGAGTTCAATAATCGGAAAATCGAACAAAGGAATCTGTAAACGATTTATAAAGACATGAATAATGAAATCCATTTAACATTCTGAACGAGTTTTCAGTTCCAGCAGTGCTAACACAAAAATTACAAAATAATGTAGATTTAAAAGAGGATCTCAATTAAATGTATTGTAAATAAGTATGACCTAAGGATACCATTTTTTTTAGGAATCGTGTGGTTCCGTTGGAGAGGATGGGATTACACGTTAAAGAAAGCCATGATGATGATCAAGCCAAAAGGTCCAGTGTCTTCGGTGTAAAAACAACTCTTTCGATTCTAGAGCAACAAGCGCCCTTGTTAAGATAACTTTCGTATAAGTAAGTAATTGTAATGGCTGTCGCCTGCGGCCCTAGAAGTATTTTTCAAACAAGAGAAAGGAATTACAAGGTTACACGCCCCTGCGTTCCCTATTAACTCTGAACAGTTGAAGAAACAGCAGGATAATTTTGTAAAAAAAAGCAGGATTTCTTCTTTGTCATCATTATCATCATACGCAAGAAGTCATTCCTTTGTATATGACTATCGTTTAAGTGAATGCGTCATTTTGTAAAAGTGCCTGTAGATTCCATAAGTAGATCTTATTATTCTAGGCGACAATTCTAATTATATGCAGATCCAACACTTTTCGCGATTTAATCTGCATCCGCCATCTCACAGTATTTTTAATACCGTAAGGCATGACTTTGTAGAGTGAATAATGTTTTTGTGGTACAAGCGACGATTTACAGTTTTAGGGACCGTGGAACGCAGCTCTTCATATATTTTAATATGAAAAACAAATTTACTGAATTATTATCAATTCAGAATATTGTTTATAGTTTTATCACAGAATTGGAAAGCGATTTATAATTGGTAATGTTTTTATTTTTTATGCATCTTACTTTCCAATCTCAAGTTTCGTTATGAATATGTATTTTTCAATTTTCCAAATTAAAACAAAAAATTGCTATATAATTACATTAAAAAATGTTGACGATTGTTTTTCAAATTTAGTATATCATTGACTTGAGAATTTTTGAGTAAAATGAATAAAAAAAGTTTTATTTATATTCTAAAGTAAACTTCGGCTGAGAATTAACCGATACTCGTAAATTGTTTCTGTTATGTTTTACTTGTGACGGTTGAGAATTTCTTTAGTGACATTATCTTGAGTGAAAGCCAAGGCGAGAGTAAGAAAATCGTAGCAGGGAAACGGAAAATTTTTTTATTTAAAATCCAAATAGCTGTAAGACGATTTATTTACATGATCGGCTAATGGTAAAATCACCTAATTTTCACTGACCGGTAACTTATCTCATCCTGCTTTGCATACAC
Source organism: Ganaspis brasiliensis (assembly GCA_037103525.1). Lineage (NCBI taxonomy): Eukaryota > Metazoa > Arthropoda > Insecta > Hymenoptera > Figitidae > Ganaspis > Ganaspis brasiliensis. The sequence goes on from JAZKLR010000211.1 coordinate 4,888,553, forward strand.
ACGTAAATGTATGATAGTTTAACTCTAAATATTCAAAAAATTAAAATGATTGTTGCAATTGACAGATTCTTGAAAAATTTTACATTATGTCGTTATGTTAAAATTTTATTTAATTCTTTACCTGAAAGCGTGGTTGAGTAAACTTTCATAAAACTGCTTTCCAAGTTCTTGCGAAATCTAAAATACTATATGTTTATGATTAAAACAAATAATAATTTATGAATTTATATTTCTTTTGTTTATAAATATTTATAATTTATATTCTTTTTTTTTTTTGGAAAGTGCTCAGCCAACGTGCAATTAATTAATAATGGATTAGATGTAGTAAATTTAGTGTTTAGTGAATCGAGGCTATCGGGACAATGATGCAATGTCCAAATGACTTACAAGCTTTATCCAAGGAATTCTTAAACTGCATTACAAGTGTATTTTCACTAAACGGTAAAAGGCAAGCCGGCGGTTTGAGTGTTTCTTCGACGGTCGCACACAGAAGGATTATACACAATAATTATATTATAATTTTAGAAGTCTTATATATTAATTAGAAACTACGTACACGCGGTTTTTTCTTTCTAAAAAATCACTTATTAATTTTTTTTTCCTTTACACTTTCTCACTCTTGGTGGAAAGCACACGGAGAAATGTGTATTTTTCTTTTTTTCTCTTTTTACTTAAAGATCGTTTATAATCACTGTAGATAAAAATTATTTAGTACTTCTTGAATAATAATTGACCCTACTAATGCAAAAGCATATATAAAGATTACATCTTTAAAATTGATTTTGATTAATTCGAAAATTAATTAGATACAATTAATTAATTGAGCAATGAGTTTTTTTTATTTTCTTTATCAATTTCTTTTTAAAATTAAAATATATTGTAACTGTAAATAAATTGTTGGTAATCAAAATTGTTTAAATCTTGTTTAAATTTTGTGCACTTGAATCATTGAAAAATTAAAAATCACTTTATTTAAACATGTTCAATTTATATTTATTATTATTATTGGGATTATATTAGTTGTTGACAAGAAGAGTTAGCTGTCGCTTCAATTTGACATTTTTTAAATATATGAAATTTAGAAATTAGTAGATGATTTTTGTATATTGTAGTATTTTCCACATTGAGGAATATAAGAAAATAATTCACTACTCGATTTTTTTCATAACCTGATCGTTTTGATTGGATGAAAATTAATGAGTAACTGTAAATATTTAAAAGAAATAAGTATTATAATAAGATGTAAAAAGTCCTTGAATAAATGTATCTTTTGTAAAATATGAACCCAGTTTCAATCCTTTCATTAATTCCATTCCCTTATATAAAATAACATAAAATATTGTATAATTAAACATTATTCTATAGTTAGAAAAAGATTAAAGTTTGATTTAACAAAAAAATTTCATTTGAAAGTTTGAAACTTAAAATTAGCTTTACTATTATTATTTACATTATTTCACACAATTCATTTAATTACCATTATTATGTATAGTTTAAATTAAACATTAACTTATTTAAGTATGTTGTTCAATGATATGTTGTGATTTAAAATTGAAAAATGTTTACTTAAATTTTGAATAAATTTGAAAAATTATGTTTTTATTAGGGGCCGTTCAAAAAATACGTAACGTTTTTGTTTGAGAGAAATAATTGAAAAAATCATAGAATATATGTTTAAAAAAACAAAATAATTACAAAATTACTTGAAAAATTTTAATTAAAGAGAATCATTAAAAAAATCGCAGAAATAATTAAAAATTAATAAAAATTATGCAAAAATAATGAAAATACAAAAAAAAATTGTAGAATTTATATTTAAACATAAGAAAATAATTGAGAAAATCGTAGAATATATGTTTAAAAAAATAAAATAATTTCAAAATCACTTAAAAAATTTTAATTAAAGAGAATAATTAAAAAAATCGTAGAGATAATCAAAAATTTATGAAAATAATTAGAAATTGAAGAAAATAATAGAAACATTGTAGAATTTATTTTTAATCAAAAGAAAATAATGAAAAATATTGACTTAAAATATTTTAATTAAATAGAATAATTAAAATATCGCGGAGATAATCAAAAATAATGACGAAAATAATTGAAATTTCAGATAAATAATTGAAATTTTGAAAATTATGCAGTAATAATTAAAATAATTAGAAATTGAAGAAAATAATAGAAAAATTGTACAATTTATATTTAAGCAGAAGAAAATAATTGAGAAAATCATAGAATATATGTTTAAAAAAATAAAATAATTACAAAATTACTTAAAAAAATTAAATTAAAGAGAATAATTAAAAACAACGCAGAAATAATCGAAAATTGATGAAAATAAATAAAATTTCAGATAAATAATTGAATTTTTGAAAATTTTACCGAAATAATGAAAATAATTAAAAATTGATGAAATGTAGAAAAAATGTAGAATTTATATTTAAGCAAAAGAAAATAACTGAAAAAATCATAGAATATATGTTTAAAAAAGAAAATAATTACAAAATTACTTAAAAAATTTTAATTATAGAAAAACTTAAAAAATCGAGAGAAATAATCAAAAATTCATAAAAATAAATGAAATTTCAGATAAATAACTGAATTTTTGGAAATTATGGAATAATAATGAAAATAATTAGAAATAAAAGAAAATAATATAGAAAAATTGCAAAATTTACATTTAATCAAAAGTAAATATTTGAAAAAATCATAGAATATATGTTTAAAAAAATAAAATAATTACAAAATTACTTAAAAAAATTAAATTAAAGAGAATAATTAAAAACAACGCAGAAATAATCGAAAATTGATGAAAATAAATAAAATTTCAGATAAATAATTGAATTTTTGAAAATTTTACCGAAATAATGAAAATAATTAAAAATTGATGAAATGTAGAAAAAATGTAGAATTTATATTTAAGCAAAAGAAAATAACTGAAAAAATCATAGAATATATGTTTAAAAAAGAAAATAATTACAAAATTACTTAAAAAATTTTAATTATAGAAAAACTTAAAAAATCAAGAGAAATAATCAAAAATTCATAAAAATAAATGAAATTTCAGATAAATAACTGAATTTTTGGAAATTATGGAATAATAATGAAAATAATTAGAAATAAAAGAAAATAATATAGAAAAATTGCAAAATTTACATTTAATCAAAAGTAAATATTTGAAAAAATCATAGAATATATGTTTAAAAAAAGAAAATAATTACAAAATTACTTAAAAAATTTTAATTAAAGATAATAATCAAAAAATCGCAAAAATAATCGAAAATTGATGAAAATAATGGAAATTTTTGAAAATGATGCCAAAATAATGAAAATAATTAGAAATTGAAGAAAATAATATAGAAAAATTGCAGAATATATATTTTAGCAAAAGAAAAAAAAAACATGAAAAAATAAAAAATGGAAAATTAATGAAAATAATCTAAATATTCTAAAATCAATTTTCAATTGCAAATTTTGTAAATTGATTGAATGAAAAAATGAAATTAATTAAAAATTGGGGAAAGTAATTTAAAATATAATAGAAATGTTTAAAAATAATGAAAATAGATAATTTAAATTAGAGAAAATGAATTGAAAATCTTAAAATTAAATTGAAAAAAGTTGAATAATGAAAAATTACGGAAAATATTTGAAAAATGTTCTTACATTTTGAAACTTGAAGAAAATAATTGAAATAATTATGATACAAACAATGATGAGTTGTAAAAAATAAATCACATTTGAGTGAAATAATTTAAAAAAATACAGAATTTTTTTTTTTAAATAAAAAGAAATAATTGAAATTTAAGAAAAATACATTAACATCTTAAAAAGCAATTTAAAAAAATGAGAATAATTAAAAATTAGAGAAAAAAATTTAAGAAAGCTAAAAATAAATTAAATTTACGATAATTAATAAAAAAAAATGGAAATTATGAAAACAAATGAAAATAATTAAAAATTGAAGAACATAATAGAAATTTTAGAAAAGCGCCTTAAAATTTTAGAAAATAATTTTAGAAAATGAGAATAATAATTCAATAAAATCTTAAAAATTTAAGATTGAGAAAAATAATTGAAACGATGAAAATAATTTAAATATGAAAGATTGAAAACAGTAAATAAAATTTGAGAGAAATAATTGAACAAATCATAAAAATGTTTAAAAAAGGAAAATACTTACAAAATCACTTAAAAATTTTAATTAATGAAATACATTAAACAATCGCAGAAATAATTAAAAATTGATGAAAATAAATGAAATTTCAGATAAATAATTGAAATTTTTTAAAATTATGCCAAAATAATGAAAATGATAGAAAATTTGTAAAATTTATATTTAAACAAAAGAAAATAATTGAAAAAAGCATAGAATATATGTTTAAAAAAAGAAAATAATTACAAAATTACTTAAAAGCTTTTAATTAAAGAGAATCATTAAAAAATCGCAGAAATAATTAAAAATTGATGAAAATGAATGAATTTCATGAGTGATTTGAAAACTCAATATTAGTAGCTAAAACAAAGCCAAAAACTCTATTATTCAAATATAATGATCCAGCAGTCTAGCTTATTATTGTATTAGCAGATAAAATAATTTTATATACCTAGTACTATTGTACGAAAGGGCGTTATTGTAAGCCCGTTTATAAGTGTAAATAAATAAATAAATAAATAAATTTTTAGATAAATAATTGAATTTTTGAAAATTATGCAAAAATGATGAAAATAATTAGAAATTGAAGAAAATAACAGAAAAATTGGAAAATTTATATTTAAGCAAAAGAAAATAATTGAGAAAATCATAAAATATATGTTTAAGAAAATTATATAATTACAAAATTACTTAAAAAGTTTAATTAAAGAGAATAATTAAAAAAGTCGCAGAAATAATCAAAAATTGATGAAAATAATTGAAATTTCAGATAAATAATTGATATTTTTGAAAATTATGCAAAAATAATAAAAAATAATTAGAAATGAAAATAAATAATATAGAAAAATTGCAGAATTTATATTTTAGCAAAAGAAAAAAAAAACATGGAAAAATAAAAAATAAACATGGAAAATTGATGACAATAATCTAAATATTCTAAATTCAATTTTCAATTGCAAATTTTGTAATTTGATTGAATGAAAAAATTTCACAAATTAAAAATTTGGAGAAAATAAATTAAAAAATCATAAAAATGTTTTAAAAATAAAGAAAATAATTTAAATTTCAGAAAATTAATTGAAAATCTTAAAATTAAATTGAAAAAAATTGAATAACGAAAAATTAGGAAAGATAATTGAAAATTAAAAAAATAATGATTGAAAATTGAATGATTTTGGAAAATAATTACAAGCATATACAAGCAATGATGAGTTGTAATAAATAAATCACATTTGAGTGAAATAATTGAAAAAATTTCAGATTTTTTTTAAAGAAAAAAAAAATAATTGAATTTATTGAAAGTTATGTCAAAAGAATGAAAACAATTAAAAATCGGAGAAAATAATATAAAATACAGAACTTGTTTTTAAGCAAAAGAAAATAATTGAAAAATCGTTTAAAGAATTGTAAATTGAAGACAATAATCTTAATTTAAGATAATAACTGAAAATTTAGGAAATTATTTGAAAAATAATGAAAATATTAAAAGATGGAGTAAGTAATAGTAAAATAATAAAAAGAAATGAAAATTGAACAAAATAATTGAAAATTGAGATACAGGTATATTTAAAAGTTCAGGAAATTAATTCAGAAATTATGAAAATATAATTAACAAATTGAAGATAATAATTGCAAAATGAAAAAAATATTGGTAAATTGAAAAAATTAATTTAAATTTGCGATGAATAATATAAAATTTAGGAATAAATAATTAAAATGATTTAATCTGAAGGGAAAAATAATTAAAATAGAAAAAGTGATGGAAAAAACTAAACAAAATAATTGAAGTTTGAAGAAGGAAAATTTAAGATTTAGGGAAACAATTTAAAAATAATTAAAAATTGCAGAGAATAATTGAAAAATGATTAAAATAGTAAAAAATTGTAGTTTAAGTAATTGAAATCTTAATAGAAAAGAACTATTAAAAATTGAAGAAATTTTTAAATCACTTTAAATTTAGTATTTTTGAATCGTGGATTAATTGAAGTTTTAATCAATGCAAGTTCACATTCTCTGAAATTAGAAGAAATTAAAATAACTATAAATTTAATAAATTTGAGAACATTTCAAAAAGCGTAAAATATAATTTACAATTTTAAAAGAAAAAAACATTTATTGACAAATTTCAGGTGTCGGCAGAATGAATGAATTAATTAAATTTGTAAATTATTAGTTAGTTCCTTCAAAAATAAAAAGAAAACTCGTGTGTACTTTGAGAAAATAGAAAATTTATATAATTTTACACAACCAGCCATTTTTTCATATTATAAACAAAATATAATAAACAGAAAATACTTTCATCTTTCATTTTCGTTCTCATCGCTTGATTTGTCATCTCTTCCATCAATCTCAGAATTTTGGCAATCATCATCTATAACTTGAATCTTCTGATTTCTAAAAGTAATTCGAGGTAAGAATTTGTCAACATCCATATTTTTTAAACTGGGAAATGTTCTTTTGAACAAATACTCCGTAACATCTGAAATAAAACATTAATTTGTCAGTTAATATTTAATTACTAGAATGTGAAATAAGTTAAATAAATGGTTAAAACCTCAGATAAAAATCTAAATAAAAAATCACATACCACAAAACTTTGTTGACTCAATCTTTTTTGATGCGAACTTGACAAGATCCGAAAAAAGTCTAGAAAGAAAAACAGATGTCGTTCCATCGAAATATTTACAAATCTTGTCCCAATTTATTTCCTCTTGAGTTTTAAACTTTTTCCAATATATTCTAAAAGAAAAAGGATATTATTTAGCAATGAGTGTTAAATTAATAATATTATTTTCAAGCATTTCTTACTCACAATTCTATGAGTTTCATTTTCAAATCATTCATGTAAATCGGTTTAGGGGAAAAAAGCTGCAGGTGCAATTCATTGTACCAAAAATCCTCAAGCGTGTTTTGATCCACTTTAAGTATATCTCTTACTTTTTCCCAAACAACATCAGGAATCACAGCATCTTTTAGTTCTTGAATATCCTCACAAATCATTACATCAAGCAAAATATTTAGAAATCTTTCTCGTTTCTCTAATTTCCAAACTATTTCACAATTTTCTTTTTCCTCATCAACATTTTTGTCATTTGAATTAATACTTTTTGCCTTTGATTTTAATTCCTTTTTCAAAAATCCCTCTGATTTGTCTTCCTCGATTTCATCCAGAACTTTCAGTTCATTATTGTCAAAAGAAAGTCGAGGTAAACATTTATCTGTAGGATTACTTTTCAAGTACGGAATCATATTCTCATAAAGATAGTTTAAAATTTCTAAAAACAAATACGATTGTTATAATTATTATTCAAATTAAGTAAAATCTGTACATTAATGTTATTTACAGGGTGTCTACTGAAACATGATTTTCAAATTCCCGGCAAATTCCCGGTTTTCCCGGATCTAAAATCACATTTTTCCCGGATTTCTTTTATGTATGATTACTAGCTATAAAATTAAAATAGTGAAAAAAGTAAGTGCGTAATACATAAGTTTTTAAGGTAAAATTGGTCTTTGAAGAAAATAATTCCAAAATGGCAAAAATAATAGAAATTTGAAGAAAATAATTGGAAAATGACAAAAATAATTAAAATTTGAAGAAACAAAACGAAAGATGACAAAACTAATTAAAAATTAAGTAAATACTTAAAACTTTGAAGAAAAGACTTGAAAAAATGACAAAAATAATTGAAAAATGGAAAAACAAAATAAAAATTTGATGTCAATACAAAATTAAAAAATTGGAGAAAAACATTAACCATTAAAAGAAAATAATTAAAAAATCATAAAATTGATAGAAATTTGAAAAAAAAATACTTGAAAAATGATAAAAATAATTAAAATTAAAAAAAAAACAATTTAGAAATGAAAAAAATAATGGAAAATCAAAAAATAGAGCAAATAGTCGAGAAACGGCAAAAATAAGTAAACCTTGGAAAAATAATGAAAGATGATAAAACTAATTTAAAATTTATGTAAAAAATTTATGATTTGAAAAAATGACATAAATAATTGAAAAATGAAGAAAGAAAATAAAAATTAGAAATCAATAATTGAAAAATTGCAGATAAAAATTGAAGCTTAAAGAAAATAATTAAATAATGACAAAAGAATTGCAAAATCCCAAAAAATGTGAAATTTGAAGAAAATACTTGAAAACTGATAAAAATAATTAAGATTAAAAATAAAAAGCAATTGAACAAAGTAAAGGACAAATGACAAAATAATTGAAAAATGAAAAAATTTAATGTAAATTAAAGTAAGAAATTAAAGACTCCATGACAATAATTTAAAGATATAAGAAAATAAGTAAAATTTGGAGAAAGTAATAAAAAAATGTCGAAAATATTGATAATACTTAAAAGAAATAACCAAAATAATTGCGAATTTGAAAAGCAATTAAAAAATGAGAAAAATAATTATAATAAGAAAAAATAATCGAGAAACAACAAAAATAACAGAAATTTGAAGAAAATAATTGAAAAATCACAAAAAATTTTAATGTGAAGGTAATATGTGAAAAATAACAAATATAATAAAAATTTGAGACAAATAATTAAAAGATGACAAAACTAATTAAAAATGAAGTAAAAAATAAAAAAATTGGAGAAAAGACTTGAAAAATGATAAAAATAATTAAAATTTGAAAAGAAATTGACAAATGACAAAAATAAATGAAAATTGAAGTAAGAAATTAAAAAATTCATGTCAATAATTGAAAGAAATAAGAAAATAAGTATAAAACTTGGAGAAAGTGATAAAACATGTATGATTGAAATAGCTATAATATTAAAATAGTGATAGAAGTTAGTGCGTAATACATAAATTTTTAAGGTAAAATTGATCTTTGGGGAAAATAATTCCAAAATGGCAAAAATAATAGAAATTTGTAGAAAATAATTTGAAATTGACAAAAATAATTGAAATTTAAAGAAACAAAATGAAAGATGACAAAACTAATTAAAAATTAAGTAAATAATTAAAACTTTGAAGAAAAGACTTGGAAAATGACAAAAATAATTGAAAAATGGAAAAAAAATAAAAATTTGATGTCAATACAAAATTAAAAAATTGGAGAAAAACATTGACCATTAAAAGAAAATAATTAAAAAATCATAAAATTGATAGAAATTTGAAAAAAATACTTGAAAAATGATAAAAATAATTAAAATTAAGAAAAAAAACAATTGATAAATGACAAAAATAATTGTACCTTGAAAAAAAATAAAAGATGATAAAACTAATTTAAACTTACGTTAAAAACTTATGATTTGAAAAAAGACGTAAAAAATGGCATAAATAATTGAAAAATGGAGAAACAAAGTAAAAATTAGAAATCAATAATTGAAAAATTGGAGATAAAAATTCACGCTTAAAGAAAATAATTAAATAATGACAAAATAATTGCAAAATCCCAAAAAATGTAAAATTTGAAGAAAATACTTGAAAATGATAGAAATAATACAAAATAAAAAGCAATTGACAAATGACAAAAATCATTGAAAAATGAACAAATTAAATGTAAATTAAAGTAAGATATTAAAGAATCCATGACAATAATTTAAAGATATAAGAAAATAAGTAAAATATAGAGAAAGTAATAAAAAAATGTCGTAAATATTGATAATACTTGAGAAATGACTAAATTAATTGAAAATTTTAAAAGCAATTAAAAAATGAGAAAAATAATTATAATAGGAAAAAATAATCGAGAAATAACAAAAATTTGAAGAAAATAATTGATAAATCACAAAAAATTTAGATTTAAAGGTAAAATGTGAAAAATAACAAACAAAATAAACATTTGAGACAAATAATTGAAAAGTGACAAAACTAATCAAAAAATATAAAATTTGAAGAAAAGACTTGAAAAATGATAAAAATAATTGAAATTTGAAAAAAATAAATTGAGAAATCACAACAAATTTTAATTTGAACGTAATACATGAAAAATACCAAAAATAATAAAAATTTGTGATAAATAATTGAATATGACATGAATAATTGATAACTGGTGTAAATAATTAAAAGAATGTAAGATTGAAAAAAAATAATTGAAATTTGAAAAAAAATGAAACTTGTAAAAAATAATTGACAATTGGTGTAAAGTATTTAAAAATTATTGATACATAATAATAAAATTATTAAAGAAAATTGCTGAAATTTGAAGAAAAAAATTGAAAACTGTGTAATAAATTGAGAAATTGATGACCATAAACAAAATATTGAAAAAAATTATTGAAATTTGATGAAAATAATTTTTAAATGTTAAAACTAATAGAAATATGCAGAAAATACTTGAAAAATGACAAAAATAATTGAAATTTGATGGAAAAATTGAAAGATGACGAAAGTAATTGACAATACTGGTTTAAAAATTAAAAACTTGTAGACATTAATTAAAAAATTGAAAAAGATTTCAATATTAATTTTAATATTATTGATATTTGAAGAATATAATTGTATATAATAATAATAATTATTATTATTATTTTACTAAGAAAGTGAGAAAGTATGTTTAAAAATGTGTAATAGTGAGTGATTTTAAAAAAATATGAATAAAAATGAGAAAAGTAAGTCACTGGCAACCCTGAAAATGCCTAAATTCGCTTGAAACTTGTTACACTTTTACTATTTTTAAAATCTAACTTCAGATTAGTAACCAGGAACATGGATTACCTCCGAGTAACAAGTTTGAAATGAATTTGAGCAATTTTGCAAAATATGACTGCCACATTGGACCCCTCATTTTGAATTTTGAAAAATTGGTAATTCTGACAACGTTTTCACAATCAGAGACTTCAAAAACGAGTAATAAGTTTCAAGCGAATTTAAAGAATTGTTAAAACGAATTAGTTGAAATTTTTAGAAATTCCCGGATATAATTTTTTTTCCCGGCAATTTCCCGGGTTTTTCCCGGTCAAACTAAAATCCCGTCAAATTCCCGGAATTCCCGGTGAGTAGACACCCTGTATTTATCATACCACAAAACTCGTTTGAATTAATCTCTTTCGACACGATTTCCACAAGATTATTAAAAATTTCAGAAATAAAAACAGCAGTTACTCCATCGAAATAACTGCTTATTTTTTCAAAATCTATTTCCTCGTTCATTTTCAAGTTTTTCCAGTAGATTCTGAAAAAATGAAGGTAAATATTAATAAAGTATTAGTAAATAATTACACTGACAATATTAAAAAATTGAAACCCTTTTTACTCACAGTTCTATTAATTTTATTTTTATATCATTTATGTAAATCGGACTAGGAGAAAAAAGCTGCAAGTGTAATTCTTTGAACCACAAATTCTGAAGCGTGTTTTGATCTACTTTGAGTTGTTTTTCCATTTCTTGCCAAACAACCATAGGAATAATAGCATCTTTTAGTTCATAAATATTCTCGGAAATCGTAACATTGAGTAAAGTTTTTAAAAACTCATCTCGTCTTTCTAATGTCCAAACTATATCACAATCTTCTTCGTTTTCACTCTTAATCTCGTCCACAAATTTTACGCTACGTCTTTTAGGTAATTTTAATTCTTTTTCTAATAATCCTTTTGATTCGCCATCTTCGATTTCACCGAGTACTCTCAGTTTTTTATCGTCGTAAGAAAGTCGAGGCAGATATTTATCGGTAGAATTTTTTTCCAAGTAAGGAATCATTTTTTCATAAAGATAACTCAATGTTTCTAAAAAAAAAAAAAAAATTGAAAAAATTAGTGCGATAAAATAAATTTATATCAATAATAAAACGAATATTTCCGTATAATTTATGACCAATCAGAAAATAAAAAAAACGTAAAATATAGATACAGAAATGAAATAAATTTAATCATTAAATACATTTAAACAGTATAAATTAAATAATAATAATAATGAAATACCCCGAAAATCTGTTGAAATTATCTTTTTTGATGCAAATTTAACTAGATCGTCAAAAATTTCAGAAAGAAAATCAGTTGTCATTCCATCGAAATAAGCACATATTTTGTCCCAATCTATTTGCTCTTGAAGTTTAAAGTCTTTCCAATAGATTCTGAAATAGAAAAATTTCATTTATAATAATTATATTTAATAATTTTATTTCTAATGATCACTATCAATATTAAGTATTATTAACTAAAATAAAACGAATTAACATCAGTTAAAAAATCAAAAAGTTTAAGAAATAAGATCAGTTTAAAAACATTTCCTAAAAAATATTTAGAATGTGGAGAAAATATTGTAAAAAAAATAAAATTACGGAAAATCTTCTAATAATAAAAAAAGGGAAATTAAAAAAAAAATTTAATTTAAGTTTAAAAAAAGGAAATCAAGAAATCATGATTACGTAGACATTTTATTGAAAAAAAAATTTAACTACCCAAGAGTGACAAAAATGTCAAAAAATAAGAAAAAAATATATATAGAAAAGAATAAGATTTTTTTAATAAATTTGACAAATTGTAGATAAATGGGAAAAAATGTCAGAAACGAAAAAACTTTATAAATCAATTTAAAAATAAAAATTGGATTAAAATTTTCTAAAAATTGAAAAAATTTAAAATCAAATAAGAAAATGTGTAAAGATATGTGAAAGACTTAGAAAAGAAATTAGAAAATTCTTGAAAAATAATAATATCAAGGAACCTATTTTAAAAAAATTAGGGAATTAAAAAAAATATGAAAAGAACTGTCAAAAGAACGAAAAAATCTTCAAAATTGAAAAAATGTCAGAAAAAACCCTAAAAATTTTATTTAAAAAGGGTAATGAAAAAACAATGCGATAATTGACGAAAGGTAAAATTTAATGAAAAGATTAAAAGAATATTCAAGAATGAAAAATATGAAAAGACTAAAAAAATAAAATTAAAAAAAAATCTTTAAACACAATTGAACGAATTTTGAAAGACTTTTATAACAAGTTTTTGTCCATACAAAAAAAGAGAAAATTTAAAATAAATATTTAAAACTTTAAGAGATTTACAATAAAATAAATTTGGATTATTAATAATATTTTAAGTTGTTATTAAACTAAAATTTTTTATAATTAAATTTAAGTTTTAGTGGATTTAAATACTAATAAATTTTTAAGTTTGGGTCGATTGAAATTTTAATAGACTAGAAATTGATAAATTGAACCCAACTAATTTTGAAATCATATGTCACATTTAATATTCTATCAAATAAATATAAAAATTAGGATTTTTTAAAAACTTGAGTAAATTAAATTGTAAAGAAAGTAATTAAATTATAATAAAAAAAAGAAAAAAATCAGGATATAAAGATAAAAAGATATAAAGAATAGAAAGGATAGAGTGAAAAAAATGGATAATATATCGGAAATTTGAGGAAAGTATTTTTAAATTGAAGAAAATAATTGAACAATAACGTAAGTAATTGACCAAATTAATTGAAGAAAAAAGAAAATAATTAAAAAATGACTATAAGCTAATTAAAGAAATAAAAATAAAAATCATTATCCGTTGAAGAAATTAATTTAAAAATTGAGAATATAATTGTAATTAAAAAAAAGTATAAAATAAAAGAAAAAAATTGCGAAACGACGAAAAAAATTGAAAATAAAAGATATTAATTAATAAATCAAGAAACAGATTTAATATTTAAGAAAAAAAATAAAAGATACAATTAAAAATCGTAGATTAGAAAAAAATTAAGAAAATAATTGACAAATGCCGAAAAACATAAATAATTGATAAATGAAAAAAAAATAACTTGAACTTTTTAAAAATATGAATAAAAATAGAAGAAAATAACTGAAATTTGAGAATTTAATTTAAAATTAAAGAATATAGATAACAATAATTATTAAAAGTATTGAAAAAAATAGTTAAAAATAGAAAAAAATTTTAAATTAATAAATTAATTGAAAAAAAAATTAAGAAAAAATATAACGATGAAAAACAATAAAAAAATACAACTGAGCACTGAAGAAATTAACTAAAAACTCGAAGAATAAATCTAATTGTAATTTCGAGCAAAAAATTTGAAATTTACGAAAATAATTAAAAATTTAAAAAATAATAAAATTTTAATTAACTGGAATTTGAATAGATTAGAATTTGAACCGATAAAAAATTTGAATAAATAAAAAATTGTATCAATTAAAATTTAGTTTAATTGAATTTTAAATCCATGAAATTTTGAATCGATTAAAATTTTAATTGATTTCAATTATTTTTAGAAAAATTAAGTTTAAAATTGATTTAAATAATTTGATAAATTCATTCACGAATTTAAAAAATGTAAAAAATTAACAAAATAATAGGTGCTTAAATTTTTTAAATAATTAATTATTTAAAGAATAATCAAAGAACATAATCAAAATCAACTAAATTATGTCGAATAAATTTGAAAATTTCAGAAAAATATCTTCAAATTCATATGATCACAAAATTAAAAAAATTACGTAAAAGCAACGAAAAAAGAATAAATTATTAAAAAAAGAAACAAGAACGTAAAAAAAAAAGAAAACGTTCATGAGAAAATTATTTTAAATAAATAATATCATGTATTAAAGAAATAAAGAAAAATTAAAAAAACAACACAAGAAAGAAACAGTGACATAAAAATACATAAAAAAGTAGAAACTCTTTTCAAAAAATTAAACTATTTACCGACATTTTTTTAAATTAAAAAAATAAATAAAAAGATCATTAAATCATTAAAATAATTTACTAACGAGAACAAAGTTTTAAAATTAGAAAAATTAGAGAATTATTTTACAAATTGAATAAAAGAAGAATGAATAAAATTTTGGAAAATTAAAAAAAAGTTGAAAAGAAAAAAAAATTCTACGATATAGAAAAACGATGTTAAAATGAGAATATTTAGTACAAGATTAAATTTACATAATATAAAATAAAAGAATAAATGTCTTCAAAGAAGGAAAAATTTGAGAAATTTCAAAAATGTAAATAAAAGCATCAAATAAATTTTTAAAAAAATTCGTAATTACAAGATAAAAACTAAACAATTTAAAAAAGAAAAATGTTTCTAAGAAATAGAAAAATCATGACAAAAATTACAGAATTAATTAAAATGCAAGAAAAGTCTAATAAAATTGTGAGACATCAAGAAAATTAAATAAATGAATAAAATGGAGAAATGTTTTTTTTTTTTTAATCTAACTAATTGTAAAAAAATGTAAAAATACAAAAAATGTATAACAAACTACTAAGAAAATTAGAATTAATAAATTTAAAATAAAAAATGTATATACAAAGATAAAAAAAGTCGATATTTTATATCAAATATTAATTCGTACTAATACAATTTCGAAAAAATGAAAATTCTGTCAAATGAATATTCTGATATTTATAAATTCCATTAACCTAAAATCCTGTAAAATAAACATTCTTGTATATTAAAAATCGTTTAAATTGGAATTCTTTTAACTGAAAAGTTGGTTAAAAGAACTTCTGTAAAATGAAAATTCTGTTAAATATAAATTCGGTAACCTAAAAATTCTGTTAGGTCAAAATGCGGATTAATTTACATTCGATTGAAAACATATCCGAAAATGTGAAATTTCGACTAAAAGAAGATATTTGCAATCAAGATTCTTTATTTCTATGAAATAAATATCCTAAATAATTAATTTTAGAACTTAATAATAGGAGAATTGTTAAGTTTTTTTTTTTTTATTTAAATCATGTTTTTAATGCAAATGCCCAATAATTTAAATCAAGTACAGCCCTGCATAAAACAGATAAAATAACAAAATTTAATTATTTTTACTTACAGCTCTATTAGTTTTATTTTCACATCATTTATATAAATCTGATTAGGTGAAAAAAGTTGCAGATGTAATTCTTTGTACCACAAATTCTGAAGAGAGTTTTGTTTTATTTTGAGTAGTTTTTCCATTTTTTTCCAAACAACAGCAGGAATAACAGCATCTTTCAATTCATGAATATTCTCGCAAATCGTAACATCAAGCAAAGCTTTTAAGAATTTTTCTCGTTTCAATAAAGTCCAATCACAATTTTCTTCATATTTAATTTTCCTCTTCCTAGGAGCGGTAAATTTTACGCTTTTTCTTCTCGATGATTTCAATTCTTCTGACACTGATTCATTTGATTCAAATTCCTCGATTTCATCCAGTATCTTCAGCCTATTATTTTCGTAAGAAAATCGAGGCAGATATTTATCTTTAGGTCGTGTTTTAAAATAAGGCATCATCTCCTCATAAAGGTAACTCAAAATTTCTAAATAAAATTCAAAGAATGATTGTATTAATTAAATAATATATAGAACATTGTAATCCCTATTTACAATATTATAAACTAATCTGGAAAACTTTTGTAATTCATCTACCTTCAAAATTTTCACAGATATTCTTTTGCTTAATCTGAAAAAAAAGTTGAAATACTATTTTGCAAATAAAAGGAGTAGTCATTCCATCAAAAAGGTCAGTTGCTTCGGTCCAATTAATTTCTCTCTGATCTGATATTCCGGATGTATATAAACTAAAAAAATACACATATTTACTAATTTTCCTTTTGGAATATAAATAAATATATCACTAGATTGGTAAAATTAAATTTTAGAAATAAGTTAAATTTCTAGATAAAAGTAACATAATTAAATTATCAGGGTGTTTAATTTAAAATTTACACACTCTTATAATCTTATTAATTATATTTCAAGCTTAAAAATTAGACAGTTGACAAAAATAGTTGAAAAAATTAAACAAAAAATGGCAAATTTAAACAAAGTAGTTGGTATGTAAATTGTAGAAAAAACAGTTGGGAATAATTGCAAATTGAACAACTGGATTGAAAATCGAAGAAAATAATTAAAATTGAAGAAAATAATAAAAAATTGAGGAAATAAATTGAAAGTTTAAGAATTAAATTAAATCTTGAAAAAAGCATTGATAATTGGAAAAAAAATACAAAATGACGAAAATAATAAATTGACAATTGAAAACAAAATTCAAAATTATAAAATTTTAAGATAATAATTGAAAATTAAAAAAATTGAAGAAATAATTGAAAATTGCAAAAAATAATTTAAAATTTAAATAAATAAAAATGACTAGATTAATAGACAAATGAAAAAAAAATTGAAAAAATTAAACAAGAAATATTAAATTTAAAGAAAATAATTATAAATTGAAAAATTAAGAAAATTATAAGAATAATTGTTGGGAACAATATCACATTCAACAATTGGATTGAAAAACGAAAAAAATAATTAAAAATTGAGGGAATAATTCGAAAATTTAACAATTATATTAAAATTGGAAAAAATAATAGATAATTGAGAAAAAAATTACAAAATGACGAAAATAATTGACAATTGAAAACAAAATTCAAAAAATGGCTAGATGAATACACAATAGAAAAACATAATTTAAAAATTCAAAGAATAATTATAAAGTTTTAAGATAATAATTGAAAATTGTCAGAAATAATTGAAAAATTAAAGGAAATTGTGAAAAAATATGAAAATAATATTGTCAGTTAAAAACAAAACACGAAAAAACCGCGGTATATATTATGAAATAAATAAATTAAATAAAAATGACTAAATTAATAGACAAATGAAAAAATAATTGAAAATATTAAACAAGAAATATTAAATTTAACGAAAACAATTGCAAATTGTAGAATTAAGAAAATTACGGGAATAATTGTTGGAATTTATTAACAGAATTGAAAATCGAAAAAAAAATTAAAATTGAGAAAAAAAATAATTGAAAATTGAAGAAAGCAATTAAAAATTGAAGAATGGAATTGAAATTAAAAGAATTTACTTAAAAATTGAAAAAAAGTAATTGAAAAAGGCAGAGAATTAATAAATATATAAAAAAAACAATTGAAGAAATTGAAGATTAAAGAATGAAACAGCAATTTTAAGAAAATAGTCAATAATTGACAGAAGAATTACAGAAAGATTAAAATAATTAAATATTAAAGAAAATAATTGAGAAATGAGGAAAATAATTGATAATTGAAAACATAATTCGAAAAATGACTAGATTAATACACAACAGAAAAAAATAATTTAAAAAATCAAAGAATAATTATAAAATTTGAAGATAATAATTGAAAATTGAAAAAATTGGAGAAATAATTGAAAATTACAGAAAATATATTAAAATTGAAATAAATAAAATAAATAAAAATCACTAGATTAATCGACAACTGAAAAAAATAATTGAAAAAATTAAATAACAAATATTACATTTTATAAAAATAATTGCCAATTAGAAAATTAAGAAAATAATAGGAATAATTGATGGGAATAATTGCACATTTAACAATTGGATTGAAAATCGAAAAAAATAATAAAATTGAAAAAAATAGTTGAAAATTGAAGAAAGCAATTAAAAATTTAAGAATTGAATTGAAATTTTGAAAAAATAATTGATAATTGAAGAAAGAAAATTACAAAATGACGAAAATAATCGACAATTGAACACAAAATTTTAAAAAATGGCTAGATGAATACACAACCCAACAAAATAATTTAAAAAATTAAAGAATAATTATAAAATTTTAAGATGATAATAGAAAATTGAAAAAGTTGTAGGAAATAATTGAAAATTGCGGAAAATAATTAATAATTGAAGGAAATATTTGAGATGTAACAAAAATAATTAAAAGTGTAAGAAAATATGTGAAAAATGAAGAAAATAATTGACAATTGAAAACAAAATTTGAGATAATCACGGGATATATTTGAAAATAAATAAAAATGACTAGAACAATAGACAACTGAAAAAAATTAAATGGAAAAATTAAACAAGAAATATTAAATTTGAAGAAAATAATTGCAAATTGAAGAAGGTATTTAAAAATTTAAAGAATATCGTTAAAAATTGAAAAAAAGAAATTGCAAAAAGCCGAGAATTAATAAATACAGAAGAAAACAATTGAAGAGAATATAATTAATTTTTAAAAAAATAATTAACAATTAAAAAAGAATTCGAAAAATAGTGAGAATAATCGGCATTCGAACAAAAAAAAATTTTTAAATTAATGAATAATCATGAAATTGTAGGAGAATAATAAATTGCCAATTGAAAACTGATGAAAATTATGGAAAAAAATGTAGAAAATAAATGAGAATGGAAGAAATCAGTTGGAAATCGAAGAATTGTATTTAAATTTCAATAAAATAATTGAAAATTTAGAAAATGAAATTGAAAATTGAATAAAATAATTAAAAAATAAATAATTAAATTGAAATTTTAAGAAAATATTATTCTCTTTAAATCTTATAATAATTCTTAAATTTTTTTTAATCATTTTGCTCTGTTATCGATTATTCTCGCCAGTTTTCAAATTTTTCTTTCGATTGACAATTATTTTCTTCATTTCTCAATTATTCTCTTTAATATTTAATTATGTTACTCATTTTCCAATTTTTCTTTCAATTATCAACTATTTTCTTAAAATTTCAATTTAATTCAATAATTATATTCTTCGATTCTCAATTATTTTCTTCAATTTTCAATTGCATTCTTCGTTTTTCAATTATTATTATTATCTTGAAATTGAATACAGTTCTCCAATTTCCAATTGATTTCTTCAATTTTCGTTTATTTTCTACAATTATTGTTTCCATAATTTTTATCAGTTTTCATTTGACAATTTATTATTCTCCTTCAATTTTATGATTCTTCATTAATTTAAAAAAAAAATTTATTCGAATGACGATTATTCCCACCATTTTTTAAATTTCTTTTTCAATTGTTAATTATTTTTGTTAATAGTTAATTATTTTCGCCAATATTTAATTATTTCCGTCATATTGTAATTTTTCTTTTAATTGTCAATTATTTTCTTAAAATTTCCATTTAATTCTTTAATTTCTAATTTATTTCTTAAATTTTTAATTATTTTCTTTAATTCTGAAATATTTTCTTTAATTTTAAATTATTTTTATCGATTTTCACTTAATTCTTTCATATACTTTCACGCATTGTTAAAAATTTTTTTTTACTGACAAAAATTGTTTCAAATTTTGAATTCAATTATTCAATTCTAGAACTATTCTCTTCAATTCTAAGTTATTTTCATATTTAAATTCCACTTTTCATTTTTTAATTAGTTACTTCAATATTAAAAAATTATCGACGTTTTTCTATAATTTTTTTCGATTATCATTAAGTTTCTTCAATTTTTATTTCCATTCTTCAGTTTTCAATTATTTTCTTCTATATTAATTAATTCTCGGCTTTTTCCAATTACTTTTTTTTTCAATTTACAATTATTTTCTTTAAATTTAATATTTCTTGTTTAATTTTTCAAATTATTTTTTTCTGTTGTCAACTAATCTAGTCATTTTTCGAATTTTGTTTTCAATTGACAATTATTTTTGACATTTTTCACATATTTTCTACAATCTTGCAATTATGCTCGTCAATTTTCAACTATTTCTTTCAATTATTAATTATTTTCCGTAATTTTCAATTATTTCCGACAATTTTTTTAGTTTTTAATTATTATCTTAAAATTTTATAATTATTCTTTAATCTTTTAAATTATTTTGTTCGGTTGTATATTACTCTAGCCATTTTTTAAATTTTGTTTCCAACTGTCTATTATTTTCGTCAATTTTTTAGATATATATTCTTCAATTTCGTAATTTTTATTATTTGCAGTTGCAAAAATTTATAGTTTTGAACTATAAAACTATAATTTATAGTTATTTGAACTGATATTAATAAATTTTAATTTTAATCAATTTAAATCCCTTTTTTAAAAAGTATCTGATTTAAAATAAAGAATATTTATGAGCCAAACTTCAGGTATGAACAGACAAAAAATGAATGAAAGAAAGTAGGAACTTGCGGATTATTATTATTATTATTAAAGATTTTGTGATAAATGAAAAAAAAAATGATTTTCGATAAAATTTCTCAGACTTTTTTGATTCACGAAGAAATTCCCGAGTTAGTAATAAATTTCCCGGTTTCCCGATCAAGTGGCCACCCTGATTATCAATAAAAAATCTAACTCTTTTTTTCTATTTTAGTAATTAACGTATTTATAGAAAATAAAACTCACTATTCAATCAATTTAATTTTCACATCATTCAAATAAATTGGATCCGGTGAAAAAAGCTGCAAGTGCATTCTCTGGAACCAAAACTTGTATAAAACATTTCTGGGAATTTGCATATTTCTTGCTACTTCGTCCCAAACAACACTAGGAATTACTGCATTTTTCAGTTCCATGATATCTTCACTTAAAGTAGCATTTAACAATTCGTTCAGAAATTCTTCCATCAAATCCAAAGACCAGAAGACATTAATTTTATCTGTTGCTAAAATTCAAATTTATTCACCTACTATTCGCAAAATTTTATTGAGATTGTAAATAATAAAATTAATCCAGAAATGGATATACTTACATTTTCGTTTTCGTACTTTTTTAGAGTTGACAGTATAAGTTCGTTTGAGTAACGTGTATCTTTTATGAATTGAATGACGCGTTCTTCCCAAAATTTTCGCAAGTTCAGCAAATTGTCCAGACGACTTTTCTGAGCTATTTACAAACGCTATTATTTTTTTATCTTCTTCCGAACTGTATCGACCTATCCTAAAAATCATAAAACAAAATGCAAATTATTTAGTAATTTAGGTTTCTCGAATCAAATGATATTATTGCTATTTTAATTATCAATACATGCAAAAAAAAATCATACACATTTTATTTTTAAAAATAAAGAAATATTAATATTAACTTACGAAGAAAATGAAGTGAATAAATATTTAAATCTTGAGTAAACTGAACACAAACATCGAGAAGGTAATCCGTTGGCTAAAAATTGGACGAATTTTTGCCTCTCTGTAAAACTGGATATAAGTATTGTTCCTTGATGTCTCATGCGTAGAAAGGGTTGAACATTTTTCTCATTCCAGTCATGAATCTGTTGAAAAATTAAAGATTTGGTAATTTTGTTTAATAACTTGAAATAAAAGGAAATTTTACTATAAAAGAAACTTAATTTTAAAAGATATAAGTCACTTTTATTAAGAAAATAAAATATGAATATAAAAAAAATTAATTATGAATTAAACAATATAAAAATAAGTGTTTTAAATTGAAAATAAAAAAAATAATAAAAAAATTAACAAAGTTTTTTCAATATTGTAAAAACAAAAATGTATTAAATAATAAGATGAGAATTAAATACAGAAAAGAAAGAAAAGTAAGGAAAAAAGTCTTTAAAGAATTAAAAAATTGAGAAATTATTTTAAATATTAAGAAAAAAAAAAACAATAATTAAATATTTTCAAAACTTGAAAAACTGTTACTTTTATAAGAAAAAGAATAAAAAGTTTTAAGAAAAGAAGAAATTTACAAAAAAAAAACACAAAAATTATAATAACATGAAAAAAATTTACGTAAAATAAAATAAAGAAAGGAAAGATTTTCAAAAATTAGAAAAATTAAAAAATTATGAGAAAAGAAATCCAGAATAAATGTTTACAAAAAAAGTAGAAATTGTAAGATGAAGAAAACGATTTTAAAGATAGGAAAACATTTTAAGGAAATAGAAAAATTTAATAAATTAAAAAAATAATTACAAGTTTAATTAATGAAAAAAGCAATAAAAAAGTAAAATTTGATATAATCAAACAATCTGGAATTATAAATTAATAACTAATTTTTAAAAATATTTGAAAATTGGACAATGTTTTTTTTTATGAAATAAACTATGAAAAAAATTAGAATAAATGACAGAAAAATAGAAAAAATTACAAAAAATATTTAAAGAAATAAATAGATTTAATGAAACTTTTTTTTAAAAAAATGAATATAAAAAGATAAAAATAATGAAAAGTTTATTGAATATTAATAAGTATGTAATTGCATAAAATAATTATTAGTAATTTGCATATAGAGAAAAAATTAGAAAAAAATATTTTTTAAAAAACAAAAGAGAAAACTATTAAAAGCAATAGAAGAAAAAAAATGTTTAAATTGAGAATAATGAAGTTATGAAGTTTTGAAGAATTTTCATTTTACAGAATTTTAGGTTAATCGAATTTTTAAATACCAGAATATTCATTTGACAGAATCTTCATTTGTCCGAAATAGTATTCAACAGAAATATTTTAGCGCGAATTTTGAAATTGACCAATCAGAAAATATGAAGAAAATTGCAATTGGTCCAATTTCAGAATTCGCGCTAAAATATTTCTGTCAGATACTTTTTCGGCCATTTGCAGTTTCGGACAAATGAACATTCTTCATTTTCAGTTTTCTATCAAATGTCAATTCGTACTAATACAATTTCAAACAAATGAAAATTCTGTCAAATGAATATTCTGATATTTATAAATTCCATTAACTTAAAATTCTGTAAAATAAAAATTAATCTAAGTTAAAATTCGTTTAAATTGTAATTCTTTTAAATGAAAAGTTGGTTAAAAGAATTTCTGTAAAATGAAAATTCTGTTAAATATGAATTCGGTGAACTAAAAATTCTGTTAGGTCAAAATTCGGTTTAATTTATGTTCGATTAAAAACATATTCCAAAATGTGAAATTTCGACAAAAAGAAGAGTCTTCCTAATGAAATTCTATGATCATTTATTCATTCTGTCCACACATGAGATGTTTTTTTTTTTTAAATTTTAAATTATATTTCACCTTTTTAAAATGTTCTCAAATTTTAAATTTATAGTAATTTTAATTTCTTCTAATTTCAGAAAATGTGAACTTGCATTGATTAAAAGTCCAATTAATCCACGTTTCAAAAATACTAAATTTGAAGTGATTTAAATATTTCTTCAATTTTTAATCATTCTTTTCTATGATGATTTCAATTACTATTTTGTACTATTTTTATCATTTTTCAACTATTTTCTACAATTCTTAATTATTTTAATTGTTCGTAAATTCTTTTCCTAAATCTTAAATATACCATCCTCAAATTTCAATTATTTTGTTTAGTTTTCTCAATCACTTTTTCAATTTTAATTGTTTTTGCCTTGACACTAAATCAATAGTTATTTATTCCTAAATTTTATATTATTCATCGCAGTTTTAAATTACTTTTTTTAATTTACTATTATTTTTGTCATTTTGCAATTGTTATTTTCAATTTTTAATTTACTGAATTAATTTACTGAACTTTCAAATATATATCTCAATTTTCAATTATATTGTGCAATTTTCATTTCTTTTTATGGCTTTGCAATTATTTTCTCAATCTTTTAATATTTTCATTATTTTTCAATTATTCTCCTAAATTTTCAGTTATTATCACAAATTTAGATTATTGTCTTCAATTTTCAATTTTTTTAACTATTTTTCAATTACTTTCTTTTGCTTAAAAAACAAATTCAGTAATTTCATATTATTTTTCCGATTTTTAATTATTTTCATTCTTTTAGCATAATTTTCAAAAATTTCAATTATTATTTTCATTGATTTTCGATTATTTCTGCAATTTTTTAAACTATTCTCTTGAACTAAAAATTTTTAGATAATTTTGTCATTATATTCTTTTTTTAAACATATATTCTATAAGTTTTTCAATTATTTTTTTCAAATTTTATTTACTGTTTTCAATCTTTCATATTTAAATTATCTTCATCGCAAATTTCAATAATCCTTCTTAATCTTAAATTATTTTCAGTATATTTCAATTATTTTTTTCAATTTTGAATTAATTTTATCATTTTTAATTATTTTCCTCGATTGTTAATTATTATTCCCATTATTATTCCCATTTTCTAAAAATATTTTCTGAAATTTTTAAGAGCTTTTCTAAAATTTTCATTATTTTCTTCAATTTTTAATTATTTTCATTTGTATTCATAATTTCCAAATTTTTTAATTAATTATCGTCATTTATTTTTAGCTTTCTTTAATTCTTTTCTCCAACTGTTAATAATCCTCATTTTTTTCACTTGATTTCTAAGATCGTGATATATTTTTTTAAAATTTCAATTATTTTTCTTTTGTTTAAAAAAAAACCTGAAATTTTTTTAATTATTTCCCTCAAATGTGATTTATTTTTTACAACTCATCCTTGCTTATGTATCATGTTTCAATTATTTTCTTCAAGTATCAAATTGTAAAATCTTTTTTTAATTATTTTCCAAAATCCTTCAATTTTTAATCATTATTTTTTCAATTTTTAATTATCATCCCTAATTTTTCATTATCCAATTTTTTTCAATTTAATTCTAAGATTTTCAATTAATTTTCTTAAATTTAAATTATTTTCTTTATTTTTCAAACATGTCTATAATTTTTTAATTTACTTTCTCCAATTTTTAATTGATTTCATTTTTTCATTCAATCAAATTGTAAAATTTGCAATTGAAAATTGAATTTAGAATATTTAGATTATTGTCACAAATTTTTCATGTTTTTAACGATTTTTCAATTATTTTTTTCGGCTTAAATATAAATTCTGCAATTTTTCTATATTATTTTTTTCAGTTTCTAATTATTTTCATTATTTTGGCATAATTTTAAAAAATTTCTATTATTTATCTGCAATTTCAAATATTTTCATCAATTTTTGATTATTTCTGCGACTTTTTAATTATTCTCTTTAATTAAAAATTTTTTAAGTAATTTTGTAACTAGGTATATGATTTTCTTAAACATATATTCTATGATTTTCTCAATTATTTTTTTTTGCTTAAATATAAATTCTCCAATTTTTCTATTATTTTCTTCACTTTCTAATTATTTTCATCATTTTTGCATAATTTTCAAAAATTCAATTATTTTAATCAATTCTTGATTATTTCTGCGATTATTTAATTATTCTCTTTAATTAAAAATTTTTAAATAATTTTGTAATTATTTTCTTTTTTTAAACGTATATTCTATGATTTTTTCAATTAGTTTCTTTTGTTTAAATATGAATTCTACAATTTTTTTTATTATTTTCATAATTTTGGCATAATTTTCAAAAATGTCAATTATTCATCTGAAATTTCAATTATTTTCATGAATTTTTAATTATTTCTGCGCTTTTTTAATGAATCACATTAATTAAAATTTTTAAGTAGTTTTCTGATAATTTAGTAATTATTTTTTTTAACCATTTATTCTATGACGTTTTCAATTATTTCTCTCAAATTGTATTTACGGTTTTCAATTTTTCATATTTAAATTATTTTCATAGTAAATTTCAGTTATTTTTCCTAATCTTAAATTATTTTCAGCATATTTCAATTATTTTTTTTCAATTTTGAATTAATTTTATCATTTTTTAATTTAAATTATTTTCCCCGATTGTTAATTATTATTTTCATTTTCTAAAATTATTTTCTAAAATTTCCATTATTTTTGTCAATTTTTAATTATTTTCATTTGTTTTCGCAATTTCCAATTTTTTTAATTAATTATCGTAAATTTCATTTATTTTTATCAAATTGTAAAATCATTTTTCAATTATTTTCCAAAATTTATATCCTTTAATTTTCAATTTTTTCATTTCTTTTACAATTTCAAAATTTTTAAACTATTTATCTGAGATTTCAATTATATTTCATTCAATTTTCAATTATATATGATTTTTTATATTATTTTCTTCAAGTTTAGATTACTTTCGTTCTTTTCTGTAATTGCCAAGAAAGTTTTTAATTATTTCTCTTTAATTAAAAATGATTCTTTTCAATTTTAAATTACGTTTATCTTGTTTTATTTATTTTCTTTAATTTTTTTTCAATGAACTTCTGAAAGTTTTAAGTATTTTTCTGAAATTTTCTTTAACCTTCCTTCATTTAAAATATATTATGTAATTTTCTTTAACTCTATCTATCCTTTCCCTTAGTTCTTTCAACCATTCATCTACGCTCTTTCCTTCCATAGCTTCTCCTTCTTCTCTCTGCATACTTTCTCTGAATTCACTAAGCCTTTTTTCTCCCCACTCTCCCATCCTGTACTTTTTCTTTCTTTCTTCACCTCCTCTTCCTCCTCCTCTTCTTCTTCCTCCTTCCCTTCCTCTCATCGTGATTACCAGTGGGAAGTGCTCCGATCCTATTTCCCTTGCCACTTTGAACTTTTTTATTCCTTTCCTCGTATTCTCGTCCGTCACTACATAGTCTATTGCCGTTTCCCCCATACCTTTAAATGTATACTCTCCCTGTTAGTCTTCCTCCATATTTCCATTACAAATTGACCATCCTGCTTCCTCCACCAACCTAATTATCTTTTTTCCCTCTTTATCCACTTCCTTATGCTTTGAGTTTCTCGTTTCTTTTTGCTTTTCCTCCTCCCATATGCCACCTCCCAATTCTCCTGTCCAAGCATTCCAATCTCCTCCTATTATCACTCTTTCCTCCTTCCCTACTTCCATCCACTTTTCCATTATCTCCCAACCCTTTTCTTCTCCTCTTCTTCTATACACTCCTACAATAGTTAACTTACCCTTTCCCTCTCCTATCTTTCTAACCATGCAACCTTCCTCCTCTTCCCTACCCATACCTGCCTTCTCCTTACTTTCCTTAATTCCTAGTCTCACTCCCGATACCATTCCTCCTGCTTTTCTACCTTTGTTACTTTCTTTCCTTGCCTCTTGCATCCTCCAAGTATTTTTTTTTTTTTTTTTAAGTTATTATACACTCGTTTTAACGACCTTACTGGCCCAATGAGTGTCCCCCGTAGGGAGTTCCTAGAATTGTACCTTTGTATATATTCTTTTAAGTTTTTTTGCGTCTACAAAACGGCTTGAAATTAGGAGTACTCGCATTTGCCTGGACCACCTGGTATATTGGGTTTTCTCGCCAGTGGAGAGGGAAAACTGTAGAAAAACCTCACCGAATACAACCGGTTTATCGACAGTCGAGTTCTAGTGATCTGCACAGGTCGATTATCGACAGTGCATATCATTATTCCTCGACGTCAAACCTTCCACTGAAGTTATCTCACGAGTTAGAAAAATCCCAGACTCATCGGGGCGCGAACCCAGCAAGCTGGACTTGGCGCGACCGCAGAGTCTAGTATTTAACCAACTGAGCTAACTCCGTGGTCGCATCCTCCAAGTATATCCTGCCGGTAACTTTCTTCTCACTTTTCCCCAATCTTTCTCATCTATCCAAGTTTCACACAGCATTAACACGTCCCATTTCCCTAGTACCTTTCAAAATCCCTCATCTTTGTTTTTTAGCCCTGACACATTCCAGAACGCAATTTTTATTTCCTCCATTTTCCCCCCTTTTTCTCTATTGCTGCTCTTCCCGAAA
The DNA here is from genome assembly GCA_037103525.1 of Ganaspis brasiliensis. NCBI lineage: Eukaryota > Metazoa > Arthropoda > Insecta > Hymenoptera > Figitidae > Ganaspis > Ganaspis brasiliensis. The sequence goes on from JAZKLR010000211.1 coordinate 4,916,884, forward strand.
CCCCTTATTTCCTATCTCTTTGTCGATCTCCCTTTGTTTCTCCAGTTCCTTTTCAACCTTTTTTAACTCTAATCCTTCTTCCCCCTCTTCCACTCTCCATTTCTCTCCATTAATCCACATACACTCCCATCCTATCCTTACCACATTTCCTTTGTTTCTTTACTCCCATGCTCTTCGGTTCAGCACTCCTAAAACCCTTCTTTCTCTCCTTGTTCTATCCTCTTCTATTCTTTCTTTCCTTCCCTTTAGCAGCTTTTTCTTTTTCATCACCTCCCATTTTTGCTCCTCATTTTCCATTTCCACTAACCATATTCTTGGTTTATTGCCCTCATCTTCTCCTATTCCTACCACTCGTTTTATCTGAACCCTCGCTCCTATACTAACCAGCAATTTTTCCAACTCATCCTTCCCGTCCTTCCTTTCCGCGTCCAATCCTTTGATTACTAAATTCGCGCGCCTTCTCTTCTTATCTACCCTTTCCAGCTGCCTATCCAACTCTTTCATTTTTCTTTCCATCTCTCTATTCTTTGGCTCTTCATATCTCTCTTCCCCGTCTATTTCAACTTACTGCCCTTTTCTATTTCTCATATCTTTTTCCAACGCTCCTAGTCTCGTCTTTGACTCCCCTATATCCTTTCAGACTTCCTCCTTTCTTTCTTTCATTTCATATTCCAACTCTTCTACTCTTTTTACTACTTTCTCATGCTCTACTATCCACTTAGCCTCCCACTCTTTCCGCGCTTTCTTCATCTCTCTTAGCTCCGTCCATATTGCTACTAACTTTTGGTTATGATCCTCTTTTTCTTTCCTTAACTCTCCAAATTCTTTATCTACCTTTTAAAAATTACTTTTCATATTTTCCTCCAACCCTTTCATCATTTTTCCTACCTCCTTGATGATCCCCCCCGCCAAATCATTATTCACTACCCACCTGTCCAGTTTTTGTCCTGACTCTAAACTATTTGCCCTTTTCAATTTAACTGCATTTGACGGACTACCTCTCGATTTTACCGGTGTGCCTGCGTTGCTATCACTCGCCTTTGTCTTGCTATCTCCCCCTTTACTCGGCGTACTATATGTCTCATCGCCAGACTCTTCCCCATCACCCTCACCATCACTTGTCCCAGCAGCTACTAATTCTTCGCTCACAGCCTTGTGCTGCTCTCTATCGTTCTCTTTCTTACCACTCATATCAATCCTCACGCTGCTCTCCCGCCTTTTCCCACCTTATATTCTCTCTCTCACTCACTCTTTTCCTAACCTACAATCCAGTCACACTACAAATTCACTTACTTACTTTAAACCATCCACTCCCACACATTTACGCCTTCACTCACCTATACCTGGTTCTTCCACACAAATTCTCTCTACACTTTTTCACTCACTTTTCCACTTTAACTTTAACCAACGACCAATTTATTTTTCCAAAATCCGCGATATATAATAGAAAGCATAAAGAACATGAGAAACTGTTAGAAGGGAAGAGAGAAGAGTGGAGAAAAATATTGATGGAGGAAGTGGAAAAGGGGATAAGAGAAGGAAGAGAATGGGAGGTAATAAATAGGGAGAGAAAATGTAGGAAAGAGATAAATAGAGAAATAGAGATGAAGGACTGGACAAAGTTCTTTAGCGAAATGTATGGAGGAGTCAAAGATAGAGTAAGAGGAGAAGGGGGAAAACAGATAGAGAAGAGGGAAGAGGAAGAGATAAGAAGAGAAGAGGTAGAAGAGGCTATAGATAGGCTCAGAAGAAATAAAGCCACAAGTTAACGCTAATGCCGGTGGGTTATAAAGTGTACGCGGAGATTTTAAGAAAAAGGCTAGAAAAGAAAGTAGAAGAACTTGGGTGTATTCCACACAATCAAGCAGGGTTTAGAAAGGGAATGGAAACAATGGATAATGTATACGTTTTAAACTATCTAATAGAAAGAAATCTAACAAAGAAAAAGGGAAAGTTAGTAGCATTATTCATAGACTTTAAGTCAGCATTCCCGTCGGTAAATAGAGGCAAGCTGTGGAAAGTTTTGAAAGAAAGGGGAATAGAGGAAGGTTTAATTGAAAGGGTAAAAGAAGTATATGAACACACGAGGGTAAGAGTGAAGATAGGAGAGAGATTGGGAGAGGAGTTTTGGTTAGGCAGGGGATTGTTACAAGGGTGCCCGCTAAGTCCCTTGCTGTTTAATCTATTGATATCGGATTTAGAGGAAAATTTATGGAGAAGAGGTAAAGGAGGGGTGGTATTGGGAAATACAAGGATTTTTTCCTTAGCATATGCGGACGATGTGGTGTTGCTGGCGGAGGATGAGAAGGGTATGAGACTGATGATGAGTGAATGCGAGAAGTATGTAAGAGAGAAAGATCTATGGGTGAATGTGGAAAAAACAAAGATAATGAGATTCAGGAAGAGAGTGGATGGGGGGCAAGAGGAATGGAAACTGAATGGAAAGATGGTGGAGGAAGTTAAAGAATTTTGTTATCTGGGATATTGGTTTGAATGCAAGGGGGTAGCAGATTGAATGTAAAGAAAAGGTGTAAAAGAGCGAGAAAGGTGATGGGACAAGTATGGGGGATAGGAAAGAGAAGGTTTGGGAATGATTGGAAGAAAAGAGTGTGGATGTTTGACGTGCTAGTGTGGTCAGTGATGAGCTACGGAGTGGAAGTGTGGGGATGGAAGGAGGAAAAGAGCGTGGAACGAATGCATGAGAAGTACCTGAGGTGGACGATGGGAGTAAGCAGGAATTGTCCAGGGTATATGCTAAGGGAGGAATTAGGAAAAGAACGAATAATGGTCAAACAGAGAAAGAGAGCATGGATGATGGAAGAGAGATTAAGACAAGGAAAAGGAAGCAGGATTGCCCAATTATGCCTGAATCAGATTGAGGACAGAGCCAAGAGAGGGGACACAGGTATGTCGGAATGGGAAAAGAAAAGGAGGGATGCGCGGAAAAAAGGGCGGAAAGGAAGGGTCGAAGTAAGAAGGTGGGAGGATATAGAAGAGGAATTAAAAAAGAAGGATAAGATAGAGAGGTGGGAAAAAATAGAGGAGTCGAAGTACAACAGGTGGTATAAAATGGTGAAAAACAAAAGAGAACCTGAATACTTAGGGAGAATGAAAAAGGAATGCAAGTGGAATAGAGTGTTGAGATTCAGAATGGGAGAAGAGATGAATGCGTGTAAATATTGGAAGGAAGAGGATGAGAGAAAATGCAGAGTGTGCATGTATGAAGAGGAGGACTGGGAGCACGTGTTGGATGTGTGTATGGTAGGTGAAGATGTGGAAAGAAGTTTGGGTGAGAGAGTGTTAGAGATTATGCATGAAAGTGGAAAAGGAGAGAAGTGGATGAGAGAATTAGAGAATAAGAGAGAGAGAATGGAATAATGAAAAGGCCAAAAATATTTTGAAATATTTTGAAATAATTTGAAACTAAAGAATCGTGTTGAAAATAAAAATGTATATAAAGGTAATAGGAAACGAAAGCCCTGGCACAGCAAAGAGCATTTTAGAGTTTAGGAATACTATAGGCGTTAGTAGGTAAGAGAACGTTAGTTTAAGTGTAATTTAGGTTAAGATATAATAAGTTTGTAAAAAATATGTAAAGGGAGCGAACCCGTAAGGGAGAGTAAATAAAGTATATATTATGTAATTTTTTCAATTATTTTCTAAGATTTTAATTATTTTTTCCAATTTCATATTATTTATCTGAATTTTCAATCACTTTTTTTCAATTTTCAATTATTTTTCCCTAATTTTTAATTATTTTTTGCAATTTTTTTTATTCTAAAATTTTTTAAGTTTTCTCATAAAAAAAAAGATTAATTAGTGTTGATTGAGGGCCTCATAACCCTTAAATTCTGAAATTCTAGAAGAAATATAAATCCAATTTAAAGTATTATTTACCTCACAGAACGATTTCCAATTTGTTTTTATAATATCATCCTCTTCCTTTGTAAAATTACCCTTTTTTATTTCAATGAATCTTTCGAATTTCTCCTTTTCTTCTGAAGTTATGGAAGTAGTTCCGGCCGTATGTTCTACTTTATGTTGCGGTGGAACGACGTGAATTAATTTTATTTCCAATTTCTCTAATTCCTATTCAAAAAGCAACAAAAAGTATATTAAAATGGTAAAATAAATTAAGTATCTTATAATTATATAAACTTTTAAACTTATTTAACTACATTTACTTTCTGGGAAAGTTAATTATCATTTACTTATTTAAAATAATAAATTTTCATAAAATTAAATTAATTTTAAACAGCATACTTCAATTGTCTTCGAGGGTAAAATTTCTCTGCTCTCAACATCATAAAGTTCACCCAAAACATTTTCAGTCTCATCTTCAGTATTTTCATCAGAAGCGGAACAATTTTCACTTGTATAATTACGAGATGTGCATTTTCTAGGACTATTTTTCCTTGACACAACTTTAAAAGTATTTGTAGATAAACGTGATTTACTGTTGTACGATTTTTTTATCGTCTTAGTAACAGATTTTCTCCTCGTTTTGCAATTCTTTTTATAATCAGATGAAAAATTTTCAACTGGCTCTTGATTATTGAGATATTCATCTTGAGAAGAAATATTTAAATTTGAATTTTGCGGAAGTTGAAGATTGTTGAAATTTGAGATGATATCCGTGTCATGCAGCATTTTAACAGCTTCAAATTCACTTAAATGCGATGAATCGAAGAAATCATTACTTAATTTAGATGGTGTGAAAAAATCATTAATAGAACTCAGAGAAATATTTTCCTTCTTATCGGGTGTAAAATCATTTGAAATCATTTTACTCATTTTTTCGTAATTCGGAGATTTTCTCCAATCTCTTTGTGGAATTTTGAATATTGTTTGTGAATTCAATTCTTGATCATTTTTTAGTGAATAATTTTTATTAAATCCTTTTCTTTTGAAAGCTGATTACAAAGTCTTGATTTTTTATGTTAGTTATAGTTTTGGATCCATTCTATTGTTATCACTGCAAAAAATAATAATTAAAATAAATAAAATGCTGTTAAACGATGAAAATTGTTTTTGTTAAATATTGTTCAAGGGCTGATAAAAATTATGATTTTGAATCGGATTTTATTTGTTTAAATTAAAAATAAAACTTTTTTTACATGTTTTAAAATCAGTATTATAAAATTTTCAAGTGTTTATTTCTAAGTACTTTTTTTTAACTGAGAACATTTAATAAGAAATAATGAAAAATAAAATATTTATTTGAAATCAAACAAATTATGTAGAATAAATGAGAAAATTTCAAAATAACAAATATTTTTAAAATCATATGATCGAAAAATTAAGAAAATTAAGCAATGAGAAAATAAGAAATTGGAAAAAAATTAAAGGTAAAAATATAAGAAAACAGGCTAATAAAAAAATGAGAAAATTCTTTTAAATAAAAAAAGTCATTGATATTATTAAAAAAATAAAGAAAAATTTAAAAAAAAAAACAACACAAAAATGAAACTGTGACGTAAAAATATAAAAAAAAAGAAGGAACTCTTTTAAAAAATTAAACTATTTACGACATTTTTTTAAAAATAAAATAATAAATAAGAATAAGATAATTAAAAAAATTAGAGAATTATTTTACAAAGAATTGAAGAAAATATTGAATTTTGAGAAAAATGCTAAAAAATCTTAAAAAATAATTTTACAAAATGAGAATAATAATTAAGAAATTAGGGAAATAATTGAAAACTGAGAAAAATAATTGAAATTTGATAAAAATAATTAAAATTTCGGATAAATAATTAAATTTTTTAAAAATATGCCAAAAAAATGAAAACAATTAGAAATTGGAGAAAATAATAGAAAAATTACAGAATTTATTTTTAAGGAAAAGAAAATAATTGAAATATCGTTTAAAAAGCTAAAAATTGAAAACAATAACTGAAAATTTAGAAAATTACTTGAAAAAGAATTAAAATAATTAAAAAATGGGGAAAATAATTGAAAATTGATTTTAAAATTTGGAACTTAAGAAAATAATTAAAATATAAAATAAAATAATGATCACTTGAAAAAAAAAATTAAATTTGAAATAAATAATTGAGAAAATTGCAGAATTTTTTTTTTAATAAACAATAATAATTAAAATTTAAGAAAAATACTTGAAAATCTGCGAAATTAATTGAAAAAAATTAGAATAATTAAAGAAATGAAGAAAATAATTCAAGGATGCTAAATATAATTGAAATTTAAGATAATTAATAAAAAATTTTGAAAATTATAAAAACAAATGAAAATAGTTAAAAATTAAAGAAAATAATGGAAAATTTTAGAAAAGCGCTTAAAAATTTTAGAAAATAATTTTACAAAATGGGAATAATAATTACAAATTGAGGGAAATAATATTGATATATGACGAAAATAATAAAAAATTTAGGAAATTAATTTAAAAATAATATAAATGATTAAAAATTAAAGAAAATAATGAATAAATAATATAACTGTTAAAATTTAAGAAAATAATTGAAAAAATTATATACTATATTTTAAATGAAGGAAAGGTTAAGAAAATTTTAGAAAAATACTAAACATTATAAGAAAATTCATTGAAAAAAAAGAAAATAATTAAAAATTAGAGAAAATAAAAAAAAATAAATAAACATAATTTCAATTTGAAGACAACTATTTTTAATTCAAGAGAAATAATTGTAAAATATACAGAATATATACATAAAATATAAGAAAATCATAGATATAATTGAAAATTGAATAAAGTAATGGAAATGTCAGATGAATAATTAAAAACTTTTTGGAAATTATAAAAAAGAACGTAAGTAATTAAAAACTAAAGAAAATAATACTAATAATTGAAAATTGAAATAATTTATTGAAATATCAGATAAATAGTTTAAAAATTTGGAAATTATCAAAAAATTTGAAAATAATTAAAAAGTGAAGAAAAAATGGGATATTTGAGAGAAATATTTAAAAATCTTAGAAAATAATTTAAAAAAAAGAATAATTAAAAATTGGGGAAAATAATTGAAATGTGATCAAAACAATGATAAATTGAAAAAATCAATTAAATTTAATATAAATAATTTAAAAAGTTGCAGAATTTTTTTTAAGTAAATAAAAATAATTGAAATTTGAGAAAATTACTTGAAAATTTGAGAAATTAATTGAAAAAGGCTAAAAATAATTGGAACTCAAGATATAATTAATAAAATTTTTTGGAAATTATGAAAATAAATAAAAATAATTAAAAATTGAAAAAAATAATTGAAATATGATGAAAATAATTAAAATTTCAGATAAATAATTGAAATTTTTGAAAATTATATAAATAATTAGAAATTGAAGAAAATAATAAAAAAATAATACTAATAATTGAAAATTGAAATATTTAATTGAAATATCAGATAAATAGTTTAAAAATTTGGAAATTATTAAAAAAATTTGAAAATAATTAAAAAGTCAAGAATAATTAAAAATTGGGGAAAATAATTGAAATATAATCAAAACGATTATAAGTTGAAAAAAAGCAATTAAATTTGATATAAATAATTACAAAATTTGCAGAATTTTTTTTAAATAAAGAAAAATAATTGAAATTTGAGAAAAATACTTGAACATTTGAGAAATTAATTGAAAAAGGCTAAAAATAATTGGAACTCACAATACAATTAATAAAATTTTTTGAAAATTATAACAATAAATAAAAATAATTGAAAATTGAAAAAATAATTGAAATATGATGAAAATAATTAAAATTTCAGATAAATAATTAAAAATTTTGAAAATTATGCAAAAAGAATGAAAATAATTAGAAATTTAAGAAAATAATAAAAAAATAATATTAATAATTGAAAATTGAAACAATTAATTGAAATATTAGATAAATAGTTTAAAATTTTGAAAATTATGAAAAAAATTGAAAATAATTAAAATGTGAAGAAAAAAATTTGGATATTTGAGAAAAATATTTAAAAATATTAGAAAATAATTGAAAAAAAAAGAATAATTAAAAATTGTGGAAACTAATTAAAATATGATCAAAAAAATTATAAATTGAAAAAAATCAATTAAATTTAATATAAATAATTTAAAAAATTGCAGAAGTTTTTTTAAATAAATAAAAATAATTGAAATTTGAGAAATTAATTGAAAATGCTAAAAATAATTGTAACTCAAGATACAATTAATAAATTTTTTTGGAAATTATGAAAATAAATGAAAATAATTAAAAATTGAAAAAAATAATTGAAATATGATGAAAATAATTAGAAATCGGAGAAAATAACAGTAAAATTAAAGAATTTATTTTTAAGCAGAAAAAAATAATTGAAAAATCGTTTAAAAAGTTGAAAATTGAAGATAATAATCTAAATTTGAGTTAATAACTGAAAATTTAGGAAATTAATTGAAAAAGAATTAAAATAATTAAAAGATGGGGAAAATATTTGAAAATTGATTTTAAAATTTGGAACTTAGGAAAATAAATGAAATATTAAAATAAAATAATGATAAGTTGAAAAAAAAATTAAATTTAAAATAAGTAATTGAGAAAATTGCAGAATTTTTTTTTTATATAAACAATAATAATTAAAATTTGAGAAAAGTACCTTAAAATCTGCGAAATTAATTGAAAAAAATTAGAATAATTAAAGAATTGAATAAAATAATTGAAGGATGCTAAATATAATTGAAACTTAAGATAATTAATAAAGAAATTTGAAAATTACGAAAACAAATGAAAATAATTAAAAATTGAAAAAAATAATTGAAATATGATAAAAATAATTAAAATTTCAGGTAAATAATTGAATTTTTTGAAAAGTATGCCAAAAAAATGAAATTAATTAGAAATTGGAGAAAATAATAGAAAAATTACAGAATTTTTTTTTAAGGGAAGCGAAAATAATTGAAAAATCGTTTAAAAAGTTGAAAATTGAAGATAATAATTTAAATTTGAGATAGCTGAAAATGTAGGATATTAATTGAAAAATAATTGCAAAATGATAAAAAGAAATGAATTTTGAACAAAATAATTGAATTGATATATGTATATATATATTTGAAAGTAAATAATATTTGTTTTTAATTTATTCATATTCGAGAATTTAGTTCTAATTACAACACATTCAAAAACCAATATGGAACAAAAAACTATATTCAGATTGTAAAATAAATAAACGTCGACTGTTTCCTATTTTAAAGATTGCCTTTTATTAAATTACTAACAACAAAGACATTTATATATCAAAATAATATAAGTTTTGTTGTGGTTTTGTTGATAAAGAACCTAAAGAACTTAATCCTAACCTAAATTAGTAAATTGTAAACTCGTAATCACTCACTCACTGAATATTTTTCTTACTATACAAAAGAAAACTCCGTAAATCTTATGTATTAGCAAAAAAAATTCACATTTTCAGGCTAAAATGAACGGTCAAAATTTCAAAAATCGGTAAAACCGGAATAAAAACACGTGCAGATGATAATAATTTCTAGTTCCCAAAACTGATTCCAAGATTCACGTGGCGCTAGTGTAGTTTGTAAATTTTTAATAAAAATAAAAACATCACAATATAAATAATAATATTATTATTTAAGTGATTTAAAGAATTATAATAGTTAATTACAAACAATAGAGTGAAACAAAGTAAATTCCATTTTTTACGAAATTTATAATCTTTATAAACAGAGATATTTACCTATTTTTTTCACAAAAACACCAAAATGTCACTGTACATTTTGAGGTTATGATAGCCTGTGAGTACAATTTTCCTAAAAATGTGCAATTAATTATATTTAAATTAAACTGATTTATTGACAATACTAACATAAAAATCGAATTTTATCTTTTTTTATCGATTTTCTCTAATTTTGTTTATTATTCTACTTTATAGCGTACAACATTTTGCACTGAAAGGAATTGTTTCTTATTTATTTGTTATGATTAATTTATGGGATTTGAGAGAATGGCAGAAATGGAGAAAGAGAATGAATTTGTGACAGACAGTTGTTCGATTAATTCGCGCAAATTAAGTCCGCAAAATATTGTGATTCGTTTAAGAAGAAGAGAGACGCTGGGATGTATTTATCCGGGAACTCAGGTTTTGATTGCTCGACAATTTTACCAAAATGTTTTTCCGAATTTCACTGTCGTCAATGTCGAGAAACCACCCTGTTTCTTGAGAAAATTTAGTCCAGATGGAAGGTATTTGGTGGCTTTCAGTTTAGATCAAACTTCAATTGAAATTTATGAATATAAAGGAGCTTCCGCTGCTGCGGATTTACTTGATGGATGTCAAGGTGAATTTATCGGTCAAAAATATGAAGAAAGGACTTTTCATATCAGAAGGGATATTTTTAAGCGATTTTTTAAGGTATTTATTTCATTAATTGGAATATAAATCAAAGCTGCGATTGATTTAAATCATTGGGAGATTTGTGTTACAGGGTGTCTACTCACCGGGAATTCCGGGAAAACCGTGAATTTGCCGGGATTTTAGTTTGACCGGGAAAAACCCGGGAAATTGGCGGGAAAAAAAATTATATCCGGGAATTTCTAAAAATTTCAACTAATTCGTTTTAACTATTCTTTAAATTCGCTTGAAACTTATTACTCGTTTTCGAAGTCTCTGATTGTGAAAACGATGTCAGAATTACCAATTTTTCAAAATTCAAAATGAGGGTCCAATGTAGCAGTCATATTTTGCAAAATTGCTCAAATTCATTTCAAACTTGTTACTCGGAGGTAATCCATGTTCCTGGTTACTAATCTGAAGTTAGATTTTAAAAATAGTAAAAGTGTAACAAGTTTCAAGCGAATTTGGGCATTTTCAGGGTTGCCAGTGACTTACTTTTCTCATTTTTATTCATATTTTTTTAAAATCACTCACTATTACACATTTTTAAACACACTTTCTCACTTTCTTAGTAAAATAATAATAATAATTATTATTATTATATACAATTATATTCTTCAAATATCAATAATATTAAAATTAATATTGAAATCTTTTTCAATTTTTTAATTAATGTCTACAAGTTTTTAATTTTTAAACCAGTATTGTCAATTACTTTCGTCATCTTTCAATTTTTCCATCAAATTTCAATTATTTTTGTCATTTTTCAAGTATTTTCTGCATATTTCTATTAGTTTTAACATTTAAAAATTATTTTCATCAAATTTCAATAATTTTTTTCAATATTTTGTTTATGGTCATCAATTTCTCAATTTATTACACAGTTTTCAATTTTTTTCTTCAAATTTCAGCAATTTTCTTTAATAATTTTATTATTATGTATCAATAATTTTTAAATACTTTACACCAATTGTCAATTATTTTTTACAAGTTTCATTTTTTTTCAAATTTCAATTAATTTTTTTCAATCTTACATTCTTTTAATTATTTACACCAGTTATCAATTATTCATGTCATATTCAATTATTTATCACAAATTTTTATTATTTTTGGTATTTTTCATGTATTACGTTCAAATTAAAATTTGTTGTGATTTCTGAATTTATTTTTTTTAAATTTCAATTATTTTTGTCATTTCTCGACTATTTTTTTCTATTTTCAATTATTTTTGTCATTTCTCGACTATTTTTTCCTATTTTCAATTATTTTTGTCATTTCTCGACTATTTTTTCCTATTTTAAATTATTTTTGTCATTTTTTAATTGATTTTTAAAATTTTCAATTAATTTAGTCATTTCTCAAGTATTATCAATATTTACGACATTTTTTTATTACTTTCTCTATATTTTACTTATTTTCTTATATCTTTAAATTATTGTCATGGATTCTTTAATATCTTACTTTAATTTACATTTAATTTGTTCATTTTTCAATGATTTTTGTCATTTGTCAATTGCTTTTTATTTTGTATTATTTCTATCATTTTCAAGTATTTTCTTCAAATTTTACATTTTTTGGGATTTTGCAATTATTTTGTCATTATTTAATTATTTTCTTTAAGCGTGAATTTTTATCTCCAATTTTTCAATTATTGATTTCTAATGTTTACTTTGTTTCTCCATTTTTCAATTATTTATGCCATTTTTTACGTCTTTTTTCAAATCATAAGTTTTTAACGTAAGTTTAAATTAGTTTTATCATCTTTTATTTTTTTTCAAGGTACAATTATTTTTGTCATTTATCAATTGTTTTTTTTTTTAATTTTAATTATTTTTATCATTTTTCAAGTATTTTTTTCAAATTTCTATCAATTTTATGATTTTTTAATTATTTTCTTTTAATGGTCAATGTTTTTCTCCAATTTTTTAATTTTGTATTGACATCAAATTTTTATTTTTTTTCGATTTTTCAATTATTTTTGTCATTTTCCAAGTCTTTTCTTCAAAGTTTTAATTATTTACTTAATTTTTAATTAGTTTTGTCATCTTTCATTTTGTTTCTTTAAATTTCAATTATTTTTGTCAATTTCAAATTATTTTCTACAAATTTCTATTATTTTTGCCATTTTGGAATTATTTTCCCCAAAGATCAATTTTACCTTAAAAATTTATGTATTACGCACTAACTTCTATCACTATTTTAATATTATAGCTATTTCAATCATACATGTTTTATCACTTTCTCCAAGTTTTATACTTATTTTCTTATTTCTTTCAATTATTGACATGAATTTTTTAATTTCTTACTTCAATTTTCATTTATTTTTGTCATTTCTCAATTTCTTTTCAAATTTTAATTATTTTTATCATTTTTCAAGTCTTTTCTCCAAATTTTTTATTTTTTACTTCATTTTTAATTAGTTTTGTCATCTTTTAATTATTTGTCTCAAATTTTTATTATATTTGTTATTTTTCACATATTACCTTCAAATTAAAATTTTTTGTGATTTTTCAATTATTTTCTTCAAATTTCTGTTATTTTTGTTATTTCTCGATTATTTTTTCTTATTATAATTATTTTTCTTATTTTTTAATTGCTTTTCAAATTCGCAATTATTTTGGTTATTTCTTTTAAGTATTATCAATATTTTCGACATTTTTTTATTACTTTCTCCAAATTTTACTTATTTTCTTATATCTTTAAATTATTGTCATGGATTCTCTAATTTCTTACTTTAATTTACATTAAATTTTTTCATTTTTCAATTATTTTGTCATTTGTTCTTTACTTTGTTCAATTGCTTTTTATTTTTAATTTTAATTATTTTTACCAGTTTTCAAGTATTTTCTTCAAATTTCACATTTTTTGGCATTTTGCAATTATTTTGTCATTATTTAATTATTTTCTTTAAGCTTCAATTTTTATCTCCAGTTTTTCAATTATTGATTTCTAATTTTTATTTTCTTTCTTCATTTTTCAATTATTTATGTCATTTTTTCAAATCATAAATTTTTTACATAAATTTTAAATTAGTTTTATCATCTTTCATTATTTTTCCAAGGTTCAATTATTTTTGCCGTTTCTCGACTATTTGCTCTATTTTTTGATTTTCCATTATTTTTTTCATTTCTCAATTGTTTTTTATTTTTAATTTTAATTATTTTTATCATTTTTCAAGTATTTTTTTCAAATTTCTATCAATTTTATGATTTTTTAATTATTTTCTTTTAATGGTCAATGTTATTCTCCAATTTTTTAATTTTGTATTGACATCAAATTTTTATTTTATTTTTCCATTTTTCAATTATTTTTGTAATTTTTTCAAGTCTTTTCTTCAAAGTTTTAATTATTTACTTAATTTTTAATTAGTTTTGTCATCTTTGGTTTTGTTTCTTCAAATTTTAATTATTTTTGTCATTTTCCAATTATTTTCTTCAAATTTCTATTATTTTTGCCATTTTGGAATTATTTTCTTCAAAGACCAATTTTACCTTAAAAACTTATGTATTACGCACTTACTTTTTTCACTATTTTAATATTATAGCTAGTATTCATACATAAAAGAAATCCGGGAAAAATGTGATTTTAGATCCGGGAAAACCGGGAATTTGCCGGGAATTTGAAAATCATGTTTCAGTAGACACCCTGGTATTAAAATAATGATTTAAATAACTAAAAAAAACTTCACAATTCTAATAGTGTATGTAAAAAATAGCAAACTATAAAAAAAAACAGAAATTTGTGGATAAATCTTCAAAATTTCAATTTTAATATTTTATTCTTTATGAAATTAAAAAAACATTTAATAAGAAATAATGAATAATAAAACATTTAATCAAAATCAAATAAATTATATCGAATAAATGAGAAAATTTCAAAAAAATATCTTCGAATTCATGTCATGGAAAAATTAAGAAAATTAGGTAAAAGCAACGAATAAGTAATAAAAAAAAATAAAGTAAAAATATAAGAGAACAGTTTATTAAAAAAATGAGAAAATTCTTATAATTAAAAAATGTCATGGACTTTATTAAAGGAATAAAGAAAAATATAAAAAAAATACAACACAAGAATGAAACAGTGACATAAAAATATATGAAAAAGACGAAACTCTTTTGAAAAAATTAAACTATTTACCTACATTTTTGTAAATTAAAAAAATAAATAAGAATATAATTAAAAAAAACGTTAAAGTGCATTACTAACGAGGAAAAATGTTTAAAATTATAAAAATTAGAGAATTATTTTACAAATTGAAGAAAAAAAGACTCAATACAATTTGGAAAAGCTTTAAAATAAATAAATTTTATGAAATATAAGAACGATGTTAAAGAGAATATTTATAAGATTAAATTTACATAATATATATTAAAGAATAAAAGTTTTTAGAACAGTAGAAAATTGAGTAATTAAAAAAATATCGATAAAAGCACGAAATAAATGTTTTTAAAAATTTGTGATAATAAGATAAGAACTGAAGAAGGAAAAAGGTTTCTAAGAAATAGAAAAATGGTAACAAAATTTAATAAATTAATTAAAAAGCCAGGAAGAACTAAAAAATTGTGGAACAAAAACAATTAAATAAATAGGAAGAAAATTGAGAAATATTTTTTTCTGTAAGAAAATGTAAAAAGTGCAAAAAATAAAGAAATTTGTTAATAATCTACTAAAATATTAGAATTAATAAGAATAAAATAGAAAAATATATGTAAAGATAAATAAAAAGTCTACAAAAGAAATTTAAAAATGTTTTAAAAATAAAAAAATTTAGAAAAATTAAGGCAAAAATATTTTTATAATATTATATTTAAAACAAGTCTATCAAAAAATTTAGAAAAATAAAAAAAATCTACCAATTTTATGACAGAATAAATAAGTTTGCAAAAAATGTACAAGATGTGAAAACGAATTGAATAAATTCACAAAAAATTAGCATAATACTTCTTTTTAAAAATATTGAAGTATCAAGAAAATCAGTGAAATAAAAAGTTTAGTGAATGTTATAATAACAAAATTTTGTAAAATAATATTAAATAATAATTTTCATAAAAATTAAAAAGAGCAAAATTAGAAAGAATCCTAAGAAAAATAGAATTTAGTGTCAAAAAAAAAAAAAAAAATCTTAAAATTTTTTAAAAATAAGTATAATATAAAAATTAAACTGTTTCGAAAAAGTGAAATTTCTTAGAAATCAATCCACAAAAGAAATTAAAAAATACTTTAAAAATAGAAAAGTTTAGAAAAATTAAACCAAAAATATTTTATTAATATTGTACTTAAAACAAATCCAACAGTAAATTTAGAGAAATAAAGAAAATCTAAAGATTTTATGAAAGAATAAAGAATAAATGAGAAAATTTCAAAAAAAATATCCTTAAATTCATAAATGATCGTAACATTAAGAAAATTAGGTTAAAAAAACGAAAAAATAAGAGATTGAAAAAAAACGTAAAAATATAAGAAAGCAGTCTAATTAAAAATTAAAAAATTCTTTAAAAAAAAAATTCATGGACATTCTTAAAGGAATAAAGAAAAATATAAAAAAAAAGAAACAAGACAATAATGAAACAATGACAAAAATATATAAAAAAGTAGCAACTCTTTTCAAAAAAATTGAACTATTTACGGACAACTTTTTTTAAATTAAGAAAATAAATAAGATAAAAAAAAAAATAATTAAAAAAATTAGAGAATTATTTTACAAAGAATTGAATAAAAAAGGGGCCCGTATCATTTTGACACACATTTTTTCGGGCAACTTGTTATAAAACTTCTAAAATCAATGATTTTAAAGCCTTATTTATTCAATAATTGATTTTAATACATTAAATTAATATTAAAAGACTTAATTAATCCAGTAAGTTCAATTATTGAATAACTAAAACTTAAAAATCTTTGATTTCAGAAAGAGTAAAATATAACATTCATCTTCGGGAGTACAATATAACAAGTTGCCCGAAAAAATGTGTGTCAAAATGATATGGGCCCGAAAAAATAATTAATACAATTTTTGAAAATTTTCAAAAGAATGATGTTAAAATGAGAATATTTAGTTTAAGCTTCAATTTACAAAACATAAAATACAGGAATAAAAGTCTGCAAAAAAAGTAGAAAATTGGGATATTTAAAAAATAATAAAAACATCCAACAAATATTTTCAAAAATTCGTAATTATAAGATAAAAACTAAAAAATTTAAATGAAGGAAAAATGTTTCTGAGAAATGGAAAAATGATGACAGAAATTAAAAAATTAATTAAAACGCAAGGAAGGACTAAAAAAATGGTTAAACATCAAGATAATTAAATAAATAGGAAGAAAATTGAGTAATATTATAAAGATAAATTCATCAAACCAAATAAAATGGAGTAATGTTTTTTTCCTTAATCTAAAAAACTGTAAAAAAAAGTAAAAAGTACAAAAAATAATCAAATTTTGGTTAGAATCTACTAAAAAAATGAAAATTAATAAGAATAAAATAAAAGAATGTATATATTTAAAGATAAATAAAAAGTCCACAAAAGAAATTAAAAAATCCTTTAAGAATAAATAAGTTTAGGCAAATTAAACCAAAAATATTTTTATAATATTACACTTAATACAAGTTCAAGAATAACTTTAGAAAAATATAGAAAATCTGAAAATTTTATGAAAGAATAAGTAAGTTTGCAAAAAAACTCGCAAAAAATAGACAAAATGTGAAAATAAATCGAATAAATTTACAAAAAAATTAGCGTATTTATTTTAAAAAATATGGAAATAATTATGAAAATCAACGAAATAAAAAGTTTAGTTAATGTTATAATAACAAAATTGTGTAAAATAATATTAAATAATTTGCACAAAAAGAAGAAAATTAAAGAAAATCCTAAAATAAAAAGACAAATATAAAAAGAATATCAAAAGTAAAAGAAGAAAAAAAATTAAAATTTTGTAAAAATAAGAAATTATAAGATAAAAGTTAAACAGTTTCGAAAAAGTGAAATCTCTTTAAAAAAATGTAAGAATAATTAAAAACAAGATTATTGTCAATATGAAGAAAAATTAATATTATTTAATTATTTTACAGTAATTAATAATTAATATTCATTGAAATTTGAATTAATTGAAATTTAAAAGTTTGAACAAATTGGAATTTGAGTTAATTGACGCTTGGAATTTATTTAAATTATAATGACTTCTTTCATTTATAATACTTAATTCTATTTCTTTTTTTTAGGATTTTCTTTATTTTTCTTCGTTTTATTTAAATAATATTTATTTATTCACTTAATTATTCCAATATTTTTAAAAAGAAATATGTTAATTCTTTTGTAAATTTATCCAATTTGTTTTCACATCTTGTAAATTTCTTTCAAACTTATTTATTCTTTCATAAAATTTGTCAATTTTGTTTATTTATCTAAATTTATTGTTGGACTTGTTTTAAGTGTAATATTACGAAAATATTTTTGCCTTAATTTTTCTTAACTTATTTATTTTTAAAAAATTTTTAAAGTTCTTTTGTGGACTTTTTATTTATCTTTATATGTGACGCTCCGCGAGAGAAGGGACTTATCGCCGAAAAAATCAATTTTAATTTTTTTATGCTAAAAGATAATTTTTGAGTTATTCTTTCAGTTCCATGTTTCAAAAATTCTTCTTTGTAATTACACTTTTTGTTATAATGCTTCAAACCTAGACATACTAAGTATATCGCATTTTTTGATTTTTCTTTGAACGACCGTCCCGTGAAATTAACAATTAATTAGTTTGATTTTTTCATGGTAATTGATAGTTTGTGAGTTGCTTTTTGAGTTCCAAAAATAAAAATTTGATTCCTGCATCTAGTTTTCTTGATATGAAGCTTTAAACATGGGCATGTTAAGCGTCTCGATTTTTCTTCCTCCTCTTAGCCCGTCCATTCTTTAAAATTTGCTTTCTCAGCGATAGGTCCCTTCTCTCGCGAAGCGTCACATATACATTTTTCTATTTTATTCTTATTAATTCTAATATTTTAGTAGATTATTAACAAATTTTTTTTATTTTTTGTACTTTTTACATTTTCTTACAATTTGTTAGATTAAGGAAAAAAACATTTCTCAATTTTCTTCCTACTTATTAATTTGTTTTTGTTTCAAAATTTTGTAGTCCTTTCTTGCATTTTAATTAATTCATTAAACTTTGTCATCTTTTTTCCATTTCTGAGACATATTTTCACAATTTTTTTTCTTTTAAAATTTTCCAAAATTGTACTCATTTTTTTTCTTCAATTTGTAAAATAGTGCTCTAATTTTTCTTATTTTAAAAATATTTCCTCTTTAGTAATATATTTTAACGTTTTTTAATAAATTATCTTCTCTATTATTTTTTTAATTTAAAAAAAATGACTGTAAATAGTTTAATTTTTTGAAAAGAGTTTCTTCTTTTTTGTATATTTTTATGTCACTGTTTGTGTCTTGTGTTGTTTTTTTAAATTTTTCTTTATTCCTTAATGTCCATGACTTTTTTTTAAAAAAAGAATTTTCTTATTTTTTTTATTAATAGACTGTTTTCTTATCTTTTTACGTTAGTATTATTATTTTTGCTACATTTTTAAAATTTCTCATTTTTCTACTTTTTTGAATACTTTTATTCTTTTATTTTATATGAAGTAAATTTAATCTTGCCATAAATGCAAATTCTTATTTTAGCATCGTTCTTCTATTTCATAGAATTTTTTTTCTTTTAAAATTGTATTCATTCTTATTTTCTTCAATTTATAATTTTAAATCATGATTTAAATCGAGGTGATTTAAGTCTATAATTAGGATTCTATTAACACAACTATTTTAATTATTTGATGCAGATAAAGTGGATTGTAAATGTTGTACAAAGTAATGAACAGTTGAATAGAGAATGTAGTTTATTTACTGATGATGGACGATACGTTATTGTCGGATCAGCTGCTCATATTCCGGATGATCTTAGGCCACATTTTTATCAGGTAAATATTTTAAAAATTAAAATAAAATTGAAGCATTTTTAAATAAACTAAAAATATTAAAAATATCAATAAGATTTAATTTTTTAAAAAAATTCTTTTTACCTTCTAAAAAATACGTTTTTTATTTTAGATTTATTCAAATAATGAAGCACTCACGCCAAATCCTAGGTCTCCGCTGGAAGATTATAGTTTACACCTAGTTGACCTACGCTGTGGCAAACTTTGTGATACACGACACTTTAAGGTCGATAAAATTTATTTATCTCATAACCAAGGTAAGAACTAATTATTATATTTAATGAATATCTTATTTTAATTTAAAAATAAATTTTAATTTAAAATTTTTAAATAAAATTTATTTGAATTAATTAGTGATTAGATTTAATTTAAATCAAGTTTTTAAAAGTTCCAATTTTAATCTAATGAAAAAAGAACCTTAGTCTCACAGTTTTTTAATTTAAATTTTAATATTTTTATTACAATGTAATAAGAATAATAAATAATAAAATAATAATAATAATAATAATAATAATAATAGTAATAATAAAAGGTAAATTGGAATAATTAATTCTAAATTAATTACTTTTCCCCAGGACTTTATCTTTACAAAGATATTTTAGCAGTGTTATCTGTACAGCATCAAACGATACACATTTTTCAGTTACTTGATGGAATGTTTATTAACGTAAGGACCATTGGCAGGTATGAAAATTTTTACTTTTTTATGAAAAAAATATGTTTAATATTTTCATGTTTAAATTTAATTAATAAATTAGTTTCTTATTGGAATTATATTATAATTTAAGAAAATATTCATATTATAAAAATTTATAATATAATTTACAGAATTAATATTTATAATATTTATAATAATGTTTAAAATATATAATATTCTATTTTTATTTTTACAACATGTCAATTATATCACTAAAAAAATAGGAAATAAATTAAGCACCTATATTTTTTTAGTTAATTAATAATTGTGCTAATAAAATATCTACAAATCGTAATTTTATTTATGTTTTATTTTAGATTTTGCCTTGAAGATGAAGCATATTTAGTAACAAGTGCCTGGCATGGTATAAATTCCAGACCATTTAGAGACGCAACAATTAATAGTCTTAAACACAAACTTTTGGTTTATCTTTACAAACGAGCAGATTATATAAGTTACACCAATAGAAATCCTTACGAACTACGAAGATTTTATCAATACTTCGATGTGGTAAATATAGATTTTTTAATCTAATCCTTTTTTTTTTTGCATTCTAAAGAAACTGATTCTTTGAAAAGTGTTTTTTTGTTCTTCCTACTATGAATTTTATTTTTATATATATTCATATTTTATTATCT
Source organism: Ganaspis brasiliensis (assembly GCA_037103525.1). NCBI lineage: Eukaryota > Metazoa > Arthropoda > Insecta > Hymenoptera > Figitidae > Ganaspis > Ganaspis brasiliensis. The sequence continues at coordinate 4,937,529 of JAZKLR010000211.1, forward strand.
TTGAAGTACAAAATGATATAATGCTTATTTACTCGAAAAAAAACTTAAAATTAATTTGAAGAAAATTAGTACAATATTTAATTATGACATGTATTAAAAAATAATTTATAAAATTACAAAAGTTGAAGACAACAAAAAATGTGTTTTGGTAAAACATTTGTATAAAAAAATGTTCTTTAAATATTTCTTTTTATACAATTATTTAATGTTTTCCAGAAATAAAATCCCAATAAAGTAAAGCTTTAAGAGAAAACTTTTTGTTAAAACTTTTTAGTTACCTACGATTTATTTTATTTTATTTATTTAATATTATTTAAAAATAATGAAAATCCATTTCTTAGCTTAAAAGAAAATTGCAATTTAAATTTTTATTTTATTCAAATTTTCAACTTTCGATTAATCCAAATTTCAATGATAAAAAATTAATTACTTTTTCTGGTTATTTATTTTATGCAAATTTTTGCATACTTTTTTAGGTGCTTTTCTGTGTTTCTTCAATTTAAAAACTTTTTAATGTAAATATTTTTTTCAAATTTTATTAATGCAAACTTTATTCTTTTGAAAAATACTATTTTATTTATGTTTATAATAGTAAGGTTTTGTAAGGTATGCATTCTTTGTTTGAATTTGACAATTTTTCCATTAATTATTATTATTATTATTAATTAATTATTAATTATTAAATAATAATAATCTCCGTAAACTCCTGAAGTTATGTATTTATATTTATTCATCTTTTTCTGTCCACGTTTTAAAGTCTGAAGTGAAGTTAGTTAGTATTAATATTTATTCATCTTTTTCTGTACACGTTTTAAAATCCAGAGTGAAGTTAGTCCCTGTTATTCTATTTTGTTGTTCTGGTTTTTAATTGTCATTTGTGTAAAAAAAAAGTTTCGAAAAATGCTTTAAAAATTTGTTATGGTTTTTGAAGAAGTTTAAAATATATACACATGCAATTAATTTCCTAAATTTTCAGTTATTATCTCAAATTTAGATTATTGTCATCAATTTTCCATTATAAAACGATTTTTTAATTATTTTCTTTTGCTTAAAAATAAATTCTGCAATTTTTCTTGATTTTCATCAATTTATTATTATATTCATTATTTTGTCATTACTTTTAAAAATTTCAATTATTTATCCGATATTGAAATTATTCTCATCAATTTTCGTTATTTCTGCAATTTTTTAATTACTCTCTTTAATTAAAATTTTTTAAGTAATTTTGTAATTATTATTTTTTTTAAACATATACTCTATGATTTTTCAGTTATTTCTCTCAAATTTTATTGAATGTTTTCAATTTTTCATATTTAAATTATTTTCATCTTAATTCAATTTTCTTTTTCAATCCTAAATTATTTTCACCATATTTCAATTATTTTTTTCAATTTTAAATTAATTTCATCATTTTTAAATTATTTTTCTCGATTGTTAATTATTATTCTCTTTTTCTAAAATTATTTTCTAAGATTTTTAAGTATTTTCCTGAAAATTCAAATATTTTCTTCAATTTCCTTTTTTTTTTTTAATTAATTATCGTAAATTTCAATTATTTTTAGCTTTTTTTCTAGACTTTTCTTCAATTTTTAGTTTTTCTCATTTTATAAAATTAATTTCTAAAATTTTTTCAAGTATTTTTCTCAAATTTCAATTGTTTTCTTCATTTTTAATTATTTTTATTTGTTTTCATAATTTCAAATTTTTTTTATTAATTATCGTAAATTTCAATTACTTTTAGCTTATTTCTTCAATTCTTTTCTCCAATTTTTAGTTATTTTTTTTTTTTTTAATTTATTTCTAAGATCTTCATGTATTTTTTCAAATTTTTATTATTTTTTCTTTATTTAAAAAAAATTCTGTAGTTTTTTCAATCATCACACTTAAATGTCATTTATTTTTTACAACTTATCGTTGTTTGTATCATATTTCAATTATTTTCTTCAAGTTTTAAATTTTAAAATCATTGCTCAATTATTTTGCAAATTTTATTTTCTTCAATTTTTAATTCTTTACATTTGTTGCGTAATTTCAAAAACTGTAACTATTTATCTGACTTTTCAATTATTTCATTATTTTTTATTTTATTTTCTTCAATTTTCAATTACTTTCGTTCTTTTTCTCGTTCTTTTTTATAATTGCCAATAAGTTTTTACTTATTTCTCTTTAATTAAAACTTGTTCTGTTCAATTTTAAATTATTTTTTTCTTTTTTCATTTAGCTTCTCTAATTTTTAATTATTTTCTTTTATTTCAATGAACTTCTGAAAGTTTTAAGTATTTTTCTCAAATTTTGTTTAATTTTCATTAAAAAAATTTTATGTAATTTGTTTAATTATTTTCTCAAATTTTAATTATTTTTTTTTTTAATTTTAATTTATTTATCTCAATTTCTAACCATATTTTTTCAATTTTCAATTATTTTCTCTAATTTTTCATTACTCAATTTTGTTTTAATTTACTTTTAAGATTCTTAAGTATTTTTCTCAAATTTTAATTATTTTCTTCATGTTTAAAACATTTTTATGTTTGTTTAAATTAGTTTCCCCAATTTTTAATTGATTTCATTTTTTTTTTCAATTAATTTGCAAAATTTGCAATTATTTTGTTTAATTTCAATTATTTTTTGAAATTCTTTTTAATTCTATAATATTATAAATTTTGTCCTACATAAATATTTATTTTATTTATATTATTTGATTTTTAAATATTATATTTAAAATATTTATTTCTTCTTATTAAATAAATAGTATTTACCGATTTTTTATATTTATTATTGTATTTTATAATTTTTAAAATGTACGAAAAACTAATCGCGCGCTTGCGCGCGTTTTATTTTGCTAGTTTCAATTTAATTTGTTTATTTTATGACAATTTTTCTATTTTTAAGAAAATATCTTAGTTAAATTTTTCCTGATAATTACTTATTATTTATAACATTTATTTAGTTAGTAGGTATTTTTCTTCAAAATCTTTTTCTAAATTTAAGTGCGAATTCTTTTTTAAGTTTTAAAAAATTCGCTCTAAATTGAAAATTCATTATAAACTGCGAAATAAATAATAAATTTTACGGATTTTTCTCCAATTTTTTGTTAATTTTCTTATTTTCACGCAAATTATTTATAAGCTTATTTTATAGCCAAATTTCTACATTTTCTGTAGATTTTCTTAATTATTTTCGTTAATAATATTTATCCAGCTTTTAAAAGAGCTTTTCTTAATTAACATTTTTTCATTCTTTGAAATTTATTTTTATAACTTTCAGTATAACGCTTTAAGAATGTGGAAAATGCAATTGCTGGACACAAAACATATTCTGGTGAGATATGCTACTGAAGAAGTAGCCACTTTACAAGCCAGTGAGCCAAATGCTCAACCAGCATTACTGGTAGTTTACAATATGGTTACTGCTAAAGTTTTAGCAGCCTACGATAATGCTTCCACTCAATTGTTGACTCAGTTTGAAAATTTCAGCGACTTCTTCAGAAATGCGAGAGTCAGTTCTGACTGTCAGTTTATGTGCTCGCCTTCAAATAATATTTATGCAAGGTAAATTAATATTTTTTAATAATTTAACGCAAAACTAAACCGAAATTATTAAAGTACACTATACTGGTCAGAATAAAATAAATGTATAGAGTTTCGGGACTAGAGTTGCAAAATTCTTGGTAATTTTAAATTCGGTGACTTTCTCGAGAATATAACCGAAAATATTCTCCTTCTGGAGAATTTATGAGAATTTTATATTTTTGAATGAAACATTCAAACGCTATTTTGAAACACAAACAATTTATTAAAAAAAAAAAGGATAAATAACAAAATAATTATCATTACGAATTAACTATAAGTCAATGAAGTGTAAAAATTATTATTAAATATAACAATTATGAACAATTTTAAAATGAAAGAAAGTAATTTAAATTTGAGAAAAATACTCCATAATCTTAGAAATAAATTGAAAATTGAAACAAATGATTCAAATTGAGATAAAAATTAAAAATTCAGAAAATGATTAAAAATTTAAGAAAATTATGAAGAAATAAAATAAATAATTTAAAATTTAAAAAATAATTGGAAATTACTTTATTCAATTGTAAATTTATTTTTCTCCTTCAATTTTATGATTATTCATTAATTTAAATTTTTTTTCGAAATGCCGATTATTCTCACTATTTTTCGAATTTTTTTTTCAATTGTTAATTATTTTTTTTTTAATAGTTAATTATTTTCGTCAATATTTAATTATTTTCTTGAAATTTACATTTAATTTTTTAATTTCCAATTTATTTCTTCAATTTTTAATTATTTTCTTCAATTCTCAAAATATTTCTTTAAATTTCAATTATTTTGATCGATTTTCAATTAATTCCTTAATATTAATTAATTCCAGCATTTTTTTAATTACGAAAATTATTGTCAATTGAAAACAAAATTTAAAAAATTACTAGATTAATAGACAACTGAAAAAAATAATTGTAAATATTAAACAAGAAATATTAAGTTTAAAGAAAATAATTGCAAATTTAAATCTTAAGAAAATTATAGGAATAATTGTTGGAAATAATTGCACATTTAACAACTGGATTGAAAATCGAAAAAAATAATTAAAATTAACGAAAATAATAAAAAAGTGATGAAATATAGTGAAAATTAAGGAATTAAATTTAAATTTAAAAAAATAATTGATAATTTATTTATTTATTTATTTATTTATTCATTTACAAGTTCTTAGGGTTATTTTTTCCCTAGTTTTTTTTCCTAATTAAAAAAAAAATTGCAAAATGACGAAAATGATTGACAATTGAAAACAAAATTCAAAAAATGGCTAGATTAATACACAAACGAACAAAATAATTTACAAAATCAAAGAATAATTATAAAATTTTAAGATAATAATTAAAAATTGAAAAAATTGTTAGAAATAATTGAAAATTGCGTAAAATAAAGAATAACTGAAGATTAGATTTGACTAGATTAATAGACATCTGGAAAAAATAATTATAAAAATTAAATAAGAAATATCAAGTTTAAAGAAAATAATTGCAAGAAAATTATAGAAATTGCCCATTTAACAACTGGATTGAAAATCGAAAAAAATAATCAGAAATGAAAAAAATAATTGAAAATTGAAGAAATTAATAAAAAATTGAAGAATTGAATTGAAATTTATGGAATATACTTAAAAATTGAAAAAAATTAATTAAAAAAGGCCGAGAATTAATGAATATAGAAAAGAACAATTAAAAACTGAAGAATGGAAATAAAAATTGAAGAATAGAGTTAAAAATTAAAGAGAATAATTGAACAATTATATTTTAAATTGAAGAAACTTAATGATAATCGAAAAAAAATAGAAAAAAGGCTATAATTTTGTAATTATAAAGAAAATAATTGAAAATTTAAAAGTAAAATTTAAATTTGAAGAAAATAACTGAGAGTTGACGAGAATAATTCTAGAATTAAATCATTGAATTGAAAATTTTGAACTTACTGAGTGAAAAAAATAATTGAAAAAATCACAGAATTATTGAATTTTGAGGAATTAATTGAAAATCGATAAAAAAATTGAAGATTAGAGAAAATATTTGTAAATGAAAGAAAATAATTAAAAATTGAAGAAATAAATTGGAAATTAAAGAGTTAAATGGAAATTTCAAGAAAATAATTTACAATTAAAAGAAAAATTACAATATTACGAAAATAATTAACTATTAAAAAAAATAATTAACAATAGGAAAAAAATTTTGAAAAATGGTGAGAATAATCGGCATTAGAAAAAAAAACATTTTTAAAATTGATGAATAATCATAAAATTGAAGGAGACAAATAAATTGTCAATTGAAAACTGATGAAAATAATGGAAACAGTTGTAAAAAATAAATGAAAATTAAAGAAATAAATGGAAGATTAAAGAATTAAATTGAAGATTAAATATTTAAATTGAAATTTTAAAAAAATAGTTGATAATTGAAAGAAAAATAACAAAATTTTTTCAACTTATTATTGTTCCCATCATATTTCAATTATTGTCTTTAAGTTTCAAATTTTAAAATCATTTTTCAATTATTTACCGCAAGTTTTAATTATTCTTATTTTTTAAAATTATTTTCTCAAATTTCCCATTATTTTTTTAAATTTTTTATCATTTTTAATTATTTATATTATTTTCAATTACTTACGTTCTTTTTCATAAGTTTCAAAAAGTTTTTAATTATTTATCTGAAAATTTCATTTTTCTATTCAATTTTCAATTATATCTTCTACTACAATTTTCAATTATTTTTTTAAATTTTAATTATTTTCTTCAATTTTAAATTATTTATTTTATTTCTTCATAATTTTCTTAAATTTTTAATCATTTTCTGTATTTTTAATTATTTATCTCAATTTGAATCATTTTTTTTTCAATTTTCAATTTATTTCTAAGATTATGAAGTTTTTTTTTAAAAAAATTACTTTCTTTCATTTTAAAATTGTTTATAATTGTGATATTTAATAATAATGTTCACACTTCATTTACTTATAGTTAATTTGTAATGATAATTATTTTGTTATTTATCCATTTTTTTTAAAAATAAATTGTTTGTGTTTCAAAATAGCGGTGCTCATTCAAACATATAAAATTCTCATAAATTCTCCGGAAGGAGAATATTCTCGTTTTTTTTTTTTTTTTTTTATTATTCAGTTTGAAATGTCCTTAATTTTACTTTCACAATTGAGATAAAAATGGAAACTTTGTATCAAATTTTATTTTGTTATTAATAGTATTTGTAAAAATTTACAAAAGGAGATATTATTACCCTCATTTCTGTAATTGGTAAAATTTAATTGTTCTATTTTTACAGAATAATGCAACAGAGATTCAAACAGACAATAGTCAGTGCCCGTTACGGTGGAATAACCGAAGCTACAAAAAGATTACTTGCTCAATTACCAATCTGTGCACAATCTTATTCTAGTTCTCCATATCTCGATCTGTCTCTCTTTTCTTATGATGATAAATGGGTATCGATGATGGAACGACCAAAAGCTTGTGGAGAACATCCTATTCGGTAATTATAATAATTTCCATTTCGTCCTAATTAAATTCAGTAGATCAAGATTTGAATTAACTTGAAATTTTAATCAATTTTGATAATTTATAAAACTCGAATTCTGATTTTAATAAAGCTTTTATTTTTTTGTTTCAATCAATCTTTTTTTTTTAAATTGAGAACATTTTTACTGATGAAAATTTTGATCTATTACAAATTATATTAATCCAAATTTCATTTGCTTTTAAATTAAATTCATTTTAATTTGAATCAACTTTTAATTCAATTCGTTTAAACGTCGATCTAATTTAATTTTCTTATTTTTAATCTACTTATTCAAACTTTACTTCGATTCAAAAATTTAATTTTTCCCGACGAATAAAAATTTAGTTAATCAAAATTTAAATGAATACAACTTAAATTTCCTCAATTTTTAACTATCCAGATTTAAATCTATATCAAAACCAATAACTTTTTTATCGAGATTTTTATATGTTCAAAGTTTTAAGCTATTCAAATTTTAATTGATGCTAATTTTCATTTATTTGAAATTCAATTAATCTTAATTTTAATTAATCGAAACTTGAATTCAGTTTTCATTCTATCCAAATTTAAATCGATTTTAATCAATCCATTCTTCGATTTTGTAGAATTTTATCCATTCAAATTTAAATTAATTTAAATTTTCATCTCGATGAATTTTAATTTTTCCTAGTTTTTATGTCCAAAAACTTGTGTTGATGATTTTTATCGATTCTAAATTTGAATCATTCAAATTTCATTAAATTATAATTTCTCTTAATTTCAAGCTTGAATCTATTCAAATTTTATTAATTGAATTTATGTTGTATACAAATTTTAATAAATCAAATTCGAATAGGAATTATAAATTATCATAAATTAAATCATAAATTATTTTGTGTGTTAATTAATGTTTTTAAACATTTTTTTTTTGTTTTGGAATTTTTATTTTTTTTATTTTTATACAAGCAATTGTTTAACGAATTTAGTTAAAAGCTTTTCAAATCAATTTCTATAGAAATAATGGTTTTATTGCAATAATAAAAAGAAGATATTTTTCAGATTTTATGCCCGCGATTCCGGACTTTTGAAGTTTCGAATGTACGCAGGAATGTTGGGAAGAACACCAGCGGTTGTTGCAAGACGATTAGTAGCCTTTACTTTTCATCCGACTGATCCTTTTGCTATTTCAGTTCAAAGAACAAATGCCGAATATATTGTTAGTTTTCACGTGCGACATGTGTAATTTTAAGAGAAGACGAGTTTTAATACAGCGACTATTTTATAAAAATCAAATTTATAATTTAACATATGTTAATTATTTATAAATACACGTTTTTATATCACGAATTTCTTATTATTTGTTGTTTACTTAAAATATTTGTTGTGTTATTTTTAGTATCTTAACCTTTGTCGGAAAAATTCACTTTTATACACTGCAACTTCACTTAATTAAAGTCTCGCTTATTTGAAGTCGCATTTATTTTAACAGTTCCAAGTCGCACTTATTTTAACTTGTCGACCAATCAAAACTAACATTTTCATTGGTTGCTGCGAATTGGATCAGCCAATCAGAGAAGTTCTTTATAATTACATGGAAGTTAAAATAAATACGACTTTTGTTCTGGAATTGCGAAGACCGGGTTAAAATAAGTGAAGCTTCAGTGCATTTTTCAGTTCCAAAATTAGTTAAAATGAAAGTAATTTTATGGACATTTTTAAATTGAACATTGTATTTTTTATTTATTTATATTTATGCATTTATTGTCTATTTGTTACGCTAATAAAATTACATTCTTTATATTAATAATTTATTATTAGGAAACAGAATATTAATTCGGAAAAGATGAGAAATAAAAAAAATGTTGATAATTTTTTACATTTTGAAAAAAATATGAGAATTTGCAAAAATATTCAAAAATTTAAAAAAAATCCCCTTTTTAAAGTAATTTAATTTTTTAAAAATTTTTTTTTTCACAACATTTATTTCATATCTTTCCCTATTTTCCATAATTTTATATAGTTTCTAATTTTTTAAAAAAAATTCTTTTTGCTTTTGTTATTAGAATTTTTACAAATATTTCAATTTTGTAAAAAATATTTTTGTTATATTATTTCACAATTTTTTGTTTATGTTAGTACAATTTTCAAGTTGTTAAACTACTTTCTTTTTATTTTCTTGTTTTTTATCATTTTTTCGCATTTTAACATACTTATTTCTCTTTTTCCCATTTATTTTCATGTTTTCTCATCCTTGCAAAATTCATAAAATATTTTTACTAATTTCCACGCCTTCTTTCTAAGGTTTTTATTTCAAAAAATTTTTAATTTCTTATTTTTAGTTTTTTCAGTTTCGCAACTTTTTCTTATCATTTTCTAATTAAATATATAATTAATTTTTTTTTCATTTTATGATTATCCCATGCTTTCTTGATTTTTATTTACAATGAATTAAGTTTTTAGAATTTTTTCCTTCAATTTTTTAATATTTTAAAATTTGTTTGATGTTAGATCAATTCTTTCTATTTTCTATTTTCTTTATTTGTATTCCATGAAAATATTTTTTTTTATTTTTTAAAATCTGAAATTTTAAATTTCTAGCAATTTTAGTTTCTTCAAATTTCAGAAAAAGTAAATTTGTATTGATTAAAAGTTTAATTAATCCACGATTCAAACGAATTTTTAATAATTCTTTTCTATTAAGATTTCAATTACTTAAATTACAATTTTGTACTATTTTTATCATTTTTAAATTATTTTCTGCAATTTTTAATTATTTTTAAATTGTTTCCCTAAATCTTAAATTTACCTTCTTCAAACTTTAATTATTGTTTCCCATTAGAGGAAGTATTTGGTTAGTTTTTTAAATCACTTTTTCTATTTTTATTATTTTTCCCTCGAGATTAAATAAATTAAATTATTTATTCCTAAATTTTATATTATTCATCGAAAATAAAAATTCGCTTCTTAAATTTACCAATATGTTTTTCATTTTGCAATTATTATCTTCAATTTTTAATCATTTTCATAATTTCTGAATTAATTTCCTGAATTTTCAAATATATATATGTCTCAATTTTCAATTCTTTTGTTTAATTTACATTTCTTTTTATTATTTTGCAATAATTTTCTCCATCTTTAAATATTTTCATTATTTTTCAATTAATTTCCTAAATTTTCAAATATTATCTCAAATTTAGAAAATTTAGATTATTGTCATCAATTTTTCATATTTAAAACGATTTTTCAATTATTTTTTATCCCTTAAATATAAATTTTGCATTTCTTCTATTATTTTCTTCTATTTCTAATTATTTTCATTATTTTGGCATAATTTGCAAAAAATTCAATTATTTATCAGGAAATTTCAATTATTTTCATCAATTTTTTATTATTTCTGCGAATTTTTTAATTATTCTCTTTAATTAAAATTTTTTAAGTAATTTTGTAATTATTTTCTTTTTTTAAACATATATTCTATGATTTTTTCAATTATTTCTCTCAAATTTCATTTACTGTTTTCAATTTTTCATATTTGAATTATTTTCATCGTCATTCAATTTTCATCTCAATCTTAAATTATTTTCAGCATATTTCAAATTTTTTTTTTCAATTTTAAATTACTTTTATTATTTGTCTATTATTTCCCTCAAATTTTAATTATTATGGTCATATTGTAATATTAGTTTTTAAGATCTTTAAGTATTTTTCTAAAATTTCAATTATTTCCTTCAATTTTGAATTATTTTTAGTTTTATTCAATATTTTTCTCCAACTTTAAGTTATTCTCATTTTTTTCAATTAATTTCTAAGATCTTATTTTACAAAAATCCTGTAATTTTTTCACTCAAATGTCATTTGTTTTTTTTAAACTTATCATTGCTTCCATCATATTTCAATTATTTTTCTCAAGTTTCAAATTTTAATATAATTTTATAATTATTTTCCAAAATGAATTTCTTTCAATTTTTAATTTTTTTTGTTTGTTTTCATAATTTCCAAAATTTTTATTAATTATCGTAAATTTCATTTATTTTTAGCTTTCTTCAATTTTTTTCTCCAATTTTTAGTTATACTCATTTTTTTCAATTAATTTCTAAGATTTTATTTTTAAAAAATTCTGTAATTTTTCAAATTTTTTCACTTAAATATCATTTGTTTTTTTTTACAAAATTATCATTGTTTGCATCATAATTCAATTATTTTCTTTAAATTTTAAATTTTAAAATCATTTTTTAATTATTTTCCAAACTTTATTTCCTTTACTTTTTAATTTTTTTTTATAATTTCAAAAATTTTAAATTATTTGTTCAATTTTCAATTTTTATATTATATTTTATATTATTTTCTTCAATTTTCTAATTTCTTTCTTTCTTTTTCATAATTTCCAGAAAGTAAATTATTTTCTTCAATTGTATTGCTTAATGTTTATCTTTTTTCATTTATTTTCCTAAATTTATTTCCTTCAATTTTTAATTTTTTCCGATTGTTTCTTAATTTACAAAATTTTAAACTATTTTTCTGACATTTAAATTATTTGTTCAATTTCCAATTTTTTATATTATATGTTATATTATTTTCTTCAATTTTCTAATTACTTTCTTTCTTTTTCATAATTTCCAGGAAGTAAATTATTTTCTTCAATTTTAAATTATTTTTATCTTTTTTCATTTATTTTCTCTAATTTTTTATTATTTTTTCAAATTTTAATTATTTTTTTCAATTTTAAGTTATTTATATCAATTTTCAATTATTTTTTTTAATTTTCCATTATTTAATTTTTTTCAATTTATTATTGAGATTTTCAAGTATTTTCTCGAATTTAAATTATTTTCTTTATTTTCAAAACGTTTCTATGACATTTTAAATTACTTATTTCCCCTAATTTTACATAAGTTTATTTGTGCTTTTTACCTAATTTTACGTATTTTTTTGTGTTTTATTACATTTTCTTAGTTATTTTTTTTAAAAATGCCCCGAACGTTTTTTTTTATATTTTTGCATTCATTTGAGAAAACAAACAAAAAATTTAGAAGATAATTTTAATTTTGAAAAGTCGCGCTTTGACTTATCAGCCAATGAAATGTCTGGCTTCGCGTTTGCGCAGTTGTCGGTCGCTCAGTCTGCTGGAAAATTTGCTTTTGGCTTCTCCCCACGTTGTCTGTAAATTTTTATTCTCGTGCTTTGAAAAAAACGTGATTTTATCGTTATTATTGTTTAAAAAATACAAGCATCCTACTACCGATATTTTATATTTTTTTGAATTTTAAATTTTCCTCCTTTAAAAACAAAAGACAAGCATGTTTTCAGGCTCGGGTCCAATCGTCGTTCTAAGTAAGTAAAAAGACAATTAAAACGTTATGGTTTTGTTTTTAAATACAAGCCAAATTATTTATAAAAATCCTAATCATGCCCGCGACTTTTGTATTTTCAGACGAAAATACAAAACGTGAGTCTGGAAAAAAGGTCCAGAGGGAAAATATTCAGGCTGGAAAGGTGAGTAACAACTTTCGTGTGCATATATCCTTATAAGGACTTTACCGGTGATATTACTCCCACATTTTACTACAAGATTACAAACCAAACATTTAAATTACATATTTTTCATTTATAATTTTAGCGTGTTGTTTTAATATTTCAAGTTTCTCACCTCTTTGTAATTTACAGGCTATAAGTTTAAAACTCCGGGTTTAAGTTTCTTTTTTGGATGTTAAAATTCATTATAATTTCGTAATTAATAATAGTAATTAAATTTTAAGGTTATGGTTAATGATTTACAGTTAGGTTGTAAAGAATTTGAGATAATTATTTGTATTTGTATATAATTTGTTTCAAGGATTTAGAGAAATGTCAAAAGTTGAGGTCTTTTTATACCCTAACCTAAAAAATTGAAAGAATGAGTTTTAAAGTGTAAAATGTTTATTTCAGGGCTGTTATGGATTTAAATAAAAAACAAAACCCAAAAATTTGTGGATAAATCTTTGAAATTTGAATTTTAATATTTAATCTTAATAAAATTTAAAAAATTGTGTTAAAAATACCTACGATTTACAAATTTTTGATATGAAGAAAGCAAAAAAAAAAGTATTTAATTTTTATATCTTCAAGTCATTATAATTTAAATGAATTGCAAACGTTAATTAACTCGTATTACAGTTTGCTCCAACTTTTAAATTTCAATTCAAATTTAAATGCATATTAATTAATGCAAAATAATTAAATAATATTGATTATCTTCCATATTCACAATAATCCTTTTTTTAATTTTTACCATTTTTACAATATCTGTTCGAAATAATTGCAAATTGGACAACTGGATTGAAAATCGAAAAAAATAATTGAAATTGAAAAAACCAATAAAAAGTTGAGGAAATAAATTGAAAATTTAAGAATTAAATTAAAATTTGAAAAAATAATTGGTAACTGGAACAAAAATTACAAAATGACGAAAATATTCGACAATTGAAAACAAAATTTAAAAAATGTCTGGATTAATACACAACCAAACAAAATCATTTAATAAATCAAAGAATAATTATAAATTTTTTAGATAATAATTGAATAATTCAATTGAAAAAATTGTAATATATGAAAAATAACAAAAATAACTATAAATAACTAATAAATGATTAGATTAATAGACAACTGAAAAAATTAAACAAGAAATATTAAATTTAAAGAAAAGAATTGCAAATTTAAAAACTAAGAAAATTGATGAAATAATTGTTGGAATAAAAAACGCAAGGATTGATTAAAATGTAGATAATTAAAAGCCTAATAACCAATAAAAATGTAGATGAGTTTAAACTTCAATAACTTAAAACTTAAATATATATTGATTTTTAATTACTAATTTAGATTTTCATTAAAAATAATTAATTCAAAATTTTAATGATCTCAATTTCCAATGATCTAAATATCAATTAATTTAATCACAAGAACATTTTAAGCTAATTTATATTGATAGAATTAAATTTTAATTTACTAAAAATTTTAGTGTATGGAAATTTCAGTTCAATATTTTAAGGTAAACTATATTTTAATTAATTCATTTTCTGTCAATGCAGTTAAATTAACTCTTATGAAAGTAGACTCTAATTATTTTAATTTAAAGATACATTTTTTCAAACGTAACTGATTTAATATTTTCTACAATTCTCAATTATTTTCTTTAATTTCGAATTATTTTCATTAATTTCAAATTATATATTCTTTTCTCTATTATTTTCTTCAATTTTCAATTATTTTCATCAATTTCTAATTAATTTTTTCAATTCTGAAATATTTTCTACGATTTTCAATTATTTTAATCAATTTTTAATTATTTTCTTCAACTCTAAATTATTTTTTTTTAATTGCCAATTATTTTCTTAAATTTTCAATTATTTTCAGCAATTTCTAATTAATTTTTTCAATTCTGAAATATTTTCTACGATTTTCAATTATTTTAATCAATTTTTAATTATTTTCTTCAACTCTAAATTATTTTTTTCAGTTGACAATTATTTGATTCAATTTTGAATTATTTTCATCAATTTTTTATTATTTTCTTCAGATCTCACTTAATTTCTAAAAATTTTCAATTATTTAATTCTATATTCAATAATTCTCGACTTTTTTAAACTATTTTTTTCAATTATCATTTATTTATTTCACATCTTAATAACTCCTCCATTTTTCAATTATTTTCTTCTATATACAATAATTCTCGGCTTTTTTCAATATTTTTTTTCAATTATCAATTATGTTTTTGAAACTTCAATTCAATTCATCAATTACTATTAAACAATTTATAAAAGCACAATTAATTAAAGTTAATTCATAAAACAACAGTTATTTTCTTCAATTTCAGGTTATTTTCTACAATCTTTAATTAATTTCTTCAAATTACAATTATATTCTTCATTTTTTATTGTTTTCTTCAAATTTTATAATTCCTGGGTTATTCAATTTCTTTTATCTTCAATTATCACTTATTTTCTTCTACTTTCAATCTAATTGTTCAATTCTTTAATTCTCAATTATAATTTTCTTCAATATTCAGGGTGTCTACTAACCGGGAATTTAAATTGACCGGGAAAAACCGGGAATTTTCCGTCAAACCGGGAATTTTTTTCTGGGATAATAAATTCTTTTCAATTTTCAATTATTTTCTTTAATTTCCAATTATTTTCTACAATTCTCAATTATTTTCTTCCATTTGGAATTATTTTCATAACTTTAAAATTATTTCTTCATTTCTCAATTATTTTCTTCGATTTTCTACTATTTTCTTCAATTGCCAATTATTTTCTTCAATTTTCAATTATTTTCATCAATTTCTAATTAATTTATTTAGTTCTGAAATATTTTCTACGATTTTCAACTATTTTAATCAATTTTAAATTATTTTCTTCAACTATAAATTATTTTTTTTGAATTGACAATTATTTGATTCAATTTTCAATTATTTTCTTCAATTTCTAATTATTTTCATCAATTTTTAATTATTTTCTTCAGATGTCAACTATTTCCTTCAATTTTTAATTATTTAATTTAATATTCAATAATTCTCGACTTTTTTCAACTATTTTTTTCAATTATCATTTATTTATTTCACATCTCAATAACTCCTCCATTTTTCAATTATTTTCTTCTATAATCAATAATTCTCGGCTTTTTTCAATATTTTTTTCAATTATCAATTATGTTTTTGAAACTTAAATTCAATTCGTCAATTATTATTCCACAATTTTCATAAAATCCCATTTTCTTCAATTCCAAATTATTTTCTACAATTTTTAATTAATTTCTTCAAATTACAATTACATTCTTCATTTTTTATTGTTTTTTTTTTCAATTTCTATATTCCTGGTTTGTTCAATTTCTTTTTTCTTCAATTATCACTTATTTTCTTCTACTTTCAATCCCATTGTTCAATTCTTGAATTATTTTCTTTAATTCTCAATTATAATTTTCGACATTCAATTCCATTCTTTAATTTTCAATTTTTTTTTAATATTTAATAACTCTAGGCTTTTTACTATGATTTTTTTTAAATTCTCAATTATTTTCTTCAAATTCCAATTTTTTTCTTAAATTTCAATTATTTTCTTCAATTTCCAATTATTTTTTCATATTTCTTTCAGTTTCTCAATTTCTTTCAATTTTCAATTTTTTCTTCAATATTTAACAATTCTCAGCTTTTTTAAATTATGTTTTTCTTTCAATTTTTATTTAAATTGAGAATTTTTAAATTATTTTCATCAATTCGCAATTATTTTCGTCGATTTCTAAATTTTTCTGCTGTTTCCAAATATTGTATTTAATTTTTAAGTACTTTCTTCAATTTTTAATTATTTTCTTCAATTTTCAATTATTTTGTTCAATTTTCAATTGTTTGTTTCAATATTCAGTAATCTCGACTTTTTTTAATTATTTTTTTTCAATTATTAGTTATTTATTTCATGTTTCAAAACCTCCTTCAATTTTCAATATTTTTCTTTTATTTTCCATTTAATTGTTCAATTTATTGTTCAATTATTTTTTTCAATACTCAATTAATTTCTTTAAATAACAATTCTATTCTTCAATTTATAATGTTATCTTCAATATTAAATAATTTCTGTCATTTTCCATTTTTTTTAAAATTATAAAGAATTTTCTTCTTTTTTCAATCCAATTGTTCAGTAATTTTCTTTAATTCTTAATTATTGTATTCGAATTTCAATTTTATTTCTGAATTTTCAATTGTTTTTTTTTTTAATATTCAATAATTCTGTGTTTCTCCGATTTCAATTTGCTTCTTTAATTTTCAATTTATTTCTTCAATTTTGAATTATTAACTTAAATTTTAAATTATTTTTTTGGATTTTCTATCTAGTTGACCAATTTTCAATTATATTCTTTGAATTTAATAACCATTGTTCAATTTTTTCAATTATTGTTTAATTGTAGATTAATATTTACTTTTTTTTAAAATTTTGTTTCTAATTGTCAAATATCTTTGTCATTGTTCAATTTGTTCTTTCTATTATTAATTATTTCTTTTCATTATTAATTGTTGCTTTTAATTCTTAATTATTATTTTTTGTAAAGTTTAATATTTAATTCTTCAATTCTCAATTATTTTCTTTGAATTTCAATTATTTTCTTCAATTATCAACTGTTATATTCAATTTTTGTAGCCATTTGTAGGTTTATTTGTACTTAAAATAAATTTTAAGTTAAACAAGAAAAGAAACCGGGAAAAATAAGAACAAAAACCGGGAAATGACCGGGAATTTTGTGGGACGAAATTAGTAGACACCCTGAATATTCAACAATTCTTAGCTTCTTTAAAAGAAATTATCTTTTTCTTTTAATTTTGATTTAAATTGATAATTTTTAAATTATTGTCATCAATTCGCAATTATTTCCGTCAATTTCTAAATCTTTCTGCTGTTTTCAAATATTTTCTTTAATTTCTAAATACTTTCTTCAATTTTCAATTCTTTTCTTTAATTTTTAATTATTTTGTTGAATTTTCAATTGTTTGTTTCAATATTCAGTAATCTCGACTTTTTTCAATTATCAGTTATTCATTTCATGTTTCAAAACCTCCTTCAATTTTCAATAATTTTCTTCTATTTTCAATTTAAATGTTCAATTATTTTTTTCATTTCTCAATTAATTTCTTTAAATAACAATTATATTCTTCAATTTTTTATGTTTTCTTCAATATTAAATAATTCCTGGCATTTTCCATTTTTTTTTTAATTATAAATTATTTTCTTCTTTTTTCAATCCAATTGTTCAGTAATTTTCTTTAATTCTCAATTATTGTATTCGAATTTTAATTTTATTTCTCAATTTTCAATTGTTTTTTTAATATTCAATAATTCTGTGTTTGTCCGATTTCAATTTCATTTTGAATTATTTTTTTTGATTTTGTATGTAGTTGAGCAATTTTCAATTATATTCTTTGAATTTAATAACCATTGTTCAATTTTTTCAATTATTGTTCAATTGTCAAATATCTTTGTCATTATTCAATTATTTCTTTCCATTGTTAATTGTTTCTTTTAATTCTTAATTATTATTTTTTGTAAAGTTTAATATTTGATTCTTCAATTCTCAATTATTTTCTGCAATTATCAACTGTTATTTTCAATTTTTGTAGCCATTTGTAGGTCCATTTATACTTAAAATAAATTTTAAGTTAATAAGAGAAAAAACCGGGAAATGACCGGGAATTTTGTGGGACGAAATTAGTAGACACCCTGATATTATATCAGTCCTAATTTCCTGGCTCTCGAACGTATTTAATTTATAAATTTTTTTCTGTTCAAAGGCAATCGCAGATGTAATAAGAACATGTCTGGGGCCACAAGCTATGCTGAAGATGTTGATGGACCCAATGGGAGGAATTGTGATGACCAACGACGGAAATGCCATCCTCCGTGAAATCACAGTTCAGCATCCAGCTGCCAAATCGATGATTGAAATCGCCAGAACTCAGGACGAAGAAGTCGGCGATGGTACCACCTCGGTCATTGTTCTCACTGGAGAAATTCTGGCAACAGCTGAGCCTTTTCTCGCCCAGGGAATGCACCCGACAGTCATCATCAGAGCTTATCGTCAGGCTCTCGAGGACATGGTAGCCGTCTTAAATGATCAAATTAGTATCGAGCTTGATCGGACCGACAGAAAGAAACTGGCCGAAGTTGTCAAGTCTTGTGTCGGTACAAAATTCATCGGCAAATGGTCCGATCTCGCTTGTGAAATCGCTCTGGACGCTGTGCACACTGTTATGTTAGAAGAGCACGGACGTCGAGAAATTGACATTAAACGTTACGCCAAAGTTGAGAAAATTCCTGGTGGCAGCATTGAGGACAGTTCTGTTTTGAAGGGTGTTATGGTTAACAAAGACGTGACCCATCCGAAAATGCGCCGCTACATTAAAAATCCAAGAATTGTTCTTTTGGATTGTCCCCTGGAATACAAGAAGGGCGAATCACAAACGAATATTGAAATCATGAAGGATACAGACTTTACAAAAATCCTGGAAATGGAGGAGGAAAATGTGAAGAAGCTGTGCGAGGAAATTATTGCTTTGAAGCCGGATGTTATTTTCACTGAAAAGGGAGTTTCTGACTTGGCTCAGCATTATCTGGTCAAGGCTAATATCTCCGCTGTTCGCAGATTAAGGAAGACGGACATTAATAGAATTGCCAGAGCTTGTGGAGCGACTGTTGTCAATCGCACAGATGAACTGAAAGAAGAGGATGTGGGCACTGGCGCTGGACTCTTTGAGATTAAGAAACTTGGTGATGAATACTTCTGCTTTATTACTGAGTGCAAGGATCCAAAAGCTTGCACGATCATGCTACGAGGCGCCAGCAAAGACATTTTAAATGAAACCGAGAGAAATCTTCAGGACGCACTTCATGTCGCGAGAAATCTGCTCTTGGAACCCAAACTTGTCCCAGGTATGACAAATTTCTAGTAATTGATAGAACTATTTAAATTGCAGTGGCATAACTGTTAAGGTGCAAAATGGGGCAGTGCCCTGGGTTCCAGTAGACCCTTTTTTAAAGAAAAAAATTCCAAAAACCTTACGAATTGTAAGTAGGGTGTTGTGGGGTGATGTGCAACGCTTTTTTTCGTTGTTCTTTAAACATGTTCAATAATTGAATTTTTAAATATTCCATGATTAAATAATGTAGAGGAAGGAAAATACTACATTTTTGCAGTAATAGATTTTTTAATTTTTCTTAAAAAAAATTTCGCAGTTTTAAAAACGTCCGTTTTGGCATTTTCAAAAAAAGTTGGGGTGATGTGCAACACAGGTAAAGTTAAGAGGAAAAAAGCCATGAATATCGATGTAAATCGCTTTAAGTATTAAATTTATGCTTCATAAATGCAAATAGATAGAAATCACGAACAAACAAAATTTTCACTACGATATAGTCGACCTCTAAAAGTGGAAATTTCTACAAATAAAAAAATTTTGCATTTGATTTTTTAGTTATTTGTTTATTTTTGTAGCGTAATAATAATAATAATAAAATAAAAAATTATAAAATAAAATAATAATAATGATAAAAAACTAATTGTTGCACATCACACCAAATACGATAATTTGCACAAGCTGGTAATAATACCAGCAATATAAGCAATACATTTTAAGGTAATTACAAAGTCTAACTATAAATGTCAAAATCAAAATTTTATATATCAAAAACAAGTTATTATGGACACACTGAGGTCAGTATACGATTCTGTTCAATATCAAAATGTAGATCAGAAATCGGCGGTGTTGCACATCACCCCACATCACCTTAGTAATTTAAAGTTTGATTAAATTAAACAACTCCCGCTGACGTGAGATTAGTTTCTGTATCTTGTGTTATCAACAATTATAAATATTTTAAATGTAATATTTAAAAATAAATTTATAATATTAAATATTTATTTGGGAAAAAATTTATAAAATTTTAGAATTAAAGAAAATATCAAAAAATAATTGAAATTAAAAAAAATGAATGCAAATTTTGAAAATTAATTGAAAAAAATAATGAAATCAAATAAAAATTGGGGAAAGTAACTTAAAAAATCATAGAAATGTTTTAAAATTAAAGAAAATAATTAAAATTTAAGAAAAATACTTGAAAATCTTGATAATAAATTGAAAAAAATTGAGTAATGAAAAATTAGAGAAAATAATTTAAAGTTGAAAAAAAAGATTGAAACTTGAGATAAATAACTTGAAATTGAAAGAAATAATTAAAATTTGGGAAAAAAATTTTAAAAAAACTACATTATATTTTTTAGATAAAGGAAAGTTAAAGAAAATATCAAAAAAATAATTAAACTTTCAGAATTTCTTTGAAAAAAAAAGAAAATAATTAAAAATTACGTAAAATAAAGGAAAAAGATAAACATAATTTAAAAATGAAGAAAATAAATTTTAATTGAAGAGAAATAATAAAAACTTTTTAAAAATTATGAAAAAGAACGAAAGTAATGGAAAGTTAAAGAAAATAATATAAATTGTAATCTGAATAATTAAAAATTAAAAGAAAGAATTGAAATGTCAGAAAAATAGTTTAAAATTTTTGAAATTAAGAAACAATAGGAAAAAATTAAAAATTTTTGAAAATAATTGAAAAATGATTTTAAAATTTTAAACTTGAAGAAAATAATTGAAATATGATACAAATAATGATACGTTGTAAAAAACAAATGACAGATAAGTGAAAAAATTGAAAAAATTGCAGAATTTTTTAAAAATAAGATCTTAGAAATTAATTGAAAAAAATGAGAACAACTAAAAATTGGAGAAAAAAATTGAAGAAAGCTAAAAATAATTAAAAATTGAAGGAAATAATTGAAAGTTCAGAAAATTACTTAAAGATCTTAAAAACTAATTTTACAATATGAGAATAATAATAAAAAATTGAGGGAAATAATAGACAAATGATAAAAATAATTTAAATTTGGGAAAAAATTGATATATAATTAAAATATAAAAATAATTAATATATAATGAAATTAATTAAAATTTCAGATAAATAATTGAAAATTTTGAAAATAATGCCAAAAAAAATTTAAATAATTAGAATTTTTGGAAAATTATGAAAAAGAACGAAAGTAATTGAAGTTTGAAGAAAATAATATAAAATGTAATATTAATAATTGAAAATTTAACGAAATAGTTGAAATGTCAGAAAAGTAGTTAAAAATTTTGAAAATTATAAAACAAGCGAAAAAATTAAAAATTGAATAAAATAATTGAAAAATGATTTTAAAATTTAAAACAAGAAGAAAATAATTAAAATATGATACAAATAACGAAGAGTTGTAAAATTTTAGAATATAAATTACATTTGAATGAAATAATTAAAAAAGTTACAGAAGCTTTTTAAAAAAAAAACAATTAATTAAAATTTGAGAAAAATACATGAAAATCTTAGAAATTTATTGAAAAAATAAGAACAAATAAAAATTGGAGAAAAGAATGGAAGAAAGCTAAAAATAATTAAAATTTACGATAATTAATAAAAAAAATTTGGAAATTTGATAACAAATCAAAATAATTAAAAATTGAAAAAAATAATTGAAAGTTCAAAAAAATGCTTAAAGATCTTAAAAACTAATTTTACAATATGAGAATAATAATTAGAAATTGAGGGAAATAATGGACAAATGATAAATATAATTTAAATTTCGGAAAAAATTGAAATATGATGAAAATAATTAAAGATTTTAAAAAATAATGTAAATATAATGAAAAAAACTAAAATTTCAGATAAATAATTGGTCTTTTCCATTTCAATTCAAACAGGCTAAGTATGTTAAAGTCAGGGAATCATTTCTCATTGAAATATATTATTTTTCAGACAATGTTAGATGACACGCATTTTCCCGATTTGGTAAAAAAAAATTTGTTAAGAAGCTAAGCGGAATTCAATTTTTTAAGTTGAAAAGTGAGATTACAAGAAAATAACATTAACATTTTTTAAAATTATTATATCTTTTTTGCTACTGTATATATTAAAATGATCCTTTCTGTGTCTAATTAGGGATTTTATGTTCTTTTTAATTTGGAAAAAAATTGAAATATGATGAAAATAATAAAAATTTTAGATAAATAATTGAAAATTTGGAAAATTATGACAAAAAAATGAAAATAATTAGAAATTTTTTGAAAATTATGAAAAAGAACGAAAGGAATTGAAAATTGGAGAAAATAATATAACATATAATATAAATGATTGAAAATAAAACGAAATAACTAAAATGTCAGATAAATGGTTTAAAATTTGGAAATTATAATACAAACGAAAAAAATTCCAAGTTAAAGGAAATAAATTTTGGAAAATAATAAAAAATAATTTAAATTTTGAAACTTGAGGAAAATAATTAAAATATGATGCAAATAATGATAAGTTGTAAAAAAAAACAAATTACATTTGAGTGAAAAAATTTGAAAATTATTTTTTTGAAATAAGATCTTAAAAATTAATTGAAAAAAATGAGAATTACTAAAAATTGGAGACAAAAATTGAAGAAAGCTAAAAATAATTGAAATTTATTATAATTAATAAAAATTTTGGAAATTATGAAAACAAATGTAAATAATTAAAAATTGAAAGAAATAATTGGAAGTTTAGAAAAATGCTTTAAGATCTTTACGATCTTAAGAATTAATTTTACAATATTAAAATAATAATTAAAAATTAGAGAAATAATAGACAAATGATAAAAATAATTTAAAATTTGAAAAAAAAAAATTGAAATAAGTAGGTTGTAAATAATTTAAGATTGAGATGAAAATTGAAAAAAGTAAATAAAATTTTATAGAAATAATTACAAAATTACATAAAAATTTTGAGGCGCATGAATATTCCTTACAACTCATTTGACATAATTCTCAATTGACATAATCTCAAATGGCATAATTCTCATTTAACATAATTCTCATTTGACGTAATTTCCATTTGACATAATTCTCATTTCACATAATTCGCAAATGGCATAATTTTCATTTAACATAATTCTCATTTGACATAATTCCCATTTAACATAATTCCCATTTGATATAATTCTCATTTGACATAATTCTCAAATGGCATAAATCTCAGGTGGCATAAAATTTTTATTAAACTAAAAAACAGATTTTTTAAGATAGGGAAAATTTTCTTTAAAATATGGAAATTTTTATGTCAAATAGGAATTATGTCAACTGAGATTTATGCCATTGGAGATTACGTCATTTGAGATTTATGTCATTTGAGAATTATGTCAAATGGGAATTATGTCAAATAGAAATTATGTCAAATGGGAATTATGTCAAATGAGAATTAGGCCATTTGAGATTATGTCAATTAAAAATAAATTATGTCAAGTAAGTTTTAGGGAATATTCATGCGCCTCAAAAATTTTAATTAAAGAGAATAATTAAAAAATTGCCGAAATAATTAAAAATTGAGGAAAGTAATTGAAATTTCAGATTAATAATTAAAATTTTTGAAAATTATGCCAAAATAATGAAAATAATTAGAAATTGAAGAAACTAATGGAAAAGTTGTAGAATTTATATTAATTTAAGCAAAAGAAAATAGTTAAAAAACCGTTTAAAACATAGAAAATTGATGTCATTTTTTTTATTCTAATTTTTTAGTAGATTCTTACCAAATTTTTTTATTTTTTGTATTTTTGACATTTTTTCGCTTGTCAGATTAAGAAAAAAACATTTCTCAATTTTCTTTCTATTTATTCAATTTTTAGTTTCACAATTTTTTAGTCCTTCCTTGGATTTTAATTAATTCTTTAATTTTTGTCATTATTTTTCTATTTCTTAGAAACAATTTTCATTCTTTTAAATTGTTTGATTTTTATCTTGTAATTACGAATTTTTGAAAACATTTATTCGATGCTTTAATCTACCTTTTTGTAAATTTCTTAATTTTCTAGTTTTTTGAAGACTTTTATTCTTTTATTTTATATTATTTAAATTTAATCTTGCACTAAATATTCCCATTTTAACGTCGTTCTTCTATTTCATGATTTTTTTTAAATTTTCCAAAATTTTATTCATTTTTTCTTCAATTTATAAAATAATTCTCAAATTTTTCTATTTTAAAAAATTTTTTCTCTTTAGTAATATATTTAAATATTTTTACTTCCTCATAAAGGAAGCTTTGTATTCGTTTAAATTTACAATTTTTTTTAAATGCTTCAAATTAACTTTCTTTTATCTAGAAATGTGTTTTACGAGTTTCTGATCAAATGTCCGGATGTATGTGTGTGTATTTATGTGTGTGTGTACTTTTTTGTGAACACGATAACTCGAGAACGCTTTAACGGATTTAAATAAAATTTGCTAAGGTTATTTTTACTATTGAAATCTGGAATCAGACAGAAGGGTTTTTAAAAATAACCATTAAAAATATTTTTATTGAATTTTAATTTTTTTAACCTATAAATTCAACTTAATATTTAAAAATTCATATTCCTTGCTTCAAAACAAATCGATTGACCTATATAAAGTTTATAGTTTATCTAAATTTTAAAGAACATGGCAATTTTAAAATTTTTTTAAAAAGAATTTCTACTTTTTATATTTTGTTATATCACTGTTTCATTTTTGTGTTCCTTTTTGTTTTAATTTTTCTTTATTTCTCTAATAATGTCTATGATTTTTTCTTTTATTTAAAAGCATTTTATCATTTTTTTAATAAACTTTTTTCTTATCATCTACGATTTTTTTTTATATAATTCATTATTTTATTGTTGCTTTTACCTAATTTTCATAATTTTACCATGATTTGAATATGAAGATATTTTTTTGAAATTTTCTCATTTATTCGGCATAATTGAATTGATTTTGATTTAATGTTTTATTCTTCGTTATTTCTTATTAAATGTTCTCAGTATTAACAATAAACTACTTACAAATAAACATTTAAAAAATTGTAATTATCCAGTATGTATATCCTGCATTTTATATATTTGAAAAATAATCAATTGTTGATTTAAATTTAAAAAATCCGATTTAAACTGTACATTTTAAGATAATTTGAAGTGTTGATATTTTAAATTAAGAAGATTAATTTTAATTTCAGGTGGCGGTGCAGTAGAAATGTCAGTTTCTCGTCTCATAACTGAAAAAGCGGCAGCTCTCGCCGGAGTCGAACAGTGGCCATACAAAGCAATCGCTCAAGCTTTAGAAATTATTCCCAGGACTTTAACTCAAAACTGTGGTGCAAATACAATTCGCACTTTGACTGCACTGCGCGCTAAACACGCAGCAGGTGGCACAAATTGGGGAATTGATGGCGAAACTGGTGAATTGGTTGACATGAAGGAACGAGGAATTTGGGAGCCACTCGCTGTTAAATTGCAGACATACAAAACTGCAATTGAAACCGCCATTTTGCTCTTGAGGATTGACGATATTGTTTCCGGTAGCAAGAAGAAGGGCTCTGATCACTCTTCAAACGAGCAACCACAACAACCAACAGAAGAGTCTATGAAAGAATAATTCAAACCATAATTATACAAAGTTTAACACAAATTCCGTTTAGCTTTAACACAAGTATCAGAACTGTATTTTTACTCACTGCGTATTGCTTACGAGATAGTTAGCGTTGTAACACATTGTCATTTTTAAACAAAGGCATTTCTACGAAATTAAAAATTACATTTATAAATATTCTGATTTCTTAATTTATTTCATAAATGAAAAAAGCATCAGTTTAAGTTTTAAGTCCCTTAAAAAAGAAATTTCCTGGTGATCGAAATTTGTATAATGTTGAATTTTTGGTGTAACCGAATTTTTAATCAAGAGATAATAATTTTCAATATCTGTTTATTTTTTCTTTTAATATTTAGAATCTTTATATTATTAACTAGCAACATTATGTTGTTGGTCATTTACAGCCATAAATTTTTGCATATTCATATAATGAAAATTACAAAATTGAAGAATATATCTGAAAAATGATGAAAATAATTGACAATTGAAAAGAATAGTTTTAAAAATTGAACAATAAATATATTAAATTTAAACAAAATAGTGGAAAAATTATAGGAATAACTGTTGGAAATATTTGCGCATTTAACAACTGAATTGAAAATCGAAAAAAATAATTGACAATTGAAAAGAAAATTCAAAAAATGGTTTAGCCATTAATATACAACCGAATAAAATAATTTAAAAAATCAAACAATAATTATAAAATTTGAAGATAATAATTAAAAATTGAAAAAATTGTAGGTAATAACTGAAAATTGAGGAAAATAATTAATAATTGAAGAAAAGTTGAAAAATTGAAGAAAATGTTTGAAAAATAAGGAAAATAATTGGAAATTGAAAACAAAATTCGAAAAATGACTAGATTAATAGACAGCTGAGAAAAATAATTAAAAAAATTTAACAAGAAAAAATATTAAATTTACAAAAAATAATTGTAAATTGAGAAATTAAGAAAATTGTAGGAAACAATTGAAAATTGAAAACTGAATTCAAAAACGAAAAAAATAATTAAAATTGAAAATTGAAAAATGGAATTATAATTTAAAGAATATACTTAAAAATTGAGAATGTTGGCGTAGATGTAAAACTAATGTAATATCAAGGAAATAAATTCTAATTCTACTTAAAAATTAAAAAAAAAGTAATTGAAAAAAGCCGAGAATTATTAAATATAGAGGAAAACGATTAAAAACTAAAGAAGGGAAATACAAATTAAAGAAAATAATTGAACAATTATTGTATTTATAATTAAAGAATCTTAGTGATATTCGAAAAAAATAATAGGACAAAATCGATAATTTATTAATATTAAAGAAAATAATTGAAAAGTGAAATTTAAAAAAGAAAAAAAATAAGAATTGAAGAGAATAGTTCTAGAATTAAATAATTGTATTAGAAATTTTAATACAATTTTTATGAGTGACAATTTAATTGAAAAAATCCGAGAATAATTGAATATTGTGGAATTAATTGGCAATTAATAAAAATAATTGAATTGAAAATTGAAGAAAAAAAATTAAAAATTGAAGAATTGAATTGAAATTTCAAGAATATACTTATAAGTTGAAAAAGCTGAGAAATAATGAATATAGATGAAAATAATTGAAAATTGAAGAAAGGAATTAATAATTTTAAAAAATAATAGAACAATTCTATTTATTATTAAAGAAGAATTGAAGAATTCTAGAATTGAAAAAAAACCGAGAATAATTTAATTTTAAGGAATTAATTGAAAACCGATAAAAATAATTGAAATTAAAAAATATAATTAAAAATTGAAGAATGTAATTAATATTTAAAGAATATACTTAAAAAGTTTGAAAAAGTAATTGAGAAAGCGAAGAATTAATGAATATAGAAGAAAATGAAAATTAAAGAAAATAATTGAAAAGTGAAATTTAACATTGAAAAAAATAACTGAGAATGGAAGAGAATAGTTCTAGAATTGAATAATTGAATTTAAATTTCTAAACAATTTTTATGAGGGAAAAAAGTAATTGAAAAAATTCGAGAATAATTATTCAATATTGAGAAATTATTTAAAAATCCAAAAAATTATTGAAATTGAAAAAAAATGGAATTTTGAAGAAAGCAATTAAAAATTGAAGAATGAAGTTAATATTTAATACTTAAAAATAGAAAAAAAAAAGAAATTGCAAAAAGACGAGAATTAATAAATATAGAAGAAAATAATTGAAAACTAACGAATGGAAATAAAAATAAAAGAAAATAATTGAACAATTGTATTTAAAACTAAAGAAACTTGGTGATATTTGAAAAAAATAATAGAACAAAATCGATAATTTATTAATATTAAAGAAAATAAGTAAAAAATGAAATTAAAAAAAGAAAAAATTTAAGAATTGAAGAGAATAGTTCTAGAATTGAATAATTGTATTAGAAATTTTAATACAATTTTTATGAGTGACAAATTAATTGAAAAAATCCGAGAATAATTGAATATTGAGGAATTAATTGACAATTGATAAAAATAATTGAATTATAAATTGAAGAAAACAATTAAAAATTGAAGAATAGAATTTAAATTTCAAGAATATACTTATAAGTTGAAAAAGCTGAGAAATAATGAATATAGATGCAAAAAAATTGAAAATTGAAGAAAGGGATTAATAATTTAAAAAAATTATAGAACAATTGTATTTATTATTAAAGAAACTTAATGGTACTCGAAAAAAAATAATAGAAAAAAGCGATAATTTTTTTAATATTAAAGAAAATTATTGAAATTTAAAATTGAAAAAAAAAGAATTGAAGAGAATAGTTCTAGAATTGAGTAATTGAATTAAAAATTTAAAACAATTTTTATGATTGAAATAATAATATTGAAAAAATCTGAGATAATTTAATTTTGAGGAATTAATTCAAAATCGATAATAATAATTGAAATTGAAAAAAGTAATTGAATATCGAAGAAAACAATTAAAAATTGAAAAAAGTCAAGAATGAATGAATAAAGAAAAAAAGCCGGTAATTTTTTAAAATTAAAGAAAATAATTGAAAAGTGGAATTTAAATTTGAAGTAAATGACTGAGAATTGAAGAAAATAGTTCTAGAATTGAATAATTGAATTGAAATTTTCAAACAATTTTTATGAGTGGAGAAACTTATTGAAATAATTCAAAAATAATTATTGAATATTGAGAAATTATTTGAAAATTGAAGAAAGCAATTAAAAATTGAAAAAAGTCAAGAATGAATGAATAAAGAAAAAAAGCCGGTAATTTTTTAAAATTAAAGAAAATAATTGAAAAGTGGAATTTAAATTTGAAGTAAATTACTGAGAATTGAAGAAAATAGTTCTAGAATTGAATAATTTAATTGAAATTTTTAAACAATTTTTATGAGTGAAAAAACTAATTGGAATAATTATTTGAAAATCGAAAATAATAATTGAAATTGAAATAAATAATTGAAAATTGAAGAAAGCAATTAAAAATTGAAGAATGGAGTTAATATTTAAAGAATATACTTAAAAATTGAAAAAAAAAGAAATTGCAAAAAGCCGAGAATTATTAAATATAGAATAAAACAATTGAAAATATATTTTTAAACAATACGTTAAAATATTTTTTGTATTTGTTTAATAACTTTTATACAAAATATTCTTTTACAAAATCCAACAAATAAAATTGAGGAGAATATTTCCACGAGAAAAATAACAAATAATAAGCCATTATTTGTTAAAATTGGATAAAAACTACAGATTTTAACTGGATTTAAAGAAAAAGCGTAAAAAGTTAAATAATTATTATTTAACA
This sequence comes from Ganaspis brasiliensis, assembly GCA_037103525.1. Classification (NCBI taxonomy): domain Eukaryota; kingdom Metazoa; phylum Arthropoda; class Insecta; order Hymenoptera; family Figitidae; genus Ganaspis; species Ganaspis brasiliensis. The sequence goes on from JAZKLR010000211.1 coordinate 4,967,365, forward strand.
ACAAATTTTAGCTCAACCTAATTTTTTCTGAAAAATTCACAACTGGGCTTTTCAAAATTTAGTGAAATTGATTTTAATAATCTTTTTATTTGGTGGGAAAAGACAAAAGACATTGTTTAGTTTGAGGTTATGTTAATGGGAAGAACCTCCTTAATACATGTTTTTTATGTCAATTTTTTTAATTTCAATGTTCAAAATAATATTCTCCACCATATTTCTAATTTTATTGAATTTATTAAAGCCATTTTAAACAATTGTGTATAATTGAAAAAGGTGAAAAAACACGAAAAATACTTTCGAGTTTGAGGTTATGTAATTGGGCTTAACCTCCTTAAAACCCTTAAAACTTAAAAAATCGTGTAAAATTTCGTTTCTGAAATTCCGCGGCTTCCAGACATAAATCAAAGATTCCTATCTTACCGGTATACTTTTTAGCATTTCTCGGCAAGTACGAAATTTGTTATCTTTTCAGGGGAAACTAACCAAGAAAAATCGCAAAAAGTCTACCTAATTAATAATATAGAAATTTTGTTTTATTTTTTTCTGTACAAAGAGATTTCTACTAATTCCACGTGTATAACAATTTCTTAAAAACACTATATTTAAAGCTTGGCGCCAAAATCGTTAACTGCGGATGAAATTCGACCAATCACTGCTAAACTAAAACACCATTCTCTACTACCATTGGTCAATACTCTTTAAATGTATAATGTGTTTTTTTTTCCACCTTTTTATTTTTTACCTTTTTTACATTCCCGAAACTTTGTCACCAACCTTCACAATTCTCTGTATTCTATTACTTTTAAATAGAAACAACTTCGTTTCTAAAATCAACCAAATAAGCACAATCGTGGAATTTTTTTCGACAAAAATTCAGCTTCACTTTTTAAATTTTTATTCGCTCTTGTGTACATGTATTTGTAATGATCGGTAAAGTTTGAGGGAAGAGTAGGTGGCGTGATGTATGTATATTGATTGTGTGTGCGTCAGTGTGCGTGGGGTGGCCGGCATGTTAAAAGCGAGGTAAAAGGCCGAACAGGGTTTTCGTAACGGTTTTTCATGTTAGTCAAAAATTTGCCTGACTTTAAAAAATCGTCCAGCATGAGAAGGAGATGATGCCAACTACCTCCTATCCATCGGGGACTTCCAACGATGGTAAATATTCAATCGTCTCTTGGCCCTTTGACATTTATTGTCCGATTATTATTCAAACTTGACAGATGTTTGACGTGTTTAGTTAATTCGCGTGTGTCGTGAATTTTCGCTCCAGATCACTTTTTTTCTGGACACTTTTTGTGCTTTGTTCTATGGTGATTAAAATAATCAAGTGCTTCAAGAATTTTTTTTTTTTTTTACTAAAACTGGGTGTTATGGCGCTCTAGGATTTTCTCGACAATTCCTAGTTTGTTTGCAAATGTGCAAAAGTGCACATTTTTTGTGTTCCCGTTTAAGAATCTCAAAAACGACTTTCTCGTTCTTTTGAAACATTCAGAAATATAACCTTATTTCTGCATTTTTGAGTTGTTGCGAAAGAGCAGAAAATAAACTGAATGAATTGTTTGTAGGTTGTTTGTAAACACATTGCATTACCTCATTCCTTTTGTGTGTTCAGAACGTCATCTTTCCATTTTAGGAAATTTACGTATTGCAATTTTATTCAATGGGCTTGCAGTTTTTAATTATTTATCTTTGTGGATTGATTTTAATGCAATATATATTGCACTCTTTCGTGAAATTGATTGTTTCAAATGCAGATATGAAGCAATTTTAAACGAGAAAATGTTTTGTTATGGTTTATATAGACTTAAATTTTACTTGCGGATAAATATGTATTATTATTTTTTTTCAAGCAATTAATTAAGGGTTATGTTTTTTTTTTACGAGAATAAATATTACGTTTTTTAGGGTCCGAGTGGGACACGTTGATGGAAGTTCATCACGAACCCATAGAAAAGAATTATGAGTTGTTGGAAGAAATTGGCAAGTAAGTTATCGCTATAATTATTCTAGATAAGCTTGAAAATTACTTCAAAGCTCTTGTAAAAGAGATATAATGTTAAACAGTAACAAAGAAACTACAAAAGTTTTTTTTTGCAATAAAAAGTATATATTTAAAAATTAATTGCGAAATTTCAATAAGAGATGATTAAGTTCTAAAATTAATTATTCAGAATATTTCATAGAATTTTATTAGGAAGAATCTTTTTTTTTTCTTATTTTCGAATATGTTTTCAATCGAAAATAAATTAATCCGAATTTTGACCTAGCAGAATTTTTAGGTCACCGAATTCATATTTAACAGAATTTTCATTTCACAGAAATCCTTTTAACCAACTTTTCATTTAAAAGAATTCCAATTTAAACGAATTTTTATTTTACAGAATTTTAGGTTAATCGAATTTTTAAATACCAGAATATTCATTTGACAGAATCTTCATTTGTCCGAAATTGTATTAGTACGAATTGACATTTGATAGAAAAGTTAAAATGCAGAATTTAGTTGGTTGAATGGATTTCTGTAAAATGAAAATTCTGTTAAACATGAATTCGGTGATCTAAAAATTCTGGTAGGTTAAAATTCGGATTAATTTATGTTCGATTGAAAACATTCGAAAATGTGAAATTTCGACTAAAAGAAGATTCTTTCTAATGAAATTCTGTGAAATAAATATTCTAAATAATTAATTTTAAAACTTAATCATACGTCCCCAGAGAATTGTATCATTTTTAGCAAAAGGTGGATTTATTTACATTCTTCTCGAAAATTTCATACTTTTACAATGAAAATTAAATAAATTTGTATTATTTATTATTCTGTATGATTAAAGATGGTTTTTCTGTTAAAATTAACATTATCAAAGGTGTATAGATTTGAAAAAAGGGGAGATTCTAAAACCAAAAAATAACAGAATTACACGGATATTACGAAATTTCAAAAAAGAACTGCAAGAGAACAAAAATTTTATTAAAAGTCTGAAAATAATTAGAAAATCTTTGAAAAAATTAAAAAAAATTCTACGAATTTTAAAGAATTTAAAGATTCTTAATCCAAAAATCTTTAAAGAATTTAAAAATCTAAAACTTTCGAGGAATATGAAAAAGTGTGGAAAGTTAAGTGTTAAAAAAATTAATAAAAAATAATGAAAATTTATGTGAGAAATAAAAGGAAGCGTTTTTTCAAAAAGCATGATATTTAGGTATTACGAAAAATTGAGATGATTACAATAAAAATATTTATAATATGAAAATCAAGAGGTAGCTAATAAAAAATGAAAAAAGTAAAATAAAATAAGATATAGTTTTAAAAAAATGAAAAAAAATAAAATACTTTGAAATTTGTGAAAAACTTTCAAATTTCTTTTTTAAAACTCAAAAAATCTAGTATTTTTTTAATAACTAAATAAATTGGTGCGAAAAGAAATGTGTTAAAATTAAAGAAGACATACAAAAAAATGTGCAAAATCAGAAATGTGAAAAAATATAAAAGATCCATCCTGGCCGAAAAAACGAAACATTTTAAAAATGAAAACTATTAGGAAGACAAGACTATTCGTTAATTTTGAAAAAAAAAAAATTATTTTAAAAAAACTAACTAATTCTAAAGGAATAAAAAAAAGTTAAAATAATTTAATAAAAAAAAAAAAATAAAAAGATTTACAAAATGGAAAAAAATTGTTAACAAGATTGTTTTTATGGCCTACATGCAAAATGTAAATAAAAAATAAAAAAAATTTGGAAAAATTAGCACAAAACGTATAAATAACAAACTACAAAATCATAAAATGTAAAAAAAATAGGTAAAAAATAAATTTTAAACAATTATAGAATAAAGAAATATAAAAAATATCAAAATGATAATCGAAAAAAATAATAGAAAAACGCGATAATTTTTTAATATTAAAGAAAATAATTGAAAAGTGGAATTTAGATTCTAAGAAAATAACTAAGAATTAAAGAGAGTAGTTCTAGAATTGAATAATTGAATTGAAAATTTAAAACAATTTTTATGAGTAAAAATAATAATTGATAATTAAAAGAAAAATAGCAATATGACGAAAATTATTAAATTTTATTATGTAAATAAAAAGTAAAAAATAAAATTTGGAAAAATTAGCACAAAACGTACAAATAACAAACTACAAAATCATAAAGTGTAAAAAAATAAGTAGAAAAATAAATTTTAAACAATTATAGAATAAAGAAATATAAAAAGTATGAAAATAATATTAAATTCATTAATAATTAACGAGAACGTCAAAATCTTAAAATGCAAGTAGAAAATTAAACAAAATTATAAAAACTTAAATTTTCAAAAATTCATAGAAATTAAAAATTTTATGAAAGAGTAACTAACTTTGTGAAAAATGAAAACAACAAATTTGTAAAAAAAATCAAGTTTATTTTAATTTTTAACATTTTGTTGGATTCATTTTTTACAAATTCTGATTGAGTAATTTTCTTCTTTTTTTTCTTGTCGGTTGAATTGAAATCAAATCTAGAGGCTTTAGTAATAACAAAAATAAAATTTAGTAGGTATAATTTCATTTATGAAAATTTGTAATTCAAAAATTAAATTCCTTGATTGAGAAAAATTCATTTTCTACGTTCTATTTAATAAATGAATGCAAAAATCTATTATCTAACAATTTATTCCTATTATTGTTATTATTATTATTCACTGAGGTAAAAAAATCGATAAATTCAGTAATGAGATTTTTTTACTGAAAATCAATTAATATTTCCTAATTTATTGCAGAGGACAATTCGCAGTTGTTCGGAAATGCGTAGAAGTAAAAAGTGGAGCCGTTTACGCGGCAAAAATAATGAGAAAGAGGAGGGTCGCTCGAGGAGTAGCAGCAGCTGACATTGGTAAATTAAGATTTAAAAATACCCCAAAATTTCCAATTGCTGTTCAATATTTTTGTCAAAGTTCAAAAAGGTTAAAATTGTCGAACTAATAATTAATTTTAAAAGAAGCTTGAATAAGACTTTCTGATTCTACTTGTCTTAAACTATTTAGGATAAATTTTAGTTTTACGTGTTTCACACATTTGTAAATTTTTAATAAAAAAATATTTTTCAAGTCCAAGAAAAAAGTATTAGTTTTCGAGAAGATTTGAAAATATTAAATTAAGGGGTAAGTCCAGTTTAGAGACAAAAAACAAAGACCTATCTTTGATGATTTATTTTGGAAAAATGAAAAAAGAAACTGAATTTCTGTTTAGAGGGTTTATTATATTCTTGTATTGAAGAGTGGAAAAAATGTATTTCAAATTTTACTACTAAATGGCTGCGATATTTAAAATAGACTATTTTTTTGATAACCAAAACGGGAGGACAGTTTTTTTTTTTTTGAAAAGTTTAAGACCTGGAATAAAAAACTAAGAAAGTGCCTCATTTCTTTAAAAATTAATTTAAAAAAAAACCCATACGTATTTCTAAAGTTTATAACATATAGATTTTAAAATTTCTTCGGGTTTTGTTCCAGGTCTTAAACTTTTCGAAAAAACTGTCTTTCCGTTTGGTCAATAAAAACATAGTCGATTTTAAATATAGCACTAATTACCAGTCAAGTAACTACCATCCAATGAGACTCCGCATTGCAAAGATGCCCCTTAATCTTTTTCAAAAAATTTTTGTTTGTTTTTCCTTTATTATTTTTTCTTTTTTATTCCATCTGATTTAGCCCCGTGAAAGAAATAAATCTGAACTTAGGTTTTTAATTAGATTAGGGTGATTGTGGGTATTACTACGCGTGCTACTATTACTACGAATTTTACTTAAAATATTAAAATAAAACTTAATTTGCCTAGATGTAAACTTTAGAATAACTAAAATATAATTTGAATTAATCTTTAATATAATTTTAAGTCATAATTTATAAAAAGAAATATAAAAAAATATGTTATGTCACTTTGAAAATAGAAACTCAGTGTCGTAGCATAAGAAGTTGTATTATCGGGTTGAGAGTGCTTTCAGAAATGTAGTAATTTTAATGTGATTTATAAAGATTTATATAATTGAAAGTTACTGTCAGTTAAAGTAAATACAGCAGTATTCATAAATATAAATTTGTTAAGGGGGGGGGGGGGTTAATAGAATGAATATAATAAAGAAGATTGAGAAAGCGGGAAAGGGAATGGGTCAGGTATGGGAAATAAGAAAGAGAAGGTTTGGAATTGATTGGAAGACAAGAGTTTGGATGTTTGATTTGTGAGGTTGGTCAGTGATGAGTTATGAAGCAGAAGAGTTGGGATGGAAGGAAGAAAAGTGTGTGGAACAAGTTCATTAGAAACTGTTGAGGTGGACTATGGGAGTAAGCAGTAATTGTCCAGGGTATATGCTAAAAAAGAAATTAGGAAGAGAAAGAATGGTGATCCGACAGAGAAAGAGAGCATGGGGAATGGAGGAGAGATTAAAACAAGAAAAGAGAAGCAGAATTGTGCAATTATGTCTGAAACAGATCGGGGTTAGAGCAAAGAGGAGTGACGCAAATATGTCGAAGTGGGAAAATGATAGGAGAAACCCAAGGAAAGAAATACGAAAAGGAAGAGATGGAGTAGGAAGGTGGGAGGATATAGAATGATTAAAAAGGAAGCATAAAATAGAGAGGTGGGGAGAAATACAGGAGTCGAAGTAAAACAGGTGGTATAAAATGGTGAAATGCAAAGGAGTACCAGTATATTTGGAGAGAATGAAAAAGGAATACAAGTGGAATAGAGTGTTGAGATTCAGAATGGGAGAATAAGGGTTGCATGAGTGTAAATACTGGAAGGATGAGGAAGAGACGATATGTAAGAAGAGAAAAATTGGAGGCATGTTTTGAATGTAAGGTGAGAGAAGATGTGGAAAGGAGTTTAGAAGAAAGAGTCTTAGATATTTTGCATGAAAGTGGGAGAGGAAAGAAGTGGATGAGAATAGAAATGTATATAAAGGTAATAGGAAATAGAAGCCCTGGCACAGACGTCGGAAGGTTAAGCAACATCCAACTCGGTTAGAACTTAAATGGGTGACCTACACCGCAATCGTTAGCCTGGTGTTTTTCTCTGCGATTGAGACATTTCAAGCAGGAGATTAGACGGCAAGGATCACGGAGAGAAGAGTTATAGTGTGTTCTACTATTACACGTTTAGTAAAAAAAATTTAACAACAGCAAATAAATATTACGAAACAGCGTTCAGTATTATATTCAAATGAATGCTCGTAAGTTGGCCTCCATGATTTCCAAAAGGACATTAAACTTTATAGAAAAAATTCTAAATATGGAGGAGGACAGATATCCCAAGCAATGTTTCCTGAAATTAAAACTTTAGAAAAGAATGATCTCTTCTTAGATAAGTTTAATTGGTGTAGGCAAGTTAAAATTTTTTTTAGGTAATTGGAGAGCAAGCAAGTTGGAACGGAATATCTGACCCCCTCCTACGTGGAAACAAAAACCGATTGATAAAGATTTACGAAACTATTCTACTTGGAAAGAGGAAATGATTCCCAATCTTTGAAAAATTTGACACATCGTTGTATGAGGGTACTCATAAATATCTTTTGCTAGGAATACCATTTAATTATAAGAAAATTATTGCCCAGCTAAGATTAATAAATAAATATCAAAGTAGAATTATAATTGGATGGCAAAATAATTAAATTTAACAATGATTCAAGGTGTAATAAATGCGGAATAGAAGTTTCGGAGAATGAATTTCATTTATTGATAGAGTGCTCATATTATACGGAAGAGAGAAAAACATTTATAATTGAAAGTTACGAGAGCGATAAAATTAGAGAATTCTGGTTAAAGACACTTGTAATACAGATATGATTGGCAAAAGAAAGATTTACATGTTCATGAAAAGTGTGCTAGAACGTATATAAAATAGATGTAAACATGTTGATGTAACCATTTTTACTCAAGTTATCCAATCCCAAGGTTCTGTCTACAGACAGACAGACAGACACTTTCGTAAAACCCATTTTTTCGGAATCAGGTCTCAAATTTCGAGAAATGTGGGAATCGGCAAAAGTTCCAATTTACACAAATTTGAGACATTCTCATTTATGATGAGAATGTACAATTACATAATGTTAAAAAATATTATTATTACCTTACTTTTGAATTGAAATTAAAATAACAGGCATAAAAATAATTTTAGCACGAGAGGCTGGACTATTGGCTAGACTAAGGCATCCTAACATAGTTTCATTGCACAAAGTTATAGACACTGGTACCACGGTGGTATTGCTTTTGGAATTGATTTCTGGAGGTGAACTATTTCATTGGACACCGTCTAATGAATCTGAAGCTGCACATGTGGTATATAATTAAAATTCATTTCATATAATTTTCATTAAACATAGTTAAATTCTCATTTGTTTATTCTATTCAAGGTTCGCCAAGTGCTAATGGCGTTAAGTCATTTGCACTCTCATCATGTGGCTCATCTTGACATTAAACCAGAGAATATTCTTTTATTTACACCTCCTCCAATGCCTAGTATTAAATTAATAGGTAATTAAATAATTTGATACTCCTTTATATTTCAATACTTAAATTTTATTACGAATTTTATTTCATATTCATTAATATTTATTGACACATACAACAGAAACTTTTAACTCTTAGATTTCTCAATTTAATTAATTGATACTAATTTAATCGTAACCCTTCTGGAAGTGAAAATATAAAAATTGATAGAATTATGGGTTAGAAATTTTTTATTTATCCCAAGTATTATATTAATTCAATTTCTATTCATTTGAATTTTCCCCAAAAATATGTTTATCTCTTTCTATCCACGATAGATTATTCTAATATTTATATTCATTTAAATCATTCCTTAATTAATATTAACTCTTTCTATTCTTGATATATTGTTCTAATTTCTATATTTGGATTTTTTCCAATAATATATCTATCCCTTTCTATCCAAGTCATGTTGTTTCAAAATTTTTATTAATTTGAATCTTTCCCAAAAAAAAAGTTTTAATTCCTTCAATTCAATTCAATATTTCAATTTTTTTATTTTATCTTTTTGAATACCTTTTTTGAAATCAAGTAGAAACCTTTGTATTGATAATTTATTTCCTTATAATATATTTTTAAAAGCTAAACTATTATTTTGGAATTAACAGAGATTTGAAAAATAAATCAATATTGTTTATTGATATTAAAAAAGATTCATTTGAAGATAAAAGTAGGTATTGTTACATACAAATGTATTGACAAAAAAAGATATTCAAAATTATTAAACAATTTTAATCCTTTTCAATTACTCTCTTCTTACTATGAATTCAAATGATGAATTAAGAAATTATGGTACATAGAAAGAGCTATAGTGTGATTAAAAATTATTTATTTGAATATAACAAAGGATTAAACAAAATTAGTTATTCAGATTTGGAATGGATAAAAATAAGATTAAAAACGTATAAAAAGTATAAAACGTATAAATTTGGACAAAAAATTATTTAATTGTTAATTATATAATTTGGATTTTATAGATCTTGGTTTGTCGCATCGATTGACTCCTGGATCTGAACATAGAGCGCTTTTTGGAACTCCGGAGTTTGTGGCTCCAGAAATTGTTAACTACGAACCTTTAAATTTGGGAACTGACCTGTGGGCCGTTGGAGTTTTAACGTACATTCTCCTGAGTGGTGCTTCGCCTTTTTTGGGCGATAACAAGCAGGAGACTTACGCGAATGTTGCAGCGTGTCATTATCAATTTGATGAAAACTATTTCTGCAATGTTTCTGAAATTGCCAAGGACTTCATTCGATCCTTACTAATCAAAAATCCAAAGTTAGTATTATTTTTTAATTTTTTGTGTTTAGGGGATTGTATCCATGAATGGAACCACCTTTCTGATTTCTACTCGAATTTGAAAAAATTTTTTTAATAATTTATTCTCTTGTCATTTTTTAGTAAATGTTCTTATTTTCCTTTATTTATTTAGACTTTTTGACTTTTTCTTCAATTTCCTCATTTTTTCTTGATTTTTTAATTTTTTAATCGAATTTAATATATTTTTAAATAATACATCTGTTTTGTTTTTTATAGTTATTTTTCAGCCTGATTTTAATATTTTATTGAAACTACTTACAGGGATAATAAATTTGACTAATATATCAATTTGTTTTATAAATAAAGATAATAATTTTATGCATTTTGAACCAATCTGATTATGCGTTTAAATTTTGTTTAATTATACGACAATTATGCAATTGAAAAATACAAAATATACATTAAAAATTAAAATATAATATAATATATTCTCATGAAGTATAGATGTTTGTCTACTATCTTTTTTTCTTAACGCTAAAAATACCGCAGAAACAATGAAAGACATTAAACATGAAAAAGTCAAATTATTATGAAAAAATGTAGATAGAACTTCAATTTTTTTATTAGACCGTACATTGCATAATAGTTTATATAGTTATGGGCAATTCTATTGTGTGCTTTCAATTATCAATTATTTTCATCATATTTAAATTATTTTCTTTGATATTCAATAATTTTCGGCTATTTCAGGGCGCGAACTAGGTCTGTATTTTCCGTAAGAGTCTGTAATTTTGCCCAAAGTCTGTAAAAGTCCGTAATTTTGTAGATATTCCGTAAAATCCGTAAATTTTACAATATTAGTCTGTAAAGTCCGTAAATTCTGCGTGAAAGTCTAATTTTGAATAATTTTTTACTGGTCCCACTATTAGTAGAACTTCAAAAGAAGTTTGCACTCCGAAGAAAGGTACTTTGATCCAAAGACTTTATTTTTTTTCAATTCAGGCAGGCTGGACATCGTCGAAACTGCAAATCAATTTTATCTCCAGAAAGTTATTTTTCAAAGAATTTTAGACGACACGTATTTTTTTGTTTGGCTAAAAAGAAATTTTTCATGAAGTTATAAAGATTTTAATTTTTAAAGGCAGAACTCTCGTTTATTTCAAATTTAAGAAAAAAAAACATATAATTATATTTAAATAATTGGGATATCTTATTCTCTTTTAAGATCTAAAAGAGTTGTTAGTCCTCATTAAAAATCCATTGAAAATTTTTAAAAATGTTCTAAAATAACGAAATGGCATCCGTTTTACTAAAAAGATTTGAATTGCGATTAGGGACTCAAAAACTCCATCGTTTTTTTTGGTTAAAAATTTTTTTGAAAATTGTTATCATAGTAAAGATTATTTTCCATAAAAATTTAACTTGTGCCCGATTTTCGTAAAAGAGAAAAACATTCTTTTTTAATTTTTTAAAGGAAAATCTCATTTTTCTCAAAAAATACACTAGTTATAAAAAAATTTCCTAAATAAAAGTTGTTCCTCTTCAAAAAGTATAAAAAAAGTTTTTCTTGATATTTTTCTCTATTTCTTGTTTTTTCAACAAATTTCGTCAGAAAAAATGTAATTTATCAGAAACACAATGTTATTTAACAAAAGCCAACAAATAATATTATAAATAACGTTTTAAAAAGAAAAATGAACTATTATTTTTCAAAATTGGATAAAAATTACATATTTCCACTAGAATCAAAGAAAAAACATAAAATATTAAATACTTATTATTTGACAACAAATTTTGACCAAATATAATTTTTGTTTAGAAATGTGAAACTTGATATTTCAAAATTTGATGAAATGAACTTAAATAATATTTTTATTCAGCTAAAAAACTACTTCTTAATTTAAATTTTTTAATGAAAAGAGTTTAAAAATATATATAAAGAATTCAATTAAACTAAAAATGTGATATGTTTAAGATATAAACGCTTCTGATAAATTACACGTGTTCTAAAAATTATTTGCTTATTCGCACCCAAAAACTCTGAAAAGTTTTCTAAAAATAAGCTTTTTATCGAATTTTGACGAAATTTGTTGAAAAAACAAGAAATAGAGAAAAATGTCAAGAAAAACTTTTTTTATATTTTTTGAAGAGGAACAACTTTTATTTAGGAAATTTTTTTTTAACTAGTGTATTTTTTGAGAAAAATGAAATTTTCCTTTAAAAAATTTTAAAATAATTTTTTTCTCTTTTACGAAAATCGGACACAAGTTAAATTCTTATAGAAAATAATCTTTACTATGAAAACAATTTACAAAAAAAATTTCAACCAAAAAAACGATGGATTTTTAAACAGGACTAACAACTCTTTCAGGTCGTACAAAAAGAATAAAATATCCCAATTATTTAAAAAGTTATTACATTTATAAGATTTTTTTTTCTTAAATTTTAAATAAACGAGAGTTCCGACTTTAAAAATTAAAATCTTTGAAACTCCATGAAAAAATTTAATAATTTTGCTATAATTGTTTTAACTTGAATAAAGGTTCCTTTTTAATTACCGATTTGCTAAAATTTTTTCTAATATGACCGATTTGCTGCTTAGGTCTTTTTCTTCAGAGCGCGTTATATTTATTCGACATACTAGATTTAAATTAAAATTTGGAAAAAAATTGTTTTATCCGTTAAGTCAGTAAATGGTCAGTAATTTGTACTTTTTGGTCAGTAAAATCCGTATTTTTAAACGTGTCCTTCAGTTCGCGCCCTGCTATTTTCAATATTTTTTTTCAATTCTCGATTACGTTCTTGAAGCTTCAATTCAATTCTTCAATTATTCAACTATTTTCAGAAATTCAATTCTTCAACTGACAATTATTCTTTTCAATTTTCAATTATTTTCTTCAATTTCCAATTATTTTCTACAATTCTCAATTATTTTCTTCCATTTGGAATTATTTTCATCAATTTCAAATTATTTCTTCATCTCTCAATTATTTTCTTCGATTTTCTACTATTTTCTTCAATTGACAATTATTTTCTTCAATTTTCAATAATTTTTATCAATTTCTAATTAATTTCTTCAATTTTCAATTATTTTCTACGATTTTCAATTATTTTCAGCAATTTGTAATTATTTTCTTCAACTATAATTTTTTTTTTGAATTGCCAATTATTTGATTCAATTTGCAATTATTTTCTTCAGATCTCAAATATTTCCTTCAATTTTTAATTATTTAATTTAATATTCAATAATTCTCGACTTTTTTCAATAACTCTTCCATTTTTCAATTATTTTCTTCTATAATCAATAATTATCTGCTTTATTCAATATTTTTTTTTTTAATTATCAATTATGTTTTTGAAACTTGAATTCAATTCATCAATTATTATTTAACAATTTTCATAAAATCACATTTTCTTCAATTTCAAATTATTTTCTACAATTTTTAATTAATTTCTTCAAATTACAATTACATTCTTCATTTTTTATCGTTTTCTTCAAATTCTATAATTTCTGGGTTGTTCAATTTCTTTTTTCTTTAATTATCACTTATTTTCTTCTACTTTCAATCCCATTGTTCAATTCTTGAATTATTTTCTTTAATTCTCAATTATAATTTTCCACATTCAATTCCATTCTTTAATTTTCAATTTTTTTTTAATATTCAATAACTCTAGGCTTTTTACAATCATTTTTTTAAAATTCTCAATTATTTTCTGCAATTTGCAATTTTTTTCTTAAATTTCAAATATTTTCTTAAATTTCCAATTATTTTTTCATATTTATTCATTTTTCTCAATTTCTTTCAATTTTAAATTTCTTCTCAATTTTCTTCAATATTTAACAATTCTCAGCTTTTTTAAATTATATTTTTCTTTCAATTTTTATTTAAATTGAGAATTTTTAAATTATTTTCACAAATTCGCAATTATTTTCGTCGATTTATAAATTTTTCTGCTGTTTTCAAATATTGTATTTAATTTTTAAGTACTTTCTTCAATTTTCAATTATTTTCTTCAATTTTCAATTATTTTCTTTAATTTTTAATTATTTTGTTCAAATTTCAATTGTTTGTTTCAATATTCAGTAATCACGACTTTTTTCAATTATCAGTTATTTATTTCATGTTTCAAAACCTCCTTCAATTTTCAATAATTTTCTTCGATTTTCAATTTAATTTTTCAATTGTTTAATTATTTTCTTCAATTCTCAATTAATTTCTTTAAATAACAATTCTATTCTTCAATTTTTAATGTTTTCTTCAATATTAAATAATTCCTGGCATTTTCCATTTTTTTTTAATTATAAATTATTTTCTTCTTTTTTCAATCCAATTATTCATTAATTTTCTTTAATTCTCAATTATTATATTCGAATTTCAATTTTATTTCTCAATTTTCAATTGTTTTTTTTTTAATATTCAATAATTCTGTGTTTTTCCGATTTCAATTTCATTATTTAATTTTCAATTTATTTCTTCAATTTTGAAATAATAACTTAAATTTGGAATTATTTTTTTTTATTTTCTATTTAGTTGACTAATTTTTAATTATATTCTTTGAATTTAATAACCATTGTTCAATTTTTTCAATTATTGTTCAATTGTCGATTAATATTTCCTTTTTTTTTTAATTTTGTTTCTAATTGTCAAATATTTTTGTCATTGTTCAATTATTTCTTTCCATTATTAATTATTTCTTCTCATTATTAATTGTTTCTTTTAATTCTTAATTATTATTTTTTGTAAAGTTTAATAGTTAATTCTTCAATTCTCAATTATTTTCTTTGAATTTCAATTATTTTCTTCAATTATCAACTGTTATCTTCAATTTTTGTAGCCATTTGTAGGTCTATTTATACTTAAAATAAATTTCAAGTTAACTAGAGAAAAAATCGGGAAAAATAGGAACAAAAACCGAGAAATGACCGGGAATTTAGTGGGACGAAATTAGTAGGCACCCTGTACTTAATATTTAAATAGTAGAGACTTTAATATTACATATTTATATTATTATCGTAAATATAACTCAGAATAATAAAATTGATTATAAATTTCATTTTCAGAGAAAGAGGAAGTGCTGACTCGTGTCTTATGCATCCTTGGATCCTCACGGTGTGTTCCCGAATACAAAAATCTTCGTTTGCACTTTAGTTTTAAAGACTTTACTTTGCTGTATTAATTTTTATTTATATATATATATATATATAGATATATATGTACTATACGTTTTCTCGCAACTGTTTGACGTTAATGCCAGTTGTATATGTACATTCCGTTCGTTCGCTGTGAATAGACGCTTGGTGCGATATTTGACACTACTTTATTTGATGGATTAGATTTTAGAATAAAAATCACGTCAATTATTCAACTCAGTTGTTTCATTATTATTACTGATTAATTGGTATTAGCGTCGCGGCAGAATTAGTGTTTGCTTTTTACTTTACATTAAAGCACGCTCTCTCTTTGTTTCTCGTTCTGAAGAATGTCTTTGTTTGTGGTGTTTTACTTCTTCATCAATGAGACTTTCTAAACTTTTTTTTGTTTTATTTATTCATTTTTTTTTCATGAAATAATATACAGGAAACAAAAGCTTCTCAAGGTCTCAATGGAGCAATGATCAGCACTGTTAAAAGAGGATGTGTCGAGGCAGTTTCGCAACTTTTGCAGCAAGGTGCTCCTTTGGATGTTAAAGACTCGGTAATTAATAAAAACGAAAAATAAAATCCACAGTTTACTTTTCTGAATTAATATTTTTTATTTTGATCTTTCGTTCATTCAGCACTTTCTCCGAATATTGAAATTGGAAGAACTTGACCACTATTAAATTTTATTTTTAATTTTTGATATTGAAATTTTTTTAATTTTATCAATTATTTTTTATTCACAGTTTAATTATTGTTTTGAAAAATATTGATTAGATTAGTAAACCATTTGGTGATAAATTAAATAGTGAAATATTAATTAATGATGTTTTTTTTGTAGAAAGATGACACGCTCCTACATATTGCTTGTGAATGTGGCGACGAAGTAATGACTGCACTTCTTATTGATAGTGGAATAGAACTGGACGTAGCCAATAAAAAGGGATTGACTCCGTTACACATAGCTGCTAGAAATGGTTACATCGATCTTGTAAGACTGCTCTGCATTGCTGGCTGCGATGTTAATAAAACAAATAATGGTATCCGAGCGGATATAACCGCTATCAAACATGGACACACGGAGATTGCTAGTTTATTAGATAAATTAAGAAACGTAAGTTTTTTCAAGTCTTTGAATTTGAAAGAAAATTACAGAGAGAGAGAAAGGATTTATTTTTGCAGGGTGTCTAGCGATTCGAAAAATTCGGGATATTGACGGAAATTTTGTGCATCTAAAAAAAAACCGAAGGTTTTTATTAAAAAGATTTGAGAATTTTTTTTTAGGTATTCCAGAGTGGAAATTGCACCGGGAAAATAAAGAATTTCTCGATACGAGTGAATAAGTTATAAAAATCATTAGTTCTAATTTTCATTTGAGAGAATTTAATTCAATAGAATTTCCTTTTAACCTAATTTTTGCTTAAAAAAATTCCAATTTAACTGAATTTTTATTTAGCAGATTTCCCAATGAATAGAATTTTAAGTGAGTAGAATTTTAAATTGTTTAAATCCCATATTTCATAATTTGACTCTCTTAAACTTCTGTTAAATGAAAATTCTGTTTAATTACAATTTGGTTAAATGAACTTCTTTTAAATAAAAAGTTAGTTTGTACAAAAATTTTGTTAACTAAATGTCAGGCTTATTTAAATTCGATTAAAAACAGATTCGAAGAATGAAAATTAGACTAAAAGAAAATATTATCTACTAAAATCCTAAAAAATAAAAATTATAACTAATGAATTTTGAAACTCATTTATGAGTCCTAATTTCTTGGCTTTTCTAAAAATTCTTTAAAGATCTATATACAAAATTAATTTTTTCTTGTGTCATGAATACAGTAGGTTTTTTACAGTCAATTATGTTATAATTAGCTTTTTAATCATTCAAATATACTATTAAATTTTATAATTTCATAATAATTTCTTGTATGTTTCAAAAATTTGGAAAATTATATTACATATGGTCAAAATGCGAGATCAAAATTCTAGGTAGAAAGAAAGTAAACAATAATATTAAAATATTAATAATTTCAAATCATTTAAATAAATCCTAAACACCAATTAATTCAAATTTTAATTTATTAAGCCTTTAAATTTCAATTAAATTAAATTTGGGAAATTAACGGATATATTTAGTTTATCATGAAAAAATCCGGGAATTTGTTAAAAGATTTGTAAATTTTTCAAAAAGTTTTGGAATGAGTAGATTCATACCTAAAATATCAATTTCAATCTTGTATTTTTTAATGGTTTGAAAAAATTAAATTTTAAATGGTCAGAATACAATCTAAAAATTAAGAGTAGAAAGAAAGTCAAAAAATAATATTAAATTTTAATAATTCAAATAAATACCAAACACCGATTAATTCAAATTTTAGTTTAGGTATTCAAACTTTTAAATTTCAGTTGTCGTTTACGTTCCGGAAAATCCGGAAATTTGAAAATAATTATTCGCTAGACATCCTGGATTTTTGTGTTGAAGTCATAGAACTTTTGATGTATTTTACTAATTAAAAAAAATAGTAAAAGCTTACTTTCTACAGAATAATCAAAAAATAACGAAGCATGTTAAAAAATACAAATATTCTCAAGAGAATTATTCCAATTTTTTCAGCCGCTTCAACGAGAGAATTATATAAAGCAATTAAAACCTACACACAGGCCAATAGATCGTCTTCATATCAGACTTTTGGGACACTGTGCCACCGGTAAAACGTCGTTAATAAATTCTCTAAAATCTGGAATTTTCAGTTTTGGTTTCTTTAGAAGATCGAAAAGTCAAAATTATAACTGTAAGGTAAGAATATGTTTATTTTGCTAAACTTTAACATTCCTAAATTACTTTAATTTATTTAATTTTCTCTAAATTTTTTTAAATTTTGTTTAATATATATTTCCAGTCCTTGTAAAATTTTTCTTCTTCCTTTATTAGATTTAAAGGTTTACAGTAAAAAGTAATGAATTAATTTTTGTGTTTTTTAAAAATCTTTTTAGAGGGATCCAAGTATCGAATTGGACGTGACAAGTAAACACGGTTCCCTAAGTTTTGAGCATAGTGATAGCGAGTACGAAAGCACTTTGGGAGTAGAATGCAGTAAAGGAAACGTTGGTAAGTGAAATTTCATTCTTAAATACAATAATTTGTTTGTTCGTCATTATCCACATTTTTTAAATAAAATTTGAACAACTTAAACTAAACACTAAGCAGTCGAAATTAATTATAAATCAAATTTTCAAGAATCTAAATTTCAGTTTATTTTATTTTCAATCAATCTCAAATTCAAACGATTCCAATTTTATTTAATCCAAATTTCAGTGAATTATAATATTTACTGGTGAAAATTTAAATCGATTTTAAATATATAATTCTTCCAAATTTTCAATAGATTGCAATTTCAATTAATTATAAATGTAATCAGTTCCAAATTCAAATTTATTCAATTTTTATTTATTCTTACATTTAATTGTTAAAATTTTTAAACAGTGAAACTTAATTGCAAACAAATTTTAAACAATCTAAATTTTAGTTTATTCTACTTTTAATCAACTTCCAATTTAAATGTATCCAAATTTTATTTGTCCCGAATTTTAGTCAATTCTAATTTAAATTGCGGTGATTATTTTAATATATTCTAAATTTCATTCATTTAAATTTTAATCAGACTTCAATTTCAATTCTTTTTAAATTTAATCATCCCCAAATTCCTATTTATGCAAATTTTTTATAAATTCTAACTTTAATTTTTTATTTAAAATTGAAATGATATAAATTTTCATTCATTGCAGTTTTCCATTTCAAATTTAATCGTTCCTAATTTTTAGTGTTGAAAACTTCTAGAGGTGAAAAAATACTTTTGATTCAGATTAATTTAAATTTGTTGAATTAAAATTGTTCGCTATTTTTAGAACTGTATTTTGTGAATATAATAGTAATTGCGCACAAAGAGCAATGTTTCTAAACTGAAAATTACTTAATAATTTTCCATTGTTTTAGGAGGAGATAGCATTTTCTGGGAACTTTGTGGTCGTGAAGAATTTCTTGTGTCTTATCATCAAATTCTGACTTTTCATCAACCAGCAGTGCATCTAATAACAATAAGTCTTCGTGAGCCTTTGACTGTTCAAGTACAACAAGCTAGATTTTGGCTTCGTTTCATTATGGACCGCATTCCTCCTAAAAATATAGGTAATTTATATTAAAAATTTTATTTTATTAAAAACATTAGTTACTAATATTAATATTCTTAATATTAATAATATTAATATTAATATTCTTTGTTCTTTATAAAGAGCTTAAAGAAAAGAAAATTTTGTGCCAAATGAAGATTAAAAGATCTCAAAAAAGCATTTAAAACTGTTATTTTAACTAAATTTATTTTAATTAACCTAAATTTCAATATATTCAAAAATAAATTTACATATTCTTGTGAAAACGTTTTAACTAAGTTAAAAACTTTTAACTTTTATCTTATTTCCTCATTTTCGTAAATTTGTTTTCGTTTATTCATAATTTAGTTATTATTCTTTGACCTTAAAATACAATTAATTTTATAATTCAGCTTTTTTTAGAAATGTTTTTAATTTCATTTTATTTCTTATTATACTTAAAATCTGTAATTTTTATCCAATTTCGACAAATAATAGCTCATTTTGCTCTTTGAAACATTTACTACAATTTTATTTGTTAGATTTAGCTAAATAATATTTTATTCAAGATTTATTAAACAAACAATATTTGATTCTTATATATTTTTTTAGAACAAAACATTAGGTATTTAACAAAATACAACAAATAAAATTGGAAAGACTTTCTTCAAGAAAAGAATGAGCTATTATTTGTTAAAATTAGATAAAAATTACTGATTTCAACTACAAATCGAAAAAAAAGCAGGGAAGATTTTAATATTTTCTTTAACATATTAATTTCTTATAATTTATTGTGTTTATTTTTTTAATGACTTTTTCAATTTTTAACCTTTTTTTCTTTCTTTGAATTTCTTTTTACCTTTTTAATAAAATTCCCATTGCTTTTTTATTTTTTATGAAAAATAATTAACTTTTTCGGATTGTTTATTGATTTTTTATAATGCATTATTTACCTTTTCATAAAAATTTACAGTTTTTTTATGTTCTAATCAAAAATAGGGGGAAAAAAAGAATTATTTTTTTATCAATTTTCCAAATACTTGAAGATTTTTTCGTTCATATATAATTTTTTTTTATTACTCTTTACCCTTTTAATAAATTTTAAAATCATTTTTTTATTTCTTAAAAATCATTTCCCATTCTCTAACTCTTTAATTTTTTTCTACAATTTGTTATTTTTATAATTTTTCGTAGGGAAAGGATTAAATTTTTTTATCAATATCCTCATTTATTCTAATTGTGATAATCTGATTTTTAAACAATTTTCTGACATTCTTTAGATTTTCTCATATTTTTCTATTTTCATTTTCGAATTATTTTTCATTTTTTCTAACTTTTCGCAAATTTATTTACTTTATTTAGAATAAAGTTTCTAGTGTTGCTAGATTAAAATAATAATGATAATTAAGTTGTTGAACTTTTTCATAAAATTTTAATACTCAAAAATGCTTTTGTTTTTGATTTTACATTTTCTTCATTTTTTAATAAATTTTTCCCGATTCTGTTATTTTTGCATTTATCTTATTTTCAATTTTCTAATTATTTTTAAAAATTTCTAGATTTATTTTAAAAAGATTTTCACCGTTTTTCTGATGGGTGTTACACCTAAAGTTTGGCACCAGATGTTTTTTGTTATAAATTTTAAAAAATTGTTCACCTATTTAAAATGTCATCAAATTTTAAATTTAAAAAGATTTTAATTTCTTCAAACTTCAATTAATTTGAACTTGCATTGATTAAAAATTCAATTAATCCACGCTTCAAAATGATTAAAAAAGTTCTTCAACTTTCTACCATTCTTTTCTACTATGATAAGAATATTATGATTATTTACTACAATTTTAACCATTTTTATTATTTTTCAAAAGCTGTCTTTAACTTTAAATTATTTTCATTATTTTTCAATTTTTTTCATAAATATTAAATTTACTTTAATATAGAAAAGCCTGTTTTATTACTTCAATTTTTTTTCAATTTCTATATATTTTTTAAAAATGTCATTTGTATCTTTTAATTATTTAAATGATGTTCTTCGACTTTCAATCATTTCCATTTATGTCAAATAAATTCTGTATTATTCTCAATTTTTTTTTTCGAATTTCCATAAATATCTTTAATCTTCTAATTATTTTTATTTCATTTCTATTTAGTCTCGTTTATTTCAAATAGATTTTGTAATATTTTCAATTATTTTTCACCAAATATTATTACTTTTTTCAATTATCGATTATTTTTATCATTTTTCAATTTCTTTTCGCGATTTTTAATTGTTTCAATTATTTTTTGATTAATTTTCTAAATTTTTAATCACTTATTTTAAATTTCAATTCATTTCGTCAATTTATCATATTTATTTATCAATTCTCTTTATAATTTTGCAATATTTTCTCCAGTTTTTAATTATTTTTATTATTCCCCAATTAATTTCCTAAATTGTCAATTTTTTCCAATTCCAATTATTTTCTTCAATTTTTAATAATTTTTTTCAAATTTCAATTATTTCCTTCAATTTTAAATTATTTCCATGATTTCTTAATTATTTTCTTCAATTTTCAATTATTTTGACCATTTTTCAATTACATACTTTCCCACTTTTTAATTATTTTAATTAATTTTTAATTAATTTCCGAATAATTCAATTATTTTTGATAAATTTCAATTATTCTCTTCATTTTCAATTATTTATATAGTGTTTTAATCATTTCCTTCATATTAAAACTTTTTAAATCATTTTGTAATTATTATTTCACATATATTCTGTATTTTTTCCAACCATATTTCTAAAATATCGTCAATCATTTTCTTCAATTTTTATCATTTTTCAATTAATTTTCTAAGATTTTTAAGTCTTTTTCTGCAACTTAAATTATTAAATTTAAATTATTTTCCTTAATTTTAAAGCATTTCTATAATTTTGTAATTATTTTCTCCAATTCTTAATTGTTTCCTTTATTTTTCAATTAATCTTCCAAATTTGCAATTATTTTTAAAAAATTTAATTATTTTCTTTATTTTCTTTTTAATTTTAAAATTTTCTAAATTTGGTTGTAATTTTACATATGTTAGTTAATTATTTATAATTTATTTCCAGATAATTATTCTTTTTATCTTTTCTTTTTTTATATATAATAATTTTTTCTAGGTTTTTAAAGTTCTTTTTAAAAACTAAAGTTTCCTTTTCATCTTATTTTTAATAAAGAAGAAATGTTAATTTATTATATTTCAGAAATTTTTTTGTAGTTGTAAAAGCAAGTACAAGTTCCACTGAATATTAATATCTTTGTTATTAAATATTGTGTTCGATTTTTAAAATTTTTTTTTTTTTGGTTTTTTGCTTAAAAATGTATATTTTCTGTTTAAGGATTTGCAGGAAAGTGCGCTGAAATGAAAGTTATTTTGGTTGGAACATACGCCTCGGAGCCATTAGCACCAAATTCAAATGGAATCAATCTTCTTGCACCACTGTTGCCTTGTTTAAAAGAATTTATGCCAATTTTAGGAGAAGAACCTTTAATGGTTGCTTTAGACGCAACTAATCCCTCGAGTCCTGGTCTCAAAATTCTTCGAACTTATTTACATAACGCGAGATCCGAATTTCTCGAGGTGAGATGATTCTATTTAACTACTTACAACTGAAACTTATTCAGTTTTAGTAAATAGTCTTATCAAAGAAACAATCTCGAGAAATAAATTAAACAGTTATTACAGCACTTTACTAAACCTCAATTTATCGAATATTTTGTCGCTGTAATCCTTTGTGCAATCATTTTGTATTTCCTAACAATTTATGTTTATTTTTATTTATTTATTCATTTTTTTTGTTTTGTTTCTTTTTGACCCATTGTGAATCCACCTAAAGGTATGTTGGCAGATGCACGGTATCATAGCATGCTTTGATTTCCGTTCTATATTGAGGAATTAAATTCAGTAATCAAATCACGCAGTATTTTAAATCAGCACAAGTTTTTAAAATTCTTTTAATAATATGTGGGAAATAAATTTTTATTATTTTTAATACTCAGTATTATAAAAAAAAACTTGCCTGTTTTTCGTGACGGTTTTTCTACTTCACTTATTTAAAGTCTCGCTTATTTGAAGTCGCATTTATTTTTAATAGTTTGAAGTCTCACTTATTTTAACTTGTCGAACAATCAAAACTAATTTATATTTTCATTGCCTGCTGCGAATTGGATCAGACAATCAGAGAAGTTCTCTATAAGTACATGGAAGTTAAAATAAGTGCGACTTTTGTCATGGATTTGCGTAGACCGGGTTAAAATAAGTGAAGATTCAGTGTATTTGTATTCGTAAATTAAAAATTTTTTTTTTTTAATATCCCTGTGATAATATTAAGGAATAAAGAAAAAAGAACAATAAAATGAATGTTAGAAAAGCCTCTTCACGAAAAATAGAATAGTTTTGTAATTTTGAGTACCAGTCCTTGGATTTAAAAAAATTTTAATATCGTTAGAGTGCATGAAAAAACGTAAATTTTTTTTAAAGATGGATAAGAACAAAATTTTTTTTAATCAAAATTTTTAAAATTCCAGTTTCCAGATCGAAGAAAATTTTGAAAAAATTTTAATAAAGATTTTTTTATCTATTCGAATATTTCGAATGTTTTTTTATTGATTACAAATTCTAAAAGTAATATATGTACATTTTTTAAATTTATAGGTATCAAAGATTAGGTATTAATTATATCAAATAATTGTATCAAAATTTATTCTTAAACTTGTATCACCTATTTTCTTTAATTTGTTCTCTAATTTTCAATAATTTTTTAAAAAATTCAAATATTCTTATTTAAAAAAAAAAATCCGTTGTCTTTTTTTTGCACTCTAATTTTTAAGGACATTTCCTCTTTTCAAAAAGTGGCATGTTTTAATTACGTATCCTGTGTCGTTTTCCCGACGCATGGTTATTTTTTATGGGCTTAAAAATGGAAAATAAATATACATACCTAAATTTAATTCTTTTTGTAATTAATCAAATAAAAATCGTCGGCCAACTCTTGGTGGAGTGCACCATTATAAAAAAGGAAAAATAATATTTTTTTTTTTGAATATTTTGGTTCTTAATTGGTTGGTCGCAAAAACTTTACTGACAACAGCTTTAATGCATGCAACGCATGATATAGGATGGACCGGACGTTGCCGAAAGTTTTCTTCATCATGACACACTGCGCGCAGCGGCCAAGTACGTGCCTCTGGCGAATCTTGACAAACAGGTCGATCCATTTATCATTTCTTTCGTTTAAAGTGATCGATGTTGTGATACTTTTATAATAGATGTTTCTTACATTTTCCCATACACTTTCTAATTGCACTTAATAAAAAATTAAAGATATTCAAGTTCTTTTGCTTCGTTCACGTAATGGAAGCTTTAATTCTTTTCTTTTTAATTTTATATTGAATAGTAAAATCAGGGTGGCCACTTGACCAGGAAACCGGAAAAAACGGAAAATGACCGGTAATTAAAAAAATGACCAGGAAATTTGTTACTAAACTGGGAATTTCTTCAAGGATTTAAAAATTTGGAGAAATTTTATGGAAAATCAATTTTTTTTCATATATCACAATTCTATATAATATTAATAATAATAATAATAATCTGTAAATTCTTTCATTCCTTTATTCATTTTTTGTCTGTTACACCTGAAGTTTGGAACATAGATAATTTTTGTTTTAAATCAGATACTTTTTCAGGGTGTCTACTAACCGGGAAAACCCGGGAATTTTCTTTCTGGGCTAATAAATTTGACTAATAAATAAATTTGTTTTATAAATAAAGATAGTAACTTTATGCATTTCGAACCAATCTGGTTATGCGTTTAAATTTTGTGTAATTGTGCGACAATTATGCAATTGAAAAATAAAAAATATACATTAAAAATTAAAAAATAATATAATACATTCTCATGAAATATAGATATTTGTCTACTATCTTTTTTTCTTAACGCTAACAATATCTCAGAAACAATGAACGACATTGAACATGAAAAAGTCAAATTATTATGAAAAAATGTATATAGAAATTCAGTTTTTTTATTAGACCGTACATTGCATAATAGTTTATATAATTATGGGCAATTCTATTGTGTGCTTTCAATTATCAATTATTTCTTCATTTCTCAATTATTTTCTTCGATTTTCTACTATTTTCTTCAATTTTCAATTATTTTAATCAATTTCTAATTATTTTCATCAATTTCTAATTAATTTCTTTAATTCTGAAATATTTTCTACGATTTTCAATTATTTTAATCAATTTTTAATTATTTTCTTCAACTCTAAATTATTTTTTTCAATTGCCAATTATTTGATTCAATTTTCAATTATTTTTTTCAATTTTCAATTATTTCCATTAATTTTTTATTATTTTCTTCAGATCTCAATTATTTCCTTCAATTTTTAATTATTTAATTCAATATTCAATAGTTCTCGACTTTTTTCAACTATTTTTTACAATAATTATTTTTTTATTTCACATCTCAATAACTCCTCCAATTTTCAATTATTTTCTTCTATAATCAATAATTGTCGGCTTTTTTCAATATTTTTTTTTCAATTATGAATTATGTTTATTTATTGTGTTTTTGAATTATGTTTTATTATTTACTTATTTATTTATTATGTTTTTGAAACTTCAATTCAATTCATCAATTATTATTCAACAATTTTCATAAAATCACATTTTCTTGAATTTCAAATTATTTTCTACAATTTTTAATTAATTTCTTTAAATTACAATTACATTCTTCATTTTTTATCGTTTTCTTCAAATTCTATAATTTCTGGGTTGTTCAATTTCTTTTTTCTTCAATTATCACTTATTTTCTTCTACTTTCATTCCAATTGTTCAATTCCTGAATTATTTTCTTTAATTCCCAATTATAATTTTCGACATTCAATTCCATTCTTTAATTTTCAATTGTTTTTTTCAATATTCAATAACTCTAGGATTTTTACAACGATTTTTTTTTTATTCTAAATTATTTTCTTCAATTTCCAATTATTTTTTCATGATCTTTCAATTTCTCAATTTCTTTAAGTTTTCAATTTCTTCTCAATTTTCTTCAATATTCACCAATTCTTAGTTTTTTTAAATTATGTTTTTCTTTCAATTTTAATGTAAATTGAGAATTTTTAAATTATTTTCATCAATTCGCAATTATTTTCGTCGATTTCTAAATTTTTCTGCTGTTTCCAAATATTGTATTTAATTTTTAAGTACTTTCTTCAATTTTTAATTATTTTGTTCAATTTTCAATTATTTTGTTCAATTTTCAATTGTTTGTTTCAATATTCAGTAATCTCGACTTTTTTCAATTATTTTTTCTCAATTTTCAATTGTTTTTTTTTTAATATTCAATAATTCTGTGTTTTTCCGATTTCAATTTCATTATTTAATTTTTAATTTATTTCTTCAATTTTGAATTATTAACTTAAATTTTGAATTATTTTTTTTTAATTTTCTATCTAGTTGACCAATTTTTAATTATATTCTTTGAATTTAATAACCATTGTTCAATTGTCGATTAATATTTCCTTTTTTTTAATTTTGTTTATAATTGTCAAATATTTTTGAGATTGTTCAATTATTTCTTTCCATTATTAATTATTTCTTCTCATTATTAATTGTTTCTTTTAATTCTTATAAATATTATTTTTTGTAAAGTTTAATATTTAATTCTTCAATTCTCAATTATTTTCTTTAAATTTCAATTATTTTCTTCAATTATCAACTGTTATCTTCAATTTTTGTAGCTATTTGTAGGTCTAGTTATACTTTAACAAGAGAAAAAACCGGGAAAAATAGGAACATAAACCGGGAAATAACCGGGAATTTTGTGAGACGAAATTAATAGACACCCTGTTTTTAAACATTGAATTTAAATTGATCAGAATTAAAATTTATAAATATCAGTTCAAATAATTTTAATCTATAATTTTCAACATTTTTCAATATACAATTATTCTCCTAAAATTTTATAATTATTCTTTAATTTTTTTAAATTACATATTTTGTTCTGTTGTCGATTATTCTCGCCAGTAATGGAATTTTTCCTTCGATTGTCAATTATTTTCCTCATTTCTTAATTATATTCTTTAATATTTAATTATTTTAATCATTTTGTAATTTTTCTCTCAATTAGCAACTATTTTCTTAAAATTTCAATTCCATTTTTCAATCTTCAATTTATTTCTTCGTTTTTCAATTATTTTATTCAATAATTCTCGCATTTTCTCAATTAACAATTATTTTCTTGAAATTTCAATACAATTCTTCAATTTCCAAATGATTACTTCAGTTTTCATTTATTTTCAACAATTTTTTTTATAATTTTCATCAGTTTTCAATTGACAATTTATTATTTATTATTTACATTCAATTTTAAGATTAATCTTTAATTTAAACAATTTTTTTGCTCAAATGCCGATTATTCTCACCATTTTTCGAATTTTTGTCAATTGTTAATTATTCTTTAATAGTTAATTATTTTTGTCTTATTATAATTTTTCTTTTAATTATCAATTATTTTCTTGAAATTTCCATTTAATTCCTTACTTTCCAATTTATTTCTTCAATTTTTAATTATTTTCTTCAATTCTCAAATGTTTTCTTTAATTTCCAATTATTTTGATCGATTTTCAATTAATTCCTCAATATTCAATTATTGTCGGATTTTTTCAATTATTTTTACACTCATAAAAATTGTTTTAAAATTTCAATTCAATTATTCAATTCTAAAACTATTCTCTTCAACTCTTAGTTATTTTCTTCAAATTTAAATTCCATTTTTCAATTTTCAATAATTTTCTTCAATATTAAAAAAATTATCGCCTTTTTTCTATTATTTTTTCGATTATCATTCAATTTCTTTAATTTTAAATACAATTGTTCAATTATTTTCTTTAAATTTTAAATCCATTCTTCAATTTTTATTTCCATTCTTCAGTTTTCAATTGTTTTCTTCTATATTCATTAATTCTCGGCTTTTTTCAATTACTTTTTTTCAATTTTTATGTATGTTCTGTAAATTTTAATTACATTCTTCAATTTTTAATTATTTTCTGCAATTTGCAATTATTTTTTTCAATTCAATTATTTTTATCAATTTTCAATTAACTTCTCAATATTCAATTCACGAATTTTTTCAATTATTTTTACACTCATAAAAATTGTTTTAAAATTTCAATTCAATTATTCAATTCTAAAACTATTCTCTTTAAATTTAAATTCTACTTTTCAATTTTCAATTGTTATCTTTAATATTAAAAAATTATCGCTTTTTTTCTATTATATTTTTCGATTATCCATTCTGCAATTTTTGTTTCCATTCTTCAGGTTTCAAGTTTATTTTATTTAAATTTAATATTTCTTGTTTAATGTTTTCAATTATTTTGTTCAGTTGTCTATTAATCTAGTCATTTTTAAATTTTTTTTTCAATTGACAATCATTTTCGTCATTTTTTACATATTTTCTTCAATTTTTCAATTATTTTCGTCATTTTTCAACTACTTCCTTCAACTATTAATTATTTTCTTTAATTTTCAATTATTTCCTGCAATTTTTTCAATTTTCAATTATTATCTTAAAATTTTATAATTATTCTTTGGTTTTTTAAATTATTTTGTTCGGTTGTGGATTAATTTAGCCGTTTTTTGAATTTTGTTTCCAATTGTCAATTATTTTCGTTATTTCGTAATTTTATTTTCAATTATCAATTACTTTTTAGATTTCAATTAAATTCTTTTATGTATTTCCAATTAATTTCTTAAATTTTTCAATTATTTTTTTTTGATTTTCAATCCAGTTATTCAATTGGCAACTATTTTGTTTAAATATAATATTTATTGTTTAATTTTTTAAACTATTCTTTTCAACTCGGTAATTATAGCCATTTTTCAAAATTTCTTTTTAACTGTCAATTATTTTCGTCATTTTTCAGATATATTCTTCAATTTCGTAATTTTCATTATTTGAATTTGCAAAAATTTATAGTTTTAAATGACCATCAACAAAGCAAAGTTAGTCGCGCTTTAATGTTGATAATGGAATTAATAATACGTAATTCAGTAATTCTTTTTAAATGTTCAAGATAAATTATTGTCCAAAAATTTAAACTTTAATATTTTGTGACAACAATACTTTGTAAGCTTTAATTATAATTAATAAAATTATAAGACTGTGTAATATTTGAAAAAAAATTAAGTATAAAGTTTTTTTTGAAATATAAAGGCGAATTCTGCAAAATGATAGGTACTGTTTTAATGGTTCGACAATTTGTGACCGGGAAATCCAAAAAATTGACCTGGAATTTAATTTCATAAAAAAAGTGGCCACCCTCTAAAAAGCATTACAATAATAATTAAAAGCTTTTCAACTGCTGGGACGAAGTTGTTCTTGAAATGTTAAAATAATTCGTTCATTAATGTAGTGTTTCAATTTCTTGTTGTGCTGATATCGAATGTTTCATTTTTAGGGCGCAATGGTGTGGACTGGTCTTGCCGAAGTTTGGAGGACTCACATACAATCTTTAGAAGAACCACCGGCGATGCTTACTTTGTCAGAGTTATTAATTGAAGTTAGAAAAGTCAATCCTCTCGTTTCTTTGGAACACTGCAAGCATTTAGCGCAACAGTTGCAGGTATATTGAATAATTTTGATAAAATAAAAAAATAAATAAAATAAAAACCTTGAAGTGTGGATTTTTGTGCTTATTTTGTGAACACTTTTCTTCCTCATAGAGAATTATTTCCTTCCTAGATTTTATTTTTGTATTTTATTTATCTTAATTTATTACCTTTTTAGAGTACCCTAAAAGTACCCTATTTATATACATTCAGTCCCCTATTTTCCAAAAAATATCTTTCATTGTCGCTGTGAAGCTTGTCTATGAGAAAGCAATAAATCATTTTCTCTTCTTTTAAAAATTAATTCATTTCATTTAACAGTTTTGGAATTTTGAATCAGTTAGGCATCCTGAATTAGTTTATTAACTAAATTGATTTTAATGCTTTAGGCTTTGGGAGAGTGCGCACTTCTTCCGGAAGATTTAATTATTCTTAATCCTGAGTGGCTTTGGCGAGACGTAATTGGTTGGCAGTTAAATCCCGATCAACGAGGTCGACTCGGTGGACGAACAACTGGAGTTTATGCTGTTGAAGACTTTCAGGCGAGGTGTCCTTGTCCAGCCAATCAAGCTCTCAATATCCTGCAAGCTGTTAACCTCTGTATATCCGTAAGTCAAATATTTATCATTCACTCATTTAATAAGTCCTCCTTCTGCTCGGATGCGGAAAGAAGGAGTAGTGTTAGGTAGAACTAGAATCTATACACTGATGATGTGGTACTGATAGCGGAGAAGAAATGTGGAATGCGACTGTTGTTGAGAGAGTTTGAGGAATATGTGAGGGAGAGAGATTTAAGAGTGAATGTGAAGAAAACGAAAGTGGTAAGATTTAGAAAGAGAAAGAATGAGGTGCAGGAGAGCTTGAAAAGGAAGGAGGTAGAAGAGGTGAGAGAGTTTTGTTATGTGGGGTACTGGTTTGCGATGAATGGAGAGAGTGTTTTAAATATAAGAAAAAAGGTAGAGAAAGCGAGTAAAGTGATGAGGCAAGTGTGGGGATAGGGAAAAGAAGGTTTAAGAATGGTTGGAAAAGGAGAATCTGGATGTGTGATATGTTGGTGAGGTCGGTGATGAGCGATGGTGTAGAAGTGTGGGAATGGAAGAAGAGGGATGATGTTGGGAGGTTGCATGAAAGATTTTTGAGGTGGGTGATGGGGGTGAGTGGAAAGTGCCCAGGGTATATGATTAGGGGAGAGCTTGGGAGATTCTAGATGATAATAAGGCAGAGAAAAAAAGTCTGGGGGTTTGATGAGAGTTTTGGCAAGAGTTCAGTAGAAACTCAAATCATAAATAGGTAAATCAGGAGCGAGAAAATGGTTATGGATACTCGGATAAAGTGGGTGGTAGATTTTCAATGGAAATACAATGGGGGATCAGTAGGGAGAATTTACGTTCTATGGTGAACGCAACTCTATATAATATATAATCATAATATAATCATATATTGGCGGAAGAGAAAGGGAAGAAGATGGTCAGGAGGTTAAAAGTGGGAAGTGATGTGGGGTCGGATCACTTTCCAGTATTGATAGAGTTCAGGGTCAATAAAGGAAAGACGAAAAAGTAGGTAGGGCGGAAAAAAGAAAAGAGGGTAAAGAGAATGGGAAAATGGAAAGAGGACAATTTAAATAAGTAACAGAATAGAATGGAGAAATAGGTTGCAGAGGAGATGAAGGAAACTGGAATAGAGGACAGATTGGTAACACAGGCACACAAAAAAAAAAAAAGGTCAAATACCAGAGGGCAGACCAACATATTCCTAGGTTTTTGGGGTCGCTGAAACCGAATATGACCATGAAAATATTATCTGCTTGCCCATTTTCCCCCTAGCCCCCCCCCTTACACCTCTCGGGGGGTAACATTTCAGTTTTTCCAAAAACGTCGAAAAGGCAGTCTATTCCTATGTTTTTTGGGGCGCTGAATCCGAAAAAGACCACCAAAAGCCAATCCCCCCCCTCCTGCACCCCCTAACACCCCCTGGGAGGGGGTTGGAATTTCGAATTTCACGAAAAGTCGAGTTCGGTGGCTATTTCTATGTTTTTTGGGGCGCTGAATCCGAAAAAGACCACGAAAAGAAAATTCCCCCTCTCCTTCACCCCCTATCACCCCCTGGGAGGGGGTTGGAATTTCGAATTTCACGAAAAGTCGAGTTCGGTGTCTATTTCTATGTTTTTTGGGGCGCTGAATCCGAAAAAGACCACCAAAAGCCAATTCCCCCTCTCCTTCACCCCCTATTACCCCCTAGGAGGGGGGTTGGAATTTCGAATTTCACAAAAAATCGAGTTCGGTGTCTATTTCTACGTTTTTTGGGGCGCTGAATCCGAAAAAGACCACCAAAAGCTAATTCCCGCCCGCTTAAGCCCCTAATATCCCCTTGAGTGGGTTGGAATTTCGAATTTTATGAAAAATCGAGTTTAGAGTCTATTCCAATATTTTTTAGGGCCATGAAACTGAAAAAAGGGATCAAAAATAAATTCGTCCCCTCATTCACCCCCTAGCACCCTCTTACCCCCTCCCATGGGATGGGTTTACAATTTCAATTTTCATGAATTACTTCCACATCTACTTTTGCAACTAGGACACCTCCACGCGGTGAAGGCGGATAACGGTTAACCGGCTAAGTTCCTAGGTAAAAAAGATGCCTTCATGGCAAAAGTAGGGAAGAAGATTACGATGCAGGGGAGGGAGACCCCAGTATCGGCGGCTGGTCAGGGTGAGCAAGCGGGCCCGCAGGCGTCGTCATCATGCAACCGCAGCTCTAGGGTGGTGGGCAATTTGGCTACTTTTGAGTTAAATGCTTCAAGAAGAAAAATTAATGGAAATAGAGCTTTGCGTTCAAATCGTGAAAATCTTCAAGGCGCTTCTGATGGTCCTACGGACAATGGTATGGATATTCAAGATAATACCATTCACACCTGTAACAAAGACAGATCCATGTTTTGTTACGTATGTGGTAAGTTTGAAATAGAAAAATATCGGAGAGACTTTTCTAAATATGAGGATAAATACAATTCTCTTTTTTCATTGCAGATTGAAAATGGTCGGGGAAATTCATGGGTACCGAGCAGTATCTGTAACAAATGCAGGGGTACATTACAGCGCGGGTCATCCAATTCAAGCGGCAAGAATTTTTTGAAGTTTCCTGCTATGTGGAAAGAGCCCAAAACTCAAGTGGAATGTTACATTTGCTCCATCAAATTTAAAGGTATGATGTCTCCTAATCACGCTATATATCCAAGTATTCCATCTTTCACCCCTCCAATTTATAATGACGATGATGATGTTTCAGATGATGATGTCAAGATGGATGTCACTGCTGATACAGTGGAAGTTGAAAGTCAAATGGACCTTAATGAGCCAACTGTGGATTCCAACAGTACTTATTCCGGAAGTGAAGTTGACTCGAATTCTGACAGTGATGAAGGAGATGTTCGCTTCAAACGAGATCGACCTATAAAACTATGGGATCAAAAAAAGCTCAATGATGTGGTAAGAAATTTGGGTTTAGCCAAAGATGCAGCTGAGTACCTTGCGTCGAGTCTCAAGGAGGACGGTCATTTGGCTAAAGGTACTAAGGTTTCTTCTTTCCGAAATCGGGAAAAAGAATTTCTTCCCTTTTTCAAAAAAGAAGAAAGTCTTGTCTACTGCACAAATATTCGGGAGCTTATAAATTCTTTGAAACCAAACATTTACAAGAGTGAAGAATGGAGGCTTTTCATCGACTCTTCCACCCGCAGTCTAAAAGCAGTACTCTTGCACAACACCAATGAATTAGCCTCGATCCCAATAGCGCATTCCGTTAATATGTCAGAAGACTATAATTCTTTGAAGCTGGTACTCGAAAAAATAAAGTACACGGAACATAACTGGCAAATTTGCAGGGATCTGAAAATAATAACAATTCTTTTGGGTCAACAAAGTGGGTTCACAAGTCATCCGTGCTTCTTATGCCTTTGGAATAGTCGAGATCGAAAGAACCATTATAATAACTTCCAATGGCCTGCTAGAACCTCTTTTGTTCCTGGCTTGGCAAATGTCCTCAAAAATCCTCTTGTATCACCGGAAAAGGTTCTTCTTCCTCCATTGCATATAAAGCTTGGGTTGATGAAGCAATTTGTAAAAGCCTTAAATAAAGAGGGAAAAGCTTTTTTATACCTCCAGGAGAAATTTCCGAAAAAGTCGGAACAGAAACTCAAAGAAGGGATTTTTGATGGGCCAGAGATTCGGAAGTTGTTGCGCGACGCTGAGTTTAAAAAATCAATGACAGTTGTGGAAAGAAATGCTTGGGTTAGCTTTGTAAATGTAGCAGAAAATTTTGTTGGCAATAAGAAAAGTCCAAATTACAAAAAGGAAATAAAAAAGCTGCTGCAGAACTACAAAAAACTTGGATGCTTGATGAATCTGAAACTGCATTTCCTGGAGTCCCATGTAGACTATTTTCCGTCGAATTTAGGGGACTATAGCGAAGAGCAAGGTGAAAGGTTTCACCAGGATCTAAAAGAAATGGAACGTCGTTACCAAGGGAAGTGGGATGTGAATATGCTGGCCGATTACTGTTGGACACTAAAAAGGGATTCACCAGAAACAAAAAGGGCTCAGAAAAGAAAACCTCTCAGAAGGTCATCCGAATCCAAGCAAGTACGGTACCATAGGCAGAAATGAATGCCAAAAAACTAGTGATGCATTTCGAGAATCTGTCCTTTCATAAAAGATAAAAGAGACGAAAACAGTACATTCATTTGTTTCCAATGTAATTTTCACGAGATTCTCATTTTTTCGAGACTTTTTGAGAAGAGATCTCGCTCAAATGCATCACTATAAAAAAACTAAATGAGCGAAATTCGTTCTAAGGAAAAACACATTAAAGCAGCGCCACCAATCGTGAGAGGCAAGGGGACTCACGTTAAAAAAGCAC
Source organism: Ganaspis brasiliensis (assembly GCA_037103525.1). NCBI lineage: Eukaryota > Metazoa > Arthropoda > Insecta > Hymenoptera > Figitidae > Ganaspis > Ganaspis brasiliensis. Next base: position 5,001,980 of record JAZKLR010000211.1, read on the forward strand.
CCCAAAGGGAACAAAAACTACCACGTCCACGCCGTTGTTCCTGGGTCGCGCTAAGTGTAGTAAAATCAAGATCCATCAAATTGTGCTGGTACATACTTGTGTAATCATCGGTGCCTACCTAGTTATTATTTATTCAAATGCGTAAAAAAACATTGCTTATTCTTCTTAATTACACATAAAAGAGAACATATCAACCCCCCTCCCAGTGTTAGTAACTAGATGCTAAGAGGTGAATAACGGAACGAATTTACCTTTGGTGTCCTTTTCCAATTTCACCGCCCCCAAAAACATAGAAATGGACACCGAACTCGACTTTTCGTAAAATTCGAAATTCCAACCCCCTACCAGGGGGTGATAGGGGGTGAAGGGGAGGGCCAATTGGCTTTTGGTGGACTTTTTCGGATTCAGCGCCCCAAAAAACGTAGAAATAGATACCGAACTCGACTTTTCGTGAAATTCGAAATTCCAACCCCCTCCCAGGGGGTGATAGGGGGTGAAGGAGAGGGGGAATTTTCTTTTCGTGGTCTTTTTCGGATTCAGCGCCCCAAAAAACATAGAAATAGCCACCGAACTCGACTTTTCGTGAAATTCGAAATTCCAACCCCCTCCCAGGGGGTGATAGGGGGTGAAGGAGAGGGGGAATTTTCTTTTCGTGGTCTTTTTCGGATTCAGCGCCCCAAAAAACATAGGAATAGACTGCCTTTTTGACGTTTTTGGAAAAACTGAAATGTCACCCCCCGAGGGGTGTAAGGGGGGGGCTAGGGGGAAAATGGGCAAGCAGATAATATTTTCATGGCCATATTCGGTTTCAGCGACCCCAAAAACCTAGGAATATGTTGGTCTGCCCTCTGGTATTTGACCTTTTTTTTTTTTTGTGTGCCTGTGTAATTTTAAAAGAGAGAATAGGTGTGGCTAAGGAGGAGATAGGAAGGGAGTTAGAGAAAGAAGTTCTGGGGTACGGTGGATGGTTGGACGAGAAGTGTGAAGAGAGTAAGGAAGCTTTAAGAGAAGATAAGAAGATATTAGATAAGAAGATATTAGGAACTAAAAAAACGAAGGTTAGATATGGGAGAATATAATAGGAGACACAGAGTGCACGGAAGGCTACTGGAGATGAAGAGGGAATTAGATAGGAATAGGTATATGGAGAGCATGGAAAAGGTGGTAAGGGAGTGCAGGGAATGGGAAGTAATAAATAGAGAAAGGAGGAAAAGACAGGAGATAAATTAAAAGATTAGTTTAGAGGAATGGACGAGATACTTAAAGGAGATGAGGACAGAAAAATAAGAGGAAAAGTGGAGGGAGAGGAAGAGGTTAGTAGAAAGGAGGTCAAGAGGGCAATAGATAAATTGCAGAGGGATAAAGCAGCTTGGATGGAAGGAATGGGAAATGAAGAATTAAAGTATGGAGGGAAGGAGTAAAGAAAAAGATATGGAGAGTGGTCAGTGATGTATGGGAAGGGAACGGATTGCCAGAGGAGTAAAAGACAGGAGTGATAGTCCCTATAGTGAAGGGGGAAGGAAAAAATGTGGGAGACTATAGTGAAGTCACACTGATGCCTGTGGTATATAAGGTTTATGCTGAGATAATCAGGAGTAGGTTAGAAAAGAAGGTAGAAGGATTAGGTTGCATCCACCTAATCAAACAGGATTTAGAAGGGAAATGGGGACGATGGACAATATATATGTTTTGAATCACTTAGTGAGCAGGAGATTGGGCAAGAAAGGGGGAAATGTGGTGGTGGTTTTTGTCGACTTAAATCGTCATTTCCGTCAATTAACAAGGGAGTTCTGTGGAAGATCTTGAGGATTGGAGGAATAGAGGAGAGCATAATAGATATGATTAAGGAGATTTACGAAGACTCAAGAGTGAAGGTCAAAGTGGGAGGGAATTATGGAAAGGAATTCTGGTTGGGGGGGGGGGGGGGTTAATGCAGCTTTGTCCGCTGAGCCCCTTGCTTTTCAATTTGCTAATAGCAAATTTGGAGGAAAGGTTATGGAGGAGATTGAAAAAAGGGGTAGTGGTAGAGAGATCGAGGATATATACCCTGGCCTACGCTGATGAAATGGTGTTGCTTGGGGAGGATGCTAGTGGAATGAGGCTGTTATTGAGTGAGTTTGAAAATTATGTGTGGGAGAGAGACTTGTAGGTGAATGTGGATAAGACTAAAGTGGTGAGATTCAGGAAAAGGAAGAATGTGAGGGACGAGGTGCTGAGATTGAATGAGAAGGTTGTGGAAGAGATAAATAAGTTTTGTTATTTAGGATATTGGTTTGAGTCGAATGGATCAAATGAGTTGAATGTGAGGAAGAGAATGGAAAAAGCTAGTAAAGTAATGGGACAAGTGTTGGGGATAGGGAAGAGAAGGTTTAAGAACGATTGGAAAAGAAGATTGTGGATGTTCGATGCGTTGGTGTTGTTGGTCGTAAGTCATGGTGTGGAAATATGGGAATGGAGAGAGAGAGGGATGGTTGAAAGATTGCATGAAAGGTTTCTGAGGTGGGTGATGAGGATGAGTGGAAGCTGCCCAGGGTATATGATCCGAGAAGAATTGACTAGGGATAAAATGAAAGTGAGGCAAAGAAAAAGGGTATGGGGTTTTGAGGAGAAGATAAGGAGAAAAGAAGGTAGTAGAATAGCACAGATGTGTTGGAAGGCTGCAATGAAAAAAGAGGAGAAAGAGAAGGAGAGTAGAATTGGTTGGGAGAAGAAAAGATGGTTGGTAAGAAAGGAGGAAAGAGGAAAAAGTGTGAGAAGTTGAGAGGAATTTAAGAAGCATCTTAAGGAAAAGGATCAAGAGGAGAGAGGAACGGGAATTAAGAAGTCTAGATATAATACATGGTATTGGATAGTGAAGAATGAACGTGTGCCGAGGTATTTGAATGCATGGAAGAAAGAGAAAAAGTGGAATAGAGTTTTAAGATTTAGAATAGGTGTGGGGATGAAATAGTGTATAACAGCCCTGCTAATAAATCTTCTTTTTATCCATACCTAGTGTGAAGTAGAAGACGATGAACTTGAGTACGAAATTCCCTGTTTGAATCTTATTGAAAGACTTCCAGGATTATGGGAGCCTTGGAAATCTTGCCCTGCGTTGCTTCCTCACGCAGGACTTCGTCTATGTCCAGGAGAAGCACGCTTTTATCATCTTTCACCTATTTTTCCACACTTGCAGGTAAATAAAATAATTAAAACTTAATATTATTCTCGTTTACAGAACAAGTTTCGGATAGGAAAAAATACATTATTTTTAAAATCAGAGTCAAATTAATATTTATATAAAAAGACCAAAATAGGTAACATAGAAAATAATACGTTTTATCGTGTTTTAAGGTCCAATTGAGAAAAATTGCAAAATCCTTGGATCCAAACGAGTCGGATTTGTATCAGTGGTGGCGAGGTTCAAAATTTTGTATTGGGCCTTGTGAGAGTATGATAACTTTGGAGGAAGAAGATCAGGGTTATATTGAAGTTAAAGTAAGAGGCCCGAGAGGTTCAGGAACACAGTGTTTCTCTCTTATTAATATTGTTACCGATGCTATTGATTTGTCTCTTGAAACTGTAGCACCTGGAATGATTCTGGAGAGACATTGGCTCAGTCCTAGTCAATTACGAGATTACGACGAGGTAATACAATTTTATCTAATATTTATGCACAATTTTTAATCCTCGAGTTAAATGGCTTTTAACATTTTTTAATTTGTAATTTTTGCTTTTTGAAAGGTTATACACTCTTGGGAGCCAGCCTTAATCCTTTCGTCCTTAATGGAAAGAAGTTTTGAAGAAGTTTGTTTAAAAAATCCTTTCAATGGAAAACAAGAAAATATCTGGGATATAATTGGCTGTGGATTAGTTTTATCTGACAATTGCATTCCAGGATCGAAGCAAATAGTTAAATCTATAAAACCTGGAGTTCAGAGAATATTGGCTCAATTACTCGATCCGCCAGATCCTCAAGGAAGGGACTGGTGCTTATTAGCAGTTAGACTTGGATTAGGAGATCGCGTCGCACAATTTGATAGTACTATTAACAGTCCAACTCTCAGGTACTTTAAATATTTGTTATTTTTATTAATTAATTCGGAGCCGCTCTTTGATCGAGCAGATTTTTCGTCAAGGTTGTTATAAAATTTGGAATCTATTTCTCTTGTTAAATATCAACAGAGAGAAATTGAGAGTACGCGCGTAATGCAAATGATTGTTTCCTGTTATCGTATGGGCTCTTGTGGACCAAATTCGAAGCTTAGGTGGTTAGCTATATATATTGCCTAAATCGGTGAGGAAACACACACGCAAAACCTAATGGCTAAGCCGAATCTCGTTCCAAATCGATCGGGCGTCTTCGTGCTTCTTCGCATGAATTCATGAAACGAAAGGAATAGAACCACAGCTTGTAAAATAATTGCAATTACTGTTTTTCCAGTTTCTTGTCGTATTATGTTTCAAAACATAACCTAATTAATTAACTTTTACTAATCATCAGTCTAAGTAATTGTGAATATGTTTTTAAGCAAATTATTGCTGTTATAATTAACTAATTTTGTTAACGTAAAGCTAAAAGTGCAGTCTTTTTTCAAGTCTGTAAAAATTTATATCATGCTTCGAAGAACGAAAAAAAAGTTTACGAATTTTTAAATTTTAGCTAAAATCTTACAATTTCTTAGAGTTTTGAATTAATTTAAAAAAAAATTATTATTTAATAAATTCAAGAACAATGAATATTATAAAATAAACTTCAAACAATTTTGAATTTATTATAATACATACTAACATAATAAATTCCAGAATATCTTGAATTTTCTATTGAATTTTATCCAATCAAAATAAATTCTAGATCATTTTAGATTTATTTTTAGATTTTTTCTATAATAGAATAAATTCCAAAGACTTATTTATTTACATATTAATAAGTTCTAATGTATTTTATATTTTCTCTATAATTTTTTACTTTCTAAAGTGAATTCTAGAACATTATTCCAAAAAGAATTCTAGAAAATTTATGATTATACTATAAGTAGAACATTTAATATTAAATATTATTAAATTTTACAGAATTAAAAATTTTTTAGTAAATTTTGGAATATTTAGGATTTTTTGTCTTATTATTTAGATTTTAAAGTAATTTCAGAATTTTCAAGATTTTAATATAAATTACAGAAAGTTTTAGATTTAAAAATAAATTGAAGAAGATTTGAGATTTTCTTTTATTTTTTAGATTTTTGATCAACTTGTAGAATTGTTTGAGACACTAATGAAAATTGTAGAATATTCAAGATTCTAAAATAAATTGAAGAAAATTCTTGTTTATTTATTAAGCTCTAAAACTGTTTAGATTTTAATTCTGTAAGATTGTTTTTGTTAGATTTTATTTCTATTTTTAGAATTTTAATAAAGAATCTCAAATTTTACATTCTATAATAAATTTCAGAAAATTGTAGATTTTATTAAAAATATCTGAACATTTAAATTTTATTTTTAATTATTAGATTTTCCATAAGAGTCTGAAATTAATAGATTTTAATAATTTTAGAATGTTATAAATAAATTGTAGAAAAGTTTAGTTTGAAAAATTAATTGTACAAAATTATAGAAGTAACAAATTCCAGAACACTAAAGATCTTATATAAAATTCCGGATTTTTAAAATTCTGGATGAAATTTCAAAACTTTTTTAGATTTTAGAATAAATACCTACAACTTCATATTTGTTTTTTTCATTTCAACACTTTTTTTCAGAAAAAATATCGAATTCGTTATAGATTCTAAATAATTAATTTAGAAATTCGAAAACTGAAATGTTTAGAAGCTTATTTTGAAAACTTAAAAAGTTTGTATTTTTTTTTAGAATTTCAAATGTTTGAGAATTTTTTCTAGAATGAAATGAATTCTAGAATTTTAGTTAGAATTTAAAAATTTCCAAAAAATGTCTAAAAAGATTAGAAATATGATATTTTTACAGAGAAAAAATTTAAATTTGAAAAAAGAAAAAAAAATTTTGGGTATTTATTCTAGAATCTAATAAGGTTTTGACAATTCATCCAGAATTTAAAAAAACTGGAATTTTATTTAATATCTTAAATGTTCTGGAATTTATTACTTCTACAACTTTATAAAATTTATTTTTCAAACTAAACTTTTCTGCATTTTATTTATAACTAGAAACATTCTAAAAATATTAGAATCTATTAATTTCAGACTCTTATGGAAAATTTAATAAAAATAAAATCGAAATATTTAGATATTTATTATAAAATCTACAATTTTCTAAAATTTATTGTAGAATGTAAAATTTGAGGTTGTTTATCAAAATTGTAAAAATAAAAATAAAATCCTAACAAAAACAATCTTACAGAATTAAAATCTAAACAATTTTGGAACTTAATAAATTACCTAGAATTTTCTGAAACTTATTTTGGAATCTCAAATGTTCTCCAATTTTCATTAGTGTCTCAAAAAATTCTACAAGTTGATCAAAAATCTAAAAAATAAAAGAAAATCTCAAAGCTTCTTCAATTTATTTTTAAATCTAAAATTTTCTGTAATTAATATTAAAATCTTGAAAATTCTGATAATAAGAAAAAAAATCCTAAATATTCCAAAATTCACTATAAAATTTTTAATTCTGTAAAATTTATTATAAAGTATTAAGTTACCTGGAATTTATTTTAGAGTTTAAAAGATTTTGGATTTTAATCCAGAATTTAAATATAAAAAAGTCTAAAATGTTTTGAAATTAATTATAACTTTTAAAGTTTTCTGCACTCTAGAATCTTGAATATTCTGTTTTTTGTTCCAAACTCTCAAGAAAATTCTACAATTTTTTATTTAGAGTCCAAAATTGTAAACAAATCTAAGGTGTTCTATAATTAATAATATAATCATAAATTTTCTGTAATTTATTTTAAAATCTTGAAAATTCTGAAATTACTTTAAAATCTAAATAATAAGAAAAAAAATCCTAAATATTCCAGAATTTACTATAAAATTTTTAATTCTGTAAAATTTATTCTAAAGTATTAAGTCACCTGGAATTTATTTTAGAGTTTAAAAGATTTTGGATTTTAATCCAAAATTTAAATATAAAAAAGTCTAGAATGTTCTGAAATTAATTATAACTTTTAAAGTTTTCTGTACTCTAGAATCTTGAATATTCTGATTTTTTGTTCCAAACTCTTAAGAAAATTCTGCAATTTTTTATTTAGAGTCCAAAATTGTAAACAAATCTAAGGTGTTCTATAATTAATAATATAATCATAAATTTTCTGTAATATATTTTAAAATCTTGAAAATTCTGAAATTACTTTAAAATCTAAATAATAAGAAAAAAAATCCTAAATATTCCAGAATTTACTATAAAATTTTTAATTCTGTAAAATTTATTCTAAAGTATTAAGTCACCTGGAATTTATTTTAGAGTTTAAAAGATTTTGGATTTTAATCCAGAATTTAAATATAAAAAAGTCTAAAATGTTCTGAAATTAATTATAACTTTTAAAGTTTTCTGTACTCTAGAATCTTAAATATTCTGATTTTTTGTTCCAAACTCTTAAGAAAATTCTGCAATTTTATATTTAGAGTCCAAAATTGTAAACAAATCTAAGGTGTTCTATAATTAATAATATAATCATAAATTTTCTGTAATTTATATTAAAATCTTGAAAATTCTGAAATTACTTTAAAATCTAAATAATAAGAAAAAAAATCCTAAATATTCCAGAATTTACTATAAAATTTTTAATTCTGTAAAATTTATTATAAAGTATTAAGTCACCTGGAATTTATTTTAGAGTTTAAAAGATTTTGGATTTTAATCCAGAATTTAAATATAAAAAAGTCTAAAATGTTCTGAAATTAATTATAACTTTTAAAGTTTTCTGTATTCTAGAATCTTAAATATTCTGATTTTTTGTTCCAAACTCTTAAGAAAATTCTGCAATTTTTTATTTACAGTCCAAAATTGTAAAAAAATATTAAATGTTCTATAATTTATAGTATAATCATAAATTTTCCAAAATTCTTTTTGGAAGAATGTTCTAGAATTCACTTTAGAAACTAAAAAATTATAGAGAAAATATAAAATACATTAGAACTTTTAATATGTAAATAAATAAGTCTTTGGAATTTATTCTATTATAGAAAAAATCTAAAAATAAATTTAAAATGATCTAGAATTTATTTTGATTGGATAAAATTCAATAGAAAATTCAAGATATTCTGGAATTTATTATGTTAGTATGTATTATAATAAATTCAAAATTGTTTGAAGTTTATTTTATAATATTCATTGTTCTTGAATTTATTAAATAATAATTTTTTTTTAAATTAATTCAAAACTCTAAGAAATTGTAAGATTTTAGCTAAAATTTAAAAATTCGTAAACTTTTTTTTCGTTCTTCGAAGCATGATATAAATTTTTACAGACTTGAAAAAAGACTGCACTTTTAGCTTTACGTTAACAAAATTAGTTAATTATAACAGCAATAATTTGCTTAAAAACATATTCACAATTACTTAGACTGATGATTAGTAAAAGTTAATTAATTAGGTTATGTTTTGAAACATAATACGACAAGAAACTGGAAAAACAGTAATTGCAATTATTTTACAAGCTGTGGTTCTATTCCTTTCGTTTCATGAATTCATGCGAAGAAGCACGAAGACGCCCGATCGATTTGGAACGAGATTCGGCTTAGCCATTAGGTTTTGCGTGTGTGTGTTGCCTCACCGATTTAGGCAATATATGTGTACGTATCCATATGAAAAGAGCCCATGTTGTCGATTTTTTTATCGAGATATTCGCATTTTTCTAAAGATTCAGATTTTCGAAATTTTTTTTATTGTTGAAAAACAAACTACGTAATGTCCTTCGTCGAATCATGCATTTACAATAACTTTATAGTAATTAAAAACACAAAGAAATCTTATTTTTAATTTTAAAAATGCATGGGCGCTAATGGAAATCTTGAACTTTAAACTCGTTTTTCTCAAAACTAGGATTTTGATACTTTTAACTTTGAATGCTTATATAACTTTGTGAATTTTTCATCTAAAGGGGTCCAAGACCTCTCGAAATGTTCGAAATTTAATAAAGAATATGGTCATATAGATAAGTCCAATAGTGCCAAAGTGGGCCCTTTTTCATATGGACGTACACCGAAAAAAATGAATAGGCGATTTGACTATGCTCCTAGTTACGAGAGGAGCCCACTAGGAATTCAGAGTTACTTTAACTAGGAATTCTGGTTAAGATATCCCGGATCCTAGTTAATGTGACTCTGAATTCCTAGTGGGCTCCTCTCGTAACTAGGAGCATAGTCAAATCGCCTATTCATTTTTTTCGGTGTACACATATATAGCTAACCACCTAAGCTTCGAATGTTGTCGGCAAGAGCGCATACGATAACAGGAAACAATCATTTTCATTACGTGCGTACTCTCAGTTTCTCTCTGATATCAATTGTTTGTCTTGAATTTTTTCAGGCTTCTTGGATCCGCAGGATCGGATTGTACTGTAGGATCTTTAGTTCGTGAACTTCGAGCACTTGGCAGAGACGACGCAGTCCATCTTTTATTGTCCTATACACCAACATACGTCCAGTTAACTTCGCAGGGTTCGGAAACTGGCTCCGATCTTTCAAGATGACGTCCTTGCTTGCGTCGATAACAAAGAACAATTTCTAATTGTATTAGCAAAAATAGTTTGAATATCTTTTCAACTATTCTGCAATCATTGGGTTATAAAAGCAAACCGTCTATCATTATGGGGCATTTTTACATAAAGTTTCGTACTTTGAAATACTATCTTTGTGAGAAATATTATTCGTTTTTGTAAGGCTTATTATAAAACACGGTAGTAATCAATTTAGAAAATGACCACGATTGCGATACCAAAGTTGCCACTTGTTTCGAATTAAAAAGGTGCTGTAGCATTGAAATTGTTGTGATACGCTTTCATAACATTCTCGCCTATTTATATATATATACATATTATATTATATTATATATATATATAGTTCCCAGTTAAGTTTTCTCAAGTGTCATTCTATTCTTCTTATCGAATATCACTGTTAAAAATTTCTAGAATAATCACATCACTGCATTTAACTGCACCTTCTTTAATATTGAAAACAATTTAATCAGTAGTTAAAAGAATTCATTAATCAGCGAATTAAATCAGCAATCATTAATTAATACAAGTAAAATTGTTAATATGCAATAATTTGCATTTTTTTCATAAGCATTTTTGTATTAGGCGAGTAAGACTTGAGCAACATTCAACACCAATTGTGATACCAAACAATCGAAAACTGGCTTTTTTAAAATATAATAATGAAAATTTGTTCTAAAATTAACGATACATTTTTTCTATGTGATTTAACAATTTTCGAAACTATCTGTTAGAAACTCGCGCTTTTTCTTAGGAGAGAGTGAGAGAATTATTGGAAAACACTGGATCATTATTATTATTTTTAGAAATGATTGAAAAAAATCTCCAAATGTAGAATTTTTTTAACAGAATTTTGAGTATTTTGTTCACTTATTTCTCAAGAAAAATATAATCATTTCCAATTAATCCACACTTTATGCTTTTATATTGAAAGTCTGTGTTTTATAATCATTTTTGTTGATTGTGAAAGAATTGAGAAATTTAGAAAAATTTTACAAATCAAGTCGATGTTGCTCTCTTGTAAAAAACAGAAATAAGCTCGTTTTATATAACTAAAATTTAATAATCGTTGTTAAAAACACCTCCACAAAATTATTCTCGCAGAAATTGATTTATCGAAAGGGAACAAGAGACAAATTTATTATTTAAGTTGAGTTATGGAAATGCGAAAATAAATTTAATTTTGCCAGAGTAATTTTGCGGATCGCTAGTCTGTCCAGTTTTCTATATTTCCACTTATCAAATAAGTGCATCGTTGCATTCGATTTATAAAATAATTATTATTTTGCTAATTCATAGTTAGAGCAGGTCAACGCTTCCTTAAGTCTATTGTATTCATCTATTTAAGTACCCTGTTTCTATTCTAGTTTCACATTTTGGTTCACTGAAGCTTCACTTATTTAAACCCAGTCCACGCAAATCTGTGGCAAAGTCTCACTTATTTTAACTTCCATGTACTTTTAAGAGAACTTCTCTGATTGGCTCATTCAATTCGCAGCAACCAATGAAAATGCTAGTTACTTCTGATCGATCGACAAGTTAAAATAAGTGAGACTTTGAACTGTTAAAATAAATGCGACTTTAAATAAGCGAGACTATAAGTGAAGTTTCAATGCAGTAAATTATAATAAAAAACAACCTCCTGATTTTGTAATTGTTTAAAAAATTTCAATTGTTAATAAATAAGATGTCCATAAATACACTTTCGGAAGCCTTATCCTGCAGTGAATTGTGTGCGAATTAAAAATAAGTGAAATTTGTTTCCTCAACGTAAAACCGACTTTATTTTTGAAAATCCTCTTAAAATATTCACAAAACTTTAAAATATGTGCGCTCTTAAATTATAAAAACGTCGACTATGTTTTAAGAAAGTTTTCTAAAATCAAAATGTCCCAAGGTGGGGAAAAAATAAGTAGTTTTGGTTAAATCAATATTTAACTTCTGAACCAATTTTCAAGTTTTTTCTTTCAAGTAAAAGCTTTTATTACACTTCATTCCATCAAGAGATATTTTTAAAGCTTTATTGCAAAATTTGTTATTTAATAATAAAAATAATGAAACTGGTTTTTCAAATTTTTGGCGAAGAATTTTTGTCAAAAACTACTTAATTCTTCCTACTGTACGTCCTATATTTGAGCGAACATATATGCATTTTACGAAAACTGTTTTTCAACACAAAGATTAATTTAGATTTAGATATTAACAAAGGGGAAGGAACGAGGACTAAAAATTCGTAATAAGGAATTAAAATTCATTATACAAAAAATTATATAAAATTTTGATAGAAAATTGTAAGCAGACAAATTTCCGAAAATTCATATTTCGGAAAATATTTAAGGTCGATTACCAGATCTAAAATTATTTTATTTAGAGAGAAAATTTTTTATAATTATTTTTTAAATCTCATATAATCGAATTATAATGATTATAGAATATGTAAAACCAAGTTGAGTTTTCGGACATCGTGCCTTCCTCTTATTACATTATTCTTTGTGAAAATTTATAATAGAAAATTTCTAATAGGCCTGTAAATTTTTTTTCTCAATCATATGTAAAGATTGGAATTTTCTGCATTTCGAAATCCTTTGATTATGTATAAAAATTGTGCACAATTATGGGATTAAGAAAAGTGATTTCGCGCAAATTAACAGTCAAAGCAATTAAAGTTATGGAAAGTTAAAAATATTATTTTAAAGAAAGGATATTTAAATTAAAGAAATGTGAAAAGAACTTTAAGAGAAGAAAAATTATGAACAAATTAGAAAAGTTATTTAAGAGGGTATAAAACGATTTAAAAAAAATTAGGAAAGAACGATAAAACTTAACGTATATTAGGTATTTATTAAAAAAAAATTAAAAAGCAATTCTAAGAAACTTAAATTTCTTTTATTGCGAGAAACTTGATTATGAAAAAAAGAATAGAATGGAAACTTTATGAAAGATGAAATAAATTTGCTAAAAAATAGAAAAAATTACGAAGATACAAAAAGATAAAAGAATCCAAAGAAATTGAAATTACCCTTTTTTCCAAAAATAAGCAAAATTAAAAAAATGTTAGAAAATAATTAATTTTTTACTATTGAAATTTGAACTGAATAATTTTCTTAGAAATTTTTGTCGAAAAATTCAAAGTTCAAAAAAGTCGTTTTCATTAATTATGAATTTTTATTCTCGTCGATAAATATTATAGTGCCAATTTTTTCTGGCATAGTTTTTTGTTTTGAAATCTTCTTTTATTATCAAATTTAAAAAAAAATCAATTTTGTTGGCGATTTTAGAATTTTTTTTGTTAAATTTAAATTTTTCAAAATTCATGTTGCAGTAGAAAACTATTTAAAAAACGAGAAAAGAAATTGACGATAAAAATAGCAAAAATTGCGGAAGTTCATTTTTCAAAAATTATATATTTTATATTCTCGACATAATAATCTGTTGGGTTTAAAATAGTGTTTTAATGAAAAAATAATGTATACGAAAATGGTAAGAAATCCAAAAATTTTTAAACGAAAGCAATTTTATACGATTTACATTTTTAGGTTATGTGATTGATTAAATTAAATATAAACTGTTGCAAGGTTTTTATAGATATAAAACAAAAAAAAAATACTGACAAAATATTCTAAAAGTAGTTAAATAAAAACTTACAATGTTAATTAACAAATATAATTATTTAAACGTACCAAATTTCATATATTCACTATATTTTAGACTGAGTATACAAAAAAAAAAAATATTATCTATTATTTTTCTATCGTGGAAAAATAATAGGAAACACATGACAGAAAAAAATGATAAGCCTATTAGAAATCCACAATTATAAATTTCCATCAATAATACTTTCTTTGGCAAATTCCTCGACTTTTACATCTTACACAACTTTTTTATACTTATTTCATGGAATATTTGCACCGAAAGTATTATTATTTGCACAAAAATCATTCACATTAACAAATGTCGTTAATGTAATCAAACTTTTGCTACGAGAGAATTTATTATAAAAATATTAATTGTAATTGCGCAGAACAACCCGGCAAGAAGGCTGGAATAATCTAGAATTAAATTTATTAATTCTATGTATAATACCTGAATTTTCTTCATTTTATAATTTGCATTATGAATTAAAAATAACAAAATTCTATTCCTTATAATTCAGGTTTTGAAAAAATTCCAATAAATATAAGAATCGATCCCCAGTTTTTATGTCACAAGTCTATGAAAGTAACCACTGAGCTACTCTTGACTTGAATAAATTTATAAAAATAAATTGAGCCTTTTGAATTGAAACTGTGAACAGAATTGCCGGGAAAAAAAAATTTCAACTGTATTTTCTACTACGGAATTAAACATTTTGTAGACTTTATTTCAGAAGGAATTATTGGGGATAGAAAAATCATGAATGCCTTTTAGGGTGGTTCAAAAATGCATAGGAAAAAAGTAAAGTCGGCATTTTAATTGTTTTATTGTTTAATTTTAACTTTTTATTAAATTACGCTTCAGAGTTGCAATTATTTTTCAATTTTGCAACTTTTAAAGACCAATGTAACCAATTACTAACATCAAACTAAAAAAAAAAAAAAACATTTCTATCAGTTGATTAAACAAATAATGATTGTTTAATTTCAACTTTTTATTATACTAAGCTATAGAGTTGCAATTTTTTATCATTTTTGCAAATTTTTAAGCTGAGTGATACCAATGACTAACAACAAAATAAAATTAACAATTCTACTAAATGTTTAAACAAATTATAATTGTTTAATTTTAACTTCTTATTAAATTAATCTATAGAGTTACAATTTTTTCTTAATTTTGCAACTTTTTAAGTTGAATTATAGCAATTATTCACAACAAACTGAAAATAACAGTTCTATTAATTGTTTAAACAAATTATAATTGTTTAATCCCAACTTTTTATTAAATTGAACCACAGAATTGCAACTTTTCTCAATTTTGCAATTTTTGAAAACGATCGTAACCAATTTTTAACGACAAACTAAAAATTAAAAATTGACCGATTGTCTAAACAAATTATTATTGTTTAATTTCAAGTTTTTATAAAATTACAATACAGAGTTACATTATTTCTGAATTTTAGTTATGTAACCAATTACTAACATCAAACTAAAATTAATAATTCTATTAATTGTATAAACAAATTATAGTTGTTTAATTTCAATTTTTTATCATATAAAGCTATAGAGTTGCAATATTTTCTCAATTTGCAACTTTTTAAGCTGAACGATACCAATGACTAATAGCAAACTAAAAATAACAATTCTACTAAATGTTTGAGCAAATTGTAATTCTTTAATTGCAACTTTTTATTATTTAAAGATATATAGTTACAATTTTTCATCAATTTTGCAACTTTTTAAGCTAAATGATACCAATGACTAACAATAAACTAAAAATACCAATTCTACTTAACGTATAAACAAATTATTGTTTAATTTCAACTGTTTTTTTAAAAAAACCACAGAGTTGCAACTTGTTTCAATTTTGTAACTTTTAAAGACGAATGTAACCAATTTTTAACGACAAACTAAAAATTAAAATTCGACCAATTGTTTAAACAAATGATTTTGTTAAATTTCAACTTTTTATCAAATTAAGGCACGGACTTGCAACTTTTCTCAATTTTGCAATTTTTGAAGACGAATGTAACCAATTTTTAACGACAAACTAAAAATTAAAATTCACTTAATTGTTTAAACAAATATTTTTGTTAAATATCAACTTTTAATCAAATTAAGATACAGAGTTGCAATTTTTTATCTACTTACCATGCTTTTATTTTTAAGGAAGTTAATATAGACTGTATGATTTCATCATCGATTAAAAACTTTTAGCAATTTATTCTTATTAATTATCAAATTGTACTATAGAAGATTTTATTTTTATTATAGTGTCAGAAGCGAAAATTTTTTAATTTCTACTGCGGTTTCTTCAATTTCCACACTAAAAATTTGTTTAAACTGAGAACGAGCGGCAACTCTGTAGCTTAATTTGATAAAAAATGGAAGTTAAACAATAATCATTTGTTAAAACAATTGATACAATTGTTGTTAGTAACTGGAATCATTCATCTTAAAAAGTTGCAACATTGAGAAACAATTGCAACTCTATATCTTAATTCGATAGAAAGTTAAAATTGAACAATAATAATTTGTTTAAACAATGCATTATTGTAATTTTTAGTTTGTTTGTTAGTAACTGGTTACATTTGTCTTGAAAAGGTTTACAATTAAGAATAAGTTGCAACTCTATAACCTAATTTGATAAATAGTTATCATTAAACAATAATAATTTGTTTACACAAATTAGCAATCACATAAAACAATTGTTAAAAGTCTCTTATTTAATTATTATTGAAAATGGAACAAAAAATAGTAAAAAATATTTTTAGCGTTTGTTTTTGGGGCTTTTGGGAGACCCATAAAAAATTTTCATTTTTAAGGATTCTATACCATTTCTACGAAAAAAAAATTTTTCATGTCAAATACATAGGAAACTGAGCGTTTTGAGCGACCTGTAAATATTTTTTGATTAAAAAAAAGCACGAATATTTTTTTCGATATAGCACAATCCTAGAGGATGAGAGGATTAAAATTCCGACTTTATTTTTTGGACCATCCTAATTCCTATACCGTTTTACAAAATAGAACAAATTTCTGGAATTAAAAAAATGTCAATTATACAGGGTGTCTACTCACCGAGAATTCCGGGAAAACCGGAAATTTGCAGGGATTTTAGTTTGATCGGGAAAAAAATTATATCCGGGAATTTCTAAAAATTTCAGCTAATTCGTTTTAACAATTCTTTAAATTCGCTTAAAACTTATTACTCGTTTTCGAAGTCTCTGATTGTGAAAACGATGTCAGAATTACCAATTTTTCAAAATTCAAAATGAGGGGTCCAATGTGGCAGTCATATTTTGCAAAATTGCTCAAATTCATTTCAAACTTGTTACTCGGAGGTAATCCATGTTCCTGGTTACTAATCTGAAGTTAGATTTTAAAAATAGTAAAAGTGTAACAAGTTTCAAGCGAATTTGGGCATTTTCAGGGTTGCCAGTGACTTACTTTTCTCATTTTTGTTCATATTTTTTTAAAATCACTCACTATTACACATTTTTAAACACACTTTCTCACTTTCTTAGTAAAATAATAATAATAATTATTATTATTATATACAATTATATTCTTCAAATATCAATAATATTAAAATCAATATTGAAATCTTTTTCAATTTTTTAATTAATGTCTACAAGTTTTTAAATTTTAAACCAGTATTGTCAATTACTTTCGTCATCTTTCAATTTTTCCATCAAATTTCAATTATTTTTGTCATTTTTCAAGTATTTTCTGCATATTTCTATTAGTTTTAAAATTTAAAAATTATTTTCATCAAATTTCAATAATTTTTTTCAATATTTTGTTTATGGTCATCAATTTCTCAATTTATTACACAGTTTTCAATTTTTTTCTTCAAATTTCAGCAATTTTCTTTAATAATTTTATTATTATGTATCAATAATTTTTAAATACTTTACACCAATTGTCAATTATTTTTTACAAGTTTCATTTTTTTTCAAATTTCAATTATTTTTTTTTCAATCTTACATTCTTTTAATTATTTACACCAGTTATCAATTATTCATGTCATATTCAATTATTTATCACAAATTTTTATTATTTTTGGTATTTTTCATGTATTACGTTCAAATTAAAATTTGTTGTGATTTCTCAATTTATTTTTTTCAAATTTCAATTATTTTTGTCATTTCTCGACTATTTTTTTCCATTTTCAATTATTTTTGTCATTTCTCGACTATTTTTTCCTATTTTCAATTATTTTTGTCATTTCTCGACTATTTTTTCCTATTTTTAATTATTTTTGTCATTTTTTAATCGATTTTTAAAATTTTCAATTAATTTAGTAATTTCTCAATTATTGTAAATATTTTCAACGTTATTGTCATGAATTTTTTAATTTCTTACTTCAATTTTCATTTATTATTGTCAATTCTCAATTTTTTTAAAATTTTAATTATTTTTATCATTTTTCAAGTCTTTTCTTTAAATTTTATATTTTTTGATTAGTTTTGTCACTTTTCAATTATTTGTCTCAAATGTTTATTATGTTTGTTATTTTTCACATTTTACCTTTAAATCTAAATTTTTTGTGATTTATCAATTATTTTCTTCAAATTTTTGTTATTTCTCGATTATTTTTTCCTATTATAATTATTTTTCTCATTTTTTAATTGCTTTTAAAATTTTCAATTAATTTAGTCATTTCTCAAGTATTATCAATATTTTCGACATTTTTTTATTACTTTCTCTATATTTTACTTATTTTCTTATATCTTTAAATTATTGTCATGGATTCTTTAATATCTTACTTTAATTTACATTTAATTTGTTCATTTTTCAATGATTTTTGTCATTTGTCAATTGCTTTTTATTTTTAATTATTTCTATCATTTTTCAAGTATTTTCTTCAAATTTTACATTTTTTGGGATTTTGCAATTATTTTGTCATTATTTAATTATTTTCTTTAAGCGTGAATTTTTATCTCCAATTTTTCAATTATTGATTTCTAATTTTTACTTTGTTTCTCCATTTTTCAATTATTTATGCCATTTTTTACGTCTTTTTTCAAATCATAAGTTTTTTACGTAAGTTTAAATTAGTTTTATCATCTTTTATTTTTTTTCAAGGGACAATTATTTTTGTCACTTATCAATTGTTTTTTTTTCTTAATTTTAATTATTTTTATCATTTTTCAAGTATTTTTTTCAAATTTCTATTAATTTTATGATTTTTAAATTATTTTCTTGTATGGTCAATGTTTTTCTCCAATTTTTTAATTTTGTATTGACATCAAATTTTTATTTTTTTTTCATTTTTCAATTATTTTTGTCATTTTCCAAGTCTTTTCTTCAAACTTTTAATTATTTACTTAATTTTTAATTAGTTTTGTCATCTTTCATTTTGTTTCTTTAAATTTCAATTATTTTTGTCAATTTCAAATTATTTTCTACAAATTTCTATTATTTTTGCCATTTTGGAATTATTTTCCCCAAAGATCAATTTTACCTTAAAAATTTATGTATTACGCACTAACTTCTATCACTATTTTAATATTATAGCTATTTCAATCATACATGTTTTATCACTTTCTCCAAGTTTTATACTTATTTTGTTATTTCTTTCAATTATTGTCATGAATTTTTTAATTTCTTACTTCAATTTTCATTTATCTTTGTCATTTCTCAATTTCTTTTCAAATTTTAATTATTTTTATCATTTTTCAAGTCTTTTCTTTAAATTTTTTATTTTTTACTTCATTTTTAATTAGTTTTGTCATCTTTTAATTATTTGTCTCAAATTTTTATTATATTTGTTATTTTTCACATATTACCTTCAAATTAAAATTTTTTGTGATTTTTCAATTATTTTCTTCAAATTTCTGTTATTTTTGTTATTTCTCGATTATTTTTTCTTATTATAATTATTTTTCTCATTTTTAATTGCTTTTCAAATTTTCAATTATTTTGGTTATTTCTTTTAAGTATTATCAATATTTTCGACATTTTTTAATTACTTTCTCCAAATTTTACTTATTTTCTTATATCTTTAAATTATTGTCATGGAGTCTTTAATATCTTACTTTAATTTACATTAAATTTTTTCATTTTTCAATTATTTTGTCATTTGTTCTTTACTTTGTTCAATTGCTTTTTATTTTTAATTTTAATTATTTTTGTGCAACACCTGTAAGAAAAGTTCCATTTATCTTGCCTGAAAAGTAGACGCAAAATAGGTAATTGCTGCACATAGCAACAATGTATACTTTGCTGCATACTGTGCAGAAAAGTGCACTTTTCTGCACACTTTTCCGTCTGGTAGGTACCCGCGCAATTATTAATTAGTGCTTTATCTGAACAGGTGTTGCACAAAATAGCGTGTGGACCTCGAGCGAAAGAAGATTTTCCGTCTTCGTGCAAATTGCTGCGCTCGCTTCGCTCGGGCAGCAAATTTCGCACTCGTCGGAAAACACCTCCTTTCTGCTCTTGGTGCACAATATACTATTATAAGTTTTCAAGTATTTTCTTCAAATTTCACATTTTTTGGCATTTTGCAATTATTTTGTCATTATTTAATTATTTTCTTTAAGCTTCAATTTTTATCTGCAATTTTTCAATTATTGATTTCTAATTTTTATTTTCTTTCTTCATTTTTCAATTATTTATGACATTTTTTATGTCTTTTTTTCAAATCATAAATTTTTTACATAAATTTTAAATTAGTTTTATCATCTTTCATTATTTTTCCAAGGTTCAATTATTTTTGCCGTTTCTCGACTATTTGCTCTATTTTTTGATTTTCCATTATTTTTTTCATTTTTCAATTGTTTTTTTTTTTAATTTTAATTATTTTTATCATTTTCAAGTATTTTTTTCAAATTTCTATCAATTTTTAATTTTTTAATTATTTTCTTTTACTGGTCAATGTTTTTCTCCAATTTTTTAATTTTGTATTGACATGAAATTTTTATTTTTTTTCCATTTTTCAATTATTTTTGTCATTTTTTCAAGTCTTTTCTTCAAACTTTTAATTATTTACTTAATTTTTAATTAGTTTTGTCATCTTTCATTTTGTTTCTTTAAATTTCAATTATTTTTGTCAATTTCAAATTATTTTCTTCAAATTTCTATTATTTTTGCCATTTTGGAATTATTTTCTTCAAAGACCAATTTTACCTTAAAAACTTATGTATTACGCACTTACTTTTTTCACTATTTTAATATTATAGCTAGTAATCATACATAAAAGAAATCCGGGAAAAATGTGATTTTAGATCCGAGAAAACCGGGAATTTGAAAATCATGTTTCAGTAGACACCCTGAATTATATTCTGTTGCATAAATTTTTTTTTTTTTTTAATAAAGCAGAATCAATTTCAAAAGTATTCTTTTCCACTTCTACAAGTATAAGTATTTGTGGGAAAATCAAGTATTTAATAGAAAAAGAAATCATTGCGATTTTGAGTAAATTGTCAACTAAATGTAATTCTTCTCTTTTCAAGGCTTCTTGTCGGGAAGGTCAGTTTTAATGATGATTTATCTTGTTTTCTCTTTTGTACTTAATTCAATCGCATTATCGCAACAATAAACAGTTTACTACACAGGCGTTCGTTTTTTTAGTCTAGTTTTTAGCGAATTTAGACCAAAATAGCATGGAAGGGTGGAGATCGCATTTCGGCGAGTCAGTGCAGTTGACGGGGTTTGATCAGCGAAGAGCCAAGCGAGAATCGGGACGATAGCCAAAGTCGCCAATCAATTATAGAATTGGATACGATCGAAGTGTTCGAGGAGGTTCGCTCTAGCAGATTCGTTTTATTTTAGCTTAGCTTTCGAAGGCATCCGGTTGTACATTCTCCTCGCGGATCATCGCTTCGACGAAAGTGAGTGTCCTCTTTTGCAGATTTTGCACAACGAGCCCAACTTGTCAACATCCTGTACAAGTTTCTCTGGCGTAACGCGACCCCTAGTTATAATTTGTGACCCCCTCGGCACTGGATTTGTTCCATTTTTGTTTTAATTCATCTTACTCTCTCTCTCGAAAAAAAAAAAAAACAGTTTCGCGTGTTTTTATTTCTATTCTCGTTTCTAGTGTTTTACACAATTAGTCCTCTCTCCAAGGATACAGTGAATTATCCCCTATAGTGAATTTTCCTTTGCGCGATAAAAAATTCGACAATGTGATTTGTGAAACAATTTGTAATTGATCCTGATTTTTTTTTTTTAATTTTATAGAATGTTTTCTCATATACTGAAATTGATGATTTTTTGTGACAGGTTCGAGGGGGCGTCGCTCTGAAGCTTCTGCGAGAGAGAATCAACACAGATCATGGAGGCGATCAAGAAAAATATTGCGGCGCTGAAAAAAGAATTGGACGGTGCTAACGAGACAGTGGAAACGAATGAAACTAAAGCCAAACAGGAGAATGAGCGAGCCGACAAGCTTTTTGATGAGGTGCGCGACTTGGAGAAGAAGCTCATTCAGATGGAGAAAGATTTTGAGGATTGCAAACAGAATTTCGACACTTCTTCGGCAGAATTGGAGAAATGTGAGAAAGCATTTGCCAAAGTGAGTAAATACTTTGTTTGGAGTAAACTGTCAGTGAATTCATATCTGAAGATTGTCATTTTAAACGAAGTTTTTACTATTTTTAAATAGGCAGAACAGGATCGAACTACTTTGACAAAAAGGGTCCAGGACATTGAGGAGCAGCTTCAAAAAAAGGAGGAATTACGTGACTCGGCACAAGTGAAATTAATACGAGCGTCAGAGCTTGCCGATGATGCGAAAAGGTTAAATCAAATTACGATTTGTGTGCCCCTGTTCGGGCGTCAAATTGGAACACGAATGACAAATTTTTGTTTGTTTGTTATCAAATTAACGTTAAATATTGTATTTTAGAATGTGCAAAGTGCTGGAGGAGAGAAGTAAAGCAGACGAGGAACGAACTGAGAAATTGACGAGTGAGCTGAAAGATGCGAGACTAATTGCCGAGGACGCCGACACAAAATCAGAAGAAGCCTCGTCGAAGCTGCAATTTGTTGAGGAAGAGCTGGAAGCCGCGGAGGAGAGAGTCAAGACTAGCGAAGCGTCAGTATTTCTTTTACGATGAGCAAAGTATGGGCTCGAGATTTAGAGAGAACTTTGCAAAATTAAACTCACAATCACGAAGCACAGAACGATTCCGTTCCTTTGCGGCAGTCCCCTGCATAAGTGCGTTTCCAGAATTCTTTCACGATTCATGGATCTTTTTATTTTTACCTTCCTCTTTTTCTGATTGCAGAAAAATCATCGAGCGAGAGGACGAGCTCTTTATTGTCAAAAATATCGTCAAGTCACTCGAAGTCTCGGAGCAGAAGGTCAGTTTTTATCTTTCTTGTATTTTAAAATTTTAATCGTACATTATGCACCAAGCGTCATTAGTGCGTCTTAAAAGACGAGCGTAAATTTCCCTACCTGTGCCGAGGCATCTTAAGTTTCTTTATGTAGTCCAGCTGATCAATAAAGTGATCATTATTACCCTAGGGCAATAATGGACACTTTATTCACCGCTGGGCTATAAGGAGGAACTCAGACTGTGCCTGTGTAGGTAGGCGTAAATTGACCATAATACGCCCGAGTTGCATTAAAAATTGTTACGTTTCCTGGCAAAATAGAAAAATATTTTTTTTACCCTAGGCCAATCGACGAGTGGAGGAGTTCAAACTGGAACTAAAGAACTTGAAAATGAGTTTAAAGATGGCAGAAAAGCGAGCTGTTCAGGCTGAAAGGACGGTGAAGCAACTGATGAGAGATGTCGACAGAAAAGAAGGTAGATCACTTTTTTCAAAGGGAGACAAATGTGATGGATGTGACTTTAGACAATTTGTGTTTTAGAGAAATTAACATAAGCTTTTCTCAAGAGAGAATGACGAAAATTAAACAAATTGTCGGAACAACTGCAATTCCGCGCATATGCAAATTACTTAAGGGCTATATTGCAGGGCAAATTGCACTAAAAGTAGCCTTTAAAGGATTTGCAGATAACGCAAGATTGCAGTAGTTTTGATAAAATGAACCACGAGAAGTTAATTTTAATTAGTGTTTAAAGTTGTATTACCGGATATCTCTAAAGTCACATCATGACCTTGCATCCCATTGCCGTGAAATTAGACAAATATTTTCAAAAAGACTGCTCAAAAATCACAATTCTCTTTCTAACCAAAAATTTTTTTGTTTAATGGCATACACAAAAAACGTTCCTCTGGTATAGAGAACAAATTTTATTTTACAGTTTTTGAATAAACTGTTTGAAAATCTTTGTCTAAAGTCACGTCGATATCGTAATGTGGTAAAAATAAAAAGTTAGTGTTTTTAAATATCGATCATAGTATCTTTTATTTATTGCACAAGCACACAAGAAAAGAAACTTTTTTAGCCAAGACACTAAGCTAGGGTATCATTATGAATTTTTTCTACGTTGATTACAAATCTGAAGCACATTGGCTAAATTTTTGGAGATAATCTCAAAAAAATTTCAAAAACACAGTTTAAAATACAAAAACAATTTTTTCTTGTCCGGGACACTACACTAGTATTTTTTAATGTATTTTTCTCCTTTAAATCCGAATCCAATGTCAGAATTTCCAGATTGGCTAAAGTTTTTGAGATAATCCCAAAAAAATTTCAAAAACACAGTTTAAAATACAAAAAACATTTTTTTTTTTTGTCCGGGACACTACACTATGTATATTTACGTATTTTTCTCTGTCGAATCCGAATCCAAAGTCAGAACCTCTATATTAGCTAAAGTTTTTGAGATAATCCCAAAAAAATTTCAAAAAAACCAGTTTAAAATACAAAAAACATTTTTTTTTTCCGGGACACTACACTATGTATATTTATGTATTTTTCTCCGTTAAATCCGAATCCAAAGTCAGAATTTCCAGATTGGCTAAAGTTTTGGAGATAATCACAAAAAAATTTCAAAAACACAGTTTAAAATACAAAAAACATTTTTTTTTTGTCCGGGACACTACACTATGTATATTTACGTATTTTTCTCTGTCGAATCCGAATCCAAAGTCAGAACCTCTATATTAGCTAAAGTTTTTGAGATAATCCCAAAAAAATTTCAAAAAAACCAGTTTAAAATACAAAAAACATTTTTTTTTGTCCGGGACTCTAAACTAGTATTTTATATTTATTTTTTTCCGTTAAATCCGAATCCAAAGTCAGAATTTCCAGATTGGCTAAAGTTTTGGAGATAATCACAAAAAAATTTCAAAAACACAGTTTAAAATACAAAAAACATTTTTTTTTGTCCGGGACACTACACTAGTAGTTTTTTATATATTTTTCTCCGTTAAATCCGAATCCAAAGTCAGAATTTCTAGATTAGCTAAAGTTTTTGAGATAATCCCAAAAAAATTTCAAAAACACAGTTTAAAATACAAAAAAAATTTTTTTTGTCCGGGACACTACACTGTGTATATTTATGTATTTTTCTCCGTTAAATCCGAATCCAAAGTCAGAATTCCTAGATTGACTAAAGTTTTGAAAATAATCCCAAAAAAATTTCGAAAACACAGTTTAAAATACAAAAAACATTTTTTTTTTAGCCGGGACACTACACTGTGTATATTTATGTATTTTTTCTGTTAAATCCGAATCCAAAGTCAGAATTTCTAGATTTGCTAAAGTTTTTGAGGTAATCCCAAACAAATTTCGAAAACACAGTTTGAAATACAAAAACTATTTTTTTGTCCGGGACACTACACTAATATTTTTTTTATGTATTTTTCTCCGTTAAATCCGAATCCAAAGTCAGAATTTCCATATTGGCTAAAGTTTTTGAGATAATCCCAAAAAAATTTCGAAAATACAGTTTAAAATACACAAAACATTTTTTTTTGTCCGGGACACTACACTCGTATTTTTTTATATGTTTTTCTTCGTTAAATCCGAATCGAAAGTCAGAATTTCCAGATTTGCTAAAGTTTTTGTGATAATCCCAAAAAAATTTCGAAAACACAGTTTAAAATACAAAAAAACATTTTTTTTTGTCCGGGACTCTAAACTAGTATTTTATATTTATTTTTTTCCGTTAAATCCGAATCCAAAGTCAGAATTTCTAGATTTGCTAAAGTTTTTGAGATAATCCCAAACAAATTTAAAAAACATAATTTAAAAAACAAGAAACAAATTTTTTTCCGGGACACTACACTGTAGTATATTCTTATGTATTTTTCTGCGTTCAATCCAAATCCAAAAAAAAAATTTCCAGATTAGCTAAAGGTTTTGATAGATTCTTAAGAAATTGTCAAAAACACCATTTAAAAATCCAAAAAAAATTTTTTTTTTGTCCAGCACACTATACTAGTAGCTGATTCCGAATCCGCAATCAGAATGACTAAATTTTTTTAAATAATTCCCAAAAAATTGATTTTTTCATCTTTTTGAGAAGTTTTTTGAAATTTTCTCAAAAAATTTAGCTTATTCGATTATTTTGACTTCGGATTTGGATTTAGCAGCGTAAAATACGTAAAAATATACTAGTGTAGTGTCACGTCAAAAAAAAAATCTTTTTCAGGATTTTAAGAGGTGTTTTTGAAAAACTTTGTAAGAGATTTTCATAAATTTGAAAGTTTTAAAAACTTTAGACAATTTAGCAATTCTGACTTTAGATTCGGAATCAGGGGAGATTCAGACAAAAAATACTTTTTTTTTTGATAAAAAACAATTTTTTGTGTGCTATATAGTTAATAGTTTTAGAAAAAAAAAATTATAGGTTAGAGTGAGAAGCAGTGGACAATTTTTTTGGGAAATCTCATCCAATGTTTGCTACTCTAACCTATAAAATAGTATATATATAGCTAACAAAATAACTGATTTATAGAGTTTTTTGAACATGTATTGATATTTTTTGCAGACGAGTTGAGAGAAGAGAAGGAAAAATACAGGGCGATGTGCGACGATTTGGATCTGACCTACGCCGAGATGACGGGATTCTAGGACACTTGAAACTTAAGATTACTTTTTTACTCTTGCGCTTCTTTTGCGTTCGCTATTCAAAATGGAAATGCTTATTTGCTTTCTTTCCATTCGCTAATTTGATTTCTGCTTGCGAAAAATCATCATTTGGAAAATTCGCTTGACAAAGCTTCGCTTAGAATTTTATTTTTCGCTTAAAAATGTCTTGTTATAATAAATAGCTAAGTTGACCGCTTTGAATGAAATTTGGCAAAATCAATGGTCGATAGATGAGTTGATTTATTTTTCAGAAACATCGCTGGAGATTTTGACGCGTCATTAAATCACCCTTAAGGTACATGTATATTATCTTCTCCCAAATTTTCACTAGATTTTTAATGCTGTATTTAAAGCTGTCTTTTCAATAAACGCCATTCAAGAATCTCAATCCTTGTTTTTTTCTTCAAATTACGTTCTTTTTTTTTTGACAATTATATGTTTTTATGATAAAAAACACAATACAAGTGGAAGTAAATTTTAAAGTTGTTTTTAAAATTTGTCTCGTGAAAGTTTTTTTTTTCTTCAAAAGAATCTTTTTCTTAATTATCTAGAATCTCATTGTTTTCGTATATAGTTAGCTTTTTGAAATAAATCTTTCCCAACAAAAGAATTCAACATTTTTAAATTGCAATAAAATGTGAAATTAACGAAAATAATAATTTGAAACTAGAGGATAATTTGAATGTGGAAAATAATAATTAAATTGGACAAAGAGAGTCGATTGTAAATGAGAAATGTTTAAAGTAATGCGAAGAAGTTGAGGAATTCGATCGCGTCTAAGTAAAGAGTTCGACAACGTTGTTGTTTTGCATTTTTTCGAGTCTATAAAGCAACGATCTCTTCGTTCATCGGGTACAGTCACCCATCAGCTTCCGATTTGAAAGTGAGTGAAAATTTTAAAGGAGACGAAAAATAAAGTTTTTTTTTTCTAAAATCGTTAATTTGAGGAAAAGAGAGAAAGAGTGAAATTTTGCTGAAAAATCAGCTGCAAAAGAGTGTAAATAATTGAGTTTAATGAAGATTAGTTTTATTTAATCGTGGATATAATCTGATGCAATGAATGCAATAAAAAAGAGATTGCAAACAATGAAGATTGAGAAGGATCTTGCATTGGAAAGAGCCGATGCTTGTGATCAACAATCAAAAGAGGCAAATAGACGTGAAGAAAAATTAAGGGATGAAGTTTGCGAATTGGCGAAAAAATCGGCACAAATGCAGATGGATTTAAAACTCAATAAATCGCAACTGATTCAGTCTAATTTGAGTTTGGAAAGGAAGGAGCGAGCTTTTATGGTGGTTAGTTAATTTTTTATTTTCAAGAAAAAAAAATACCCAATACCTGAATTAATAAGTAATTATTTTAAAAACTCGATTAAGAGTGAAATTTCTTTAAAATACGAATCTTTTTTAACATAAAATTAAAATTTATTATTTTTGTAAAAAAAAATTGGAAGAATTGAAGGTTAATATATTTAAATAAAGTAAAAATGTGTTTTTTAAGAAAACTATTTTCTGTCAATTTAGAAAATTATTTAACAAAAAAAAAATACTCTTGGAAAATATTGAAAATTTCGTAAATTTTGGCAAAGGTTTTTTTTTGTGAGTCATATTAATCAGCGACTGAATGGATTAAAATTTGTTATTCGAGGATTTTAAATTAAGAAAATCGAACTTAAATAGAAGAATATATTTTTATCTTCTTTTTTCCGCGATACATTATCACTATTTCAAGATCCATTTTAAGCTATCAAAAAATATTCTTATCTCTTTCTATTTTCCATCTAAACTATATTGATTCAATATTTTTATTCATTTTAATCTTTTTTACAAATATTTCTATCCCTTTCTATCCATTATAATATTGATTGAATATTTTTATCCATTGGAATTTTTTGAAAAAATATTTCTCTCTTTTTCTATCAACAATACATGTTACTTCAATTTCTATCCAGTTGAATCAGTCCCAAAATAGTCTTATTTTTTTTTTTTTTATTTTGATATCCCATAAATGTCTTGGTAAAAAAATATTCCAAAATATTAAATTTTTTCAATATATCTCATTTTCTCTCTTCTAACTAGGTTTCAATAGTTTTTTTCGTTTTTTTTTTATTTTTCAGAAATATGTTCAACAAAAATTATATATGTTTGTTCAATTTTAAAAAGTATAATCAAATCTAACAGCCCTACACATATAATTTATTTAAGTAGCTTAATTAATTAAAAATTCCAAATTTTGTGTGAAATATGACAATCTAACCTCAAAATTTTCAAACCGATTTATAATTGCATGCAATTAATAAAAAATTAATTAATTTATTAATTTTGCTTCCTCATAGAGGAAGTATTGTTTTTATTAATATAGGAAATCATTATTAAAAATGATTTCGATTCAAATCTATTCAGAATGTCAATCATTAATCTGCTTTTTCAAAAACTCCGATTCACTAGAGGTTTTATTCAATAAGTTTTTTTTCCTGGGAATGATAGATAAAAAAAGATTTAGGTCTGATTCAAAATTAGTCAAATTATAAAACTTATTCTTGAAATAATTAAATCTTTAAATGAAAAATAAGTACAGAGAAAATAGAAATTTTCTCTAAATAATGAAAACGTCGATTTTAAGGTATGAATTTATAAGATTCTGAAATAGTAAAACTTGTTCTAACATTTTGTTTAAGGCACAATCTGAATTAGCAATATTAAACAGAAAAATGCAACATTGTATGGCGAATCTAGAAAAGTCTGAGGAACGTCGATTGATTGCTCAAACTAAGCTTGCAAAAGCTTTGGAAACTGCTGAAGATGCCAAAAGGTAGGTCTTTGATAAATATCGTTTGAAACTTCGGCGACTTGAAAATTTTTGCCATCTGCAAACTTAATATTGACCGAGGGAGGGGGGGGGGGGGAGAGAAATATTTTTGGAAATAATAACCAAATAATCAAAATAATATAAAATTTGTGATCAAATCACTACAAGTTAACAAAAAAATTAAAAATTGACGAACTTAATTGAAATTTGAGAAAAATAATTGAAAAATGATTAAAACATTGAAAATTTGAAGAACAGAAATCATATTTTTTAAAATAAATGAAAAATGTCGAAAAAAAATTGAACTTAGAAAAATAATTATTTAAGAAAATAATGGAAATTTGAGAGAAATGAGTGAAATTTTCGGAATTAATCGACAAATAATCAAAATAATATAAAATTTGTGAACATCATTGCAATTTAACAAAAAAAAAATAATAAAAAATTGTCGAAAGTTATTTGGAATATGAGAAAAATAATTGAAGTATTAGTACTAATAAAAAATTCGAGACAATATTTGCAAAGTAATAAAACTAATTAAAAATTGAAGACATGGATTACAAAATGATAATATTAATAATTAAAAATTGAAGATAATTGTTAAAATTTGAAAAATATATTTTAAAATCTAGGAAATTAGTTGAAGAGTAATAAAAATAATAAAAAATTCGAGACAATATTTGCAAAGTAATAAAACTAATTAGAAATTGAAGAAAATAATTTAATTTTTTGAGAAATAATTTAAAAAATTGCAACATATATTTGAGGCGGTTGGTGCAGAAACCGCACAAGTCCACAAATCGTAATTGTTCAGGAATCAATAAAAACTGTTTTTCTTGTAAATGTGAGAATTTTTTTTAATTCTACGTTTTGTATTATTTTCTACTAACCTATAAGTTTAAAAATTCAATATGATTGATTTATATTTTAATTAATATAGGGTATAAAAAAAATAAATTAACTTTTGGACTTGTGCGGTTTCTGCAC
Organism: Ganaspis brasiliensis; assembly: GCA_037103525.1. Taxonomy (NCBI): domain Eukaryota; kingdom Metazoa; phylum Arthropoda; class Insecta; order Hymenoptera; family Figitidae; genus Ganaspis; species Ganaspis brasiliensis. Next base: position 5,032,044 of record JAZKLR010000211.1, read on the forward strand.
AAAATGAAATGGAAAACACAGAAAATGTATTGAATCAAGTAAAGTATCACAGTTTTAGTAAACTTTTAGTAACATTTATTAAAATTTTTTAATTTGGATAGTTTTTATTAGCATTTTATAAATAATAAACATTTTTTAAAAATCACTCACCAATATTTTCTTAACAATTATCACTTAATTCACTATTATTGTTTTCTGCTTCGCTTTCAGTGCATTTTATTTATAATATAGACTGTTTTATATAAATTATTTAACAACGTCTAAAACACTTTAAAAATATTACAAATAAATATTATTTCATCCATTGCGCATCTTTGTGCGCAGCTTGGAATCATGGACTTGTGCTGTTTCTGCACGAAACGAAAATTTGTTTATTTATTTTAAAAGGTTTAGAGTTTAGTAACATATGTAATATTTTACTAGATCGTAGAGCTTCATTTAAGGGCATGTGATGTAGTATGACGTCACTGGTATAGGCAAAATTTGTCCGTAACTTTTCTCTTAAAGTATTGAATATTTTGTCATGAAACTTGGTAAAATTACTTAAAATATCATTAAGAAGGTCTCTCTGACCCAAATTTGTTTGAATTTTAGCTCAAAATTAATTTTTGTGAAATTTTCGAAAAAAAGAAATTTTTTTAAAAATCACTTTTGACCCAAAAATCAAACAAACTTGGGTCTGAGAGACCTTCCTAATGACATTTTAAGTAATTCTACCAAGTTTCATGACAAAATATTCAATATTTTAAGAGAAAAGTTACGGACAAATTTTGCCTATACAAGTGACGTCATACTCCATCACATGCCCTTAAAGATAAATTTTCCATAAAAAAGTGCTTTTCGAAAAAAAGTGCGGTTTCTGCACCAACTGCCTCATTTGTAATGAAAGAAAATAATTTCAGATTGATAAAAATAATTGTATATTGTAAAAATAAGTTGAAGTTGTGATAAATTATAAAAAATTCAAAATTCATTAAAAAATAATTGAATATGACAAAAAGTAATAGAAAAATAATAGAAATAATCGCAAATTGAAGAAAATAATGGAAATTTGATATAAATAATTGAAATTTTTGATATTACATTGAAACGAGGATACAGTAACTTACATTTGAGATAATAAATAAAAATGTAGGAAATTAATTGAAAAATAATTAATATATCTAATTAAAAGGCGGAGAAAATAATTGCAAAAATATAAAAGAAAATAAAAATTCTTTTTGAGAATAGTAAATTTAAAATTATTTAAAAATTTCTTCAATTTTTAAGAGTTCTTTTCTTTTATGATTTTAATTATATTTGCTACAATTCTCAACTAATTTTATCATTTTTCAACGGTTTTCTTCAATTTTATTTTCATTTTTTCCCCTCATTTTTAAATTCAATTTCCCAAGTTTCAATTCTTTTCTTCAATCTTTGAGAATAGTAAACTTAAAATTATTTAAAAATTTCTTAAATTTTTAACAATTGTTTTCTTTTATGATTTTAATTATTTGATACAATTGTCAACTATTTTTATCATTTTCCAAAAAATTTCATCATTTTCTAATTATTTCCATTATTTTTCAATTTTTCTCCTAATTTTTAATTTTTTTTTTTTATTTTATTGAAAAGAATAGTTTTAAAAAATAAACAATGAATATATTAAATTTAAACAAAATAGTTGAAAAATGATAGAAATAACAGTTGCAAATAATTGAAAATTAAACAACTGGATTGAAAATCGAAAAAAATAATTAAAATTGAAGAAAATAATAAAAAATTGAGGAACTGAAATGAAAATTTAAGAATTAAATCAAAATTTGAAAAAATAATTAATAATTGAAAAAAGAATTACAAAATAACGAAAACAATTTGTAGTGATTCATTCAATTATTATTTTCAATATTCAATATGAAAATTAACAAGAATATTTCTATGTGAATAAATTTTTTCTAAAGAAAATTATTATAGCGTTAAACAAAAATCTTCAGCAAGACTAAGTAACAATTATATTACAAAAAAAATAGAGAAATTCGAATAAAAATTAATATGATAGATTAATATCTTTCATTTCTGATTCTAGCTTGCTATTTGATTTCAAAAATATTTCAAAGTAATCAATTATCAAATGTCTGGTGAAAGAATAACAATCACAAGTGAGTCACAGGATTTAATAGAATCTCTTAAAATAAAACTCGTCTGGCTATAATAATGATTAAAAACGATTTACAAAAGTTACGATGAAACATTAAATATTATACAAAATTAGATCAGTCTTTTTTTTTTTTACTGAAAGTCACTCCACATAAATTTCAGCTACCTGCGACTAAATACTATATCAATTAGATCTCACCAAACATGCTGGTCGATTAGACTCTGATCATTCCCAAGGAATCAAAACTCCTTACAGATCGTCAAGAAAGAAGATAGAACCATAACAATGCGTTGAACTTCAACAATTGAGCCAATTTTATGCCATAAAAAACTCCATTGGTTTGACACGTTTGTGGTCTCCTCTAAGTGTCCAGTAATTAAAATGGTAACTCGAGAAATAGTTGCTCCACACAACCAATAATCAAAATCGAGCCGTGTATAAAAATGCCACGCTACAAAAACGTATTTGTTTTTTTTTACAATAATATAACAAAGATTAAGACTTTATAATTTTTAACATTCTCATTACCTGAACAAGTGGAGAAACTCGACTTATCGATTCACTCAAATTATAATATTCGTTCAACCTGGCACTTCACACAAACTTCAACACTTTATTGAAGTTCAACTCTTTTTTTTTTTTTTAATTAATAAAATTGTTTAAAAACGTATTTCTTTAAATAAGATAAATAAATTGATGTTTCTAGTTTTGCGTTTGATAATTGACTGACTAGTTCTATCTTCGAATTCTCTTTCGCCTTATTCATTCTCAATCGTTAAAGATCGCACTTTCCGAATCTATACGATTGATAAACACGCTAATTATATGATAAATCGTGAATCAAATCACTACAAATTGCCAATTGAAAACAAAATTCGAAAATGGCTTGGTTCATACACAACCAAACAAAATAAATAAAAAAATCAAAGAATAATTATAAAACTTTTAGATAATAACTAAAAATTGAAAAAATTTTTAGAAATAAATGAAAAAGCCTAAAAGCATTTAGCCTAAACTGCATTCAACCTTAATCCCATTTAACCTAAACTCTATTAAACCTAAATCCCATTTAACCTAAAATGTATTTAACTTAAATCTGATTTAACCTAAAATGCATTTAATCTAAAATGCATGCAGCCTAAATTTCATTTAAACTAAATCTGATTTAACCTAAAATGCATTCAGCCTAAAATCCACTTAACCTAAATGCCATTTAACCTAAAATGTATTTAATATAAATCTCATTTAACCTAAAATGCATTCAGCCTAAATTTCATTTAACTTAAATTCCTTTTAACCTAAATTACATTCAGCCTAAATTTCATTTAATCTAAATTCCATTTAACCTAAATCCCATTTAACCTAAAAAGCATTCAGCCTAAAATCCACTTAAACTAAATTCTATTTAACCTAAATTCAATTTAACCTAAATCCTATTTTACTTAAAATACATTCAGCCTTAAATCCCATTTCATCTAAAATGCATTCAAATTTATTTTAGGTAAAATAAGATTTAGGATAAGTGGTTTTAGGCTAAATGTAATTTAGATACCCACACAGCACCGGAAATTCCCTGAATTTTCCCTGAATATCCGTCTACATTTCTCGAATATTCGAACCTAATATTCAAGGAAGTTTCGAGGAAGTAGTAAAATGTCCGCCTAGAAAAATATTGGGCGCGGAATTTCCCTGAAAATGTATTTCTAATTTTCAGGGAATTTCCGCATCTAACATTCCTTTAATATTCAGGGAAAGTTAAAAAAAAATTTCCAAAATTTTTTTTGATCTGGTAATTGATCAAAAATATATGATATTCAACATCCGTAGGATTCTAGAACATTAAAAACTACTGCGCAGCCGTAAGTGTCATAGAAACCAAGTTCGACCAGTGCGCATCATGTACAGTGAATATACGAATACCATGAATATTAAAGGAATGTTAGATGCGGAAATTCCCTGAAAATTAGAAATACATTTTCAGGGAAATTGCGCGCCCAATATTTTTCCAGGCGGACATTTTACTACTTCCTCGAAACTTCCTTGAATATTAGGTTCGAATATTCGAGAAATGTAGACGGATATTCAGGGAAAATTCAGAGAATTTCCGGTGCTGTGTGGGTAAAGTGGAATTTAGGCTGAATGCATTTTAGGTGAAATGGGATCTAGGCTGAATGTATTTTAGGTAAAATGGGATTTAGGTCAAATGAAATTTATGCTGAATGCAATTTAGATTAAATGCATTTTAGGTTAAAAGGCTGAATTAAAAGGCTAGCTTTACGCTGAATGCATTTTAGTTAAATTGGAATTTAGGTTAAATGAAATTTAGGCTGATTGCATTTTAGATAAAATGAAATTCTGGTTAAATGGAATTTAGGTTATATGGGTTTTATGTTAAATGGAATTGAGATTAAATGGGATTCAGGTTAAATGAAATTTAGGCTGAATGCATTTTAGATTAAATGCATTTTAGGTTAAATGAGATTTAGGTTAAATAAATTTTACGTTAAATGGGATTATGTTAAATATAATTTAGGTTAAGTGGGATTTAGGTTGAATGCAGTTTAGGCTAAATGCTTTTTAGGCTATATGCATTTTAGGTTAAATGAGATTTAGGTTAAATGAAGTTTAGGCTGAATGCATTTTAGATTAAATGCATTTTAGGTTGAATGAGATTTAAGTGAAATACATTTTAGGTTAAATAGGATTTAAGTTAAAAATGAATTTAGGTTAAATGGGATGTAGGTTGAATGCAGTTTAGGCTTATTAGGCTTTTTAGGCTAAATGCATTTTAAGTTAAATGGTTTTAGGTGAAATGGGATTTAGACTAAATGGGTTTTAGGGAATATTCATGCACCTCGTGCAGGGTACCCTATGATGATAATTTTATAAATTAAGTTATTCATAAACCTCTTTCTACAAAAATATATTTATTTAGAATTTGTAAGGTTTTGGAAACAAGGAGCAAGCAGGATGAGGAGAGAATGGACCACTTGACGAATCAATTAAAAGAAGCGAGAATTATTGCTGAAGATGCAGATACCAAATCAGATGAAATCTCGAGAAAATTGGCTTTTGTTGAAGATGAATTAGAAATTGCTGAAGATAGAGTAAAATCCAGCGATGCGTATGAAATACTTTTTTATTTTAACTAATTTTATAAATGTTATTATTTCATAATTAATTAACTTATTACGGCTTATATCGCGAATTTTTTATCAAAGTTCAGCGGCTTTGTTTCATATATATGTTAAAAATATTTGCAAAATATAAAAATTATCTTTTCACATTTTTCGATTTAAATGTCAGACCAAAAATTTTTTTTTTTCAATTTTCGTTTAATCTCAGTGAAATTAACTTTAAAAAGGGTTTTGTAACCCCTTATTACGAACTAAATTTTAATCTTTCTAATGAAAAAAATTAAAAATTGTAGACTCACAATTTTTGAATTTTTGATTAATTTTAATAAAACTCAATTGAAGATTGTTTTTGTTTATTACAAATTTGGTGCCGAAAATTAAAGTTTCAAAAATTTCGATTCAAAATGACGAACTTAAAATTAACAAACATTTATTAATCCCAGTGAAATTCAATTTAAAGAGGTTTTTGGGTTTGAATAAAAAAGTTTGAAATTTTATTTTTTGATTTCAAAATAATAATAAGAGACCCCAAAACCTCTTGTAAATATTACTTTTTATGCAAAACTAATTAATTATTTTCTCACTTTGTTCTAGAAAAATTGCTGAACGTGAAGATGAACTCCGTATTGTTGGAAATATTCTTAAATCTTTGGAAGTGTCTGAAGAAAAGGCAAATGTCTCACTAAATTCGTTTATTTCAATTAATTGTAGTTTCAGCTTTTTATTGGAAAATATTTTTTCTGAACAGTAAAACAAATAATTTATTATGTAACTTCTTTTATATTATTTTCATTCGACAGGCCAATCAGAGGATTGAAGAATTTAAAGAACAGCTCGATAATCTTACATCAAAATTAAATGAGGCAGAAAATCGAGTTATTTTTGCTGAAAAATCGGTTAAACTTTATTTGAAAGAATTGGACATGCGAGAAGGTATTTTTTTTGCCATTTAAATTTCAATGTTTCTTTTTTAAGAATCTATTTGTATTATTAATAAGAAATTGTATTTTATAAATTCATCAGCTTTCACAATTTATATTTCTTTACTTCAATATTATAAATTTTGATTTCTTCATAAACTTATTTACAGACCGTTTACGCAGAGAAAAAGAAAAATTCAAGTACATGTGCGACGACTTGGATTCAACTTTTGCTGATTTGACTGGATATTAAAGAAACACGAGTCAAAATATAAACTAAAAAAAAACAAAAAAACATATTGAGACATTAATATTATTATTGGCAAAATGTCAGCAATATACTTTGTGATTTTGTAAAACAGGTTTGAATTAAATAAAAGAATTATAAAGTTTCGAAGTTTATTGAATTATTTTGTATTTCCTCCAATATAATTTTAAAATTAAAATGTTTTTTGTTAAAAAATAAATAGAGAAAAGTTTAAATTTAATTACTCATTTAAAAAACTATAATTATATAATGTGATTTTAGATAATTTTTAGCATAACATCTGTTCTTGTTTTCCTTTTAAAAATGTTATTAAACATAAATTAGAAGTTGGATTGTAATAGATAGAGTTGCAAAATTCTCGGTAATTTAAAATCCGTTTACATTCTCGAGAATATAACCGAGAATATTCTCCTTCCGAAGAATTTATGAGAATTTTCTATGTTTAAATGAGCTACACTATTTTGAAAGCCAAACAATTTATTGAAATATAAATGGATAAATAACAATATAACCTTATGTTATCAACAATTGTAATTATTTTCATTATAATAGTTAAAAAAAATGACAAATTTTGCAAATTAATTGAAAAAAAAAAAATGAAAACAATTAAAATTGTCGAAAGTAATTAAAAAACTAATATGAATGTTTTAAAATTGAAGAAAGTAATTTAAATTTGAGAAAAATAGGTACTTCAAAATCTTAGAAATCGATTAAAAAAATTTAAATAATGAAAAATTGGAGAAAATAATTGAAAATGAGATAAATAATTAAAATTTTAAGAAAATAGTGGAAAAATAATTTAAAAAATAAAAATAATTAAATTTTGAGAAAAATACTTGAAACTTTTAGAAGTTCATTGCAAAAAAAAAAAAATAAATAAATAAATAAATTAGAGACAATAAATGAAAAAAGATAAACATAATTTAAAATTGAAAAGAACAATTTTTAATTTAATAGAAGAAATTGCAAAAAATACAGAATATAGGTACATAAAATACAAGCAAATCGTAGACATAATTGAAAATTAAATAGAAAAATAAAAATTTCAGATAAATAATTAAAAACTTTTTTGAAATTATGAAAAAGAACGTAAGTAATTAAAAATTGAAGAAAATAACAAACAAATAATATAAATAATTAAAAATTAAATTAAATAATTGAAATATCAGATAAATAGTTTAAAATTTGGAAATTATTAAAAGAATTGAAAATGATTAAAAATTGGGGAAAATAATTGAAGAATTATTTTAAAATAATCGCCGATGGATCATCTTGTTTTTCTAAAAAGAGCACTTCTAAACAGAGTAATTCAATCGCTAATAGACTGTCAGAGACTCTGGAATTGTTAAACTTGAAACAATTAAACGAATTTGTTAATTCTTCAGGTAATGTTCTGGACCTAGTTTTTATAAATTTCTCAAATGTCAATTTAAAGATAGCTGATAATAACATTCTCCCGGTAGACGCTTACCATCCACCACTTACCATCTCTTTTGTAACAAAAAAAAATACTCAAAATGTTAGTACGAATGATTTTAGACAGCCTCAATGTAAGTATGATTTTAATAATGTTAACCTTTCTGGATTAAATATGTACCTCCTAAGTATTAACTGGGATTCAGTTTTAAACTTGTTAAACATTGATGACGCAGTGGCTACCTTCTATGATATTTTATACCATGCCTTCAGCTTATTTGTTCCCGTAAAAACGTTCACGGCCACTAGCCACCCCCCCTGGTTTAATAGCGAATTAAAAAATATGGTTTCACTAAAAAAGGCTGCTCACATTGTGTATAAAAACTCTAAACTTGCATCTGATTATTTAATTTTTTCCCGTCTGCGAGCAGAGTGTAAATTAAAGTCTAAGATTTGTTACAAAAACTATATTGCAGGAGTTCAAAATTCGATTATTTCAAACCCTAAATACTTCTGGAAATTTGTTAACAATTTACGTCAGAGCTCTAGTATACCAAATGAAGTATTTTATGGTGAGAATCGGGCGTCTAACAGCATAGACTCTGCGAACTGCTTTAGAGATTATTTTTGTTCTGTTTATGCTTTTTCTGACATCGATATTCCGGCCGCAACTCTAAGCAATTGTAATAATAATCCCATCACTATACCAAGTGTCTCCAGAGAGGCTATCTCGTCCAAGTTAAGGTCGCTAGATATAAAAAAAGGGGCTGGTCCCGATGGAATTCCCCCTTCCCTTTTGAGGTCGTGCTGTTCATCGCTTGTTGAACCCTTGTTTATACTATTTAACTTATCGCTAACAAGTGAAACGTTCCCGTTTGTTTGGAAAAGGGGAATCGTGATTCCTATTCATAAAGATGGAAATAAAAGTGACGTCACTAATTACCGCCCAATAGTCATACTTAGTACTATTTCAAAAATATTCGAAAGTATAGTCCATGACACACTTTATAACCAAATAAATCACATTATCGTCGATGAGCAGCATGGCTTCACTAGGGGTAGGTCTGTTGTAACTAATCTTAGTATTTTTTCTAATTTTGTTTTAAATAATTTAGACTCTGGAAAAGTGGTGGATGCCATTTACACCGATTTTGCTAAGGCATTTGATAAGGTCAACCACGGCATTCTTCTGACTAAGCTCAGTAATATGGGTTTCTCCGAGAACACTATTTTATGGATTAAAAGTTATCTTGTTGACAGAGTATTATCAGTCCGTATCAATCGCGATTTCTCGGAGATTTTTACTGCTACATCTGGTGTTCCCCAAGGTTCACATTTAGGTCCATTATTCTTTATTCTTTTTATTAATAACATTAAATACGTTTTTATCCATTCTCTCTTTCTACTATTTGCCGATGATTTGAAAATATATAAGTCAATCTCTTGCATTCAGGACCGCTTGGACCTGCAATCCGATCTTGCTCGTCTTCACACTTGGTCACTCTTAAATAACTTATTATTTAACGTCAATAAATGTAAAACGATATCATAAAAGAGCACCAATACGTGATCCAAGGAAGGTGTGTAAGAAAACAAAAATTTTTTTAAATAAATTTAAAAAATTTTTTTCTCATTTCATCTTTGCTTTTTATTTTGTCAATTTTTAAAAAAGCGACGTTTCGCCAACTGGATTTGTTGACCTCATCAGGCTAAAGTCAGTTACAAAGGAAAACACTTTATTAGTTTGATTGTATAAAAATTTGCTTTTTTATATATAACACTGGTTATGAACAACAAAAAAACTAATCACCTTAGAGTTTAGTTAAAACAATCATAATTTTAACACGTCAGAAAATTAAAATATAAAACAAAAAACGTTCTTACTCTGCGTACAGAGAGACGTACAAACCACAACGACATATTAGCAACTGAGACTAGAAATTTATAAATATAGTAATACAAAAGGTAATAACAAGTAAATCTTAGACAGAGAAGGTTAATAAACTGAAAAGGAAAAACAATGATTTCTGAAATAGAATGTAAATATAGATTTAACCGATTAATTTTTCTAAGTAGAGGAAAAATTAAAATAATAAAATAAATATAAGTTTTATCGATTAATTTTTTTAAGTAGAGGAAAAAATATTTTGTTAAGGGAATAGTCATCTTCTTTTATATTAATTGTGTTATTATTCAATTTTATGTGGATCATTTCAGAAATCTTTCGTTTTCTCCAGTTTGCTTCTGAATCCAAGATTTTAACATTTTTCCAGTCAAATGTGTGACCCAAACCATTACAGTGCTTAGAAACTACAGAATTTTTGTTTTTGAAAGTTTCATGTTCGTGGACACGTGTAAAAAGTGAGCGCTTTGTTTCACCAACATATGTCGAAGGACAATTGACACAATCAAACTTATACACTATATTTGTTTTGTCCCATTTTTTTGAAATGTCCTTTCCTAATTTTACAACTGCATTTAAAGACTTGTCAATAGTTGGAATAGTGGAGATGTTGTATTCCTTAAAAACATTAGACAATTTAAAATAAATCATTTCATTATAAGGTAAGACAACTTTAGGTAACAGACGATGTATATTCAAGTGTCTATTGTTATTGGTAACATTATTATTCGAGTATTTTAATTTTTTTAAACGCAACTTCACATGTTTGTTAATAAAATCTATCGGATAATTATTTAAAAGTAACATTTTTTTGATTGATTTCAAATTGTCTTCATGAAATTTTTTATGTGACAATGAAATTGCTCTGTCGACCAGATTAAAAACAATGTTTTTCTTCTGTTGTAAAGGATGGTTAGAAAAGAAATTAATCAGCCTTCCTGATGAAGTAGGTTTTTTATACCAGTCAGTTATTATATGTTGGTCTTTTTTTATAAGACTTAAATCAAGAAAATTAATTTTGTTATTATTTTCCAGTTCGAAAGTAAACTGTAGATTTTGGTCATATGAATTAAAAACATTGATAACCCGGTCGACATCCTCCCTCTTTAGACACAAAATTATATCGTCGACATATCTATAATAAAAAAGGGGGACACAATTGTATTTCTCCTTCAAAATTTTTAAACAATCACTCTCTAAGTCGTCCATGACGATATCAGCAAAAAGAGGGGAAATGGGAGATCCCATTGGAGTACCCTTTTTTTGTTTATAAAATTTTCCGTCAAATATAAAATAAGTATTATCAAATAAGAACTCAGTACAATTAATTAATTCGTCAAAAGGAATTTTACATTTGTTTAAAATTTGTCGAGCACGTCTTTCTAGACTTTGTAAAACTAAATTACAAGGTATGTTAGTAAATAAAGAGCTAACATCCAAAGAAAGAAAAATATAACTGTCATCCAATGAAACATCTTTAAGTTTGTTTTTTAACTCTAAACTATTATTAACATGAGATTTAGGTAACGAAATACAATTTTTCAAATTATTATAAATAACTTTAGCGAGAAAATAAGACGGACTATTGACAAGAGAAATTATCGGTCGAAGAGGGCAATTATTTTTGTGTATTTTTGGTAATCCATAGCACTTGGCCAAAACAGTGTCTGTTAGAGTTAAATCATTATTGTGATAAACCTTGTCAAGATATTCGTTGTCATTTAGCGATTTTAAAATTTTTTTAGTTCTTTCTTGTAATGATTTGAGAGGGTTATTTTTTATTAAAGTGTAGGTCGAAGTATCGGATAACAAAACAGACATTTTTTCTAGATACTCAGACTTATTCAAACAGACCGTTTGATTACCTTTATCTGCAGTTGTAAAAAGGATATCTGGATTATTTTTTATGAACTTATTGGTCACAGACAATTTTTTATTAAAAGTTTTTTCTTGTACAGAGACATGATTCGTTTTTTTGACATTGTTTAAGAGAACATTAGATATTTTTTCACGCAAATCATTTTTTGAATTCGTTGGTATATCCAAAAAGGAAATGGTGGTCTCAACATTCTTTATTATATTAAAAACATTACCCTTTGAGACATCTTTCTTTACACAAAAATTTGGACCCAAAGAAACAATGTCAATAACATCCTGCGGTATCTCTTTTTTTGATAAATTTGTCAACCAATTATTATAAGACATCTTTGGGAAAGTGACTTGTTTATTAATTAGAAGTTTTAATTTATTTTTATGAATATTGTTTTGATGTCTTTGAATATGAAGAAAGTTTTTTTGTGAAAAATTAAAAAATTGATTAAGCGTCTCAGTGTCGATGTTAAATGTCAAAATAAGGTTTTTTAGTTTATTCAATTGTGTGGATAAAAATTTGAATTGTAGATGAATGTCAGAGATCTCTAAATTTAAAAGTTTTTTCAAATAAAAAGAATTCAATTTTTCATATTCCCTATTGACTAATTCAGAATAGAAAACAATATTATTATTATATTTTTTACGATTAATAATATGTTGTGGTAGCACATCATGTGATCTACATTGTAAAAGAAATACTTTTTTTGATGAAGTTGTGGCTAGTCGTTGGTTAGTTGTTGTCCATTTTTTCAGTGTATTCCTGGCGTAAGTACCATGAAGGTTTCCAATGTAAGAAAAAAAGGATTGATTCGTAAGAGATGGTGGTAAAGAGTCCAAATTTGATCCAAGACTCCCATAAGATAAACTAGAAGAGTTATGTCCTTCCATTATTATAGTATAAAAGAGCACCAATACGTGATCCAAGGAAGGTGTGTAAGAAAACAAAAATTTTTTTAAATAAATTTAAAAAATTTTTTTCTCATTTCATCTTTGCTTTTTATTTTGTCAATTTTTAAAAAAGCGACGTTTCGCCAACTGGATTTGTTGACCTCATCAGGCTAAAGTCAGTTACAAAGGAAAACACTTTATTATTTTGATTGTTTAAAAATTTTGAAGGAGAAATACAATTGTGTCCCCCTTTTTTATTATAGATATGTCGACGATATAATTTTGTGTCTAAAGAGGGAGGATGTCGACCGGGTTATCAATGTTTTTAATTCATATGACCAAAATCTACAGTTTACTTTCGAACTGGAAAATAATAACAAAATTAATTTTCTTGATTTAAGTCTTATAAAAAAAGACCAACATATAATAACTGACTGGTATAAAAAACCTACTTCATCAGGAAGGCTGATTAATTTCTTTTCTAACCATCCTTTACAACAGAAGAAAAACATTGTTTTTAATCTGGTCGACAGAGCAATTTCATTGTCACATAAAAAATTTCATGAAGACAATTTGAAATCAATCAAAAAAATGTTACTTTTAAATAATTATCCGATAGATTTTATTAACAAACATGTGAAGTTGCGTTTAAAAAAATTAAAATACTCGAATAATAATGTTACCAATAACAATAGACACTTGAATATACATCGTCTGTTACCTAAAGTTGTCTTACCTTATAATGAAATGATTTATTTTAAATTGTCTAATGTTTTTAAGGAATACAACATCTCCACTATTCCAACTATTGACAAGTCTTTAAATGCAGTTGTAAAATTAGGAAAGGACATTTCAAAAAAATGGGACAAAACAAATATAGTGTATAAGTTTGATTGTGTCAATTGTCCTTCGACATATGTTGGTGAAACAAAGCGCTCACTTTTTACACGTGTCCACGAACATGAAACTTTCAAAAACAAAAATTCTGTAGTTTCTAAGCACTGTAATGGTTTGGGTCACACATTTGACTGGAAAAATGTTAAAATCTTGGATTCAGAAGCAAACTGGAGAAAACGAAAGATTTCTGAAATGATCCACATAAAATTGAATAATAACACAATTAATATAAAAGAAGATGACTATTCCCTTAACAAAATATTTTTTCCTCTACTTAAAAAAATTAATCGATAAAACTTATATTTATTTTATTATTTTAATTTTTCCTCTACTTAGAAAAATTAATCGGTTAAATCTATATTTACATTCTATTTCAGAAATCATTGTTTTTCCTTTTCAGTTTATTAACCTTCTCTGTCTAAGATTTACTTGTTATTACCTTTTGTATTACTATATTTATAAATTTCTAGTCTCAGTTGCTAATATGTCGTTGTGGTTTGTACGTCTCTCTGTACGCAGAGTAAGAACGTTTTTTGTTTTATATTTTAATTTTCTGACGTGTTAAAATTATGATTGTTTTAACTAAACTCTAAGGTGATTAGTTTTTTTGTTGTTCATAACCAGTGTTATATATAAAAAAGCAAATTTTTATACAATCAAACTAATAAAGTGTTTTCCTTTGTAACTGACTTTAGCCTGATGAGGTCAACAAATCCAGTTGGCGAAACGTCGCTTTTTTAAAAATTGACAAAATAAAAAGCAAAGATGAAATGAGAAAAAAATTTTTTAAATTTATTTAAAAAAATTTTTGTTTTCTTACACACCTTCCTTGGATCACGTATTGGTGCTCTTTTATACTATAATAATGGAAGGACATAACTCTTCTAATTTATGTAAAACGATATCGTTTTCCAGGTCCAGTAGCGATTCTGTTTGTATTTATCATATTGGTGATGACAAATTATCTAAAGTACTCGTAGTACGTGACCTTGGGGTAATGCTCAACTCTTCGTTTAGCCTTATAGATCATATTAATTTTACCGTCAACAAAGCGACCAGAGTTCTGGGCTTTGTCATGAGGAATGCCTCGAATTTTACCAACGAATTGGCGATAAAGGTGTTATACTTCACACTAGTGAGACCACAAATAGAATTTGCTTCTGTTCTGTGGCATCCTTACCAAGATTACCTTAAGACTATCATCGAAAGGGTCCAGAACAGATTCTTGCGTTTTTTGGCTAGACGAGTTGGTGTGCCTTACGACTACCATGATCATGATTACACTGAACTCAGAACACGTTTTAAAATTCCGCGCCTATCTCAGCGATTTCTATTTAATGATCTACTTTTTCTATTTAAAATCATTAATAGTTTAATAAACTGCTCAGATCTCTTGAATTCATTTGAATCTCTTAAGCAGCAACGCTCTTCCAGAAATGCAGCGTTGTTCAAGTTGCCATTTTCTAGAACTAACTACTTGAACAATTCAGTCGTGATCAGACTATGTCGTGAGGCAAATCAGTTCCACAACAATATTAATTTTTTGGACAACTCATTAATTGCCTTTATAAGAAAACTGCGTACTTTAATTTTAGTCAGCAGTAATCAATGACAATTGCGGTCAATTACGTATCTTACACTATTGTTATTATTAATAGTACTTTGTACAAATGGGCATAAATAATGCCCGTATATATGTAAATAAATAAATAAATAAAATTTGAAACTTAATAAAAATAATTGAAATATGATAAAAATACTTGTAAATCTGAGAAATTAATTGAAAAAAATGAAAATAATTAAAAGTTGAAGAAAATAATTAAAATTTGAGAAAAATACTTAAAAATCTTAAAAAATAATTTTATAAAATGAGAATAATAATTCAAAATGTAGGGAAATAATTGAAAAATGATACAAATATTTTAAAATTGAAAAAAATAATTGAAATATGATGAAAATTTTTTTAAAACAATTTTTTAATAATTGAAATATGATGAAAGTAATTAAAATTTCAGATAAATAATTGAAATTTTTGAAAATTATGCAAAAAGAATGACAGTTATTAGAAATTGGAGCAAAAATAGGAAAATTATAGAATTAATTTTTTTTAAGCAGAAGAAAAGAATTCAAAAATCGTTTAAAAAGTTGAAAATGAAGACAATAATCTAAATTTGAGATAATAACTGAAAATTTAGGAAATTAATTAAAAATTGCTGAAAATAATTAATAATTGAAGGCCATAGTTGAAAAATGACGAGAATAATTGAAAAATTTAAGAAAATATGTGAAAAATGACGAAAATAATTGAAAATTGAAAACAAAATTCGAAAAATGACTAGGTTAAAAGGCAATTGAAAAAAATAATTGAAAAAATTAAACAAGAAATACTAAATTTAAAAAAAAAAATAATTGCAAATTGAAAAATTATTTAGTTTACATTAAATATTTATTGTTTAATTTTTTAAAATATTTTTTCCAGATGTGTATTAATCTAGCCATTATTCGGATTTTGTTTTCAATTGTTAATTATTTTCCTCATTTTTCGGATATTTACTTCAATTTTGGTATTTTTTTCGTTATTTTTCAATAATTGCACATTTAACAACTGTATTAAAAATAAAAATAATAATAAAAATGGAAAACTAGGTGAGAATTATGTCCATTTCATGGACATTTCGCTTCCAAGTAAGCAAAATAATTTGCTTCCTCATAGAGGAAGCAAGAAATTAATAATATATAAGTTAATTGGGAAAGTTGTTAAAAAAAAACTTTTTAATGCAAAAATACTTATGTAAAAATATGAATTATTTTACGAATTCTTGATCAATTATAAAAGTAATATAGGTCAATCAATTCGTTTTGAGATGAGGAACATGATTTTTGTATTCTTTAAGTTGTATTTTTAGCATGAAAAAAATTTTTTTCAAAAAACGATTTTTTTCGATGAAAACAGGTGCCCAAAAAAATTTGGTTGGGTATTTTCAAAAATCCCTGTGTCCAAATTTAGACATTCATGAACTTAATATGTCATCCAAATTTTATTGGAATCCATTAAAGCGTTCTCGAGATATCTTGTACACAAAAAACGCTATACACACACACACACACACACATACATACATACATACACACACACACACACACATACATCTGGACATTTGCTTAGGAATGAAAATTTACGCTTTTTAGATGAAAATAAGTCGATTTAGACTATTTTTAGAAAATCGAAAATCTTAACGATCACAAAGCTTCCTCTATGAGGAAGCAAAAATAATTGAAAATCGAAGAAAGCAATTAAAAATTGAAGATTGAAATTGAATCTTTTGTCGATTATTCTCGACAGATTTCGAATTTTTCTTTCGATTGTTAATTATTTTCCTCATTTCTCAGTTATTTCCTTTAATATTTAATTATTTTAGTCATTTTGTAATTTTTCTTTCATAACTATTTTTTAAAATTTAAATTTAATTTTTACTTCAGTTTTCAATTGCATTCTTCGCTTTTCAATTATTTTATTCAATACTCATTAATTCTCGCCTTTTCTCAATTATCAATTATTTTCTTGAAATTTCAATACCTACCATTCTTCAACTTCCAATTGGTTTCTTCAATTTTCATTTATTTTCTACAATTTTTTCCATAATTCTCATCAGTTTTCAATTGACAATTTATTATTCTCATTAAATTTTATGATTATTTATTAATTTAAAAAAAAATTTTAATCCCTTAATATACAATAATTTTCAGCTATTTTAATTATTTTTTTCATTCAGAAAAATTACTTTAAAATTTCAATTCAATTATTCAATTCTAGATCTATTCTCTTGAATTCTTCAGTTTTCAATTGTTTTTTACTATATTAATTAATTCTGGACTTTTTTCAATTTTTAAGTCTATTCTATTAGTTTCAATTCCATTCTTCAATTTTTAATTGCTTTCTTCCATTTTCGATTATTTTTTTCAATTTTTATTAATATTTTAATTTTTAATACAGTTGTTAAATGTGCAATAACTGAAAAATACGAGGAAAATAGCAAAATTGAAGTAAATATCCGAAAAATGAGGAAAATACTTGACAATTGAAAATAAAATTCGAATAATGGCTAGATTAATACACATCTGGAAAAAATATTTTAAAAAATTACACAATAAATAGGGACTTTGAACTTTTTAAATAAATAAATAAATAAATAAATAATGTAAACTAAATAATTTTTCAATTTGCAATTATTTTTTTTTATTTAGTATTTCTTGTTTAATTTTTTCAATTATTTTTTTCAATTACCTTTTAATCTGATCATTTTTTGAATTTTGTTTTCAATTATTTTCGTCATTTTTAACATATTTTCTTAAATTTTTCAATTATTCTCGTCATTTTTCAACTATGGCCTTCAATTATTAATTATTTTAGCAATTTTCTATTATTTCATACAATTTTTGTTAATTTCCTATTATTATTTTAAAATTTTATAATTATTCTTTGATTTTTTAAAATAATTTTGTTCGGTTGTGTATTAATCTAGCCATTTTCATCTTTTAATTATTTCAATTATTTTTCAATTAATTTTCTAAATTTTCAGTTATTATCTCAAATTTCGATTATTGTCTTCAATTTTCAACTTTTTAAACGATTTTTCAATTATTTTCTTTTGTTAAAAAAAATTAATTCTGTAATATTCCTATTTTTGCTCCAATTTCTAATTACTGTCATTCTTTTTGCATATTTTTCATCATTTTTCAATTATTTTCCTACATTTTGAATTATTATTCTCATTTTGTAGAATTATTTTTGAAGATTTTTAAGTATTTTTCTCAAATTTTAATTATTTTCTTCAACTTTTAATTATTTATCTCATTTTCAATCATTTTTTTCAATTTTCAATTATTTTCTCCAATTTTTCATTATTTTAATTTTTTCAATCGATTTCTAAGATTTTGAAGTACCTATTTTTCTCAAATTTAAATTATTTTCTTTAATTTTAAAACATTCCTATGAGTTTTTAAATTACTTTCGACAATTTTATTCGTTTTCATTATTTTTTTTTCAATTAATTTGCAAAATTTGTCATTATTTTTTTTAAATATTATAATGAAAATAATTACAATTGTTGATACCATAAGGTTATTTTGTTATTTATCCATTTATATTTCAATAAATTGTTTCGGTTTCGAAATAGTGGAGCTCATTCAAACATAGAAATAAATTCTCATAAATTCTCCGGAAGGAGAATATTCTCGGTTATATTCTCGAGAATGTAAACGGATTTTAAATTAGCGAGAATTTTGCAACTCTATCTATTATAATCCAACTTTTAATTTATGTTTCATAAAATTTTTAAAAGGAAAACAAGAACAGATGTTATGCTAAAAATTATCTAAAATCACATTATATAATTATAGTTTTTTAAATGAGTAATTAAATTTAAACTTTTCTCTATTTATTTTTTAACAAAAAACATTTTAATTTTAAAATTGTATTGGAGGAAATACAAAATAATTCAATAAACTTCGAAACTTTATAATTCTTTTATTTAATTCAAACCAGTTTTACAAAATCACAAAGTATATTGCTAACATTTTGCTAATAATAATATTAATGTCTTAATATGTTTTTTTGTTTTTTTTTTAGTTTATATGTTGACTTGTGTTTCTTTAATATCCAGTCAAATGAGCAAAAGTTGAATCCAAGTCGTCGCACATATACTTGAATTTTTCTTTTTCTCTGCGTAAACGGTCTGTAAATAAGTTTATGAAGAAATCAAAATTTATAATATTGAAGTAAAAAAATATAAATTGTGAAAGCTGATGAATTCATAAAATACAATTTACTATTAATAATACGAATAGACTCTTAAAAAAGAAACATTGAAATTTAAATGGCAAAAACTACCTTCTCGCATGTCCAATTCTTTCAAATAAAGTTTAACCGATTTTTCAGCAAAAATAACTCGATTTTCTGCCTCATTCAATTTTGATGTAAGATTATCGAGCTGTTCTTTAAATTCTTCAATCCTCTGATTGGCCTGTCGAATGAAAATAATATAAAAGAAGTTACATAATAAATTATTTGTTTTACTGTTCAGAAAAAAATATTTTCCAATAAAAAGCTGAAACTACAATTTATTGAAATAAACGTATTTAGTGATACATTTGCCTTTTCTTCAGACACTTCCAAAGATTTAAGAATATTTCCAACAATACGGAGTTCATCTTCACGTTCAGCAATTTTTCTAGAACAAAGTGAGAAAATAATTAATTAGTTTTGCATAAAAATTAATATTTACAAGAGGTTTTGGGGTCTCTTATTATTATTTTGGAATCAAAAATTAAAATTTCGAACTTTTTTATTCAAACCCAAAAACCTCTTTAAATTGAATTTCACTGGGATTAATATATATTTGATATTTTTAAGTACGTCATTTTGAATCGAAATTTTTGAAACTTTAATTTTTGTCACCAAATTTGTAATAAACAAAAACAATCTTCAATTGAGTTTTATTACAATTAATAAAAAATTCAAAAATTTTGAGTCAACAATTTTTAATTTTTTTCATCAGAAAGATTAAAATTTAGTTCGTAATAAGGGGATACAAAACCCCCTTTAAAGTTAATTTCACTGAGATTAAACGAAAATTAAAAAAAAAAAAATTTTGGGTCTGACATTTAAATCGAAAAATATGAAAAGATAATTTTTATATTTTACAAATATTTTCAACTTATATATGAAACGAAGCCGCTGAACTTTGATAAAAAATTCGCGATATAAGCCGTAATAAGTAAATTAATTATGAAATAATAACATTTATAAAATTAGTTAAAATAAAAAAGTATTTCATACGCATCGCTGGATTTCACTCTATCTTCAGCAATTTCTAATTCATCTTCAACAAAAGCCAATTTTCTCGAGATTTCATCTGATTTGGTATCTGCATCTTCAGCAATAATTCTCGCTTCTTTTAATTGATTCGTCAAGTGGTCCATTCTCTCCTCATCCTGCTTGCTTCTTGTTTCCAAAACCTTACAAATTCTAAATAAATATATTTTTGTAGAAAGAGGTTTATGAATAACTTAATTTATAAAATTATCATCATAGGGTACCCTGCACGAGGCGCATGAATATTCTCTAAAACCCATTTAGTCTAAATCGCATTTCACCTAAATTCATTTTTAACTTAAATCCTATTTAACTTAAAATATATTTAACTTAAATCTCATTTATCCTAAAATGCATTCAGCATAAATTTCATTTAACCTAAAATGCATTTAGCCTAAAAAGCATTTAGCCTAAAATGCATTCAACCTAAATCCCACTTAACCTAAATTTTATTTAACATAATCCCATTTAACGTAAAATTTATTTAACCTAAATTTCATTTGATCTAAAATGCATTTATTCTATAATGCATTCAGCCTAAATTTCATTTAATCTTAATCTCAATAAATCTTAAATGCCATTAGCCTAAATCCCATTTAACCTAAAATGCATTGAGCCTAAATTCCATTTACCCTAAATTTTATTTAACCTAAATCTCATTTAACCTAAATCTCATTTAACTTAAAATGCATTCAGCCTAAATTTTATTAACCCTAAATTCCATTTAACCTAAATCCCATTTAACCTAAAATGTATTCAGCCTAAATCCCATTTAACCTAAAATGCATTCAGCCTAAATTTCATTTAACCTAAATTCCATTTGACCTAAATCCCATTTTACCTAAAATACATTCAACCTAAAGCCCATTTCACCTAAAATGCATTCAGCCTAAATTCCACTTTACCTAAATTGCATTTAGCCTAAAACCACTTATCCTAAATCCCATTTTACCTAAAGGAAATTTGAATGCATTTTAAATCAAATAGGCTTTAGGCTGAATGTATTTTAAGTAAAATGGGGTTTAGGTAAAATGGAATTTAGGTTAAATAGAATTTAGGTTAAATGAGTTTTAGGCTGAATGCATTTAAGGTAAAATGAAATTAATGCTAAATGCAGTTTAGGTTAATGGGAATTTAGGTTAAATGGAATTTAGGCTGAATGCAATTTAGGCTGAATGCAATTTAGGTGAAATGGGAGTTAGGTTAAATGGATTTTCGGCTGAAAGCATTTTAGGTAAGATGGAATTTAGGCTAAATGCATTTTAGGTTGAATGAGATTTAGGTTAAATGAATTTTAGGTTAAATAATATTTAGGCTGAATGTATTTTAGGTTAAATGGGATTTAAGTTAAATACATTTTAGGTTAAATGGGATATAGTTTAAATGGCATTTAGGCTGAATGCATTTTAGATTAAATGCAGTTTAGGTTAAATGAGATTTAGGTTAAATACATTTTAGGTCAAGTGGGATTTAGGTTTAATAGAATTTAGGTTAAATGGGATTTAGGTTGAATGCAGTTTAGGCTCAATGCTTTTAGGCTTTTGCAATTATTTTTTAAATTTTTTAAAATTTGTTATTATTACCTTAAAGTTTTATAATTATTCTTTGATTTTTTAATTTATTTTGTTCGGTTGTGTATTAATCAAGACATTTTAGAATTTTGTTTACAATGATCAATTATTTTCGTCATTTTGTAATTCTTTTTTTAATTATTAATTATTTCTTCAAATTTTAATTTATTTCTTAAATTTTCATTTTATTTCCTCAATTTTTTATTATTTTTTTCAATTTCAATCATTTTTTTCGATTTTCAATCCAGTTGTTTAATTTTCAATTATTTGCAACTGTTATTTCTATCATTTTTCAACTATTTTGTTTAAATTTAATATATTCATTGTTTATTTTTTAAAACTATTCTTTTCAATAAAATAAAAAAAAATTAAAAATTAGAGGAAAAATTGAAAAATAATGGAAATAATTAGAAAATGAAGAAATTTTTTGGAAAATGATAAAAATAGTTGACAATTGTATCAAATAATTGAAATCATAAAAGAAAAGAATTGTTAAAAATTTAAGAAATTTTAAAATAATTTTAATGTTACTATTCTCAAAGATTAAAGAAAAGAATTGAAACTTGGGAAATTGAATTTGAAAATGAGGGGAAAAAATGAAAATAAAATTGAAGAAAAATGTTGAAAAATGATAAATTTAGTTGAGAGTTGTAGCAAATATAATTAAAATCATAAAAGAAAAGAACTCTTAAAAATTGAAGAAATTTTTAAATAATTTTAATTTTACTATTCTCAAAAAGTGGATTAATTCAAATTTTAATCAATGGAATTTCAAATTAATTGAAGTTTGAAGAATTATAATATATAATAATTGTAATTGTAGTCCTGTTTATCTCAAATATATTCTGTAATTTTTTAAATTATTTTTAACACTTGTTTATTATTTTCTTCAATATACAATTATTTCAATCAATTACTTTATTATTAAATTTATTGTACAATTAATTTTCAATTACTTTTTCTCATTTTCAATTATTTTTTTATTAATTTTCTAATTTTTTTTTATTATTTATCTCAAAGTTTAGTTATTTTTTCAATTTACAATTTTTTTCATTACTCTGCAATTATTTTCTTAAATTGCAAATACTTATAGGTTGAAATTTTTTCAATTATTTCTCACAAACTAAAATTATTTTCTTTAATTTTAAATTATTTTTATTACCTTACAAATATTATCTCCAATTTTATATATTATTTTCATTATTCTTCAATTAATTTTCTAGACTTCAAAATATTTTTCTCAAATTTTAATAATTTTATTCAATTTCAAATATGTAATATACATATATGTATATTAATTATATGTATATTAAAATTGTGCGAAGACGCTCAAAAGTTTTCTGTTGTTATTAATTGTTTAAATTTTTTATGAAGCTCAAAATAAAAAAGTCTTTTTTGTACAATATATTTGTTTGTTTGATTGCCTTTGTCCCTCTCAATCAGTAAAAAAAATTATTGTACAAGCGAAAAAGCTAATATTACAGCGTCTCTGTACAATTTTCCTTTATTGTGCATTTCACTGTTTGTACAAGTTGTACAATGGGTACAAGTCATATGGTCATATGGTACATAAATCCCTACAATGGATTTATGTTTATTGAAAATTATGTAAATTTTATAATTTATTGTAAATTGATAATTAATCTTTTATGTTTGTGTATATAACCTCAAAACTATAAATTACGTTTTTAATCTTTTGTATATATTGAAATTGAAATAAAGGACTGACGTTTTTTCTGGAGATTACGCATTTATTCATCGATTATAAAATTAATAAATTTCTCTTCAGTTCTTTTCCGTTAATTTCTGTATTTATTTATTCATTTTTTAGATTTTTTCTTTGCGTCCAAGTTATTTCTTTTAAGTTTCAAGTAATTTTTTCATTTTTCAGTTATTTCTTTGTTTTATAATAATTTTTCTTCACTTTCTAGTTATTTCTCTTTATTTATCAGAAGTTTGTTAGCATTTTTTAGATTTTAACAAAAAAATTTAATTTTTTCCACATTTTAATTATATTTTATGCTTCCTAGTTATTTAAAAAAAAATTACTTATTACCTCTCACTTTTCTGAGTATTTTTCTTTTAATGCTAGTTGTAAGTACATACCCATTTAACCCTAGTTGTTATTCCATTTATATAGTTATTTTTTTCACTTACAAGTTATTTTCTAATTTTTTAAAAATAATTTTCTACATTTTTAGTTGACCATTTTAATTTCATGCTTATTTTTCGACTTATCACTCGAAAGATTTAACATTTTTTTAGTTAAATTTAAAGTTTTGGGTATTTTTTACTTTCTAGTAAATAATTTACTTTAACCTGAAAGTTTTATTTCTTGAAACCTAAAAATTTTTTAGCAGTGACGTTTGTGTTAACGATTTTTCTGTGGCGTTATTCTGACGTTTTATATATAGTGTCGCAAAAAAATTATTTTAGAAGTTGATTACAAAATTAATAAGAACGGAAAATTTTTAAATATCTTGATACAACTTTAATATAAATATATATATATATACAATTTTACAGAGCTTATTTCGCTTAATTTCTTGGTTCCAAATTTTGAATCACTCGTTTGGTCAGCTGTGCATGTATATTATTTTGGTGACTGCCACATCGTTCAATAACTTGTTTCGTTGTGCAGTCTAACAATTGAATGAAAATGCTGAAAAACAAAAATTAAAAATGATTTAACAAATATTACATTAATATATAAACTGTATACAATTTGAAATATATTTTTTGTCCAATGAAAATTAATATTCATATCGAAAATTACCTTCGCCCTTTCTCAGAGTAAGTTAATCCTAAATTTGCGTATTCATTTCCGTTCTCTATTGTACTATTCTTTAATATCTCATATTCGCATTTTTTCAAAGCTTCATAATCAAGACAACTCTTAATGGTTTGCTCATAGGAACCTAGAAAATTTCAAGGTTGACTAGATTTTATATTTTAACTACGATTTAGTCAAGTGTAACAATAGAATAATAAAAAAAGTTTTTTTAACCCTCAACTGCTAGACTGGGTCTGACAGACCCGGTAGACCTTTTCCGCTCTCTCCTACTGCGGATTGTAGATTGAAAATAGTGACAAAAGTGGCTCTAAAAAACCGGGTCTGTCAGACCCAGTCTAGCAGTTGAGGGTTAATCCACTAATTTTTTGTAAGAATGTTTCTTTATGTTTGAACAACATTTTGGGAACTTACCAAGTCGAATGAGAGCACACATTTTTTCTTTACTTTTTTCTACGATTCCCTTAACTTCGTCGTCAGATAAACTAATTTCTCCTTCAATACATTGCTTAACAATTTTCATCTCAGAATGCAAATGACTGGTTGCATTTCGGCCTAAACATTCTCCGTCCACCTCAAGAGCTTTAGAATCGGTAATAATTTCTATATTATCATTAACAAGAGTACTTAATGGTTTGATGGAAGTTTTAATTGCGTCTTTGTTTACTCCATTTTTCTCACACAATTGCTTCAAATCCTCTGATGATAACTTTTTGTAAGCAGATAGCTGTGCTATTGCGTTAAGGAAACAACCTGTAAAACAAAATTAATTTTTTTTAAATTTAATTTTTGACAAGGATAGTAGATTTTAAATAAAAACACTCAACGTTTTATTAATAATTTTTTTTTTATTTCCTACAATGTGAGATAGTTGGTAATTAAATAAATATATGTTCTAAATTTAACTAAATTTCAATAATAAACATTATTTCCTGACCACTCGAAAAACTTAATGTGGCTGATTTTATTTTATTTTTTAAAAAAATTAATAAAAATTATACTCACAGGCAACAAGTGCTATAAGCAATGCTGTTTTAAAGAAATCCATCTTCTTTGATTTTTTTATTTACTTGCGTGTATTGCAGCTTTCTTCCAAATTTATTTCTCAACTGAAAATTCGTTCTCTACGTGAACCCTATATACATAATTATTTATATAAATATTCTTATTCATAAACATAAGCAGTAAATTAAAAATAACTGTTAAGTATAAAAAATAACTGTTAAGTATAGAAAATTCAGAATATTAAAAAAAGGTATCACAAAAGTAAACAGAAATTAAAAAAAGTAACTAGAGGTATTTACCAAAAAGTAAAATAAGTAGAATTAAAAATTGAAGCAAATAATAACAATAACGTAGAGTAGATAGTTAAATAAGAGATATTATTAAAATATTTAAAAAATTTCGAGTAAGTCTAAAAATAATTATAAAATGAAAAAAAAAAAACTACAAAGTGAAGAAAGATGACAGGTGCGCTTTTAAAATCAAAATATAAAGAATTATTATTATTATTTCTTACCTTTTTGTATTAATGCAGTTACAGATATATCTCGAAAACTGAAAATACCAATTTAAGTAATGACCTTATATAGAACAAAAAAACTAAACTGAACAAACAATTAAAGAAAACGTATGTAGGAAGAGAACTTATCTATAGAAACTGGAATATAATTATCTAAAATAGTTAAATGATAATTTAAAACAAACATTTGTCAAATTAATGCAAACAAATGCTAGTTTTAGATGTTCAATTTTCATAATGCGGAGTTCACGTGCAAAAATTTTTTGTATTTTAAAGAAGTTGTTTTGTAGAATGTTTTGAGAAGAGTCTGCAGATCGACAGATTAAATTTTAAGAAATTGGGAGAAAATATTTCAAAAGGGGCCATCCATAAACCACGTGGACATTTTTTTTGCTGATTTTTGACCCCCCCGCCCCCCCTCGTGGACAATCGTGGACATTTTACCACCCCCCCCCCCCCTTACAAAATTGTCCACGTGGACATTGCAAAAAAATTCTTTGTATATTATAAACCAATAAGTTAATACAATTATAAAGCTTAATTCTGAATATTTTTCAAAAAAAATTGCTGGAATAAAGAAGTTGATGAAAAAATAATAAATAAACACAATTTACATTATTCTTAAAAGGAAAATTAAAATATACGCATAAATATACTATAAGAAATCGTAAACCTAAGAAGTGGTTTGTAACAATAAGAAAATCACTATCCTCTTTTTAAAGACAATTTTCACTACTAGCAAATACATTTTTAAACAATCTTTATAGAACTTAAAAAATAACTTTGGCCATTAAGGTGGTCCAAAAACGCATTGTAAACAAATTTTTTAATTTTTCATACTCTCATCCACTAGGATTATTCTTATTTATCGAAAAAAATACCTCCATTTTTTTTAAGTTAAATAATATTTAGACTCTAAATTTTAGACTTAGCTAAAAGCCGATGAAGCCGATGAAGTTTTATACATGAATTTTGCATCAGGAAAAAAATACTTATTCGTAGATTTAGTATAGAATTCACGAAAATCAATATTTTTTAATCGGACAACTCTGCATCTTCTTAGAAACGTTCAAAAAATAACATCCAAAAATTTATTAAAAATTTTTTGTTGTTTAATATTTTGTACAGGGTCGTAGAACCTTCCCTAAAATTGCAAAATTATGGAAAAAACGTTAAAAAATAACTTTTACGATTTTATTGGGATTTTTTTTGCACTATTTTACAAAAATAACTTATAAGCTTTTACTGTTTAATTCACGTAATTGTTAATTTGTTTAAACTTATTGTTGTTATTTACTAACTTTTGATAAAATAAAGCTTAAGACTTGCAATTTTTTTAATTTTTGCAACTTTTATGTGTGATATGTAATTAAAAGTAATGAATAATTAAAATTTTTATTTATAACAATTGTTTAAACAAATTATTGTTGTTATTTATCAACTTTCGATAAAATAAAGCTATAGAGACTTACAATTTTTTCTGAAATTTGCAGTTTTTTTCGTTTGAAGTAACTAACAATTAACAATACTTTCAAAATTTATTCTTAACAATTGTTTAAAGAAATTATTGTTGTTATTTATGAACTTTTGATAAAATAAATATAACGACTTGCAATTTTTTTCAACATTGCAACTTTTTATGTTTCAAGTATCTGAAAGTAAACAGTAATACCAGATTTTATTTTTAACAATTGTTTAAACAATTTATTGTTGTTATTTATCGTCTTATGATACAATGAAGCTAGAGACTTGCCATTTTTTCTCAATATTACAACTTTTATGCTTGGGAGGGTATTGCAACTATTACAGAAACAGAATAAATTATTTATTATGAATATGAAGGATAAAATAATAGCTCTAGACATTTAAAATGTCCAGTAAGTTATCTATTAAAGTTTATTAATAATGTTTTTAAATTTTGCATTAAAATTAATGAAAGGACACTGTTATTGTGAGATCTAGAAGTACAAATTAAAGATAATCTTCTTTTAAAATTTATTTTCTAGTAAAACTACAATTCTAATGCTTTATTATATCTAAAGTTGATAAATTTAGAAAAAAACTAAACCGCTCTATTAGCTTCAGTCTGAAAATATTATCAAGTTAAAATTATTTAATAACTTAAACAATGACTAAAATTATAACTTTATCTTACAAATTCATAGTACATAAGAAAAAATTGCAAGTTACTATCTTTATTTTATCAAAAGATGGCAATTAACAATGCTTTAATAATTTGCTTTAACAATTGTAAATAAATTTTGAAGTTGCTATATATTTTGAATTATGTAAAATATAAAAAGTTGAAAACTTAATAAAAAAAAATCAAGGTCTCTCTTCTAATTTTATCATAAGCTGATAAATAACAAAAATAAATTGTTTAAACATTTTTTTAAATAAATTTTAATGTTACTGTTTATTTTTAGTTATTTCAAACATAAAAGGTTGTAAACCTTATAAAGTTAAAGCTATATTAAAAGTTTATAGCTTTATTTTATCACAAATACGTGGGGAACTTCATCAGCTTTGAGCTACCTCTCATTACTATATAATTTTAACAAAAAATCATAGGGGTATTTTTTTCGATAAAAAATTCTAGGGGGTAAGAGCATAAAAAATCCAAAAAAAATTTTGGACCACTCTATTGAACATCTTATAATTTATTAAGTACTGATTACGGAAAATAACATAAATTCCTAAATTTTTAACATTATAAATTACCCTGGTCGACAAAAATGACTTTTTTTATTTAAGCATCGGACTAAATTTTTCTTGTAGATATTTTATTACTAAACAAGAATATGACCATGAACAAAACTGGTCCATGACGTCAAGATTCTGATAAACAGGGCTCAGAAACTCAGAAAACCCTGGCTTTGATCATTTTTGATTAAACATAAGTCAAGAATTTGACATGCTAGAAATCTTTATGTACATGCTTAAATGCATGTCCACGTGGACATTTGCTCCAACTCCCCCTCCCCCCCTCGTGGACAATCGTGGACTTTTGATGGACCCCCCCGCCCCCCCAAAACTGTCCACGTGGTTTATGGATGGCCCCAAATGCGTAATTGCCTCGCGTTGTTTTTAAATTCATTTCAATTTATTTTCACATTTTTGAGCAATGGAATAAATTAAAATAATAATAAAAGTTTGAGAATTTTTTTAAATAAGTTTTGTAAAATTTTTGTTATTTCAATCAAATTTGTGATTGTTTAAGAAAAATATATACAGATAGCTCAATTTTTTAATTAATATTTAGAAGTAAGTTTATAAAAAAAAATTTATTTTTTGACTTAATTGTTAAAAAATATGTATGAGTAGTATTAGTCGGACGCCTGGTCAATTTAAAAATCCCCACGTCTTGATCCGTATTAATTAAAATATATAAATAAAAAAATATCAAGATATGTTAAGAAGCATTAAAATAATGTCAAGAAATCGAAAAAAAAACTTTTTTTGTAAAACAATATTTCCTTTAATGAAAATTTGATAATATTCAAGGACGCTGGTTAATAAGTTCATACTTTGTTGGTAATAAACATTTGAACATATATATTTGTGTACGTCCATATGGAAAGGGCCCAGGTTGTCGATTTTATTTATCGAGATATTCGCATTTTTCTAAAGAAGATTCAGATTTTCGAAATTTTTTTTATTGCTGAAAAACAAACTACGTAATGTCCTTCGTCGAATCATGCATTTACAATAACTTTATAGTAATTAAAAACACAAAGAAATCTTATTTTTAATTTTAAGAATGCATGGGCGCTAATGGAAATCTTGAACTTTAAACTCGTTTTTCTCAAAACTAGGATTTTGATACTTTTAACTTTGAATGCTTATAACTTTGTGAATTTTTCATCTAAAGGGGTCCAAGACCTCTCGAAATGTTCGAAATTTAATAAAGAATATGTGACTGTCCATGAGAAAACGTGCCTTAGCTCCTAAACGTCAATTTTACAGGATGAGCGATTAAAGTTGCAGCAATGCATTGAAACCAATGCAATAGACCTACGCTTCTTGCTTAATATCACATAAAGTTCTTTAAAACAACAATTTTTTATTTTTGGAAATGAAAGAACAAGTGAAAATCTGTCGGTTAAAATTAAAAAAACAAAATTTATTTTTTGGAGCTAAGGCACGTTTTATCATGGACAGTCACATATGGTCATATAGATAAGTCCAATAGTGCGAAAGTGGGCCCTCTTCATATGGACGTACACATTTAATTAATAAATTATATTAACTATTTTTTGTGTTTGTAAAAAACCCCATAAACGAAAAAAAACCCTGGAATTTATTAAAAAAAATATTAATTATTATTTTCAATGCTTTTTTCTTTATTCATTGATATTATTATCAAAATATATAGGGGAGAGTCGGCCAAAATGCCTATAGTAAAGTTAAGAGCAAAAAAAAAAAGTATTTAATTATAGTTTTGAAAAATATAAACCATCCAATATTTAGAAAACATCCTTTAAGAATATAATAATGTAGTCATTTTAAGTGTTTATTTCAGAAAAAATAGAAAACACCCGAACGGTTCGAAGAACACCCGAATGGATCAGGAGGTACCCGAATAGAACCGAAAGTACCCGAACGCTTCCGGAAACACCCGAATGGGTCAGGAGGTACCCTAATAGATCCGGAAGTACCCGAACGGTTCCGGAACCACCCGAATGGGTCAAGAGGTACCCAAATAGATCAAGAAGTACCCGAACAGTTCCGAAACCACCCGAAAGGGTCAGAAGGTACTTTGTGTGATGTTTATTATTGATTAACTACGTGTGCACTCGTTTTTTATTTATCAAATACATGCGCACTAATTTTTTTCTAATTTTTCAACATTTTATGTCTACAATAAGTAAAAGTAATACTCTTTAAATCTGAATAAGTAAAAATTCACTAATTGATATTTAAAGAGTTAGCATGAAGATGAAGGATAATCTTAAATTGTTATCAATTGTTTAAATAATCTATTGTTGTTTATTTTAAATTTTATTAAAAATAATTACACGGAAAAAGTGAGTTAGCCGCTGCTGCTCTCAAAATTTAGCAGACACTTATTTACTCAACATAGCTAAATAAGTATCAGTTAATTTTTTTAGCTGCCGCAGCTAACTCGTATTTTTCCGTGCCAACAAAGTTATATTTTTATCTCAATTTTTCAACATTTTATGTCTACAATAACTAAAAGTAATAAGTATATGAAGATGAAGGATAATCTTAAATTGTTAACAGCTGTTTAAAAAATTTGTTGTTAATTTTAAATTTTCTTAAAAATAATCATATAAAGTTCTACTTTTTTCAAAATATTTCAATCAATAACTAAATATACTTATTATTTGTAGCTATTGTATGTATTGTATGTTGCTGAATTTAAAAAAAACTAGAACTTTGTATGAGGATTTTTAAGAAAATTTAAAATTAACAATAATCAGGGTTTAAACAATTTTTAAAAGTCTGAGATTATATAAAAGAATACAAATTTTAAGTATTTATTAAAATTTTAGTAAAAATCTTTAAAGAATATAGAATAATTTGAACTTTTACTGCTTACTCTTCCACAAAACTGTTATTATACGTACAAACATTTATAAATAAGAAATACCTACTCTAAAGTATTTTTAATATGATTTCCGATGAAACATTTCAATTTTTAATCATGGTTGCTACAGAATCTGGAAAACCTGGAAAACCTGGAAATGTCAGGGATTTTTTAAAAAGGTCTGGAAAACCTGGAAATGTCAGGGAACTTACAAAACCAACCTGGAATTTCATTCATTTTAGTACTTTTTCTAAATTTTTCTAGACAAAAAATCCCAAAATTTGTTGTGAAAAACCTGTAGAAGTCGGAGACTTTTTAATTCAGACTTTTGTAGCAACCATGTAATTATTGTCATGAATATTTAAATTTTTGACACAAGTTTCAATTTACTTTTGTTATTTTTCAATTATTTTCTTCAAATTCCAATTACTTTTGTTATTATTTGGGTATTTTGTCATTTTTCAATTATTCTCTTCATATTTCTATTATTTATGCCATTTTAGAATTGTTTTCTACAAATTTCAATTATTTTTATTCAATTTTGCTTCCTCATAGAGGAAGCTTTGTGATCGTTAAGATTTTCGATTTTCCAAAAATAGTCTAAATCGACTCATTTTCATCTAAAAAGCGTAAATTTTCATTCCTATGCAAATGTCCAGATGTATGTATGTATGTGTGTGTGTGTGTGTGTGTGTACGTGTGTGTGTACGTGTGTGTGTATAGCGTTTTTTGTCGCCAGGATATCTCGAGAACGCTTAAACGGATTTCAATAAAATTTGGATGACTTTTTAAGCTCGTGAATATCTAAATTTGGACACAGGAATTTTTGAAAATACCCAATCAAATTTTGTTGAGCACCTTTTTTCATCGAAAAAAATCGTTTTTTGACACAATTTTTTTCCAAGCTAAAAATACAACTTAATGAATAAAAAAATCATATTCCTTATCTCAAAACGAATCGATTGACCTATATAACTTCTATAATTGATCAGAAATTCGTAAATTAATTGATGTTTTTTTCATTTTTTTGCACTTAAAATTCCTTTTTTTAAAGAATTTCTCGAATTAAATTTTATATTATTAATATATTGCTTTTTCTATAAGAAAGCAAATTTGTTTGCTAACTTTGAAACGAAATATCCACGAAATAGACATAATATTTACCTAGTAAAGTAATGATAATAATAATAATATTACTAATAATATTAACCCTCAACTGCTAGACTATCGGGATTTAACGTAACTGCGAGATTGGGTCTACGGGACCAGAGCGATTTCCAAACGCTGATTGCTCAGAGCCTAATAAACATATCGGGACGTCTTTTTATTAAAACTTATTGCCAGAACCTGTAGAAAAAGAATATCTAGCTTAAATGAATGTGTCTTTAATATTTTTTTTTAATATTTCAAGAAATGTAAAGATACTTTTTTAAAAAGTCGTTTTTTCAAATAGCTATAGTAACACCAAAAATACACATAAATAAAATTTCTAAGTGGATTTTTAAAGCTTTAAACATGTACCTTAAGTCTGTTTTTGCCATTTTTTGATTGGCTGAAAAAAACTTATTTTTTGGGAGAAATGAAAATCATCAAATTTGGTTCATTAAGTGGAGTCACCTGAAGAATTTCAACCCATCGAAATATATGTTACTTATCGGTGCCAATTTTTTTTCTGGGACTATTTTGGATGTAAAAGAATGCCATATTATCAAAATTAAAAAAAAAAATTTTTGAAAAAAAAGTTTAAAAAAAATTTCTTTTTATCACACTTACATCAAAAGTTAGATTTTACGGCTTGTTTGGAAACCTTTAAGAGCTTATTTCACGGCCTAGGCCGTAAAGTAAATGAGCTCGCAATCTGATTGGCTGATGCTGGTCAGCTGACCTTTACTTTATGGTATAGCTGCCCAAACTGGCCCAAACGTCACGGCTGTTCATGGGTTTCGCCGCCCTCCGGGGGCATTTCTAAGTCTGTCGACCTACTCCCACCTAGAAATGCCCGCTGAGGCCGTTTTTTACGATAATCACCTCTCCCTAGGTTCGAATTCTCAGTTTTTTGTGTGATAAAAAATGTTATATGACACTTGGACCCTTTCGGCACTTAAGTTCTCGTGTATCGTACAACTCGCCACAGCCACATCAGAGCCTCGGCTACTTTTCGGTGGAGCCTCGGCTTCATATCTTCACTTCACCTCGGCTTCGCCTCGGCTACGTTCAATGAAGCCTCGTCACCACCTCTACTTCGCCTCGGCTGCGATTGGACTTAGGCTCGTATTACGATACTTACTCGTACTATAAAGTGCCATTTCAGGTCCTTGTGTCATAAATAACTATTTTGTTGAAAAATTTTTTTTTGTTGTAAAAATTTATCTCCTATGATTTTTCATATTTTTTTAATGCCAATTTTTTATATGCCTTTTTTAAGATTCCAAACAAAATATCGTATGGGTTTTAACATTTTTTAATTTTTTTTTTCAAACAATTTTTTATTCAATAAAATAAAATTTAAATTGGTTATTAAAATCATAAATATCTAAATTTGAACTTAGGGATTTTTGAAATTAACTAATCAAATTGTTTTAGTATCTTTTTAATCAAAATAATCCATGTTTTTTTAATTTTTGTTTTTATTAACTTAAAATATTTAAAATATTATTAAATCATTGCTTCCTCTATGAGGAAGCAAATTGTTTTGCTTCCTTGGAAGCGAAGTGTCCATGAAATGGACAGAATTCACACCTAGTTTTTATTGTCGTGAATTTTTTAATTTTTTACACCAGTTTTAAATTATTTTGTCAAATTTCCATCATTTTCGTCATTTGTTTGATTATTGTCATCAAGTTATTCATTTTTTATACATTTGTCAATTATTTTCTACAAATTTCAATGATGATTCTGAAACTTGAATTAACTACTCTTTATGTAATTAAATTTTTTTAACATTTTTGAATTATTCTCTTCAAATTCCAATTTTTTTTTAAATTCAATTAAATTCTTTAATTTTCAATTATTTTTTCAAACTTAGATTTTTTTTTAATTTTTCAATTATCGTATTTAAATGTTTAATTTTTATTCCAACTTTTCATTATTTGTGTTATTATTCAATTAGTTTCTAAATTATTTCGTCAATATTTCAATTATCGTTCTCAAAAATTTATTTTTTTACACCAGTCTTAAATAATTTTTTCAAATTTAATTTTTTTTTAATTCTTCATTTATTTTTAAAACTTTAAAATTATTTTTTTCAAGTTTCAATTACTTCATTTCAATTTTTGTCTTTATTTTTTGATTTTTAATCAATTTTTCATTTATTTTTGTCATTTTACATTTTTGTATTCAAATTTGAATTGTTTTTGTCATTTTCAAATTATTTTCTTCAAAGTTTAATTAATTTCTTCATGTTATTATTATTATTTATTATGAAATAAATAAGTATATTAGGATCTTTGATATTTTCGAATTATTCTCTTCAAATTTCAATTTTTTTCTTTAAACTTCAATTAAGTTCTTTACCTTTCAATTGTTTTCCTCAAACGTCCAATATTTTATTCAATTTTTCAATTATTGTCTATAACTTTTTAATTTTTGCAAAAGCTTTCATTTATTTATGTCATTATTCAATTAGTTAATTTAATTAACTAAAATTAATAATTAATTTGCAATTATTAAAAATTTTTTAAATTTTTACAAAAATAATGAATTTCTTTTAAAATTGTCCTGGAATTTTCCCAAAATTTGTTCTGGAAAACCTGGAAAAGTCATGGAATTTTGAATCTAGACTTCTGTCCCGCGTAAAGAAAACTTGGCTCCCACAAAGCTACCAAATGGATAACAAAAGGCTACCAAAAGGCTACCTCATGGCTACCTCATGGCTACCTCATGGCTCAAGTCTCGCACATGGCTCAAGGCATGCTCAGGGCACATATACCCAATGGGAAATTTCTGTACTGCGCCAGTATTGACAAATGTCGTAGTACGGGGTCCGTACTGGCATGCCCGCACTGGTCACCCGTACAGGGCCAATACTGGGCCCGCACTGTTAATAAAATATGATAGATTTGTTGATAATTAAGGTCATTTTATGAGGATTAAAATATATTTCAAGATTTCTTTGAGAAAATAAGTATATTACACCCCTAATGCTCAAACACATGCGCACTAGTGTTCTAGCGCACAAATCGATCCGCAGTAGTGTTCTTATGCTCAAATACATGCGCACTAGTGTTCTAGCACACGAATACATGCGCAGTAGTGTTCTAATGCTAAAGTACATGCGCACCAGTGTTCTAATGCTTAAATAAATGCGCACTAGTGTTCTAGTGCACAAATACATGCGCAGTAGTGTCTTAATGATTAAATGTATGCGCACTAGTGTTCTAGTTCACAAATAGAAGCGCAGTAGTGTCCTAATGCTTAAAAACATGCGCACTAGTGTTTTAGTGCACAAAAACATGCGCACCAGTGTTCTAATGCTTAAATAAATGCGCACTAGTGTTCTAGTGCACAAATACATGCGCAGTAGTGTCTTAATGATTAAATGTATGCGCACTAGTGTTCTAGTTCACAAATAGAAGCGCAGTAGTGTCCTAATGCTTAAAAACATGCGCACTAGTGTTTTAGTGCACAAAAACATGCGCACTATTGTTCAGCTCACACATATATGCGTAGTAGTGATCTGAGCATTAAATTCATGCGCACTAGTGTTCTAGCTCACAAATACATGCGCAGTAGTGTTCTAAAGCACAAATATATGCGCTGTAGTGATGTGAGCATCAAATACATGCGCATTAATCTTGAAATCATCTGTAATAAACGCAACAGGGTTTTAAACACTAAATACATGCGCAGTAGTGTTCGAGATAACAAATAATGTACAGTAGATTTCTAATCAACACAAATATTTACAGTAGTATTCTAAGCATAAAATGCATGCGCAGTAGTGTCTTAATCAACATAAATATGTGCAGTGATATAAGAAGCAGTAATTTCAGACGCACTATTATTCTATTGAAGAAAATGCACATTATTTTACTACTTAACAAATAACTTTTCGAATATATATGTGTCTCTGTCTAGAAAAAAATCTAGATTAAACTAATAATAATATAAAATTTGGGATATACTTCCGAATAGAGCGTACCTCCGATTTTGATAAAACTGAGTATACTTACGTATTTCGATGCGCTGATTCCGAAAATAATAGTGAAAATTGGCGCAAATTTGATTATCATGGTGAAAACCATAAGAAACCTTGAAAATATGAGTTTT
Source organism: Ganaspis brasiliensis (assembly GCA_037103525.1). Taxonomy (NCBI): domain Eukaryota; kingdom Metazoa; phylum Arthropoda; class Insecta; order Hymenoptera; family Figitidae; genus Ganaspis; species Ganaspis brasiliensis. The sequence continues at coordinate 5,069,059 of JAZKLR010000211.1, forward strand.
TTACATATAATTCTTTAAATATTAGAAATATCGAAAAATGTTTCGTACAAAAATTGTAGGTCTCGTTAAAATACATATTTTATGTACATAACATTTTTTCTAAAACTGATTAATTTACGAGAAAAACGCAAAAAACCGGAATTCACCATAGAAGTGACCAAATTTTTTCAAAATGTGCATAGTTTTCAAGAAAAATGCAAAAAACTAGAAATCACCATAAATACGTTATTTATAACGTGATTTACCTATTTTTATGTAATCTTTTAAGTTGGCTTGTTATTATATATATTATGCTGCTCCCTAACCCCCCATGTCTTGGACAGTCTAGGGGTGGGGGGGGGGTGCCATACTGAAAGTGGAATGTAGACAGCGGTGGGAAAACCTATAGTTGTGTTGGTTTTTAAAGTATTCATCATAAAAATGATCAAGTTTACAATTTTTTAACCCGGCGAGCGTAAGGTGAAACTTCGTAAAACAGAGCGTAAGGTAGGGTATTTTTTACCCTGTAAAGATTTTCTATTTGTATATTAAAAAAAAGCTTGAAATCTTAGAAATTTTTTATTATATTTGTTTTATATTGCCTATCAATGTCATTCATTAATGTTAAAAAATCTTTCATTTGTTTAAACAATTTATTATTGCGAGATTGTAACAATGCCAAAACTAATATAGAGAAAAGTGAATTTCTATAAATTTGTTTAAACAATTGAGAAATTAATAGTAACAATAGTAAAATACATTATTAACCTTTTGTAAACAATTACAATGTTTAAACCTAATAATTTAAACTTTCTTTTACAACATACAAAGGAAAATACTCTTGGTGTGTTTTATAGTCAGCATATATGTGTTCACAATTGTTATAAATAAACAATAAGAAATGTAAAAAAAAAAAATTTTTTTAATCGTTATTGCTTTGTTACCGTAACACGTGCAGCTATTAAAAATTACAGAGAAATTCATCATGCTAAATTCAAATTATTGAGGAATAAGTATTTCACAGGGTAAATTTAGCCCTACCTTACGCTACCCGGGTTAAATATGATTTTCGTAATTACTGCATGGACATTAAGTAAATTGAGTAATTTTACGTTATTACATAAGTGTACGTAATGTTACGTAATTAACGTAACGTTACGTAATAAACGTAATGTTACGTAATGTAATAACGTAATATTGATATAGTGTGGGAATTTGGTCACATTTATGGTGATTTATGTTTTTTGCAATTATTTCGTAAACTAATTTGTTTCAGTAAAAAATGTATCAAACATAAAATGTGTATTTTAATGAGATCTACATCTTTTGTATAAATTTGTTTTTTATATTTGCAATATTTAAAGAGATAAATGAAAAAACCAAAATTTTCATAATTCTTTATACATCTTTTTTACCATGAAATTCAAATTTGCGCCAATTTTCAATAAGATTTTCGTAATCAGCGCAACGAAATACGTAAGTATACCAAGTTTCATCAAAATCGGAGGTACGCTCTATTCGGATGTACACCCCAAATTTGTCCACTGAATTTGAATTACTACCTTGGAATACTGAATAGCACATATTTAACGCTAAAAACAATACTGTGGATGTATTTGTGCTCTAGAACACTATTGCGCATGTTTTTTAGCATTAGGACACTACTGTGCATGTATTTATACACTAGAACGCTACTGTGCATGTATTTGTGCACTAGAACACTACAGCGCATGTAATTGTGCGCTTAAACAATAGTGCGCATGCTTTTGAGCATTAGGACACTACTACGCATGTATTTGTGCACTAGAACACTAGTGCGCATGTATTTGAGTATTATAACACTACTGCGCATGTTGTTAAGCATTAGGATACTACTGCGCATGTATTTATGCATTAAAATACTAGTTGCGCTTGATATAATGACGATTGAATGACGATACTCTCTGTGTTCGAACTAATGTACTTGCTTGTCAGTGCAGAAGAGCAGTATATGCCAGATATATCCCAGTACGGGCACCGTACTGACTGCCAGTGCCGGGCCCGTACTGCCCGTACTGGGCCCGTACTACGCCGCATGTAAATTTCCCATTGGGTATATACACACTAGGTTTCTTAAGCCAAAATATATGCTCACTAGTTTTCTAACGCACAAATACATGCGCACTAGAGTCCTAGCCTGCAAGTTTATGTGTACTAGATTTCTAGTGCCCAAATGCTTGCGCATTAGTTTTCAAGCGCACACATATATGCGCACCAGTTTTATGTCGCATTAATACATGCACACTACTCTCCTAGCATAAAAATAATGCGCACTAGGATTCTAGTGCACAAGTATACATGCTCATTAACAATATTACTTGCTTAGAACGCGAACCATGGGCGTTTTTTCCATAGTATGCAAGATTTCGTATTTTTACAGATAATTTTAGATTTTTAACAATTTTTTTTAAAACAAAAAGTGAAATGGAATTGGAAAAAAATTTTCACGGATTTTTTGTTTCTAAAAAGTTGGAGATATAAATTCTTTTTTTCTTGCTTTTAAGTTTTCTTCCGTAATTAGCAAGATTTCGTATGGTTTTAGATAAAAGCAGTTCTTCAACAATTTTTGTTTAAGCGAGATGGAAAATTAAGATATATAAATATTTTTAACAATTTTTTTCCGTGCCAAAATGTTTAGTAATTCAAAAAAAAAAAAAACGTTTTTCTGGTCAGTAAGTTTTCTTCCGTAGGTGCAAGATTTTGCATGTCAGAGGGCGCAATTGCGCTTTATTATGTTAAAAGAACTCCAATGCGCATTTGTAGTGTTGTAAAAAAAGTGTAATGCGCATATGTAACTTTAAGGGAACTCTAGTGTTGACGCCTTATTGACGATAAAAATGTAATTCTCATGCGGATTTATGACTGAACACTACTGCGCATGTGTAACATTTAGAGAATTTTAGTGCGCATGTGTGATTGTAAGAAAATTGCGTGCATATTAGGGTGTCCGTTATTTTGCGAAAGTTGGAATTTCTTAGGTCGCCGGGCTGAATTTGCTTTAGAATGTGAAAAAAATGTGCTGTGCACATGGACAGCCCAATTGATTAATATTAACCCGTGCCACCGAAGGGTTAAAGTTTACATGGGGTTTTACATGGGAATAGTACACTTTTTTACATTTTGTATGATAACTCTTTTTTTATTAATCTTTTTCTTTGACGATATGTATTTTTATGGTTTTTGAGGTGCTGAACACGAATCCGATGTAAAAAAAAACAGCTGCCAGCTGTCAAAACAGCTGTCAATAAAACTGTCAATATTTTAAAGACGTCAGTTTTTGTGGGATTTTACATTAATTTACTTATATAAAAGTATTTTAAGAACACTAAGGTCAAACGAAATAGCAATATGTAATATTGACAGTTGACACCTGTCAATAAAATGTCAAGCTTTTAAAAACGAGAGTTTTTGACAAATTTTACTTTAAATTAATCACATATGCATGTAAAAGTAATTTCAGGACACTGGTGAGATAAACTTAAAACCTAAATAGAAATATGTAATCTTGACAGTTGACAGCTGTCAATGAAGCTGTAAGTAAAACTTTTGAAAAGGAGACTTTTTACATTAAACTACTCATATACGAGTGTTTTTAAGTACACTAAGATTAATTCTAATAAAAAGACACATTTTTTTCTAAATAATTTTTTTCCAAAATCAACCGTTCTTGACTTATGCCTAATCACATAAGAGTGTTATTTTTTTAAGAATTACCTATATATCTTTGTTAAAAAAATCTTAGAACAATTTTTCAAAGTTCGTTTTAAAGGTGATAAAATTATCTTTCAAATTCGTTGTTTGCGATTATAATTTGCTCATTTGTTTATAAAATACTTCAGTTTGAAATTTACCAAAAAAAAAATTACATTTTTTTACTTTTGTTAAGAGTAATTGAGTAACTAAAGTTTTTTTTCTTTTGCTCATTCAATATTCTAAAAGTAGAGAACAGAAGCTTTAAAAAAGTCCTCATTTATTGCTTTATCTTTATTGGTTAACAAAATATAAAACTTTTTGCAAATACAAAAATTCTGAGGGGTGGGCAAAATCTGCTGGGCTGCACTGTACCTTATAAACTTATACACTTATAAACTGACTCAAAATTCGTGAAGTGTAACAGCAAGATCTGAAATTGTCTGTACAAATGTAACACTAAGTGAAATTAACACATCATTATGTGTTATTTAACGGGTTCAAATAGTTTTTAAAAAAAATTAAATTTCACTGAGTTATAAACAATTAAAGTTTTTTGCAGTCTTTAATTTTAAAATTCATAACTCGGGAACGAATCAATGAATCTTAATGAAATTTGGTACACATACTCACAAAATATCACAGTTTAAATATGAATTATCAAAATATAAACGTGTTACGTCGTTAACGGTTTTTGTTCATGTTTTTAGTATTGAAACATAAGTTTTACTTAATAAATAATTAGTGTTTTTTCTTTTAATATTTAATACTAATATTAAATGTACATTATTTATATAAACTATATATTTCCGATCTAGCGGGCTGTACGTCTTGTGTAGGATATGTTTTGTTATTTGTTTGACAATAACAAATTAACTAGTACTGATAATAATTTCCTTCTCGTATAAAATTTATTAAAAATAGGATAAAATATTTTCGTAATTGAACATTCTAGCATAAATCTATCCGAAGTTATTAAAAATTTTAAAAAAGTGTGTTAAAACTTGATTTTTAATTTTTAAAATTATTTTGTTCCAATAATTAGTGGAAAGTTTTAGTAATTTAAATTAATAGATTACTTTTCCCAAATTAATGTTTGAAAAACACTGCAATTATCAATACAATAATTATGACAGTTTCATATTTTATTCTTTGTTACAAATTGTAGTAGAAATAAAATGTGTAATAAAATAGAACAGAAATTTAAACATAAAGAAAATTCATCAACTAAAGGATTGAAAGTAAAAAAGAATTTACCCGTCGGTGCTGGTCCATTCATTATATTTAACTTCGGTTATCGAATAATCAGAAAATAATTTTTGTAGTTTTTCACAAAATGCTTTTGAACCAGGACATTTTTTGCAGGTTTTTAGCTGTGGTAGCTAATATTTAGCTGTTTCAGCAAACAAAATTAGCTGTGGAAGCTAATTAATAGTTTTGCTAGCTAAAAAATTAGCTATCCATATAATAGCAATTAAAGTTAGCTAAGGTAACTAAGTCTTATCTTTGGCTGCTAATTTTTTTTCACCGTGTGGGAACTTGACAAATAATTTCATTTAATGCATCCTTGCATGAAGTTATGAAATCGTATTGACGCTTCTTAAATTCAGATTTCAGACCTTGAAATTTCAACTTCATATTTTGGTGAGTCTTGCAGACACATACATTGTGACAACCATTTTTATTTGCCAGAATACACTCTTTAGGTCTTAATTTTGTGAACATAGATAAACTAATTTTATTATCTGGAGACTTGGTCTTAAAACTTGAATGGAGGTTTTTTAAATCGTGCAGTAATAATTGTTTTTGTAGATTTTTACGCCCTGTTTTTGTTGGAATAGAAATGCAGTCTTTTTTCTCGGGCATTATCCGGCTAGCTTCTTCTGATAAATAAAAAGCTATTACTTATACTTATACTATACTTATTACTTATACTGGACTTACGCCGCTGACGGCGGGACGCAGCGAGGCGCGTGGCCAGTAGTCCGCCAGCGCTTGAGAGATGTGCCGCGCGATAGAAAAAACTTTTTAACTTTGGTTCTAATTGTGGCTCACAGATTTTTAAGACGGCTATTTAAGCCTTATAAAATACCCTTTCGAATAGATTTTATGCGAACTTTATAAAATGCCGAGAATATTGTTTTTTTTTAAATTAACAATTAATTTTACAATAACAATCACTAAATTTAAATAATTTTATATTTTGATAATTCATATTTAAACTGTGATATTTTGTGAGTATGTGTACCAAATTTCATTAAAATTCATTGATTCGTTCCCGAGTTATGAATTTTTTAATTAAAGACTGCAAAAAACTTAAATTGTTTATAACTCAGTGAAATTTAATTTTTTTTAAAAACTATTTGAACCCGTTAAATAACACATGTGTTAATTCCATTTAGTGCACCGAAAAAAATGAATAGGCGATTTGACTATGCTCCTAGTTACGAGAGGAGCCCACTAGGAATTCAGAGTCACATTAACTAGGATCCTGGATATCTTAACCAGGATTCCTAGTTAAAGTAACTCTGAATTCCTAGTGGGCTCCTCTCGTAACTAGGAGCATAGTCAAATCGCCTATTCATTTTTTTCGGTGTGTTACATTTGTACAGACAATTTCAGATCTTGCTGTTACACTTCACGAATTTTGACTTCTTATACTTTTAAGAATATATATGATAATAAGAAAGCTCCTTTTTAGAAGATTGCCAGCGTAATTGACAGCTGTCAACTGTCAAGATTACATATTTCTATTTAGGTTTTAGGTTTATCTCACCAGTGTCCTGAAATTACTTTTATTTGCATATGTGATTAATTTAAAGTAAAAACTGTAAAAAACTCTCGTTTTTAAAAGCTTGACATTTTATTGACAGGTGTCAACTGTCAATATTACATATTGCTATTTCGTTTGACCTTAGTGTTCTTAAAATACTTTTATATAAGTAAATTAATGTAAAATCCCACAAAAATTCACGTCTTTAAAAAATTGACAGTTTTATTGACAGCTTTTTTGACAGCTGGCAGCTGTTTTTTTTTGACATCGGATTCGTGTTCAGCACCTCAAAAACCATAAAAATACATATCGTCAAAGGAAAATATTAATAAAAAACAGAGTTATCATACAAAATGTAAAAAAGTGTACTATTCCCATGTAAAACCCCATGTAAACTTTAACCCTTCGGTGGCACGGGTTAATATTAATCAATTGGGCTGTCCATGTGCACAGCACATTTTTTTCACATTCTAAAGCAAATTCAGCCCGGCGACCTAAGAAATTCCAACTTTCGCAAAATAACGGACACCCTAGTGCTTATTTATTGACAATAAAAGTATAATGCGCATGCGTTTATATTACGAATCTCTACTGCGCATGTGTGACTAAAAGAACAATTGTGCGCAAATATTTTTATGCTAGGACACTAGTGCGCATGTATTTGTGCACCAGACATCTAGTGCGCATGTATTTTGGGACGATAGAAGACCAGTGAGCATGTATTTGGGCACTAGAATACTAGTGCGCATGTATTTGGGCGATAGAAAACTAGTGTGTATATATATGTGCCCTGAGCATGCCTTGAGCCATGTGCGAGACTTGAGCCATGAGGTAGCCATGAGGTAGCCATGAGGTAGCTTTGTGGGAGCCAAGTTTTCTTTACGCGGGTAGCAACCATGAATGGTCGATATTGATTTTCTGCAAAATTTTACTTTTTCTAGACTCTCGAAATTTAAATCAGTGATATATTCACTGGTGAATCAGTAAAAAATTAGCCACAGATTTGAAACAGTGCAATTTTCCCCGAGAATTATTGAAAGATTACTGATACATTCATTTTATTTACTGATTGATGAATCAGTGAAATTCACTGATTTACAGTAAAAACTTTACTGATTAACGTCATTGGCTAATTTTTTATACTGATTCAAAATTCAGAGCGTAGATCTTTATGAAAAAATTAATATGAATAAACAAAAAATATAAAATGCGGCTTGAGGAAATAGGAAAATTTAAAACGAAGATTTTAAATAAACATTTGTTTAATTTGCGCTAAAATTGAGCAAAGTTTGTAATAATTGAAGTTTATTATTATTAAAATTTGAGTAACTCATATATCTTGAACTAATTTAAGTTTAAAACAATTTAAATTCATATTACTTATTAAAATCAAATTAAATATTTTTAATTTGTAAATTTGAATCAATACAATAAGTTCCAATTATTTTTAGTATAGAAAAATTTTTATTTAGATTGATAGAAGTTTTGATCTATTCGGGTACCTCCTGACCCATTCGGGTGTTCTTCGAACCGTTCGGGTGTTTCCGTCTCAATAAAAAACTAGTGCGCATGTATTTGATTAATAAAAAACTAATGCGCATTTATTTAATGAGTAAAACACTGATACGGATGTATATATGTTTAACAGAAGTGCTTGCATGTATTTCATTTTGCCGATTCGGCCACCTCTGAGAGCATGTGAGACGAGAAACTAGAGGATGTGACAGAAGATATCGTAGCTTTTGTATACAAAAGCTAATTTAGCATGCGTCAAATGCTTTGAGAGCATCTGTTCCATCCTTTTAAAGGATGTCCACATGCTTTTACAGTTTTAGACATCACATCCTTCGAGATTCTTCGAGTCACATGCTTTAAGATCTCGTATTTTCTCTCAGTGTAGAATAATAATTTGATTAATTTTTCTAATGTGCAGATGATTTAAGAAAAGCAACTTGCAAAATTAAGAAAAAACTACAAAACTTTTTAAGCATTTCTGAAAAAGTGAATAAATAACAACAATGGTTTGTTCAAACAATTTTTAAAGTCTTAATTTGATAGTAAATATATATATTTATGTTTCTAATAAGCGTAAAAAGTTAAAATTTAAAAAAAAAATCGAAAAATTGCAATAAATCTGTCGTATAGTAAATATACGATTGATTGGACATTCATAAACAGAAATAATGTTTACAGAAAGAAAAAGGTCCATTTTTCACGATTTTATACCAAATTTACAAAGAAGTGCATTTTTTCTATTTAAGAATTCAATGGTAATTTTCAAGGGCTTTGCGGCATGTGTTAAAAAATAATACTTATCTCAGATTTTTCGCTAAAAAACAAAATTGGGGTGTAAGGTTTATGAAAATCAAACTTCTTTTTTTTTGGGCCACCCTAGTCTGTATAGCAGTAATATTTACCTTTTATTTTTAAATAATCAAATGTTTAGTTTAGAACTTTAATTTTATAATTGAATTGTCTTATCAAAAGTGAAGAATTCCTATGTAAATTACAATTTTTAAAGCAGAAATTAATTGTTTATAAATTAAACTTGTTATAAACTTGGAAAACTTTATAACGAACAATAAAATCCTCTGAAGACACTAAAGGTTTCTGGGACCTTTGACTAAAAAACTTCATTGACATTAATTTAATTTTTTTAAACTTGTTTGGACTTGTTTAAAAACTGTTCAAATTAATTGTCAAGTTCAATTGAATATAGAAATGTCTCTGAGTACGGTATCTACCCTGTGTTAATAAGATTTTGTAGAGTAATTTTTAAAAAATCAAACAATTTAAAAAGAAATTTAAAATCACCATTCAAAAATAAAACAAACAGTGAAATTCGATCCCACCGCTGCCACTAAAATTATTTGTCATTATTTGTTATTCTCTGAAATAGTGGAAGGAAATTAATTGTACGGAAATGATTTGATATTTTAAAATAATTTATTTAAACAATTAAATGTTAAAAATTAGAAGTACATTTTAGTAAAGAGCAATTTGACTTTTTAATTAAACCAAGGAATGAATTTTAAGAAGTTTCTTTTGCTATGCTTTCACTTTATCATAGAAGTTGTTTAAAAAATTAATAAAAACGAGGAATTTTTTAATATCTTCATGCAACTTTAATATATGTATACATATATATATATATATAACTTTACACAGTTTATTATGCTTAATTTCTTGGATTCGAATTTTTAATGAATCGCTCGCTCAGTTGTGCATGTATTTCCTTTTGATGATTGTCACATCGTTTAATAACTTGTTCCTTTGTGCAATCGAACAATTGAAGGAGAGTGCTGAAAAACAAAAATTAAAAATGATTTAACAAATATTACATTATACATATATATATTTATAGTATATAAACTCCATACAATTTAAAATACATATATTTTTTGTATAATGAAAATTAATATTCGTATAAAAAATTACCATTGCGCTTTCTCAGTCATAGTTAATCCTAAAAATGCATAGTCAATTTCGCTATCGAATGAATTATTATTCTTTAATATTTCATATTCGCATGGTTCTAAAGCATCAATATCAATGCAACTCATAAGGGTTTTTTCATAGGAAACTAAAAAATTAAAAATTTTTTTGTAAGAATGGATTTTATTCTTAAAGGTTATCAATAATTTAAATTTATAGGAAGCTTTTATAACGTATATATCTTTATGTTTGAACAATAATTTGTCAACTTACCAAGTCGAATATAAGCACATAATTTTTCTTTACTTTTTTCTACGATTCCCTCAACTTCGTCATTAGATAGACTAATTTCTCCTTCAATACATTTCTTAACAGTTTCCATCTGAGAATGCAAATGACAGGTTACAGACGGGCCTAAACATTCTCTATCCACCTGGAGAACTTCAGGATCGGTAATATTTTTTTTAATATAATTACGAAGAAGATTACGTATTGGTATGAAGGAATTTTTAAGTCCGTCTGTGCTTACTCCATTTTTCTCACACAATTTATTCAAATCCTCTGATGATAAATTTTTGTAAGCAGCTAGCTGTGCCATTGCTTGAAAAGAACAACCTGTAAAAGAAAATTAATTTTTTTTTATATTTACCTTTCTACAAGGATAGCAAACTTTTAATAAAAACACTCAACGTTTTAATAATAATTTATTTTTTATTTATCTACTTATTTTTACTTATTTCCTACAGTATTTTAATATTTTACAAAATTGCTTTTATAAATCACACTAAATTAAAAAATGTAATTTTTTGTGTAATTACATCATCATATTTTTAGATATTTATTCTAAATGTATTAAAAAACTATTAATATGCTGGCTGATTTTATTTTATCAATTTTATTCTTGTTCGTGTCCTTGTTTTATAACACCCTTATTATATTCCTGTATCTATTTTCTAGAATGAGCAATACAAATTATACTCACAGGCAACAAGTGCTATAATCAATGCTGTTTTAAAGAAATCCATCTTCTTTGATTTTTTTTATTTGCAGCTTTCTTCAAATTTATTTCTCAACTGAAAATTCGTTCTCTACCTGAACCCTATATATATAATTATTTATATAAATATTCTTATTTATAAACATAAATAGTAAAGTAAAAAATACTATTAAGTAGAAAGTTCTGAATATTAAAAAAAGGTATCACAAAAGGAAAGAAAAATTACTGGAAAGTGAAAAAGTAACTAGAGGTTTTGACTAAAAAGTGAAAGTGAATTAAAAATTGATGAAAATAATAACAATTACATAGAACTACTAGATGATAAACTAAGAGATATTATTGAAATGTTTAAAAAATTGCGAGTAAGTCTAAAAAGAACTATAAAATGAAAATAATAACTAAAAAAAAAAAAAAGAAAACAGATTACTTAAAAAAAGAAAAAAGATTACAGCTGCTTTTAAAATCAAAATATAAAGAATGAATATTATTATTATTTTTTACCTTTGTGTATTAATGCAGTTGCATATATATCTTGGAAACTAAATATACTTGGTTAAGTAATGACTTTATATAGAACACGAAAAACTAAACTGAACAAACAATTAAAAAAAAAACGCCTGTAGGAAGAATTCGTATCTATAGAAACTGGAATAGAATTATCTAAAATGATAATTTAAAACAAACATTTGACAAATTAATGCAAATTAATGCTGTTCTTAGATGTTTAATTTTGATAATGTTTAGTTCACGCGCAAATCTTGATAATAATATTCAAGGACGCTGGTTACCCGCGTAAAGAAAACTTGGCTCCCACAAAGCTACCAAATGGATAACAAAAGGCTACCTGAAGGCTACACCATGGCTACATTAAGGCCACCTCAAGGCTACCTCATGGCTCAAGTCTCGCACATGGCTCAAGGCATGCTCAGGGCACATATATATACACACTAGGTTTCTTAAGCCAAAATACATGCTCACTAGTTTTCTATCGCCCAAATACATGCGCACTAGTATTCTAGTGCCCACATACATGCTCACTGGTCTTCTATCGTCCCAAAATACATGCGCACTAGATGTCTGGTGCACAAATACATGCGCACTAGTGTCCTAGCATAAAAATATTTGCGCACAATTGTTCTTTTAGTCACACATGCGCAGTAGAGATTCGTAATATAAACGCATGCGCATTATACTTTTATTGTCAATAAATATGCACTAGGGTGTCCGTTATTTTGCGAAAGTTGGAATTTCTTAGGTCGCCGGGCTGAATTTGCTTTAGAATGTGAAAAAAATTAGCTGTGCACAAGGACAGCCCAATTGATTAATATTAACCCGTGCCACCGAAGGGTTAAAGTTTACATGGGGTTTTACATGGGAATAGTACACTTTTTTACATTTTGTATGATAACTCTTTTTTTATTAATCTTTTCCTTTGACGATATGTATTTTTATGGTTTTTGAGGTGCTGAACACGAATCCGATGTCAAAAAAAAACAGCTGCCAGCTGTCAAAAAAGCTGTCAATAAAACTGTCAATTTTTTAAAGACGTGAATTTTTGTGGGATTTTACATTAATTTACTTATATAAAAGTATTTTAAGAACACTAAGGTCAAACGAAATAGCAATATGTAATATTGACAGTTGACACCTGTCAATAAAATGTCAAGCTTTTAAAAACGAGAGTTTTTTACAGTTTTTACTTTAAATTAATCACATATGCAAATAAAAGTAATTTCAGGACACTGGTGAGATAAACCTAAAACCTAAATAGAAATATGTAATCTTGACAGTTGACAGCTGTCAATTACGCTGGCAATCTTCTAAAAAGGAGCTTTCTTATTATCATATATATTCTTAAAAGTATAAAAGTCAAAATTCGTGAAGTGTAACAGCAAGATCTGAAATTGTCTGTACAAATGTAACACTAAATGGAATTAACACATCATTATGTGTTATTTAACGGGTTCAAATAGTTTTTAAAAAAAATTAAATTTCACTGAGTTATAAACAATTTAAGTTTTTTGCAGTCTTTAATTAAAAAATTCATAACTCGGGAACGAATCAATGAATTTTAATGAAATTTGGTACACATACTCACAAAATATCACAGTTTAAATATGAATTATCAAAATATAAAATTATTTAAATTTAGTGATTGTTATTGTAAAATTAATTGTTAATTTAAAAAAAAAACAATATTCTCGGCATTTTATAAAGTTCGCATAAAATCTATTCGAAAGGGTATTTTATAAGGCTTAAATAGCCGTCTTAAAAATCTGTGAGCCACAATTAGAACCAAAGTTAAAAAGTTTTTTCTATCGCGCGGCACATCTCTCAAGCGCTGGCGGACTACTGGCCACGCGCCTCGCTGCGTCCCGCCGTCAGCGGCGTAAGTCCAGTATAAGTAATAAGTATAGTATAAGTATAAGTAATAGCTTTTTATTTATCAGAAGAAGCTAGCCGGATAATGCCCGAGAAAAAAGACTGCATTTCTATTCCAACAAAAACAGGGCGTAAAAATCTACAAAAACAATTATTACTGCACGATTTAAAAAACCTCCATTCAAGTTTTAAGACCAAGTCTCCAGATAATAAAATTAGTTTATCTATGTTCACAAAATTAAGACCTAAAGAGTGTATTCTGGCAAATAAAAATGGTTGTCACAATGTATGTGTCTGCAAGACTCACCAAAATATGAAGTTGAAATTTCAAGGTCTGAAATCTGAATTTAAGAAGCGTCAATACGATTTCATAACTTCATGCAAGGATGCATTAAATGAAATTATTTGTCAAGATCCCACACGGTGAAAAAAAATTAGCAGCCAAAGATAAGACTTAGTTACCTTAGCTAACTTTAATTGCTATTATACGGATAGCTAATTTTTTAGCTAGCAAAACTATTAATTAGCTTCCACAGCTAATTTTGTTTGCTGAAACAGCTAAATATTAGCTACCACAGCTAAAAACCTGCAAAAAATGTCCTGGTTCAAAAGCATTTTGTGAGAAACTACAAAAATTATTTTCTGATTATTCGATAACCGAAGTTAAATATAATGAATGGACCAGCACAGACGGGTAAATTCTTTTTTACTTTCAATCCTTTAGTTGATAAATTTTCTTTATGTTTAAATTTCTGTTCTATTTTATTACACATTTTATTTCTACTACAATTTGTAACAAAGAATAAAATATGAAACTGTCATAATTATTGTATTGATAATTGCAGTGTTTTTCAAATATTAATTTGGGAAAAGTAATCTATTAATTTAAATTACTAAAACTTTCCACTAATTAATGGAACAAAATAATTTTAAAAATTAAAAATCAAGTTTTAACACACTTTTTTAAAATTTTTAATAACTTCGGATAGATTTATGCTAGAATGTTCAATTACGAAAATATTTTATCCTATTTTTAATAAATTTTATACGAGAAGGAAATTATTATCAGTACTAGTTAATTTGTTATTGTCAAACAAATAACAAAACATATCCTACACAAGACGTACAGCCCGCTAGATCGGAAATATATAGTTTATATAAATAATGTACATTTAATATTAGTATTAAATATTAAAAGAAAAAACACTAATTATTTATTAAGTAAAACTCATGTTTCAATACTAAAAACATGAACAAAAACCGTTAACGACGTAACACGTTTATATTTTGATAATTCATATTTAAACTGTGATATTTTGTCAGTATGTGTACCAAATTTTATTAAGATTCATTGATTCGTTCCCGAGTTATGAATTTTAAAATTAAAGACTGCAAAAAACTTTAATTGTTTATAACTCAGTGAAATTTAATTTTTTTTAAAAACTATTTGAACCCGTTAAATAACACATAATGATGTGTTAATTTCACTTAGTGTTACATTTGTACAGACAATTTCAGATCTTGCTGTTACACTTCACGAATTTTGAGTCAGTTATAAGTGTATAAGTTTATAAGGTACAGTGCAGCCCAGCAGATTTTGCCCACCCCTCAGAATTTTTGTATTTGCAAAAAGTTTTATATTTTGTTAACCAATAAAGATAAAGCAATAAATGAGGACTTTTTTAAAGCTTCTGTTCTCTACTTTTAGAATATTGAATGAGCAAAAGAAAAAAAACTTTAGTTACTCAATTACTCTTAACAAAAGTAAAAAAATGTAATTTTTTTTTTGGTAAATTTCAAACTGAAGTATTTTATAAACAAATTAGCAAATTATAATCGCAAACAACGAATTTGAAAGATAATTTTATCACCTTTAAAACGAACTTTGAAAAATTGTTCTAAGATTTTTTTAATAAAGATATATAGGTAATTCTTAAAAAAATAACACTCTTATATGATTAGGCATAAGTCAAGAACGGTTGATTTTGGAAAAAAATTATTTAGAAAAAAATGTGTCTTTTTATTAGAATTAATCTTAGTGTACTTAAAAACACTCGTATATGAGTAGTTTAATGTAAAAAGTCTCCTTTTCAAAAGTTTTACTTACAGCTTAATTGACAGCTGTCAACTGTCAAGATTACATATTTCTATTTAGGTTTTAGGTTTATCTCACCAGTGTCCTGAAATTACTTTTACATGCATATGTGATTAATTTAAAGTAAAAACTGTCAAAAACTCTCGTTTTTAAAAGCTTGACATTTTATTGACAGGTGTCAACTGTCAATATTACATATTGCTATTTCGTTTGACCTTAGTGTTCTTAAAATACTTTTATATAAGTAAATTAATGTAAAATCCCACAAAAACTGACGTCTTTAAAATATTGACAGTTTTATTGACAGCTGTTTTGACAGCTGGCAGCTGTTTTTTTTTACATCGGATTCGTGTTCAGCACCTCAAAAACCATAAAAATACATATCGTAAAAGAAAAAGATTAATAAAAAAAGAGTTATCATACAAAATGTAAAAAAGTGTACTATTCCCATGTAAAACCCCATGTAAACTTTAACCCTTCGGTGGCACGGGTTAATATTAATCAATTGGGCTGTCCTTGTGCACAGCTAATTTTTTTCACATTCTAAAGCAAATTCAGCCCGGCGACCTAAGAAATTCCAACTTTCGCAAAATAACGGACACCCTAATATGCACGCAATTTTCTTACAATCACACATGCGCACTAAAATTCTCTAAATGTTACACATGCGCAGTAGTGTTCAGTCATAAATCCGCATGAGAATTACATTTTTATCGTCAATAAGGCGTCAACACCAGAGTTCTCTTAAAGTTACATATGCGCATTACACTTTTTTTACAACACTACAAATGCGCATTGGAGTTCTTTTAACATAATAAAGCGCAATTGCGCCCTCTGACATGCAAAATCTTGCACCTACGGGAGAAAACTTACTGACCAGAAAAACGTTTTTTTTTTTTTTTTGAATTACTAAACATTTTGGCACGGAAAAAAATTGTTAAAAATATTTATATATCTTAATTTTCCATCTCGCTTAAACAAAAATTGTTGAAGAACTGCTTTTATCAAAAACCATACGAAATCTTGCTAGTTACGGAAGAAAACTTAAAAGCAAGAAAAAAAGAATTTATATCTCCAACTTTTTAGAAACAAAAAATCCGTGAAAATTTTTTTCCAATTCCATTTCACCTTTTGTTTTAAAAAAAATTGTTAAAAATCTAAAATTATCTGTAAAAATACGAAATCTTGCATACTATGGAAAAAACGCCCATGGTTCGCGTTTTAAGCAAGTAATATTGTTAATGCGCATGTATACTTGTGCACTAGAATCCTAGTGCGCATTATTTTTATGCTAGGAGAGTAGTGTGCATGTATTAATGCGACATAAAACTGGTGCGTATATATGTGTGCGCTTGAAAACTAATGCGCAAGCATTTGGGCACTAGAAATCTAGTACACATACACTTGCAGGCTAGGACTCTAGTGCGCATGTATTTGTGCGTTAGAAAACTAGTGCGCATGCATTTAGGCACTAGAAACCTAGTGTGTATATATATGTGCCCTGAGCATGCCTTGAGCCATGTGCGAGACGTGAGCCATGAGCGAGCCTTGAGGTAGCCGTGAAGTAGCCATAAGGTAGCCATGAGGTAGCCATGAGGTAGCCATGAGGGAGCCATGAGGTAGCCATGAGGTAGCCTTGAGGTAGCCTTAATGTAGCCATGGTGTAGCCTTCAGGTAGCCTTTTGTTATCCATTTGGTAGCTTTGTGGGAGCCAAGTTTTCTTTACGCGGGATATTATATTGTGGATTAATCCAGATTGTTAAGCTTGCTGAAATTTTTTAATTAATGTCGATTTGACTTGTAGCGTTTAATTTTTTTTATTATCTCTCAAACAATGTCGCGGTTATTATTTTTTTTTGTAGATTATTATTATTATCATAGGGTTCAACATTTTCTCTTTGTAAATTAGAGTAGGATAAAGATTTCAGAAAATATTTTGTTATTTTTGGTTCTTGAAATTTTTGGTGTTGAAATTAATTATGAACACTCTCAACAAAAACCCTGCCCTGATCCCCAACACCCTTGAGTTGACGACGTTTGAATCAGGTACACTGGTCTCGTGTAGTTTGGCTTAATTTGTGTAAATAATGATTAATGGACTTTTGAGATTTAGATTTTGTTAATGTTGTGGAAATTTTTGATGAGAGTTTTGATCAAGTTTTGATGAAGTTTTGTAGTTATTTTTGAACTTTAAAAAATTTTACGAGAGTCTATTTTTGTCGTTTTCGAAATAGGTCTCTCTAGTTTGATTTTGTTGTTGCTGCTGACGTGGCTCATCGGTGAGCCTGGCGCTCAACATTTTGCGTTTTGATTTGAGTTTTAATTTAAATGGTTCAATAAAAATTTACTTTAATTTTGCTGACAAAATTTTGTTGCGACCAAGATCAGTGCCGAAGGTGATTGCGCCATATTTCTCAATGGCAGAGAAATAGCAATTAATTTTGAAATATCCCTCTCTCAAGTAAGGAGATTTAGCCTTAGCTTCACCTACATGTGGTTTAAAAACGCATACAAAGAGAGTAACTTAAAACATAAAAGAATATAGATCTTATAACTTGTATTATATTGTACGATAACTTACAAAATTTCTACTCCGTGGCGCGTCCGTTTTCTAAATTATATGAGCTGTTCGCTCGAAAAACCACTTGTATTTTTCATACATTTTGCAGAAGGTTAAATTTAATATACATTTTTAATTTATAAATCATTCTATGAATTATTACTTACATATAAAGGATTCGTTAATGTAAAAATTTCATAAAAAATAATAGTTTAAATGATAATTCATACGATGGTATGCGTCTTTTGAAAAACGAATTAAATAGACTTATGTGGTTTTTCGAGAAAACGGCTCATATACTGTCATTCATTAATTTTTGCTGAAAATATTTTGTAACATAAATTGTCTGTATATATGAACAATTTGTGTATCTATTACATTAAACAACGCGTTTTACATAATTATAAACTGTATGAATATTTTTTCTAAAATTCACGATATTGAGGCATTTGCTTAAAATATCGTATCGTCTTGATATTGTGAAGCTTTAGTCAAAAGAATCTTACAATTTTTAATTATGTAAAACGCGTTGTTAAATGTAATATAAACACAAATTGTTCATAAATACAGACAATTTATGTTAAGAAATATTTTCAATGAAAATTATTGAATAAAAGTATGTAGTTTAGAAAACGCGCCACAGTGTGCAAACTTCAGTAGTCATAATTAGGCCTGTGCGGTTCACCGGTTATGGAATTTTTAAACAAACGGTTAACCGTTTTTCGGTTATCCGATTATTTGGGATTAACCAGTTATTTCGAATTAACCGGTTATTATTTAGGAATAACTGGTTATTTCCGTTAAACGGAAATTTAGTTACGATCGGTTTTGACTTAACCAGTTATTCGGTTAAAACTGGTTAAAACAGTAACCTATTAAACGGGATTATAACCGGTTATTTCAATACTCACTAAATTTAAAACAGCAAAAATTTGCTTTTTCAACAGTGCAAACTATACAGCTGTTTTAAAACAGCGTATATACGCTGATGAATTAGTGATTTTCTCAGTGTATACTGTTTGGGTTATTAAAATTAAATTAAAACCATTCAGAAAACGTACTGACCATCAATTATTCATAAAAATTTTGAAGGCATGTACTTGCACACTAGAAAATTATTGCGCATATATATATGTATGCGGGAAAACTAGTACGCATATACTTGTGGGCAAGCACAATACTGCGCATGTGTTTGTGTGCAAGAAATATCTTTAGGCGGAAGGGCACTAATGCGTATGTATTTAGGTGATAAAAAACTAGTGCGCAAGAATGTGTGCGCTTGAAAATTGGTGCGCGTGTATTTAGGCAATAGAAAACTAGTGCGCTTAATAACCAGTGTGCATGTATTTGTGCTTTAGAAAACTTGGGCGCATGTATTTAGGCACTAGAAATCTAGTGCGCAAATATTTTTAGGCTAGGACACTAGTGCGCATGTATTTGGACAACAGAAAACTGGTGCCCATATAGGTGTGCGCTTGTAAACTATTGCGCATGTATTTGGGCACTAGAAATATAGTGCGCATATATTTGTAGGCCAGGACTGTAGTGCGTATGTATTTTTGCGCTAGAAAACAAGTGCGCATGTATTGGGGCGATAGAGAACTAGTGAGCATGTATTTGGGCGATAGAGAACTAGTGAGCATGTATTTTGGCTCGAGAAACCTATTGTGTATGTGAATGTGCCTTGAGAGTGCCTTGAGCCATGTATGCGAGACTTGAGCCATGAGCGAGCCTTGAGGTAGCCATAAGGTAGCCGTGAGGTAGCCTTAAGGTAGCCATGAGGTAGCCTTTTGGTAGCCTTTTGTTAGTCTTTTTGTAGATTTGTGGGAGCCAAGTTTTCTTTACGCGGGGGATTAGAAACTATAAAACTTTAGCTTTCTTTTCACATAGGTATCAAGAAAATTTGAGTAGGGGTGTTTTGAGATATCAAGAATTTTAAATTTTAAATAAGAATTTCTTTATGAAATTGAGAAAACTTTTTAAAAACTTGAAGACCAATCGAAAGAGCATTAAATTCTTTTTCAAAATAGTGCATAACATATTCTCAATGTATTAATTTTCATTAAATTAATATTATTTAAAAATAAGCTTTTTTGCGATCGTCTTTTGTAGGTGCAACGGTTTGAAATAGAATGGCCTGTATATAAAATAAAAATTATTTAAATAAATAAATAAAATAAAGGGGTTATAAAAATGACAAAATACAAATATAATGATAAAGAGAATAAAAGAAGTATCTTCTTGTACGTGAATTGAGGAAACAAATTCTGTTTAAAGTTTAATATTTATTTTGTTTTATTTTTAAACTTAGATTTTAATTTATAATGATATTTTATTCAAAAAATTAAAAGGGCCCTAATGCGGACCTATTATGGGCCTAAATAATATTTAGGGTATAAATAGGTTTACCAGATCCGGGGCCTTAATAGGGAACGGATAGTCTGCTGCGGGACAAATAGTATATGGTCCGCATAGGTTTTCCTTAAAGGGTCCCTTACAATAATAAGGCAACCTTATCCGAACCTTATGATGCCCGAACTAGAATTTCTGCACGGGACTGATATGCTTTAATTTACAAAATGTTTTATTAATCAGACTTTAAGTCTTAAATTGAATATAATTTTTTTTTAATTGCAATTAAATTTTGAAATGAAAATTAATAAATTTAAATTTAATTAAAGTAATTAAATTGTCTATATCAACTAATATTATTTTTTTTAGATTTAAAAAATAAATTGAAATTAAAATGGGTTATTATAATCCAACGATAATAATCCAATTAAATAATAGGAATTACTTATCAATTTAATAAAAAAAAAAATGTTTTTAAATTAAGTTTTGAATCGTAAATTGAATAGAATTTTTTTAAAACTTATCTTGATAATTAGAAATTAAATTCAATATTCAAAAATTCAATTTAACTGATTAAATTATAATAGTTATATGTTCTATATTACCAAAACCTAATTTTAAAATTAATTTTAAATTCCAATAAATAGAAAGGTATTTAATCAACCTATTAGGTTGTATCAATTTTATTAATTTCCTCTTAACTTCTAAAATTAATGGAAATTAAAAACAAGATTTTTTTGATGGAATGGGATTCGGCTATAAGTTGACTTAACTAATACTAGTGTAAGTGTGGGTATTACTGGGATTTTTTCAGTGCAGCTTAACTTTGGAACCTCTTTCAGGCGTTCAAATTAACAAAATTTGGTATCCTACTTTTTAGATAAAAGTTAAATAGTATAAAATTCATAAAATATATTAAACAACTAATATTTTAGGGTTGAATACATTAAAAAATAACAATATAAAAATAATTTCTAATGTATGAGTTACTGGGAACATGCACTAATTACTGGAAATGTATTACTATGATGATAATGACGTGTAAATAGAGGTTATGTTCTCCCTGGAATAGAAGCGGATGTATATGAGTATATGTTTCAATTACTGGGATCGGCAATAATTTAAACTTAAATAAAAAAATTAATAAAAGTCTGGATACGAATCTATATTGACAGTTGCATTCGAATAAGTATAAAATAATTATATGTATATATATACATTTGTGAAAAGGTTTATCCTCATAAATAATTAATATTAAAGGTTTCTTTAAAAATTCCCGTAATCGGGGCACTCCCAGAAATACCCTCACTCACCCTATTGTAGTAAGGATAATTGATACCAAGTACTTTTTCAAAATTTTTAAAAATGGAGGAGATACAGGACTTTGAATTTTAATTTTTTTTTTTGAAAAACTATAACTTTTGTTTAAATCACTCGATTTTCGATTTAAATTGTCAACCCTATCGGAAAAAAGAAAGTTGATTTCCATGTAAAAACGAATGTTGGTTTCCACATTGGAATTCACATTGGATCTCATGTGAAAACCACGGTGGATTTTCGGACAAGATTTGGTGTAAGAATCCATATGGATTCCATTATGGGTTTCCTTGTAGAAACCGGCATGAAATCCATTGATGAAATCCTGCAAAGAATCCCAAATAAGATTTTCAGTAAGAAAAAAAAAATTTTTTAATCTTTAAATTTTGCAAAATCTGAAATTTTGAATTATAATTTTAATTTTAACCTTGTAATATTTTTGTTCACTAAATATTTTTCATTTATATTTTGACCCCAAAATTTTGTCAGATTTTGTGTATCTCTTACAGTTTTTGAAACATAAAAAAAATTTATTTTTCAAAATTTTTCAAATTTTCATTCCATCACAGACCTTATCAAGGATTTCATAACGCTTTGTACATAGAAACCAATAATGGAATGCATTAATTTTTGATTCTCACATCAAATCTTGTCCAAAAATCCATCGTGGTTTTCACATGAGATTCAATGTGAATTCCAACGTGGAAACCGACATTGCCCGAACAGCACCGGATGTTTTACCAACCTTGCCAATGTTGATGAAACATCCTGTGCTGTTCGGGTCTAGGTTCGGGTGGTTTTTACATGGAAACCAATGTTGGTTTTTCCGATAGAGAAATGATTTGTCTTAAGGTATACTACCTAACGGTAAAAAAAGTTTAAAAATAATAAAAAAACAATTTTATTTCATTGTTATTTTTTCTATATATTTCATAATAAATAATTATATTTTTAAATATTTTACTTATATTATTATTCCAAGGAGGTCCTTAACATATTTTAAATAAAAAGTGCTGTCACTATAAAATTTTATCAATATTTTGAATTCGGATACTTTTCTGCGTATTTTATAACAAAATCAAAAATCTTTTATCTAACCGTTTTAGAGAAAATCGATTTTTTAGATTAAAACATAGAATTTTTCATTTTTTTATGATTTGAGAAACATCGTGTAACACAAATGAACAAATTTTCAGAAAGCCTATATTTATAAAGAATGAGTATTTTATTAAAGCCGCTTAAATATTTTTTACATGAGAAATCTTGGGTTATAAGAGCCAAAGACCACATTATTCATTTGTTAAATTTAATATTTTAAAGTAAATTTTTAAATTATAAAATTAATCAAAATCATGGTTAATAATAAACAAATTAATAATAATTTATATAAGATTAATAAAAAATAAATAATAATTATATTTTTAATCCTCTAGTGTCTGAAGTATGATTTAGTACCCATGCATTTGCCGCGGCGTGGCGAGGTGTCGCGCAGTTAGAGCGCGCGTGGTGGTGCACTTAAAACTAATAAAAAAAATTTAACTAATTTAATTCCTTTGAAAATGTACGAGATATTAAGTGAAAAAAGAAATTATTTAATATTGATTGATAATTTTAAAATTTGCTTTAAAAAGATGTTAGACAATAATATTCAACGGTGGATTTGTAATAATAATTATGTTACACTTTATTATTTTACTGTTTAAGTTGTGAATAAAATGGATTTCTGTGTATATTACTGACAGGTGTTTCGGGCTTTTCCAAACTTTTTTAAACACGCCAGTAAAAATATATCTTTTTTAATAAACGAAAAATGCTGCCAGTCCTAAGCCTAGGGAAAGTGTGAAAGGAAAGTCATGTTTGAAAAAATTTACTGAGAGTTGGACGAGCCCGGCAAAAATGAAGGTACACAGTGTCAAAAGTAGGAAGGTAGAAGGAGACAGGGAGCGGCTAAGTGGGCAAGGAGAGGGGGAATGAGTACCCCTTCAGCCGCATTCTCGGACCGAACAACCGCGGACCCAACTCGAGTATAGCCGTGAAGTTAAGCCCCTAATTTTGAATTCTTCATAACTTTGTATTTTTGACTTCCAAACACGAAAACCTGACTACCAAACGCTACCAATCGACCACTGATGAACGATTACCACCAAAAATTAAAAGATTTTGAGTAACGGCTGCCAACTTCACAAGCATCATTTAAGTTAAAATTAATTCACCCTAAAACCCATTTAACCTAAAATGTATTAAGCCTAAATACCATTTACCTACATTGCATTCAGTCTAATACACATTAACCTGAAATGCATTTAGCTTAAAACCGATTTTACCTCAATTGCAATCAACCTAATTTCCATTTAACCTAAAATGCATTCAGCTTAAACCCCATTTAAAATAAAATGCATTTAGCTTTAAATCCACTTAACCTAAAACTTATTAAGCCCAATTCACATTTAACCTAAAATGCATTTAGCCTAAATCTCATTTGAATTGAAATGCATAAAGCCAAAGACCATTTAACCAAGAATGCATTCAGCCAAAAACTAATTGGATCTAAAAATGCAATCAGCTAGAACCCATTTTACCTAAAACGATTTAGCCCGAAACCCATTTAACCTACCCACACAACACCAGAAATTTCCTAAATTTCCCCTGAATATTGGTCCACATTTCCCGTATATTCGAACCTAATGTTCAAGGAAGTTTCGTAGAAGCATTAAAATGTCCGCCCAGAAAAATATTGGACTCGAAATTTACCTGAAAATGCATTTCTAATTTTCAGGGAAATTACGCATCTAATGTTCCTAGAATATTAAAAGAAAGTTAAAAAAAAATACCAAATTTTTTTGATCTGGTAATTGATCAAAATTATTTGTCAAAATTGAAACGCGTAAGATTCTAAAAAATTAAAAACTACTGTGCAGCCGTAAGTGTCACACAAACCAAGTTCGACAAGTGCGCATCATGAACAGTGAATTTACGAACATTATGAATATTGAAGGAATATTAGATGCGGATATTCCCTGAAAATTAGAAATACATTTTCAGGGAAATTTCGAGTTGAATATATTTTTCATAGCGGACATTTTAATGCTTTCACGAAACTTTTTTGAATATTAGGTTCAAATATTCGGGAAATATGGACCAATATTCAGGGAAAATTCAGGGGATTTACGGTGCTGTGTAAGTAAATGCATTCATCCTAAACACTCAAGGTAATGACCTTTTTTTTTTTTGAAAACTTCCACAGCTGTCAAAAGTATTTCGGGGGGGGGGGGGGTTCAAATATTCCTATCACCCCCTGGCTACGACCTTGGCATTCAGCCTTAAAAACCCATTTAACGTCAAATGCACTCAGCCTGAATCTTTTTAACCTATATAATGCGCTTAGCAAAAATACCATTTAACCCGGAATGCATTTAGCTTAAAACCCATTTAACCTAAAATACATTCAGCCTAAAAGTCATTTATCTTCAAATACATTAAGCCTAAATCTCATTTAACCTAAATTGCAATCAGCTTAAAGTCCATTTGACCTAAAATGTATTCAGACTAAATCACGTTTCACCTAAAATGCATTCAGCCTTAATCCTATTAGCCTGAAATGCATTTAGCCTAAAATCCATATGACCTAATTTTAAGTTTAGCATGTGTATTAGTTTACATGAGCTTTAGGATGAATGCATTTAACCTTAAATGGGTTGCAGCAGGAATGCATTTTAGGTTAAATGAGATTTAGGATGAATGAATTTAAGGAAAACTGCATTTTATTCAGAATGCATTGTAGGCCGCATAGTTTTTGGCTAAATGGGATTTAGATTGAATGAGTTTTAGGGAATACTCATAATCCTTTATAACACCTGATGATTTTAGTAATTGGAGGTTACAGTATCAAAAAAGTTGACCGGAAATGACGTAGATATCAGTTGGGCAGTTGTGACTTTTATCTTACCCTATTTTTGAAATTTAAGGTTATAGTACCAAAAATGTTGATTGGACCTGGGAGTGGTCTTAAGGTCCCAAATAAGGGTGTGTTTTTAGCGGGTCGGCAGAACATCGCCACCCCCGCATAACCCTGTAGTACGGGCTACAGGGTACCTGGTAGCAGGTTTTCACATCCGACGCAAAAAAAGACCTTTATCGTAACCTATTTTTAAATTTAAGGTTATGGTACCAAAAATGTTGTCCGAAAGTGACGTGTACCTCAGTTTGTCATTTGGGACCTTTCCGGTACCCAATTTTTAAAATTTATGGTTGTGGTACCAAAAATGATGACCAGATATGACATAGACATCATTTGGGCACTTGTGACCTTTATGGTACTCGATTTTACAAATTTTGAGGTTATGGTACCAAAAATGTTGAACGGAAGTAAAGTGGACATCAGTTGGGCACTTGTGACCTTTATAGTATTCAACATTCAAAATTTAAGGTTATGGAACCAAAAATGTTGACCAGAAGTGACATAAAGATCAGATGGGCACTTGGGACCTATATGGTAAACGATTTTGGAAATTTGAGGTTATGATACCAAAAATGTTGACCGGAAGAGACGTGGTCATCAGTTGGGCACTTAAGACCTTTATCGTAACCTTTTTTTAAAATTGAAGGTTTTGGTACCAAAAATGTTGAGCGGATATGACATGGACACCAGTTGGGCACTTGTTACCTTTATGGTACTCGTTTTTTGAGATTTGAGGTTATGGTACCAAAAATGTTGAGCGGAAGTAAGGTGTACCTCAGTTTGGCATTTGAAACCTTTATAGTACCCGATTTTTTAATTTTGAGGTTATGGTACCGATAATGTTGACTAGATATGACATGGACATCATTAGGGCCCCTAAAACCTTTATGGTACCCGATTTTTGAAATTTGAGGTTATAGTACCAAAAATGTTGACCGGAAATAATGTGTACTTCAGTTAGGCATTTGATACCTTTATAGTACCCGATTTTTTAATTTTGATGTTATGGTACCAGAAATGTTGACCGCAAGTAAAGGGGACATCAGTTGGGCACTTGTGACCTTTATGGTATTCGACTTTTGAAATTTGAGGTTATCGTACCAAAAATGTTGACCAGATATGACATGGACATCATTAGAGCCCGTAAAATATTAATGGTACTGGATTTTTGTAATTTAAGGTTATGATACTAAAAATGTTGACTGGAAGTGATGTGGACACCAGTTGGTCACTTAAGACCTTTGCGTTAACCAATTTTTGAAATTTAAGGTTATAGTACCAAAAATGTTAACCAAAAGTGACATGAACATCAGATGGGCACTTGGCACCTTTGTCGTACCCGATTTTTGGAATTTGAGGTTATGGTACCAAAACTGTTGACCAGATATGACATGGACATCACTTGGGCACTTTGAACCTTTATGGTACTCGATTGTTGAAATTTATTGTTATGGTACCAGAAATGTTGACCGCAAGTCAAGTGGACATCAGTTTAGCACTTGTGACCTTTATGGTATTCGATTTTTGCAATTTGAGGTTATGGTACCAAAAATGTTGACCGGAAGTGCAGTGTACCTCAGTTTGGCATTTGGTACCTTTATAGTACCCGATTTTTTAATTTTGAGGTTATGGTACCGATAATGTTGACTAGATATGACATGGACATCATTTGGGCCCCTAAAACCTTTATGGTACCCGATTTTTGAAATTTGAGGTTATAGTACCAAAAATGTTGACCGGAAATGACGTGTACTTCAGTTAGGCATTTGAAACCTTTATAGTACCCGATTTTTTAATTTTGAGGTTATGGTACCAGAAATGTTGACCAGATATGACATGGACATCATTAGGGCCCGTAAAATATTAATGTTACTGGATTTTTGTAATTTAAGGTTCTGATACTAAAAATGTTGACTGGAAGTGATGTGGACACAAGTTGGTCACTTAAGACCTTTGCGTTAACCAATTTTTGAAATTTAAGGTTATAGTACCAAAAATGTTAACCAAAAGTGACATGAACATCAGATGGGCACTTGGCACCTTTGTCGTACCCGATTTTTGGAATTTGAGGTTATGGTACCAAAACTGTTGACCAGATATGACATGGACATCACTTGGGCACTTTGAACCTTTATGGTACTCGATTGTTGAGATTTAAGGTTATGGTACCAGAAATGTTGATCGCAAGTCAAGTGGACATCAGTTTAGCACTTGTTACCTTTATGGTATTCGATTTTTGCAATTTGAGGTTATGGTACCAAAAATGTTGACCGGAAGTGCAGTGTACCTCAGTTTGGCATTTGGGACCTTTATAGTACCCGATTTTTTAATTTTGAGGTTATGGTACCGATAATGCTGACTAGATATGACATGGACATCATTAGGGCCCCTAAAACCTTTATGGTACCGATTTTTGAAATTTGAGGTTATAGTACCAAAAATGTTGACCGGAAATGACGTGTACTTCAGTTAGGCATTTGAAACCTATATAGTACCCGATTTTTTAATTTTGAGGTTATGGTACCAGAAATGTTGACCGCAAGTAAAGGGGACATCAGTTGGGCACTTGTGACCTTTATGGTATTCGACTTTTGAAATTTAAGGTTATGGTACCAAAAATGTTGACCGGAAGTGCAGTGTACCTCAGTTTGGCATTTGGGACCTTTATGGTACCCGATTTGTTAAATTTGAGGTTATTGTACCGATAATATTGACCGGATATGACATGGACACAAGTTGGGCACTTGTGACCTTTATGGTATTCAACTTTTGAAATTAGAGGTTATGGTACCAAAAATGTTAACCGAAAGTGACGTGTACCTCAGTTTGGCATTTGGAACTTTCCCGGTACCCAATTTTTAAATTTTGAGGTTATGGTACTAAAAATGTTGACCAGAAGTGACATGAACATCAGATGTGGACTTGGGACCTTTGTGGTACCCGATTTTTGAAATTTAAGGTTATGGTACCAAAAATGTTTACCAGATATGACATGGACAACTGTTGGGCACTTTTAACCTTTATGGTACTCGATTTTTGAAATTTAAGGTTATGGTACCAAAAATGTTGACCAGAAGTGACATGAACATCAGATGGGCACTTAGGATCTTTGTGGTACCCGATTTTTGGAATTTGAGGTTATGGTACCAGAAATGTTGACCGCAAGTCAAGTGGACCTAAGTTTGGCATTTGGAACCTTTATAGTACCCGATTTTTTAAATTTGAGGTTATGGTACCTTTGTGGTACCCGATTTTTGGAATTTTAGGTTATGGGACCAAAAATGTTGATCGAAAGTAAAGTGGACATCAGTTGGGCACTTGTGACCTTTATGGTATTCGGCTTTTGAAATTGGAGGTTATGGTACCAAAAATGTTGACCAGAAGTGACATGAACACCAGATGGGCACTTGGGACCTTTGTGGTACCCGATTTTTGGAATTTGAGGTTATGGCAACAAAAATGTTGACCGGAAGTGCAGTGTACCTCAGTTTGGCATTTGGGACCTTTATGGTACCCGATTTTTTAAATTTGAGGTTATGGTACCGATAATATTGACCGGATATGACATGGACACCAGTTGGGTACTTGTGACCTTTATGGTATTCAACTTTTGAAATTTGAGGTTATGGTACCAAAAATGTTGATCAGAAGTGACATGAACATCAGATGGGGACTTGGGACCTTTGTGGTACCCGATTTTTGGAATTTAAGGTTATGGTACCAAAAATGTTGACCAGAAGTGACATGAACATCAGACGGGAACTTGGGACCTTTGTGGTACCCGATTTTTGGATTTTGAGGTTATGTTACCAAAAAAGTTGACCAGATATGACATGGACATCTCTTGGGCACTTTTAACCTTTATGGTACTCGATTTTTGGAATTTAAGGTTATGGTACCAAAAATGTTGACCAGAAGTGACATAAACATCAGATGGGCACTTAGGATCTTTGTGGTACCCGATTTTTGGAATTTGAGGTTATGGTACCAAAAATGTTGACCGGAAGTAAAGTGGACCTCAGTTTGGCATTCGGGAACTTTTTTAGTACCCGATTTTTTAAATTTGAGGTTATGGTACCAAAAATGTTTAGGGTTGGAAAGTTTCATGAAACTTTCCTAATTGAAATGTTTCATGAAAGTTTCAATGCTTCATGAAACATTTCAAAGTTTCAATATGGCGCAAATACATGGGCAAACTAACCTTACCTTACTTGACAAATAAATTTGAAGGCGCGAAATTTAAATCCTATCCCCTCCACTCAAAGTTTCATGAAACTTTGAAACTTTCGTCCATGAAACATTGAAAGTTTCAATGAAAGTTTCAATGTTTCAATGAAACGATTCACAGCTTACAACCCTAAAAATGTTGACCAGAAGTGACATGAACATTAGATGTGGACTTAGGATCTTTGTGGTACCCGATTTTTGGAATTTGAGGTTATGGTACCAAAAATGTTGACCAGAAGTGACGTGAACATCAGATGGCCACTTGGGACCTTTGTAGTACCCGATTTTTGGAATTTTAGGTTATGGTACTAAAAATGTGGATCGAAAGTGACGTGTACCTCAGTTTGGCATTTAGGACCTTTCCGGGGCCCAATTTTTTATCTTTGAGGTTATGGTACCAAAAATGTTGACCGGAAGAGACGTGAATATCACTTGGGCACTTGGGACCTTTGTGGTACCCGATTTTTGGAATTTGAGGTTATGGTACCAAAAAAGTTGACCGAAAGTGACGTGTACCTCAGTTTGGCATTTGGGACCTTTATAGTACCCGATTTTCAAATTTGAGGTTATGGTACCGATAAATTTGACCGGATATGACATGGACACCAGTTGGGCACTTGTGACCTTTATGGTACTCGGTTTTTGAGATTTGAGGTTATGGTACCATAAATGTTGACCAGAAGTGACATGAACATTAGATGTGGACTTAGGATCTTTGTGGTACCCGATTTTTGGAATTTGAGGTTATGGTACGAAAGTTGACATCGGATTCATTTTTGGCGATGTATGTGGAGTCTGTTTATGCAAAAAAAAAAATTATGCATAAATTATGCATAAACTATGCATAATGACTATGCATAAATTATGCATAATGACTATGCAAAAATTATGCGTAATTTTTCCACCTGGGCAGATACCATCCGTGACGAATTCTTGATCATCGTCGTCGACCACCACGAATGATCAAGAAATTCGAGTAAATTGCGTAAGAACACTAATGACGTAGAAAAGTGTTCGGAGCAATTTTAAATCTCCAGCACCGCTTAATAAACGCAGATTGTCGCATTGGCTTCCTTGTGTGCCGCGTCACTGGAGAACCAGACTCTCACGCTGCACAGTGGTCCAAAATTGTAATTTACTGTTTATAATTGCCTACAGCCTACAATTTTTTATGGCTTTGGCGTTTTTTTTTTTAATCTTTAGCGATAAATTCCCCAGACCACCATTGGGCCGGATTTTTTATTTTCATTTTGCAACATTTTTTATTTAAATTTTACAATTATATAAATGCTCAGGACCAGAAATCCACAATAAAAAATTTTATTCCAATTGTTAATAACATTATACATAATTTTTCATTATTGTTTAAATAAAAAATGTGGCAAAATTTTGGACCACTGTGCGCTGGTGAATTCCCGCGTTTGTTTAACTGTTCTCCAACTAGCTTCACCGCGCTCAGATTTAATTATTTTTACCGGACTGAAATGCGTAATTAACGTAAAATGAATGAATTAATTTCTTTTTTATTTGATAATTGATTTCAGATTACGTATACGCGAATCGACGAAACGTATCTAGATGGCCGATTTTATTTTAACATCACGGTGAATAACGACAACAATACTTTTTAGCGGCTTGTCCTTAACTAGTATTGTAATGGAGACGGAGTTTTTCCCATTAAATCCGCGACCGTATACCAGGGTTATATTCAATTGTATTATTTGAATTTTTATGTGAATCTACATTATTTTTTATAATCTGTTTATAGATTCCCGGTAAACATACTCGAAGAGAGCTTTGGCAGGATGAGAAATTGGAGTAAAGGAGAAACAAAATATGTTTCACAATTTTTTGTAACGTCCGACTCTTCCAGCATCCATTATATATTTTGATATTATATTATTTTTGTATTATATTCCTTGTGTTCAATTTTTTTTATTTTAATTATATTATTTTGTGTTATATTTTTTCTAATTTATTTTTTTTATTTTTAATTAAATTATATTATGTATTCTTAAATTAGAATCACAATATATGAATTTGATATTTCTTAATAATAGAAATCCTGTTAGTTTTACTGACTACATCTATCCCAAAGCGGCAGTAGAAATTAAGTTAAGTAAATTTTAAATCTAAATCTAGTTTACCGGAAAAAGTGAATATATCTTGAGAACCTTGGCTTCGGCGAGTAAAGGACCCCGCACACTTTCTATTGTAAATGGCTCTCGGCGAATTTTTTTTATACTTGGCAATTTTGCAGTTCTTAACCTGTAGATTAAAAGTGTCAATAGACTTAATGTCAAAAAATGAACAGTTTTCGAGATACAGGGTCCAAAAGATGAAGAAATGCAAAATGTTGGGTAAAACAGCCAAAACTTCAATAAAACATAAATTTGCATTTAAACAGAAAAAAGATGGTTAGAGGTTATTGAGTGTCGTTTATTACAAAACAAAGATTTTAAAAATTAAAAAAGGCATGGTTTTTAATCTGGGTAAACAAGGCTGGGTAACCCTTCTAGGGTAAGTAAAATCTAGCGCAAGATGCAACAGTCTTCAATCTACATGAACCATGGCTACTGACCTGAGAATCTTTATAAACAGAAATCAGGCAATTTTTCGGGTGGGGAAAAAATAGTAAAGAGCAACATAATCTCCAGTCTGCCTAAATCATAGCTGTCAATTTTAGTATTTTTTCAAAAATAAAAAACTTTCGATTTTGGAAATTCTGGCTACTCAGTAGCCATGGTTTGGCAAGAATAAATAAAATGCCATTTTTACACAAACTTTTTGCATACTTAAAAATCCCTGCTTACTGCAAAAAAAATACTATTAGCGGCAACGATATTATGGCTACAGATCAAACAATTATTTTTGCAGAAAGAAGTCCATTTCTAGCAAAGAAAAAGACTGTAGAAGACGACATTTTCATAAGTCTGGCCGAAAACTGGCTACTGACTTAAGAATTTTTTTTAAGTAAAAATAGACAGTTTCTAGCGTAGGAAAGTCTGGCAAAACAAGACAAGGTCTTTAGAATGGCTAAAACATAGCTACTAACTTTACCATCTATTTGCTAAAATTATTCTGTCTCTAGCGTGGCAAAAGTCTGACAAAAGACGACCAGGTCTTTAGAATGGCTAAACCATGGCTACTGAATTTTTAACTTTTTGCTAAAATTACTCTATTTCTAGCTTGGGAAAAGTCTAAAAAATACGAGCAGTTTTATAGTATGGCTAAACCATGGCTACTGACTTTATAATTTGTTTGCTAATATTAATCTGTTTCTAGCGTGCACAAAGTCTGGCAAAAGACGACCATGTCTCTAGTATGGCTAAACCATGGCTACTGACTTTAGAATTTTTTTGCTAAAATTAATCTGTCTTTATCGTGGGAAAAGTCTGGCAAAGGACGACCAGGTCTTTAGTATGTCTAAACCATGGTTACTGACTCCATAATTTTTTTGCTAAAATTAAACTGTTTCTAGCGTAGGAAAAGTTTGGCAAAAGGGTACATGGTCAGTAGTATGGCTGAACACTGTCTACTGACTTTAGAATGTTTTTGCTAAAATTAATCTGCGTCTAGCGTGGGAAAAGTCTAGCAAAAGACGACCAGGTTTTTAGTATAGCTAAACCATGGCTACAGACTTTAGAATTTTTTTGCTAAAATTAATCTGTTTCTAGCGTGAAAAAAGTCTGGCAGAAGGCGACCAGGTCTCTAGTATGGCTAAACCATGGCTACTGACTTTAGAATTTTTTTGCTAAAATTCATCTGTCTCTAGCGTGCGAAAAATCTGACAAAAGACGACCAGGTCTTTAGGACGGCTAAACCATGGCTACTAACTTTACCATCTATTTGCTAAAATTAATCTGTCTCTAGCGTGGGAAAAGTCAGTCTAAAGACGACCAGGTCTTTAGGATGGCTAAACCATGGCTACTGTCATTACAATTTTTTTGGCTACAATTAATCTGTTTCTAGCGTGGGAAAAGTCTGGCAAAAGATGTCAGGTCTTTAGGATGGCTAAACCATGGCTACTGTCTTTAGAATTTTTTTGCTAAAATTAATCTGTTTCTAGCGTGGGAAAAGTCTGGCAAAAGATGTCAGTTCTTTAGTATGACGAAACCATGGCTACTGACGTTATCATTTTTTGCTAAAATTGATCTGTCTCTAGCGTAGGAAAAGTTTGGCAAAGGATGACAGGTCTTTAGTGTGGCTAAACCATAGCTACTGACTTTAGAATTTTTTGCTAAAATTAATCTTT
This sequence comes from Ganaspis brasiliensis, assembly GCA_037103525.1. Classification (NCBI taxonomy): domain Eukaryota; kingdom Metazoa; phylum Arthropoda; class Insecta; order Hymenoptera; family Figitidae; genus Ganaspis; species Ganaspis brasiliensis. The sequence continues at coordinate 5,103,118 of JAZKLR010000211.1, forward strand.
TTGTAGAGTGGGAAAAGTCTGTCTAAAGACGACCAGGTCTTTAGGATGGCTAAACCATGGCTACTGTCTTTAGAATTTTTTTGCTAAAATTAATCTGTTTATAGCGTGGGAAAAGTCTGTCTAAAGACGACCAGGTCTTTAGGATGGCTAAACCATGGCTACTGTCTTTAGAATTTTTTTGCTAAAATTAATCTGTTTCTAGCGTGGGAAAAGTCTGGCAAAAGATGTCAGGTCTTTAGTATGACGAAACCATGGCTACTGACCTTATTATTTTTTGCTAAAATTGATCAGTCTCTAGCGTAGGAAAAGTTTGGCAAAGGATGACAGGTCTTTAGTGTGGCTAAACCATAGCTACTGAACTTATCATTTTTTTGCTAAAATTAATCTGTCTCTAGCGTAGGAAAAGTTTGGCAAAGGATGACAGGTCTCTAGTGTGGCTAAACCATAGCTACTGACTTTAGAATTTTTTGCTAAAATTAATCTTTTTGTAGAGTGGGAAAAGTCTGTCTAAAGACGACCAGGTCTTTAGGATGGCTAAACCATGGCTACTGTCTTTAGAATTTTTTTGCTGAAATTAATCTGTTTCTAGCGTGGGAAAAGTCTGTCTAAAGACGACCAGGTCTTTAGGATGGCTAAACCATGGCTACTGTCTTTAGAATTTTTTTGCTAAAATTAATCTGTTTCTAGCGTGGGAAAAGTCTGTCTAAAGACTACCAGGTCTTTAGGATGGCTAAACCATGGCTACTTTCTTTACAATTTTTTTGCTAAAATTACTATGTCTCTAGCGTGGAAAAAGTCTGGCAAAGGACGACCAGGTCTTTAGTATGGCTAAACCATGGCTACTGACTTTAGAATTTTCTTGCTAAAATTAATCTGTCTCTAGCGTGGAAAAAGTTTGGCAACGGACGACCAGGTCTTTAGGATGGCTAAACTATGGCTACTGACTTTATAATTTTTTTTGCTAAAATTGATCTGTCTCTAGCGTTGGAAAAGTCTGGCAAAGAACGACCAGGTCGTTAGTATGGCTAAACTATGGCTACTGACCTAAGAATTTTTTTTAGTATAAATAGTCAGTTTCTAGAGCGGGAAAATGTCTGTCCAAAGACGACCAGCTTTTTAGTGCGGACGAGCCATGGCTACTGAGTAATGAATTTTTTGTTAAATTCAAGCTGTTTCAAGCATGCGAAAAGTCTGGCAAAGGACGACCAGGTCTTAAGTATGGCTAAACGATGGCTACTGACTTTAGAATTTTTTTGATTAATTTAATTAGTTTCTAGCTTGGGAATAGTTTACGAACGGCGACAAGGTTGGGAGTATGTCCTCACACTGGGTACTATTGTCTTTTGTCAGACTTTTCTTTCGCTAGTAGCGGCCTTTTTGTGCAAGAAAAAGTCTGAGTTCAGTAGCTAGTGTTCGGCCAGACTAGTGTTAGCGTTGTCTTTCGCCAGTCTTTTTTTCGATAAAAACGGTCTTTTTTCTGCAAGAAAAAGTTTTTGAGGTTGGTAGCTATGGTTGGGCCAAATTAAAAACCATTTCGTCTTGAGCTAAACTTTTCCAACCTCTGAAAATAATTGATATGTGAAAAAGGATTCTGAGGTCGGATGCGATGGTTCAGCTAGACTAAAGATCATGTCGTCTTTTGCCCGACATTTTTTAATCTAAAAATTGTCTGGTCTCTGCGACAAAAATACTAAGTTTGTTAGTTATGGTTTTGAAAGACTAAGGTTGTTTTCGTCAGTTTTCATAATTTGGTACATCGCGATAATGTTTGATTTCCTGTTTAGCAGTACTATTTTCAGTTGCCATGATTTTTTTGCTCTAGAAACAACCCTGGTATTTCTGTTTTTTTTTATGTTTTTCCCTGGAATGGTTAGAAATTCTGCCGATGTTGGGAAAAATCTTTAGTCTTTTTTAATCTTTTCTCAGTTATCTGACAGATTTTGTCGTTTTAAGATGTCATCTGGGAGTTTTAGTAAACTCTAATTAAAATTTAAAATATGTTTAATCGAAATTATATATGGTGGATTCAATATGGCGGTCTCAACGTATAAGGTTGTTTTTTGGAATATTTCGATTTTTAGAAAACTTGGTATCCTGAGATTTTCGTGAAGTCTTATTTAAATAAAAAAATGCTTTATCTACATTGAAAATTGTAGATTTAACATGGCTTATCTAACGTAACAATCGAATTTGTAAACACCGATGGTTGACTTGAAATCTTTTATTGTTTGAGTACTCGATTTTGTATTTAAACTCAGCTTTCCAGAATTTTAAAGTGTCTGAACCAAAATGGCGCACAGTTTTACATAATTGTACATTTTCATAAGACAGGAGTTTGGGTGAACTCTTATTAAAAACTAAAATATGTGTTTCTCGATTTGTAAATGGTGGATCTAATCTGGCGAATTCAACATGTCAGGTGATTTGTTTGGAATCGCTGATTTTTTATTTGAACATAGCTTTGAAGAATTACAAGTGTTTTTTATAATCTAGGATTCTCTATTGTTGAAAGCTAAGTTCAATCAAAGGGGACCCAAGCAGACAGAGTGGTTGTATGCACAGTACAAGAATCATTTTGATGGTCTAAAGTTAATTCAAAGTAACTGCATCGCCTGTATTCTAAGCTAAACTTAGAACCATCAGGATCATTTTGTAACCATCAGGAGCTGCAAGTAAAGTTGGTTTTAGTAAATGACGGTTCTTATGAGTGGAATAAGATTGACGGAAGACCCGAAAATTTGAGCTTTTTTCAATAAAAGCATAAGTCCCATCAATTACTACTACGGCCTGTGGATTGTCGGGATGATTGTTGTACAAAATATTTGAAAATGCAGTTACATGCTGGGCGATATAATCTTGCCGTTTAATTGATTGAAGTCCTATGTTTTCCATGCAAAACCTCTGACTTAACGATTTTCGCACTTTACTTATTGTTAAACTAACATTCTGTCTACTTGAATAATCAAAAATTATTTTGAGAAAATCGTCACTTAACCCTTGTCTCATTTTACATAAAAAAACCAATAAATCTTTTTTAGTTATATACCTCAGTTTTCCAGACATTTCAACAGGATCGCAATACGTGTAAAGATCTTGGAATTGTTCCTTTGTTGTAGGTGAGATGCATTGAAATTCAAGATCATTCAATTCATTCTCATCTATGAATCTAGGTCTATTAGCAGCAGCAGTTCTTAACTGCTCCAAAAAAACACTTAATACCTGGTTCTTTATAACGTATTGTTTATTGATGTATCGCAAACCGGGTAAAAGAATTTCCAAAATAAATCCTTCTTCATCCAAATGTTGCTCGCAAGACCTTGCGTTTTCAGGAATATAAATATTTCGTTGTATAAATACATTCATTTTGCATTCTGCAAAAATTATGTAAACATTATTTACAGCATTACAGATAATACTTGATCGACTTGCCGTTTGAGTCAGAATGTTCAAACGTAAGCATGTTGTATCTTGCTGAATCAGTTGAATCTCTGTTAAGATTGATCGGTTACAGTTGATACATAATCTACAATTTGCATCTAAGGGAAGCGCTGGATGAACTTTTTCATCACGTCTCCGTATTGCTATTTGACGCTTAAGGAGATTTTCGTCACCATTCATAAAAGACATCTGCTGCCTATTAAATGCTATATTACAAACGTAGCATGGAGAAACTCTTCGAAAAGCCATCTTAAGAATTATTAATAAGAATAGTTTTCCAGCTTATTAATATTAAAATTCTCAAACGATAGTTTAATCAATTTATCTAATTGACAATTGAAAAATTCCATAACTTTTCAGCTTATTAATATTAATTTTCTCAACGATAGTTTAATCAATTTATCTTATTAAGAATTAAAAAATTTTGAACGATTTTTAGATATTTTTAAAAAAGAAACAATAATTATGTTGTTTTTTTACATCTTAAGAAATATTAATAACCGTATTTTTTTAGCTTATTAATATTGATATTTTTTAACGATGGTTTAATTAAGATATTTAATAACAACTCGAGAATTCCGAACAAATCATAAATATTAACATTACTTTAAAAAATAGAAACCTAAATTTTGTTTTTTTTACTCGTCGATGCTTTGAACTGAATAGAGAAAGTAAATAATAAAAACAAAAAAAAACAAAAAAATAATAAAAAAGTAAATTTTTACTTTAAAAAATAGAAACCTAAATTTTGTTTTTTTTACTCGTCGATGCTTTGAACTGAATAGAGAAAGTAAATAATAAAAATTGATATACTACATATCTGGAGGACTTCCTTTTAATCGTTTCATATTGAGGTTTGAAAGTTTAAATATTATCTAATCATTTAATTAAAAAAAAACAATTGACAACGAGTTGCCTAGATACGTAGTATATCAATTTTTATTATTTACTTTCTCTATTCAGTTCAAAGCATCGACGAGTACAAAAAAACATAATTTGGGTTTCTATTTTTTAAAGTAGTGTTAATATTTAAGATTTGTTCGTAATTCTCGAATTGTTATTAAATATCTTAATTAAAACATCGTAAAAAAATATCAATATTAAAAAGCTAAAAAACTATGGTTATTAATATTTCTTAAGATGTAAAAAAACAACATAATTATTGTTTCTTTTTTTAAAAGTATCTAAGGATCGTTCAGAATTTTTTAATTGTTAATTAGATAACTTGATTAAACTATCGTTGAGGAAATTAATATTAATAAGCTGAAAAGTTATGTTTATTAATTAGTCTTAAAATGACATTTAAAAGTTTAAATATTATCTAATCATTTCTTTAAAAAAAAAAAAAAAAAACAATTGAAAACGAGTTGCCTAGGTACGTAGTATATTAATTTTTATTATTTACTTTTTCTATTCTTTTCAAACCATCGACTAGTAAAAAAAACATAATTTGGGTTCCTATATTTTTAAAATAGTGTTAATATATATGATATGTTCGGAATTCTCGAATTGTTATTAAGATATCTTAATAAAACTATGGTTTGAGAATATTAAAGTTAATAAACTGAAAAACAACATAATTATTGTTTTTTTTTTTCAAAATATCAAAGATTTGCGCGGAATTTTTGATTTGTCAATTAGATTAATTGATTAAACTATTGTTTGAGAATTTTAATATTAATAAGCTGGAAAACTATCCTTATTAATAATTCTTAAGATGGCTTTTCGAAGAGTTTCTCCATGCTACGTTTGTGATATAGCATTTAATAGGCAGCAGATGTCTTTTATGAATGGTGACGAAAATCTCCTTAAGCGTCAAATAGCAATACGGAGACGTGATGAAAAAGGTCATCCAGCGCTTCCCTTAGATGCAAATTGTAGATTATGCATCAACTGTAACCGATCAATCTTAACAAAGATTCAACTGATTCAGCAAGATACAACATGCTTACGTTTGAACGTTCTGACTCAAACGGCAAGTCGATCATGTATTATCTGTAATGCTGTAAATAATGTTCACAGAATTTCTGCAGAATGCAAAATGAATGTATTTATACAACGAAATATCTATATTCCTGAAAACGCAAGGTCTTGCGAGCATCATATGGATGAAAAAGGATTTATTTTGGAAATTCTTTTACCCGGTTTGCGATACATCAATAAACAATACGTTCTAAAGAAGCAGGTATTAAGTGTTTTTTTGGAGCAGTTAAGAACTGCTGCTGCTAATAGACCTAGATTCATAGATGAGAATGAATTGAATGATCTTGAATTTCAATGCATCTCACCTATAACAAAGAAACAATTCCAAGATCTTTACACGTATTGCGATCCTGTTGAAATGTCTGGAAAACTGAGGTATATAACTAAAAAAGATTTATTGGTTTTTTTATGTAAAATGAGACAAGGGTTAAGTGACGATTTTCTCAAAATAATTTTTGATTATTCAAGTAGACAGAATGTTAGTTTAACAATAAGTAAAGTGCGAAAATCGTTAAGTCAGAGGTTTTGCATGGAAAACATAGGACTTTAATCAATTGAACGGCAAGATTATATCGCCCAGCATGTAACTGCATTTTCAAATATTTTGTACAACAATCATCCCGACAATCCACAGGCCATAGTAGTAATTGATGGAACCTATGCTTTTATTGAAAAAAGCTCAAATTTTCGGGTCCTCCGTCAATCTTATTCCACTCATAAGAACCGTCATTTACTAAAACCAACTTAACTTGTAGCTCCTGATGGTTACATTTTGGACATTTTTGGTCCTTACTTCTCTGATTCACGTAATAACGATGCGCAAATTCTGCGAAATGAGTTCGATAAGGACGTGGATTCATTGAGAGATTGGTTACAGAACAGCGATATTGTGATAGTAGATAGAGGTTACCGCGACGTTATACCTTTGTTGCACCGCTTAGGTATTGAACACAAAATGCCTGCTCTACTTGGACAGGGAAGAAGTCAGCTTACGACAGAAGAAGCAAATGAAACACGTGAAGTCACTAAGAATAGATTTGTGGTTGAGGCAAGAAATGGGCATCTTAAAACTGTTTTCAAGTTCTTTGGTCATACGATTAGTATCACCCACTCAAAGAATCTTGATAGCTTTTATAAAATAGGTGGAGCAATTTTAAATAGATATCATCCGCTGATTGAAATGGCAGACGCAACGGTTGAAAGGGCACAAGAAATATTGGAAAGGTCACGTATTCCAAATGTAGTTCAAGCAAGAGTAGAAGTGGATAATCTTAGATTTCGAAATGCTCAATGGAGACGAATAAATCATTTGGATGTTCCCGATTTTCCACTCCTAACGCTTGAATTTCTAAAAGATGTTACTGTAGGAATATATCAAGTTAATTTAGCGCCATCTTATATAGAAGATAAATTAATAAGAAATAACGAAGAAGAACTGCAGTTGGATGAACATCTTAGTGAACCAGGGTTTATTCGAATTAGAGTATATTCGCGGTTCAGAAATGCAACCCGGTATCAAGTGTTCATCAGCTATACAAGAGAGGGAGAAGAAGATTATGATAATCAAAATCTTATTTCTGGATATTATTGCACTTGTCCGTCTGGAGCACGTACACTTGGATGCTGTGCCCACGTTGCCAGTATTCTTTGGTATTTAGGATACGCAAGACATCAAGTGCATGTAAAATATCCTGACGCATCACTCTTGAACATAATAGAAGATGCAGGAAATAGACATGAGCCACAAAACGAAAATATCAACGGTATCAATGTTGAAGTATTAGAAGAATAAAATGAGCAAATCTTAAAATCATTTTATAGTGCAATTCAAATTAATGGATTATCATTACACTCTTGCTTTGAAAAATCTCATGTTCCCTTCTTTTTTAGTTCAATTTTTTAAAAAATTAATATAAAAAGTATAAAAAAAATAGTTAAGAATTTCCATGTTACTGAATGTTTTGTGTTTGTGTTATATTTATAATAAGTTATGGTAGTTTCTGGTTTCAGAGTTTAATTCTATAAGTTTTCAAGGACTTTAAGTCAGTTGTCAATTCAACATTGTAAGTTTTAAATGTATTTATGTTGTTTTACTGTTTAATGTTGTAAGGTTATAAAATGTTCACATCAGTTGGTATTTAATTTTTCTAAAAATAATTGAATATCCAAAGATAATTAAATGTCTATAATTGATCACCTGCAGGGTCACCCTTATGATTTATTATAGCTATTTTTACTAAACGGGTGTACAAGAGGCCGCATAATTGACATTTTTATGAATGTTATTAACAAATCGTCGGATTTGCACCTCATCAAACACTTTAATTTACTCTGGGCCAATTATTAAGTCCAGAAGTACTAATCAAACTCGACTGGAGACTCATCAGATCATCTAGACGATACTTGATCATTGTGACAACCTATTCTATCTGATCAAGTCCATAAGAGATCTCTTAAAATACTCCTTTATTATTTAATTATGCTACATTTCATCATTTGAACTTCGTCATATCTTCAGATACTTCTTACACAATTCTATAACCCAAATAAGCTAATAGAGATAGATCATGCTAGATTCACTAATCCGCACCTCTTCAATTTTTTCAAGTAATTCTAAAAACAGTTGTTTAGCTTAGAATACAGGCAATGCAGTTACTTTGAAATAACTTTAGAACATCAAAAATTATTCTTGTACTACGCATGCAATTCCAAACAAATCACCTGACATGTTAAATTAGTAATATTAGATCAACCATTTAAGTCCGTAGACGGTGTTCAGACATACTACTGAGCTTGTCGTCTTTTGCCAGACTTTTCCGACGCTAGAAACAGATTAATTTTATCAAAAAAATTCTAAAGTCAGTAGCCATGGTTCGGCCATACTACTGACCTTGTCGTCTTTTGCCACGCTAGAAACTGACTAAGATTAGAAAAAAAATTATAATATCAGTAGCCATGGTTCTGCTACACTAAAGCCCTGGTCGTCTTTTGCCAGATTTTTCCCACGCTTGAAACTGATTTATTTTAGCAAAAAAATTCTTAAATCAGTAGCCATGGTTCGGCCATACTAAAGAACTGGTCGTCCTTTGCCAGACTCTTCCCACGCTAGAGACAGATTAATTTTATCAAGAAAATTATTATGTCAGGAGCCATGGTTTATCTATACTAAAAACTTGGTCGTCTTTTGCCAGAATTTTCCCAAGTTAGAAACAGATTAATTTGAGCAAAAAAATTCTAAGGATATTAACCATGGTTTAGCCATAATAAAGACCTGGTCGTCTTCTGCCAGATTTTTCCCTCGCTAGAAACAGAATAATTTTAGCAAAAATATTCTAAAGACAGTAGCCATGGTTTAGCCATACTAAAGACCTTTTCGTCGTTTGCTTGACTTTCCCACGCTACAGACAGATTAATTTTAGCAAAAAAATTCAAAAGTCAGTAGCCATGGTTTAGCCATTCTAGAGACCTGGTCGCCTTCTGCCAGACTTTTCCCACGCTAGAGACAGATTAATTTTAGCAAAAAAATTATTATGTCAGTAGCCATGGTTTAGTCGTGGTAAAGACTTGACATCTTTTGCCAGACTTTTCCCACGCTAGAGACAGATTAATTTTAGCAAAAAAATTATAAAGTCAGTTGCCATGGTTTAGCCATACTAAAGACCTGGTCGTCTTTTGCCAGACTTTCCCACTCTAGAAACAGATTAATTTTAGCAAAAATATTCTAAAGACATTAGCCATGGTTTAGCCATACTAAAGACCTTGTCGTCGTTTGCCAGACTTTCCCACGCTAGAGACAGATTAATTTTAGCAAAAAAATTAAAAAGTCAGTAGCTGAGTAAAAATTTCTGAAGTGGCCCCCTGATTTGCAAACATGTAATGAAATTTGAAATTAATGTTATATTCCTATACTACTAAATGAGAGATAGTTTGCATATAAATAGTTTTTTTTAATTTAAATAATGTCAAAAGTTATAAACAAATGAAAGTTTTTGCATCATTTTATTTGAAAATTCATATCTTTTTTTTATATTATTGAAAATTAATAAAATTTGTATGACTTGTGTACAAAAGTATAAACTTTAAGATAAAAATAATTTCGATCACGTGCATTTATTTTTTAATGCAAAATTAATGATTTTTTATAAACAAATAAAAAAAAACATGTTCTGGGCCCGCTAACAAATTTTTTTAAAAACGTATTGATTCAGTATGAATTTAGGTTTATTATACAAAAATAAAAATTTGGTTAGGTTTATATTTAACAGAATAGCGTTAATTTGTTTATAACGCTCCGGAAACAATATCAAGCGGCACTGGTTCGTTCGCAACTGCGCCTTCAGTAGTCTCTCCTATAATAAGATATGAAATGATTATGAAGTTAAATCAGAAAATATTTTGCATATTAGCTGATCTTTTTCAGTTGGCTGAAACGAATGGTACTGTCGTGTACAACTAACAGTTTTTGCTGTTTGTTGCTTATTTCAGAACGTGTTCAACACGATGCTTCATGTGTTTATTTATTTAACAGTACATCACCAAAAGTTTGTTTGAATGGGCAGCACAATTTTTCCACAAAATTAAATTTGGCTTTTGCACAGAAGAGGAACATGCGATTAACGAAAATAATTTAGCGCCTCGAAATGCATGTGCAAAAACTGTTAGTTGTACTTGACAGTACCATTCGTGTCAGCCAACTGAAAAAGATCAGCTAATATGCAAAATATTTCCCGAGGATTCAAAAACAAAGACTCATAAGATCACAAAAAATCCACGACAATAGAGTACAAAAACATTAAGCTTTTTAACTTTATTATTAACGTTATTAGTTATTAGTATTAATGATAGTGTACTTTAACATTATTGCGTATTTAATTAATTACATATTGTTTTTTTATATAAATAAATGAAAAAAGTGATTTTTATTATGTTCAACTAAATCATTTGACTTGATTTAACTTCATAATTATTTCATATCTTATTATAGGAGGGACTACTGAAGGCGCAGTTGCGAACGAACCAGTGCCGCTTGATATTGTTTCCGGAGAGTTATAAACAAATTAACGCTATTCTGTTAAATATAAACCTAACCAAATTTTTGAATAATAAACCTAAATTCATACTGAATCAATACGTTTTTAAAAAAATTTGTTAGCAGGCCCAGAACATGTTTTTTTTTTAATTGTTTATAAAAAATCATTAATTTTGCATTAAAAAATAAATGCACGTGATCGAAATTATTTTTATCTTAAAGTTTATACTTTTGTACACAAGTCATACAAATTTTATTAATTTTCAATAATATAAAAAAAAGATATGACTTTTCAAATAAAATGATGCAAAAATTTTCATTTGTTTATAACTTTTGACATTATTTAAATTAAAAAAAACTATTTATATGCAAAATATCTCTCATTTAGTAGTATAGGAATATAACATTAATTTCAAATTTCATTACATGTTTGCAAATCAGGGGGCCACTTTAGAAATTTTTACTCAGCTATGATTTAGCCATACTAAAGAGCTGGTCGTCCTTTGCCAGACTTTTTCCACGCTAGAGACAGATTAATTTTAGCAAAAAACATATAAAGTCAGTAGCCATGGTTCAGCCATACTAAAGACCTGGTTATCTTTTGCCAGACTTTTCCCACGCTAGAAACAGATTAATTTTAGCAAAAAAATTGTAAAGTCAGTAGCCATTGTTTAGCCATACTAAAAATCTGGTCGTCCTTTGCCAGACTCTTCCCACTCTAGAGACAGATTAATTTTAGCAAAAAAACTATAATGTCAGTAGCCATGGTTTTGCTATACTAAAGACTTGTTCGTCTTTTGCCAGACTTTTCCCAGGCTAGAAATTGTCTATTTTTACTAAAAAAATTCTTAAGTCAGTAGCGAGTGTTCAGCCAGACTTATGAAAATGTCGTCTTCTACAGTATTTTCCTTTGCTAGAAAAGGACTTCTTTCTGCAAAAATAATTGTTTGATCTTTAGCCATAATATCGTTGCCGCTAATAGTATTTTTTTTCCAGTAAGCAGGGATTTTTAAGCATGGAAAAAGTTTGTGTAAAAATGACATTTTATTTAGTCTGGCCAAACCATGGCTACTGAGTGGCCAGAATTTCGAAAATCAAAAGTTTTTTATTTTTGAAAAATTACTAAGATTGACTGCTATGATTTAGGCAGACTGAAGATTATGTTGTTCTTTACTATTTTTCCCCACCCGAAAAATTGCCTGATTTCTGTTTATAAAAATTCTCAGGTCAGTAGCCTTGGTTCATCCAGATTGAAGACTGTTGCATCTTGCGCTAGATTTTTCTTATCCTAGAAGGGTTACCCAGCCTTGTTTACCCAGATTAAAAACCATGCTTTTTTTAATTTTTAAAATCTTCTTTGTTTTGTAATAAACGACACTCAATAACCTTTAACCATCTTTTTTCTGTTTAAATGCAATATTTATGTTTAATTGAAGTTTTGGCTGTTTTACCCAACATTTTGCATTTTTTCATCTTTTGGACCCTGTATCTCGAAAACTGTCCATTTTTTGACATTTAGTCTATTGACACTTTTACTCTACAGGTTAAGAACTGCAAAATTGCCAAGTATAAAAAAAATTCGCCGAGAGCCATTTACAATAGAAAGTGTGCGGGGTCCTTTGGAGGATTACAAAATTTCACTTTGTTACACCTTTTTGCACTTGGCAACTTAATAGTTTAAAACTGAAAAAAGTAGGCAACCCAATGGCAGCCAATTCTTTAGACTTCATATTTTCTATTAGCATGTCATTTTTTGGCAATGAAGTGAGCGAAATTATTTAAAAAATAACGATCATTAATCTCGTTTTTAGTCATAGCCTTGAACATAATTATTATTTTAGGCAACCTATCTTTTTTGGTATATTATTTTTCATAAAAAGTATTTTTTTCCTGTAAACATAAAAGTGAAGGTCGCTTCTATTTGGGATCTTAGGCGGATCGTAAACCTTACAACTTTGTGCACGTGGCTGAAGCGGAGTCAAAGAAAATATTTTGAGTTACGCTGATAATGATAAATAAGGATATAGATTTAGTTATTGACCGATATTAATAATGATTAAAAAATGCTCGGCGGTTTAGAAGAGGAAATAAAAACAAGTTTTGATGAAACGTAAAATTAAAGATAAAAATAATTGAAAAGAGCGAGCGTCACGATTCATACTACTTCATAATATTCGTTTTGTTTAAACTTAATTTGCAACGTTTTTTAGTAGCCTATAATTTTCTGCAAATAAAAGTTTTAATAATTACCTACGATAAAAATCATGATAATTTATAAAAACTTACTCCTCTTCGATGACTTTTACGCGCCTTGGCTTGTGTAATATCGCATATTGCGAAAACAAAGAGAATCAAAAGAAATATCGAAAGTAATCAAATATTTTTCATCGTATTTGCAATGAATCTTAAGTTTTCGATAAACAATATTTTTGAGTATATTACACACTAATTCTACGCCTGAGTACCTATAAAAAGCATTAATTTGATTTGTGCCTAATTTTATAATAAACATTTTTATCGGTTACTTATTTTTAAAAACTGTTTTATAAATTTTCAACATTTAGTTAGCCAAATGAAGCAGCATTTTTTAGTTTAAAAGTAAATTATTTTTATATAATATTTTTATACAAAGACAAAAATATCCGCATCTGAGGAAACATTGATGCAAAACTTTAGGGAGGATTTCTTTGAAATATTTAGGCAACTTTTAACGTTAAATGATGCGCACTGGTCGATTTTTGTTTCTATTGACCGTAGTGCTACGCAGTAGTTTTCAATTTTCTAGAATTCTGCGGATGTCAAATATACCATAAAATTCTAATTGGCTGCAAATAAAAAAGAGTTTGAATTTTTTGTGAAATATTGCCTAAATGTTGCTCGAGTCTTTCTTCGTAATATTTCATGAATATTGCAATGCAATTTTCAGGCAGTATTCGTGCTGAATATTTCTTCACATGTGGATATTTTCTTCCTTGCACCAATGTTATCTGAACATTCATTTGAATAACTTTTTATTGAGATCTATATTGTAAATCTGTTTTTAGAAATAATTAGATAAATTTTGTGGCCTTCGGTCTTTTTACAAATTTTTTTTTTTTTAAATTTGAGTTATAAAATTAGGTTTTATTAAATCTTCTCTAAATTTCTATGCATTTCTCCATGAACATGGATCATCAGAAGTATAACAAAATAATAATAATAATAATAATAATTTTAAAATTTTTAATTATAAAATACAATTTAATTCAGAAAATATATAAAAGTATAAAAAAAATTAATTTTAACTTTGTGAAACACATGGTTGTGTTACCACATTTTTTTTCCTTAACCTCTAAATTACTACGTAATGACAGGTTCATTCTCAGAATAGAAACTATTTTCTTATAATTCTTTCATTTGAATAAGAAACTTACTATACTGACAGGGGCAAAGAATTATTTTATTTATTTATTAAACTTCATGAGATCATGATAAAAGATGGAAAGGTTTTCTGTGTCAGATCTATAAAAGTATACTAAATTGTTGCTTCTTACAATATAAGACATTTCAAGAATATTCCTTTTTCTCCAATCACTTTCTAAATTAAGAATATGGAAATTTTTACTATTGTAATTTACTTAATGGTTAATTTCTGTCGTGTGTTTGCTTATAGATGTCTTAGATTTATTATAAAGTTCTGAATATTTAGGTTGGTAAATTCTATCTTTTAATTGTTTGGGTTGTCCTATATAAACTCTATTGCAATCTGTACAATGTAATTCATAAATCAAATCCTTCTTTTCAAATTTGGGAATCCTATTTTTAAGGGAAGGTAGGAGTTCTTTTATCTATATTTTGTTTTATAAATTACCAAGTAACTATTTTTTGTTAAAATTTCGAAAATTAAATTGATATTCTTGTTATGAAATTGTGGTTCTGAGAAGTTTATAGCTTTGTCGACCATTGAAAAAACTATACCTTTTATATGAGTTAAACTAAAGTTTGAAAGAAAGTTTAAAATTTGTCCCGAGGCATAAGGTTTTTGAAACCAATCAGTTTTAATAAAACCTTTGTCAAAAAGTAATTTTAAGTCCAAGAAGGTTATTTTTTTATTAATTGACTATTTCAAAATGAGTTTTAAACTATAACCACTTTTGTTGAACTCATTCAACAAAAGTTTAATTTTGATCTTATAACGCGGTTTCTCTTTAGGAGAGTTTAAAGAATAAGATCCAATAATTTATTTAAAAAATTTTGAATATTGACTATTTCTTAAAAGACCCTCCAGAACCCACATAAAATAAAAAGAAAAGAGAAAGATCGTTAAAAAATATTTATCAACATTTTTTACAATATTCGCACCAAAATTTCGTTTAATTACACAGCCACACAAAAAAAACAACTTTATTGTCCGAGACACTACACTAGTGTATTCTTACGTATTTTTTTCCGATGAATCCAAATCCGAAGTCAGAATTGTTAGATTGCCTAAATTTTTTGAGATAATCTCAAAAAACTCGATTTTTTCGTGTTTTTGAGTAGTTTTTTGAAAATATCTCAAAAATTTTAGCCAAATTGGTTATTCTGCCCAGGCGCGAGAAACCAATGCTGACGCTGGGTGGAGGCTTGATTCTAGCTTTGAAACCCAGAGTGGGTAACCGAGACTGGGAACAGTCTTTAAATCACTGTCGTTCAATATTGGTTGAAGATTGGACACCAATGCTCGTTCCATGCTTGATTCAAGACTGCTTGAATCCTCATGCGCGAAGCTTGAACATCCAATCTAGATTCAAGCTTGAATCAACTGTGACACAATTGCTCAACTTGTCATATATTACATATTTTTTTATATATTAAAGTATATACATATAAAAAGTATTATTAAGTAAATAATAAGTATTACAACTGCTGCAGATTTAGTAATTTTATGAATATTTACTATTAATTTTGTATAAAATAAACTATAAATAAACAAACAAAAATTATGTAATTTTACTTAATTGTAAGATATATTAGAAGTAAATTAAATTTGTAAACAATTATTTTCTTATTTTAAAAAAATAAATTTCAAAGAATCATAACCAAACGAAATAATTTAAAGACAATTTTCAAATTTGAAAAATATTGAAGATATGATTACGTGCTCGATAGCGTAATTTTGTAAAATGATTCATTTCAAAAAATCTTTCATTATACAAATTGAATAAATTTCTTTATTTAAATAAAAGTGCCCTTCAATACATTATATATAAACAATTTTTATAATTTACTTTTGTATTATATATTATTGAAATTAATTATTTAAATAATATTATTAAATTAAAGTTATAAATAAAAATGATAAATTATTAGTTAATTTTGTTTACATACATTTTGCAAATATTGTATAAGAATATTTATTTATAAAATATTAACAAGTCAGGAGATTGGATTGTATAAACTGTATATAAACGAAGGATAAATAAATTCTATTCATTTATTTTTGATAATGAATATGTTCCAGAACTATTAAAATGTAAATAGCACATAATCCAGGTCTGAACCTCACAACGTTATTTCTGTTGACTCTCAACTACCCGTCGTAGCCGAGTGGTACTAATAGCGTGCGTTCACCGCGAGCGAATTCGTCTATAGGGCCGTGGGTTCGATCCCCCCTTGAGCGTGCGAAATTTTATTTCATAGGTTAAGTGTTTATATGTATTAAAATTGTTAATTAATCTTAAGTCGATAATAATTAAGTGTGTAAATGTGCACTTAATCTTAAATTATAAAAAAAGCAATCTGAAGAATATCAATTTAAATAATTATAGATGAACATTAAAAAATTTTTTTATTTTATTAATTTTATGATAATCTGCAGCAGTACAGTAATTAAGAAAAAATGATAATAATAATATTATTATTGTATTTATTATTATTGTATTTATGATTATAAATAATATAATAATATAATTTATAATAATAATATAATATTATTATTATAATTATAAGAATTATCATTATTAACAACATAATGCAACAAGAATATTATTATATTATTAATTTTTTAACGTTCTGTCTTCTGTAAGCGACAGTGGAATCAGGCTTGACAAAGCTACAATCGGACTTCCGAACATTGATTGAGTCTTGGACTCCAATCCTCAACCAAGCTTGGAGCGTCAGGCTTGAATCGCTGTTACATTCTAGCTTGGACGAGTCTTGCTTCCTCCGACTTATCAATCCTCAATCAATATTGACCAGTCCTCAGTCAAGCTTTATAAAGCATCAAATCATCGTCCCTGCGCGCCTGGGTGACTTTGGATTCGGATTCAGCGGAAAAAAATACGTAGGAAAACACTATCATAGTGTCTCGGACAAAAAAAATTATTTTTGGGTTTTAATTGGTGATGTTTTTTTTATCTTTTTTGAGATAATTTTCAAAATTTTAGCTAATCTGCAAATTCTAACCTCTGATTTATATTCGTCAGAGAAAAATACATAAAAATACATTAGTGTAGTGTCCCGGCTGAAAAAATTTTTTTTTTTTTGTTTTTTGGGTGTTTTTGAAATTGTTTAAGATTTGGTTTTTTGAGATTATCTCAAAAAATTTAGCCAATCTAGCAATTCTGACTTCGGATTCGGATTCAGCGGAAAAAAATACGTAAGAATACACTAGTGTAGTGTCTCGGACAAAGAAGTTTATTTTTTTTGTGTGGCTGTGTTACATGCAAAATAAATTAACTAACAATTGTTGCATGTGTTTTTTAAAATTTTTTTATATAAATTAATATTGTTTATTTGCAACTTTTCATCTAATAAAATTAGAAGGTTGTAACTTTTTGTTAATCTTACAATTTTTCAAGCTTAGTAAAGCTCAGTAATAATTACAAAGTAAAATCAACAATTACAACAATTTTAAACAAATTAATATTGTTTATTTGCAACTTTTCATCTAATAAAGCTAGAGAGTTGAAACTCTTTCTTAATTATGCAATCTTTTTTTTTGAAAACTTAAGAAGAAATGTAGCGAAAATTGTTAGTGGCTTTAGGGTCAATGTACACGTACAGTGCCGCTCAAAAGGATTTTCTCACCCTACGGCATGCAAGGGCACTACAAAAAGTTTTGTATCTTCATTAATAATAAAGATAAAACTTTCATCAAATATTTATTTCAAAGCTTAAATATTTAACTTAAAATGACACCTAAGAGAAATTTTTTAAAAAAAAATTTTTATTGTGAAATTGCTTAAAATAAAAAATAAAAATTTTCACTTTTTTTGAAAAATTTCAAATTGATCCAATTTTTGAAGAAATCATCACATTTCAATTCTATAAATGGCATTTGAAGGCATTTTTGTCACCTTTAAAACGATTTGTTAAAAAATGTTCTACGATAATTTTTAACGAAAATATGGTCATTTGTTTATAAATTGTTTTTTCAACTGTTGGTAACTTGAGAACAACTGACTTTTGGAAAAAATTGTTAAGAAAAAAAATGTGCCTTTTTGTGCGTAGAATTAGGAAAAAAATATTTAAACATTAATAAAAAACTTTTTTTATCGTTATGTAATATGTAAAGGTTATTCTTCTTAGAGTAGGAATACAGAAGGAAAGAATTTATAAAAAATGTCTTTTTTTTAATGTTTAAAAATTTTTTTCCTAATTCTACGTACAAAAAGGCACATTTTTTCCGTAACAATTTTTTCCAAAAATCAGTTGTTCTCAAGTTACCAACAATTGAAAAAAGGGCTATTTTAATAAACAAATGATCATATCTTCTTTAAAAACTATCGTAGAGCTTTTTCTAACAAATCGTTTTAAAGGTGACAAAAAATGCTTTCAAATGCCATTTATAGAATTGAAATGTGATAATTTCTTCAAAAATTGGATCAATTTGAAACTTTTCAAAAAAAGTAAAAATTTTTATTTTTTATTTTAAGCAATTTCACAATACAATTTTTTTTTTTTAAATTTCTCTTAGGTGTTATTTTAAGTTAAATACTTAAGCTTTGAAATAAATATTTGATGAAGGTTTTATCTTTATTATTAATGAAGATACAAAACTTTTTGTAATGCCCTTGCATGCCGTAGGGTGAGCAAATCCTTTTGAATTAGCGAGAAATCGGTTACTATTAAATAGTGAAAAATTTCACTATTTTTTAGTAGAAAACTATTAATTAATAGTAAAAAACTACTAGTTTTAAAGAGAAATATCTATTAATTGTAATAGTGAAAGTTTACTTTTTAAAATAGTAAATATTTCACTTTCAAATTAATAGTTTCTACTAACAATTAGATAGCTTTCTACTAAAAAATTGTGAAATTTTTCACTATTTAGTAGTAGTTGATTTCTCTCTAATTCATTAGTAGAAAATTACTAATTCAGATTTAGAGAGCTTTAAATTGTAAAACACTTCAGTAAAATTGAATAATTTACTCGATAATTTATTTCCATTAGTGTAATTTCCTGTACTATACACGGAGAAAAAAAATCTTAAAATTATTTTAATACTCGTATTAAAATATTGGACGAAAGTGACAATTTGTAATAATTATTTGATTTCCTGAAGTTTTTTTTTTGAGATTATAAAAGTTTATAAAAAAAACTATTTATACATACATATATCACTATTATCAACTATTATGAAATTCTAATGAAAATTGTAGAAGAGGGAGGGGGCTGAAGATTCTGGTCAAGTGTGAAAAGGGTATTTTTTGAAAAATCATAACTATTATGCCACAGGGTGAACAAAAAATTGACCTATATGTTTTCGAATGGATTTTTCCTCCTCTTTTCAATAGTGCAAAAAAAATTTAAAAATTTTTTAAAAATTTAAAAATTTTTTAAAAATTAACCTATTTTTTTCAAAAAAAAATTTTTTTTTTACTTTTTTAGAAAAAAGAAATTTTTTTTTTTCTTTTAAAATGAAGCTTACTATGTGCACTTTCAATACACGCTATAGAGAAAATGTCTTGTTTCTTTGTTTTTGAATTATTAATTAATTAATTAATAAAAATTCGTTAAAAACAAAATATTTCACAAACCATTCAACTTTTGGTAATTTTGGGACTATCAACATAAAGCTTATGAAATTCCGGATCCAACAAGCATAATTTGAAGTCTTTTTGATAAATGAATACTAAATAAATACACATTTTTTATTTAATTAATTGTTATTAATTATTTTGTTAGCATTCATTTATCAAAAATACTTCAAGTTATGCTTGTTAGATCCGGAATTTGATAAGCTTTACGTTAGTATGCCCAAAATTACCAAAAGTTTACTTGTTTGTTTAATATTTCATTTTTTACTAATTTTTTACTAATTTTTGTTAATTTCCTAATTAATAATTCAAAAACAAAGAAAAAAGACATTTTCTCTATAGCGTGTATTGAAAGTACACATAGTAAGCTTTATTTTAAAACAAAAAAATAGGTTAAATTTTGTAAATTTTCAAAAATTTTTTGCACCATTGAAAAGAGGAGAAAAAACCTTTCGAAAACATATAGGTCAATTTTTTGTTCACCCTGTTGCATAATAGTTATGATTTTTCTATTATTTATTAGTAGTTTTCTACTAAAAAATAGTGGAATTTTTCACTATTTAATAGTAACTGGTTTCTCGCTAATTTCGTTTAGTAGAAAATCACTAATTCAGATTTATGGAGTGATAACATGATTTATGAAAAGTAGCGAAATGCAAATAGAAATCGCAAATTTTGTAAAAAAAATCTTCATAAGTTATGTTATTTATTCAAAATCTAGTAAATAACTCCAAAAATATACAATAAGAAACATTCTTTTAACGATTTTTTGATAATTTTGCAATTTATGGGGTATTTTTGAGGCCCTGTAAAAATAGTTAATAATAAAAAAAAAATATTAATAATTTATTGGTTTTTGTTCTTTGAACATTTTTGAAGAGAAACAGCAATATTCGATCGATATTATAAAGAAAAAAAGATCACCCAAGTTATAACCATTTTTTCTCAATAAAATGAGAAACAGTCATTCCGTTAATTTAAAATAAATCATTATGTACACCGAAAAAAAATTTTACGTTATTTGACTATAGTTTTGGTCACGAAAGGAACCCATCAAGAGGGTTCCTCTTGTGACTAGAAACACCTAGTAGGTTTTATTTTAGTATAATCATCACTATAAGATCTATGAGATTTATAAAGTAAAATTTTTTCTCGATTTAAATAAAATTAAAAATACTCAAACTTACTTTTTGTATATGGCTCTTGAAAAGTTGCTCTTAAAATCGTCGAATACTTCATACAATGACACGATTATTTTTAGTGGGTTTTATATACCTGAAAGCAAATGAAAAAATGGACACGAAAAAGCTGGCTATTGGATAATAATGCATAAAATTTTAATAGTTTACTTTCAGTAACGTCTTTTAAAAAAAATACTCTGGAATAGAAATGTGCCACTCATCAGTATTTTATTGGTGGATTTGACATAAAGTAATTTTCTTTTTTCCTGGTAATATTAAAGTGAACAGTTTTTTATTGAAAAATCATGCACCAAATGCACGACACTGTAAAAAAAATTATAACTTTTCTGTGACCTACACGTGTATATATCTAAAATACGTATTTGAAAAAATAGGAACAAAGAGCCACGAAAAGACTTTCTATTCGTTAATAAGACTAATGATAATACTTTTTAACAATTCGAAATGAAAAATACGTTTTTTCAATATGAGCAATTTTTATATTTTATGTTCTTATACTTTCACTGTTTTACGTTAAATATATTTAATTTTCAATTTCTTTTATTATAAAATAACCCTAAAAACTAAATTCTTTAAATAAAGTAAAATTTTAACATTTAAACAATAACATTTTAATCATGACCCAACTTGCCCCGGACCGGAGCGGGTTTGGTCATTTTGGATTACTCTAAGAACAATGTTCCCCAAAAAAACTAAAAGTGATAACGGGACATTTCCTTTTTTAAATGAAAGCTGAAATATTAGTAACAGAATATTTCACTTTTTCATTGTTTAAATAATTATTTATTTAATAATAAAAACCCTAATTTATTGAAAAATTGCATTTTTTATTTAAATTTTGACAGTTTATCTTAAGTACGATTCTTCACTAGTCTCTTTTCCAAAATTTATCAAAATCGGTACAGCCAAACGCAAGAAAATTGTTATTTCTCGAAAGGATGCAAAAATCTTTGATCGTTTATTGTAATTTTGAAAAATATTCAAATTTTGAAAAATTCTTTATAGATTTTTCTATTATTGTTGCAGAAAAAGATCTGCAATGGGCAGTCAGAAAAACAAAAAGCTCCTTTGCATAATCAGGTTCATCGGTCGGTCATTTTGTCGCGTCGGTCAGTTCCAGTTTTCGCTTTTTTGAATTTTCAGCTTGGATTATAAGTTTAAAATATCAGTTTGGATTATGAGTCTCACTGGATCTGCAACAAAGAGAAAGTCACCAAAAAGAGAATTGCCTGCAAAACTAAAAGAAAGTTCTTGTTGCAGATCAGAATTCTAATTTTTCAAACCCATTCAACACTATTTGGAAAACAATCTTAAAAATCACAGTTAACCATAAAATTTTTCCTTTTTACAATAAATATTGTTCAAACGTATTTTTGTGTATTTATTTAATGGGCATAGGTAACAAATAAATTGTTAGATGAGTAAATAAAGAATATTATTAATTGTTTTTCAAAAATTGTAAAAGAATTAATAATATTTTTGATTAATATTAATATTGTTAATTTAACTAAAGTATTAAAAATAATAAGTGTTTACATTTTTCGTTTAATTAGCTTAGTTAAATTTAATCAATATAAATATGGTGTATTTATTTGAATTAAGAAAATAAAAAATAAATATAAAGTGAAAATTTTAGTTACTTTAAATTTGCGCAATAAATTGTATTTTTGAATTAAATTTTTAGGAAATAATAAATAAAATAATAAATAAAATTCAACGAAAACTTTGTGGCCTTTGGTCTTTAAATAAAAAATCTTTCAATTTAGTTTACAATTTTATTGCTTCTAAATTCATCTATGCATTTCGCCATGAACATGGCTCTTCAGGACTATAACAAAGTTACAATTTTTTAATTACAATTAAACAATGAGTCTTCAGTCGTTAAAAAATGGTCTATAATATGTTTAATACAAATAATATTTCTAAAGTTATTTTTAATAATTTTTATCTAAATTACTTTACATAAATATAAAATTGGATTAATTTTGAGATTATGCAGTAAAGCAATCTTTTAATCTTCATTGTTTATTCAAAATAAACATTCAATTTTATAAATAACATTTTTTAGAATTTCTATTATTTCATACTATAACAATCTTTATATGCGCTATATGAGAAAGAACAGTAGATAAGATTTTATAATTGAAAACGCTTGAAAAGGGAAAGATCATGTTTACATAAGATATTAGACAAAATGCAAGTCTAGACACGCTTCTTCAGCAGCAACGATAGGCCATCTCTATAGCAGAGGGAAGTACAAGTCTGGACATATGCAAGGGGAACGGGAAGAGAATAGGTATAGGGATCTATGCAAGACTAAGGAGAGAAGAGATAAGCAAGGGCGGCCGTCTTATTTTCTGAAATTTTCAGAACTACGATACACTTTCTCTTTTTCGTAGACAAGCATGGACCCATGCAAGGAGAACAAGAGGAGAATAGGTATAGGTACCTGTGTAAGACTGCGGGGAGAAGAGATAGGCAGAAACGGTCATTATAATTATTTCATACTTCGTTGTCAATAAATATTTGTTCATACAATAGACGTAGATAATTTTATAGATTCATCTGGCATACATCTGACTCAATCTGCAAACCTACATTTTATGTCTAGGTATTTACCTATTTTATTAACATTTGCGTCAAGAAAACGTCTGTATAAAAGTTATATTTACGCATTATTTTCAGATAAAGAAATGTTTAGTTTAAAACTCTAATTTAAAACTGAATTGTTTTTGGAAAGTGAAGAATTTCTAGGTAACTGATATAAGCTGGTAATTTTATACATTCACCTGATATCTGACTCAATTTGCAAACCTACATTTTGATTCTAGGTATTTACCTATTTAATCAACATTTGCGTCAAGAAAACGTCTGTATAAAAGTTATATTTACGCATTATTTTCAGATAAAGAAATGTTTAGTTTAAAACTCTAATTTAAAACTGAATTGTTTTTGAAAAATAAAGAATTTCATTGTAACCCGTGTAGAAAAGTTGGGTGGGCGCCAGTTGGGCCCCATATGGGTTTCCCAAATTTAAGGTGGGCCCCAGTTGGGTCTTCCCACTGGGAAATTAGTGGCCTTGTAATGCTCAACCCGGTTGGACCCAATTCAATAAAAAAGATCGTAAAAATGTAAGATCGTTAAAAAATATTCATTACAACTTTTAACAATATTTTCCACCAAAATTTTCTTTAATGATATAAAAATTAGTCAATAACAATTGTTGCATGTATTTCTTAATTTGTTTAAACAAATCAATATTGTTTATTTGAAACTTTTCATCTAATAGAGCTAGAAAGTTGTATCTTTTTTCTAATTTTGCAACTATATAAGTTAAGTAAAGCCTAATATTAGAAAAAAACTTAAAAATAAAATTATTAAAATTGTTTAAACAAATTAATATTGTTTATTTGCTACTTTTCATCTAATAGAGCTAGAGTGTTGTAACATTTTCTTAACTTTGCGACTTTTCAAACCTATAAAAGCCCAATACGAATAATAAACGAAAATCCACAATTATGAAAATTGTTTAAACAAATTAATATTGATTATTTGCAACTTTTCATCTAATTAAGCTAGAGAGCTGAAACATTCTCTTAATTTTGCAACTTTTCAAGCTTATAAAAGCTTAATACTAATAAAAAACAAAAATCCACAATTATAAAAATTGTTTAAACAAATTAATATTGTTTATTTGTAATTTTTCATCTAATTGAGCTAGAGAGTTGGAACTTTCTCTTAATTTTGCAACTTTTCAAACCTATAAAAGCTTAATATTAATAATAAACGAAAATCCACAACCACAAATATTGTTTAAAGAAATTAATATTGTTTATTTGCAACTTTTTATCTTATTGAGCTTTAGATTTAAAATTTTCTTTTAATTTTGCAACTTTTTAAGAACACCAAAGCTGAATATTAATAATAAACGAAAATCCACAATTATAAAAATTGGTTAAACAAACTAATGTTGTTTATTTGCAATCATTCATCGAATTAAGCTAGAGAGTTTAACTTTTTCTTAATTTTGCAAATTTTAAGCCTATAAACACCCAAAACTTATAGTAAACGAAGATCCATAATTATGAAACTCTTTTAAATAAATTAATATTGTTTATTCGCAACTTAAATACAGTTAGGGAACTGTATTACAATATTGATATTAACAATATTAATTTGTATAAACCCTGTAACTCAATTAGATGAAAAATTGCAAATAAACAATATTAATTTGTTTAAACAATTTTTATATTTTTGTTTTTTTCTAATATTAGGATTTACTTAACTTAAATAGATGCAATATTAGAAAAAAGTTACAACTCTCTAGCTCTATTAGATAAAAAGTTTCAGATAATCAATATTAATTTGTTCAAACAAATTAAGAAATACATGCACCAATTGTTAGTATCTAATTTTTATGTAATTAAAGGAAATTTTGGTGGAAAATGTTGTAAAAAGTCGTAATGAATATTTTTTAACGATCTTACACTTTTTTTTCGTTTATGAAGATTTTTTATGGCCCTTTAAAAAATAGTGAATAATAAAAAGTTTGTTAAATAAATTTTTGGATCTTATTCTTTAAACTTTCCTGAGGAAAAACAGCTTTATCCGATCGAAAAATATTAATTTTCATGGAATTTTTATCAATTCTATGAAAAAGTTTTTTTCCCCATGCATTTTGCATGGGAAACTTTGAGCGCTTTAACCGAATTTCATGAATTTTTAAATTGAAATGAAGGCAAATTGCAATATATAAAGCCAGATTGACGATAAGTTTAGTATTGAAACTATTATTTAGTAACAATTTACGTATTTGATAAAAACTGGGAAGCCCAGGTTGGCCCCAACTGGCGCCCACGTACAAACTGGGAGTTACTGGGAACTTTTCTACACGGAAAATTTTTATTTTTAAATCGGAAATTAATTGTTTATGAATTAAACTTGAAAAAGTTTATAACGAACAATAAAATTCTCTATTTATTATTAATTAACTATTCTCTCTCTCTCTATTCTCTATCTATTAATTAAATATTCATTGTAGTACTTTTTAGTACAATAGGGTCATTTTTATTTTTTAGACCCGTATATTGTAAATAAATAAATGAAAAAAACTTTATTGATAATAAGCATTAAAATAAATTTATTAATATTATTGTATTTATAGATACTGTTTATGTTATTATAGAGTAGTAAAACAGTAAAGGAAACGCAACACATTAATCACAAAAGACAGGACGATCGTACAACTTGTACAACCAGTGACATGCACAAAGGAAAATTGTACAGAGACGCTGTAATATTAGCTTTTTCGCCTGTAAAATATTTTTTTTTTTTCACTAATTGAAAAGGACAAAGACAATCAAACAAACAAATATAAGGTACAAAAATGAATTTTTTATTTTGAACTTTATAAAAAATTTAAACAATTAATAACAACAGAAAACTTTTGAGCGTCTTCGCACAATTTTAATATACATATAATTAATATATATATATGTTTAATTTCTTAGTTCCAACTTTTGAATAAATCGTTTGGTCAATTTTGCATGTATTTCTTTATGGTGATCGTCACACTGTTTATTAACTTGTTTCGTTGTGCAGTCGAACAATTTAATGAAAGTGCTGAAGGAAGAAAGTTAAAAATGAATTAACAAATATTAAATTTTTTAAAAGCATTATGAAATTATAAAATTATTTCAGTCAAATTAAAATTATTATTAGTATAATAAATTACCTTCTTTCTCTCGCAGACAAAGTTAATCCTAAATTTGCATATTCATATTCGTTCTCTATTGTATAGCTGTTAAATAGTTTATTTTCACATTTTTCAATAGCATCATTATCCAAGCAACTCTCCATGGTTTGTCGGTATGAAGCTAAACAATTTAAAGTATATATTCTATGTACGTTCGTGAAAAAATAATGTTAAGGTTATAGATTTTAACTTGTAAAATTGGTCAAGTGTAACAATGAAATAACAAAAGAAGATTTTTTTTAATTTGATATTTTTTTTTGTAAGAATAAATTTTAATTATTCAAGGTTTTCATGAATTTGAATTTAGACAGTTTGTAAGATATATCTTTATATCTGAACAATTTTTTTAGAACTTACCAAGTCGAATCAAAGAACATAATTTTTCTCTACTTTTTCCTACAATCCCCTTAACTTCGTTGTCAGATAAACTAATTTCTCCTTTAATACATTTCTTAACAATTTTCATTTGAGAATGCAAATTACTGGTTATAGACGGGCCTAAACATTCACCGTCCATCTCAAGAGCTTCAGAATCAGTTGTATTTCTTACATTATCAATAAAAGTATTATATATAGGTTTCCAGGAAGTTATAAATTCGTCTTCGTTTACCCCATTTTTCTTACACAATTCCTTTAAAATCTTTAATGGTAACTTTTTGTAAACAGCAAGCTGTGCTGTTGCGTTAAAGGAACAATCTGTAAAACAAAATACATTTATTTTTTAAAATTAAATTTTCAACGAGAATAGTAGATTTTAAATAAAAACACTCAACGTTTTATTAAAAATTTAGTTTTTTTTTAGTTCTTGCAGTGGCTTAATATTTTACGAAATTGCTTTAATAAATCACACAATCTTAATAAAGGTAAATTTTTGTGTAATACAATTTCCTATTTCTAGAGTTTCAATGGTTTTGTCCATAAAGTTATGTCTTAGATATTTGGTATTAATTAATTAATTGATTTGATTTTTACTGTTCCTTTCTTGGTTCTCTTCTTCTAACTTTGACCCGCAATCTGCATCTTTTATTGTATGAGTCTCAGTTACAGAATCTTCCGAACTTAAAATATTGTTCTCGTTGCATATATTGTGAAGCTTTTCTGATAGCCTCATAAATTTCTCGAAATAAAAATACCTACAACAGAACGATTTATACTTTCTAAGCAGAGCATCTACTAATTTCAGAAACAAACTGTATGTTTTGAACCGTTCAGAAGATGCTTCCTGAAGAATAGCACATTAGTTATTTTTTATTTCAGCCATACGATTTTTTGTAAACAATGAAATGTCACGCATAATAGAGAGCGATTGATCATTGAAGTAAGTCTTAATTTGGACTTCAATCGTATCTAATAAAGGTATGTAAGTGTTAATTCGATAATTTTGTGCATGATCAGTAATTGTCTCGTCATCCGCCTTCCCTCCGAACCTCTTCGACTTTTTTCTAATTCGATTTCCACATCTCTAAGGCAGTTCTGGATATTTTTCAACGTATTGGTCATCACCTTCTTCAATAATTCGAACACGATTTTGAGCAAAATCTTTTGCTTGAGTCATAAAATCAGAAAATGCCTTTTTACCAGATTTTTACACTTTCTAAAATTTTTCAGCAACTGTACTTAGTATTTTAATGGCACCAACTAAATCTAAGTCTTTCTTTTGAAAATATAAATTTAGTGGGTGCATAAGATTAAAACAATGGCGAAATATTGATGCTAAGAAGAAATTTCATAGAAAAGAAGTAATCATATAAACCTCCAGCTGTTACTGCACCTTTTTTTGACCTTTTTTTAAATGATTCCAAAAGATGGACACGGGTTTTGCTACTTGCAATGAAGTCATAAAGCTTTTCAAGATTCCCAATAAGAAACTTTGCTTCCAGACTGAGTGACATTAAAAAAGCATCGTTTCTTAAAAATTCCAATCAAAAGTCCAAAATTTAGTCTTTAAAATATAAAATAAACATATAAAATCACATAGTTATAAAAAAGGAGGAGGTTTATAAAAATAAAGCATCAGATGAGGAGGAAAGTAACAACGTGTTACTTTCCACCTCACCCCTCTTTTCCTTGGATTTCAAAAAACAAGTTTAAATTACACAAAAGTATTTTGCATTTTTTAATTATGCACTAGCACAACTTAAAGATAAATAAAAAAGCTTCAAAAAAACGAAAAGCATATTTAAAATATCTATAAAATCAAAAAATTATGATATTTTGAAAATTTAGGCAAAAACTTACTTTTGACATAATTTTTGCACAAAATGTCAGTATTAGATATATAGCTTCCGGTAGACCCCTAACATAATTTGGGGGAGGTAGAGGGGGGCAAAACTGACTTAAAATTATTTAAGGACTATGTCTGTCTGCTCATTGGTTTAGAAGTTATAAGCGTTGTTACTTTCCACCTCTGTTACTTTCCTCCTCGGTCTCCCCTACTGGGGTTTTTGGGGTCGCTGATTTCAATTTCGAAGTCAGATTATCAAAATTCATAATGGCGGATACAATATGGCGGTCGAATTTTTAAAAATTGAACGAATTTTTATGAATTTTAGTATATTGGGGTTTTTGGGGTCGCTAATTTCAAATTCGAAGTCAGATTTTAAAAATTCAAAATGTCGGATTCAATATGGCGGTCGAACTTATAAAAATTTAACGAATTTGTATGAATCTTAGTATATTGGGGTTTTTGGGGTCGCTAATTTCAAATTCCAAGTCAGATATTAAGAATTCAAAATGGCGGATCGAATATGGCGGACAAATTTTTTAAAAATTATCTGAATTCGCATAAATCTTGGTATCTTGGGGATTTTGGGGTCGCTGATTTCAAATTTAAAGTCAGATTTGAAATATTCAAATTGGCGGATCCAATATGGTGATCAAATTTCTAAAAAATTACTAAATGTGCATGAAATTTTTTACTTTGGCGTTTTTGGGGTCACTGAGTACAAATTTGTTATTTATATTTCAAATTTAATAATTTCGAATCTGATGTGAGGGTTGCATTTTCAAATATTGTTAAAATCTACCTGTATCTTGTTACTCGGAAATTTTCGGGTTTACTGATTTGAAATCTTAAATCGACCTCCATATTGTATCCTCCATTTTGAATTTTCCAAATCTCACTTGAAATTTGAAATCAGCGACCCCAAAAACCCCAATATACCAAGATTCATGCAAATTCAGTCAATTTTTAAAAACTCGTCCGCCATATTGGATTCGCCATTTTGAGTTTTCCAAAAGTGACTTAAAATTTGAAATCAGTGACCCCAAAAACCCCAACATACCAAGATTCATGCAAATTTAATTCATTTTTAAAAATTCATCCACCATATTGAATCCACCATTTTGAATTTTTCAAATCTGACTTCAAATTTGAAGTCAGTGACCTCGCAAACCCCAATAAACCAAGATTCATGCAAATTCAGTCAATTTTTAAAATTTCGTCCGCCATATTGGATCCGCCATTTTTAATTTGCAACTCATGTCGAGAAATATAGATGGAGTTTTGATTTATTCATTTTTAATATAAAAATAAGAAATTTTAATACAATTGAAGCTTTCGTACATAATTTATTGATGAACTTAAGGATTTATTATTCTCGAGATAAAGTATTCAACTTTACAAATTAACAAATTTATTTAGGCTACTTCTACTCATCAGAAAAGGTTTTAAATAGTCTTCTTTTATTCCTAAATGAGTCTAGTTTTGGATAATCACATAAAAAGAAAATCGTTTTTTTTGTCATTTTTCTACTTAGGCGTCCCGTCCCCTTAACGACCTAATTCAGGTCTATGTCATGCCTAGTCAACTTCTTCACAGAACTTAACCTCAAATATAAAAAATATGTCTTAAAAAATTCACCAATAGCTAACTGGATGTCAAGTTCATTTTTAGTTAATTTCTTCTACGACCTTCTCTGATTGTATATTAACCGACTGTATAAAATCTGATTCTACATACTGACCGACTGTAGAAAATAGTGAAAAAATAGTATTTAAAAAAAAAAAGTCTTACCATGTAACATTAGTTACCTAATTCAGCTCCAGGTCATTCCTATTCAACTTCTTCACGGAAGTTTACCTGAAATATCAAAAATATATCCTAAAAAATTCACCAACTGCCAACTGGATGGCCAGGTCATTTCTGGTCAACTTCTTCGAGGAAGTTAACCTCAAATATCAAAACCATGTCCCAAAAAAGTCAAAAAGTACCAACCCAAAATCCAGGTTTTTTACTGTCAGCTTCTTTTGGGAAATGAAGCTCAAACATCAATAGGAAAGATATATTTTGAAATATTTTTAAACTTTTTAATTCAAGACTAACTAGGCTGAAAAAATGTTGCTTCAATTTTGGTTAACATAACTGGATATATTTTTGATATTTCAGGTTAACTTCTGTGAAGAAGTTGAATAGGAATGACTGGAGCTGAATTAGGTAACTAATGTTACATGGTACGACTTTTTTTTCAAAAATACTATTTTTTTACTATTTTGTACAGTCGATCAGTATGTAGAATCAGATTTTATACAGTCGGTTAATATACAATCAGAGAAGGTCCTAGAAGAAATTAACTAAAAATGACTTGGACATCCAGTTAGCTATTGATGAATTTTTTAAGATATATTTTTTATATTTGAGGTTAAGTTCTGTGAAGAAGTTGACTAGGCATGACATAGACCTGAATTAGGTCGTTAATGTTACATGGTACGACTTATTTTTCCAAAATACTATTTTTCTCACTATTTTATACAGTCGGTCAGTATGTAGAATCGGAATCTGTGTAGAATCGGATTTTGTACAGTCGATATTGTACAGTCGGTTAATATACAATCGGAAAAGGTCCAACTGCAACCCTGCCTTATTTTTATTCGTTTTCATAATTTTCAAAAAATTTGATTAATTATCGTAAATTTCAATTATTTTTAGCATTCCTCCAGTTTTTTCACCAATTTTTAGTTATTCTCATTTTCTAAAATTATTTTTTAAGATTTTTAAGAATTTTTTTAAAATTTCAAATGTTTTCTTCAATTTTTAATTATTTTTATTTGTTTTCATAATTTCAAATTTTGTTTATTAATTATCGTAAATTTCAATTACTTTTAGCTTATTTCTTCAATTCTTTTCTCCAATTTTTAGTTATTTTCTTTCTTTTAAATTGATTTCTAAGATTTTCATGTATTTTTTTCAAATTTCAATTATTTTTTCTTTATTTGAAAAAGATTCTGTAGTTTTTTAATTATCACACTTAAATGTCATTTATTTTTTACAATTTCTCATTGTTTGTATCATATTTTAATTATTTTCGTCAAGTTTTAAAATTTAAAAACATTTTTCAATTAGGTATTTTCCAAAATTTATTTTCTTCAATTTTTAATTCTTTAAATTTGTTTCATAATTTCAAAAATTGTTAACTATTTATCTGACTTTTCAATCATTTCATTATTTATATTATTTTCTTCAATTTTCAATTACTTTCGTTCTTTTTCTCGTTCTTTTACATAATTGACAAAAAGTTTTTACTTACTTCTCTCTAATTAAAACTTGTTACTGTTCAATTTTAAATTGAACTTCTGAAAGTTTTAAGTTTTTTTCTCAAATTTTGTTTAACTTTCCTTTATTTAAAATATTTTATGTATTTTGTTTAATTATTTTCTCAAATTTTAATTATTTTTTTAAATTTTAATTTATTTATCTCAATTTCTAAAATTGTTTTTTCAATTTTTAATTATTTTCTCTAATTCTTCATTATTCAATTTTGTTTTAATTTAATTTTGTCAAGTAAGTAATTTTCTCAAATTTTAATTATTTTCTTTATGTTTAAAACATTTTTATGATACGTTAAATTAGTTTCCTCAATTTTTAATTGATTTAATTTTTTTTTCAATTAATTTGCAAAATTTGCAATTATTTTGTTTAATTTAAATTTTTTTTGCAATTCTTTTTAATTCTGAAATATTATAAATTTTGTCCTAAATAAATATATATTTTATTTATATTAATTGATTTTTAAATATTATATTTAAAATATTTATTTCTTCTTATTAGATAAATAGTATTTACCGATTTTTTATATTTATTATTGTGACGATACATTGAGGAGTTTAAAATAAAGGACTGACATTTTGTTTGGAGATTACGCATTTTTTTATGGATTCTAAAATTAACAAAATTTTTTTCAGTTCTTTTCCGTTAGTTTCTGTATTTATTTATTCATTTTTCAGATTTTTTTCTTTGCGTCCAAGTTATTTCTTTGTTTTAGAATCTTTTTTCTGATTTTATAATAATTTTCCTTCACTTTCTAGTTATTTCTCTTTATTTATCAGAAGTTTGTTAGCATTTTTTAGATTTTAACAAAAAAATTTAATTTTTTCCACATTTTAATTATATTTTATGCTTCCTAGTTATTTAAAAAAAAATTACTTATTACCTCTCACTTTTCTGAGTATTTTTCTTTTAATGCTAGTTGTAAGTACATACCCATTTAACCCTAGTTGTTATTCCATTTATATAGTTATTTTTTTCACTTACAAGTTATTTTCTAATTTTTTAAAAATAATTTTCTACATTTTTAGTTGACCATTTTAATTTCATGCTTATTTTTCGACTTATCACTCGAAAGATTTAACATTTTTTTAGTTAAATTTAAAGTTTTGGGTATTTTTTACTTTCTAGTAAATAATTTACTTTAACCTGAAAGTTTTATTTCTTGAAACCTAAAAATTTTTTAGCAGTGACGTTTGTGTTAACGATTTTTCTGTGGCGTTATTCTGACGTTTTATATATAGTGTCGCAAAAAAATTATTTTAGAAGTTGATATCAAAATTAATAAGAACGGAAAATTTTTAAATATCTTGATACAACTTTAATATAAATATATATATATATACAATTTTACAGAGCTTATTTCGCTTAATTTCTTGGTTCCAAATTTTGAATCACTCGTTTGGTCAGCTGTGCATGTATATTATTTTGGTGACTGCCACATCGTTCAATAACTTGTTTCGTTGTGCAGTCTAACAATTGAATGAAAATGCTGAAAAACAAAAATTAAAAATGATTTAACAAATATTACATTAATATATAAACTGTATACAATTTGAAATATATTTTTTGTCCAATGAAAATTAATATTCATATCGAAAATTACCTTCGCCCTTTCTCAGAGTAAGTTAATCCTAAATTTGCGTATTCATTTCCGTTCTCTATTGTACTATTCTTTAATATCTCATATTCGCATTTTTTCAAAGCTTCATAATCAAGACAACTCTTAATGGTTTGCTCATAGGAACCTAGAAAATTTCAAGGTTGACTAGATTTTATATTTTAACTACGATTTAGTCAAGTGTAACAATAGAATAATAAAAAAAGTTTTTTTAACCCTCAACTGCTAGACTGGGTCTGACAGACCCGGTAGACCTTTTCCGCTCTCTCCTACTGCGGATTGTAGATTGAAAATAGTGACAAAAGTGGCTCTAAAAAACCGGGTCTGTCAGACCCAGTCTAGCAGTTGAGGGTTAATCCACTAATTTTTTGTAAGAATGTTTCTTTATGTTTGAACAACATTTTGGGAACTTACCAAGTCGAATGAGAGCACACATTTTTTCTTTACTTTTTTCTACGATTCCCTTAACTTCGTCGTCAGATAAACTAATTTCTCCTTCAATACATTGCTTAACAATTTTCATCTCAGAATGCAAATGACTAGTTGCATTTCGGCCTAAACATTCTCCGTCCACCTCAAGAGCTTTAGAATCGGTAATAATTTTTATATTATCATTAACAAGAGTACTTAATGGTGTGATGGAAGTTTTAATTGCGTCTTTGTTTACTCCATTTTTCTCACACAATTGCTTCAAATCCTCTGATGATAACTTTTTGTAAGCAGATAGCTGTGCTATTGCGTTAAGGAAACAACCTGTAAAACAAAATTAATTTTTTTTAAATTTAATTTTTGACAAGGATAGTAGATTTTAAATAAAAACACTCAACGTTTTATTAATAAATTTTTTTTTATTTCCTACAATGTGAGATAGTTGGTAATTAAATAAATATATGTTCTAAATTTAACTAAATTTCAATAATAAACATTATTTCCTGACCACTCGAAAAACTTAATGTGGCTGATTTTATTTTATTTTTTAAAAAAATTAATAAAAATTATACTCACAGGCAACAAGTGCTATAAGCAATGCTGTTTTAAAGAAATCCATCTTCTTTGATTTTTTTATTTACTTGCGTGTATTGCAGCTTTCTTCCAAATTTATTTCTCAACTGAAAATTCGTTCTCTACGTGAACCCTATATACATAATTATTTATATAAATATTCTTATTCATAAACATAAGCAGTAAATTAAAAATAACTGTTAAGTATAAAAAATAACTGTTAAGTATAGAAAATTCAGAATATTAAAAAAAGGTATCACAAAAGTAAACAGAAATTAAAAAAAGTAACTAGAGGTATTTACCAAAAAGTAAAATAAGTAGAATTAAAAATTGAAGCAAATAATAACAATAACGTAGAGTAGATAGTTAAATAAGAGATATTATTAAAATATTTAAAAAATTTCGAGTAAGTCTAAAAATAATTATAAAATGAAAAAAAAAAAACTACAAAGTGAAGAAAGATGACAGGTGCGCTTTTAAAATCAAAATATAAAAAATTATTATTATTATTTCTTACCTTTTTGTATTAATGCAGTTACAGATATATCTCGAAAACTGAAAATACCAATTTAAGTAATGACCTTATATAGAACAAAAAAACTAAACTGAACAAACAATTAAAGAAAACGTATGTAGGAAGAGAACTTATCTATAGAAACTGGAATATAATTATCTAAAATAGTTGAATGATAATTTAAAACAAACATTTGTCAAATTAATGCAAACAAATGCTAGTTTTAGATGTTTAATTTTCATAATGCGGAGTTCACGTGCAAAAATTTTTTGTATTTTAAAGAAGTTGTTTTGTAGAATGTTTTGAGAAGAGTCTGCAGATCGACAGATTAAATTTTAAGAAATTGGGAGAAAATATTTCAAAAGGGGCCATCCATAAACCACGTGGACATTTTTTTTGCTGATTTTTGACCCCCCCGCCCCCCTTACAAAATTGTCCACGTGGACATTGCAAAAAAATTCTTTGTATATTATAAACCAATAAGTTAATACAATTATAAAGCTTAATTCTGAATATTTTTCAAAAAAAATTGCTGGAATAAAGAAGTTGATGAAAAAATAATAAATAAACACAATTTACATTATTCTTAAAAGGAAAATTAAAATATACGCATAAATATACTATAAGAAATCGTAAACCTAAGAAGTGGTTTGTAACAATAAGAAAATCACTATCCTCTTTTTAAAGACAATTTTCACTACTAGCAAATACATTTTTAAACAATCTTTATAGAACTTAAAAAATAACTTTGGCCATTAAGGTGGTCCAAAAACGCATTGTAAACAAATTTTTTAATTTTTCATACTCTCATCCACTAGGATTATTCTTATTTATCGAAAAAAATACCTCCATTTTTTTTAAGTTAAATAATATTTAGACTCTAAATTTTAGACTTAGCTAAAAGCCGATGAAGCCGATGAAGTTTTATACATGAATATTGCATCAGGAAAAAAATACTTATTCGTAGATTTAGTATAGAATTCACGAAAATCAATATTTTTTAATCGGACAACTCTGCATCTTCTTAGAAACGTTCAAAAAATAACATCCAAAAATTTATTAAAAATTTTTTGTTGTTTAATATTTTGTACAGGGTCGTAGAACCTTCCCTAAAATTGCAAAATTATGGAAAAAACGTTAAAAAATAACTTTTACGATTTTATTGGGATTTTTTTTGCACTATTTTACAAAAATAACTTATAAGCTTTTACTGTTTAATTCACGTAATTGTTAATTTGTTTAAACTTATTGTTGTTATTTACTAACTTTTGATAAAATAAAGCTTAAGACTTGCAATTTTTTTAATTTTTGCAACTTTTATGTGTGATATGTAATTAAAAGTAATGAATAATTAAAATTTTTATTTATAACAATTGTTTAAACAAATTATTGTTGTTATTTATCAACTTTCGATAAAATAAAGCTATAGAGACTTACAATTTTTTCTGAAATTTGCAGTTTTTTTCGTTTGAAGTAACTAACAATTAACAATACTTTCAAAATTTATTCTTAACAATTGTTTAAAGAAATTATTGTTGTTATTTATGAACTTTTGATAAAATAAATATAACGACTTGCAATTTTTTTCAACATTGCAACTTTTTATGTTTCAAGTATCTGAAAGTAAACAGTAATACCAGATTTTATTTTTAACAATTGTTTAAACAATTTATTGTTGTTATTTATCGTCTTATGATACAATGAAGCTAGAGACTTGCCATTTTTTCTCAATATTACAACTTTTATGCTTGGGAGGGTATTGCAACTATTACAGAAACAGAATAAATTATTTATTATGAATATGAAGGATAAAATAATAGCTCTAGACATTTAAAATGTCCAGTAAGTTATCTATTAAAGTTTATTAATAATGTTTTTAAATTTTGCATTAAAATTAATGAAAGGACACTGTTATTGTGAGATCTAGAAGTACAAATTAAAGATAATCTTCTTTTAAAATTTATTTTCTAGTAAAACTACAATTCTAATGCTTTATTATATCTAAAGTTGATAAATTTAGAAAAAAACTAAACCGCTCTATTAGCTTCAGTCTGAAAATATTATCAAGTTAAAATTATTTAATAACTTAAACAATGACTAAAATTATAACTTTATCTTACAAATTCATAGTACATAAGAAAAAATTGCAAGTTACTATCTTTATTTTATCAAAAGATGGCAATTAACAATGCTTTAATAATTTGCTTTAACAATTGTAAATAAATTTTGAAGTTGCTATATATTTTGAATTATGTAAAATATAAAAAGTTGAAAACTTAATAAAAAAAAATCAAGGTCTCTCTTCTAATTTTATCATAAGCTGATAAATAACAAAAATAAATTGTTTAAACATTTTTTTAAATAAATTTTAATGTTACTGTTTATTTTTAGTTATTTCAAACATAAAAGGTTGTAAACCTTATAAAGTTAAAGCTATATTAAAAGTTTATAGCTTTATTTTATCACAAATACGTGGGGAACTTCATCAGCTTTGAGCTACCTCTCATTACTATATAATTTTAACAAAAAATCATAGGGGTATTTTTTTCGATAAAAAATTCTAGGGGGTAAGAGCATAAAAAATCCAAAAAAAATTTTGGACCACTCTATTGAACATCTTATAATTTATTAAGTACTGATTACGGAAAATAACATAAATTCCTAAATTTTTAACATTATAAATTACCCTGGTCGACAAAAATGACTTTTTTTATTTAAGCATCGGACTAAATTTTTCTTGTAGATATTTTATTACTAAACAAGAATATGACCATGAACAAAACTGGTCCATGACGTCAAGATTCTGATAAACAGGGCTCAGAAACTCAGAAAACCCTGGCTTTGATCATTTTTGATTAAACATAAGTCAAGAATTTGACATGCTAGAAATCTTTATGTACATGCTTAAATGCATGTCCACGTGGACATTTGCTCCAACTCCCCCTCCCCCCCTCGTGGACAATCGTGGACTTTTGATGGACCCCCCCGCCCCCCCAAAACTGTCCACGTGGTTTATGGATGGCCCCAAATGCGTAATTGCCTCGCGTTGTTTTTAAATTCATTTCAATTTATTTTCACATTTTTGAGCAATGGAATAAATTAAAATAATAATAAAAGTTTGAGAATTTTTTTAAATAAGTTTTGTAAAATTTTTGTTATTTCAATCAAATTTGTGATTGTTTAAGAAAAATATATACAGATAGCTCAATTTTTTAATTAATATTTAGAAGTAAGTTTATAAAAAAAAATTTATTTTTTGACTTAATTGTTAAAAAATATGTATGAGTAGTATTAGTCGGACGCCTGGTCAATTTAAAAATCCCCACGTCTTGATCCGTATTAATTAAAATATATAAATAAAAAAATATCAAGATATGTTAAGAAGCATTAAAATAATGTCAAGAAATCGAAAAAAAAACTTTTTTTGTAAAACAATATTTCCTTTAATGAAAATTTGATAATATTCAAGGACGCTGGTTAATAAGTTCATACTTTGTTGGTAATAAACATTTGAACAACCGATATACGTAGGTAAATATATACATTTATCTGACATCTGACTCAACCTGCAAAGCTACATTTTTATTCTATTTGCCTATTTAATTAACATTTACGTCAAAAAACTTTTGTATTAAGATGATAAAAAAATTCGGTTTTCATAAACCTTACCCCCCCAATTAAAAAAAAAAAAAAAAATTTCACCTTTTCGTAAATTTGATATAAAATCGTGAAAATGTTTTTTTCTGCAAACAATATTTCTGTTCATGAATGTCCAAACAATGAAAATCTGCCGTATATTTGTGTACGTCCATATGGAAAGGGCCCAGGTTGTCGATTTTATTTATCGAGATATTCGCATTTTTCTAAAGAAGATTCAGATTTTCGAAATTTTTTTTATTGCTGAAAAACAAACTACGTAATGTCCTTCGTCGAATCATGCATTTACAATAACTTTATAGTAATTAAAAACACAAAGAAATCTTATTTTTAATTTTAAGAATGCATGTGCGCTAATGGAAATCTTGAACTTTAAACTCGTTTTTCTCAAAACTAGGATTTTGATACTTTTAACTTTGAATGCTTATAACTTTGTGAATTTTTCATCTAAAGGGGTCCAAGACCTCTCGAAATGTTCGAAATTTAATAAAGAATATGTGACTGTCCATGAGAAAACGTGCCTTAGCTCCTAAACGTCAATTTTACAGGATGAGCGATTAAAGTTGCAGCAATGCATTGAAACCAATGCAATAGACCTACGCTTCTTGCTTAATATCACATAAAGTTCTTTAAAACAACAATTTTTTATTTTTGGAAATGAAAGAACAAGTGAAAATCTGTCGGTTAAAATTAAAAAAACAAAATTTATTTTTTGGAGCTAAGGCACGTTTTATCATGGACAGTCACATATGGTCATATAGATAAGTCCAATAGTGCGAAAGTGGGCCCTCTTCATATGGACGTACACATTTAATTAATAAATTATATTAACTATTTTTTGTGTTTGTAAAAAACCCCATAAACGAAAAAAAACCTGGAATTTATTAAAAAAAATATTAATTATTATTTTTAATGCTTTTTTCTTTATTCATTGATATTATTATCAAAATATATAGGGGAGAGTCGGCCAAAATGCCTATAGTAAAGTTTAGAGCAAAAAAAAAATTATTTAATTATAGTTTTGAAAAATATAAACCATCAAATATTTAGAAAACATCCTTTAAGAATATAATAATGTAGTCATTTTAAGTGTTAATTTCAGAAAAAATAGAAAAAAGAATTATTTAAATATTGATGTCAAAATTCGCCATTTTGACACACGACTGGGCAAATCGCCTGTGCACAAAAATATGGAAAAATATGAATAAAAGTAAAAAAATTTTTTTGATATATTTTCTATAATCAATTATCTTGTTTATATTAAAAAAAGAACTAGCTGTGAATACAAAAATATAATCTTTTTGTCATAAAACTAAAATTTTAATCCAAAGCAGTCCGACAAAAAATGAAAATAAAGTCTATAACAAATAAATAAAGCTTCTACAATTATAAAAAATCATACAAAAGTAAATTAAACACTATAATAAATTACAAAAATACCTGCTCGATTGAAAACTGCGTGAGTTTTAGGAAGAAAACGAAAATTTTGGCATTCAATGCCAAATGTGACAAGTTAATCCGCCATGATTCTTTATAGTCACGTGACAACACGTATCTCTCGTAATCTTATGTATTTTTTCTGCGCATGCGCACTTCTTTTGATTCATCCCGCGCTTATTTAAAACCATGTTTTAAAAATATATTAAAAATGATTCTTCAATGCATAATTATTATAATTATTATTAATATAAATGCAATAATTAATATAATTAATTTGTTAATTAAGTCAAAGTGATTAGATAGCTAAATATTCAAGGATTAATTTTAAAAAAAAATTATGTACGTATGTGAGATAGAAGTGCATGTTTTCTAATCTTTAAAAATGAAAAAATTATCGTTGGAAAGCATCATTTTCACAATTCTTTAATAAATTACTTAATAATAAACTGATAAACATGAAACTTTACAGAAATCATCTTCACCTTAATATACTTCATAATTAAAAACAATTATGATTAATATTTATTTTTGGCCAAGTTATTAACCATTGCCAATTTACCCAATTAGGCATTTTACCCGACTCTCTCCTATTATTGTTCATGTTTAACCATATTTTAGTAAAACATATTAATGAAATTAGTAAAATAAATATTCTAATCTAACAATTATTTAAAAAAATAATTGCCCTTGTCGTCAGTATAAACTTGTGCGGACAAATAATAATTAGTAAAAAACAATTTCTTTAAATAAATTTAACAATACCATAATTAAATATTCATCCTTATTGCTGTTAGCAATAAAAAGAGAATCTTATAACATTAATAAAATCTACAAATCTTTTTAAGCGTCTTTTAAAAAGTTAAGAAATAACAACAATATTTCGTTTAAATGATTGTTACACTGAGAGAAAATACGAGATCTTAAAGCATGTGACTCGAAGAATCTCGAAGGATGTGATGTCTAAAACTGTAAAAGCATGTGGACATCCTTTAAAAGGATGGAACAGATGCTCTCAAAGCATTTGACGCATGCTAAATTAGCTTTTGTATACAAAAGCTACGATATCTTCTGTCACATCCTCTAGTTTCTCGTCTCACATGCTCTCAGAGGTGGCCGAATCGGCAAAATGAAATACATGCAAGCACTTCTGTTAAACATATATACATCCGTATCAGTGTTTTACTCATTAAGTAAATGCGCATTAGTTTTTTATTAATAAAATACATGCGCACTAGTTTTTTATTGAGACGGAAACATCCGAACGGTTCGAAGAACACCCGAATGGATCAGGAGGTACCCGAATAGAACCGAAAGTACCCGAACGGTTCCGGAAACACTTGAATGGGTCAGGAGGTACCCGAATAGATCAAGAAGTACCCGAACGGTTCCGAAACCACCCGAAAGGGTCAGAAGGTACTTTGTGTGATGTTTATTATTGATTAACTACGTGTGCACTCGTTTTTTATTTATCAAATACATGCGCACTAATTTTTTTCTAATTTTTCAACATTTTATGTCTACAATAAGTAAAAGTAATAAGTATATGAAGATGAAGGATAATCTTAAATTGTTAACAGCTGTTTAAAAAATTTGTTGTTAATTTTAAATTTTCTTAAAAATAATCATATAAAGTTCTACTTTTTTCAAAATATTTCAATCAATAACTAAATATACTTATTATTTGTAGCTATTGTATGTATTGTATGTTGCTGAATTTAAAAAAAAACTAGAACTTTGTATGATGATTTTTAAGAAAATTTAAAATTAACAATAATCAGGATTTAAACAATTTTTAAAAGTCTGAGATTATATAAAAGAATACAAATTTTAAGTATTTATTAAAATTTTAGTAAAAATCTTTAAAGAATATAGAATAATTTGAACTTTTACTGCTTACTCTTCCACAAAACTGTTATTATACGTACAAACATTTATAAATAAGAAATACCTACTCTAAAATATTTTTAATATGATTTCCGATGAAACATTTCAATTTTTAATCATGGTTGCTACAGAATCTGGAAAACCTGGAAAACCTGGAAATGTCAGGGAACTTACAAAACCAACCTGGAATTTCATTCATTTTAGTACTTTTTCTAAATTTTTCTAGACAAAAAATCCCAAAATTTGTTGTGAAAAACCTGTAGAAGTCGGAGACTTTTTAATTCAGACTTTTGTAGCAACCATGTAATTATTGTCATGAATATTTAAATTTTTGACACAAGTTTCAATTTACTTTTGTTATTTTTCAATTATTTTCTTCAAATTCCAATTACTTTTGTTATTAATTGGGGTATTTTGTCATTTTTCAATTATTCTCTTCATATTTCTATTATTTATGCCATTTTAGAATTGTTTTCTACAAATTTCAATTATTTTTATTCAATTTTTTTATTGTCGTGAATTTTTTAATTTTTTACACCAGTTTTAAATTATTTTGTCAAATTTCCATCATTTTCGTCATTCGTTTGATTATTGTCATCAAGTTATTCATTTTTTATACATTTGTCAATTATTTTCTACAAATTTCAATGATGATTCTGAAACTTGAATTAACTACTCTTTATGTAATTAAATTTTTTTAACATTTTTCAATTATTCTCTTCAAATTCCAATTTTTTTTTAAATTTAATTAAATTCTTTAATTTTCAATTATTTTTACAAACTTAGATTTTTTTTTAATTTTTCAATTATCGTATTTAAATGTTTTATTTTTATTCCAGCTTTTCATTATTTGTGTTATTATTCAATTAGTTTCTAAATTATTTCGTCAATATTTCAATTATCGTTCTCAAAAATTTATTTTTTTACACCAGTCTTAAATAATTTTTTCAAATTTAATTTTTTTTTAATTCTTCATTTATTTTTAAAACTTATGACTTATTTTTTTCAAGTTTCAATTACTTCATTTCAATTTTTGTCTTTATTTTTTGATTTTTAATCAATTTTTCATTTATTTTTGTCATTTTACATTTTTGTATTCAAATTTGAATTGTTTTTGTCATTTTCAAATTATTTTCTTCAAAGTTTAATTAATTTCTTCATGTTATTATTATTATTATTTATTATGAAATAAATAAGTATTTTAGGATCTTTGATATTTTCGAATTATTCTCTTCAAATTTCAATTTTTTTCTTTAAACTTCAATTAATTTCTTTACCTTTCAATTGTTTTCCTCAAACGTCCAATATTTTATTCAATTTTTCAATTATTGTCTATAACTTTTTAATTTTTGCAAAAGCTTTCATTTATTTATGTCATTATTCAATTAGTTAATTTAATTAACTAAAATTAAGGGTGAAGTTCCGAAAGCGGGGTACCTCCGATTTTTTTGACACTACGCATACTTACGTATTTTGATGCGCTGATTACGAATATGATAATGAAAATTGGCGCAAATTTGATTTTCATGGTAAAAACAAAAAAAAAACCCATAAAAATTCGGTTTTTTGCAATTATTTCAATTAATATTAAAAATTTTGAAAAATTTTTTTAACAAAAGTTGTAGGTCTTC
Organism: Ganaspis brasiliensis; assembly: GCA_037103525.1. Classification (NCBI taxonomy): domain Eukaryota; kingdom Metazoa; phylum Arthropoda; class Insecta; order Hymenoptera; family Figitidae; genus Ganaspis; species Ganaspis brasiliensis. Next base: position 5,146,819 of record JAZKLR010000211.1, read on the forward strand.
CAAAAATACGTATTTTGTGTCGAGTGCATTTTTTACTAAAACCAATTAGTTTACGATATAATTGCAAAAAACCTAAATTAACCTAAATGTTACGAAATACCCACATTATATCAATATTAAATGGTAATTCTTTACAAGTCTTACTTTGACAGCTGTAAATATTATCCGGGTTGTGCAGAGATGGGTAAATGTAGAAAACTCGAGGTTTTCTACGTATAATACATGGTTTTCTACATTATGTAAAATACGTATTATTCTGACTTACGACTTTGGTCCATTATATATATAATATATAATATATAATAGGACCAAAATACGGGGGGGTTGGGGTGCCACTAACAGTGGCACCCCACTGTCAGTGGCACCCCAACCCCCCGGTAATTTGGTCCTTGCGCAACATATGGTCTTCATGTCGTGTAATATATAATACGGGGGGTTGGAGGTTACCCCCTCCCCCACCCCTCTGACGGGGATAGGGGCGAAGCCCCTAGCCTTTATTGTTATTATTATTATTGATTTTCAGTTTTTTGCATTAATGTCATAATGTCCGCTCTTTCTGGTGAACCAGCAACTTCACCAACGATTTTCTCCCAAACTATTAGAGATATAAAAAAAAATCAAATAACTTAAAATATGTATTTTTGGAATGCCTACAACTTTTGTTAAAAAAATTTTTCAAAATTTTTAATATTAATTGAAATAATTGCAAAAAACCGAATTTTTATGGGTTTTTTATGGTTTTTACCATGAAAATCAAATTTGCGCCAATTTTCATTATCATATTCGTAATCAGCGCATCAAAATACGTAAGTATACGTAGTGTCAAAAAAATCGGAGGTACCTCGCTTTCGGAACTATATCCAAAATTAATAATTAATTTGCAATTATTAAAAATTTTTTAAATTTTTACAAAAATAATGAATTTCTTTTAAAATTGTCCTGGAATTTTCCCAAAATTTGTTCTGGAAAACCTGGAAAAGTCATGGAATTTTGAATCTAGACTTCTGTAGCAACCATGAATGGTCGATATTGATTTTCTGCAAAATTTTACTTTTTCTAGACTCTCGAAATTTAAATCAGTGATATATTCACTGGTGAATCAGTAAAAAATTAGCCACAGATTTGAAACAGTGCAATTTTCCCCGAGAATTATTGAAAGATTACTGATACATTCATTTTATTTACTGATTGATGAATCAGTGAAATTCACTGATTTACAGTAAAAATTTTACTGATTAACGTCATTGGCTAATTTTTTATACTGATTCAAAATTCAGAGCGTAGATTGTTATGAAAAAATTAATATGAATAAACAAAAAATATAAAATGCGGCTTGAGGAAATAGGAAAATTTAAAACGAAGATTTTAAATAAACATTTGTTTAATTTGCACTAAAATTGAGCAAAGTTTGTAATAATTGAAGTTTATTATTATTAAAATTTGAGTAACTCATATATCTTGAACTAATTTAAGTTTAAAACAATTTAAATTCATATTACTTATTAAAATCAAATTAAATATTTTTAATTTGTAAATTTGTTTCAATACAATAAGTTCCAATTATTTTTAGTTTAGAAAAATTTTTATTTAGATTGATAGAAGTTTTGATCTATTCGGGTACCTCCTGACCCATTCAAGTGTTTCCGGAACCGTTCGGGTACTTTCGGTTCTATTCGGGTACCTCCTGATCCATTCGGGTGTTCTTCGAACCGTTCGGATGTTTCCGTCTCAATAAAAAACTAGTGCGCATGTATTTTATTAATAAAAAACTAATGCGCATTTACTTAATGAGTAAAACACTGATACGGATGTATATATGTTTAACAGAAGTGCTTGCATGTATTTCATTTTGCCGATTCGGCCACCTCTGAGAGCATGTGAGACGAGAAACTAGAGGATGTGACAGAAGATATCGTAGCTTTTGTATACAAAAGCTAATTTAGCATGCGTCAAATGCTTTGAGAGCATCTGTTCCATCCTTTTAAAGGATGTCCACATGCTTTTACAGTTTTAGACATCACATCCTTCGAGATTCTTCGAGTCACATGCTTTAAGATCTCGTATTTTCTCTCAGTGTAGAATAATAATTTGATTAATTTTTCTAATGTGCAGATGATTTAAGAAAAGCAACTTGCAAAATTAAGAAAAAACTACAAAACTTTTTAAGCATTTCTGAAAAAGTGAATAAATAACAACAATGGTTTGTTCAAACAATTTTTAAAGTCTTAATTTGATAGTAAATATATATATTTATGTTTCTAATGAGCGTAAAAAGTTAAAATTTAAAAAAAAAAGCGAAAAATTGCAATAAATCTGTCGTATAGTAAATATACGATTGATTGGACATTCATAAACAGAAATAATGTTTACAGAAAGAAAAAGGTCCATTTTTCACGATTTTATACCAAATTTACAAAGAAGTGCATTTTTTCTATTTAAGAATTCAATGGTAATTTTCAAGGGCTTTGCGGCACGTGTTAAAAAATAATACTTATCTCAGATTTTTCGCTAAAAAACAAAATTGGAGTGTAAGGTTTATGAAAATCAAACTTCTTTTTTTTGGGCCACCCTAGTCTGTATAGCAGAAATATTTACCTTTTATTTTTAAATAATCAAATGTTTAGTTTAGAACTTTAATTTTATAATTGAATTGTCTTATGAAAAGTAAAGAATTTCTATGTAAATTACAATTTTTAAAGCAGAAATTAATTGTTTATAAATTAAACTTGTTATAAACTTGGAAAACTTTATAACGAACAATAAAATCCTCTGACTAAAGGTTTCTGGGACCTTTGACTAAAAAACTTCATTGACATTAATTTAATTTTTTTAAACTTGTTTGGACTTGTTTAAAAACTGTTCAAATTAATTGTCAAGTTCAATTGAATATAAAAATGTGTCTGAGTACGGTATCTACACTGTGTTAATAAGATTTTGTAGAGTAATTTTTAAAAAAATCAAACAATTTAAAAGTAAATTTAAAATCACCATTCAAAAATAAAACAAACAGTGAAATTCGATCCCACCGCTGCCACTAAAATTATTTGTCATTATTTGTTATTCTCTGAAATAGTGGAAGGAAATTAATTGTACGGAAATGATTTGATATTTTTAAATAATTTATTTAAACAATTAAATGTTAAAAATTACAAGTACATTTTAGTAAAGAGCAATTTGACTTTTTAATTAAACCAAGGAATGAATTTTAAGAAATTTCTTTTGCTATGCTTTCACTTTATCATAGAAGTTGTTTAAAAAATTAATAAAAACGAGGAATTTTTTAATATCTTCATGCAACTTTAATATATGTATACATTTATATATAACTTTACACAGTTTATTATGTTTACACTGAAAAAAATCCCTTGCACCCGTACACAAGGAATCAACCAGTTTTCCTTGTTAGTTAAGGCGCCAACTAGGGAAGCCTAGTTAAAATACAAGGATAATTTTTAGTCTAAGAAATTAGAAATTATATTATATTGAACATCAGAAATTGTGGGACCGACTGTTTTTATTACTCAGAAAGTCTATTATTTCATAAAATATTAATATTTTCTATCTCTAAAACATTAGTGGTTACGGTAAATGACTTAGTTGTGGCCGTCATATATTTGAAGGTTATGTTGATTTGACATTTTCAAAAAACATTATTAAAAGTTTAATGTATACTTTTGTATTATTTTAAGATTATGTAATACAACTTTACTCATTTGCACTATAGAAAACTGTAAATTTTTAGCTGATTGACAATTTTTTCCCCCGTTTTTAAGAATTACAAACAAACAAGTTTGATGTGTATTAGAACTAACTTTGCTTCGATTGCAAGCTTAACTTGGAATCCTTGTCATTTTAACTGAAATGGCTTCAACTATAGACAAATAGTTGATTTTGACAAACATATTTTTTTCAGTGTAATTTCTTAGATTCGAATTTTTAATGAATCGCTCGCTCAGTTGTGCATGTATTTCCTTTTGATGATTGTCACATCGTTGAATAACTTGTTCCTTTGTACAATCTAACAATTGATGGAGAGTGCTGAAAAACAAAAATTAAAAATGATTTAACAAATATTACATTATACATATATATATTTATAGTATATAAACTCCATACAATTTGAAATACATATATTTTTTGTATAATGAAAATTAATATTCGTATAAAAAATTACCTTTGCCCTTTCTCAGTGATAGTTAATCCTAAAATTGCATATTCATTTCCGCTCTCTAATGAAGTATTATTCTTTAATATTTCATTTTCGCATTGACTTAAAGCACGAATATCAATGCAACTCCTAAGGGTTTTTTCATAGGAAACTAAAAAATTAAAAATTTTTTTGTAAGAATGGATTTTATTCTTAAAGGTTATCAATAATTTAAATTTATAGGAAGCTTTTATAACGTATATATCTTTATGTTTGAACAATAATTTGTCAACTTACCAAGTCGAATATAAGCACATAATTTTTCTTTACTTTTTTCTACGATTCCCTCAACTTCGTCATTAGATAGACTAATTTCTCCTTCAATACATTTCTTAACAGTTTCCATCTGAGAATGCAAATGACTGGTTACAGACGGGCCTAAACATTCTCTATCCACCTGGAGAACTTCAGATTCGGTAATAATTTTTTTATTATAATTACGAAGAAGATCAAGTATTGGACTGAAGAAATTTTTAAGTCCGTCTGTGCTTACTCCATTTTTCTCACACAATTTATTCAAATCCTCTGTTGATAAATTTTTGTAAGCAGCTAGCTGTGCCATTGCTTGAAAAGAACAACCTGTAAAAGAAAATTAATTTTTTTTTATATTTACCTTTCTACAAGGATAGCAAACTTTTAATAAAAACACTCAACGTTTTAATAATAATTTATTTTTTATTTATCTACTTATTTTTACTTATTTCCTACAGTATTTTAATATTTTACAAAATTGCTTTTATAAATCACACTAAATTAAAAAATGTAATTTTTTGTGTAATTACATCATCATATTTTTAGATATTTATTCTAAATGTATTAAAAAACTATTAATATGCTGGCTGATTTTATTTTATCAATTTTATTCTTGTTCGTGTCCTTGTTTTATAACACCCTTATTATATTCCTGTATCTATTTTCTAGAATGAGCAATACAAATTATACTCACAGGCAACAAGTGCTATAATCAATGCTGTTTTAAAGAAATCCATCTTCTTTGATTTTTTTTATTTGCAGCTTTCTTCAAATTTATTTCTCAACTGAAAATTCGTTCTCTACCTGAACCCTATATATATAATTATTTATATAAATATTCTTATTTATAAACATAAATAGTAAAGTAAAAAATACTATTAAGTAGAAAGTTCTGAATATTAAAAAAATGTATCACAAAAGGAAAGAAAAATTACTGGAAAGTGAAAAAGTAACTAGAGGTTTTGACTAAAAAGTGAAAGTGAATTAAAAATTGATGAAAATAATAACAATTACATAGAACTACTAGATGATAAACTAAGAGATATTATTGAAATGTTTAAAAAATTGCGAGTAAGTCTAAAAAGAACTATAAAATGAAAATAATAACTAAAAAAAAAAAAAAAACAGATTACTTAAAAAAAGAAAAAAGATTACAGCTGCTTTTAAAATCAAAATATAAAGAATGAATATTATTATTATTTTTTACCTTTGTGTATTAATGCAGTTGCAGATATATCTTGGAAACTAAATATACTTGGTTAAGTAATGACTTTATATAGAACACGAAAAACTAAACTGAACAAACAATTAAAAAAAAAACGCCTGTAGGAAGAATTCGTATCTATAGAAAGTGGAATAGAATTATCTAAAATGATAATTTAGAACAAACATTTGACAAATTAATGCAAATTAATGCTGTTCTTAGATGTTTAATTTTGATAATGTTTAGTTCACGCGCAAATCTTGATAAGGGGTCATCCACATATCACGTGATATCTTTAGGGGCAGGAGGGGGGTAGGCAAAATATCACGGTCCATGGAAATAAAATTTTTTAGCAATAGAAAAAGTATCACGAGGAGGGGGGAGGGGGTTCAAATTAGCTAAAATTTGTATCACGTGATATGTGAATGATCCCTAATAATATTCAAGGACGCTGGTTAATTATTTCATACTTCGTTGTCAATAAATATTTGTTCATACAATAGACGTAGATAATTTTATAGATTCATCTGGCATACATCTGACTCAATCTGCAAACCTACATTTTATGTCTAGGTATTTACCTATTTTATTAACATTTGCGTCAAGAAAACGTCTGTATAAAAGTTATATTTACGCAATATTTTCAGATAAAGAAATGTTTAGTTTAAAACTCTAATTTAAAACTGAATTGTTTTTGAAAAATAAAGAATTTCATTGTAACCCGTGTAGAAAAGTTGGGTGGGCGCCAGTTGGGCCCCATATGGGTTTCCCAAATTTAAGGTGGGCCCCAGTTGGGTCTTCCCACTGGGAAATTAGTGGCCTTGTAATGCTCAACCCGGTTGGACCCAATTCAATAAAAAAGATCGTAAAAATGTAAGATCGTTAAAAAATATTCATTACAACTTTTAACAATATTTTACACCAAAATTTTCTTTAATGATATAAAAATTAGTCAATAACAATTGTTGCATGTATTTTTTAATTTGTTTAAACAAATCAATATTGTTTATTTGAAACTTTTCATCTAATAGAGCTAGAAAGTTGTATCTTTTTTCTAATTTTGCAACTATATAAGTTAAGTAAAGCCTAATATTAGAAAAAAACTTAAAAATAAAATTATTAAAATTGTTTAAACAAATTAATATTGTTTATTTGCTACTTTTCATCTAATAGAGCTAGAGTGTTGTAACATTTTCTTAACTTTGCAACTTTTCAAACCTATAAAAGCCCAATACGAATAATAAACGAAAATCCACAATTATGAAAATTGTTTAAACAAATTAATATTGATTATTTGCAACTTTTCATCTAATTAAGCTAGAGAGCTGAAACATTCTCTTAATTTTGCAACTTTTCAAGCTTATGAAAGCTTAATACTAATAAAAAACAAAAATCCACAATTATAAAAATTGTTTAAACAAATTAATATTGTTTATTTGTAATTTTTCATCTAATTGAGCTAGAGAGTTGGAACTTTCTCTTAATTTTGCAACTTTTCAAACCTATAAAAGCTTAATATTAATAATAAACGAAAATACACAACCACAAATATTGTTTAAAGAAATTAATATTGTTTATTTGCAACTTTTTATCTTATTGAGCTTTAGATTTAAAATTTTCTTTTAATTTTGCAACTTTTTAAGAACACCAAAGCTGAATATTAATAATAAACGAAAATCCACAATTATAAAAATTGGTTAAACAAACTAATGTTGTTTATTTGCAATCATTCATCGAATTGAGCTAGAGAGTTTAACTTTTTCTTAATTTTGCAAATTTTAAGCCTATAAACACCCAAAACTTATAGTAAACGAAGATCCATAATTATGAAACTCTTTTAAATAAATTAATATTGTTTATTCGCAACTTAAATACAGTTTGGGAACTGTATTACAATATTGATATTAACAATATTAATTTGTATAAACCCTGTAACTCAATTAGATGAAAAATTGCAAATAAACAATATTAATTTGTTTAAACAATTTTTATATTTTTGTTTTTTTCTAATATTAGGATTTACTTAACTTAAATAGATGCAATATTAGAAAAAAGTTACAACTCTCTAGCTCTATTAGATAAAAAGTTTCAGATAATCAATATTAATTTGTTCAAACAAATTAAGAAATACATGCACCAATTGTTAGTATCTAATTTTTATGTAATTAAAGGAAATTTTGGTGGAAAATGTTGTAAAAAGTCGTAATGAATATTTTTTAACGATCTTACACTTTTTTTTCGTTTATGAAGATTTTTTATGGCCCTTTAAAAAATAGTGAATAATAAAAAGTTTGTTAAATAAATTTTTGGATCTTATTCTTTAAACTTTCCTGAGGAAAAACAGCTTTATCCGATCGAAAAATATTAATTTTCATGGAATTTTTATCAATTCTATGAAAAAGTTTTTTTCCCCATGCATTTTGCATGGGAAACTTTGAGCGCTTTAACCGAATTTCATGAATTTTTAAATTGAAATGAAGGCAAATTGCAATATATAAAGCCAGATTGACGATAAGTTTAGTATTGAAACTATTATTTAGTAACAATTTACGTATTTGATAAAAACTGGGAAGCCCATGTTGGCCCTAACTGGCGCCCACGTACAAACTGGGAATTACTGGGAACTTTTCTACACGGAAAATTTTTATTTTTAAATCGGAAATTAATTGTTTATGAATTAAACTTGAAAAAGTTTATAACGAACAATAAAATTCTCTATTTATTATTAATTAACTATTCTGTCTCTCTCTATTCTCTATCTATTAATTAAATATTCATTGTAGTACTTTTTAGTACAATAGGGTCATTTTTATTTTTTAGACCCGTATATTGTAAATAAATAAATGAAAAAAAACTTTATTGATAATAAGCATTAAAATAAATTTATTAATATTATTGTATTTATAGATACTGTTTATGTTATTATAGAGTAGTAAAACAGTAAAGGAAACGCAACACATTAATCACAAAAGACAGGACGATCGTACAACTTGTACAACCAGTGACATGCACAAAGGAAAATTGTACAGAGACGCTGTAATATTAGCTTTTTCGCCTGTAAAATATTTTTTTTTTTTTTCACTAATTGAAAAGGACAAAGACAATCAAACAAACAAATATAAGGTACAAAAATGAATTTTTTATTTTGAACTTTATAAAAAATTTAAACAATTAATAACAACAGAAAACTTTTGAGCGTCTTCGCACAATTTTAATATACATATAATTAATATATATATATGTTTAATTTCTTAGTTCCAACTTTTGAATAAATCGTTTGGTCAATTTTGCATGTATTTCTTTATGGTGATCGTCACACTGTTTATTAACTTGTTTCGTTGTGCAGTCGAACAATTTAATGAAAGTGCTGAAGGAAGAAAGTTAAAAATGAATTAACAAATATTAAATTTTTTAAAAGCATTATGAAATTATAAAATTATTTCAGTCAAATTAAAATTATTATTAGTATAATAAATTACCTTCTTTCTCTCGCAGACAAAGTTAATCCTAAATTTGCATATTCATATTCGTTCTCTATTGTATAGCTGTTAAATAGTTTATTTTCACATTTTTCAATAGCATCATTATCCAAGCAACTCTCCATGGTTTGTCGGTATGAAGCTAAACAATTTAAAGTATATATTCTATGTACGTTCGTGAAAAAATAATGTTAAGGTTATAGATTTTAACTTGTAAAATTGGTCAAGTGTAACAATGAAATAACAAAAGAAGATTTTTTTTAATTTGATATTTTTTTTTGTAAGAATAAATTTTAATTATTCAAGGTTTTCATGAATTTGAATTTAGACAGTTTGTAAGATATATCTTTATATCTGAACAATTTTTTTAGAACTTACCAAGTCGAATCAAAGAACATAATTTTTCTCTACTTTTTCCTACAATCCCCTTAACTTCGTTGTCAGATAAACTAATTTCTCCTTTAATACATTTCTTAACAATTTTCATTTGAGAATGCAAATTACTGGTTATAGACGGGCCTAAACATTCACCGTCCATCTCAAGAGCTTCAGAATCAGTTGTATTTCTTACATTATCAATAAAAGTATTATATATAGGTTTCCAGGAAGTTATAAATTCGTCTTCGTTTACCCCATTTTTCTTACACAATTCCTTTAAAATCTTTAATGGTAACTTTTTGTAAACAGCAAGCTGTGCTGTTGCGTTAAAGGAACAATCTGTAAAACAAAATACATTTATTTTTTAAAATTAAATTTTCAACGAGAATAGTAGATTTTAAATAAAAACACTCAACGTTTTATTAAAAATTTAGTTTTTTTTTAGTTCTTGCAGTGGCTTCATATTTTACGAAATTGCTTTAATAAATCACACAATCTTAATAAAGGTAAATTTTTGTGTAATACAATTTCCTATTTCTAGAGTTTCAATGGTTTTGTCCATAAAGTTATGTCTTAGATATTTGGTATTAATTAATTAATTGATTTGATTTTTACTGTTCCTTTCTTGGTTCTCTTCTTCTAACTTTGACCCGCAATCTGCATCTTTTATTGTATGAGTCTCAGTTACAGAATCTTTTTCGTCGGACAAGATTTGCCGACCTTATCAGGCTGAATTTATTAAAAAAAGAGGACATAATTAGGATCATACACTTCAACACTTCTTTTTTAAACATACAAATTTATATAAAAAAATATTTACTAACAATATGTTAACACATAACACGCAGTTAACAAGTCAACGGTATAAAAAAATACATTTTTGGTCCTTTTAATTTAAAATTTTTAAAAAACATTTATGAGACAAATTGAACACCAACCGACTCTACATCGTAATCGAAACTAAACAGAATTTAAAAATTTAAATATTTTAATAATAGAAAAGTCAATGAACTTTAAAATTGAAAACAAAAACAAACAAACCAGAAGTGATTAACCTACATTAAAAGTTTCGGAAATTATCTCAGTCTGAATGGGGTATTATTGTAAATGGTGTTCCGAAGGGTTTGGTCTTAGGACCCTTGTTTTTTTTTGCTTTTTACAAATGACTCGAGGAGAGTTCTCAAGCATACTAAACCTTTGTATTACGTTGATGATCTAAGGATTTATAGGTATTCTACTCTCTCTGAATTGAGAGAAAATTTGACACTAGTTAATGAAGATGTTAGAGCCATTTGTGATTGGGCTAAGTTAAATCAGCTTAAAATAAATCTTAATAAGACAAATTCAATGATTGTGGGTTCCTCTTGGAATGTAAATTGTTTGGATCTAACTGAATAAAAATAAAACCACGATGAAAACCATTATTTAAAATAGAGGTATAAATTTTAAAATGGTTTTGCTTACAAAAATTATTCTTTTTTAATTCAAACAAAACAAGTAAAATTTGAATATTTACGTTCAGTTTTTAATTTACAAGGCAATATTTTAAAGAAATTCTAATTAAAACTAAGAAACTGTCAGTCAGTGGACTAAACATTTTTACAGTTATATATAGTTATAGAATGTTGAAATTGTTGTGGCAAGAAGTTCATTAATAACAATTATTTTTCTTTTAAGGTCAGAGAAACCTGTCTAATAATATTTTAAATAATTCTACCAATTTTCGCGACAAAATATTCAAAAAATTTTGAGAGAAAAGTTACGGACATATTTTGCCCATACCAGTGACGTCATAATCCATGACATTCCCTTAAGTTAAACATGAATATTCAATAATTAACTTCAAAGTATAAGTTTTCATTTTTAAATTATATTGGTATATTTTTTTCAAGCTAAAATAAGAGAAAAATTGTGATATCCGAAATGGCATGTTCTTCAATTGTTATCTAGAATAGCGCAGATTTCAGCACTAATCTAAATTGGCGTAGTTCTACACCCAAGCGAGGAGGTATAAAAAATTATTTTCTTTCCCTGTTGTGAGTTATAGTTATAGTTTATAGTGAGTTATAGTTATAGTGAGTTATAGTTTCGGTGCGTATGTGAGAAAATTATATTTCCCGACCTCTCGAGAAACTATTAACGTATCTGATTTTATTTTATCAGTTTTAACCTTATTTTATTATCCTTACAATATTCCCATATTGTATTTTTTTAAAAATTAATAAAAAATATACTCACAGGCAACAAGTGCTATAAGCAATGCTATCTTAAAGAAATCCATCTTCTTTGATTCTTTTTATTTACTTCCGTGTATTGTTGTTAAAAGATGGTACCATTAAAATGAAGGAAAAATACTAGAAAATAAAAACTAGAGGTTTTCACTAAAATTTAAAAGTAGAAAAGTAGAAAAGAGAATAATAACAGTTACGTTGAATTACTTGAAAGTAAATTAAGAGATATTATTAAAATGTTTGAAAAATTCTGAGTAAGTTTAAAAATAAGTTAAAAGTAAAGGTTAGGTCTTTTCAAAATATAAAGTATTTTTAAGATTATTTCTTACCTTTTTGTATTAACACAATTGAAGATAAAACTCGGAAACTGAAAATATCTATTTAAGTAATGACTTTATATAGAATACGAAAAATTTAGCTGAGCAAACAATTAAGAAAAACATCTGTATGAAGAGAACTTATTCATAAAAACTGGCATATAATTATGCAAAATAGTTTAATGATAATTTAAAACTGACATTTTACAAATTAATGCAAATAAATGCTAAAAGATGTTTGATTTTGGTTGCGCATGTGCAGTCCATGCGTAAAAGTGTTAGATAAGTTAATATGAGCCAAAATCTGAAGAATGATTTCAGAAAAAACTTAAAACTAAAAGTAAATCTATAACAGAAAATATTAATATGAATAAATTTAAATATCCTATGTAAGAAACGAGTACTGAAGGTAAACGTTAAAAGTTAACGGAAACGGAAACTCTTATATTGGTTTCGTGAGTAAGAGAGAGAAGACAAAGCGTTAAAAGTTAACGGAAAAAGAAACTCTTATATCGGCTTCTTGGTAAGAGAAGGTAAGCGTTAAAATTTAACGAAAAAGGAAATTCTCACCTCATTAAAAACTCGTTAAATTTAAATTTTAATTCCTCTCTCTCTGAAATTTTACCTCATTATACACATATATATTAAAAAGTTATTAATAAATAGAACGGATATATGTATAACGTGGAAATGTATAGTACCTACCCGAGTCGAAATTTTGAAGCTACTTTGAAGCTCATGAGGAACTTTAGCTTCTACTTAACGACTTCTTAATTTTTAGCCTCTTCCTTACTTCTAATAATAATATTTCCTTCTACTTTACGTCTATACACATGTTTCATTTTTCCAATCATTAAAATTAGCAGCTCTTTTAAAGCTCCACATTCCTAGTTATAAAGAAATGAAAATTTTTATTCTACTTTAAACCTGCAAGTGAAACTCAGTCATTTTTTCCATTGAAATATACTTTTTTATTTAACATATAAGAAAAATGGGAGTTAAACTAACTTTTTCTTCAATTATTATTGTTCCTCTGATTAGCCCTTAAGAGGAAAAAATTTTAATCTATAACCAAAACCCAATAATTTGTAAAATTAGGGAAAATGTGTATCTTTCTAGATGCACTTGTAAAAAAATAACAATTATTAACAATAATTTGTTTAAACAATTTTGAGTGGTGATTGTTGTTAATTATGATGAATATATCTTATTTTTTCAATATAAAAAGTAAACAAATTAAAAAACTACTACTTGCTAGGTGTTTTTAAATGTTATAAATTAACAATAATAAATTGTTTTAAAATATAAAAATAATAATTTATGGTCAATAATTTTTATTTTTCTAACCAGAGCCCAGTAATTTATTTGTAAAATTAGGAAAAATTTGTATCTTCCTAGGTGTATTTGTAAAGAATTAGTAATTACTAGCAATAATTTGTTTAAAAAATTAAAATTGATGAAAATAAAATTAAAAAAATGTATATAAAAAGTCCAGAAAAGAAAATTAAAAATCCTTCAGAAAAAAAAAGTTTGGGCAAATTAAACCAAAAACATTTTTATAATATTACACTGAAAGCAAGTCCAACAATAAATTTAGAAAAATAAAGAAAATCTAAAAATTCTATAAAAGAATAAGTACTAAGTTTGCAAAAAACCTCGCAAAAACTATCCAAGATTTAAAAACAAATTGATTAGGTGCATTAATAAAAAAATAAGCGTATTTATTTTTAAAAATATGAAAAAACTTATGAAACTCAACGAAATAATAATAAATAATAATTATTATTTATTATTTATAATTTATTTATCAATAAAATAAAATGACAAATACAACAACAAAAAATATCATTAGTAAAAGGAGAAAAAATCTTTAAATTTTATAAAAATAAGAAATTATAAGATAAAATTTAAACAGTTTCGAAAAAGAAACTGAATTAGAAACTAAAGAAGAATTACAAATATTGTAAGACTTAAAAAAAGGATTATTGTGAATATGAAAAATAATTAATATTATTTAATTATTTTGCATTAACTAATGTGTCTTTAAATTTGAATTAATTGACATTTAAAAGTTTAAAAAAATTTGAATATGAGTTTATTGACGTTTGGAATTTATTTAAATTATAATGACCTAAAGATATAAAGATTTGATATTATTTTTTGCTATCTTCATACCAAAAATTTGTAAATCGTAGGTATTTTGATTATCTATATTAGCCCAATTATTTAAATTTTATAAAGATTAAAATATTAAAATTGAAATTTTAAAGATTTATCCACAAATTTGTGGTTTTTTTATGGTTTGTGATTTTTTACATGCAGTATTAGACATCCGGAGAATTGTAAAGTTTTCTTTTTATTTAAATCATGATTTTAATGCAAATGCTTCAATGATTTAAATCAATATCAGCCTGTAACTTGACAATAATAAATTGTTTAAACAAATGAAAAATACATAAAAATCTCCGTAAACATTCAGAAATTGGCGATATGTAACAATTTTGTTGAAAAGTCCTAAAAAAACTATTCGTAATTTGTATCATAAGGACACTGAGAAAATTAAATATTAAGTTCATAAGCGTCGGTAGCGTAGTGGTTAGTGCGTTAGATTATAAGTGCGTAGGTCGTTATGTCGTGGGTTCGAATCCCCACTTGCGTTATAATAATTTATTTAGTAAGTTTAGACTACTTCCAGCTTGTGTGTATTAAGTGTGACGAATTCTAAAAGCGCATGAATTTTGAATATTTATTTTATATTTTTTTTTATAATTTCATTCATATTAATTTCAGTTTTATTCGCAAAAACAGATTCTTTCTTTGTTTAGACTTTAGAAGATCAATAAAAAGGGGGTCTTGAGCGTTAAAAGAGGCCTTAATATAGTTGAATATTAGCTTCTACTTTAACGCTCTCATCGCGAAAACAGGAAATTTCTTCCAATAATAGCACCAAAGTAGAAGCTAAATTGTATTGAATTTGCTTCTACATTAAACCTCTATTTCCTAAAAATTTTGGACTATGTAGCGTTAAAGTAGCCTCAAAATTTCGACTCGGGTATTATTGTGTATTGTTTATTAAGTGTTTAACAGAAATGTGTTTAATGTGAAAGTGTATAGTTTCTATTAATGTGTTTTGTTTATTAAGAGTTTGTATTGAATAGTTTTAAATACGTGTTTATACTGTTATACAAATAAGTGAACGAAAAGTGTTTAGTAAAAACACAAGTAAGTATAAATTTTCCATTTAGAAATTTATAAGGGACAATCGTTATTTCCCTTCCAGAAGTGAATTACGATAAATACTATTGTTAAAATACGTTTAGATATTTTAAAAAACTTTACACATAAAATAGTAAATAGGGAAAAGGCCATCAAACAAACAAATATAAAGTGCAGATATGAATCTTGTATTTTGTGCTTCATAAGACATTTGAATAATTAATAAAAATGGAAAATTTTCGAAGATCTTTATATAATTATAATATAAAATTAAGTAACATTTATGTTTAATTTCTCAGTTCCAACTTTTGAATAAATCGTTTGTTCAATTCTGGATGTATTTCTTTTTGGTGATGGTCACACTGTTTATTAACTTCTTCCGTTCTGCAATCGAACAACTGAATAAAAATGCTGAAGAAGGGAAGTTTAAAACAGTTAAACAAAAATAAACGTTATGCAATTGTAAAATTATTTACAGTTAAATTAAAAGTAATATTCATATCGAAAATTATGTACCTTCGCCCTTTCTCAGAGAAAGTTAATTTTAACTATGCATATTCATATCCGTTTTCTATTGTATTATTATTCAATAAGTTATTTTCGCATTTTCTAATAATATCGTCAAAGACAAACTAAAACGACAAATAATAATTTATGAGAAAGAAAGAGAAATGTTACTTATAAAAGATATAAGTAGGGAAACAAATTTCTATGTTTGTAGCAAGGAAAATGTTGAAACTTAATTAAAGTTTCTTAAAGAAGTAGGAGAAGATGATAAGAATGAGAAATTACAAAGAAAAGTGACCCAAACAAAAATTGTTAATACCTCTAATCAGAAAATTAAAGAAAGTGTTGCAGAATATAAAAAAAAAAAATTATAGTCAAAGATTGAAATTGAAATAGAACATACGCCATAAGGATCAAAATAATGAAATACTATATTCAAAATATATGCAGGAGAAAGATGTTGGGATTTGTGATGAGTAAATGGAAAAAAGTCACGCAGAATATCAAAAACAATATCGTCAAAGATTAAAATTAAAAAGAAAAATAATCGATGAGAAAAATATAGATGTTTCGGAACATACAGATAAATAAATAGAGTCATTTTTGAGAATGAAAATAACATCGATATTCGTGGTTTTGCTTATGCAGAAAAAAATGTGAATAATATACATGTTCCAAGTTATAACGAACATTATCTTGGTAAAATGTCGTTTTTTTGCAAAAGATGCAAGGCTAAACATTTTGAGAAAGAGAAAGTTCAAAAGAAATTAACTTTTGATAATTGTTGCAGTCATAATGGTGTATTGTTGCCTTCAGAAAAATACCCTCATGAATTAAGAAAATTGTTAGATGGATCTCATAAGAAATCTGTCCATTTTAGGAATAATATAAAACTTTATAATAATTCCTTTGCTTTTGCATCTTCAAATGACAATGTAGTTAATTTCAATAATTTGTTGTAAAATCCAAGGTCGAATTTATTATCAAATCAACAATTCCTTGTTTCCTGAAATTGATAATGATCTATCTTTTGGTGAATTATTCCTGTTTTATCCGAAAGAAGCAATTTGCTATAGATTAAACAAACATGACAGTAAAATCGATCCAATGAAGCAAATTGTGTAGGTTTAAATATTTTTTTAAATTATCACATAAAAAAAAAACAAAAAACATTTAACACATAAATTAAACCACAATGGTGTTAGCTGTTACTTTCTATCTTATCCTAACTTTATCATATTTTATTCTTATGCACATTACGCGAACATTTTCTCTTCATTTTGACTTTCAAATTTTTATTTACTTGAACTACAATATATACAAACAAACTCCATGCATATATGTACATAAATAAGTAATTATGCGCACTGCATACATGTATTTGAAGGTGAATTTTTATTAAAACTAAAGTTTTCGGCCAAACCATTATACATGTATACAATTTGCTCCCAAAATCGTTGCGGACTAATTTTACAATAATATTATATAATTTGTAAAATTCTTTCTCTGCTGTATCTGAATCCAAAGTCAAAATCATCAGATTAGCTAAAACTGTTGAGATACTCTCAAAAAAGCGATTTTTTCGTGTTTTCTAACTGTTTTTTAAAATTATCTAAAAAATTTTAGCCAATCTAATTATTCTGACTTCGGATTCGGATTCATCGGAGAATAATACGTAGGATTACACTAGCATATTGGACAAAAACTTTTTTTTGGGTTTTTGATCAATTTTTTGAAATTATCTAAAAAATTAGAACCAATCTAGCAATTCTGACTTTGGATTCAAATTCAGTGAAGAAAAATACGTAGGATTACACTAGTAATAAAGAGTTATAATTATATTTAATCTAAAAAAATTGTTGAACCATAATTTAAATCTCCAGTTTCTGTTTATTAGAAAAATTCACCACAATTGAAATAAACTTTGGGACAGTATTGTTTGGCAACAATTTCGTAGGGTACATTACTACCGACTTTGATCTTCTCCTCATGGCTGAGTTTGTTGTAGACATGAATTGCTTTTGCATTTTCGATAATCTTCAAAGTTTTGTCTTTGTCCTTTGTTTCAAAATATTTTTTATATCTTAAATGTAAAATAGGAAAAAAATTAAGATTGAGGTAAAACTTTAAATCCTTGGCACCGATCAGTTGTCATATAAAGAGGCTAAAAAGTAAATTTATAGTAATTAAAAAGTTATCAAAAAATAATTAAGCAGGTTCTCTCCATTGTTATAACCTCAAACTAAAAAATGACTGTTCCTATAAAATAAAACTATTATTAAAATTATTTTTACCCAATTGTGAAAGATCTAGTTTTACATTTTCCCAGAAAATTAGGTTTAGCTAAAATTTGTTGTCAAATAATAATTATTTAACATTTCATGTTTTTTCTTTAAAAATAAACAACTACAATTTTAATCCAATTCTGACAAATAATATCTCATTTTTCTCGTTGAAACATTCTCTACAATTTTATTTGTTGGGTTTTGTTAAATAATACTTTGTTTTATTTTTTAATAAATAGTTTATTCAGACAATACCGTCTATTCCATTTATAAATACAAATAATATTAGACAGTTAATAAATTCGTTTCTGTTGATACCAATTTTTTTCTTTTTAACTATTCTTTGCTTGTGTTTCATACATGTCGCTTGACAGATTAACCTTTTGATTCGCACACTATCAACATTTCTGTTATCATTCTACACATTTTTTTACAGCTATTTACATCCGCCATGTACATTGTTTAAAAGTTATTAAACAAATTAAATTTGTTTTTTACGTATTTTTTAACAAAATCTAACAAATAAAATTGTAGAGAATGTTTCAACGAGAAAAATGAGCTATTGTTTGTCAGAATTAGATGAAAATTGCAGTTGTTCGTTAAATTTAGAGAAATAAGGACATTAAATTTAGTGAAATCAATTTGAATAATATTTTTATTAGGGGGTTAATTACGTATTTTTTAAACATAATATTATTTAACAAAATCTAACAAATAGAATAATAACTCCTTGAATAAGGTAATAATAATATTTTTTCAACTTGGAAAATGCTGGGAATTTAATATATCATGAAAAAACAGTGAATATGACGGAAATTCATAATGATTATTCTTTGTATTATAAACATGTTAAAAAATAACTTACATCTGTTGCATTACAGTGTTTTTGTAAAACTCTTGTAAGTAGCATCTGGCCATTATGTCCCCAAATATGTCCGTTAAAGTTTGTTATCAATTCTTCTAAACAAGCGTCTAATATTCGTCTGCCTAAATTTCCTATTCCAAAACCCATTAGACTTACAGTAACATATTTTGAGTCTTCTGCACCAGCAAAATTTTCCATATCATCCAAGGGTCTTTAAATGAAGACATACTTGTTAAAATGTTTCAACTTTAGACATCGGATAATATAAACAAAAGTATCTGACGTTACAAAAACATATGATTAGCTTAGAAAATTTGTTTATTAAAATATAAATTTAAAATAAATTACAAACTATCCATAGTTTCATGTATAAATTACGTCACACTTTTAGGGGGTATAATTTGCATTTTTAATTAATTTAAATTAATAATTACTTTCTGATCACAACGTCTAGATCCAAATAAATTCCTCTGTATTTCCACAGTGTAAAAAATCGTAAAGTATCTGATATGTGTATTCGTTTCTAATAACTAGTCTTAAAAATTCCACTGGCATACCACTTTTCCAAGGGTGAATTTTTTATGTATTGCTCTACTTTAATTCTTCAAATTTTGATATTTTTATAACTTAAAAGTTGATGAAAGAGTATCTCAGCAGATTCAGAAATTTGTAAAGGGCATAAATATAAAAAATAAACATCCAAATATTGGTGATTCTTTTTCTAAAATAGAATGTATTCTCATTAATTTTATACAATTAAAATTCATGTTAAAGATTGAAATAAAAGTGCTCGTTTAGTTTGTGTTAATCTTTGTTGTTTCAGTTCTTAGTTTGACAAATTTATAATTGATGTAATAGAATAATTTTTCTTTAAGCTTGTTCTGGAAATTTCATCGCTACAATAATAATAATGTATTGAAAATGTATTTATGTCTGTATATTATACTTGTGAGAGAGGGGGACACGCCTTAGTATGCAAGTATATTGTTTTAAAAAACAGACTCTGATATCGGATTGAAATTTCCAACGATGAGACCAGTGGTCTTGTGAAAAACGGAAGAGATCCCAAATTATTTGAAATATTTTATGTTGTGCAAATAATGGGAAACTCTTAACGATTAGACTAAGAAGTCTATTGAAAATCGGGGAAATTTCATTGACAAATGCAGAGAAGGTAGACTTTACGAGCTTACCTGCCTATTAGCTGACCCTTTTGGGAAGAGGCGTATAAAGGCAATAAAGTCATTTTCTGAAATCGGTAATTGAAATGGTTTAGAGTCGACTGAAGGGCAAGTTTTAAGTCAGTTAACGTCGAGAATTATTAAGACTTAGAAGCGTTTGTCCACCTCTCAAAGCAAATATTAAAAATTCAAATAAAATTAAAATAAAGAACTTTACTTTTAAATGGTGTTCTGTGCTCCTTTACATCCTCTCAACAACAATTCATTTGTTTATAATTTTATTTTATACTAGCTTTCGAGCCTGCCTTCGGCGGGCATCGAAATCTAGTGGCGTGCCATCAACAATATTTTTTTAATTTCCTGGAATTTTCTCGGAAAGTTCCCTTGAAAAGTTCCCAGAAAAACCCCTTGAAAACTTTCAGCTATCTTTTTTCTAATTTTAAATTATACATAATTTTTTAAGGTAGAAGTGCTACTTCTTCTTTTGAAAGCTGATAATTTAACAGTGAGGTATACTATTAAATAATTAACAATTAATCTCAGTTGAAGAGATTTGCTATGATTGATTTTAAAAATGACAAAATCGTGTGTTATAAAATTATTTATTATTTAAATTAAAAAACAATAACTGCAAAGTTTCAATGGAAGTTTTGGGGAAGCATCAAAACCGATTAGCTAAATAAAAACAAAATTCGTCTGAGAAAATTTTCTGCAAAATACTTCCTCTATACTGATGATGGTAGAAAGGAGTCTATCCAACAAAACTTTACAGGAGAAAATAGAGGGAATTGAAGCTCACATAAAAAAATTCCTGTTTCCCAATGGGAAATTGCCAATGATCACCATTGGTTAAATAATGGTCCCATGATTGGCGGCCAACAGTTTTTTCTTGGCAAACTATTGGCAACCAATATTGGACCACAGTTGGTCAATCCTTGGGATGATAACGGGTTTGCCAGTCATTGGCAGCCATCATTGGTTCAATATTGGTTGCCAATGATAATGCCAATAAATAAAATTTTTTAAATTAACAATATTAAAATCTATATTTTTATATTGTTAATTTATTTATTGTTTAAAAAAAATTTTTTTTTTAATAAATATTTTAATTTATTTATTAATGCATGTCAAGTATTGGTACAATAATTGGCTTTCAATATTGGTCCATCCTTGGGAGCCAATGAATAACCAACAATCTTATTTTTACAACTCTATATGGAAACAGAGTTGTTAATTTAATCTTCAGCCAATATTTGACAATGAAGATTTGAGTGTTGGACACATTAGAAATGTATTTTCAGAGGTACGGGATCAGGCCTTATATAAAAGAGCTGAAGAAACTCGATCGTGAGAGAGGCTGACCGATGCGCGCCCTATGCCAGTTTCCGAAACCACAAACGCGTGAGAATCCTCGGCGCGCAGACGCGGCATAGATGCGGCGGGAAACTTCCACTATTTGAATTTGAATTTTTTATGCATTTAATCAAAAGCAAGAAAAGAAATATAATAATACAAAAATTATACAAATTCTTAAATTTGTATAGTTTTCTGATTGTTATTAAAAAGTAATACGCTTAATTATAAAGAAATACTTATAATAAATATCCTCCATAAATAATTGTTCAATTCTTGAAGATTTAAAAAACTCTTAAAGGTGTGTCCTAAGGTTAAAAATTATTGTTCTAAATCTACTTTAATCGATTTTCATGTTACAGAAATTATTTAAATAAATTAATTAGTTTTAAAGAAATCAGAAAGAAATTAAATTGATGAAAAAATAAACATTTAATATTAAAAATAATATTAATAAAAATAATCACATTAAAACTTTGCTTGTAAAATAAACAGAACGAAAAATTTAAAATTAAAAAATTAATGAACAATTACAAAATATTAAAGAAGACTTTAATTTTAATAAAATGTAAACTGAAGTCACATAAATACAAATATTCATGTAAGTATTTAAATTTTAAAATCACCATTTTTTCTGTTTAAATTTAAAGTAAAATTTAACAAATTGTAAAGAATGATAGTTAATAAATATTTAACTTTATTTGTTATTCTTTTCGTTTTTCACATGCAAAAAATAATCATTTTTTTTATAAAACTAAGAAACAAATTCTCTAAATTTGAATACAAATTAAAAATGAAAAAAATTTAATATATGTAAAAAAATTTTAAATTTGAATCATTTAATTAAATAATTCATTTTAACAAAATGACTTTCTAAATATAACTATCCAGAATATATAAAAAATATGAGCAAAAAAAATCAAAATTGGCTTTTAAAAATAAAAAAATAAACTTTTTAAAGTTCAAAATAAATTAAATTTTTTTTTAAATTTTGTTATTCTAAAATTAATATTAAACTTGAATAATAATTTTCAATACAATTACTTAAAGTTAGTTTTCAAAAAATTCAATTATCATTAAAATGAATCTTTCCAAATAATAAAACTTAAACAGAAAGAATTAATGGTTTCTTTTAAATTAAAGAATTAATAGAGCATTAAACATAGTTAATTTAATATTTTGAATACTATTAAAAAAAATTTAAGTTTAAAAAAATTAATGATATCAAAAATATTATTTTTCGATCCTAATTAAAAAATGTAACTTATTTCAATTTAGCTATTACAAAACGGCATTGAGTTTTAAAATTTAAATTTGTATAGAAAGGTTTAATTTAGTTCACATCTTATTTCCAGTTTAACTTAAAAGTTTAAAAAATTTTAAACAAAGTTTTTACTTTCTGAGCACATTTTTAATAATATTCGAAATGTTTACTTTAAAATTGTAATATTTTTGATATCATTAATTTTTTTAAACTTAATTTTTTTTAAATTTTATTCCAAAATTTTAATTAACCATGTTTAATGCTCTATTATTTCTTTAATTTAAAAGAAACCTTTAATTTTTTCTGTTCAAGTTTTACTACTTGTAAAGATTCGTTTTAAAATTAATTTAAGTTTTTGGAAACTAAGTTTAAGTAATTATATTTGAAAATATTATTTAAGATTAATATTAATTTTAATATAACGAATTTTAAAATATTTTTAATTCAACTTTAAACTTTAAAAAGTTTATATTTTATTTTTAAAAACAAATTTTAATTTAATTTTAATAAAAGATATGGACATAAAAGAAAATAGGATGTAAACTAATTTAAAGCTTAATACCTAGACACAAATTTTAAAATTTTAAATTTAAAAATCAATACTGTTTTATAAAGCTAAATTAATATGAATTTTTTTTTTAAATTAAGATCGAAAAATAATATTTCTGATGTCATTAATTTTTTTAAACTTAAATTTTTTTTAATAGTATTTAAAACCTTTAATTTTTTCTGTTCAAGTTTTACTATTTGTAAAGATTCGTAATTTTAAAATTAATTCAAGTTTTTGGAAACTAACTTTAAGTAATTATATTTGAAATTATTATTTAAGATTAATCTTAATTTTAATATAACGAATTTTAAATAATTTTCAATTCAACTTTAAACTTTAAAAAGTTTATATTTTATTTTTAAAAACAAATTTTAATTTAATTTTAATAAAAGATATGGACAAAAAAGAAACTAAGATGTAAACTAATTTAAAGCTTAATACCTAGACTCAAATTTAAAAATTTTAAATTTAAAAATCAACACTGTTTTATAAAGTTAAATTAATATGAATTTTTTTTTAAAATTAAGATAAAAAATAATATTTTTGATGTCATTAAATTTTTTAAACTTAATTTTTTTTTAATAATATTCAAAACATTAAATTAACCATGTTTAATGCTTTATTATTTCTTTAATTTTAAAGAAACCTTTAATTTTTTCTGTTCAAGTTTTACTATTTGTAAAGTTTCGTTTTAAAATTAATTCAAGTTTTTGGAAACTAACTTTAAGTAATTATATTTGAAATTATTATTTAAGATTAATATTATAATTTTAATATAACGAATTTTAAAAAATTTTCAATTCAACTTTAAACTTTAAAATGTTTATATTTTATTTTTAAAAACAAATTTTAATTCAATTTTAATAAAAGATATGGACATGAAAAAAAATAAGATGTAATCTAATTTAAAGCTTAATACCTAGACACAAATTTTAAAATTTAAAAATCAACACTGTTCAATAAAGCTAAATTAAAATGAACTTTTTTTTTAAATTACGATCGAAAAATAATATTTTTGATATCATTAATTTTTTTAAAGTTAAATTTTTTTAAATAGTATTCAAAATATTAAATTAACTATGTTTAATGCTCTATTATTTCTTTAATTTAAAAGAAACCATTAATTCTTTCTGTTTAAGTTTTATTATTTGGAAAGATTCATTTTAATGATAATTGAATTTTTTGAAAACTAACTTTAAGTAATTGTATTGAAAATTATTATTCAAGTTTAATATTAATTTTAGAATAACAAAATTTAAAAAAAAATTTATTTATTTTGAACTTTAAAAAGTTTATTTTTTTATTTTTAAAAACCAATTTTGATTTTTTTTGCTCATATTTTTTATATATTCTGAATAGTTATATTTAGAAAGTCATTTTGTTAAAATAAATTATTTAATTAAATGATTCAAATTAAAAATTTTTTTACATATATTAAATTTTTTTCATTTTTAATTTGTATTCAAATTTAGAGAATTTGTTTCTTAGTTTTATAAAAAAAATGATTATTTTTTGCATGTGAAAAACGAAAAGAATAACAAATAAAGTTAAATATTTATTAACTATCATTCTTTACAATTTGTTAAATTTTACTTTAAATTTAAACAGAAAAAATGGTGATTTTAAAATTTAAATACTTACATGAATATTTGTATTTATGTGACTTCAGTTTACATTTTATTAAAATTAAAGTCTTCTTTAATATTTTGTAATTGTTCATTAATTTTTTAATTTTAAATTTTTCGTTCTGTTTATTTTACAAGCAAAGTTTTAATGTGATTATTTTTATTAATATTATTTTTAATATTAAATGTTTATTTTTTCATCAATTTGATACGGTTCTACTTCCGTTAAAACTAAAGGGTGATATTTAGAGATGGCAACCCCTCTAATATCCCCTTGGCTGGAGATGGCAACCCCTCCAGCCCCTAACTAGTATAGTGAGATGGCAACCCCTCACTATAGTTACGTGGTGGCGAGGGATTCGAAGCGACCAGATGGCAACCCCTGGCGATTCGCGGGCTCCGTGTAATATTAAAGATGGCAACCCCTTTAATATCACACCAGGATGGAGATGGCAACCCCTCGTCGGGTAGGGAGTATCGGAGATGGCAACCCCTCCGATAATTTTGGATAGCGAGATGGCAACCCCTCGCTAACCAGGGAGCAAATAGGATATTAGAGATGGCAACCCCTCTAATATCTTACTATACTGGAGATGGCAACCCCTCCAGGTCTTAACCTAATATAGTGAGATGGCAACCCCTCATTATAGTGAATTAAAGGTAGGGAAATCAATTTACCATGAGTATAGCGGTATATACGTCTTTATTTAAAACCTAGAGCAGGGCGGCGACCGACCCTGGGAGCTGACTGAAGGAGGCAACCAACCTTAAGCGAGCTCTAGGAAGAACTGAAGATTTCCTTCGAAGGGCCGACTTTTATAGGCGAGAGAGCCTCGCCAGAGCGAACCTGGAGTATGGGGGTACAAAGTTCGGTGGAAGGAGGAAAGTTGCGTGGCTGGATGCACGCACGGTTCTCGCGTTCAGCGAGAGCCACGAGTGGCAGTAGAACAAGACGTCTTCTGAATCAGTCAGACTTCGCGGAGTCTGACTGTTAACGCCAGTGGCATGAAGACTAGAATAATGAGGTGAAATTAGATAGTTTTACCACAGGGATCGGTGGCGCGGCAAACAGGCTAGCCAGTAGGCGCCTCTTTTTGGTTCGGGCTTTGCTCAGTAACGAATTTTAGTTTTCTGCACACGTAAGAGGGAGAAACAAGAGAAGGGAAAAGCGAGCTGATCAACAGCTGCTTCTCCCTTCTCCCTCTTCGTGCGCATTTCACCTCCTTATTCTAGTCTTCATGGCCAGTGGATAAATCCGCCACGTCTTTCCCTCTCCACGTACTCTTTGGACTTATACTCCAAGCCCGCTAAATTAAGTTTTGATTACAAAATTATGCCCTGAAGAGATCTTCTACAAAATTAGCTTAATTATAAAATATTATATTAATACTTAATCTATTAAGTTGACAGATGTGAGCAAGGTTAATACAAATTACTATTTTGCACTAGTGTGCGTAACAAATTTAATTTCTTTCTGATTTCTTTAAAACTAATTAATTTATTTAAATAATTTCTATAACATGAAAATCGATTAAAGTAGATTTAGAACAATAATTTTTAACCTTAGGACACACCTTTAAGAGTTTTTCAAATCTTCAAGAATTGAACAATTATTTATGGAGGATATTTATTATAAGTATTTCTTTATAATTAAGCGTATTACTTTTTAATAACAATCAGAAAACTATACAAATTTAAGAATTTGTATAATTTTTGTATTATTATATTTCTTTTCTTGTTTTTGATTAAATGCATAAAAAATTCAAATTCAAATAGTGGAAGTTTCCCGCCGCATCTATGCCGCGTCTGCGCGCCGAGGATTCTCACGCGTTTGTGGTTTCGGAAACTGGCATAGGGCGCGCATCGGTCAGCCTCTCTCACGATCGAGTTTCTTCAGCTCTTTTATATAAGGCCTGATCCCGTACCTCTGAAAATACATTTCTAATGTGTCCAACACTCAAATCTTCATTGTCAAATATTGGCTGAAGATTAAATTAACAACTCTGTTTTCATATCGAGTTGTAAAAATAAGATTGTTGGTTATTCATTGGCTCCCAAGGATGGACCAATATTGAAAGCCAATTATTGTACCAATACTTGACATGCATTAATAAATAAATTAAAATATTTATTAAAAAAAAAAATTTTTTAAACAATAAATAAATTAACAATATAAAAATATAGATTTTAATATTGTTAATTTAAAAAATTTTATTTATTGGCATTATCATTGGCAACCAATATTGAACCAATGTTGGCTGCCAATGACTGGCAAACCCGTTATCATCCCAAGGATTGACCAACTGTGGTCCAATATTGGTTTCCATTAATGCGCCAATATTGGCACCATTGGCTCCCAATACTGGTCCATTAATGCGCCAATCGTTAGTTTCCCATTGGGTTATGAAAGACAATATTCTAGGGCTCTCATATCTAAAAAATATCTTGTAGATGAATTATCGTTTCCCGTAATGTATGACTTGTACAAAAAAGAAGTAACCGAGCATGTAAGCATGATGATTTACCAAAAGGTGTTCAAGATGATGGGTTATAAATTTGAGGTGACAAGTTTAGATACATGTGACAAATATGATTCGTTTGTTGCACAGTTTAAGTTACTAACTGAAGATAACGAGATAAGAAAAATTTCTGAGCTTTAGAAAATCTATCACGAAGAATCAGATGAGTTCTTGAGAATATTTTCAAATCAAAATATTATTTAACCATTTTACATAATTGTTTAAATTTAAAAGTTCTTTTTGAAAAATACAGAAATGGAAGGGATAAATATTTGTATAGCTATATTATTATTTACAAACTCTCTTATATTTTAAACGCTTTTATGAACATATATTGATTTTTATTTTTTGATGTTTATAACCAAATATGTTGTAAGGATCATAAAAAAATTAATGCAAAAAGATTAAGAAGTAAATTAACAAAAAGTCAGTGATTTAGTTAATGTTCTTAGTTCTTCTTCTTTCTATGCCTTAAAACATTTTGACTTCACCTTAAATATCACTAATTTTACTTCAATTTATTCCTTCTTTTACAATTTTGTAAATCACTTTTTGAACTTATAATAATTTCGTTAATGTTTATTTTATAATTTCTAATTGTTTCAAAATATTGATACCGTACACGGAAAAAATGTTTTGGGTATCTTTTACCGTTTTCATGATAGACCTAGGATTAAAGACAAAAATTCAGAATTTTGCTCAAGATTTTAGGAAATTATTCCCATATTTTTGGCAATTTTGAGCCAAATTAGTAGAAATATGGTAATAATTTTCTAAAATTTTGAGAACAATTCTACATCTGGGACTTTAATCCGAGGTCTATCATAAATGTGGTAAACTTTGCTCTTTGTCACTTTCAAAAGAACACTTTGATAGCATTGCAGAATCGTTATTTTTCAGAGTTTTTTATCAATTCCTTTTTGAATACCTTTATTTTTGCTCAAAAACAAATAATCAGTCGGGGGAGACTGAAAAAGTTTATTACTGGAAGACAGGGATGGGAAATTATTTGAAAAAATATGGTTTTTCGCCTTTATCTTGGTAAATAATGAAAATATCCTAAAGTACTTTAAAGAACAGTTGTAGATCTTATCAAAATACACTTTTTATGTTTTATATATTTAAAAAAAATGGCAGAATTCTGAGAAAAATTCAAAAAATAAAAAACAGTATAAAAATCACTTATTCACTTCCACTTAATTTCCCATTTAATTCAATTTCACTTAATTTCCATTTAATTTAATTTCACTTTATTTGATATGTCTATTCCACTTCAATTTAAGTCCACTATATAGACACCTTATTTACAATTCACTTCCACCTTAATTCTCCATTTCAATTCCATATCAATTTAACTTCACATGTGCGAATGTTTTTTTAGTTTAAAATTTCCGTAAAGATATAAAACTCTTTATTCTTGTCAAAACCTATAGTCACTTGAGTAAAAACAATGATTATCATTAAAATATATTCATGATACAATTATTATTACCAATATTAGTTATGCGTCGTATTAACCAACATGGTCGGGTAACCTGATGCAGTCGAACTTTTTAAGCATATAATTATAACACTCTTAATTAATATTTAATGAAATTTTTTCTATACAGAAAGTTAGTTAAAATATTGGATTATTGAAATTTACTTTTTTCAGCTAGAATAAAGTGAATATCTTCTTTTTATTGAAGCATTTTTTATATAATCTTTATTATCCGGTTGTCCCCTATACATAAAATTTATCTAGACATTACTCATAAAAACTTCATATTCTATAAATAAGTTGTGCAGAAAACACTAAATACTTTGCAAGAAGTTAAAGGAAATCTTACGAAAAAAAATTCTTCCTACACGGAAAAAAATTTAATTGTAATGATTACTATAGTCTACAGTACAGCTCGGATATGTGACCACTTTTTGCGATGAATACAAAAAATGTGTTAATGATTAAAAAGTTGAGCAGGAGCGAGTACTATAGTAGTTTGTAAGGAGTACATGCACTGCAGTATTCGAGATAAATTGACTTTTTGGAATCATTACATTTCTAAATGTATAGATTAAAAGAAAAACTATACTTGTTCACATATAAAATAGTTATGATTACAGTAGTCTATAGTAAAAACGAATTGTGCTACAGGGCGACGAAAATTAAAGTTTTGTTAATACTGATTCCTATTTGCTTTGTTATGATTACTGTAGTCGTTTGTAAAGGCTCCTGAATTATATATATCACACTCCGCTCAACGCCGATGGTTACCGATAACTAACGAAGATAACCGAATCTTTAATTCGTCAGTCTTCAACACATTATTTACTTTGCAAAGCTTTTCATTATTTTCGTATAATAGATTTAAAGTTTTAAATTGAAAGAAACAATTAACAAAAAGTAAAAAAAAATTATAAAAATAAATAAAAATAAAAATTTTAATATTTTTATAGAATATTATCTATAATACATATTCGACGTTATTCTGTTCGTCTATGTTCGCATTATTAAAGTTATTTTTTTTATAAATTTGTTTTTTTTTCAGTCCATCTGTTCGGACTTGTAAAGTTTGACTTTTTCCTTGAATTTCATTCTTTATATCGATGATTTAAAAATTATTTTGCAATTTAAATTTTTAGTAAAAAGAGATTATTTTAAAAAAATAAATATGTTTGTTATTTGATTAAGATATTAATTATATTAGAATAATATACATTTAGAAGGGATTAAAAATTAAATTAATGATTATTTTGACCAATAAAAAGTAGAATTGATTAAAAATTGGATTGTTTGAAACTTAAATTGAATAAAATTTAAATAAATTGAAAAAATAAATTCGAACTTTAATATATTGAAATTTGTAAAATTTAAAAATAAAAACAAATCGAATTTGAAAAAATTAAATTTTAAATTGATTAAAATTTAAATAAATTAACAAATTAAAAGAATTAAGTTTAGAAGCGATTAAAAATTTAATTCATGATTGTTTTGCATTTGAGCAATAAAAAATTAGGATTGATTAAAAGTAGGGTCATTTAAAATTTAAGTCTAATTAATTTTGGATAAATTTCCATTTTAAAAGATTGAAAATTGCATAATTTAAAATTCGAATAAAAATAAATTCGGATAAATTTAATTTTGAATGAATTAAAATTTACATCGATTAAAATTTGAACAAATTTACTATTTAAACGAATTAAATTTGCATAAGCGATTAAAAATTTAATTAATTAATATGAATAATTAGTAAAAATTAGGATTAATTGAAAGTTGGATTGTTTTAAACTTAAACCGAATGCCATTTGGGCACATTATAAATTCAATATATTAAAAAAATAAATTAAAATCTTAATAGATATTTTTTTTAAATTTAATTTGGATGGATTGACAGTTTAACTTACGATTGTTTTGACCAATATAATTTTTAATTGATTAAATATAAGATCGCTTGAAAAGTATATCGAATGAAATTTGGACAAACTGAAATATACATAGAAAAGAATTCGAATAATTGAATTTTTGATTGTATGTATTGAAAGTTAAGCAGTTAAAGATTTAAGATACTTACAAACAACAATTAATAAAAGTTTTACTTTAACTGATAATATAAGAGATAAGTTATAAATATATTTTAGAATAAATTTTCATGAATAGGAAAAAATAATAGTTTTAATTTTTAAAGTTTCGAAAAACAGCTTTCCTAAAGTCTTAAATCCAGAAAAGTGAAATTAAAAAATTTAAATTAAATTTTTATAAATAAAGTTAATTGTTCTGTCTCTCAAAATATTTATTTCTTTTTAATTAAATAAAAATTGGCATTAAACGTGTTTTATTCATATTTTAGTAATATATTTAAAATATTTTTAAACGTTTAATAATTTTTTCAAGCATAATATCTAAAAATTTAAAGAAAATTTTCGGTTTTTACTGTTAGAAAATATGCTTTATGTCAAATTATATTTAAGAAATTGTTTAACATACTTATTTCAGTACCTAAGTAAATTTAATTAAAGAAATTTTTTTTGACTTTTTCATAGTTAGAATAGTGTATAAAAGAGACCTTAAAATATTTGAGGATAAAAATAAATTATTACTATTATAGCTTAAAAAAATATGGTAATAATTTTTTAATATTTCAAGTTTTAGTGTTTCTCGAAAGTGGAAAACTTTTATAGTAGTTAGTATATAAGAAGACTAAAAGTCATGGTAAACATGTTAAAAGCGATAGATAATGCGTGATGCGTCGTTTAGGTTTTAAATCGTATTTAAGTTAGGTATAGATATATAAGCGAATTTATGTATAATTAGGGTATAAAACAGTTGTCTAGAGTAACAATGTAATTAAGTTTGAAGTTGGGAGTCTTGTAAAGAGTTAATTAATTTGTGTATAGTAGTCGAACTAAATAAAAAAGTTTTTATTATTTTTATTAGATAAAAATGTGCTTTTTCCGTTTACAACAGTCTTTGAGAATCAAAACTATATCGCTACCTTAGCCAGTACAAAGTACTATAGTAAAATAAGAAGGCCGCTTTAGGTCATCTTATTTTACTATAGTGCTACTGTACTGACTACGGTTGTATGCAGTAAATGTGAAATAGAACTTTTTGACTTCCTTTTAACGTAGACTATAGTAATCACTAACATTTGTTTTGTATTCATTTCAAATAAATTCGTAATAAGTACATTTAACTTGTGGAATGATAACAAAAAAAGCTTTTTAATCATTACAAAAAGTGGTCACATATCCGAGCAGTACTATTCAACTATTGTAATCATTACAATTAAATTTTTTTCCGTGTAATTTAAGGACGCTTATACCCTCAAGCGGTTCTCATTCTATCGGACCATGATAGTCAATATTTTTGTAATTTCATTTCGTCTTATAATTTGGTTTCTAAATAGTATTTTGTAGTTAAAATCATTACACAAACAAATTTTATTGAAAAAAAAAATTTTCTGTTGAAAATTCCAACTTTTCAAAAAATTTTTCTTCCTGATTATTTCAAAAAAGGGAAGGATTACTACTCTTAAATAACATTTTCTTAACAACGGAACGGTAAATTAAATAAATATTATTGTAAAAGTTGTATTCTATTACAGTTTAAAATATATTAGTTTTTTAAAAAAATTTGTAGAACCGTGTTTTTTTAATTAATTAAAATATAGTCATATTGCGCGTTTTGTTACTTTTTCCATGTAAAAGTCTCAACTTTATAAATTTATATCTTAAAAACAGAACGGTAAAATTCAATAAAATTATAACAATACATGTAAAGTAATGCATTTATTATGTCATTAAAATTTTATAAGAATCTGTAGAAATTGGTTTTTTGGATAAACCTCCTTAAAGAAAAAAAATTGTGAAAATCATTTGTGGCCTTGGGACCGTGGTAGTAATTTAAAACAGAACGTTCAACTTAAGGTATTGATATTGTTCAAATGCATTTTCGCTGCGAACACATCTCATCAGGATTACAGAGAGAAAAATAAGAATAATATTTACATTATTTTGAAAACACTGCATAAAAATCTTTTTTAAAAATATAAAGTAGTCAAAAAAATTTTTTTTTCCTTTTAAAAAAACTTTTCTTTTATAAATATAATGTAAACATATAATAGAAATTTAAATATTGCTAGAACTGTATTCTTCCGAATTAGGCCAAATTTATGTTTTTGAATATTTCGATTAGTTGACACAATAAAGAAATATGAAGCTAATGAGTTTTTTATATTTATCTCACATAGAAGTATTTGGAAAATGAGATAATTGAATTGTTTAACCCACTATAAAATAATTCTATGTTATCGCAACTTTTTCAAATGTAAAGTATTATGATAAATTTATTTGTAAATCTTTCAAAGAATTTGCATTTTGGAAACTTTCAATATTTATCTGTGAAAATATATTTGTTAAAAGAATAATCAGAAGTTACTTAAAACATTTATTATTTCATTTACATTCTACTAAAATGTAGTAGAAAATTACTAAAAAAAGCCTTATGCCTTTTTGAGGCTTTATCCCTAATTTCAGATTTAAGTAGTGAAAATAACCACCTCAAATTTTATTTAAATCAGTTAAATCAGTTTCGAGTTATCGTGTTCACAAGAAAAAGTCCAAATGACTCTTTTAACCAAACAAATAAATGAATTTTAAAAATGTATATACTTTTATTATGCTTAGAAATAATTCAAACACTTAATAAAAATGAAAAATTTTTCGATTATCTTTATGCAATTTTATTACATAGTTATAATTATACACAGCTATATAATATGCGCTCTTGTGCATGTACTTTTTTATCATCGTCACACTGTTCATTAGCTTGTACCATTTTTTAATCTACCAATTTATCAAATAGTACGCAGCATTTATAAAATCTATGTAATTCGAAAATTATTTTCGGTTGAATTAAAATTAATATTCATATCGATGATTATCTTCGACCATTCTTAGAGAAGGTTAATCGTAAATTTGCATATTCATTTTCGTTTTCTTTTGTATTATTCATTAATATCTTATTTTCGCATTTTTGCAAAACAGCATCATCAAGGCAACTCTTAATGGTTTCTTCATAGGAACCTAAAAATTTTTATGTTTAGAAAGTTTGTACCTACTTTACATCTTTGTCTGAACATTTTTTCTGGAACTTACTAATTCGAGTCAAAGTTCATCATTTTTCTTTAATTTTTTCTACGATTCTATTAACTTCTTCGTCACAGTTGTAGCGTCAAAAAATAGATATTTTTCACGAACCTTCTTCTCGTAAACTATTAAATTTTTTCAAAATATCGATTTATTATCTAAAAGTACATCATTTAAACTTGAATTAAAAAAAAGTTACAAATATTATGTAGTTCCAAAGTTATGTCCCGTCGAAGTGACGTACTTCCGAAAAACATGGTTTGCGTTGACCAACACTATAAAAATCTGGTTCGTCTGAAATCAAAAATTAAAACGGATTTACATTTATTGAAAAATTATCTAGTATTTAATCCAAGGATTTAAAAAAATATATATATATTTGACAAAATGTCGACGTGTCAAAGTTTAACGTTCGATAAACTCTATATGTTATGCCTGAAAAACCTATTTTAATATTTATTTATTTATTTAATTCAAAAGAAGTTCCTAAATATTCAGATTTTCATATTTAAACTTTTTAAAAATTTCTTTTAGATTTTCTATCACTAGTCTCTTTTGAACATTGCATTTTTGACCTTCTATTCTAACTGCTTTGACTTCCTTTTGACTTGGCGGCATCGAACTTACATCATCAAAATCAAAAAATTATTTTACTTTTCGGATTGTTTTAACCGATAAACTTTTACATTTAAAAAATATTGATATCAATCATTAAATTTCAATACTTTTAAAATTATTAACAATAAATTTTTCTTAATAAAAATATTTGTATATAATAAACTTCTTTTTAATTTTTATGCATTTACGTATGATATGCGATTTTTAAAATTGTAAATTTTTTCCATTTGCACTATTACTTGTTTTAATTTTAAACTTTAATTTAATTTAATTTAACATGTGGCCCGACATATTATTTTGATTCTTTTGAAATGTTAAAAAGTATCTTGATTTAATACAATTAAGAACCCTAACCTTAAAAGACAACTTTTTGAATTTGTTTTAGAATTAAATTATTTAGATTTTTTATAAATTTAAATTTCTTTTATAACTATTCATCTCTATTGCTTGAACTATTGATTGAAAACAATGATTACTTTAAGATTTTAGAAATTAATCAAATGTTTGTTTCCATTTTGTAAATCTGTATGAAATTTGTGAATAATGTTTTTTAGCCATTAATTTCATTTTAAAGATACTAAAGTAAAAATTAATTATAATTACATTATAATTTAATTTGAGACCTCTGATATGTTAATAATTTCTTTGTTATTGATTGGTATTTAAAAGACCTTTTCATTTAACATTTCTGCCTTCTTCTAATGTATGTGCCATTGAATGAGCTGGAAGAAGACAAAAGAACTAAAAGTAAATGGTCTATTAACATTGTTGTTTAATTGATGTGTCTTAATTTGTCGAAATTAGTCTTAATTTAACAAAATTTAATTCATTTTCACGAGATTAGTCTTATTTTATAAAAATTTAATTTATTTGATCAAAATTTAATCTATTGCATCGAGAATTGATTTATTTCCACGAAATTTAATTTATTTTTTCGAGATTAAGTTGTAACGAATTAGAATTAAATTAAAATCTGTTAATTCTCTTCCTCAAAATTTTGCCGGATTTAACTCGCCAAACCAGAATTCTTATTAGATGAAGAGTGAGTTCGCTTCAAATAATCACACGAATTTGATTAATATTAAATAGTTAAAACATTTATTATTATAAATGTAAAATAAAAAAATGTTTACATTAAGTTACAAAAATAAACCGTAATTAATTAATGATTAAAGCGTAAATTATAAAGCAAGAGATCATAACATGATGTTCAAACAAAAACCTTGACTGATTTTTAAGCACAAAACAAAGAAACGATATCTGAAATTTTTCAAAAGTTAAATTTATTCTCGCGACGGCGATACACGAAAGGAGTTTAAAAAAACGGAGAGGTTATAAAAACGACTAAATTTAACCTAATAGTGTAGTAGCTTCGCTAGTATAAATTGGCCTTGCCACTTTTCGAGCGTTGCTCGTTTCTAGCCGAACACTAAAAAAAAAGAATTAATAAAAAAGTTATTATCAATAAGGAAAATATAAACTAGTGGCATTGACACTTTACAAGCTTTGCGCTGTGAGTAGCTTGCGCTTGAGATCTGAGTATTACTCACTTGAGGAAATGATAAGGATAAAAAAATGATAACTTTCTTAAAATTAGGCCCTATAAAAAATGCTGAAGTTTGAGCTATAAATCTTTAAAATTGATTAAAACTACGAGTGGACTCAGCTATTTGCCTTTTCGTATGGAATGACCCACATATAAAACAGAATGGGGCAAATTTGGGCAAGTTTTGTTTATATGATTTGTTTAAGGGATGCTCAATGATTAATTTAACAAAAAGAACTCAGCCGGATTTTTCTGAATTCATAATTTTTTCAATTGCTTTCCAAAAAAAATTCATATATTGTTTTTTAAAAGTTCTTATTGTCTTCTTGATTTAATAGTTTTTCTTCTTGTTGATATTATGAATTATAAAACATGGGGAAGCGTTCTGGAACTTATCATGAGACGACTCCAATTTAAAGAATGAAAATACAATCAAATTTAAGCTTTTTATAGTATTTGTACAAGTGCGATGTATTTATAATTTTAATTTGTTAGTTAAGTAAGGATTCCTAAAGTGTGTCCATCATTTTCAAAAGGTATTCTGAATTTATTCAAATTTTATATTTTGATAGTGAATATTAAGATAAACAAAATCCTATAATATTATTAAAAAAATGTTGATATTTTAATAGTTATTAACAATCAGAGTTTTTTATAAACAATCCAATTGCTTCCGTTCTAATTAACAGAATGTTATAAAAATTGGAACTATTACTTAAAAATAGGTGCTTGTCGAAATACTAAAAGTTTTTTTAAAAAACGAATGCAATTTGTTTAAATAATCAACACTTGTTATAAACAAATTAAAAATTAAGCCTGTTCTTAATGAGATATTGACTTCGTTCTTTTTTAATATTATTCTATATACAATTGTTCACATTTCCCAAAAATAAAATTTTGGGGCCCACAATATAGGAATAAAATA
This sequence comes from Ganaspis brasiliensis, assembly GCA_037103525.1. Classification (NCBI taxonomy): domain Eukaryota; kingdom Metazoa; phylum Arthropoda; class Insecta; order Hymenoptera; family Figitidae; genus Ganaspis; species Ganaspis brasiliensis. The sequence goes on from JAZKLR010000211.1 coordinate 5,183,968, forward strand.
CTTTTAATTTTGTTGAAAGAAATACCGTTTAATTACTAATGTGAAGTTTTCAACAACAATATACTATCCATATCTTTTGTTTTTTTTTCCTTTAAATATGCTGAATCGACAGAAACTTTTAAATTGAGAGAAGCAAAATACAAAAGTTATATTCATTTCTAAAATAAATATTGTGAACAGATACAGTATACACATACGATAATTAAAAATTAGGTTATTTATGAATGTTTTATAAATGTTTGAAATCTTAATTTTAAAAATTTAATTTCATGTTTCTTTAAAAATGAATTTGATATATTAAAATATGTTTTGTAAATATTTTACTATATTATGTAATACATATACTATGTTTTCGTTTGCAATAATAAAATGTTAAATCATATTTAAATAATAATTTTTAATAATAACATTTTTACAATTGTTGAACACAACTAATATATAATCTCGTTTTGTTGTGTTCTAAAATTGTAAAAATATTATTATTAAAAATTATTATTTAAATATAATCATTTAACATTTTATTATCCCGAGTCGAAATTTTGAAGCTACTTTGAAGCTCATGAGGAACTTTAGCTTCTACTTAACGACTTCTTAATTTTTAGCCTCTTCTTTACTTCTAATAATAATATTTCCTTCTACTTTACGTCTATACACATGTTTCATTTTTCCAATCATTAAAATTAGCAGCTCTTTTAAAGCTCCACATTCCCAGTTATAAAGAAATGAAAATTTGTATTCTACTTTAAACCTGCAAGTGAAACTCAGTCATTTTTTCCATTGAAATATACTTTTTTATTTAACATATAAGAAAAACGGGAGTTAAACTAACTTTTTCTTCAATTATTTTTCCTCTGATTAGCCCTTAAGAGGAAAAAATTTTAATCTATAACCAAAACCCAATAATTTGTAAAATTAGGGAAAATGTGTATCTTTCTAGATGCACTTGTAAAAAAATAACAATTATTAACAATAATTTGTTTAAACAATTTTGAGTGGTGATTGTCGTTAATTTTGATAAATATCTTATTTTTTCAATATAAAAAGTAAACAAATTAAAAAACTACTACTTGCTAGGTGTTTTTAAATGTTATAAATTAACAATAATAAATTGTTTTAAAATATAAAAATAATAATTTATGGTCAATAATTTTTATTTTTCTAACCAGAGCCCAGTAATTTATTTGTAAAATTAGGAAAAATTTGTATCTTCCTAGGTGTATTTGTAAAGAATTAGTAATTACTAGCAATAATTTGTTTAAAAAATTAAAATTGATGAAAATAAAATTAAAAAAATGTATATAAAAAGTCCAGAAAAGAAAAGTAAAAATCCTTCAAAAAAAAAATTTTGGGCAAATTAAACCAAAAACATTTTTATAATATTACACTGAAAGCAAGTCCAACAATAAATTTAGAAAAATAAAGAAAATCTAAAAATTCTATAAAAGAATAAGTACTAAGTTTGCAAAAAACCTCGCAAAAACTATCCAAGAATTAAAAACAAATTGAATAGGTGCATTAATAAAAAAATAAGCGTATTTATTTTTAAAAATATGAAAAAACTTATGAAACTCAACGAAATAATAATAAATAATAATTATTATTTATTATTTATAATTTATTTATTAATAAAATAAAATGACAAATACAACAAAAAAAAATACCATTAGTAAAAGGAGAAAAAATCTTTAAATTTTGTAAAAATAAGAAATTATAAGATAAAATTTAAACAGTTTCGAAAAAGAAACTGAATTAAAAACTAAAGAAGAATTACAAATATTGTAAGACTTAAAAAAAGGATTATTGTGAATATAAAAAATAATTAATATTATTTAATTATTTTGCATTAACTAATGTGTCTTTAAATTTGAATTAATTGACATTTAAAAGTTTGAAAAAATTGGAATATGAGTTTATTGACGTTTGGAATTTATTTAAATTATAATGACCTATAAAGATATAAAAATTTGATATTATTTTTTGTTATCTTCATACCAAAAATTTGTAAATCGTAGGTATTTTGATTATCTATATTAGCCCAATTATTTAAATTTTATAAAGATTAAAATATTAAAATTGAAATTTTTAAGATTTATCCACAAATTTGTGGTTTTTTTTTATGGTTTGTGGTTTTTTACATGCAGTATTAGACATCCGGAGAATTGTAAAGTTTTTTTTTTATTTAAATCATGATTTTAATGCAAATGCTTCAATGATTTAAATCAATATCAGCCTGTAACTTGACAATAATACATTGTTTAAACAAATGAAAAATACATAAAAAATCTCCGTAAACATTCAGAAATTGGCGATATGTAACAATTTTGTTGAAAAGTCCTAAAAAAACTATTCATAATTTGTATCATAAGGACACTGTGAAAATTAAATACTAAGTTCATAAGCGTCGGTAGCGTAGTGGTTAGTGCGTTAGATTATAAGTGCGTAGGTCGTTATGTCGTGGGTTCGAATCCCCACTTGCGTTATAATAATTTATTTAGTAAGTTTAGACTATTTCCAGCTTGTGTGTATTAAGTGTGACGAATTCTAAAAGCGCATGAATTTTGAATATTTATTTTATGGGCATATCTCTGGAACATTTAACTTTTCAATAAGAAAAAATATTTTATTTTTTTTTGTAGCACAGTATTGAAACTTTGTCTACATAAACTTCAAGTGCTAAGCTTTCAAATTATACAAATGGACAAATAAATCTAATTGTCTTCAAGAAATTATAAATTATTTAAAATTACAAATAATTTTTAACCTGTAACATAAAAATATTCAACAGGTGGTTGCTTTTTATGATGAAAAACAGTTGAAATGAATTGCTTGAGGGGTTATCATTTTTAAAAAACGATAAGTTTGTTTAATATTTTCAATATTTATAAGAATAGTAAAATATTAATAATACTACACTAGGAATAAAGGAATAAAGTTCCATTTTTGTGTGAAAATCAATCTCGAAATAAACATTAAAACTTAACCTTCAGGTTTTAATTAATGACAATTTCTGTTGAAAACATTAGAATCGGCAACTTCAGACTTAAAAATTTCTTTCTAAAAAATTTCGGTCGATTACGGTCGACCGTAATTAATAAATATTTTCACATTATCATTGCAATAAAGTATTTTTTCTCAAAGCACATTCACACAATGTTAAATGGTACTCGTAAAAATATATGTAAGTACTTTTTGAATACTTTTATTTCATTTTCGTGAAGTATCACTCGTATTACGATCGTTGTCAAATTTTGTACACACGTGTTTTCTGTTATTTAAATTAGAATAGTTTTTTGAAGACATGAAGCACATCAATTTAGTATGTCTCAAAATAATTCTAATTATTTAAACTTTTATTTTCTATAAACTATTTTGGTGTGCCAATAGTCTTATTCAAGAAAAATGATAAATAAGACGATTACGGTCGAAAAGGTTAAAAATGAGGGACAACTTTTAAAAACATATAACTTTCTTCACAATAAACAAAATATTAATTTTCATGCACAAATGTGTTCATCGTTTAATTAACTTTAAAAACATGTGTCATCTAACTAGTAATTTTTATTAATTACAAAGTTTCAACGTATAAACCATTCGAAAGTATGGTTAGGGACAAGTAAACATTGTTAAAAATCGGATGTTCAAATTGGAATAATTATTTATCTATTTAATAAATCAATGTGTAATCTTTTGGAAATAGTTCATCGTATCAAATGTTAATATTTCCAACAAAAACCAGGTAAAAATTGATTAAAATTATCAAAATATATGCAAGGGACATAAAAGTTAAAGGTTCCAGAGATATGCCCTTATATTTTTTTTTATAATTTCATTCATATTAATTTCAGTTTTATTCGCAAAAACAGATTCTTTCTTTGTTTAGACTTTAGAAGATCAATAAAAAGGGGGTCTTGAGCGTTAAAAGAGGCCTTAATATAGTTGAATATTAGCTTCTACTTTAAACCTCTATTTCCTAAAAATTTTGGACTATGTAGCGTTAAAGTAGCCTCAAAATTTCGACTCGGGATTGCAAACGAAAACATAGTATATGTATTACATAATATAGTAAAATATTTACAAAACATATTTTAATCTATCAAATTCATTTTTAAAGAAACATGAAATTAAATTTTTAAAAATAAGATTTCAAACATTTATAAAACATTCATAAATAACCTAATTTTTAATTATCGTATGTGTATACTGTATCTGTTCACAATATTTATTTTAGAAATGAATATAACTTTTGTATTTTGCTTCTCTCAATTTAAAAGTTTCTGTCGATTCAGCATATTTAAAGGAAAAAAAACAAAAGATATGGATAGTATATTGTTGTTGAAAACTTCACATTAGTAATTAAACGGTATTTCTTTCAACAAAATTAAAAGTATTTTATTCCTATATTGTGGGCCTCAAAATTTTATTTTTGGGAAATGTGAACAATTGTATACAGAATAATATTAAAAAAGAATGAAGTCAATATCTCATTAAGAACAGGCTTAATTTTTAATTTGTTTATAACAAGTGTTGATTATTTAAACAAATTGCATTCGTTTTTTAAAAAAACTTTTAGTATTACGACAAGCGCCTATTTTTAAGTAATAGTTCCAATTTTTATAACATTCTGTTAATTAGAACGGAAGCAATTGGATTGTTTATAAAAAACTCTGATTGTTAATAACTATTAAAATATCAACATTTTTTTAATAATATTATAGGATTTTGTTTATCTTAATATTCACTATCAAAATATAAAATTTGAATAAAATCAGAATACCTTTTGAAAATGATGGACACACTTCAGGAATCCTTACTCAGTTTTTAAAAATTCGAAGGATATATTTCAGCAAACTTTAGAAGAATAAGATTAGCTTCAGGATCATGAAAAGACGTCATTTAACTTTCTAAAGGTTACAGATTAATGCTATGTATATCAAACACCCTTAAAAAGGGTTCACGATTCTGCCCCATTGTGTAATGGTGTTAACTCAGGGTAATCCGGTGGAACAAGTTAACAGGATTGTGAATACGATCATAATATTCTACATAGGACAAAATCCCTGTAATTAGGGCCAACACCTAGGCGAATTCCAATTTACATACAACACTGCTTAACACTCAACTTTAAAAACTACCCCAGCTGTTCTGAATTTAGGACGGGACCCCAAACCGATAAATTCTTTAAAGAAAAGGAATGAAGGAAGGAGAAGTAGAACTAGGCATCTGGGAAACAAAGTTCTGGACAGAAAAAATGCAGAAACATCAACTGCGCGAATAAGTATTAGATCGGATTTAGATCATTTAGTCTTCATGAAGTGCAGTAGTCTATCGTCAAAAGTTGAACAAGTTGCCTCAAAGCTAAGTCCCAAATATATCAGCCCCTTCAATGTGTCCAAAGTGTTGACCCCCCTTTATAAAGCCTGAAGAACCTTGAATTTCTCTTTTAGGTATCCAACCGTCTCCACAGTGAAATAAAAGATTCTCGCCATGTAGGATTGTTGCTTGCATACCATCAAGTCGTCCGTGCTTAGCGGGAGTACAATGCCACCCTCCCCTCAAGAACTACGGTCAACTTGGCCGTTCAAACTTCACCTCAACTGACAAGCAACTGACTCAACTCGCAAACACAAACAGATCCACCTTCCCACCCCCGACGAATTTGCAACACCAAACCATCAACCAACCTCTAACACCACTTATCCAAACAAATGTCAACCACACCCGAAAACACTCACACCAACAAAACCGACATTCCTCTAAACACACCACATTACGAATGCACCCATAAACCATCAAAAACTGTCTTATGTTCCGATTTTCCATAACGTGGACGCGATAGGACTACCCTTCACCTCGAAGTCCTTCTCTTCCTCACCCTTCTGCGATTCCCTGACAAATTTATTGGCTGCTAAGGCTCACGACGATAATCCAGTAGTTGAAAGAAAGAATGTGTGTTGCATGTCAAAAAACGTATGTACAGACGTGCTAAAGAAGCAAAAAAATCACTGACACAGTTTTTAAAAGCTAAGAAGGAACTGCAGAAAAAAGAAATGCAAAGATTATCTGAAAAAGAAAACAAAGATGCATAAAAAAACCAAGAAGATCATCTGCTGCTAGTAATTCTGAAAAAATGAAAACACTCTCATTAACCAATAAAATCATGATAAAGCATAGCACAATAGGACAATAAACATCATTTTTATTTTCCAGAGGGATCGTCCTCTTGATGTGAATATCAAAAACATGAAGCTGCAAGTACAGAAGGGACTTATTTACATCCACCTGTATTTGATGAAGATACAGCTCAAATTTTAAAACCTGTTTATGAAGAATTATCCTCGTATGATTTATTAGAAAGACGTTTGGGAAAGAACACGCAAAATAACAACAAGAGCTTGAACCATTATGTTTGGAGTTTGGCGCCAAAACCTATTTTCGTCGAAAGAAAAAACACTCGAAAGTGCAACACTGATTGCTGCACGCACGTTCAACGAAGGATTCATGCCAATTCTAAAAATTCTGGAAGTCATGTGCGTGGAAATAGGAGTGAGATCTATAGAGTTCGCTCAGATATACGATGCTTAAAGAATCAAGAGGGCAGAAAAAGTCTAAAAATTATGCGCACGAGGAGATAGAGGGTCTACTCTATGCACCTGGCATTGCCGATTAATGTAAGTATAATTTTTTTATGAAATAAAATTATTTACATGAATTTTAATAACAAATTCGTAAACAGCGGCCCCAAAAACGCCTGACAGTGACCTATTTGAAGTCAATCTCGTCGAATTCAATGTTTTGGTTCGCCATATCAGATCTTCCTATTTAAATTTCTGGAATCTGACTTAAGATTCGTAGTCAGCGACACCAAAAACCACCAAGTACCAAATTTCAAGCAAATACAATTATTTTTAAAATTTCTGATCCGCCATATTGGATCCGTCATTTTAAATTTTTGAAAAATTATATCAGATTCGTAATCAGCGACCCAAAACACCCCTCTGTCCAGCCTTTAATTCATAAACTGACCGCGCGTCATTGAGACAATCAAGATGGAAGCTTTCTAGAAATACAAATATTTGGTTCCGTCCGGTAACTATAATCCGAGCTTTGCTGAAGAGATCCGAAGAACGAAGAATAGAAACAAACACGGATTCCTTGTTCATAACTATTTATGGACAAGAAGCATTAAATACAGACATTTCTAACTGGATTCAATTTTATTTTAAAGGATTAAAAAATAACTGCGCCTCAAGAAAGTATACGATCAGCTTTGGCATCTCCAGACTGTCTAGATGATTACCCAGTGCAGGATATTTTAAACTGAGGAAATTGGAAGTGTTGGAATTAAGGAAACCCTATTGTCATGAAATTGTTGGTGCCAGCAGTGTTATAAATGAGAAAAATACTTCGTTATCCACTCTTACTCTTATTTGATTTGTCTCAGGTACTACCTAATTATTTATTTACTGTTTGTAGATTATTTTAACGGTTTTAGGGCTTATAATTAATAATTCATAATCTTAGATTTCATGTGAAAAAAGACCAAATATTAATATAAATAAATAAATAAATTATAATCATTTCATAATCACATTGCGTTGAGGTCTTCAGTAGATATCAAACACGTCTCTCATAGGAATGCCGTGTATCGGCCAAAGCCTATAATGCAGACATTTTGCATTTAAACAAAATTCCAATATGAACCAATTCGGGTTGGCCGTTCTACAGGTGACCAAGTTAAAAAGAGAAAAATATAAAAGATGAAGAGGAAAGGAGTTTTAGTTTTTAGGGCGAGTATCTAATAGCTTCTCTTATAGAGATGCCGTGTATCGGCTTCGGATATGGCTGATTCTCCAAAAACAGGGTACTTTTGATTCTTTGATTGATAACTTAATAAACTCTATCTAGATTTGGTTAATTTTTTTTAATTTCTTCATTTTAATAACACTCAATGAATTCTCTAAAAATATAAAGATTTTTGATTTTCCAAAATTTATTTTATTACCAGAAAAGTGCTAGAAAATGTAATTTTTCTAGTTCCACAAACGGAATTTGTCATCTTTGGACAAGCATTTTGACATTAAATTTTAAACTATAAAATTATCCATTATAAATATTTTAAAGCGTGGCTCAAAAACTGCTATTCCCTAAAAGAGCTTTTAATTTTTCGTCCATTTTAATAAAAAATTTTTAATTGTTTCGTTTCTTTCTAAATTTTTTTTTGAAACCGGAGTTGAGAAAGGGATGAGGTTTTAGATGTTTTGCTTATTATTGTAATTAAAACCAAAATAATTCTCATATAAACTAGTGTAAAAATTACAATTACATAAAAATCAACATTAATAATTAAACAATTCACCTTTAAATTCATATTATAAATCAATATAATTTGCATATTTTTATTGTGTCTCAACTCCGGCCCCAGGTAAAAAAAGGCTTTTACGAAATAATTTTTAATTTCTACTTACAATATCGATAAAAGTAATCAAATTTGATAAAACTTTTAAAGGACTTTTCATTTAATCTTTAATTATCAGAATAATTAATGTTTTTCATGCGTTTCTCAACTTCGGTTTTCTCAACTCCGCCCCTGAGAGTAAACGAGAATGCGCAAGTTGATCATACCTATCTTGAAGATATTAGTTTAATGTTTATTTATTATTTAAAAATCTTATAAGGTAATGGAACCAATAGTCGATCAACATCTTGAGATAAAAAAGTAAGATTTTCAATAAAACTCAATAAATTCAAAACGAACTATGCATTTTGAATTTTCTAATTTAAATTATGTAGTGGAAGCTCTGCAAATGCGTAACCGTTGACATCGAATTATTTAGTATAAGTTATTTATTGTAAAATTAAAATTTAAAAAGGACCTTGTTTTGGGGGTTAGGGACCCAATAGTCGATTTAGTTAATTAACTAGAAAAATGAGTCGTAGTACTTAAAAGTTACTGTATTTTTAAGTTTTACAAATAAAATTAACAACAAACAAATAAAAATTACATGTAAAGCGCAAATTAATCGACTTATATCAAACTGTATCAAACTGATCGACTATTGGTACCCGATCGACTATTGGTGCCTGTTCTGCCGTAAAAGTCTTAAAAAAGGTTGCACTTTGTTGGCGGCTGGGTGTTCCACAATAAATAATTGTTCACAAAAGTTAAAAGATAAAAAGGCCTTTATTTAACTTATAAAAACTCAGTTCACTTCACAAATTGTGAGTAAAGTCGACACAAAACTAATTATAATACAAATCGTGTACATTTATTGAATTCTCGTCGGGAACTGACCTCTCTTTAATTTCTCCTAATTTCTAACGAGTCATCCCTACTCTTATCTAATCAGTCCCTATCCTTTATACTTATATTCGCTTGGCGACATGCCGCCCGCCTTGAACACCTTGTGTTTAATGTAATTGATCGATTTCTATTGGTAAAGGAAACACTTTCTTAATTCCTCGTTTACAAGTCCCATTTTTTGTTTTTATAGAAACCACGCGTATAATTCCATCATCGCCGGTATGTGTTTCGATTACTCTCCCTAACAACCAACGAAGAGGTGGCAAATTTTCGTCACGCAAGACAACCAATGATCCCACTTTTACAATTTCAGGTTGCCCTTGGTACCACTTACTTCTTACATTTAATTCGCTCAAGTATTCTACATACCAACGTTTCCACAAATCTTGACGCAACTTTTGCAAATGTTGCCATGACGTTAACGAATTTAATTTTGCACAAGAAAGATCCAGTGATGGTAAACTCGTAAACGAGGATCCTATCAAGAAATGGCCCGGTGTAAGTGCTTCAAGGTCGTTAGGGTCGGAGGACATTGGAGTTAACGGTCTAGAGTTCAATATAGCTTCGATTTCAGTTAGAAACGTATTAAATACCTCAAAACTAAATAAAGTATCGCGTAAAACTCTCCGTGTGTGGTGTTTCACCGATTTCACGGCCGCCTCCCAAATACCCCCAAAATGCGGGGTTCCTGGTGGTGAAAAATGCCATTCGACTCCCTTTTCAGCAGCGAATCTGCTCGTTTCATCAACTACCTCTTTTGAATTAAGAAAACTGTAAAGATCTTTTAACAGATTATTCGCTCCGACAAAGTTAGTTCCATTGTCGGAGTATATTATCTTCGACAACCCTCTACGAGCAAAAAACCGTCTCAAACACCCGATAAAGGACTCGGAAGTCAAATCGCCCACCAGCTCCAAATGTACTGCCTTTACAGACAGGCAAACAAACACCGCAATATAGATTTTAATTTTCTTTGTATTTCTATAAGCCTTTTCTTTTATGTAGAACGGTCCACAAAAATCTACCCCTGTATTTTCGAAGGGTCGTGCCGCGGTCAAACGAATTTTTGGAAGATTGCCCATCAAATAAGACACTTCCCTTGGATTTGCTCTAAAGCAACGCACACATGAGTACAAAATTTTTCCAACTATCGCCCTGCCATCTATAATACAATATTTTCGTCGAATTGCATACAAAGTTGTATTAATTCCTGCATGTAAAGTTTTCGCATGATATTCTTTAATTATAAGCGTAGTAACAGAATGATTCTTCGGCAATAAAATTGGAAACTTACTATCATTATCTATATTAGCATGTTGGATTCTGCCTCCCACTTTCAACAATCCTCCCTGAAACCCCGGGCTTAATCTGCTCAATCTGGATGTCCTTGAAATTTCTTTACCTGCACTCAAGCTTTTAATTTCTTCGTTGAACACTTCTTCTTGAACCAATTGAATTATTCGCGTTTCTGCATCTCTGAGATCACTTGCTGAAAGGTGTCCTGACCGACGTTCAGATTTATTTACATTATGCCTCCAGCGTAAACCATAAGCAACGAATCTTTGAAGTTTGATCATCGAAGAAAATCGGTTCCACAGTTCAGACGTCTCCTTTAGCCTCACAGCCAGACTCGTTACTCTATCGTCTGAATTTTTAAACATCTTTTCTTCCAAAAGATAACTCGGCCAACTATCCTTATCCTTTAGCAACCAGTCTGGACCTTTCTTCCACAAGATGTTATTCAGGAATTCCGATGGTAGCTGACCTCTGGAAACGAAATCAGCAGGATTTTGTTTAGTTGGCACATGAGACCAATCATCACTTCTAGTCAGGTTCTGGATTTCCGATATTCGATTATCCACAAATGTATCTCTACGTTGTGATGGTGATCGTATCCAAGCCAGAACTATAGTAGAGTCACACCAGAATCGTGACGAGTCAATTTTTATTTTCAGAGCATTTATCAACATTTTGTGAAATCTTGCAAGCAATAAGGCTCCACACAGCTCCAGCCTTGGTAGTGTTACACTTTTAATCGGCGCTACACGAGACTTCGCGCAGATCAGCGTTGATTTGACTTGATTTCCAGAAACTGCCCGTAGATAAATGCAAGCTCCATAAGCTTTCATGCTTGCATCAGAGAATCCATGCAGTTATATAGTTCTGGTTCCAGGTATCAATAAATGTCTTTCAATACTCCAGCCATTCAACATAGGTAATTGTGATTGATACTCCGTCCAAAGTCTTCTCACATTTTCAGGAACCTCAGCATCCCAATCCAAATTTAATCTCCAGAGTTCCTGAAGAGTGATCTTAGCTGCAACCACAACCGGTGATACCAATCCTAGTGGGTCAAATAACTGCGCAATCCTAGACAGTATTTTTCGTTTTGTTAATTGACCATTCATCGGTTCGTTGTTTACTTGAAAGGTCAAAATATCTTCCCTAGCGTTCCAACTCACTCCTAAGGTTCTAGTCACCTTTTCTGGATCTAAGTTGATCACATTGGATTTCAATGAACCATCAAGATCTCTGGTAACCATTGAATCATTAGACACCCACTTGCACATATTCAAACCAGCTCTGCTCGTAAGTTTAACAATATCATGCAGCAACTCCGTCGCTTCTTCCACACTATTTGAACCTGTCAATAAATCGTCCACATACATATCATTTTTTATTACTTCAGCTGCACGTGGAAAGGACGAACTCTCATCAATGGCGAGCTGCTTGAGACATCTCGTTGCTAAAAAAGGCGCAGAAGCCGTGCCGTAGGTTAGGGTGTTCAGTTGATAAGTTCGTAGTGGCTCTGATGGATTATTCCTCCACAATATTTTTTGAAAGAGTCTGTCTTGTGGATGTACCAGAAATTGTCTGTACATCTTTTCGATGTCTCCGGACATGACTATAGCGTGACATCGAAATCTCAAGATCAATGGAAAAATTCCATCCTGAATACCAAAGTACCACACGTACTTTGGTTGTCAGACTGGACTCCTTTATTACAGCCTGATGTGGCAGGTAGTATCCTTCTTGCATTCCACTTCTTGAAGGTTCCATATGCTTCAAATCCTGATAAGACGTCATGAAATTTTGATACTCTGCCTTGAGATCCGGATTCCTTTCTAAGCGTCGTTCCAGCATAAAAAACCGTTTTCTAGCTGTCTCATAACTTAAACCTAAATTTTCTTTTTTCTCGTTAAATGGCAGTCTGACCATGTATCTTCCAGTGTCCGTTCTTTGAGTATAATTGATAAAATGCTCTTCGCATTTCTCTTCTTCCTTTGAAAACTGATGTTTCCCGTCTATTTCTTCCAAAGTCCAGAATTTCTCCAGTTTATCATTTAACTCACTCCGAACAAGATTGCATTTCACCCTCTGTTGATTCCATGTACCTCCAATTTTACCCGCTACTATCCATCCTAGCTTCGTATTTTGTAAGCCCAATCCCGGCTGTTTCAGCTTCATCCGTCCATCAAGTAGTAAATCATAGAAGATTTCACCTCCAATTAATGCGTCGATCTTCCTTGGATAATGAAAGTCTGGGTCAGCCAGACAGATGTCACCAGGTATCGACAAATCATCGCGCCTGATAATTTCAGCAGGGATGTTTCCAGTGATTTGAGGCAGAACCAAGAAACTCAATCTATTTGAATAATTTGAACATTTAGATTTTAAATTTACATTAACATATTCAGAACAAGACATTTCCATATTATTAATACCCTCCACAGCTAAATCTAATTTTTTACATCTCAGATTTAATTTATTTGCCAAACTACGCGATATAATATTTGGTTGTGAACCACCATCCAGAAGTACTCTGCAACTATACCTTCGATTATCGTCATCAAAAAAATCCACGACTGCCGTGGACAACAAAACTTTTGATGTGTCATAAATATGATAACTTTTTACATTCGACACCTCAGTTTGCTTAATTTCATCATGTTGATTAAAAGTTTTCAAGTCAATATGGAGTAACGTATGATGTCGTCTATTACAAATTGTACAACTACCGGACCTACAATCTCCCACTAAATGATTCTTTTTCAAGCAATTAAAGCATAATCCCAATTTTTTTACGCAATCCGATCGTTCGTTGGTTTTCATTTTTTTAAATTCAGGACACTATGAAACATTATGGTTTGCATTACAAATAGGACAAGCAAAGTTAGATTGAACATTTAATAATGATTTTGCTGATGACTGTTTGTTTGCCTGTACGTATCTACCCGACGACCTTGAGTTAAAATCATTTAATTTATTTTTATCTATATTGAAATTAATTGTTTCTAAAACTTGACATTTGTCACTTAAAAATTTGCTTAATTGATCAAATTTTGGCATTTTCGAACCCGATATCGACTTCTCCCACTCCTTCCGGGTTTCTCTATCTAACTTGGAGGCCACTAGGAATATCAACGGAGTATCCCACTTATCAGTAGGTTGATCCAGAACAGACAATACGCGAATATGTCTCAAGGCATCGTCCAGTAATTTTCTCATATTTACTGACGAATCTCTTGAGACCCCCGGTAGATCAAAAAGGGCCTGCATATGATTCTGAATGATAATCCGATTATTATCATATCTATTTAACAACAAGTTCCAAGCAATCCCGTAATTATTCGCAGTGGTCTCCAAATTTTCAATAATTCGCGCTGCGTCATTCTTTAAAAAAGATCTTAAATATCTTAGTTTTTGAATATCTGGGATAGTTTCGTCATCATGGATAATAGCTGTAAAAGCGTCTCTAAAGCTGAGCCATTCGTCATACGCTCCGGAAAAAGTGGGCAAATCTAATTTTGGTAGTGGGAAAAAAGTTCGAGTACGTTCGTTAATTGTTCCGCGAGACGAGGCCATTTCTCTTAAGGATGCAATTTCTGATTCCCGCTGAGTTCTAATTTCTAATTCTAATTGAGCAATGCGCATTTTTTGTGCTTCTGTCTGTTGTACATTAACCACAGAACTTTGAGGTTGTCTTTGATTTACAAATTTATTTCCATGTGAAATATATTTAAAATAAGTTTCTTCAAAATCTGCGCTCTCAACCTCAAAATTCTGTTCAGGAAATTTCAACTCTTACGCGGATTGTGCCTTCTCAAATTCTTTCCATGCTTCTTCGACTTTTTCTATACGCGATTTTAATTCTTCTACAGGTACAGAGTCTTTATTTTGAAGCCCGTCATATTTTTCAAGAAACGATTTAAATCTAGTTAATCTCGATTTACAATTTTTCTTTATTTGTTTTAAACTTTCAACATCGTCATTTGACATATTTCTTTCTTAATTTATAACAATTTACAATCAAACTAAATAAGATTTCTAAGTTAAATTATTATTTAAATTTCCTTTTAATTATTTTTATTCAGATAATAAATTTTCTAAGTAATGTATGTAATTAACAAATTCTCTGTAGATTTAAATCGTTTAGTTTATCATTAAAATATACAATTTATTGGAATTAAATTAACTCACAGTTAATTTGCTGTTTACAAAAGAATTCGTTGTACTTGCGCTAATGATGTAACCTTGATGACAATAGATGTTTGTTTCTTCTGCTTGGCCTCTGAGCAACTTTGTAGAATGTATAGTTTAATCCAGTGATATTAAATCCAATTCTCTGGCTAATTGTAGTTTTCAAATAAAATTATTCTTCTTATTAATGGTTTCACAGAATAATGTTCGTTTTTTATTTTTTTTATTTCTATGTTACAATTTGAGTTCCCGACGCCTGCTTCTCTGATCAAACACGTTAAATTGCTTTTGAATGATCAGTCTTAACTTTCCCAGATTCGTTAAAATCCGGCTCGAAGGACCATGTTCTGCCGTAAAAGTCTTAAAAAAGGTTGCACTTTGTTGGCGGCTGGGTGTTCCACAATAAATAATTGTTCACAAAAGTTAAAAGATAAAAAGGCCTTTATTTAACTTATAAAAACTCAGTTCACTTCACAAATTGTGAGTAAAGTCGACACAAAACTAATTATAATACAAATCGTGTACATTTATTGAATTCTCGTCGGGAACTGACCTCTCTTTAATTTCTCCTAATTTCTAACGAATCATCCCTACTCTTATCTAATCAGTCCCTATCCTTTATACTTATATTCGCTTGGCGACAGTGCCGTTACCTTAAGTAAATTAATATTAAATATAAAATTAAAACTGGTAAGTAAAATTATAATATATAAATATATTCAACATATATAATGGAAAAATCACAACTTTTTAATTTGGCAATTATGATAATAAATCTTTTGAAAATAATGAACAATTACTTTGAAACATACATATTCAAATACATTATTTCAAATTATTTGTTTAGATCTAAGCGTTTTTAGACTTTTACAAATCTTATCAATGCCTCTTTTGGTTTTTAATTATTTATACCTTTAGAAATTATATACCATAATTTTGTGTTTATTTCCAGGCTGCATAATATTATGTTAAATACAATATTTATAACCAGGAAAAATTCTTTAAGTCTTTATTTCCATTACACTTTAAAAACTGACATCGGATTTGTAATCAGCAATCGCAAAAACCTCCAAGTATAAAGTTTGAAGCAAATTCAAGCAATTATCAAAAATATTGTTCATCTTATATCCGCCATTTTGAATTTTTTAAATTGACACAAGATTCTTAATCATCATCGACCTCAAAAACCCTTGAGTACAAATTTTCAACAGAATCTAACTGCTGGATTTCCAGGGAGCATGAAACGGTTAAAGTAGCTTGTGACATATTGAAAAAAGTGTTTTCATACACTTTTTCAATTTTAATTATTTTTCCCTTGACATTAAATCAATTTAATTTAATATACCATTATTTTTGTCATTTTGCAATTATTACCTTGACTTTTTAATCATTTTCATTATACTAAATTAATTTTCTGAACTTTTAAATGTTTCAAATAATTA
Organism: Ganaspis brasiliensis; assembly: GCA_037103525.1. Classification (NCBI taxonomy): domain Eukaryota; kingdom Metazoa; phylum Arthropoda; class Insecta; order Hymenoptera; family Figitidae; genus Ganaspis; species Ganaspis brasiliensis. Next base: position 5,200,192 of record JAZKLR010000211.1, read on the forward strand.
TTTTGTTCAATTTTCATTTCATTTTATTATTTTGCAATTTATTTCTCCATCTTGTAATATTTTAATTATTTTTTAATTAATTTCTTAATTTTGAAGTTATTTTCACAATTTACAATATTGTCATCAATTTTCCATATTTTAAACGATTTTTTAATTATTTTCTATTGCTAAAAAATAAATTTTGAAATTTTTCTATTATTTTTTTCAATTTTTAATTATTTTTTAAGAAAAGTAAATTCTCTTCCAAGTATATGTATGAGAAACGTAAATTTGATCAATGGGAAGGTAAAAAAAACATAAACACTTTTTATGTCATTTTTTCAAGTGGCAACGTTTCGATACTATCCTCTTCAGGCTAATTTTATTAAATAAATAAATGAAAACCAAATTAATATAATAAAATATAAATAAATATAAATTAATAATTGTCTTAAATTAAAATTTTTTAAGTAATTTTGTAGTTTTTTAATTTTTTTAAATATATATTTTATGATTTTTTCAATTATTTCTCTCAAATTTTATTTACTGTTTGTGATTTTTCATATTTAAATTATTTTTTTTAAATATTTTATTTTATTTATTTTAATTTCAAAAATTTTAAACTATTTATCTGAAATTTTAGTTATTTCATTTAATTTTCAATTATTTATAATATTTTTTATTTTATTTTCTTCAATTTTTAATTACTTTCGTTTTTTTTTATAATTTCCAAAAAGTAATTTTACCAAGTATCGTGACAAAATATTCAATATTGTAAGAGAAAAGTTACGGACAATTTTGCCTTTATCAGTGACGTCATTCACCATCACATATCCTTAAGAGTGATGAGAAACGATAAATATAAAAATTTCTTTAAAAAAGGGACACAAAGGGTTAATTATTCTAAAACAGTTGCTATATTTTCTACAACCATAATTTTAACCTCCAGTTTCTGTTTATTAGAAAAATTCACCACAATTGAAATAAACTTTGGGGCAGTATTGTTGGGCAACAATTTCGTAGGGTACATTACTACCGACTTTGATCTTCTCCTCATGGCTGAGTTTGTTGTAGACATGAATTGCTTTTGCATTTTCGATAATTTTTAAAGTCTTGACTTTGTCCTTTGTTTCAAAATATTTTTTATATTTTACATGTAAAATAGGATAAAATGAAGATTGAGCTAAAACTGTAAATCCTTGGCACCGATCGGATGTCATATCATGAGGCTAAACAGTAAATGTATAGTAATTAAGAAATTATCAAAAAATAATTAAGGAAGATCTCTCCATTGACATAACCTCAAACTAAACAATAAAATCTGATCTTACTATAATTTCTTATTTTATCATCACTTTTCTGTTTTTTAGAAATATTTTTCCTTTTCTCGAAAATGTTAAATTTTCTCTTATTTAATTTGTCACTTTTAAAATAAATTTATTTATCTACGTTTTCTTTAATTTTGAAAACAATTTTTTCAAATTTTTTTCTCATTAAAAAATTTAATTTCTTTAGAAAAAATTTTTTTTTTTAGAAAATTGATATTTAATTAGAAATGTGAAAATTGTAATTTACGATCCGGGAATTTGCCGGGAAATTCATGATGATTATTCGCTAGATACCCTATATATTATAAACATCTTAAAAAATAACTTACTAGTGTTGCATTACAGATTTTTTGTAAAACTCTTGTCAGTAGTATGGGGCCATTATGTCCCCAAATATGTCCGTTAAAATTTGTTATCAATTCTTCTAAACAAGAATCGGCTATTCGTTGGCCCAAATTTCCTATTCCGAAACCCATTAGACCTATAGCAACATATGTTGCGTCTTCTGCACCAGCAAAATTCTCCATATCATCTAAGGGTCTTTAAATGAAGATATACTTGTTAAGAATGTTTCAACTTTAGACATTGGATAATATAAACAAAAGTATCTAACGTTACAAAAAAATATGAATAACTTAGATACCTTGTTTAAAAAAATATAAATTTAAAGCAAATCACAAATTATCCATATTTTCGTGAAGGTTGAATCCATTTCAAATCATGCAGACCGACTAACTTCAAGTTGTAGATTTAACTGCTACTGAAATATGTTATTCTTTATGGAAAATAAAGACACTCGTATTTTTTTATTTTTCAAAAAAATTATTTTTAACGAAGTTATGCGCATTTGAATTTTGAACCAGAAAACTCAAAAGAACAGTAAAAAAAATTTGTTTCGCTTGTAATTTTTTGGCTAATTTATATAATCAAATTATTTTTCTTGGGTCTTTTGAGTGGTCTTGTATTCTTCAAAATCCTATTTGAAATTTGTAAAAAATTTCAAAATTGACGAAATGGGGGGTGATTTTCTGAAAATAAATAAGGTCCATTTTCTCAAAAACCCCAGCTTTTTTTTGTCTCAAAATTTTACCATAAATTCTTACTAATATGACAACTAATTCCCATAAGTTTCAAGCTTGCTAAACCATACTGGCAGTCAGGAGAATTTTTTTTTGAAAAATATTTTTTTACTTGGTTTTGGATTGTTGGAGGGCAAGTTCAAAAACAAATGAAATGTTATGAATCAAACTGAAGTAAGTTTGTTTATAACCAACAATTATAGATTTAAGTAAAAGCATTTTCACAAAATTTCAAACTAATATTACCATAGGCTCGAACTGCAAAACATGATTTTGAAAAAATTAAATAAACGTATTTTAAATCATATATCAAATGTATATCCAAAGTTCACTTAAAATAAATGTTTAATGTGCAATAAAAAAAATTATTTTATATTTTGAAATGTTATTTATAATAAATGCAAAAAATATATTTACAAATTTTACTGTATAAAAACGCTTCTTATTTTTAAATACTGAAAATTTCAAAACATTTATAAATTTGAATTAAAACACTTTTTAATACCTTAAAACGTACTTAAAAATAAAAATTTTAAATCTTTATTTCTTAAAATTGGAATTTATACAATATTAAGTCTATTGAAATATATAAATTATCTAATATTATAAATTGCCAAGAATTATTATCATAATATTATCTGTTAGCAAAAACTTTTAAGTAATCTTTTAAATTAAAGTACCTTTAAAATATATTTTGTATGATAAATTGATTTTAAAGAAAATCTCGAAAGTACGCTCCCATTAGAATCGTAACATTTAAAAAACAATTTCTCTTCGAAGTTTTCTAAGAATTAAATATTAATTAGTTCTAATGATATTAAAATTAAGAAATTTTACAGGGTTTAATGTTTTAAACCTATGGTAATATTAGTTTGAAATTTTGAGAAAATGCTTTTACTTAAATCTATAATTGTTGGTTATAAACAAACTTACTTCAGTTTATTCATAACATTTCATTTGTTTTTGAACTTGCCCTCCAACAATCCAAAACCAAGTAAAAAAATATTTTTCAAAAAAAAATTCTCCTGGCTGCCAGTATGGTTTAGCAAGCTTGAAACTTATGGAAATTAGTTGTCATATTAGTAAGAATTTATGGTAAAATTTTGAGACAAAAAAAAGCTGGGGTTTTTGAGAAAATGGACCTTATTTATTTTCATAAAATCACCCCCCATTTCGTTAATTTTGAAACTTTTTACAAATTTCAAATAGGATTTTGAAGAATACAAGACCACTCAAAAGACCCAAGAAAAATAATTTGATTATATAAATTAGCCAAAAAATTACAAGCGAAACAAATTTTTTTTACTGTTCTTTTGAGTTTTCTGGTTCAAAATTCAAATGCGCATAACTTCGTTAAAAATAATTTTTTTGAAAAATAAAAAAATACGAGTGTCTTTATTTTTCATAAAGAATAACATATTTCAGTAGCAGTTAAATCTACAACTTGAAGTTAGTCGGTCTGCATGATTTGAAATGGATTCAACCTGAATATAAATAACGTTTCACTTTTAAGGGGAATAATTTGTATATTAATATCTAATTTAAATAAATAAATACTTTCTGATCACAACGTCTAGATCCAAATAAATTCCTCTGTATTTCCACAGTGTAAAAAATCGTAAAATATCTGACATGTGTATTCGTTTCCAATAACTAGTCTTCAAAATTCCACTGGCATACCACTTTTCCAATGGTGTATTTTTTATGTATTGCTCTACATTAATTCTTCTAATTTTGATATTTTCATAACTTAAAAGTTGATGAAAAAGTATCTCAGCAGATTCAGAAGTTTGTAAAGGACATAAATATAAAAAATAAACATCCATTGTTGGATGCATTCTTGCAGCAGATTCGACTGCACATGCTTGTCTAGCATTTAGTTGCAATCCCTCTTCTCCAAAACATGAAGTTTCAAGTAGAAAAATACTTCTTCCAAATTTTGGTGATTCTTTTCCTAAAATAGAATTTATTCCCATTAATTTTATACAATTAACATTAATTTGTTTATAATTTTATTTCAATATTGTATAACAGACTTTTTACAAAATAACGCAGCAGAATTACATTTTTTTATGTATGGAGTTCCAACTTGTTTTTAAAAGAGATATGAGAGAGGGAGATTAAAAAAAATTCAAAAACATGTTTTCCAATCTTTTCAATTTCTAATTCTGCTTTCCCTTTTCGCTCATTTTAATCCATTTTATACTTTTATTCAATGAATTTTTACTTAAGTTTTTAGTACTTTTTGTTTTCTTATACAGGATACTTTGTATATATGTGACGCTCCGCGAGAGAAGGGACCTATCGCCGAAAAAATCAATTTTCATTTTTTTATTCTAAAAGATAATTTTTGAATTGTTCTTTTAGTTCCATGTTCCAAAATATTTTTCTTTTTGTAATTACACTTTTTGTTGTAATGCTTCAAACCTAGGCATACTACTCTCTAAATCTGAATTAGTGGTTTTCTACTAATGAATTAGCGAAAAGTGAGCTACTATTAAAATAGTTAGAATTTTACTGATTTTTAGTAGAAAACTACTAATTTTGTAGTAGAAAACTACTAATTAAATTAGTAAAAAAATCTACTTTTTTTAAAAGTAAAGTTTCATTATTTCAATTAGTAGTTTTCTACTAAGAATTAGTAGTTTTTTACTAAGAATTAGTAGTTTTCTACTAAGAATTAGTAGTTTTCTACTATATGAATAAGAGAAAAATGAGCCATGAATTTGACTAATTCATAGTAGAAAACTACTAATTAATTTCTTTGAATGACCGTCCCGTGAAATTAAGAATTAATTATTTGGATTTTTTTATGGTAATTGATAGTTTTTGAGTTGCTTTTTAGTTCCAAAAATCAAAATTTGATTCCTGCAATTAGTTTTCTGGTTATGAAGCTTTAAACATGGGCATGTTAAGAGTCTCGATTTTTCTTCCTCTTTGCCCGTCCATTCTTTAAAGTTTACTTTCTCAGCGATAGGTCCCTTCTCTCGCGGAGCGTCACATATGTAAGAATTTTTAAATTTAGGAGAAACTTATAGGAAACGCAAAACTAAGTGAAGTACCTCCTGAATAATCAAACTCCTTCAAACCGTTAACATGAGTTGATTCATTATAACATGAAATATTATTTTCATCAGCAACAGTCAAATTTTTTGTAACAGTAGTCTTACGATCAGTGGAAGTTTCTTCAGTTGCAGACATTCGAGAAGCATCATTTTTATTTATTAATTTTAATTCAGACAAAATAATCTTTCTCCGAAATTGATTTGAAAAACTACTATATTCGTTTAAAATTATTTTCACGAGAATATGGAAACAAATGATTGAAATAATTGTCAATAGAAATTTTTGGTTTGTGCATATCATTATTCCGAAAAGTTTGAAATTTTGTTTATTGTAAATTATTTTCTTCCTATATATGCGATGATAAGTCTACAAGTATTCTGCAACAAATTATTTAAAATTATATACAGTTGTCAGAAAATATACAGGAAAACACTTTTAAATGTTGTGATCAGCCCCAGCCGAAAGAGTTTTTAAAATAAAAAGAAAAAACCTAAATATAGTTTTTAATTCCCATTTTATTAAAATGTCATTTTAGGAAACTTATAACATACAACATTAATAAAAATTGTATAATTTATTCGAGGATGAGTTTTATAACTCAATAACTCGAGAATTATATGTAAAAAAATTTTTGTTATAATGAACTGCTTTTTGTAATTGATTTCGTGGCTGTTATAATGATTTATTGACATTTAATTGATATATCAATTCAACTTCAATTCAATTCTACTTCACCTATTCACTTCCACTTAATTTCCCATTTAATTCCATTTCACTTCCACTTCCCTCTAACATTAATTACATTCTACTTCCATTCTAATTTTCCATTTATTTCCCACTTTAATGCCGTTTCAATTCCACATCAAATCCACTTCATGAAGACTTCACTTGTACTTTAATCCCACTTCACTTCAACTACATTTCCAATTTTTCTCTTCCTTCACACCCACCTTAATTCTCCATTTCAATTCCATTTCAATTTAATTTCAAGTAAACTTCATTTTCACTTTTCTCCCACTTCAATTTCATTTCACTTACATCTAAGTTTTCCTTTTCAATTTCACTTTAATTCCACTTTACTTCCACGTCTCTCCCACATTAATTACATTTTACTTCCATCTTAATTTTTCACTCCGTTTCCGCTTCGCTCCTACTTCAAATTCATTTCACTTAAACCTTAATTTTCCATTTTAATTTCACTTCCCTTCTGAGTTAATTTTTTATTTTGAATTCACGTCAGTTCCACTTTACTTCCACTTTAATTGCACTACAATTGTACCTCAGTTTTAATTTAATTTTATTTCATTTCCACTTTACTCCCACTTTAATTTTCCATTTTAATTCCATTTCAATTCTACTTCACTTAAACTTCATTTCCACATAATTTCTACTTCAATTCCACTTCAATTCTACTTCACTTCAACTTCTCCTCAACTTTACTTCCTCTTCTCCCCTTTTTCAATTACATTTCACTTCCATCTTAATTTTTAATTAGCTCCAACTTCAATTTTCTTTTCACTTTTACCTAAGTTTTTCTTTTACATTTCTCTTTAATCAAACTTCACTTCCACTTCAATTTAACTTCAGTTCCATTTTAATTCCATTACACTTCTTTTCCACATTAATTACACTTCACTCCATCTTAACTATCCATTTATCTCCCACTTCAAGTCCATTTTAATCCCACTTCATTTCCATTTCATTTCCACTTTATTTCCACTTCACTTGTACTTCACTTGTACTTTATTTTTAATTAAGTCACACTTCTCTTCCACCTCAATTTTCCATTTCAATTCCATTTCTATTTCACTTCACTTAAACTTCATTTCCACTTCACACTCACTTCTCTCCCTCTTCAATTCCATCTCACTTCCATCTTCATTTTTCACTCCGTTTCCATTTCGTTTCAACTTTAATGTCATTTCACTTAAACCTTAATTTTCCATTTCAATTTCACTTTCCTTTCGACTTAGTTTTTCTTTTAATTCCACGTCAGTCGTCTTATTTCTATTTCAAGTGTATTACAAATTCACTTTACTTTCATTTCACTTGGTCTTCTCTCCCACTTCAATTCCATTATTACTTTATTTCAATCGTTTACAAGAAAAACGTCATGTGCGAATGTTTTTTTAGTTTAAAATTTCTGTTAAGATATAAAACTCTTTATTCTTATCAAAACCTATAGTTTGAGTAAAAAGAATGATTATCATTAAATACATGATATTATTATTACTACCAATATTAGTTATGGGTCGTATGAGCCAACATGGTCGGGTAACCTGATGCAGTCGAACTTTTTAAACATATAATTATAACACTCTTAATTAATATCTAATGAAATTTTTTCGATACAGAAAGCTAATTAAAATATTGAATTAATGAAATTTACTTATTTCAGCCAGAATAAAATGAATATCTTTTTTTTATTAAAGCATTTTTTATATACTCCTTATTACCCGCTTGCCCCCTATACATGAAATTTATCTATACACTACACATAAAAACTTCATATTCAATAAATAAGTAGAACAGAGAATACTAAAGAATTTGCAAGAAATTAAAGGAAATCTTATTAAAAAAATTCTTCCTAATTAAGGGCATATGATGGTGAATGAAGTCACTGACATAGGCAAAAATCTTCCGTAAACATTCTCTTAAAATAATAAATATTTTGACACCAAACTTTGTGGAATTACTTAAAATATCATTAAGAAGGTCTCTCTGACCCAAGTTTCTTCAAATATTGACTTAATGTTAATTTTTTTAAAAATTAGCTGATTTTCAGAAAATTAAAACAATTAATTTATCAGCAAAATTTTAAAAAATTTGGATCAGAGAGACCTTCTTAATGGTATTTTAAGTAATTACACAAAATTTGGTGTAAAAATATTTATTACCCAGTGGGCAAAAATCCATGTTCGTTCTAAAAACGTTTTAAGAACGTTTTTAAAACGTACATGGATTTTTGCCCACTGGGTATTTTAGGAGAAAATTAACGGACAAAATTTGCCTGTACCAATAACGTTATTCTCCATCACCATGCCCTTAAGAAAAAAAAAATTGTGAAAATCACTTGTGGCCTTGAGTCCGTGGTAGTAATTTAATAGTATATTAAGCAACAAGTAGTCAAAGGCATAAATAGAACCTTCAACTTAAGGTATTGTTATTGTTCAACTACATTTTCGCTGCCAACACATCTCATCAGGATTACAGAGAGATAAATAAGAATAATATTTATATTATTTTGGAAACACTACATAAAAATATTTTTTAAGAATATAAAGTAGTCAAAAAAACTTTTTTTATAAATTATAATATAAATATATAATATAAATTTAAATATTGCTAGAACTGTATTCTTCCTAATAAAGCCAAATTTATGTTTTTGAATGTTTCGATTAGTTTTCGTAGTAAAGAAATATGAAGATAATAAGTTTTTTATATTTATCTCATATAGACGTATTTGGAAAATGAGATAATTGAATTGTTGAACCCACCTTGGTAATGATTTATACGACAAATAAATAACTATTTTTTTTAGTAGTAGTTGATTAGTTAATATATAACCAACGAGCACTAATTTATTCTTAATCTGAATCAGTGACATGTAACAGAAGTTTGTATGTCTGTCTGTCTGTTTCAACTCTCAACTGACATCTTTTCGTCACTACAGTACATTTCTATGTTATCGCAACTTTTTTAAATGTTAAGTATTATGATAAATTTATTTGTAAAAACTTTCTAAAAATTTGCATTTTGGAAACTTTCAATATTTATCTGTGAAAATAGATTTGTTAAAAGAATAATCAGAAGTTACTTAAAACATTTATTATTAGGATATTTTTAATAACTGGACATCCCACAGTTCAGTATGATAAAAAAAGTGGGATTTAATATTAAAAATAACTGATATATACCCTTTTATTATTGATTGATTTTAATCGACTTCATTTTGAAATAATTGCCTCATTAAGATTCTAAAAATGGAATTTTAAGGAGGTTCTGTCGTAAATAATTAGCATTACCATTTTAATCAAATTTGGTGGTCAACTGGTAGATAATGGTTTTATAATGATGCAGTTAAATTTTTAAGACCTCAAGGTATTTTTGAAAATATATACAAATATATATAACTTATATATGACAAACTACTCAGTTCCCATGAGACTTAATGAACAATTTTAAAAAACAAAAACACTTTCAACTTTGTTCACAAGCACCTTGTGGTCTCAAGATTTTAACTGCATCATTATAAAACCATTATCTACAAATGAACCAAATTTGATTAAAATGGTAATGTGGAGGCATTATACCTAATTTCAGATTAAGGTAGTGAAAATAACCACAATAAATTGAGGGCGTCGATCAAAGAACCGGTTATAATTCTTTGACGCTCGAATTAGTTGGCCCCTGAGTCGAAAAAATTGTGTTTTTCAATTTTAGTTTTTTAAAAGCATTTTCCGATAGAAAATTTCATTGCGCATCTTTTTTCTCTTTGACAAAAATTTCCAAATTTTATAGTTTTCGAAATAACCTAAAAAAACTGATTTTTTGAAAACAAAAAATTTGATTATTTTTTTGTGTTCAACTCGCGATAAATAAGACAATTATCAACATTTTTTTATCAAACAAAAACGAAAATACGCGTAATTTAATTGCTCGACTGTCAAAGCGAATGCAAATTAATTGCAATAATAATTGAAAAAGTTATTAATTATTTTCTAAACTAATGCAAAATTACTAACCTCCAAACTTCGATCGCCTCGTTTATCTGACAAATTTTCACCACCAATGTACTTTGTGTTGCAAAGTTGTTTATTAAGACCTAAAAAAGTTTTCTGGAAAGTATGAGTACACAAAAATAATTACAACTCGAAGAATAACAATGTTATTGTTTAGATCTCCCTAGCAGACGACTGTTTCGTGCGCGTGCACTGAGACATCACGTCTCTCGTTCAGTTTATCTTGAGTTTTCCAAATATGTAATAATAAATAAATGGAACACTAATTCTTTGTGACAGACACTATTTTTTACTTTGATTTTATTATGAATAGTGCGACTTTGTTTTAGTTCTTACTGAGTTAAATTTCCGTTTGTAAACAAACCGATTTGAAGTAAATTTAAACAAATAAGTTCCGTTTTCAGTGTTTTTAAATCATTTAAATATATAATAAGTGTTTAAAATGTACAAAAACAACAATGAGTGAAGTGAGAGGTTCTACCAAAGGTAGAAAGAGATCAAAAAGTGATTTACTTTGGAAACAAAATAACAAAAAAAGTTGCAGAAATAAGGTCAATCAATAACAAAAAAAGTTGCAGAAATAAGGACAATTTATTTTATAAATGTTTTTATAGGGCGAAGAATATTATTCAACTTCAGATAAAATAATAAGTAATAATTTTTATTGAAAGTTGAATATTGTTTGAATTTTAAACAGTCTAGATTTTATTATAAAAACATTTTGAAATAATTATTGTAAAATTAATAAAACTTTTATAAAAAAAAAAGTAATCTTGTCTTAAATTATTATCCTAGAACGAGTGACGTGACGCTAATCTCAGTCCACGCGCAAGAAACAGTCGTCTGCTAGAGGGATCTAAACAATAACATCGTTATTTTTAGAGTTGTAATTATTTTTGTGTACTCATACTTTCCAGAAAACTTTTTTAGGTCTTAATAAACAACTTTGCAATACAAAGTACATTGGTGGTTCGCTTTGACAGTCGAGCAATAAAATCACGCGTATTTTCGTTTTTGTTTGGTCAAAAAATGTTGATATTTGTCTTATTTATCGCGAGTTGAACACAAAAAAATAATCAAATTTTTTGTTTTCAAAAAATCAGTTTTTTCAGGTTATTTCGAAAACTACAAAATTTGGAAATTTTCGTCAAAGAGAAAAAAGATGCGCAATGAAATTTTCTATCGGAATATGCTTTTAAAAAACTAAAATTGAAAAGCACAATTTTTTCGACTCAGGGGCCAACTAATTCGAGCGTCAAAGAATTATAACCGGTTCTTTGATCGACGCCCTCAATTTTATTTAAATCCGTTAAACCATTTTCGAGTTATCGTGTTCACAAGAAAAAGTACAAATGACGCTTTTAATCAAACAAATGAATGGATTTTAAAAATGTATACACTTTTGTTATACTTCAATTTTATCTTAGAAGTAATTCAAACACATAATAAAAACGAAAAATTTTCGATTATCTTTATGCAATTTTATTACATAGATATAATTATACACAGCTATATAATATGCACTCAATTTCTTGGTTTCATATATTGAATCAATCGTTTGATCAGTTGTGCATATATAATTTTTTTATGATCGTCACACTGTTTATTAGCTTGTACCATTTTTCAATCTATTAATTCATCAAATAGTACGCAGCATTCATAAAACCTATGTAATTTGGAAATTATTTTCGGTTAAATTAAAATTAATATTCATATCGATGATTATCTTCGACCATTTTTAGAGAAGGTTAATCGTAAATTTGCATATTCATGTTTGATCTTTATTGTATTATTCATTAATATTTTATATTCGCATTTTTGCAAAGCGGCATCATCAAGGCAACTCCTAATGGTTTCTTCATAGGAACCTAAAAAATTGTATGTATGTTCTAATTTTTTGTAAGAATTAACTTTAATTGTTTAAAGTTTTTATCAATTTAAATTTAGACAGTTTGTAATTTACATCAATGTCTGAACATTTTTTCTGGAACTTACTAAGTTGTGTCAAAGTTCATCATTTTTCTTTAATTAATATACGGTCACATAGTTTAGTGTTTGAAAATTTAATTTGATTTAAATTAATTTTAAATCGAACTACCTCCTCTACCATTATCCACATTTGGGACTAGCTGGCCAAGGTAATTATAAAAGATTCTGTTTTTTTATTATTAATTTACTTAATTATCTTTTCTTCTTGCGACCCGGGAAATCTATCGTAGAACTAAAAAAAACACAAGTCAGGGGCCGATTATTATTCGACGTGTATGCACGTAATGTTCGACACGGTGCCTCCACGCTTAACGGAAAGTGATGAAATTAGTTTCGCCCACCGCAACTTGTTACTCCGTTTATTCTGCACCTAGCCATTCCTCATTCTACGAACCGGACGTTCGCCCAACTGGAACAAGTTGCTGTGTCAACTGAAAAAGCATATAGGGTAGCAAGATTATTCCGACCACCACCGAAACCAGAATGGTCCTTGCTGACAGATTTGGCATACGGCGAACCCAACTTCCCGAAACCAATCAAACGCAGAGACCACCTGAATTTTCTTGGCTACGATTCAACCTACTCAGAAGAGTCTTCCGAAAGTTTTGGGAACGAACTCCATTTTTCCAGAGAAAAATAAAAACACGGCCACGAAGCAAAAACAAAACGCTGGGACACAAAGTTCGTTTGAAGAACACCTAAAATGGTTGCTGACAGTCCTAAAAATCCTAAACGAAGCAGGCCTGAAAACGTTAAAGAAGTAAGGCGTTTCCTAGGAATGTCCTCTTGGTACAGACGTTTCATGCCCAACTTTGCTTTTGTGATACCCTCGATCACTAAATTACTACGCAAAACTCACACTTGGGTTTGGGGGTAAGAACAGCAGAGGGAGTTCGAAGAAATCTGAAGCCCCAGTGCTTTATTCCCCTAATTTTGCAATGCTCTTTGAGTTACAATCAGATACGAGTAACACCGGATTAGGAGCCGTGTTCAACCATTTTAATCTTAGATGACGCCCCGTTAGATTCTCCATCGGAGATTTAGCCCTCATGAAATGTAGGACTCTATCGTCAAAAGTTAAACAAGTCGCCTCAAAGCTAAGTCCCAAATTTATCGACTCCTTCAAATTGTCCAAAGTGTTGTTCCCCTAATATAGAGCCTGAAGACCCTTAAATTTCTCTTTTAGGTATCCAATCCTTTGTACAGTAAAATAAAAGATTCTCGCCATGTCGGAAGCCTAGTGGGAGCTGGCGCTCATATTAGATCTTAACGAAATCGTTCAATGGCAAGAGTGTCAGATCAAGAAGTTATAAGAGAAGCTTGAGAACCTGACGCTCCAAAACGGATCCTTGATTAAGGCAGTTCATAGGACTCACTACCTAAACCTGGTCCTAACCGCCGAAAACGAGGAGATGAAGAAAAAGGTCGCCTTTTTCACTATTTCCCAAGACATCGAAGAAGTAGAGTGAAGTAAAACCGACGAATTATTCGGTCAAAGGTTCCCTTCCTGAAGGTATATGAAGCACTACTATCGAATCCTCCATACGTTGAATGGCCTGTATCCCGGATTGTTGCATGCATACCAAGAAGCCGTCCGTGCTCAGCGGGAGCACAATGTCACCGAAGCCTCGTGGGTCGTCCACGATATGCCGTTGGGCAGGGTTGCCAGATGTGTGCTTGATCGTCCAGCCAATAGTACCAAAAAAATCAGCCCAAAACCGACAATTATTTAAATTTAGTGTATACATGTATATATTTATAATCGTTTCTACAAACTATTTATTTTAATGAAAAGGAGAAACTACAAATTTTCGAAAAAAAAATTATTATCCTCTAACTTTGACATTATCTGAGATAGAGGGCTAAAATTTGAATTACTGGTGTTTTTTTGCATGCAGATTATGAAAAAATTATGTTGAGAATTGGAACTAAATATTATGATGTCAAAAGAAAAATTCAAAAATGATCAAAAAGAGGGTTAGACCCTATGCTAGAGCTCACCCTAATTGTCCTTCAGTACCCCTCAACCCAATAAATTTTGTATTTGTATACTCAGAGTTTAAAAGAACGATATAAAACGCGATTGACAATTGATGTCACTTTTTTTTTTAAATAATTGGAAAATTACAAAAAAAAACAAAAATTTTTTTTAATCTTATACAAGACATGATCAAGGCTGTAACAGGACCTATGATCAGGACTGTTATGACGCCTGAAACACAATAAAAATTTCAGGGCCCCCTTCTAAAAAAAATATTTTGATGTTTATGTTATTTAAATGAAATACAAGCCTGTACCCTTTAGCAAATTTTTCATGTACTTAAAGGTTGAAGTTTTTTCATAATCTGTACGTCAAAATATACAAATGTACCAAATTTAAGCCCTCTAGCTCAAATAATGTCAAAGTTAGAGGGACAAATTTTTTTTCGAGAATTTGCAGTTTTCCTTTAACAACGTTTTGACTATTAATCCAGATAATATTCGATATAATTTTCCTGTAATCTACATGTAAAAATACATATGTGTACCAAATTGGAGCTCTCTGTTTGTTAAAAAGGCATATCTTTGTTTCGTAAATGTACGGAACCCTAGATTTTAGTACACTGAGAAAATAAGTTGACTAAATACAACCAATTTTTGATTAAATTTAGCAGAGAGAGGTTGTTGATATAGCACCTGCAAAGCACTTAATTGATTTTAGCAGAGCATATACTCCGGTATCCTAGAAGTTTGATTGTCATCGCCGGTGTTTTGTTTGTTTTGTCCCGAGGAACCCTAACCTAAAAATAAAGCTGCTTGGCTAGAGGCTTATTTTCTCAGTGTACGGGTGTAACTCGTACTTGCCCCATTTTTAAATATCCTTATGCCTCTTTCACACCTTTTCCAGAACTTTACTTTTGTCTCATTCTACTGCACAGCTGTGACATAAGCTTGTCTCTTTCTCGCACTAATTATGTGTCGCTTGGGCACATAACTAGTGCGAGAACGAGACAAACTTCTGACACTGCTGTGTAGTAGAATGAGACAAAAATAAAGTTACGGGACAAGGTATAAAAGCGCCTTTATAATGTTATTTTATTAAAATAACTTCTTATAATGGACAGGGTAAGGGAATTTTAAAAAACGCATTAAATCGGTAGTACGTAATATACATATTTAGAATTGTGCTAGAAACCGCCCACTTGGCGGAATCTTAATTTTATAACCGCCCAAATGGCGGTTTTCCGCCAATGAAAAAATTTACCCGCCAACTGAGCCTTCTATTCCGCCCAATTGGCGGAAATCCGCCGAATCTGGCAAACCTGCTTGGATGATATTCTCTTATTCGGAAAAACTAAAATTATTTGCCTTCTTAATATTTCACGAACAAGAAAATTGCTAGAGTCTCTTGGCTTTATATTAAATGCTGAAAAATCTTGTTTAATTCCATCTCAAAAATGTAAATTTCTAGGTTTTGTATACGACAGTCGCGAATTTACAGTTAAATTGCCAGAAGAAAAAAGAGAAAAAATTTTTAATTTAACAAACAAATTTTACATCAAAGATACTTGTAAAATTAGAGATTTTGCTCAATGCATTGGGGTATTAGTCTCAGCTTGTCCAGCAGTAAATTACGGTTGGCTTTATACAAAAAACATGGAAAGGAAAAAGTTTTTAGCATTAAGAGATAGCAATGATAATTTTGATGTTAAAATGACGTTATCCCAGGAAGTGAAAACGGAACTAAAATGGTGGATCCGAAATATTGCCACAGCAAAAAATCCTATTCGAGACTCAAATTTTTATTCCGAAATTTATTCTGACGCCTCTTTAACGGGTTGGGGCACATATTGTAAAGGTCAAAAAACACACGGCTGGTGGAATTCGGAACAGCAAATCGAGAGTATTAACTTGTTAGAATTGAGAGCGGCTTTTAATGCCTTAAAATGTTTTGCTTCAAATTCTCATTCTTGTCAAGTTCTTTTACGAATCGATAATAAAACCGCGATTTCTTATATTAATCGTATGGGTGGTATTCAACATCCAAAATTAACCGGAATTGCAAAAGAAATTTGGCAATGGTGTGAGAAGAGAGATCTTTGGATTTTTGCTTCTTACATCAAGTCCAAAGATAATGTTATAGCATTATTGGCAGTTTTGAGATCGACTTGTTTGCAACTAGTGTTAATAACAAGTGCAAAAAATTTGTTTCTTGGTTCAAAGATCCGAATTCCATAGCAGTTGACGCCTTTACAATTTCGTGGACATATTTTTACTTCTATGCTTTTCCTCCCTTTTCGATTCTATTAAAAGTCTTAAATAAAATTATACATGATAAAGCGGAAGGAATAGTAATTGTTCCTCAATGGCCCACTCAGGCTTGGTACCCGCTATTTTTGGAACTTTTGATAGAAAAACCATATTATTTAACTCCAAAAATAGATTTACTTGTTTCTCCTTCTAGGAAGATCCACCCGTTAGCCGAGAGCCTTACCCTGGTGGCAGGCAAGTTATCGGGGAAGCGTTTCGAAGAAAAGGCGTACCGGAAGACTCAATTTCCATGATGCTCAACTCGTTGTCGATCGGAACGCTAAAACAATACGAAAAACCACTTCGACTATGGTGGGATTTCTGTATTAGAAAAACAATTGATTTTTTCAACGCCTCTGTCACGGAAATAATGTTATTTTTGACCGAAATTTCAAATGATATTCACACTTACGGTACTTTAAATTCATATCGGTCAACAATTTCTCTAATAACGTTGTCAGAAATTGGCTCTGATCCGTTAATGAGGAGATTTTTTAAAGGCGTTTCAGTCGTGAAGCCGCAAGCACCGCGTTATGATTTTACTTGGGACCCTCAAACTGTTCTTAACTACATAGAAACATTAGAGGTAGATTCAAAATTCTCTATGAAACTCTTGACATGCAAGTTAATTACTTTACTAGCTTTAGTTACGTCACAAAGAGTGCAAACACTCTCAAAAATTTTATTAAACAATATTTTGTGTTCAGACGAAATAATACAAATAAAAATCCCAGGTAGAATCAAAACGTCAAGGATTAATAAATCACAGCCTTGTTTAAGGGTCCCTTTTTTCAAAACGAGCCAAAAGTTTGTGTCGCTTCAACCTTATTAGAATATATTAAAAGGACCGAAAAAATGAGGGGAAAAATTGAGGAACTTTTTATAACTTTTAAAAAACCTTACAAAGTGGCCTCAACTCCGACACTCTCGCGATGGATAAAGACTACTTTACAAGAAAGTGGCATTGATACTTCAATTTTCAAGCCGCATAGTACGCGACATGCGTCTAGTTCGGCTGCCAAACGGCAAGGAGTGAATATTGACATTATTTGTCAAACAGCTGGTTGGACAGAAAAATCAATCGCGTTCGCCAAATTTTACGATAGGCCACTTTATAATAAAGATATGTTTGCAAAGGCTGTTATTTGTAATTAAGCCAACTAATATGTTTCTTAATAATTATATTACATTGTATTTTTCTATAATGAAATAAATAAAAATCTGAAAAAACATTCAGATTTCTTAAAAATCGCAATAATTTTGTGCTTTAAACATCTACGTATAATGATCTAGGAGAACGAGACGACATAATATAATTAAGTGATTAAACTAACTTACCTCAAGTGAAGTTCAATCTTAATTATATGAGTCGTCTCGTTCGAATAGATCACTCCCTCCCTGCCCAAGAAAATTTTTTCAAAAAATTTGTTACTTTCACCCTAATATTGCAATTTAGGGGCTTTAAAATAAATGAGGTAACAGAAGTGCACTAGCGCCGGAGGTGCCGCGTGGCGGGCAGGCGGGAAATGGTTTATTTTTCAAAAAAGCTGAAAAAAGCTTAAAAATACTGTGATGGATCTGCAGGCAGAGAATGACTACGTATAATGATCTATTCGAACGAGACGACTCATATAAGGTGGGTTTCACGTCAACTGTCCAGCCAAAAAAAAAATTTTGTTTAATCCTTTCCCAATTTTTGTTATGAGTTGTCTTATAGGTAAGTAATTTATCAGCCAAATATTTTTAGATTATATAAAAAATTGCCCGAGAGGGAGGGGGTTAAAGTTTTGAACTTTTTGTTAAGACGCTCTCATTTGTTTATTTATTGAGCTTAAAAAAAATGATAAAAAAATTTTTTGGTACATGATTTTTCTAGATTTTTTCATCAGCTTTCGATTGGCGTGGTCTATTTAAAAATTTTTTTTTATTTTGACCAAAATTTTTGAAAATTAAAAATAAATTTCACTTTTTTTCGTCTTCGGGCTCGTTTTATTTTTTTTATTTTATTTTTAAAAGAAAGCTGAGATTTTTTCCTACAAAATATGTAATTTTCAAAAAACCCTTTTTTTTGTTTTTGAGAAATTTAATGTTGAAGTTAGCGCGCCACGTCAAGGCGAAGTCTCACTCTACCGCCCCGCTTGTTGCTGTGCGCTGTTTGCATCATTACGTGGATATTTAATTATTCTAACCCTTAATTGAACTTTTCTCTGCATTTTACAGTGCTGAGACTGACATGAAAACAATTAAGTGCCTGTACTATAGTTCTGTTGTTTATTTTTTTATGTTTAAATTTTTTTGGTAATTTTTTGATATTGGTTTCTCATAGAGAAAGTATTGTTTTACCTCCACAGGATCGATTAAGATTTTCTGAAATATCTTGACATATTTTGAACTCAGGATGTCAAAAATGATGTTTTTAAAAAATGTCTTCCTTATGTGTGCATGTAGTTATGTATGTTAAGATTATGTTAGGCTCTGTATTTCGAAAACAATAATAGTTAAAACAATTTTTTTTTGCGAAATTATAGGTCTTTAAGGGGGACTAGTTATGCATACCAATCGATGTGGTTTTAAACTCTCCGCAAAATAGGTGTATATATAATTTCTTATAAAATGTAAATAAGATTCCGTAAGTTACGAAACTTAATTTTTTTTTTAACAATGATAACTCTGAATAACATTACATTAGACCGTTCGCAAAGAGCTCATTTGATTAATTTTTAGTGACCTACAAGTAGTCAGAAATATATTAAAAAAGCAACAAAATATAAAAATAAAATTGTTAAAGAACATAATTTTCAATATTTTTTGTTTATAGAATATTAATAACTTTTTATCAATTTGCACTAAAAGGATCGCTAAGAGCTTAATCGATGCATTTTTAAAAAGATAAAAAAAATAAAATAATCTGATTTTACTGTTTTAAAAAAATATGTACATTTTTGAAATTTTTTTTTTTCAAAATGTTTAAATTTCAAAAAAATGTAGTTAGAAGTGATAGATCAGACTCAAAAGTAGGGCATAATTTGTCTCCCCTAAAGACCTATAATCTCTCAAAAAAACATTGTTTTAAATGATTGTTTTCGAAATATAGGGCCTAACATAATCTTAACACACATAACTACATGCACACATAAGCAAGACAATTTTTAAAAAAATCATTTTTGACATCCTGAGTTCAAAATATGTCAAGATATTTCAGAAAATCTCAATCGATCCTGTGGAGGTAAAACAATACTTTCTCTATGAGAAACCAATATAAAAAAATTACCAAAAAAATTTAAACATAAAAAAATAAACAACAGAACTATAGTGCAGGCACTTAATTGTTTTCATGTCAGTCTCAGCACTGTAAAATGCAGAGAAAAGTTCAATTAAGGGTTAGAATAATTAAATATCCACGTAATGATGCAAACAGCGCACAGCAACAAGCGGGGCGGTAGAGTGAGACTTCGCCTTGACGTGGCGCGCTAACTTCAACATTAAATTTCTCAAAAAGAAAAAAAAAGGGTTTTTTGAAAATTACATATTTTGTAGGAAAAAATCTCAGCTTTCTTTTAAAAATAAAATAAAAAAAATAAAACGAGCCCGAAGACGAAAAAAAGTGAAATTTATTTTTAATTTTCAAAAATTTTGGTCAAAATAAAAAAAAAATTTTAAATAGACCACGCCAATCGAAAGCTGATGAAAAAATCTAGAAAAATCATGTACCAAAAAATTTTTTTATCATTTTTTTTAAGCTCAATAAATAAACAAATGAGAGCGTCTTAACAAAAAGTTCAAAACTTTAACCCCCTCCCTCTCGGGCAATTTTTTATATAATCTAAAAATATTTGGCTGATAAATTACTTACCTATAAGACAACTCATAACAAAAATTGGGAAAGGATTAAACAAAATTTTTTTTTTGGCTGGACAGTTGACGTGAAATCCACCATAATTAAGATTGAACTTCACTTGAGGTAAGTTAGTTTAATCACTTAATTTTTAGTGCTTTCTTACTGGATCCATAGAGCTTAAGATCGTCCATGTAAAATAGATGGTTGATCTTATAGACTATATTTCTGCGTTTGCCACACATGTATCCAGAGTGTTTTTCCCAGAGTACTAGAGACAGAGGCAAGAGGGCGATACAAAAAAGTAAAGGATTGAGGGAGTCTCCTGAGAAAACCCTTCTTTTAAATACGATGATGTTAGTCATAACCTGCTGTTTGTTGGATATAACAAACCTTATCCTCCACATGAGCATTAGCTCTTTTAAGCATCTTAGGATGTTCGGATGTACCTCTAAACATGCAAGGAGCTTGATGATCAGCTCATGACTTGTAGAGTCAAATGCCTTTCGCTAATCAATCCAAGCCATTGATAGGTCACGTCGATAAAATATCGAGTGTTGGGTAATACATCTATCAATCAGTAGGTTCTCCCTACAACCTGCCAGGTCTCTCTTGCACCCTCGCTGTTATATTAAACAGTAGTTCGTCCTTCCACCAACTGCTGTGGCATTGGATGTTGACCGTTGAGAAAGGTAGAGAATATTCGAGCCAAATGTTGGTGAATAGAAGTGAAATTCTTCCACCAAAGATTATTAACCTTATCCGGCCCGGGTGCTGAAAAGTTCTTCGTTTTAGCAACTATGTTTCTCACCTCCTCCTTAGTAATTGGTGAACTTACCTTTGGAGGATGGTCAAGCCCCCGACTAAAACAGAAGCTACGAAAAAGTGTTAATGATGACTCTTCATCGTTCACTGAATGGGGTTTCCCATAGAAGTTACTCCAGAAGTTTTCAATCTCTTCACGACATGGGGGTTTTTCGACAGTTGGCGATGGTGAACTGAACTGGCGAAAAGTATTAGAAGCATAGGTATTATTTTGCTTTATCTATTTAACCTGCCGTTCTAAACGCTCTCTTATCACAACAAGAGAACGTATCTTCTCAATTGAATGGGTTAGAGTCTAGGCTATTTCCAAAACCTTGCGTGTAAATTTTCTTTTCGATTCTAGATATGCAATCACCCTCTGCAATTGAAAAGCATGCCTTCGAGCCACCCCAATCTTAAACTGTACTTTTCTGATTTCTTTAAAGGTCCTATCGACGCGGTCTAAAACAGATTTTCTGTTACTTTCACGAAGCAGGGCCTTTGATTTTTCATACACAGCACAATTTAATGTCCAGAGGTCATACCAGAGGTTTACATCTTCTGGGAGTAATGAGAGCTCGATATTCTCTTTAGCGATTAACGTAGGTGTTACTGTTGGAACCTGAAGGTTCTCTGTGTGATCTTCTTCCTCCTGACGAAAAGCTTCATGTCCCTTTTATCGCAGAGAGGATTCTTGATCTCTTGAATATTGAGGTGTCATTTGAGCATATTGGGAATACATATTGACCCATCGCTTATGCAACCTTAGCATATATCATATTTTGCAAGGACTACTGTTTTGACAACATAGCATGATGTCCTTCCAAAGTCGGTCCGTCTATTTAAAACGTACTCTAACTTGTCCCAGGTCAATGCCTGGTCGTTGCCTGGGTTCTGTCCTATTGCCACTCCCAACTGAACCCTGATCTCCATCCGAGAGAAACCTATTGTAGGTGGCACTGCGCGTTACAATCGTCGTAACCGCAAATACTCTGTGTGAGAGGTTATCCGAACACAGAGTGGACAATTATATCGGGTGCCCACCCCTATCTGACTTTTGGTCCGCACCGGGTATTCTAATTTCCTCGGTACCTCCTATATCTGAGAGGCCTTCCCCTATCCGTCACCTGGGGTGGCGCCCGATTGGGGTGTCAGAAACCCTATCTCCAATGACATTCAAGTACTTGACCAAGTTGGCTCAGAAATTCTGTGATATCCCGTAAAGGGTACCACAAGTCCTTACCAACCCGATCAAATACCTGCACGATGTTCTGTAATGGTCGTCTTAGTACTGAGCAGCCCTATCGAACGAACTGAAATTTTGTCGTCTCTTAGTGTCTCCACTTGGTTAGTTCGTCTCGAGCGGCGCCACTTGCGTCTTGTTCTATGTTTACATTGTTTTGCATTGAAATCGTGAAAATTCTTAGTGTTTTTGTTTATTATTTGTAATTTATTGTAATTTTAGCTTAAGTTTCTATTTTAAATTTAATCTAGGGTCAGTTGGAAGTAATAAAAAACAAGAGGTAATGAAAAACAGTTAATGTTTGCTTTTAATTTGCAATTTTTTTAACAATGTTAAGATCAGCTTTTTTAAATTAAGCAATTAAACATTTTAATGATATACTTTTTTAAAAAATTGTAAATTAAACGCAAACATGAACTATTATTTATTATCCCTTGTTTTTTATTACCCCAACTGACCTTAGTGTAATAAATTTTTTTATTAAAGTGTTATTTAATAGGTTATTTTCGTTCAGTATTCTGCTGAATATTTGTTAATAAACATTGAACAAAAGATAATAGTTGTGATAAAATGAAACTTACTGAACAAGCTTAAGGCTGCATTAAGAGGTTAAGTATCAATTTTAGACAGGAATAAAATAAAATTTGAATAATTATATTTTGCATGTGACAGCCCCTTGGCTTAGACTATCCGTGTAATAACACGTATATTATATCATTTTTATTTTTTTTTTAATTACGGTCTGAGAATAACAATTTCACTTAATCCTGTCTTAAATTTGATAAGAAAATTCTATTTTATCATAACAATCACTTTTTTGATCAATTTTAATAATATTTTCTTTAATATTTCCATGTGTTAAAAATCTAATTTTTAAAAATTGTACTCTTATTTGCATAACATTCAATGTTTTGAGTTAAATTTTTAACTCTAATTTATTAAAATTTGTATTTAGTTAGCTTAAGGGGTAAGGCCACTGTCGATGCTTCAAAAAATTAATTTTTTTTTTTATTAGCTAAAAAAATTCTTTGAACCTTCTAGAACACAGGGAAACAAGTTTGGAACCTGTTTTTGTTTCAGATTAAACTTTTCAACAACTATTTTGGGTGCACGAAGCGCCTCGTGCAAAACATGCTTTAAGAGAATGTCTCCATCGCCGCCATTTTGAAATATTTTTCAATCCAAATTATTGATTTTGTTCACTTTAAGATATACCTAATAATATTCTATAATATTATTATTCTCTTAATTTTCTTTCCACAAAAAAAAATCGAAAAATGTGCTAACAATTTTATCCGTCTTTAGTGGTGTAACACCAACGCGTTTTTCTCAAAACACGGCTTTTCAAATTGGCAAGCAGCACAACTCAAACAATTTTCAATATTTTTAATCGGGTTTTATTCCTACATCTTTATAATAACATTTCAAAGAGAATGACGTACGGGATTTTCGATAACTTAATTTAAACAATTGTTATAAACAATTAAGTGCGGTTTTTTTTGGTCCAAAAATGGGTTTTGTTTTCAAATGCTTCCAAATTTCACAAAAATCAATATTTTTTAAAATCCGTACGTCATTCTCTAGCTATTCTCATGTAGATTAAGAAAAAAAAATTATTTTGTTCTGGAATAAATTTTGCAGCCTGTGTGCTGCTTGCCGCGGAGCACCTCCAAGAAAACATGTATTACAAAAATGGCTCCAGTGCCGCCATTTTGAAATATTTTTTATTGAAAATTTGTCATTTTTTACTTCAATATGTAGATAAAAACTTCCCACATCATTATAATTGTATTCCCTTCCCTTCCATTAAAAAAAAATTCTTGAAAAAACGTGTTTTTTTTCGCGTTTACAGTGGCATTACCCCTTAAATAATAATTGTCATTTAATAAATATTTTTAATATTTAATATTAGGTAGAGTTATTATATAAAAACAATAAAATATTTGGAAACTTACAACACGTATTTCATACCAAATGACTGATGAAACCCGTTTTATAATCAATAAAATGTTCTAAATAAATTAAGTTATTTATAAATGTATTGTAATTAATGATTTAATTCATTATGATGGTTAAAATATTGAAAAATTTAATTTTTTTCAATCTTTCCCATGCAAAACAATGTAAACATAGAACAGAACGCAAGTGGCGCCGCTAGAGACGAACTAATAAAGTGGAATTACTAAGAGACGACACAATTCAATGGGAAAACGCTCACCGTCGGATAAGGCTGGTACTGAGCTAAGTCGGAGCAGTATTTTTAAGCTTCTCAGTAACGGATAAACCAAGCAACCCATTTCGGCTTATTATTACTATTATTTTTATTATTATTATTATTATTGTATTACACAGGCACACAAAAAAAGTGTCATGGACGAGACACTACACTAGAGTATTCCGCTGCAATTTTTCGCGCTGAATCCGATTCCGAAGTCAGAAGTATCAGATTGGCTTAAGTTTTTGAGATAAAACAGCTCAAAAACACGAATTAAAGCCAAATTCCAAAAAAATTTCGCCGAGACAATACACTAGTGAATTCCTCTGTAATTTTTCGCGCTGACCCCAAAGTCAGAAGTGTCAGATTGGCTAAAATTTTTTAAATAACTTCAAAAAACTGTTCAAAAATACAAATTAAAGCCAAATTCCAAAAAAAATGTCGCCAAGACACTTCACAAGTGAATTTCTATGTAATTTTTTGCGCTGAATCCGAGTCCGAAGTTAGTAGTTTCAGTTTGGCTAAAGTTTTTGAGATAACCTCAACAAACTGCTCAAAAGATGCTCAAAGTGACCAAAAAAGCAAAAAAATCTTATTTTTTTACTGTGACATTATGCCAGTGATTTCCTACTTAATTTTTTCCTGCTGAGTCTGAAAAGGATATTAGATTTAATCCTTTAATTAAAATTATTCAGATAAACTAAAAACCTTTAGTCAGCTTAAAAATGATAAATAAAAAATTTAAATTATTTTAGGAAAATACGCTGGTGCTTTTCAGTGTATTTCCTTCCGATGAATCAGAATGTGATATTACCCGGAAAAAAATTTTCTCTGTAATTCTCAGAAATTTCTGTGACATCTAAAAAATGGAGATGATAGTTTCCACAAATTGCTCAGTTTGTAAAATACACAAATAAATTAGTGGATTTTACAAATAAGTTTGAGAAATACACAAAAAAATTTGTGGATTTTTTAAATAAGTTTGTGCCAGATATGGCAAAATTGACTCTATTTTATGACTTTTCTCTAAGTTACGTTTCTGTGGTATCGTACTCTTCTAGATTCAAATGATCCATGTAGTGTTTGTCTTTTACGCTTAACATCTTCTGCAGATACGTCTCTTTTTAACCCTCTGACGGCTGAATTAAGTGTCGAAAAATTGTACCGAAACGGTTAAATTATTCCTGTATATAAAAAATTTTAATTTCAGGTTCTATTATAGTTTTCGGGGTCGCAGATTACGAATCTGAAGTTAGATTTTAAAAACTCAAAATGGCGGATCCGATATGGCGGACGAAAAATGTAAAGATCAATCGTATTTTAATTGTTTATAATTTGTTTATTCATAAATAAACAAATAGTAGAGATACATTTCAATAACTTTTGACGTAGAAAAACATGATTTCACTTTTATCCCTTCTCTAGGTTTTATTTCTTTGATTTAGTCTTTAGTGCAAATTCGATCATGTCATAGAAAGATGCATGTATATTATTAACAAATATAACAAATATAATAAATTAACAACATAACTTTGTAAATAATAATTTTGATTATCTAAATGATTGGGCACTAGAAAACACATATATTCAGCTTTAATTTAAGCTTATGGGGAAATAATTCCGATGTTCGGTTATTAAAATATAAAGA
Source organism: Ganaspis brasiliensis (assembly GCA_037103525.1). Taxonomy (NCBI): domain Eukaryota; kingdom Metazoa; phylum Arthropoda; class Insecta; order Hymenoptera; family Figitidae; genus Ganaspis; species Ganaspis brasiliensis. The sequence goes on from JAZKLR010000211.1 coordinate 5,226,410, forward strand.
AAAAACGTTACCCCGAGTATACTCGGGTTAAATCGTCAGAGGGTTAAAGACCAGCAGTTATCTGCCACCATATTTTTATTCCATGTTCCCCGATACCGACGTTCCATTTCCTTAATTTCTTGATGGAATTATTACCCTTGTTCCTCACTGTAATCTCCAAGATTGTCTAGAAAAATTGTACATGAGAATTCAAGAAATGTAACTTTAGGTTCATCAAGCAACCCATATTTCCAAAATTTGTCACCATATCTGCTACTATTTCTTTGTAATTCAATCTCTTATTGTTTCCTTAAAAATTTTCCACCATATTTGTTACAGTTCGCCTCTTTCCTCGGTTTTCTGTTAATCGAGTATTTTTATGTCTTGCCCCGGGTTTCCTGAAAACTAGATTATTAATTAATTTATGTATTCTATTTACTCCTTACTTTTATTATTATTATTATTATTATTATTATAATTATTATTTTTAATTTATTTAATTTATTTTATTTATTTCTTAGTTTTACTATTATTATTAATTTATTTATTTTATTGGCTGGGAGACGGTAGGAGGCGGTGATTGGTTCCCCTTTTTTCTACTCTCGTTCTTCTAACGCGCTCGACCAATCAAAGAGACCAAGCGCCGGCCCGCCTACCCTCTCTTTCTCCAAGCCTTGAGCGAGAGAGCTACGAGTGACTTGGCCTGCGTGCCGCGTAGGTAGAAGCGTCCCCGACCGAGTACAGAGTAGACTCCGCGATCCGCTCCGGAGTTTCGCCGTTCATTTTACATCCTTTTCTTTAACCTAAAGTTTTAATAAATGTGCTAATATTCATGTAAATTAAGCTAGTTTTTCTTATTTTCTTAAGTTTTATTCCTTTCCGTTAAACGGTTCATCGTTTTTCTCCGTTGATTGTGGAAATCCATCGTGGAAGTCGACTTGGTGATTGCATCGGACTCTGTTCCGGAGTCGTTCGAGTCCAAGCCGCTTCCAACACGTGGTCGCCAGGGAGTTCATCCAGCGTCGTTCCAGAGCATATCTTCCTTCTGGAAATTTAATTTTTAAGTGTGTCGTTGTTCTTTTTTCTTTGTTGCAGGCTTGTGGCAATACCCGATTTTGTGTTCTTTTGTTTTCTTACATGTGCATTATGTCCATTTTGTGAATTATTGAAATATTATTCAATGTCGGGATATTTTTGTGCGCTCGGTGTTTTAACAAGTGGGTTTGTCAAGTTATCAGCCTTCGTCGGAAGTTTGAATACTTTCGACAGAAGGTCCTGGTAGACGCTTGGCTCGCTAGACTCGCCCCCCTTTTTAATTCGTGATCCTCTGTCGTCCAAGATATCTTATTCGCACCGATTTTTCGGGCTTTTTTTTTAGGCATCAATAAACAGCCTCCATTCATCGCTTTATAACAGCCTGGTTTCAGTTCATTCATTAATCCATTTATATTTAGGCAATATACTAAAGAAATGTCTTCTTCGTGAACAAAATATTTCCGAAATTCCTTTTCCCTATCTGGATAAGAAGATGATTTTACATTACCTGAAGTAAAATTTCTGCTTTTCAACCATAAAGCTAAATACTCAGATCCATCTTTAAGCGGTCCTAAGTTTCCGACCAAATCATTTAGTTCTTCTTGATTAGCTTTTACTGGTTTCTTTTTTTTCTTTAGAATTATAAGCCGTGTAATTGTCATCGCTATTTTCACTTTCGCTAAACTCTTCACTATCATCTATACTTTCTATCACCTCTTCAGAATCGACTTTTATACTATTGTCACCTTTAATTGATTGCTTCACTTAATTTTTTAACATTTTAACGCAAATATTGCATATTTTTTGTGAAGTCAGTTATCATCTTGATTTAAGATATCTAAATTAAAGCAAGCTTTATAAAGTGTCTTAACATTATCATTTATATTTCTACTATTCTTTAGAACCTCATATTTGCCACAAACATAACAAAATTTGTTTGCATCTTTATTGCAATTGTGATAGGACTCTGATAGTTCAGCAGATTCACCTGAAGAAACTTGTTTAAGCAGCTATAAACAACATAACATTTTTGCATCTATTTATTCTTATTTTTGTTAGTTATAGACTTAAGATTTGGAAAATATATTCATTTTCTTAACTAACTTATTTTCATAATTCAAATTGTCGTTAGCATTAATTGATATCATTAAAGGCGCTTAAGCGATAAACCTAATTTAAATTTAGCTTATTTTGCAATTATGAGTCTAGACTTTTACTTAAGATTTCCAAAATTAGCTTTTAAGTAGCTATTACTATGTCTACAACAAACTTAATGTATTTATAAACGATATATTTCAATGTACTTTTAATGTTCTACTGTAAATCAGTAGCCTTTCAATAGAACTTCCAGTCTTTAAATAGCCCTATTTAAAAACCTTACGTAGGATCTGATGTTGGATCTTAGGTAAGACCTTAGGTAAGATCTTAGGCAAGTTCTTATGTGATTTCTTATGTAAGAAATGACGTAAGATCTTACGTGTGCATTTGGCAAAAGATCTTACCCAAGTTCTTATGTAATTTCTTAGGTAATTTCTTAGGTAAGTTCTTATGTAAGTTCATAGGTTCGGCCAAAAATAAAAAAATTTAATTTTCATATTTTTAATTTAAAAAAACTGTATATTCAAAAAATAAATTAAAGTTTAAAATCTAAATTCATTAAATTTAATTAATTAAAATTAAATTTAAAAATACAAGATAGAAAAATCTTTTTATAAATTTAATTTTTAGACATTTTTCAAAATGTCTGAAAAAAAATATTTAAAAAAATTATTAATTATAAGGTCATTCATAACCATTCATAATAGTTTGACGCACTTTTATTTTTTGTTAGAGGAAAGACATCTTGTGTCTTATCCTTTTAAAATGATTATTTCTTGATCCATATATAATACCTAAGAGTTCGGTCTCATTTGTGAGGCAGAATGATGGCAGCCCTCTGGCGGCGAACCGAAGAAACAATGTCGCGGGATTACTCAGTTTCAAACCGTTTCACCTGTAAAGTGTATAAGTCACGATAGTTTGTTTACATTGTGCAATGCTTCAAGTAAAAGGTTAAACATTGGTTAAATTAAAATTTTTTAAATAAAGTGTGGCGCATTAATAATTATAAGATGTGAGGAGAACGAGAAATTAGTGAATATGTACGTGACAGTTATAATATTGGTAAGTTTTTATAAGATAATTGTCTTTAAACATTTTAATAAAAGTAGGGTTATTGTTTTGAAATGTATTATATTCCATTTAAATAATAATACTAATTTGTTCAAATTACATATTGTTTATAATTAATTATTAATTTATTAATATAATTTCGAAATATCTATTTTAATATTAATTTAACTAGTTTTGTCAAAGTAAAACTAAAATTTATAACAAGCTTTTTTATTAAATAACAGTTTTGAAAATACAATAATGTTTAAATATATGTGTTTACATATTTAGTTATAAAATTTTTATTAATATAATTAAATAAAGAATTAAATGATATATTTTTAAACATGTTTTGTACAATTTAAATTTTTCTTTATTTAAACTATATAATTTTAAAATAAAATTCATAAAATATCATCACCATTACTTGAACCATTAGGCTAAATTTAAATTTAAATATAAAATAATAAAATAAATATACTTAAATATAAAATAAAATATTTAGTGAATTTAATACTATCTTTATTAAATTTTAATTTTTAAATTTAATCAAATCTATCATTATAAAACATAATGTACTTAATAGTTTTTCAATTTATTTTTAAATTATAAATGATCTTATTGTTTATTACAATAAATAACATTATAAAATAACATAATAAATATGCTTGCTATTTACCCTACCCTAATATATAACAAATAAATATAAATAATTGATAAATAAAAGGATTTTATTGTTTTTTAATTAATAATAGTATTTTTATTTAACAGTTACAAATATTCAGGTTTTTACATTAAGCTTTATAATACGATAAATTACAAATTGTATTTAACTTAATACTAAATAAGTCAATTAAACAGTGTTTTATAAAACTATTTTACACATTATTGGCGTTCCCAAAAATTTTATTGATTAATCCATTAATGCTAAAATATTTTGAAATTGGAAAAAATTGTAATAAATAATAATTCTTATTTTTTCCAGAAATATTGGAATACAAAAAATTTCTATTCTAAAGAAATTCTTCAACAGATGCTGTAGACTTATCAATATTTTGAAAATAAAGCTCCAAATCATGTTGATATTACCTTCGGATTCCTAAGTACACCTTCGTCTGTGTTAAAAGTCATAATACTTTGAAGTAATATTTGAAAAATAAAAAACATATTTTTAAAAAGGAAAAAATGAGCATTAAAGGTTAATGTAAATAATAATAATAATAACAATAATATTAGGCAACCAATATTTTTTGATTTTTTTGCAGGGAATCAACAACCAAAAAATATCTAAAGATGTTCGAATAACCAGCAGCCTTAATTTTCAATTGATCCGTTATCAAGAGGCGACACCACCAGAGCAGCAAATCCAATACGAAAAAAACCATGGTTTTCAAAATAACAATTTAGTTCGTGAAGATACCACACTAAAAGAAAAATGTGATTGAGTCTTCTAAATTGAAAACTTACACCTTCAAACAGGTATTTTTGGTAATTTCAAAACACTTAACAATTATTCTCTGACCACTCAGACACAAATTGAAATTTTACTTTTAAAAACAACAAATTAATCACTTTTTTCTCTTTAAAAACATAATATTTAATCTTCTAACACAGAAATAAATGCCTTATTTTTCTCTAAGTGAAACTCTTCAATATTCCTTTGAAAAGTTATACTGGACAGTAATTAATATTAAATACACATGCTTCAATTTAATACATTACCATACTTTTTATGTAAAAATTTATTAACAATATTTCAATTTTTAAAATTATTCTTCCCGGTAAAATTTCTCACATACAAAACACCTCACCCGCTTCTAAGAAAAATTTTATTTAGAAACCCAATTTGCAAAATTATGCTGCCCAGTAATTAACTTTTTTCGTAATTGAAAACAACAAATTATTATTGCCTTTTACTTCTTTAAAAAACATTTTTAAATTTCTAACACAGAAATAAGTTTCGTATTCTTCTCTAAGTAAAATTATTCAGAATTGCAATTTTGAAAAATTATACTGGACAGTAATTTATTTATTTATTTTAAACATAACTTTATTAATCATCTCTGGATATTAAAAACTCATTTTTTAATTTAATACATTACCAAATTTTCTTAATCTTTTCGACAGTAAAAGTTTTTGAAAAATTCCAAATTACAAAATTTTTTCATTTTAAAAAATTACTAATTAATCATTTTTGTCTCTTAAAAATACATAACTCATATTTTTACATAATAAAATTAAGAAAAAAGATATCTCATATCCCAATTTGAAAAATATAACTGCACAGAAATTAATTCTTCCTTTCTTCGAAAATTCCCGCATGGATCGTAATAATATTCATATTGTAACAGTAAATTAATGTTTGCTGTGCAAATTTGTTGAAACAGTTAATATATTTGATACCACAGCGAACAAATTTGGTGTTAATTTTTTTATTTTTCCGATAGTGCAAATTTTTAAAAATTCCAAATTTACAAAATTATTATTTCATGTATTTTATTTTTGCTGATTTTAAAAATACCTAATTAATATTTTTTGTTTCTTAGAAACATATAATTAAATTTCTCACATACAAACCAGTTATTTATTCGTCTCTTAGTAAGAATTTATTTAAAATTCCAATTTACAAAATTATACTTGACAGTAATTAATTCTTTCTATTTAAGAAAATTCTAAATTAATTATTTTTGGATATGAAAAGCACACGCATCAGTTTAATGTATTCTCACATTTTCATCATTTTTCCGTCAGGGTAAATTTTTTAAAAATTTCAATATAAAAATTTATTTAGCCAGGTATCTAATGTTTGTCGCTTTTAACATTAAAAATTAATCACTTTTGTCTTTTAAAAAAACATAATTCAATTTCATACATACAAATCAATTTCTTTTTCTTCTCTGAATAAAAGTTATCTCACATTCCAATTTACAAAATTTAACTGGACCGTAGTTAACTTTTTTCGTTTTTAAAAATATATAAATAATTTTTTTCACAACTTAAAAACAAGTTATTCAATTTCTTCTTACAAACAAGTTTTTAATCCTGCCCTTCTTCAAACAAGTTTGTAATTCTTCCCTAAGTAAAAATATATTTAAATTTACAATTTACATAACTAATGAGATGTTATAAAAATCTAAAAAATTAACTAGGAGCCATCTTAATTCTTTTGATTCGAATATTAAATAAAGTTTTTCTAATGCAAGAATTTAAAACTTATTTGTGAGTGTGAAATTGTTGTAAAGACGCAAAAATAATTATTTACGTTTTTACTCAAACGAAAAAAGTTCATTACTGTCTAGATATATTTTGCAAGTTGGATTCTGAGATATTTTTTATTCAGAAAAGAATAAGAAATTAGTTTGTATTTAAACAACTTATTAATTAGGAATTTTTGAAAACGACACAAATTAGATACCGGGACAAATAATTTTGAAAATTGGAATTTTTAAAAAATTACCACCGTCAGAAAGATAAAAATTGTGGGAATGTATTATATTAAAGCAAGTGTTTTTAATATCCAAAATGATTAAATAAGTTATTTTTAAAATAAAAAAAAATTCATTACTGTCCAGGATAATTTTGTAAAATTGAAATTTTGAATAAATTCTTATTCAGAAAATAATCAGAAACTTCTTTGTATGTTCGACGCTAAAATAGGTTTTTTCAAAAACAAAATGATTAATGAGTTGTTTTCAAAGACGAAAAAAATGTATTACTGGGGATTATAATTTTGCAAATTAAATTTTACTTAGAATAGGGTCATAAGGTAGATTTTATTCAAGAAATTCAAATAAGATTTTAAAAAATTAATTACTGGGCAGTCTAGTTTTGTTAATTAGAATAAAAAATGAATTTTTACTGAGAGAAGGATTGGAAACTTGTTTGAAAGTGTGAAATTGAAAAATTTGTTAGTAAAAAGCAAAAAAAAACTATTTTTTTTTTTGAAACACGAAAAAAGATAGTAACTGACGAGAAATATTTTTCAAAATTGAAATATTGAAGAGTTTCACTAAAAGAAGAATATAGATATACAATATAGAATTACAATATGAATATTATTACGATCCATGCGGGAATTTTCGAAGAAAGGAAGAATTAATTTCTGTGCAGTTATATTTTTCAAATTGGGATATGAGATATCTTTTTTCTTAATTTTATTATGTAAAAATATGAGTTATGTATTTTTAAGAGACAAAAATGATTAATTAGTAATTTTTTAAAATGAAAAAATTTTGTAATTTGGAATTTTTCAAAAACTTTTACTGTCGAAAAGATTAAGAAAATTTGGTAATGTATTAAATTAAAAAATGAGTTTTTAATATCCAGAGATGATTAATAAAGTTATGTTTAAAATAAATAAATAAATTACTGTCCAGTATAATTTTTCAAAATTGCAATTCTGAATAATTTTACTTAGAGAAGAATACGAAACTTATTTCTGTGTTAGAAATTTAAAAATGTTTTTTAAAGAAGTAAAAGGCAATAATAATTTGTTGTTTTCAATTACGAAAAAAGTTAATTACTGGGCAGCATAATTTTGCAAATTGGGTTTCTAAATAAAATTTTTCTTAGAAGCGGGTGAGGTGTTTTGTATGTGAGAAATTTTACCGGGAAGAATAATTTTAAAAATTGAAATATTGTTAATAAATTTTTACATAAAAAGTATGGTAATGTATTAAATTGAAGCATGTGTATTTAATATTAATTACTGTCCAGTATAACTTTTCAAAGGAATATTGAAGAGTTTCACTTAGAGAAAAATAAGGCATTTATTTCTGTGTTAGAAGATTAAATATTATGTTTTTAAAGAGAAAAAAGTGATTAATTTGTTGTTTTTAAAAGTAAAATTTCAATTTGTGTCTGAGTGGTCAGAGAATAATTGTTAAGTGTTTTGAAATTACCAAAAATACCTGTTTGAAGGTGTAAGTTTTCAATTTAGAAGACTCAATCACATTTTTCTTTTAGTGTGGTATCTTCACGAACTAAATTGTTATTTTGAAAACCATGGTTTTTTTCGTATTGGATTTGCTGCTCTGGTGGTGTCGCCTCTTGATAACGGATCAATTGAAAATTAAGGCTGCTGGTTATTCGAACATCTTTAGATATTTTTTGGTTGTTGATTCCCTGCAAAAAAATCAAAAAATATTGGTTGCCTAATATTATTGTTATTATTATTATTATTTACATTAACCTTTAATGCTCATTTTTTCCTTTTTAAAAATATGTTTTTTATTTTTCAAATATTACTTCAAAGTATTATGACTTTTAACACAGACGAAGGTGTACTTAGGAATCCGAAGGTAATATCAACATGATTTAGAGCTTTATTTTCAAAATATTGATAAGTCTACAGCATCTGTTGAGGAATTTCTTTAGGATAGAAATTTTTTGTATTCCAATATTTCTGGAAAAAATAAGAATTATTATTTATTACAATTTTTTCCAATTTCAAAATATTTTAGCATTAATGGATTAATCAATAAAATTTTTGGGAACGCCAATAATGTGTAAAATAGTTTTATAAAACACTGTTTAATTGACTTATTTAGTATTAAGTTAAATACAATTTGTAATTTATCGTATTATAAAGCTTAATGTAAAAACCTGAATATTTGTAACTGTTAAATAAAAATACTATTATTAATTAAAAAACAATAAAATCCTTTTATTTATCAATTATTTATATTTATTTGTTATATATTAGGGTAGGGTAAATAGCAAGCATATTTATTATGTTATTTTATAATGTTATTTATTGTAATAAACAATAAGATCATTTATAATTCAAAAATAAATTGAAGAACTATTAAGTACATTATGTTTTATAATGATAGATTTGATTAAATTTAAAAATTAAAATTTAATAAAGATAGTATTAAATTCACTAAATATTTTATTTTATATTTAAGTATATTTATTTTATTATTTTATATTTAAATTTAAATTTAGCCTAATGGTTCAAGTAATGGTGATGATATTTTATGAATTTTATTTTAAAATTATATAGTTTAAATAAAGAAAAATTTAAATTGTACAAAACATGTTTAAAAATATATCATTTAATTCTTTATTTAATTATATTAATAAAAATTTTATAACTAAATATGTAAACACATATATTTAAACATTATTTTATATTCAAAACTGTTATTTAATAAAAAAGCTTGTTACAAATTTTAGTTTTACTTTGACAAAACTAGTTAAATTAATATTAAAATAGATATTTCGAAATTATATTAATAAATTAATAATTAATTATAAACAATATGTAATTTGAACAAATTAGTATTATTATTTAAATGGAATATAATACATTTCAAAACAATAACCCTACTTTTATTAAAATGTTTAAAGACAATTATCTTATAAAAACTTACCAATATTATAACTGTCACGTACATATTCACTAATTTCTCGTTCTCCTCACATCTTATAATTATTAATGCGCCACACTTTATTTAAAAAATTTTAATTTAACCAATTTTTAACCTTTTACTTGAAGCATTGCACAATGTAAACAAACTATCGTGACTTATACACTTTACAGGTGAAACGGTTTGAAACTGAGTAATCCCGCGATATTGTTTCTTCGGTTCGCCGCCAGAGGGCTGCCATCATTCTGCCTCACAAATGAGACCGAACTCTTAGGTATTATATATGGATCAAGAAATAATCATTTCAAAAGGATAAGACACAAGATGTCTTTCCTCTAACAAAAAATAAAAGTGCGTCAAACTATTATGAATGGATATGAATGTCATTATGATTAATAATTTTTTTAAATATTTTTTTCAGACATTTTGAAAAATGTCTAAAAATTAAATTTATAAAAAGATTTTTCTATCTTCTATTTTTAAATTTAATTTTAATTAATTTTAATTAATTAAATTTAATGAATTTAGATTTTAAACTTTAATTTATTTTTTGAATATACAGTTTTTTAAAATTAAAAATATGAAAATTAAATTTTTTTATTTTTGGCCGAACCTATGAACTTACATAAGAACTTACCTAAGAAATTACCTAAGAAATTACATAAGAACTTGGGTAAGATCTTTTGCCAAATGCACACGTAAGATCTTACGTCATTTCTTACATAAGAAATCACATAAGAACTTACCTAAGATCTTACCTAAGATCTTACCTAAGATCCAACATCAGATCCTACGTAAGGTTTTTAAATAGGGAGTGGCTTCCAAGCCAACCCATGAGAATTCAATTTGTACTTGCGCTTGCAATACAACTCAACTTGTAACCTAAACTGTCATCTTAAATATACGTATTAAATATATAAAGTGTTTATTCATTTTTGCAACTTGGCGATCCTTATTAATTTAATGGTCGTGATATGAGATTTATCTCTCATACGCATACATTTTTGGTCCTTCGAGCCGGATATATTTGAGACAGTGAAAGTATATAGAAGTGAACTCATTAAACTTTTTGAACTTTTTATTCATCGTGGCAGCGCGACTGTGAACACAGTTATAAAACAAAACTTATTGACATTTAATTCAACTTTGTGATCTTTTTCATTTTGATATTCACGTGTTAATTGACACTGCATTTGAACTTTTGTAAACAATTCAAATGAACTAATATCAAGTTAACGATATTCAAGTGATACAAACCATGTATGTGAAATTGAGACATTTTCTAAACTACTGAAGCTGGTTTGCGATTACAATTAATGAATTTTTGAACAAAATTCATTCTCTGAAGGAAGACTACACAAGTAACCTGCAATTCAACATCAATTCATCGTGAGCCAATTCATCGCAGTCAATTCATCCTGAGCCAATTCATCCTGAGCCAATTCATCCTGAGCCAATTCGTCCTGAGGTTTCAGTTAAATACAAGGCTATTTTCTGATAGTATTCAACATCAGGAAAATCAACGTCACGCCTATCAATTCAACTGAGTCACAATTCCTTCATTGCATATTTTCTTTATTGACTTTATTTTTGAACATTTTAATCAACTATCACCATATCTGATACTGAAGGAGATGATTTTGTCAATAATGAACTTCAAGAATTAAAAACAGGACGAAAAAATCTTCGAAGTAAACTCACGCGTTTTATAACATTCATAAACAATGATTCAAATAAACAAAATTTTACGGAAATTTCTATAAGACTAAACAAAATTGAATCCGCGTTAGATGACTTTGAAATCATTCAGAATAAAATTAACGTCATAACAAAACCACAACAGCCGGGAAATGAATTAAATGAATTTGAAAATAATTATTATTTAGCCGTAAGCAAAGCTCGAGATTTGTTGAACGCGCAAACACGTACTACACAAAATCTTAGTATTAATAATAGTAATCATCAGCCAGGTACTTCGGACACTCAAGTAGTTCACATTCAAACGCAAAGTAATGAAGCGCATAGTATTAGATTACCTCAAATAGATTTGCCAACATTCAATGATGTTTATCATCATTGGTTACATTTTTATGATTCTTTTAAATCTTTAATTCATGATAATAAACAATTGATAAGTATTAAAACTTCATTACTTTAGATCGTGCTTAAAAGACGAAGCAGCCAAGGTTATTAGTTCCTTAGAAACTTCGTCTGCAAATTATGACGTAGCCTGGAACTTAAAAATTGGAAGATATGATAATAATTATTGGCCAATCAATGGTATGAGCACCGTAAACAACATTATTAAAAATTGTGTAAAATGCTTTCGTGCAAAACTGACGAATACAAATTACTTAAAGGGTAATTTGCCAAAGGAACGAATCACACAATCAAGACCTGTTATCAACACAGGTGTCGATTATTGTGGACCGTTCTTCATTAAAGAAAAAAAGCACAGAAATCGGAACAAAGTTAAATCTTATGTCGCAATTTTCGTCTGTTTTGCTACAAAAGCATGTCATTTAGAGCTGGTCAGTGATATGACTACGGAAACATTTATCGGATGCTTAAAAAGATTTTTTGCTAGACGAGGAAAAAGTTTAACGATTTTTTCTGACAATGAGACTAATTTTGTAGGTACCAATAATGAGTTGACTAAAGTACTCGAAGAGTTAATTAATTCAGAATCGCATAACGCGCAAATATCAACATTTCTCGAGAAGCAAGGCATTAAATGGAAATTTTCGCCGCCTAATACGCCCCACTTTGGTGGTTTGTGGGAAGCAGCGATAAAATCATTTAAGAATTTATTTTACAAAAGCGTTGGAAATCGATTACTAACTTTTGAAGAATTAAACACATGTATTACAGAAATAGAGGCAATTCTTAATTCCCGTCATATAACTCCTTTGTCATCAGACCCAAATACTCTAAGAGCACTATCGGCTCCATCAACCTAGCACCCCCACCAAAGAAAATCAAAATTTCTCATAGGCCTAAATAATGTGCTAATTATGTGCTAATTTTGTGCTGCATTCAAAATTTTTGTGCTCATTTAGTTTCCATGAAAAATTAAACCTAAAAATTAACGCACCTAAAAAAACAAATATACCAGAATTTTGTGCTTTTTATGTGCTTTCAGATAGTGCTATATTCACTTTTGAAATAACAACCCTTAACATTAAAAACCCACCCTCTGCATCTTAAAAAAAATAAAATGCACCAAACAAACATATAAAAATTGTCAAATTACACAGCCACACAAAAAAAAAGTACCCGAGTTGGGGAATGAGACCACCCATTCCTTATGTATTTTGATGCGCTGAACACGAATCTAAAGTCTGTTTTGCTCCATCAGGTCTCAGTTTTGACATAACCTCAAAAAACATGGCGGATTTTATGTGACAGACAAACTTTTTTAAATAACGAGGGATTTGCTTAAATCTTGTTACTCGGGGTTTTTTGGGGTCGCTGATTACGAATTTCAAGTCAGACTTTCAAAATTCAAAATGGCGGATCCAGTATGGCTATAAAGAACATAACATTTTTGCATATATTTATTCTTATTTTTGTTAGTTATAGACTTAAGATTTGGAAAATATATTCATTTTCTTAACTAACTTATTTTCATAATTCAAATTGTCGTTAGCATTAATTGATATCATTAAAGGCACTTAAGCGATGAACCTAATTTAAATTTAGCTTATTTTGCAATTATGGGTCTAGACTTTTACTTAAGATTTCCAAAATTAGCTTTTAAGTAGCTATTACTATGTCTACAACAAACTTAATGTATTTATAAACGATATATTTCAATGTACTTTTAATGTTCTACTGTAAATCAGTAGCCTTTCAATAGAACTTCCAGTCTTTAAATAGTGGCTTCCAAGCCACCCCAGGAGAATTCAATTTGTACTCGCGCTTGCAATACAACTCAACTTGTAACCTAAACTGTCATCTTAAATATATGTATTAAATATATAAAGTGTTTATTCATTTTTGCAACTTGGCGATCCTTATTAATTTAATGGTCGTGATATGAGATTTATCTCTCATACGCATACAAAACTGCTGCTTCTTGACTTTTCGCAGTGTACTCTAAAGTAGCCAAGTTTCCTACTACTGTAGAGCTGCAGTTGCATGATTACGACGCCTGCGGGCCTGTTTTCTCACCCTGACCAGCCGCAGATACTGGACATCCGAGACCCTGCCACGTAAGGCACTTTTTACTTGTACCTGCCATGACGGCATTATGCCGTTTACCCAGCGACTCTGCCATATGGTTGTTGCCCACCGTCACCACGTGGAGGTGCCCTGGTTGCAGGCACACGTAAAGTGAAAAAAATATTTCCTAAGGTCAATTCTGCTTCAGATTCTAAACCACCAGTAAATAAGAACCACCAGTAAAATACGATAAGTAATTCTCGGCTGAAACATGACCCTTGATTCTTGGTAGGAGAGAGTGAAGGAGTGTTACGTGCTCTCTAAAATTGAATAAGTGAAAATTCACTTATTTAAATTTAGAGAGTGTACTAGTTCTGTTTGAAATCCAATTAAAAAATTATAGTTTGTGCTTTACCAGAATTGACAGCACTGAAAGAAGTGACAAAAGTGATACACTGAGAAAATGAGAAATGACTGAGTACTGTCCAGACAGGAATGGTTCCTGTCCAAATAAAAAATTTTAATTAGACAGCACTCATTGCTTTCTAGACATGAACCATTCCTGTCTGGAAAGGACTCAGTAATGTCTTGGACATTAATGAAATGGACAGTAGTGAACCCTGTCCAGACAGGAGTGGTTCATGTCCAGACCTGAATGATAACTCTCCGATGGTGAAATTAAAAGAAGGTTAATTTGTAAAATGTGATAAACGTTATTCAAAATAATTGTATATAAGTAGCATAATAAAAGGTTGTCAATAGAAGTCAATAGAAAGTACAGTGAAATTAATAGAATGTTAGTAATCTTACCATCAAAATGATTTAAGATGAAATCCGAATGAAGTAATGAAACAATTCACATAGAAATTCAAATGGGATCTCTTTCATCCTTTTTAACCTTTACAGATATTTGAGAATACACACAAAAAGATAAAGAACACACGTATAACTTTTTTTTATATTTGGACAAAACTGCACTGAGGGATTGAAGATTTGAATCTTTATAAAAACAAAGTTGAAATTTTATTAATTACAGGTTAGAAAAAAACGTACTTTTCTAAATATTTCAAATGTTTTATTCAAAATTTACAAAAATAATAAACATTCAAAGACTATTTTTTGTAAGCAATCTCTTTTATTAACTTTTCTAAAAAACATACTAAAAATCGTAAACAACATTTCAAAAATCAATATAACCTTTCTAGCGTTCAGTGTGATATTTAGAAAATTCATATGAAGCATATGAAATATTAGGAAAAACTGCGTTTTCCCCTAACCTGTAACATTACGCATTAAAATTTCAAAGATTTTTATAAACATTAAAATCTTCAGTCCCTTAGTGTGTCCAAAGAAATGTTGTAAACTTTTATTTTAAAAATGAATGTTTTTTTTAAAAAAACCTTACTTTGTAATCTAAATAAAAGAACATGTAAACAGTTTTTCCGGATATAAAATAAGATTTACACGACTGTTCTTTACTTTGTTGTATCTATTCTTGAATATCCCTTTCTATTAACACTATTAAAACCTTCTATTATGCTACTTATAAACAATTATTTTGAATGACGTCTATTACATTTTACAAATTAACCTTCTTTTAATTTCACCATCGGAGAGTTATCATTCAGGTCTGGACATGAACCACTCCTGTCTGGACAGGGTTCACTACTGTCCATTTCATTAATGTCCAAGATATTACTGAGTCCTTTCCAGACAGGAATGGTTCATGTCTAGAAAGCAATGAGTGCTGTCTAATTTAAATTTTTTATTTGGACAGGAACCATTCCTGTCCGGACAGTACTCAGTCATTTCTCATTTTCTCAGTGTAGCAAGCCAAGACAATACTTTTTTATGACACTTGCCGAAACTAACACCCGCCGTATCTTGTCTGCCGGAAAAAACGCGTTAGTAAAATCTGCACAAAATACTTGGGTAATATTCCTTTAGTAGGACTTCTGCTAAGAACTCGAGCTTGGAAAAATCATCGGGGAATCATCGGTGGTCTCTTAAGTACCCGGCAGAAAGATGCGTGAGGTTGCCGGCGCTTGCACACAAGGCGTCTAGAACACATCCCTAGGTGGCGGATCATAGAAAGTCCACTTCGAAAGGTACGGCCTTAGCCCCGCGAATCAATGCCTAAACTCAGGGATAGATCAGTATCTCGGTACTGTCCAAACGGGTGTAACAAACCCAAGGTGCTCTTGCTAATCGGTAAGTGACATCTGTAAAGATGTCTCTGTACTCCCGGAGAGTACTGAGTACTTCGTACACTCAAGGAAATGTATACACGAGTTAAAGTGCCTTAGTTCTGATTACAGAGACGCCCAAGCGGACTGGAGCTAACCTCTTTACAAATGTAACTAACCGATTAGCAAGAGCATCTCGGTTTTGTTACACCCCTTTGGACAGTACCGAGATACTGATCGATCCCTGAGTTTGGACATTGATTCGCAGGGGAAGGCCGTACCTTCCGAAGTGGACTTTCTATGATCTGCCACCTAGGGATGTGTTCTAGTCGCCTTGTGTGCAAGCGCCGGCAACCTCACGCATCCTCCTGCCGGGTACTTAAGAGATCAGCATGTTCAGCGTTCCAGGTAGAACGGGCTGCGGTATGACCCGATGATTTTCCCGATGATTTTCCCAAGTCCAAGCTCTTGGCAGAAGTCCTACTAAAGGAGTAAGAACTGCTTAAGTACTAAGCTGTTTTTCTAGAATCGAAAAGATGATTTGATAGCGCGCAATATATTTTACTCAAATAGTTGTGCAGATATTACGCAAACAGAACTCAGTAGATATTACCCAAGCATTTTGTGCAGATTTTACTTACGCGATTTTTTTTTCGGCAGACAAGATACGGCGGGTGTTAGTTTCGGCAATTGTCATAAAAAAAAGTTTTAGATAATGTCTTGGCTTGCTATCACTTTTGTCACTTCTTTCAGTGCTGTCAATTCTTGTAAAGCACAAACTATTACTTTTTGAATTGGATTTTAAACAGAACAAGTACAAGTAACACTCCTTCATTCTCTCCTACCAAGAATCAAGGGGCATGTTTCAGCCGAAAATTACTTATCGTATTTTACTGGTGGTTCTTATTTACTTGTGGTTTAGAATCTGAAGCAGAATTGACCTTAGGAAACATTTTTTTCACTTTACTTGTGCCTGTAACCAGGGCACCTCCACGTGGTCCTGTCGGTTATCCACTTGCTCCTACTCTCGCTCTCGTTCTCGTTCTCAATCTTGACATTATTCGTCTCTCCTCCTTTTTCAGCACGTAACAACCTAAAAAAAAGTTTTTGGTCCGAGACACTATGCTAAAAGTATTTCTACTTAGTTTTCTCTACTGACTACAAGTGCAAAGTCAGAATTGTTGGATTGGAGAAAAAATGGTGATTTTTTAAATTTTCTTAAAAATCTTAGCCAATGTGTCAATTCTAATTTTTATATTCAGATTCAAATTCGTAGAAAGACATTAACGCAGGGCCTTATACATAATATTTTTTGTGTGTCTGAGTATTTACAGTAATATGTTAAAATACGTAAATTTTTAATTGAATAAATAACATTTTTTAACAATAATGTTTTTTATTGTCATAATTTTTTTTAGTTAATTTAATTTTAATAATTTTAAAAATTTATCAATAAATAAGTTTTTTTTAATAATCTTATAATCTAAAATAACACATTTATTTTGATACTTCTATGTATGAATAATTTATTTTCTATTATTACAAATATTTTTTGTAATTTATACGACTTTTTTGGTTTGTTAATTTTTCAGGCCTGAACACTTGCAGAATGGGTATATAATTCAAAAAATGGATACTTCAAGAATTTCAGATGAGGACGTTATACGTTTTTCATCTTCTGTCTATATGGGTTGGTCTAAAAGAGGGACAGGTCTGAATTACGACAGTCTTAATGACCAAAGTGCATTAATTGGAACTCAGAACTCATCCGCCAAAAGATCACGACTGTCGACGTAACTTCGAGGGAAGTTCCAAAGTTATTGAGCCAAAAACTGCAGTTGATCTAATTGCAAAAAATCCAATTTTAAAGAAGAATAGTTTACAACTTAGAGTATTAGTAGGCGACGAAGATTATTTAACCATAGCTCATGTACTTAGTGCAGTATAAAAAAGTATTTGTCCGCCTCTTGACGAAGCCTAATATTTAATTTGTAATAAAACTGTATAAGAACTATTTTTGAGTGAATATCAGTTCTTTACTAATAAATCTGTTTTTAATTGAGTCTTACAATTCTCAGAAGTGGGATAGAGATTCATTAGTAATGACGAGTTTTTAGAAAGAGATAAACGGTTTAGCACGCGTGAACCGCGCGGAAAGTTTTCAGTCTAAAAATGGACGCTTTATAAATGGTACAATGTTTTGTCAAATCCTGAATAAAGGTATGTGTGGACGTGTTTTGGATTGATGATGGTGTTAATAGTCTAGTGGTTGGTGTAGCTATTTTGGACCGAAAGTGATAACCTTGCGATTGGAAAGGAAAAATCGTGGTAGGTTGGAAGCCAGAAAGCGTCTACCAAGATGGACGATCTTTAAGAGTTGAACGCAGTTAAAGTTCAGCCGGATTGGAAATCACGAACGGTGGTAGAATTGAAGAAGATTCTAAGGTCACATGATCTTAATACCACCGGAAACAAAGCAGAATTAATTGCACGTATTTTCAAGGAGGATCCGAATGGAGAATGGCGCGTAGTGGAAGACTCAAATGGAAGTTTGTTAAACACGATTGTTGTAACGGAAGATTTGGAAGCTGCGAAGAAAAATACAGATGACATACAACAGGAGTTAGTTGAAACAAGAAAGAAAGTCGCAGAACTAAAAGAAATGACACGTTTAAAGGGTTTTAAATCTTATTTAACTTTACTTTTTTTTCGAGCCTACAAAACTAATTGCAAAAGCTCGGGAATCGATTCAGAAAAAATTTGTTGCGTACTTTTGATTTGGTGGTAAATTTTTGTTCATGTCACGGAAAAATAAAAGAAAATAATTTAAAACTAAACCCAGGGGTTCACCCTGGTCGAGTCCATACCAAGTGATCACACCAATTTCAGACATATTGAGTAATATTTACGAAATTGATATTTTGGGTTCCTTTAGAAGTAAAAAAAATAAATTTTTTTATTAAGTTATGCTAGCGCGACGCAGACCGGTGTCACCGCTACTCAACGCGTAGTTTCGTAGTAACCGAAATGTATGTATATTATTACATAATATAAATACAGTTAATCGTCATGTTTATTTTTTTATTTTACAAATTGTGCTGTGCACAGAATTTGAAAAAATTTTTGTTTCAATTTTATTTTCAAGGGGTACGAAGGAATGAAATTTTTGTGTACCTTTAATGGTCATAGCTTGATTAAATCTTTCACTTAATTGTTTTTCAGCTTCATATTCTGCGTAATTACAAAATTCTACATTAATTTTCTCTAAACTGGATTTTGCCCACTCGTATAAGTCAAGAGGAGTAACAATTTGATTGTTTAATGGTCGTTGTAAACTTGCTTGAGCCGCTAATCTTTTGATAGTGCCATTACATAAAAATTAAAAAACAATATTTTTTTGATCATTTTCGAAATTTTATTTTTCAAAATTCATACGATGGATTGTAGAAAATCATTTAAAAATCCCACAAAAAAATTGTCGATGGAAAAAATGAAAATTGTGAAAGAGGTTTAATTTTTAAAATTTAAGTTTTTCTTAGAATAAATTTCTCAAACTCCGCAAATTATTTGTTTCTCTATTTTTGACATTACCCCATAATTTTAGGTCTAAAATTGCATAAGAAAAAAAATTAACACCCCTGAACATCGCGAATTTTGATAATTTTACCAGTCCATTATTTTTCTTTCTTCAGTTTTAAATTATTTTAATTATTCACTTATTTTCACTTATTTTTACCAGTTTTTAATTATATTAATTATTTTTCAATTGATTTAACAAATTTTCAATTATTATTCTTAAATTTTAATAATTTTCCCAATTTTTAGTTTTTTTTATTATTTTTCTATAAATTACCAATTTTTTAATTACTTTTTTTTACTTTAATTATTTTCTCCGATTTTTTTAATTCTAAAGTTTGATGTCCATGTACTATGAAAAGATCAGTGTGACTTTCTGAAGCTTATAATTTAAATATAATACACTAACTATATTTACATTATGTAAAAATATACATACATTTCGGTTACTACGGAACTACGCGTTGAGTAGCGGTGACACCGGTCCGCGCCGCGCTAGCATAACTTAATAATTTTTTTCTCAAAAACTATAATACATACCATCTTTTTCTTTGGCTTAAATTTTTAAGCACATTATAGGCTATGTTTATGAATTATTTGAAAAAGAACGATGATATACTTTAGATTTTGTTTAAATAAATAATTTAATTTTTTTAATAAAAATTTAATTATAAACAATTTCTTAATTATTATAATTTTTCTTGAAAGAGTATTTAAATACGAGTAATTTAAAAAAAAATGATCTCAATTGCTTCAAAATTACAGAAGTTATGATAACACAAAAAAAATAGTACATAAAATTTTGAATTTGAATATTTTCGAAAATATTTTGAATTTTTTAAAAATAATTAAAATTTATTTTTTTTACTCCTAAAGGAACCCAAATTATCAATTTTGTAAATATTACTCAATATGACTGAAATTGGTGTGATCACTTGGTATGGACTCGACCCCCTCATAATATGTGGAACCCCGAAAAAAAATATATTCTAACCTAACCTCTTCGAAATTTTTGAAAGAAAGAGGAAAACAAAAATTAAAACAATTTAAGGGAGGTAGAAGGATGTTAAAAAAAATTGAGATCCAGGTCGCAAAGGATTTTCACCCGACCTCAGTAACCTCAAAAAAAAATATATTTTAGGAATTTATTAAAAGAACAAGGCAATGCAGTTAAATTTAGGTTTTATTAACTTACTTTAGTTAATTAAGTATAAGTTGAAGAAGATGAAATTCAATCTCAAGAGTGGCACAAGGCTGGTAGTTGGCACGATGTAGGCTGGTGGCTGGTTTCAGGAAACAGCGGCAAGGTCATCAAAAGCAGCAAAGGCGGCAAAATCAGCAAAAGCAGCAGAAGGAGTATTTGTTACAGTTGAAGGCTGATCGACGCATAGGGCAGAATAGGAGCAAATCCTTCGCGTAAAACTCGAAATATCACAAACTGCACGGCACTTGTAGTTTATAATGTCAAATATTGAATTTAAAAAATCCAAACTTAGTAGTGAACACTAGGAAAGTCGTAGCACAAAGCAAAATAAATTCGAATTCGATTTAGTCACGAACTTGTAAAATGATTTTAGAAATGAGTTTGGTATGAAACGAAAGTTTCGAGAACTTAGGAATTTTGTAATAAAAGAAGATGATTTGAACAGTTGTGGAGAGTAAATTTGGGCAAACTCGAATTTGAATAGAATAAAATGTTTAGAAACTTTCTAGTACAGAAGTGGATATTTCTACAGGGTGCATCGGTATTTACGTCTTTTTCCCCACTTATCCTTAAACTAGGAAAAAGTGGAAAAAGTTGGAAATTGCCAATAGAAAAGGGCCTGATGTAGATTTGGCAAAGAGAAGTAGAAGGAGGTAGTCTTCTAGGGCGGAGAGCATACAGGGGTGGCAAGAGAAAGCGAAGGAAGGACGAAGACAGAGAGAGATAGAGAGAGAGAGAGAGAGAGAGAGAGAGAGAGAGAGAGAGAATAAGGGCTGTGACAAATGGGTCTGGTCATGGTGCGTGGGAGGTATAAGGCCCGACTAAGATGGTGTGCAATGCATTAGGAAAGTTAAAGGTCCTCCATTTTCCTAATGCTGATTTGGTCCTGGAAAAGTGTCATGCTGACGAGGGGGTGGAGAGAAAATACGCCCCCGAGTTGAGTTGATCCGATGCGTGCTGCCCTCCGTGCCACTCTCGAGAATCATAATTTACAAAATTTCTATAACAATAATTTCTAACAGTATAAAATAACAAATTGGTTGACATAATATTATAGTACAGAAAATTGATATTTGAGTTAATTTTACAATGTAAATGTATTAAAACATGACTTATTTGATAATTGTATTATTAAAGATAATTTAAAATCGCTTATTATTTTACTTTTAATATTAATCCGTAAAGAGAAAAGGCAAAATACATCAATTAAATCAAATACTAATGTTATTCCAAATTTTTATGATTTTAGGTTATGTTGTAACTATTTGTATGATTGTAAAATTAATCTAGTTGCTGTGATTCTTAAAAATGTTATGACTTGATTAAATTTGGTTTAATATGTGTAAAAGATTCATTTTAATTGATCCATTCAATCCGTTCTTTTAATTTTCATTCATTTTCATACCTAAGCCAGGCTTCGCACTCCCCAACTATTTACTACTTTTTGCTACTTTTTTCATGAAAGGCTACTTTTTTGATACTTTTTTCGGCCTAAAGCTACTAAAAGCTACTTTTTTAAAAATTATGGGAAAAAAAGTATTCAGTTATTAGATTATTAATTTTATAAGTGCAAAAATTTATTAATTTACAGTCAAACTTCCATATGTCGGAAAAAATTTGATGTTTCCGCGGTAGAAAGGTTCGTTAAAATGCTGTTAGTGAGTGAACGTTCAGGAATGTAACAACCATTTTAAATCATAGGATCTTTAAATATCAAATGGAAATTATAATAAGTATTAAGGAATAATTTATCTATTAATTTAGGCTGCAGTGAGAAATAAAAATTTATATAACAGTTTGCACAAGTCAGTCTTCTGTCGTTAAAATCACATGTTTGAAATCACATTATTTTTATTAATAAACTTTTCGAATTTTTCAATAGTGAAAAATTATAATTATTTTACAAATTTACAATAGGCTTAGTTGGGGTAATTCGGGACAAACTATACTTTGCTGACAATTGACAATCAAAACAGTCATATTTGCTTATAATAATTAATTATTGAATTAATGAAAACAAAATGTTGGGTGAAAAGTACTTATAAAACTTACTTGCAAAATATCAAAATTTTCAGAGTTCCAATTAAAGTTTTCTATTAAGAATTCAAATATTTTAGTATTAAATATTATTTCATCTTGAGTCTTTCATAAGACGTACTAACTTTTTAATTTTATAATGGAGAAATATGAAAACTTTTACCTTAATTATTGAAATTTTGAGAAGAAGCAGTGTTTTTGAATTCTAATAACTCATCGCCAGAGGCGTGAAAAAATCCAATTTTGGTTTTAAAATTCAAGTTTGACCCTCCTTTCCACAGTATCAAAATTTGGTGTTGGAGAATCAGCTACTTTTTTACTTTTTACAATTTGAAAAATGTGCTTTCCGAGGTGCTTTGAAATACGAATTTGAAGGTTAAAATGCAAGTAGTTTTGTAAAACTGAATTTAGCTGCTGACAGATTGTGAAATTTAAATTAAAATTTTGTTACTTTGAAAATTTTGACATTTTGCAAGTAAGTTTTAAAATTAATTTTCACCTAATATTTTGTTATTATTAATTCAATAATGTTAATTAATATATATAAATAAGACTGTTTTTAACAATTACCAATAAGGAAATTTATGTCATCTAAATCATTAATGCACTTTTTTATTTCATCTTACCAGTTGTCAAAATAACCTTTTTTTTCTTGTAGGTCAAGTCAAATTACAAAGCAATTGTAGAATTTTTTTAAAAATAATTCTCAAAAACGTATATTTGCCGACAACAAAAAATTAATTGTTTATAAACAATTTTTTTTTAAATTTTCGAGTAATTCGAAGTCTTTTTTTTTTTTTTTAATTCTATCCAAGGTATACTTAAATCGGAAAACTCATTTAAGAAATATAAGCTTTTATTTAAAAACTATTTAAAATTTTCATTTTGCAATCATTTTTATAATCAAAGTTTTAAAAAATGTTTCGTTTGGTAGAAACATTTTTGGAATCTAACATAATAATTTTTTTAATATTTCGATAAAAAGAAAAATCTTTTTTTTTCTATGAGAGCTGATTTCACTAATTCTGATTCCACTAGAATTTTTCGGCCCTGAATTTGATGGCATGCACACAGTCATAACTCTCAACGATATAAACCCTTCACCACTTGCCTTATGAGTTTTCGCTGTATGGAAGTTTGACTGTATTATAACAATAATTTGTTATTTCAAATACTAAATAAATCTGAAACGTGCTGTGACTAAACGAACATGTAACACATTCATGTAAAATGAAAATAATAATTAATAGTAAAAATAAATCAAACTTATCTTATTTTCTATTTGGCTACTTTTTACTACTTTTTTTAATCATGCAAGCTACTTTTTCCTATTATTTTTGAACTCTCAAAACAGTGCGAAGCCTGCTAAGCTTAAAATGATTGAATTTAACCAATAGTAACATGAAAATAAGAAGTAATACTATGGTTATTAACACTTACGGTAATTTGTGTTAATCCTAATTCATAAACACACGTACACAAAAATTTTAACTTAAATTGTACATTTGTAGGTTATGTTAAATAGTAATTTTATGAAATAATATTTCCTATAACAATTTTTTTATAGTACTAATTAATTTGATCATTTCAGTTTGATTTAATCTAAATAAGCATTCAATTTTATAAATAACAAATTAACATTTAGTTTTGTTTATTAATCATTTACTTTTATTAGTGTTACGTTTTTAGACAGAAGTCTCTCCAAATATATCCTAAGTTCCTCCTTTTAAATTAGGTTTAAATTAATAATCCTAATTTGGGATGAGGACAAGTCAATGAGAAGCTAAGACGTTTTGAGAATATTTATTTATTATAAAACAAAGTCAAAAACAAGGTTATACATATGTATAAATATCAATTTATTGGGTCTTACTTTTTGAAGAAAAAGATAACGATGTAGGCTTCGAGTCGAACTTGTAGTGGTTTATTCGGCGTGAATCTCGAGGTTGATGACTTGATAATGTGCTGCAGAGGTGATAAGACTCCAGACAGATTGGTGGCAGAACTAGACGTAGATTCTTCGTGGCACGCTCTTCAAATTAGAAGATAAAGCGTTGACGGGATGCAAGTCCAAGTAAAACACTGGGTTGAACTGAACCAAACTATTTTATTCACTTAGTTTGAGATGATAAGTTCCTAATCTCTTTTTGTTTATTAATTCATTTATTTTGAATTAATGGCTGAGTTGGTTCGAAAAAGATTAAGTCAAAATCTTAATAATTCGAGTATAACTAAAACTGGTTCAACAATGGTGTAGCACTAAGTTTACCTCGTTCAATCGGCAAAAATGAGTGATTGTCAAACTAGGGTAGACGAATAACTTGACTGACGAAATAAAACTGATTCTCGAAAATAATACGGACTGGAATAAACTAGAGCACTCTCTAACTGATACTAACTGTTACTAACTATCCTCTTATCGTTCTGTCTGTCCCTTTATATCCGAGAAAGGTGAAGGTTAATAGTCATTTTTTGATCATGTGTCACCCGCGCCTCCGCTGCAGTTCATGAATCTTCACTGACTTCCTCACCGACTTCCCCTCAGATTTTGGCCCCTTTGCCGCAGTGTGCGATTCAAATCTTCCTCATCTTCTCCCCGGAACCTCTTCATCAGAATAATCGTAAGTCGTTTTCCTTAATTTCCTTACGCCGCAAACCCCGCATCAGACTAGTACTTGATTCGTAAAAAACCATCGTAGTGTTGTTCGCATCATAGAAATGTATTATGTCATCGTTATCTTATTTCTTTTTAGTGAGCCCAATTACAGCGTTTAATATTATGTACCTTTCATGTTGATAAAATAATATAAGAATATAAAAGAATATATAAGAAATAATATGTTAATTGATACAATGTAAATATGTATAAAGTAATATATATATATTTATATAATATAAATGTATATATATATATAAGTTACGGATGTAACACCTCCCCCCTCAGTTCGAGCATGTGAGAAAAACGATATATGCTCGAATTTTTAGGATATTCATTTTTTTAGAAGGGAAATGTTATGATCGTGTACATTTTTCGGTTTTAAGTTACTCATTCGATAAATTCATTTATTTTGATAAAAGTAATACAATTAAGATTCATACTAATGCATGCAATATTCCTGTTACGTGTATTATTTAATATTTGATTACATTTTTTATAGTATTTATACAATATAAGAATTTAAACATTTTTAGCTCTTCAATTTTGTGACTACTATGTGTTTGCAATATTTGATAAGATTCCTAATGAGAATTTCATTTATACTTGCAAAATTCAATTTTTGTGATATTATTACATAATTTTGTTGTTTAACATAGTAAGATAAAATTTTCATTCATTCTCGCAATTTTCTAAGAAAGTTTGTTTATGATTTTGTTTCTGTATCAATTTTTGTTATTTTAATTATTAAATTGAATTTATATGTGCGTATAGTAGAAAAAGGAAAAAAAATTATACTTGTTTTTCTTAATCACATTCATTCATTTTTCTTGCGCTCCCAGAAAAGTAAACATAGAATTTTGATAAAATGGGACCGAAAGAAATTATTAGTCCTCTCGAGTTTCCGGTGAACCTCGAGTTTTTAGGATTTTGATAAAACACCGTGGCTAGACGATTGAGATTTTTTTCTTATTTCACTTTACTTTAAGTTATTCCGATTTCCTTTTCTGCAGTTGCTGTCTATGAGGTGTTATTCATAAAATAAATATATCATTTTTAATCCGAAGTCCATTACCTAGAACACATAACTTGTATTATTAAAAGTACACTTATTATTTCATATTAATTTATGGAAAATGTTATTTTTCCTATAATCACAAAAATGACACATTTTTAATCGGATTGGATTTGTCAGTGAAAGGAAGGTTTAAATGAGTGTTATTATTTTGCTTTAGATGATTTTTGTCAGCTGTAAATGCAATTCTTTAAATGTTTCGTTTGTCAGATTTTTGTGAAATTTAGTATGCGTTTATGTTATGAATTTTTACTTATTTTTCTGGTATAATACGTGACAGTTTAAGTCTATTTATATGAACTATTTTTTGTTTATTTTTTATTTATATTTTAATATTCCCTTTATTTAAAATTTCTAATACTTTGTGTGGTCCTGAATATTGATTGGCAAATTTGTGGATTTTTCCCCCTTGAAGTAAGAAAACTTCATCCCCTACTTTAAAATTTTGTGGATTGCATTTCTTATCATAATAAATTTTTGATTTTTCTTTCGCTGATATTAAATTTTCTTTTGCAATATTTCTCATTTCATGTAATCTTGTTATTAAATCAGTTAAATATTGATCGTAAGTCTCTAATCTTTCATGTTCTAGTGGTGGATCACTAGATGGTAACCGTGCCAATTTTCCAAATATTAATTCGTAAGGTGTACATTTGGTACCTTCGTGTACACTTGTATTGTAAGAAAACATAGCAAGTTCTAACCAATCATCCCATTCTTCATTTTTATTAATAAACTCTTTTAAATACTCTCCTAGGACATGATGTGATCTTTCAAGCGATCCGTTAGATTGAGGATGAAAGGCAGTTGTTTTAAATTGTCGAATCCTAAATCTTTTTGCTAAACGTCTCATTAAATTACACAAAAAATCCGTCCCTTGATCCGTCAAAACACCTTTAGGTGATCCGTAAATACAAATAAACTTTTTAATGAATGCATCAGCTATTGTACTAGCTTGATGGTTCGGAAGTGCTATTGCTAACGAATATTTCGTAAGATTATCCTGGATTGTTAATATATATTCATTACCTGCTTCAGTTTTTGGAAGTGGTCCAACGATGTCCATTGCAATTTTTTCAAACGCTGTACCTGGTGTGTCCGTTATAATCATCGGATCTTTTGTTTTTACACGTACCAATTTTTTTAATTGGCATTGCAAACAGTTTTGAATGTTTTTTTGAATATTAGGTTTCATATTTTTCCAATAGTAATTTTGACGTATTCTACTATATGTTTTTGTTACACCTTTATGCCCTCCGACTGTGCTAGAATGTGCTTCTTCTATTAACTGCATATATTGTTCTTTAGTTGGATAATTCGTAATTCCGTTACATATTATTATTTTCACAACCGAGTTTTCAAAAATTGATTTAAATTTTGATAAAATTTCTTTCCAATTTACATTATTAATTTGAGAAGTTTTTGCGATACTTAATGATTTTAAATTAAGTTTTTCTGCCATATTTTTTAAAGAAATAATTGATGTTTCAATAATTTTCACTGTGTCAGAAATATTTTCTTTTACCTTGTTTTCTATAGGAAGGGCTATGTGAAAATACATGCCTTTTTTTATATTTTCAGCTATACCCAATTGAAGTTTACCAAAATTAGGTAATTTTTCTCGTTTCGCTAAAGATCGGGAACCGTTGTCTCTTGGTTCTCCATCAACTGAAATAAAATATGCAAAATTGTCTTTACGCATTGGTAATTGGTCCCTACAATCAATAATATATTTTTCTTTATTGAGATTGAGATTTGTACAATTTTTATTTTCTTCGAATGTAATTTCTTCTTCAGATGATTCCGAATCTGTATTTTCATAACCAAGATCAATTTCTTCTTTTTGAGCTTACTCTTAAATTTTTTTTTTCTTTAATACATACCCCCGCCATTCTCTTGGTTTCACCAACATTATGATGCAGGACAATATTCACAATTTATTTTGTAGACAACATTTGTAATTTCTAATTTTTCACATCTGTCTTTACCTTTTCTAATTAAATTATGATTCAATGTATCGTTATTAGTAGGAACAGTCAAAATATTATAGTTTTTAAGCATTGATAAAGTTATCCCAGACAGATTTTGTAAATATGGTAAAAAAACCTTTGGAGATCTTTTATATAAAAATGAATTGATAGTGTTTTTTTGATAACTTGATTCTATAAAGAAGATACGTTTTTTTGTGTTATGTTTGATAAAATCAATTGGATAATTATTACGTAACAGAATTTTTTTGACGTAATCAATGTTTTTAGGATGAAATTTAACATGTGAGAGTTTTATCGCTCTGTCAATTAAATGATATATAATAGCAATTTTTTGTGAAATGGGATGCTGTGACTCATAATTAATTGTTCTTTTCGAAAAGGTGGGTTTTGTGTACCAATCAGTTATAATTTTTTTCTCATTTTTTATTAAAAGAACATCAAGAAAACTAATCATACCATTAATTTCAATTTCATGCGTAAACTGTAATCTATTATCATAACTGTTAAAAATGTCCAACATTTCTTGAATTTTAATTTTCGGTATGCATATAATTATATCGTAAACGTATCTATTAAAAAATATTGGTCTAAAGGATAATTCAGTAATACAAGTAGTCTCAAGATCCACAATAACAATATCTGCAAACAATCCGAATATAAGTGAACCTGTAGGGGTACCATAAATTTGTTTGTAATATTTATCGTTAAATTAAAAAAATGTGTTATTAAATAAAAATAAGCAAACATCTACTAGATCATCTAAGGGTATGTTCAAATTTCTAGATAAAGTAGAAGAACGTTTTATGATGTAATCACATATGTGTCCTGCTCCAACATTAGTAAACAATGATTTAACATCTAAACTAATTAAAACATGGTCATGGGGAACGGTAAAATCTTTAAATTTGTCAATGAAATCAAAACTATTACGAATATAAGACTTTGACTTCGGTAAGGAATCATTAATAATGTTGAACATGTGTTTTGAAATAAGAAAATATGTTGGTGAGCGAATAGTAGAGACAATAGGTCTATTTCAGCAGACGTCAAAGAACTATCTCATGACATTGTGACCCATAACCACCGCGTAGAAATTTGTGAAGCTGATATTACGGACTTGGACCAACGAGTAGTAAACCTGGAGAGTAAATCACCCTCTTCTGATCATGCCTGTTCAAACTCGTGCTTGGGTGAGTGGGAAGACAGATACAACCGTAAATATAATTTGATTTTTTATGGTGTATCAGAATCCGAACCAAGTACAAATGGATCTGGGAGTGATAACAATGACACCTTCAAAATCAAATCTCTCTTGAGCTCGCTCTTTTCTAACTCTGTTCAACACTTTAATATAAATACTAATCGGATTGGTATCTTCTCTCAGGCAATAACTCGGCCAAGACCTCTTCGAGTCCGCTTCGAAAATCACTACCTGCCAAGTTCTATCAGAGCAAAATTCATGAAATTAGAGACCAGCAATGCACTTCCCACAGACTTGCAATCATTTCCAACACCATATATCGTACAAAAAAGCAACAAATGGATTACCAACGAGCCAAGTCGGATATGGAGATGAGGAAATCAAACGGAGAAAAAGATTTGATCATCAAGTATCAGCGAAGAGGTCCATTAGAAGTATCAAACAAACGTCTGTCTACAATGCACAACCAGAGTCATCAAATCTCTTATTATATTAAGACGAAACCTTTGTCGTCAACAGAAATTCGTCGTTCAGTCGTTCTTCCCCTTCCACTTGGTTCACTACTTTTCTTTATAAGCAACTTTCAAAATCAATTTACTTAAAATCTTTTTGAGCTATTAACATTTTTATAGCTTAGGCACTTATACAATTAAGTGTAGTAGTGTGCCATGATAGTGACGCATGCGCAGTTGATCCAAATGGTCCATTTGTATGGGCACTAAGACAATATCATTAATTCTTATGCGCACTTGATCATTATGTTCATGACACATGCACACTATATGTTTATGGCAGTTACACATGCGCAGTAATGCTCTATGGCAATTACACAACGGCAGTGATGCTCTATGACAATAACACATGCGCAGTAATGCAGTGTGGGATCTAACTAAGCTTAGTAGTTGTTACCTTCTTCTTCTTTTTTTTTTTTAAGTCCAACGAAAATTAAAATTTCAACTATTTATATGTGCAAAATGTCTTACGTATATTTTACTTTCCAAAATTATATGTCCTGCGCAAAGTACATGACTTTTTTGTTTACATGTTTTTTGGTTTCCGTTTACATTTAAATTGTTAGAAATCCATTCTGTTTTAAGATTTTATTAACTGCGCATGTGTAAATTATTATAAAACCTATTCCGCATCTGTAAAGCTTAGAAAAACCTACTGCGCATGCACAACTACACGAAAAAAAATATTTTCTGAAATATTCATTAACTTCATTTTGAGAAAAATGTTTAGTCATAGCAACGAAAATTTGTTTGAGCCAACCAAATTATTTGGTTGTTATGTAATCAACCAAACTGAACTTATTTGGTTCAGTGTTGTTTGTTAGCATAACAAAAACTTTTGGTTGTCACAACTATATTTTTTATTCAGGATAACAAAAATTTTGGTTGAGATAAAAAAATTTCTTTTTTGAAGCTAACTAACCCAGGTACGAACATTCGGTTCGCCAACACATATAATTACATAATTCAAATTTTATATTTTTAATTACACAAATATAGTCAGATGAGAATGTAGAAATTTAATATTAATGAAAACCTAAAACAGAAAAATGTCATTAGTCATGAAGATTCGTACCCGGGTTTTCCAACTGCCAGTCCAGTAGGCTAACCACCAGCCTATGAGAGATATATGAATGACCAATAAGGAATAAACCTTATAGCTAGACAGTTCAGTAACAGACACTGTTGGCTCTACTATCACACCCAGGTTGGGCCGACCGTCTGGTATTGGTTTTCATTTAAATTTTATTTATATTATTATCGGCAGCTTACTTACAAACTAATCATCAATTTTTTTTAATAATTGTTTGATTGTCACAACCAAATTATGTTTGGATGTCAAAACCAATTTCTGTTTGGTTTTCACAACCAAATTATGTTTGGTTGTCACAACAAAATTGTGTTTGGTTCAACCAAATAAGAGCAACAAAATAATATTGTTGTCCCAAACAACTTGATGTGTTACGCCAACCATATCCTTTTGTTGCACTAATAAAAATATTCTTGTTACAACCAACAATGGCCAACTAAAAAATATTGTTTCTAAAACTAAACCTTTTTTCTCAGTGTATATTTTCGGCATTTATAAAATTATACTTTGGAAGCATGAATTTGACACTTATTTAATATTTATATTAATATAAAACTAATTTATCCAAAACTTTGTATAAATCAACGTAATATTATAACACTCCCTTATTAAAAACAATTTTAGTATATTATTCGTTTTAAACAAAAATATTAAACAATTTATTTTAATATAAATAATATTATCATTACTAATTAATAAAAAATTCTTAAAACAAAATTATAATCTTTATATATAATTTTCAAAAGATTTAAACATAACAACAATACAATAAATAATAAGTTTATGATAGTTTTCAATATTTAAACTTAGATAAGCAATTTCTTTATAAATAAATATAATTGAGGGAGCGTTAGCGAGCGAATTAACATCGATAGTGCACATATAAATCCATTCATCAAAATCTACTATTAAAATACACGTGGCTTGAACTCTAAAGTATATAGTGTTAGGTCATTGTAATGAAGTACATAACGTAAAAAAATACGTTTTTTTTTCTATATTATCATAGATTTTAACTCAGTACGGATAAAAAAAATGTTCCACACATATATTTATATAATTATTGCATAATATAAGGCTATAATGGCGATAAACACATTCGAAATCTTAAAACAAAAAAAATTTCGATTACAAGGATAGCCTTCCGCCCTCGATATTGCCAACATCATAAACGATTATAGGGCCATTTTTACCCTCTTTCATGTGCCCTAGATTAGAAGAGTTAGGTTTTTTATTTTCTCTGGGTAATTATCAAAAAACAGATAAAAATGACAAATTTTGCCAATAACGAGAGCCTTCCGCCCTCGATATTGCCAACTTCATCAATGATTATAGGGCCATTTTTTAATGTCCTTCGAGTACCCAAGATTAGAAGAGTTCGGTTTTTTATTTTCTCTGGGTAATTTTAAAATATCCGAGTACAGTTTTTGCCAATAACGACAGCCTTCCGACCTCGAATAATCCAGGGCACTCGAAAGAGGGTAAAAACTGGCCTTATAATCATTGATAAAGTTGGCAATATCGAGGGCGGAAGGCTGTCGTTATTGGCAAAAACTGTCATTTTTATCGGTTTTTTGATAATTACCCAGAGAAAATAAAAAACCTAACTCTTCTCATCTAGGGCACTCGAAGAAGGGTAAAAAATGGCCCTATAATCATTGATAAAGTTGGCAATATCGAGGGCGGAAGGCTGTCGTTATCGGCATAAACTGTCATTTTTATCAGATTTTTGATGAATACCCAGAGAAAATAAAAAACCTAACTCTTCTTATCTAGGGCACTCGAAGAAGGGTAAAAAATGGCCCTATAATCATTGATAAAGTTGGCAATATCGAGGGCGGAAGGCTGTCGTTATTGGCAAAAACTGTCATTTTTATCGGTTTTTTGATAATTACCCAGAGAAAATAAAAAACCTAACTCTTCTAATCTAGGGCACTCGAAGGAGGGTAAAAAATGGCCCTATAATCATTGATAAAGTTGGCAATATCGTGGGCGGAAGGCTGTCGTTATTGGCAAAAACTGTCATTTTTATCGGTTTTTTGATAATTACCCAGAGATAATAAAAAACCTAACTCTTCTAATCTAGGGCACTTGAAGGAGGGTAAAAAATGGCCCTATAATCGTTTATAATGTTGGCAATATCGAGGGCGGAAGGCTGTCGTTATCGGCATAAACTGTCATTTTTATCAGATTTATGATGAATACCCAGAGAAAATAAAAAACCTAACTCTTCTTATCTAGGGCACTCGAAGAAGGGTAAAAAATGGCCCTATAATCATTGATTAAGTTATCAATATCAAGGGCGGAAGGCTGTCGTTCTTGGCAAAATCTGTCATTTTTATCGGTTTTTTGATAATTACCCCGAGAAAATAAAAAACCTAACTCTTCTCATCTAGGGCACTCGAAGAAGGGTAAAAAATGGCCCTATAATCATTGATAAAGTTGGCAATATCGAGGGCGGAAGGCTGTCGTTATTAGCAAAAACTGTCATTTTTATCGGTTTTTTGATAATTACCCAGAGAAAATAAAAAACCTAACTCTTCTAATCTAGGGCACTTGAAGGAGGGTAAAAAATGGCCCTATAATCGTTTATAATGTTGGCAATATCGAGGGCGGAAGGCTGTCGTTATCGGCATAAACTGTCATTTTTATCGGTTTTTTGATAATTACCCAGAGAAAATAAAAAACCTAACTCTTCTCATCTAGGGCACTCGAAGAAGGGTAAAAAATGGCCCTATAATCATTGATAAAGTTGGCAATATCGAGGGCGGAAGGCTGTCGTTATTGGCAAAAACTGTCATTTTTATCGGTTTTTTGATAATTACCCAGAGAAAATAAAAAACCTAACTCTTCTAATCTAGGGCACTCGAAGGAGGGTAAAAAATGGCCCTATAATCGTTTATAATGTTGGCAATATCGAGGGCGGAAGGCTGTCGTTATCGGCATAAACTGTCATTTTTATCAGATTTATGATGAATACCCAGAGAAAATAAAAAACCTAACTCTTCTTAATTAGGGCACTCGAAGAAGGGTAAAAAATGGCCCTATAATCATTGATTAAGTTATCAATATCAAGGGCGGAAGGCTGTCGTTCTTGGCAAAAACTGTCATTTTTATCGGTTTTTTGATAATTACCCAGAGAAAATAAAAAACCTAACTCTTCTCATCTAGGGCACTCGAAGAAGGGTAAAAAATGGCCCTATAATCATTGATAAAGTTGGCAATATCGAGGGCGGAAGGCTGTCGTTATTGGCAAAAACTGTCATTTTTATCGGTTTTTTGATAATTACCCAGAGAAAATAAAAAACCTAACTCTTCTAATCTAGGGCACTCGAAGGAGGGTAAAAAATGGCCCTATAATCGTTTATAATGTTGGCAATATCGAGGGCGGAAGGCTGTCGTTATCGGCATAAACTGTCATTTTTATCAGATTTATGATGAATACCCAGAGAAAATAAAAAACCTAACTCTTCTTAATTAGGGCACTCGAAAAAGGGTAAAAAATGGCCCTATAATCATTGATTAAGTTATCAATATCAAGGGCGGAAGGCTGTCGTTCTTGGCAAAAACTGTCATTTTTATCGGTTTTTTGATAATTACCCAGAGAAAATAAAAAACCTAACTCTTCTCATCTAGGGCACTCGAAGAAGGGTAAAAAATGGCCCTATGATCATTGATAAAGTTGGCAATATCGAGGGCGGAAGGCTGTCGTTATTGGCAAAAACTGTCATTTTTATCGGTTTTTTGATAATTACCCAGAGAAAATAAAAAACCTAACTCTTCTAATCTAGGGCACTTGAAGGAGGGTAAAAAATGGCCCTATAATCGTTTATAATGTTGGCAATATCGAGGGCGGAAGGCTGTCGTTATCGGCATAAACTGTCATTTTTATCAGATTTTTGATGAATACCCAGAGAAAATAAAAAACCTAACTCTTCTTATCTAGGGCACTCGAAGAAGGGTAAAAAATGGCCCTATAATCATTGATAAAGTTGGCAATATCGAGGGCGGAAGGCTGTCGTTATTGGCAAAAACTGTCATTTTTATCGGTTTTTTGATAATTACCCAGAGAAAATAAAAAACCTAACTCTTCTAATCTAGGGCACTCGAAGGAGGGTAAAAAATGGCCCTATAATCATTGATAAAGTTGGCAATATCGAGGGCGGAAGGCTGTCGTTATTGGCAAAAACTGTCATTTTTATCGGTTTTTTGATAATTACCCCGAGATAATAAAAAACCTAACTCTTCTAATCTAGGGCACTTGAAGGAGGGTAAAAAATGGCCCTATAATCGTTTATAATGTTGGCAATATCGAGGGCGGAAGGCTGTCGTTATCGGCATAAACTGTCATTTTTATCAGATTTTTGATGAATACCCAGAGAAAATAAAAAACCTAACTCTTCTTATCTAGGGCACTCGAAGAAGGGTAAAAAATGGCCCTATAATCATTGATAAAGTTGGCAATATCAAGGGCGGAAGGCTGTCGTTCTTGGCAAAAACTGTCATTTTTATCGGTTTTTTGATAATTACCCAGAGAAAATAAAAAACCTAACTCTTCTCATCTAGGGCACTCGAAGAAGGGTAAAAAATGGCCCTATAATCATTGATAAAGTTGGCAATATCGAGGGCGGAAGGCTGTCGTTATTGGCAAAAACTGTCATTTTTATCGGTTTTTTGATAATTACCCAGAGAAAATAAAAAACCTAACTCTTCTAATCTAGGGCACTCGAAGGAGGGTAAAAAATGGCCCTATAATCGTTTATAATGTTGGCAATATCGAGGGCGGAAGGCTGTCGTTATCGGCATAAACTGTCATTTTTATCAGATTTATGATGAATACCCAGAGAAAATAAAAAACCTAACTCTTCTTAATTAGGGCACTCGAAAAAGGGTAAAAAATGGCCCTATAATCATTGATTAAGTTATCAATATCAAGGGCGGAAGGCTGTCGTTCTTGGCAAAAACTGTCATTTTTATCGGTTTTTTGATAATTACCCAGAGAAAATAAAAAACCTAACTCTTCTCATCTAGGGCACTCGAAGAAGGGTAAAAAATGGCCCTATGATCATTGATAAAGTTGGCAATATCGAGGGCGGAAGGCTGTCGTTATTGGCAAAAACTGTCATTTTTATCGGTTTTTTGATAATTACCCAGAGAAAATAAAAAACCTAACTCTTCTAATCTAGGGCACTTGAAGGAGGGTAAAAAATGGCCCTATAATCGTTTATAATGTTGGCAATATCGAGGGCGGAAGGCTGTCGTTATCGGCATAAACTGTCATTTTTATCAGATTTTTGATGAATACCCAGAGAAAATAAAAAACCTAACTCTTCTTATCTAGGGCACTCGAAGAAGGGTAAAAAATGGCCCTATAATCATTGATAAAGTTGGCAATATCGAGGGCGGAAGGCTGTCGTTATTGGCAAAAACTGTCATTTTTATCGGTTTTTTGATAATTACCCAGAGAAAATAAAAAACCTAACTCTTCTAATCTAGGGCACTCGAAGGAGGGTAAAAAATGGCCCTATAATCATTGATAAAGTTGGCAATATCGAGGGCGGAAGGCTGTCGTTATTGGCAAAAACTGTCATTTTTATCGGTTTTTTGATAATTACCCCGAGATAATAAAAAACCTAACTCTTCTAATCTAGGGCACTTGAAGGAGGGTAAAAAATGGCCCTATAATCGTTTATAATGTTGGCAATATCGAGGGCGGAAGGCTGTCGTTATCGGCATAAACTGTCATTTTTATCAGATTTTTGATGAATACCCAGAGAAAATAAAAAACCTAACTCTTCTTATCTAGGGCACTCGAAGAAGGGTAAAAAATGGCCCTATAATCATTGATAAAGTTGGCAATATCGAGGGCGGAAGGCTGTCGTTATTGGCAAAAACTGTCATTTTTATCGGTTTTTTGATAATTACCCAGAGAAAATAAAAAACCTAACTCTTCTAATCTAGGGCACTCGAAGGAGGGTAAAAAATGGCCCTATAATCATTGATAAAGTTGGCAATATCGAGGGCGGAAGGCTGTCGTTATTGGCAAAAACTGCCATTTTTATCGGTTTTTTGATAATTACCCAGAGATAATAAAAAACCTAACTCTTCTAATCTAGGGCACTTGAAGGAGGGTAAAAAATGGCCCTATAATCGTTTATAATGTTGGCAATATCGAGGGCGGAAGGCTATTCTTATAATCGAAATTTTTTTTGTTTTAAGATTTTGAATGTGTTTATCGATATTATAGCCTTATATTATGCAACAATTATATAAATATGGGTGTGGAACATTTTTTTATCCGTACTGAGTTAAAATCTATGATAATATAGAAAAAAAAACGTAATTTTTTACGTTATGTACTTCATTACAATTGTTAGGTCTTATCCGTTCTGCAACAATTTTGATGTTTTTTGTTTTACAGAGACATGGTCCGCATGTCTACAACCATCAAATAAAATGCCTATCTAGAACTGTACAGAGAAATGTTAGACTAAACCTCAGCTTGTATATCAAATCAGTTGAACGAAGTTTGACTTCCAATCCAAGAAAGTTCTGGTCCTATGTTAACACAATGAAAAACCACCTATACCAAAATTAATGTACTCCGATGGAAAACCAATATGTGAGCCCCAAACAATTGTCGACTCTTTCGCTTGTATGTTCTCTGAAATTAGTTCTAAGAGCCCTGCTTCTCAGCAGTTAGCATCAAAGATCTACCCTGAAGGCCAAATCTTCTACTTAACAACTAATCAAGTTCTCAAGGCCGCCAAATCTATGAAACCGACCTTTACATCGGGACTGGATGGTATACCTAGCTTGTTGATAAGAGATTGTGCCTCAATTTTTGATGAACCTCTAACCTTTATATTCAATTTAGTTTTAAAAAATAGTTAGTTTCCAAGTGTATGGAAATCAGCAAAAATAATTCCAATTTTTAAATCGGGTGATAAATCAGATGTCAAGAATTATCGCCCAATCGCTATTATACCAAATTTTGCCAAAGTCTTCGAACTAGCGATTATTGATACAATAAATTATGCCATCAAGTCCATTATTAGCGAAAATCAGCATGGGTGTACGAAACCTAGATCTACCATCAGCAATCTAGCAATCTAGCGCTTATAACTTTTTTCACAAGTATGTATTTTCATAAAGAAATTTAGAACATTTAATTATCTCGTCGAAAGGCATTTTACAATTCATGAGAGAAGTTACTTTGCGTCCCAAACTTTCTATTACTAACTTTAATGGTATATTGGTAAAAAGTGAAGTAACGTCAGGAGACAATAGGATAAAATCGTTAGGAATATGTAAATTCTCTAACTTTTTAATAAGATCAAAACTATTGTTCAGATGTGACAATTGTAATTGAGTGTTATTTTAAATCGTTATATAAGATTTTTGCTAGAAAGTGTGTCGGAGAATTAATTGAAGAAATTATAGGACGCAGAGGAACATCTTTTTTGTGAACTTTAGAAAGTCAGTAACATTTCGGAAGAACTGTATCGGTTAAAGTCAGCTGATTGTGATGGTATTAAAAATTTGTAAATTCATTTTCATTTAAATTTTGTAGAATTTTATGTGTATTTGTTTGAAGTTTTTTTAACGGATTTAATTTAACAAATTTATAAGTAGAAACATCAGTCAGCAAGTTGGACATCTCTCTATATTATAAAAAGATTTCGCTGCAGCCGCAGTTTCAGGAATTTCTCAACCCCCCTTTCAAGCCATCCCCCCTTCAACCAATCCCCCCTTAAACCACCCCCCTTCAACCAAGCCCCCTTCAACAAATCGCCGTTCAACCAACACCCCCTTCAACTAACCCCCTTCAACCAACCCCCTTCAAACAACCCCCTTCAACCAACTACATTTAAACCACCTCCTTCAACCAATCTCCCTTCAACAAACCCCCCTTGAACCAATTCCCCTTCAACAAATCCCCCCTTCAACCAACACCCCTTTTAACGAACCCCTCTTGAACGAACCCTTCTTTAAACCAACTACCTGTTCAACTATTTACAATAGACCCCCCTTCAATCAATCCCCCTTCAACAAATTGAAGGCGATTAATCTTTTATTATTTTAAATTCATATATAATTCGCGGGGTTTGTAGTGGCGCTAGTGTTCCCAAACGTAAGGAGGGGATACGCGGCGAACCGACGCCAGTCTCGCTAGAGAACCGTTAGCGTTAACTGCTTTTTCTTGTTCATGTAACGATTTCACCTATTTTCTAAATAAATTTATCAAATTCGATGCCGCTGAGTTCTTAATTTTATTATGCCAGTGTGTCTTCAGTCTCAGAAGTGGGATTTGAGCCGAAATTTAGCTCTGTGAGTGAACTAACTATTCTGAAAACTGGGACGTGATCGCGTGTTGCGTGAGGTACACGTTGTGGGATCGCGTCGAGACCGGAATTCGGATAGTTTGTGTGAAAATATTTGATTAGAGAAGAGAAAAGTGTGTACAACGGAATAAATCGAGAGAAGGATTTAATATTTGTGTGAATTTTTAGCGATTTGTGGTGTCCTGAAATTTCTTTGTGTTGCATTGTGAGGGAAGCTTCTAGAATCTTTTGTGACGCCATCAAGTTGTAGAGGGAGCTGAAGTGAAAGTTCTGGTTCTTACTGAACAAAATGGCGGATAATGAAAATCATGAGGACAATGCAAGTGAAGCTGGTTCTTCGATTAACTTAGGCGAATTTCATGATATACGAGAGGTCGAGCAAAACGAGGATCAAAATGTGCTACGCGGTAGGCTGCACGGACGTGAGCCAATAGTAATGAATGTTGAAGATTTAATTGCTGCAACAACGAGAGCAGTAATTACTGCAATGAGAGGAGCTGATTTAAATGCAGAGAATCGGAGAGAACGGCGAGATGAGCGACCAGAGAGGAACGTCGCACCAGGCTTTAGTTATCGAGACATAGCGACTTTGATTCCACCTTTTGGAAAAGAAGAAGATGACGATGTGGAACGTTGGATTCGAAGAATAAATGAAATTCAAGCTTCTTATCAAGTTCCTGATGAAATCATCAAGCTTTACGCAACTCAACAACTCAAGGGTAGAGTGCTGGATTGGTACAACGATTGTCCAGGAATTATTGGAAAAACATGGACGGAGGTAAAAACTGAAATGACAAACATGTTTAAGTGTCGTGATGATCCTCTCACAAGAACGAAGAAGATGGAGGCTAGAATGTGGAAGGTCGGCGAGAAATTCTCTGTTTATTTTCAAGAAAAACTAAAACTCTTGAACAAGCTGGACTTAGAGGAAGATTTATCAATCGAATATGTGATAGAAGGGATTCCTGACTATATCCTGAAATCACATGCTAGAGCTGGAAACTACCAGACTTTGGTTGGTTTGCTGGAAGGAATGCAGCGAATCACAAAGAACGAACCTAGGAGAGATTTCAAAAAGGAAAGGATGAGACAAACGACGGAGAAGCGGGCTGCCAAAGGAGACATCAAGTCAGGAGACTTATCTGCTGTTCAGTGTTATGCTTGTCACGAATTCGGACACTATTCCAACGAGTGTACAAACCAACGAAAGGAAAAGGGGCTTTGCTTCAAGTGTGAGGAAAAAGGACATTTGGCCCGTAACTGTCCTAAAGCCAAGTCATCGTCTTCAAAAACCCTGGAACCTGGAAATTCGGCA
Source organism: Ganaspis brasiliensis (assembly GCA_037103525.1). Lineage (NCBI taxonomy): Eukaryota > Metazoa > Arthropoda > Insecta > Hymenoptera > Figitidae > Ganaspis > Ganaspis brasiliensis. Next base: position 5,267,301 of record JAZKLR010000211.1, read on the forward strand.
AAGTTTGCTGGAGGTGGAGCAGGAGCTTCAGTGAACGTCATCGAGGATTCTTCGGTCCAGGAATCATCAACAAGAAAAAGGCCGAGTGCACTGTCGTCGAAAGATACTGTTCTCTTGAAAAGAGAACAAAGCGATAAGTATAATATTAATTGTTTACCTGATTCAGGAAGCGCGATTTGCCTTATTAAATTATCGATTTATGAACGTGAATTTAAAGATTGTAAATTGTTACCGAGTTCTATTGATGTAAATAAATACGAGGGTATAAATCAGTCACTTTTAAAAATCCACGGGTTTGTTGACACTAAAGTTAAATTTCAATTATTACCGGATGATGTTTTTGAAATAACCTTTGCGGTAGTGCCTGATAATACGATTTCTTACGATGGATTGCTGGGTCGAGATTTTATTCGAAATACACCGGGTTTAACTGTTAATTTTTCTTCAGAAATTTCATTTACTTATATCAAACCGATATCAGAAGTGTTGTTAATTGACGCGATTAATGAACCTAATGAGAATTTAGATTGTTTATCTGCGATTAAAATTGGTGACGGAGTACCATTTGAAAAAATCGAGTCATTTAAAGAAATTGTAACGCATTATTATAAAATATTACCGAATGCAGAACCGATTGCTTATGAAATGGAAATTAATGTTACAAGTAGTGAACCTTTCCATTTTACGCCGCGAAGATTGTCTTGGAGCGAAAGACAAGAATTAAAAATTGTCATTGATGATTTATTGAAACGAAATATAATTAGACCGAGCAAATCAAAATATTGTAGTCCGATTGTTTTGATAAGACGAAAAGATGGTAGTATACGATTATGTGTGGATTATCGGGAATTAAATAAAATTACCGAAAGGTATAATTTTCCTTTACCGAGAATGGATGACATAATAGACCAATTGAGGGGAAAAAAGTGGTTTACTTGTCTAGATTTAAAAGACGGGTTCCATCAAATGCGAGTTGCAGATAATTCGATTAAGTTTACCGCTTTTGGAACTCCGGATGGTTTTTACGAATATCTTAAGGCTCCGTTTGGCGCAGCGAATTCACCTGCGAATTTTCAGAGGTTTTTATATTTGATTTTTGAAAAATTGATTCGAGAAGAAAAAATACATTTGTACTTAGACGACTTTTTGATTCCCACCTGTACTCTTGAGGAAAATCTGATTATCCTTGACGAAGTTTTTCAACTTTTGGCTCGGAATGGTTTAGAGTTGAAATGGGAAAAATGTCAATTTGGGCTAAATGAAATTGAATACCTCGGTTACACGATCAATGGAGAAGGGATTAAGTTGGGTAGAGAGCATTTAAAAGCGCTTTTAGATTATCCGGTACCGCGAAACGCTAAACAAGTTCAGAAATTTTTGGGATTACACTAAAGCGTCGATTCAGTGGACGTCGGTCGAGTGGACTAGTTTGTTGATGAAGTGGTGATCGGAGAGAAGGGGGCGCTGAGCTCGGCGAACACGCATATTCATAGGCGTACTAACTTCTAACTTTCGCGGGCGCGTGGTGCCCTACTACAAACGAAACCGTGTCGTGCCTACTATTTTTTCAATAGTTTAATACTTAAATATTTATTTTAAATTTCCATTCTTTTATTTTCCAATTATAGTTCAAAATATGTATGAATTTAAAGAAAATAAAAAATAAGTACTTGGGAAATATACTTTTAAAGTTTCATACGGCCCTGATTGTTTACGTGACCTTCCGCCAATAACCTCGTCGATTCAGTGGACCACAGGACATTTTAGTCCACTGAATCGACGCTTTAGTGTAGTAAGTTATTTTAGGCGGTTTGTTCCTAATTTTGCTTTGATTGCTAAACCATTATATAACCTGATAAAGAAAAATGCTAAATTTGAATTTGGAGAATCAGAATTAAATTGCTTTGAAACTTTGATTGAATTAATGACAAGTGATCCGATTTTGTCAATTTATTCGCCTCTTGCTAACACCGAGTTGCATACGGATGCTAGTGCCCAGGGCTACGGAGCCATATTGCTTCAAAAATAAGATGATGGTCAGATGCATCCTGTATTTTACTTTAGTAGACGTACGACTGAAGAAGAAAGTCGTTACCATAGTTATGAATTGGAGACATTAGCTATTGTATTAGCTCTTGAGCGTTTTAGAGTTTATTTGATAGGGATACCGTTTGTTATAATTACCGATTGTAATGCGCTTAAGTTGACTTTAGCTAAAAAAGAAATCAACCCTAGAATTAGTCGTTGGGCTCTGATTTTGCAAAATTATAATTATAAAATCGAACATCGTTCAGCTGAAAGGATGCGACATGTAGATGCGCTGAGTCGCGAAATTTATGTTATTGAACCGATAAGTTTTGAGCAAGAACTAATTTTTAAACAGCAAAGCGATCCTATAATTAAAGAGATTAGAGAATCGCTTGAACAGACTGAAAGCGATAGATATGAGTCTAGAAATAGCGTAGTTTTTAGAAAATATCGAGATTCTGTTTTGTTTTATGTACCTTCAACAATGATAAATAGCGTAATTCGAGCCTGTCATGATGACATGGGACACGTCGGTGTCGATAAAACTGTCGAACTTATTCTACGAGTCTATTGGTTTCCTAAATTAAGGGAAAAGGTTAAGGAGCATATTAGCAACTGTATTAAGTGTTTGACTTATTCTACTAAATCTGGTAAACCAGAGGGCGAATTTCATATTTGGGAACGTGCGAAGAAACCTTTTGAAGCGTGTTTTATTGATCACTTTGGCCCTCTAGAAAGTACTGTATTTGGTTACAAACACATATTGTTATTGATTGACGGTTATTCGAAATATGTTGCGATCTACCCTGTAAAATCGACGACTAGTAAAGAAACGATAGGGAAACTTGTACAATATTTTCATCACCTCGGTAAGCCGAAACATCTTGTATCCGATCGAGGCACATGCTTCACCTCAACTGAATTTGAAACCTTTGTAAAAGAACGAGAAATTGTTCACATTAAAGTCGCTTCAGGAACTCCCAGAGGAAATGGGCAAGTAGAGCGTGTATTCCGTTTTCTGAGGCCAACTATGGCAAAAATATCAAGCCCTACGGGTTGGGGAAACAAAATCGACGAAGTGCAATTTGTAATTAATAACACTGTTAATCGTTCTATTGGTTGTTCGCCGGCTAGACTTTTATTTGGAACTAATAAAAATTTGTTTGATAAAAAACATAAACCACCGCAGAAGTATAAAGAAGGAGATTTTATAATGATTACAAACGTTGTCACCGAAGTAGGAAAAAATCAAAAGTTGTTACCAAAATTTAAAGGACCGTACATTGTGAAAAAGGTCTTACGTAACGATCGGTATGTGATCGGCGATGTCGATGGTTTTCAATTGACCCAGAAGCCTTTTTCTGGCGTTTTCGTGCTGAAAGGATGAAATTGTGGGAAACGCGAAAAGAAACTGCCGCTGACATCTCCGATGACGATCGATCGGGACGATCTTCTGTCCAGGATGGCCGAACTGAAGGCGATTAATCTTTTATTATTTTAAATTCATATATAATTCGCGGGGTTTGTAGTGGCGCTAGTGTTCCCCAACGTAAGGAGGGGATACGCGGCGAACCGACGCCAGTCTCGCTAGAGAACCGTTAGCGTTAACTGCTTTTTCTTGTTCATGTAACGATTTCACCTATTTTCTAAATAAATTTATTAAATTCGATGCCGCTGAGTTCTTAATTTTATTATGCCAGTGTGTCTTCAAAATAAGCAATTTTTAAAAAGTAAAAGTAGTATATAAAATTTTTCCCTCCCCCCGCTCTCCCTCTTCCCCCCCCCCCCCCCCCCGCCGATGCTGATTTAGGAATTTTAGATATAATATATATATGCATTTAGATATCTATATGCCACGTGCTTCATCAAACCCTTCAACCGACCAATTGTTAAAATTGTATAAGTATTTTGAATAAATAAAATAAAATATAAGTAATTTTTATAAAATTATTTAGATTTTTTTAAATCTTATTATAATATAAGACTAAGATTGTAAATTTTATAAGTAATTTTTATTATATTATATTATATTACATATTATTACATGTATTAAATTTTGAATTTATCTTCCAAAGATTAGTTCACCTGCAGTTAATAAAAATTGTAAATCTTTTAAAGGTTCGTCTTGGTCTAAAATTTCGATTTGATGGTGGTCTTGCAGCTGAATGCCAATGCTCAAATCATCTGATTGAATTTATAATTATTTATTTTTCTAATTTGAAGAAGATTAATAATTATTGGATATTTACCACTATCGAATAATTTGCCAATGATTTCAAGCTTTTGTCCTTGAATAAAGTTTTTTTGTTTTGATAAATTGTTAATAATAATAATAATTTTGTGTTCTCTGTTTGTTAAATTTCCGGAAAATTGATTAGTATTTATCTTAACTGGAATGAATTCATCTCTCAGATATCTTTGAATTTCTATAAAAATTGTATGTTTTTATTTTATAAAATTTGTTTGTAATAATTACATGATCGTTAAAAAAATTGAGTTCCAATGAAGTTACAAAATTGTAATTTACTAACGTATTTTGTATTTTTAAATAAATTTTTTTGTTATAAGTTAATTAATTAAATTAATTACTTACTAACGTATTTGGTAGTATCTTGGAAACAAATTCATTGAATATAATGAATATAAATATAAAGATAATCAATAAAACTAAAATATAATTAGTATATTTATGTATTTAATATTATAGTTAATACCAAATGAAGGGCTAAATTTCAATGAATTTGGCTAAAAACCAATTATGTTAATTAATTATATTAATTATTTAATTTATAAATTTTAGTTATAATTTAGGGGAGTTGTCGCGCGAAGCGCGCAGGGGGGCGAAGCCTCCCTAGTCTTTTCATAATAATCAGATTTATACATACAGACAGTGGTATTGCCTTTGTCAGAATTGGTAAACATAATGTCAGTATAATTTTTTAAAAATTGTTTTGTAAATTTTAATTTTTGTTAAAATTTATATCTTCGTATGAAGTTTGGTGGACTTTTCGATTTAAATTTAAATTCAGATTATTAAAAACTTTTTTCTAATATTATTTTTAATTTCATTGTCAATATCCAACTTACTGACAGAAGATTCCACGTTTTTCAAAATATCTATAACCTCTTGCTTAGATGGAATTTGTGACGAACAATGATTTGGACCCAGGGATACGACGTCTATAATATCACCTGGTAACTCGGTATTTGTTAAATTTACCGCCCATTTACTTTTTACTTTTTGTTTACTTTTGTCTAATTTTTTGCTAAGAAAATTAATATTAAAATGTATATCTTTAATTTCAGTTTGTAAAATTTGTTGTAAAAATTTATTTTTTATATTCGAAAAAGATTTAAATGAAGTGTTGCTGTAGAAACTTAGCTGGTTAAAGCGTGTGTCGAGATTGGTGACGTGTCGTAGAGTAATTTTATGAGTCCTACAACTCAACAAGAATTATCGTCTGGACAAAGATGCAGTCAATTATTTATTGGTGATGGTAAAGTTCTTAAGAATTTTTTTAACTTGTTGTTCAGCGAAATATATTGAAAAAACAAAAAGAACTTTAAAAAAGCGTACTGGCGAACATAGGGGAAATAGCAAGAATGATGATTCTGTTTTCTTTGCTCATCAATCTAAATTCAATCATGAGTTTGATGGGAATAACGCGGTGATTCTTGATGGGGAAAGTTATTATAAAAAACGAGTGTTTTCGGAAATGTTGCAAATAAAAAGTAATAATTTTACCATTAATAAAAAATCTGATATCTTATACCTTAATAAAATTTATTTCCCTCTCATTGACCGATTGAACTCATGAACGAATTTCTCTTTTTATTCTTTGTGTCTCTCTGTTTATATGAAAATTCATTGACGTCTATTTACCAAAATATTGTCTAATCACTTCGATTAGTTAGCCATGGTAGCCATGATACGAAAAGTGTTTTTGCCTTCTTAAAAAATTTTAACGCCTTATCACTGTAAAGAAAACTAAGCGTCTAATCAAGAATAAGGTATAAGAAAATATTCTCAACAGATTTAATTCAAGAATTAATCGGTGTTTATTGCATTTTGTATTTACCATTAAATAAATCGTAGCGTACAGGAAAATTTAATTATATTATTTCAGTGTGTAACACATTTTGTTTTACATGACTAGATTATAAAAAAAGCAATGAAGTTCGGGAATTCAACAATGTTTAATATTATTATTGTTATTATTAATATTATTAATATTAATATTATGCATCACAAGTGTGGAGTATAGAAATATCTAATGAAAGTTTGACTGTCCCTCAATTGAACTTTGATTGAAAGTTCGTCTATTAGAATCAAGTACTTCATTCAGTCCAATCGCTTATTGATAAAATACATTTCGGTTAAAAAACAAAGGAAAGAAAAAAAAAACAGGAGAAAAAATTTTCAACAACCTACTAGCTATACAAATATTAATTAATTATTGACATTGTACTTCTCTCAGGACCGAATCATTTCGATAAAATTCATTTGCAAACACAAACCATTACACAAATCAATTATAAATATATATACATAACATACATATAACGTAGATTTATCATTGTCATCAAAATACAATTTTTCAATATAATGCAATTTTAAAATATTTTTAAATACAATTTTCAAAATATAATTCTTTAAAATACAATTTTTAAAATATCATTTGTTTTTAAATACAACTTTGAAAAATATAATTTGTTAAATACAATATTTTTTAAACAAATTCTTTTTTTTAAGAATACAACATTAACGTGAATTTCCTGGAACGAATCCGACTTTCTTAATTATGGTAACGACTTTTGATCATCAAAAGTAAATTTCAGTTGTCATTCGTTTGACAAAAGTTGCGAGTATTTTTGATCGTATAATAACGACGTCTATCATTCTACCAAATATTTGGTCAACATGCTAAATGCAATTTTAATTAAAAATATTACTTTGTGTATACAATTACATTAAATACATAGAAGTATACTCGTAAGTGGAAAAACATTTTTTTCACATATGATTAGCAATTTGTTTATGCGACGGACATGCGCTTTACATTCAAAAACTGTCTAGAAAAACAGTGCTAGATTTAAACTAAATTTGTGCTTTTTGTTTTTAAATCTCAAGTGAAATGTATGAAAAATACTGTATCCTTTCAAAAATCTCTCAATAATATTTATTATACGGATTTCTTTCCATCTTACTATAATTCTGAATATTTTTACTCTAGGATGGCATAGACGTTACTATTTGTGCAATCAGATTGTTTTAAATGGAGCGAAAATTCGTTTGCTCGCGAAAAATGATTAAATCTCGTATTTTTTAAGCTTGATATAAAGCTGTCTTGATAATAATCAAACAAAAGTGTTTTTATAAGTCAAATTTTAAAAAATTAATCTTAACTTTCTTACAATTTATTTAATTTTTGAAAGTATGGTCGAAAGTTCGTACTTTAATATTTTACCAAGATTGATTTAAAAGTACCAAAAGATTTTCGTTTTAGATTTCGTTGAATCTTGATTTGTTGAATGAAGCTAAGACGATTAAATCTGCAAGTACAATTGGAGTAAGCACAATTATACTACTCAAATTTCTACGTTTCGTTTAAAATTAAACGTTAACGCTAATTGAGTGATTTCGTCACGTTTGCGGTTTTTTAAAAACCGGCAAGTAAAAGGCATCGTTATTATTTCTCCATTGTCCTTCGTTAAACTATCGTCTTTTCTAAATCACTTGTATTAATATAAAAAAAAAAAAAAAAAAAAAAAGAGAATCTTTTGTACGAGTATTTTTAGCACTAGACTGAGCAAAAGTTTCTAAACATCTGGTCTTTTTAGTATTTTAAAGTCCCTTAATTTTTAAACAACTAACCAATGAAATTAATAACAAATCGGGCGCAATATTATTGATTTTAATAGAACAAGATTTTTAATTTTTTAATTAAGAGACTTTAAGAAAACAAAAAAAAATAATAAAAGACTGGTGTTTAAAAGCTCTTGCGAAACGGTTTATTTCCAAGAAATCTTGGATTTAAAAGTAAACGAATGACTTTCCTTCACTTAAGTAAAACAATTTTTTTCATTGAAACAAGATTTGTCGCTTATAAATTTCTTTTCTACATCGAACTATTCCCTACATCACGATGGACAAATGCTCGTATAACGCTTACTAAAGTACAATAACCAGCTTTTTTAATAAATTCCCTAAATGGAAAATACATTTCTACTCAAGTGTTTATGTACAATTTGCGGCAATAAAAGATAGGCGAACGAAAGCAGAACATTCTTGTTTTGTACAAGTATTGTAGTTGAGAATAAAATGCAAAGTTCAAATGGCACAAACAATCCCAATGCACCATGTTTTACAAATATAACGAAATTGGCCTAAAATCTAACTTCTTTCTCAGTAAAATCATCTCTATTGTTTTAAGATAATCAGAGTGGTTAAAATTTTCAAATAAATCCACTTCCAATGGAAATTATTAAATATAAAATGCTCATTTTTTATTTCAAATGCATTTTTTATTTTAATTTAAAATGGTTCTTTTTTCATTATTTTAAATTGCAAAATGTTAAAAGCATGAAATGTGTACTAAAAAAGTCTGCAACGGTTTTATTTCTATTTAATTCCAGATTATTTAAGTTTGATTAAACAGCGTTGCAGCTTAATTGAATCCAAATAATTAAAAAAATGTTCTTGATAACATTAATAGAACAATTGAAGAAAATAATTATAATTTGTTTAAAATAGTTTAAAATTGAAGAAAAGAAATGAGGAAAAAATAAAAAATTAAAAATAGTAAATAATAAATGTCAGAAAAATAGTTTAAAATTTTGAAAATTATAAAACAAGCAAAAAAATTAAAAATTGAAGAAAATAATTGAAATTTTAGAAAAATACTTAAAGATCTTAAAAACTAATTTTACAATATGAGAATAATAATTAAAAATTGAGGCAAATAATAGACAAATGATAAAAATAATTTAAATTTGGAAAAAAAATTGAAATATGATGAAAATAATTAAAATTTTAGATAAATAATTAAAATTTTTAAAAATTATGCCAAAAAAATGAAACTAATTAGAATTTTTTTTAAATTATTGAAAAGAACGAAAGTAATCGAAAATTGAAGAAAATAGTATAAATTATAATATAAATAATTTAGAATTATATGAAATAACTAAAAAGGTTAGATAAACAATTTAAAATTTTAAAGATTATAAAACAATCGTAAAAAATTAAAAATTGAAGGAAATAGAATTTGGATAATAATTTAAAAATAATTTTAAAATTTGAAACTTAAAGAAAATAATTGAAATATGAAACAAACAATAATAAGTTATAAAAAATAAATGACATTTGAGTGAAAAAATTACAGAATTTTTTTAAAATAAGATCTTAGAAATTAATTGAAAAAAATGATAATAACTAAAAATTGAAGAAAAGAATTATTGAAGAAGGCTAAAAATAATTGAAATTTACGATAATTAATAAAAAAAATTATATATATTATGAAAACGAATAAAAACAATTAAAAATTGAAGGAAATAATTGAGATTTTCAAAAAATACTTAAAGATCTTAAAAACTAATTTTACAATATGAGAATAATTATTCAAAATTGAGGGAAATAATAGACAGATAATAAAAATAATTTAAAATTGGAAAAAAATAATTGAAAGATGCTGAAAATAATTTAAGACTAAGATAAAAATTGAAAGATAATGAAAATAATTTAAATATGGAAAATTGAAAACAGTAAATAAAATTTCAAAGGATAATTAAAAAAATCATAAAATATATGTTTAAAAAAAAATTACAAAATTACTTAAAAATTTTCTATTAAAGAGAATAATTAAAAAATCGCAGAAATTGATGAAAATAATTGAAATTTCAGATAAATGATTGAAATTTTTGAAAATTATGCCAAAATAATTAAAAATTGAAGAAAATAATTTTGAAAATGCAAAATTTATATTAAAGCAAAAGAAAATAATTAAAAAATCGTTAAAACGTGGAAATATGATGACAGTAATCTAAATACTCTAAATTTGAAATAACTTAAAATTTAGAAAATTATTTGAAAAATAATGAAAATATTAAAAGATGGAGAAAATTGTTGCAAAATAATAAAAAGAAATGAAAATTGAACAAAATAATTGAAAATTGAGATACATATATATTTGAAAGTTCAGGAAATTAACTCAGAAATTATTAAAATGATTAAAAATTGAAGATAATAATTGCAAAATGATAAAAATATTGTTAAATTTAAAAAGTTAATTTAAATTTTCGATGAATAATATAAAATTTAGGAATGAATAATTAAATTGATTTAATCTCGAGGGAAAAATAATTAAAATGGAAAAAGTGATTTAAAAAACTAAATAAAATAATTGAAGTTTAAAGAAGGAAAATTTAAAATTTAGTGAAACAATTTAAAAATACTTAAAAATTGCAGAAAATAATTGAAAAATGATAAAAATAGTATAAAATTGTAGTTTTAGTAATTGAAATCTTAATAGACAAGAATTATGAAAAATTGAAGATATTTTAAAATTACTTCAAATTTAGAATATTTGAATCGTGGTTTAATTGAACTTTTAATCAATGCAAGTTCACGTTAACCAAAATTTCAAGAAATTAAAATAAAAATTATTTAAAAATTTCAATTCAATTATTCAATTCTAGAACTATTCTCTTCAGTTCCAAGCTATTTTCTTCATATTTAAATTCCACTATTCAATTTTCAATTATTTTCTTTAATATTAAAAAATTATCGCCTTTTTTCTATTATTTTTTTCGATTAGCATTAAGTTTCTTAAATTTTAAATACAATTGATCAATTATTTTCTTTAATTTTTAATTCTATTCTTTAATTTTTATTTCCATTCTTCAGTTTTTCTTCTACATTCAATAATTCTCGGCTTTTTTCAATTACTTTTTTTCAATTTTTAAGTATATTCCATAAATTTTAATTCAATTCTTTAAATTTGTATTGCTTTCTTCAATTTTCAATTATTTATTCAATTTTAATTATTTTTTTCGATTTTCAATCCAGTTGTCAAATGTGCAATTATTTCCAACAATTATTCCTATAATCTTCTTAGTTTTTCAATTATTTTTTTTAAATTTAATATTTCTTGTTTTCTTTAATTATTTTTTTCAGTTGCCTATTAATCTAGTCATTTTTCGATCGTCATTTTTCACATGTTTTCTTTAATGTTTTAACTATTTCCTTCAATTATTAATTATTTTCCGCAATTTTCAATTATTTCCTACAATTTTTTCAATTATCAATTATTTTTTCAAATTTTAATTTAATTCTTAAATTTTCAATTTATTTGCTCAATTTCTTATTATTTTTTTCAATTTCAATTTTTTTTTTCGATTTTTAATCCAATTGTTGAATTTGCAATTATTTGCAACATTACTTTGTCAACTATTTTGTTTAAATTTAATATTTATTGTTTAATTTTTTAAACTATTCTTTTCCATTGTGTAATTATGAAGCTATTTTTCGGATTATGTTTTCAACTGTCAATTATTTTCGTCATTTTTCAGATATCTTTAAATATGAAACTAGTAATTTAATTTAAATTTATGAAACTAACCGTAAGAATCGATTAATTTACGAAACAAAATTTTCAACAAGTTTCAATCAACTTCTCAATTTTTAGTCAATTATACATTTTTCATTCTCTTCTGTACTTTATTTTTATTTTTCAATTACTATCAATTTAAAACAAATTATAAGTAATTTAGGGTACGAAAAAAATTTGTCTTCCTATACTTTAATATACGTTTTTTTCTGGAAATTCTATAATCAATATTACAATATTACAAATAAATAAAATTCCACAATTTTTCCAGATTTTCCAAATTCTATAACAATTCCAGTTTCAAAAACCATTTTCAATTTTGCCATTCGATCAGATTTTGAACGTTAACATTTCTACTAAAATACTAAAAAAACTTTATCTTCTCAAAATAAACAAATATAACCTTTTTTTTACAATTGATAAATTCAGTCTTGCTAAAAAAATGAAATAGAAACAAACTATTAAAAAAAAAGTTAGATTCAAGGCCACAGAAATGCACGAATAAAATCCTAAGTTACAATTATCAAGTACTTCGAATAATCAGCTTAAACCAAGTTTCAAACTTTAAAGAATCGATCGCATCTTTAAAATTTGATAACCTAAAGTTTAAAAATCGGAAAATTTTGGATTTCAATACGAGAATAAAGACTAAAAATGTGAAAACGAGAGAAACATAAAATTATAAAACAAGAAGGGGTTTTTTTCGTAATTTTTTACTACCTGTTCCATCACTTAACTGTAACCAAATTGCACCTTTCGACACTGACAGAGCCATTTAATTATTCTTGCGTTTCTTTCAACTATACTCGGCTGATCGCACGACCTTTGGTTAGTTTCTTCATTTCCCATTCCAGTGCTACAATTATTGCTCTGCCACTGATTTCCTGGATTGCCTTGGGTACTTCCTACATACGAATAAAGTCCCAGAGCAGAATCCACTGAGCTGACACTGTCGAAAAATATTGGCGACGAGGACTTTGAATCGGGCTCAGTAATGCGTTGATAATTTTCCGAATCAAGTCCCAATCGATCAAAGAAATTTTCTAATTGAGTAAATGAACGAGGAGGCCGTACGGGTTTTTTATTTGAGCGAGCGCTGTCGTGTCGCCAGTATCTGTCGCTAATATCAGACTTTGATCTCAAAATTGGTCTTCCACGTCCTTCCTTCCAACCGTCCGAAAACCTGCAATTAGTATTATTTATTATTATTATTTAATTCAAAAAGTTATCTTTGAAAATAGTGCATTATACATAAAAATTTATTGGTCAAATTTTTCTAAAATTACACAGTTCCTACCGAATTATTATCAGTGACAAATTTTCAAATTTCTCAAAACGTAAAATACAATTTAAATTTCTTTAATTATTAAATTACTATTTAAATATTAAATTTAAAAAATTAAATATTTAAAAAAGAAATATGATATTGAATATACGTCATTTTTATAAAGAAACAAATAAATACAGCTAGCCTTAAAAATAATCAAAAACAAATCGAGACAAATTATTAAAAAATTTTTAAAATTATTGAAATAATATCTTAAAATATTAGAAACATTTTAAAAGAATTCCGTTTTTTTTTTGCTTTTAAGAAACCATGCGATAAAATGATAAAATTAAAACTAATACAAAAGATTAAAAAAGGAAAATAAAAAGGAAATTTTGAAAAAATTAAAAAAGTTGAGGAATTATTTAGAAATTAAAGAAAAACAATGAATATACGTAATTTTTATAAAGAAAAAAAAATAATAAATACAGCTAGCCTTAAAAATAATTAAAAACAAATTAAGACAAATTATTGAAAGATTTTTAAAAATATTGAAATAATATCTTAAAATAATAGGAACATTTTAAAAGAATTCCTAGATTTTTTGCTTTTAAGAAACCATGCGATAATATGATGAAATTAAAACTAATACAAAATATTTAAAAAAAAAAAAAAAAAAAAAAAAGACAGAAAGAAAATAAAAAGGAAATTTTGAAAAAATTAAAAAAGTTGAAAAATTATTTATGGTGATTTTTTAAGTAAAAATTTTTCAAAAAAACTTATCAGTGATAAAAGAAAAAACAATGAATAAGTAAGTTTTAAAAAAATGAGAAATTAAAAGAAAATTGTTCGGAAAAATGCCGAATAACAATTAGAACAATTAGAAACTATAAGATGAAAATTAAATAGTTATAAAAAAGGGAAATATTTCAAAGAAATAGAAAAATAATGATAATATAACAAAATTTATTAAAAGTTTAATAAATTATTTTAAGAATGCTTGAAAGAAAAAGAAAAAGCAAATTTAAGAAAAAATAAGAAAAACTTTAAATAATTACAAAAAAGGGAAAATTTTCAAAGAAATAGAAAAAAAATGATGATATACCAAAATTTGTTGAAAAGTTTAAAAAATGATTTTAAAAAGTAGGCGAATTTAAAAAGAAATAAAAAATTCTCCAAGAGTAAAAAAAACTAAGAATATTGAAAATTTAATGATAATATCAAACTATTTGAAAAATGGAGAAAATCTATAAAAAGAATACGTTTATTAACTTTTTCCTGGACGTAAGAAAAATTTAACAAACTATGAAAATAAGTTACAAATTAACACAAAATTTTGTTTAAATCTAAAAATATAAAATTCTATAAAAATCTACTGATGAAAGAAAAGTTGTAACAAAAATTGTATAAATCTAAACAAAAATAGTACACAAAAAATTAGAAATTCTTTGAAATGAAGAAAAAAAATTTAATATAAAATCAACTTTTAAAAAATGTATAGAATCTTAAATCATTAGACAAATTTTTTAAAATTTTCTAGCGATTATAATTTTTTTAAAGTCAAGAAAATATACAAGTTTCAGAAAAGAATAATTATTTTTAAAAAATAGACATAATTTAATGAAAAAAAAATTAAATAAGTGCGTATAAAAAGATTAGACAGTCTAAAAGAAATAAAAAATTTTAAGAAAATAATGCCCCCTCCCTCCGCTTCTTTCAACTAAAAATAAAAAAATAAAAACTAAGAAAATCATTCGTTAATCTACGAAAAAATGGTTCAATGAAGAAAAGAAAGATTAAAACAAAGCAAGAATTAAATCAAAAGACAAAATTTAATAACTGAAAAAATATGAAGAAAAATAAGGAAAAATAGGTGTAAATAAAACATTTTTAAAGAAATGGAAGATTTACAGAAATAATTTTTAAAATTTAAGAAAATAAATAGGAAAATCAGAGAAAAAAATATGTTTAAATGTTATAAAAACAAAATTGAATCTCAACAAATTTTTTGAATAAATAAAAAATTCAATAGATACACTTTCTAATAAAAGTCAAATTTTTAAGAAATAGAAAAATGATTAATTAATGAGAAAATTCGTTAAAAGAACAAGAAATAATAAAAAAATACATATAAATGAACAATAAAATTGATGATAAAGGTATAAATTTAGAACAAATCGAAAAATTTTAATTTAAGCAAAAATACGAACTAAAAATGAGATAATTAAAAAAAATATCGAGAAATGGTTTCTTTATTTAACTTCTAAAGCAATATTTTATAGTTTTACTTTATGTGAATTTTTAAATTGTATATTGCTTATTTGCTCAAATTATTCGCATGAAACACATGTAGCATGCTACAAATTTACAAAAAATACCAAAATAGATAAATTGCAACCTAAATTACTTTTAAAATATTCGAATTGATTTTTAAGAGAAATATTGTATAAAAGAAATATGATTTATTAGATTTTTTTTCTTTGTTCTAATCATTATCGAATCTAGTTTAAAAATAATCGACTTTCAATTTATTCTATTTTTATTCCTACCTATAACTTTAATTTCTTAGATTCTATATTCAAATTTTTTATATTACTTTCATTTCTACAAACAGTTTTTTTTTAATATATTAACAGACTCTTTATAATTTTTTGTAAAATTATTAGTTAAAGAAAATTCTGAATTTTATCAAATACAGAAGAAATATTTTGAAAAATATTTTGTAACGAAGTGATAATTAAAGAAGCTTAAACTTATTAAGAATACCAAAAAAACTGAATTTAATTGAATCTTCAATAATAAGAATATAATAATTTTTTAGAAAATAAATTTTTTAATAAAGAGGGCAAAAATAAGGTTTTTTATACTTTTTTAAGGTCTAAATCTGAATCGAGGTAATTTTTAATTTTAATGTCATTGGTTTGGATGTATTCTAAATTTTTAAGCCTTATTTTTATTGGAGAAAAACGAAAAAAAAACCTTTTACATCCTTACATTATTCAATTAAAAATTTTTATTTTGGTCCCCATTATAAGTTAAAAATAAATGTATTTCAAAATTTATATTTTTATAACGTTTTTATAATTATTTTCTACATATACACAAAAAACAATTTTATTTTTGAAACAAGTGAAAATTTTAACGTTAAAAACAGCAATTTTTTGTTTATTTTAAAACTATAATCGTAACCAACAAAAAAATTAAATTATTCTTTATTGAAAATTTTCATCATTCTTCTATCTACAATTTTTCCGAAAAGACATAAAAGTCTAAATTTAGTGGAAAATACATCTATTGAGGCAATTATTAAGATTGTTTCAATTATTAAAATTTTAAAAATTAATTTTTTATTTATTTTATATATCTAATTATTAATTGATTTTTATTATAAAAGTATAATAATAAATAATATAATAACTAAGAAAGAAATATCGTCAATTATATCAGAGAAAAGAAAAAAAGCACCGTGTTTAAACATTTTATAAGCGCTTTAAACTTCTTTCAAAAATAATGTTTAAAATAATAATAATGTTTAAATTTTTTTTTCAAAACTTCTTAGGTTATTTGTATTAAAAAAAAACCTACTAAATTAAATTTCTTTAAATGAATGTTGCATAAATTATTTTCTTGAAATTTCAATACAATTCTTCAATTTCCAATTGATTTCTTCAATTTTCATTTATTTTCCAGAATTTTTTCCATAATTGTCATCAGTTTTAAATTGGCAATTTATTAATCTCCTTCAATTTTATAATTATTCATTAATTTAAAACTTTTTTTGTTCGAATGCTAATTATTCTCACCATTTTTTGAATTTTTTTTCAATTGTTAATTATTTTTTTAATAGTTAATTATTTTCATTAATATTTAATTTTCGTCATATTAATTACCAATTATTTTCTTGAAAATTCCATTTACTTTTTTAATTTCCAATTTATTTTATCAATTTTTAATTATTTTCTACAATTCTCAAATAATCCCTTGAAGTTTCAATTATTTTTATCGATTTTCAATTAATTCCTCAATATTCAATAATTCTGGGATTTTATCAATTATTTTCTTCACTCATAAAAGTTGTTTTTAATTTTTAATTTAATTATTCAATTCTACAACTATTCTCTTCAATTCTCAGTTATTCTCGGTTATCTTCAATTTTTAATTCTTTTCTTCAATTTCAATTTTTTTTTTCAATTTACAATCCAGTTGTTAAATGTGCAATTATTTTCAACAATTATGCCCATAATTTTCTTAATTTTTCAATTTGGAATTATTTTCTTTAAATTTAATATTTCTTGTTTAATTTTTTTTTAGTTGTCTATTAATCTAAGCATTTTTCGAATTTTTATTTTATTTTTTATTTATTTGAAAATATTTACGGGTCAATAAACCTATTAAGAATATACAAAAATTTCTTTTAAACACTATAATATTAGGCCACGCTATTATTGGTAAATTATTTTCGTCATTTTGTATTTTTTTTAATATCAATTATTTTTTCAAATTTTAATTTAATTTTTAAATATTAAATTTATTTCTTAAATTTTCAATTTATTTCTTAAATTTTCGATTATTTCTCAAATTTTCATTTTATTCCCTCAATTTTTTTTATTTTCTTCAATTTGAATTATTTTTTTCAATTTTTAATCCAGTTGTTCATGTTGCAATTATTTCTAATAATTATGCCTATAATTCTCTAAATTTTTCAATTTGGAATTATTTTCTTTAAAGTTAATTTTTTCTTCTTTAATTTTTTCAATTATTTTTTTCAGTTGTCTATTGATCTAGTCATTTTCCAAATTTTGCTTTCAATTGACAATTATTTTCGTCATTTTCACATATTTAGTCTAGTCATATTTAATCTAGTCATTTTTTCAACTATTTATTTCGATTATTAATTATTTTTCGAAATTTTCAATTATTATCTTACAATTTTATTATTATTCTTTGATTTTTTAAATTAATTTGTTCGGTGTTAAATCTAGGCTTTTTTTGAATTTTGTTTTCAATCGTCATTTTCGTCATTTTGTACCTATTGATTTTTCAAATTTTCATTTGATTTCTTCAATTTTTTTTTATTTTCTTCAATTTTAACTATTTTTTTCAGTTTTTAATCCAGTTGTAAAATGTGCAATTATTTCCAACAATTATGCATATAAGTTTCTTAATTTTTCAATTTGGAATTATTTTCTTTAAATTTAATATTTCCCTTCAAATTTTTTCAATTATTTTTTTCAGTTGTCTATTAATCTAGTCATTTTTGGAATTTTGTTTTCAATTCACAATTATTTTCATCATTTTTCACATATTTTCGTCAATTTTTCAATTATTCTCGTTATTTTTCAAGTATTTCCTTCAATTATTAATTATTTTCCTCAATTTTCGATTATTCCCAACAATTTTTTCAATTTCCAATTATCATCTTAAAGTTTTACAATTATTCTTTGATTTTTGAAATTATTTTGTTCGATTCTGTGTTAAATCTAACCATTTATTTAATTTTATTTTCAATTGTCAATTATTTTTCTCATTTTGCAATTTTTTTTTTCAATTACCAATCATTTTTTCAAATGTTAATTTAATTCTTAAATTGTCATTTTATTAGTCCTCAATTTTTTTATTATTTTCTTCAATTTGGATTCTTTTTTTTCGATTTTTAATCCAGTTGTTCAATTTGCAATTATTTCCAACAGTTATTCCTATAACTTTTCAACTTTTGCTCTCGCCCACCCTGAATTAATTTCCTTTGATTCAGAATTTAGAAATTTTGAAACCAATGGAAGAAACAAAATTATTTTTTAAATTAAGAGCAAAAAACTGTTTATATTTAAAACTGCTAAAACAGATGTCGGCAGGAATTTTGTTTCTAAATCTCAAAATTACTGTCACATTGTCTGAAAAATCAAAAGGCCTATTTTAAAAAATAAATCACCTGGAATTGCAGGTGGGACTGTAATCAGTCTGACTATTGCTACTGTTGGATTCAGGACTGTAATGTCTAACAACAGAAGATGGAGTTCCACTGCCGTAACTGCTTTTTCTTGATCTGTCTTTCTCGGTGGAATGTTGAGTAGACGCTCCGCTATCTCTTCGAATGTGACTCCAAACATCCTGGAAACAAGAGCAAAGAATCCAATTAAAGCTGAACCTGTTTTTGCATAAGAATTAGGGACAGGTTTTATTAATTAGAAGATTTTAAAATTATAAATTGCGAATCAAAAGCTAAACTGAGGAAAACATGTAAATGAAAACATAAACACGAAAAAGAAATAACCGTTCAACTCGAGAAATGAAAAAACAAGTCTGATAAAAGTCAACAACACCAATAAGAACAAATTGAAAGAAACCGATAAGAAATAATTTATAGTTTTAAAGATAAAACTAATATAAATCTAAACATTTAAATTCTGGAATAAAAAAAAAAGAAAATTAAAAAGCATTTATTTTAGGATTTTAAATCAAAGAAGATGATAATGGAGATAAAAAAAACTTGTATTTACCTGAATTCTGGGTGGCGGCTCGCTTCGATGTGTACAATGACCGGAAGAGCCTCCAGAGTCTCTGGCAGTTGCACCATGACTTAATTTGCTGGACCCTGATGATTTTTGGGTTCGTCCACTGGAGGATAAAACACTGCTTGCGTCACCACCTCCAGAGCCAAGTGATCTCCTGATATTTCTGGAACTGTATTCATAAATTATAACATGTTAATTGAATTTGAACAAAAAATGCAAGATGTAAATTAATGAAAATTGAAGAAAGAAACGAAATAAATTAAGAATAAAAATTTGAAGAAAATAATTGAAAGTAGAGGAAAATAAATTTAAAATTAAAAAAACTTAGAAGCAGTTAGAATTAAAAAGAAAAAAAAAAGAAAAATAGATTTAAAGAAGCGAGATTTACAGAAAACAATTTCAATGAGGAAATTAATTGAAGAGAGAAAAAACAAAATATGAAGAAGCTGATTAAAAAAATAATAATTAAAATAATTAAACAAATAATTGCGCTTTGAAGAAGTTAATAGAAAATTTAATGAATATAATGGTAATTTAAAGAAAATAGATAAAAATTAAAGAAAGAAAAAACGAAGAAAAAAATTGAAAAAAATAATTGATAAATGATAAATCATTGATGAAAAAGGAATTAACAATTAAGGGATAACGTTAAAAATTAAAGGAAAACATTTAAAAAATTTATGAATATAATAGTAACTTGAGAAATCAGTTTAAAATTCCAGATTACAATTAAAGGCAAATAACTGAAAATATTGAAGAGTGAAAAATAATAAAAATTGAAAAAATTAACGAATATTACTGAAATTTGATAAATTAAACAAAAATTGAAAAAGACAATTTTAAACATTGACGAAAATAATTTAAAAGGTTTAAAATTATTGAATAATGAAAAAAATAATTGAAAATTAAGGAAAATAACTCAATGCATTGAAGAATATAATTGAAAATTTAAAAATAAAATTGAAATTTGAATGAAGAAAGTTAGGTAAAAGTTAGAGAAATAAACTGAAGAATTAAAAATTAAAATTGTAATTAAAACATAAATATACACAAATGAAATAGAAGAAAATTAAAAATGATAATGTAAAAATTAAAAAAGTGAGTAAAATCATTTAGGTAAAAATTGGAAACTAAAATTGACATTTCAGCAGAAAAATGTATAAACGTTTTAAAATAATTGTAATTAAAAATAATATATTCTTAAAATTCGAAAAAAGAAATCAAGAATTGAATTAGAAAGGCAATAATTATCTTGAAAATATTAAAATTGATATTTGAAATTTGCATTAATAATTGTAAAATGAAGATATTAATTGAAAAAAGAAGAAAATAATTGATATTGACGAAATTAATTAGAAAATACTATGAATAATTCCGAAATGATCGAATTAATATAAAACATTAAAAATATTTAGTGAGTAATTTGAAGAAAATAATTGAAAAATTACCAAAATAGAAAAATGAAGACAATCATTACTGAATACAAAAATTTAACATTGAAAAAAATAATTGAAAAAATTAACGAATATTACTGAAATTTGAGAAATTAATCAAAAATTGAAAAAGACAATTTTAAACATTGACGAAAATAATTTAAAAGGTTATAAATTATTGAATAATGAAAAAGATAATCGAAAATTAAGGAAAATAACTGAAAACATTGAACAATATAATTCGAAATAAAGAAAAATAATTGAAACAAAATACACAAATTTTAAATTTTAAATATTAAAAATATTGAAAAATAAAAGTTAAATTTGAATTAAGACAATTAGGTAAAAGTTGAAGAAATAAACTGAAGAATTTAAAATTAAAGTTGTAATTAAAACTTAAATATACACAAATGATATTGAAGAAAATTAAAAATGATAATGTAATCATTAAAAAAGTGAGTAAAATAATTTAAAAATTGGAAACTAAAATTGAAATTTCAGCAGGAAAATGAATAAACATTTTTAAAATAATCGTAATTAAAAAATAATATATTCTTAAAATTAGAAAAAGAAAGCAAGAATTGAATTAAAAAGGCAATAATTATCTTGAAAATATTTAAATCGATATTTAAAATCTGCTTCAATAATTGTGAAATGAAGAAAATAATTGAAAAAAGAAGGAAATAACTGATATTGACGAAATTAATTAGAAAATGATATAAATAATTCCGAAATGATAAAATTAATATAAAACATTAAAAATATTTAGTGAGGAATTTGAAGAAAAATTTTGAAGAATTACCAAAATAGAAAAATTAAGACAATCATTACTAAATACAAAAATTTTTCATTGAAAAAAAAAATTGAAAAAATTAACGAATGTTACTGAAATTTGAGAAATTCATCAAAAATTGAAAAATACAATATTAAACATTGACGAAAATAATTTTAAAAGTTCTTAAAATTTTTGAATAATGAAAAAAATAATTGAAAATTGAAAAAAATAACTGAAAACCTTGAACAACATAATTGGAAATTGAAAAATAAAATTGAAATTTGAATGAAGACAGTTAGGTAAAAATTGGAGAAATAAACTAAAGAAATAAAAATTAAAATTGTAATTAAAACATAAATATACACAAATGAAATAGAAATAAATTAAAAATGATAATGTAAACATTAAAAAAGTGAGTAAAATTATTTAAAAATTGGAAACTTAAATTGACATTTCAGCAGAAAAATGAATAAACATTTTTAAAATAATTGTAATTAAAAAATAATATTAAAAAATAATATATTTTTAAAATTAGAAAAAATTAGAAAAATAAAGACAATCATTGTACAAATACAAAAAAAATTTAATAGATACAAAAATTTAACATTGAAAAAAATAATTGAAAAAATTAATTAATATTACTGAAATTTGAGAAATTAATCAAAAATTGAAAAATATAATTTTGAACATAGACGAAAATAGCTTAAAAGTTTTAAATTATTAAAGAATGAAAAAAATAATTTAAAATTGAGGAAAATAACTGAAAACATTGAACAACATAATTGGAAATTGAGGAAAATAATTGTTATAAAATACACAATTTTAAAATTGAAAATATTGAAAAAATAAACAGAAATTTGAACGAAGACAGTTAAGTAAAAGTAGAAGAAAGAAACTGAATAATTAAAGATAAAAATTTTAATTTAAAGATAAATATATTTTCAGATTGGTGACAATAAAACAAGAAATGACGAAAAAAATTGAAAATTAAATATTGATAGATTGAAAAATAAAAATATTGAAATCAATATTTGAAATTAGCATAATTAACAGTTTATTAATTTAAAAATAATGAAATTAATTAAAAAGAAAATATAATATTTAAGGACGTAAATACATGTTTAATACAAAAAATGAAAACAAAGAAATACAATTTTGAAATCGAAAAATGAAAAAATGGAAAATAGATGACAATAATTGAAAATGTTGAAAAATATGATTGAAATTTTCATTAAAATAAGTAAAAATTAATGAAAAATACTGAAAAATTAAACAGTATTGTTGTAATTTGAAGAAAATAATTTAAAATAGGTGAAAATAAATGAAAAATAGCAAAACAATAGAGAATAAATTGAAAAAATTTGACAGAGGGAAGAAATAAATTAAAATCGAAGCAAATTACTGAAAAACTTTAAAAGTAAATTTCACATTTCAAGATAATAAATAAATATTAAATTAAATAATTGAAGAAAAAGAATTCTAAGAATAATTTTTCAAACAAATTATAATATTTACGGATCTTTTTTTTTCAAATTAAGAAAAAAAAATTAATGAAAAAGCGTTAAAATTTTATAAATGAGAAAAAACTTTTTAAAAAATTATTTTAAAAGTTAAGGGAAAAAAAAATTTTTTGAACCACAAATTAAGTAAAAAGAAATTTGAGTTAATTTCTATTTTGGATTTATTTAAACTAAAATGATTTGGAATTATTACAAATTTAAAATTATTTTTTAATTTCTTGCTACCAAAGATTTTTACATGATTTTTTTACTATTTCAAATACTTTATAATATTTTTTGAATTTTTTTTAGAAAAGCAAATAAATTAGCACGCATAAATAACTTTTAAAACTCATTAGTTATAATTTTTATATTATATTTATAAAATTTTTTTGATTTGTAATCAGATTATCATTTTTTGTATTAGTTTATAATTGAAGTTAGAATTTAGAATTTAAGAAGTCTGCATTTTTACTTAACCAAACTTTTATGTCAGCGAATTTATATTTAAAAGAATTTCTCGTTTTATATAATTTTTATCTAAACCATCTTTTTATTCAAAAGTATTTCAATTTAACCGAATTTTCTTTCAACAGAATTTTAAATAAGACGAATTATTAAATATTCCAGAATATCTATTTCACCAACTTTTTTTATTTATCTGAACTGATGTTTGATAAAATTCCTAAAACGTCGAATTTTTATTAATTTGTTGAAAATTGCAAACGGGCAAAAAAAATGTCGGACAAATGAAGATTCGATGAAATGGATATTCTAACATTTAAAAATTCGACTCAGCTAGAAATCTAATCAATAGGAATTCTGATAAATAAAAATTCGGTTAAGTGGGAATTCTTTTAAAGAAAATATAGGTTAAAAATAAATTGATTAAAATGAATATTTCATTAAATATAAATTCGGTGACCTAAAACTTATGTTAACTAAAAATTGAAGTTTAATGAATGGCGATTAAATACAAATTCGAAAAATGAAAATTCGACTAAAACAAAATTCCTTCGTAAGGAAATTCTGCCAAATAAAAATTTTATTTAATGAATTTTTTAACTTATTCACTAGTATAAAAAATATTCGAGAAGAGGTTATGTTTGAAGTGATTATTTCGCTTTTTGAAATAGAACTAAATCTTCAATTTAATCTTATTTAGCCAATAAGTCGCAAATTTAATTTAAAACGAACTAAACCATTAAAATTCATAATTGGATAAAAATAAAAGATTTTTGCCATTCAGAAATGTTTTCAAGAAATGAAAGAAACTTTAAATTTATTTCTAAATGTCAAAAATCTTTAATTTCGATCCAATTATGAGTTTTAACAGTTTATTCGGTATAAAATTAAATTTGCAATATTTTGTCTAAATAAAATTAGATTCAAAGTTAATTTTTCAATTTTAAAAAGCAAAATTAACATCTTCTCGAGTACGTGTTCAATTCCTGTTTAAATAATGAAGGCTCTGGACCTTTTTTTTAACAGTAGATTCCACTATTCTCTCACTGTGATGAGTTTAAAAATGAAATGGTCCACTGTTGTCCATTCTCCCCTGCGTTCTATGATGTGAATATTAATGAATATATACCTGCGATAGCACATGGAGTCTCGTTTGAAACTAAGATCAGAATAGTCGGAACTAGTTTCACAATCCGGACAGTTGCTTCCAGATTGATGATGAGAGGTCACAAGAGGTTTAGAGGACGATTTAGTGGACGTTCTCGGAGATAACGAGGCTCGCCGTCGCGTGCTTGTGTGAAGATCGGGCAAGGATTTGTGACAAACCGTGCTTTCTCTAGAAGCGGAATTACTTGATTTCTTAACTGACCTCGCAGACGTGTGGGAGTGAGAATTGCTTCTTCCGAATTTAAAGCGTATATCCGGCGTACACAGCTGAAACGAAAAAAAAACAATTTTATTAATTATTTTCACAGGACAAGAAACAATCAAAATTAATTTGTTCAAATCCACTAAAACCAGTCCTGATAAAAATCATGATTTTTTTTTTAAAAAATCAAAAAAATCAGAATTTTTTTATTCAAGTTGAATTTTTTTGATTTAAATCAAAAATCGATTTTTTTAAATACAATCAATATATAAAATCTCCAAATGATTATTTTTCAAACTGAGAACTAATAAAATATTTATTGAAACGCCAGTGGAATAAAATGCTAATTCAAAAGAGCGTGCTATACAATTCTTATTCAATTGGTTGTGTAATAAAATGCCAACTGACTTTGAGTACAACATAATGTTATCTCTGAAAAATTATTTAAACATAAATGTCATTATTTTTAACTGCAAATTAACTCCGTATTGTATGTAAGATGTAATTTATAATAAATAATATGTATCTGATGGTATAAATATGAAAATTACATTTATATTTGCATACAAAATGAATATTTAATTTTTTAAGATAGCATTTTGTTGCACTGAACATCAGTTGTCATTTTATTACACAAACAATTGAATAAGAATTATATAGCACGCTGTTTTGAATTAGCATTTTATTCCACTGGACTTTCAATAAACATTTTATCAACGGGGGCCGTCGAATTATTAAAAATAATCGAAATCAAATAAATTATATGTCGAATAAATGAGAAAATTTAAAAAAAAATATCTTCAAATTCATCTGATCGCAAAATTAAGAAAATTAGGTAAAAGCAAGGAAAAAATAATAAATTATAAAAAAGAAACAAGAACGTAAAAAAATAAAAAACAGTCTATTAAAAAAATGAGAAAAATTTTTTAAATAAAAAATGTCATAAACATTATTACAGAAATGAAGACAAAATTTAAAAAAACAACACAAGAATGAAACAGTAACATAAAAATAAAAAAAAAAGTAGAAACTCTTTTCGAAAAATTAGACTATTTACGGACACTTTTTTTTTTTAATTAAAAAAATAAATAAGAAAATAATTTTAAAAAATATTACCTACTAAAGAGAACAAAATTTTTAAATTAGGAAAATTAGAGAATTATTTCACAAATTGAAGAAAAAAAGAATGAATAAAATTTTAGAAAATTTTTTAAAGTTGTAAAAGAAAAAAAATTCTATGAAATAGAACGATGTTAAAATGAGAATATTTAATACAAGCTTCAATTTACAAAACATATAAAATAATAAAAGAATAAAAGTCTGTAAAAAAAGTAGAAAATTGTGAAATTTAAAAAATGATAAAAACATTGAACAAATAATTGACAAAAATTTGTAATTACAAAATAAAAACTAAAAAAATGTAAATGAAGAAAAAATGTTTCTAAAACATGGAAAAATGATGACAAAAATTAAAAAATTAATTGAAACGCAAAGAAGGAAAAAAAAAGAATGAAACATCAAGAAAATTAATTAAATAGGAAGAAAATGCAGAAATGCTTTTTTTCCTTAATCTAACAAAATGTGAAAAAAATAAATAAATAAAAAGTACAAAAAATAATGAAATTTAGTTAGAATCAACTGAAAAATTAGAATTAATTGAAAAAAATGGATATATAAAGATAAATAAAAGGGCCAAAAAAGAAATTTAAAAATCCTTTAAAAATAAAAAAATTTAACTAAAAATATTTTTATAATACTTTATATGCTTATAATACCTTATAACACTTAAAACAAGTCTAACAATTAATTTAGAAAAATGAAGAAAATCTGAAAATTTTATGAAAGAATGAGTAAGTTTGCAAAAAATAAATAAAAAAAAATAGGCAAGATGTGAAAACAAATTGAATAAATTTACAAAAAAATGAGCGCATTTATTTTTAAAAATATGGAAATTCATAATTATGATAGTCAACGAAATAAAAAATTTAGTGAAAGTTATAATAACAAAATTGAGTAAAATAATATTAAACAATTTGCATAAAAAAAAGAAAATTAGAGAAAATCCTAAAATGAAAAGATAAATAAAAAAAATATATATATCAAAAGTAAAAGGAGAAAAAATCTTAAAATTTTGTAAAAATAAGATATTATAAGATAAAAATTAAACAGTTTCGAAAAAGTGAAATCTCTTAGAAATTCCGGAAAATTGCAAATTTTTTTTTATTTAAATCATGATTTAAATCAATAACAGCCCTGACTAAAACTATGAAAATAGAAAAAATTAAATACAATTTTAAAGAATTTATGAAATTGTTTAATCCACAGAAAGAAAACCTTTATGTCACGCATTTTTTATTTAAAAAAAAAAATTTTTAATAGTATCTTTTAAACGATTTTTTCTCCCTTTTTTACAAATTTTACTTTTCAAAACAAAGTATTTTTGTTTATTTCTTCAATTTTTTATTTCATTTTGTGAAATTTACATTTTTTTTCGTCGATTTTGAAAATCCAATGTCAGATTTGTATTCAGCGACCAAAAAACCCCTCGAGTAATAAATTTCAATCAAATCCGGTCAATTATAAATTTTTTTCGTCCGCCATATTGGATTTGCCATTTTGAATTTTGAAATTCTGATGTTAGATTTGTATCGTACAAAAATCGTTTAAAAGATACTATTAAAAATTTTTTTTCTAACATCAGAATTTCAAAATTCAAAATGGCGAATCCAATATGGCGGACGAAAAAATTTATAATTGACCGGATTCGATTGAAATTTATTACTCGAGGGGTTTTTTGGTCGCTGAATAAAAATCTGACAATGGATTTTCAAAATCGACGAAAAAAATGTAAATTTCACAAAATGAAATAAAAAATTGAAGAAATAAACAAAAATACTTTGTTTTGAAATAGTAAAATTTGTAAAAAAGGGAGAAAAATTAGTTGACAGGAAGAAAGAAACATATGACAAGCAAAGAAAAAAAACTTCATTAAAAAAAAAAAAAAATATGTATCTAAGAGAAAAAAGTACAAAATTGTTGTTGTGAAAAATAACAGTTTTAAGAAACTGAATAAATTCAGAAGAAATAAAGAAGAGAATTCAAAAAAGAAAATAATTGAGTAAAAATAGACAATAAAAAATTGTGAAGAATAAAATGTCAATAGATAAAAAAAAAATCTGCAAAAAAGTGAAAATTTTGTAAAAATAAAAAAAAACTAAGAAAATTATTCAAAGCTTGAGAAAAAGTAACATATATAAAAACAACATTTAAAGAATGAAAGAAATAAATAAAGTACCTAATTTCCAAAATATCAAAAATCGAGAAAAGAGTATTATAATCAGAAAATGTGAAAAAAATGAAAAAAATATAGAAATCAAAATAAGATAATTAAAAATTGTGATTATTGTTTAAAAAATTAAATTCTCCTCGACTTCTAAAAAATGAGACATAATTTTAAAAACTATGCGAAAAGAAAGATTAGCAAATCTTAAGAAAATCATAAAATTAAACAAAAATATAACAAAAAATGGTTAAAGTAAACATAAAAAACGAGAAACTTCTTTTAAAAAAACTAAAACAATACGGAAACATTTTTAAAAAATATACAATATTCAATTTTTTTTTTTAAATTAAGAAAATAAATTAAAAAAACAAGGAAAAACGTAGAAATCTTACTGAATTCTATTATAGCAAAAGGACATAAAATAAATTATTATTTAATTATTTGCGTAAAATGGGGAAAAAATATTAGATAAAATCTAATAAAATATGAAAATGTAGAAAAAAAAACAAGACAAAAAATGATTACCTAAAATTAAAAAATTTAAGAATTTTAAAAAAATTACTAAATTTGTTTTGGAAAAAAAATTATTAAAAAAAAATCTAAAGCTTTAAAATAACTTTTGTGCACCTACATAAAATCTTAATCTGTTTCATAAAAGAGAAAAATTCTAAAAAAATAAAAAAAAGTGATATTAAAATTGGAAAATGTAGGTATTAAAAGGTTAAAGAATGATAAAAAAATGATAAAAGAACGAAAAAATCGATAAAATAATGAGAAAAATTAGAAAAACTTTTAATTAACTGTAAAAACTTACTCAAAAATGAGAAAATTAACATGAAAAATTCTTCATTTTTGTCTATTGAAATTATCAAAAAGATGAGATTATTATTTAAGACACTTATAAATTTATTATTCTGCAAATTGTACAACTAGGTCTTTCAAAATTTTGTGAAATTAATTTTAATAATAATTTATTTAATGGGAGCGTCATTTTTTAGTTTGAGGTTATGTCAATGGAGAGAACTTCCTTAAAACAAAAAAAAATATATGCCAAACTTTAAGTGTGGACAGAATGAATGAAAGAATGAATCTCGTGGATTATTATAAAAAGATAATTAACAAAATCTCATAATCACTTTTGCAGCACAAAAGTCAGTAAAAATCCACTGAAATCTTCACTGAAAATAAAAACACTAAAAAACAATCACATTCGATTAAAAATTCGTTAATCCACAAATATTAATTTTGTTTAAAGACTTTTTTTTAACCGAAACAATAAACTTTCTTAAAAATGTGTTTTTGAGGAAAAATAATACTAAGAATGAGTCTTAATTTTTTGAAATTAAAATTTCGAGCGCAATGTAGGTAAATGAGACTCTGCGGCTCGCTCGGAGAGTTGTTGCTCAATAAATTGGGCTGCAAGGAATTTCTGCATAATCCTTGCGTGTCATACGTCTCGATGTAAAAGCAATATATTTTCTTAAAATAGGACAGGTATAGCCGACCATCGATTCCAACCTGACGTGCGCACATGCCATTTTGATAACTTATGACAATATGATGAGTTATATAGAAAATTATTGAAAACAACCAATGAGAGGATAATTCTCAGTTTTACATTGCTCAAGGCTCAGCGAGCCGCTCTTTAGATAATAGAAACAATGAAATCTAACGCGTGCAAGGTGATCCATTGTCATCAAAAACCTACGTGTTTTATACTTTAAAAGTTTCATCCTAAAGCTGACAGAATTAAATCAATAATAAATAATTTCATTATTTTGCTTCCTTATTAGAAGAAGATTGGTTATCGGTAAGATTTTCAATTTTCCAAGAGTGTCCGCCATATTGGATCCGACATTTTGAATTCTGAAAACTAAAATCGGAAGTAACCAGTTTTAAGCAAAACGATCATTTTGTAAAAAAATTCGGCGGATTCCATGTTGGAACCTTGTAGTGTTCGTTTGTTTTTAAATGTCGGTCGTGGAAATTCCACGAGTAAAATGAAATTGTGCTCTTGGTTAACCTTTTTAAAGTTAAGATTAAAATTGTGAATGGTCTAAGATGTGTTAACTGCGATATTAGGATTGGACAATTGGTTTATATGAAGGTTACTTCATTTGTGTTGAGCATAACCTCACTTTGTTAAAGCTGGTTATTCAGAAATCAATTTATTGAAAGAATAATCTTTGAACATCCTCAGGTACAATAAAGTAGGAAAGCTGCAATTAAGAGATAAGCTTTGAAATGCTCTTTTTTTTAATGAATGGCTTCTAGTTTTGAGTTTGCACTTTTGGTTCGCACGTGCAATGTGCTGATGTACTGCTATAGCAATTTACCTAATTTTTCTTAACTATAAAGGTGAATTTGATTTGTGTAAGAAGTGTTTACTTAATGGGTGGATCAGTAAAATGATTCTACAAGCCTTGGAAATGATAATATGGCTTGTTTAAGGTTTGAAACAAAAAGTTTAAGTCGATTTCCTTAACTCAAAAGTGTGCAAGTTCGTTTCTATACCTTGGGAATATTATGAGGGAAACCTCATCACAGTGTAATTGAACGGTTCTAGCTGGTTTATAAGTAATAACAATACCCATTCTCCGCTTTATGATAAAAGCTTGGTAAAAGTGACTTGATGTGTAACATAACCTCCAAGATTCTAAGGTATAGTCGATTGACAACTGCTTGGGATTTTCTTTTCCCTTTTTGCTTCAAGGTGTGATTTGGCTCGCTTACGGTGAGTGCCTTCTTTTATTAAAAGTTTTCTCTGGTGTGAAGAAAAAAAAAAAAATAAATAAAATAAAATAATTAAATAAGTAAAATAAAATAAATAAATGAATAAACAAAGGCGAATTCACCTGTTAGAATGCTTGTGAACAAGAGTGTTTTTTTTTCTTAAGATTATTAACTTCAAGTTGCCATTTATTTTGCTTATTAATGGTTTTTGGAAAAGTTTTAGTAGAATAATAATTGTATTAATGCATTGTAGTTTTATTGGTTAGTCTCCTTTTGATAATATGATTTGAGGTCTAATTGGATTTGTTGCAAGAATTCTGACAGCTCTTATATCAGATAAATATCTTTGAGTTTATTTATTTTTTTTTTCCCTGGATTTAGGTTCATGGGTGCTATTTGCTCTGTTCTTTACTAGGTTGTTTTATAGTTGTACTCTAAATTTGATGGGTATGAGTTTTCTCGCTCATAGTACATTGGTTGCTAATGTATTAGAGTAAATTTTTAGGGGACTGGCAAATGTATTTTTAAGGTGTTTCTCTTTATGTTACCACTGATAGCATTCCGTTCATCTGAGTCGAACGGTTTTTGGTGGTAATTTTTGATTTATTTGTTTATATAAACTTATGCTGCTGTGCACTATGGGTGTAATATTGTAAAAAAAAAAAAATTTTTTTTCTTTGGAGTTTAAACGCATTTGACCTTGTCTGGATGGCTACTGTAAATTTTTATTAATTGTAATTTTTTGAAAAAACCAGACAAACAATTGATTAATAAAAATAAATAAATAAACAGTAAATAAATTATTTATAAAAAAAAAAAAAAAAAAAAAAAAAAAGGATAATAGAATAAAATTAAAAATAAATTAATTAAGCCATCTGAATTGTATATAACCTTAAAATTTTGTTTTTGGTTAACATTTTGGTAATTCTGATGGGAGATAGAGGTAGAGGAGGATCTAACGTCAGAGGGTGGGTCCATAGAGGTAGAGGTAGAGGTGATCCGAACAAGGTGACCCAGGAACCTTCTCAGGGCTCATCGGCTCCCTCATCATCCTCTTCCTCGAACATTTTAGTCAAGCACAAATACCCTAAGGACCCTAAGAAGAGAGAGAGATCCTTTGGAAATATCCAATTTGATTCCCTAAGTCGCTTGACAGTTAAGAAGGTTAAAGATTTTTCTCCAGCAGCTAGTGGGTCTACTGGAGGCAATATTCCTCAAATGGCTGATTCTCTTCAAACTCCCGCTGTTGATTCTGCAAGTCCTGGGATGGACTTATCTACTGAAAGTTCCGACCCTGCATTTTCCAAGCAGGTATCGGACCCCTCTCGGAGTCCCAAGTCGACTCCTCTCTCCGCTGAGTCTGAGGGGCGAATTTCTCCCTTCCCCTTAGATCTTGTGTGGTCAAGGAGGGATCTCGAGGAGGGGAAGCTGTTCTCGGAATGCTCCCCCCCACCATTTATAGTGCTGATTGAATCATCAGGGGACAATAATGTTGGGAAAATGAATAAACTAGCCATTGGCATTTTATTAGGAAAGGTCATTACTGGTAAACGAAGGGTTACTCCTAATGGAGTGAACCAATTAAAGGTGTTCTGTGAGGAATGGAAGGACGGCAATCTTCTGGTGGGGTCTACCTTACTGAAGGAGAAGGGATACAGAGCTTTTATACCTAAATCTTTATTTAAAAGGAAGATCCTGGTTAGGGAGGTGGATGTTGGTCTTAGTGCTTCGGAGATATATGATCTTCTGGATTTAGATTTTAGAGATAATGTAATCGAGATACGTAGGCGAACTACTGAAATCACTATTTCGGGTTCTGATCTGCCCACCACAGTTCCCTCGGAAAATGTCGAAATGACAATTGCGTCCAAAGATATACCTATATCTGTTTTTATTGCAGATGTCACATTTGCGGCAACCCCCATACTGTCTCTCCCAATTCGTTGCTACAAGTGTCAAAGATTTAGGCACATGGGGAAGCAGTGCAGAAGTGCTAAATCTGTCTGTGAACATTGCGCCGAATATCACGATACAAAAAGTTGTATGAATGCACTTAGAACGGCCCTGTGTTCCAATTGTGGAGGCTCACACAGTGCCTCCTCTAGAGAGTGCCCAACATACATTTTTGAGTTAGATATCATGAGAATAAGAAGTGAAAACTTTTGTGGATACGACGAAGCAGAGGAATTTTTGAAGGCAGGGGGATACCTGAAGCCGTTCTTTCCTGCTTCTAGCATCAGGGCGCCGAGGCGCCAGTTAGGTGAGCTAGGAGGCTCCAATACGGCTCCTGGAACTTCTACTAGTACAGGGGGTGCTGCTGATCCGGGCTCTTCAGCCAGTACATCGGGACGATCTGGATCAGAATTTTTGCGGAATTTATTTTCGGGGGCGTCATCGAATTTCCAGAGGAGGGAAAAGGGCCCGCAGGTGGAGATAGAACAGTAGTCAAAACTGCGGATTACGAATGCTGTGCATCTATCTTTCAGGATTTATTGTTTGCCGGTCCCCTTTTAACTATGGTTCTTTTGTTTTGTCTTTTTGTTGTTTTGAAGTTAAAAAAAATATGACTAGGAATCTGAAATTTGGTCTGTGGAACGCTCATAGCGTCTGTAATAAGAAGAATGAAATCGAAGCATTATTATTCTTGTACGAGCTGGACATATTATGTATAACGGAGACTTGGTTGACTAGTGATCTCCAATTTAAGATATGGGGGTACTCTGTTTTTAGAAAGGATCGGGGGGACGGTAGAGGGGGAGGAACTTTGTTTTTGGTTAGAGACAATCTTAGAACGGAGGTAAGACCCCTTCCTCCTTATCTTCCCATAGAGATCGATGCAGTGGCAATTGCTGTTGAAACAGCTAGAGGATGGCTAACTTTTATAGGGGTCTATGTGCACCCCGGCCTCGAGTTGGACTTGGATGACTGGTCGAAAATACTTGGCCGGGCTCGAGAGGATGACTTTCCTATAGTATTGGGAGACTTTAATGCCCATCACGAAAGTTGGGGGGCGTCACGAGCTGACGCCAGAGGCAGAGGATTGTCCGCAGTCTCTGGAGAAATGGGCAGGGTCGTTCTCAATGATCATGTCTCTACTTTCCGTCCGTTAGATGATCGTACTCAGTCTAATATCGACCTTATCTTGGTGCCCGCGGTGGCCACTCATTTGTTTGACACCAAAGTGACTGATCACAATTTTTGCTCGGATCACGTTTTGATAGAGGTGGAGATGTTCCGGGAAATTAAATTCTGCAGACCTTCGGCAATTAGATTTAACGTAGAAAGTGTGGATTGGATAGCTTTTCATTCCGCTATTGAGTCCGGCTCTAGGGATCTGCTGGATGCTTTGGATAGAGGGTCCACAGGATTGGAGACCTACGACTCTTTTATAGAACTTATTCACTCGACAATTCAGAGGTGTGGTGCGTTTTTGCCTGCTAATAAATCTACAGTCAGTAGAGTGAAACCGTTGTGGTGGTCTCTCGAATGTGAGGAGGCAATCAGGAAAAGAAGAGATGCAAGTAAAACATTCTGGCTCGATATGACGGCGGAAAATGAAATTTATGCGAGAAGGGTGGATCAAGAAGTGAAATGGTTTCTTAGAAATAAAAAAAGAGACTCTTTCCGACAAATGTGTGAGCAGCTCAACCCAGCAACCGGGCTTGCGAGGGCTTGGTCCTTGATAAGATCTATGGCTGGTTCTGCTCAGAGTAGTAGACCTAATTCGACACATATTCCTTCGGATACTGAGGCTCGATTGCAGGGGGATCTACTCAGGCGAGATATTCCCCATACTATTATTGACATGTTACCCGTTTCACATAATGAGGAAGGATTGAATGATTCGATTTCGATACAAGAGTACTGGGCTGCCCTAGGGAGAGGGAAACCCAATTCCGCCCCGGGCATGGATTATGTAACACTGGACTGGGTGAGGAGACTGCCAGAAGTGGCCCATAGGCTCCTTCTCAGGATTTTTAACTTGTTTTTTTCACTGTCTAGTTACCCTCAGGCATGGAGATCGACCAGAGTAATTTTTATCCCGAAACCAGGAGGTAGGGGATTCAGACCCATTTCACTGACTTCATGTGTCTCCAAGCTAATGGAAAGGATTGTTCATCGCAGGCTGGAGCACTTTGTGGAGTCTAACAATTTGATTCCGGCTTTCCAGTATGGCTTCAGGAAGTCCAGATCGTCTCTGGACTGCGTTGCTTCGGTCAATGTGGACATTCTTCAGGGTTTCAGCCAGGGAAAGATCACTCTTTCGCTGGCTCTTGATATTAAGGGGGCCTTTAATAATGTTCGTCCCAAGATCCTTAACGAGACTTTGATCCGACTCAATGTACCCAGTCAAATTATAAATTTTGTTACCTTTTTAACGGAGTACCGATTATTGTTTTTCTCTGACCTGACGGAGGGACAGATGAGCTGTGTGGGAGTTCCTCAGGGAGGAGTTCTATCTCCTCTGCTCTTCAGTATATATCTTGTTGGAATCAATAACCTCTTGGCTCCTGAGGTTCGCATTACACAATTTGCTGATGACATTTTTATATATTCTCGAGGTAATGAGCTAGAGGAGGCTAGGGACAGATTACAGGCTAGTGTGGTTCCGTTGTCTGGTTGGCTGAGGGATAAGGGACTATTAATTGAACCTTCGAAATGTGTCTTCTCATACTTCTCTCCTAAAAGCATAGATGTTAGTTTGCTTCAAATTAGAGTTGATGACCAGATGGTTGCATGCTCGGCCGAAGTTAGATACCTTGGAGTGATTCTGGACAGCAGACTAACTTGGATCCCGCATTTTAAGATGGTTGCCTCCAGGGCTAGCAGAGCGACAAATGTTTTGAAAGTAATTTCGAAAGTCAGCTGGGGATCTGGACCCGAATTTGCACTAATTGTTTACCGCGGATTGGTCAGAGCTCATCTAGAATGGGGGTGCCAGCTATTTGGATCAGCTTCGGTTAGTGCACTGGGTATTTTGGATAGAGAACAAAATGCAGCCCTCAGAGTTGCGCTCGGAGTCATGAGAACCACGCCTATCGCGGTCATGCTATCTGAGGCCGGCGAGCCTCCTCTCTCCTATAGGAGAAGGTTGCTCACGGAAAGATTTGTCACTCGAAATTATGGTTATTCTGGTAGTCCACTTGTTCCTAGACTGAAATATTTCTCCGAAAAAGCTCAGACGGGGTTAAGAAGGAAATCTATTTCTGATACTTTTTTGTTGCGATCATTTAGAGAGCTCGAGGTCACCTTGAGGTCAGTGCGTCGGAAGATTAGACCCTTAGATTTTGACTATCCTTGGAATTTTATTCTGTGGAATGTGCCTACATTTGGCCGACTATTTCATGAAGAGGCCACTCCACTGGAGCATGCTGAACGAGTACTTGAGAGAGTGTTGGCTAAGAGGTTCCCGGATCATTCGATTTTGTTTACGGACGGATCAGTGCATCTCAACAGACCAGATAGGGCTGGATGTGCCTTTTTCTCTCCAGGGGAAAATCTCAGATTTGGACTGGGTCTGGAGAAGTTCACGTCAGCCTTCTCAGCAGAGGCATTTGGAATTATTTCAGCAGTGAAACATGTA
Organism: Ganaspis brasiliensis; assembly: GCA_037103525.1. NCBI lineage: Eukaryota > Metazoa > Arthropoda > Insecta > Hymenoptera > Figitidae > Ganaspis > Ganaspis brasiliensis. The sequence continues at coordinate 5,303,854 of JAZKLR010000211.1, forward strand.
ATCTCCAGAAGGTTGGCTAAAGTTGTTATTCTTACGGACTCAAAACAGGTTTTGGATTCCTTGGATCGATCTCTGGCTGACCCGCCAGAATCGCACCTAATCCAGGATATCAAGGCACAGATAAAGCGTGCAGAGTCAGAAGGGCTATCTATCAAATTGATGTGGATCCCAGCGCATAGGGGCATTAGAGGGAACATGGTGGCAGATACAGTAGCTAAATATGCAGCACGTTCTCCCTTTAGAGTTACTTATGGTATCCCAGTTGAGGATGTACGAAGGATGTCCAATGGGGAGTTCTTAAATAGAGTCAAGATGGACTGGCCACACTTTGGAAAGCCACCGAAGGGGGGAAGGTACTTTGAGAAGCTCCCTATGAATGGTAAGAGACCCTGGTTCCTCCACTTGGATCTGGTTAGATCATCGGTGGTTCGAATCACGCGAATGAGAACGGGCCATATTGTTACTTTTATTGAATACCATATTTATTCACTTTGAGCGAATAAACTGGATGACGGATCTTGCTTGCCCCTGTGGGGAAGAATATCGAACATGGAGACATTTGATCGCTGAGTGCCCCATGTTATCGCCAGGTCGCCCTGAGTTTTTTGGATTCTTGTGTCACTCCATGGGTGTTGAAGACCCGGAAATGTTGGAGCCAATGGACTACGTGTTTGATCCTAGGCTGGATTTTGTGAAGGCACTGGCATCGTTCTTTGGCCAGGCCCTCTTTAAATTTATAATTTGAATCTCCTGTCTTGGAAGGTTTTCTTCTGCCCCTATGTGGTTTTGTAGTGGTAGGATAGGTGTTTTACTAGAAAGTAGAGTATATTATATTATTAGTATGTAACTTAGTTGTAGGGTTGCATTTTTGGACCTTGGTTACTGCTTATTTTTAAGTTAATTTTAAGTCATTTTTATTAATAGATGTTTATATGCTTGCATTTGGATGCACGAATCCTGTTTTGAGTATGTAAGTGTGGGTGGTTGGATAGGTTACCTCATCTTCTCTCGCCTGGCTCGTCTGGTCGCCCTCCCCCTGGGTGAACTTAGTAGCCTGGGTCTAAAGCGATCGAGTGGGGGGTCTGGTGAGGGCTGATGAGAGGAATTTGATAATTATTTTTTTTTTGGTTTGTTAATTGAGGTTTTGATTACGCTTGGGTTAATATTTGTTTTTAATTACGCTTAATGAGAATATTTTTTTTTCATTTGCTTTCTTGACGCTTTTGAATTTCCCGCTCTAAGCTCTAAAGTTACGTTTTAGTACAGAGAGGCGAAAGTAAGTAAGTTTTCTCACTTGCCCATCCTTGATTTTCAGTGCAGTTAACACAGACCAGATAATACCAAGCGGGTTACGACATTAAGAGTTCACTAAAAAGTTATGGCTGTCTGCTTTGCAAAAGGCCACTAAAAAGAAGAAGAAGAAGAAGTAAAAAAATTCGATTCAGGACCATTTACCGACAGTCGGTAATGTAGATTCCTACTTTATCAACCGAAAAAAAAAGACGTGTTTCTGTGAATGGTAGCCTCAGTCGGTAATGCAGATTTTTATTTTACCGACCGCGAAAAGTGGTGTTGTAAAAGTGTGTTCTGTTTTACCGACCGAGACATACCACCTGAATTTAGACACATGCCAGGGATCTGCATTACCGACTGATGGTAATTACCGACATTGTCACGAGGATTTAAAGTCCCCCTTTTTAAATCACCAAAACACTGGCGTGAAAATTCAAATTCGACAACAGTAACAAACTATTTCATAGACAATTAAAAAGTGGCGCCGTCTAGTGGTGACCGGCAGAACTCACTTATTCGGTCGGTAAAACAAAACACCCCATAGCAACCCCACTTTTCACTTTTCGGAAAAAAGAAAAATCTGCATTGCCGACTGATGATACCCCTCCCCTACAGAAAGCCATATAATATATAGTCCAGAATCCATAGCTCTACTATTTGAGCTCCTGATTAAATTTCCGGATGTATGTGTGTGTGTAGTTTTTTTGTGAACCCGATAACTCAAGAACGGTTTAACGGATTTAAATAAAATTTGGTATGGTTATTTTTATTACTAAAATCTGGAATCAGACACACGCGTTTTTAAAAATAACAATTACAAAAATTTCTATTGAATTTTAATTTTTTTCAATAATTCTTTTTCTTAAAAAAAAATTTTTTATCCTATAAATTTAACCTAATATATAAAAAATCATATTCCTTGCTTAAAAACAAATCGATTGACCTATATAAAGTTTATATTTTGTCAAAAATTTAAAGAATAAATTGCAATATTTAAATTTTTACAAAATTACATTTTTACTGCCAATATTTTATTATTTTTTCTGAGGTTGAAGCAAAATGTCCATAAAATAAACATAAGTTTTCGCTTCTTTTAGAAATTCGTCCGCCATTTTGGATACGCAATTTTGGATATTTAAAAACTGACAACGAATTTGTAATTAGCGACCCCAAAAACCACCGAGAGACGAGTTTCAAGCAAATATATCAGTTTTTAAAAAATCGTCCGCCATATTGGATCCGCCATTTTGAATCTTAAAAAACTAGTTACAGATTCGTAATCAGCCTTCCTCAAGAATACCTGAGTATTGTACATTTCTTCATTTTGCCACTAAGCTTATAAAAATTTTTATCTCGTTTTTAGATTATTTTTTGCAATTTTTGAGCTTAAGGGCATTTGATGGAGAATGACGTCACTGGTACAGGCAAAATTTGTCCGTAACTTTCCTCTTAAAATATTGAATATTTTGTCACGAAACTTGGTACAATTATCTAAAAAGTCATTAGGAAGGTCACTCTTACCCGGATTTTTTTGTATTTTAGTTCAAAATTAATTTTGGAAAATTTGCGAAAAAATAGCAAATTTTTAAAAATTTAATTTTGAGCCAAAATTCAAACGAATTTGGGCCAGAGAAACCTTTCTAATGATATTTTAAGTAACTCTGCCAAGTTTCGTGACAAAATATTTAATATTTTAAGAGAAAAGTTACAGAAAAATTTTGCTTGTGCCAGTGACGTCATACTCCATCATATGCCCTTAATGGTGTGATTTTTGCTTCTTCATGAAGGAAATTTTACAATCTTTAAGATTATCTATTTTCCAAAAATAGTCTATATCGACTCATTTTCATCTAAAAAGCGTAATTTTTTCATTTTTTATCCAATGTTTAGATGTGTGTGTGTGTGTGTGTATGTGTGTGTATTTGTGTAGTTTTTTTTTGTCGCCAGGATATACCTTAAGAACGCTTCAACGGATTTTAATAAAATTTGGATGGCTTATTATCCTCATAAATATCTAAATTTGGACACAAGGATTTTTGAAAATACACAATCAAATTTTTTTAACACCTTTTTTCATCGAAAAAAATCGTTTTTTGACAAAAATTTTTTCCATGCAAAAAATACAAATTAAAAAATCCATAAATCATATTTGTTATCTCAAAACGAATCAATTGACCTATAAGACATTTTTTTTATCACAAATTCGTAAAATAATTCATGCTTTTTCATTTTTTTTTTATTAAAATTTTTTTTTTTTTATAATTTCTCCTATTAACTTTTATACCACTAATTTATTGTTTCCTCTATGAGGAAGCAAAATTTTTTGCTTACGTGGAATCGAAATTTCCACGAAATGGACATAATATTTACCTAGTTTATAAAAGTGTCTGCCATATTGGATTCGCCATTTTGAATTTTGAAAACTAACGACGGATTCTTAATTAGCGACCCTAAACATCCCAGAGTAACGTGAATTTCTACATCTTTCCATTAATCTTATAAAAAATTTGATCTCGTTTTTAGATTGATTTTTACCAACAAAAAAATTTTTATTTTTTTATCAATTTTGGAAATTGATTTGGGGATGTTCTGATAACAGTACCCATCTTAATTTTTTTTCTGATTCTTTAAGTATCAACATCTTAAGAAAATGCAAGAAAAATTTTGTTTACAATTTTAGTTTGAAGAAAATTTTTTTTTTTTTTGTAAAAAAACGAGAACTTGTGCAAGCTTGGGGTTAATTTGGGGAGTTTAGGAAAACTGATTTCCAGACTGAAATTTTTTAAGATTCCTTGGGTATCGATGGTTTTGAAAAAATACAATAAAATCTTTGTCCTCCATTTTACTTTGCGTTTTAATTTTTTTTTTATATAATGTGAATATTCGCAATTTTCCTAGAGTTTGAGAATGTTGTTCCACCAACGATATATCAGCTTCAAATTTTTTTGTAATTCTCCGAACATCTATTATCCATTAATATTTGATTGAAAAAAAAACTCTTTTAAAATCAATCGTTATTTTTTTTTTTTTTAACAACATTGTGAACTTAAATTACGTTTAAAAGCCCGTCTTATAAAATTCTCTTTATATTTCTCCTATTATATAAACATAGACATGTTTTATGAAAAAATAATCGGAAGCGTTTTATTAAAGGAATCTGCTCTTGAAATACATATACTAATGAAATTCTTTCAACTGAGATGAAATTCGATATACTATGGGATAAGAATATCAGCTACTTGACAAGGTGATGTATATTTTTTTTCCCCCTGCTTGAGTAGACTCATTCACGCTGAAAATATCCGACCCCTATTATTGCTGAGGGGTCGATTTTTATCTGATAATGGCTGTATCGATTGTGGGTTGACGGTCATTCTTTCTTGCGCGTATCGTGGATCAAGTGGCTTACCGTGGTACGATCCTCGTCTCTGCATCCGGGAGAAAAACTTCCGGGAGAGCATCTAAATTTGTCCTCCCGACATGCCCCGTTTGCCTGGACTGTTTGCGCTGGGAGATAATCATTATCGGGAAAAAATACATTCTCCTTGCTGTCGGTGTTGAGAAGTCTTCTCAACTTTGTCTGAAGTTGATCGCTTCCGGTTCCACTCGGAGGACCGGAAATTGTGCGACGCTGAGGAGCCGGTACCAGTCGAGGACTCTTCGGAGGCAGCGCAGGTGGCAGTGTTCGTTGAGGACTCAAAACGCCATCAGCTGCAAAAAAGAAAAAAAAATTAATATTTAATAAATATTAAATTTAGACAAAATAGTTAAAAAATTACATATGAATTGACCAACTGGGTTGAAAATTGATAAAAATAATTGAAATTGAATAAAATAATAAAAAATAAAAAATTGAGGAAAGAAATTTGAAAATTTAAGAATTAAATTAAAATTTGAAAAAATAATTGATAATTGAAAGAAAAATTGCATAATGAAGAAAATAATTGACAATTGGAAACAAAATTCGAAAAATGGCTACAGGATTAAACAATTGAAAAAAATAGATTAAAAAATTGAATATTAAATTTAAACAAAATAGTTGAAAAATTATATTGGAATTGACAAACTGGATTGAAAATTAAAAAAAATAATTGAAATTGAAGAAAATAATAAACAATTGAGGAAATAAATTGAAAAATTAAAAATAAATTAAAAACTGAGGAATTTAATAAAAATTTGAAAAAATAATTGATAACTAAGAAAAAATTACAAAATGACGAAAATAATTGAGAATTGAAAACAAAATTCAAAAAATGACTAGTTTAATACACAACTGAAAAAAAATAATTTAAAAAACAAAACAATAATAATAAAATTTTAAGATAATAATTGAAAAATGATTAAATTGTAAGAAATGATCAAAAATTGGGGAAAATAATTAATAATTGAAAGAAATAGTTGAAAAATAACGAAAATCATTGACAAATATTGAAGAAAATATGTGAAAAACTACGAAAATAATTGAAAGTTGAAAACAAAATTGGAAAAATGTCTACATAATTAGAAAATTGAAAAAAATAGTTTAAAAAATTAAAAATTAAATTTAAACAAAATAATTGAAAAATCATAAAGGAATTGACCAACTGGATTGAAAATAGAAAAAAATAATTAAAATTGAGGAAATAAATTGAGAAATTAAAAAATAAATTAAAAACTGAGGAATTTAATAAAAATTTGAAAAAATAATTGATAACTAAGAAAAAATTACAAAATGACGAAAATAATTGAGAATTGAAAACAAAATTCAAAAAATGACTAGTTTAATACACAACTGAAAAAAAATAATTTAAAAAACAAAACAATAATAATAAAATTTTAAGATAATAATTGAAAAATGATTAAATTGTAAGAAATGATCAAAAATTGGGGAAAATAATTAATAATTGAAAGAAATAGTTGAAAAATAACGAAAATCATTGACAAATATTGAAGAAAATATGTGAAAAACTACGAAAATAATTGAAAGTTGAAAACAAAATTGGAAAAATGTCTACATAATTAGAAAATTGAAAAAAATAGTTTAAAAAATTAAAAATTAAATTTAAACAAAATAATTGAAAAATCATAAAGGAATTGACCAACTGGATTGAAAATAGAAAAAAATAATTAAAATTGAGGAAATAAATTGAGAAATTAAAAAATAAATTGAAAATTGATGAATTTAATTAAAATTTGAAAAAATAATTGAGAATTGAAAACAAAATTCAAAAAATGACTAGTTTAATACACAACTGAAAAAAATAATTTAAAAAACAAAACAATAATAATAAAATTTTAAGATAATAATTGAAAAATGATTAAATTGTAAGAAATGATTAAAAATTGGGAAAAATAATTAATAATTGAAGGAAATAGTTGAAAAAATAAGGAAAATCATTGAAAAATTGAAGAAAATATGTGAAAAACTACGAAAATAATTGACAATTGGAAACAAAATTCAAAAAATGGTTACATGATTAAACAATTGAAAAAAAATTTTTAAAAAATTAAATATTAATTTAAAAGAAAATAGTTGAAAAATTATATAGGAATTGACCAACTGGATTGACAATTGAAAAAAAATAATGAAATTGAAGAAAATAATAAACAATTGAAGAAATAAATTGAAAAATTAAAAAATAAATTCAAAATTGAGGAATTTAATTAAAATTTGAAAAAATAATTGATAATTAAGAAAAAAATTACAAAATGTCGAAAATAATTGAGAATTGAAAAAAGAATTCAAAAAATGACTAGTTTAATACACAACTGAACAAAATAATTAAGAAAACAAAACAATAAAAATAAAATTTTAAGATAATAATTGAAGAATGATTAAATTGTAAAAAATAATTAAAAATTGGGAAAAATAATTAATAATTGAAGGAAATAGTTGAAAAAATAAGGAAAATCATTGAAAAATTGAAGAAAATATGTGAAAAACTACGAAAATAATTGACAGTTGAAAACAAAATTGGAAAAATGGCTACATAATTAGAAAATTGAAAAAATTAGTTTAAAAAATTAAAAATTAAATTTAAACAAAATAGTTGAAAAATTATATAGGAATTGACCAACTCGATTGAAAATAGAAAAAAATTAATTAAAATTGAAGAAAAAAATAAAAAATTGAGGAAATAAATTGAGAAATTAAAAAATAAATTCAAAATTGAGGAATTAAATTAAAATTTGAAAAAAATAATTGATCATTGAAAAAAAAATCACATAATGATGAAAATAATTGGCAATTAAAAACGAAATTCAAAAAATGGCTAGATTAATACACAACCGAACAGAATAATTTACAAAATCAAAGAATATGTAATTATAAAATTTTAAGATAATAATTGAAAATGTAAAAAATTACAGGAAATTATTGAAAATTGCGGAAAATAATTAATAATTGAAGGAAATAGTTGAAAAATAACGAAAATAATTAAAAAATTGAAGAATTATATGTGAAAAACTACGAAAATAATTGACAGTTTAAAACAAAATTCGAAAATGGCTACATAATTACACTATTGAAAAAATAGTTTAAAAAATTAAATATTAATTTAAAAGAAAATAGTTGAAAAACTATATAGGATTTGACCAACTGGATTGAAAATTGAAAAAAATAATTGAAATTGAAGAAAATAATAAAAAATTGAGGAAATAAATTGAAAAAATAAAAAATAAATTGTAAATTTTAGAATTAAATTAGAATTTGAAAAAATAATTGATAATTGAAAAAAAAATTACATAATGATGAAAATAATTGTCAATTGAAAACGAAATTAAAAAAATGGATAGATTAATACACGAACGAACAAAATAATTCAAAAAATCAAACAATAATTATAAAATTTTAAGATAAAAATTGAAAATTGAAAACATTGTAGGAAATAATTGAAAATTGCGAAAAATAATTGCAAATTGAAAACTTAAGAAAATGATGGGAATAATTGTTGAAAATAATTACACATTTAACAAGTGGATTGAAAATGTAAAAAAATAATAAAATTTGAAAAAAATAATTGAAAATTGAAGAATGGAATTGAAATTTAAAGAATACCTATACTTAAAAATTGAATAAAAGTAATTGAAAAAAGACGATAAACTTTTAATATTAATGAATATAATTCAAAATTGTAAAGTGAAATTAAAATTTGAAGAAAATAACTGAGAGTTGAAGAGAATAGTTCTAGAATTGAATATTTGATTTGGAATTTTAAAACAATTTTTATGAGTGAAAAATATAATTAAAAAATCCCGCGAATTATTGAATATTGAGGAATTGACTGAGAATCGAAAAAAAATTGAAAATTTAAGATAATATTTGAGAATTGAAGAAATAAATTGGAAATTAAAAAATTAAATGTAAATTGGTAATTAAAAGAATAATTACAATATATGACGAAAATAATTAACTCTTAAAAAACACAACCGAAGAAAATATGTGAAAAACTACGTTAAATTTTTAATATTAATGAAAATAATTTAAAATTGTAGAGTAAAATTTAAATTTGAAGAAAATAACTGAGAATTGAAGAGAATAGTTCTAGAATTGAATATGTGATTTGAAATTTTAAAACAATTTTTATGAGTGAAAAAAATAATTAAAAAATCCCGAGAATTATTGAATATTGAGGAATTGACTGAAAATTGAAAAAAATAATATAAAAATAAAGAAAATATTTTAAATATGTGAGAATTGAAGAAATAAATTTGAAATTAAATAATTAAATGTTAATTTCAAGAAAATAATTAACTATTAAAAAATAAATAAATAAATTGAAAAAAAAAGAAAAAATGTGAAAATAATCGGCATTTGATAATTTTTTTTTTAAATGAATGAATAATCATAAAATTGAAGGAGAATAATATGTTATCAATTAAAAACTAATAAAAATTATAGAAAAAATTGTAGAAAATAAATGAAAATTGAATAAATCCATTGGAAATTAAAGAATTGTATTAAATTTCAAGAAAATAATTGATAATTGAAAAAATGCGAGATTTATTGAATGTTAAATAAAATAATTGAAAAGCGAAGAATGTAACTTAAAAATTAAGAAAATTATAGGAATAATTGTTGGAAATAATTGCACATTTAACAACTGGATTGAAAATCGAAAAAAGAATTAACAAAAAAATAATTGAAAATTGAAAAAAGCAATTTAAAATTGAAGAATGGAATTGGAAGTATAAGAAATATAATTTGTAACGTATCGCGATATTTCATTTTTGTCATTGTTTTAGAATTAAGGATGCAGAGAGAATACTTCTAATTAATCGCCCTTTTTCACACATCGAAATATTAATAATTTTATTATATTTAATACATATTTCTATTTCCTAAGGAATGTCGTGTTTCTTAAATTCACAATTTTAAGTATTTTTTTTTTATTAAAATAAAATATTATTTTATTTCTTGAACGCCGTTATTGTGCTCGAATTTGGGTCTTTCCGGGATTCTTCATTGTGAGCTTTCCTACCAATTTTAAATTAGTTTATTTTTATCCCTTTTCGTGCTTTTTGGTCACGAATTTAATTAAATTTTACAATCTAGTTTGAGGATTTGGGCCCGACAATAAGAGGACCCTCTGGAACGGCAGATGTATGTTTAGATAACATACTTTTGAAGGCTAAAAAGGTACTTTAACTTTATAGCCAAACCGTCATTACCGCTGTTGACGGTACCTCCATAAAACCGAGAATTGACAACTGCCGTTTTCCAGCCTCTTGTCGTACCACCCACTCCTCAGGATATTTAGGGGCTTAAAACCCTAAAACTCCCCCTTAAATATAAAAGCAGTTTTCCCTTTCCTACTTAAAACCCGAATTTTGATTGGTAGTTGAAGATCTAGAGGTGGAATCCCAAAAGATACCCTGGTCCTCAGAGCGTCAATCCTGGCAAAAATTTCACCAGTCTTTTCTCCGTTTTCGTTCCGTATAGATCAGAGTTCAGCCCTTTTGGGTTTCGTGCACGGAAGCTTCCTCTTTTTATTAGTTAAAATCAACGTATCGTTTGTGACATAGGAAAAAGCCGGCTCTAGTGCTATCAGACTTTAAAAGTTGTGTTAATCGCGAAGGAAATTTTGTCCAATTAATCGAGACGAATTCTGTGCACGAACGTGAGTCAGTGACAGTGATTCACGTGAATTTTAGGTTTTTACGGTTCGGAATCGCGAGTGAGGCTCTTTTAGCTTGTGTCCCGGTAATTATTTAATTAATAAGTGTCTAAGTTTGAAGTTTTACCAAACGAGTGTCTGTGAATTTTTGGATAATTTCAATCAACATTTCTGTAAGTTATTCTCATTCAGAGTCAATGTTGTCAATTTTTGCTGAAGAGATTTTGTATTTGAGATTAATAAATTGATAAATGTGTCAAAGGTAATCTTGTTGGAACTTTCCTTAATACCCGAGCTATCGCATCCTTAAATGTTCTCCTCTGCCGCTCGAGGAACATATAACATATAAATAAAGTTAAATAATAGTTTTGACATCTACAACAATAATATTTTTCTCTTAAAAGCTGCCCGCTACGTAACAGAGAAAAATAAATGGTGACAGCGGTGGGATAGCTCATTTTTGTACCTTGCTTATTTTGACACATCAATTGTAATTATATCATCTTATTAACAAATACAATGTTATATTAGGCAAAAGTTGATAAACATATGTATGCAATCTGTCTTTCTTTCTTACGTGTGCATTTTTCAATATTTATCCTAAGCTGTTTTAAATTAAAGGAAGGCATTTAATTAAAATCTACTTATTTATGTGGTAATTATTACAATAATAATTATTATACAATTATAATAATAATAATAAAAGAAAAATAAGAGGTCCTTAAACAAACACAGTTTCCTTATATTTTACTTGAGTAAAGTCAATAATTAATTTTTAGTCATCATCATTAAAATAAACACCTGCTTTTAAATTCTTAAGTTCTAGACTACAAATAATAAAGGAAATTCATTAAATTGTTTAATTCTGACTTAAATAATTTCTTCATAATAAAAAGCTCTTAATAAATAAAAAACAAAAAAAAAAACATCTACATAATTTACTGTGTTTATTTAAGACCTTATTACTGAAAATGGCAAATGAACCAGTTAATCCAATATTTTCCATGTCTGCATTTGCAGAATATTTTGCACTGCAGAATGCCTTGTTGGGTGTCCCAATATTTGACGGGAAAAATCCAGATTTACGAACCTTTGTCCAAGATCTTGAATTAGCAGATCTCAAAGTACCCGAAGGGTTAAAAGAATCATTTATTCAAAATGTTCTTACACGATTGCGCGACGCGGCTCGAATATCCGTGGATGGCAAAAATTTCGATTCAATTGCCGAACTTGTGACACATTTAAAAGCCGAATTTTCGCCTACTGTACGATCTTTTGAATCTCTTTTTAGTGAACTCGGGCGCGCGAAAATGGAACGTAATGAAACGGTCTCTGATTTCGGTTCTCGCTTGCAGCATCTTGTTCGTCAAACAAAGGTAGCCCTCCTTAAATCTGTGCCCGAAGAAGACGTAAATGCAGTAACGACTCTTGTAGGTAAAACTGCATTAAAAACATTTTTAAAAGGTTTACGGCCTGATCTTGAATTGCGAGTTTCTTTAAAAGATCCGGGAACCTTAGACTCAGCTATTGACTTCGCGAAAGAATATTCTTCGTTCCTACAAGACGCCGCCGAACACCGTGGTGAGAATTCTTATTTTCAGGACAGGAACTTTCGTACTCCAGACCTCGTTCATAATAAATTACCATCTTCGATATCGCAATCGCGTTATCCACCTCAGAGAATAGACCAACCGTTTTTGACAAGACGTCCCGAATTTGGTAAACCACAAGCCGCACAGAGTAATTTTCAAAACGGATATCAAAGACAAGTTTCTCGCAGCATGCTTGCTTCCGAATGCCAGGCAGCTACGAATTGTCAGAACTCAATAGATAACGATCAAATTCCTAAACCCAAGGAAGAATTAAATTACGTGAATTTAGATTTGTCTTCTCTACTTTGTTCCCAATGTAAAATAAAAATATCATCGCTCGATTTCACAGAACAAAATCCGCAAAATATTAACGAACTTTCTGCAAGCGATAAAGCCGAGACAACGAATCCCGAGCCTTTAAACTTTTTCAGCGCTCGTCTGAAAATTTCCACGACGAGCGCAAAACCGAAACAATTGAATGCGTCAGAACCAATCAAATTCAAGGCAGGGAGCATTCCAAAAAGAAATCGCGACCTTGCCCAGTTGTAAATGCAAAATCTCCCGATTTGAAAAATGGTACAGGAAATTTCTTAGTCGACACTGGATCTGATGTTTCAGTTATCGATATAGAAGCCCTCGATCCGGAAATAGAAATTGATCCAAGTGACAGTTTATTCATTACAGGTATAACTTCTTCACAAATCGAAACACTAGGTTCCGCTACTATTCGAATTTTCAATGCTACCGTAAAGGTCCAGGTAGTTAATTACGACTTGCCCATTCCATTAGCAAAGGGAATCCTTGGTTTAGATTATTTAGACGACGAAGAAGTTGAAATTTCTTTCCGTCACAGAACAATTGTAACTAGCAGTAATCCGATTAGTCCTATTCCTTTTCTGCCGATCCCATCTGAAATTACAACATCTTCACCTAATAAAAAAGAGCATATAAATTCCAAAAAAAATGCATCCGTGTTTCGCATTCAAGCAAGAACGCGTCAAATTATCCCCATTCAGGTAGATAATTCCGAAGTTAAAACCGGCATCCTCGATCGCATCGATGTTGGTAACGATAAGTTATTGTTAGGATGCGCAGCAGTTTCCGTCGAAAATGGTACCTGCTTTGCGATGGCTATTAACACGAGCGACGAAGATATCGAAATAGAGATCGAACCCCAAGAACTGCTCCCGTATGGAATTCATGCCGATGATGACCACAACGAAAATGACATCCTTGACGAAGCCTTAAAAAATGCAAAACCTGTGCTTTCAAAATCAGAACGCGTCCGAATGATTTTAGAAAGGGTAGATTTAAAACATTTAAATCGACCAAGTAGAAGACAAGTAATCAAACTGATTAAAAGATTTACGCATCTTTTCTTTCTCCCCGGAGACGAATTGCCCGGAACCGATCTAGTTTCACACACAATTCCAACTGTCGATAATATCCCAATTTCCACGAAACAATATCGCTATCCTCCAATTCACAAACAAGAAACTTATAAGCAAGTAAATAAATTGCTTGGTCTTGGTGTAATTAAAAACTCAACGTCGCCTTACAATTCCCCATTGTGGATTGTTCCCAAAAAACCGGATAGTCAGGGAAATAAACAATGGAGAATGGTGATAGATTTTCGAAATTTAAATTCAAAAACTGTGGGGGATGCATATCCCCTGCCTAACATCTCTGAGATTTTAGATTCTATCGGAAACGCAAAATTTTTCTCAATCTTTGATTTAGCTTCCGGTTTCCACCAAATCCATATGAATCCAGAAGATAGAGAAAAGACCGCTTTCTCAACTGATAATGGCCACTACGAATTTCTTCGCATGCCTTTTGGCTTAAAAGGGGCTCCAGCTACTTTCCAGCGGCTAATGGATCGTATATTAATGGGACTTAATGGTACCGAGTTATTTGTTTATCTTGATGACATTGTTGTCTTCGCCTCTACTCTCGAAGAGCATGATAAAAAAATAACTCAACTCTTTACTCGATTGTCCGAGGCAGGTCTCAAATTGCAATCCGAAAAATGCGTTTTTCTGTCCCCTCAAATAGCTTATCTTGGGCATATTATTTCTGAGGAAGGGGTAAAGCCTAATCCAAAAAAAATTAGTGCAGTTAAAAACTTTCCCGTACCCAAAACTCAGAAAAATATAAGAGAATTTTTGGGTTTAGTCGGCTATTATCGGAAATTTATTCCTAACTTCGCGCTAAAAACAAAACCTTTAACCGAACTTTTAAAAAAGAGTAAGAAATTTGAGTGGGGTGAAGAACAGCAAACTAGTTTTGACCTTATGAGAGAAGCGTTGTGCCACGAACCGGTATTGCAATCTCCCAAATTTGACGAACCTTTCATTCTTACCACAGATGCATCCGATTTTGCCATTGGCGCGATACTCAGCCAAGGAAAAATTGGGGAAGATCGACCGGTCTCGTATGCCTCTCGTGTTCTTAATCCTGCCGAGAAAAATTACACGACAACCGAAAAAGAATGTCTGGCTATAGTCGAGTACATTAAATATTTTCGACACTATTTATACAGTCAAAAATTTACAGTCGTGACCGACCACCAAGCCCTAACCTGGTTGAAAAATACAAAAGACGTTGGTTCTCGTTTGATGCGTTGGCGATTGCGACTGCTAGAATACGAGTATGACATTAAATATAAGCCGGGAATAATTAATAAAAATGCTGACGCTTTGTCACGTAATCCACCCACAGCCAACGAGAAGGTTGTCCTAGTCATTACTCTTAGTCCAAAAAAACGAGGACGGCCTAGGAAAAGCGAGATTTTATCCTCAACGCCTGAGATACCGGAACAACAATCTCGTCACGTGCCTGACGAAACTGTTTCTGAACCGGAAGACTCTGGTATTGGTAGCAGAGTGCGTGCACGTCGACGCGCGAACCGATCGTCTTCTCCTCCTCTTAAAGTTACTCCCAGAAGAACTTTAAGAAAACGTAACATCGATAAAGGTAATACGAAAAGGTTGCATGATAATTCTTCCGATGATTCAGAGGAACCATTTTTCCTTCCACCGAATATCAGGAAACGCGCTGTTCGTTTCGAAGACGAAGATGAGTATTTACCACCAAGAGAATTGTTTTCGAACAACGATGTGAACACCGAAAACAACCCGTCTGTCATCGTATTGCCTCCCATGGTGAATGAATCCGACTCTGACTCGGACAACGAACTTACTTTGACTAATGACGTTAATGCGACCGTTGTCGAAAACAATGCACTCGAGATAATAGACGAGCCTCTGCCCTGCCCCGCCTTCTCAACACCTGTTCCTTGCACCTCTCGAGAAATAGTCGAAACGACCAACGACTTACGAATAGAGGGACTATCCCCACCATCGTCCGAGACAAGTAATAGGCAGCCAAAGGCTGTAGGATTATACGAAACAATACCACCTGCGATCTTGACCGATACCCTGCAATCCCCAAATAAACCGTATAACGAATCTCGGCAGCTAGTAGATTTTCGCTGTTCACGCTCTATTGTCAAAGAAACAAAAGATTGCCTTTTGATGGCCCATGATAACTATCTGCATTTTATTTCTGCTGATAACCCTTTCCTAACTCCAATAGGATTATCTCTATCAGAGTTGGGGTTCGTAGAAACGGAAAAATTTCGTGAAATGAAACTCGAAAAAAATCAAGTTATAATTTCACAATCGGGCAAAATCAAAACATTCAGCGTTGTATGCAAAAACAAATTTTGCGATTTACTATCTACATCTGATCTATATGATGCTCTACAAGCTTTTAAACTCGCAGCAAAACAAACAGGTATTAAAACAATTAGAGTCTCGAAAGTGAATGATCGTTTAGACAACCTTCCTCAAAATACTATCCGTGACGCAATACGTGAAATATTTTGCGGACAGGATATATCCTTCACTATTTGCACTGGAAAAGTAACGACCCCTCCTCCAGAGCAAAGAAGAAGCATAATTAAAGAATTCCATTCGAGCTTAATAGGTGGTCATAAAGGGGTCACAAAAACATTCCGCCGAATTCGTGAACGTTTCAATTGGCCAAATATGAGTAGAGACATACAAGATTACATACGGTCTTGTCAAAGCTGTCAGCTACAAAAGTTGGTCCGTATTAAGACCCGACAGCCTATGATAATAACGGATACGCCAGCTGACGCTTTTGACAAAGTTTCGTTAGATCTTGTAGGTCCTCTTCCCGTCACGCCAAGTGGAAATCGTTATGTTTTTACGATGCAGGACCAATTGACAAAATATTGCATCGGTGTCCCAATTCCCGACAAACGAGCGTCCACTATTTCTCTTGCTTTTGCACAGAATTTAATAGCGAAACATGGTTGTCCGCGCGCAATTTTGTCAGACTGTGGCAAAGAATTTGTAAACAATCTGTTATCGAATCTTGCAAAGATATTTAAGATTAAACAAATGAACACTTCCGGTTATCATCCTCAAAGCAATGGCGCACTAGAGCGTAGTCACCAAGTACTTACGGATTATTTAAAGCATTACATTAACGATTACGAAGATTGGGATACATTAATTCCGTTTGCGATGTTTTCTTACAACACCGCTGTACACGAGGCCACAAAATTTACCCCTCACGAATTAGCTACAGGTAGACCTGCGCGAATACCATCTGCGTTTCCATCGAATGATCATGTCGAAACTTATGGAGATTATTTGATTGATCTTGTAACACATATCGATCAAATACGTTCCATCGCTAACAAAAATTTACAGCAGGCGAAAATTCGGTCGAAACGGCATTACGATAAAAAATTAAATGAACAACAATTTCGGATTAACGATTTAGTGTTCGCACTGCGGGAACCAGCAGGGCATAAATTAGATAGTCAATATTTGGGACCCTACGAGATTGTAGAAATACTAGATAAAAATAATGTCATTCTCGAAAATGAGAAAGGCCGAAGAATCCTCAAGCACATGGATAAGTTGAAACATGCTCACTTTTCAGAACAGACCGATTCGGACTCAGAATGGGAATCTGAATGTGATTAACACTGAAATGCTACATTCATGAAATTTTAAATTGTAATTTATAAATTCTTTTATCTATAATTAATGTGTTTAACGCGTTCTTTTTAGCACATTTGTAATAAAAGTAACAGAGAATAGGAATATTTACGTAATATTCTTTTACCCTCGACAAGCATTTTTTTTTAATAGAGTAAATGCTTGACTTCTTTCTGCATTCTAAGGGCTCTAGGTTAATAAACATTTAGGAATAATTTTCGACTTTACATTTTTATTATAAAGACGTTAAATTGTTTCGACTTGTTACTAATAACATCCTTATATTAAATATTAGACATTACATTTTGATTTTAATAAATATAAATTTAAGTTACTTAAACATTAATATAAGAATTTTGTAAATTACTTTTATCTTTATACATCTATTCTTAGTGGTTTTAACTAACTTGTGTTTTGTTCAAACTTATTATTGTACTCCATTTAATTATAGCCGTAATACATTTTTACATGCAAAAGTTAGGTAATAAAAGAAATAAAACTTTTTTTTTAGTAAAAACGTTCACCCTTATCGAATAATTTGTTAGCGAGATGCACAAACTGATATGAGCAGTCGAACAAAACACGGAAATCATTATGTAACACTAAAGGACCATTCAAGGAGATTGTAAAGGATGATGCCAAAAATTTCAATATCTTGGACACTTCTTCCTCGACTCGCTCGTATCAGTCCCTGCCAAGCTCGCCGGTAACAAAACATATCTTTACAAGATATGTTTCGTCTGAGTAGGGGGGTGTAACGTATCGCGATATTTCATTTTTGTCATTGTTTTAGAATTAAGGATGCAGAGAGAATACTTCTAATTAATCGCCCTTTTTCACACATCGAAATATTAATAATTTTATTATATTTAATACATATTTCTATTTCCTAAGGAATGTCGTGTTTCTTAAATTCACAATTTTAAGTATTTTTTTTTATTAAAATAAAATATTATTTTATTTCTTGAACGCCGTTATTGTGCTCGAATTTGGGTCTTTCCGGGATTCTTCATTGTGAGCTTTCCTACCAATTTTAAATTAGTTTATTTTTATCCCTTTTCGTGCTTTTTGGTCACGAATTTAATTAAATTTTACAATCTAGTTTGAGGATTTGGGCCCGACAATAAGAGGACCCTCTGGAACGGCAGATGTATGTTTAGATAACATACTTTTGAAGGCTAAAAAGGTACTTTAACTTTATAGCCAAACCGTCATTACCGCTGTTGACGGTACCTCCATAAAACCGAGAATTGACAACTGCCGTTTTCCAGCCTCTTGTCGTACCACCCACTCCTCAGGATATTTAGGGGCTTAAAACCCTAAAACTCCCCCTTAAATATAAAAGCAGTTTTCCCTTTCCTACTTAAAACCCGAATTTTGATTGGTAGTTGAAGATCTAGAGGTGGAATCCCAAAAGATACCCTGGTCCTCAGAGCGTCAATCCTGGCAAAAATTTCACCAGTCTTTTCTCCGTTTTCGTTCCGTATAGATCAGAGTTCAGCCCTTTTGGGTTTCGTGCACGGAAGCTTCCTCTTTTTATTAGTTAAAATCAACGTATCGTTTGTGACATAGGAAAAAGCCGGCTCTAGTGCTATCAGACTTTAAAAGTTGTGTTAATCGCGAAGGAAATTTTGTCCAATTAATCGAGACGAATTCTGTGCACGAACGTGAGTCAGTGACAGTGATTCACGTGAATTTTAGGTTTTTACGGTTCGGAATCGCGAGTGAGGCTCTTTTAGCTTGTGTCCCGGTAATTATTTAATTAATAAGTGTCTAAGTTTGAAGTTTTACCAAACGAGTGTCTGTGAATTTTTGGATAATTTCAATCAACATTTCTGTAAGTTATTCTCATTCAGAGTCAATGTTGTCAATTTTTGCTGAAGAGATTTTGTATTTGAGATTAATAAATTGATAAATGTGTCAAAGGTAATCTTGTTGGAACTTTCCTTAATACCCGAGCTATCGCATCCTTAAATGTTCTCCTCTGCCGCTCGAGGAACATATAACATATAAATAAAGTTAAATAATAGTTTTGACATCTACAACAATAATATTTTTCTCTTAAAAGCTGCCCGCTACGTAACAAATTAAAAATTAAAAAAAAAAGTAATTGAAAAAAGCCGAGAATTAATAAATATAGAAGAAAACAATTGAAAACTGAAGAATAAAATTAAAAAGTAAAGAGAATAATTGAACAATTCTATTTAAAATTAAAGAAATTGAAAGATAATCGAAAAAAAATGGAAAAAAAGGCGATAATTTTTTAATGTTAAAGGAAATAATTGAAAATTGAAAAGTGGAATTTAAATTTAAAGAAAATAACTGAGAATTAAATAAATTTAATTGTAAATTTAAAACAATTTTTATGAGTGAAAAAAATAATTGAAAAAATCCGAGAATTATTGAATATTGAGGAATTAATTGAAAATCGATAAAAATAATTGAAAATTAAAGAAAATAATTAAAAATTGAAGAAATAAATTTGAAATTAAAGAATTAAATA